>JACVCZ010000001.1:12500000-15000000 GCA_020829145.1 Drosophila nigrodunni
TGCAAATTTTTCGTGAACACGCCCCTTGGATCATGTTGTTAAGCGCCGAGACCTTTGCTGATAAAAAAGAAAGAAATAAACAAAAAAAGTGAAGAAGAGCATAAAAAGTAAATGCAAATACCCGCTTGCCGGTCGAAATAAGAAAAATATACAATGCGATGTTGGCAAACAGACAACAAAAAACACAAAGACAAATAAAAAAAAAAAAAAAAAAAAATGAAAAAAAAAGCGAAAAAACAAAATGTAAAACAATAAGATTAACATGAAAACAATCATGACAATCAGTAACCGCAAACGTCAAATTAAATTATCAATAAATTGGCGTGAAGACAACAGTGGGAAAGGCGAAAGATATTGTAGTAATAGCGGCGGATGTAAAATTTGTCGTTTGATGACAGAACAAGCTATATCAAGTATACGACCCGCATGCTGGCCACGACCATGGGGCGACACATAATGAAATCATTTACAAAATGAAAACAGCAACAACAACCACAGAGCTCGTGAAACAATTCACATAAGTACCCACATATATATATGTATAAATTTATATATATACTTTGATATATATTTAAATTGTTTTCCCTCGGCTAAGCAGAAAGTTCAACGTCGTCGTCCACTTGAGGACATTGTCCATCAGGAGCAACTTTGCACGCCATTGAACTGAAGGTGCCAGCCCGAGGGACAGAGAGGAAGGGCATACAGAGCGATATAGCGGGAGTCTTGAGAGTGGCACACTTGCAAATCATAAAACAACAGAGGCGAAGAAAATGTTTTTTAAATCTTCATAAATATTCATTATGAGAGCAGGGCGCCTGGCAAATAGTTTAGGGGCAGCTGCGAATCTTTCATTCCAACTTAGTATGTGTGGGAGAAACCATGCTAGCTATATATAAATATATATACATATATATGTTTGTATTTATATGTTGGCCATTGGACTGTGGCCAGCAGCAGGCAGGACTCTTGATGTGAACAGTCGCTAAATTTAATTTTACAGATGGCTCTACATGAAGTTCCCAGCAAAACAACATAACAATAAACTGGCCAACAACAACAATAGCAACAGCAATGGCCAAGCATCGGTTGAAAAATGTAAAAAACAAAATACTTAATAGAGGCGTTCTTCAAGAACGGAAGTGGAAGTGGCAGTGGCAGTGGCAGTGTCCGGTGGCCTTGAATTTGTCGTCTGTGGTTGACCGATCTGTGATGAGTTCTAGTTTCAAAAAGAAAAAACTAAGAGAAAATTTCCCACTCGAAGGGGAAGCCAAGGAAGCCAAACGAAAAGCTGCAAAGCTTTAAAGCTTTCCCCTAATGCGGTTAGCGCCAGGCAGTAAGGGAAGTTGGTAAATTGGAGCACTTTCCATGATTAGAAATCACTGCAATTTGTCTTGGTATACGATAAATTAAAGTCATAAAATGCCTAAAATTATTAATATATTTTTATACAATTTTAATTTCTTAGCTTTGCTTGAATTGACTACGTTGGAAGTAAAATAATTGTTTCAAATTCTTAAATTTTTAAATGAATGAATATTATTTAATGTACAATATTCCATAAGAAGTTCCAGTTGATTGCTCTAAAAAGGCAACTTTCAATAAATAATAATAATTGAAGCAATCCATGGATTTAATCTATCATTATAGCTAAGTTAAATTGTACAACGTTTTTTGGGATGTAATATCATTTCTAAGTACTATATAATTACGGAAATGTTTACATCTCTATCAATTAAGGCCATGTCTTGCGTGACTTAGAAATCAACATTATGGCACTAAAATTTATAACAAACGAATATTATCAGCTCAACTTAATCAACATGAACCCAGATTAGTGGATAATATAACTTTCAATAATATATAATTCATAAGCATTTGTCTGCTTTTACTTACATTTTTTTCAAATTTAAAATGGCTAAATTATATTATTGCTTATATTCATTCAATTTACTGCTTCGCAGACACGTGTGAAACTGTTTGCTGTAACAACTTACTTTCTCTTACGAGTGAAGCTGTTGGAGCAAAAAATCCCTTGCCAGTGGGAAATTCTCTCTTAACTTGTGGAACGCATGCTGTTTACAATCCACACACACACACACACACTAGAGGCTAAAAAAAGAGCAAGCATGTGGGCAGCATCGTAATGGCAATTACATTGGGTTAGTCTCACAATTCGCGGTTCGTGCTAAACACCACAACCCACCACCACCACCACCGACACCATCACCCGGTTTGGCGGTTACTCTGCCCCGCGCACGCATCATCCCTACAGTGCTGTGCTTCGGGATTCGTGTATTGTTCGCTCGTGTTAACTGTTGAATCAACGAGTGGTTGCCGAAGATTCTGGCGCATTCGTTCACAACGAGCACACAACGCAGTCTTCATTCAAACGCGTAGCGAGACGGTTCTGTGCATCTCCGTTTCTAGTTGACGTACAAAGGAGTTCACAGTGTTCAAAATAACCCACATAAATCGAAAAATAAAAAGATTTAACACAAAATATATTTTAAAAGCGGATACGAGTCGTTTGTGACAAACTAAACCTACACCTACGCAGGTTTAACAGATTAGCACAGTGTGTGTAACTGTGTGTGCGAGCGTGTTAGTGTGTGCGTATGTAAGTGTGTGTGGATGCTCCTTATACGTGTCGGAGGTGCCAATGCGTTCCGTTGATTTCGGCAACGTTGCTGCTGATTCGATTTTGGCTCTCGCGCTGTCGACGCTGTTGACGCCACTGCCAACGACTCTACTCTCGGCTCGGTGCTCTCAATTTGCGGCCAGTTTTGTGACATAGAAAATTGTGAGGAAAATCTCGAATATATAGTACTACTATTATTGTATATTCCACTGTCATCCTTCGTATCAATCCAAACATTGGCTCCAGCCAGCGGCCTTATAAGTGAATTTGCAGCAACTTTGAGCAAGTGTGAAAGTCAATAAACAAACCAAAAGCAACAAAAGAATAAATTAAATTGAAAAAAAAAAAAATTGTTCCACACCCTCACACAGTCCATTGAAGGCGGTTTATTTTGCATTTTATGTGCGTGTCTGTGCGTGCACGTTCGTGTTGCAGTGACGCAAAAAAGTGGGTGTTGCAAGTGGGTGAATTTAAGCGTGACATTGTGTGTTTTTATTTCAAAGGACTTTGCTAACTTTGTGAGATTTTTATAAACACGGCAACAGCTGCATTCTGACGCAAAGCTAGCAAACTTGGCCCAAAACAACAACAGGCAAAAAGACAACAAACAAGAACAAACACGTGAGATACACAATAGGTAAGCCAGGCACCTGTTGACGGACTTTTCGTTACAATATTCATTTGCTTGCATTGTTCCATGAGTACTCTTGGTAGAGTCGCTGCTAAAGATACACTAACCTAAAGTATTTGAATATAATATTTTATATAATAAAAACTTTCGCTTTATAGTGTATAAAATTTATACACTAATTGAGCATTAATTGCCATGAATTCCACTCCATGGCGGGTCACAATACTATCTGATAGCTACACCTGCTAGAGTATTTTTGCATCGTTGTTCGTTTTTGTTAATCAGTCAATTGTTTTCCCCTTTTCATGATGCGTCTGAATTTCAATTTTTATTGTTTTCATTTTCTTTTTTTTTGGTGCATATTAAACGCATGAATTGCAATCGTTCAGCTGAATAATTAATATGAAATAAATCTGCGAGATTTTCACAATCACTTCAACTTATTTTACGTTCAACATTGTTTTTTTTTTTTATTTGTTCACCATCAATTAATTATAAATATTATATTCATATGTACTCCCCTTCTCATCGGTTTAACCTTTTTTTCATGTGCGAATTTCAAACAAATTGCCATTTATTGAATTGAATAGCGCATATAAAAAAGAAATTATTTTACATTATTATCATTATATTCTGTTTTAATGCAGAGATACAGCCGTTCTTTTATTTTTAGGTTTTTACATAACATTTTGCGTTTTGTTCAATAAAATTTTACGCTAATTTCATTGTTTCTTTTCATATGAGATATAAATCTGATTAAATATTTGCATTTATGGTTTTTAGTAGCTTGTTTTTATTTTATGGCCATGTTACAATGGCTGGCAGTTTTGAAAATATGAAAATAATTAAATTGAAAGTTTTGTGGAAAGAAATTTCTATTGGAATAAAAAGTTTGTTTCACTTTCATAAATATGTAAACTAAGTGGGCAGTGCCTACGAAATGTATATTTTGCAGGGTATAATTATTCATGTAATTTGTTCATTGTTCTTTTTGTGGGCGCGGGGGCGTGTCAATCAACAATTTTAATTAATTGTTGCTCTTTGTTTTTAACATCTCTCAGACGCCTTCCTTTGCATGATAAGTTTGACACAGTTTGCTTTAAAATATTTATTTTCATTTCGTATTTAATATTTTTGTTTTCCAAAATGTTGCATTATTTTTAATTGTGAACAGAGAGAAATGCTGTTGTCAAACGCATTTTAAGAGAATTATCATTTCTTGTTTATATAGTGTGAATATCTGAATAATTTTTCAGACAATTAATTGCATATTGAAAGAAGAAATTATAAATATGTATAAATAGCGTGTGCCGTTTGTATGGGCAAAAATATTATAAATCAGCCTGAAATTCATTGTGCAATCAGCGACATACTAAATGATCATACATATCTGTATACTTTGTAGCCTGTCGGATGATAAGTGTGTGTATGTGTGTGTGTGTGTGTGTGTGTGTGTGTGTGTGTGTGTGTGTGTGTGTGTGTGTGTGTGTGTGTGTGTGTGTGTGTGTGTGTGTGTGTGTGTATGTCGGCCACATACGTTGTTTGTGGCAATTCGCTGTGGCATTATAAATGCTTATACTACATATTCTGCCTTTAATTTCCGTTTAAACGCTGCGGTGGCCCGTTTTAAAATGAAAGTCACATCAATAAATAAACCCAGGCCAGGGACCGAGTGGGTCAAATGATATACCTACCTATATATGTATATATATACTTATATTTAAGCATTATATGCCCTTGTTTGTACAGTTATCATGCGCTCATATATTTATCACTCACTTTAATTTATGTTTATTGTGGCAAATTGCTTGCGGCTCGCGACCTTCCATTAGCAGATTTCACTGTATTAACTTATAAGATGAAATGCACTCTATTTGGGTGTGTGTGTGTGTGTGTTTATGTGTGTACGTGCCACGAGCCATTGGTAATTGTTTCAAAGCATTCAAACATGAATTTTGCTAATTAAACATGCCCGCAAATGATTTTCTACCAAATGCAGTATAATAATAATGACAAAATGTAAATAATTGCAGCTAACTGGCAACTGCGGCCATCGACCAATTGCCCAACTTACAGAGAAAATACTCGAATTTACTAACCCAACTTGCACACACAAACACATGCTCAAAAAACACACACACACACCATACACACTGGCAAACAAACCACATGCATGTGCTGGACACTGCAAATTGCGTGCAAAATCAAATAAACGTTGATTGAACTATGAGATACCTATTAATTATTCTGGAACTGTTTTTTTGGTAATTTTACGCAGGGAATAAGTTTTTTCAGAGCTTGAAAGTCGAAGTAAAATAAAAGATCCATATAAATTTTCTTGTACCTTGCGATGGGTTAGCAAGTAAAAGAATTTAACGGATTGAGCATTGTGAGCACTCCATATTCAGCTTTTAATAATCTCCTAAACAGAGAAGTTGTTTTTTTGTATTCTTGACATTTTACAATAAAAAAAAAAAATCTTCAAACTCTGTTTCTGAAATTCATATGATGATGGTATATTTGTTTGTGTAAAATAAATTATTTGCGTAATGTAATAGCTGTTATTTATTAATTAATCAAACCAATTATTATGATTGATTGGTTGCAGCAACAAAAAAGCATTGATTCTTAATGAAATATTACTATCTTATGTGTAATAATGTTATTTGTAAGAGCATATTAGCTAAACTGTTGAATCTAGTCGAAGTGTGCTGCCTTGAAGTAATATCAGTGCGAACAAAATAACCAAAACAGTTGTATAATATAAGTAAATGTACTTCAAAATACTCTGCTGCTCCTGTGTATACTTCCCGCCTTTACAGGGTATAGCCAAGTCCAACATATGTTAATTAAGGCAGTGGCATTAGTTCAATTTGACTGAATTTGAACGTCGGGTATTGCCGTTGGCTATTGCTAAAATTGGTGCATTATGGGCGTTGCCAGGCAATTAATTAACCATTGGCATAACAAAGCCAGTGCCAATGTTAATTGCAATTTAACATTGGCGTTAATAATAAATAATTCATCAAAATACGTAACTTTTCCAAAATTGGCAACTGTTGTTGCCTTTCTGTCGTTGGCGTTTTAACCATTTTGGCCAACGCAATCATAATCATCATTATTATTACTGTTATAATGATTATTGTTATACGCATTATAAGCGAGCGTACAATACTTTCATAAGGAACTGTATACATTGCCATGGCAATTCATTTGGACGCGTGCACTTTTCATTTTACAGCTCATTTTCATTTAGCTATACACAAACAATTGAATGGATTTTTCCCAACTACTCGTTGTGTGTGTGTGTGCTTATCGGGCGTTCCATTTTCATTTTCGCTATTGACTAATTAAACAAGAAAGAAAAGTACAGTCGAGCGCGCCCGACCGTATAATACTCTCTGCATTTTCCCGATTAAATTATTAAAATCGGTATCCAGATATTACAATGAATAGTACTTGCATTAAAACACGTTGAAACAAAAACAATCTAAGCATAATCAAACACACATCTGTTTGTTTGTTGCGAATACACATACGTTTGACAATATATGATGCATGCATGTATGTATGTGTGTATTCGGCGCAGCCAGCGACCGCGGGCAGCGCTGCCGCCACACAGGCAGCAAAAACGTTCGAGCATGTGCTTGTGTGTTTCTGTCTCGCTTGCACCAATGGGTTGATATTGCGTTCAATTAACAATATTGTAACGCTTCTAGTTTTCTTGTTTATAGTCCGATTTTAATGCGCCTTTCAGGATAGTTTAATATAGTTAGTCTCCACACCAGTTATAAACTACAATACTGTACGATACGGAAAAAACGGCATTGAAGCTTGAAAACTATTTTATAAATTGTGGGAAAAGTGGGCGTGGCAGTCCAAATTTATAGATGGCAATGCAACTATGCTGTCGCTAGGAACTCCCGTACAAGAATTGGTGATCCTAGGTGCCATAGTTACTGAGATATTTGCCGAAAACACCAATTTTTCACGAGGTGTGTCCAGTTTTTTGCTTTTTGTGGGCGAATGGGGCGTGGCATCGAAAAAAAAAAAAAGATTCTTGTATTGACTGACTAAATATCTGATCGTTTGACACCAAGCTCGAACTTGTAGCTCTTACCATCTCTGAAATCTGTTTGTTCATACGGACAGACGGACAGACAGACAGACAGACAGACAGACAGACAGACAGACAGACAGACAGACAGACGGACAGACGGACAGACGGACATGGCTATATCGACTCGGCTTGTGATGCTGATCAATAATATATATACTTTATGGGGTCTGCCACGCCTCCAGAGTATAAAAACATCAGAACTTGGCGCTAGATGGCATAATAAGCAACTGCTGCTGTTTTCAGCTCTGTTCCGTTCTGTTACTTACGAAAATATTGAAAGAGAACTTGAAGAAATACAAGAAAATGTAAAGAAAAGTGGAGAGTTGTGTGGAAAAGTAAAGAAAAGTGAAACAGAGGAAAAAAAAGTAGCAAATAAAAAATAACAATCGCTAAAGTAGATTTTCACTCGTACTTATTTTCCAAATGACCTAATAAATTTGCTCTCATTATGACGCCGAGCCACGAACCGTTTGTTGTTTGTGGCCAACAGTAAGAAAGCAGTGCTGAAAGTAGAACTGAAATGAAACGAAAGTAGAAAGTAGAATAAATGTTCCTGAATTCATAGTATTGCGTCCTATGTTCTTACCAGCTCCTACTAACTGCCAGGTAATTGAGCTAAGCGGCATTGAGAGCAGACTAGCGCATAATGAGCGTGAAAATACAAACGTTATGCGAATATGAAAACCTCTTTTGGGACTGTGCGGAAAATCGCAATGGCAATGGCAATGGCAGTGGAAATCTTGATTTCCTTGCTCGCTTTCTTCGCTGTGCGAGCGGTAACAATTATGGATTTAATTGAAACTGAATTGAAATTAGTTTGTTTCTAAATCATTTCGGATTTATTAATTGCTCGAAACTATTCTGCGGATGTTTTGTGGTAAGAAACCATGATTTAATTATAATAAAATTAGCTACGTTTGTTGCTTTAGCAAATGTTGAATTTCTCTGTAATTCTGTGATAAATATTCATTTAAAATCTGTTAAGTAGTAAAACTTATGAGTTTGTCTGAAAATATGCATTTCTATATTATTTTTTGTAGAAGTGCGCTTGAGTTTCATTTGAATTTCACTTTTATTAGGTTCTCTTTGTGACTTCTTTGAAAGGATAATGGATTATTATCATCTAGAATCATTTATAAACAACTATTATTAAGTTCTGAGCAGTTCTAATATAAAAAAACATTTTAAGAATAATTTATTTATAGTATTTTTTTTATAATATTAATTTTACTTGGTTTTTTAATTTAACCAAAATTATTAAAAAAAAAAGTTTATTCTATTTATTTAAATATTAATTTTAGTTTCATCTTCACTATTGGTTTTATCTATAAACAGTTTAAGTCTTGAGCACTTGCTGATTGTGTTAATCAGAAATCATTGTAATCAACACTTAATAGTTATTTAGTATTTTGTGCATTGTCTTGCTGTTAATTATGCTGCTTCGTCTTGTTAGTGAGCAACGTGTTCTAGGTTAATCCTTGAGCCTGAAAGTGAATTAAATCGATGGAGCTGACCTGTATCTATGCCTACATATGCTTAATTATGCCTAATTAGGCCTGTTGGTTGCAATTGCATTCCAACTATGGCAACAGTTGTGTGAGTGCGAGCGTATACTCAATCTACATACACACACCCCTTTCTCCATTGCATAAGCACATGGAAGAACCCTTCCTCTTGGTCTGGACGTGCTGTTCTTCTGTTTAGCGATTCAAATGCCGCACATTTTGAATAATTAATTAGTGCCCTGCTAATTTACACGCTGGTTGACTGGCTTTTTGGTTAGTAGTTTGGCCGTGAGGCATTCGTTTTCGAAATGCGTAAGGGGATAAGGGGGGAAAGTGGTAGCAGAGTGTGGGAAACTTCTGTGCCTCATGCTGCATGTTATTTGATTATTTTGCTATTGCATTTCTCGCTTTCTCTCTCTGCTTCTATCTCTCTTTATTCGCTTTAACTTTGTCTCTCTATGTGCATGTGTGTGCGTGTGTGTCGTGGTGTGGTCTGGCATATTTATGACACTGGTAATTAAATTTAATTGTTGCACTTTTGGAGCACGAGCACACAGCGCCTCGTTAAGCTGCGGCCGGGGCGTCATAACCTTAACCCCACACCCCCCTGAATTCCCGTACCGCCACATGCCGTTCAGCCCTAAACCGCCCCTGTTTACCGCCCACAATAGACGGCTAAGCACGCAAGTACCTTGGCACTTTTGCTGTTTAGACTTTTTTAGTTGTTTATGTCCTGCAAAAAGTGTTCGCTGGGTATGTGAACATTTATAAACTACATTTTTAAATTAAGTTTCCATAAGAAATATAATATTTAGTAAAAGTAGAGGGTATGTTTCAAGTGTAGAGCTAATTTAAGTAAAATTGAATATAGGTCACAAAAATATGTTTCAAAATTAAACAGAATGAATGTAAAAACTTCAGCTTTATGTGCTGAAGATTCAATAGTTAACTGCTGGAAACAATTTTTTTGAAGTATTATTAAAAGTGACTAGCAAAAATGATAAAAGTGTCGGACAAGTTCATGTACAGGGTGTCTGCGCGTCTAACCCAACTCATTAAAGATGTGTGTCCTCCCGCTTTCTAGTTAAGCTTCAGCTTTTAGTTGAGTTGTCGCATTTCGTCGCCATTTTAATTTGGCTTACTCCACTTTTGTTGCGTGCAGCCTTTGATATGATAAGCCTTTCCTCTTCTTCCAATTCCCCGTTGGCCCCATGCCTTTGGACGTCGCACGCAGAGCTCCTTTAATTGCAATGCTAAACGCTAAATCATAGGCTCACGTGTACCACGTAATTAGCTTAAGTTGTTAGCCGCTGTTATAGAATTTCACTCGTCTCGTTACAATGCTGTCCACATCTAATCACAAACACACGCATACATGTAATAGTGTTAGTGTATGCATAACTGTATTTAGGACATATTAATCCATAAATATTTTAACATGTGTGTAACTCTGCGTGTGTGTGTAAATATTTGCATAATGATTGGTTGAAAGTTTTGATTTGTTTGGTTTATGTTGCTGCTTTTTAGAGCAGTTATTATGAACTAAAATTAAATATTAGTTTAGTCACAAATAATCATATTTAATATTTAAGTGCTTATTTGTCTTTTTGAAAACTTACAGTTATCGCATCGAAACAAACTTTGTAAAGAGAAGATCAAGTCATTAATTTCTATGTGAATAAGTCACATTTTATTATCATTAGTAACTCTACTAAATCGCTTCTAAATCAGCTATATTTAACAGCTAAATGATTTAAATAAATTGAATGCCTAAAAGTATGCTTTGATTTTTTTTAGCATGTTTTATTTGATGTAATATGTCATAAAGTGTTAGATAACTGCTAATCACACGATATATTGATAATAAAATGACAAAACAAAGCATTTAAACCACATTATTATATTTTGTAAACAATACAAATGAGAAAAAAAGATACCAATAAAATTGATTCAATTTATTTACATTTTGGCAATCAAATTATTTCACGCTTTATCAAAGTTGTGACTTTTGTTAAATAAATAATAATTGAGATAAAATATAGGCACATAATCATTTTATTTGTCCAACTTTAGTGTGTTCTATTTAATTTGTACACACTACTTTTCATACATTTATAACGATGAATTTAATTATGTTCATTATTTGATTGCGACTAATAATTTATGTGGTTAGATCAATAGTTGAATTTTCAGCGACAAAAGTTTATTGAATAGCAAAGTAACTCAAATTAAAACATAATTATTTTCCATCGCAGCCGCCAGAATGTATTAACACGCAAAGTTTTTTTTTATGATAACAAAATGCAAATAGAAAATTTAAATAAAACTGAAAACACTTTCACTGCGTGAAAAACCAAATCACTACTAGCTGGTCCAAAGAAGGAATGGTTTTAAATGAAAAGACACATAAAAGGAAAACTCTCGAAAAAGGCAAGAAGTGAGAAGGAAAAAGAAAAGTGAATGAAACTGGCACTCGTCGTTTTTTTTTGACGATATCCTTGACTTTTGTTACTTTTACTTTGGCGTTTAAAGACTCTGACTTTGAGTCGAGTCTGACTCCAACTCCGACTCCGACTCTGACATCGACTCAAAGTTCGAGTCTGACACTGAACTGTGCCGACCAGGATGGTAATGAAAAACGCGCTCTTTGTTCGCTCCCTTAATGGGGCGCGTGGGCGTTTTGCCAGAAATTTTTGTCATGCCATGGTATACCAGTATTCCACAGCTTTGTTGTTGTTGTTGTTATTAATATACCCTGTATGCAAAAGGGCACACGTTATGGGGTATGAGTTTAATTTAATTAACAGCAAATAGCGCGAAATTTATCTACAAAAGTCTTTTGAAAAATCTTTAAGTTGGTTACTGTCTTTAGAAATGAGTGCCGCCTTCACTGCATACTTAGGGTATCTTGAATTCGTTTATTTCTTAACTGGTTTAATGTCACTCGTTCCTACGAATGCTTTTGGTTGCCAATGTTGCCTTTTATTTTGTGCCGGCAAACTTTTTGAGTAAATGTCTTTGTCAGCAGGTGTAGCCGAACAGGTGACCCCCCTGGTGCCCCACACGCCTCCCTTCCGCTTCCCCATGCTTCCGGACTGGTTTGCCTTCCTGTTGGGTTTTGGCTGACGCCCTATCGCCCTGTTGTCCTTGGGCTGCCTTTTGCAGTTTCATTACCCTGAAAAGAGATTTTTATTTAAAGTTGTTTGTGAAAAAATGCCATGTAGCATTTATGCGGTCTTTTGCTTAGTTGTTGTTATTACTGTAGTTGCTGTTGTTGACTGCTGTGGCTGCTTTTAATGCCAAAAGTTTTGTACGCCCCTTTTGGCTGGCAGTTGACCTGTTTGCTTGTGAAATGCCTAATGCTAAACACTTGAATTATTTAGGTAAGAGTATATATTTCGAATTATTCCATGCATTCGTAAATTCGAAAAATACGCTGTTCAACACACAATTTTGCCAGTACATTGATGTCCTTTTTTGGTTTTGTTTTTCTAATGCCATTGTTTTGTGCAGACGCTGCGTAAAACTTAGCACTCAATTACAAGACAGCGATAAGTCGATGGCAGGAGACCAGCTCGGTTTATTTGACTTTAGGCCAGAGGACTTAAGGCTCAAAGCTCAAGGCTAGAAGAAGTTGACATTAATGAAATGAGGCTCATTAAAATGCAACGAAATGTCACTTATCTCAAATTGAAATTGAAGTACAATCTCAGCCAATTATAGCAGTAGCAACAACAACAACAACAATAGGAGCAACAACAGATGATTCGACACGGCGTAAATTTACCGATAACCATCAAAGTGGCTGCAACAACACAAACAATGTGCTAAATTAGAGTGCAAGCTTGTTAACGGCAAAAGATTGCTCATGGAGTACGATACGATACGAGTCGAGTGGAGTCGAGTGTTGGAATCCTGTTGGAATTTTGTTAGAATTCAAATGCTCTTCAGTCGCTACGCTTTATGTGGGTCAGTCTGAGGCACTTGCATAATGTAAGAAAGATTCGTTGTATGGCCATAAGCAAAAAGCAGCTACAGAAACAGCAACAGCAGCTAAAGCAAAGTCATATTAAATGGCCAACACAAAAACGAGAGCCATGCGATACAAGTAATGGCAATGAGAATACTCCTACTGCCGAAAATGTAAACGAGCATACAACAATGTATTGTACGGGAGGCAAAAAGGTGATACACTGACAAAAACCGAATGGCTTTTGAAATCACAAATTGTGACTATAAAAATATTTAATTAAATTAGGACACAGACAGAATACACTTCTGTATTATAGGGACTGCTTTCACTAACAAATCAATTATCAATTATATTTTTTTTTATAGAATTATAGTATTTTTTACATATATTAAAAGTAGAAAATGTGATCTTACTTTTCCAATTGCACTTCTAACCACAAACTCTCCGCTAGTTTATGTTATAAGAACAAAAATCTTAGTTTCAGATTTTTATCAGTGCAGGCACTTCAGGCAGCTACTTTTGCCTTGGCTCCATCTTTGGTTAACTGCAAAGCATAAGCCGGTCGCAGCAGCATTCATGAAAAGCGATAAAAATGGCCTGCCATTGTGTGTATTTGTGTGTGCGTGTGTACGTGTGTGTATGTGCTTGTTGTTGCCTTCAGTGCCATATTGTCCAGAGTCACTTGCTCTCCCTACTCCATGTCCACCCTCTTAAGCGTTGGCCCCTTTGTCTGGCTGAGTTTTGTGTGTACGCAAAGTGAGGAAAAATTGTGGGAAATTACATTTCGAGCTAGTCTAGCTGGAGACACAGACCGATAGAAAGAGACAGAAAAGAGAAAGAGATAGAGAAGAGGAGAGGTGAAGTAGGTGCGGTAGATGTAGATGCTGAGCAGAAATCCAGACTTAGCCTATTAGCATTCATATTAAAACGAAAGTGAAACCATATTGCGTATACGCCATGCTATTCGTACAATGTACAATGTGCCGTATGCGCAATGCCTTTTTGTGTGTTATGTTGCCGTTGTCATTTTGCTTATGGGTTTGGCGCCTGCCTAGCCCGGCGAAGGCAAACAATCTGTTTTTTTCTTTGTTACTTCTAGCCAGCCCTCTAGCACTTGGGCAGATTTAAGGATTAACGTGCACGGCCCAATAACGAGCGGCCACAACAACAAGAGCAGCAACAAATGCCATAAGTCCTAGCTACTTTTTGATTTGACTTGCCTCCTATTTTGTGTGGCCGCGTCCACAGTTAATTCCTTTTTGAGTAATACGCGTGTCCCTTCAATAGACAGCACAAAATTGCATTTATCCCCGTCGTTTGCTTTTATTTTTATGTGTCCAGCTTAGATCCCTTGCGTTTATTAAAACCTATAACTTTCCTAGGACTCGACAAATTAATTAGATGACAGAATATACGAGTATGTTCTGTTACCAAATACACCAACAAAAAATTTGTCGCGTTTCTACATTTTTTTTTTGTTTTCGCCGTCAATTGGGCGTAACAACGAGCAAACTGTGTGGTAAGCAAAGTTTTAGGCTATTGTTCAAATCATTAACAAACAAGTCACCAAAAATAGCCCAAAAGTCCAATGACTGCTCACACAGGCGGGGCAAGCACACGGCGAAGGTGATGTGGGATGGCGATAAGGTGAGCTATGCTTGTCTTTTAATCGATTGTATGAAAGCGCACGCTAATGTCCAGCAGCTAGCTAACACCATGAACAACAACATGAACAACAGCAACTGTTGAAAATCACTAGAATCGCCACACGACTATAAGATACCCGTTAATCAAATTTTTAGCATCACAACTTAAAAGTATAGCATACTTTTGGGTGCCAGCACAAAAGCTGCAAGCTTCAAACTACTTAGCTGTTAGTATGGATATTGCTGCGTGTTATGCTTAATAATAATAGTCACTAATGAGGCATTATTGGCTTTATATGGGTCTCTAGCGAAAGACGATTTTAAATATACCCTCACTCTAGAAGCAACGGGTATAACAATCGAGTGCGCTTGTTGTTTGCGTGTTTTGTAGGTGTTGGCGTTTATGTGGCTTTGTCAATGCCACTGCCGCCGCAGCATGTAATGCCACACAGATCCCCAGGCACTTAAGGGCACTTTAGACGTGTGCTAAACACACACACAACGCACCCATACACACACCCACTTGAAGAGAGGAAGATAGCGACAGGCATTGGTCAGCAGCTGGCAGACCATTACGTGCTTATCTTTGCAGTTGTTGTTCTCGTTGTTCACGTTGTTCTCGTTGTTGTTGTTGTTGTTGCGTAGGCGAAACTAAATAATGCGCTTAATTGTGCAGCCCACCTACAACAACAACGGCAGCAACAACAAGCTAGGCCTCTGCGCGTTTTTGCCATTTGCTGTGCTTTGTCTTGGCCATTAAGCAAAAAAGCTGCCCAAATATACGCAGACCCAAACAGAGCTATAGAGAGGAGACGAAGGGACGACGGTAGAGCGACTCATAGGCCAGTCACGTGTTGGACGCTGATGTTGCAAGGGCAACACGTTGCCTTTGTTCGATTAGCATATCAATACACACGTACACACTCACACACGCACTTACACACAGTCATACACATGAAAGACACTTCATTATGTTGGCTGATAAACATGGTTGTCTAGGCGTCATATTGCGCATACGCCACGTTGTCAGGGCAGCATCAAGGGTTGTGCGTAACTTAATGAAATGAAGTGGATTGAATAGTTTGCCAAACACACACACACACACACACACACATATTTACCCACAAACACACACACGCACAGTCATAGCCAGCAGACATTGCGTTTTATTATATTAGAGCTTCCTTTGCATTTTGCCTTTGTTATGTGCGCCATCAGGAACAACACATGCCGTCATTTCAGCGGCAAAATATCAAATTACATTGAATTCTCGACACTCGTGAAAAAACTTTTGATTTAAAACTGTTGTATTAAAAATTTGTGCAAAACAAAAACAATTTTTAAAAAGTTTTTCCAGAAGATAAAAATAAAACCTTACAATATGTGCTCTCACTTAAATTATTTCACATTAAAAATTTAAAGTATGTTCAAGTATTTTTAGCAGTGTACCCGTATGTGTGTGTGTCGTACCTTGCTTTACCCGTATGTGGCCCACTTTTATTGCTCTACTTGCTGCCACACCTTGCCTATGTGCCATTCCTTGAGCTTATATCTTTCGCTCTCTCTTTCTGTATATTTCTGTCTCTCTGTGTGTGTGTAAACTACTTAATGGTGTGTAAATTTGCAATGCGCAGCGTCGCAGCTCGGTTTCAATTTTGCGGCTGGAGAAAAATTAATTTTGCTGTTGGCCTTATTTTACATTTTCAGTTGGCACTCTACAATTGCATTTGGACAACAAGAAAGAACAATGCTCCACAGAGCGTATACGTAATGGCTGTGCGCAATTAAACAGAAAACAAGAAGTGCACACAAATTTAATAAACCTAAAATGCATGAAGCCAGTGGTTAACCAATACACTCAAACACACACACATACACACACGCACACACAACAGACAAACAAACGAAACCAAATGTCTGTTACGAACAGCGACAGAGAGAGAGAGGGAGAGATAGTCAGGCAGTCGGATAGACATAAGAAAGTCAGTTAGATGTGTAGTTAGATAGTCAGTCAATAGCATGTTCACCACAAAGAGTTTGACTAGTTAGTGCTTTATTATTAGCCAAATACTCGCTTGGCTTATCGGCTGCGTGGCAAATGGGTAAATGCAATTTTGTTGCACTGACAATCACAGGTCATGTCTCCGGCTGAAGTTTCTCGCCCGCTGGCATACAGAATTTCCGTAAAATTGAAATCGTAGAACCGAAACAGATAACGAAAAAGAACCAAAAACCCAAAAACCGTAACTGAAACTATAATCTGCATGGATGGGGTTCCAAAAATATGTTTGCCAGGCAAATAAATTTGGCATTAGAAAAGTAGCAGAATTTAGACGGCCTTTGTGCCGTTAGCACATAAACAATGCAACTAGCAACTTGTTTCCCAAGTTTTTGGCCCAAAAACCATCTGAGTGACATTCGAGTAACGTAACGAGAATTTACGATGGGTACACAATGAAATTGCCACATCGACAGGACCTGCACCTGGCTGGAATGGCAGTATACCTTCCTGTATCCCAACCAGCCTGAGTGCTTCGTAGCTCAGCGAGGATCAAGATGCTGGTGCTAGTGCTGGTGTTGGTGCTGGGAAAAATTGCAAATGCTGTCTGCTTGTTGTATTGACTATAAATTTTCACTTACTGTTGCAGCGCTTTTCGAATCTTGGCATTGTCAATGCACTGTCGTACCACTACGTATACGTAATACACACACACATATACATACACATATACAAATAAAATAGCAAATGCTAAAGGGTTAAGAGCCAAGCCAAGCAGCCACATTGCATAGCTGCGTTGCCTGGCAGGCAACATTTTAAATGCCAACATAAATTTCACCCTCTCTCAGTATGTGTTTGTTGTATGTGTGTGTGTCTGCGCTGCGTGTGTGTATGTGTGTATGCCCAAATACTGCAGGCAATCGTTTATAATCAGAAAACCAGAAAATTTCATGTTGTTGGCCCCAAAAGTGGCCACGGCTTCTTTTCGTATCACTACACTGCTAAAAATGGGGATTTAAAACCCCGACTTTGGTATGGAAATAAGGTTTATTAAGTTGGTAATTTATTTGTTTTGTACAAGATATTTAGAATATTGTAATTTCAAGTAAATTGTGTGCAATAGTTGCATTTTTTTCCAGTGTACTTTCAGCTACTTGTTCTTCTTCATTCCACCAATTTTTGAGCTCTCCCTTTATCTCTCTTTACTCTCCTTCTTCCCCACTCTCCTGCTTTCCTTGTATGCTTTGTGTTCTAGCTGAAAATCTTTGAACTATGAAAAATTGATATTAGCTAAAAATACTTTTAGTCCTTGCGCTTATAAGTATGTGTGTACGGCATATGTGTGCCCAGCCATTGCCCTTACCCTCTCCTGGTCATACGTTCTGTCAGCTCTCTGTCCTTTTGTGTTTGTGCTTCCAGCCTGGTCGGTTGGTTCAACTTCATACTATTTTGTTCTGTTTGGTTCGGTTTTGTTTGCTGGGACCGCAGTTGGAGTGTGTGCACAATGATTAGGACTGAATGCCTGACCACAGTGACATCGTACACATTGTACAATTTACCCAGACTGTGATTATATATATATATATATATACAAACATATACACATACATATATATATTTTTTTTTGGTTGTTGTTTTTTGCTGGCCGCCTGGGGACTGTCCATTGGAGTGTGTGTCCTTTTTGGGCAGTTTATATGCTTACTTTGGCTGCGTTTTATTTAATAAAGCAATTTACGCTTGACTAACATAAGTTATTGTCCAAACGCACTTATTCTCACAGTGCCACAACTGGTCGACTTAGATAATTTGTGGCATTTCCACAGCTACTTCTCCTTCACCACTTGGAGCATCCATTGCCACTTTTATGGAGCATGCGTAGGCGTAGGCCACTTGTTACAAGTTGCCCAAATTAATTTACATAATAAAAAATAAATTAGTTGCAAGTATTTGCAGTTTCCTGCCTTCTGTGGTTCCGTCTGTCTTCGGTTTCACTAATTGCGTGTGGACAGTCTTGTAATAAAGTCATCAGATGCTGATGTCGGCCATCATTCAAGCCGCTCGACTTATAAACTCTGAGATGACCATGATTGATGATGATTAATTTTGATTTAGTTGGCAGTTGATAGTTGATTCTGTGACAATTTCATATGAGTCGCTAAGCTAATGCTTAAACACAAAACACAGTGATTAAAAGTGTCTTAAATTACACACATTTCCCGCTTTCCAGAAAACAGTGTAACAACAATAGCCACCCACAATAATTGGCTACCCGGGTGTGTTTTTTATAAATATAATTATGCCTGTATCTAAGACTATTTTTAGATTGATTTTATATGCCGACTTTTTATTATAGAAGTTAATCTTTCTGTTGCTCAACCAATTCTGCTTCACACATATATACTCTCCTTCTGTTATGTCCTCCCTCTCTACCCTCCTGCTCTCTCCAGCTGCTACTCTTGTTCACACCTTTCACCATCGTTCTATTAAGCTCGTGGTTGTGTTTAAAATCACATAGCGGCAATCAAGCCAATTAGTTTAGTGTAGAAAAGTCTGTAGAATGTTTTGAGGCAACGTTATCACGCTGCATCCGGCAAACTGCTCAGGCCTCGGATGTGCCTGTCAACCTGCACACCCGCCTACACTACCTCATCCTGCCTCGCTTGGTCCCCAACACTTTGGGAGCTCTTTTTTTTTAGTGGTGCTATCAAGCGCCAGTTTCATCACCGCAGGCAACGCTTGCACCTTTCTGCATTACAAATGAAAGCTGAAAACATTTTTTGTACTCTACGACTACACATTTTGTACCTTTTTGTGGGGAAATTCTTGCAGTTTTTCCTTATTAGACCCTGTGCCTCAAGAGAGCAAAGAGTTAGTTTGGTTAGCTGAAAAAGAATGCTTTATTCATGGGTTGCAAAATAAGTTGTGTATTTTTGCTTATAATTATCGTCTGAAGGGCGAAGAAATTGAACGGAAAAGGTTGATAAAAGAGTTGTAGTTGGCTTTTTAAGATTTCAATCTTAAAACCAAACATTAAACACGACACGCCCAGAATCTTAACACGTTAGCAGTATAAACACAAAAGTTATGGAAAATTAAAACATTTTTTTGTTAGGTTTTCTTTAGGATTGCATGTGACGATTACTTACTTTATTTTGGGTGTAAATTTCTCAACTACAGGGGTTTTACTGCTGGGTTTGCTCGACTTTAAAGACTTTGTATTTTTTGGCAATTTTTTGTGGGGGGATTTGAAAGCGCACATCCGCAACTGTAACGCCTGCAGGTCTACACGGTTGAGCAGCTCTCGTTGCTCTCGCTGCTGATGTCCCTGTTCCTGGCGTTCTCTTTTGCTGTTTTATGCGTTTGCCAAACTGTCAATCAATAGAATGCTCTGTGTGCTCGGTGCTCTGTGCCGCTTTTTGTGGCGCGCAGAGGTCTTTTCAAGAGGCGTAGACTGTGTCGAGTGTGGAGTATTGTTGGCATTGCATGTAGCGTGGGGTGTGTTCAACGCGCGATGTCAGAGTTAACGTGCATCACGTGGCGTGCGCCTAAAATGCTGCAATGTTATTTTTCGCTTTGTGGCTGCGCTTTCCGTGGCGACATTTGCATGTCGGCAAAATTCCTCGCAAAAAAAAAAAGAATTGAAGCAAAAACCTGAACCCAACAAGTGTCGTTGATGTATGGCACGTCAGTTGGTCAACGTTGAAGTCGATGCCAAATATTTTGGCAATAATTTAAAAAGGGGCCGCCATCCATAGCAGCAATTGTGGTCAACGAGCAAAAAACTGAGCATGCTGCAGTTACTTTTTTCCACTCTCTTTCTCTGTTTTTTTTTTGTTGACTGCTAGTTAGCGTTGGCTACGGGAAAAAACCTCAAGTCAATGCGTTTTGCATTCGACTGGGATTATGTTGGCCTCTTTTCTTTAGGGCTTTCATTGCCGTCCTTGACGTTGTCAGCTCGACAGCATCCCATAGCCGAAATCAATATATCTATCTCTCTTTGCTTGTACGCCTTATCGTTCACTTTTATTCTGGCATTCTACGTTGGCAGTTTGGTTGACTGTCTGCTCACTTAGGCATGCAATCGAGCTCAGACATAGAAAGTCTGGCACAAGTGAGTGTGTCTGTGTGTGTGGGGTGTGTATGTGTTTGGGAAAGTCATGATTATGTCTAATAGATGTCCAAGTCAATCGATGTTCAAGCACTTGACACTTGAACTCTTGCCATTGGACGTGCCAAAGTCGAATCTCCTTTCATGGCTTAAATCATCGAAAAAGAAAAAAAGAAGCGTATTCAATTTAGGAAAATTCCTGGTATAATAAATGAGTTTGGACTTAATTATATGTTTAGTAAAATGTATAACAAATGAGCTGAAACTGTTTTCGTTGGATGCCCAGTGTACTAAAAATACGCCATTTGCGACAATCAAAATGATTAAGTGCGTTGGATACGATGAAGCCAAAGCCAACAAAATGGAGAAAAACCAGAAAAAATTTTACAAAAAAAACGTAGAACACATTGCGTATACGCAGTGTAGTTCATTGCCCAATAAATACACAAAATGCTGGCCGGACTAAGAAATATGACCGTTGCGTCGCTTAAAACAATTTAAAGCATTGTGTTTGTGTGTGTGTGAGTGTGTATGTGTGGCTGATTTCTGGCAATGGGCGCATCTTAAAAATACGCTTTAACTGCCTGCCTGCTAACCAACCCGCCTGCCTGCCTGCCTGCCAGCAACAATAACAATAACACCCCGGGGAGTGATTAAAATATAATAAATTTAAGTTGAAAAACGAAGAAAAGCTGCGGCACAAACCGTAAGAGATTAAGTGATACCCACAGCATAAAACCGCACATGCAAACGCCCTCATTCCATTCCCTGACAAAAAACACTTCTTACATCGCACCACCGACACCACCAACACAATCAACACCACCGTCGAGCTGTTAGCCACATGGAGGCTCATCGGTCCGGCTGTGGCCCAAAGTGTGAATATAATTTAACATGCAGTAACGCGGCCGTTGCCAGTTTGCCAGCTTATACACTCACAAAAAATCCACTGAAAACTAAAACAAAAACTTGTTTAAGACTGACTAGGCAGCTCATTAGTAAAACCTTTTAAATTAGTTAAAATTTCAGATTTAACCCCTTAAATTTATACAAATTTATGACAAATTAGCTCAAGAATAAACTTCACAAGGCTTATTAATAATTAAATAGATTTTTGTTTAATTTTTTATCAGTGTAGTTTGGTAGTTATGCTCACAAGTTAGACCATATACAAGTCTTGGCCATCGCTATGCGTTTGCGAGTGTTTTAAAGCCTTATGCGAATTTGATTTGTGGCATTTTAATTTATGAACTGAATTGTGAAAGAGGAGCCGTCAAGTTGCCAAACATTTCCTCTAACACAAACCGACACATACACACGCCCACTCCATCCGAAAGCAGTTGGCAAAGGGAGTGATGTTTTTGGCCATTTTGTGTTGCCTCATATTCGGCATCCTTTGCATGAGCCGCAGCTGTCAGCGGCGTCGCTTTTATGCTGAATGCCAAATCAAGCAGCTGCCTCCGTTTTTTTTTGTTTCTCATTTTTTTTTTTTGTGGTGGCTTTGCTGTATTTTAATTTTTTGTGTTGCTGTGGTGAGTCGACAGGAAGGGTGGCATGAGATTTTTCTTCAACTCCTGTAGTGTTGCGCCAGCTCGCAAAATTTTGTTTTGTTGCTCGGTTTATCTGTCTATCTGCTCAGCCTCCACATGTGCTCATGTGAGTGTGTGTGAGTGAGCGTGGGCGTTTTGTCGGGTTATCAGCGGTGGCATAAATCTTTTATCTACCAGCCGCAGCTGGTGCCTTCTGGAGTTTGGGGTATTCCTTGCCTAATGAATACGCACAAAGTTGCTAATGAAGCAACCAGTCGAAAGTCTGAGTCGAAGACGAAGAGACGGAATCAGGAGGACACACAAGACACATATGCATACATATTAATGGCTGGTATATACATACATACATTTTCGCATATACATATATGAATATGTATGTGTGTGTGTGTATAAGAGTGCATAGCTTTTGCATAAGATTGACAGATTGAATAATTACACCCTCGAGAGTAACATAATAACTTTCTGCTTTGCCAGCATGAATAATGATATATTATATTTCTAAGGACATTTTGAAGTTAAATAAGATTAAGCTACATGGCCAGCCAGAGGAATCAATAATTTAAAACACATTTAGAAACATTTTAAAAAAGTTAGCAGCAAGTTTTGCTGGTCTATCTCAACAATTTTCAACTTCTGCAGGTAAAGACTTTAATGAAACATCAGCACTTGTTAATCTTTGTTGTATACTTTCAGGCAGCTATTTAAAAACTTTGCATTTCAGTACTTTTTTTAGTATAAGTTATTTGATTTAATTTATTTTTCTAAGCCGTAAATGTTGTGGCTAAATAATTGATTATTGAGCATATTTTTTCAATAGGTTTCTTAGTTTATATTTTCTTTAGGATTATTTCCAATTAACGAGCAAAGTCTATAAACCCGTTCAGAAAAACTCTTTGATTTCGGTGCATAATGGTCGGAATTTAAATAAGGCTTAAACGAGACTCATTCAGATAAGTTAAAAATGAATTACAACCACCTCAACTGGGTACTGCTTGATCGAACAAGTCGGCAAGCGAAGGGCCCTTTGCTAAACTTAATTAAGAAGTAGATGGCTTGAAAAGTTGCAGCTTATGCGGCTACTGAATTGCAATTGTTTGGGAAAAGGTAAATTGATTTTGAGTGGCTTTTTTTATTTTGAATTTCTGTTGGATTGGGCTCTGCTGTTTATTTTTTATTTTTTGCTTATCGTTGTACTTGTGCTTAAGAGGTCCACTTAGCGGTGGTTGTAAGGTTGTAAGGGAAAGGATGCCAGTTTTGGATTCAAATGCTTATTGCGGGCTACGACGGAGTCTAGAGTCGTTATCGGGCCAAAACTCTAGGCAAGGCAAAGCCAAAGCGCCGAGGGCCACAAATGGTAAATAACGATAAATAGGAAAAAGTTGTTTGAAAATGAAAATTGCTTGACCAAACGCAAAGTCAATGACGTTTCCACGTTGCAGAGCCACTTGACTGCAGTATCAACAACAACAAGAACAATAACAGTTTACAATAAAAAAAGAAATTGAGAAACAAAAAAAAAATAGCAACAAAAGTCGAGTTGAGTCAAGTCTCGTGGTAGTTGCGTGCTTAAAGCGTAAAATTGTTTGTTATAAAATTCAATTGCTGCTGTGGTTGTTGCCGTAGTTGCTGTTGTTCTTGTTTGGGTTAATGCGCCAATGCAATGCTATAAAAAAAGTAGCAAAATAGCCAGCAAAAAGCAAAGGAAATGCCAAGAAAGTTTAGTTTCAAAACTCGACTTCGGTCTTTTGTTCTATGCCGAGATTTAGCTGCAACGAGTTGCAGTATCAGTTACGAGCTGCTATTCCTAGAGGACGTTTAAAGGCAGTCCTCCTGGTCTGGCTAAGCCTACACTGACTGAAACTAAACTATCAAATTTAACAAAGTTTAGAAATGAGTTCAAAAACCACACGGCATTTACAAACAACACAACGTCTAAGGAAGATTACCTTTAAAGGCAAATGTTCATAATTCCATCTCAAATGTTTTTTGTTCAGTGCATAGCTGTGTGCATAATTTGTATAGCAATTTGTTAGTTTGCTGAAATAGGAACCTTTTGCTGTAGTACCTTCTGATTAAGTTATGTAAGCGCTGAGTGTCTTAAGGTAACACAACACAAGCAAAGTTGTGAGGGAATGTCGTATTAGCTTTTATGATGTGCCATCCTGTATGTGTGTGTGTGTTTGTGTGTTTGTGTGTCCTGGTTGCCACGACACAGCGTGGCATAAAAGTGCGTGGCAAGGCAACAGGTTGCCTGGTAGTATTCTACGAGTTGTATAGTTATAGATCGTGCCCAACGTCGTTTGACAACAAATTGCGCATATCAAATTTTACGAAATTGTCTACGCAGTGTCGCAACGTGTGGTGCGATGTGTTGGTGGTGTGGGTGCTTGTGTCGCGAGTGGTGTGCGAATGGTGGTGCGCATATTTTTGTGAAGCCTTGACAAACTAATAGAATTTGTTGCCTGACTGGCTGACTGGCTGACTGCCTGCCACGCTTGTCACTCGAACTCGCTGGTAGTCGCAAATGTGTGGCACACAAAGTGTTTGGTAATGGCTTCAAATTGTGGGCGTTGTCAAAGGACTATTGTGTGCTCCTTTTGCCTGCCTAGCTGCCAGCCTTCCAGCTGGTCTAATGTCGCAATTTCGCGCTTTATACGCGGTTTGCGTGACAAACACTCAACCTAATATGAGACTTGGCAGACTTGTATGTGAGTATCTTATATGGTACTAATAAACAGCGCTTCCCCTAATGCGGCTCTATATTTAAATATTTGGGGCTATACTAATGATTTTTATAGGATAATAATACGTTATCACATCGTAGTTTACTCATAAGCATGTTGATGGCACATTCATATATATTTCTATGAGTAGATATACTCATTTGTTTTGCTGCTTTGTTTTCGTTTTGTTAACATTATCAGAGCAACTCCATTTGCATATGAGTTTGGATATTTTGAATTTTGATTGAGTTGTTGCACATAATTTATGAGCAGAACTATAGCGCAACAGAAGCTCTTTGGTTTTGTTTTTAGCCCCTCCACTCACCCCCCATCCCCATCGCGTACACATTAATAAACATTTTGTTTTCTGATTTGTTGTCATGCATTATGCAAATTATTGTCGCGCATAAATTGCACTAATTATATTGCTGTCTGCCTGCTTAATTAAATGGCAAACACAAATTTAAGCTTAAACAATGGCTGTTCAAATTTTGTCTATTTCATAGCTATAAACCGTATAAATGACCGTGAATGTAAATGAGTTGTGTCATTCCAAAAATATAACTATAAATATCCTTTAAATGTACAAAAATTCATTAAGCTTCGACACGAAAACTTGTTTAAATTGTCAAAATTAAATTTTACTGTTAAAGTTAAGCTAGGAATACATTTATTTTATGGGTGCTAATTAAAGCTACTGGAAAGTATGGAGGAATCTATTATTAGATATTATATTGAGTCATTAATTAACTGGGTTTGTATATCCGTTTCTTGTGGTTCAAGTGTACACTGCTACAGCAATAAAAAAGTTTGTAATTGCTCTCAAAAGTCAATTAAATTATTTGAGTAACAGGTATCTGAAATTTAATATAAGGCTTTAAGAATACACCCTGCACTTCTGAAATCTAAGCTTGTGCTTTTTACTGAAATCTAAATGACTCTAAGTGAATAAGATTGCGTGCTAAAAAGCAGTTATGTATAGAATATCTGCTGCATATTTATATAGTACTATCAAAGTGCTCTTATCTTTTGAAATGAGCTGCTCTGCTTTTGTGCCCCTAATTGCTAAAATCTACACAAAAGATTTGTCCTTTTATTTTTCCCATTTTTTTTTTTGGCATTTTGAGAATTTTGCATTCAACATGATTTAAATTGAGATTGTGCATTCAACATGATTTAAATGCCACCAGCCAGAGAATTTATGTTTATATTTAATAAAACTTATTTTTATTTCCATTTTGATACGGAATTGTGCAAATATTTTGTTGCATTTAAATTAGTTTTTCTTTCGGGATATTTTCGCTCACAATGTGATGATTATTTTCCATACCTTTTCGCACTCATCAGTATTTCTATTTATCAATTTGCATTGCAGCCTGATTAGTACATAACATTTTATGCTTTTAATCAAAATCTCGACGCCATAATGATAAATGTTGTGCCAGTTGGCCAGGTTGAGCAAATATTCATAATTCAATGTTTAAACCGCAATTCATATTCGTCGTTTTTCATGTCGGTTCATTCGTTTGGTTTGGTTTCGTATCGTTTGGTTTTGCTTTTTGTCCGTTGCTTTTTGCAGCATTTCCCTGCTGCTATTCATATTAAAATTTGGTGCAGCAAATGGTGGCCAGTAGTAGCGTTGGCAGCTTCGTGTTGCACAGCACAAGCTTACCTGGGGTAAACCGTAAAAACGCTTTTGCATTTTCATAAATTTTTGGCTTTTCGCCACCACTTGCCCCTCTAGCCCCTCTAGCCGCTCCCACACAAACCCTCTTACATTGCTCTTTCGGCTTGGTAACTGAGTATAACCGACTGCATAATTTAGCCTCTACTTTAGTCCGAGCTATGCCTTGAGTTTTATTTTACATGGAGGTTGTACGTTAAATCCCTTCTGCTGCCACATTCCCATGCCACTTGCCATTTCGGTGCTGCCACACAGCCGTTTGCAGTTTATGTTCCAGTTTTTTGGAGAAAAAGTGGAGAGACCACAGCCAGGCGTACAGTTCGTGGTGTTGGCCCTCTATGCAATAAAATTGAAATTAATTTTTAGTGATTGCGGATGCGGTTCAATGTGTTTGGCCTCACTGTGCCCCAATAGTATACACTGGCGCCAGTGTTAACCAACGCATAATTTTCAACCCGTTTGCCGGTCAACGGCGGTTTGACACCGCATGTTATTAAGGCCGCAATTGAATTGTAAATTTTTCTTCGCAGGCATATGGTTAAAAATTGTTATTAATATTTATATATACAATCACTTTCGTGTTTATTAAAATGTGTACAATACTTTATAAATATATAGTATATATTTTTTTAATTGTTTTATTTCAGTTTGCTTCACATCAGACGCAATTAACGTTGTAGTTAGAGCGGAAGAAAAGCAGGTAATTTAATTATGATTTATTTTAACAAAGCCACAAAATAATTGAATGATCTAACGTGCTTCATCGATTATATATTTAAAATTAAGCTCTCTGTATTAATTACACTT
Source organism: Drosophila nigrodunni (assembly GCA_020829145.1). Lineage (NCBI taxonomy): Eukaryota > Metazoa > Arthropoda > Insecta > Diptera > Drosophilidae > Drosophila > Drosophila nigrodunni. Next base: position 12,527,385 of record JACVCZ010000001.1, read on the forward strand.
TCGTGTCATCAAATGTTTTATTAATGTGATGCTCGTCAGTTGACAGATGGACAGACGGACAGACAGTGTTGGACATACGTGTATATAGACATATATGTATTTTAGTTTCCGTGGTTTATGGCTGCGCAATTTTCCGATGAGCGTCATCAGCAAATTGACAGCTTACAAGAAAATATCATTTAAGACAGTTGAGTGTCAATCGAGTGACTTTGCTAAGTGAGTAATTGAGTAATGCAAATGACAGTGTTGATGTAATCAAATAGCAGCTTAAGCCCATTAATGTTTAAACTCGCAACTCCAACTCCATCGATAGCAGCTATGATTCAAAAAAGTGTGAAAACATTCGACTAGCTATGACTATAAAATACTCGTTACTTCAATTTAACACTAGCATAAAATTAACTATAAAATATTGAACACTTTCGAGTGAAGTCATAGCTTCAGCATGTTTTAAAGTCGGTGTAAACTGTAAAGAAATTTTTTGGCAAAAAAATTTTTTAAAAATTATGCAGACTTTTAACCAAGTAATTCAATTCTACAATGAGTACAGTCTTTGGTTTTTTGTTGGTGTTATTTTGGATGCAAAGAAATAAATATGTACCTATTACACTTGATTTCTTGCAATACTATTAACGACTATCAATATTCCAGAGATTAGCAAGTGCCCGCAGGGAAAATTTAACGAATTGAAATATCTGTGCTTAGGCCAAATATTGAATCTTCAGCTTATCCCCAATTTTATAGCAATTTACTCAATTACCCTGGCCACAAAACTAGGGCACAAAATAAACAGAGCACCGAAACGTTGTAAGATATTTGACATTATTTATGGCCAAGGTGCTGAAAATTAGCTGGAAATGCTTTGTCAGTCGGCTGACTAGTGTTAAGGCATGGGTTCAAAATGGGGTATGGTCAAAGGCAAGTAAGGTCTACTCCCAGATCAAATAAATGTGAGCAAAAGTGTCGTTTATCTTTCGGGGAAGTATTCACAGCTCTCAAAATTGTTCACTTCAATTAGCTGCAGATGTTGTAGCCTTGGTAATGCCTGAACTTTTGGGACAAGTTTTCAGGTTGACTGACCAACTTCATTCTTACGAAAGTTGCGTTTTCCAACTCCTTTTGTTGACGTTGCTGGTAACCCTTTTGTTCTTTTTGTCATTCGTGCTAATTGAAACGTTTATAATAACACTTTATTGTTTTTGGCTTCAACTTTGCGAATGTTTTTAGATGTTATCTGCTTTTTTTTACTGCTCATGTGCTTGTCTAATTGTCGTTGTTGTTGTAGTTGCTGTAATTATACTTCCGTTTTATTGTCACGTTGCACAAACTGAACATTCGGGTAAAATGTTTGTTGACTAATGCAAAAATTGGCAGAAGCGTAAATATTTGGAAACTTAAATGCACTTGACATCAACTGCATTTAAAATCAACATTTGCCAACTTGAGTGCTCTAACATCACTTATCTGCACTTTAATCCTTGACAGTGTGTTTTTATTGTTTAAAACGACACGAGCGAAATAAATTCATGAATTAATTACACTGAAAATTATGAATTACAAATCTTATTGAATTATTCCAAATATAAAACATAAAATAAAAACAATTGTCAATAAATTTATTGAATTTTTACTAGAACAATAAATCCTCTAATCATTATTTCAATTTTAATAATCATATTTATGTAATATTTACCGTAATTGGTTTATTTATTTGAAAATTCCTTGCTTAATTCTATTGTCTTCTTCAACATTTTTTCCTTTTATCTACGCTTCTCATTCTTTATGGTTCCACTTCCTCGGGGACGTTTATTGCAGTTTTTCACTTGATTTACAGCGTTGCAGTATTTTTTTTATAAGATGTAAAATATTTTCAAAACACACCACATCCCTTTTCGCTGCTCTGTTTTATTTAGCTTTTCTGTTTTCCAATTCATTGGAAATTTTATTTGCTTGTTTGCTGCGCAATTAGCTACAACTTTTTTCTTTTATTTATTTAACGTTTTTGCTTCTTTTGAGCTGTATTTGTATTGTTCCTAAACTCGTTTTTCTAATTAAGCACAACATTTTCCCATTAATCAAATTGCAATTTTTGTTCTGTTCATAGCATACCAGCTACTTTTGCCCATTCCATCATAATTTTTGGGCTACAAACCGAGCACTTAATTAAAAGATTAGTTGTGAAAACTTTCGGCTGAAAACTTAAGATCAACAACCAACAGAACAGAGCGAAATGTTTGCCCCAAAAACTTTAAACAAATAAATGAAAATTGCAAAAGTAAACACATTTAGACACACATCCATACACATACACACACACACACGCAAACAAACACACATACAAACTCAAACAGAAGTAAGTGTAGACAGAATGAGAAATGTTCAACTTTAATGATTTGTAGTTGGGATGCATTCAACCAGGTTGCACTTTAAAGTCGCCACTTAGTCCAACATTCAGTATTATACATTATACACTGCACTACAGAGCTCAACATTTAATGTGGAACGTGTCAGACATTCGCTTGAACTTTTATGCAACTTGACAAATAGCAAAAAACAGTCGACTGTATGCAGCTGAAAGCAGTAGAGGAACAGATGCCCCTCACCACTTTCTCTATGTCCATTGTGGCAGCATTTGAGGGTAGTTCTACGAGTTGTACCGTAAGTTTTATAAGAGAACTAAGTTCAGCTCTTGAAAGTATGCTTTAGTATTTTAAGCTCTATCAGACAAACTAAGTTCAGCTCTTAAAAGTATGCTATATTATTTCAAAACTAGTGGCTAATAATTAAAGGGTATTTCCAAGTCGAGTTTCCACTTTTTTTAATGCATGAGTATTACTCCTTGAACTGTCTTCGTATGTGACTCTTTGTTTATTTGACAAATGCCGCCAATTTGCAGCTTGTATGAACAAGCTTTTACTTCCACCTTCTGTTTATTTTTTACCCAGCTAAAAGTTTATGTAATTTTTTTTGAATGTCTGGCGGCGCTGACAAACAATTTTATAAAGTTTAATATGCCGTTAATAATTTTCTGTATTTTTTTGTTTTTAAATTAATTTCATATGACAAAGTTAGACGCGGTTGTTGAACCAACACACACACACACACATACTCAAACACATGTGCACTTATTATTTATTATAATTATTTGAGTTTTTTTACACTTTGTAGAAGCGTGCTTTGAGCTCAAAGGCAACACATCCATCCTCACTACAGTTTTCATTACCAAGTTATGTGGAGCTTTACATGTGTGGGTGTGTGTGTGTGTGTGTTCATAGGTAAAAGTCTGTGTGTGTGATGGATTTAGGAATTTAATTGGTTTTTGAAAAAGTTTAACAAGCCATGCTAATTAGTTACCTGTGACTTTGCCTTTGATTGTGCTGCATGCTTAACTTTCTAGCCGGATATCGCGAAAGGCTAAAGCTTAAGCTAAATCCCTGCGAACTTTTCAATCGCATAAACGCTTTTTAAATAAATACTCATCAACTTTTCACATACTTTCCATTTAAATTAGCTAAATGAAATGGGTTTATATCTGGTTAAGGTGACTTAATTTTAATGAGTAATATTTTGTGTAAATCAAGAGGAACTGTGGGGACATTACTGCTGTTCTAAATTCTTATTTTCTGTGTTATTTATTATATAATATTTTTAAAAATTAGTAAAGTTTAAGAAGAATAAGTAAACTCATGGGAAGCTCTTGATATTCTTCTGTAGGGTGTAATCCAGTCGAGCGTTAGTGCATTTAAAATGCAACTTTATTTGCCTTGCATCAAGTAATCGCAGCATGTGGCACAATAAATGCCAGCGAAAGTCTTGAAATTTTGGTAGTTTGGCACATGTTTTTGTGTGTGCCGAGTGGTCGGAAGGGGTGTGGAAATTACAAGCAAGCGGGGTGAATGGAGAAATTGGGGTTACTTCCCAGTCAGTAATATTATATTGTAGCATTCGAGCCGAGCAGCCAACCATTGTGTATTGCATATTGCGTAATGTGCAAAAAATTGGACCCGCGTGCTTCAAGTTGCAAGTAAAACTGGAAAATAATTAAATTCCATGGCCAAGTTTATGTCGAGTCTTTTGGCTTTCTGGAGTGTCTTGGTAATTTCATGCAAAATGCCGTTAGTGTATGATTGCATATATGTCTGTGTGTGTGTTTGGGTGTGTGAGTGCAGCTTGATGTCAGAAAAAGTTATGCCCTTAGCTTATTGCCATTTCCCGCTGTGCATTTTGTTTTTGTTTCTTATGTTGTTCATCTGTTGTTGTTTGCTTTCTTACGGCTTGTCAGTGGCTCAGTGGTGCAGTGGTGCAGTGCTGGGAATTATTTTGTTTGACTCTTCTTCTCTATTTTGTTGCTGTTGTTGTTGTCATTGGCTTTGTTGCAGTTTTCTTACCCAAGCCGGAAGGAAATGAGCAAAAATGACAAAGTTAACGGATGTGCACAAAACACAGTACACTCTCTCGCTCTGGCTTTTTCAAACAAACACACATACTCCGCAGGGATCATGTATAGACTTTGTCCCTGCTTATAGCGGCCTCTCTGCCCAATGCCCTTGCACAGGATATGTGTGCGGAAAGTACGAAATTTTACATGTATTTGATTTATGTTGGCTCTCAACTCTCACACGCAACACCAGCAGCACCACACAGTGACCTGTGTGTGTGTGTGTGTGTGTGTGTGTGTTTGCCGCAATGGACAAACGCACATACGTGTACATATTTCAGCACTATTCGGAGCAAATGTCCTGGCAATGTCCTGGAAAGTAAGCAAATCATAGCCTACATTTCCGTTGTTGTTTTAACAAGCCAAATGCAACTTTTTATGTTTTGCAAATTTCTTTTTTTTCTTTTACTACTATTTTTTCTCGGGTTTTGCTATTTCTTTTCCTTTCGAGTGCACTAAGGAAGGAGCTTACATACTTTTTTGTTAGTGCTTAGTGTGCCTGCAGTGCGTTCAAAAAGTTTCAGCTTGAAAATTCACATAAATTTCCCAAGTATTTCACAATTTTTGTTCTGTCATTTTGGAGGCCAAGTTGTATTGCCAAGACTTAACTTTAACAAAGCGCTTAAAGTATCTTTCGCAATGTCTGCCACAATTATCGATCAACGTCGCGTCTACTTAATTGTCTAACTAAAATGTTCAATGTAATGAACCAACTTATTTGCTTAACAAAAAGAAGAAGCGAAAAAAAGAAAGAATCACTGAAAGCTATGGACAAAGCCAGACATAAATACATATACCCTTTTTGCAAAAGTTGAAGCGTTATATTTTGGCTTCAGTGTTTTCCATTGTTTTGCTTTTGCCTTCGTTTTGAAATTTCATTTATCAGCGCCATAAAACGTTACCATTTGCCAGTTTCCCCCGGTTGCCTTCCAAAAAATACCGAGGCCGCCCAACTCGGCCATTTGCCGAGTCCCGTGTCAACAGGCAATTATTTTAAAAGCCTGGGACTGGGAAACAAGACAACAGCCAGGAGTGAGTTGACGCTCAACTGTTGCCCTGTGACGTGGAGTGGTCGCGAAGTATTACCTGTAACTAGTTACACTTTAACAAAACACAATAATTTAATACTTAAACGGTATTAAATACCTTCAAATTAAGGCATATCAATCAATAAATTATACAATTTAATAGACCAACCCTATGTGTTTTAAATGAGCACTTAAATAATTAAATAAAGGAACGTATATTAACATATTTGCGGTGTATGGTAATTTTTTCAGTGTACCTGCCCACATTTTACAGCGAATACAATTGCGAGTACGCTAAATGTCTGGCGACTGAAAAATGTGGCTTTAAATTGCATGAAATCATCGTCGCATTCCAAAAGTAATGAAATTAGCAACAGAACTTGCGATACAGGTCAAATGCGTGTGGGCCAAAAACTTCCCAACTCACTGACTCTTCTACTTTCGGGCCCTCTGGCCCTCCAGCTCTTTGGCCGCCTAACGAGGTCAATAATTTGCAGGACAACGGTAGGAGCAGGTCGTAGGGAGCTACGTTAAGGCAATAAAATGTCAGCAAGTGAACCCTTTTTAGTTACTCAATACCCTGGGGCCAATCCAGTGGGAATACATTTCCCTTTTTGTACTTTGTACAGTCAACTCTCTACAGATAGGTCGAAATAGATTTGCTTATCATGTCAACGAAAACAAATTTCTCAGTATGACTTTTCCTCTTCGTTTTCTAAATTGGCTCTTTCTGGTTGTAACGGCGGTAAGTCTGAGCACTTTGTATATTTCACAGTTATGCCCAGTAATTCTACTGCTCTAGGTATTGGAAGTAGTGGCTCTCGTCTATCTTATTAAGCTGATCTACACACACTGTGTGCTGGGCGGCGAGTATGCCATTTCTGTGTGGTTTTATATATACTTTTTACCCTGCATTACTGCCCAATCGGTAATTTTTGCTATAGGGAGGATTTTCTGGTGCACAGCTGGCATGGATCCTATTGTAGGTATACTTGTACTTCATCCATTGAGATACCTGTTTTATCGTAATTTACAGGCTGTTGCCTATAATATCTCAGCGGGTGTAATCTGTATTATTGCAACGCTTGTCCTATTATTTGCCATGTGGAATCATTGCGGCAACGAGTTCACCTATATGTTTCATGTTGCTTGTTTATGCGGACTGATTGCTGGTTTTTTCCATTTAATTAATGCCATCATGTGCCTAGTCTTCATGCCCCCAGAGGAGGCGTATGTATTACTTCTAAATTTCATTTATTTTATAATAATTTTTGCCTCCTCAGTCACTATTTAAAGCCATCAAAGAGACGCAAGAAGAGCCTCTACTAAAGTTGAATAGTTATTTTTAAAAAATAAGGTTTATATATTTTGTAAACTGGTATTTTTTTAGAAAAAGATTTGAGTATATGTAAAGTTTTCATATTGCACTCATCGAATTGAGTCCTTATAAAATTGATTAAATTACGAGTATGTTACTTGAACTGTATACTGTATCATTTATATATTTATTTGTATTTATTTTATTCATGAGACGGCACAAATATGTTTTTGGCTACTACGTCTTGGAAACCCTTTATTGAACCACCTTTTGCCGTGGGCCACACCTGGTTATTGCCGTCCGTCTAGCCGAGAGGGACAATAATCAATATTAGTTATACGTCGACCTTTGCGTGTTATTTAATGGTCGAAATGTCAATACTGGCCAAAACTATTGTCGGCAGCTCAGCAAAATTGAATTGAACTGAAGAAAAAGTTTATTGAGTTGACTTGAGTCGACTTGAATTGAGTTGAGTTGAGTTAATATGTTATCGAGTGTATTTGGCGCTTATCATTTACTTAGTTGGAAATCAATAAAAAGCTTTGTGCCAATCATCATTGAGTCCCATAAGAACTTAAGGACCTAAGGACTCTCTCTGTGTATTGCGTCATAATAATTGCTTGGTATTTTAATTAAATTGTCAGATGAAGTCTCTGAACGACAGTCATTTTAATCAATGTGATGGCTGACAATCAAAAATGATGATGGTTCACTTGAAATGCGCGCATATTCATAAGCGTAAAGGATTTCCTCTTCAATCCATCTCAACTGACAATCAAACAGACAATCTCACAGATACCACCAAGAGAGAGAGAGTGTATCTATTGGAGGTGTCTATGCAATGACAGTATCTAATACATGCAAACCAGCTGCAAGTGAATCAAATGAATGTGAAAGTGAACGAGTCAAACAACACAATAGACACTGCAACTGGCACATGTAAATCTGATTCAAATAGAAAGCTGTAAGTTGCTGCTGGTGGTGGTGGTGATGGTGATAATAATGATGATGATGATGACAATGATGACGATAATATTGCTACTGCTATTGCTGTTGATGTCAGTCAAATTGCTATTGCTGATAACGAATGCAAACAGGGAAACTCACTTTGCATCTGTTACTGGATTCGTTTTGCTTTTGTTTGGCTTCATGCTTCCTCAATTTGATGACTTCACGTACCATAAATATTAAATTTAGTCAAGTAGAAGTACTGGTCACTTAATTAAATACTTCTACGCTTGATTAACTTTAGCTGTAACAGCCTCTGATTTGGTCACTTGGTATAATTAGTGCCACTGGCAATGTCATAAATTTGATAGCAGGCACTTGGCACCAAACGAAAATCCAAGCAAAAAAACGAAAAACAAAACATGTTTCATTTGTCAAATGTGTGCACTGCATGCAAAATGGGCAAATGTCAGTAGCAGTAGCAGTAGCAGAGGCAGCAGCAACAGTAGCAACAATGGAATTGCCAGTAAACAAATGTAAAAATATTTGGCACTTAAAGTGCTGCCAGACAAATACGACAAACGTTGAAGAGTCATTTACAAGAAGTGCAATAGCAACTGCAACAGCAACAGTAGCAACAGTAGCAACAGTAGCAACATAAGCAATGATGACGAGGGGACTTTCAAGTCAAGCGTGTGGGTGAAAAATGGCGGATAATGCTGGCAAACAGAGCAGAGCAGAGCCGAGCAGCGAGCAGACAGCGTACGTCATCGGTGTAAACAAAGCACATGATGATGATGATGATCATCGTCAACTTCATCATCATCATCATCACAAGCGAGCAAACAGTGAAAGGAATACAGCACAAGAGTGTGGAAGAGATAAACGCACAGACTGACTGCGTTGAGTGGCAGTCAAAGAGTCAGTCAGTGCACAACGCAATGCACAGTGAGTGCAGTCAGTTGGACAACGGCAAAGTCAACTCGCGTTGGCGTTGACAACAATTGTACAATTTATAATAGGCAGCATGATGCTCCGATTAAAACAGAGAGTGAGAGAGAGGAGTGAAAGGAAAGGCAAAGAAAAGCACTACACTGTTAAAAAAACTTTTTACTGCCAACTGCAAGGGCATAAGCTTTAATTGCGTAGTTTAAAAATTCTATTTGCTTATAATCTTTTTTTTTATAAAATGCCTCTATTACATAGAATTTTTCTTTCAGTGTAGAAAGATTGACTGTGTTAGCTATTTAGCGTGTGTGCTGCAAGCACAGACTGTTACCGCTTCATGCCGCAGACTTATCTGACTGTCAAGCTGAAAGAACGCCACTCACAAAGCTTCAGTTTGTGTCTTTTTATTCGCACTGCTTGCAACACTTGCTCTAATGTTGCAACATTAGAAAGTGCGGCGTTGTCGTTGTCATTGTCGTTGTTGATTGCAAATTGCATGCAACAAAATGAAAGAGTGCTTGTTTTGGCCAACATAGTAAATTACTCGGGTAATAAGCACTGTGCTGAGTCTGTCTGCCAAATTAGTTTGGCGGTTATTTGTTTTTGTTGTTTGTGTTGTTGTTGTGCTGTCGTTTGGTCAGTTTGAAGTTCACTTTGATGTCAAGTTATTGATTAAAGCTTTAAATTGCTTTGTTTTGTCAACTTTCAATTGAAATTTCTCAGAGTTTGGCTTTGATGTGCGCATTATCAACTCTTGAAATTAAGAAAATCATTCAACTGTCTAAGGTGAAAGTAGACAAAGAACTCAATCAAGTGTGACTAATAGACAATGTGTGTCAAAGGGGTTAATACAGCTATCGTTTCACTGAATTTATGCGTGTGTGTGTGGGGGTATGTGTGGGTGTGTATGCCCCTTAAATTATGCTACACATATAATTAAAATGCTAGTAGAGGCAACACGTTGCGTATACGCAACGTCTAGTGCTTTAATAGCTGAAAATTAGTGCAGTAAAGTTGTCATGAAATTGGTAACGCAACAAATGCCAACAGTTGGCCTCCTGGGGATTGGCCAAGTGACCAGCCGCTTGGCCCAGCCATTAAAAATGGCAATAAAAAGCTCGTAAAAGCCCATACAACAACAGCAAACAACAACAACAAACAGCAGACGAACGAAAACAACAAAATGTTGAACTCAAATATTAGCTTAAATGCAATACACATTAAATTACTCGTACCAACAATAAAGCAAGCAAATAAAACAGATTTTCTGCTAGTAAAGTAATAAAAATGAATCGACAGAAAGTCTACTCACTGTGCCGACTGTATGTTTACTGCGTTTAACTGGATCACAGGACATGACACCAACAATGCCAATAACACAAAATTGAGACAAAATGAGTTTTTAATTCGATTTAAGAGCGTATTTTTCATGCCAGCATTTTGGCTGGCATTCGAATTCCGCACGTGTGGCCTATAAGATGGCCAAGAGTCATTGAAATATGTCAAGTCAAATTTACAGACCTCCCTGCGAGTGTGGGAGGGCGTGTGCGTGTGTGTCCCGAAATATGAGTTGGGATGCAGTACATCAAAAATGGAAGAAAATTATATTTTCCCGACAAGTGGCTTCCACAAAACTCATGGATAAACTCATGCACTGCTCAAAAAAAGAAGAGGTGTTACTGTCATTTTGGAAGGAAACAGATAATTATTTTGTATGTGTAATGTTTTTTGATTGAAAGGCGGTTTATTCAAATAAAAGACTAGGTTTGAAGAATTTAAACTTTTCCAACTGCCGTTTTTTCTCAGTGCACATACACACCCAAAGCTTATCAGTTGCTGTCGTTGTTTCAAGCCGAAGCTTGTCCACGACGAAATATGAAATTCAATTTGGCAAAAAATAAGTAAAAGCATAGAAAAAAGGGACTGACTGACGCGACGACAGCCCAAATGGCGTGTGGACTGAGTAGAAGACAAGAGTAGGGACGGCTTTGGGATGTGCGTGAGTCACGGCCTGTTTATGCCACAAGTGCCGCTTATTGTGGCCGTGGCTTGGCTTCAAACATTCTACAGAATTTGAAGTTGAAGTTTTTCCAGGCACGAGACATGTGCCTTGGTGTAAAAAGTTTAGTTTCTAGTCGGTATGGGATTTCTAGTCCTGTGTGTGTCAGTGTTGATGCTAATGTTGTTCGTGATGTTGCACAGTATGGTGCGTGATGATCATGATTATGATGATGATTATGTGGATGCTGTGGAGACGTGTGCCTGGACAGCCAAATGTTTGCTACTGTGGGGCAATATGAGAAGAGAGAGAGACGCTTAATTAAATTTCAGTTCATTTACAAAACAGCTTCAGAGAGTCCTTCGAAAATGCGAAAATTGTATAAAGCATTTTGGTGTCAGCTCTTTAGTTGCTGTGTGTGAGTGTGTGTACATTGGTTGTGTTGTGTCCTTTCTTGGACTTGTTGCGGCAAATACCTACACATATTCAGTTTCATTGGCACACATGTGGCACATGACACATGTTGTCATTAAGTGAAATCCCGATGCAGTCAGAAAGGATTCGTAGTCGGACTCAGTCCCAACTCTGATTGCAACCGATAAAGTTTTGTAATTGTTTCATTTCCGGGATTTAAATTGCAAATATGAGTCGCTACTAAATTATGCTGAATGGCACAACCGAAACAAGACCGTTACACAAACACAAACACAAACACAAACACAAACACAAACACACACTGCCATACACAACAAGTCGAATACGGTTTGCAGATGGGCCACTGCTTGGTATCCGGATATGTATCCCTTTACGAGAACTGTGCGACACAGTAGATTTAACCTAATTAAGAATGTTCAGCAGGACACAATGATTCGAATACAAATGAAATGACAAGGCGTGCTCTGGAGTAAGGCACAATGAAGCGGGAAGCAGGAAGACGAGAAGACGGTAAAGGACATTCTGACAGGCAGCGTAAAATGAATGAGCTGCCAAGTAAATCTGCTGTCATGTTTTTGTTGTAAGCAAAAGGTTCACAGGACTCTAGAGCTGTGGGGTTATGTTCGTATTGTTCTTGTTGCTACTGGCAAGACGAATGTTAATTCTATTTAAACGCACACATACACTCACAGAGAGATACACACTAACACCAGTGCAAAGTGGGAAAGCTGCTGTTGCTGCTGTTGCTGCTGCTGCCTCCTGGGTTCATTTCAAAGTCACAAAGATTGTCAACGTTTTCATTTTAATTCAAACAAATGTTACTAATGTTTTCATTGTTGTTGCTGAATTCTGGGCGCTTGTTGAATATTTTATCGTTTGACTTGGCTCCCTGGCAACTTTTGGCTGCGTAATATTCTCTAAAATCCTTTTTCATCATTTGCCAACAGTCTTAAGGTGAGACCTCTCTCTTCCCCTTTAATTTTTTCTTTCATCTTCTTTCTTTTCCTCTATCATTTTTGATACAGCTTGTGCTCATTAAATAGCCGGAAAACCTGTGTCAAATATTTCGTTTTTCATTTGCAATACTTCTCAAATTTTTCATTTTCCATCAGCAAAGTCATTTATGCAATTGCAAAATCTGCAGTTCATTCATTAACAAAACTGTCGAAAAGCAGAAACAACAACAACAAAGACGACGATGACGACGACAACGAGCCAACGCTGCTGTAAATATTATCTTTACTGTTTTTATTTTATTTCATTTCATTTTATTCTGTATATATATTTTTTTTTTCTTTTATTATTCTTTGTTATTGTTTGTGCTGTTGCTGACACACCTGTGTTGCGTGCGGAAGTTTTACATTGCGACACGGTGACAATTGCTGCAAAGAGTTTTCACTCGCTTTTCCCCATTTCCCCTTTTTCCACTGCTTTTTCACTTCAGTTCATTGTTGTTGTTTTCGTTTTATTTCATTTATCGTTACTTATTTTCTTGGGCAACATTTGCTTAAACAGCGTCAACAATTTGCACACTATTGTCGTCCTGGGCAGCGTAGGTTGCCAGATAAAAGTATCTTCTACTCGTATCTTTTGCCGTATGAATTTAAATGGTTTTACGACTCCGTCGAGTGGTAAAAAGTCTCCCCGTATTATACTTCTCGCATCTCAAAATGGTTTCACTGCTCAAAAGTATGAAAATGTCGTCATCGTTGCTTAAATGCAAAACAAGTTGAACTTAAAACATTTATTTGATATCGAGGTCACATGCTGCTGCACTGCGATAGTTGAAAAGATACTTTTGAAACAGGTAATAATAACGCGAGTGCCTTAATGTATCTCGAGCTGCATAAAGCTGCTTATAATCAGCAACTCCTATATAAAGTTTATGTCTTTGATGTATTTTCGCGACTGTTTATTAAAAGAGTTTCTAGTTTATAGTTTGGTGGTTAAAAAGATACTTTTACTGTATCTTTTATATAGAAATTTTATGAAAACGATTTAAAAATTGTATTAATCTAGCTGAGTGTTTAATAGTTTTTCTAGCCATTCTTTAAATTGCTTAAATGTATCCCTGGTTTTAAGGTATTTAAGCCGATTTAGATGATTTAGTTTAAGCTTGTTTTAACATTACTAGAATGTGTTCTACCCATATATGGTAAGGTTATGTTAGTCACCGATTTAAGACCCTTATAATTTTCCACTGGTTAATTCCGTTTACCACAACTGACAGGCAACCGGAAAAGCTTAACAAGTGCATAGGTTCAACAATGTGCGAAACTGTTTTTAGTCTCCAATGGAATCCAATTAGATTTTTTGTTTCTGTGGATTTATCAACACCCGGAGGCATGGCACATTCAGCTGAGTTGCCGAAATACTAGCTGACATTTGATTGTCTTGCCACAGCAGTTGTTCATTCTTATGACCGCGTCTTTGTTGTTGTAGCTCTTCCACACTGGCCAACACATGATGAACTCTGAAGAAAGGCACAGAGAAAAACAAGAGTCAGATGGAAAAACAAACAGAGATGAGCCTATTTCGGTACTGGAGTCCACTTGAAATGTAAACGTGTCTGTCAGACGGATGCAACAAAAAAAAAACTCGGCTATCATTCTCAGTTTGCAGATAAATGTATCTGCAAGTGAGTGTAGCTAGTGTGTGTGCGCACGTGTGTATCTGTGTTTGTTTATTGTTTATGCCCTGGAATATCAGTGCGAGCATATCTATAGCCGTGGCCAGAACCGCTTGCATCCTGTTGCTGCCACCGTAGTATCTCTTACGCTTCGTTTATTTAATTTTGCGCATATTTTTTTGTATTCACAACACACACACACACATACATATAAATATACATATATATGTATAGCCAGTCAGGCTTTGTTTGTGTTATGTGCTTTTTATCGCATCAATGTGGTGGAAACTGTGGCAGAGACTTGGAAACGCCATTGGCAAGCTGAACAATTTGATTAAACAACAGCTGGTAAAAAGCTTGAAAATTATTTGAAGCAAATTTTAATTAATGCACCCTCAAATTCCCCTGTCCGGTGCTTGAAAAACCAAATCTCGCCATTGGCAACCGAGGAGACAAAAACTGAAAATGCGAATGTTCTGCTTGTTCTGTCCACCCGATGGCAATGTCGACCACAGCAACAGCAGCAGCAACAACAACAGTTGAAACAACATTTGGCCAGAGAAGCGACTCGACGTCAAGACCGCAACACGGTGTAAATCCTTTTATCAAATTAATGAGCTCATTAAAATTCGTTTAGCAATTACAGTTTTAACAATTTCCGCCCTCTGCAGCTCTCGGCCTGACGACGACGACTACGATGATGATGGGCAAGGCCACAAAAATATGCTGAGCCAGCGCCAGTGCGAGTGCTCAATTGCACAGGTGACTTCAGTTACAGGTGCCTCACAGAGTGGCAAGTGGCAAGTAGCAACTGCCACGTGGCATATACCATACTGAATTGTCGGCCCAAGTCTATGTAATATTCATAAAAATCATATTAAACAACGAATGCGACAGAGAGAGTGAGAGAGAGAGTGGGATAGAGAGAAGAAAGAGGGAGAAACAAAAAAGAAAGGGAGCGTAAAAGCTATGCAGACTCGGATTGTTAATAGCGAAATCGTGTGGCCAGGAAATAAGTAAGAGCACATAAAAAATGCTTTAAAAGTAATAATAATTGCGCTTAGGCTCGTTGGCAAACCTGCTTCGAGCCGCTGCTCAATCGCGAGTGAAACAATAAAAAACCAAATAGCAATCTAATAATTTATGATGGCATCATTAAAGCCGCTCTCACCAGTTTTCAGACCCAAACAAAAGGAAACACTCACAACAACAAACAAAACTTTTGCCATTCGAAAGGTATTGAAAGCTAAAGCAAAAGTCCTGCGTCCTTTTTTTTCTTTTTCGTATTTTTCCTTTGGTTTGCTTTCACATCGATGTGGGGCAATAAAAATGTTATTATTTCATTTTATTTATGGCGCTTTTTTCCTAAATTTATGAGCCGCGCATATTTTGTTACATTTTTTAAATGTAACGAGCGCACTTTCCTTCGCTCCGATTTCCCTTTTTTTTTGTTGGCTTTTTTAATTTTCATAAAATGTGAAATGCTGCGACATTAACAACTGATTAATTTGTGTATAAAATGTGCTTTGTGTTTTGCACTTTTAATACACAAACACACAAACACAATACCAATGCAAACACACGCACACACACACATTCAAACATGTACACAAAAGGGACACACTGAGAAACCTTAACTGACAAATTTATATTTTATTTGACATCCGGCTTAATGTCGAAATATTTCGCACACTTTGTGTATAGGGTGCTCTTCTTTGTGAGCTGTTTGTGACGTTCCCCGCCAAAGGATATGCCTTTCATTGTGCCCATCCAATTCTGGCTCGAAGCTATTGATTTCTCATGCTTTCATCCTTTGTCATTCGCGTCCTTTTGCCTTTGTATTATTTTGCCATTTAATGTACATTATGTTGGCGCCTAATATTGACATTATCCTTGCGCTGTCGCTTTTCTCCTTGCGTAAATCCTTTTCTCTTTATCGCTTTGAGTTTCGCTGCATAAAATTTAAATAAAAATTATAACACGAATTAAGCAGAACAGAGTCAAAATTCTGGTAAATGGGAGCTTTACACAAACATGTTTCAAAATGCTTAATTAATTAAGAAAATTTACTTTTTCTTGGAAGAAACAGTGTCATGTTAATAAAAACTTATAATTCATGTTAATAAAAGTTAAATAAATTTAGTGCTTTTTGATAAGATTTCTTTTATATTTTAAAACGTATCCTTTAACAGTGCAACAATGTCTTAAAACCCTTTATATTTTTTGCCTTACCTTGACTCAAATATAACGAGTGGACACACACACATGCACAACACAGAGAATGCATAAACAACGCGAAAGCTTTTTGCCATGGTTGAGTTCAAGGTTCAAGTTCTGGCCAAATGGGGTTGGGTTGGGTGGGGGGTTGGCTGCCACGCCCCGGGGGCTGGCCATAGACTGTTTGTCTTTTGCAATTTATGCTGTTATTTATTTTATGCGCTAACATATGGCTGGCGTTTTGTATGCTCATTTTTCTAACCATTGCCTGGCTCTTGACCTGCCTCATACATCAGCCGCCAGCTGGACGCAGCCAGTGACGAGCCTTCCGCACACATTCACAAGCGTTACAAATGTATATATGTGTCTGTATCTACGCAGATTACAGGCAGGACATGGTGCTGATGTCAAAAATACTGCGTTATTTGTTCGCTTCTCTCAACTGAGTGCTGAATGCTGTGTGCTGAATTTTGTATGTTGTGTGTTGTGAGTTGTGAGTTGCGAGTTGTATGTTGTATGTTGAACCAATAGTGTATTTGTTGGCGTGACTCTGCATTTCACAATGATGTATTACAGTGCCCGAAAGGTGACTTTCATATTACGATGAAATTCGTCGCTGCACTTTTCCATGGACATATCAGACTTATCTATGCAGAAAATTGAATTTCATATACGAAACGATGGGATTTGTGTATTGTGTGCTCTTCATTGTTGTTCTGTTCGGTTCTGTTCGCAATGGCAATAATAATGCGCTGTCACGTGTTGTGTCTGTGTCTCATTCTGTGTGTGTATTCCTGATGCCCTCTCAGTCCACAAATTGATTGTATAGATTTGATATTACGGATTAGAAATCATCACTGAGCCACAGCTGCGCATCCTTTGCAATCATTGTTCGTCCTTTCTATCGGTCTATCTCTGTTTAAGTGTAATACGTTTTCAATGTGGTTTCCTGCTTTTCTCTACTCATTCATACCCATCTACAATATTCCTGGTTACATTTCATGTCACAACAGGCGCTCACATTGTGCCCCAATATTTCGAATTTTCCATTACGTTTCATGTAATTTTTCTGGTTTGTATTCAATATTAAGTCACACTGAACTTAACTTTGCCCAGAGCCTCTTGTAGCTAGGCTTTCTTTCAATAAGAACAATATATATTTTCCATCTATATGTACATATATAGTTTATATATTTCCTTGGTTTATTTTGTTTGAAGCTGTCGCTTGAATTTTTCCTTAGGTCTTTAAGGGAGTGCAAGGAGCAGCACAAACGTTGCAAAAAGGCAATTTTCGTAGTTGCATCTTTCATATTAGACAGCTCACAGATACACACACATACACACAACTATATACACACACACACATTTACAGAGTCAACCGCTTCGATGTTCAACAAAATTGAATTTTTAAAAATTGTCCTAGCTAAAGAAGCACCCAGAGATATGAAAACGCTCGAAGTACCCGATTTTCCTCTTTATTCCCCGCTCTTAGTGCCGCACGCTCCACTGCAATTTGCCCCAACATAAGCACACATATACACTAACACATACAACCATAGAAACTAACAGTTTCTTTGGTTGTTGCACATCATCAACTTCTTCTTTTCGGCACTACAAAAAATCGATGCAGTTTGCGAGTGTTTTTATATATATATACCCTGTATTAAAAGCACTTCAAAAGCATGATGGCTCAATAACATTTATCAATTTGAATAACCAAAATATATTTACACAATAATTAAATTACCAAAAATGAATTGAATTGAGAATTGTAACACAAAGTATTTGTAAAATTTAGCAGTGTGTTTGAGTTGATAAAGTCACACTGAAAAAAAAAACTAGACAAACTCTTCGTTTCATTACCTCTATTTATTTCAGTGTATTGCATCAAAATAGAAATTTAAGTAAAATCCATTATATTTATATATTTTTGCATGTCTGTTTTTAAATTAATTTTCAGGTATGTTTGAGTCGAGTAACTTAAGCTGAAATTCCTTTCATCTTGGATTTATTTCAGTTCATTGCTTTTGCCGTAAGCAGAAAGAAATCCACATGCAGTTTTCTCTACGAAAAACATTCACATAAAGTTTCAGTTGGATTTTGTTTAATTCGCTGTCAAAAATACAGGGCCATTGTCTGTCTGTCTCTCCATCTGTTGTGTGTTTGTTGGTGCTGCACTTGCTGTTGCTGCTACAGTTGCATTAGACTTCGCTTCTAATATCTGTTGCAATTTGTTAACCGAGTGTATATATTTATTTTATTTTGTATTTTTATTTTTATGTTTTTTTTTTGTGTATATTTTCTTTTTGCGCGTTGACTGTTTTTCAATTTATTTTCATGTTTTACGCTCTTTTGTTGCATATTTCATATTGCGCCTTTTAGTTATTGCCATTGCAATTTCATTGTTGTTGTTGTCGCTGCCGTTGCCGTTGCCGTTGCCTCTGCCGTTGGTGTTGCTCTTGGTTTTACAATTGTTGTTGGCACTCCGTAAAATATGCAACATATTTTGCATGTTGATGTTTTTTTTTTGTTTGCATGGAAAGCGGCAGCAAAAGTGCTAATAAAAAATAAATTGCACATGCGGGTGCGCTACAAACACACACGCATACACACAGATACACATACATGCCTGCCCATACTCACACACACGCTAAGATAACAAACAGAGCTACAATAACATATACACAAGTTGAAAGTTGAAGACACTGTTAGCGGCATGTTGCATTTGCATATCATATCAATGTGGTAAACTTTAAGGCCAAGTGTTGAAACAGCCATTTAAAGACCGCTAAGCTTTTAAGCGCCTGCTTTATGCGGTACACTGTTAAAAAGAAAAGTTTCTAAAGTTTTAACTAAACGTAAAATTCAATTTAACTATCACATAAAAGAAACAATTTGAAGAAAATATGTTTTAGACTTTATGGTTTAGAAAAAAATAGGCTCTTATTATGGAACCCACTTCATTTTCCTACCATTGCAACCTGTTTGCTTTTTTTTTTTAAATCTTAGTTAAAAAGTAACTCCCTTACATAAAAGCTCATTTTTAGAAGTGTATGTAATTAAAGTTTGCAGCCTTTTCAACCTACAGGCAAAAGGTCGCAATGACAGATTTGACTCAATTATGCAATGGGTTCCGTTTCATTAAATCGACTTTACACACATGCACACACACTCATGCCACACTTCCTCTTGCATACTGTGGCCCTGAGCAATTGCACTTAATCGCTTAAAGTTGTTCAACAAAAACGGCAGCTTAACTTGTGCCTTGCAGCTGCCTGGCAACAACAACTGCTTGTTAAGAGCTCTAAGTACACACACACACACACACATACAGACATATATACATTTACACCCACACATACGGTATGTAGCATGTGCTGCAAAGGCAAATGGGCGTAAAATTTTAATTGAGCCTCTGCCCTCAAAAGTATGCAATGCCTTTTTATATAGCACTAAGCAACAACAGCAACAGCAGTAACACCAGCAACAACAACCAAAACAACCTTGAAAATGCAATTGCGGCAAAACTCAATAGATTTCCAGCAATAGCAAAAGGGCAAATCAATCAATGAGTATATGTGTGCACACACACTCACCGCACACACACACAAAGTGTGCCACAGTGTTGTTGACAACCTTTTTGTAAAGACCACATATTGCTGGTGTTTTGTTGCTGCTGTTGCTGTTGCATTGCAGTACGTACGCGCATCAATTATTTATATTCAATTTGTTGTTTTCGATTAGAGACTGCCTTTTATGGTATATATCGCATTCATAACAGAACTGAGCGTACGCCTACCCGTTCTTAATGAATAAAAGACTAAATCACTGAATGAATAAATGCCTGAATAAATGTCACTGAACGTCCACAACAACAACAGAAGGAAAAAAACAGCCTATACTCTCAGGAAGCCTCTTTGATTGACACACATCGGTGATGTTTGCAAATATTTGCCACAAAAATTGTGAGAAGAGACAAGTTCTTGTGTTTGTGTTGGTTGTGTTTTTGTGTATAGATGGGCGTGGCTGCCTTTGAGAAAGATTGTGGTGTGTCTATGTTGCAGTGTGTCCTTGTCATTTTTACGCGTGAACTGTTACGTCCTGTCAGGATATTGCCGCAGTGTTCTTTCTCTCGCATAATCGCTGCGAAATTGCATTTTGTGGTTATGCCAAGCTTAATATGATGAAACAAAAGCAGCATAAAGTTATTGGCTCACTCTCCTGTTGTTTTTGCGCTCTTGGCAATAAAATAAACAATAATATTGCCATTAAAAATAAAATTTCATTGTTATTTTTTAAAAATATTTACTTTGCTGCGGCTTGACACATTTTTAAATTGTAAATTAAAGCACTGTTTTCTGCCATCAAATGGTCTCAATTAAATTTATTAACTTTAAGTTAAGCTATTAAATTATTTTTCTTAGACCACTTAATCAATTGTGGATTAAATTTTTAGTTGCTGTAAGAAAAACCATGTGGGTTTCAATGATTTGTTTGTTTATTAAAGGTCTTTTAAAAGTAAATAAGTCAGTATACATAGTTTCTAAAAATAATTGACAGTTTTTATTACAGTAAGTAAATTTGGATTATATTTCATAGCTCTTTTAAGGAAACCGTGTGATTTTTCTTAGAATAAGCCTATGTATAAAGACTTCCTCGGGCCTGATACTTTTCTTGACTGGCTGAAAGCCTGATAAGCTTTGAGAATTGTGCTGCACACCTTTCCAAGAAACGTGGCCTGATTAAAGTTAGAGCTTCAGGTCGCATTTGTGCTTACTTATTTGCTACAGCATAACTGAAAATGCTGTTATCTTACGACCTGGCACTGACTCGGACCTCGACTCAGACTTTGACTATGGCTCTGACTCTGATATTGCATTCAATTTTGTGCTGGTATTAAGTTTTCAAGCTGCAGCTTGAAACTTGATAAATAAATTACTTGCCAGCCTGGCTAGCTGAGTGAAGGCGGAAGTGGGATGCGTAAGGGGAGGTGTGGCATCGGGTTAGACGGACAGCTTGCAGTTTTCGCACTTGCACTTTACACTATTCTTAGAATTATTGCAGTCAATTGAAGCTGTAGGCAAAAAAGATGGTCGCGAGGGGATGAACGGCCGATTTGCGGAATGGAGAAAGATGCGATTTGGGTTTTATTTTTCATTCACCTTCTACTTGTGACATTTTTTTTCTCGTTTTGCAATTTCAGTGCACTTCAGATATAAATATATTTGTACTACTCGGCAATACCGTAAATATCAAGTCCAACTGTCGCAGTCGGACTTCCTTTTTAGCCATCAATTGAGCGGTGTCGCGTGATTTAAGCCCAAGTTCCACATTGACTGACTTTGACTGAGGGCAAGAGCTTAAAGTAAAACTGATATTCTAGGGTTTTGTGCAACAGTTTTATTGATTTTATGTTGAGGATTGATTTTATGCCATGATTCAAAGCATCTTCGGTGTAGGGGCTAAAATGTGCGAACTGACTTTCAATCAATTTAACGCATAATTCCTGATGGATTTAATCGTAATTGATGATTGATTACTACTCGAAACTTTTTCCTCTCTCCCTTTAGGATACCAGTTATGTATGTGTGTGTTTCTGGGTGTGTGTGTGTGTTTTGTATCCTTTTCGTTGCGGATACAAATTGCTGGATGCTTGCAGCACAACTGCGTCGCACACTTTATCGGTCATTTAGCCGTAATATTGTGTAATTTATTTTCGCTTAGCTTAATCGAACTTAACTCGCAAAATCTATAGCCACCTGGGGGGCAGGTGGGCCCATACCAATACCCAAGCTTAACGCCTGCTTTTTTAAGGGTACCAGCTGGCCAATGTAGTTTCGTTGTTCCATTGTTCCACTGTTCCAAGCGTTGGGCTTTTCATTATGTCCTCCGCATAAATCAATGTCGAGTTGAAAACTCCGAGCACTCTGTGTGAGTTGCGGTATCTTTAGCTGCCAGCTGATATGCCCTGATGTGCATTCATTTCACTGCCTGGACAGTTGAAACTCTCGACTTCAAAGCTGCGCTCGATTTTAATTAAATGTATGACATGACACGCCCCTGCTCTCTTTGCTTATTTGTGATGGCGCAATTTTCAATTGCTGTGCAATTTCTTAATGCTTTTTTATTTTTTTTTTTCGTTTTTCGTTTAGATGTTGTCCCCTGAATGTAAATAAAATGCACAGCTCTGTCATTTGCCATGAATGCGAAAGCATTTTATATAACTTACAAGCATTTCGGCCTTTGAAACGGCCAAAACGACACACTAGCTGAGATTATGCACTAACTTTAGGTGGGGTACTGCTGGCTGATTATTCAGTTGGTCTTTTGTAACTTTTAATTCTATAACTTTTAAATGTTAACCTGCTTAGTTTGCAGCATCGTATGTCTTGTCATTTGTGACCATCCATAGGCAGTTTTAGTTACTTCAGTGCGTTACAAATAGTTTAATTTTATGTAAGTGTATTGCAGTTTCGGCTTTGTTACTCTTCGCTTCTCCTGCTTGTTTTCCCCTCTTATTTTCTGTTTATTTTTTTTTCTTTTATAATTTTAAGCTTTTTGCCGGGTACTGCTTTTGTGTGCATTTTTCTACAGACTCTGTTGAAATCAATGTGAGCTGCGTGAAGTCCAACGCCATTTCTACTCGCCCTCTTGCCACGCCCTTTACGCAGCTGCCGTCTGTGATTTTGCAAAGTGCGGCAATGTCCTGTTTGGCGCAAAAACGTTTTATTTAAACACACGTACACAAGTATAAATATATATATGTGTTTAAATATATGTGTATTTGGGTATATGTACATTTGTCTGGTGTCAGGTAAACCGTAACTGTTTAAATCTGTTTTTCCAAGTGCCTCCTCCGCCATCGATCCCCTCTGTTCATTGTCCTACTGTCCGTCTACTCACTTTGCCTTTCTATTTGACTGTGGCAGGATGCGCAGATCGCTTACATTTGACATAAAAAGGATTCGCTTCGCATAAAAAACAAGCAGCTGGCAACGACAACAACTATAACATCAGCCAAAACCAACAACAAACAACAAACAGCATGTTCAAATTGTTTTATATATACCAGGCCAAAACGAGTTGAAATAAAATAAATGCTCTTCTGGCTGACTGTCAGTCTGCCAGGTTTGGTTCGTTACTTGGCTGACTGGTTGACTGGTTGGTCTGTTAGCTGGTTGGCTCTGTTGGCTGCTTTCCACTCGGCTCTGTTGGCTGAATGGAAAACGCAAAAGTGCGCACGCTTCAATGCGTGATATCTCGTCAACTGTCGTCGAGCCAGAAAGAGTTAAAAAAAAAAGAAGTGATTTTAACACTCGCAACTTAAAAAAGTAAAACACATACTAACCTGTCCCATTCATGCACTGCTGGCCATCGTAAAGTACCCACAAAGAAGGCAAAACAATTTCTATGTCGGAATTGAAATCCATTGGCAGCTTTTTTGACTCGACTCCGTGATTGTAGCCTAGCATGTGTAGTTATCCATTCATGAAATTCTACACTGAACGAAAACACAAGCTTAACTTTAGGATAAATGCTTCAAGAAATCTAAATATTAGTTAGTGTCGTCAAGTCAGTGTCAGCAAGTCGTCAAGTGAGCCGTAGTTAGTTTAATTAATTATTTAAGTTACTTTAACAAACTTTTTCCTTTAAATATTCAAAAACTTGTAAGTCCATAGTAGTTTTTTTTTTGCCGTGCATTCGCGCTGGTTTTGCAGATTTGCAATTTTCAGAGCTCAGCCGAAACGTTTGAGTTAATGAATTGAGGCTGTTTGTCCTGGCTTCCTTTTACTTTTATTTTATTTTTTTTTTAACTTTTCTCTCTCCTTTTTTTTTGTTGTTTGCTGAATGCTGGCAATTGATGTTGATTGAGTTTTCTTTATTGATTAATTGATTGATTGAGTTCAAGTGCGCTTGTGTAAAGTGTCCGTAAGAGTGTGTGTGTGTGTGTGCGTGTGAGTGTGTGTGTCTAACGTTGCTGTAGGCAAAATGTTAAAAACTAATCAAAATGCAGCGGAGCTTAATTGAAAGACCTAACGGGTAAATATTGCTGCGGTTAGGCCTCAAAACGCGAACTGGCAACGTGCTACCGTTATTTGGCCTACCTGTGGGAATTCTCGCAATTACGCTAAAAGCAATTTACAAAAAAAAAAGGAGAACGAACAAAAAAAAGAAACCAAAAACGAAAGCGAGTAAAAGGATTGAGCTAGCGAGACACAGAGCAACCAGAACGACTAAGTCATTTTTACACAAAGAGTTTGCCGAGCCACAATGCCACACACACACCGGCACATACACTCGCACACACACAATGGAAGACAGACGCAAATACTTATGCACGTAAGGGGTATATATTTATCCACAAATAGCTACCAAAATATATACAGGGCTGACATACCACAGTACCTTTTAGGCAAGTCATGAAATGCCCTATTCAAACCACTTAAGCCAAACAATTTTGCAGCGTTATCCTTAAGGCGACGAGATCTTTGTTTATTGATATAAATATTCCTAATAGGGATATAGGGCATCTCTCGGTCGTTCAGTTTGTATGCGTTCTATTTTATTTTGTTTTTTTTTTCCCCGTTCTGCGTTTTTTGTCTGTTTGACTGAGTGTTCTACAATCAACTTAAACTAAGATTACATGAGCGGCTCCGCTAAGCTCTAGAAAAATGTGTGCCAGACGCACTGAAAGCTGCGGTGGGGCAGCGCAGACAAACCACAGCGAGTGGCATGCCCCAGCAGCGGCATTCAGAGTGTCAACACCTGCCACGCGCAGGAGCCAGAGACTGGAGACTGTACAGGGGTACAGGCATTTCGCTATTTGTATTTAAAATGCGATTTACCTGGGGTTTTCTCACTTCGCGCACTTCGCATTTAGCTCGCTTTTAATTTGATTTAATGTGTCTACGCGTGACACGTCAGCGACTATTTCCGTCTCATTCCTGCACTCTTCCTGCCCCTGTCTCACTTCTCTACTTTACCACTCATGCTCTGTTTCAGTGTAACTCTATACACTCGCTATCTGGAGTCTTGGGTAAATGTGTTATGCGTGTTGTGTTCTTTGGGCCATTTGTGTGAATTAAATTTGGCGCTTTTTGGCCCAAGGGTGGCTACAAATTTGCCCCCAAGTGAAAAGTGAAAACTTGTGTTCAGACCGCACAAACTACAGGCGTCGAGAAAACCTATACAGTTTTGTGCCCACAATTTCTACGAATTTAGATTTTATTTTTTACAGACAGCGTTGCACATTAAATTTGAAAATCTTGTTACTTGCTGTTGGCTGTTTGCTGCTGTCTTGAATTTTATGCTAAACATTTTTGTTGTCTCTCTAGCATCTCCTTCTGCTTCATCTTCTTCTTCATCTTCATTTTCCTTTACTTCTTCTTTGGTCTGGCTGCCAATGTTGCAGATCAAAGCAAGCAACATTGATGCCAGCGGCAACACTTTGAACTTGCGTCTTGAGTTGTTTGGGCTGTCTTTGCTTTTGGCTTAACCGCAATTAAAACAGATTTTCTTGTTGATGTTGATGTTGTCTTTGGTAAATTTGTGTAAATCAATTGAATGGGTAGTTTAAGCAATTAATTTTGTCGAATTTAAATTAAATTATGCCCTCAACAAATTTGTTTGTTGTTTAATGAGTAAGACTTGAACTAAGAAACTCAACGTTTCTATTGTTTATTTGCTTTGCATCGAAAGCTAATCGATTTTAAAGCAAATTATATTCAGCTAACACTACCAATACAGACAGCTCATTAGTTAGAGCGTTGTTTGGTCAGTGCTTTAAGCGTTTGCCAGTCCCAATAAGTAGGCAATTGTTTCCCACAGTTCGCCATAAATGCGTTCGCTTTGCTGCATGATTAATATGTGCTAACTTCACATAGCAACGTGTGTGTGTATGTGTGGGCGTTGGTGTGAGTAAGTTCGCCTCTACAGATACTTAGTCGACCATGTTTAGCGCTGTCTGCCGTCGTCGGCGAGTTAATTTATAGACTTATCAACACTTAATCACCGGAAAAATGGAAACGGGACGCATACGCAATGTGTGCAAAGTGCACAGAGAAGGAGAGAGATAGAGGGTGAGAAAGTGCGAGTATTACGAGCAAGTATATATCCAGACGTTACTGCCATGCATGTTGATTACATGCCTTAGT
Organism: Drosophila nigrodunni; assembly: GCA_020829145.1. Classification (NCBI taxonomy): domain Eukaryota; kingdom Metazoa; phylum Arthropoda; class Insecta; order Diptera; family Drosophilidae; genus Drosophila; species Drosophila nigrodunni. The sequence continues at coordinate 12,553,499 of JACVCZ010000001.1, forward strand.
CAGGGACAGAGGCTTAATAGTTGTTAGTTAGTTGTGCGTGCAGCTTCTTCTTCCCACTCCCAGTATGTCATTCTCAACCTCTGTCTCTTTCTCTTTGACTTGGCACAACGCATTTGCTGTAATTTATACTTTATAGCCTACCAAGATATGAAAAGTCACACAAATACACACTCAAGCTCACAAAAACATACACACACACACACACACGCATACAAACAAACACACATATAATATCAGAGGCTATATTTTTTCAGCCGCCGCTCAACATGTTGACTTTTATGCCATTTGCTGCGGTTTCCAAGCTAACTGTGGTCAGATATTTTCCCATGTTGTTGGTGTTGCTGCCGCTGCTGATATTTATGCGTTCATATAAATAACATGGTGACTGTATGCGGGTTTATGTTATTAGATTTACGGTGATGTTGCTCTATAAACATGCTGCCACATGCCAAAATATTTAAATGTATCTTTGCCACAAAGAGTTGACTGCATAATTTAAGCGACCTTCAATCATACTTGGTAACTTGGCAAAGTTCATAACACGCATTTGTCATAAAGTGGCTAACACACACACACATACCCTCTTTGATGTCTGGCAATTGGCTAGAACAATTGCTGACGATTTGCTAGGCGCATCAATTTCCTCGCTATATCTTATATACAGATATCTTATACATATAGTTGCCCATTCTCCTTTTCTGCCTTCATCTGTGGCAATTGCACGCGTGCTCAATCTGTGACATATGAGTACAGTGAGGACTGTGTTTGCTGATTCGCCTCACACGCACACATGCACATACACACGAACAGTCAGACAAATATCAAGACTCTTTTTCTATTTGTCAGTCTCTCTTGTCTCTGTTTGCCTAATGATTGCAACAACGTGATGCATGAACATTTCAATACCCTGTACCCAAAGCGATTAAGTGGTGTCAATCAAATAGTTTAACCAATACATATTACGAAGGACTTTATTATTTAAACAATTCAATAAAAATAATAACAATGAAATGAAAAATTACATTTAAAATTGTACGTATAAAATAAAGTAAATTATTATTTATTTATTAATACTTTTTTACCTGTTACAAGCTGAAATTTTAATTTAGATTCTATTCACAGACTTATTTCATTATCGAGTTTATTGTGGCTAGAAAGCAGAGTGTCTTGTCGTCTAGTTTCCTCGCTTATCACCTAACTACCCATCTCTTTGGGTCTTAGGGCAATATTCTCTGTGTATTGCATTTTGGCCTGATCCTTATTGTTGGCCGTTTTGGCAAACATGTGCGTTACTCGTTTGTGTGCGATGGCAGCTTGATGAAGTATTGTTTATGAATCATAAACTGATTTGCTTATTCGTAAAGGCGCGTCAGCCACTTGCCAATTCGTTTGACGTGTTTTGCATGCAAGTCGCATACAGTTTTCGTTATTGAATTTCTCTTTTATTTCTCATCGTTTCTTCTATTTTTTTTTTTTTTTTGTATGTTTGCCACTTGCCTCGAATATTGTGTTGACGTTGGCGCTATATTGAATTTGGTTATCCCGAAAAGCACGCAACATTTTGACGCCACTAATTTGTGCGCTAATTGCTTTAAGCCAAAACAACCCGCACAATGTGAAGAGTCAACCCGCACAAACCACCCGACAAAACCGTTGGTAAAAGTAGCAAAGTGAGTGTAGTTGGTTAGTAGTGTGAACAGTAGCCTTTTTGCCCGACCAAAGAGGCCATTAAAAATTGATTTATTTTTAATTATCAGTGACGTGCCGCAAAACAATAAATATACGTGAAAATTTATTGCAACGTCAACGGTCGACAGCCCAAAACCGACATAGCCAAACAACCAAACAATCGCGACGCGACGCGGCTATGCGCAAAAATGTTCTCGCGTGCGTGTGGGAGCCCCTATAAGATACTCATACATACACATACTCTATCCACGCATGCCATAGAAAATATTTGGCATACAACCACAGCGAGAAAGGGTTAGGGGCTAGAGGGGCTAGAGAGCTGGTAACTGCGACTACAGCGCGGATGGAAAGTTGGTGGCATATTTAACAAACACATTGCAAATTTTAACGGCTCTACAACATAATTTTTGGGTGATTCTCTTGTTAGTTGCACTACAATATGTGTGTTGCTGCAGCTGTCGCTTCCAACCAAAAGTGGCAAGAGAATGCATTCTAAATTGTATTATCATTGCTGTTAAAGCGTCGGTCGCCTGTTGCCTATGTTGTTGGCCAACACATTTTACTAATTTATTAACTAAACCAAACAATGGTAATGCCAACACGCAAATATTTGACCAGAACATCCCTCGACACTCAAAACGACGCCCAATATGCACATGCGTGTATTCCTTTTAAATACATAAATATTCCAAATTTTATTTTCTGGTCTTAAATGCCAAAAAATTAACTCTAATATGAAAATTGTTTTGAAAAGTTTGTTGAAATTTAACTTTTGTTAAATGTGTTTATGGCTTTTTGTTATCAATATATGAAGGCGTGTAATTTTACTTTTATAGAAATGGGAAAAATTATACAAAAACTAAATAAAATATGTATTTCCAAAATGGCAATTTGAAATTTAATGAAATTTAACTTTAGTTATAGGTATTCATGTGTGGAAATCAGAGGTTGCTTTAGTAAAATATGCACTGAAATTCTACTGTAAATGAATGTGGACATTTTGCCACAATTTGATGGACTTTACATTTATAACATTGACCACACACCGACGCACACACCGACACACACAACATATATTTCTCTTTGCGGCTTGACGCATTTAATGAATTTTTCATGTCGTCGTCATTTGGTTCCGTTGTGTTTCAGTAAAATTTTAAATAATTTAACGCTCAACTTTGCTCACCGCACAGCCATTCAAATCAATTTTTGATTTGTCAGTTTTCAATTGCAAAGCAACGCATTTGATGAGAATCAAATGCAAAAACGAATAGCGAAAAATGATAGTTGAAAATGTTGTTGTGTATTGAATTTAAATTTTTGTGCTCAGCGGGTTCAAACATGTGGAATAATAATTTATTTAAAACGACCTTTTTTTTCACAGCTCTGTGGCTGAATGGCGTCGTAATTGATACGCTAAACTGCATAACGCTGATTATTACATTTACATGGAAATGCATAAATGAAAAGCATCCTGGAAATGTGTTTAAAAAAAAATATATATGGAATTTGTTGAATTACCAGAGCTAGTATCCCATATCAAAGGGATACCGATATGTTGTACTGCAGTGCATTTTTGTTGTGAAATTAATTATTAACAATGTGAGCTCATTTTTTTGATTTCATATTATTGTATGACATTATATTTATGTATTTATTGCATGGATAAATTTAAGCTCAAAGTAATGTGTTTAAAATCTTTGAAAATGTAATTTGAAAATTTCGTAATTTATGAATTGTGTGCACATAAAATGCAAAAATGTCAAATAGAAGTAGAAGAAGAAATAAAAAACAAACGACAAGGAAAAGGTAATTAGAATTCATGACACGTGCTATGAAATATCACACATACGCAGTGTGTGGCGCTTGCAAGTGCAAGTGCGAGTGCGAGTGCGAGGAAAAGGCAAAGTCACAGCTAGCTAAATGTGTGCTAACTTGATTTACGATTTTCAGATACACACACATGATTCACACACATACACACCCAAATACATAACGAAGAAAAGAAGCAAAGGAGCACAGAAGCAGTGCCAAGTAATTTATGACAATGCGCTAGCCGCAAAAACTCCAAGCTGCAATCAAAGCCAAATGGCTAAGGCCAAGCCAGAAATCCCATATAAATGTCAAGAATCTAACGATGGATGCTTCAAGCAGCAAAAGCAATAGCAACGGCAATGGCAACGGCAAAGGCAAAGGCAACGGCAGTTGCATTAGTTGTTGCTACTCTCAAGATGCCTGCAGTTGCATTAGTAATCCTGCTTCAGTTTTTACTCCTTTTCCTGCTGCTGTTGCTGTTGCTGTTACTGGTGACTAAACAAGCCGCAACTCCAATGAGGCAACCAGGCAGGAGTGAAAAGTGTCACAATATGGTTGTTGTTGTTGTTGCGGTGAAAATGTATGCAGCTTTTGCATGTAAACTGTGTGTGTGTGTGTGTAGGTTGTGCCATGGCTTTTAATGGCGTGAAGTCAGCGGCGCGTAAAACAGTCATGAAGCATCTTAATAAATTACTTTGGGGATTTTGGTGCACAATTTTTAATATTGCTGCAAACTGAGCACGGCAAACCATATTGTGTTGCTGCTGCTGTTGTTGTTGTTGTGCCAGACGATGTCATTGCTGACGTAAAGTATGCATATAGCATGTAAAAGAAGCAGAGACAAAGAGAGAGATAGGTAGAGAGAGGGGAGACAGGTCGTGGGTGTGCGACAGTTGCTTGACATTTCGAATTTAATGAAATTTATGCAATTTTTCTTATTTGCCAAATGCACTTTGGTCGCGTCGGCGTCGGCGTCGTTGGCGGCATCATCAACGGCGACAATGTGCAAAGCAATGCATCAAACGGGTGGAAAGTTAGTGTTGTTGTTATTGCTGTTGTTGTTGTTGTTGTTGTTGTTGCTGTTGTTGTTGCATGTTGTCTGCTGTGTGTTGCTGTGGGTGGCCTCTTTTTCTTAAATATAGACAGGAATGACAGTTATATATGACAAATGCAAACACCACTTTGAACAGCTTTCAAGCTTATCAGATACTGCGTTTTTAGAATGTCACCGTTTCAGCCGTGCTAACACCCAGAATCATCAAGTAAGACAGAGTTGATTTAAATTTCATTTCTTTCAAGCTAAATAACAGAAATACATATTTCAAATTTATTAAAAGATTTTAATTTAGTTAAAGTTTAAGTAAACTTTAACATATTCAAATAAAAAGCATAAATATTGGTATTTTTAGAGGTCTTAAGACACTCATATTATTTTTTCAAGTGTACCCAAACCTCATAGACACCACTTACTTTTAAAATACATTTTTTGTGTACACTACAAAAAAAGACTAGTAAATTTTCATATAGCCATAACTTTACATATGTTTCAGTTATTATAAAAGTTCTATATGAACAAATTTTAGGCATAAAATGTAACAAATTCACATTTATATGCCTCTTTTTTTCGCATACCGAATAGAGTTTATTAAATAAGTTTTTAGCCGGCAACTTCAAAAACTGTCTGACTGGCAAAAAACGCGAAAAAAGTTTTTTTAGCTTCGGAAATTTAAAGTGTGGTACAAATTAACTGTAGAATATAATTGGAAGCTGTTAGAGGTGCGCAAGGAGCTGGGAACTTGTTGCTAAAAGCCAAAGTCTTAGACGGAGTAGGAGTTGGACTTGGAGTTGGTGTAAGAGGTGGTTGGGTCGTGCCTAATGATGATTATTTCGAGTCCATTCCCATTTAGCGGTACTTTTTTTGCTGTCACAAGGCAGAGAAAAACTGAGTAGGTAAAGGGGGATTGGCAGGGGGGGTTAAGGAGAGCAGAACATTACATTTTCATTGTTGGCCAGCCAAGCGCAATGGATTTGGCTTTAGTTTGGTCCTGGCTTTTGGTTTGTTGTGCTTCCTTTCCTTGGCTTATGCTTTCAACGGATTTTGGTCTGGCTCTAGCATAGGAAAAACGCTACGAAATGTCGTCGTGGTGTCATTTGGAATCGACATACAAAAAAAAAATTGCAGCTTACTTTAGGGCAAGGACAACGAATGAGAATGGGCACGAAAGCGGGAAGGAGTGGAAGGCAAAGGGTCTAATGTGGTTCTAGCTCGTTGCTGCTAAAGACTCGCCAGCCAAGTTAATGAAACCAATAAATTAATTTTAATGATTGCACACAGATACTCGGACACACACACCACAAACATACACAGAGACAGAGATACAAATGAAGATAGAGATGGAGAATATTTATTCCTATATTTCTATCCCTCTCACTGTCCGCAGCCACATTCATCCCTAGCCTGCTTGAGTTGAAGGCGTGCAGTTTTCGCTGCGTCAGCGTTTTGTGCCCTATGCTGGTTTAAGGGCGCATGGGGCGTGGCACTTGCCATAAGTAATTGACAAAATCTTAATTAGTGCTTGGCATGTCCATTGAATAGCTACCGTTAGTTGTTGAGTTTAATTAGCAGCTGCTGTTTGAGTTTAATCAAATTAAAAATACCAAAGTCTCGGTTACAGTGTGGCAAAAATGCACAGTGCATGCCGAAAATTAAATTGAATTTTGATTAACTAATATGCATGCCAATTAAGTACTCAACACTGCAAAAATGCATGTGTGCGTGTGTCTGTGTGTGGAGTGTCAGTGTCAACTTAATCAATTCAACTCAAACCAAATTCTTGCCTGGCCAATCTATGTGGACCCTCTGTGGGTGTGAGTCAATGGGTTGCGCTGTGCGTGTGTATCTACGTGTGCTTGCATAGAAAACAAACTGAAAGCACAGGAATTTTCCACTTGCACTTGCCAACAGCCACTCGAAGCTATAAACTGTGAAGAGCACTTCCGGCTGCAACTGCAGCATCTGCAGCAACTAATTCTGCAACGGATGAGGCAGCTGCTCCATCGAGTGTCCTTGAAACTGACTACAGCTGGCAGTGCGAGCAGTGCTGTCTATATATCTCTCATCTATATATAGAAATATAGATATTTATAGCCAACGTTTATCCACTAGAAAAATGAGTATAATTGAAAGCAACCAATTTGTAGACATTTATCGAACTGCACTGGAACTTGGCTCAATTCAAATTCATGTTGAATTTAATTAGTGACTCGTTGAAAATGTTAAACATTTAATAATTAGGCAAATGTACCGAGAAAAGTTTTGCTTAAGAGTTGCTGCTTCTGCTGTTATTGGGCTCCTTATTGGAGTCCTTTCGGCTTAGGTTCACTATTGTCAAAGTGTCAAAGTAATCCTGCTTTGTGCAAAGGGTTTAAAATAAATTAATTGGCGAGCACTTGTAAAGTAAATTAAAATTTGCCATCCGACTGACTGAGTGACTGACTGACTGACTGAGTGACGGACTGACTGACTCACTGACTGACTGACTCTTCTTGTTGCTGTCCTGGTTACCATTGACGTCGTTAAAGAGATTACAAAGGGTCAAAGAGATAGCAGCGATTTCTCATAATTGCCTGTTGCCTGCGGCAAGCCCAAAAAAACTCTTTTCATTGATGTTTTTTTCTCTGTCCTTTTTTATTACACGCCCACACCCTCACACACACCCATACACCCATACCGAGTTCTGCTGACATTTGGTTGTCAAACTAATTAAATTTTGCTGGCCACGCTGAGGACAGCCAAATTGGCGCCTCAAATTGGTAATTACTCGCTCTGAAGTGCAGTTCAAACACGTAAAAGAAAACGACGAAGCGTCGCATGGACCAGTTTCGGACCATGACTCCTTTTACTTGCACCCCCTCCCACGCCTACCCTTGCCACTGCAGCTGCACATTGTGCAATTAGCCAACAGTTGCACTGACAATCAAGCAAACGATGAAAGGCAAGCGGCAAGTAGCAAGTGGCAAGCGGCAAATGTCGCCGACGCGTATGTCCTTTGTGTGCGGATATCCTCTAGCTTCAGCAGGCAAATAGAAGGGAGATTGGTGGGAGGGTTAGTGGGTCTGGGTCTCTGGGCTGATGGGCGGTACTCACTGCAGTTGAGTTGTCTAATTACTTGTAAGTTGGCGAATTTGTGGCAAAGGCGTTTGTTGCTGCCGCTTCAACCAAATTCAATTTGTTTCCACATTGCGGTCAATTCAACACCGGATGCTGACATCGCGTACATGCACATCCGTATCCGGTTTCCTGTAGTGACAACGATAACGACGCCTTCTTGATTGCCAGCGCGTAATTATTTTTTAAGCACTTTGTCTGCCTGCAAAATTAGACTTAACTAAGCTAATTTTTTTTTTCCAGCTTTTATTTTTTTTTTCCCTGTGTGAGTGTGCGAAATTTGAATAGCTCAGCCGGAGGGTCGGACACACAAAAAACACACCCAGAAACCAACACAGAGACATTGGCATATTGGGATATGCTTTCGTTGTTTCTTTTGGTTTTCACAGTTTTTTCTTCTTTTCAACTGTTGTTGTTGATGTTGTTGCTGTTGTTGTTTGGCTGCTTTGTCCAATTAGTAACAGTTTGGGTTACGATTTCATTTCTTTTATTGTGCTCGTTATCCTTTTTATTTTAGCCTCTGCTTCGGTCTGCGTCGCCATCTTTGTCTCCGTCTCTGCCTCTGCTTCTGTCTCTGCAAATTTGATATCCTTGTTATGGCAAATTGCCGCATATACTCGATACAATTATTTTGCTGCCATTGCGTGAGGCATAACCCTCTCCTCTTTCATATCGAATCGTAGCATATTTATACATATCTATATGTATGGATAAATATATAATTCTTTATGTATTTCTATTGCTTTCAAGAATGTCAGTGCAATTGCGTCCTTGCCTCCACCGCGTCCTTGCCCATTGTACTTGCCAGAGAGTTCAATATTGTCGCCCCTTCGATTATTTATGATGCTCGCTTGCAGCGTTGTGCCGTGCCGCATTCCCGATGGGCCTGTGGCCAAGTTTTAGTAGTCATCGTTTGCCCAGTAATAAATTTATGCTTTTTTATTTCCTCCTGTCATAATTTTATCCTCAAATACACACACAGTAGCACAGACGCACACACACGCACACTCAAGCTTATAAAGTGCTTGGGCATTTTTCTTTGCCTCGTGTATTTTTCCCATCTCCTTTTTTGCCTGTCTAAAAATTTTTCCAATTGATAAATTATTTTATGGCAAATACACAAATTTTCTCATACGCATGTGTGTGTGTGTGTGTGCGTGAGTGTGTGAGAGTTTGTGTGCGGTTTTCGTTGTTGTGGTTTGCTTTTCGATTTTCCCTTTGGGTTGCCTGCCAGGATATGGTTCCCCATTCGATGGCTCTTTGCTTATTTCCTTGAGTATAAAAAGAAGAAAACCCTGTAGCCTGTACGACTTATACGCAGTTTGTACATAAGTAATATTCCTGTTTACTCTTGCATATTTCCGGCTATATCCTTTAGGCCTTTTCCAAACGCTGCTTGTCATTGGCACGGACTTTATCTTACCATCAGCCCCTCAATCCATACTTGACTCCCACTTGTACAACAGCTCAAGCACATAAAATCAATCATATTTGCTTCATTCTTCACTACCTCTCTTTCCATTGTTCTTCTTCTTTCTCTCTCTCTCTCTCTCTCTCTCTCTCTCTTTCTCTCTCCCTTTCTTACTGTTTGTTCTTTTTATGCGTTTCTTTAGCTGCCGTTTATCTTTTTTGTTTACTTGCGCTACAATTTGTTGCTTTGTCCCCACTCCTTGAGGCGAGAATAAAATATTATAGGGTATTTAGCAGTTGGTCTTATTGGTCATTTAGTGGACCATTACGCAAGCGTATAACAAATTTGAATCAATTTGTAAAACATTTAAGTTTTTCTCCTCAAAAATATGCAACATTAATTTTAATAGAATTGTTTATGACTCACATATTGAGTGGTGGGCGGGTAGATCCGTTTCGAGTGGGCGGAAAAGGCGCAAATGATGCGCACTTTATATATTTATATTTTTTTTGTGTTTCTGTTGCTGTTGTTTGCTCTCCTTGTGTTTGCTCTATTTTGTGTGTCATGCATGCACAACTGCCATGTCATATTAAGTATAGAGGATGCTTAAAAAACTGCAAAGAAGAAGAGCCAAAAAAGCGGAAAAAACTGGAAGAACATTGCCGTCTCTTGGCTATGAAATACCCGATACTCAAACTTAAAACTATTGCATACTTTTAGGTGCTGGTATAATGAGTTAGAAACGTTTTTGCCAGATTTGTTAGCTTAATGTCTTAGTGCCTATACTTAAAATAATTTGATACGGTAAGCATCCTTAATCTACCTTAACCCCTTGTGTTACGGGTATTTAAATTTGCAATACAACCAAAGCAAAAAGCCGCGCCAAATCAAAGCCAACAATATTTTTCAGGATTATTTCAGTTGGCTTGCCGTTGAGTGCACGTAGAAAGCGACAAAAAAGAGACAGTGCAGAAGGAACGAGACAGAGTGAGAGTGAGAGAGAGAGAAAGAGGGAGTGGGCTCTGGTGACACACAAAAAAAGAAAAAAAATTTGTTCTATGCTCCAAAATTTCTGTTAATTTGGCAGCGAATTCTGTGTTTTTGCCAGACTTCTGGCTCGCATCGTTTAGATTTTTTACGCTTTACTTGAGTTTTATTTTTGCTGCGGCAATTTCTACCAAAAAAAAAAATGTTTTTCCTCTTACGGGTTTATGGGTTTCCCCCTGTCGGCCGTACCGGTTTCATACTCCCCCAGCCAATGGCTGTGTGCAGATATGCAAAACGCAGCGTGCACATAAATTTTAGTGTTTGGTCTACGCTTATTTGCATAGGAATTATGTATTTGGGGACGATGGCTTAGCAGCATTACACAACAAACAAGCACACACTTACACACAACAAACACACACTTACCCACAAACATATACACACACAGGAGAGCGGCCTCTGTGGTTATACAGAATACTAACGCACATCGTATTTTTTCTCTATTTTACAGCTATAAATTTGCCGGGTCCCAGGAAAATGCATTGCAGCAGAACAAGCAATTAAAACAGAGACCAAGGTCCTGTTCGAGTCCTGCCGAGTGCCGACTGCTGAGTACAGAGTACCGAGTACCGAGTACCGGTGCCGAGTCGGGCTACTGAGCAAGTCGGTAGATTGGTCTTTTTCCACTGTGCTAAAAACCTATTTTGAATAATTAAAATTCCGTAAGTGCTGCAGTCGACGACGACAAAACTTTAGCAACAATCTGCGGCAAAGGCAACAAGGTGTGCACAATGAAATAATTAATTCAATGCAACTGAAAACGCCAGCTTACGTATAGAGCTACTTCAAAATTCAATTGCAGCCAGCAAAACCGCAAACAAAACAAACAACAACAAGGACTATAAGAACTGAGAAAAAGGGGCATTGAAATCAAATATCAAAACTAACTAGCCAATCAAGTGGAAAACCAGCTGCAAAATGGCAGAACACAGGCGAATGTCAACAATTAGCCAATACCAGGATAACCGAAGACACGCCCAGAAGAGGATACAGCCATCAGATAGTTATATTCTGCCGCGAACATTGTCCATTGTCATCGCATTGATGCTGCTATCACAGCAGCTTTGGGAGAGCGGTAAGTTTGAATTGAAATGCAATCGCGTGCCAGGACTATTTGGGTCTGAGATCCAAGTTAATCAGCGATTCCAACTTAGTGGGGGAGAAGTGGAGTAGCCGCTAAGACAAGACATTCAATTGACAAGTCCACGAATTGTGCATGGCAGAGCAATATCCTTGCTGTGGTCCTGCCCGTTAAATTAATCCCATTCTTGTAGATAAATATTTCAAAAGCGAAACTTAAGCAATTAATTTCGCTAATTGCTTTTCTTCGCTTCGTTTTTGTTTCAAGAACATTCCCATTCTCATACCCGTTCGCATTTCCCTTTCGCCCTGTCCAAGTTGCCTGAGTTTTACATTTAAATGCATTGCCGGTTGGCGCTGCATTTCAAGGACTCAACTTTGCAGCCGCACAAAACTCAATCTGACATTTATGCGAATGTCCACGGAATCAAATAAGAGTAATGACATTGCCATAGCCGGCAAATAAACGCAGAAGAAAAAGCAACCACACTCAACTAAACAGAACTCAACTGAACTGAACTAAACGAGAAAACATCCTGGGACCATTGGATCTGTATCCCACAGTTTTCCATAGACAGTGCAATGTCCTTTGGCTACTCAAACATTCCAGTGGCTATTAGTATTCATATCTTGACTGAACTAAACTGAAAGCTTAAACTTCTTCTGCCATTCGCCTTTTGCCTTCTGCTCTGCCTTGCAAAGGGTTCGTCTTTGGGTTTGGGTTTGGGTTCTTTCTCGTTCTCGTTCTCGGGTTGAGGTTGGAGTTTTTAGGACCTTCTTCCCCGGCATTAGCATGCATTTTCATTTCCAGCTACAATTGCTGAAAAAGATGCAATTAAATTTTAGAGCAAGGGCCATTGCGAATGGAATATTCGAGTTGTCGTGTTCCCAGTTGCCGTCTTCATACCCTAACTAAGGGTACTTCAGTTAGCGAATAAGCTGATAGATACAAAGATAACACATTTGCTTATTTAATGTCTCCAAACGTATCTTATGTTTACATCCGCTACTTTTTTGTCTCACCAATTTAATTAGTTGAATTCTTAGAGTATCTCCGCTTCGGCGCCCCATGCAAATATTGATCTTACTTTATTTTCTTTTTAGAACTCTATTTTTTTTTTTGGTTTTTCCGAGTCAGTCTCTCTATTACGTAGTTTTTCCTTTGCCAAGTCGCTTTAGTATGCGGTTGCAGCTGCTGTCAGTGGCAAAAACGCATTATTAATTTATTTTTCAACTTGCAAGATGAATAAGCAAAGAGCAAAAATTTCTCCAACTGACAACGCCAAGCAAAATTCTATTTAAATGTCGCTATGCAATCCCACCCAAAAAAGCAACGCCAAACTTGCTACACGTTTCCATACCCAGACACAAACCCATTTCCATTTCCGCTCCACAATTCCACTCTCCATACCCCATTCACGTTTAGCATTGCCAAGTCATGTTGCATGCCACATAAAGGAGAAGTTAACAAACGGTGGCAACATTCGACGTGCTGTGGACAGACTTCAATCTGCTGTCCATCAGTTGTTTCGATCGTGATGCCTTCAGTCATTGCTGTCTGAGTGCACCGCAAGAAAATAAAATCCAAAAGTGAATAATGAACCGCAAATAACTTTACTTTGTGTTGGCAAGTTTGCACAGTAACCACTGCACCACCGAACCACCCAACTACACTACCACCAAGCCAACATCCAACCAACCATCGACTGATACTGCATTTCTAGCCAAATCTCCGCCATTCAACCGTCTCTTGCTGTTGTTTCAATTGCTGCGGGACGTTTGTCTGCGCTATCAGCCAGCAGCAGCAGCAGCAACAGTAGCAACAACTGCAGCAGCAGCAGCAGGAGCAGCCGCTGAAGTTGTGTCAGTGTCAGTAACAATTATTTCGGTTTTGTAGTTAGTCGAGCTTTTGGGTTTTTTCATTCGCCGCCAGCTTTTTGCTGATGCTTCAAATATTTACATTTGCGGTACTGCTATATTCCCGCCTCTTTCCGTCCACAATTCCCACTACTTTGGTGCTTAGTCTGTCTATGATGTTCAGCAAATCGTTTTATGAATGCAAAGCTAATCTTACTCTCTGTAAGTTTGTTAATATTTGTGTCAGAAATCACACGAGTAATATTATTATCGTATTCCCAGAGGCTTATTGAGATATTTTCAAAATAAAAATGATTATTTGGGTTTTACGGTAGCTGTCTACCTCAACTAATCAACTTGACACAGGTATGCAAAACTTTTGGTAAAAACTTTCGGTTTTCAAAACTTTCTATACCTGTCTGAGATAACAGTTCAATGTAACCGAAATTTATTAACTGCTTTGCCAAGCAGATGCAAATAAATCAGGTAAAAGGCAGCAGACGCAAAAAAAGCCACACACACACCCTCCCACACACAAAAATGATAAACTCAAAACTTTCTAAGGGCGTGGCTGAGCAAGGACTACGATAAGCCAAGTCAAGCGTTAAAGTAACGCCCACAAGTAAGAAAAACCTCAAAAGGATATTGACATATGACTAAAATGCCAACAAATGTAAATTTAAAAGGCTTCGCAACGCAATTACACCCTTTATAGATGCCTAAAGGGTATTTCGAAGTAAATATATCTTAGAGTTTACAAGGTATATTTCGTAGAACAACAACTAAGTGTAAATACTTATTTTAAATGCAGTTTTTGTGTAATACCTGATTTCACAGGGAATCTTCTAGTCTGTCAGTGTGCTGAGCATTAGATCCACTTGTTGTAGGTGCGGCTGTGTCAAGTATTTGCACTTGCGCTAAGCAAAATTTACGCGCATTTGTTTGTACGACTCCAGAGAATTGCTTCGCAGCGTTTCTCATTCAAGTGAAAATCGATGACTGAGTGTGTGCATGTAGGTGTGTGTGCACGTGTGTGTGTATGTGTGCGTGTGTGTCTTTGTGTGTAGTGACTGAAGTATGCGTGGCGCTGTTAGCATTGTTGTTTGGCCACAATGTTTTCTTTTTCCGCATCGCATGGCTTTTTATTGCTTTTCTTCTCGATTTTTTTCATCAGCCTTCAGTTTTTTTTTTGCTGCTGGTGTCATGAGCAAACGGGGGGGCATTTGAGCAAATAAACTAGACCTGCTCACACACACACCCATACATACACAGACACATAGCTACAACTACAACTACAACAAGTTGAAGACTAGCAAAGCCTTAAACCCTTAGCATCCTGTGGTTACCCGGTTTCCAAGGAAAACTCTCAGCAACGAGCAGTTCCATCTCAACGTCAACATCTCAACGTCATCATCTTTAGCCACGTCTGTGCTGCTCTGCAACTGCTCGACTCGAATCATTATGGGCTCGTTCTGCCACTTCACAAAATGCACACAAAAATCTTCAACTTTATCTCGTCAATAACTTGAAGAGCAACCCTCGAGCGATGTCGACAGCTCCAGCTCCAGCTCAGATGCCTGTGGCTTTCACTCCCTGGGAACTTTAGTTCTCTTCCCCTCTAACTCTCTGCATCTCCCTCACTCTGTTGAATCTGGTGCTCAATCATTTATTGATAAAAATTTGCCGCTTTTACATACTTTGCGCTTGTATTTTCGGCACGTGCTGCGGTTGCAGTGGCAAAATGTTTGCAAATGATTATTTTATTGACAATTAAAGCTTGAACATAAAACGAAGCCACACAAATCTACTAAAGACATCAGTTCAACAACAAACAAAGAGAGTGAAAAAGAGAGAGTGTGCGAAAAAGAGTGAGAAGGAGAGTATGCAATTTGACACGCTGTAAGGAGTAAAATTTTATTGCCATGAATGTGAAGACTTGACATTAGTCGCACAGAGGAAGACTTCTCTTACTCACTGTATGTCTCCGTCTGTCTGTCTGTCCGTCTGTCTATGTGTCTGCCTGTCTGTGTGTCTGTTTGAGGATGTGGGTGTAAACGATTCAAGTTTATTGCTGCACTCAGCAGCAGACAATGTGCTGTTGGCCATGGCTCTGCTTATTGGCCATCCACTGCATGTGGTAACAACGCATAGCAAAAACTCATGCGATATTTGCCCAAACGGCAAACAGCAACAACAAAACTGGGTCAAAGCTGCTTTGTGGCTGCCTAGCATCTACAGCTGACCCATCATTTCAGTCCTTTCGGTCCAAAATCTGCTAAGTAGTCCTTTGGTTCTTGGTTTCCTCTTTATGGCCTGCTGAAAATTCCTTGCCTCAGTCCCCAGATTAGATCAATGCAGAAAGCTTTAATTACTCCCGTCCCCAGATTAGATCAGTGCAGAAAGCTTCAATTACTCCTGCATTTCAGTTATTAATTGTTTTCCGAACTGATGCATTTAAACGGATTTAAATTCTTAAATATTCAGATGTCTTTTAATTTGGTTATAAATTTGTAGTTCTGTCGCTGATTTCATAATTTAGTGACTTAAATGTTGAAAGTCTATTAACTCATTTAACTTAAATGATTTAATTGAATTTTTGCTCATCAGCTGCCACAAAGCAGCATATTTAGTTTGTGGACAAAGAGACTGGACCAACAAGTTGGTAATAAAATAAAGTAACTCTCATTGCTCTAAAGTCTGGCAGTTGACAGATGGACAGACTGTTGGACTGAGGGTATGGCTGCTTTGTTGGCTGACTACCAGTAGAAGCAGCAGCAGCAGCAATTCATTAGAATTTTTGTGCGTCGAGCACTTTCATTTCTGTTTTGTGGACTATGGGCCTGCTTCAAAAAAGTCATTTCATTACGTAGAGTTAGAGACGGAGATTTTGGGGCTACAATGCTGCCTTAACTAAGTAACTCCGACGACTCTCCACTTTTAATGCCCCACCAACGGCATAGCAATTTTAATTTGCAGCAAATTATCATTGGATTTGTCACAGTAGTAGCAGTAAGAGAAGCACTTCGCCTAGTTGGCCAAATTGACATGGACAGCAGCCGTAAAAAACAACTCCAAAAGAAGCAAGAGTAACAACAACAGTAGCTACAACAGTTACAATAACAATGCAACTATTTTGTTAGGATTTTTTCTTTTTTTTTTGTTGGTACGCTTTTTACTAGTCCTGTTTTTCCGACAGTTCTCAACTCGTACATAAAATATGAAAATTTCTCACACAAAGACTATGTTTAGTGCAGGTTGAGCTGCGGCTGCTGGACCCACTTACTAACCAGACAGCAACAACAGACGCACTGCATCTGTGGTTCTCAATGTGGGCGTACACTGGTTGAAGATAGGACGGTGCCGGGAGGGGTTGAAAGGAATGGGTCGGGGCGAGTTTAGGGGCTGCCGGCATGTTGCCAAAGGATGTTAAAATATTTTTGCAGCTTTATCTTTGGATATTTGTTGAGGGAAGATGAGATGCGGTGCAAGGTGGGTGTGGTGCGTTTAGGGGCTGGGTCGGATGGGTTGAGAGGTTGTCGTAAAGCAGCGTCGGGATTTAACTGACATTGAGTGCAGCTTGAATATCCCCAGGCATACAGTGCAGGCAAATAGATTACCTTCAGTTTTGCTATAGCTGCACACCAGCGTCGAGTGTAGCCCATGGGATGTGGCCATTTTGTGGCTGCCCTGAAGTTTGCAGTTGAAAGTAGCTTGGAGACAGGTAAGGACTGGTAAACGAGTCTGCTCCATGATCAGTTTACTCCACTACTCACTACTTCTTCTCTCGGCCAGTTGTCCCCATTCACAAATTTCACTTGGTAAATGTTTCAAATTAATTTCACCGCATGCTGAATTGCTTGACATTATTTTGGGACATTCAGCAACAAAACATAAATCACAATACAAGTGGACAGTTGAAAGTGAGTGTAATACACTATAAAAAATCCTGCTAAATGAGGATTGTGTATTAAACCAAAGTGCGTAGACTTCAATAGAGAACATAGTATTGTAAACTGCTTTAAAGGACAACGCAAGTTCTCAAATTTTCTGAAATATTTAAGAATCTCTTCAAGATTTAATAACTTATCAGGACAACATTTTCAGTGTAGCGAACGATGTGAGCCAGCTGGACTCCTGTCTCTCTCTCTTCCACCCCCACTTCCTCTCTAACTTCAACTCCGTCTCAGTCTCAGCTTATCGGCGTTTAATCTCTTTATGATAAAATGTTTATTTTGGCGACAGTATCAAAACACTTGAATGAACCATCGCCACCGCCACCATCCGCCAGTTAGTGGTTGCAATAAATTGCCCAATGCAAAGTGATTCGCGTCCACAAACAGTTGCTACTTTTTCCTCATGCTTCCTGCCACTTGCCGCTTGCCGCTTAACACTCAGAAGTTCTGCATTGCCATATGAAAGATAAATTCGCTGATAAGAACTTTGGCTGGCCGCTGTGAAAAGTGGATTGTGTGTACACTGTTCACTGTACAGGCTAATTTAAGTTCAACGCCAGCTGTCGCACAATGGGCGTAAATTATGGGGGCGGGGCGAAGCATAAAGAAGAAGACGATGTAGCCAAGGATTCCCAGCTGCTGCCAACACCAAGTCCAGCGTTAAGGCGAAGCGACTTTATTATTATTATCCTCTGCACAAAATGGCAATGAAGCAATTCTTGAGTAGGCAGTCAGACAGACAGATTGAGCGGCTGAAAGACAGCAACATTTGTCCAGCTGCTTCATTTCATATTCAAGAGATATTTTTTTAATCATTACAATTCAGTGGAACTCTATGAAAAGGCGAGAAATCAGTAATACATTCTTTTGATATTAATGTATGGCGTATTAGTTAGCCATAAAATCAGGATTATATCGTTTGACAGAGCTTTCACTGGGCTAAAGAGTGCGATTTGAAGACATTTATTGCCAGCAAGTGGTAGCAAAATAAATTCAAGTAAGTGGCATATGTCTGTCGAGTAGACTCAGACCTAAAGACTCTGCACCTTTAAGAAACCCAAATTCTTCGGACATGATTATCTACAAAGTGTGATATTTATTCCCAAGTCTTTGTTGATTTTAAGCAACACCTAAAAGTATGCAATAATTTGTTTTTACTCAAAGTTCAAAATGAAAATTTAAACTTTGTTAGCGGGTATCTCTTAGTCGAGCGGAGACTATGCATGTATTTCTTTTTTGATTCATTGTTTTTTAATTTTTTTATTTTCTGTCGAAAAAGAAACAAAAGAGGAGTGCAAAGTTTGACTGAGCTGAGGCTGCTGCTAATATACTCCAACTCCAAACCTTAACTTTGGCTGCGATGTCATCGTCTTCGTTGCCTGTTGTCTGACAGTCGAGCCGAGCGGACGCCTCATCAGTAGCTCATCAACGATGGTATCTACATTTTTTTTTCTTATCCCGCTTTATCGTGTTGAGTTTCTTGTGCTTTTGAACGCATACTTTTTTTTTTTTTGTTGGCCAACATTCACCATAAATGACTTTAAAAATGCCTAACAAAGTTTTGAAATTACTTCTTGAGTGGGACAGGCGGCGAAAATGAAATTACGTATAAAAGGGATTTTTGTCAACCTCCATCCGTCTCAGTTTTCCCTCTGCATCCCTTTTTTTTTTGCTGACTGGAGGCGAAAACTAAGAGCTGAGAACTGCAGCTGTCGCTTTTCGCCTTTTGCCTCTTTGCGTTGAGGAAGTTTCCCCTCGGCTTATTAACATTGAAAGCTCATTATTAGTTTTTCTGAGCCAAGCGCAGACTGTCCAGCAAACGCGGCAACTCGCCAAGTCTTCTTTAACTCGTTCATAAAAGTTTTTGGTAAATGTTCATTACATTAATTCGGCACGCAGGTGTCCAATTTCCGTGCTTTGACATCTTCGGACTGAAAGACTTTAATGAGGCATGTCCTGGCATACACAATAGACTTGAACATCACGACCCTGAATGACAACACGGTCAATTGCAGGAGATTTGTCAAATACGCGGCATGTTTCATTTATTCATGTCATGAATATTTGAACCCATGTTTAGCTTAGCAATTTGCTGCTGCAAATATTTGCCAAGTGTCAGATGGGAAACTCAATGCAATTGGGTGACAATTGCAGCGATTTCAAGTGGTGGTGATGGTGGTGGTGGTGGGTCAGCATAGCATCTAGGCGGCATACCATATGGGTGCACACTTAATGATATTGACATTAAGTGCTGGGAAATGTGCAACTACCCCTAATCCTCAGATACCCAGCTGTCACTACACTGGGATAAAAAGCAAAGATTTCTATGCTATTTTTTATTTCACTCTCTTATTAAAAACACTTTGAGAAATAAACGAATTATTCAGAAATTTAAATTTATAAATGCTTTACTTAGATGATGGCATAATTCTTTAATAAATTAAATTCTTTTAATTTGTTGAAACTGTCCCTTTAAATTACGAATTTTACATATATTTTTAAGTATTTATTTCTGTTTTTTATTTAGTTATTTATTTAATTTAAATTCTATACTTTTTTGTGTCTAAATAAATAAAGCTGTGCTTATTATAATATTATTATGTAAGATAATAAGATAAAAAATAAATGTGTGTGTAATGTTCCATCGATAGAAAATGTTCCTTTTTTAGAGCAATAAATCTTTATTCCTTATTATTTTTTAATGTGTATGCTGTGTCTATTTGGTTGTCTTCTATCTGTGCTTGTGTCTGAGTGTGTGTAGGTGAGTGTGGCAGGCGCATGATTTACACACAAACATATATATCATACGTACATCGATTGTAAACTCTGCTCAATGCTATTGTCATCGCAGTTGTTGTTCCCTTTGTTGTTGCTGTTGTTGTTCTCCCTGTTGCCGTTGTCTAACCGGCTCCGGCTCCTGCTCCGCCTCGCACTTGATGGGCCTAATGAACCATAACGCTTTATCGCCGTTTGCCGTTACCCAAGTTACCCGTCCATGTCTATCTAAGTGTGCGATTGGGATTTAATTTGATTGCTTCAATGCCTGCCAAGCCTGTATGTGTGAGGCATTAGCTTGTGATTTACTGTATTATTTAGTCTTACTTTGTTTTACCGCTTATTACTTTACGCGACACTCACATGTGCTTGTGTGTGTGCCAGGGTGTGTTTGATTGCGCTTTGTCATAGCAGAAAGTAGGGAACGGAGACTCATTCCCTTGGCGAGGCGTTGACATAAAAGAAACTTCGACTAAATCCTTTCTGCATTGATTGATAAAGTGCCTTATGTGCGGATTATTGCGACATTGATTTACAACGTTTCAAGGATTTCGCTTATTTTTTACTCTGGCTGAAAGCATTCTTATCTGGCTAGAGACCGTGCAATGTCTCATTAACTGTGCTTTGTTGCAACTGAAGCTGAAACTGAAACTGAAACTAAAACTGTAACTGAGAACGGAAACTGTTTGCAGCTGGCGAGCTTATTAAAAGTATTTAAAAAGTGTAAATGCAACCTTGGTGAAGGTGTTGAGTTTCATTTGAAAACTTTTTCATAGTTACTCCAGCTCCGGTTTGTAATGCAAAATTGTTGCCAGTTCGCCTTTGAGGAAGCCAATTGTGCAACCAAGTTTGGCTCTTGGCCCGGCTTTTGTCATGTTTTATTTCGTCTTGTTTTGGCCCTGTTGTCCTGTTCTCCCATTGTCCTTGGGTTGCGGCTGTGGTTGTGTCAATTAACGCCTAAGTTGTAAGCAAATTTCAGCTTCGTTGGCCACTGTGTTGTTCACTGCACTCAGACTAGCACTCAAACTTATACTCACACTCACACTAACACGCAGTTGGGTTCGCATTTGCACTCGCAGTCGCAGTCGCTGTCGCTCTCATAAATCGCACTTAGAAGCTGGCAGTCAAAGTTTGCTGCTGGCCCAGTCAGTGGCACAAGTTCCAAGTTGGCTGCCAAGCGAAAGTATGAAATGCTATTAGCCATAGTTGCACTAAACAGGCAGCTGCTGTTTACTTAACTTGGCGTGATTAATTAGCCAAAGGAGCCAAGTTTACACTACAACACCAAAACCAACACTAAAAGCTACAGCAGCAAATTGAGCGAGACTGCTGCAGGCCCTTTGGGTCAAACTGCTTATGGCCAGGGTCATAATAAGTCTGTATGTTTATGAATTATGAAGATGTAATCAGCATTTAAGTCTTACTGCTGCCACTTCTTCGGTTCTTCTTCAACTTGCTCTTACTGCTGTTGCTTAGCAACTTTTAACTCAACTCAAGCTGAAGATCAATTCTCATTTGAATAGAGCTCAGCTCAGGCGCAAATCTAACCAATTAACTTTGAATGTCCGTCGAATATCCTTTGCCAATCCACTTTTGGCCAACTTGCTGTGCTGTGCTGTGCTTATGCTTAGAGTGTAAGAAGTCGTCCAAAAGTTTGACACGATTTCAAGTTTTCTGCAAAATTTCAAATCAAATCGCGAGATTATGTAGCAAATAATACTTATGAACTTATTATCTTGTTTGTGCTTTATGCTACACCCAATTCTCTGACCCAGCTCTGACCTCTGAGCTCTCTAATGCTTGCTGGCTGCTGTTTAGCATACAGAGCACGTGGCATGGGGCACGGAGCATGTGGCATGTGGCATGAGACAACTTTTCATGCACTGGGGATAGAAATTTAGAAGCACAACTTGGCGCAGTATTTTGGACCGATATTGGTCTTTGGCTGCCTTTTACTTGATTTTCTTTTTTATTTTTCGTTTTTTGTCTTTTTTTATTCAGTGGTAAATGCTGTGCTTGCTGCCATTGTGCCAACTTCAATGTTGATTCTGTGTGGCATAAACTCTGTAAATAAATTTCAACAAAATTGTGTAACAATACGCCAAACAGGCCTCAGGGGGTGATTGCGACGTTTTGGTCTAAGCGCCGCACACAGCACAGCCAGAAAAACAAAAAAAAAAAAAAAAACTAAAATAAGATGTGAGCTGTTTCATTCAGCTAAAAACAAATACAGTTTGCAACTTGACGTGGCCAAGCAATAAAAAAAAACACCAATGGGAACTGAAATATTTCGGCACAAACTTGTCTGGGACTTCACTCGCTTTAAAGATACAAAAATACAAGATACAAAATACAAGATACTTCTATTTGATGGTTGGCCTGCAGCCCGGATTCTCGGATACTCGGATGCTGTAGAAATTATAAAAGAGCCGCTGGTAATTGTGCGTTGAAAGATCTGAAACGCTTTTCGGTCGCCAACTTTCCTTCAACCTAATCCAATAAGCCAACAACAGTTTTCTTAAGTAATTTGCTACCCCTTTTACACGTTTGTGCACCTACTCCACCCCCACCACTTCTCTTGTCCTGCCTCTAGAAACCACCAGATCTATTCCCTACCTCATACCAAACTCAAACGATGTTTTGCTTTGTTATGCCGTTTAGTCTGGTAAATGGCGAACAATGTTTCTGCGTAAAACTGGCCAAAGGGGCAGAAATACTGTATAAAGGGATAGCGGAGGGGGAAAAGGGGTGTGGTTGGGGTATACAGGGTGCTCTTGCAGCAAAATCCTCGGCATAGTTGCGTCAAGTATTTTGTAGTCTTTGTTTGCCTTTCAAGCTGGCAGGCAGCTTTCGTCGACTTTGCCTTTAGCTGCTCGCCTATTGTTGCCTGCCACGCCCATGTTTTCACTTAACCGCAGCCTCCTTTTGACAGCAAGAAAGCAAGAAAAACCAGAGCAGCTAAAGCCTAAAACAACAACAAAAACAATGAAAAACTGTGTGAGCATTTTGTTAAAACTTGAAGTGAATCAATCAAACGTCTGCTTCAATATCAAAATTTTAATTAGGAAATTTTCAGCTGGAAACTCGGCACATTATCAATTTGCTGGCGAGGCGAGAGTCGAGGCGACTCTACTCGACTTGGCTTTTATTATTGCTTTTTTATTGCGTATTAATTTTGCGTGCTTAATTTGCCGTCTCTGTGTGGCAATAAGGGCGTGGGCCCGCCCCAATTGCTGTTGCTGTTGCTGCTGCCGTTGTCGTTGCCGTTGCCGTTGCTATTACTGTGTTGTGTTCGCTCTACAATATCTGTATTTCCGGTGCGAAGGGTTTTCCCTTGTAATTGACGCTGTAGCAGCTGTTGTTGTTGCTGTCATTGTTATTGTTGTTGTCGTGGCTGCCTCTTGTCGTCGCCGCAGCTCATTTTAATGGCAAGAAATTGAATTTTAATTAGTAACGAGGAATCTGTTACGCATCAGTTTGTATTTAATTTAATTTCTTAATTAAAATGCGTGGGCATGTCTGCATAAAATCCAGCAACTGGCCAAGCCTAAAACCAGATCCTGTTACTGCTGCCCCATCTCCGTTTCTACATTATACCCTCTGTTCTTTATCATCAAAGGCGGAAGCACTTACTACAGTCAAATAAAATAAAATCTAGGCAATATAATTATAGACTCATATTTTTGTACATTTTAATATGTTAGCCAACTGGGTACGGCTTGGTTTAGTGACCCAACACAGTATATATGCCATTGTGTAGTCCTGGTAGTCCTGTTTAAATCTCCTTACAGGCACTTGCACTTTTTGCAATTTTGTCTTGAACATTTTCTGTTGCCTACTTTGTAGGGGCAATGCGCTGAGATTTTTTCGTTAGATTTATGCAAGGCCAAACTGCAGTCGACTTTGCCATTTTTCTGGCCAAATTCAAGTACCACAATCTTCCAAGGTTCACTCTCTCTCTCCCCCTATCTTTCACTCTACTGCTTTCGTCGTGTGTGCGAGTCCTTTAAGAAGCAGCAGTTGCCTGGCTGCAAAAAAACGGCAAGCACACACACACAGACACATATAGACATGCATATTACAAGTGCCTTAGTGTCTGGCACAGCACATTTCTTTATGCGGTTCACATAAATTGCATTATTTATGTAGCGTTTATGTACCCCATGTAACCCGTGTGTAACCTTCCCCACTACCAACCGCCTTTTCAAAGCTCCTTTCTGCGACTGTATGTGACAGTTGAAAATTTCTGACAATTCAGCAGTCGACTTGCAATTTAAATAGAGTTTCAAAGTAAAACTCACAAATTAAGTTTAATTAAGTCGGTTATTTAAGGCTGGCTCGTGCTCGAGCTGGTTTTGGAGTTGAAAATCAGGTTGCAAATATGGCACGGTAAGATACGAGGCCACTAATTTTTGGTTCTCACGCCGCAGTGTGTTGTCGTTACTCTCGTTTCTGTAGCCCTTACCCAGTTCCCTCAGCAGTCCCTTTACCTGCCCCTTCCTACGGCCCCTTCACCCATTCCCATTCCCTTGCAGTTGCAGTTACAGTTTGTGTGACGCCAACTTTGTTTGCCAAACTTTTTATTGGCACATATCCTGCAGTGCTGCCGGGACTGCCACGACTGCCACGGCTGCCGCTGCTGTTGCTTGTTTTGTGGCAACAAACTAGGCTAAAATTAAAATGTGCATTGTTTTCGCTCAGTGCGCGCTCACGACGAATTTTTGTTTTATGTTTTGTTTTTGTGAAAAACAACATTTGCATATTTGGTGCAGACATCGGCGGCGTGTGTGCGGTTTTAAAGACTACTTAACTTTATGTGCCAGCAACTGTTGTCAGTGAGCCAACTGAGCTGTCTAACAGTCAGATAGACATTAACTCAGTTGGTTAGTCTGGCAGTCAGTCAGTCAGTCAATGTTCTGGTAGATGCAAACATCCTTGCACGCATCAAAGGTCATAGACTGGTCGATATCCGGCTCTCAACATTCAGCAATTTGTGCGCACATTAGACGCGTTGCGTTCTCTGCTGGCGAATTATACTCTTGAGCATCATTTAACAGAGAAAACAATAAATTAAATTATCCGGACCTCCGACAGCCAACAAATTTGGCCTTTCCTTTGCCTTTGCCTTTGCCTCAGCCTCAGTCTTAGTCTTAGTCGTACTGTACTTGGCTTAACATTCGCTTTTCTTGCCTTTTGCCTTCGTTTTGGGTTTTTGTGGCCGTAAAACTCATAAGTAAGATCTACACACTTGATAAGCGTTTGAACTTAACATCCGAGCTGAATTTCTAAAACACTAACTCACACAAATAGACACGTACTTGCCACATACACCCACACACTTACACACATACACACTGATTCAGACTCACATATACGTTTCCGGCAACATATCCGCTTTATTTTGGTGGTGAGCTGCCAACGTTCGAGTATTCCAATTCATTTGTTTTCGATGTGCCTTTTGACTGTGCTCCCACACACACAATCAAACACATTTGGTAAGTGTGTGTGTGTGTGTGTGAAGTAGAGTGTAGCTGCTTGGCCTGGCATCAAAAATTTATAACATCGATTATTTCCTTTTACACTAAATACTAATAAATTAAATTGTTTTTTATTTCTCAATAAATTTTTATTATTCTGCTACTTTTATACTTCATTTCGCTTTTGCTATCCGTACTAGGTGTCGATTTAATGGCCCAGACTCGACTAACTGCCATTTGCTTGCCCAGGACCCTTACTTACCGCACTCCCCGCTCCCGTCCTCTGCCTCACCCATCCACCACTTTAACCATACACCCCGCTAAGCCCTTGTCCATTCAGCATTCTGGGGCTTAAGGTCAATTTTTGATTTCCGTTTTCAAATTGCTCAACGCACACGCATCCGTTTCCGACAGCGATTACACCTCGCTCTGCTATTGTATACGTGTGTGTGTGTGTGTAACTGGAATGCTGTATCTACATGTGTTTGTGACTTTGATTTGTTTTTCGTGCTTCATTTGATTCCAGTTGGGTCTGTATAGTTTCAGACAGCAGTTTAATGAGTTGACGCTTTGAATATGAAAAGTTTTCGTTTTTGGTCGACTTGGTTTGAGCGAATTTATTGCCTGCCACCCTTATGGCATCCCCTTGTGCCCCTTGTGCCCCTACTCCACCCACTGTGCCCAATTCTCCTGCAGTTTTAGTGTGATTGCTAATTTGTAATTTACGTAGTCTACCCACGGGCGCTCTTTCCGGTTTTACTACTCAAACTGATGCCAAATATTTCCGAATGCTGTGCAAAAGTTGTTCAGTTTTGTTTCGTATTTGTTGTTAATGCTTGTTGCTGTTGTTCTTGTTGTATAGCTGCCAAATGACCGTAAGTGATTCATTTTGTGCTCAGGCACTATTTAGGCTGTTTCGCTTCTTATTTTTTTCTTTTTGGTTTTTTTTTTGGAGCGCCCTTTTGCACGTAGGTCATCAGCAAATAATAAACATAAACAGTTTATTGTCGGCGCTGCTAATAAAAGCGAAAAGCGCCTCATAAAATTACGCACTCAAGTGCAGGGCATAAAATACACATCCAGTCCGTTGCCAGCTATCACCTCTCACCTCGTACCGATCAACTCCCCCACCCACACCTTTTTGGGATTCACAGTTTTCGTTGCCGTTTCAGTTTCACTTTCAGGTTGTTACTTGCTGCTGTGTTATATAGTTGACCGGTGCTTAACTTTGAATTGCTGACCAATTGACGCTACCGTCAGTCAATTACAGCAACACTATCTTGGGTTACACGAATGTGTGACAGAGACGAACACAGGGCTAGAGAACGAGGAGGGGAGAAGACTGTTTCGCCAAGTTAAAATTGCGAGATTAGCATAAATCGAAAGCAGTTGCTTCACTTTAATACACATTTTGGCAGAACGCTTTTGCAACAACATTTTACGCTATTTACACAGCGAAGTATGCATAAAATTGACGCTTATGCACAAGTTGACAGAATGCTCCCCGTTCCCGTTGCTGTCCGCTTAGAGCAGGCTTAAAAAGTCGTAAACATGCACAACTAACAGATTTATTTATATGCGGCATAAAAATGCACAACATAACAACAACAACAGCAACAACTGGAGCAACAACATAACAAAAGGGAACGAAATTCGCGCGCGTATAATAAAATTGGCTGTGAAAGTGTTTTTCAGGGAGACGCAAGGATAAAAACGTAATCCTCGTCGAGCTACCAAAATGACTAAGAGAAACGAGAGTAGCGCGCGAAACAGGGGTGTTCCATGTGAGAGTTGGGGTAGGGGTATGGGAAGTGTAGTGCCCCCAATACACAGATCCCGTTCGTTGTTCGTTGTCAGTGGCTGTCACTTGGCTGCAAAAATCTTAAACTGTCTTAAAAAGCATCACAACGAACGATGTCAAACCGCTTGGCAGAGTTTAAAGCCCTTGCTGGGAATGGTAAAGCGGAAGAAATTTTCAGCACAAAATTGTCAAACACACACACATACACACACACACACATATACAGCCAAGCATACACCCACACGTACCCTTAGACTTACAAAGCAGACTCACTCCCTTTTGCTACAATTCGCTTGTTGGCGCTGCTTAGCTTAATGGTGACAAGTGTCAAAACAGCGTCCCTCTCTACGCTCTCACCCCATGCCTTCCCCTACTCTCAGCAGAACAACCCTTGTTCGTTAGCAGCTACCCCCTACACTCAGCATTCCCTCGACTCTACATTGAGTAAATCGCCTAAAATCGCACATTTCAATCTTTTTAACGAACTTTATCGATATTCCCGAATAGGCGTTCGCCACGCAATATGCTAATGAGACAATGTCGACGATGTGGACTACAACCCAGGCATGCCATGCTATTGTTAATAGCTTTTTGCATGTGCTGAAATATATGTATGTATACTATATAGCACATATATTGTACAATATATATAGGAATAACATAGATCATCTGGGGTGTGCATAAACTATGAAATATCATGAAATTTGTATGTCACATATGTTGATTTTTCATTTTGTTGTTGTTCCTGCTGTAAACACGCACACATGACGCGCGCTCTCAATGTCCTTGTGCAACTAAATTTTTTACTAGCCCCCAATTTACGGCTGCAGGCAAACAATTCGCGTAATGAAAATTTTACAGAAGAAGAAACCTGCAAAGTATTCGAATAAAAGTTGCCTCTTAAAAGATATAATGCTGGTACGAACGCTTTATTCAACGCGCGGCTATAAGAATTCTCCCACGGAAGTAAACACTGAATTTAAAAGGAGGTGTTGTAAAAACTATTGCATAGTTTTTTTAGGTGCTGGTGGTATTTAAGGTCTTTAAGGCCGCTATAACTGCACTTAAATACTGGGATTGATAGAAATACAGTTAACTATTCGATATCAAATAGAGCTTTTCGCTCTAAGGAGGATTCGGCCTTTTGGTGTAGATGCTGTATTTCGCTTTTACTTTACTGGAAGTCTACCCTATGCCATCACAGTCGGCTCTACAGGATATACAATGGTGCCGTCTGTTATTTTAATATATGCATATATTTTTTAATAAATTCTATTTTTTATAAATTTTGGAAATTGGAGCGCAATGATTTGAACCACACATAAAACCGACAGTTATACAAAAATATTATATATTTACTTTGCATATCGCGGCATTAAATGAAAATACGTGAAGTGCACTTCCAACAATATATATATATATATATATATGTATGTATTTGTAGGGAAACAGCCTCAAATTGATTGAGCCACATCACAAGAAAACAAAAAGTGTAGGGGAAAGAGGGGAAGGGAGGGAGATGGCAGCTCCATTAGCTACAGCTGGAGGTTACCTGTCGTCCATTAAAGCAGCAACAGGACGAAGAACATGAGCAACTGAGTAACTGAGTAACTGCAACAACTGTTGGCCATCATCTTTGCCATAATACTAAGCGTCATTACCATTGCCAGCCATCCATATCCATATACATATACGAGTATTAGTAGCAGAGTATGAGTGGGAGTACGAGGTCTACCTTTCTGTCCCATTCTAGTATGAGTTTGAGTCTGGACTTGGCTTCTGCGGCTTTGTAAGTGGCGCGTCCCTCGTCATTCCTCCCTCGTAACTCGTTTCTGCTGCTACGTCCATCGTTCTTTGTCCTTTGTCCTTGGCCGTACGTTCTGCGGCCAACTAATGAGAGTTTGCTGTTCCGACGCGTGCACAGAGTGGTGGAGAGGTCTGTCGTTTGATGGAGGGGTATAGGGACGGTGGGCATGGTCTTCCCTTGTAATTGCCACATGTGGTAATGGCCGTAATTGGTTTTCCTTTTTGAGATTTAGTGACTTTCGTATTGGCCGCTGTAACACATACTTCTATGTGCCAAGTGATACAAATGAAACAGAGCAAGACGGCGACAGAGAGTGAGAGAAAGACGGACGGAATAGTAGCAGAACTGGACGACGTTATGAAATGTTTTGTTGGCAAGACTTAAATGTCACTTTGGCGCATACACAGAATACGTTTTAGGCATTACTTAACTTAACAGAGGAAAACCGTTAACAAGCGCCAAAGTCGCAAATTCTAACACGTGACTTCGTGTCATTTACAGCATTAAAAGGAAGCTGCGGAAAATCTGTGGAAAGCAGCTCAGTTTGCCGCCAGCGAGTTCCCAACCTTATGTCGTTCAGACTCAGACTCTGTGAAAAAAAAATGAAAGCAGAGCGACACCCGAAATCGTCCAGAAGCTTAATGGCTTAAACAATATTTATCAGCTTTAATTAAATAAAATGTGAAACAGTTTTCAACAAATTGGCCAATGAATTTTCATTAGCTATGCTAAACTGGACAATTTCTCACCCACACACAAACACAAACACACACACGCACACCACTAATTCGTTCGTTATGCCATTAAGCGGAAACGGAAGTGAAAGTATGAATTTTTCGTGCTGCAAAAAGAAGCTAAAAGCAATTTCACTGACAACGAAATTTTTGTTCTTTTTAAACCAATTTGATAAAATTGTTAAAAATATTATACTTTGTCAGTTTTATAAAATTGAATTTGTATCGAGTTTATTAAGCATAAGCTTTCAGTCATACCGCATTAATTGGCACCCTTGGATCAATGTTGGAAATATGAAACTTCTGTACAACTTTCAGCAGCAAATTGAATTATAAAGGCCACATTATGAGCAGGGCCAACGGCGTGGAAAGGGAACAAACTGTTTTACAACTTTATTTTACAGCACTTTTGTCGGCTTTTGAGTTTCAAAGCTTAAAGTCGTATCCTTCTCTTTACAGCCATTGTCGTCACTTGGGCGAATCCTACGAAAATTCAATAGAATTAATTTAATTTCACATTTTTGGAGTCCAAAGTCAAGTGCAGGCCTCCAAATAGCTACGTGTCATCACACAAGAATTTTTGTCTTGACTTTCCAAGCCAGCAGAAAGTATCTATATGAATTCTGTGTCTGAAACAAACGCACACCGAAGCTGACATATCCTGTCAATCGTTGTTGGAATGACAAATTTATAAATAATTGGATTTGCAAATTAATCAAGCAGCACACGAAATCAAACAAAAGCAAATGCAAATGATTTAATGTAGAATATACGACGGAAATCTACCAAGTCTACGTCAATCAAATCTATCTGAAATTAGTCAATTACTGTGCACGAGATTAAAACCGACTCAATTTGCTGAAATGTATATAGTTTATTTATCTTTTAAATTCCAGACCTCATGCAGTTTAATCGGCAACACACGTGCTGTGAGAATTAGCAAACTCTAGTAGGTTAGAGTATAGCAACAACTTGCGAGTAATTTGCTGTGGCACACATTATGCTCAAGGCATTTGACAAAAAACACAAACACACATGTGCACATAGAAAATACATATATCTAAATATGTATACACACTTGTGTCTGGTTTTGGTTTGGTTGGTTTTGGGGTTTTGTCTGAGCCGGAATACGGGTAACAGTACGGGTAAGAGTACGGGTAAGAGTACGGGTATATGGATATAGAGCGTAAAAGCAAATTGAAAATTTAACCTCAGGTTAAAAGCTTTAGCGACAGTTGAGTTAAACAGCATTAAGGCTGTGTTAAGCTGTCTGTGGCACACACACAGGCAGACAGAAACACACACATACACTTATACACCTCCACTCACACCTGTTTTGAGAGTTTGCTGGAAAGTCACGCCTTTGCCAAAGGCAACGCCCACATGTGATTCGGTTTTGTCGCCAACCAGCGGCTGCGAATTTGCTTAGCAATTGTTCTGCTTCCTCTTCTTCTTCTTCGGCTGCAGCATTTTCCTCTTTGTCTTTATTCTTTTTGCTAGCCGCATTCAGCTTTAATGTCAAATTCGTGTAGTTCATTACAACGAAAGAGACAAATGGTGAGAGAGTCAGAAAGAGACAGAGCTGACTGTGTGGGTGTGTTGTGGGTGGAGCAGGAGACAAAATACGCTATAAATTTTAACAGCCATCAAGATGATTACTTCCTGCCATGTAGCGCAAACATAAAAATAAGTTGCAGCGCCAAAAGACGCACGCAAAATAAACAACAACAGCAAGAACGAAGTATGGCTGTAAAAGTGGCTCATATCCTGCACGCATCCGGAACCCAGAACGCATATGAGTCGAAGTCGAGCTGAAATTATCACATAAATCAGGCAACAATAACAGCAACTGGCAACAGGCAACTGGCAGCAGCAGCAGCAGTAGCAGCAAAAAACAATGAGCCGACAAGCGAAGGGCAGGGGATGTGTAGAGTAGGGCAAGGGCAAGTTGGAGTAGCAGCAGAGGGAGCGCGAGGTGCAAGTGCTAAAGCGGGAGCAACTTACAAAAGAACAGCATTAAAACTTTTACAATCGCGTAATGAGAATCTGCTTTAAAACTTGCAACAACGACAACTACAGCAACAACAACGACAACAACAACAATGATGACAATGAGAAAGATTCGAGCAACAACAACAATTCAAACAACAACTTCAACAACAACTCGTAGAACAACTCGTATAGCATCTAAGAGATGAAACTTAATTGACGCTAAAAATATACAAACTTACGCACGTATTACGTTGCAATTAAGTTTGGCGGGCATGTGGGCGGCCGACATGCCCACCTGATACTGCCACTGCCACTGGCAGACTCACCTGCATATAAAAAGCATACAAAAAAGCAGAAACTTTTATTTGCTGTAAAATTTCATTCAATTCTTGTTTTTTGTACTTTTCTTGCTGTCCACTTGTCTGAATGATGTTGTTCTTTCCGTGGTCGTTGTTGTTGTTGCTGGTGGTGGCGGTGGTGGTTATGGGAGTGGACGTGGAAAGCTAGAAAATGCTTCATAAACATGATAATTAAATGCAAAATATTTGATATTATTTTCAAAGCTTATGCAAATAAAGTTTTAAAGCCAAAGCTAAGTTGAGTTGGGTTCGAGATAATGAAAACTGCAGACGCAGCTGTTGCTGAGTCTCTTACCCTCTATCTCCCACTCTGAAAATATTTGCATACATTTGCTGGCCAAGAGCAACAAAGTTAACAGTGAACAGTGAACAGTTAACACAGTTGATAAAAAGTATTAGTAAGTAGCTAAAGCCTAGAAGTCAAAGTCTCTCTCTCTCTCTCTGTTTGGTTGTGTGGGTGTGTGTGTTGGTCTTAAAAACAAAGTTGAGCATCAATAAAAATCACACTTTGCAACTTGAGCGATAAATTGAAAGTGCCAATTCGATGCTTTAATCCCATGGACATACTCGTAATGTCAGCCTGATGACGACGTGATTTCATGCAAAGCATGTACCCAATTCCTATCAAGCCCAAAAGCTGTAAACAATTGCTGCCCCGACAGGATATTCAGCAACATTCAGGGATCGCACAAAAAACAGAAAACAGAAAAAAAATAAATAAAAACACAACCCGGCCGAAGGATGAAAAACAAAAAAAAAAACACAACACAAAATACAAAATGTGGCTCAATAAAATCAAACAAGAAACGTGATGCCAACTTGCTGAGTTTTTCCATCACCATTTTCCATTTCCCTGCCCATTTCCTAGGTCTATATCCATCCAAGGGGGCTCTGGGCGCTGTGAACTGGCTTTCCGGGGGTATTCAGATCCAGGTCCTGTTCTGGACCAGGCCAAAGTGCGAGAATCAATTGTGTGTTGACATTTTTATCAGTTTTCAGTGCGGCCCTTAAGTGTGGGCCAGATCACGCATAGGCATGTCGTAAGCTAAAATTTTAATAGAAAGAAATCAGTGCCAAGGCGGTCATCACAATGTTGACCCTTTTTGGGGTATACTTTGTAGGCCTTGGGCAAGGTGTGTCGTGTCGTGCCAAATTAAATATGTAAGCAAGCTCTGTTTATTGTTGTTACCCGTTCTGTCATTGGCAAAAATTTAATGCGCAGCACACGCGGCGTATACGTATGCTGTTATAACAGATATCGCTTTAAAGCGCAGTCAGTCAGCCCGAAGACATCGAATTAATTATGCAACAAAGGCTTCGCATTTAATTACTTCAAGTGACGGCGTACCAAAAACACTTTAATTACTCACTCTCGCTGTGCACCGCTGCTCCTCTCGCTTGCTCTCTTTCTGAATGTATCTTTTGCTTACTGTCTCGCATAAAATAAGTAAATGAAATCAATTAAATTGCCTATAAACTTACCCAACTTGTCACACTGAGTATGCGTAGCTTGGCAACAATAATGAGATACTTCTACAGGTATAACCACGCCCACCACTTTCCCACTTTGTCCAAACCTGTGCATATAAGGCTCGAGGCATTTGTGTCAAAGGTTACCATCACAAGGTCTGCGCCCTGAAATTCCATAGAATTTAAAGCCGCCTCATCAGCATTAGCAGCTGCGTCAGCGACGCCGCCGATTGTTGCCGCTGTTGCGGTTACCGTTAACTTAATAGTAAACAATTACAATGTTCACAAACACACACACACACTTGGATGTGCAAATTCACACAGATACAACGAGCAGACACTGATAGTGGCAAAAGACAGCCGCAGGGCTTTGCGGCTTCCTTCTCTTTCCCATTCCCAGTTACTATCTCTTTCTCTATTGCCGTCTCAGTTGCAGACATTTTCATTTTGTGTAGATCTGTATGGGTGTGTGTGTGTGTGTGCGTGTGAGTGTAGTGGTATGTGTGCGCCTGTGCTTTGTGGTTGTTGTCCTTGTAACACTTAAAATTTAACACCAAGGCTGTTTGTTTGTTTATCTCACTTTGCATCTCATTTCATCACAACCCATCACATGTGTTGTTTTTATCTCTCCCACTCTCTATCTGTCTCCCTGTTTCCCTTTTACTATTTTACACCTTTTCCTACAGTTGATTCGTTATTGTGTTTTGTGGCTTCTGCTTCAAGTTTTCCACTCGCTTTTAACTGATGAAAATTTGATATGTTTCCAAGCGTTTTCTTAATTTCAGTCCCAATTACGCTGGTGTTATAGAAAGTTCTATGATTAAGATATTTGGCTCGAATTTGAGATTTAGTAGGCTAAATAAAGCAATAAACTAAGCCATACCAAACTAAGCTGTCATCAATTTTAATTCCTTTGATCACTTGAATGTTTTTTAAGCTAAAAACGACTGTGAACTCTTACACATTTAAAAGTAACTTAAATAAATAAATTTTTCCATTTAACTTTTGTAGCTTTTTGAAATGTTGTGCGAGCTGTAGCAAAGTTAAGCGGAAACTTTACATTTGTTAAAAATAACGAACGATTCATTGAAATGAAAAGATGCGTACAAAGAGTGTTTCCCATTGATAGTTATCCTAATTGAAAGTGACTTGCATGTATACGGCTGTAACTACTATTAATATGTATATCGTTTATGCCACGATGTCGTTTGCGTGTGTCGATATTTGTGGCGGCAACAAAATGCAAAGCTTTGTTTTGTATGCAAAACTGTCAGGACATAAGAGACACGTAACACATTTTCTCCGCAATTCCGGTTCCGTAATCGGATTTGTTTCCCTTTGTGCTGCGCATTTT
This sequence comes from Drosophila nigrodunni, assembly GCA_020829145.1. Taxonomy (NCBI): domain Eukaryota; kingdom Metazoa; phylum Arthropoda; class Insecta; order Diptera; family Drosophilidae; genus Drosophila; species Drosophila nigrodunni. The sequence continues at coordinate 12,588,285 of JACVCZ010000001.1, forward strand.
CACAACATTTTCACACTTTATGCACTTTACGCGTTTTCATATTTACACCAGCGATTTTTCAGTCCCATTCACTCGACTCCAAGCAGCGTTGTATGTATGCATAGTTCTGATAGAGTATGTTGGCTGGATAGCAAAAGGTATTCATCTGCACACAAGTTGCCTAATTAACATGCCACAAAACCCAATGCAGCTGGTCACAGCTTTCCACTGTACTCACCCCACGCCTAGTTCTAGTTTTTCCGCTATTTTCCTTAACCGTTGCGTATGTATCTGTCATTTGCCTTTAGCCAAAACTTGTTTTAAGCACTACACACATCTCGCTGAAGAGAAAAAACTGTGCCACGAAAGCTTATCTCCCCCCCCAACCCTTATCGAGTTTTTGCTGGTTTCCTGTTTTCCGGTTTTCTTTTCGTTCTTTATTTTTGTGCGATTTCATGTTAAAACTGCTAGCCATGTTTTGTAGCTCGCAAGTGCAGGAAAATTTGCATACACGTATGTATGCAGCACAGCTCAGCTCACAACCCCATAGCAGAGCCAGAAAATTGTGTGCCACAAGTCCGGCATTTATGCAGCGGCTTTCAACTATTTTGTAGACTTTTTTCTACAACATTTATTTTGCAATTCCCTCGACCTGCACAAACTGCGAGACAGCCAGAGTTCTCTGTCTGAGGCAGACAGAACGGAGAGAGAGAGCGAACGAGAGAGATGGAGAGGGAAAAAAATGGATGGGAATAAAATAAAGTTTGCAAAATTCTCTTGACTTGGCAAATTAGTTTGGAGCTTTATTTTAAACCTTATTTCGCATGCACTCTATCTCCTTCTCGAGGCGCAAATTGTGTAGATTACATTTGACGCTGACTCAAAAATGTCATTTGATACGCACAAATATTTAATCTCAACAAAAAGACAGAGACCGAGCCAGAGAAAGAGAAAGAGAAACAGAGAAAGGGAGAAAAGGGAGCCAGCAAAAAAGTGCTTGTTGAAACATCATCGCATATATTCAAATGGCAAGCAAATAGCAGAATAGCATAGAATTTGCTGGAATTCATTTTGGGTTTGCTACTCTTGCATAAATTATCAGTGAGATTTTCATCATTTTGTTAGCCGAATTCAATTTCGCTTTTTTATCACATGCAATTTACATGCTGCTGTCCATTCTGACATCATGATTGATGTCGCTTGCTGGCGACACTCAATTATCGTCAATCACTGGACGAGAGAGCTCATCGTATTTCTGATGGTTTGTGTTTTTTTTTTTCTTTGTGTTTTGTGTTCTATCTATGTTGGAATCACTGATTTTTGCTGACTTGCCAGGACTCGTAGTGGGAAACAAACGAAACAAATGTAAAACGTGTGCACATTACTCATACGCACCGTCGCACGTAGCAAAATGAACTCTTAATAATGCAACACTCACAGCGAACCAAAATGGTAAAAGAAAACGTCAAGAAAGGTAAACAAACATACAAAGTAAACCTAAAAGATATCTTTTAACAACATACACTACGTTTTATGACTCAATTCCGGGTAGAATAAAAGTCACAAAATTATAGACTTAAAGCTTTCGTTATTGTTATCCAAGGCCAAGTGGAGCCTCGCAATCCCCCTCTGGGTTGGATTCTTTTATTTTTGGTTGCTTTTATCGCGGAATTGAAATCATTGCCGTCATTTGGTAACCATTATGTATGATATATGCGCTAATCTGATATGCAGGCATACACACTTACTCACACACTCATATCTAAACGAATCGAGTGAATAAAAATGTCACCGAAAGCGCCAACAACAATCAAAACAAAACAAAAAGGAAAAAAATACAATTTGAACACAAGTCGCTGCACAAAAGGCTCACGAAAAGGCATCGCAAGCTGGCAAAAAAGGAAACTAAAATCGCTGCCTAAAAGCACTTCAGGCTCAGCCAATGTCCTTGACACACACGTGCAAACATAACTGTGTGTGTGTGCGGGGAGTGTGGGTGTGAGTTTGGGTGCTTGCTTTGTAGCTTTGCCACACAAAAAGGGGCAAATGTTGGGGAGACTTTCAAGTGCCGCCGTTGTATGCAACAAATACGCTAAGTAGCTGCTTGGCTGTTGCCAGTTGGTGGCTGAAATGCGATTGGATGGTGCCGTGCTGTACGCTACTGTGTGGCGGTGCGACGCGATGCGAAGCGGTGCCGTGACGCGTGATCCTGTGAAAAGGTTGCCAGGCAATTGAGTGTGAAAAATGTTGGAGGCGTGAGCCGACGCCGTTTTCTGGTCCACATTCGCGTCCATATCGCGCCCAAAGAGTCAGCCAGCATAACCTTTGACTAATGCACGAGCAGGCAGTCAAATGCCGTAGCCAGACTAGCTACTCTAACAGGCATATAGTATATGGTATGGTATATATATTTGTATACCTTTATGCATACACATGGCAGTATGATGAGGCAAAGGATGCTCTGACAGCTCATGAGACGGGTCAAAGAGCGGGAGTATGGTAAAGGCGACGACAAGTCAATAAATATGATTTGAGATATTCATGTGGTGGGACTGGGACAGGGACTGAGGAAGGGTAGCTGTACACTGACAGAAAAGCAACAGTCTTTAAAGTAAACTTCTTAATAAAGACAACAAAAGTTAAACACATTTTAGGCAAGCCCCAATTAATACATAGTTTTGATTACACTTTAACAAAGAAGTGTAAAATTGGTGTGGATTTTTGGCATTTTTAGCTGTTCACCAAAAGTTGATTGTTTTTCTTATAGTGTATGGAAATGAGCATGGAAATAGAATTGGGATTGGGTTGGAAATAAGGTTTGGAATTGATGTTGCGACCGGTGCGTCGAACTGCCCAAGTCAATCACTTGGCGACAGTTAAACACCGTTCTCTACATTATTATATATGTAGCATACGCAGAGGTCGTTCCGGCATTGACATTGATTTGTTTAGCACGTTTCTAGTCCAACACAGAGAGGGAAAATGAGAGAAAGAAAAATAAATATATAAAACGACGGAAAAGAAACTTTACGCCATTGCGTCTCACTTATTTGGGATTGTGTAATACGCTTTTGATTTGGACGAAATTCCATTTTTCACAATTTAATGCGCATCTCGCTACGTGTTGTCGTCACTGACGTCTACGGTGTGGCACGTGCTTCTAGCCTAACGGACACACACACGCACTTACACGAGCTCAAACACACAAACACACATCTATCATTACATTTGTCACGTGAGGGACAACGTGATTTCATTTTCCTGTCGCCATAAAGGTGACACATTGCATTTGTGTGTTGTCTGGCCATTTGTTCCATTCCAACATTTGTTTGTGTTAGTTAGTTTGAGCTGGAGAGAAGGGCACAGGGCGTGTTAGCTTGTTTTGCCTGCTCATCAGTGCGTATGCGTAATATGTTAAACGCTAGTCACGGTCCAAAAAGATGAGAATGAAATATGTGCAATTTATTCAAAAAGCCATGCAAAAAACCAAAAAATAAAAGAAAGAAAAATCGTTATTGATTTTTATCAAACAAACAAAGAATGAGGAACGGAGCAAGCTGAAAACACGCTGTTAAAACCACAGCTACAGCTACGGCTACACTGCCGAACAAATTTTCCGTCAGCTGCTGGCCGACAATTTTCAACATACCATACATAACTTCAGATTTTATGACCCACATGTGAGCGAGCCCGTCTTTGGGCCACGGAACAACTCAGTTTACTATCAATTTAGCGTTCGCTCTTTATTGTTCGCCCGTTCGCTCGGGCACTGAAATTAGCGATTCTCAGCTCCTGTCCTGCAATTCGCTCCGCCTTCCTCCTACCACCCCTGTGATTGCCCAGCAGGTGGAGCTAACCGAAGGGTAAGCACACAAACACCTTTTCTTTTCGCCAGCTCAGTTGTTGCAGTTGCAATGACGTTGTCTACGGCTCGCCAAGTTGCAAGACTGAAGTACACCTCATGAATATTTCACTTGCAATCACATTGTTTTCCCGCTAACTTTTAAGATTGTTTTAGCATGTGGCGGAAATGGGCGTGGGCGTGGCATTCTCGGTTAGTGGGCGTTGCGGTGGCAAGGTGCTGGCCGAAGCTACACGTAAAGTTGCAACAACAAACTTTTGGCTTTCACTCAATTTCGCTTGCTGCTGGCATGCCGGAAAAGCAGTTTGAAAGCATGCACAACTCCACGAGTGTGTGTGTGTGTGTGTAAGTGTTCGTGTTTATGTGTGGTGGAAGGTAATCCTTTATTCCGCTATATTTGGTGGCTCATTTTCCTGTCGTTCGCCACGCTGCCACCGCCTGCTTTAATAGTTGATGCAGTTTTCTTCTTTCGACTACCCGAATTATGGGAGATTTATGCAGCCGTCTGGGCCATATAGCCAATGCCCAAGCCAACTAGTCAAGACCGTTACACTGGCCCAGAGAAAGAAAGAGATACAGCGAAAAGCAAAGTGAGATGGCAAGATAAGTGGCCACTCAAAAGAAATTACGTGTTGGTTTTCCAACTGGCATGAGTTAAACTTGCTCTGCACATTTTTTCATAGCATACTTTTGTGCGAAATTTTTTATTTTTTTTTACTTTTTTCGTGTTTTCTTTTCTACGCGTTGCAGCGTCTGCTAAGAGCGTCTTCTGCAAATGTGCGTGGATTAAAGTTTTCCATGCTTTTAGTTCGTTTCTCAACTCGCTGCGGCGTTTAATGAAATTTTTTCTGCTGCCTTGCAGCATACTCAAATGCAACTCGAACCCGAACTCAATCCAAACTTTATTCTCATTCTCATTTTCGTTCTCTTTCTCATACTGATTCCCTGTTTGCCGAAAGGCAAATGCTCTATCAACTCATGGTGAATCTTTCTGTTGTTGCTCTTCATACTTACAGGTGTGCACTGCACAGGTAAAGCAGTTAAACTTGGCTTCAACTACAATTGCAAACCATTTTCATATTTTATGTACTTTGCGTGCTTAAAAATGTTTCAATTTCGCTTCAACCACGTGCTATTTCCATGCCACGAAGGTCAGCGTGCAAAGCAAACCGAATAACGGTGCATATAAAAAAAAACTTGTTTGATAATTTCCTACCCAAATTGAATATTTGCAAATGTCTGTGTATGTATGTGTGTGTGTTAAACTTTTCTTATTCTCTGTGAATAACTTTAATGGAAAAACTTTGAATATCAAACCGCAAAAAACACAAAAACTCGAGTTGGTTCAGGTCCAGTCATAGTCAAAGCCACAGTCCAAGCCAGAGAAGTCCAAACCAATGCATTCAACTTGAAAATTAAAATTGAATAGTCGATTCAAATACTTCCGAAACCACACCCACAGAATCACACACACAAGCATACACACACACAATTCGAAAATGTACAACAATGTTGGAATTATACACGTGTTTCATAGAAAACTGAGAAACTGCTTACCAAACTTTGAATATCTCATTTCTTTCAGCTTTAGTTAGTGGACTGAGTTATTGAGACTGACAAACATCTACAAATGCTTCTACCTATATTGAACAAAGTTCAATTAAAATTGTTTAGCAAAGTCATGAATTGAAAACAAGAATTGCATTCGAAAGAATTCAATAAAGTTTGAAATATATTATTGTTTTTTGATAGAATAAATTTTATAATATTTTTCGAATTTAAAATCATAACAAAGCAATATGGGTGTAGTAAATATCTCAGAAAATACTTTCAATGACCAACATTTATAGCCCATTAGTGGCCATTGTTATATCGATTTGTTGAAAAAGAAATCTGGAAAATAATTAAGACACACAAAGACAAAGAGGTTGACTTTAATAAATGATAGAATAAACATGAATAAAGAACGAAGCCCCTAAAAAATACTTACTCATTCAGATTGGTAAGCAACATAAAAGCATTGAGTTGATCAGGACCCAACAGGATAATAAATATGCTTTATACATATACATTCATATGTATGCACGGAAGTCCAATTAGTGAAACTCTGTGACTCATTTTTGGCATGTAACTGGGACCCAAGTGACAGAAATTCATTTGGGTTATTAGCAGACGAATGTAGTCAAATGGGAAATGCGGAGGATAGGCGAAGTGGAAGCAGACGATGAGAGACGATTTTGGCCGGAAACCCTTCTAAGGCCAAGAGCCAACATCAAAAGCGAAGACGCCATCAGAAATAAGTTTCTTTAGCTGACATTATTTCGTTATTATCCGCATCAAGAATTCGATTGACAGGCAGTGGCATAGTCAGCTGCAGATACAGATACAGATTTAGATTCAGTAGCAGAGACAGAGGCACAGGCACAGGCACGTGCTGCCAACGCCTTTATCCTTGCGAAAATATTGTCACAAGCAACGAGCAAGGACAACAACTGACAGCAGCACTGAGGCGCAGCAGATACAAAAGAAATTATATTTACTGTCGTGCAGGGAGTGGCAGGGAAACAAAACACAAATAGGCGAACACAAATAGGCGACTTACCAGAGGGCGGCTACAAGGGGAATGGGGCTGGGAGAGACAGTCTGAATCAGAGGCTTGCGAAATCAAATAAAATGCCGGAAACATGGCATTGAGGGGTCGAGAGAGAAGCCAAGTCATGTCATGGACCTCAAGTGAGCCCTAGCGACTTTTGCTTACCTACTTCTTCTTTTTCTTTTTTTATATGCTTTTTTCTGCTTTTCGCCTGCCTTTTTTCACCACTATTCAGTCTTCACGAAATGTTTTCGCAGCAGATAAATACAACATTTGACACTTCATTATTGTGCCCGCAGCGTAATCGAATCAATTCCAGCTCCTACAGCACCTTCAGCTCCTGTTCCTGCTCCTGCTGTTGTTCCTGCTCCTGTTACGAGTTCGAGTCCACGTTCTGAGCTCTGAGTGTCAAAAGTGCTTGGACATTCGTCGTTTGCCATGCCATTGCCTGTTGTTGTGGCTCTCTGGTCTTTGCTCTTGGCCCAAGGCTCAAGCCAGCTTGGCCTGTTGACACATTCGCTTAAACGTATTAAATTGTTTGCCATCACTTTGTTGTTGTTGTTGTTGTTGTTGCTTTTGGCATTTTATTTATACGCACTTTTGTTGCTTGCTCGCTGTTCAAGGACCTCCCTGGTGTCCTGTTGTTGTGGCTGTCCGGAAGTGCGCCCAGTCCCGTCCGCTCGTTTTGCAGTGTCACACGAAAAGCAATCGATTATGGGGACCAGACAGTCCCAATGCCTGTAACCGGATATGTTCGTTTCCGCACAGAAAGCACTACAAATGATGATGCAAGCGCTCCAGACATTTCACGCTGATTTGCTAATCATAATTTTGGTCTAATTGCAAAATCAGAAAACTGAATTAAATTGAGTCTCTGAAATTCAGTTGAGGTCATGTATTAGCTAAAATATAATTTAAATACCTAATTGAATTATTGACCCCCCAATGAAGCTTACAAATTTGATCCAGAAGTATTAATATTTTAGTGCGTTTTAACACTTTTGCCTGCTGTCTTTTGATAGTTGTACACATGCATGTATTATGCAAACTGGCATTTAAAATTGATTGGCAAATCAACAGCAAATGCACTAAATTATTTCAGAGTAATCGCTCCAGCTGTTTGCCCTGACAGGAATACATAAAAGCAGACATCGGACAAAGGACTGAGCATACAGAACATCAACCATTAGATTGTGTATCCTGTCTGAGCTGTCCAAAGCATATTTGACAACTTTCATTAGCTGGGCATAACAAAATGCACTTTATGAACTTTGCAACATTTGACAAATTTTCTCAAATGCCCTAAACCAATTAGCCAGGCACACACACACACGCAAATACTTGCTAACACTTTTATGTTGATGGTGATGGTGATGATGATAATGATGATGATGATGACCATGGTTTATGGTGATGGTTATAAACGTAAAGTGCGTGACGTGTGGATGTGTTGAGTAATAATATTTGGAGTAATTTATTTGATATTTTAAACTGACGTGGAATTTGAAATTTCTTTAACGTTTATTTTTATAATATTATATTCTTACAGCATCTGCCCAGGGTCTGATGGGCAAACATGAGCCGATGTTCATATCACGTTCCGAGACATTTAAATTCATTGCCGGAGACATAATAGTGCTGCCCTGTGAAGTGGCCAATACGGGTGAGTAATATAGGTGCTGCTAAATGAATACACTGCGAGAAAATACTAACTCCTAAGGTAGACTGTCAAATAAAATAATGTGCGGCCTTGATTTCTTTTATCATTTTAAAAGGTTACTTTCAAGACGCTTTTCCTAATATTATATTTCGTCAGTGTACCTAAGACCATTGTTTCGAGTGTATGTGTGTGTGCTTAACTGAGTTGGTGTTCGTATTTTGTGGTCCGGAATACTCATGCATATGTATAATTAACCCTACACCATGTGATGCCGGCCAACTGACCGCAACTATACATTAATCCAGGATCTGACCGAAATACATGCTACATATGTGCGTTCACCGCAATGCCAATACAGTGGTATGTTTTGGGATGAGCAGTTGACAGACATACGATTACAAATGCCCAAGATTTGGACAGACGAAATAGAGTTTTTCTTACTAGCTGGCCAGTGGAATGGCGAGTGTTGGTGGTGTGTGTGTGGCATGTGGCATGTGGCGTGTACGTTTTTCAATTTAAATGCGGTCGTGTGTGCGAGATTATTTGTACATAACAAGGATTTAGCGTAAGCAACAGTGCCACGCTTACATAGAGCCCAATCTAGTTGGCTCAGCTATGTCTGGGCATCTTGACCAAGTTGCTTTTAATGCTACAAAATGCTACATAAAAGCTTGGACCCAAACATGTATCTATAAGTTTTACATATGTATCTCAGCGTGTATATATGTGTATATACTTTTAAGTGGTTGTGGTCACATCATCCGTTTATTAGAACCAGCATGCAGAACAAAGAACATGGAATTTCCTTGGCATATCTCATGCACTTCATTGCTCCGAATAAGAAGGACTCAGACTCAGACGCAGACGAAGACGATGACGATACATGGAACATTTTTGCAACGAAATTATAGCTCAAGGCATTTGGTTAATAAAAAGAGAGAGAGAGAGAGAAAGCGAAGGAGAATAAAGTAAAATGGAAGCAACAAGACCACAGGGCAATGAAAAAATACGAAACAGAAAAGACAAAGAAAAATAGAAATAAAAATAAAAACGTTGAACGTTGAAGTAAGTGATGAAGATGAGAAAAGTAAGGAAAACTGTATATCCGAGTACTTCGCTGTGATTCTCTGGAAGTCTATGGAAGTTAATGCCGCTTTATGCTAATAAAGACCCTCCTATGCGACAGTTTAATTAAAGCGTTTCTTTCTTCTTTTATATTTCGTGTGCCCAGGTCTTAAATGCAATAATTAAAATTAAGCCGCATCGTTTTTATGCTGTTCATAAGGCGTGCTTTATTGGTCTTCGGAAAATGATGTTTAGACACTCACATCTGGCACTTTTTATGTGACGCCCATAAAGTTAAAAATGTAATTGATAGAATTTTTAAAACCGCATCAAACAAAGACAACGAACGACTTCACGGTTTGCAGCAGTATTCAAACTGGAGCTCAATCTTGAGTGTAGCAAGAAGTGATGATGAGCCCAACACAACAAAACAAAATTTATGCCCATTTTCATTTCATTTTATGACGAAAACCCATAAAATTCGAAAGAAAATCACATGAAAATGAGTCAAAGGATGAGTTTTCCAACGTCTGCCAATCCTCACGTGAGTGCGTGTCTGTGTGTGTGAGTGCTTATTTGCATTTTATATGAAAATTCCTTTAAATACTTATTGCGGTGCTTCGCACTTTTCAAAAATAATCTTATGTCTTTGAAGAGAGATGATAAGAGCAGCCCCCTACACAAACACACATACATACTCACATACAAGAAATAGAGAGACAGTAAAAGTGAATGAGAAAATGCGTAAAGAAAAAAAGACAGAAAAAGACAGGGAGTGAGTGCAAGTTTTTTAAATAAACACTGAAGCATTTCATCATTATATCATGCTTTTTTGAATTTTATCTTTTTTTTCCTGCTCATGTGCATAGCAATGTAAGAGTCTTGCAGAAATACACGAACCACGCCCACTGCGTTCTTAGCCATGCCGCCTTTGTTTGTATGCTAGTCGGTACTTGCGCCTGAAGCTATGCAACGCAAAAAGTAATTCCGCTTAGACAAACACGCGCCAGAACATCGACTTGATTTCGTGCTAATAGCCGCACAACGCATACCCTGCATAAAATAAATTATTTATATCAGGTAGAAAAACATTTAATTTCAATCGACTGCGAGTTAAAGCTTAAAGCTTGTCAAAAATGCAATTTTTATAGAAGTATTTCATTTATTAATAATACGAAACTGATGATTACTAAACATAATAAAGTGCTTTGTACTTTCTTTAGCACAAAATGCATTGCTGAAATTTTCTACGGAAAATTCCACACACTCAAAAGGCTTATAATCAACTTGTACTTGTACTTGTCCTTGTCTTTGCGACCACACATGTGTACTTCATTTTATTAAAACTCCATTCCGTAGGCATATTTGAATATTTGCAAACTCATCAAATTATTCAAACGAATGAAAAGTGCTTCGGCTGTCACAATCTTGTCAAGCAAACTCTGTGGGTCCTTTGACAATTTATATTCCATTTGGAAAGTAATCTCTAATTTCATTACCAAAAGTTAAGTAATAAGAGAATTAAATAATAAATGAATGCTTTTATCAACATGTCTGTAGCAAAACCACGTTATCCACTGGATGGTATGTTGGGCTTGTTCAATCAAATAATTAATTGTTATTGCAGTGTTTGTTTTATTTATTCTTTTTTGGGTTTAACCCAAAGGCTGGTGCTTAACTTGTCAGCAGGCAAAAGACCTTTAGTTTGCCATGTCCAAGTGGTGGCAAGTGTTGTTTTTTTCTCTGTCTTTCAGCCCCAAACAAATGTGGCAAACTAACAAACTAGAATGCAATAAAATGCAAAAAGGCACAAAAAAAAACCTCGGTCACTGCGGTGGCTACAGAAAACGCTCATTACGCTTTGATGAAGCTTTGCAGCGCTTGAAACTATTACCGAGAAGCGGAAATGGAATCGTGCCGCAAAAGTTGAAGTTGAAGTTGTGCAAACAACCAAACGGCAGGCAACAGGACACGAGTCGAGTCGAGTCGAGTTGAGTTGAGTTGAGAATGTGGCAGGCAACAAAGTTTCAATATTAATGCCATTTACAGTTCTAATTTCGCTTTTTACGTACGCGCACAACACTTAACACAAACACACATCAAGCACACTCACAGACAGGCACACACGTACTTATATAAGTTGTGCAAGAAGTTGCAGAATAATGCCATATTGAGGGTCCTTGGGTTTCCCTTCTTCCCACTCTTAGCACGTTCTACATCCAAGTCTGTATGTACATGAGGCAGCTTAGCCGCAACATCGTTTATCTTCGGGGGTCATCATCTTATAATATTGGCCTTTCCGACATGCAATAAATTGCGCTCAGACAAACAACATGTCGGTTGGCTGCTCTTGTTGCAAGAATGGCTCACTGGCTGGCTGGCTCACTGCCTCTCTGGCTCAACTGTTGGCTGGCAAATTGCGCATACGCACCGTGCGGCCAGGGCAAACAAACATGGCTCGACAACAAAGTGAATGTTGGCCATATTTGAATAGCCTCTCTGCCTTTATACCCATACATATGTATATATATATATTTAAATGCCTGAGTGTTTGTGTATTTGTATGCTTGCTCGTGCTAACTGTGTGAGTTTGTCTGCACGCTTTCGGTGCAGAAGTGTAGAAAACTAAAATTTAGTTCTGCCTCCAAACAAACGCTTTGGCCAAAATGCGGCTGGGCATGGCCAGCAATTTGTCCAGATCCAGCAACAGCAGCAGCAGTAGCAACAGAGACAGGCCGAGTTTATGTGAGCTGTGTGAAGTCTGACATACAAAAACCGAAATGCTTTTACTGTGTTTCCGCCTTAACGGATTGCCTCATCCTGTCCAGAGTTATTCACAACTGAATCTATGCATATGTATGAGTGTGTGTGCGAGTGTATTTCTATTTAGTTTAGAACACTTAAACCGGAAATTGAGGCGTTTTGTGTTTTGCTTGTTTTCGTTAGATTGTTGTTATTTTAGTTAACAATTTATTTAGTTACTGCCACCACCAACCAGTGCACACACAACTACACTTTATTTAGACAATTTATATGTGCTCGTGTATTGCGTGTATTGCACAAAAGACTGACCACACTTTAAAGCCAATCGCAAACCAGACAAAACCAGAAACACTATATACTATATATATTTTTTGTTTACGGGCAACTACCAACTCATTTGTTTGGGTTTAACACTTGTATTTATTACCAGCTTTTATTAATTCAACCTAAATTAGAAACTGACAGCAACACCTTGAGGGTATTTCTAACTTTTTCAAACTTTGCTCAAATTTAACACTTAGTTTTCACTGCTTTAAAATAACTATAAGCTTACATAAATAAGTCTACTTCATTAAGTTAATCAAATGATGGGGAAAAGCATTACATAAAGTGCTGCAAGAGTAGTCAAAGCGTATTATTATTATTATTAGTTTAGGAATGCTTGTAGTTGTAAGCCATAGTCATAAATAAACCTTATGCGAATGAATGACTTTTCAAAAGCTGAAATACTCACTGCTATTGTCAGCTGGAACTCTAAGCCAACTGAAGAAGCCAAACTACACTTCCCTTTTACGGCATTACTTTGCTACCCTATCATCTTGGCACTACCCTTGCCAAGCACTACGCCCTTCTGCAGACCACGAATTATGTTTTCCGCTCCAAAAGCAGTTGCTTCAAGAGGAAGCTTCAGTTTCAGCTCCATGTTCGTAGTGCACGCTAACGACAGCAGGTGGCGCTAGTTTATTTATTTGCTCGCGTGTATGTGTGTGTGTGTATGTGTTTGAGTCTGAGTGTTGCACAACACACCACACCACACATAACACACACACACACACAGACGTCTCTCCTGCTGCGTCGTCTGGCTGGTAACTTGTTCGGCTTGTTGATGTTGTTGAACTCATTGCAAATAAATACGCTTTTTGAATGCGCATGTAAATGACTTCATAAGCATTTTATTACCACCAAGCTACACTGTATGTGTGTGTGTGTGTTTGTGCGCTCTAAGCTGCGCCAACTTGAATTCATATGAACACATTCACATGTTGAGTTTGTGTTTCCTTTGAAATCAATTGATTTCCCTCTCACCTCTCATACACACTCACTTTCTTACTCTTGCCTTCTCACTCTTTGTCTGTCTGCCTCAATTCGTGCCTCATTTGGCACTTTGGGGCGCTGGTAATGAGCAGAAGATGTTTTTTTACTTTTCGCATCTCTTCTGACGAAAATACTTATATGAGATGCCAATCCCAAGCGTCGAAAATGTTGTTTTAATTTTTAATGAGCATCGCTCGCGGAAGTCATACATCATTAGTATCAAATCCGGCAACTTCAATTTCAATTTTAATATGCGTACAAGGGTATTCAGCCCACAATATCGCATATTGCAATAGCACGTGCTTACTTCAGCTATTTACAACAAAAAGGGGGAACAACAACAGCAATAACAGCAACAGGAACACGAACAACAACAACACACGACGCACATAAATTGAAAAGGAATCACAATTAATGAGTTCGATGAATGCGCTATTGAGAGTCTGGCATACTGCCTGTAGAAAGTGTCTGCATACAGTACACAGCGCACCCAACACCAGTCACATCCCCTACACCCTTCGTCCAACCCCTTTTCTCTATCCATTACCATTTCCATGCGCTTTCCTGGGCCCCAATCGAGTGCCTAGCATATGATTGCAAATGCCGCACATTAGCGGATATCAAGTGGGTGTTACTGAGTATCTGTCGCCCACACAGTCACACCCCCAGCTCCATGTGTGTGTTTGTGTGTTTGTGTGCTTGCTGGGCTGATGTTGTGCACGAGTCCATGCCAAATTGAATTTCTAGCCTTTTAGATCTTTTGAAATGCCTTGTAATTGAGTCATTTGAATTCTGACTTTTCAATTTAGGTTGCGAATACTTACATATACATATATATACATATAAACATAAGTGCGTTTAAACAAGTGTGTATGTGTGCGTGTGATTTAATCTTTTTCAACGTAATTTAAGTGATTGCCTTGTCGGATTTACCAATTAAGTTGCATCAAGCAAAAGAAAAGATTATAACTTATGAGTGTATTCAACTTGTATTCATTTAACAGAACCTTATGTGGTTGCCTGGAAACGTGGCATTGCCATCCTCACCGCTGGATCCGTTAAGGTGACACCCGATCCCCGCGTGCGTTTGGTTAGCGGGTTCAATCTGCAAATACGTGATGCTGTGCCACAGGATGCCGGCGATTATATATGCCAAATTGCCACTATGGAACCACGCGAAATTACGCATACCGTTGAAATTCTTGGTAAGTACGTTTATGGCATCTCTTTTTTTTTCTACCCATATTTTCTATATACATATATTTTTATAAATTTTTTTTTTTTTTTTTTGGCCACTTTTATGACTTTTTGTTATGCAAAGTCACATGTCAGAGTTTGGGAACGGGATTAGGGATTGAGATTGGGATTGAAAATGGGAATGAGAATGGATTTTTATTATGTGTAAATTTATGCGGCTTTCACAAATCACTTGGGTCCATTGTTGAGTAGGCCACATCATTTGGACACCTCTTAGTGGCTCAGTGTATGTCTGTGGGTCAAATTAACATATCCTTAGATCCTCCAAGTATTATACGCTACAGCCACTCAAATATGCAAAATAGATGCGCTGCAATTTGGCGGCTTTATGACCACAGATTCAATAGGGAAATTTCCCCCGACCAACGGAAAAATCAAAACTAATCTGCCATTTTGGACCTTTAAACTCAACTTGCCACTGCCATTGGCCACTGCCACTGCCACGGCCATTGCTACTTTGGAGTGCTGCAGCATCGGATACTCGAGCATCGGATTCCCAGGCATCGGATGCAAATTGCCCTTTCCTCCCAATTGCCTCTTGGGTCCTTAACTACTTCCTGTCGACAACGCATTGTGCCTAACAAGCGTGCGTTTCTCAGCTCTCTCTCTCTCTCTCACTTTCTCTCTCTATGTGTCTCTATCTATCTTTATTCCCAACCTCTTTCCCTTTCTCTCTGCTTCACTCTCCACGCTTTTCCTCTTTTGGCATCAAGTTTCTGCCTTTATCTTCTATGTCCCCTGGTCTCCCCAGACTTCTACTCTCTCTCTACCTTCCTCTGCCCGTCATGTGCTGTCATCGCTTTTGGTGGTGCGTCTTCTAATCAGCAATGATGAATAATTTGCATATATTTCCCCCAATTACAATGCTGCCTTTTTATTTGCATACACTTGGCTAGCGGGGCTCTGTGCACTGCTAACACTTTTCCTGGCTTTTCTCTACAATATTCCATATACACATGTATAGGTATGTGTGCGCTTGGGCCTGTGTATGTGTGGCGCATGCAAATTGCGATACAATTCCCAAGATCTCCGAAGTGAAGTCGGCTCGTTTCTCATCGCAGAGTCGGCTGCCCTGTGCCAGCGAGAAATGATTGAAAAATAGTTTAGTTCATGTCCTTAAAGATGTTTTTTTATCACTCGTACTTACTTTAAACCATAGCTTTGTTAGCCTATAAAAATTGCGTATTTATTTCAACAGCAGCAAGCCAGCCAGTAGTAGCAGAAAAATTAAATAAAAACAAGAGCAAAATCGTTGAATACAACTTTTTTCATTTGTCATTGAAAGTTGGTCCTGATGCTGGTCCTGATCCTGTGCTGCTGTGTCGCCACAAACAAACATTAAACAAAGACTGAAAGCCCAGAGATGCGACCTCGTCCTCGTCTTCGTCCTCATCGAGGATGTGGCCTGTTTGGCCAACAAATGGGGAAAAAAAAGTCGATTATTGAAAAGTTTTGTTTATTTTATGTGTTTATTATGCGCTCCGTTTGCCAAATAATGATCATGGCCAGAAATATTTCGTTTATTGAACTTTAGCAGCGCACGTAAATTGTTACCCCGCCCCAGTGAAAAACAGAAAAAAAATCCAAACTCGACACCAACTCCAAGAGCTCGATTCCGCATTGTTGTCAAAGGAGAAACAAGCAAAATAATGCGCTGTCGAAGTTTTTATAGGCTCAACAGCAGACACCCAAAAATAAGCACAAGAAGACGAAAAAAAAACAGCATCCTTCTGCTCCTCGCCCTCTAGCTTTCCGCCATTGCCCCCTTTGTTACTCCCCCTTCGGCATTCGTCCATTTGCTTCGACAAGCTGGAATATAAATTTCATAAAGTTTGCTCTGCACTGGCATTTTGGCTCGCCAGCTTTTACGAGCGTAAATTACTTTCAGTTTGGCCCACACTAAAGATGAAAAAATAATGTGCGCTTGCCAAACTTTTGCACTTGCCCGACAACAGCGCACTTACAAAGACATTAGCCCAACGGTTCCATGCTCCAATGTTTTGCCAAAATCGTGGCCAAGTGTGCCGTTCCAGATTCACATTCAGATTCAGTTTCAGTAACAGTTCCAGTTCCAGTTCTTGTTCCTGTCGCACATAACAAACAGTGCCTCCAGTTATGTTCCAAACTTTGTCCAGTTGACAAATCTCTAATACTCATACCAAATATAATCACACTTTCTCCTGCTCTTACTATGTGTACCCATTATTTATTGTGTAGGGGTATATTGTGTTCACGGTTGGTACAGGAATATTTTTTTGCTTTATTAAGTTATAGTATTAAATTACTTAGTGGATGGTTTTTGATTGTAGATTATTTATTACACTATAGTATGTTCCATCATTATATATATTAATTCCATTAGAGTAGAAAATAGATGCACCTAAAAGTATGCAATACTTTTTTGTTGTCAATTTCAATTTATTTGATGTGTATGTCAGAATCGAGACTAGCCAGAGACACTCAGGCTCTTAACTCCATTTCCACTTCCCTCTTTCTCTACTCTCTCCCGCTGACGTCTTTTACATAAGTATTTACTTACACGGTCAACATATTGTGCAGCAGCAAGTGATGCAAACATTTTGCATGCCACATCCCGTTCTTTTGAAATGTTGAACTCATGCCCTTGGCTAATCCGTTGACTGTCCGCATATCCGGCTGTCAGGCTATTGTTCCATTTTATTGGCCAATTTGTGGATAATGGTTCGAACTCTTCGCCAATGGTCGCTGCAGGATGTGCTTGTGGCTTTAAGCTGGTAACATTTATGTAATATTTTTTGTGTTGCTCTGTGCGTATTTTAAAACTGTGCTCTGTTGACTTTATTGGGTTTAATAAACCAATTTGCCATTGACATCTGGTAGCCAAACATCCATTAGCCAGCTTCAGTTCACCCTGCCACGCCTCGTTGCGGTTGACCACAATCAGACCACAAAACATTAAGTTACGTGGCGTCCGTGTGGGCAACGATTGTGGTCAGCTCGTCATTTTTATTGTCACTGACTAACGAATGTAAAATGATTCCAAACGGGTTGCAATGATTAATGCATACATACAACACTCGCATTAACCTGGCTAATAAGCTTGAAGCATCTACTATTTGGTAACACGAACTTAACTTGAAATATAAATGCAATGCTTTAACATGTGTATTCAATTGGAAACCATAATTATTATTGTTGCTGCATGGTAAATAAAGCCACACGAAATTGTAATAATTATATGGCCAATATGCCAGAAACAATTGCATGGAAGTGTGTGCACAAGTGCAACGGGGAAGGAGAAGATGAGAGGCAGAAAGGCATTCAGGACCTGGAAGGCAGTCGAATAGCATTTAATTATGTGCAGCAGCATAACAATACATGGCACACAGAGCAAAAACAACAAAGTCAAACAAAGACAGAAACAGAGTGCAAGAGAAAGAGATAGAGAGAGTGAGAGAGAAGCAGAGCTGGTTAGAATTGTGGCGCAATCTTCATACAGGCCACAATATGCAATAAAAAAATGTGGAGACAAAACAAGCTGGCAGGCAGTAAGACCACTTTCTTTGGATATTTGAGACAAATTGCCAACACAATGGCAAGCAAATTACAAGGATACGCAAGGATGTGTGCCTCAAGTCCGGCCAGGATACTTGGGCAAGTGAACCGACAATTAAACGCAAGAAAATTCAAAGCACTTTCCAAAAGCCGTTTAAGTTTTCGCACTAAACTTTAGCAAACTAACTATGTATTTAAATTACTTAGCAGACGAACGAATTACACTCCCTTTCCCCTCCCCACCCCACACATCCCTACAGGCCACCACTTTTCCCTCAATCGATGGCAAGTGAAGTAAGTTTTCTATGTTGCTCCTCAGTCCAGTTGCAAGCACGTAACTTTAAAAGCCGCAAACCAAACACTGAAGTTTCAGCTTTGGCCACATTGCGAAATAAGGCATAAAATCAATATGTACAATACATATAAATGTATGTATGTGTGTGCAAATTACATAAGTATTATGTACATAAGAGCATGTAAATGGCCGCAAGTTGCATCAAAAGTTTCCACTGCCTCCGCAGCGGATATTGTGGCAACTGCGGCATCGTTTGCCTTCCAAGATCTTGCTTATTAAAATTGTTGAGTGCTGTCCGCACAACCGCGCCCTGTGTCTCACCGCCCACCTATGTGCCCCGCCCCCACTGTCATCTATTGGCATCGCATTAGTCGTCATCTGGGTGACATTACATGCCGCAATCCAAGTATTACATGCCACAGCCATAGCCAAGCAGCAAGTCAAAATCAACTGCTCTATAAGTCGTCAACTCGCAGTTATGACCATGGATTCGAGCATTTATTGAATTCAATATGCGACTGAGCTCCCTTACTCCCTCTCTCTCGCATTCTCTGCCTTGTCGCCATTCTCTGTCGGCTGTCAGGCATAAAGTCCCACTAAAGCGTGAAATTATTGAAAATATTTCGGGCAGAGCCCCTAGCAGCCATATGAAGACTACACACTCACACACACACAGCACAGACACAGATAGACAGACAGACTAAGAGGCAGACAGACACACATAGAGAGTAGCGAGTCCTTTGGTCCTGTGCAGAGTAAACAGACAACTTCATTGTGAGTGCTCAGTGCCTCGGTTGAATGTCTTTTTGCTTTAGTTTTTGGCTGTGAGCCACAGTCACATGATTTATTATAGTCGAATGCAGATTTTGCAACCATATCCTTCTCGATTCAACATAGACAGTTACACATGCAGATGAGGATACACATACATCTATATATTGATATAGATAAAGATGCATACTATATTTATTTATATCTGTTATTCGCTTTCACTTTGTATGCTGCCTTGTTTGCGCTTTCTCAATGATCAATTGTAATTTTCTTTCAAATGCAAATACGTTTTCGTATCCATCATTTGGCCACGGGGATTTTTTCTTTTATCTCACTCTATCCCTCTTTCTCTAGTTCCCACTCTATTTGCCTTCATTTGTATTTGTTTTGGACAAAGCATTGGCATTCATAAAGTTATATATACGAATATTATGTTGTAAATTTGATGTTTGCCTTGTTTTCTGGTATTTGTATCAATAAAACTAAATTTGAAATAAAAGGTGACTGATATTCGACGTTTATATCCACTTATTGCGATTGCACTTTTGCCTAATCCGACTAAGGACTTAAACATTTTAATATGGATTTAAATATATAATATTATTAAGTTTACTTAAATCTTTGCTTAAGCTTATGGCAACACATTAAACTACATACTTACTTAATCTCTATTAATTTTTCATTTACTTATTTATTTCAGAACTTGAATAATTGTTGTATAAATTCAAGGCTTATTTCATTAAAAAACACTTAAACATAAATGGGTTCAATGAAAAAGTAAATACTTTTTATTAAGAATTGCCAGTAGTTTATTTAAACAGTAAAAAATGTCCTTCGCTGGATAGAGAAATAGGCTCAGACTTTATGCGGAAAGTATTAAACAAATCTATAAGCTCAAAAATAAATAACATACAAAATGAAAGCCGCATAACCTTCACGTCCTCTGTGTCCTCTTCAGGGCGTGGCCATTGCAATTGTCCTTGATTCAGCAGAGCACAAAGCAAACATACTCGTGCTGGTAACTTTTTCCATTTTTTTTAAACAGCTGTAAAATAATTCAGCCGCAAATATAAATAAATTGGAGGGCGAATTAAATAAAAAATGCCCAATGCTGTTGGACAGGCGAATTGGCAGATGCGTCGTTCCCAGTGACAGTACTGGCCTATACTGGCCTTCATCCTGTCCTCAAATGCTCCTCACGCTTCTGCTCATCCGCAGCGTTATCCTGAGCCGCATCCTTGTTGCGGGTGTTTGGCTACTACCACACGCGTAAACGCCATTTTGCACTCATTCAATTTGCATTTGTGTGCATATTTATTCAAATTGGTCCTTGATCCTTGGCCAGGACTTGACTTTGCATACATTTTGTACTGTATTTTTGGAGGTCCAATGACTGGACGCGACGCTGGACAGTCATTGTTTTTTGTGGAATAGAGACTAGTGGCCATTTTCTAATGTGTTTTTTTATTCTCTTTCTGTTTCTCTTTCTCCCTCACTTTTTAACGCTCTTTCTCATTCTTTGTTTTGTGTTTATTTGCTTGCGTCCTTTGCAGTGCCACCAAGGATTCATCACATTAGCACCGGCGGACATTTGCAAGTCAAAAAAGGTTCATCAGTGCGCATTGAGTGCTCGGCCTCTGGTAATCCAACGCCAAATGTGACTTGGAGCCGCAAAAATAATATTTTGCCCAATGGTAAGATTTTGCATAAATAGGCAAGCAGAAGCACAGCGAAAGGATCCAACCAGTCAACTGGCCAAATATTCAACTCTCTGTTCAACTGTCCAACTGCTCAACGACTCGGCTGGCCATCAGTTTGAGCAGTCAACTGGCCAACCGGCGACGCAAATTAAAAGCATAAAGAATAACAAAAAGATGCCAACAGAGAAAACAGAGCAATGAACGAAGAAAGCAAAAAAAAAAGTAAAAGAAAACAAAGTAAATGAATATAAAAAACTTAAACAATTTCCATAAAAATGAAAAGTCAAAGAAATTATTTTGTGCGCTATACAGAGCGTCCTGCTTGGCGCCTCTGCTTTATTATTAAATACAATGCACACTGGAACAATTCAGTGACCCCCTTTGACCGCCAACCCCTTCTCACCCCTCTCTTGTCTGGTTGTCTGTTGGAGCTACTCCGTTTGGTTGGTTGGCTGGTTCGGAATTCTTGTAATTGCCTCTGTCATTTCTTCGATGGGCGCTTTTATTGACCTGCTGCTGATTTTACTTAAATTCTGCAGGAGAAGAGAAGCTGCACTCACACGTCCTGTCCATCGAAAATGTGGATCGTCATAAGGGCGGCGTCTACATATGCACTGCCAATAATGGTGTTGGCCAGCCCGCATCCAGTCAGGTTGTTCTCCACGTCTTATGTAAGTAATTCACCAACAATGGGAGTGTGTGTGTCAGTGTGTATGTGTGTGTAAATGCCAAACATTCGTGAAATGTAAACGAAACAAATTAATTTTAAGCCAATTGGTAGACACTTCAATTTATTTGAAAACTGATTTTAATGGTTATTGGCTTTAATGCAACTGAAAGGCGATCGAACTGAAAATAGACGTGTGCTTGGCATTTCACACACTCATACACTCAAACACACACTCACATTGACCTATAATTATGTGAGTGGCAGTGGATGTGACTGTCTGACATTTATTTAAAATTTATATGCAATTTCGATGAAAGTTTTGGTTTGAAAGGACAATTATATAGCCAAAGTCCGTCACATTCACGCCCACCCAACGATTTTTCGTTTCTTTCTGTTTGCCTGCCATGTTGTTTACTAATTTCTTAATATTCCCCAACCCAAAAACCTTCGCCCCACACGCAGACCCACCAGAAATCTCCGTGGAGCGTCCCGTTGTCTTCTCCGGCGAGGGACATGAGGCCATGCTGGTCTGCATTGTGCACGGTGAAACACAGCCTGAGGTATGTTTTAATTAAATTTCGTGCATAAATTTTCATTTACGTTCGGGCTTTCACTTGGACATCTAACAGCAGAATGAACACAGCCATTAATATACTTACAATACAGACAAAATACCCATACTTATTTATACCTCTATACTCGGCCCAACAATGGAATCAATACTACAAATTATAATTTACCTTGAGTTCAGAAATTAGTGTAAGAAATTCCCAAAGCTTAATTCATAGTTTGTCCGTGTATCTTTAACAAAGATCACAATCTATTCCAGCTGTCAACACGTTAATTAAAAGTCGGTAAATACAAATTGAAATGCAGGACAAAGCATAATTTTAATCAAACACCAAAAGAGAGATCTAGACAATGGACTGATATCAAAGACATTTACCAGTTTATATCTGGTTTGAAGCTCAGGGTTACACTGCAAAAAAATATAAATTTATTGGCAACTAGGACTATCTAACATAACCAATGAAAGAAAGTTCAGAAAATGAAAAATCCTGGAATTTTCTTATATTAAATAATAAAGTTCGAAAGAAAAATCTTAGATAATTAAAAGTTCTTGGAAAAATAAAATCTTCACTGTTGCATTTCCCACAAAGAACCCCAAATACCCTGAGCAAGAGTAAAATGCTCACTTTTAACACACACATATACACACAGACAGAAAAATATTTAGTTGAATTCTTTTTCTTATAGAGAAATATTTATTTTTGTGTGCTGTGCGCCTTTGTCGACATTTAAATTAATACGCTTGGCTATAATTCAAAGTAAAATTGCGGAAGTTGCCAAAGCGGAAGTGTGAAGCGGCGACCAGCCAAAGCGGAGAGAGAAGAGAGAGTTGAAAAAAAATCCTACATACACAGACACACAGACACTTGCACAAAGAGAGCGAGTGAGAAGGACACAAAGTTAGTGCGCCAAATAATGACTGGCAACCGCAAATGTCAATGCTTAAAATTATACAGCGTCGGGCTCAGTACTGTTCGTCTGAGTTCGCTTCTGTTTTGGCCAGGCTTTAACTCCAACTGTACCTCGGACTATGGACCCTGGTAAATGGACCACCCGCCAGTTCCACGAATTATTTGGGGCGTTGCATTACGTTTTTATGCTATTTAATTTTTCACATTTTCTTTATTTTTTTTTCTGCTAGCACTTTTCTCTCAGCTCGTTTTGCGACCGCAAAAGAGTTGACTGCTTTTTCCAGGAAAAGCCCCCAACTACTTATTTATTTGCCGACTGGCCACGAGTTGCTATGTATTACTATTGCTGTTGGTGCTGATGTTGCAGTTGCAGCTCTTTGTTTATTCTGTTGGACACATTTCATTATACGACGACGTCTCATTCGCTCTGCGCCTGTTTTGCATTGTACTTGCCACTCAGCAGGCGGTCGTGGGGGCCAGGGGGGCCAAGGGGAGTGGCTGCGTGGCAGGAGGTCGAATTCTGAGTGCCGGGCATATCATTTGTAGTCTTTCAAAATGGCATTTCCTCGAGCAATTTTTACCAGCTGACTTCTTAAATAACCTCCTTCCCCTTCTCTATGCCCTTTCCGCCTTCCTTGTCATTTGCTATTTTATAGCGCAAACTAAATGTATACAATTTAATGCTTCGTTTTCATTGCTTTTGACTGTAGCACGCTAACAAGCCTGCAACTTGCAATCATGGAAGGCAAAACCTCTACAAAAATTTCCTTTAAGCCAACAGTTTGCAGTTGTGTGAGCAAATCAATTTGGGTTCCTTTAAAATGTTATCTTAAAGTGCTCAAAAATAGTGAATATTTGTCAAAGCTTTGGTTTGCTGTATTTGGCATTTATTTATAACAAAGTGAGGGAAATTCCATAGATTATATAAAGTAAACTTTTATTTTTCAATTATAACAAATGATACGTTTATGAATATAAAGTTATTGGATAATTGAAAATGATAAAGATAAAGATAAATCTCAAATTAGTAAAATAGATTTAATTTAAAGCTTTAATTTAGAGGCAGTTAGAATTGATTATGGTCAAAGGTAAGCAGCTAATAAATTTCTACAGTAAAGAGAACAATGTGTATAGCTATTAATAAATAGCTGCGTCGTTTAGGTTGATTGAAAACTTGTGGTATTGGCATATTGATAGGTGTTGCAATGCGGCTTTGTGCATTTTTAATTACGCTTTGACAATTGTTTACCGCATTTGTAAGTTAGTGAATGCCTGGCAATCTGTAAGCGATATGCGAGAGCAGGTTTGTAAATTATTGAGAAACCACCTAATCACACAGATAAGTACACACGTTGAGAGATGGAGAGAGAGAGAGATAGGGTATTGTGTAAGAGTATGAGTGTAAAGTGTCATTCACGTGGACTAAACATGAGTGCATACATATTTGCATATTAATTAGGAATTGCGGCAGAAGTCTGGCATATTCATAATCCATTGAATTGTTGATTTGTTGCATAATGAATACCATAAACAAGCACTAAGCTGTCTGCCACCCATGTGGCAAGCCATCAATGACAGGAGTTGCTGTTGCTGCTGCAAGCGTCGCAACGGCTGCAACATTGTCATTAGAGCAATTGTCATTAACATGAGCGACAGCAATGAGACAACATCATTATCAACGTCATTGACTGTGGTCATTGTCAGCGATATGTTGTTGTTGTTGTTTCTTTTGTTGTAGTTCCTGTTGTTGCTGTTGCAGTTGCTGCGTCTGTTATTGTTGTTGTTGTTGTTGCTGCATAATCAATGTCATCGATGTTGATGTCAGACGCATTAAACATGCAGCAGCATTTGACAGAGTTATCAACAGCTAACAACATTAATGGGTGTTGCCTGGACAGTAACAGCAAAATCCACAGCGGCAACGCTAACGACTGCAACAGCAGCAGCAGCAACAACAACAACAACAACACTTGCCCCACTTAGGAGCATGCAGCTTAATGCGCTGTCATCGTTTGGTTCGTATCCTGACGTTGTCATTGCTTTTAATTATTTTGCAAATTAATTTCCAAATTGGTAATTTTCTTCACATTTCCACAAAAACACAACACACACACACACACACACACTCTAGCGCACACTTCCTGTCAATGGCTGCCATAATGAGTTTTTACGTTGAGTCCTCATCAGCTGCTGCTGCTGTTGCTGTAATTGACTAAAAGTTGGCCTATTTGCAGTTGAGATCCCCCGGAGTATATACACATTTATTGTCATCCGGAATTGTGTGTTTCGATAAGCTTGCCACTTAATTACTCTGATTTTATTAGGCCTAACAGCATATTAGGCTCCAATCAGTTTGAAATCCATTTACTGCTATTACTCTTTACGATCAGTTGCCATCACTCAAAAAGACACGTAATTGACAATTACTTGAAATTGAATTTAATAGCAAAATATATTTTAATATGTCTTGAATTTTGTAGATTTGAAAATTATTTAACCAAAGTCGATCAATAAATCAACTACTTAACTTTAAATTTTATAACTCCGTTTTGTAGACACAAATTCCACGCATTTCTAATAAATTTGTATGTATTGAGTATTCGATTTTGTTGACATTTCTGTTATAATTGCAATTGAAAATCAAATGGCAAATTATGTTGACGTTTTCACGTTTTTAACATCATTATGTAAATGGCAATGAAGTGGAGCACTTAAAATTAAATGAAGCGAATACTTCACACTCTCTGCACTTGTTTGACTTTTAATTAGAGCCTGAATGCTTGCCATGGATTCTCGTGTTGTTCTGTCCGTGTTCGTGTTCGTGTTGTGTTGAAGTGCTATGATGATTGTTTGGATTATGCGGAAATTGACAGGCAGTTTGGATGATTGCTGTTCAATTGTAAACTCCAGCTGTGCAATTAATTACGATAAATTATTTATTGTTCTGTAATTTCTGCAAGAGTTTTCCCTATGGGATAATGTCAAAGGTGACGTTGGCAAAAACAGTCTCATCAACCACCTGAAAGCAACTTAAGTCAATTGCTGGCCATTAGTGGCGACACTAGTAGCAATCATACAATCATACAGACACGCAACTCCCCAAAATTGCTCGCTCTCTCATGTGTGCGTGTGCTTCGCTATACGCTGCGTATGCGTAATTATTTGCTTTTGCCTACGGGTTACTTTGAACAAAAGCTGGTCTCAACACGCAGCTGGGTCTCTGGTTGCCGCACACCTAACAACACGTTTCCGTTAACAATTTCCGCCTTGGCATCCAAGTGGGGATTGCATCATTGAGTGCCAGTCTGAAAAGAAAAGCGAAGAGCGAAAAACAAAACGGAAAAAAAGAGAAGGACTCCAAAAAAGGAGAAAACTCACGCAAATTGTGTTCTTCTCTCTTTTAGCTGATTAGTGTTGATTGGCATTTTTCGCTTTGTTGCTCATCAATGCTAATTTTTTTTATTTTACTTTTTTTTTTTATCCCACCCACTTGGAAGTTGCAACTTTTTGTTATGGTGATGGTGATGGTGATGGTTCTGGTCCTACACTTAACTTGACTGCAAAGTTGTCCAAGTTGTTGCGCACTCAACAAACAAAATAGCACAAGTGCAAAAGATTGATTGACGCAACATTTGCGTAGATGTTGATATTGATGAAGTGCGGAGCTTTCGGTCAATCAATCGCCTGTCTCAGAGCACTACCAATCAATGAGAACATTTAATAAACCAAAGTAATTAATGCGCTTAACAGACTTGCGGGAGAAACAGCAACAACAACACACAGATACACATACGCATATAAAAGATACTGATAGAAATATGAAATACAATAATTTTTCGGGCATTTTTCTGCCATGTCAACACTTCCACCTCGTTACGCACGGCTGAGCGACAAGACTGGGAAAATATATTTTGATACTCTTGCTGTTGCTATTGCTATTGCTGCTGTTACTGCTCTTCCTGATGATGTTGGCCATGCTGATGAGCGTTGCTTAAATAAGGGAAAAAGCGTAAAATCAACAACAGCAAACAGCTACAGTGAAGCCTAACAAAAGGCAAAGAAAAAGCTAACATCAACATTTTGCACAAATAATAACAAACATTTATGGCACAACATCACAACTCTAACTACACACGTACCCCCAGTCGTGTAAATGTGTGTGCTTGTGTGTGAGTTTGCGTGTGCTTGATATATATGACAACACATGTGTGCACTGTTGACAGCCATTTTAATGGAATAAGCATCGAGATGAGCGGTCAAAGCGACAACAAGATATGTGTTTGTCTTCCTATCATTCTGGGAATCAGCAATCTAGAACTACTCGGTGTAAAACCAAAATGTCATCTTTTCATTTATTATCATTATAATACAAATTGTTTCTGTAAAATTCTATTCATTTTTCTTTTAAAATATTGTAGTCGTTTTTTCAATTTTACCTGGAGTTTGGACGGAAGTTTTCATAAATTGATTCTGTAGTAATAGTTCTGTTAATAGTTACTACAAAAGATATACTTTATAAAACATGATTTGATTTTTGTTCCAGCAAACTGCAATAAAATCAACTAATCCCAATCATTCCTGCCAATTTTATGGAGTAAAATGTTATGATATAGCAGCTGTCTAAGTAGAGTTCTTATAAGAAAAGAGTTGGCAACAGAAAAGCTGAATTGCCCCATGTGCACTCCGTGAAATTCGTGCTCACAATACTATACAATATTTACTTTTCCCTTTTAGTTATATTTTCCACATATATATTTATTTATATTCTATTCTATTTGGAGAATTGTATTTTCTTGTTAAAGTTGTTGTTGGGTTTTTGGATTTTTGTTATGTGAGTCATGCGTGGAGCACCTGCTGCTACCCGTTTTTCTGTGTTAATTCGTGCGTTGTGTCCTGGCGGTGTATTTCCCCAAACGACTGCCAGCCTGTCTGAATCCTGTCAAAGTCGCCGTAACAGCGAACACAAACAGGCAGCTGGCAACTGGTAACTGGCAACGTGCAACCAACAAGCAGCTGAGTAGGTAAAAATTTGTTTTTTTTTTTAGGGCCTAAAGCACGACTCGTTGGGAAAACACGCACACGACTGTCAGAATAGTACCACAAGGCTAGTTAGTCCTGGGATCTGGAATAAGGTATATGGAAACTGGGAACTGGGATGTGGGAGCTGGGTTCTGTTTGCAGAGGATATGAGTACACTTGACATACGAAACAAGCTGTTGAAATTTTGCCTGCAGTTGTCAAAATATTCAACAAAATTAAGAATGTGCTAAAATGTGGAAAAATTGTGGCAGTAACTTCGAGGTTAAATTTAATTTGGACCAGT
This sequence comes from Drosophila nigrodunni, assembly GCA_020829145.1. Lineage (NCBI taxonomy): Eukaryota > Metazoa > Arthropoda > Insecta > Diptera > Drosophilidae > Drosophila > Drosophila nigrodunni. Next base: position 12,616,552 of record JACVCZ010000001.1, read on the forward strand.
AGAAATCAATGTTCAAGTGGAACCCCAAATGGATGCAATGCGATCTATCTAACTGTATTCGCTGTAAATCACTTTGAACAACTTTCACACAACGCACACACACATATACACAAACAACCACACAACCAAACACACGCCAATTTACAGTTAGTCAGTCAGAGTAACACTCAATGAGTTGAAGAGTGATTTTTTCTTGTTTTTTTGGTTTTGTGCAAAGAAAAGTTTGAAGTTTGAAGTTGGTTCGTGTTCGCTTCGATTGACCAAGTTTTCAATTATTTACAGGTAATTTGGTTCAAAGATACCATGCAATTGGACACCACCGAGCGCCACATCATGGAGAATCGCGGCTCACGTCACACGCTGATTATACGCAAAGTGCATCCACAAGACTTTGGCAACTACTCCTGCGTGGCTGAGAATCAACTTGGCAAGTCACGCAAAACTTTACAGCTCAGTGGCAAACCGAATGTTGCCGTTTTTAATTCACCAGCAATCAGTCAATACAAGGACAGGTAAGCGCACACCTCCCACTACTTTCCCTCTCTTTCCTTCACACCCCAACACACACTGACAGACACAAACATACAGAGAGTGAGTTCTTCACGTTCCACTCGCTGCTCAATCGGCAGCCATATCAAGTGGCAGCTAGAGAAGAGACCAGACACGTGCCCACGTGCCAAATACACTTAGACAATTTGTAGAGTGCTTGACCTCAGCTGAGTTGAATTTATTTCAGTTGAATTGAGTTGGTTTCGCTTTTAAGTCGTCTAATTAGTGGCAAACACCGTTCAGTTAAAGCTCCATGGTATGCTTTTATAGCTGGTTACGTATTCGTTACGTATACGTAACGTTAAGTAAACGAGGCATAAAATTCAAAAAGTGCAGCTAAAACTGAAACTGAAATAACAACTGTCAGATTTTGGACAATGCGGCAGATAGAGAGCGGCTTTATTAGATTAATTTCATTGAATGACAAACGGACAATGGGACATTGAGGGAACTAGTCGTATACGTAACGTAACAAATAAAAGTTTTAATTGGATTAGCTGTCATCAGACGCACACGAACAGACAGACGGACACACATGGCTGAGAGAACAAGCAACCAAGCGACAAACAAGCTCACATCTCACTGTCAAACCCACACACACACGCGCACACACACACACACTCGGAAAACATAAGAGACTTATGGACAGACAGAAACAGCAGACGAACATTGGAATAGCTGTAGACCCGACAAATTGCCAGTGAGTGGCATTGGCACCTTTCAATAATTCAACTTGAATTAAGTTCAATAAACTACATAAAAAAAAGTCCAAGTTAAAAATTAAAATAAAATTACAAATTGGCATTTGAAATGTGCTTGAATTGAAAATACTTGAAATAGTGAGATAGAGAGAGAATTTGTAATAGAAATAGAACATCAAATCGGTCGCATATGAAATTCCAATGTCCTTTGGCCAAATAATTCTATTTTGGGCCAGCCGCATTGCGCATACGCTCGGTATAGCAAAGTTTAGCTAACAAATATTAGCAAAGTCTCTCAGTCTCTCTTTCTCTCCCTGTGATATTGGCTAGCAATGGCATTGCCAATGTCAATGGTTTTCGGAAAAGGGAAATGGTGAAAAGTGAGGGCGATGTCAACGCAACAAACGCTGATTTCATTTTGTGATTTTGCCGGAAACTGCTGCCGGCAATTAAGCTGGCAATTGGTCCCCATCGAGCTACACCAATCGGTTCTCGACTGTCGAATGTCGACTGTGGAACTCTATGGACTATCGACTGGCGCCAGTCGGCAGCTCTTCAATTGTTCATAATCATTTTTATTGCTTACTTTACTTTGATGCCACGAGTATATGCGAAAAGTTTTCTTGATTGGCATTTTATGTTTTTATGGGGCAACAGGACTTCAGGTTATTAGTTCATATGGCTCAATAAGCATGCAAAAAACATACAGACCGAAACAAACAGGGGAATACAAACCAATACATATATATATGTATATGTATTGTAGTGCTTATTCCCCAGCTACAGTGTTTGGTATAAGTTGCCTTGTTTATGACTGAAGCCCCTTTCAGTGCTCCATACTTTGCTCAGCTGATTAGCATTCAAATTGTGTGCCGAGTTTATCGCAAAGCAATGAACTAGCGCCTTTGTAATGTATTTCCAGCAGCAAGGACAACAAGGACAACCGCTTCCTTCTAATTAGTTGTTTACTTGAATAGTTTTCCCCCTCTCCCTGATATTCTTGCTACTCCCCCTGAGTTTGGCCATAAATACTATCAAATCTGCCTTTGTTGTTAATATTAATGCGTTCGTTAATGAGCTTAGGGTAACTCCCGCGGTGGCCAACTTAAATTCTTAAACTCAATTCCATTCACCTTTAAGCCAAAACTGCAGTTTGGTCGTTTGGAGGGTACATGGCATTTTGGTTAGTCTTTCGGTTGAATGAACGGACGCATTGTATGACTGTTCAGAATTGCGAACAGCAGGGCAAACAAAGGGTCAATAACAAAAGCAAGTGCAGAGCAACAGCAGCAGCTACAACAACAGCTTCAAATATGGTATCTTAACCCGGCCATTGTCGTCAGCAAAGTCAGCAGCGTCAACGTTGATTATGTTGTTGTCGTTGTGATGATTGTTGTTGTTACTGCTGTTGCTGCTACTGTTGTTGTTGCTGCTGCAGTTTGTATTGCTTGCGTGCCAGCTTGTTGGCTCACTGAATAACTTCAGCGCATCGAAAGGGATTTGGATGAAATTTAACAATTACATATTGATTGAGTTCGCCTTAAAATAAATCTGGCGCCAACTGTTGCACGCAAACTTTAGCCACACACTCGCGAGCAGTCTCTCACTCTATGTTTTTGCACAACTTCAATTCTCTATACACGTATATCTATATTTTCCCCTCGTTCGTGTAGATACAACATCTCCTGGGCAGTGGATTCACATACACCCATCGAGGAATACAAGTTGTCCTTCCGCAAGCTGCCGCAAGGACATGAGGTCGTTGACAATTCCATTGACTCGCAGTCCTCATCATCATCATCGTCGTCGTCGTCGTCATCGTTATCCTCACAGACTTACGGCTCAGCCACCCACAATCATCGCATTGGCAACAACTTGGGCAACTACGCTGGCTATGGGAATCTGATGCGTTGGGGCCACAACGATTGGCGTGATGTGGTGTTGCCAGCATTCCCGCTCTCCCACCATTACATGCAGGGTATGAGCTATATGGTGCGAGGTCTCGATCCCGATCAGCAGTATGAGGCCACAGTGCAATCGCGGTAAGTGTTCTGAAAGCTCAGCTCGATGAATTTCCGACCAAAACTTGACATTCGCTTAGTTTGGCTCATTAGCTTGCAACATATTTGCATATTATTGCCGCACAATTAGTTGCAGTTACATAATTAATATGCTCTGTCTCTTTCCCTCTCTCCTTTTCTCGCTCTTTCTATCTTTCATTCGTAGCAACCGCTATGGCTGGAGCGATTTGACCAACAGTTTTTTCTTCTCCACATCATCAAATGGTAAGTTTTTGTTTCCTTTTAGCCACTACTATTTATAAAGACTTTGTTGGGTATCACATACATATTTTTTATATATATATATATATCTTCTTTAATAAACGTAATCTGCGATATCGAAACTTAAGCCCGGCGCATGTCAGTCGTCTATATATAGATACTTATATAAATAAGTATACAGTATCTGTAAATGGCATACGCTGCTCACTCACACACACACACAGAGACAGTCGCACATCAGCTCACATAGTCATGCTTATGCATGCCTCTGGCGCTTCTGCAGCTATATTTATTATTTTATTTAAAAGCTTCAGTTTTATACACCATAAGGGTATCATCGATTTACCAGACAAATTGTAACAAATTTCAAGAAAAAATTTATTTTTTTGGGATAGGAAATTTTAAAAATTTCTATGAGTACTTAAAGGACAGTAAATTAAAGACTTATTTTAAGAAACTCGTTGAGCTTTGCACCAAGAATTTCTATAAATTTGTAGTTGATTAAGCTTAAAAACTTAGTTCATGTCTTTTATATTCCCAATTAGTTTTAAATGTGTTTACAAGGTACTCGCTGAACTCAATTCTCGTTTCTTTTGCCTTTCCGTTTTGTTTAAACTTATTTTGACATATTTTTTATGCTCTGTTTTTTTTTTGTTGTTTTATGTTACTGGCTGCATGCATAATAATTTGGTATTAAATGCTGCTTTCACTGATACTCGTAATCCAGAAAAATCACAGTGCAGCAACAGCTACAGCTACAACAACAATAATAGCAGCTTCAAAAAATAAAAATAAAATCACAAAAAGGGCAAAGTGAAAACTGCAAATTGTGCACTTTAATACATTGAAATAAATTAAAAGAGAAATGCTTTATTTAATATTTTTCTTTTTTGTCGACAAGAGTACACTTAGTCTCTTAAAATATTTTTGCGCGCATCAAGTATACGCAATGCAGTCCGATGATTTCCATTTACCGCAAATGGGATACTAATTGCAACACTGCCGCCTCACTCCGAAATTGACTTTGCATAATGAGGGTGAAAAATCAAATAAGCACACATACAGGCGCACACGCACACACAGTACTAATTGGACGCACACACACACACACACACACGTTTGCGCTGTGGTTGTAAAGAAAGTCTCCAACATTTCTTAAGAGTCGTCATTGCGGTTATAAATAAACAAAGATGCGGGGCGTCGATTGGGTTTTGCATTTTGCCAGTCGGATGGCAAGGTAGCAGGCAGGTGGATTGCATTTAAATGCGCAGCGAAAACCATTTATATGCAAAACTATTGTTGCATTGCATACTGAATGAATGCCGCAATGGCAACCGAACAACTATGCAACCTTACCAACGTTTATATATATTTCTATATATGTATAAATACATGTGTGTTTGTGTGAGTGCGAACGGCGCGCGGAAAACCGTTTTTCCATGCAAATGACGCATATTTGCCAGTGCCATCGTCTGGCTCCGTTTGGAGAACGCTTCCATACCAACGTCATCTCCCTTTTGGCCAGCAACATCTTTAGACCGTTGTGCGAAATGCATGCAAATGCAAACGCAGAGCCGTCGGTTGGCAAACAAACGAATAAATATGCATACGAGCCAAGAGAAATGCGCAATAAACACGCAGACAGGCACACGCACACATAGTGGCACACACACACACAGCGGCACACACCCATTGCAGTCAGACAAAGCGATACAGTAAAATTAAATCAAGTAAAACGTGCATGCCACAAAAGGAAGGCAGCTGCAGTATCGATGTCACTATTGTATAAGACGTTTTTCCTTGTGACAGGTAGAAGCACACACACACACACACATCTACATACAAAAACTACTGCTGTCTATACACAACTTCATTAAGGACTATTGTAAGTTGCACAGGACGTGGCTCCTGTTTTCCATCATAAGTACAAAATACAAGTTGCCTGCCCCTCAATGTGCCAGCAATTGCAACGCGTTTCGTGGCAAGTCATTGCCGTGCTTTGTGCTAATGGAAATTACTTCATTATATTTTCGAAACGTAAACAATTTACGCAATTAGCAACATGGTATGCAATGCAGCAGCAGTAGCAGCAGCAATAACAACAACAACAGCTGCCATACAAACTGGGTTGGCAATCGTGGCAAGCGGCAACTAATGAGCCTAGAGTGTCATAACTACAGCAACCACAGCGACAACAACAATAACAACAACAGCAGCTTGAACGAGTACGACAACAACAATAGCTATAACAGCGGTTATAGCCACAATGTCAACAATAATGCCAGCTATTGCCATACACGGCAGCAAGAACACTAACACTAATACTAACGCTGACACTAAAGGACAACAAGCACACTCGACCAGACTCTGTAGCAAGTACTTTGTCACACACACACACTCGCACACACATATTAGCAGTTCATTTACCTAGACGACGTGCACTGCAAGTAGACCAGGTTGGACAACAGTGGCTTCTGTTTGTGCCCCGGCCTTGTGGCAAATATGCTGGTCATGCCACTAAAAGAAAACTCCAATTGAGTGTCGTCGCAGACAACAACAGAAATATCAACAGTTCACATATGTGTCCTTGAGCACACTCACACACACACACACACTCTCACGTAGAATTGCTGCAATTGCAAATTACATTTTTGCTAGCCAAAATAAAGTTGCGGTTAGCCGAATCAGCAATTTGGTTAAAACCCATTGCAAGCAACAAGTTAAATGGCTTACGGAAAATGACAATTTTGGTCAAAATGTTGATACGATCTGAGAAATCTAAACACGCTTTGGACAGAAAGAAATTATTAAACATTTGTTAGTCTTGAATATTAAATTGAAACCCTGAAAATATCAGAAAGTAAAACTTAATTTAACCTGAAAATTAACACTCTAAAAAGCCTTAAAAAAAATATATGACGACTAAATAAATCTTAACTGAAAATTTTACATTTAAAATATATTTTACAGAAATATGAAAATATGAAAAAAATTGTATTTGCAGTCGCAACAGCATACAATTTTAATGCAGGGAAATCTTACATATACACACACATATACACATGTATATATAATATTCCCTTAGGGCATATCCACTTCGATTTGCCAGTGGATACGCTGTCAGCATTTAGATCGTCCTTAAAGGGCATTTAATTTTTATGGCACTTTTTTAATGTACTCACTGTGCGCTATTTTTATGGCCACAGTTGATGTTGTTGTTGCTCTTGCTGTCATCTTTGTTATGCGTGAGACAGAAACAACAGCATAAGGGACAGAGAGAGACGCAGATAGTGGACTGTGGTATGCAACTATTTACACACACATATGCACAGATGTGTGTATGTGTGTAACTAACGCCAAATACACACGCTTAGCTTAACCTTAGTGTAATATTTGAGATATGAAAGAGCAGGAAGAGTGGTGGGAGGAGTAGGGGTAGTTCAGAGGGCAGCGCACGGACAACACTCCTAACGGGACATGGAGACATAAAAAATAATGCATTTTGTGCACGCGAAAAAATACTCGACATAAAGCACAAAAAAATACGAAAAGCAAAAGAAAAAAAAAATAGAAAATAAAGAAGCGAAGTTAAATAAAATTACAACATAAAGTAAGGCAACGAGTGTTATGTGTGTGGACAGGCGGTGTGTAGAGGGGTGGGGGAAGAACGAGGGTTGCTTAGGGGAAGGAGGCTAACAGAGTAAAGGAGGCTAGAAGAAATATCAGAAAATGAAAGACTCGTTGAAACTTGCGTAAAACTTGCTGAAACTGCCAACTGAGGACCAGTCAGCAATAGCAATAGCAATAGCAAACGCAATAGCATACACAACAACAACAACAACAACAACAACTACAAGAACAAGGGCAGCAACAACAATACAAACAACAACAACGCGACACATTCAAAGGATGACAAAGTGGACTCTTACCCTGCAAGCTGAAGGAAGAGCATGCAGACGTTGGAGGAGAAGGAATGAAGGGAAGAGTATAAAGAAGAAGAAGACGTCGCGACTGCCGTCTGTTGAGCTCAAACTTTCAATTTACTTGTCCATCGCATCTCTGTCTCTTTTCCTCCGCTCAGCTGTCCCTCAGCACCGCCCCTGCCCCACCTCTCCTGCCCGCCATTATGCTGCCTCGCTGTATGCGTTTGAAGCTTTTGTGTTGCCGCTGGGAATGCTTTACCAAAGGCCCCAAACAACTGCAGCAACATCGCTTTTTGCTCGCCTGCAACTTGCGAAGTTTACACACACACACACACACACACACACACAAGTTTTGTAGTTGCAGCGTAATAAGCACATGGCTGAAACGAAAAAAAAGCAAAGATATATAAAAACTATATTATATATAGTTAGAGTACACATATATGTATATGTATATAAATGTGTATATATTGCAATACGCGCTGTTGCAAGATGTGTAATGCGAATCCTCAACGTGAATGTTATGTTTATGTAAAGTGCTGCTCCCACAAAGTGGAGGAGAGAGGGAGAGACAGAGAGAGAGTGTAAGCGAAAGAGAGGGGACATATCGCTTGTGGGTTCTGCAACGTTGTTTGGCCGTTGTTGAAGTTTGCCTCAAGTGTTGCGTATATAAAAAAGAACCAACTGCATTATTATAAGTATTAAACTTATACCAACACAAACACAAACTCACACACACACACACACACAAATACAATTAAGCTCAGCTATGTGTGTACAACAAGCTTAAAGCCCAAATATATAAGTAGCCAGCATTGCTGTTATTTAAATACTTTTTTGTCGGATTTCTTGACAAGTTGAGAATACTTTGTATTTGCCGGTGGTGGGTAGGGAGGGTAGGGGCTCAAACGGGGTGATTGCAACCATTGTGGTAGCAACTAGTTGCAACAACCTGCAACAATGTTGGCGAAAATCCGCATTTAGCAACGCCAAAAACTCGCAAATCCGTGCAACCACTGCACCACAAGCATTGCCAACTATTCGTCGACTGTAGCTGTATAACAGTTAACGGTGTTGTTCTTCCAAAGCCATGCACTGCGAGAAAGAGCATACCTAATACATGCAGAGGTACTTTTCTGGTAGCGTGTGTGGTCGCTTTTATTATAATTTAGATTCAGTAACTTGTCCAGAAAAACTTGTAGAAATTTTTAATTAATTTACAGTCAGCCAAGGAATTTTTTACACATGTATGCGTTGAAATGCGTTCATTAAAATGCATCGCATTGCTCAATAAACTGACTGAAGTCTAGAAATATGTATGATAAATAAAATCACATATATTATTTTAAATGTGCAACATTTTCTCTTGCTGACACTTGTCTACTGCGTGTCCAATCCTTTTCAATTCTGTCGAGTCCTGTCCAGTCTCGTCTCAATTGGTTGGCTAGCTACGAATATTGTAAGCTGCTTGTTACTGTTGCTTTTACCCAATGCAATTCCAAATGCGCTCAGCAAAAAAGCGGTACGAAAAAATTGCATCAAAAATCGGATTTAACTGATGCACCTATCAACACACACACACATTCACATACAGAATTGTGAATAACTGTGTGCGTGTATTTATCGCCACACCGCAATGCTATTACGAGAATAGTGCGTTCGTCCGGTGATAGGATGAGTTTGAGCATGAAACCCTTTTTTCAGTTTAGAATAGAATTCGAAACGAAACGAAACGAAACGAACCCGTCAGGTGCTGAAAGGCGGACACTGCGGTAAGTTGGTCAACGGTTTTTGGGCCGACAGCTGGTATAGCTAACGTTTGTTTGTTTGGCTACACAGAAACGTTGAACACGAAATCACAAGTGACGTTATGGTTTTGTACCACCAAACCGCAGGCAATAAAAGACGCAATGGCAGTCGATGGGCAATGCAAGCGACAACGACAACGACAACGTTGGAAGCAATGGGAACACCGGGAACAGCAGCTAGAACGGGAACATTAGCCGCTTAGGGAGCAGAGAACGTCGACGCCAACGACGACAGCAACTGCGACTGCAACTGCGACTGCGACTCCGTGAGGTCCAGTTTCATTATAAAATTGTTTGGCATTTTGCTGGCGCCGTATTTGACAATTTGCCTGTTGTTTATGTTGACGGCATGTGAATTTATATGGTAATTCGATGCGTTTGCCATTTTGTCGTAAGTCGCTTTATGTGGCGGCTACTAAATGGCAAATGAATGGCCAAAAGCGGAGTGCGGGACTTGCTAAAGATTTGTTATAATCTCTGTGCATGTGTGTGGTCCAAATTGAACGTGTCATGTTTTGAGGCGATGGCAACACAGATGCCTCAATAGATTAGCTATCCTGAGCACTGAGAAGCGAGTAGTGAGAGGCATGTGCAACATGCAACACCACAAAACAGCTATCACTATACACTAACTATATGTAACATGCAACGTCAAACAACATCCGATATTTTAGGTTCAGTATACCGTGTCCAATGTTAGATATGGTCTGTCTGCAGTCCGCTGTCCGATGTTTTCTGTCTATTAAAAGTGTCAGCAATGACTTGAACGTGAACAGCAGCAAATGAGAGCACATGAAGCATGTCAATGCCTTTTGCTTTCTGCTGAACCAACTACAAACTACAAACTTGCGAAAACCCATCCAAATGGCAGAACGGATGCTGACTTTGCCTTTGACAGCTGCAGAAACATTGAATGAATTCTAGGCACTTTCTACATGTGATTTTTGTATGCTTTAGATACTGTCGAACAGTTTGCTAGACAGCCAACTGACAAACTGACAGAGTGTCAGACTGGCAGACTGATAAACTGACGCACTGGCAGGCCCATCAAATATGAATAAGTTTTGAAGACCCTTAGCAAAATGGGTGTGTATCTAGACAGCTTACGAATTGGTAAAGAGTTACGTCAAGACCAGCGCTGCTTGAGGTAAATGAAGCAGCCAGGATATCGTTAACTTGGCTAGCTGGCACTCAGGTTTGCTTCTGCTCTACTTTGTCGGCGATGCTGCGGCGATTGCAATTGCAATTACCATCGAATATTGGCCAAAAGCAGAGCAGGTGTCGTTTGCCAGCGATTTCAATATCGATGAAAGACTATTCTCTCTCTCTCTTTCGCTCTCTTTCTCACTCTTCTTCTCTCCGTCTCTCTTAAGCTCCATCTCCATTTATACCTGGCTTTAATGGCAAAATGTACATTTGTCATTATTGACAGATGTCGCACGTTTGCCATTTTAATTGGCGGCTTACACAAAATGAGCTGCTCGCCAGGATATGACCTCGCTTGTACATCCTGTCAGGCTGTCCGACTGTCCGGCTGTCCGGCAACAGTCCGACTGTCCTTTTAGCCATCCGTCTGCGCTTGAGCGGACAAAGTAAACTTTTTCTGATTGTGCATTGCAATTAAAGCGTTAATGATTTATGTATTTGCGGCCATGGATTTGATTTAAATGTCAGTGTTGCAATCTCCATTAAATTATTACTTATCAATCCGCAATTTGCATTTATATGAAGCATCTCCCAACCCAGCTTGACTATCGCTTTAACTATCTCTATAACTATCGCTATAACTATCGCAACTATTTTTTCATTTCGCTCTTCTTTCATTGACTGATCCACGTATCAATTGCAGATGTACTTGTCGATCTGTCAACATTCTTAAATCACGGTCAGTCAGGTTAGTCTTCGTCCACTCTCTATCTCTATTTATAATTCTCTCTCTCTCTCTCTCTCTCTCTCTCTCTCTCTCTCTCTTTCATTCTTGTATTTCCCAAATCGAATTCTTTACTCTCTTTTTGTTTCACTCTCTTGCTCTTCTATGTCTCTATATCTCTTTTTCCCGCTTCATTTGCATGTTTATATCTGCATGTTTTCATTTTTTGTCTATTTTCCATTTTTAATACATTGAATAAAGACTCAAAGTTTGCCTAAAGCTTAAAAAACAAAATAAATAAACAAAATTTGTATAAACGGTAAATACACACTCACACACTCTCATATTGTATATGTATGAGTGCAATATTGCACTTTTTTGCAGTTTACCGAGCATTTTGTGGGAAAACACTGTTTCTATTTCTGTTAAATATGAAAAGCTTTAGAGAAACGACAATGAAAATAGTATGATAAAACAACAGCTTTTTAAATGAACAACACGAATATATCAATTTTTATACACACATGTGTGTGTGTGTGTAGTACATAAAAATCATCAACAAAATTCAAACGTTTTGAATTGCATGAACAAAGAATCTATTTTATTGCTGCGAAATAGACACACACAGTTATACACACACACATATTCGTTGAATTCGATGCAGATGAATGTCATTCAATCATTAAATTTACGCATTCTGTGAATATATTGAATGGTTTTAAAATAATTATACATATGCTCAAATATTGCCAATTCAATAAAAATAAATTTATTTATTTTCTCTCTTGTCTTTTGATAATCCATTGCAGATAACGAGATGCGAGATCTGAGTGTCACATTCTATGGCAGTGGCGCTGTTAATCGACAGAAACTGAGCCTCATCACATTAAGCGGAGTCACACTATTGCTGAGACTTATCCTGGCTTAGATCTATAATCTACAAATAGTCAAATTTGATTCACGTAACGAATTTCACCGCCAATAGAATTAATATGGATGGTTTTGATTTGAAACAGTTTAAAGAAGACAGGCAATAACAGTTGACAGTCGAGTTGTAACTAGCTTAAGACAAGAAACACACATACATACCGACTATGTATGTGCAACATTATTTCTCTCAATCTCTCAATTTTCTATTTCCATCAAACATTTCAAATGCAAAACTTTATCAAACAAAAACTAAGGCAAGTAACATAAATGGAACCATATAAGTATACACTTACAATACTTACGATACAATCAATGTAATAGCATAAGAGGTGACACATGATGATATGATTAAACAATTCACATTCATACAAACATTTCTACATTTCAAAACACTCGAAACTCCAAATCCAAACTCCAAACTCAAATCACAAAATTCAAATTAAGTGTAAATAGATTTTATTGCATACTTTTAGGAGTAGGCATTAATTGCACCAACAAAGAAACCAAAGAAACCTAAATGAAACCAAAAGAGAAAGAAAAACAAAATACAATGACAAATTCCTCGATATAAATCCATACAATCTCATGCATAGTTTGTATCTAAATAATGATTAGTCAAATAGCGAATAGCATTGCTTTAGTGTGTGTGCAAGATTGAAATTGAAACTTGTATCTCGTACAAGTGTAAATGTTAATTTAATTAACATTCCAGAGCATAGCCAATTATTCATAATTATACAAGCTGTATTTCAAGTATATTCACATTCGTTTCCATAATTTAAGACGAAACTGCATCTGAAATAATTTCAGATTGAATTTCAATTACAAAATGCAAACTCGCAAGTCGCAACTCGCAGTTTATCTAGCTTTTTGCTACTTTGATGTCTGCATGTAGAACGAGAATGTCTGTAATTAAGTAGCATAAATAGCGGCTAGGAAATTATTATTCTTTGATTTATATATGTAAATTACACAAAAACACTTCCACACACATACACGCACACTCATAAACTTATATAAACAAACTTGGACATAGTTTAAAGCTTTGCATTACAACTAGGGTTTAAGTGTAAATATAACGAGTAAAAAAATTGGAAAAGCTGCTTAAAATGCCAAGAAATGGATACATTTTGCAAAATATATAAATTAATTAAATGCATTTAACTATAATATCGAACAGGGTGTCGCGATCAAGGTGGATTTTCCTCCAATATTCCAGTATTTCGTTTGTAAATAAATTGCACCCACATACTCGATCTATATAAATGTACTTTTTAGATAAGAATCAGCACAAAATGTTGCTTATTAAAGCAGGAGCACCCCTATTCGCATTTGGTTTTGGTTACCGAAGGCCAGCACCGTTCCCAGACACCCTGTTTTTATCAGTTTTAGCTAATTTAAAGCTAGGTAAAATATTCCCCTTTAGACAAAAAAGCATAAGTAAATCATAAATTATATTAAATTATAAATATAACAAAATGTATGTAAACACGTAAAATTGATTTAAGAAAAATAAACAAAACAAAAGAAAACGAAACGAACAAAAAAGCAAGAAAACAAACAATTTACTCGAACAGCTTTTAAAAGATTTAATTAAAACAAAATACATACACGAAAACAAAATGTCATTGAAGTTGCACAATGGCTGACAATGAAAATGTCGGAAAATTATAACAAAATAAAAGTATAAAACTGTATGTTTACATAAATCTCATGGCCAAAGGAAGTAACAGCAAGGCAAAACGTAATTATAATTATATTAATATATAGTGCGTCACAGAAGATATATATGTATGTATATATATATTCTTATTTCTGGATCATGCATACATATACATATAAACGTGCTTGCAACCGAAATTGAGTAAAGAAATCGACACCAGATGAAAGAGAATATTCAAATATTATGGAAAACAAACCAGTGCAAGGAGTTATTTCCCCATTTAAGGAATAAATAAAATTTCGAAATCACTTTCAGTTTCCAATTTGTAACTTTCCCATTCCCAAATCCACCAAAGTCCATTCTCTTTGCTTGAGTCTAACAGCCAGACTCTCAAATGATAGGTAAATACATTTTATAATATAATGCTATTCTAGTCTATATATATATTTATAAATATATGTATATGTGCGTTTGTATGTGTAATTTACAGAATTTAGTTGTATTTTAAAATAATTGTATTTAGTTAATGCAATAATAAACCAAACAAAACGAAATCTGTGTACAACTCTACTTTCCAAAAATCAACAGTTTATGATGATGATGATGATGATGACGATGATAACCCACAAATGAAAATTTTTCTGCATTCGATGTATATGTATATGTGACTAGAAACGTACTCGTATGTGTATGTATATGTATATTTGATTATTTTGTAAACATTTTTCAAACAACTACAAATAAATAAAGTCTATATTAACATATAAATGTAATTAAATGTCTTTTCGATAAATTCACTCATAAGACTTATGAGAATAAATTTCAATTAAATCTAGTATTTAGATAATCTACCGTGAACCTGCATGCAAAACACACTGGTAAGATGATAGCGAGTTTGGAACAGTGGTAAAATTTACTTTCTTTTATTTACTCAACTCCACAGATTCGTTGAAATCCTTGTAGCTGCCTCACCTTTTTTATGTTTCTCTGTGGCCATGTACACATTTGAGAGCGGGGGCTGCGATATGGAAATGAAAATGGAAAAGTTTGCATGCCCATGACTTGTACGATACGGTGCAGGGGGCGTGGTCGGACTCAGCTCGACTTGGGGCGGAGGGTACAAGGCAATGGCAAAACTTTAAATGAAAAATTTGACAAACAAGCTTAACGCTTATTTAAATATATAGCCACATATATTTATATATATATTTGTGTGTATATGAAAAATTCAGTTACAATGCTAGGCTAGACGACAGACAACTGTAATATTTGCATAACACTCACTCATACACACACACACACACCCTTACACACCTGTCGAATACTAACTACATGCTAAGCAGTTTGGCAAATTGAAAAGTTATACCCCATTTCATAGGTTTATTCTGGGAACAAGTTGCAAACAACTAAATATGAACACAAGCATAAATTGTACAAATGTCCATTACAGAATTTTACAGGCATAATATTATTGCCAGGCTAATTTGGTACCCTCTTTTTGAGCACGCCACTTCCTGGCTGCTTCTGGAGCGAGTACGAGACGCAAGGAACAAGGTGCAAATGGCATAAAATTGAGGCAATAATAGGCGACCCGAAAACGACATCAACAGCAACAACAAAAACAAAAAAACAGCCTTTAAACTGAACTCCAACCAACTGCACTTTTGGTTACGTGACGCAGCGCGAACGAAAGCGAATGTGAGTCAAAAGCAGTGGAGAAAAGCAGTAACATGCCGACGCCATGTTGTTGTACCATACATGTCTGCGTGTGTGTGCGTGTGTTCACCTCATTTCCGGGCATTGTTTTTTTTTGAGGGAGGCTTTTGGCCAGGACAGCCTGTGTTACCTGCGCCCATGTTGTTGTTTACTGCAGTTGGTGCTGCATTCACGTTATGAGCTACTTGTTGTCCCGCTGCGCAGCCAAGGCAGTACAAACACTCACACGAGCACAAACACAAACTCACAAACATGCAGCGTTTGTGTGTGCTCGTGTGTGGCATAAAGTTCTTTGCAGCTTCAAATGCATTATGGCAACACGAACGCCACTCGACAGCTTGTGTTTATTACGTTTACACTGAGAATAAACACTTCTAGACTGCATATTTTGGGCGGAAAGATAAGTTAACAGTGGAAGTACTCTAGAAAAAATATGGAAAACTTTTAAAATATAAATATTCTAGCTATTTTGTATCACCAAAAATTTAAATGTATATTATTTTTGTAGTATATTATTTTACAACCCTTTCCTTTTTGATCAGTGTTGAGCTTGCAATGAGCACGGAGTGCAGTACATACACAGATACACAGCGGAAGACCACTACATAAATATTTGCATATGAAATTTATTATGCTAAAAATAAGCCAAGATTTATAAAAAAGGAAAGCGAGAGAGTAAAGTGAGAATGTATGGGTGGAGAGAGAAGTGAAATAAGGCCAACTTTGGAGACCCAAGCGTCTGCATAATGAAGTCAGACTTGGCCCGCAACAAATGTCATGACAACTTACCCCTCAACACCTCGGCTGTCCTTATCCACAGCCTGTGACAGCCGTGTGTCACATCAGCAGCAGCAGCAGTAGCTGTAGCAGCAGCAGAAGCAGCAGCAGGAAAAGCATCGGCCCTATTCACACCTTGCTGTCGGCGCCGTCACTAAGCCTATTTATGTGACACGGCAACCGACAATGTTGTCTTCATCTCCGTCTCCGTTTCTGACTCCTCCTACTTCTCGTGTCGCCATCGTCGTCTTCCTTGCAATTTGAGACCCTTTGTGCGACCGGAAGTGGGTCATACATGCACCTTAGTTCCAATTCCAGTTTCGGGCCATGATAAAACCAACTGGTTGTAATTAAGCCCACGAAATGAAAAAACCCCTTTTCAAATGGGCACAACATTTGTGCTACTCGAGTGCTATTTCCACTCATGTGCTTTTACTATTTCTATGATTCTGCCTGCTTGCCTGTCTACGTGCCTGCCTGCGTACAGTTTCTGTAGGAATCAACTTAAAGTCTAAGCCGCTTTTGGCAAACGTCTGCCGACAAGAGCTTAGTTTGCTTGACAACATTTAAGTCTACAGCTAATACAGTTATCGAAATATTGCATCAACATATAAGCTATAGTCAAGGAATATAAACATATAGTATATATCGAAACATAACAAAAAACACTATGTTTAACAATGCTTATCAACAAAATGGCTCAACATAAAAATAAAAACTTTAACTAGTAAAAAATAGCTATTTCAAAAAGAGAAATAAACGCAAGTGAATATGAAATGGTGAATAATACAAGTGTATTCTACAGAGAGGGTAGAATTAATCTGTAAAGTATGAAATATTAAAAAAAAAAAAAAAAATAACAAATGTGAAATGTATACAAATTGAAGAGCAGAATACTCAATGACTAAAATAGTATCAAATTCAAATTTCTTTAAAACAAAAATTAATTAAAATTCCTATCTAAAAACTATCAGCAAAGGTCAACAACTTCAAGGCATTCATGCAGAGTAAATTAAACAATTAAAATTTTAAATATAAGTAAACTTATAAATAAACTTAAAACATAAAATATTTCCAGCTGCTTAGAACATTAGATTTTATAATCGCTGTTATAACTATAGCAACAGGAATATGATAGATATTTCTCAGCAGGCTTTCTGGCTGTCGGCTTTCCTGCACCACCACCTTGGGCACCACCCATAGCACCACACTGTCAGGATTCCAGCAAAAGCGCGTAACAAGTGCCACTCAAAATGTGGGTGCGTTCCACTCAAAGGAGGGCGAGACAATAAGAAGAAACAGCATTGTATAAGCTGATATAGCCGTGTTGCTAAGCAAAAGCTTTTCACTCGTATTGCATGCCACAAACCGGGGCACGTGGAGTGAAGTGAGCACCTGAATAGAATCTCTTCCTGTTAAAGTCAGGGGAAGACTCGACAGTCGTCTAAAAAAATTCAAATTTGAAATTAATTGTATATAAACAAAACTGTTAATGCTTTGTGGTATCCACTTTGTGCTGTCAGTTAATTAAATTCGGCAAAAGCAAACTATGCTGATTAAAATTGAAACTAAAACATATATTCAAAGAAAGTGCCTTCACTTTGACTAGTTTCCTATCTTTTGAAATATTTAATTGGAATGTAAGTCGATGCTGCCAATTATTTAAAATGCTTTCAGTCTGTTGAATTGCTATTCATGACGTTGACGATGCCTGACATGTGGCAGTCAGATTGCTATTGTTTGCCTTTAAAATTGGAGCAATGTTACGTATACGTAATAACATTTATAAATACGCCTAACAACACATCTTCCTCTGCTTACTACAGTCTTCACTCGCATATGTATTCGAGTATACGTATTGATGTGCAGCTAATGCGACCCCTGAGAATGACCAGGCAGCAGAGAAGCCCCAAGAGCAGGAAGAGCAGAAATGAAGCAGAAGAAGAAAGATCTGAAAGCCAGCGGCGCTAACGAGCAGTGCCTTGGAGAGGACGCCGCTTGGCTGCAATTGTTGCCAAAGCTGAATGCCAAAGCAAATAACAGCAAAGGGACACGGGGCACAGAGTTAAAGGGTATTCCGCTGAACGCTGTACGCTGTACGCTGTGTGTTTGGTATGTGAGGAGGAAGCTGGGCAGCTGAAACTAAATGGAAATGCACAGCCAGAAAAAAAAAACAAAACAAAATACAGAAGAAAAGTAACGTAAAAATGTTGCAGCAACAGCCAAATCACAAAATCCGATTTGCATGGATTTGTTGGTTTCTTTTGTTGTCGTTGGATCCTTGCCGCTGACTGGTGGCAATGCTGTTGCTATTATTATGCAGCATAGTATTCATATTGTTGTTGTTACTGTTGTAGTTGTTGACTTTGTTATTTTTTCTTAATGTCTGCTCAATAAAAAGTGCTGCCATCGTTTTCTATTCTCGCTTTTTACGTTCATTCTTTTTGCTTTCCTTTCATTTCTTTTCGTTTTCGTTTTTTTTTTTATTTTTTTGATTTGTTTGTATGTTTGTTTCTGCTAAATTGTGTTTTCCCTGTTCATTCATTCGTTGGTCTGCCCCTCACCGCCGCTTCCTTACCCACCAGTCTGCGGATGTTTCTACAGAATTTCTCAGTGATTTTACATGTAAGCATACTCGTGAGCTGTGGCATGTCCACAATTGAGGCAGCCACTGCTACACCGCCACCGTCACCGTCAACTTCCTCCTGCCATCCTGCCACATGCTTCGCTCGCCAGAATGCTCGTTCATGTTCTGTTTTTATATGTTTATTTTCGTTTGTTTTTATTTTTTTGCTGTCTTTCCTTTTTTTGCTGCCCCAAGCTACTCGTATGGCTTGTCCATTGCAATGAAGCTAGCGTCAACGAAGTTGTCATTTTCGAGTGCTACATGCTGCATGCCACATACCCACACACACACTTGTACACATTTAGTACATGCATGTATGTTGGTCGCTTACAGGACGTCAGTGTAACAGAAATCTCCCACGATGATCTCCACTTGCCAATTGTTTGATTTCATTGCACATTGTTGCGCATTTTTGCGCTAACTCTCCTGTGCTTTGTGCCCTTCCGCTCGTGTGTCCTTGTGTATGCCTCTTACAAGAGTTTCCCTTGTACAATAACGTAATCTACATAATATTTTCTCTTCTTTGTTTTCTTTTTTTTTGACTTCTTTTCTTGTTTGACTTCTCTCATGTTTCCCCATGCCAACATTTCCCACAGAGTTTTGTCTGCCTGAATTTGACTTAACGCCTTGACCCGCCCACATTTCATTTGACTTTGTTGTAGTTGTCCTTGGTTTGCCCTCGGGTTACTTACTTCACTTGTTGCCCCGTATCAGTGCCGCCAAGTGGCAGCCGTAGCCGTTGCCAGTGCCGCAGCATCAGCCGCATCTGAGCCACAACTTGCCTTCATGCTACCAAAAATACAAGGGAGCCCCGAACACGGCATGTGTTTGCCTTCTAGCAGGGAAACCCCATTCATCCACTCCTACCACCATCGGTTCTTGGCCATTTTCAATGAGTTAATGCGTGGGTTTTGATTGCTGCAGCTGTTGTGGTGCACCTTCTGAAGTCGACGCGTCGGCTTGCAGCTTTAGTTTATGGTTTATGGCTTATGGCTTCGCCTCTGCTTCTGGGTAGGACTTATGGTCGGTTGTCCAGCAGGCAATTGCATTATTATTCACTCTAGTATTATGGCCAGCACTGAGTACCGAATACCGAGTAGTAAGTACTCAGTGCTCTGCCGTATCAATGTTAACAAACTGCAACCAGGACGCAAACAATACTCGTTGCAGGAGCAGCAGACGATAACGCAACCATAATCCATCATAAGTTGAAAACGCCCAGCTCATTTACCGGGTGGCGAACACTTTCAATTCCGGTCTAGGCTTTGTTCCACCCATGTATGTGTGTGTGTGTGTGCGTGTGTGCGTGTGTGTGTAAGCCAATTGTTGAATGAAAATCCATTTCATTTTAACATGTTGGCCACAATTAGTGCACATCCAGCATGGCTTACTTAACCACAAGGACCTTTCCCGCTCCCTCTACTCCTCTTCCCATGCCCCTTCCACTTCCAATCCCCATTTTGCCTTAGGTACGCCAGCCAACGAAACGACAAGCCGACTGAATGACCCTCTGTTGCTGTGCCTTCACTAACTACCTACTCTCCACTCTCTCCCTCATCCCGGACGCTTTGAATGGCTGTCAAGCCCTGGGCCAGCACATGGCATACATGCAACAACATCGTCGTCCGCTTGTTTGTATCTGGACGCTGTCAGGCAGCTGCCAGCTGAAGTGGCATTAAGATCCTTTCGCCATTTTCTCTCCATTTTTTCTCCATCTTCTATCTTTAACCTGCATCTCCAATCTGCCCTGTCTACACTCAAAAAAAACAAGCTTCTCAATCAATCATTTTGGACTCTTGGCTTCAATTTTAAATTAAGTGCACTCAAAGATAAAAAAAATGTTTAAATAAACAGTAAAATATAACATTTAAAATAATAATATCTAACTTATTTGCAATTGAATGAATAAAATAATCTAAAAACAGCAAAATAAATTTGATTTGTTTATTTTGTGTATTATTAGTTATTATCTTACTACTTACTTAATACTGAGATTATTTTATTAATAGCATTTAATTACTTTAAGTAAATCTCAATACCAGTGATCTGATCATTAGTCATTTGCTTTAATTGATTATGAAAATCACTCTAAACAATCATTGTATTAATACCAACATATTTAAATTTGAACATAATTTTTTTCAGTGTTTTTAACGTGCATCGCAGTTCAACAGATTCGCTCATGGAATTAAGTTCATTGTGATTATTGCCGATGGATTTGCTAACATTAAGCTCGCGTCCTCTCTTTCTCACACTTTATACTGGTCTTTCTCTATCTCGCTCTCTCACACTCACACTTTGTCTTTCTTCTTCTGTTTCTTTGGCCAGCATTCTAGCTGACTCCACAACGATTTAAGCCCACTCGAAACTCCTTTGGTTAAATGAGAAATGGCTTAATTTAGCAGCCATGAAAATTGCATACTTCGTCAGCAAATACGCGTTAACTGCATACATACAGAAAGTGCAACAATTTTTTACACTGCATCGTGTGCGTTTGCGTGTGCATTTTGCGTTTAGCGTTTGCGTTTTGCGATTTGCGCTTTGCGGTGCACGCAATCAAAACGAAAGGCGGCCCCTAAAAGTATGCAACGCGAAGCAAGAAGCGCAAAACTGCCGCATTAAATTAATTAAAAACTACAAAATAAATAAGGAAAATGTAAAGAGTAAATAAATGCGCCAGGGACGAAGGGGAGAGTCAACAAAATAAACAAAAATAAAATGGAAAAAAACGACAAATTAAGAAAATGCAGCACACGACAAAATCGAATAAACAGCGCCACAACGAGCGCCCCTCTGTCCATGATAGTTCCAACTTGGGGAAAGGAAAGGGAGAGAAAGGGAAGAAATTGGTTACGAAGCGGAAGGAAGTGAAAGAGCTGGGAATGAGTCAAGAGTTGAGCTGCAAGCGTTAGCTGCAAGGCAAAGGCAAAAGTGCATGCAACTGCAAATGGAAACGATGTCAGAGGCAAACCCAAATCCACACTCCTCTCCTTCTCTCCGCACTCTCTCTCTCTCTCTCTCTTGCCATGGCAAACACGTGAGGTCAGGTCGCTCGTTCATTAATCAAAACAATTAACGAGGCCGCATTTGCGCGACGTTTCCGTTTTTTGTGAAGTGGCCGCACGTAGCCAAAAATAATGAGCAGACTTATTAAGCGCGTCGACCTAATACGTTTTGGCCATGGTTGTAGGGTTCAGGTTTTCAGGAATACCCTTACTATTTCAATTTCCAACTATCTGGCAACCCTCCACCATAAATTTCCCTTTTGCACTACACAGCTGATTAGCGGCGATCTCTTTTGTTCTGATTTTCGATGGTCTGGTGATGCATCGAAAGCAAAAGAATAATATGCTGGAAAACTCCAGTTAATTATTCGTGACATTGTGCAAGGTGGAAGCAAATTTGGCACGTAGGCCATCATAGAAAATCTTCTCGTTCATTTGGTTTGCTGACCCGACAGAAGATAAACGCGTTGCTGCAAAATTGTTAAAATCTAATAAGCCTAGTTGCTAAGTGCCATAAGTACAGTGCACACAACCTCAAATATATTTGTGCAGTAATATATATGTATATACAAATATATGTATAATATTTGTATACATATATTAATATATTAAATTGGTGCAATAAGATCTGCAGCGTTAGTGCCAGTGAGCTGGAACAAAGAAAAAAAGGTAATAAATCGGCAGAATGATTTCGCAGGTAGTCAATAAGTTTTTTTGTGTTAGCAGGAGCTCCCAATTTGTAATTTCTGCGGTGTAGCCGACCGATCTGCGCCCTGCGCTTTCGCGCGTTCTTTGTGCAAATTTTCTGCGGTCGGTCGGCTGATTTTTTGGTACACGCATAACCCCTGACGTGGACTCAGCGTGACCCGGCAATCTGCGCATGGAATATTCTTTTTGAGACAACGCAGTTGCAGAAGCGCTTTTGGCGACACCTGCATAACTCCAGTCAGCTGTGCTCGCACACCCGTTCCAAATTGGACGGTGTTGCTACAATTTTTGTATTTTGTCCCTAGACGGAAAAGGCCGGCTCTAGTGCCATTCCACATGGCGATCTAACGTCGTTTGACGATCGCCAGCGTTTGTAAAATCTAATAATTTTGTAATTTTAAGTATATATTGAATATATAACTAATTGAGCTAAAATTCGTTCTTAGATAAAAAAGAAAGGAATTATTGTAAGCGACATGAGCGTACCCTTGGTGATATAATTACAGCATTACAGAAACATAACCACAATCGCACAGTTTGCATCTTCGATGGGCCCAACGAACACGCACCGGCGGATTAATTTGTGAGTAATACAAAATATATTCAGTGTGAGTACCACTTGCGTTTAAGCAAGACATTATGTGAAATTATATTACTATTGTGAACGGTCGTCGCTCAGATGTAGAAATTGTTTGTAAAGAGATTTGAACGAAAGCTTAAAGAGTTGTATAGTTAAACCGCTAATGCGTCATGTATTCTTTCGCGAATCATGTTCCTTTTTCTTGAATTTATACTTTGAAATATTGTAATCATGTTTGAGTAGATATTAATTAATCTATCGATTGGTAGATCATGTTGAAATCATACAAATTGGAATAATGTAATAAATGAATTGTTAAGGGGTAACCGCCAAATTATTATCGTGTTACCATGGTCGGGTGGGTAAAGAATAGGGGACAGTTAACATCCAAGTCGCCCTAATTCCTGGTTATCGGTCATTATCTTTGGTTAGCCGTGGGTAAAGCCCAGTTATACATATATTTTAGTTGACACAGTAGAAGACAGTAAGTGCACTTATTCTTTTTTATATGTTATGATTTCCATAGAAGGAGGAGGAAAGAACCCACGACATATCCGACGAGCATAGCACAGAGCGATGCTAGAAGTGCACGCCTCCGAATCCTCTATGGACAGTTAGCTGAATGCTACATAATAATAACAATAGAAAGTGGCGCCCAACGTGGGGCCCGAGTAAATTAATCTTTGACTATACGGTAGTAAATCTTTTTACCTTAGAAGTGGGTGTGGTGACCATAATATTGGACCCCAATCAAAATTACTCCGAAGTTGAAGAATCTTTGGATCCGAAATCACGATTGCTCACCGTGTAGGATTATTCGAGATAGTGTCCCTCACGAACAAGCTCAGTATTTCCATCCACAGTAAATCTCAAAGTTTAGGTTAAAGACGATATGATGTATGAATTGAGGTTATGGACAGGTGCGTGACACACGTGTTCGGAATTGCGATTTCAATTCTAGTTTTATGAGTTGATCGACCGAAACGTGTCTCATAAGCCAATGGTAATTTCAGGTCATATTATCAAATAAGTAATACAGTTTCGAATTAGCCGCAGTTTAAGTGATTTTTGGACATCGTCGATAGGAAATGCGATTGTAGTCCGATGCATTACGGCTTAATCGACCATCGCGATCCAAATCATAGAAGGCTTGTTGCATTTCGAGCTTAACTTTCCAGGTTTTAGAACAGCGTTGATAGGCGAGAGGAATTGCAAATGGTTGGAGTTCTTCGACATTTGACTTCAGCATAAAAACATTGTTTAAAAAAACCATTTCGTTTAGTAGTTTTCAATAGAAACAAAGATATGTAAGATAACCAGTGACCAATTTGTATGACAACATCGACAAACCAATCGATAGAGGCTATTTAGTAAAAATATACGAATTCTGAAAGTAAAATACGATGATGGCGGTTCGTCACAGTATGGAGGATCTGCCTGCAGCTTTAAATTCACAAAATATTTCGTGTTCCCTTTGCCAAACTCTTATCAATGGTGGCGAAGAAAGCACAGTTTCGCCATGTGATCATAAATTCCATTTTTCTTGTATAAGCGCACGTTTGAGAGAAACTAACATTTGCCCAACATGTAATCAAGTTTGTACACTTAATTTATTACCCGTCGAAAGTACGCCTAGTATCAATGATACTAACGTTGCGACGATCAATGCACCACTCAGTTTTCGTGGCAGGGTCAAGCAAGTCGGGGTAGAGGAGAATCTCAGCGTAGAGGAATGACTACCAGGTCTCAGAATCGGAGCCGAGGCCGAAATCGACCCCTAATACTAGCATAAATAGTATCGAGCAATCCTCGTTAGAATCGTCGAGAACCCAGAATATAGATGATATAAACAGAATAGTACAAAGTGCGGTACAAGCTCAACAACGTCAATTATTGCAAGAGCTTACCAATATAATTCAGACGCAATTTGCTGGCTTACAAATCGAAACACGATCGCAGTCTGAAACAGCTCGAAACAATAGCCAATCTGGCCAGACATCATCGTCAGGCAATCGTCCTTTAGATAGAACTCAAGCACACGTGGGTGGTACTACTATACCTCAAACACATGAATCAGTTCGGAGTCACAGCTCGTTCCAACCGGAGAAAGTTCCAAACATTATTCAGAGTTGGAAAATTAAATTCGAGGGTGGAAAGGATGGTTTGCAGGCGGATGAATTTCTTTTATCGAGTTCGCTCGCTCGCACAGCAGAATTTGAATGGTGATTACCAACTGCTGTGTGATCATTTGCACCTATTCTTTGTTGGCAGAGCCAACGAATGGTATTGAGATTTCATCGTTCTTTTCAGCACTTTTCATGGAATGAATTTTGCAAGGAGTTAAGAGAAAAGTTTAAGGACGCAGATTCAGATATGGATATTTGGGAAGCCATAAACAGCAGACGACAGGCTGACAAAGAATCTTTCGAGGATTATCAGTTCGAAGTCGAGAAGCTTGCAGCTCGCTTAAAATCAGAGCTATCAGAAGAAACATTAGTTCATCTGCTTATTCGTCATTCAAAGCCGTCACTTCGGTATGAGTTAATGCATCTCAACATAAACCGCCTTTCTCGGTTAAGAGAAGAAGTTCGTACTCATGAACAGTTTTGTAAGCAAGTTAAATCACAGGTGTCCAAAAATACTTTCAGCCAACGAGGTTACGTGAAAGGGCGATGTCGAAAACCCAAATCCACACCTCTCCTCTCTCCGCACTCTCTCTCTCTCTCTCTTGCCATGGCAAACACGTGAGGTCAGGTCGCTCGTTCATTAATCAAAACAATTAACAGGCCGCATTTGCGCGACGTTTCCGCTTTTTGTATGGGCTTAATGTAAGCCAAAAATAATGAGCAGACTTATTAAGCGTCGAGTTGCTATGCCATAAGTACAGTGCACACAACCTCAAATATATTTGTGCAGTAATATATATGTATATACAAATATATGTATAATATTTGTATACATATATTAATATATTAAATTGGTGCAATAAGATCTGCAGCGTTAGTGCCAGTGAGCTGGAACAAAGAAAAAGGTAATAAATCGGCAGAATGATTTCGCAGGTAGTCAATAAGTTTTTTTGTGTTAGCAGGAGCCCCAATTTGTAATTTCTGCGGTGTAGCCGACCGATCTGCGCCCTGCGCTTTCGCGCGTTCTTTGTGCAAATTTTCTGCGGTCGGTCGGTTGATTTTTGGTACACGCATAACCCCTGACGTGGACTCAGCGTGACCCGGCAATCTGCGCATGGAATATTCTTTTTTTGAGACAACGCAGTTGCAGAAGCGCTTTGGCGACACCTGCATAACTCCAGTCAGTTGTGCTCGCAACACCCGTTCCAAATTGGACGGTGTTGTTACAATTTTTTGTATTTTGTCCCTAGACGGAAAATTTTGTCCACATGGCGATCTAACGTCGTTTGACGATCGCCAGCGTTTGTAAAATCTAATAATTTTGTAATTTTAAGTATATATTGAATATATAACTAATTGAGCTAAAATTCGTTCTTAGATAAAAAAGAAAGGAATTATTGTAAGCGACATGAGCGTACCCTTGGTGATATAATTACAGCATTACAGAAACATAACCACAATCGCACAGTTTGCATCTTCGATGGGCCCAACGAACACGCACCGGCGGATTAATTTGTGAGTAATACAAAATATATTCAGTGTGAGTACCACTTGCGTTTAAGCAAGACATTATGTGAAATTATATTACTATTGTGAACGGTCGTCGCTCAGATGTAGAAATTGTTTGTAAAGAGATTTGAACGAAAGCTTAAAGAGTTGTATAGTTAAACCGCTAATGCGTCATGTATTCTTTTCGCGAATCATGTTCCTTTTCTTGAATTTATACTTTGAAATATTGTAATCATGTTTGAGTAAATATTAATTAATCTGTCGATTGGTAAATCATGTTGAAATCATACAAATTGGAATAATGTAATAAATGAATTGTTAAGGGTAACCGCCAAATTATTATCGTGTTACCATGGTCGGGTGGGTAAAGAATAGGGACAGTTAACATCCAAGTCGCCCTAATTCCTGGTTATCGGTCATTATCTTGGTTAGCCGTGGGTAAAGCCCAGTTATACATATATTTTAGTTGACACAGTAGAAGACAGTAAGTGCACTTATTCTTTTTATATGTTATGATTTCCATAGAAGGAGGAGGAAAGAACCCACGATTATATCCGACTGAGCATAGCACAGAGCGATGCTAGAAGTGCACGCCTCCGAATCCTCTATGGACAGTTAGCTGAATGCTACATAATAATAACAATAGAAAGTGGCGCCCAACGGGGGCCCGAGTAAATTAATCTTTGACTATACGGTAGTAAATCTTTTTACCTTAGAAGTGGGTGTGGTGACCATAATATTGGACCCCAATCAAAATTACTCGAAGTTGAAGAATCTCTTTGGATCCGAAATCACGATTGCTCACCGTGTAGGATTATTCGAGAGATAGTGTCCTCACGAACAAGCAGCTCAGTATTTCCATCCACTGTAAATCTCAAAGTTTAGGTTAAAGACGATATGATGTATGAATTGAGGTTATGGACAGGTGCGTGACACGTGTTCGGAATTGCGATTTCAATTCTAGTTTTATGAGTTGATCGACCGAAACGTGTCTCATAAGCCAATGGTAATTTCAGGTCATATTATCAAATAAGTAATACAGTTTCGAATTAGCCGCAGTTTAAGTGATTTTGGACATCGTCGATAGGAAATGCGATTGTAGTCCGATGCATTACGGCTTAATCGACCATCGCGATCCAAATCATAGAAGGCTTGTTGCATTTCGAGCTTAACTTTCCAGGTTTTAGAACAGCGTTGATAGGCGAGAGGAATTGCAAATGGTTGGAGTTCTTCGACATTTGACTTCAGCATAAAAAACATTGTTTAAAAAACCATTTTGTTTAGTAGTTTTCAATAGAAACAAAGATATGTAAGATAAACCAGTGACCAATTTGTATGACAACATCGACAAACCAATCGATAGAGGCTATTTAGTAAAAAATATACGAATTCTGAAAGTAAAATACGATGATGGCGGTTCGTCACAGTATGGAGGATCTGCCTGCAGCTTTAAATTCACAAAATATTTCGTGTTCCCTTTGCCAAACTCTTTATCAATGGTGGCGAAGAAAGCACAGTTTCGCCATGTGATCATAAATTCCATTTTTCTTGTATAAGCGCACGTTTGAGAGAAACTAACATTTGCCCAACATGTAATCAAGTTTGTACACTTAAGGCCATCTTTTATTACCCGTCGAAAGTACGCCTAGTATCAATGATACTAACGTTGCGACGATCAATGCACCACTCAGTTTTCGTGGCAGGGGTCAAGCAAGTCGGGGTAGAGAGGAGAATCTCAGCGTAGAGGAATGACTACCAGGTCTCAGAATCGGAGCCGAGGCCGAAATCGACCCCCTAAATACTAGCATAAATAGTATCGAGCAATCCTCGTTAGAATCGTCGAGAACCCAGAATATAGATGATATAAACAGAATAGTACAAAGTGCGGTACAAGCTCAACAACGTCAATTATTGCAAGAGCTTACCAATATAATTCAGACGCAATTTGCTGGCTTACAAATCGAAACACGATCGCAGTCTGAAACAGCTCGAAACAATAGCCAATCTGGCCAGACATCATCGTCAGGCAATCGTCCTTTAGATAGAACTCAGCTAATACGTGGGTGGTACTACTTATACCTCAAACACATGAATCAGTTCGAGTCACGTTCCAACCGGAGAAAGTTCCAAACATTATTCAGAGTTGGAAAAATTAAATTCGAGGTGGAAAGGATGGTTTGCAGGCGGATGAATTTCTTTATCGAGTTCGCTCGCTCGCACAGCAGAATTTGAATGGTGATTACCAACTGCTGTGTGATCATTTGCATTTCCTATTCTTTGTTGGCAGAGCCAACGAATGGTATTGAGATTTCATCGTTCTTTTCAGCACTTTTCATGGAATGAATTTTTGCAAGGAGTTAAGAGAAAAGTTTAAGGACGCAGATTCAGATATGGATATTTGGGAAGCCATAAACAGCAGACGACAGGCTGACAAAGAATCTTTCGAGGATTATCAGTTCGAAGTCGAGAAGCTTTGCAGCTCGCTTAAAATCAGAGCTATCAGAAGAAACATTAGTTCATCTGCTTATTCGTCATTCAAAAGCCGTCACTTCGGTATGAGTTAATGCATCTCAACATAAACCGCCTTTTCTCGGTTAAGAGAAGAAGTTCGTACTCATGAACAGTACTTTCAGCCAACGAGGTTACGTTTTCAGCTGGAAGAGCGGTTGAGCGTAGAAGAACAAAAATAGCGTATCAGCGATTCAGCGTGGCAAGCAGTTCCAATGTTGGAATTGCGGAAAGGATGGACATCGGTTCGATAACTGTTTTGAAGCTCGCACCATCTTCTGTTATGGATGTGGAGCGAAAGACAATTTACAAACCAAACTGTCAGACGTGTAACCCGTCGGGAAACCATTCGGGGGGACGCGTCAGTCAGAACCCCTCAGACGCGCCCAAATCATTAATGTTAGATCGGGGGTACCCAGACTGACCCTGAGAATAGATCAAGTCTGGGAAGTGAACAACACGGCATAGACAATAACCAACCAGCTAGAACAAATACTCAACAGCCATATCACATACGCGTAGCCAGATACATGGAGGCTAGACAGCGAATCTTAGGTGACGTAAGCGCGTTCGATAAGATAGTCAAGATCAAACGTTCTACATCGCGTATGCGAAGTTTTTGGCAGAAGATACGCCGAATTCGGAAGCAGCTCGTCTCAGCTATAATTCTCAATGGAGATGATAGATTGTACACCGAAATTAATATTGAGAACAAACCATATGTAGCGTTGCTCGATTCAGGAGCAAGCATTAGTTGCATTGAGGCACTGCCGCTAAAGAGCTGGTAAAGCATCCACAAATGCGAAAGTGTTCTGGTTCAATCAGAACCGCAAACAACTCCAAGTGTTCAGTAGTCGGTCGTCTTGTAAGCGAAATTACATATCGTGGTCAGACGAATCGCATTGAATTTTATATAATTCCCGGACTTAGTCAAGATATTTATTTAGTGATGGATTTTTGGAAGAATTTTGGATTAGTGAATAGAATAGTAGCTGCCAACGGAAAGATTTCAGAACTCGATGTAGGCCGAGACGATGAAGTAATAGACGATTCTAAGAAACACCTGCTCACGAGTCAAGAACAAGGTAGACTAGGAACAGTCATTTGCAAACTGCCATCCTATGAGAGGGAAGGATTAGGGCGAACACCTTTGATGGAGCATAGCATCGATGTAGCTGACGCAAAACCTATCAAGCAGCGTCACTGGCCAGTTTCTCCAGCTAAGGAAATGAGCATGTTTGCAGAAATCGAGCATATGTTAGCATTAGACGTTATAGAAGAATCGAAAAGTCCCTGGAGCAGCAATTGCGTTCTTGTCAAGCGCGGAGAAAAAGTTCGATTGTGTTTAGATTCCAGAGAAGTTAACAAGCTAACTAGAAAGGATGCGTACCCATTGCCACACGTAGACGGAATCATTAGCAGACTACCTCCTGCACGATTCATAACAGGACTTGACATGAAACATGCGTTTTGGCAAATTCCTCTCGAGGAAAAATCTCGACAGTATACAGCTTTTTACAATACCAAACAGGCCATTGTATCAGTACAAAGTCATGCCGTTTGGGTTATGTAACGCTGCACAAACTCTGTGTAGATTAATGGATCAGGTGATACCAGCATCATTGCGAACAAGAGTTTTTGTTTATTTGGATGACTTGTTGGTACTCTCCGACGATTTTGAGTCGCACATGAAGCTGCTCGAAGAAATCGCTGGGTATCTTCGCAAGGCAAATTTAACAATAAATATTGCTAAATCAAAATTTTGCATGCGAGAAGTTAAATATCTCGGATTTATTATTGGGGATGGCCAACTGAAGGTTGATCCTGACAAGGTCAACGCCATTAATGAATTTCCTATCCCAGGTTCCGTAAAACAGCTAAGAAGATTTTTTAGGATTGGCAGGATGGTATAGACGTTTCGTTGATAATTACGCTACCATAACATTTCCTTTAACCGAGCTACTAAAGAAAAAATAAACCGCTTACATGGAATCAGGAAGCAGAAGATGCATTTAAATTGTTAAAAGCAAAGCTAACATCTTCACCGATCTTTTACGAACGCCTGATTTTCAGAAACCATTCATTTTACTATGCGATGCAAGTCTGTATGGACTTGGATGCGTACTCGCGCAAGAGGAGGAGAATGGCATGGAGCTTCCAATAGCGTATATGTCCGAAAAATTGTCCAAAGCGCAGAGAAATTATTCTGTAACAGAATTGGAATGCTTAGCAGTGATTAAGGGCATAAATAAGTTTAGAGCTTATATTGAAGGGCAGGACTTTGTCGTCGTAACAGATCATGCTTTTCTTCAGTGGCTCATGAAGCAAAAGGATTTGACAGGTCGTTTAGCAAGGTGGTCGATCAGGTTACAAGGATTTTCGTTTGAAATTAAACACCGAAGCGGCGCCAAGAATGTCGTCGCAGATGCCTTGTCTCGACGAGATGAATTTAGCATAAGCGAATTAGCAAACTATGGTCCCATTATCGATTTAACCTCGGCAGAGTTTCGCTCAGAAGAATACCTCGAGTTGATTCAGCGGATTCAAATATACCAAGCAAGATTACCGGACCTGAAAATTGTCGATAATTTTGTGTATAAGCGAACTGAACATGCCACAGGTAACAGCATCCAAGAATCAGAGTCATGGAAACTTTGGGTTCCAGTTAAGCTGAGAGCAGATGTTTTGTATCGTGCTCACAATCCTCCAGACTCGGCTCATCTAGGAATGGGAAGAATGGTAGAAAAGCTGAAACGACATTTATTTTGGCCAGGAATGGTGACGCAAACACGTTCTTATATATCCAGTTGTAGCACTTGCAAGTCAACAAAAGGTCCGAATAAGGTTCTTAGACCACCAATGGGCAGGCCAATGACTTCTGAAAGGCCATTTCAGAAAATGTATATGGATCTGTTAGGACCATACCCAAGGTCAAAGAATGGAAACATCGGTCTCTTAATCATCGTGGATCATTGCACGAAGTTTCATTTCCTTCATCCGTTAAAGAAGTTCACTTCGAACCGGATTTGTGAATTTGTAGAAAAGCATGTATTTTACACCTTCGGGGTGCCCGAAACAATCCTAACCGATAACGGCTCGCAGTTTAAGTCAGGATATTTTCAGGCGTTTTTGACTCGTTTCGGAGTGTCGCACATATGCACGGCAATTTATTCGCCGCAGGCAAACGCTAGCGAACGACTCAATCGTTCAGTATTGGCAGCTATTCGTGCATATATCGGCACTGACCACACGAATTGGGATGCAAATTTGAATGAGATAAGCGGATCGCTTAGATCTAATTGGCATCGCAGCACCGGATTTTCTCCATATTTCTTATGCTTCGGGCAGAACATGATTTTTAACGGCAAAGATTACGAGCTCCTTAGGAAGTTGGATTTGGTAGCGGATGATGTAGCTCTCAAAACTCCAGACTTACTACAATTAGCACGATGTAATGCAAAAGAAAACATCACACAAGCTCATACAGCAAACGCTAGAAAATATAATTTACGTAGTAGATCTGTGCAGTTCAAAGTTGGTGATATCGTTCACGCTCGCAGTTTCGCGCAGAGCAATGCTGCGAAGAATTCAGTAGTAAACTGGCTCCTGTCTTTATCAAAGCCAAGGTTAGTAAGAAAATAAGTCCCGTATACTACGAGTTGTCGAATGAAAGTGGGAAATGTTTAGGAGTATATCATTTGAAAGACATTCAAATTTAGTACCGGATATGAATTAGATATTTATATTTCTGAACCGCGTTCTTTTTCAGTGAATATATACGAGAGGCAGTGCTCGCGTAATATTAACTGTGGTGTAGGGTTCAGGTTTTCAGGAATACCCTTACTATTTCAATTTCCAACTATCTGGCAACCCTCCACCATAAATTTCCCTTTTGCACTACACAGCTGATTAGCGGCGATCTCTTTTTGTTCTGATTTTCGATGGTCTGGTGATGCATCGAAAGCAAAAGAATAATATGCTGGAAAACTCCAGTTAATTATTCGTGACATTGTGCAAGGTGGAAGCAAATTTGGCACGTAGGCCATCATAGAAAATCTTCTCGTTCATTTGGTTTGCTGACCCGACAGAAGATAAACGCGTTGCTGCAAAATTGTTAAAATCTAATAAGCCTAGTTGCTAAGTGCCATAAGTACAGTGCACACAACCTCAAATATATTTGTGCAGTAATATATATGTATATACAAATATATGTATAATATTTGTATACATATATTAATATATTAAATTGGTGCAATAAGATCTGCAGCGTTAGTGCCAGTGAGCTGGAACAAAGAAAAAAAGGTAATAAATCGGCAGAATGATTTCGCAGGTAGTCAATAAGTTTTTTGTGTTAGCAGGAGCTCCCAATTTGTAATTTCTGCGGTGTAGCCGACCGATCTGCGCCCTGCGCTTTCGCGCGTTCTTTTGTGCAAATTTTCTGCGGTCGGTCGGCTGATTTTTTGGTACACGCATAACCCCTGACGTGGACTCAGCGTGACCCGGCAATCTGCGCATGGAATATTCTTTTGGAGACAACGCAGTTGCAGAAGCGCTTTTGGCGACACCTGCATAACTCCAGTCAGCTGTGCTCGCGCACACCCGTTCCAAATTGGACGGTGTTGCTACAATTTTTGTATTTTGTCCCTAGACGGAAAAGGCCGGCTCTAGTGCCACTCCACATGGCGATCTAACGTCGTTTGACGATCGCCAGCGTTTGTAAAATCTAATAATTTTGTAATTTTAAGTATATATTGAATATATAACTAATTGAGCTAAAATTCGTTCTTAGATAAAAAAAGAAAGGAATTATTGTAAGCGACATGAGCGTACCCTTGGTGATATAATTACAGCATTACAGAAACATAACCACAATCGCACAGTTTGCATCTTCGATGGGCCCAACGAACACGCACCGGCGGATTAATTTGTGAGTAATACAAAATATATTCAGTGTGAGTACCACTTGCGTTTAAGCAAGACATTATGTGAAATTATATTACTATTGTGAACGGTCGTCGCTCAGATGTAGAAATTGTTTGTAAAGAGATTTGAACGAAAGCTTAAAGAGTTGTATAGTTAAACCGCTAATGCGTCATGTATTCTTTCGCGAATCATGTTCCTTTTTCTTGAATTTATACTTTGAAATATTGTAATCATGTTTGAGTAGATATTAATTAATCTATCGATTGGTAGATCATGTTGAAATCATACAAAATGGAATAATGTAATAAATGAATTGTTAAGGGGTAACCGCCAAATTATTATCGTGTTACCATGGTCGGGTGGGTAAAGAATAGGGGACAGTTAACATCCAAGTCGCCCTAATTCCTGGTTATCGGTCATTATCTTTGGTTAGCCGTGGGTAAAGCCCAGTTATACATATATTTTAGTTGACACAGTAGAAGACAGTAAGTGCACTTATTCTTTTTTATATGTTATGATTTCCATAGAAGGAGGAGGAAAGAACCCACGACATATCCGACGAGCATAGCACAGAGCGATGCTAGAAGTGCACGCCTCCGAATCCTCTATGGACAGTTAGCTGAATGCTACATAATAATAACAATAGAAAGTGGCGCCCAACGTGGGCCCGAGTAAATTAATCTTTGACTATACGGTAGTAAATCTTTTTTACCTTAGAAGTGGGTGTGGTGACCATAATATTGGACCCCAATCAAAATTACTCCGAAGTTGAAGAATCTCTTTGGATCCGAAATCACGATTGCTCACCGTGTAGGATTATTCGAGATAGTGTCCCTCACGAACAAGCTCAGTATTTCCATCCACAGTAAATCTCAAAGTTTAGGTTAAAGACGATATGATGTATGAATTGAGGTTATGGACAGGTGCGTGACACACGTGTTCGGAATTGCGATTTCAATTCTAGTTTTATGAGTTGATCGACCGAAACGTGTCTCATAAGCCAATGGTAATTTCAGGTCATATTATCAAATAAGTAATACAGTTTCGAATTAGCCGCAGTTTAAGTGATTTTTTGGACATCGTCGATAGGAAATGCGATTGTAGTCCGATGCATTACGGCTTAATCGACCATCGCGATCCAAATCATAGAAGGCTTGTTGCATTTCGAGCTTAACTTTCCAGGTTTTAGAACAGCGTTGATAGGCGAGAGGAATTGCAAATGGTTGGAGTTCTTCGACATTTGACTTCAGCATAAAAACATTGTTTAAAAAAACCATTTCGTTTAGTAGTTTTCAATAGAAACAAAGATATGTAAGATAACCAGTGACCAATTTGTATGACAACATCGACAAACCAATCGATAGAGGCTATTTAGTAAAAATATACGAATTCTGAAAGTAAAATACGATGATGGCGGTTCGTCACAGTATGGAGGATCTGCCTGCAGCTTTAAATTCACAAAATATTTCGTGTTCCCTTTGCCAAACTCTTATCAATGGTGGCGAAGAAAGCACAGTTTCGCCATGTGATCATAAATTCCATTTTTCTTGTATAAGCGCACGTTTGAGAGAAACTAACATTTGCCCAACATGTAATCAAGTTTGTACACTTAATTTATTACCCGTCGAAAGTACGCCTAGTATCAATGATACTAACGTTGCGACGATCAATGCACCACTCAGTTTTCGTGGCAGGGGTCAAGCAAGTCGGGGTAGAGGAGAATCTCAGCGTAGAGGAATGACTACCAGGTCTCAGAATCGGAGCCAGCCAACGAAACGACAAGCCGACTGAATGACCCTCTGTTGCTGTGCCTTCACTAACTACCTACTCTCCACTCTCTCCCTCATCCCGGACGCTTTGAATGGCTGTCAAGCCCTGGGCCAGCACATGGCATACATGCAACAACATCGTCGTCCGCTTGTTTGTATCTGGACGCTGTCAGGCAGCTGCAAGCTGAAGTGGCATTAAGATCCTTTCGCCATTTTCTCTCCATTTTTTCTTCATCTTCTATCTTTAACCTGCATCTCCAATCTGCCCCGTCTACACTCAAAAAAACAAGCTTCTCAATCAATCATTTTGGACTCTTGGCTTCAATTTTAAATTAAGTGCACTCAAAGATAAAAAAATGTTTAAATAAACAGTAAAATATAACATTTAAAATAATGAATATTTAAGAAATTTGCAATTGAATGAATTAAATAATCTAAAACAGCAAAATAAATTTGATTTGTTTATTTTGTGTATTATTAGTTATTATCTTACTACTTACTTAATACTGAGATTATTTTATTAATAGCATTTAATTACTTTAAGTAAATCTCAATACCAGTGATCTGATCATTAGTCATTTGCTTTAATTGATTATGAAAATCACTCTAAACAATCATTGTATTAATACCAACATATTTAAATTTGAACATAATTTTTTTTCAGTGTTTTTAACGTGCATCGCAGTTCAACAGATTCGCTCATGGAATTAAGTTCATTGTGATTATTGCCGATGGATTTGCTAACATTAAGCTCGCGTCCTCTCTTTCTCACACTTTATACTGGTCTTTCTCTATCTCGCTCTCTCACACTCACACTTTGTCTTTCTTCTTCTGTTTCTTTGGCCAGCATTCTAGCTGACTCCACAACGATTTAAGCCCACTCGAAACTCCTTTGGTTAAATGAGAAATGGCTTAATTTAGCAGCCATGAAAATTGCATACTTCGTCAGCAAATACGCGTTAACTGCATACATACAGAAAGTGCAACAATTTTTACACTGCATCGTGTGCGTTTGCGTGTGCATTTTGCGTTTAGCGTTTGCGTTTTGCGATTTGCGCTTTGCGGTGCACGCAATCAAAACGAAAGGCGGCCCCTAAAAGTATGCAACGCGAAGCAAGAAGCGCAAAACTGCCGCATTAAATTAATTAAAAACTACAAAATAAATAAGGAAAATGTAAAGAGTAAATAAATGCGCCAGGGACGAAGGGGAGAGTCAACAAAATAAACAAAAATAAAATGGAAAAAAACGACAAATTAAGAAAATGCAGCACACGACAAAATCGAATAAACAGCGCCACAACGAGCGCCCCTCTGTCCATGATAGTTCCAACTTGGGGAAAGGAAAGGGAGAGAAAGGGAAGAAATTGGTTACGAAGCGGAAGGAAGTGAAAGAGCTGGGAATGAGTCAAGAGTTGAGCTGCAAGCGTTAGCTGCAAGGCAAAGGCAAAAGTGCATGCAACTGCAAATGGAAACGATGTCAGAGGCAAACCCAAATCCACACTCCTCTCCTTCTCTCCGCACTCTCTCTCTCTCTCTCTTGCCATGGCAAACACGTGAGGTCAGGTCGCTCGTTCATTAATCAAAACAATTAACGAGGCCGCATTTGCGCGACGTTTCCGTTTTTTGTGAAGTGGCCGCACGTAGCCAAAAATAATGAGCAGACTTATTAAGCGCGTCGACCTAATACGTTTTGGCCATGGTTTATACGTTTATTTTGGAACGGATTCCAACTGTATAGAACTGAGTGTAGGAAGTGGCGATGCTATATCAAAACCGCAGCTTAACGAGACGCCAGCAAAAACCATAACAATAAGCAATTTGTCAAGCACATTGACCACATCCACAAATTTCTACGAGGCGGGCGATGGCGAATCGTCGCCACGCCGTTCCACTTATGCCAGGAAAACATAAATTTAACGCCAAGAAGTTCAACCAAGTGCCATCTCCATGGCACTTTTCGCATCCCGCTTTTCACTTTTCCACTCTCCTCGCTCCACCACCCAAACGTCGTGCGGCCCAACAGCGCGGACCATTTGGTTTAGTTCTCCGTTGGGGGTCCTTCTGTCTCCTGCCCGACTGCGCATGAGAAATGATCGGCTGTCATCCATGCATTTACCCCATTTCTACTCAATTCTGCTTCCTTCAAAAGATATTGGATACTCGTTTATGCAGTGCAAGTTTCATTTTCAAATATGTCGAGCTGTTTGCAATCAAATGCTGACACCAAGTAATCGTATCAGTCAGGAATTGTCACTCTTAATCGAACATCGCTACACCGGTGCTAGTTTCGTTGTCATTTGGTTTTTGGTCGAGAATTGAGGAGCTTAAAAGTAGTAAAAATAAAATTTAATAAATGTAACCGTTTAATAAGGTACTTAGTTTAAGTTTAATACTTCAAGCAGCTGTATCCATGCACATTAGTAGTTATTTCGGGTACAGTTTCCATCATTACACATCAGTAATCAATAATTTTATGGTATTAAAGTGTGCACGCTCTTCAGTGCAGTACAGATCAGCTTACAATTTGTTGTATGAAATTGTGCGCTGATTCAGTAGCTGTCTCTGGTTTCAATTTGGTTGCCAGTCTCACTCTGATTGGAGTTGATAATCAAAGAGTACATGTGGAAACATTCCGTCTGTCTCTTTTCCCCTTTATCCCTCCCTCTCTCTCTGCCGCTATCTATCTGCTGCTGTGACCGCCAACAGCGCTGTCCGTTTGTTGTTCGCTTCGTTTATGCAACAATTAAAATTCGCAAGGAGCGTGATTGTAAATTAAAAAGATTAAAAAATGTGTGACATATGCGTGCGGTTTACATATTTGGCTCTTTTTATTTTGGTAAAAACGCGTGGCCTCCAGCAATTACAATTGCAAAAAAAAGACAGACTATTACATACCTTAACTTTTATAATTCATATATATTGAAAGCATAGAAGAATTGAGTGTATAATTATTAGACTTTTTGTGCCTTTATAGAGGATTATCAATTACATATCAAATTAACTGATTAACTTTTTTACAGAGTATACTCTAGGTACAGATAGAGTTGAAATTTCCAGCGGCCTCACATGATATATGCACAGACTTTTATTTATGATTTCCGTTGATAAATGCGCCCAATCATGGCGAGCATGTGCCGTTGCTCTGTTATTAAAAACATAACCTTATCGAAAGCATGCAACATGATGGCGCACACCTTCCGGCGTGGTTTTCATACATATCGAAGGTACTGCGGCTGCCACTGCTGTTGTCACTGCTGCTACTCCTGTTCCTCTGCTACTGCTGATGATGTTGCACTAGAAGCGCAGCCTTGACACCTGCCGCGTAGCGCAAACTTTGCAATTAACTGAACTGTTGCAGTTGGCAACTTTGTCCTCAATTGCTGCTTAGGGGCTAAAGCGGTGTTGCATTTAGCCATTTGGCTTTTTAGCCCTTAGTCGGCAAACTGCTAACGTCCATGGCCAAAGGCGCGAACTTCTTTAAGTTTAATTATTTTTCAAAAATGCGAAAAACGAAAATTGGATTTCGACGTAGAGACGTCTCCTATTTTATTTACACTGCGCCATCCAATCTCAGCATGCAGCCTTGTAAATCAGTCAGTCCGGAAAGAGGATTGTCAGAGAGGCAGGGAGTGGAAGGTGGAAAGAGGGGAATTGGGACTAAGAGAGAGCTACTCTTCCTCTGAATCTCTCTTTATTCACTTCCACTTGCTCCGCTGTCAGTGTTGCTATGTTGGCTACAGTATAGCTACAAATTCGCTGACATTTTATTAGCTAGAAATTTAACTATTCAAAAATATAATTTATTTAAAATATGAATCGATTATATGTTTAAAGACGTGCGTTTAAGCTTTAAATAAAATAATTTTTTCTATATTTCTTTTAACAGAAAATAAGTAAAAAGAAAAGCTTTTAGTGTTAACAATAATTTTACTTATATTATAATTTTTAAGATTTAACTAGTTTAGTTTCTTCTACCTTATGTGCTTAAAACAGTTAGCTTTTTATGCCCAAGATATGCTGGCAACACTGGCTAAGGTAAGAGTCAGCTCCTGTTTTTACTCCGGCCAGCATATTTGTTTTGTTGTAAATCACAAGCAGCTTCAACGAAAATGTTGCCATTGCACCACACCATGTTACCACCGCACCACTGTACCTCTGCACCACTACACATGCCACTTTACACCCAGTGCAAACACGATTTTCATTTGTATCGCATAGCCTTCGGGGGGATTGGAGTGGGCGCAGCAGGACGGGGGTGCTCGCGTTATTTATGCACACCCAGGCACGCCCACAAGCCCGCCTTCTTATGCTGGACTCAAAGTGGGTGGAGGGGCTAGCAGTGGTCGGAGTGGGGCAGAAAACACGGCACATAGCTGTTGCATATTTTTTTTCGCCATATTTTTATTTTCCTTTAGCTGTTGTTGCTGTTTAACAAAGCGCATAAATTCGCTTGCAACTGTGTCCTCGGGCGCAGCACATTGGACTGTTGGACTCACGACGTCCGACTGCCTGGCTGACCTGCTGGCACCCCCTCTCACCCCATCTGTCCCTATCAAACCCCAGCTCAAAGTGTTCGTTTCGGCTTGCTGCGCTTTCTCTCATCTGCCTTTCTCCTGTTTATTTCGTATTTTTTACATTTCTTTATTTTTTTTGTTGTTTGTTTCTTTCTCTGTTTGTTTGTGAGCTGGTCAAAACGATTTTACTCTGGCTTGCTGGC
This sequence comes from Drosophila nigrodunni, assembly GCA_020829145.1. Taxonomy (NCBI): domain Eukaryota; kingdom Metazoa; phylum Arthropoda; class Insecta; order Diptera; family Drosophilidae; genus Drosophila; species Drosophila nigrodunni. The sequence goes on from JACVCZ010000001.1 coordinate 12,657,242, forward strand.
CACTCACACCCCCATGCCGCCATAAGCATATGCAAAATGTTATATTCTGGCCCCTCTTATCTGGCAAGCAGGCGACAGGGCAGCACCCCGCCCTCTGTCCTACTCCCGATCAGAAGCAACCCAACCCAATCGCGGTATGTATGTATATATAATAAAAAGTAACGCTTGCAACTTAATCTCTGACAGCTCGTTACCCGCTTTGCATGAGCACAATATTCATGAGCTGCTAAGCTCAAGTTACACTCTTGTGACCCCAAACAGAGCTCGACCTTTTTCTGGCAAGTGAGTGTGATAGAGAGATTTGCAAAGGGGTGCTGTGTGAGGGAGAGAGAGAGAGAGCGGCAGGGAAAGATATTGTTTCACCTGACATTTTTTGTTAAATTTTATTTATGCATTTCCACAATTTTGCAACTTTTGTGTGACTTTGACAATTCGATTGAATTACCAGCTTAGTCTAACCAGCGACAGAAGGATACGTATGGGTTGTGGTGTACATGGGTGTGTGTGTGTGTGTGTCTACCACAGAATATATATAATTACCAATGGTGACCGCGCCAAGGGCTCAAATGTGCCCGATAAGCGAACTTCTGACGCGCACGTCGCTGATAAGCAGCTGCCACACGCACAACCATCACGCACACACACACACCCACCCATACACACTCACACAATTAGCTGTGGCTAATACCCATTGCACAGAGGCCACACATTAAGCATTCATTGGTCAGCTGGGACAAGTGTTGTTGCTGCTGCTGCTGCTGCCAACAACAACAACAGCAACAACAGCAGCTGCGTGCTGCCAAAAGTAAATGAGCAATTGACTTTCCGCCACGCCCACATTTGGGTATTTGGTGGTGTGGTAGATACGCGGAAACTCGCATGTGCATTATCTTTGCGTTTTAATGTGTCGTTTTATAAATAATTACAAATTCCCATAAATTATGCATTTTAATTTACATTTATTTACACAGCATCCAAGTCGATCCGCATCGCAGCTCATTTTGCCATTGATTTATTGTTTTGCATTTATTGGTCCGAATGGTACGAGTGGTCCGGGTGGTCAGAGTTGTCCGACTTCTACCGACCGAGGACATTAAATAATTGTGCATTTATATGATTTAATTTGTGGCCAAGGGCAGCCAGGCGGCAAAACTGTGCCACGAGCATTGACTAATTGCAAATACTTGCGACTACAATTTAATATCCTTCTTCACCCCTCTCACTCTCACTCTCTCTCTCTCTCTCTCTCTCTTTTCGCTCTCTGTCGCCATATCTCTCTCTTCCACTTACTCATGCTGTTATTGAGGTTACTAGGCTACCAGAGGATCCGTATGGTCGCACGCACCGGAAATCTGTCGAAACCAAAGAGACACAAACACACACGCACACAAGTACACAGTTAACACATACATGGCCAAAGCCAGAGGCATTTAATTGGTCAAGGGAATGAAACATGAACGAGGAGGAGGGAAGTTGTCATTCGGCTATATAAATAGATGATGAATGTGTGACCACACTGGTATATCCGTAGCTTCTCTCTCGCTCTGCCGCTCCATATCACTCTCACTCTTCCTCTCTCTCTCCCTCTGTTTGTATATTCACACAGCCCCACAAAGCACATGTGTTGGCATGTTCTTGTATGTATATGCGAGTGTGTGGTGTGTTGGTTAAGAATTATAAATTATGTCCAAATTAAATTCGAATCTTGTTGAAATTACCGCATATTTGGTTTAGTTTATCCAGCACAAGCGAAGGTTATGCTTAATGTAGATTATTGCATTAAGACTTATAAAAACTGTGGTTATTCACTTGCTGTTAAATGGGAATGTTACATTGCTGCTATTTACAGGCTAGCCACAGTGGGAAGTAACAGAGTTGATGTTAACAGATAGTTAACATTCTGCTAGATGATTTCCCCAAAATGGCAGCAACAAATATTTAAAATAAAATTTAGAATACTTAAAAAGTTAAGAATGAATATATGATTTATATTAAGGAAGGAGGGAAGCAAGTTTTGAAGGAACATGGACTTGGTTATAATACCGCTGAATTAATCAATAAAACGCATCGATAAATTACAAAAAACGGTAGTTTGCAAATTTGTTAATTCGGTGTACAGAGATAAAGAGTTAACTTTGACCTAGTTGAAAACCCTGACCATTTAAGAAGCACTTAGCTATGAATCTGATGAGTCGGCAAGTTATTCTGGAGCTAAATGGAGCGCTTGGAAATGTGAGCGAGGAGCAGCCAATCGACGGCTGAAATGAAGCGAACTCAAGTGCGACATTCTCTAATGCTGACGAAAGGAGGAAATGAGAAAAGGCGATCCAAGTAAATGGCCAAATCAGCAGTGGCGAGAAGAAGGCACGAAAAAGTATAAGAAGACTTCAAAATTACTTATAAGTAGAAAGTTGTACAAGTTTCTGCTCTTTCATATATTTTTTCATTTTTTTCTCTCTTCTCCTCTCCCTCTCTCTCTCTCTCTGCTGCTTCCCAGCCGCTCTACTGCTGCTGATGCACATGTAAGACATTTTGAGCTATGACAGCAGAGGCAAAAGTCGTTAAAACTTTATGAAAGTCAAACAGAAGAGCGTACAAGGACGAAAAAATAAAAATAAAATGAAATAAGAACAAAACAGGGCGAAAAACAACAAAGACGGGAAAAAAGAGGAAAATAACTAAGGGCAACGAGACATGGCGACTGTGGAAATGGTCAACTGTTTTAGCTGCCATCACTACCAACTAGCCATCCCGATTATGGCAGTTTGTATATATGTAGCTTTACTTATCCTATTTATATACCAACTATACATTATGTTCTTTGGTTTGTTGTGCATTATTTGGTTTTTGCTTTGCATTTGCAATTTGTATTTTTTTTTTTTTGCCTTGTAACATTGCGCCATAAATGCTGCCAATGTTGGACAGTTGAGGACAGTGAAGAACGAGAGAGCGGCGCAGCTTAACAACAATGACAATGTCAACCTTAGCCACATCCACTCATCCTTTAAGCCACTCATCCATTCACCCACACCGGCGCCACATGCTCCATCTTGTCGTGGCAAGCGGCTGTCAAGCGCTTTTTCCGCTTGCAAAATGATTTGATGGCGGCACATCCGCTCCAAGTGGGGATCCATCGTCGTCCGGTTGGTCGCTCGAGTTGGTTCCGCGCTGTTTGCGCTGTTCCTTGACGCTGCTTGCTGCCTGCTGCATAACATAATCTTTCATATTGTCATTTTTTGCATTATGCGACAGTTTTCCCCCAGTTGTCCCCTAAGTTTTCTCAGTCAACGCCAGTATGGGTTAGTCCGTGCTCCATATTCTAAGCCAAAGCCAAGCCAATGCTAAAGTCCAGGCCCAACGTTATCAATTTGCACACTGAAGTTTGTATTTAACTTTTGACTTTCCACTTTTCTTTTCTTACCGCTCTCTTTCCATTCTATCATTCACTCTCTTCTTCTCTTTTTGTATGGTCACCTGCCAGGCATTTGCTAGTTACGCCCCTTGGCCGCCCCCCATTTTAATTTTAACTGTCACAGCCGAGCGTTGAAATCATAAATTTTATTAAGCGCAACCAGGCGGCCATTTTGGAAATTGACCCGACTCCAGGCGAGTTCTCAGCTCGAAGCTCCCAGCTTTCAGCTCACAACTCTCATCTCTCATCTCTCAGCTCCCAGTTCTCAGTTCTATTAGCGCAGTTTAATAAAAAAGTTTGAGCGTCGCTTAAGTGGGTTGCCCATTGGGTAAGAGGAGACGCAGCGTGCGCGGCAGTGAGAAGAATCGAGAACTCCAAGAGACCAGAGACCACTGCGGTTAATATAGGTACGTGCATATATACATATTTATTACATGCATGCACTGATAAAAACAAGTTTTCTTATTATACGATTTTATCACCTCTTCCATTGAAAAACTTTATTAAAAAAGTAAAACGAATTTAATTATGAAAATGTCTTTGTCTTTGAAGTCATTTAATTTAAGAATAGAATTCAGTTTATAATTGTTTTAAGATCAAATAAGTTTTCAATAAATGTTGTTATATATTTTAATAATTTTAATAATTTTCCCTACATTTTTGCTGCTTAAATTGTCTTTAGTCTTAATATTATATTGTAATAGACCTTATGCTTTGGGCCAGAAGTGACTTTTTGAACAGTGTATGCATGAGGTGGGTATAAATACGTTTGGTAAACTTTTTTAATGCTTTGCCTCAGCAGATGAAGCTGTACCAGCAGCAGCGCCACCAGAAAGTTGGGGGAAAACGAGGAGGAAGTAGGAAAAGCGGCAGAAGCATTTTTTATGATGTGCTTCCTTTTTGGTTTTGGTTTCGGTTCGGTTTCAGCTTCAGCTTCATCTTCGTCTTCTGTTTTTCAGACTACGAGTTTTGGGCTTGGGTTCGCTGCTGCTTCTAATAAAGTCATCATAATAACTTCATCATTATTGGCGCATAAAACAAAATTTATTTCTTTCACTTTCATACATTAAGCAAGCAAAGTACAAAGTAAAAGACAAAATAAATGCCTTTATGTGCCGCAAGTTTCAGCCTCCATCTTATCTGAGGGCAAACATCTATGGACGATACCTTGTCCATTTAAAATATATACAGACTTGTATATATTTGTATATTTTCTGGTATACACACTCATACAACTCCTTGCGTATGTTTGGGGCATTTTTTATGCGTTTACGCATTTAATGAACTATGATGAGGGTCAGAGACAGACAATCGAACGGTTTCTTCTCCCTTGGCGGCATCAAAATCGGCACCCTTTTTTTTTTTTTTTTTCTTTTGATTTTATTGAACCTTTTTATTAACTTTTTCATAGCCGAGGCAATTTATTGCCATATTTTTGGCATTCTGCTGACCAGTCCGACGGCCCGTTGGTCCTGCCAATCATGAGTTTTCAATAATTTTTAAATATTTCAACAGCTTTGGTGCTTTGGAATTGTAATTGCGGAGATGCCAATGAGAAATGGCAAACGTTTTATTTATGCATATTTTTAAACGAACAACAGAACAGCAAAATTCACATAGGTGTGGAATATAAATTGCGAAACGAGTTGTTGTTGCTGTTGGTGCTGCAGCTGCAACAACAAGGGACAACAACAAGAACAACAACAACAAAATACCCAACAAGACAAACTTAACTAACTGTAAAATTTCTTATTGTGATTGCGTTTGTCATTGCGTTAGTTTACAACTCTGCACACAACGTAGTACGCCCACTCGCCCACACGCCCACACGCCCATACACACCTGCGCATTGCCATACACACCCACACCCATACTCACACATATGTCACAGAAGTTTGCCATTGTTCGTTGCGCGAACATCTGAAAATCTAAGTTATGAAAATCTGTGCGAAAATGCTCGCAGCTTCGCAACTAAAGCGCATTGAACTGTGCAAATTGCGAGCAATTTAATTTTCTTTTTTCTCTACTCCACTCTTTTCTTTTCTCTTGCTTTTTTTTCTATGCTCATTCTATATTTTCTTTTATTCCAGAAATCAGCTGGCAGCACCGCCCAGCGATGCTCAGCAATGCCCATCCCCACATTACCTGCCCCCCGCAGGCGTGCAAAAACTTTGCGTAATACCAAAAAGTGCTCGCAGCACATTTGGAGTGCAAACTTTATATTAGAGTTGAAGTGCCACAAACACCCACTCACACACACGCACCGCACACACACGCATACTCGATAGTGGCAAGTAAGTAGAGTAAGTAGAAAAGTACAAGTACGTGGCATCCACCTCTCTCTTGGGTGGAGTTGAGTTCAGTTGCATTGGCCTCCATCTCCCTCTCTTTGTCCCGCACACTCCCCCTCTCTCTTTCTTTCTCTCACTGTTATTTATGGCTTGCTTATGCTATAACGAACTGCAGTTGCAACGGCAATGGCAATGGCAACAACACAAAAGCGCAGCAGCACAATGCAATGAGCCAATGTGAGGATGCGACAATGCGTGGCAAGACGTCAGCTCAACTACTTGCAACGAGTCGTCGTCCTTTGGGCAAAGTTCATGCAACTCCCTCCCTCTCTCACTCGGCCTCGCTCTCTCTGCTTCGCTTTCGCGTTGCAAACGCATTTTGCGTATTTTCGTGTAATTTGGAAAATATTTCATAAGTAGTTGAATCTCAGCGGCAAGAGACATGGGCAAGGGGAATTGGACGGTGGCGTGGGACAGTGCGTAGTGAAGTGTAAGGCAATTGGCTGTCAGTTAAAAGCAGGCGCGTGCCACGTTTATACTTCCTACTGCCACACTGCTACAAATTAATCGTAAAAAATAAAACATTTCAATTAAAATGATTTTAAAAGATTTTAACATTAATAATCAAGGAAATTAAATGTTAAAATCATGTTTCATTGCAAATAAAAATATTCATCTTTATACCAGTGAAATCATGTTGAAGTTTTGCTATTTTCCACATTCCTTTCCTTTCCACTTATTGTAATCTTCCCATGTCTTTACTGCACTACACTTACACGCATCATTCCTCAGGGATTAATGAATACATTGAACAAAATAAGTAGAAATTTTTCTGTTTTTTTATATCGTTCCCTCAATTTCCACACATTTCCCTTGGGTTCATCCTTTCGCTTTTATTATTTCATCAGCTCGCCTGCAGGAATAACCAATTAAATTGCATAATTTCAGATTTATTATTAATTCACCTAGTTTGCAGTTGGCTCGCAGTTGAAAATTGTTGTTGTTGCTGTTATTGCCACACATTGTGGCACATTAATGGGGCAATACAAAGTGTTTGAAATCTCACAATGCGGGCAAACTGGGAACAAGTCAATAAAAATAAATATAAAAAATAATTTTGCAAATTGCGCGCACTTAATGAGTTTCATATGTGTGCAGTATTTGTGTGTGTGTTTTTTTCTACTTTTATTTTTTTGTTATGTATTTTAATTAATGCCACACACACGTTCACACAAACACACACATATGCTACCACACCAATAGAGCGTACATATGTTTAAATAAAAAATAATTATAATTCCCTAGTATTATGTGTTGGAAACAATTTTTTTACTCGCTAAACTTTGTATAAACTAATAAGTGGCTTTGGGGAATTTAGCCTAATAAAAGGGAAAAGAGTGTATTAAATACAGATTGAAACAAAAACATGTTAAGTACTTCAAAACAAAAGAAACCTGTTGCAAATTTTGGCTATTTGTAATTTGTTAATCATTCTCTTACACCAGAAATTATTTTCCATTTGTTCCGGCGGAAGCGTATGCAAAATTCGGCATTTGTTGCTTTATTTCCCAAGCGGCGTCGCATGGCAAAGGTTGCAAAATCAAAACTAATTTAATCATGTTAATATAATTACAAAAATTAAGCCGTAATCATCACACACACACACACTCACACCACATACACACATACTGTGTATGCAGAATGAGACCGAGTCTAACACCTGACAGCAGCAACAAACGCACAGCAAAACGACCCAAATTATTTTTAATTCCCCGCAGGATAAGCGCCACATTCACATACCAGCACCAGTAAGAACACACACAGTGGAGTCACTGAGGACCCAAAAGCCGCCTTAACGCGACTCCTGCCTCAACTGCAATTTATTCCAAAGCGTCGCGTGCTGCGCATATTAACAAAATGATTATGAAATTCATAATTACAACGCTGTACTAGATATACGAGTGTGTATGTTGTGTGTGTGTGTGTGTGTGAGTTTGTTTCTGTGTGTGTTGTGTGTGCTGGGCCCATTGTGTATTGTAAGCTGCGTCAACACATTTGCCAGCCGACGCCTACAATACAGTTTCCCTTACCTCCCTCTCTACATACCCCTCTAACGGACCCGTCCAGTGGGAGGCTGAGAGTCTGTAGTCTGAGCAGCTTGGGCCACATGGTGTATACGTAATTTTCAATGCTGCTTAAATATTTGACGCTTACGGCACGTGATTAAATTAAATGCGCTGCCAAGCACATTGCGACACAACTAATTAAAAACGCCCAACAATGCGTCCAACCTCTCTTCCATCTCCTCCCCCTCTTAGGGATAGAGCCCTTCCCCTATTAGATATTCGCATTGAAAGCCAAATCGATTGAATTTTTCGTTACCAGCTCTAATCAAATTCGGAGCAATGACCACTTGAACTGCGTACATTTTCATATGTGCACGAAATTCCCCTTGGTGTTTGGCCATCTGATAAAGCCGCATAATGCGGTTATTGTCTCTGGCACTGACTATGTGTGTGTGCATGCACTGCAAAAATTAACGGCTTCTAAAGAAAATCTTATTAAAAGTTTTCAGTCTGTAAGTCACAATAATAATTTAGTTTTTAATCATTTTAGTTTCAGAATTTTGAGTTTTACATTCATTTTTTTTCGTAATTATAACTTAAGTTTTTATCAGTGTATATACAAATGTATATAGAGATATCCCACAGGGGCTTAGATGCGTAATCCAATAAATTGCAACTGAGTTGTTCGCATTACGCGCTGTTAACCTGTGCCGAGAGACCTTTCCCCAAAATCAAATGCACTTAACTAAATGCTGCGCTCAAAAGTAGGCAACGAAATTCGGCATTCGGCATTCAACATTCGACATTCGAGGTTTGGAAGCACGAGAAAAAGTATTTGAAGCATAAAAAGTGAGCTTAAGAAAATTGTTAAAATGGGGGAGGCGTTACTCCCTTTGGGCAGCCCCAAAAGCTGGTGTATATATATTTTAAGTTAATTGAAAAGTGGCAAAAGGAAATAAAAAGGAAAAGGTTTGGGCTTGGGTTTTTGGGTTTAGGACGGACTTTTGCTCGTTTTTAGGATGATATTTATGATTGTGCGTAGGCAGAACTTGTTGAATGTGTTTGTGTGCAGTGGTCTGGTTGAGATTTCAGACACTTACTGAGCAATGTGCTTAAACCTCATTTATATTTCATGACTGGGCCAGCAAAAAAAATTGTAATTGCATTACCACGAAACAAGAAGTCAGACTGTTTGCAGTTTGTAGTGATCAGGTGAGGCAGGTATATATGTGTGTGTAGCTCTTAGCTGGGCCGAAAATTGAAACACACTTGAAAAATGAAGTAGCCAACGTGTACAGTTGTTGGCCAGCAAACCATTTCCTCCATTTCCTCCACTCCCGTCGCACCACTTTCCTCGTCAGCAGTAACAACATTTTTATGAATTTTTAAAATTGTTGCTGCTTTGGCGGTGCCGGCGCTGATTTCGCAGTCATGGGCAGAGGTGGACGTGGAACGTGTGGGACCCGTAGACTCAAATGTCTGGCCACTTGTTACCTATTTTACGTGGCCACAAACGATGCCGGCCACTCCTGACCAATGGCTTGGGTGTGTGTAAGTGTGTGTGTGTGTGGGGCAGAGTCTGTGGCCGAGGTACTTAAGTTAAATGGCATATACTTACTTGCCTTGGCTTTTGGCTCGTTGCCTCGACTTTGGCCAGTCGACATCAATTTAAATTGAATTTTCACTTACCACGTTTGGTATGCGGCACAGCTGGCCGGCAATTTGTACCCTGTATTAGCCTAATGTAAAATTTACACATCAAACTTGCCTTCTGCTTTGAGGTCTAAAAGCCAGTGAGATCTACCAAACCACTGAGCCACTGAACCGCTGAACCTCTGAGCCAATGAACATGGAAGGTTTTGCCCAAAATGCTGGAAACTCAAACTCTTAATTGATTAGACGTCACATTTAATTAGCAGTGAATATCGAAATTTGCCATAGAATTTAGAAGATGACTCGTGAGTATTACCAATTATGCTAATTAAAGGCCTCGACAACAACAATACGAACAGCAACAGTAAAGGTACAAAGTTCATCAATGCGTGCAAAATATGAGGCTATTTTTAAGCATTCAAAATTGGCTGACAACATCCCAAAGACAACTGACAAGAGGCAACTGGCAACTGGTAACTGGCAACAGGCAGCAGACAGCCAAGGCTTAGTAGACAAGGCAAAAAAAGGGCTGCTGGCTGAAAAATTGGCAACCCAAGCGTAATTATCAGCATTTACCAGAAAAGCTAACACAGTTTGAACTGGATGGGTGGGAAAGCAGAGAGGAAGAGAGGGCAGCAAGTTAAACTTAAGCTTCGGTTGCAATTGACAAATTAACATAAGAATTGCTGGGTTGCCTGGGTGAATGATATAACTGGATTCTTAACGAACCTGTTGATGAATCAAACACGATATTCAAATTCGGCAGACTATGAGTCGTGGGCCTGGGCGTGGTCGTGGGCATGGGCGTGGCCTTGCATTGTCTGCTTAACGCTTGCTGCACTAATTCAATTAAATATTTGTCTTTGTAGTTTCGCTCAAACAAGGCACAAAAAAAGAAACAAAAAAAACAAGAACAACAGGGGAAGACAAAAAACAAAGATAAAAACCAAACGAGCGTATGACAAAGACAAAGCCAGGATGTCTAAGGATAAACATACCGTTATAGTGGCCCATCCCAACAGACAGTCAGACAGGCAGGGCGAGGAGTATGGAGACTGAAGACAGCCAGTCAGTCGGGCTGAAAGCTATAATGCAAATATTGTATAACGTAAGCACTATACATAGGGCTTTCCCCTCAAGAAAAGTGAGAGCTGTGACAGCACGAGCCAGGGAGTATGAGGCTAAGTCTGAGATTGGGAGAACTGTAGATGGTGGCGGAGAAGGAGGTGGAGAACTGGGCGTGATCGTGGACTGTGCAGCAAGCAATAAATTTATTGCTTTTGGGAATTTTCCACTTGATGGCATTTAATGCGATTTAGTATTTAAATGAAGCAGCCCACGGGCATCGAGCATCGGGCATCAGGCACTGGGACACTACGTCCGGATTCGCGCTGAGAGTGATAGAAATGATGAGGACAACAAGGACGATAAACTCATTGGAGCGCATTAAAATAATCTTAGCCAAGGCAAGGCATAAACACACTCTTACATATCTGCTAACTAAGGTCTCAAAATATAAGCTTAACTCAGTGCTTCTACGTTACCTCTTAATAATGAGCATTTTACCGCTAAATGTTCAACCAAGTACTTTTTTTCTGGATAAATAAATTAGTTCGTCAATGCAAATGCATATGGACATATTCCTACTTACTTCGTTTTGGCTGATACTTTAGCATATTATGTCCATGAAAGCACACAAAACTCCCACACGAGTCTCATGTGTCGAAGCTGCTTTTGAAAATAGATGATTGAAAACTCTCTGGATGCAGGCAAATATTCGCTGGGTACAGTCGCAAGCGAGTGCAATGCCCCAAACTGATTGACAGGGTAATCTAAAAAGCTTTTACAGTACCCAGATTACAGCGAGAGTTGCTACTAAAGTTTGTCAAAAAATAACAAAAGCTTTAAAACAGAACAATCCGTTTCACTTCTATCAGTTATTTATTTATTTAGCTACACCTAAAAGTATGCAACACTTTTATGCAGGTTGATTTCAGCAGCGATGGGAAACAAATTTAATAAACTTACCTCGCGTTGCCATAAAGCACGTTAGATTTCATTTTAAAGAGCATTTTAGTTTAAGAGTCGCATTAAATACGATTTAAAGGATTTAATAAAGCGCCTCACAGATTTCCGAGAAATAATGCAGATCTTTGTTTGGGCGTTGAATAAATGGACATCAAGACTTGGTTGGTTGAGCACAAAAATTGAACTGACTTTATTCCTTAAAATCCTAGGTCTTATATAGCTACAAATTACAGCGGAGTACAGCTCTCCTCTAAGAATTTGGTGTTGTACCCCACGCACAGGATAGAGCGTGGTTTTATATTTAGAACTATTTTTATCTCAGGCTTCGTTGCCAAGCATGGGAACGGGTCGCCAGCATAGATACAAATATATTCTTAGATTATACATTTTTGAGTTTACATAGTCTCTTAAAATAATCTCTCCGGTGTTCTAGTTTCATTGCTTGAACATTCTGCCAAGGGCCACAAAAAGGTGGTAGTTTAAATACAATGGCATTGACATATTAACCTTAGAGTAAACATTTTTATTTTTTGTTTTATTTTTATATGTGAGGAAACGTGATCGTTTGTAGTCTTCTTGTTACATTTATTTTTCTTATTATGTATACAATTATAACTAACAATATTATCAAACAAATTCCTAAAGATAGGTGACCGGATACATGATGAAAGTTAAGGTTTTTTAATTCAAAATGATGATTTTTAATGTCATATAGGTCATTCTTTAATTGATCTATCTCTACTGTATGGTTGATAATTGGATATCTCAATGGATCCCATATAATTTTCGGTATCTCACTTACATTACTTATATAATAAGGTGACAATTTTTCGTAACTTTCGGAGTGAATTACATAATTTGCAACTAGAATTTTATCAACTGTTCTAGCAGTACAATCTGACTTAATAGATAATATACCTTGTTCCGGTAAGTCAATAATTTCCTGGTGAGTATGGCTACACTGAATATTTGCTTTAGTATTAGTTGGTACTTTGAAAAGCCAACTACCCTTTCTATTTAATTCAACCCAATAGTTTGAGTAAGTTGATATCATTTTATAGACACAATTCGATGGTCTATTCGGCTTAAAAGGTGAGACCTCGCAAGAGTCATCATTTGCATTATTCCATGGCCAGTTTCCTTCGCAAATTCGTTTATTTTGTTGCCAATGCTTGCATTTGTTTAGCGCTGCTTCTGACATTAAATTATACGAATCAATTGCAAAGTTATACACTATGTATGGGAACTTTAGATCGGCAATTATTATTCCCTGTTGGTTTTTAATTGGTAAGGGAATAATTTTAAATACCTGAGATGAATGTCTATTGAATAAAGGTATTTTTGCATTTATTATTATTTTTTTGTCTAAATACAACCCTTTTGCAGTTAGCAAAGTATAAATTTCTTTTTAGTTCCGCACCAGTTCTTTTTTCCTGGTAGAACAAGTGTATCAGGTATTTTGTCTTTAATGTAACTAATTTCCTTTTTAGTTGATTTGGTTTTAATATATTAGTGTTTAATTTTCCATGATTGACGTCAATAAGCAAGCTGATTACTCCAGCTTGAACCTTTTCACATTCATCAATCAATGAGTTCAACTGTTTTGTTATCATAAAGAACTTTATTGATTCCTTATATACAAAATAGCTTTCCTTAAGAAGTTCGGTCATGTTGTCTACTCGTAGATTCATACTGTAAAAGTTTTTATTTACTTCGTCTATTGTTTGTTTCAGAATGTTTTCAGTGGAATCAATTACGGAAGCCTGTTTTTGGCTAGATTGTCTATGTTATGTTGATTTTCTAACAACACAATCATATTTTCTTCCATTTGAGTTCTATCATCTGCATCCATGAGCCCGAATACCATATGATATAAAGATCCTACGAAATCTAAGGGTGATCTTTTCTGTCTTGGAGTTCTCTGCGTCATAAAAGGCTATTGTTTTCCTCTACATCATCGATTTGTCTTTGCATGTTGTTCAGTACCAAATTACATTGCTCCTCAAAATCATGCAATTTTCTACAAATCATTCGCATCTTTTGTATAATTTCTTTCCCTTTCTCTATCATAACGAAGTAAGTGTCCATATCATAAAACACAACTAAATCCCATGATGACGTTATTACTTCTACGTCACCCATCGGATCCAAGTATATTGATGCTGTACTGTTGACTTGTTCAACTGTCCATTTCTTTATTTCGGTCTTAATTGGAACCGCATTGGATACTTGACAAATCAGCATTAACATCATCATGGCTAAATACAATCCGATTTTTGAAAGCCTACCTCCTCTAGTTGAGCGTTCCTCATTTTAGAGTCTTCTCCTGACTCTTGGACTCCAATTAGAGGACATATTTTACTAATAGGACGCGTTACCAATCCTTCTTGTACTCTTATCTTCGCTACTCTAACTTTTCATCTGCGCCTTTATGAACTTCCTCAATTTTCCCTAGGGGCCATCTCGCTGGATGACAATTTTCGGATTTAATTAACACTATTTGCCCTTTTTCGATATTTTTATTTTCACGTTTCCATTTATTTCTTTGCTGTAAAGTATGTAAATAGTCTTCTTTCCATTTTAACCAAAATTCATTTTTAATCCTTTTAATTAATTTCCATCTGTCTAAATTGTTTATCTTCTCCTCATTTATAGACTCTATTACTTCCAAATTAGGTCTACCAATCAGAAAATGTCCCGGCGTTAATATCTCCATGTCCTCAATATCTTCTCCAGTAGTGTATAGGGACGAGAATTTAGCACTCCTTCAATCTGGCATAACAGAGTTGCAAACTCTTCATAAGTTAAAATCGTATCACCAATTGTTCTTTTTAAGTGATATTTCACCGATTTAACTCCCGCTTCCCAAATGCCACCGAAATGCGGTCCTGCCGGCGGGATAAAATGCCAAGTGATCCTTCGCTTTCTAAAATTGGAGCTACTTTTTCGTTATCCATAATAGCTTTTTGAAAATCTTCATTTAATTTTCGTGACGCACCCACAAAGTTTGTTCCATTATCGGAGTAAATATTAGCACATTTTCCTCTTCTTGCAATGAATCTTTTAAAGGCTGCTAAAATGCATCAGTTGTAAGATCACTTACAACTTCCAGATGTATAGCTTTGGTTGCCATACATACAAACACAGCTATGTAACCTTTATATGACTTAATTCCTCTGTTTTAGAACATTTTATATGGTATGGCCCTGCGTAATCTACTCCAGTATTTAGAAATGGGTAATCTGGTGTAATTCTATATTTTGAAGGTCTCCCATTATCTGTCCTGCTGTCGTCTGCCGATATCTTGAACACTTTATACATTCTTTCAACTGTTTCTTTAAACTATTTCTAAGTCCAAAAATCCAATATCGTCTTTGAATATAAGTTCTCATCAGGTTAAGTCCACCATGCAATGTTTCTCTATGTGCCTTTTTATTATTAAGTCCGTAAAGTGACTTTTGTTTAAAATTAAAGGATGTTTTACCTGAAAACATGCATTAGAGTTCCTTAATCTTCCACCAACTCTAAGTAACCCATTTTCATCTAAAAATGGGTTTAAACTTAGTATCTTGCTTTTTTATGTCAATATCTCTTTTATGAATTATACATTTAATTTCTGCATCGAAATAAATAATCTGCTGTTGTTTAATTACTAAACAGCGTGCAGACTTTATTTCATTTACAGTTAAATACGCTGGAAATACTTTTTTGTTAATTTTCATATCAATAAATCTTAAAACATATGCAACTACTTTTTCGAGTTTTTCTATACAGGAAAACTTATCTGTTAATTTCTGAATAATATCAGAATTATTATTCAAAATAGTTGTGCAAACTAATTCATTTTCAGAATTTTCTTCCTTTGGCCAATATTCAATTGACTTCGCAAGCCAATGAGGTCCAGTCCACCAAATGTCACAGTTTTTAACTTATCGGCATCTATTCCTCTTGACGCAATATCTGCTGGGTTGTCTTCTGATTTGACATGCCCCCATTCTACTTCTTTTTAATTTTTAATATCATCTGTTCTACGCCTAATAAATTTATTTTTATTGGCTCCATTTTTGATCCAAGCAAGAGTAATCGTTGAGTCGCTCCATGCATAAGATTTTGTACTTATTCCTAACGCTTCTTTTACTCTTTCCATTAGTTTTGCTAACAGATGAGCTGCACATAACTCTAACTTAGGGATCGTTTTTCTATTCTTTTGGGATTAACTTTACTTTTACTAGTAATTATCCTTACTGAACTTCCGATTTTTGCATACACAACTGCCGCATATGCTTTTTCGGAGGCATCTGCAAATCCATGTACTTGGGCCAATACATCGTTGTGCATTTTTAGCCATCTAGAATTCTGAGATTTTCTAATGTTATTAATTTTTTCATAAATATTTCCCAGTATTCTGAATCGTCTATTGGTAATTCTTTATCCCACTCTAGCTCACCTAACCATAGTTTTTGCATAAACATTTTACCGACTATTGTTACAGGAGATAGCCAACCTAAAGGGTCATAAATTTTCGCTAATGTAGACAATACTGTTCTTTTATTAATTTTTTTTTTTTTTGTTCACAATGAATATTAAATTTAAATTCGTCTTTACAGGTTCCCATTGTAATCCTAGCGTCTTGACTGACTCATTTTCTTCAAAACTTAATATTTTTTATCATCAGTACATTCTACGCTTGCCACAACGTCTGGATTGTTGGAGATCCATTTCCTTAAATTAAATCCCACATTATCTAATTCTCGCGAAATTAAATTTACAATTTCTTTAGCCTCCTGTACTGTATTAGCGCCTGTCATTAGATCGTCCATATAAAAAATCATTTTTTATTATTTCACTAATGTTTTCATTGCTACATTTGTAAGCAATTTCTAACAAAGTCCTGGTCGCTAAATATGGGGCTGATGCGGTTCCGTAAGTAACTGTTGTAAGTTTGTAAGTTTTTAATCTATCCAACGGACAGTCTCTCCAGAATACATTGAGATATTTTTGGTCATCTTCATCAATATTTATTTGTCTGTACATTTTTTCTATATCAGAGGAGACTACAACTGGCCATTTACGCCATTTTAACAGAATATCAAAAATATCTCTTTGAACTCTTGGTCCTGTCCACATGATGTCATTTAGGCTTTTCCCATTTGAACTTTTTGCTGACGCATCAAATACAACTCTTAATTTTGTTGTTAAGCTACTATCCCTTAGTACTGCTTGATGAGGAAGATAATATTTTCCTACTTCGTTTGATTCAACCATATGTCCTAACTCCATGTACTCCCTCATAAACTGAATATAATTTTCTTTCAGTTTTAGATTTTATTAAATTTCTTTTTCTAAATTGTGAAAACGTGCTAAAGCTTGCGTTTTAGAATCTCCTAAGTTCGTATTTTCTTTAAATGGGATTTTTACAATAAATCTACCATTGCTATCTTTTCTAGTTGTTGCTATATAGTTCTTTTCACAATATTCTGCTTCTAAGTCGTCATTATCTTCATCTTCTAATTCCCAAAATCGATCCATGTCTTTAACCTCGATTGTAGTTGCTGTTATTACAGAATTTCCCTTTGATTTGGTGCAGCCTGATACTACCCAACCAAATTCCGTATTTTGACCCAGGAGTCCGTCTATTTTAATAATGCCATTTTTCATTATTTGTGAATATAGATCGGCTCCAATTATCATATCTACTCTGCTCGGTTTGTCAAAATGTGGGTCAGCCAAAACGTAATTCTGCCATTTATATTTATTTATCTTTATTGTTTGATTGGCAGCGCTTTCATTAATTTTGGCAAAACGATTGCTTCTGTGTAAAAATTTTGTTTCTCATTATTATATGGTTTTAAACACAAGTTGACCTTGTATTTTGATGAGTTTGAGTTATTTGCTGAAACTCCACTTATTTTTGTTATTTTTTAATTCTAAAAAAGTTTAGAGTTTGAACAGCTTCTTCTGAAATAATAGTGCACTGCGATCCACTATCGATTAATGCTCTTAATTGCTCAAAATTACCATTATTGGTTTGCACTTTCACTATTGCTGTAGCTAATAGTGCTTGCTTTTCAGCAACACAAGTGTTCACTTTCTCGTTAGAAATGTGTAACATTGTGTTGTGTGATTTTCTGCAAATAGTACATAATATTTCACACGAGCATCGTTTATTCCTCGTGAATTTTAAACATTTCATACATAATTGCACTTTTCTTACTGCGTCGATTCTCTCTACTGGACTCATGGCTCTAAATGTATAGCACTGTACTGCATGATGTCCAGGTTTCTTACATATCGGGCAGTTTTCAATTCTATGTTGCTGAACATTAGAATTTTTCTTTTCATCGTTTTTTAATGAACTAATGGAACCATATCGCTGTTCCAAAAAATTCTTTGACATCTGACAACTCTTGAATTTTTTTGTCTTTCTGACGTAAGATTCGTATAGTTGTAGTGTCTCTTTATTAAATTTACGCAATATAATGTGCGCAAAGATACTGTCTATTTCATTAGACATATTTGCTTTTAATTTTATAATATGCATAGCCTCATTGCTAGCATCAATAAAATTTTTATCTGCTTTTCAGATTCAATATTTAGTGAAGGTAAATCAATTAACCTATTTAATTGATCTGAAAAAATTTTCCTTTTATTTTCGAACCGTTTGGTCAACAGTTCCCACACAACATCATAATTATTTACTGAGCCAGTGAGCAAATGTGATACCATGCTCCTGGCTTCACCTTTTAAAGCCGATTTTAAATAATTAAATTTGACCGAAAGACTTAGGTCCTCTCTATCATGAATTATTTCCATAAATAATTCAAAAAATGAATCCCACTCTCTGGGTTCCCCATAAAAGTGGGTACCTTAATTTTAGGTAGAGCTGGAAGATCTTCTGTCTTCACGGTTACCTTATTACTGTTGAGACTTATATGCTCCAATATGTCAATCATATTGTTAGCATCAAACTCTAATTCAGAAACATCTTCGTTGCATTGGATGTTTTGTTTTTCAAAGAAATTAATTTTTTCTTGGATTCTATTCCAGAGAAAATTAATTTTATTTTTTCTAATGCTACTCCATTCCGGAGTAGCATTTTTTAATTCTTTTTCAGTTTCCTGAATATAATTTTTAAGTTGCAACAAGTTTTCGTCTAACTTATCTGCAATCTTATTATTTTCAACTTTTTCTGGAACATTTTCTGTTCCAGGATCAATAATTTTCTTCGAACATATATATTGTTCACTAATTGATTTAATTGTTAATATTGTTTTGTCAAAATATTTTTTATTGAAGTAGTCGTGATCGACTGCTCCAATTTTTAAAAGAATAGAGTTGTTTGTTACAAATTTGTCTTTCAACTCTGTCAATATTTCAATAGATTGGCTGGAAATAATTCCAGCTTCAATCTCCTGAACTTTTTTAACTATTACTGCTTGCTTTTCCAGCAGATTAATTGTTGCTTCTGACAACATTTTAACAATATATTTTTAAAACTTAAGTTTCATGCACTTATCTTATGTTGTGATGAAGCTGACTCTGCTGCTGATGCTGATGCTGACGCTGCTGCTGATGCTGCTGCTGTTGACTCTGCTCACGTTGCTGCTGATGCCTCTGCTCACGCTGCTGCTGATGCCGCTGACGATGCTGACGCTGACGCTTATGTCGCTGATGCTGCTGCTGTTGACTCTGTCGCTGCTGTCTTTGCGGACGTTGTTTTTGGTTTTCTTTTTCACTTTCCGATGTAAGCCTCGGAAACGCTATAATAATTTCGTGTCGATTTATATTTTTTTTTTTTTTTTTTTTTTTACCGCACACAATTCCGACGTAAAGCCTCGGAAACACTAAAATTTTTTTTTTTTATTCCCTGCCTCTTTTCTTTTAGAGCGCTAGAGTTTTTGTTAATCCTCTTCGGATATTTATTATCTCTGTCTCACATGGAGAACTAGAGCAATCAGTTCTGTGCTTCTTATCACTGGTGGAGGATAGCAACAGACCAATTTATTTTGCAACCTTAAGTATTTCACTATAAGGTGCTGGTTTAAAATTCTGTGTCTCTTACCACTGGTGGGGGAAAACAACAGAATGCTCGAAGGACCAATGAATAAATGGACATCAAGACTTGGTTGGTTGAGCACAAAAATTGAACTGACTTTATTCCTTAAAATCCTAGGTCTTATATAGCTACAAATTACAGCGGAGTACAGCTCTCCTCTAAGAATTTGGTGTTGTACCCCACGCACAGGATAGAGCGTGGTTTTTATATTTAGAACATTTTTTATCTGCGTTGCCAAGCATGGGAACAGGCATTTTTGAGTTTACATAGTGTGTGTTTCATTGCTTTTTTGTATATTTTATTACTGAAATATATTCGAGCATGACAATGTGTTAGATAAATAAATAAATAAATAGTTTGCATGTCATAAATATGCACAATATGCAATAAAAATAAACGTTAAACTTAAAATATAAAAATGTATATTTTTTTTTTCTATATGTATCTTCATTTCTGTATCAGTAATCGTTGAAGCAAACGAGTTAAAAAAAAATATATATATATGTGTATCTATATCAATAACGGTATCGATATCTTTAAACTATTTATGTTATAGATATGTGGAAATGTGCATAATATTTGTTTTGCATTTATTCTATATAAATTGTATAATGCATACGATATTAATGTGATAGAAATTACAAAAACAACTTAGCCAAACCGCCGCTTAAATTATTCAATGTAAACTGTAAAATTAATGAGCAATATGCAAATGGCGAGTTGCCAAATGGAAAATGCAAAATGGATAATAGAAAATGGAAAATACAAATAGTTAGAAGCATAACAATTGACTTTGGCCCATTATGTAATAATAATGCGCTTTGTTTATCTTTCACATTGTTTAAAAATTAAGCAAAAATAAATAATAAAATTAACTTAACTTGATTTCTATCGAATATCGTACTACATTACCATAACCAACACCAAAGTAACAAAAATAAATATTTATTTAAATAAAAAACCTCAAATTGTAGTTTTAATTATTAACTGTTTAACTAATTTGAGTGGAAACAAAAAATGGTCGAAAATTTTTTCACTTTTCAGATGAGAAGAGAAAAAATTTCCAAGAGTTCCAGAATCTATATGAGTTAGCTGGGATATTGAGTATATATACTCGTATTTGTGCTTATCGACTAATCGTATTCGTTACAAATTGTTCGTTTTGTTTGTGTTTTGTTGTTCATAGAACTTACTTTTGATATATCATAGATATATGGTTCCTAAAATTACCACAACACCTTCATGCTACTAACGTCTGCTGCCTCGATTACTCATTGAATCCCTGCTCCTGTTGATGGGTCTAATGTAACTGATATCCTTATTGTTGTGCTGATTATGTGTGCTTGACCTTTAACCAAGTTCGCCACTGGCTACTAATGAGGTTAAACACGCCATCAACACGATAACAATAACAGTAATACAATAATACACCAAAAGGGGCATTTTGGGGACCAGAGCTCGAGAAGCGACGCTTGAACAGACAACATTTGAATAAAGATGCCGCCGGTAAGTCAAACTCATGCAGTTTGTGGAGGCTACAATGGCCCGCCCACTAGTGCATTTAAAATGATTGATTGGTTTGAAGTAACTTAAAGCCTCGACAGGACGAACTTACCTTCGCCAGCTGCCATTGGCTTTAGCCTAAACAACTGTCGTCAAGAGCTCAAGAGAAGCCTCAACAAATCAGTCGAACTAACTAACACGAACTTACCTTCGTGCCTAAACTCAGCTGGATATATATGTAGATATATAGTACTATATACAAGAACTAAGACTCGCTAGATCCGCAGGACTAGTCGAGCATAGTTACGTGGAGAAGGGTTTTGATTGTGACTTACGACTACCAAATAAATAGACTTAGAACTAGTCAACCAGACTTCCAGAGACCCCTCACTGATGATAGGGCTGACAGAACTGGTAGACCAGACGCTGTGAACGCTCTGTCTTCTTCATGATCCCCTTCTTGTAGTATTGACGAATGGAACGCGATAACTTGTCATAGTTCATGGCCGGACGATTCTTGCGTCTTCCCCATAGTTTGGCCACTCTCACTGAATCCTCAATCTTGAAGATTCCCTTGCTCCTATCGATCCAACGTATGGCAGTGCCATTTACCTGTGGTGCCGCCAACAGCTCCTTGAGGAACTGCCACAAGTGTATGTGCGAACCACCGCCATTGCGGGAGCCACCCGTTCGCTTTGGGGGCGTGGCCGCAGGCGTGTTTGTGGCAGCCAGCACAACCGGTGTCTCACTCACATCCATTTCGTCCTCATCTGTAAAAATAGGTAATTAAATATAGACACCCATTAGATAAAGCAAAGTAATAGCTATTTTAGAGATTGTTAACTGCGAAAGACCCTGTAGCAAATACATAATTTAGCAGTTTAAATTATATTAAATATTTCAGAGTTTGACTACTAATTACTTTTACTAGACGTAAGCCTAAGTAAGCCCATTTTTTCTTTCTGCCAAGTTTTAGCAATTTTATCTACACTACTACACTCTGAGCTTGTTGTGTTTGGAGGCAGCCAGACACATCTTTATCGACTTCACAATTTATTATACGATTCTATTCCCAATCAAAGTAAACTATCTAACTTATCTAACTAATATATATGCTCCGATTAATTTGTGACTTACCTTCGGAGTCCTCGTGCTTCAGACTCGTTGCTGGATAAGCACTTGTTGGCCACATATCATTCGCTGGCTGTGCAGATACCAAGCCCAGCTGATCGGCATAGGCCATTTTCCATATCTCCAGCTGTGCGTGCAGTGTGCTGCCGCTCTAAAAGATACAAAAGATAGATAGATACTTAAATGGAAAGAAAGCCACAAAGCAGAAGAAAAAAAGAAGAAGATAAATTTCAATTGAGCCCAAGTAAATCTCGCATAAATCTCAATCTACTCTCAGACGTGCATATCAATTCGAATTCTATCTGCTAACTGCTCGCATAAATTATGCCCATGTTGCAGTTGTTGTGCTGTGTGTATCTGTATTTAGTTGCAGTTACCAACAACGAGAGAGCAACAAAAACAAAAACAAAAACAACAACGACAGCGACTTACTTTCACCTTGCAATGTCGTTGCTGGTCGTTGGCTCAATTCAAGTGCCGTCTCCACATTAGTTGTTGTTGCTGTCATCTGAGCTGCTGCTGTTACTGTGGTTGCCGCAGCCAGTTCCAGCCACAAGACTCAACAGCAGCAGCAGCGACAGCAACTGCTCGTAATCAACCAAGTGCTGTGCAGTTTCACCAAACAACCTTCACACATTCTTTCACCTTTACAGCCATGACCACGGTTACTAATTTTTCAACTGCTCTCTCGCTCTCACTCTCCCACTCGCTCTCTCCCTTTCACTCCCTCCATGGCACTCTGCCTCTCTCTTTGTCCCTCTCTGGTTTCAATCGCGTTCGTTGCTCAAGTCTTTTGTTATCATTTTGTTGCACTCACCCAAAGAGTTTTTAATGCGACGCCATTTCACTCATTGGCAAATGTAATCATTGATATATTTTTGGCAAAGTGCTGACTGGCATTTTCAGTTAGTGAAGACGTTAGCAGAGGGTAGTGGCGGGAAGTGTACACTGCGGAGTGAAGACTACGCAGAGTGTAGCGCATTTGGAGTAGTTTTTGATGCCGCAAGCTCTTTTTGCCTAATTGTTGGCAACAGGTTTGTCGTTTTGGCGTTTGCTTTCCGATTTGGTTGGGCCTGCTACCGATCACTGTTTCAGTTGCTGTTGTTGTTACTCTGGTCTGGGCCATGACGTCAACGTCAGTTACGAAACTTGTTTCTTTTTAAGTTTTGATTTTGGTTTTCGGTTTTCGGTTTTGTTTTTGTTGCTGTTTCTCCCATTTCTCACCTTTACTTAACTTAACTCAACTCAGTTGCCTTTGATTTTAAATTTTGAGTTTCAATTCAATTCAATTCAATAGCAAACGATTGGTATTTGGTTATTGGTTTCTTCGCTATTTTATATTTGGCTTTGTGCTCTTGTATTATGCTTATTAGCTACCCCATTTCGATTTTGTAATAGCTTGTAGCGTTGAGTCAGTCACAGGGTCAGAATACGTGTGTACTCACCTCGGGCAGACGACGCGTGAATTCTTCCTCGCTGAGTAATGACAAAGCGACGCCATCTTCGCTAAACTGCAGCTCCAAATCCAGTGCTGGCGGCAGCTTAAACTGCGCCAGAGTGGAACGCAGCCAAGCATGAACCTGAGCGGACGTCCAAGCATTTGGATCTATTTAAGAATGTGTAAAACGTTTAAATCATTTGAAATAAAGTTAGTTTTCCTTTACTTACCCTGCGATATTTGCAGCTCCGCGCAGATGGCGTCCGCCTCACGCTTGGCATGCTCCAGGGCTAGCGAAATGACCGGCTCAAAGTCACCACGCACCTCGGCTAGGCCACCGATAAAGGACTCCAGTGCCAGTGGCTTCAGATTGTGTTTCTTCTGGAACGTTGTGTCCTCTAGGCACTCGCGCAGCAGCTGATGATTGCTCTTTGTCTCCTGCTGCTGCAGCAGCGCATTCAAATCAATAAAACTCTCCACGTCAGTGTCCAAGGGCTCGGGCTTGATGCTGCTGTCGCTGCCACACGCCGATCTTGGCGATGGAGTCTCACAATTGGACTCTGGTGGGGATGGTGGCAATATGTGCAGCTCCTGCTTGATGCTGTTGGAGTCGAGCAGCTCGTGTTTGATGCTGTTGGCGTCTAGAGATGGACATGGACTGCTCAGACTATCGTAGCCGCTGTTGTATTTGCCGTAAGTCTGGTATGAGGCAAACTCCGACTGCAGCGGACTGGACTGTGGTGAGGGGTAAGCGCTGTGCGGGTAGGCGGGAGGGGGCGGTATCAGCTGATTGAGGCTACTGTTGCCGTTACTGCTGGGAGGAGTGGAAAATGCTGCAGCTACTTGCAGCTGCTCCTGGCTGCAATCCCAAGCGCTCTCGATCTTAATCTGCGGTGCGTTGTATTGGAAAACAGTTGTGGGTATGCCTGCGTCCTCTGGCAGCAGCGATAGATCAAAATTATCCGCATAGACATAGGCCGAGTATGGATCCGTTGCCGTTTGGCTCTGAAACTGTTCTGTGCTCAATGCGGCGCCAAGTTTGAACTGCGAATTGTGCAGCATCTGAAAGGTGGCAGAGAAAAGAAAAGAATTCTTAGTTCAGCTGCTAATTGGACAATAGCCTCAATAATTTAATTAATTAAAATGTTTAATTAACACATATTGGCAAGACCAAAAATGTAAAATTTGTTTGTCTTTTTTATTTTATATCTTTTTGAAACTGTTGCTGCTGCCTTTCTAATTTACCTGCCTCAAAGATTACAACAGCAGCAACGAATGACACTGCATTTGGCAATAAAACGATTTTGATTTCAAGTTGGATGTGGATGTAGATTTGGAATGATTATCAAGTTTAACCTTAAGTTTTCACTCGTAACTCGCAGCGGTATCCAAAGTCGACAAAAGCAAGATTCGTACTAAGCCCAAAGCCGCATTGTTTTACTCATTTATCATGTTAAAGCCGATGCTGAGCCGATGCTGATGCCGAGCTATAGTAGTCCATGGACTTTGACTGACTCGATCTACGATCCACGAGATTGTGACGCCATGAAAATTGACTGCAAAAAAACCCAAAGCCTCTGAACCTAAACTAATAACGTGTGCTTTTTGTGTACCTCAGAACAATGAACAGATTTAAGATATCGATCAAAGCTTTTCACACTATATTTTCCCTTAACTGAAACCGTAATTGACTATCCCTTAGAGTGTTTAGAGCTGAAAGCGTCACAACAGCATGCAATGTAATAAATAAATTTAAATTTTCGCTTTCTGTGCAGCTGCCTTTTTGATTTGGCTGTTTGATTTTTATTATCATCTACAATTTTGTATTTTTTATTTCATTTTTGTAGTATTTGTTTTGCCTGTGAGTGAATGCTGCTTGGTAAACTGGTTTTTCATTAAGCTCTCACAGCAGTCGCCAGACAAAGCCAGACCAATACTAGCGGGTGGTATGGGCAGGCAGGAAGGTAGGGGTGTTGCTGAAGGGAGGCGGGAGGAGTGTTTCTGAAACTCTGTGTGGTGTGCGCTTATTATTAATTTAACAGCTCATTCTGGATTTTCCGATTTGCAGTTTTAGCTCGAGAGCACAATGACAGACCCAGATCAGGGCAATGAGGGGGCGGGGTGGACAATAAGTCAGTTAGTGGGTGAAAGGGGGGGGCGTGTCAATACGATATTGACGTCGCCAAACGTCGTTTGTTTAGATTTTCAACCAGTCACGATGTTAATACAATTTTTATGTTTTAATTGTACGTACACTGGTCGTATGAGTGATTTTCGTTGTTAGTTTTTCTCAGCAAGCTGTTAATTGCCAGCGCTAAAACTTAGTTTAAACATTGCACAGAATCCCCATAATATTATCAGCATGTGCTTTTTTTCTTACTTAGACCCAGAAGGGTGCTTCACCCGATTTTCATTGTCCTACGTGTGAAGCTGGCTAACTGGTAAGCTGGCTAGCTGGCTAGCTGTTAAACTGGCCAAGTGATTCAACGGCCTTGCACAGCTGCCAAGTGACTCAATAAAAAAACCATTAAATCTACTAAAAGTGCTAAGCAAAGTGCATATTTATTAGCAACAATAGAGGGCCGGCATCTCGAAGGGGGAGTGGACACATATGCCTGCTATTTATAGACCATAAGCAATCTCAGTCTACATTTTTATGGCCCAGCAATTTCTTGCCCTTAACCGTTACCAGTATCATCATAAATTGTCGACAACAGAAAAATAAGAGAAAGAAATCGAATCGCCTTAATTGGTTATTGGACGAACACAAAAAAAAAAAAATCTTTTCACTTTGTTAATCCACAAAAATTGGCATTTAGTTTTTTTTTCTCCCCTTTTTTTCAATATATTAATATTGATTTATTTGGGTTCGCTTTTGACCATTAAGTACGCAACACAATGCCCACATTCTCAGAGGCTTGTGGCAATTAGATCACTCGGGTTATTCCGTCGTATATTTCCTGCTATTCACTTTGCTCAGCTAAACAAACAAACAAACAACAAATCAGAAAAAAGAAAACAATAAACAAAATAACAAAACTAAAGTTGTTCGTAAATTTTAATTAAATGTTTCAATGGAACAAATGCTCAAATTCGGTTGGAGTTTCCAATAGCCTACAAAAATACAAATTTTATTACAATAAGTGAGCAGACAAAAGGCTTTTTGTGCCGCATTTAGCCAATATTCTGACTGTCCATATTTCATTGGCAACACTGACATGACACGCCTGTCAATAAACCTATCATTTTAGATTTAAAAAAAGCCACAAAAAAGCACATGTGCATTATGAGGCCGATTCGTTAAAATATCACCCACAATAAACGTCACAAATTGGTTATTTGAGAAGCAGCATGATATGTTCAGTTGTTCTTGTTGTTCCTGTTATTGTTTATTTCAAACGAAAAAACACACACAACACACACACACACAGCCAGTCACACACAAAGCCCTCACAGCCAGCGGCTTTGGTGTCAAAGTTGGCACAACAATGGCTAAAACTAACAAAAACAACAATCAAAGCATTTTAACCACAACAGCAATTGAGAATGAGAATTGAACTGACAGAATGGCAGGCAGTCAGGTATTTCTGTAGCCGCCGTTTCGTATTTTTAGAAATAAAACAACTTTTAATAGAACAATTTAAATGACAGGTCTATTTTTAAAGACATTTACAAAGCTACACAACACAAAAAACTTTGTACAACGTGTCATAAAACTTTGATCTTTTAACAAGCAATTGATCAACTGAAAGAATTACAAAATTAAAACCAGGCGGATGAAAAAATTTTGGGAATTTACCCCATAAAAAACCAAGTTTTAAATCCTTAAAAATCAAGCTACGTTAGGATTAAAACCATAAAAATTCTCCGAATGAAATTGATAACCATTTGAGCAACTTTTGAAATGATATCTGGGCTTAGCTGCAATACTCTAATAAACAAGATTTAATTGAGAACTTTATTATAGTGTAAATCTTAAGCAAGTTTATTCGAAGCTTGTCAAATATTTAACTTGTCTGGTGAATAATTCACTTGCTCACAAAATCCAAATAAAAAAATAACAAAAGCATCTGCAACTTTTTCAGATTCTATCGCACTTTTATGAACTACCAAATATAAAACTCGCACGTCATAAGATACAAGCAAGTGTGTGTGTGTGTGTGTCTGTGTAAACGTTGAAATATTTATCTCAAATTGCTTGTTTTAAATCTTTCAACTCAATGCTTCAGTTCGCTGATTAAAATCTTAAAGCAGTCTACAAAATCTAATACAACAGAAATGAAATCATAACTGAGTCATGTTAGACAAACACACACAGACTCTAACACACACAGATACACACTCCTATACAGAAAAATCACAGTAAATTTATTAAAAGTCGAACACAAGAAAAACAACACACAATGTAAATAAAGAAGAAGCGTAGGCCAACAATTCAGAGCAAGTCTCAAAATGGTACAAAGAATATCTTTCAGATACGCTATGACATGATGAGTAACAGTAGCAGAATTTGATAAAAACTTTGTTACTTTAAAGACGAAAAGAAATAAGAAAAAAACAAAAACAAAATAAAAACTCTTAAAAAATTAGCAACAATAATATTCAACAATCTGGATAAGTAATAAATTGAAAATATGCTGGCAAACCAGAAACAAGTTTAACAATGTGTATGTCTTTGGGGCCAATAGCAACAAAATAACAAAATTCATTAGAACAAGTCAAGAATGTGGCATAGTTGTATGTGTGTGAGTGTGTTACTGTGTGTGTGTGTGCTATGTTTTGCCTAATAATAAAATCAAGTTTACGTTTACGTTGTCAGAACGTTCCTTTTAGCAGCGACAAAAGCTTTAATAAACCGACGATCAGATAAGAAGCTGTGGCCAAAAGAATCCGCCGAAAGCGTACAGAACTCAGCCTGGCCAACACTCGTAGCTGTTGTGCTCAAGTTAATAATAAAATGAAATGGCCAACGCCTAAGGCAACCGCACGATCTATATAAATAAATTAAGCATGGCTTTACACGGGGCGCGCCCAGGTAGACAAAGAAACCATTTGCCAACCTTGAGTGCGGCAACATTGCGCATACGACGTGTGTGTGCGGCCGAGTGTTTGTGCAAAAAGGTACCCACTTCACCACCCCACCCCAACCCAAACGAGCTGAAGTAAAGTGAAGGGTATCAGGCAGTTGTTCAGTTAGCCATTGCAATTGCAGCAGCCTTGAAAGCTGCTTGATGTGTGCTGTTGACTTATTGCCAAGTGTTATTTAAATTCATTTATATTTATTTGTATCTTTGAACTAAATAAAGTGAACTATGCAAATGTCTACTAGTCTCAGGTGTTCAGCGACTGACTTAGCTTGGTACGCTGACTACAATTGTCAGGTAATCTGTTCTAATCGCATTATGACAGAATCACCATTAAGCTACAAAAAAAAAAAAAAAAAATAGCAACATAAAAAAAATCTCCAAAGCCGCTCGCTAGTAAAGCGTACAATTTTTTTTTTTTCATTTAAATTAATTACGAGAGGAGCAGAAGTGCGCGGCGTTAACAATGTTACGGGCCACGTTAAGAGGGTTGAGCCACTGTCAACAAAACAGCAGCAGACAATAGACAGAAAAGAGTCAAGAGCATAAGTGCACAAATCCACGTATGTACTGTGTACACACTGTAGATACTCAGATATTCGTACTCGTAGATACTTAGATACAAGTTGTATATATGCGTGGGTTAAGCTGTCACTGAGACAAGAATTATTTCTGCTTATTTTTACATCGCTCGTTAGTTTCTTTTTATAATTTTTTTTTTTTTTTTTGTATATTTGCTTTTTTGTACGTCTGTTGTATAGATCGCAGTTCGTGACTATACGATTTTTAATTGTGTTCTCTTTGGATAATGTCGTTTACATTGCATTTAATTGTCGACATTTTATGCAACAATAAATTGTTGTTAGCACAGCAACAGCAACAACAACAACACCACCAACAACAACGATAACAACAAGTTTACAAGGTGAAACACTCAAGCTCGTTACACTAAATCTTGTTTAGTCTTAGCCTTCAAGCGATCACTGCATTTCAATTATGCTTCACAGCCAAGACCATAATATGGCTAAAAGGTTTCTGCAACTCTTAGATAACAACTTAACTCTGAGAACTATTTATGCAAAAATATCAATCGATTTGTTTGAAATTGTAGCAAATGTGCCATTTGTTCCGGGATACTGAATATCTTGTTACTTGCAACCTTTTGGCCATTTTCAATAAATGCATGCAAACTCGAGATTATTGAAAAACAAACTTAAATATGCATTTACTGCCAATACTGCAGTTGACTCTGTAAATGCTGATTTTTCAATTACTTTGAAGTTGAATCATATAAACATTTCTATGAGCCCTGAATAAATTGGAATTAAGTAATATTAAACTTCTGTTGAGCTTGCTAAGAGTTTAATTGAAAAGATATGTCTTATATGGAGTTTGTTGATTTTAGAATTATTAAAAATTATTTGGAGAAAAGATTTCTTGCATAATCTGCATGACTGTCAATTTATTTTGTTGGTAGATTTAGCTCTTAGAAATGTGTTCTTTATTATTTTGTGATACTACATGAATTTTCATATATAAGATCATTGTTTATTATAACTAAAAATTAATAATTTGTCACCAACTATTAAGCAAATTGTAAGAACTTGTGAACATTGACTTTGTGCTGTAAAAGTGTGTAGTAAAATAAATATTAAATCTGACTTAGACGCGATCATATAGCTATGTTAAACCGACTTGATTATTAACCTTTTTTCTAACATTCCTCAAGCCATTTTGTGTGTTTTGTGGCAGCACTGGCGGCATATCCTCCCATAAAATTATTCAATACTCTAAACAAATGATTCATAAAGCAATTACAAACTGGATTTTCAAAGAACTGTTGCATATGCAACACATACTTTAAATCGGAAATAACTAGACATTCCAGCAGCTGTAATCAAAAGTCTATGCAAAGCATTTGAACGTCATGTACTCACTCAAACTGTACACTTAAAGTCAAGTCAATGCAGTTAGTGTGTTAGTCATATCCAATTGATCTGCTTGAGAAGTTGGCTATGTGTGATAATATTTATCCACAGAGCACATACCAATAAACCATGGCACTAACTGATTTGAGTTATGGCCAGTTACTTCAAGCATTGGTATTAAAACAGGTAAGCATACAGCTTTAAGCCCTATAAGAGTAATATTACCAATCACACACTCACTCACACCTGTACACCTGCACACCTAAGCACACAAACACCCACACCCACACCCTCAAACACAACCACAATGGTAGACAGGCCCATCCCAATGTCTAGGTATCTGGCAGGCTTGGCTCTTGACTTGATGGTTTGCTGCTGTTGTTGGTTTGTTGGCTTGGTCGATGACTTGGTCTCTTGGCCATCGAGTCTCTTCTGCTTCTCATTATGCAACGCACGCATGGACAATTATTCTGTGGAAAAGACATTGCGCCAGCCAACTCATTTCAATTTGCATAAGAGCCAGGCGACATCTTCAATGCTCGCTTAGTGTGCGATTTGCAAAATCGACATAAAGACTGAAAGACAGGCAGACAGTCAGACAGTCAGACGAACAGACAAACACAATGTAAGTATAAGTACAAGTTTATTATAATCACAGCAATTCGAATTTGCTTAGCCACACCCAAATACCAAGAGTCGCGCCAATGCAGAAACTTAAGCATAAATAGAGCGTGTGGGAACTAAAAATGTTTTTTAACTAAATAGTTTTTTAAACGAAACTCTCTTATAATTCATACAAATTTAAACTTAATCCAAATAATGAGAATGATTTAAGTCATTTTATTATATCTTTTTACTACCAATAAATTAATACATTTCTGATTTATCTTTTGACAGCTGATAGCTTCATTTAGTTTAAAAGAAAATTTGAGTTTGCTCATATTGCATTATCTACACCTTATTTTAGCTGTTAACAAATTAAAAGTACAGTTTTGTCAATTATAAAACAATCAAATATAATAATAAACTACTAAAATATTAGTATACGATTTTAGACCATAGCAGGTAATGCAAATTTATTAAGCTAAAGACGCTTTCTGTTTGCTACAAATCGAAAATTACCAAAGGGCAACAGTGCAATTTAAAGTTCGAAAAAATCTTGATTATTGTGAAAACTGTAATGGCTTCAAAAGAGGGGAAAAAGAAAAACTTGTCTGCAACACTTGAGAAATATTTATGTCACGTCAGTTTTTTCCTTTTTCTTTCTTTCTATTTCTGACTGCGAAAGCGGCAAATGCGCTTGCATTTTTAATTGTTGGCCGTAGTATTTATTTTATTATGTCCATAAATATAATGAGATATAAGTGTGTTGGTTGCCCGCTGCACCACTAAGCCACTGAGCAGCAGAAACAAACACAGCAGCAGCAGCAGCAGCAGCAGCAGCAGCAGCAGCAGCAGCAGCAGTACGACAGCAATAAGCAATTGCAAACGTTGTTTGCTGTTGTGCCTTCTGTGTCAGCAATTGGAAACGCGAGAAGCGAAGACGCGTCTGCGACTTGCCTGCAAGATTGACAACAACAACAGCAACATCTACGGCAACAGAAACAGCGACAACGACAACTTCAACGACGTGCAAAATCGCAGCAGACACATTTCCATCAAATCAATCAAAAATGGTAAATACTAGTTTTTTTTTTTCTCAGCTTTTTTCATTGCTGTTTTGTTTTTGTTTTTGCCAATGCGGCAAACGGCAAACGTCAAACATATATAGAGCTTAAGTAGGTCCAACAAAAGTATCTGATGCCTGTTGTCTATACGTCTGGCTGTCTAAATGTCCATTTGCCTCTCTATGCTGCTGCTGCTCTTGCATTGGAATGCACTTTCCGAGTGAAATGCCAGCTTGACATTGTTGCTGTCGCTGATGCTGTTGCTGTTGCTGGTGTTGCTGCTGTTGTTGGTATTTGGTGTTGTTATTGTTGCCGTGCCATAGTTGACAATCATTTAGAATCACTTCTTGCAAAATGAAAGCATCTTTTGAAAGTTGCTGCCATCGTTTGATGCCTCCACATCGCAGTAGCAGCTACTGCTACTGCTACTGTCTCTACTGTTGTTGTAATTAAAACGAAATGCCATAAGACAAATGGAAAATGTAACTGGCAAGTGTAACAGCAGAAGCAGCAGCAACAACATCAACATTAACGTCTTTGGCAGACAATGCGACGCAATGCGACTCTCACCTAGTGACACTCATTTGTGCCTGTCTACCTTTGAGATACACACACAGAAACACGCACACACATATACACCTACATAAACTGACAGCAGCATACATATCTTAACACATACTATATAGTATCTGTGTGCAGATGTATCTGTGTGTGCTCGTACTTTTGCTAATTAAAAGTCAGATGATGGCAGGCACCTAAAGTTAATAAGCATCGCTATAAGTGCCAAAAACATTATCTGCCATATGTTGGGCCAATTGCGCAAATTATTTGAACACACGTATAGAGGAATGAGATGAGAAGATACATGCGCGCGTGTATGAGTAGATGTGTGCGTATGTGTATGGAATGTGTTTACATTTAGCTATTTTCACTGCTGATAAGAGCAAGCGAATAGGTTATCAGCTGTCAGCTATCAACTGCTTGTAGTTACTATACCCACAGGCAGAGACACACTCACTCACACGCAGATACAGATACTTTTTATTATATACTTAGGTATATGCAGATACTTTTCATAGCTGTAAATAGTATGTACTTGTATTTATAGTTGAACTTACCTCAGCATTTGTCAAGTACATCATTTTCTCATACTCCATTTTTGCACTCTTCTTTGTTGTTTTATTGTTCACGTTAATCAAAGATTCGCGCTTTGTATCTACTTAAGTACAAGCTCTATTTCTATCTGTTTCTTTAGCTGCTAGCTGGTAGCTGTTTACTGTTCGCTGTTAGCTGTAAGTTGGCTGTATCTTGGCTTGTTATTTTTCTCAGCGTTTGGCGTGTGCGTGCAAAATTCAACGTTTGCTGCGAAAGTCTGGCGCTCTCATTGGCTGTCTTTGTCTGGCACGCCTGTAACTGGCTTAATCGCGCTCTTTCTATCTTTCACTTGACTGCTTTTATTTTACTCTTTCGCGCATATATTCAAATCTTGAACTTTTTGTTGCTTTTGTTATTGTCGCTTCAACACTTTTGTTCATAATGTGCATTAAATATTTTAATATTTTATGTTTTGGATATTTTCCTTTTGCATATTTTATTTGGAATTGCGCTTTTGTTAATATTTTGTTTCTTTTAATTTACTTGTTTTTACTTTTGTTTTGAACTCCGTTGCTGCCTTGAAGATGAGGCCAGTTTCATGTATTTCACAGCATTTTATTGTTAAAATTTCCACTTGCAAACTTGTTGCTCTCTTTTCACACATACACATTCTTTTGCTCACACTGTTCCTCTCTGTCTTTCTTCTTTTTCTTTTTCTTTTACACTCACTCTCCTTCACTTCACTTCACTTCTCTCTCTGTCTTGGCTTTCGTTCAATCGTCCGCTGTGTACCGTTCACAAACTCTTCACGCTCATTTCTGTTCGCT
Organism: Drosophila nigrodunni; assembly: GCA_020829145.1. Taxonomy (NCBI): domain Eukaryota; kingdom Metazoa; phylum Arthropoda; class Insecta; order Diptera; family Drosophilidae; genus Drosophila; species Drosophila nigrodunni. The sequence continues at coordinate 12,691,421 of JACVCZ010000001.1, forward strand.
GCGATCGAAACGTTTCTGCTGCTTACCTCATACGGCGCAAAGCTTTTGAGCCGCGAACCGGTTTCAAAAGCTCTTAGAAGCTTTGCATTGGCTGTAGCTGAAGCTTTGAGTAAAGCTTGACTGTTGCTGCCCATTATTAACATGATCAATTTCGAGAAGCATGCAATCGATTGTCGTGCGTCAAATCTTAATTTCAATGGCTCGCTTGTAATTCGTCACGCCCACTTAAAAGCTTAGAGGCGCTGCAGTGGTTTGATTCAACTGTAGTGTAATTCTTAAGACACTTCAGCTTGCTGTACACATTGGTCACTTGATGATATAGGGTTAACTCAGTCCAAGTCAACCATAAAGTGAACATGAAAAACTATAAAAAGGAAAAAATATATAAAAATAATAATATATAATAAAATATAATATATTATAATATAATAAAAGTTTACTTATTTAAATGCTGAAATATAAATATGTATAATATTTTATTAAATATAAACAATAACTTATTTTCTATTTATCGCCGCAATATTCCAAATTGACCATTAAAAATCAATTCTTTTTTGCCAACAAGGATAAATCCTGCATTTCTATACATCTTCGTATATCACAATTGCGTGTATGTGTGTGTATTGGTGCAGTATTACCGTTTCCGTTTCCGCCGCATAAGACTCAAAGACAACGGCAACGACAACGACAACGATAGCGGAAACAACAAAACACAATTTCAAAAGACTCTTTGACATTTATGTATCATTGCACAATGACAATTCTGCAATTTTTGACAAGTCATAAAAAAACACATGACAACTGCAATGACGACAGCTCCAAATGAGACAACAACAACAATAAGAACAACAGCAATGGTAATGGCAATGGAAACTGCAACTTTTGGTTTATCTTCAATATGATTTCAGCTCTTTTTGGCCTCCAGCAAGTCTGGGCCGGACAATGACTTCAATGCCGAAGGCAACTGATGTTCGCAGACAAGTACATCGAAATCGAATCATTCTGTTCTTTCCTCTTGATGCCATTAAATATTAAGCTATCTTTTTAGTTCTGTCTCGCCGTATGGCCATTAAGTTTTTGCAAACTTCAAAATATAACGAAGCAGTCAGCTAAAAGAAAGTTGTGTTTTCAATCAATAAATAATTCAATTCATTCGACTGTTGAAAAATATGAGTAGTAGCCCAATAAGTTAGCTTTAATATTTGCTATTTAAAATTATAGAATGAAAGCATTGAAATTAAAAAACTCTTTATCTTTATATAGGAACCCCTTTAAATACCTATCACCTTCAAATCCAAGCATTAAACTCAGTCAAACTTAAGAACTTAACAATCAATCAGCTCCTGTTTGATGCCGTCAAATATTTAGCATCCCATGATATGCTCTGTCCACTGATAATCGAGGAAACTCCAGAGAAGAGCTGTTCGATGTCTGAAACAATTGGCGGGGTGATAAACGAAAAGCAATCCGATAGAAATAGCAGATTGCATACTCATAGCTTACGTAGTGCAGATTGCAATCATTATGCAGGACATCATAGGCAGCACGATAAAGGGACTACACGCTCAACCATCATATTGGACCTGGGCAGCATTTACATGGCACGTCAGTGGGAAGACGGCCTCGTGTTGGCTCAGCAGTTCGCCATGTGTAATGAATAGCTTTAGCTGGTGATGCCCAAGGATGTCCTGCTGCGGCATCCACTCGCGTACATTTCATGGACATGCTGTCCAGCCGGACGGCAGCTCTGATGTGTGTTGCCGCCCACGTCACGCCCACGTCTCACGAACGTGATGACGCGGCAGGCGCGCAAAGGCCGCGGCAAACAATTGGCACAGAACTGCCGCCGGTAACTGTTACTATCGACAGGTAAATGACGCCAGCTGGCGATGCCGATGCCGCTGCCGCTGCCGCTGCTGTGCCATCCGTAAACTAAGCCAACTCACTATCCAGCTGGCTTATATTGACGGCCGAACGCCAATGAAGGTGTGCCGCATTGGGCAGAAGGGCGTGGGGTGAGCGTAGACTCAAGTGTTCAATTTACAGTGGAAAGAAATGCTTAATTACTGCATCAAAACAGTTTCAATGATTTGATTTACTTTGATATTTAGGTAAACAATTTTATACTTTATAATGTAGTACATCGTTTTAACCACATAAATTTGCATTAACAAATTTGTGATTTACCCCATTGTGCACATACATTAAGGCCACCTTGCTGACCATCACGTAGAGTTGAGGCACTGTTGGTGGCGCAGCAGGTGATGTACACGTTGCACACAGAGCTGCATGCAAGCGGCTTAGAGACGACCACACACTCACACACACACAGACTAGAGCAGCCACTAAGCATCATTTAATCAGTCTGATGCATGATAAATCAGGAGCCAATCATGGTCAGGAAGAAGAGACTGGCATCGATTGTTGCATCATGCTGCTTGCCACTTGATATGCCTGCCGCACACACACACACACGCCACGCACACATCACACATCACACTAAAATTGGTCCTAAATCAGGCAAGGATTAATGCGTTTGCTGCTAGAAAGCAGACCACAGAAGAGTTGCCAGCAGAGCAGGGAGCTGCAATAGGCTGTCTATAGACTGACAATGTGTACAATTCGTAGGAATAGTAAACGCAGTGCAGCAAGTTGGCAAAAACATGAGTTAAACAATTTGCCACACGCTGCACGTTGAGCATACACTGTGCAAAACAAGGAGTTTTTACTTGAAGAAAGAAGAAAGGAATGACTTAATCTCAGTGTAGTTCGTGTGCAGGAGGCAAAGACATGAGGCGTGACAGCATACGCAACCGGATTGCCGGGCAACAAGAGACTTCCGGTGTAGAAGGCCACCATATTGATGTACTTGAATGCCGTTACATTTATACTATGGACAAAGCCCAGAGCGCACTCCGGAAGTGCGCCATCTACAATCACCAATTGATAGTGGGAGTTATCGACTTCCTCTTCTACCTACAGTTTTGGATTCCCGCTCACTTTCTCCTATGCTCCCCTATTGAAATGTTGCAACAACTGTTGCATGCCTCTCGGCCATTGAGTAATAAACGTCAGCCGCAAGCTCATTCTACTACACTCTTCTGCCTTCTTCTCTCTGTGCGTGTGAGTGTGTTTCACTGTACTTTGATGTGGCATAGCAGTTACCTCAATTGGATATAGTATGACATCGAGGTGTGGAGACTATGCCCACCAAATCCCAACGAGAAGAGTTTTGCATGTATTGAATGAGTCGCTTTGGTGTCAGTTCAACCAGACCATCCAAATGGAAATCCGCATGAAAGCCATTCACAAACGTAATCCGATGGCCGCTACAGGGATCAGCATTTGGCATCAGCATCAGCATCACAATACATGAGTACACTCATGAATGTTGGCTGAAAGGGACACTCACTCGTTCGATAATACCCCAAAGGGTATTTTGTGCGATTTCGTGCCGCCCATGGTAATCATCAGAATGTTTGAGCCGCTCCCAGATGATCCCAAAGAGCAGCAACACCAGCAGTAGCCGCAGCAGCGGCAGTATATCGTCAAATGCTTCCAGATACAACAGCTATTTGGTCAGGACATCGAGAAGGATATGGGGTTTGCTTCTTGTTTACCGTACAGCCAAACAAACAACAACCGCTGGCCCAATGAGCCGTCCAGCCTTATTTTCAAATAAATAAAAATGTTAATTTTAAAATTCTCGTTGCCTTGGCTGCTCGGACTGTTCGTGATGCCTGACTGGAAATTACAGTTATTCGTTGTACGTGTTTAATTATTTTTAAATCACACGCAAAACGTTCGCAAGAATCTCCGAACTCAGCTGGGATTATTTTGGTAGCCGAGTCACGTGCCAATTTGCCCCAGCCATTTTAACGGACTACCTTCTGACCCCAAACAAAAAAAAAAAAAAAAAAAAATAAAAAGAACAAGAAAAAATACTGGCCACTTAAAGTGTTATTTCCGTGTGGCGGGCCTCTTAATTACACGGCCCGTTTCCTTGGCATTGATTTAGCAAATTATAAATAACACAACTGTAATAGTCATAGTGTAACCTAAAATGGGATTTTCTCCTACTTCGTTAATTATTAATTACTTACAACAAAGTTCTCAAGCTCAATTAAAAGCGCACAATAACTCAAGACTATAGAATTAAAGTATAGCTATCTCAACCGTACACATTTCATACTTTTCCACTTGATTGCGCTTGCTGAAAGTATCTTTAATGTCTTCAGGAGTAGCTTAGTTTTGGTTTACATACTTGGTAAAAGAGTATTTTAAAGTTTACAGAATTCAGATGATTTAATAAAATTTGTCTTTATAATTTAAACATGTCTGTGCCATATTTGTATAATTTGTATTTGTATTGTATAATTTGTTTTATAAACAAACTATTTTTATTTAAATTTCTTTAAGAATTTGTAGCTAATTTGTTGAGCAGTCTCCAAATAACCTAAAAATTGGATTTAGTACTTCACGTTCACACTTAATCAAGCTTTTCTTTCTCTAAACTTTTCTATTTTTGCGACTAAATTAATTTTGTTTCTTTGACACACACGTTGCCATTAGTCGACTATTAGATACCCAATACATCTTTAAATTTCAGTTACATAAACTTTAACACAGACAGAACTTGAAAGTTTAAAGGAATTAAATGAAATTGATTTATATTTTATAATGCTTTGAAACTTGATATTTTCTGACACATCTTTTTGTACAATTTACCACAAAGTACCCTGTTTTTTTCAACTTACGGGTGTAAAAACTTCAATGCATAATAAATAAAGCAAATAATAAATTTTCGAAGTGAAGACATGAATGAATGTCCGGCATTCATTTATGCTGTTTGTTTAGCTCAACATAAACTGAAAAGCTGACGAGCCACTTGACTGAAGAGCAGTCAATATGCTAAAGTTCATATAGGACACAATTAAACACACACACACACAGTCATGTGTGTGCATTGTTGATTTAAGCCACAATGTGTATTTTAACAAGTAAAACAAAAAGTGTGTGTCCTCAGACGTCGCTGCAGTTGAAGTTTTGCTAAATTATAAATTCAGGAAGTGTGTCCTGCGATTACATTGCTCCACATTGAATGAATAAGAATAAGAATGCGAATAAGCATACACATAAAAAGAAACAACAAAAGTTGATTAATTTGTAACAATTTGTTATTTGTTTTGTTGACATTTTTGGTGCTTTTAAGGCGCAGATATCAAAACCCATTGAGAAGTTATTTCTCTGGTTTACTTTTGTTTATTGTCGTTGGCATTTATTAATTAAAGCAAAAGGTTGCCAAAAGGTCATATTGAAAATGAAATTCATTTAATTTATTTGCATTCCACAAAAAGTTTCGAAAAATATGTAAATTGCTTGCCCCTGACTGACTTGGGGGCAAATGCAACCGAAATTGGGTTTGTATTGGAAAACTTTATGAAAATCCTTTTGTTAAATTAAACGTTGCCACGGGCAAATGAATGCGCTTCAATTACATATTTTTCGTTTTAAATAAAAAAAAAAAGTAAACATGACATTGGTTAAGTCATCTTTAAGATAGCAATAGAATTTCGATTGCAAATTGCCAACAGGTTCAACATCAATCGTTGACAATAAAATCTCCTATTGTTCCATAATAATAAATACTATTTAGTCGTACTGAGAGTTAAGTACATTAAGTGTCAAAGTGTTCACATAATTCATTAGCCAGCGGCAAATGAAACAATTTACGAATGCAAACTTCAAGATACAAGATGCGAGATACAGTGAAGCTGAGGACTTTGGCTAATGCAATATATGTTCCATTGAGTAAATCATTTGAGTTTTACATGTGATCCCAGATGACGTCAATGAGGAGCACTTGACATAAAACGTAATAATATAGAGCTCATTTGTCCTTCGGCTCAAGTGCATGTCATTGAAAAAGGCTTAAAGCAAACTGGAATGCTTGAAAGCTCGTATACTCGAATTGGTATGCATACATTTGTCTCTCAGTGTGCTAGGGGAAAGACTGTAGACTGTTGGAATGAATGGTTATTGCCGGCGATAAACATGCTGAGCATTTCGTATATAATGTTGCCAGGAATCAATTGAATTATGGCACACAAAGAGTGGGCCAAAGGATATAAGAAAGGAAACCGTTGCCAAGACAATTGAGCAGCAAATTGTGTAGCTCGACAAATGCCGAAAACGGAATGGCAGATACGGCTGACTGCATCCCTAGCTGTCGAACTGTCAGGTGGACGAACTGTCGACGAAACTGATTGACTGTGAGGCATGGCTAAGTTGGCCCAATGCAAGTGACAAAAGCTTATTGAACAATTTTGGAGAGCATCTTGAAGGCATTGCATCGTCAAGACAGCGTTCTGGGCTCGTCCTTGCATTTCTCAGTGTCTCCCTCGTCCCGCCTGTCTGCCATATGTAAAAGTATTTGCATTCCTGTCCCGGTGAGCGCGCTTCATTGCTCAATCCACCTTTATTGAGCACAAGTAAAAGAAATCCTTTTTGTGCAACAACTCAATTGTGCTTGTGCAATATTCGTTTGAAGCCTGATATCAAATTCTTTATGCGATTACAAAAGAATATGCAAAAATATATATAAAATCCATGGCCTGATTGCACTTTTTGGACCCCGTTTGGCTTAAAGTCCTAAAGGACTTAAAGTTCCATGCCACTGATTAACGACTGCTGGAACTGTTGCTGGAGCTGAAGCTCCAGAGCTGCAGGATGTGCGCGTGTGAATATCCTTTTTGCTACAGTCAATTAAACTTGAAGCGGGAAACAAACGGCGCCCGCTGGCAAATAAAATGAAATCTAAATAAATAGCTAAAAGTAGCTGCTTCAAATGAAACTAATACAAAAGAGTGTGTTGCACGCACGCCAGGGAATTGCTGCCCCATCAACTGATGTTGCTGCTGCTGCTGCTGCTGCTACCGCTGCCGCCACTACTGCAGTTGCTCCTGCTGTTCTTCATGTCATTGCACGCGTTATCCTTCAAGCCAAGGAGCAACAGCAGCAGCTGCATGCGCGTAAGAAAATTAAATAGAAAAAATTGTACATAGACAAGTTTTATGCGAGGGTGTGAGTGTTGGTCTTGCTGTTGGTATTGGTGTGTGCGTGGCATTGTTGCTTGAGAAGGTCCTTGCAAAGGCAAAGGGACATTGCTCTGCGCATTGAACTATGGCTAAGTAGTTGCCAGTTGCCTGTTGCCGGTTGCCTGCCCCAACTGGTTGCTCAACTTGGCTTTCGTGGCGCCTCTCGAGGCGCTTGTCCGTTATGGCAAAATGACAAATGCTGCTTCTACTGCTACTGCTGCTGCTTCTACTGCCACTGCCGCTTATAATTAGAATATGCAAATGTTGTCAGTGGCAGCCAGTACGTTGCCACATGTAAATATTTATGCAGCCGCTACTTCATGCCATTGCATCGCACATTTTATATCACACACTGTTAAAAAACAGAGCAACAGATTTCAAAATAAAAATAAATAACTTTTTAGAACTAAGAGCAGTGAAATTAACATAAAGTTTGAAAGAAAATGTTCTACAGATAGCGAAACTATTCTGTTGCCAGCTTTAAATAATTGCATAAATATTTATTAATTAAATTTAAAATAATTTTTTCTACACTAACTATCTTAAATTAAATTTGTAAGACCTTTTATTTTGTTTCCTATGTATTTTAGGCTACTGATAAAAGATTCTACTGCCTAGTGATCAAAAATATTCAATACTTTGCTCTGTAGACTCAATATTATTTAGACGAATTCAGTCGTATAAGGAACAATTTCATATAATTGATTTTTTTAATCCACTTTAGTGGCAAAACTCTTAGCTCTACTGCTGCTTTGCTAACAGTGTACTCTGTGGCATTGCATCGCATATTTTGCAGCACAGTTCTGGCATAATTTGCATGTAAACGCGCCATTTTTCTTGCGGTTGCAACAGTCGCTTCTAGTTGCAGTTGTAACAGTTGCTGTTGTTGTTTTTGTTTTCCCTGTTGCTGTTGCCATTTAATTATTTTGTTTTTCGTCTGCGCAGTATTTATGCAAATGTTTTCACATCAATTTTCATGTCTTCGCTGTGCTCATTAAGACAGTGCTGGCCCCCAATTGCCGCCCAAAAGATTTTAATTGAGTTTGGCAAACTGTTTTGACGCTCAATTGATTGCGCATACGCAGCATTGCCTACTATAAATCTGTCTTAAACACACACACACACAAACTGTTATACAAATAGGTGTTTGTGTGTGGTTTTTTATTTTGGCTTAATAACTTTACACTTCACACGCAAATGAGTGGACATGTAAATCAAATTAACCAGTGAGCATGTAAATTAACTTTTCATATTAATTGCAATTTAATTAATTAGCAGGAAACATGAATGTAGCAATCTGTTTTTTATACCCTGTAACCAGAATTTCCCTAAGGGAAGATGCTTAATCTGCAGATAAGTTTAACAGACAAAATGTTTATAGTAACTAAAGAGTACAAACTTTTTTTGAACTGTCTGAGGAAACAGGGGACTATAAATCATATATTAACACTGGGTATATAAAAGTCAAATAACGAGGCAAATCAAAACTGTCGGAAGATGAGAAATACATTTACAGACACAAAGGAACTCTGTTTCAATTGTATTTTAATCGAGTTCTGCTTCACCTAAAAGGCAGCACCTAAAAGTATGCAATTTTTTAATATCAATACACCATATAAGATTGCCTGCTGGGTATCTCTAAGTCGAATTTCGCTTAAGCGTGCACATTTGTTTTTTGCTGTGATGCTGTGTGGCAAGGCCTAGTAGGAGAAGTCATTAAGGCAACGCAGCCAAAGAGTCATCTAGGCTAACGGGCTCATCTCAAGAATGGGATGAAGATGCCGAGAGGACGATGCGCTGGCCAAAACACCTTGTTGGACGTGAGAGCAGCGGTACGTGAACGTAAATTACAATTAATTACATTTTAATGACGCTTGTTTAATTTAGCGTTTACAATTACATACACAATTATGGCGCCAGCAAAAGAAGAGACAAACAGTGCGAAAAACACGAGAACGATAGAGAGTGAGCGAAAGAGATAGTGAGAGTAGTCGAATGAGAGCACAACACTGATGCTCGTTACGGCATTCAGCTGGCCAAGGACGAACTGCACTTTGGGGCTGAGACATTTTTATGCACTCGCAAGCATTGGCTTTAACAAATTTCACCTCGCTTTCATTTCGACCTCGCCGCCATATTAATGGCCACGGAACTTTCCTCTTTCTTTCTGCCTGTTTTCCTTCTTTATACAATTTTTTTTTATTTTTCTTTTCCGTAATTAACTGGCTGCACAACAATTGGGATGCTTGCTCCCTTTCTATATGTTCATCGTTGGGGCAATTGTATTCAAGTGAAATTCAGAGAGACAAAAGCTAAAAGCGAACATTTATGCTGAAATATAAGCACATTAATTCGAAAGCCGGCAGCTGCTGGTGCCGGCAAAGCTTCAGGAAATCAGACAACAGGCAAATTGAGGTGCGAATCCATAAACACACAAGTGAGAAGCTATAAAATTAAAATGAGCTGGCGAACAGTGCAAAAGCGTGCTACGTTTGACACGCGCCTTATCTACGGCTACAATGGCCAATGGAGCGTATGCGCAATGCAGAACTGACTACAGTACAACAGTGTTCACTGTATGCTGTATGCTCCTCGTGTGAATTGTGGCAACAGCAGCAGCAGTTGCCTGGTTGTATAAACTGCCTGATGGCAATAAATATGCTTCAACTATTTGGCAGCGGGCGGTGAGAATTTAAAAGGTCCACAACAACAGTTGGAAAAGGCCAAAACAAGCAGCCAGCCAGACATTAAATTGCAATTTATGCCAATGAGTTCTTAATGTACAAGCGGCAACAACAATTGCTCAATGCCTTCTAATGGACCCCAAATAACGGCGGCAGAGGCAGAGGCAGCAGCGGCGGCGGCGGCAGCAGCAGCGTCCGCCAAACTTGACTGTAATTTATTTGCAAATTATTATTAAAACTTTTGCTTGGCCGAAAGCAATGGCAAGAGTGTAAGCTTCCGTTCTAGTCCGACTGCCTTACCCAGGCCCAGGCCTCTTCTACACTCCATAAATGATTCGCACTTAGTTTGCTGTCAGCCACAACAACAACAACACCAACAATAACAAGCAGAATAACACAAAACTTAGTCGTAAAGTCGCGCCTATAAATCAAGTGGCTTTCGGGTGAGTTTTTTTTTTTTGTTTTTCTGGGGTCAGGTCAGCTCTTTTGTGTGAATTTACTTTGCTTTCAAATTGCTGGCAACTCATATTAACAGTCACTCAATTAGTTGGCAATTATTCATCAAATGGCATATAAGATATTTAATAATGTTTAATATATAATCGAATGCGCTAATATATAGTACTATATGTATCTGTCAACGGCCGTTGTGCTTATTCAATTAAATGCTTTGCGCCAACTCAATTTCAAAATCTCATTTATCAAGCCATTAGAGTCAAATAATCAGACTGCCACACACAAACACATACATTCGCCAAAATACACACACACTCGCACATACACAGTCACAATGCAAAGCAGACTGCAAGGATAGAGAGTCTGGCTGACTGGGAAGCACTCACATTAAAAGCAGCCGCCGTTAGCTGATAACGGAATTTGCCTACCATTAGAATCAGCAATGACTTGACTTGTCTGATTGTGCCCGTTAGTTGCAGAGGGTATGCTGTAGATGTTGTTTGGTCAGTTCGGACTAAAGATTTAAAATTTAAGAGCTTGTAAGAAGAAGATGTATTAATCTTAAGAGATATTATAGCCACAGCTTCTTAGCTGCGTTCAAAAAGGCAGACATTTTAATAGCTCCAATGGCCAGCAATTAGTTTTATTTCAATATGTTTAACTACCTAGTCGCACACAAAAAGGTTTCAGTTACTACTAGCACCTAAAAGTATGCAATAATTTTTTATTTTAAGCTTTTCATGTAAAGACAACGGGTATCTACAAGTCAAGCATTGGCTGTATCCTTCATACTTGCCTTGTCTTCGCAGTAGCTGCCTCAGTGGTTGCATCAAGTGGTGCGCTCATTGAGTGCACCACGGCACACGAACCGACGAGTGCACTTGTGGGGCGAAAGCACAAGAAGCGGGTTTTAGGTGGCATAAGATGATGACAACGAGTTCGAGCACAACTCGACAAAGCCCAATTGTTGGTATGGAGAACGGAGAACAGAGAGCGGAGAGTAGAGAATGGAGATGGCAACCGTAATGCACGGCAGCAATCGCATTAGAAATAGCTGAGAAATCAAATAGATTATAGACTGAGGGCAGCCTGAAGCAGCAGTTACACAATGGAAATCAACTTGAATGAGGCAAAAGAATAAAAAAATAAGAAAAGTAGATAAGAAAGAAGAAAAAGAATCTATAGAATTTACATTGTACTAGTATCTTTTATAGCTAGATGAAATAAATGCATTCATATTATTGAAGAGACTTCAAGAGATTGATATAAATGGCTAAGAGGCCTTCAAGGTGTCATTACACAACAAACAATACGCGTAATTTCTTAAAGAAATTATAAGCATAAAAAGTATCTCATCGAATTAAATGTAACCATTAGGCCAATCTTGTGGATAAAAGAAGCGTCAGCTATATAATTGAGTATTTATGGCTTTAATTGGGATTATTATACGAATTGAGGAGTATATTTTATTCTTTGAGATTAATAAAAATAAATAAAAGTTGGGAAATTTTAACAAATATTATTTATATTAAATAATTATTGATCATAATTTGTAGATACATTTATAGAAATGTAAATTTTATTTGTATTTTATTCCAGAGGTTCGAAAATTTTTGCTCTATTCGTGTATTAATTAATGACATTAAAAAACACAATTTAGTCATTTCGCCAACATTTTTTATGGAACACATAAACATCTTTAGTTATATCAATTTTCCATGTAAATGCACCTGTAGTTCATCTAATTGCGCTTTAATGCCATTATACAATTTCATTCAAATTAGATGACAAACATTTTACCACAAAATGGCATTCGTTGTCATTGGCATTGCCATTGGCATTACCACTGCAGGTTCCATTATGATAAATGTGCAAGAAATCAAATGAGGTTGAATGGTGTGCCATGGTTTAGGGGACAAGTTGGCCAAAAAAAAAAGAATGGAGACGACACGACTCCAGGCCGTTCAATTGCCTTGCTCTGGTTGGGTGTCTAACTGTCTGACTGTCTGAATGTCGTGGCTGGCATGGTGGAATCTGGTGGAAGCTTTATGCCGATGGCACTACGAATTAGCGCCGTAAATCGCATTTAAATCGTAAAATTCTCGCAGCCAGCCAGTCACTTTGGCTTTTTGCATATAGAGTGCCAGCAACAAGCCCCCAACGGAGGAAAACCGGAGACAATTTCATAGCATTCGGGCAGGGTATGAGCTAAGGACGAGACGAGCGGGGGAGACAGAAGGACAAAGCGCTGGGATGCCAGTGAGCCCCTTTAGTATGCTCAAAGATTTTGATCCTATCAACTAAATTGCATTTGACAGTTGGCGAAAAAACTTTTGCCTTGCTTCGATGCCATAATTCCTGGTTCGTCGCAGCTCGTTGAGCTTGTAGAAAGTATAAAGCTGAATTTATTTAGATGTAGTATAGAGCATCATAATTCTCTCAATTGATTTTGAATTTAATCATGTGTATGCCTCATTTACCACTAAAAAACTACCAATATAACTCTTATTGTTTTACTGAGATCAGTTAGAAAAATTGTTAAGAATTAATGAAAAGGGAAAGGCTGGTTGGAGTATTCCAGCCAAATAAACAAATTATAAAAATGAATTGGGTTTAAAAAATACTCAGCTTTAATACATATATTAATTATCAATAATTAAAAATTATTAAATACACATGAGATAAATAAATACATATGTCATACTTAAATATTGGTACACCGCATACGATATTAACAGCAAACGAAACTTAGGCTTCCAAAGTTTGCGACTACTTGCACAACGGTTGACGTGATTGACATTAAAAATAAACTATTATGTCCCGAAGCTTACGCTTGTTTTGCATATATAGAATCATATGTTTGTGATAATTATCGCTGTTGCTCATTAACAACAGCTACCCAACTGCTGTTATCAGCAACGATCGCTCAGCGACTGTTAGAACGAACATACAAGTTAGGAACTTTCCGAGGCGTCGGCAGGTGCCCCTTTAGCTCAGCGGTAGAGCGTTGGTCTCGTAAACCAAAGGCCGTGAGTTCAACCCTCACAGGGGGCAACACTGAAAATCGTTAATGAAATAATTTTTAATTAAATTTTACGTTTTAAAATTATCTTGAGGCAGCTCAATGTAAAATTTCAAACAGTTCATCGAGTATGACGTCTTCTTTCCCCCACTACCCACCCCTCTTACTCACGTCCACCTTCTACACCAACTGTCTACTGCAATTTCCAATCGATTGCGCCATGTTCGCACTTCATGCGATAACTTGGAAGTTTTGCAATTTGCGGCATTGGAAAGTTGGTCTTCCTAATGCTTTTGCCTGCGCCTGCCTAGCTGCCTGTGTGCTTTCTTCTTGGCCAGTACCTCAAGATGTTTGTACTTTTCCAGCTGTTTGCCAGAGTTTTTATGATCCCTTTTCTTTTGCGTTTGCTTTTGACTTTCCCAAGATTTATGCGGCAAAGTCGCATCGAGTTTAAGTGTGCTTGCGCATGTTTCGATAATTTGCGTGATTTTTGCTTTTTTACAATTTTATCCGGAACTTGTTGGTCCGCCCGTAAATGCATGCGTAAGTGGCAGCCGTCGCTACATCATTAAAAAAATAAAAAACTTGCCGCTTTGCCACTACAAAATGTGGACCATGCCCACAGGGCCCACCAAACTACCGATCCAACGGCTGCCCTGTAAAACTCGTGTAGCAGCCATGTATTTTGAAAATTTTATAATGATTTTGTATTTATTTTCAGCTGGCAATTAAAAGCGACTTGTGCATTAAATATTTACTGCAATTAGAGCAACTGCTCAACTCAAGTGCAGCGCAGCTTACCGCGTTTCTCCGGCAACAACGCGAAGGATGTGAATATGGAGGCGAAAGTGGATGTGGAGATGGAGATGGATGTGTGGGACTGGGAATGCGGAGATTGTGGTATGTCTATGTCCCGTGACAGACACTAATTATGGATTTTAGAATTTGCGACTTGCAACTTGCAGCTAACCACAAGACAAGAGAGCGACACAAGCAGAAGACGCGGCCGCAGGATTCACCTCTCGCTTGCTCTCTTTCTGGCTCCCTGTGCCATTTTGCGGTGTCTTGCCATCCTAGCAGCGTGCGCGAAACGCGGGTGAATGTAGAAAAGAGAGAGAAAGCGGCCAAGGAAGTTGGCTGACATCAAAATTCCAGTAGTTTCCATATAAGTTTGTCGCAGTGTTATCTGCAATTCACATACACACGCTCACGCTGATCCATATGCAACTACATGTATGTATACGTGCTGCACACATATGTGTGAGAGAGCGAAGGAGTAAGCAAGAGAGTGGGAGAGGGAAATGAGGGAAAAGAGAGCGCATTGAAATCGCCACCATTAATAAGAAAGTTTGCCCTGCCTGGCTGCTGGTAATAAGCAAATTGAGATGACAAAGTTTATTGTTGATTTTATGTGCGCACCATACACACAAGCACAACACACACACAAACTCAAACACACACAGAAACACACAGACGCATACCCTACACGCACACATGCAGTGGAGCTGAGCAAAGCATCGTTGCCTTAAATTAAAATAGCTGAAGAAATGTTTTTTTTTTTATAATTTACAAGTGACAGCATTTCATTTTTAAAACAAATTATAACAAGTAATAAATTTCTGGCACTTTTGCTACACTTAATTAATCATCGGGTGAACTGAAAATAAAAGTATTTATGATTTATTAATAAAATAATAAATTTTATTAAAAATAAGATAAATAAATACTTCAAATTAAGTATAATTTAAATACAATATTAATAAATAAGTTTATATAAAGTATGTCTCAATAAATTACCTTATCAGCTCAAACCAAACGATGTTTATCTCCAATTCATCGCAAGCTACAAAGCTTTACCACCTCTAGAACACACACACGCACACTATTACACACATACACACACACACGCACACCCTTCTCACACATTGACAGGCTCCGGCGGGGATCAAGCGACCTAAATGAGTTATTTAAGTAGCACTCGCGCCCCAGTTTAAATGCGCTCGTAATTTGCCTTTGTGCCCGGGAACTTTTTGTGCCGCAGAAACATACGTCTTTGCATACAAGCACTACAACAAGCCCATATGCCGCTGTACAGTGAAGCATGTGCATAATGTACACACTTCAAAAGTAAATACGTAAATTAATTCATTTTGAAAATAACACAAATCACATTTAAACACTCGTTAAGCGGTTGTTTTAGAGTTTAGCTTAAACATTTAACATTGAATACTATATCAATTTTTAAGCGGATTACACTCCGCACTACAGTGAACCCAAAGTGTGGAGAGGTGGGGAGAAATGACCGCAATATTTTATTACAGAGCAATACTAGACAAAGTCAGTTAATCGCTTATTGAGTTTTAAAACGCTTTGTGGTTCGTCTTAGTGTAGTTCGACTGTAATTGTGTGCTTTTGGTTTGTCTAAGCCATTAATGCGCATTGCTGTGCCTTACAGGTTTTGCCATCGTCTTAGGACTCGGGTGTATGTGCTTGTGTGTGTACTTTACTTGGCTAAGTACGTGATTTGATTAGCGCATGAAAATCCAGTCCGTGTCTGGGCTTAGCTTTGCCTTATGCCACACTTATCAAGTATACGCAACGCTGCACAAGCCAAAATAATTTGACAACAATTTTAAATACGTTTCGTTTCGTTTCGGTTGCAGCTAAATTTAATACACTTTAGTATATAAGAGTGTGTGTGTTACTTTGTGTGTGTGCTTGTAAAAATCACCAGTTGAGGTCAACAAATTATCGCAAGCATTTTTCATTCTCATTTTGGTTGGTTTGTTCGCTTGGCCACAGCTCACACAATGTCAACAGCAAAATACGTGCACAAACATAGAAATGGCTGCCATTGACTAACTAGAAAGCGGTCAACATATACACACACCCGCATACACACGGTTCGGCATAGACGTACACTGACAAAAATATATGTTTTAACTCTTTCAAATAATGACACAGCCGCTTTAAATGTCTTTAAAGGATAGACAAAAACTCGTGTATTTTGGTGTCTTATGATAATTAAAACTCTGTTTAAAATAATTCAAAAATTCTTTTAACAACTACAATTTTGAGCTCAACATTAGCAGCCCTTCTTTGCGAGCAGTGTAAAGTGTTGAAGCACGACATAAACGAGACATTAATGCTATTATGCGTGTGAGTATGTATGTATGTGAAAATGAGTGTGTTTGTTTGTGTGGGCGGCACTTGTGTAAAAAGCAACTAATGAAAACGGAAATAAAAACCGCTCGAGGAATGCTGATGACTCTCCAAGGATGGTATTTAATATATGTGTGCGGCTCGTGTGTAAAAGGCTCGACACTGCGATCTCCCCGCCATAGTTACCCCCACTACGCCAGTTACTTCCCACTACCCCCCTGCTACTGCTCAACCCATTTTGCACGCGCACCCAAGCACTTAGCATCAATTTGGTGGCTCTTACATAAGCGACAAAGAGAGACACAAGATACGTCCGTTGTCCAATAGAGAATGAGAGAGAGACAGAGTGAGGGAGAGGGCAAGTTGTGAAGCAAGACAACTAAGTAAAAGCATAAGTAATGCACATAAATCAAAAATTCAGTGCTGCTGCCAGTGTTGGACCCCATCGCTGCCTGTCAGAATGGCACGCACAAATACTCACTCAGTTCAGTTCCGAGAGCACAAACAGGAGTTGAAGGAATGAAGCTGGAGCTGATGCTGGTGCTGAAGCTGAAGCTGTAGCTGTGGCCGTATCCAAGCCGGACTCTTTGGGACCGTGAAAATGCTTAACAATGTGCAAGTCCAGTGCTTGCAGGTACAATTACCACCAAGTGCCTTGGCCGATCCCAAGTCCAACACAATCGAGAACTTAGCCACCATGAAATATTGAAGTTGCTTCCATTCACAGCACACCCGCATCCCTCTGACCTTCACAGCAGTATACTTGGCAAGACCAAGAGCGGAGTGGTACAGGGTAGTGTACGGTTCTAGTCCTTTTGGTTCCCCGGCCGGACGCCAATAGCAGCATCGACATCGGTATCTGCTTGAGCGTCAGTTGGCAAATGGCACCTGCGGAATGCGATGCTGGAATCTTTTGAAAAATATTTTCTATATTCTCGCCTTTCGCACATCTCTCTCGCCCTTCAAGTCACAGTTATAGCCATAACTCTGCAGTCGCTTCTACACTGTGCACAATGAGCGTCGTTCGAGCTTTAATTTTAAAGCTTAATAGTTTAAGATTTTAGCTTGACTCCTTGATAAAACAAATATATAATATATACAATATTGCTAATGAGCACATAAAATCAGTTTAAGTTTTATCACAACTCCCTTACTTTGAGTGTATTTATTCAATTTATTTCTTATAAAAATTCATAAAGTTTTGTGCCAGTGTATATATAAATTTGCTATGGCCAGACAGGTGTGTAATTTATTGATTATTCCGCTAGATATGTTCGCAGCTATACACTCTCTCTGCCCCCTCCTGGGCTCCCTCTGTGTCTCCTTATCCCACCCTTAGACAGGTAGGCGTGCCAGCTCTTGCTTGTTTAGACATTTTGTCATCTTCAATTTGTGGCTGTCATGCTGGCTGGCAGACAAGGACTGCCACAACCACTGCCACTGCCACATCCACTGCCACTAGCTGCATTTCCAAAAGTGGATTACAAGCTGAAGGCACTTGTAATCGCTGCGTTAAGCCAGCAGAGAGCAGACAGAGCAGAGCCAGTGGAGTCGTCTTCTATTGAACAGCCTTCTTGGCATCCAAAACAAGTTGCCCTCGGCATTGCCAGCATCTTCATTTCATTTGGCCTCT
Source organism: Drosophila nigrodunni (assembly GCA_020829145.1). Taxonomy (NCBI): domain Eukaryota; kingdom Metazoa; phylum Arthropoda; class Insecta; order Diptera; family Drosophilidae; genus Drosophila; species Drosophila nigrodunni. Next base: position 12,709,475 of record JACVCZ010000001.1, read on the forward strand.
TCAGCTCCTGCTGCTGCTTCTGTTTGGTGCGAAACTGAACTGAACTCAATTCAAGTGGTTGGAGTGAACAACGCGTTTATTGAGTTTTAATTGGATAAGTTATAGACGCTCATGTTGCATAAATTCCACAGACATGCCCACACAAACACACACACACACACATTCCAAAAATGGGGTGTGCCAGGTATACAGACGATATGAAGACATTGAAGTTGCTGCAACCTTTGAGCTCTTCTTGTTATTCAACGCATTCGTGCGGCAATCCCTCGAAACGTGCAGCTCATTACCTGATCTGTCAATCTAATAAACTATAACTGGAGTAGTTTATCCTAGTGAAATGAACAATCAATAGAGCTGCACAGAAATTAAGAATTAATCAACTATTAGTGTCGTTATTAACGCACTGAGTTGTGGGCTTAAAAAATAATCTTTTCATAAATGAAAGAAATGCTCAATATATTTAATAAAAGGTTCTGAAGAAAACCCATTTTATGTTTTCCATTTATTAACTATACAAAGTGGAGTATGGAGTATAGGACCTTACTGATTCAGTGATTCACATAACAAATACCATTTTTTTACCGATTTGTCCTTAGGAAGCTATAGGGTGTTGTTTGCGGATAATTAGACAGTGAATTAGGCTGACTTTCATTCACAATTTTATAGCTCTAGCTCTTATAGTCTCAGAGATCTAGGTGTTCATCGGAACATAGCGACAAATGAACAAACTGACATTTGCTATATCGTGTCGCTTGTAGTTGCTGATCAAGAAAATATTTACCTCATAGGGTCGGAAACTACTTCTTCTGCCTGTCTTGCCTACAAGGTCTACAGAGATAAAATATATATATCATAGTAAGTCTAAAACGCTTCCATCCCTAAGTAAAGCATTATCATGAAACTGCGTTTAATTAATAGAGCCAACAATAAGAACTGCTTGGGTGGGCAATTCATTACGAGCAACTACAAAGATTCATATACTTAACTAGGATATAAATATAGTAGTAGAGTAGTACATAAGCATGGTATGCGTGCTGTCAATCTATTGTTGTTATTGCCTAATCACAGTGGACATTGCGTTGCTCAGTTGCCCCTTTTTTGTGGTGCAGTGGACACCAGGACACCAGGACATGGACATGGATGAGGTGGCATCATCAGTCATGCCAGTTCATTATTATCGCTGACATTGCGTTGGTTTTGGAGACCCTTCTCCCCCTCTGTCTCTTCTTCCCCTCCCTTTCCTGCACTTATAATTCATTTCTATTGTGTCGTGGCTGGCTGCCTTGCCATGATGCGATGCTGCCATGCCTGAAAGCCCCTTTTGATCCAGCTGACTTATTTGTCTTGAGGAAGCTCGCAGTAAAATTGCTTTTCCTACTACGCGCTCACTTCCTGCTGTTGTTGCCGCTTGTTGCGCGTCTTGTCCTGCCACCGCGACTACTACTAGAGCCACTGCCACTGCCACTGTCATTGCCACTAGCAACTGGCTGACGCAACTTTCTCATTGTTTTGCCGCCTTTTGTAGTACACAAAGTCTGGGAATCGGTGTTAATAGACGCCTGTTGTCTCTTGTCTCTTGTCTCCTATCTCCTGTCCCTTGTCTTCAGTCTCCCTTGTATCTTGTATCTCGGCTGTTTTGTTGCTGTCGCCGTGGAGCCCGTTGGCTCTTCATTTGTCGCTTTGCGCTTATTGTCACTGTGCTGGGCTTCATTTTCTTGTGATTAATGTCGTCATTAACTGCAATTAACTTTTTTAGTTGGCGACCGCGACAAATCTTTGACGTTTTTGCTTCAACTCGAACTCAAAGTCGAGCTCGAACTTTGGCCAAAAGCCACTTGACTGCCATGTTGAGCAATGTCAATTTGTGGATGTCATTCTTGAGTGGATATCCTTCGATAGCCTTCATCACTCATGTGTATGCGAGTGTGTCTCAATACACATACACACACACACACATATTTGTTGTCTGCTTTGCCGGCGACAGCGTCATATTGGTTGTTTTTATCCTAATTATTTGTTCAGCATTCAAGTACTAATGGCCTGGGCTGACCTCTTGTCCTCCAAACTGACAACTGGCAAAGTTTTCACTTCACTTAACTACAAAATAAAAGCGTGACATGTGTGTGTTGGTGTTAGTGTTGCTGTGTGTCTGACACCAGGGATGCGCACGTGCACATCCTGAACTGGGACCTGCTTTAGTTGCCATCATCAACTCGGCACTGAAGGCAGACAGAATGTATCTGCAAGTGCAATATGTATCTATTACCAACTTAAGACCTTGGTGCTCGCTGCGCCTCGAAGTATGCTACAAATTTTATAATTTCGCAACTTGAGCTACTCGAAACGGAAATCGTTGCTCTAATTCCAAATGGCATTGCACAAAACTTTTACACTCTTTTATTTAAACAGTAAACTTTCTAGTATTTATTACTACGTATTGCTATCGCTTGTTCCGCTGCTGGGTGTACGAAAGTCTAAGCAACAATTTCAGTTTTAAGCCGTACTATCATACAGAAAGCAGACTTTTATTGTGTTCATTTAGTTAATTTTCTTTGATGAACTTAACAAAAATATTATTTATTTAATAACTTTCCAACGGAAATATTAAAAGAAAGCCTCAGCTTTTTTTTCAATTTTCAATAGAAATCTTCTAAAAATACTCCTTATCTACAAATATTATTTCCTTCCCCTTTGATGCCTTTTTGATTTCTAAGATACATTTCTAAATTTCAGACTCTTTAACTGAAGCTATCTGTTAGAAATCTGGAGGGCTCTTCCAGTGTATTAAGCTTTGGGCACACAGCTCTTTGGTTCTCAGCATGCGTTGAAATTTTTACTTTTAGTATTTTGTTAAGTGCCTCGCACACACACCTAAACACACACACACACACACTCACCCACATACCCTGGCACATTAAACAGTCAGCTTTTTTGGGCTATTTGGCTTGCATTTCTGCGTTTTAACTTTCTTACAATAAAGTGATGTTATCTTGTTCCCCAGCTACTTTGTGGCTTAGGCAACAGGCGAACATTTTGAGTGCGGGTGTGAACCATAGAGATGGGTCTTGGGACTGGGACATAGAACTGGGAACGGGAACAGGGGGCCTGGAGTTGGGCAGGCGACAGGATCTACGGGAAATTACTCTGTGCTTTATCGTGCATATAAATCTATTTGCTCAGGTGTTTTTCGCTGCTAATATGTTTGTGATGACTTTATTTTGCGCTTACCGCCGGCTTTTCTCGCCTGTTTTACTTGCCTCCATTTGTATTTTTCTTTCCTTTTTTTTTATTTCGGTTCTTTTTTTTTGTGCCTTTTCCCGCCTTATTTGTATATGTGTCTGTGTGTGCATGTTTTTGGGCGGAACTGAAGGCGGCGACAGCTTAACAGTTTTTCGTTCTATGCGCTATAGAAAAGTTGTAAAAAGGTTTCCCAGCTTGCCAGCTGGTCTGGACTGTTCTGTTGGCTTAGCCTTACAGCCAAATACACGCATTATTTCCAGCCAAAAAAGAAATTGTTGGCTGCTTTAATATTTCAGCGCCAAGCCAATGCGGCGTATGCGCAATTTGCTTAAATAAATACGTGACGCGCCTGGAGTAACGCCTACAAGTACTCCTGCTCCCCCACTCTTACTGCCACCCCCTCCTCTTCAACATCTTGCACGCTGACAGAAAGTGCAAATTAAAAGCCAAAACCGTTAGGCTAAATGCTTTAAGCACTTAACTTGCATACACGCTGCTTCTGGCTCAGACTCCGGCACTTTCTCCAACTCTAGCTTTGGCTTTGTTGTCGCTGTTTGGTTGAAATATTCAGGAGTGCACATAAAACGCGGCCCAAAGCACAGGGCTAAGGACACAGGACGCAGGACCCGACATGTTTGGACCCGAAATGATTGTAGGCAAGCTTTTAAGCCTTTTTTTTAATGCCCTTAACAGCAACTAGACAAGGTATACACTACTACTATGTGTGTACAACATATCTGCAGAGAGCACACCCACACTCTCACCCACTCGCACACACACACGCGCAGACATGTGAACAATGGCACAACAATGTCGTCGCGACCACAGAACATTTACTCAAGGGATTAACTGTAAAGATCTTAATGCCTCTATTTCTACGGTCTTAAGTATACTTCCGCCTGGCCAGGCCCGAGCAGGCCAGGCTCAATGTGTGACAGGGACAAGTCAAGCAGCACTGACTTACAGCCCCTCCATTGCCCCCTTCCGCTGTCGATCCCTTGATTCATCGCCCCCGTTTTTCTAGCTTCTTATTATACTCTCTGCAAGAGTATATTGGGTTTGTGCAAAAGTATGTAACAGGCAGAAGGAGGCGTGGCAGACCCCATAAAGTATATATATTATTGATCAGCATCACAAGCCGAGTCGATATAGCCATGTCCGTCTGTCCGTCTGTCCGTCTGTCTGTCTGTCTGTCTGTCTGTCTGTCTGTCTGTCTGTCTGTCTGTCTGTCCGTCTGTCCGTATGAACAAACAGATTTCAGAGATGGTAAGAGCTACAAGTTCGAGCTTGGTGTCAAACGATCAGATATTTAGTCAGTCAATACAAGAATCTTTTTTTTTTTTCGATGCCACGCCCCATTCGCCCACAAAAAGCAAAAAACTGGACACACCTCGTGAAAAATTGGTGTTTTCGGCAAATATCTCAGTAACTATGGCACCTAGGATCACCAATTCTTGTACGGGAGTTCCTAGCGACAGCATAGTTGCATTGCCATCTATAAATTTGGACTGCCACGCCCACTTTTCCCACAATTTATAAAATAGTTTTCAAGCTTCAATGCCGTTTTTCCGTATCGTACAGTATTGTAGTTTATAACTGGTGTGGAGACTAACTATATTAAACTATCCTGAAAGGCGCATTAAAATCGGACTATAAACAAGAAAACTAGAAGCGTTACAATATTGTTAATTGAACGCAATATCAACCCATTGGTGCAAGCGAGACAGAAACACACAAGCACATGCTCGAACGTTTTTGCTGCCTGTGTGGCGGCAGCGCTGCCCGCGGTCGCTGGCTGCGCCGAATACACACATACATACATGCATGCATCATATATTGTCAAACGTATGTGTATTCGCAACAAACAAACAGATGTGTGTTTGATTATGCTTAGATTGTTTTTGTTTCAACGTGTTTTAATGCAAGTACTATTCATTGTAATATCTGGATACCGATTTTAATAATTTAATCGGGAAAATGCAGAGAGTATTATACGGTCGGGCGCGCTCGACTGTACTTTTCTTTCTTGTTTGTGTTTGTATTTGGGGCTCGTGTTTGTTTTGCCACTAGCCCTTGGCTCCTTTGGCTTCCATGTGCCTCCATGTGCTTCTATGTGCTCCTGTGTGCTCCTGTTTAGCTTCTCCTTGCCGCTGAGCCTCGAGCAGCACTTGCGTATGCTTTGTTTGCTCTCAGTGTGTGCGTGTGTGTGTTCACGAGTGTGTGTGTGTGTGTGTGTGTGTGGGTGTGTATTGTGGTCTTTGGGACTCGGATTGGGTCACATATGCACATTGTCATTGCCAAGTACCACTAATATTATTTACATTTCGTTAGGTTTTGCTCTATAGCAGCCCAATCCCCAAAGCCACTCGATATACATATATATGTATCTCTTTATGTGTATCTGTGTGTGTGTGTGTGTGTGAGCATCTACTTATTCATCAGTTAGCCACACGGTTGGTTGACTACCCTTCGATTCCGTAAGCTCTCATGACCGGCGGAAACAATTACTGCAAATTACTGCGGCAGAGCAATAAAAGTACAAAAACTTTGTCGGCTTTTTTCTTGCGCAACGCTTTATTCACTAATAGAATTTCACGCTCAAAAAAGTTCAATACACACAAACTTTTCTCGAAATTTATAATGAAAGCGGTAAAATTGAAAAACCACACCATGCAAATACTTGCACAACAACAGCAGCATCGAGTAATAACCAGATGTTGCCCCGGGAAACAGAAGTTTTGCTCCAAAAAAATATGTAATTTCAATCTGATTAAAATTATATTTAAGGAACCACAACTTTCGCCCATAGATGCAACAAATGGAGAGACACAAAAATCGTGGTAAAAACACTTTTTGTCTAACTGATTATTTTTGAACAGTTGTTGACGTCTACCAAATTGATTGGAGTGAAACAACAGAAACTTTCAATCACTTATTAAATCTCCAGCAGTGAAAAAACTAAGTTGTGCATTCATTCAGACCATCAGTTGCAGCCAAGAGTTTTATTTTAGCTCAAAGGAATTTAAGCTTTTGTGAGCAATATTAACAATTATCAAAAGATTTTAATTTTTTTGCTTTCAGCCTCTGAGAAACTTAACTCCATTAATTTATATTTTTAATTCAAGCAATAAAAGATACTGAAAATATGTTGACTTTTTTTTATTCAACTTAAAACTAAATGTATTTTCATTGAAAAAATTAAATAATTTATTAATTCAACAAAAAATGTTTTACAATTAACCTATTAACTTTTGTTGTTTAATTCAATTTCGAGTGATATTCGTTTATCAAATAATAACCTTTCCTCAGATAAACATAATTAATTGCATAGAAATGTGAGAAATAAATACAAATTTTTGGTATATTTTATTCAATCAAATACCATATAAATCTGCTGTTTGTTTAGAGTTGATTAGGTCTCTAAAAAATATATACTTAATTATTCAATTTAAGTCCTCCAATTCAAACTATTTAAATACACATTTTCTTTAAAACAAAAATAAAATTCAATCAAAGCAAAACCAATTTCAAGTTATTCAAGTTGTTCAACATTTACAGAAAATATTGGATGAGTTGCTTAATATTTATTACATAAATAAGTATGTTATGATCTTAAGGCTCACTTATGGGATACGTTTTGATTCCATTGGGATGGGATGACCGGGATTGGGACGACAATGACACTTACATATTAAATGGGTATGTATTGCGTCTGGCTGATGACAAACTATATTAATTTATTCGCCCAAATCGCAGTACATCGAGTAACATCGTATGCTTGCTATGACTTAGCTCAACTTATCTTGTTGCGAAGGTAATATTTAATGAGTTGTATGCAGACTTCAGCATCTTCAGCGCTATCGTGGCCGGCCTCTGTTCAAAAAAAAAAGAAAATATAAATTATTGATAACTCAAAGTATGCAGATTATAAGTTCTACTTACCGTTCTCCTGTATAATGCGCTTAAGATTTTCAATGCAAAGAGTTTTAAGTGCTCGTTTCTTGGGTGGCCCCATCTTGTGGGGAAAGAGCACAGAAGTGTCTACCACCACGTCATGAATCAGTTTCAATGCCTTCAGATCGCTCTCCAGGCTATGGCCCACCAGCACCGTTTTGGCGTGAAACATGGACATAAGCACGGCTTGCACGTCACGTAAAGTTCGCGTCTCCTTCGACAGCATTGCCTCGGTAATGCCCGAATAGCTACAAAGATATAGAATTACATTTTACAGTCCGGTAGATAAAGTAAAGTACATACACGGTATTGTAGTCTACAATTAGATTGTCAGGTTTCACAAGAGCATCGTACACACTGCGTCCATTGATGTCCACAACGGTCACACGTGTCAGCTCAATGCCGTGCGTAGTGTAGCACATTTCACAATCGAGTGCATAAATATCCTTTTTAGTGGGCACATAGTCATCGGTACGCTCGATGGTCTTTATAAAGCAGGTTAGTTTGTTGGGATCATAATAATCACTGACATGATAATTGGCATAGCTGCAGCCAGGTGTGCCGGCGGGCTGTTGGCAGCAACGATGCTGATTGTCCGTGAATCCACGCCGGTAACCAGTACTCTTTGGATGATAGTTGCACATGTCGGTGCACTTGGTTTCATAAATGTCTAAATGAAAGACCTTGCCACAGCGTGTGCAGTAGCGTTCAGTCTCATTGGGTCGACGATTGGGGCGGCAGGCGCGTATGACGGCTGTGCCACGGCCAGCTCCAGGCCGCGGATAACCATTCTCCACCAGCTGCTCGTCGGTCAGGCGCAGATCATAAACCATTTCATAGGCCTTCTCACCGCTCAGCGAATCAAAAGGCTCTCCATTCGACGTCGAACCAAGTTTACTGCAAAAATTGGATATCAATTGGTATACTTCGATGGATTTCTCGCACTCCACTTACCCTTTCTTCTCAACACTCCAGGATGTGGTCAGAGCACGCTTACCGCCCAGCATCATCTCGTGTGAGACAGTTTTGTTTGCTGCGCTGGGCTGATTACCCGCCTCGACGGCCTCCTTGCGCAGCTTGTTGATGGCCAGCATGCAGCTGTTCTTGTAAATCGACGGAGTGCTGCATTTTTTAAAGGCAGCGAGCTCCTCGACCTGTGCGCGCTCCCAGGCATCGGCCAGTTGGGGATAGATGACAATACACTGCTTCACCATCATCTCGTAATACTGCATGCGTATATTGTAGGATATCTTTGAGTTCTGTGGCTCCAGCACAGGTGGCTTTTCGGCAGTAGCTGCTGTGGAGGGTGCCACCTTATCCAAGGCAGCTGTTGGCTTGTGAGCGATACGGCTGCCGCCCTTAAAGGACTGGGCTGCCGTGAAAGCGGGCTTTTTCTCAGCTTGCAACTCCTCGATTTTCTTCTTGGCTCTGGCAATGGCTATCACATTGGCCACAGGCGCAATGGTGCGAGCTGCATAAAGAAAACATTAGGTTCTAACTACACAGGTTAAGTATTTGCCACTTACCTGTGCGCACGGGCGGTGTTAGTGCAGCGCGTGATATCAGCGGTGTAAGTGTTTTGGCCTTAGCCTCACGTAGCTCCTCCTGCGCCACGCGCACACGCTCTTGGGCCAGTCGCAACTGCTCGGCATCAGCATCGGCACGTAACTTCTCCTGCCGCCGCAGTTCAGCGCGCCTGTCGAAGATCGCCTGCATGGCGTTGCGTATGTGGTTGGGCTTGTGCACCGCCTTCGGAGCTTGGGGCTTGCACTTGTCCGCATTTTCATGGGCAACACGACGCTTCTGCAGAGCAGCTGTCGCAGCTTCGGTGTAGGCATCAATGTCCGGTGAGGAAGCCTTTCGTTTCCTTATGCCCTCGGTGCCTTCCATATCTTTGTCCTTGTCAGACTTGTGCATCTCAGCGAATTCCTGCTCTAGTTCATCAAATATCATTTCACATTGACGCACAACTTCGGCATCGGAGGTGCTCACATCAATATCACAATCCATTGCAATATCCTCGATTGGATCCACCAAATTTTGGCTAACAGCAGCAGCAGGTTCGTGCTCAGATTTGGCTTTGCTTCTGCTGCTGCTATTGCTTAAAGAGGAACTTTTTGACCGGGAGCCATTGGATCTATGCGAGGTCGATGTTGATTTAGAACTGGAACTGCTATGGTGACGACTCTTCGACGACGATGATGATGTGGATGTGCTGCTATAGTGTTTTTTGCCTGAGTCCTTATCAGTGCAATGCTTATCACTGCTCGATGATTTCTTGTGTGACGATGAGGATGAAGATGAACTTTTGTGCTTGCTGCCACTAGAACTGGAGCGATGTTCCGAACGTTCCTTACTTCTGTGTGATGAACTCCTCCGTTCTCTGTCCTCCTCCTTGGATTTATCACGAGACCTACTGGATTTGTGCTCATGTTTGCGACTGCTGCTGCGGGAAGACGACGATGATTTCTTATCGGTGTCACTTTTCTGTTCCACTTCGTTCTGTTCCGCTTTGGTACCAACGTTCACCTCAGAACGTTCTTCAATTTCAATGCGTAATTCATCATCAGATTCCAAATTCTCTGGTTTCTCTTTGCTGGGGTCTGGCCACTCTCCGTTTACGGTGGCCATTGGCGTGGGAACATATTTGGGAGCATTGCCCTCGCCAGCGCCAAATGCTTTTTGGACGGAGAAGCATTTAGCGCCGGCTTTTCCGGATGATACTCCAAGCTTGGCTTCTTCTTGGGCGCGCACATTGCCATCTCGGGCAGCGGCAGCGAAAGTAATTTTGGCACCGTTGCTGGCTTGTATTCTGGCACCGATTCAACGGCCGCCGCCGCAGCCGCCTCCAGCTCTTCTACAAGTAAATGATGATGAATTGAGGGAATTTTATGAAATTGGCAGACTTACCTTTGCGTAAATGCTTAAAATGGCAGAAAGGACGATTGCAAGTGAAGGACGCATCTCCGTTACCTTCTTGTTTATTATTGCCAGTGATATCATAATATGGACACACGATGCCCTTGAAAAGGCCCGTCGACGGTAACATTTTCTGCACTTGTGCTCCCAAATTAGTAAGCGCTGCTCTTTCTAGCAAGCATTAAAGAAAATATAATGTTCTAATATTTTGTGCCGTGTATTTGCTCATGTCTTGAAATTAATGCCAGATGATTGGAAATCATGAATGCGGTGATGCCAGACTCTCAAAAAATGTGGCAGCTCTGTCAGAACAGCTGAGAGCATAAACAAAACAAGCCAGCAACCCCGGTAGGAAATGTGACAACAAAACGAATACTTGCCGTCAGTTCAAAGATGCAGAATTCATGTGAAATTAAATACTTTTAAGATACGAAGCACAGTAAACAAGTTTTTTTTATATTAAATGCTCAACTGTAACTAGCACTTATATTACAGAAATGGACGATTCGTCGCTGAACAAGAGCCCTATAAAATAACCAATTGGGCATATGATTTAATTTTTTTTTTGGTGTTTTGTATTTGTTTGGTTTTTAATTAGACAGATGCTAAACATGCGGGCATCTGCATAAACTCGTGACGTCAGTCAAAAGTGCAAAGTCCAAGCAGATGTATGTGTGTGTGTTTAAGGTGCAGTGATCTTTTATCTCTTTTTTGCATAATTGTGTGTATGCGCCGCTGTAAACGTGCGTGCAAGTGTGTGAATGAGTGGGTGTGCGTTCGTTCAACTATTCTTATCGCAAACTGTGTTATCAGATCAAAAGCGTGAGCGTATGAGCGGCAAAGAGAGTGAGTGAATTTTTATCGAGCTTAATCTCACTCTCCACTGGACTTTTCACGCCCACCGAACTTTGCTGTGACCCAAAGTTTGTAAAAAGCGCTCAGTTGCTTCACGGCATTCGCACACTGCAGTTGGCAAAGAAACAAAAAACTACAATACCAACTTCAACTGGGTACAAAGGTCGGTCCGGCGATATTAGTCAAATAATTAATAATGTACAGATTCAACAAATCTACCTGGGAGTCAGACAGGTGTATTAGTATGTGTATATATATTCATATTGGAGCATCGACCGATTGCCGTCTGTTTGCACTTGACTTTGGTACTTTGGACCTTAAGTGAAATGAAATCGAAATTTTTTTTTTGTCTGTATTCTGAATAATTCCTAATAACTTCGGTCGGCTGCTTATCAGCTTATCAGTTAATTTTAGACATATTAAAATTGTACCAAGCCCCACGTCTAACTATTAATAGTGGCACATTGACCCATATAAAACTTTATGCATTTCTGAATTAGGATGGATCGCACAAGTCTTTTCGTGGCCAACAAGGATGATGGAGACACCTACTCCTTCGATGAGTCGTTACCGTCGCTACCGCTGCCGGAGCTTCGGGACACCATGAAACGCTACTATGCCAGCCTGCTGCCCTTTGGCACAACGGAGGAGCTGGCCAAGACTCGCCGGGTAATCGAGGAGTTTGAGCATGGAATCGGTGGAAAACTGCAGGAGGTGCTCAAGGAGCGTGCAGGGAAAATGAAAAATTGGCTGGGCGGTTGGTGGGAAGATTATGGTTACCACTTGCTACGCATGCCACTGTTACCTTACCAAATCATGGCCATGTCCTGCCAACTCAACCTGGTGGGCATACCCGAAACCCCCGAATATATGCTTAAAGTAAGAAACCTATTAGCTTTGTTCTACATGGAGTCTATTAATCCATAAGGATTACTTTCCAGAGTCTCTCCCGCCAAATCTATCATTCGCTTGAGTTTTGGGATCTAGCGCGCAAGGGAACCATGAAGCCACTGTCATCAAACGGCGGCAAGATTAAGTATTCATCGGCCTTGTTCAAGTCCTTCTATTCGACATCCCGCGTGCCTGGCGTAGAGCAGGATCACATCGAGAGATATTTCCATTCCAAGTCGGAGGGAAGTACTCCAACACACTTGCTGATTGGCGCCAAGGGTCGTCAGTTTGCCATTAATTGTGTGCATGAGGATGATACCATCCTTACGCCACCAGAGATTCTGGTTATGCTGCAGCGTCTGCGCAGTATTCTTGACTATGAGCCGGAGGGTGATGGCGTGCCATCCTTGACCCACGATGATCGCACCACTTGGGCACATAATCGCCAACGTTTGTTGGAAATCTCTGATGCCAACAAGGAGACATTGCGTCTGGTGGAAAGCCCCTGCATTGCGGTTTGCTGGGATGAGCATACACCGGGCTCCACAGAGGAATCCTCCCAGCTATCCATTTATGGTGACTACCATTCTCGTTGGGCCGATTTAAGCAGCTGCATTGTGGCCTTCAAGAACGGTCACTATGTGTACACCGGTGAGCACAGTTGCTACGATGGAACACTCAGTGCCAGCTTTGCTACATACATGCAAATGAGCTTCTTCGAGGTGCCCGAACCCGATTGGAGTCAGGCCGAGAAGTCTAAGGTGACGGAGATAAAGGAACTAAAGTTCCAGCTGGACGACACTCTCAAGTCAGAAATTAAAAGGGTGCGCCAAGAAGTCGATGAGAGGGTGAGTTTAATTTAATCACAAATTCCCTCGATCTTATCCAAATGGAATTCTTTTATTTAGGGCATTGATGTCACGGTCACCTTTGATATCTTCGACGACTACGGCAAGGAATTTATGAAGGTGATGAAACTGCATCCCGATTCCTTTGTGCAGGTGCTGTTGCAGTGGGCTCACTATCAGATGCACCAGGAGTAAGCACAGTCGTTTGATAGAATGAGCCTTATACTCATGTCCCCTTTCGTTTCAGAATCGTGCCCACCTATGAGACGGCTTTGATGCGTCACTTCTACAATGGTCGCACAGAAACGCTGCGGTCCTGCACTAGCGCAGTCTCTGAATTCATTAAAGCCTCTTCAACTGCCAACACCAGCGACGTTCAGCTGATCAAGGCCTTCCGTGCCGCTGTCAATGAGCATAGACAGCTAATGGATGAAGCGAGACGCGGAAATGGCATTGATAGACATATATTTGGCCTCTGGTGTGCTGCCTACGAGAATAAATTGGAAATTCCCGCCTTCTTTGATGATCCCATGTATGCCAAGAGTGGCGGCGGCGGTAATTTTATCTTATCCACCAGCACACTAGGCTTTACACCCAATGTGGGCTTCGTGGCACCTATGACATTTGATGGCTATGGTGTCTTCTATGCCATCACGTCCGACGCGTAAGTGTCAGTTATATTCGCTCCAATCCTAATCCTAACTGTTTAACACTATCCCACAGCATCTATATCAACACGACGGCGTATCGTGACAGCATCAAGACCAGTGCTCGAAAGTATAACATTATCTTCAAGGAATCATTCCGCCGCATACGTAGTCTCCTGGATCGGCAGCAGACCGTGGCAAATCTGTAAAGCATTTACTTCATTCCAAATGAAATCTAGGAATCAGGATATATAGTTTATAAAGCTAGCACTTAATTTGACAAAGATTCAGTCGTGGACAGGATTATGCCGACTTTTTTATTCCCCATTCTGGTAACTAATAAGTTTTAAAGTTCTTTGATTAAAAAGTTAAATATAAATTTGGGCTTTTCATTACAACTTTTATTTAAATTCAATTTTCCAATGATTAATTACATTTCACGATTAATTAACTTTAAAATGCAACTATATATAAATATATATTTATGAGTAAGCATAGTACATTATTTATGTGGGGGATGTCAGCGTCTGGACTGAAGGATAAAATTCATTAAAGAGTTATGCAAGTAGTTGGTAAACGAGCTGCATGGCTACAGTTATACAGTTACGATAGCACTCTAGATTAAGATTACTTGACTTTAGTTAGTTCGATTAAGTGCTGCTAGTTACTAATTACAAATTTGCAATACCTACTGCACACAGCAAATTGCAAATTGCCTGTGCGCTTCTACAAAACAAAAGAAAAATAATAAGAAAGTCACAGACTCTTGAAGAAACGTGAGAGAAATGATCATTGGAGCAGCGCTGGTGAGGATTAGGCTCAATTTTAAACCAATTGAACTAGTGGGCATGGTAGTAGCCAACGTGAGACGGCAGCATTGTGTAGCCGCCACTGGACATCTGGAGATCGGCCGTTTGACGTCCCTGGCGATAGGACGGAGGCCCGTCCTGCTGTCGCTGGTTGGCATAAACGTGCACTCATTCCTGCCCAGGCACTGCAATGGCCTGATGAGTCTGTTCGGCAGTTATTGGCTGACCCACAGTCGAATTACTATTGGGATCCTCGCTAACGGTTTTTGTTGCCGTCGTTGTGTCGGCGGCAGCTGTGCTCGTCGCGGGTGGCTGGAATGCCGGACGCTGCACAAACATGTTGTCGATAATGTGATCAATGTTATCGGAACTGCCGCTGGCCTCGTCGGTCTTTGGATTGGCATTGCCACCAAGACGGCTCTTGTGCTTCTCGGATGGCGGCAAAATGGGAATCGCATTGGTGGGTCGTCGCTGGGGCAGCACAGCGGGACGCGTGGTGGTCTGTGGAGGAGGCACAAAATATGTGGTGCCACCAACAGTATTATAGTTTTGGTGATAATTCATGGACGTTGGCCCCTGAGTGGTCGGAGCAGCCGCTTGCGTGGCCTGAGGAGCTGGCTGCGGTTGTTGTGTGGCTGCCGTTTGTGCCTGGGCATAGGCCACAGCTGCCGGGGGTGGCGGCAAGTAGCCAGCATTGGCCGGATTCACATAGGGTGCCTGTTGGACTGGCACCGGTACCGATACGGGTACAGGTACTGGCACCGCCTCCCCACCGCCCGTAACATAATAAGGTGCACCCTGGGCCTGTGGATATGCTGCGGTTGGCGGTGCGTGTTTGGGCTGTGGTGTCGACACCGCTGTTGGCGGTGCTGGACCCAATTGCAGTGTCTGTAGCTGTGCCTGCAGCTCCTGCTGCTGGTAGGCAATCTGCATCAGCATATGCGGATCCTGCAGCATTATTTGAGACTGTTGCTGCAGTTGCAGTTGCTGCTGCATTTGCTGCTCGGCTAGATGTTGCTGCTGTTGCTGTTGTTGCTGCTGCTGCTGTGTGGCTTCATGCTGTGTGCGTCTCAGACTCGAGTAACGCTTGGGTCCATTTCTCTGCTCTGCTGCCAACTGTGGCTGCTGCTGTTGTTGTTGTTGCTGCTGTTGCTGCTGCTGAGCCAAATGCAACTGCTGTTGTTGTTGCTGCTGCTGTTGGTTCTGCGATGCTAAAGAATGCATTTGCACGCTACCCACATGACTGGGATCGTTACGCTGCTGCACCTGCTGCAATCTTTGCGATAAGTTCGAGGTGACCAGCGGTGTCTGCTGCTGTTTTTGCTGCAGCGACGACATATGTTTTTGCTGCTGCTGCTGTTGTGGTTGCTGCTGCTGTTGTTGTTGTTGTGGTTGTTGATGCTGCTGCTGCTGCTGTGGCTGTCTCTGTTGATGTTGTTGCTGCTGCTGCTGCTGTTGTTGTTGCTGCGGCACATCGTTCATCTGCTTGGGCATTCCATTTGATCGGTTGGTCACTGGTTTCGGATGATAATCCCTCTCATCTCGCTGGTCCACATAGTCCCGAGGCCCGGCACGACTGTGCTGTGAGCGACTGTGCAACTGTCTGCCGTCCTTGGGATTTTGACGACTGGATCCACTATGGCCTCCATTCGATCTGCCGTAGGTGCGATTTTTAGAGTCACGATCACGTGGCTCCTGTGACTTTGGTGGCAGGGGAGCTGCTCCAACACCACCTGGAGTACCAGCATGTTGCTTCTCATTGCCGCTGGCAGCCATGGAGCGGCGCTCGCTACGATTCTCCTTTTCGTCGCGCGAGGTAGATGTGCGTGGTCCGCGAAGTTTGTTACTGTTACTAGTGCTGCTGCGCTCGTTGAGGGCCGGAAAGTCTTGAGGGCGTGGTGGCTTGCGCTCCTTGTTGCTGGCCTTCAGATAGGCCTGCTCATCCTCCCAGTTTCTAGAGTACTTACTGGGACCACGTCCATACCGTCTGCGTCTGCGAGCACGCGGAGCCGCATCCTCGTTGCGTATATCATAGCCATAAGTTTGTAATAATTCTGCACGCGATTTTGGTGCCTGTTCACTGGCCTCGAAGCGATCGTGGGACCAACGATCACCCCCCGAAGCGGGTTGCCACTTCTTCATTGTTTTCGATGCCTGCGAGATGGTTGGTGTCTGTCCAGCTGGTGGAGCACCTGTGACAATCACACCATTGCCCACATCACTGACACTGGGCTCCACAACGCACTGACCGCTGTCGCTGCCTGTTTCGACGACACCATCACCCTCTGTCTCGGCCGTACGGTCGTCGTGCTCATAAAAGGTGCCACGTTTCGGTATGTACTGTGGATTGCTGCGATCTTCGTCAACCTTCTTTTGGGCCTCACTATCGGCAGCATTGCGATCCATGCCACTCACTGTGCCACTGCCGAGCTCATCATCATCTTCATCGGTCTCGCTGCCAACGTCCTCGTCATCGGTTTCAGTTTCTTCATCGCTTGAGCTCTCATCATCATAGTCTTCACCGCCTTCCAGGTCACTGGCAGTGTCATATTCGGAATCATGGGGATGAGAATTGCTTGATGGCTCCTGTGTCGGCGAATTGCCTAGCTCAGCTGTGCTGCTGCTGGCACCGCCCGTCTCACTAACGTTCGGTGATGAGACGGGTATATCGGTCGGTGGCGTAGCCGTCATTTTCTCAACATCGGCCATCGCAAGTTGATTGTTCGATTTTTTTTTTTTTTGCTGTCACTGCAAATGTTTATCACAGAAAGAAATTCGTTTACAACTCCTGAACTCCCACACTCACGTAATTTATACGCGAATCGTTCCTTTCTTTGCACTGCTATCTATGGTTTACGAATGCTTAAAAGAATTTTTAATTAATATGCAAAAATCTCTTATTTTCACCCAGTTTTCTTCCACAACAACGCAATCAGAAAATAGAAAGTATCTAGAGTTGACTTTGTGCTCTGTGAATTTACTAGAGTTGTCAGCTGGCCGGTATTTTAATAAAAACGCCGCCTATTTAACACGCTAACTCACTTAGTACTGTTAACTTTTACTTTTATTTTAAAATATCCCGCCGTTAACAGAGTGGGAAATTTTCGTGGGTAGAATACAAGAATTTGCGAATCTGCATGAACAGTTATTTAAAGTAGCTTTTTAAGCGGTCACTGAGGTCACCAATCTCCAAATTAATTAAAATTTGTTAAATTTGTACATATGTATTAGCATTTAAACAAATCTCTATTCATAAACTTCAATTGAATTCAAGCATTTTAGAGGTTAGAAACACTCTGAAATGTTTCTTATTGCACTCTGAGTTTATAAAATAATTAAAACCTTTGTGAAATGACTTAATTGTTGTTAAAAGACAATTGTTTGCTCAAAATAAATAATAAATATTTAGAAATGTTAAGCTAGGTAACAATTAGACTTTCGTAATAAATGTTTAATAATGCAAGCAAATAGCACCGCTTAGGGTATTTTAGCTATATCATTGAATATGTAACACTTAGGACAGCTTATGTAAAGGTTTTTATATACCCATATCCAACTGGCCTTAAGTTCAATACAAATCTAAGCAATAAGTTATCATTTTCCGATAGAGTGTTTGAAATTCGGGAGTTCCCCCTAAAAGCGACCTCAGGAGGTGCTGAGAGAAATGAACATCTGTCAAACGATTGCGCAAAATGAATTGTCCAAAATATCTGCCAATTTTCCTGGCTATATAAAGGACATTTTGGCCAAACTGGAGAACAGTCCGAAAATATGGCCAAGGAGAAGTATTTCAAATACATCAGCCCGGCTCCATTGGAGCAAAAGGTTGCAACTCGTGATGGCACCATTTACATGTACCGTCTGATGAAGTTTATTGGATGGATACCACCAAAGGAGGCGGGACTAATACGAAATTTGTACAAAATTTGGACAATTACAACTTTCGTATTCGGAATGTTTTATGTACCCTTCGGATGTTGCATTAGTTACTATCGAGATTTCAAACTGTTCACACCCGCCGATTTTCTCACCTCCCTGCAGGTGGGCATCAATGTGGTCGGCAGTGACTGCAAGTGCTTTTTTCTATATCCACTTCTTTGGCGTCTCCGCAAGACGGAGGAAATTTTGGATGAGCTCGATAAACGGGTGAAGGATGGAAAGGAACGCAAGCAATTGCACGAAACTGTCGCATTCGCCAATTATGTATTCCTGATCTTCACCATCACCTATAATGGCTACGCACTTTCCACATTTCTGTCCTGTTTGGCCAGTGGTAGACCTCCATGGTCAATTTATAATCCATTTATAAACTGGCGCGACAGTTTGAAGAATTTATTGATTCAGGGAAATCTTGAGTATTTTGTTATGTCCATGGCTGTCATTCAGGATCAACTAGCGGACACGTATCTTATGGTATTTATTATATTAATTCGTGGTCACTATCTGATCTTGAAGGAGCGTGTGCTTAATTTACGCACTGATCCGGAGATGTCGGAGGCAGAAAACTATGAGGAGCTGGTCAACTGTGTCAAGGATCATAAGCTGATTGTACTGTAAGCAAAATGCTGCAAAAAGTCCTGATCTAAATACTTATATCAGTTTTTAAACCGAGTAATATTTCTTAAATGTTTGATTTAAATAAACTTTTTAACAGCTGCTGTGACACATTGCGTCCCATAATATCTGGCACGATCTTTATACAATTTGGACTCATTGGCCTCGTTCTGGGACTCACCTTGATCAACATATTCTTTTTCTCCAATTTATGGCGTGGTCTAGCCTCCTTAATGTTCATTGCTGCTGTTCTCTTGGAAACATTCCCCTTTTGTTACTACTGCAATATGCTTATGGACGATAGCGAAGATCTGGGAAATCTGTTGTTTCATCATAACTGGGCCGATGCATCGGCCCGTTATAAATCGACTCTAGTTTACTATATGCATAGAGTTCAGCAACCGATTACATTTATAGCCGGGGGAATCGTTCCAATAACAATGGCTAGTAATTTCACAGTAAGTGCGAATTCCTAAAACTTTCTTAATAAAAACTACATTTATATTTTATTTTTAGGTAGCTAAATTTGCCTTTAGCATTATCACCATTGTGAAGAATATGAATCTAGCTGAGCAGTTTAAATAAATGAACTTTTTTCAAAGCACCGTTCCCTTAGGGCAAATTATTTATTAAAACTACACAACAACGTTCGTAGTAGTAGTGAAAATTGCTTCTAAAAGTAATAAAAATGCATATTTAGTTGCTTACATTTGTTTTTATTATATACTTCAAGCAGCAACTATTTTTGCAAACTAATATCAATACAATTATGTTCGCAAATTTGAAAAAACCCGTTTTTCTGTTATCACATTTAACAGAGTTACTCCACACGAGAAATGCATAACAGAAATACACTAAATACCTTTACTTTCAACACTATTTCAATTCTTCCAACACTTTACCAACACTTATAGCAGCTGCTGGTGAGACAACGGTCAGCGTACAAGAAGAATTCGTGACTCCGCCTGGAAATTAAAATTTACCGAGTGTATTTTTTATAATTAATTAAGTGCATATTTTATACAACAAAGAAAAATACAAAATGTCAAAACTCTTGACTGTTCCAATGAAAAAACCGTCCGAGGTGGACGTAGTAAAGCCGCTGAACAATCTTATTCAGAGTACCTACAATGGTTCTACAGCCGAGGAGAAGGCGCAGTACACAGAGGCAGTAAATGATTTTTCAAAGCAACGCAATACAGCAATTTGGAAGTTTTTCGAGAAGTATGAGGCGTCACTGGAAGTCGTTTATGCGTAAGTCATTTTGCTATTTAAAGAGGTAGTGAAAGTGGGGATTTTCTTTAAAGAGTTCTTCGGCGGTATGAGTCATTTCAGTTGATACAGGGATTTAATAGTAGTAGTTAATCAAAGCACCGCACACCACTTGAATGTGTGTGTGAGCGAGCTCTTGCCTAATTGAAAGAGAGAGGGAGAGAGCGAGCCAGACGTAAACAAGCAATCCGATGACGCAGTCATTAATTGGGTCTTATTTCATATTTGTTATTTTAGCTACTATGACCAGATATGTGCATTGGAAACAAAGATTTCCGCCAGCGAACTGCAGATACCCTTTAAGTGGAAGGATGCCTTCGACAAAGGCTCTATTTTCGGTGGCAAAATCAGTTTGAGTAAGTTGTTGTTTGTGATGAAATCCACAACCGGTTCCGATCGTAACGACACGTTTATTTTCAGCACACACATCGATTCTCTTTGAGAAGGTTTGTGTGCTCTTCAACATTGCCGCTCTGCAGAGCAGTGTGGCTGCCAGTCAGCAACTGGACACAGATGATGGCCTCAAACTGGCAATTAAACTGTTGCAGCAGAGCGCTGGAATATTCCAGTATTTGAAGGGGGCCACACCCGCAGCGGTGCCTTCAGAACCCACGCCCGATCTAAGCCAGGACACTTTAATTGTGCTCCAGGCATTGATGGTGGCACAGGCGCAGGAAGTATTTATTTTGAAAGCAATTAAAGGTAAGTTAGACAAGGAATCCAAATATAATTACTTGTGTTAAGCCATTTTAAACCACTTGTTATAGATAACATGAAGGACCAGATTATTGCCAAGCTGTGCTGCCAGGGCGAGGAGTTCTATGCGGATGTGCTGCGTGCCATGCAAAAGGAGTCTGTTCGCAATGTGTGGGAAAAAGAATGGATTCCCACAGTGGCTGGCAAGCAGGCAGGACTTCACGCGCTGACCCAGCTGTATCAGAGTTTGGCTTGTCGCGCAGCCAAAAAGATTGGCGAGGAGATTGCCCGTCTGCGCAACGCCATCGATTTGTTTAAGGCGGCTCAGTCTCGTGGCGGTAATGAGACATACTTGGATGAATACTTCAGTCGCGCCAAACGCAATCTGGCAGAGTCTACCAAGGACAATGAGTTCATTTACAATGAAATGATACCAGAGCTGAGCACTCTGGCCTCGCCAGGCAAGGCTCAGCTGGCTAAGCCATTGCCCATTGCTGTGCCCATGGCAAGCAACTTTAAGGATATATTCACCAATTTGGTGCCTGTCGAGCTCCATCGTGCTCTAACAGCATCCGATATGCGCAAGAACGAGATCGTTAATGTGGAGATCATGAAGCTGCGTGAATCTACGCAAACTCTAAACGCTGTCTTGGCCAGCCTTAATCTTCCAGCTGCTGTGGAGACCACAGATAGCAACAGCGGTTTGCCTCCTTCGCTACGCGAGAAAGCGAATGAGGTGCGTGAGAAGGGCGGCGTGGAGCATGTGCAGACTATGCTGAAGGATTTACCCGATTTGTTGAACCGCAATCG
Organism: Drosophila nigrodunni; assembly: GCA_020829145.1. Taxonomy (NCBI): domain Eukaryota; kingdom Metazoa; phylum Arthropoda; class Insecta; order Diptera; family Drosophilidae; genus Drosophila; species Drosophila nigrodunni. The sequence goes on from JACVCZ010000001.1 coordinate 12,730,970, forward strand.
TGAAATTCTCGATGAGACCGAGCGGCTGCTAGACGAAGAGCGTGACTCCGATAATCAGTTGCGTGCTCAGTTCAAGGAACGCTGGACCCGCATCAGCTCGGACAAGCTGACTGAAATGTTCCGCACTAATTCGAAAAAGTATCGCGAAGTTATCACCAATGCCATTGAAGCTGATAAGGTTGTGCGCCAGAAGTTCGAGGCCAACCAAAAGGGCATTGAGCTGCTCTCACTGCCACCTGAGCAGATACAGCAGTCTCTGCCCTCGGCCAGCGGCAGCGTGGATCCCACCTGCTCGAGTGTGCAGCGTTTGAAGCAGTTGATGGAGGCCGTTGACACCATAAAGGCTGAGCGTGATGCCGTCGAGTCCGAGCTTAAGTCGGCTACTTTCAACATGAAGGACGAGTTCTTGCATGCTCTGCAAAAGGATGGTGCTATCGATGAGCCCGCACTGTCCCTGGCACGCATCGGTCAAGTGCTAAACCCACTGCAGGCCCAAGTCAAGGAGAGCGTGGAACGTCAGCAAACCCTTGTGTCCGACATTCAGGCTGCACATGCCGCCTTCGTTTCTGAGACAGGCAATTGCGGTAGCTCACGAGATAAACTCTACAAGGAGCTGGCCACTGCCTATGATAGCTACGTGGAGCTGTCTGGCAATCTGCAGGAGGGCACTAAGTTCTACAACGATCTTACCCAGCTCTTGGTTGTATTCCAGAACAAGATCAGTGACTTTGTGTTTGCACGCAAAACCGAGAAGGAAGAATTGCTCAAGGATCTGACCACTGAGTCGAGTCGTCAGGCGCCACCAGCCACTCCATCCCTACCATCACACTACGCCTCCACTTCTGGCAGTGGTAGTGGTACGTAATTCTTAAACCAATGTAACCTTTTAGAAACTAATTTAACTGCTTTCATTTGTAGACATTCCAAGCACGCCCGCGTGTGCTCCAGGTGCGCCGCCAACGGCTGCTGCTGGCCACAATGTGCCCTATCCGGCGCAAGTACATATGCCCGTTCCATATGGTGCATCAGCTAATGTGCCGTATCCCACATATGTGCCACCACCCATGCCCCAGAGCTTCAATCCGTACGCCACGTTGCCATACCCTGGCAGTAAGTATACCTAATCTTTACTAAACAAAAAAGGACTCTAATTAAACTATGATTATTTGCAGACTATCAATACGCTGGATTCCCACAGGGACCTCCACCTGGCAACTATGGCACCTACCCGGGCAGTTATGCCCATCAGCAAGGCGGCTATCCCAACCAACAAAAGCCTCCAGGCTGGTAAACAGCTCGGATCCCTCCAACGCATCTTATATTTAGCACCGTGTTTTTTTATCCGGCAGCCCAACTGCACATTATGTTAATCACGAATTGGAATTATTTTTGAAACTACAAAATTGTCAGAGGCATTTAATGCTGTAAAACCGTTTTGTATAAAACAAAGTTGAATGATTTATTGGATTTTAATCTCATGTATACGTATCACAATAAACGTTCCCACTTAGCGCTATAAATCCTCACTCTGTCCTAATCTTCGAAACAATTCTCGTTTAATGCCCACAACGCATCTTGGAGCACACATGCTGTTTATGAGTAGTTCCAATGTGGAGCTAATAATGCCGTCTCCATTGTCTTGTTTGCTCGCTCCTGGTGCCTGATGTCGCAACGAATTGTTCTTAAGCAGATTCGAGTAGGCTTCCTTGGGCATCACGTCCAGAGGTCGCACTCTTATCCCCGTATACTTAATGAGATTTGCTACATCGCTCTGACTAAGGTAATCAGTGTCCCACAGTTGTCTTGTGCTTTCAACGTTTTGGTTGTGTACCGCATTCTCGAACTGACCAAACAGTGAGCTAGCTTTCTCCACGATTTCATTTAGTTGGTTGGGATTCAAGATATATTTCTTGAGTTGATCACTCTCACCCTTGACGAAGCTCTCGATTATATGCTTAACTATCAACTCATCCAATGTGTAATCAATGTCGGTCTTAAGTGGCACCCAGTAGTTTATGCTCAGTGATGTCTCCACTGCCTCCACATAGTGCCACCAATGACGTGGTACAATTAGCACATCGCCTGGATGCAGAAGGCAATGGTAGGCCTGACTCTTGAACTGCTCATAGTGGCCTAGTTTGTTGGGGGCGGGTGCATAGAAGTTTTCCAGGCAGTAAACACTAGACTCCTCGTAGGGGATACGTGTGCTTTGTAATGCCGTTTCCGGTGGAAAAAGTAGCCACGATTTGGTGCCATGCACTTGCACCACAATGTTTATCCCATAGGTATCATAGTGACAGGGTGTATTGGCACACTTTGAGCCCAGCCACAAGCTGTAGTCGTTCTGATGATCCGCAAACCCTAGTTTTTTAAAAGTTATATCTTGAACGCAGCTAGCTGGCAGTGTTGGAGCACGTACATATTGATAGGCTGCCCATTGTTCAACATTATCTTCGTCTTCTTTTGCAAAGTCATTTAAAAATTTCTGCATTGTCATATTGATAATCTTCCTTTTGCGTTCCCATTGCGGCGTTTCACAGTCTGTGACACGCATGCTCTCAAATGCCGGCAACTCGGAAGCATCCTTGTCAAAGCGGGTGCACCAATCCGTCAGTGGTCCGTTGAAGCATTCCCAGTTAATGGGAAAGTCCTTTATAACTAAAGGCACATGTGTATTTAGAATTATATCACGCAGCTTGGAGCTCATATGGAAATTAATTAACTATTTTCAAACTGCTAAGTTTTTATACATATATAGTAAGAATAATATTTTGAATTTATAATAAATATTGCCGAAAATTATTTGCCGGTAGTGAAATCAGCTGTTTATACCGATGTGAATCGATAACCGGCTTCAACGTCATGTGGCAGCACTGACGGAACTATCGCATTTGGGAGTCGTTGTTAGGTGGCAGCACCATTTCAGTTACATTAAAATTGCATTTCAAAATAAATACCGCCTTTTCTTAAAGCTCTTGCCTTTGAAATATGTGCAAGTAATACGCATCGCTAAGTTTTATCAATAAATGCCAGACAAATAACTTACTCAATAGTTATGTAAGAGCAATTAAGTGAAATGTTATTTTAATTAGTGCGCATTTCAGAATTACATAATTGCAATCAAGATTGCGTGAAAAACAAGTTCTTCAAATCTAGTTGGAGTCACCGAGACATCGCACGCAAACAAACTCCGCCCGTTACTGATTGCTCTGTTACTTGTTGTTGTTGTTGTTGTCGCCTATCGTAGTCCATGGTTCTTAGGACTTGGTCTAAGCTACACTTTGAGATAATTATTTTGATATGACAGGCGGAAATGGAATGGCGTTAACATGTTTCAACTTCTGGCAAATATTCCAGCGCTTCAGGTTATCAAGAAGGTTTAGTTGTAGCTTGATTTTAAACAGCTTATGGCTTGGCACATTTATCAGAATGCATGTTATCTGACATCAATGTGACATTTGATTGCTAAATGGTGAATAACTGTGAGCTTACTCAACATCAAAGTAATTTGCATTTAAAACGGTCATAAAAAATATGCGAATCAATGGGAATTCTTGTAAATTATTATAATCATGCTTAGCATTTTGAAGGCATTTGTCATGAATGCAATTTGTGTTTCGTTCTCTTGGTTTTTACCCGAAAAGAATACAAGTCATTAAATCTACTTAAGATGGGCACTTAATGCGCCAGCTACAAATACAGATACAGATACAAATTCAGTTACAGATACAGTCTGACGCACATTAACACACACGGGTGAAAAGTTCAATGTACGTGATTCAGCGACCGAACTGGGAAGAAAAAGCATAAGACGACGACTCAAGCAAACAATTATGCGGCAAAGTTGCCAAAAAAAAGAGAGCAGGGATGGAAAGTTTGGTAGAGCAGACCCGACTGACACATACCATGTGCAGAGAGTTTGATAAACCCTTAGCTGACTGGTGATTTGGTGACCCAGCATTGAGATTTCTCAGATTAATGCTGATAAATATGCCTACTACAAGTAATCTGTTATGCCCTCCACACAGGGTATCAACACCGAAAGGAAAATCAAAAGAACTCAATGAACATTATTTATGCGGCAGTTTTGCGGGTGCGCCTACTAAAGCTCTGCTTATTTTTTTGTTGTCATTTGGGAGCGTATTGTTATTATTGTTATTATTACTGAAACGACTCGCTGTCGCCGTCTTAAAACACACACGAATGTGTGTCTACAGCTCAAGCTTTTTATCTTCAAAATGAGATATTGCGCATGCGCAAACTCGCTCGCCCCGTTTCCGTTTCCAGTCGAGTGGCTCTTAATGCGCAGATCAAGCTCACAGCTCAGAGCTTAAGTCGAGCAATCCCAGGTGTACTACTTAATACTTGTGCTCATATAATTAGCAGAAAATTCCCAACTAGATTGAAGGGGTTACGCTGCTTGAGCTTGAGCTGAAATACTGCCAAAATTCATGTTTATGTACTCAAGATTTGATAGTATCAGATAAAAAGTCTCTTTCAATTAAAATTTCAGTGTGTTTTTTTACTGTTCTGTTAAATCAGTCATTAAATTTATTTGTAATTACAAATTCGTATATAGACTTAAACATACGAGTAGCTATTATATTTTATATAATTTCCTGTCGATTGATATTGTGCTTTTCTTTATAATATCAAAAATAAATTTTCACATTCAACACTGAACTCAATTAGTTTTGAGTTAAATTTTTTTACGTACTCGAAACGGACGGAAGTTCTTCAAACGAAATCAGTCGCCATTCGGACTGGAAGTTGTAGCTTTGCTTCTACTCGCAGTTAGTTGATGATTTTATAGTTAGTAAAACGAGTGGAACATTCATTAATAGTAAAAAAGGTTAAAAGTAATCAAGTAATCAATTAATCATGCCCACACCACAGTCTTATAGATGGATGTACATCTAGATGTATTACCAGTATACATTGCATACAAAAGATACGAGTAGTTATTAAAAACTTATGATATGATATTCTGATAGAACTGCGGCTTTGTCTGATGCTCCTTGATCACATAGAATCCCTTGGGCTTTCCATTTCCCGCAAAGTATTTGTGGAAACTTTGCTTATTTACCGCCTGGGCAGGTGCATAATACGTGGGTGATTTCTGTTTCAGTGATTTTCTGTATTTGGACTTGCCACTGCCCGTGCTAAACGATTTCTCAATTGTCTCGTTCTCCCATGGTTTGCGCCACGTCGGAATCTTCTCAATGTCCAGCAGACGATTGCGATCTTCGGCCGAGACATGGGCAAAGTGCGGCTTCTTGTGCAGTGCCTGCTTCAAGACCGGCAGATTCCAGTGATAGATACGTCCTGGACGTCCATTCGAGCTAAAGGGAAACGAAACCTGCAATATGTCATGCATATTGATTAGACAAGTCGCAATAAAGCAATTCGGTATGTTGCAATTAGCATTAAAAGTGGGCAGAGGCATAGCAAAGACTATGCCAGTATTTTTAAGTAACAGTAACAGAGATAGCAGTTAGTTTGGCATCGGTGACTATAGAAGTAACTGTATTAGGAACAGTAACAGTAAAATTAGCAGGAATGCAATCGATAGCAGTAACAGAGACAGCTTTAACATAAGCTGTAAATATAGAGCAATCTGTCAGTGTAAAACTGTAACAGTAACAGTAAGATTAGCAGAATATTAACACAGCAATAATAGCAATAACATTAGCAGTAACTGTAATATAAACAGAAACGGTAAGACTGAAATATGGAACAGTAGCATGAGTTGGGAGGGAGTCAGTAATAGAATCAGCTGTACCACCAGTAACATTAATAAAAGCACATTCCTTAATATAAGAGATAAAGTTAACAACAACAGTAACATAAGCAACAACAAAAGAGTTTTCAGTTTAACTGTATTACTACAACAGCATCAGTAACAGTCACATTAGCAGTAACATTAAACCATCCTAACATTTGCAGTATCATATTCATTAACAGCGACTGCAACAGTAGCAAAAACATTAGCAGCAACACTGTCAGTAATAATTACATCAGCTGTAAAAATCAGCGGTGGTAGTAACAGCAGCAGTAACAATAACAGTAACAGCAACATTACCATTTAACATTAGCCATATCTAAGTCTATAAATTAGTCAACATGTATCTCTAACAAATTGGATTTTTAATTAAAGCATCCCAAGTTGGTTAATGGCCATCGCTTGCATATTCATTTACGGCTCGAGCCGTGAGAGCGTAATAATTTTACTGCCTTCCACATCCTACCAGCATTGACATTGACACAGCAACAACAACAACAACAACAACTACAACAACAATGGTGTCTACTGTGCGTATATAAATAGCTAAAGCTGCGTTCGGCCTGTCACTGGCAACTGCAACTGTGGCAGCCACAAATATTGCCAGAGCCGCAATGCCACATTGCTGTTGCTGTTGCTGCTGCCACTGGCACTACCATTGCCACTACCACTGCCAAGATTGTCTGGAGGCTGTGCCAAAGTTGGTAAGTCGGTCGCCAGTTGGCCAAGCCGCGTTACTTGGCTATATGGGTGAGCCATGGCTGCAGCACTTGGCTCAAATGGGTAATCCATTTTCTGCTTTATCCATGTTTGTTTTCTTTTTTCCTCTGCCTCTCTTACTCTTTTTTTTTGCAATTTGTTTTGCGCGATGTTTATCGTTAGTTGTTGGCCAGGTACGAGTACAAGTACGAGGCCAAAAGCAAGCGTTGTTATGGCCAGTTTGTAACTTAGTTGCTGATGTTGCTGTTGTGCCTTTTGGTGTAACCTAATGGAATCCCGTTTACCTTTTTCCCGTTAGTTTTCAACGCCGACGCGGACGCTGAAGCCGATGACGAAGACGACGACGACGATGACGACGCCTCAGTTGTTGGCAGCACAGCAGCAATCTTCTGTGCGTTGTCATGGATGCTGTTGCTCATTTGATGCGGTTGCTGTTGTTGTTGCTGCTTCTGCTGCTGCTGCTGCTGGGACTTTGGTGTCACATCGGAAGCTTTGGGACCTGTGTAGTAGTGCAGATTGGGCGGCAGCTTGATGATGAACATGTGTGAATCATCCCGCGATGCGTGACGTCGTGACTCAACCGCCAAGCGTTTCCGGTTATGGCTGTTGGGCGCCTTCACCTTCATGAAGCCCATTTTGCTGCAAGTGCAACAGACAAAACAAAGCAAGTTAGAGCTCAGTGGGTGACACGACTTAAGAATACCCCTTTAGTTAGTTGCTTAAGCTAGGTAATAACAGAGTCTATGGATTACACCGTGGCCCTACTGTAGCTATGATATAGTAGTCAGATTAAAACCAAATCTACCCAGTTTATCATTCACTTATAATACCATTATAATCAGCAGACACTTCCTACATCACTATAAGATATAGTACGCTTACAACATACCCTTTAACTCCACGTGTAACAGGTATAACGAGGGGAGTCTAGTGAGTTCTCAGCAGTGTGGGAAGAACTGTGCTGGGGGCGGGGGACTGAGGGCGTGTTGTGTTGCTGTCTGGCAAGTTCTAAACGTTTACCATGAATATTTCATAATGTAATTTATGGCCGCAAGACAGAAGACACGCCAGCAAACCAACACTACACAACATATCAGAACACTACTCTACAGAACACAAACACAAAGTGCAAAAGTCTTAGTTCTGTTTTGAAGCCCTGTACTTAGAAAATAATAGGGTCTTCTGACCCCATTAAATATAGAAAAATATGATCAGCATTAACAGCCAAGTCGATTTAAATGGGTTTCGTCCGAAACTTCAAGCAACTGGATCTCTGGATCTATAAAAGCTAAAGTTTCCAAATCTGAAATGCAAGTCTGCCTATGTGTCTGGCATAAGACGTTTTTTATGGCTCTGCCCCCTTCAGAAAAAGTTAAATACCCTTGTTCTGATTTATGTGTGATTATACACACTTTTTTCCTATCCAAACTATTAAGTTTTGTTTGCTGGCCAAAAACAACAGGGTCTTTTACAGTCGACTAACTCAACTGCTGCTCTACTAGTTCTACTAGTTCTTGTTCATTTTCGCACCATAAACGTTGCATTAATTAGGCTCCAAAATAAAAGTGGCTGCTTCATTCGTTACTCACTTCAACATTTTCTTGTTGAGTCCATGTGCACCTCTTGTCGGCTGATGTTGTTGCAGTTGCTGTTGTTTCTGCAATGGCAATGGAGCTGCCACTAGATCACTCTTGATGCCTCTCAGCTGCTGGTATTTGTCCTGTCTCTTAATGTGGTGCATCTGCGTCGCATCCTTTAGAGTTGCCTCCAAGTGGCTGCTTCTGCCACTTCCACTGCTGCTTTGAGCAAGTGCAACGAGACAAACAAAGCAACAAAAACTGCAAAATAAAATAAATTTTATGGTTTTGGCTTTATTTTTATAACTCTAGAGTTAATGTGAGAATTGCAACGAAAGGGATTAAGTTGAGCAGTTGAAGAACTCAACGATGAGTTCAGGGTCAATCGAAGGGAGTTTACACTTAAGGCAGCCCTGTAATACAAAACGAGCAGCGGTCAACCTTTGAAATTGTAAACTCATCCGAGCATTGGCCCGCCCAGTAACAAGAAAGAAAGCACAAAGCAAAGTGGCTAAAAATGCAAATGAGCACGTACACAAATGGGAAGAGAACTTGAAGAAGGAAGTAAGGGAAGTGGAAGCAAAAGAGGAGTAGGAGGGAGGGTGGAGTTGTGCAACGTTAGAGAAAAGTCACATGGGCTGCGTTGAACGGTTCTGTGGAAAGTCATGATGACACACGATGAGCATGGGAGAGCGAGAGAATTCTACTTGAAGGCTTTTATCCCAAAACTGTTCCACATAATCACTGGTCTGTGCCAATCGATGTCGCTCAGCGCCAAAGCAGCAGCGAGTGTATGGCCGACTGAGCAGAGCGATAACCATGTGCCCCTCCCTCCCTTCCCCCTTTATTGCCACCAAACCAGCTCTAAGCCGTTCCAGTCACAAATTATGCCGGACAACTTCCATGTCTGTGTGTATTGACGAAGTTTTATGCATCAAATGTAACCGAAGGCGACCACAACTTGCAACGTGCAACTCGCAACGTGCCTCGCATTTGGCAGTAGATCCCAAGACACAAACTCCAGCCCGAAGTCTCCGCTCACACACATAATTCATGCAACGTTTTATGCGAAAAAAATCACAACAAAAAGTCTGCAATAAATGACAAAAACCGAAATTCAAATACTCTAAGCAGCATAGATTTCAAAACTCAAATCAACTACAATACTAATGAACAAAGAACTTAGTGAATAATGAGATATAAACGATGAGGACGAATCTAAAATTCTTAGGCGCATACAAAGTTTGAACTTTAGCTTTAAACTACAAAATTAGAACTTAGTAGAAGAAACATTTTATTTTAAAAAGTAATCCTATTCGTTGTAGTTGCTAAAATGTTCTCAAAACTGTAAAGAATTTCATAACAAGCTTTAAATAGTTAAATGGTAGATACAAACAAGATTATACATTTAGAAAACTTAACTTCAATAGTTCTTACACGATGTTTTAAAAGTGGTCTCAAAATAAGCATTGCTTTAAAAAAGTTGTAGCCTCTTGAGCAGTAAAATATTAAGTTTTAGAATGAAACAATCATAGTTTTCTATATCCATGTTGACTTGTCTTTTAGTCAGTTTAGATAAATACTAAATAAAAGTAATACTTAAAAAAAAATAATTCCATATTTGTATCCCAACTATTATTTGCATAGTCGACTAGTTTTCAAAGCACTTAAAAACCTTTAATACCCTGTAAAAAGTTATTGTTAAGTACTTGACTGGAAGTGCAGAATCGATGCGCCCCCGCGGGCGGCATTAGAGGCTGCCACAACAGCAACATGATGGATGTGTGCCCCTTGAGGGGCAAAAGGGGGGCAGGTAAAGAGGAAGGTAAAGGGGAGCGGGGTAAGTGCGAGGACTTCAATGTCATTGACTCTCGCTGGCTGTGCAAATGATGTGCAAATCAAAAAGCACTTCAATCGACACGTATTTAGCGCTGGCCACCAATTGTGGCTGCCACAGACTGTGGCAACTTCAGACAACAACAGCAGCAACAACAACAACAAAATGTTGAATTGATAAATTGCAGAATGATCGAATGCAATTCCCTTTTTTTTTGTCTTGTCCTGCACATATGTGGCATTTTTGAATTATTAATGTGAGCAACACAAAGGCGCCCGCAGCAGCAGCAACGACAACGACAACAGCAACAACAACAACAGCGACAACAACAGCAACAACAACAGCAGCAGCGACAACAACAAAGTTTGCGTGCCAAATCAAAGGGCTGCGTGTCGAAATTGAACAGATTTTGTGGCCAGAAGCAGTCGGAGACAGCAGACAGCAGACACACCCAAAAAAAAAGAGGTTGGAAGGGCTACAGTGCCAGAGTAGACTTTAAAGGACCCTGTACAAGTGAGTATATTAAATAATTATATGTAGTATATTATTGAATTTAATAGTATTTTAATTTTTTTTTTTTTGTGGCTTTTTTCGAGCTATTTTACTTATGACAATTGAATTATATAGTTATCCCTTTCTGACCAACTTTAAAAAGAATATATTACATAAATAGTTTGGTTAATAAATTTACAAACTAATTAAAACAGTTTTTCATTCCAGTTATTAATTATACACACTTTTTTCCTATGTCTGCTCTATGACATATGTTGTCCTAACCAAATCTAGTCATTTAAACTAATGCATAACTGACACAACTGTTTGGCTTAAATATTTGATTTAAAGAGGTGTTAGAGGTCGTGGCAAAAGTCTTAAAGCCTCAAGAGATATAAATACAGATAGAGGTATTAGATATAGACCCTTCTTTGACCACAGTTTATGATAATTATGCCTCTGCTGCCCTTGACATTAATAACTAATACACCCTTCGACTTAACTTGCTTTACAGGGTCTTAAAATATATATAGATTTGTATGAACTTCCACAAGTGCCCACAAAGCATGCATAAATTTAAACATCGTTTTTTATTCATTGTGATTGATTTGTGTTTTTTTTCCTCTGTTTTTCGGTCGTGTTGAGTTGTTCGAATTGAATGCGATGCTGAGAGTGGACCTAAAGGCGCTTTTGGAACTATCAAAGTCAGAGGTAAAGCTGCAGATGCACAAGCGGATAAAAGTCGCGCGCAAAGTGAGGTATGTTCACCACAAGGAACAAATCTCTGTACTCTCCCTGCTCTTCCTTTCCTACCCGTTTGCACTCCTTTTAGCTACGTGGTCTGCTTCGATCTCCAAGATGGTATCCTGACCATGCGGCGTGTGCGCCGCCTGACGATGGGAGCCAGCAAACGTCCGAGGCGCTACCGAACTGCAATCCAGCGTCACCAAACTGCGATCGAGCGTTCCGTTCAAATCAGTGTCATGAGCCAAACGTCGTTCGTAGAACGAGTGGCTTCACTTCCCAGGATACCCACATCCATGGATGTGGCCACACAAACTCTGTGTCTGGAGCGAAGACAAGTCGGCGTGGACACCGTTGACTTGAGCATGTCAATTAACCGTCACCAGCAGACGACCATCAAAACTATGTTCACCACCAGCAGCCAGACGAAGCAACCGTGTCTGGAGATGCGCTCCACTCAAATGGAGCACAATGCCAGGAGCAAATGGACGCAGACAGAGTTAGAGAACTGTGTCACCAGCATGGTGGGTACGCAGACCTTGGAGATAGCGCAATCCCGGAACAGCTGTTGCCAGACCAACACGGCGGAGGACACGGAGGTGATGCTTTCCCCTTACCTGGAGATGCTGCATTTGCTACTGTCGACAAGCAGCAATCATGGACAACTGCTGATCAGCTGCCTAGAGGCTGTAAATCAACTGGTGGACTTTAAGCGTCTGGAGTTGCAGAAGCAACGCTTGGATGCCGTTGCCAAACTGGACGAAGAGGCAAAACAGGTGGAGACCGCAAAGACTAAAATGCTGGCAACTTCGGCAGGAGCAATCAAAGCCAAGCAACTCCTTAAGGTCAAACAACTGTATTTGAAAAGGCATGTAAAGAACGTAGGTATAAACAAGAAATACTAGGCTAATCCTGGCCAGCTTATTTTCCACACAGAGCTCTACTGCGTTGCAGGCATCGCTGTTGCAGGCATTTGGAGCGTGGCAGGAGGACGAAGCCTGTAGCAAAACTGGAGGCAGCTGTCACACAGACCGAGGCATTGATCACGCCCACTACGTAGGTGTACAACTAGAGCTCTAGTTTAAATTCCTAATCCTTTTTAATACCCAGTTGTAGCTGCACACAAACAAAGCGAGTTCTGCTAGCAGTGGCTGATACGCAAACGGACAAAGAGCCAGCAGGGGACGAAGAGAAGGAGAAGGATATAGAGGACAGGGACAAGGACAAGGAGAAGGAGAAAGGCAAGGACAAGGAAAAGGGTTTCCTCTGGCTGCAGCTCAAGAAATAAACACTTACCACAGCCAACTGCAGTTGGCCAAGTTAACACTTCTAGTTGTTGCACCCATTTTTCATAAACTGTTTTTGTTATGTTCTCTTTTTGGCACTTTTGTTAGCTAATAATTTATTGTGTAATTATTTATGCCTCATGCATCGTTTACTGGCGCCACACATTCAACTGCATCAGCTTTAAAACGAATACGTAAATGAATACTTTTTCGAATACTTTCCGCAGACACGTCCGCTCGCGATTAAATCTCGCCAAAGACTGAATGGAAAATGTTGCCGGTTTGTGCCAAGTTGCCAACGTTTTTGGCTTTGGCTTTGGCTTTGGTTTTGCTTTTGGCTTTGTCTTTGCCTTTTGGTTTTCGGCTTTGGTTCTGAGTTCTGAGTTTGTGTTTCGGTTTTGTTCTTGTGCTCGAACTTCTCATCGGTTTTTTGTTTACTTCGTTCGTTGCTGCTGCTGCTCTTGGCGGTATGCAAAAAACCAACAAACAAAACAACAATAAGAAAGTCACGCTTTACGACTGCGACTGCGACTTGGCCATGGTCCATGGTCTAGGCCGGACACACCGCAGTCCACATAAAAAGACAACATAAAAAGAAGTTCAGTTTTTCAGCCAGACAAGTGCCTTAATACTCTATCAAAATTATAGTAGAATGAATTGAAGCAAATTCAATTAAAAATTAAAAAAAAAAAAAAAACTGGTATTTATTTTATAAATAAAATATGCATAAGTGACTTAAACTAGTGAATTAAACTTTAAAATGTCTTCAAAATAACAGAAAAAACTATGAAGTTACAACATTTCAGTCGTAGATATATGTATGCACCTCTTATAGATCGGAAGAAGCGATGATAATGAATGAAATAGTTTGAAATATGTACATATATGACGATATTATATAACTTAATATATATGTGTGTACAAAAATAAAATAATAGTAATGAAATATTTCTTCAACATAATTTTTAACATATTAAAAAAAAGGGTCAAGGAATGAATTATGAACTAAATTTTAGAGTTGCTGATTAAAAGTCCGACCTTAGACACACACACAGCCTCCGATAAAAGTATACTACCCTTTGTAAGTGCATGTAAAGAAGATAAATAAAGCACACACATGCAACACGCAAAGCTGACGCTGCTTTTGGATGGAATCGGGGAGTGTTACTCGCATACAAAGGAATAAAGCATGGCTGCCGAAAACGCGTCTGCGTTTTTCCCGCGCGGGGTGTGAACTTGACAATCAGCATTGTGGGAGTGGCAAAAGGGGGCGGGACGGGGAGAAGTGGGTAGTGAGAAGTGTTGCAGAGGAAATTAGAGAAGCACTGAAGAGTTTCGAGTCCTGAGAGCCTGTTCACTTGACCGCTGATTGATTGTTTGTGTGGCGAACGAACACGCCTCTTTCTACTCCTTAAAAAAAATACAAGGAAAATAAAAGGGTTGCACTTTAATTGAGATTTATTTATGGCCCGGTCAAAGCCACAGCCACAGCCAAAACCAAAGAGCGCTTCATAATAATGAGCTAACAACGAAGCTGGCAATATTTGGACAGCAGCAGGCAATTGAAAACTCCAATTGTGTTGCAGTTGTTGTTGCTGTTGCTGTTGTTAGCTCTTCAGCCGCACAAAGAAACGGGCAACGGTTTGGGTGGAAAATTGGGCGGGAATTCGCTAGCTTGTTGTTGGCCATCTGCGGGAAGTGGCTGTAAGTACATAGCGAGTGTGTAGTGTGTGTGTGTGTTTGTATTTGTGTTGTGCTGTGTGTCTTTGGTGGGAGCAGACTTTGACATTGTAACGGTCTGGAATGCACCAAAATTGCAGCATTGATTTGCAGCTGGGTGGGCTCCTGGGGGGGGCGTAAACGGAGCAGTGACTGTGTTAAGTGGCATGCAGCACAATTTGGGGCAACAATCAAATTGTTTGGCTTTAAATACTTTAGACAACTTTCACTCGCTGCAGTACAGAACAATTGCCCAGACAAGAAAATAAAACCAAAACCAAAAACAAGACAAAAACCAACAAAATGGCGCAGACGACGAGCCAAAAGCGAAACGAAAACGGACAACAAAAGGACACTGTCAAAATGGCTTTCGTTTCCTTCCGGTCTTGCGCCGAATGATTGAGTTGACAGACAAAAAAGAAGAAAAATAATGATTTATAAATAGAAAAATAGAAAAAGAGACGGTAAAATTGCATTGACTATGGACAAGCGCATAAAAAAGAGAATTCTGTTTGTTAGAACATTCCCCGCGAGGAATGACATCCATTGTAATTAGCAACTAACCATAAACAAGACATAAAAGAAACTCTTTAGCCTAGGACGGAGGAGTTTGAGAAGGATGAGGAACACGCGGATGCGGATGAGGTTGCAAGTACACGTTTAGTTGCAACTTTTAACAAGAGACTGCAAATGATTAATGTCAATAAAGCGCAAACTCAGCATTAAGCACACAAAAAGTAAAAATGACGATAAAAAAAATGAAATACCACAAATGACTTGACCATGTAGACGGTGCATTTGGGTCATGAACCTGCACCTTAACTTACCAACCATAGTAATTGGGCACAGCAGGCCAAGACTGATAGGGGGCGGATGGAGCAGTGGGCAGAGGGGCCGTAACTGATCCTCAAGCGTCGTGTGGGCGCAATGATTTCGAGCTGGTTCAATTGGTGTCAGCTCGATTTGCAGCTTGTAGTATTAGAGAATTTTTTCAATAAATTACCACTGACAGGGATGCTGATTGGCTGTGCTGTTAGGCCGTGACTCAGCACTTTTGATCAGTCTGCAAAAATGGCCAAGCACGCTTCCACTCACTGTTAATAATTAGCCGCTCTCTCTAATGAGGTATTTTAAGGCGCACACACTCACTCAAGTAATTGTTTGTACCGCAGAACATATTAGATTTTATTTCTAAGCTTATTATATATATTTTTATTCCTTAAGGTTAATAAAACAAATGTAATTTGTTTGTCAAAAGACTTAACTGACCAACTGTACACTGTGGACAGACCTTTTTGGCACAGACCTCACGGGCCTGTCAACCATATCCATTCGTTTCACCAGTCAGTCGCTGGCTTTACGGCGCCTTCTATATTATGTACGTACTACGTACAGTTAGTCAAGTAATTGTTGTCTCTGACAAAATGTGCGGTTTCTAATTTTATAGTTTTTTTTTTCATTTTAAAACTACTAAAAAGTAGTAATCATGTCTTTACAATTTCATAGAATAAAAAATCACGTATTAATGTTTTTAGTATTGTCGAAACAATTACTTGCCTAACTGTATTCATGTAGTATGTTAACTCCAAGTTACTGCCACGTCACATTGACGTCGACTGAGACTGCGACAGCGGCTGCGACTGCGACCGAGACGCATGCGCAGCCAGTGTGACAAGCGAGTGGAATGGGAAACGCTGTCAGCGAACGCCGTTGGTTGGAAAAACCTTTGGCTGGGAAAAAATGTCTGGTGCATGCTAAGAGAGCGCTCGATTGTCAACATGGAATCCATTTGGTGCATTCTTGGGCCCCCCACACATAAAATGGGACAAATACATACTTAGATGGAATGCTGTGCAAATGCAATTTAGTTAACGGCACCGCTACATTTACACCATATTTGGCGGGACTCTAAAATATTTTTAGAATGCAGCGTTTTTGATTGACGCCTGTCAATCAAGCAGTTAGCTAAAGTGTTGACGCTTTGCTATGATTGCGTGTGGTGTTTGGCCATGAAAGCAATGCAATTAGCTAAAGAGAAAACTCTAAAAATGCGCAATGCACATTGGGCATCAAGTGCAGAACGTACACATACATACAATGCATGAGTTGTGACACACACACTTGCAAGCTGCAACCACTAGTAGCGTTGCCAGATCAACGTGCTTAAATATCGCACGCCGATTGTTGTCGTAATCGATAGTGTTATCGTTGGATGCAACTTTAACTCGATAACAAAGTTTTCGATGGTAAACAAACGCAAACCATCTTGTCTATCGAATATATTAAAAGTGAAGTGAAAATTGTGGTAGAAAAAAATAAAAATTAAAAAATGAATCAAGAACCAACGCAAAATAAAACATGGGATCTGTCGCTGTACGAGCTGCAGCGAAAGCCGCAAGAAATCATAACAGACAGCACCGAAATTGCCGTGTCGCCGCGAAGTTTACATAGCGAACTAATGTGCCCCATTTGCCTGGACATGCTGAAGAAAACCATGACGACCAAAGAGTGCTTGCATCGCTTCTGCTCGGACTGCATTGTGACAGCTTTACGGTCGGGCAACAAAGAGTGTCCGACTTGCCGTAAAAAGCTTGTCTCGAAGCGCTCGTTGCGAGCTGATCCCAACTTTGATCTGCTTATATCAAAAATCTATCCTAGCCGAGAGGAGTACGAGGCTATCCAGGAGAAACAAATGGCCAAGTTTAACCAAGCACAGTCGCAACAGGCTCTGGTTAACTCCATCAACGAAGGCATTAAACTTCAATCACAAAATCGTCCACAACGCTTCCGCACGAACAAAGGCAGTGGAGGTGGCGGTGGTGGCAACAATACCGGTGGTAGCAGCGGGGGTGGAGGTTCCAGTGCTACTCGTGGTAGTTCAAATGCAGTAAATACCCACGATACCGCCTCCAATGACAGTAATAGCAACACAAACGGCACAGATCGGGAGAACCGAGATGCCGGCAGCACCGGTGCATCCGTTAGTGCGGGAGGAACTGGCACCTCATCAACAACAAATACAACAGCGACTGCGGCTACATCGGCAGGCACATCGGGTGCAAGTACGTCATCAAGTCGCATGCAAGTGGATGATGCTTCAAATCCACCGTCAATACGTAGCACTCCCTCGCCTGTACCATCGAATTCAAGTAGCACAAAGCCAAAGCGCGCTATGTCTGTTATGACCTCCGAGCGATCGGAGGAGTCTGAATCAGACTCACAAATGGACTGTCGCACAGAAGGCGATTCAAATATCGACACTGAAGGCGAGGGTAATGGTGAGCTAGGTATTAATGATGAAATTGAGCTCGTCTTTAAGCCACATCCAACTGAAATGTCGGCGGACAACCAGCTTATCCGTGCGCTCAAAGACAATTGCATAAGATACATTAAAACAACAGCCAACGCGACTGTGGACCATCTCAGCAAGTATCTCGCCATGCGTCTTACCCTTGATTTGGGCGCTGATTTACCGGAAGCCTGTCGACTACTCAATTTTTGCATCTACGTAGCTCCACAGCCACAACAGTTGGTTATCTTGAATGGCAACCAGACATTGCATCAGGTCAATGACAAGTTCTGGAAGGTGAGTAACAATGCAGCTAGTAACGTCTTTGAATCATTAACTTATGATTATCGTTTCTTTTACTTTATTATAGGTGAATAAGCCAATGGAAATGTATTACTCGTGGAAGAAGACCTAAACAAAGCAAACATTTATTTCAGCAATCGAAATATATACATAGATGTATAATTTTAGCGTTAATAATGTGCTTATCAAGAATATATATACAAGCGAAAATTACATATTTTAAATGTAAGAATACAATTCCCTCATTTGTTCTTTACAATGAAGAGACTTATAAGTAACAAATAACGACTAAATTTATACCGTAGGACGGTTTCGTTGCACCAATGACATATCATTGTGACTCGTTCCAATTGTGTGAGATGTGTGTGTATATAAGAAGAGGGGTATATAGGGCGCTGGGATGTAATTAACATGTAAGGTTTAGTGCGGTTTTCAGAAATGAAACTACATCACTTTGGTATAACTACGTGAACACAGCGAAAAGGCACCTCTGACTTGGCTTTAGCAGTTGTATTACTTCGGAATCCGACGCATCTTAGTGAGAATTGCATTTCGAAAGTCTTTGAAATCGTTGCTTGCCTCAATCTCATTGCGACATCGGCCCTGAATGCTATTTAGACCAAGATTTATCTCAGTACGCTGACCGTTTCGTGTGCGTCTGGTCAAGTCCTGCTCCAGGTCATATGGTAGCCCCAACTCAACCAATTCATCTATCTCATCCTGTGTAAATGTGCGTTGACACTCTTGTAGAAATTCAACACACTTTTCATAAATATCCAGAAACTGTTCCACCGCGTTCTTATCACCTGCCCGTTGCAACTCCAGGTAACGATGAAGTAATCTGCGCGCATCTTTATCCAGCAGGGTCTGTTGGACACTGTTGGTTAACGTATAAATGCGATGCACTTCCTCGACAGTCATATCCGAACAACCGCAAAAACATTTGATCAATTGCACAGTTTTGCTCTGCAAGTTTCCCATGGGATAATTATACTTTATGTTAGACATGTGTCATATGTATGAATAAAGATGTATTTTTAAGCTAACCTTGTACGATGATGATGCCATTTCGACTCTTTCTTCGAGGTATTATGTGGTATTGATACCGTATGGTCCGTATGTTACCGTCCAAATATTTGCGGAAAAAAATTAATAAACAAAACGGTCGCGAAATGATTGGTCAGCGCAGGTTCAAATGAACTATATATTCAAATGAGCGGAACAAGCTCAATGTTCAACGAATTGTAAACACGACAGTGATGCCAGAAATCGATAACAAACGAATTAAATTACAGGCTTCCGTTCGATTTGTTGCTAGGATGGTATTATATATATTGCATTTGGAGTCAAATCTTAAATGGGATGGATCCACAGAACCCCAGTTCGATACTCACTTGCGTTGCACATATAGGATGCCCCAGTCTTCGCCAGTACATGCCAATGCGGAGACTAACACTTTGTTTTGTACAGACCTCCTTTTATACATATACATTTTCTCTAAAATTAATTCTCTTTGGACAATATAAATATTAATATTAATGACATTGTCTGTTTTTTTTTTCTTTTTTGTTTGTCTTTTAAAAAATATACTATGGTTTGTTTATTTCTTGACTCAAAGTGTAATAGGTTTAATAACTCGGAAAACTAACTAAAGTTTTATATTTTGCATAGTAATCGCCTAGAATGCGATTAAGACAAAGACTTATCTCAGCAAGCTGTCTATTTCGTGTGCATCACGTCAAATCCGGTGCCAGGTTCACCTCATTTTTTCACCTGTCCATTGCAAATTCAAGTAACAATGTAGTAGCCATCATTGTCCAGCACAGTCTATTTGTTACAATTTAATTCTTAGCCCAAAACAATGTTTACTGGTAAAGTTTAAAACAGAAATCAAATTTTTTTTTTATTTTGTGAACAAATTTAAGCTTGAAATTTAGTATTGTTTTAGTATATTTAGGATACTTCCAGAACCTGTAATTTTGCTTCTCCTTTGTTGCATAAAAAAGGGCTTTTATTTTCCTTCTTTGATTCCCTTCTTTGATAGCCAATTAGCAAATTCATTAAATTCGGCTGAAGTCACCATGTCGTTAGCGGTGTCCTCTAAAATTTCCTTGATAATTTGATTTGATTTCGAACGACTACTGCCCAAAGAGCTCCTCAGCTGTGTTCTCTTATTTTTGCCAATTCCCAGTAGTATCAAGCTTTCTAGTTCATCCTCGGTCAGGGGAATCTTTTTTTCACCTAGTAAATTTTTGCATTTTTCATAAATGTCAATGCAGTTGTTAATTTTGCAGTCTCCCAGTTCACGGGACTTCGCAAATTTTCGAATAGCCTCAACTGCTTTTGTGTCCTTAAGTAAATCATGAGGACTCATCGTAAGTGTCAAAATTCGTTGTGCTTCTTCAGGGTTCATCTTTGTTATTAAAGATTCAACAAAAATAAATACTGAAAATACAATTCCTTATATTTAATTTTAGTGCAGAGAGCGCCCGTTCGATACTCACTTGAAATTCGAAGTGTTCACCAGGTTATATCAATGCGGAAATTAAAATGGGCTACCTTATATACATATTCCTTATCTGTTAAGTTTAAACTCTCTGGGAAATATAAATATGCTATTAAATGACATTGATTGTTTTAGTGTTTATTAGCCTCTTAAAACCAAACTATAATGGATTGCGTCTGTTTAAATTTTAACTCAAAAATTTGTTACTACTACATGGTAACTCAGAATACAAAATGAGTTTTTTTTTCTTTACAATTAAATCTTTGGCTCAAAGACCATAAATGTTTCTAATGTTGAAAGTATAAAATCTTATTTATTTTCTCTTATGCAAATAATTATTCGTTTGTTTTAAAACAATATATTGAATAATACAATCAATTGCATAACTTTATCACGTTCAAACATTTTAAATTTTATTTTTAAAAATTGTATTCATAAACGAGTAACGGGTATAAAAACTTCAAAAATTGAATAATAAAATGGCCACTCTGAAAAGTGGCAGATCTTTCGAAAAAACAACAGTTGGCAGCACTGAAAATATGTTATTTTGTGACTTATGAACCATGTTCCAACATGGAACTTCAAAGTCACAATTTGTGGCACACAAATAAATATAAGCAAAGAAAAAATTTTTTTTTGCTAAACATTTATTTTCGTATCTTCAAGTTACAAGTGTATATTGCAAAAATGTAAAAATGGCGCGAATAGTTCTGATCTTATTTTATTACAATCAAAACTGAGTTTTCTATTCATTAATAACAAATACAGAACATCGTATGTTTAGCCGTCGGTCAAGCCGGCTCGACTGATGGAAATGTTTTCAGAAATAAGCCTCCCTGATACTCCCACCACCTAAAGTGTGTTAAATCAATTGTTTATAATTTATTTATTTATTTTGCCATAGACAGCGCATAGTTAGAAAATTCAGTAAACTCTTCAAGTGAAATTATTTTGTTTGCAGTGATTTCTTGTATTTCCTTAATAATTATATTAGATGCCAGGCGACTACCTCCCACGGAGCTCCGCAGCTGTTCTCTCTCTACTTTCCCTATTCCCAAAAGTAGCAAACCTTGTAGTGCATCCCTGGTAAGGGATGCCTTATCGTCTTTTAACAAATCTTCGCATTCTTTATAAATGTCAATGCAGTTAATAAGCTTGCTGTCACCCATTTCTCGAGTCTGCTTAAATTTTCGAATAACGTTAACAGCTTCATTGTCCTTAAGTAAACAATGAGGATTTTTCGTTAAAGTGTAAATACGTTGAGCTTCTGTTCGATCAAGATAACTCATTGCTGTTTGATCTAAAAAAGAGATAAATTAATATACAATATATGTATATTTCATAGGTATATATAATATATATTATATGTAAATGTGTAAATATTTACCCGACTTGGTTTTGTATGTGAGATTCACGCTCTTATGTCTATGACAGTTCTTACGCTACTGATGGCTCGTACCACAATAAAAAAATGCATGTAAGCTTTTGCGAAGAACATCGCATCGTCTTCGTGATCTGCATTGGCGCTTTTTTATGCTTTTCTCTCTTTCTCTCGTTCATGGATACAATAATATAATTGTATCATGCTGCCGACGACGATACTACCTTATGTTATCGTATCATGGAGGGGAAAACGAGAGAATTTGAGGTATTCGTGTTCTGCTGACGTCACTGCCGGCATTGGCGCTCTCTTATGCTTTTCTCTTTTTTAACCTTTTCACGTTTAATCGTTAAATGTTTGAGATTTAAATTTAAATGTAAATTTAAATGAAAATAGCACAATTACTTTTCTTACTGTGCTTATCAACACTATCAATACATTACCACTCTTATCTAATATTAGTACGTCATACTACATGAATATTTAATAAACAAAGTTTATTTCAGTTTTATTTTATTAGGTATTTTCTTTAAGAAAAAATAAATTCTTTGATAACTATCTACACCTTGGATTTGAGTGACTTCATGAGTTTCTCCAATTTGAGTGCCTTTTGGAAGTCACCGCTAATCTTAAGTTTGCCAGACATGTAGGCAGGAGCAGCCTTCAGTTTACCAGAGAACATATCAAAAAAGTTGTTAGAGTTCATGGTTAATGTGGCATCTGGGGCAACAGGTGGAGTTCCATTTCCGCAGGCACCAGTGCCATTTTTCAAATCCAGGAACCAGGTGCCCTCCTCAGCTCCACTTATGTTAAACTGGTAGACGGCCTGTGTTTTTGAGACTATTTCAGTTGAAAGCAAAGTCTCGATTTTCTTGAACAACTGAGGAATCTTGGCATCACCAGATGCGGCAACAGGTGCAGCTTTAGGTGCGTCATCCTCTACAGGTGCGCCTTTTGCTTCTACGAAAAAGTCAGTCATCAGTTTGTCGGCATTTTCGCGTACGCAAGCGTAGTCTGTGAGATCCTTAATTCCTACAGATTCGAGTACCTCATCATCCACAAAGAACTGTCCGGTGAACTGTTTGGGCTCTCGGGAGAGTATAGCATAAGCGGCATCTGCCATAATCTCCGGTTTACGTGACCAATTTGCACTTTCAGGTCCCGTGAGCATTTCAATTGCTGCCGTTTGTATGGCAGTACGGGGCCAAAGTGCATTTACTGCGATGCCACGATCACGGAACTCCTCCGCCATGCCCAGCACACACATGGACATGCCGTACTTGGCCATCGTGTAGGCAACATGTGGTCCAAACCATTTGGGTTTCATGCTCAGTGGTGGCGAGATGTTTAGAATGTGTGCATGGTTACTCTTTTCCAGGTAGGGCAGGCATTCCTTGGACACCAAGAAAGTGCCTCGTGTGTTGATGTGATGCATCAGGTCATACCGTTTCATATCCGTATTGGGAGTGGTGGTCAGCGAAATGGCACTGGCATTGTTCACAACGATATCGATGCCACCAAATTTGGCCACCGCCTCCTGAATAGCACCGCGAACTTGTTTTTCATCACGCACATCTACGATGCAGGGAAAAGCCTTTCCACCCGCCGACTCAATCTCTTCGGCAGCTGTGTAGATGGTGCCAGGCAGTTTGGGATGTGGTTCAGCTGTTTTTGCCGCAACCACAACGTTGGCACCATCGCGAGCAGCTTTGAGGGCAATAGCCTTGCCAATTCCTCTGGATGCTCCAGAGATGAAGAGCGTGCGCCCCGCCAATTTTCCAGAATTAATCATTGTGTATGCTTTAAATTTTGAACTGCTCGCTCAAAGAAGTAACTCTGCACTGAATGCGCTTGAACCACAGTCGATCAATTGTTAAAGTATAAAAGTCCAAAGTGCAATCAGATCGAGACGACAACAGACTGAAAGAGGCGAAAGTCAAACTATTCGGCTCATGACACACATTGAATGCCCTGCATTTCTATGCGTGGCCCAAAAAGTTAAATTTTTATTTTATGTTTTTTAATGTACACGTCATTATAAATTAACAAACATACCGGTATTTTTATATATAATTTTTAATTTTAATTTTTTGTTATCGTTTATTATCGCAAGCGATAAATAAATTTGATTTTGACTCTGTCATTCACATGTTGACGTTTTGTGTGAATGGCGTGGAGTCTGCGAATGCGTGAGCTCAAGAAGAAGAAAACAGAATTTATTTTGTTTACAATTAAAAAAGATTATTTGCGGTATCTGCAACAATTTCAAAATTAGATTAATATTATTAAATGGCTGCGTCCCGCTCTCGGCGCCACAATGCTGGCAACAAAATAGCCAAGCTGCTGGATGAGGAGGAGGATGACTTTTACAAAACCTCATATGGCGGGTTTCAGGATGAAGAAGGCGACAAAGAATATATGTGGGTATTACTCGAATATTTTCAATTTAATAAATATTTAAAACGCTCTGCTATCACAGACAAAAGGATGAGGAAGAGGATGTTGTAGACTCAGATTTCAGCATTGACGAACAAGATGAGCCCGTATCCGATCAAGAGGAAACAACTGAGAAGAAACGCAAACGTGGTGGCGTCAACACCAAAGCGTACAAAGTACCTACACTATCAATCAAATTTAAAACAGCGTTTAATATATACAAAAATCTTGCAGGAACCCGCTAAACCAACTGTAAAGAAGGACACAAAAACGCCATCGGTACTACACAGAAAGCGAGCCGGCGGTGGCGTAGTCAAGCGGAGGGTGCGTCCTCGTTTTACGGTGCAGGATTCTGGTCGAAAATCTATACGTACATCTACTGCCATTAAAACACAAGCAACAAAGATACGTCTTAAAGAGTTAGACGATGCACGCAAGCGGAAAAAGAAGAAGGTTCGTGTGGAGGACTATATGCCCACGCAGGAGGAACTCCTTGAGGAGGCTAAAATAACGGAGGAAGAAAACATCAAGTCTCTGGGTAATAAAATCAAATCTCTTTTAGCTCAACATTTAGCTTAACAAATACAAACTCATGCAGAAAAATTCCAAAAAATGGAGCTGGAGAAAAAGAAGACGCGGCCAAGCAAACGAGTTTTTACGGGACCAACTATACGGTATCATTCTCTGACCATGCCCGTCATGCGTAAGCCTACGCGCACCACTACTTTGCCACATGATCCCAAAGATCCGACCTCAAAATGCGAGCGTACCTTTGTGACCATCGATAATGACTTTAATGACAAAGCTTTTCACGCCATTTTCCGACCGAAACGTGCACCCAAAAACACTAGCGGCATTTGCCCCATAACAAGACTACCAGCGCGCTACTTTGATCCAGTCACCCAACAGCCCTACTACAGCATTCAAGCCTTTAAGATTCTGCGAGAGGCTTACTACATGCAGCTGGAGCAGCAGAACACCGGAAGCGAGCCACCAGAGTTGGCCAAATGGATGGAGTGGCGTAAATTGGTCAAGGAAAACCGACAGAAAGCGGCTATCTCAAGCAAAAATGCAAACAATTAAATATTATTTAATAAGATCGGTTGAAATTTATAGAAAGAAAGATTCGTAATGCTCAGCGAGAGATTCGTTATGTTCCGGAACAGATATGTATTTTAGTTCCACGAAAAATTGTGCTTTTAAATAGGTTATTTTATTATTTTATATTCATTTAATAGTTTCCTAATCGAACTACACCAAAACATACAAAATTGGGCACATAATGGAAAACAACTATTCGTACACAATACATCTATATAAAACTTAACATCAATACATACTAACTAATATAATAATTGTGTTACTTTAGTTTATTTTGAGGCTGTCCTAAAGCTCGTAAGCCCGGTCGCCGTTCTGTGATTGTTAAATAAGTGTGTCCTCGTCCTGACCTTCGAACACCATCAGCAGGGAGTGTTGCGAGGGCGATCGTCCCAGGGTAAGGCCGCCTAAGGAGCCATCTGGTGAAAGCAGACCCGTCTGCAGGCTATTGTTATCCCGATAACCGGAAGTGGACGATGTTTGTGATACTGAGTCCCAAGATATCTCACCAATGGTCTTGGCCTGATGCTCCTCCTGGGACTGGGAAGTTACCTGCATATAAATTATTAGTAGGACACAAAGACACCATGTGCACATATGCTTACGATGCTAGGAGTCTCGATGGGAGTCAGTCGACTACGCTTGAGGCGGAACGTTTTGCGGCTGGCCGCCTTCGACCGTTGCAGCCTGGAACGGGTGTGATCGCCTGAGCTGTCTTCGGCGGGACTCTCGGGCGAGAGTGGCGTGGTGGATGTCTCACCAGAGGAGTGTCGAAACTCCACGGACGACACAAAACGTAACTTTGGCGGCTGAGCCTTGAAGGGCGCTTGTTGTAGCGACTGCGAATGGGACAGCTGCGATGCAATGCCCGGTGGCAAAGGAGAAACAGCACCGATTCCATGTCCCGAACCACTGGGTCCACTGCCCATTGGTTGACCAATTAAGGTTGGCGCCGAACCAACAGCGACTTCAGCGCTGTGGCTCTCACTAGTTGTGGTGTGCGGGTCCCGGCCTGTGGAGCTACTGGACACGGATTCCCGCGGTGGATGCAGTGTCTGCTGGGACAGTGTATCGCTGGGAGTGCATATTCCACCGGAGCCGCTGCGGGAGTCAATGGGTACGGCAGATACATGCGAGTGCGTAGCCTGTCCTGTAGTGGTGCCCGTGAATATTGATATCAACGAGGGCCGCTGCTGGGACTTATGGGCATCCGCCTGGCTAGTAGCAGCCGGAGTGTCGCTTTTCTTCTGCTCGGAGCTCTCGCGATCTGTGGACACTAAAATATTCGAGTTGAGTATGTTTGTCGTAACGTTTCGTTATCCTTATAGCTACCATATCGCTTATCCTCCAGCTCGTCGCGCAGATCCCGCAGCTCTCGGGCCAGCTCTAGGAGCAGGGCACCCTTTGATTTGAGGCCACCCTGCGGTGGAGTGCCTCGGAGTCGCTCCCTTATGATAAACTGCATATGTCGCTCATGGTCACCAATCGGAGGTTGAGAAATCTTGGAATGAGTATATTAAACAGAGAAGTTCTTCAAAAGAAACCCGTATTCCTACCTTGTGCAGAATAAAGGGCAACAGCACGATGTAGAGCGGCGTACGGTGGGTAACCACGAACTCCATGAAGCTCCAAAGATCGGGCGCAGCCTCATTGCGCCTGCCTAGGTCACGCATGACGCGCACAATGCGCGGCCATTCGCTGGAGAGACGATTCTCAAAGCAAATGCAGACGATGCGTAGGGCCAGGAAAGCCGCTTGGTAAAGGGAACCTGAAATGCGAGCCGGACGCTTGGCATCCCGGCTGCCAGTGAAGGTCAAGGAACCGGCCCGTAGATCGCCAGTAACGCGATTAATCTGGGACACGGCCTGACCGGTACGACCAGCCGGAGGACTCATGGCATTGAGCACGGCGGTGAGCAGGAATGAGACGTCGCTCATTTTTAGCTCACCGACGTCGGATACACCGCGACCGGAGCAAACTTTCAAGCACAGTGGCATGATCAGATGCATTAGAAATCCTTCGGCCTTTTCCTGCGTGGCAAACTCGGCACTACCGCCGCAGATTTGGACAAGGGAGAAACAGTCAACGGGACTGACCACCTGCAGTGCCACCAAACGGACAACGGCCGAGCAGAAAAAGGCCGGCGGATTCTGAGACATGAGCGCTGCACCTGCACTGGAGACGCCCTCGGGTATACCGGTGCCGGGTTCATTGACAATAAGGTTCTGGACCGTGCTAATGAGTGTCTTCATCTGCTGCCAGTGGAGGACATAGGGATGCCTTATGATCGTTTCGTGAATGCCTTTCAGCAAACCGGCTGCTGCCTCCCAATCCGTGTTCCGGCGTATAGATGGCTTCTTGGATATTTTGAGGAACACCTTGTCGATGCGTCGTAGTACGGTGACCAAAGCATTTCGCAGTGTATCATTTGACCACTCTGCGCGTGGCAGCACCGACTGCATATACCGCTGTAGTCCCCGACAGGCCATTGACTCCGGATCGTAGGGAGATACCTTCAGCAGCGAGTGGGCAATGTCCGCCAAGCGTATGTGACATTTGGCGTCCAGAACCTCCAGCACAGGCTTACTGTCATTGCTGGGCAGTTTCTTGGCCAGTTCGGCGAGACGAGTAGTGGACTTAGTCAAGAAATCGGCCACCACAGAGAGCAGTACATCGCGGGGTCGTCGGTATTCGGTGCGTATCATTTCCGAATCCTCGGCAGAGTCCATCATGTTTTTGGTACGGGGGTCAGTGGCATACTTGGTATGCGACTCCTCCTCAAAGTCCATGCCAGGTGAGCAGGGTGGACCGCGGCTACAATTGCGCTGCGAGGAGCCCTTGTGCTCCGGACTATTGCGATAGGGACCGTTGTAGCTCTTGGCGAGACCCTCGCAGTTGTGGACCATGGTACGTATGGCCACCGCCAGCTGTAGTATAATATCTCGCTCGGACTTGCCCTGAAGGGGAATGTAGCTGGGCGATTGGATTTGCTGCAGATAACAAGGTAGTATTGCCTCCAGAATGATCTGTCCAAGACGAGGAACTTTATTAAAAATATTTCTAAGAAAGAAAATTTTAATACTTACCAGCATTTGGTATCCACGAGTGCTCTCTGCTGAGTAGGACACAACCATAACGCAGAGTGTGATGCAGTCGAGAACGGTGACGTCATCATCTTCGTCGTGGTAACAGAAGTCAATTGCTTTCAGCGGCTTAGGCTCCTTAACTAGCTCGGCAATGTTTAGTGGATCTGGTGAGGGATCCTCCAGACTGAGCAATAGATTAAACAGACAGCTCGACTGTACTTTGTGTGCCTCTCCATAGGTGCCATCCTCGTCGGTGTCCAGAATCGCCGAGACCGAACCGAACATCTGTAGTATAAAGGGCTTCCGGTTGAGCAGATAGAACTGCTTCACGGCATATTCGATGGTTGTGGTAATCAGTTTGTTTGTCTGGTGCAGTGAATACACCTGGAGCAAGGTGGGCATGATCATGAAGTAGCCGTTTGTAGAAAAGATGTTCTTAAAATTGAAGGCCGCATTGATGAACGTGGCCATAACGTAGCGCATGATGCACGAGTCCTCGGCGTGCAGAATGGACGCACCGGAGAGCACATTGAGAAATAGCTGAATATCCGCAGAGTAGGCAAAATTTCCAGCCATGGCCTCGAACATTCGCGCAATCAAACGCACCCACATAAACTTGTGCAGCACATCCAGGCCGAGCAGTACCTTACCATACTCCCCGCCATGATGCAGATCGAGGTCTACCTCGAGGGCCTTGCGGGGAAACGAGGGCAGCTTCATTAGCTCTTCGTGTAGGAAGACAACACGCTGAACCACCATGTCGACATTCTTGAGGATAGCCCAGGTAAGATGCACCTTACCGATTTCAACAAATTTCTTTGTCAGCTCTTGCTTTTGAAGGGCTAGGAAGGATTCCTCCGGACGCATGAGCATTAAACGCACTTCCGGATACTGAGAGCGCTTGAAGAAGTACAAATCCCGAATATACCAATTGGGATTCAGTATTTTGCCTATGAAATAGGAAGACAAAGTAGTAATAAAGTACTAAGCTATAAATTGAGCTTTTAGTTGGACTCACTGCTCTTGTAGTCCACCAGGCAGTAGTGTGTGATGCTTTTCTCATCAATGGGATAGTAGTCCAATGCCTCCTTGAGCAGTTGGCAGAACAGCGTGTCCTCCTGGACGGGAAACTGTGATGGAATATTGTAGTCATCGTCGGCTGGGCCATGGACCACAATCTTCTTGGCAGCAGGAACATTGGCCGTCAGCAGAATCGATGCATCGCATTGCTCCTTGCGTAATATTTGCTTGAGATCTTTGAACATAATGCCATGCACCGAGTGCACAACCATCCAAAGTACCGACAATGCAGATCCCACAAGCTTCAAATAGAGCCAGTCAGTGTTTATGTATACATTCCAAGAAGATTCTTGACTTACCTCCTGCTTCAGTTCGTTGGAGGATCGAACATAGAACATTATGTAGCCAATGATGGAGTTGTATAGGGCAAAGGCTGCTTGCTGCGGTAGGCGGGGCACGAAGCGTATCAGATGACGCAGTAACTTGAACATCTGATCCTGACGATCCCGGGTTAAGCGCTCAAAGACATAGCGCAAGAACAGTGCCGACTCCTCGACCAAGCATACCCAGATAACCTGGTAGGCCACCTCGTAAACAGCGTTTCCATCCGTTCCAATGGCTGCATCATCCAAACAGCCGACTATCTGCATCACCGAAGAGCACAGCACAGAGGGGAACAGCGAGTGGGCGTGATGAAGATGTGAGGAGGCACGCGTGCCATCCAAATCCTCTTCGATTTCATGATCCTCATGCTCCATGCCGGGCTCATGAGAAGCCTGTTGACTAATCGGTATCATGGTGATGAGGAAACTGTGCCTCTCCGCCCGCTGTTTGTCCCGTTGCTGCCGCAAAGCATTCCGTATTGCTTCCGTTTGCTGCATCTTGCGGCTCTTCGTGGCAGTCACCAGAGAGCGCTGCATGGATGAGATTAAATAAGTTAATGGTTATTGAGGTACGTGTCAATCTTTTACTTACATGTCTGTCCTGATTTAGTGTCATATCCATGTCCTTTGTCTGCTGCACTGGCATCCAGGGAGGATCCACCACTGGCAAACTCTCAATACCAATTTTCGGTGACGGCAGTGTAAATTCAATGCCTCCTGGTGGCACTTTAAAGGTGGCATCATGAGCATTTTCCTCCATGCGTGGCCAGACATGAAATCGGCATTTCCACAGCACCAGATAGCGCTGTATGGCGCCAATTCGAATATCGGGATTCTTATGCTTCAAAGCCCTCTGCATAATGTCAAAGGCGAAGTTTTGTGCCTTCACTGAGCCCATCAGAAAGACAGCCGCACTCGAAGTGGCCGTGTCATGATTAGTTTCCAGCAATAGCTCCCAGGCGGCGGGCATTGCCTCGATTACCAGTTCCTCGGTGAGCACCACAGCTCCCTTTAACATTGTGGCCAGTGGAAAGTGGAAAAGATTGCGGATGTGAATGCGAATGAATTTGAGTACAGGCGGCTCCTCCTGCAGCTTTTTCTCCTTCTCCTGACGAAAGGCTCTGGCCAACTTCTCGGCCATTTCAATGTCAGGGTCATCGCTAATGCTGTGACATTTAGAAAAGAGTTAAGTTAAGAAGCAAAAGTATTTTATTCCAATTTACCGATCCTTGCGGGATAAGCTGTCCTTCCGTTTGGACGGTGAGGTTTGGGTGGAGCTTTGTTCTGAAACTTTGCGGGTCGAACGAGCACGAGCCGAGGATTTGCTGGCACTGATAACCGTGGGCTCCACCGTTGGATGATCAACATCGAAATTAAAACCAAATTCCTCGCCGTAGACCTGTAAAATGCTTGTCAAAGTGATTCAAGACAAACTTAATGCTTTGGGACTGACCTTTCTAGTGGCCTTGATGAGGCGAGTGCAGGAACGCATGTGTCGCTTGTAGCAGAAGGGATGACAGTAGCCCTTGTGGGTGCAGTAGTAGTTATAGCTGGTGATCAAGTCGATCACTGCCTTCAGCCAGGGCATATTCTTAGCTGTCTCGTCGTTCTCATTCGAATCGGTTGGCGACTCCGGCTGCTGATCGTCGCTGAGAATGCCCGGAGACTCCTCCCCGCCGCTGACCATGCCCTGCTCCGATGTGTCACTGCGATCCGAGAGCGAGGAGACTTTGCGCCTCGACTGCGTGTTAACTTTATAGGAGAAAGACAAACTTTAACTTAAGCATTTTAAGAATTTTTACACCAACGCAAACTACTCAATTACGACAACATTTGGAATACACTGTACATTGTCTAGTCTACCGAGTATCCCACTTACAGTCTGTTTCAATTTCCTTGCTATCCTTGGTGTTGCGTCGCAGTTTCAATGAGCGTCGCTTGAAAGATCCTCCTGTCGTGGTCGCCGTACCGCGTCGTAGCAAAAATGGACGCACCGCGGAGGCAGTGGGACGTCGAGCTACTCAGTGAAAGACTTGACCATGTAACAAGAACATTAAGCAGCTCCTCAGACCTATAAGACTTACCCTCTTCACCCTCCTTGGTCAAGGTGGTGTTGCTGCTGTTCTCGGACTCGTTGTCCGGTTCGTGAAGCACAAAGGAAATCTTACGCTCGGTTTGGCCAGCAACGTCGTTGCCCGCTGCAATGGACTGCAAACTCTGGGCCGAGGTCTGCGAGTGTCCCATGGAACTAAGGGCCATGGACCAACGACGATTTGCCTCCCGGTAAACCTTCTCCCATGGCGCTGGTCTGTCTCTGTGCAGCATCTTTGAGGTTTTGGGCAGTGTAATGTACGTGTCACGCAGAAAAGCTGTAATCTCAAAGAGAAGCACACAAGCAATCAGCTTGAGGGCATGTGGACAGTCATTGCCATGAGGATTGACCGATGATTCATCCAGGAAATCTTCTTCCTCGTCCTGCTGCAGCAATTCACGTTGTTTCTCTGGATCGGTGAGACTGGCGTTGAGCGCCTCATACTGCAGGCGTTCCGTGAAGAGAATCTCCTCGAGACGTGCGCCCACCATCTCTGCCCACTGATGGAACATTTTACCAGCGGCTCTCAGCAGAATGTGAGTGCGTCTAGCGCTCGTCTGGCTAACCTGTTGCTTCATCTGAGAGGGATTGATGTTGGCGCCGGAGGCACGATATCCGCCCACATTCTGCTTCATCCAGATGGGCCACTGGCCCTTGTTGCACAAATGCACAAAGTGGGCGCACTCCAAGAGGAAGGTGGCACGTGTAACAATGGGAGCTTGGGGCTGCAAATACAATTCATGACATAAAACTGACGAGGTGAAGTGAAGAGATTGCTTACCAGATCCAAGACAGCAGCGATGAGTTGGGGATCGGGAAATGAGCCCGGTGCACACGTCTCGAGAAGGAAGGACAGCCGAAGCATGCCAACACGAACCGGTTCAATGGGCACGAGCTTGCGCTCTTTAAGTATGACCACCTCGGATTCACGGGGACCGTCGCACATGTCGGAGGAACTGCGTCGACTGTAGTCCGCTGTCTCTTCGATGCCGCCCACCTTCTTCTTGCCCTTCACAATGCCGCCGAAACGGTTCAGCCGCCGCTCAACGCGTCGCTTGGCACGCTGTATGGAACGCCCAATGCCATCGCTGGAACGGCCACGCTGTATCTTCAGCGAGGCGTGTCGCATGAATGTGGACGATATCTCGGGATTTAGCGAGCCTATCTCCAGGTCAATAGACGATGCCTCTTTGGGCGTACCGCGAAACCAGCGCACCAAGCCGCTGAGCCGTCCCAACGAATTGCGTTCCGAGCTGGACGTGGAATCGGAGAGCAGCGCCCTCTCACTGTGTCGCGGTGTCAGCGTCGGCCTCACTCCTGTTGTGCGTCGCCTGAAATTGCTCAGCGGTGATTGGCTGGTCTTGTAGTGCTCTTCACAAGGCTCCGTTTCCAACAGACTCTGCAAAGTAATAAGTAATTAACGATTAGCTAGGGGTTAAGCAACCTAAGGGGCGACTCACCACGGCGCAGGCGGAGGATGTGCTTCGTTTCTTGAGGAGCAGACGGCGTTGTGAGCGATTGTCGTCATTCGACACACCCTGAGTGACATCGGCCTGTGGTATATGCCTGGAAATCAAAGAGCATTAGGAGGAGCAGAAGGTTGAGGAGCTCTTGAAGCACCTACCTTATCACTCTGGTGGTCTGAGCCGTCGGACCCTTCTTGTGAGGTCTCGGCGTGACTGCCAGTATGCCGCTAAGGGCCACCAAACGAAACGGTCCTCCATGGGCGCCCTTCACATAGGTGACCAGCTGTCTTATGTCTCCATAGAGTGCAACATTTTCGGGTGACTTCAGATCCTTGCTGGCCTCCACAAATCTGCTGACCAGCGGCTTAAACACAGCTCCAACGACCTGGGCCTCCGCCCCACCGCTCATGCCGCCACTAAAATTGGTCGAATAGCCGCCCTGACCTGGTACACCGCCAAGATCGGTGTTAACATTTTTATATCCACTCTGACGTTTATGAGCTATTTATTTTGCATCATCATTATGTACATACATACATATGCATATATGTATATGTATATATACAATGTACGAGTATTTGGTATTTGTTGGTGAGGGGGTTCAAAAAACGGGGCACAAGAGGATACAACTCAAAAGCATTAGCAAAACTCGTCGCATGCATGATCAAAATACACACAAAGTACACAATTTGGTTGCAAATAAGAAAAATGTGGCAATTTTTGTTTAAGTTAAGTACAGTAGAGACTCGTAAATAAGAGCCAGAGCTGCGAAGTAGAGAATTCCTAAGGATTTATATGAGTATTTTAATAAAGAAATCCGTAATTTAAAGAATTTAAAGGGTTTATTAGAAGATAAAGTGTTTTTACCCATTAAGAATATGTTTTCTTGGTTCATAACAACTGTTGTGTCGATAAAGCGAGGGCCGTCTGTCTGTACGTCTGTCTGTCCCTCTGTATAAATGCCTGTATTCCAGGGACTATTAAAGCAAAAGCCACCACAAGGTTCTTGCTCGGACTTGGAGATCCTCGCATGCTGTGCAAATTGTTAAACTTTTCTTTTGAAAACTATACTTAAAAGAGCATATCCTGAACAATCTCAACACAATTTATATATGCTTTCTTTGTATATATTTATATAATGTCCAATTCCAAGTAGTCGATGGAAAATCCATAATTATTCTTCTGTACTCTGCTCGCTCGGCTTTTCTTTACCTACATTTTGTAATTTAGAAGACTCTACTGCACTCTGATAATAATGGGGAATTTTAAGAAAATCAAGAGCTTGCAATTGGGATTTGTGCACTTAAAGAATCGAATCAAAATGCAGACGAAGCAAAAAACATTGATATTCTTATGATATAAGCTAAGTACGATGTCACTTACTCAGCGGAGACAACAGGGAGCTGGGATCGACACAGAAAGCCAGAAAGGCATGGAAGTAATCGATGAGTTCCGGCAGTGGTGAAGTCTTGACCATTTCCTGCAGAAAGCGTTTGGTGCGCTGTCCGGCCTGACGAAGCATTCTGGAGAGGATTTTCTGGCACTGGTTGCGTAGAAAGTCAGCGGGAGGACCACGAACGCCTGATGAGAAATTTATTGTTTGTATTACAAAGTTTCCTAAGTGGAACAAATAAATACTTTACCATCATTGCAGCCATGTGGACAGCCGAGCACCTGGAGAGCGCGTCTGGTTATGCCCATGGAGATCTCATGAGCGTGTTCGCCCAGTTTCAGGACGCCCATCTCGATGAGCAGCTCGCAGATGTTGAGACCAGCTTCCAGAACGCGCAGTGAGCAGACCTGAGATGGATCTCGCTTAAAGACGCTGCTAACTGCGAGCAAAACAATCTCATAATCGATGCCGCCATCGCGTGTAATGTAAAAGGAAGAACCGGGTGCCTCGGATTCATCAACACCGGTGTAATCGATGTGGGAATCCGTGTGTGAGCGTAGCATGGGACCACGATAGCGAGTGGTGCTGCTGCCACCACCAGTGCTGCCATTGACACCACCGGCACCGGCAATGCTGCCTCCATTGCTCAGTGCATCCAATTGGGAGTCAATTGAACCCTGTACAGATATAAACAATAAATCCTTTGAATGGTTAAGACGTCTGCCTACTTACCTGACGTTTCAAGTAGTCCGGCGAGGGTGTGGGAGTGTGCTCCGTGACGGTAATGATGGGATTGCGTGGATAAAACGCTGTCGAGGATCGCGGGCAAGTAACTAGCGGCCTAGACACCTTTGGTGGCTCAATGTACCTGTAAAATCTGGCATTTTGTAGGAGACATGCGAGAAGCGTAGGTGCATTAGGCATTAGTCAAACGGAAGTGCAAAAAAAACTAGACAAAAAGCTTGAGGGGATTGCTCAAAAAGGGGGTGAAAACGTGTCATCAGGCAAACTGGTAGGTGAACAGATTTGACTAAGTATTAGATTGGAGTTGAAGTTGGAGGTAAGGAATACATTTGGGGTAAGAAGCATAGACACAATTGGCAGTAAACTGGGAACATGAATGTGTTTTAACTTTATAGACAAGGCATTCAGTTTTAGACCAAAACTCACCCGCTATCAAGCAGACAGCTGGTTGTTCAGTCCATAAAAGACAGTAATTATCATATAATATATATAATATATAGATATAGATATAGATAGATATAGATATAATAGTTAGATTTATATCGAAAAGTGTTTGTTGTGCGAGTAACTTTGTATAGTTGTGTCTTTGTGTCAGAGACCTAATTGAGAGTAGTCTTGTGGGTATTTGAAAGTGTTTATTGTATTTTACACTAACCTCAGGCTAGGCATAGATTTTCCTTTTATAAGGTTACTGGAAGGTTCTCGGGTGATCATGGAAGCCGAACGCGAGAGCTTCTTCTCGCCTGTGTCCAGACTGCGATGATATTCCTAGGTAGAGAAATGATTTGTTAGTTATAGTCATGTAACAAGAAACTAACAAATAACTTTAACAACGATTTGGGACATGGTTAAGTTAACTGGGAGTTTTCAAAAACTTCAAGGCAAGAACACATAAAATCGTGCAAAGTTAGTGATAGCTATCGCCTTACTGCATGTTGCAGTGGAATCTTGCCATTGGCAGAGTTTGTATCGAGCCCTACTTTTTCCAGATTCTTCTCCGATTTCGAGAACATTTTCGTCTCGACAAAGGCTCGCAGATCCGCCATTTTGACGCGTTTCTTCTTCTCGCTGCCCCGTCGCTCAGTGTTGCTGGGCGGCGCTTGTGTTTCCTCTGAAAAAATATAAATTGATTTATAGTTTATTATCAAATTTAACCAATTTATGGCTAAAACTTACCAACAACATTGG
Organism: Drosophila nigrodunni; assembly: GCA_020829145.1. NCBI lineage: Eukaryota > Metazoa > Arthropoda > Insecta > Diptera > Drosophilidae > Drosophila > Drosophila nigrodunni. The sequence goes on from JACVCZ010000001.1 coordinate 12,767,512, forward strand.
CTGGAACAGCAGCTGCTGGCTCGGGTATTTCAATGTAGTCCTTGACCACGGAGCTGCCAGGACTATCGCGACTGTTGCTGCCCGGTCCCTGGTACAGTGATATCTCAATTTGTGGTATGGGCAGCGAGTTGGAACGCTTGCGAGGCTGATTCAATGTAATGGCGGCTTCTTCGCCTATTTCACTAAGTCTGTAGCGGAAAGGATGTCAGAAGGAGGTTAAACATAAAGTTCTTCTTCGATTTACCTGTTGTACAGATACTGCAAACTCCAGAAGATGCCCTCCTCCTGCCAATGGGAAATGAAGAGACAACGGAGCACGGCCACGTCCAAAAATGTAGCTGCGGAAACATCCGCCTTGACACTCTCTGATTTGTCGGAATCGGACTCTTTCTCAATGGAAGCACTGCGTTTCTCCTTCATGGAGGCACCACGTGTCAGTTCCTGCTGATCAAACTCGAACTTTGTGGACGGCACCTTCTCTTTGGAGTTCATGGACTGATGACTACCACGACGACTCTGGGAAAGCTGCTGTTGTTGCTGCAACAAACTGGCATCGGCCTAAAAACCAAATTCTGTTAGGATTAATGATTTAAGCAGATCGCCTGGGACTGCTTACCGTGAAGAATGAGTTATCCATGAGCTGTGGCGCCGAGGGCAGCCTGAAGATGACAACACGTTCATCCTCAATGCTTGAAGCTTCCTCGGGTATGGTCTCGGGAAAGAATTCCTTAGGTGACGACACCCAGGAGCCCTAGAATTATAGAAATTATGGTAAGTGAATCTGCAGGAGTAGTGCTTGAAGCAGCTGGCTTACCTCCTCATCCTGCTGACCGTAGTCTGTTATACCGCTCTGCGGTGAGTCCGCCTTTGGTGACATGGCGTCCGGATTAAGCGAATGCTTTCGGCCTTGAAACACGTCTGTGGAGCCCTTTGGTGTGGGAGCACACAGCAAATTACGTGCCTTGGGCTTCACGGGTGCTGTGAAACAGGGTGCTCCAGGTGCACGATTGTCCCACATGCCTTGCCACAATTTGATGCCATTCTCTAGACGAAAGTTTTGGAAATCCGACTCCTTCAGATGATGTATGATGGGCGCAAACAAGTACACGAAAAGCTTTAACGGAAGAGAATTATTAAATATATATATTTAGTGTTAACTGTAACTTTTAGTAGAATACTCACAGTTATGGTGGGCACTGAGAACAGATACTGATCCATGGGCTTGGGCTTTGGCTCCGCCGCCTCTGCCAACCCTAATTCATCGCCGTCCTCATCATCAGCACACTCCTCAGCTGCATACAACAGAATCCACTGCATTGTGTACAGTAATTTTGTCTCTACAGGCCCAATGGCCTGCATATCCTTCACGCGACCTGCAAAAGTTACTCGCATTCAGTAGATTGTTATAGCAATCCAGATGCAATAACTTACAGTAAAGCAGAGCGGCGCAGGCATGCATGACATGGGGCAGTGCACCCTGTAGCAGACGCCAGCGGGGTATGGCACCCAGGGCTTTGGTCAGCGGCGGCGACAGACCGAACTGAATGTTCTGCACCAAAACCTTCTCAAAGGACTGCAAGGCAAGAAGGCAATGAATAAAATAGTATGAAACTAAAATAGATCAACTTACCTTGCAGGCTTCCTTCGATTCCTAATGGTGGCAAACATGAAGAAATATAAAATATATTTAGTTTTATTTATAAGATAAATACATAAGAGCAATGGAAATCTAAGTGGCAAGTTTACAGCAAAAAAAGAAGATTTATTCAAGATACTAAATACATGTTAGTAAGTACAACGAAAGTTGGTTTATATATAGAAAGTATTAGAGTTAGTAACAGTACAAGTTTAAAGCAAACAGTTAAGAGTACATATATGTAATAGATATAAGTTTAAAAGGTATAAACTGTACATAACATTTATGACTTACATGGTGTCCTGGTGCATGTTGACAAAACTACATTCAGATTTAGTTTTCAGTTTGTTTTCAGACAAATTGCAAAAGATTTTCAATGTTAATTTGTACAGTTTTCATTGTTTTCGTTTGTTTGTTTGTTGTTATTGTTTAAAGCATTTTGTGGCAGTATTAGTAGTAGTAGTAGTAGTGTTTGTGTGTAAGAGGAAATTCGTGTTAGTTTTGTGAATTTGTTGAAAAGGAAATTTCAAAAATTCGTATGCAAAATGAATAAAGAAAACATCAAACATCAATAGTTTTGTATATATCGAATTAAAAATAGTTTAAAAATGAAGACAAGTAAAATGAAAAAAAATAACATTTAGTTCGAATATTTATATGGGGTATTCCATATTGTTTTGTGCCAATGGTACAGGTATACACAGTCCATCCTTACAACAAACACGCATAGCGAATTTACAGCACAATTCATGGCATTTCATTTAAGTTAATGGCTTTCATCCATTTTCCCCTTTGAGTTTTATGGCCAATTGTTGTTCTTGTTGTTGTTGGTTTTGATTTGATTTCAATTCGGTTTGTTGCCAGTTTTTGTGGCCATTACACTTACCATGCAGCTGGCCTCATGCAGTTTCCCCAGTCGCGGTCTTATGAAGGGCGCTATTTGGCGCCAGAGAAATGTCTGGACGGAAACGGGCAAGCCCAGATCCTGGAGGCCATCGTCCTGATCAATGTCAAAGTCATCGTTGTTATTGTTTGGCGTTTGACTGTTGTTGTTTGCCTGCAAATTGTTGTTATTCGTGGCATTGGTCACCATGGTGGCCGGCTGCAAGTAGTAAAAACAAGGACACACATGTTGAGTCGAGTTGAAACGAGTCATTCATAAAACTGTGGCGTGCCACAACACAACACACCAGACATTTGCATGAGCAACAAGTATTTGCGTGCGCAGGCTCAACTGTCCTGTTCCCACCTACCAAACCGCTGAAGGAAGGCGTGTGGTTGTCTTTGCTCTAGGTCAGTGCCAAAACAACAGTCTCCAGCCTCCTGCCTCCTGCCTCCCACTTCCATCTCGCAGCTGTGCTCTGAGCAACGCCAGCTGCTGCTTGAACGCGGCTCAGAACGCAGACTCCGCAGCTTCGCAGCTTTGAGTTATAGATACAGAACTGGGTTTTTGGTATACATGCAAATTTGGGCCAACTAAAATTTTCACAGTCTTATATAACGCTTGGTGTACAAATTTTCACGGGGAAAACTAAACAAGATTTATTTTCAATTGTTGTACATTTAACACGCCATCAAATCAAATGCTCAATTTTATGAACTAGCCAGCAATTATCTGGCTAAAGACCGCACCCAGTTAACAAAAGGGTTTGGCTTTTGACCATGTTTCAGCGAGCCAACTAATTGCTCGATGTCTGCGCTGTTTACTTGCGTATTGAGTTGAGTTTTTCATTTACTTTTGAGTCCAATGGGTTTTATATTTCTCACAATTATAACAATTTCTTGTTAATTATAGCTTTTTTTTTAACTTTCTTTGTTCTTTGTTTGCAGCTTACCTTGGTTTGTGCTTTTGGCCAGCTTCGATAACGTTTACTGCTGTAGAGCTCGGATGCAACTGGGACAAGCGTCGTTAACTGGCGACCGATTCACATCGTCGTTATCCTTCTCGGTCGCGCACGCACACACACACACACACACATGTGCCCGTTAAGTGTACGCACAGCCACCCCCAAAGTGCTGAACAATAAATACAGGGTGCTCGGTACATAGAGACAGCTTAACAACTGCATTTTAACTAGTTCACCCTGTATGGTTTTAGCACTTATAACACTTATCCATTGATAACAAATGGCGCTGCTGTCTTTGTGAGGGTTGAAAATTGCGTATACGTCGTGTGTTTTCCACTTGATGTCTGTCAACATTTGCCTGTGTGTGTGTGTGTGTGTGTGTGTGTGTGTGTGTCGCTTTGTGTGTCACAATGCCTGCTTATCATAAAAGCCCATTATGTGCTTGTGTCCTCAGCTTAGCTTTAAATGTATCCTGTAACTAATCGAAGTCGCTTTAAAAGCGCCCACTGGGGACATGCTGTTGTTTTTGTGTCTGTTTTTTTATCAATGAGATGCGCACTTTCATCTGCGCAGAGTTGGCTTTCTTAGCAGCTGCTCCATAACAAAAGAAAGCACACAAATCAAAGCCGACCAACATTTGATGCCTCAAATCCGCAACAGGTTGTTGGCAATGAGGCTGCGCAGCAAAGAGAGAGTTGAGATGAACTGCTCTTGGTTTGAAACAGCTGAGCAGGAAATGAGAGACTTGGCATCACAGAAACTGGGTCAAAGAAGGGCACGTCGTAGTTTTGGTCTTCAGATGTCAAGGACAAGGATTTGAATGCATTTTGCCGGCAATTTAAATGAAAACATACGGCCTTTTCTTATTTTGGCCAAATACGTATACGTAACACTCTAATTCTATATAAGAAGATAAGCAGAATAAGCATATATATTTATGTATGTACTAGATGTGTATGTATGTATGTATGTATATTTGGGAATATGCGTTGTACATTATTGCTCTGAATACATTTGGTGTATCTGTGTCATAGTTTTTAAAAATAACGCGCATTAAAATTGTTGTAGACACAAATACAATTGGATGCCCGAGCGCTAGTAATACGCCTTCTATGTAGATGAGAGAGACCCGAGACGTTGTGTGAGAGGGAGAGAGCTATACAGGAATAGGATTGTTCGGTTAAGAACAAAAAAAATTAAGAAAAAAATAAATATTACGCATGTTGAACGACTTTCAGGTGTTTATGGTAGCAGCAGCAACAAATAACGAACACATTTTAAATGATAACATTAAATTCTCGAAAAAAAAAAAAAAAACAGAACAAAATATTCAAAAATCCGCTAAAATACGCTACTCTTGCCAAATAAACGATCAGGGTCGCTCGATGAATGTAGCATATATGTATTGAGATTTTATAGATAGCTAAAGCAGAGAGAGATATATATATAAGAGTTTTTTAGGTAGTATCGAAACACAGTATTGTATTAATTTTGTGTTTTTTGTGGGCTATAAGTCTTTCGGACCACTTGGAGGGCAGATAACAACAATAAGCCACAATGCTAGCCCAACAAAATATTATCTGCCAAATCATGTGTAACATCAAATGATATTCAACACTATGCGGCTGAGAATGCCACAAGTGATTATTATTTTGCATTCACGTATAGGAAAGAAGAAAATTATAAGAAAATAGTAAAACAAATAAGAAATAACTTAAAAATAGACTGGCCAGAGAGAGAGTCCGAGAAACGAAAAACTGTATTTTCCCCCAAAAGAGAAACGACCCATAGTTTTCAGATATATGGAGCAAGAGAGAGATGGCATGCAAGAGAGAGGGAGAGGGAGAGAGAGAATAGGCGAGGGCAAATGAAAATTCTGCCCAGATGAAAGTAAATTCTTTGCCAGCATATGTGGTGTCTGTGAGTGTGTGTGTGTGTGTGTGTGTGTGTGTGTGTGTGTGTGTGTGTGTGTGTGTGTGTGTGTGTGTGTGTGTGTGTGTGTGATGAGTGTCTATAGAAACTAGCCTTGCGTAGGAAAAGCGCTAGAGAATTTTCTTATGCTATAAGTGTGCCTGTGCGTGTGTGTGTGTGTGTGCGTGTTCATCTTGGTATTGGTTGGTTAGAATCGCCGCTGGCTATCACCTCAGAATTACCTTGCCGTGCTGCCACTGACGAATAGCGTTCAGTCGAGACCGAGCTCATCCGCGATACAGTTGCTTTTCGCATTCAATAGACAAAATGGTGAGTGCCGTCGTCTAAAGTCTTCAACAATTTGGAAGGGAAAATCTCTTGTGATCCGTTTTTGAAACCACAGAAAAAAAAATACAAAATAAAAATTAAATTAAATATGTGCTTAATACTCGAATACATATTAAAACAATCTTACTTTCTTTCTACTATTATCCAAACGACAGGCTGATGTACCAAAGCGTGAAGTTGAAAGTAAGTTGAAACTGAATCGAGAAACCGCACAAGGATTATTATAACTCTAACCTCAATCAAACATATACATACAAGCGTAGATAAAACCAAATATATCACATTAAATCATGCAAAAAACCCAAACGACGGTATGACAAAATAAACACATAAAATACATGAAAAAATAATACAAAAATTTCTAATTGAAAAGTGATTACATAATGTGCGCGTGTGAAATACAGTTATATCTGTCTATATATGCATACACTTATATATAACTCTAGAGGAAAGAAAAAGCGTGGGTACAGCTACAAAAAATATGCATTAACAAATTATTTCGTAATCTTTTCCGAAATATATACAAAGAAATGTTGATATAAATCTTGAGAGCATAATCCTCAGCATACAATTCAAAGATTGAACGAATCTAACGCAATGGAAAATTTGTGTATATATTTAAGCATACAGATGTATGTATATAGTCATATATATATGCATATATGTATGTGTGTTTGTCTGTGTATATGATCAGCGATCGCGTTGAAGCTTCGTGCAGAGCAGACGATCTAATTTTGGCCAAGTTATTTCTTTGGATTTATTTTCGTTAGAACGCACTGCCAAAGGCACATGAATGTGTGTCGGTGTGTGTGTGTGTGTGTTGTATAGACGAAGACGTTCGGGTGTCGGATTACGTATACGTATATATAAACGAATGCTCTTCGTGTTGGCAACGCTCCCACGCACATATACACACACATACACACACATACTGTGTCATGTCAAGATTTTCGTGATGACCAAAAATGTGCGTACTCCAAATTTCAGGGTTATTGAATTGACCTCATTTGAATATCAAATAAATAACTAAATACAAACGCAATAAATCAATAAAAATGCATAAACAATTAAAATACAAATCAATTAAACCGAATTTAATAGAATTTCAAACTAATTGGGAATTTGTTGATTTTGCGCAGATGTCGAATTCGTTTTCGAAGTTATGGGCTCTCCCGGTGAGGGCATTGATGCCGTCGATCTAGGCGATGCTCTGCGTGCTCTGAACTTGAATCCCACCTTGGCTCTGATCGAGAAGATGGGTGGCACCAAGAAGCGTAACGAGAAGAAGATCAAGATGGACGAATTCCTGCCCATTTACTCTCAGGTCAAGAAGGAGAAGGAGCAGGGCTGCTATGAGGATTTCATTGAGTGCTTGAAGCTGTACGACAAGGAGGAGAACGGCACCATGCTGCTCGCTGAATTGCAGCACGCCCTCCTGGCCCTGGGTAAATACATAAACTAACCAAACAATTGAATTAATTACTAACTATTTGATTTCTTCAGGTGAGTCCCTGGATGATGAGCAAGTGGAGACTCTGTTCGCTGACTGCATGGATCCCGAGGATGATGAGGGCATGATCCCATACTCCCGTAAGTATTATCGAACATTCTTCGACTATGATGTGTGCCAAAAACTTGTGTTCAAATCTAAATGTCAAACATATTTGTTATTTGTATTCTTTACATGCACATGCCACACCAATTACCCAACACCAAACAATCTGTCAATCAATCAATATGCACTTTGCACCATCGTTTGATTTGTCCATGTGTTTCTCACACACAAACACCACCACGCACACCACCAACTCTGCACACACACACTCGTACACACACCCACGCACGTGACGTCTCTGTTGTGTTTTACTTGTGACCACTCCCAATAGAGTTCATCCAGCGCTTGATGAGCGATCCCGTCGTCTTCGACTAAACAGTAAGTTCTCGTATTTGTCAATTCATCCAAAACTTTGTCAGTTGCCATCATTTTAATGTTTGATAATAATATTTTGGTTTTATTTTCGTTCATTTTTATAGCATTCCTTGCAAGAATGTGTGACAGACCAGATGCGCTATAAATAGTTATCAACAACAACAACAAAATAACAACAACAACAACACCAAGAAATTTATAGCAACAGCCATTCTCCATAGATGTTATATTCATCGCTAACTCTCTCTATCTCTCTCTCGTATATTATTTTAATTAAAATTTACTTCTGCTACTACAACTGCAAAATTGAACTTCAAGATAATATTATTTTAAAAAAATAAAAAAATTTAAATTATAAAAAATAATGAAAAAAAAACTGAAAAAAAATAAGTTTGCTGTTCATTTTCTCGTAAGTTAGTTACATTATTTGTTTTCTTTGTGTATTTTTTGGTTTCTTTTGGTTGCAAAATAATTTTGATTTAAAAATTGCCAATAAACTAAGTAGCAAAAGAAAGCAACTGAAATCTTCATAGGGGAAGTAGAGCACTTGAACTAATTTTGGGATAGTTGACGGATAGTTTCCAGAGGGCTTTTAAAATTATAGTAAAGTTTAACTTAGAAGTGGGCTTATTTTAAATACCTCTTTGAAAGCATAACTTTAGCTTGATCAGTGTATAAATAAGAATATTTTTTTAAATAGATTTTTTTGAGTCTCCTTTTCATTTCTTTAAATGGGCTACCAGATAAATCTTGATTGAATAGACATGTTTTTGGGTAAGCTTGGTTTAAACTTAACTGTCTATGTTTACTTTATTTTATAGTTATACAAACTAGAAACAAAGCTTGAATTTCCTTTTTTTTTTAAGTTTAAAATTAAGTTTACAAATATTTTTTTAGAAACAAATTTCAAGTTTTTGCAAGCAACTTTCAAAGTTATAATTTTCGAAGCGAAAAACTATTCACCAAACATCGCACAACTAACAACAGATGGCGCTATTGCCAGAAAGCTGCACTACTACCACTGTGCCATGCGAAAGCTCAACTGCCTTTCCCCTGCGCATGTACTAAAAAAGCTTTTGAGCAGCTTGTGCGTCTTTCGAGTACGTTAATTAGGAATTTCAACGAACTGAAAATCAGTTGAAAACGAGATAACCAACGGTAAAGATACAAAGCGCAAACGCTGACGCCAAAACTTGTTAAAATTGTTAAATAAAATATATATAAAATTGAAAATATTATTTTGTGCAAAGTGAAATATAAAGATATATATAATTAATGCACATATATTTGTTATTGAGTGCTTTTTAAAACATCTTTCTCTCGCTCGGTCTCTCTCGGCAAATGCATCAGAAAAGCAACTAAAGCATTCCAAACGTAACAAAAAATTAAAGAAAGAAAAAAAAACGGTGCAAAGTGCGAGGAAAATAGAGAAAACGAGTACACACAAAAGTCTCCGCAACAAGGAAAAGTTAAAACGCACATAAAAAGTCCTGGACTGAGTGCAGTGCTAACACATACCCACCCACACACAAACACAGTCACACACATACAGAGACACTTTCAATATGGCGGATGTCATGGAGAAAAGCTCGGTGCTGGAAGCTGCTGTGCCCACAATGGGCGACTCCCAGCGCCCAACGCAATCGCTGCAACAGGAAGTGCAGCTCCAGCAACAACAACAACAACAGCAGCAGCCGCCACCACAACAACAACAGCCACCACCACCATCAGCACCACAACAGCAACTTAAAGTGGAGCCGGCTCAAGCGGCACGCACTGGACACGAGCAGAAAGGTAAGCGTACAATGACTTCAGCGCGCATTAAGCATACGCCGTGTATACAGACAGAAAATCAATTAATTAGAGTTATACCCACAATATATCTATCTATGGCTCAATTATACAAAGTGTGGCATTGGCACACCCTGGGACATTAGAACCTCAGGACATTGATGGTTATGTCTGCTTAACATGCAGGCGGCTCTGTGCTCCCTTGTGACGTCATAAGACCTGCGGCTTATGGCCTCAACGAGTAGCTTCTGTCTGTCAGCCGTTATGCAAATAGATTTGTGTTTTTGTTTATATTTTTCTTTTTGTTTTTCTACACCCGCTTTGTTTTGTTGTGTTTGCACAACTGTCGACATTATGATTATTAGAGCCGTCTGAAGAGTTGACTTGACTCGCTCCTCTCTGCAAAGTCAAAGGATAAAGGATGCGCCCTATTGTCTCGCCAGTCCAACGACCTTAAATTGTGGCTCGTGCCCCGTACCATACACTCTTCTAATTGTAGTGCCCTGTCCATTCCATTGTCTCACTCACATAACTGCGATCATATCAGAATCAGTGATAAACGATATCAGGAGCAGCAACAACAAAACATATTTTTATATATACACTCTATATGTGTTGTGCTGTCTCTGGTGCTGCTTGTGGCTGCTCTGCAAATGACATCGTTTATTTAAATTAATCTAAATATGAGCATGTTTTGGCGATGGTATCTTAACTTTGTCATTCAGATCATCTCGGTGAGCTGAAAACGAAACTTGTTAGCAAATCAGCGTTTAACCTTTGTGACTTAATCAATGGATTTGACAATCTGTTTTGTTAAATCGTATCAAAAATTAATTAACGAATTATAATCTTAAAGAAATACACAGAGTAATAATGTGTTTTCAATAGGTTTGTTAATCAATAATTATTTATGGGCAAATTTTAAATTTAGGTTTTCCAAAATTTTAACTTATTAGAATATCAAAGTAAATGAAAACATTAAAAATAATGTTTTGTGTATGAAAAATCATTTTCCAACAACAATTAACCTCTTAATTATCCTATTAATATCTTAATAGTCTTAATTTCATACTTTATAAATATTTTATTGTTAATAATATAGTTAAGGGCATTAAAAAATATATAAATTTTGATAGAAATTAATTTGTAGCTAAAAAAAATTTGTTAAAAGGGTTAAAAAAATCAAATAAATTTTTTATTTTGTGCTTAAATGTTATAAACCAGTCAGTGACCCTTACCAAAATTAATCGAGCTCCATAAAGACTTTAACTGTTTATAGAAACTTACCTCCAAAATTAATTAGCAGCTATTTAAGTCTTAGTAGTACCCCTCTAAACCCCTCTCCACAAGTCCTACCCCACTATATTTCTATGTAATCTCTTTGTTTAATTTTCAATTAGAGTATTTTAGTTTCGCTGTGACACAAATTCAAATAGAAACAGTTTTTTTCTGTACTTTATGTGGCACAGTTTGCATTGCAGATACACCTCGACCGCTGATTAAATCAAATGCTCAAAACGTTTAACTCAAGTGCAAACCGGCTCGGTTAAGTAATCATAAAGACTAAACTAACCAACAACAACAATAGCTATTGTTTTTAGCACACAAACTAACAGCAACTAACACAAACTAAAAGTAATAAATATAAATAAATAAATAAATATACATATGAGTAGTAGTTTGTTGATTGCTATCATCTCTCAACACATCTCGTCAGTGTCTGTGCTCTGTCATTCATTTTTATGAAGTCATTGTGCCCCTTTAACGTCACCTGCTGCTCTGTCTATATGACTAAGCTGATATCATTTAGTGACAGTTATAGATTGTATATAGATCTATATGCTTTGGCTTTATCTGTTGATAACAGCTAACTGCAAGTGCTAATCATCGATAAGTGTAGGGAGATAGGGAGAGCCTTTCTCTCTGCTGATGTCCCCTATCCATTCTCTAGCCATAACTGATAATTGAGAGAGTGAGAAAAGAGAATGAGAGAGACAAACATCTTTAAAAATAGCCAACTTTGGCTGCATTTCTGTCACCTTTTAATTAACAACAACTGAGCAAAAAGTTTCCCATTTGCATTTTTCTTTTCAATTGATTTTCTTATTTTTTTCTGCTTCTCTTTTCATCGTTTCTTCTTTAGTTGCGAATTGGGGGCGTGCTAGTTTCGAAAGTTGTTGTTTTTATTGTAGTTTTTGTATTGCTTTAAGAAAGAAAACAATAAATAAAACTTTAGAGCATCTGTCAGTTGGAAAATAGTCAGCTAATTGTTACTGTTTCCGTCAATTACCAAACACTTGGAGCCATATTTGTGTTAGCGACTCTGCCACGCCCTGTTTTGCAAGCAAATGAAGCACGAAAATCCATCATAGATTTCACTACAATTTCCTAATTATGCGTGGGGCCCTTATTTGGTCTCAAAATCATTAATTCGACTGGCCATTAATTCAATCATTCACTCATATCAAATCTGTTGGAAGAAAAGAGTTAAGGCTTACAATTTGGTACTAAAGTCAACAGAATTTATGTGCTGGTCGTCGAATTTATATGCTGTATTTTTACACACCTATTTTTCACAGTGTACTACTGATCAGCAAACTTTCAATCATTCAATCATTCACTCATATCAAATCTGTTGGAAGAAAAGAGTTGAGGCTTACAATTTGGTACTAAAGTCAACGGAATTTATGTGCTGGTCGTCGAATTTATATGCTGTATTTTTACACACCTATTTTTCACAGTGTACTACTGATCAGCAAACTTTAGATGAATAACTTGATCAACGACTCTTTGTTAATCTTTTTTGCTTGTGTCTTCAACTTCCCATTCAAAACATTCTTTGAAAACAAACAACAACAATTCAATATTAAATTTTTAAAAATTAAACGTTTGCCAAGTTTGCTTTAATATTTTTCTGTACAGCCTTTGTGGTTAAAAACTAAAGAGATTTGGGGCATCTGTGGAACTATTTGTTTGACCCTTGATAACAACATAATTTGCATACCCAGTGGGGGGAGGAGGTGTGGGGTACAGCGGTAGGCATTTAGTACTTTTTAGCACACACTTGCACTCAATTGTAGTTAGAAACGCAGCAAATCAAGTCAAGGTGTAACAATTAATATGGACAAAGCGTACTTAAAGCATTAATTAAGCGCTGATTTGTGTTCTGCTGTGATTTATATAGTGTGTGTGTGTGTGTGAGTACGTGAGTATGCTAATGTCGTACAGTTGAGCCATGCCGCATTATTTTACTTTATTAATTAATTAAATTTTTTGGCTGTGGCATTTAAAAGTTTGATCAATAAAATGTAAGCCAGAGATTAATGAAAATGTCGACGAAACTTATTAAAATGTGCACAGAGGCAAGGAGGGGGTTTGGGGGTGTATTTGGGGGGGTGCACCGAGTGTTGGCTTAATTATTTTCCACCAATAAAGTGTCGCTTGGCACGCAAATTACGGGGTATTTTGAACAGACCGAGTAGCCCCGACCCATTGAGCACCCAAAGACAGTTCAATAAACTTGGCCAAAACTTGGCTTGGCTTGACTTGACTTGGATTGGGTTGCATTGATTTCATTTCGATTTCGTTTTCAGTTAACACTTTCGCCCGCTTTTCCAAAGGAGTTTTCTTCGGGCGGGTGTGGGGAGTGGGTGTCTGTGGAGATGTTTTGTTGGTTACCCAATGACTGTCCGCATTTGGTAGTTGTCACATAATTTGTAATTCTCGTTGTGACCAGTCCATATTGGTGTCTTCGCCGCTTTTGGCCAAGACGTGTGTGTGTTTGTGTGTATTGGTGTGTGCGTGCGCGCCAGTTGCCACATTTTGTGGCAATCAATAACCGAAGTGCGTCAAAGTAACGTCAAATGGGCAAATACACTGTGAGAAACATGCCTAAGACTAAGTAAAGATTTCTACTTTTTTAATAAATCCAAGACATCAAGAAAAAGAAGAAGACATCAAGATATCCCATTAAAAATGCTACAAATTCTTTAAGAACCCTTTTATTTGTAACGGTGTATAACCATCAAAGCCACATACGGAAAACAACTTGGGATAAATGCTTTGCGGTGATTCATCTTTTGCATTGCAGCCTCAAAGGGGGGTGGTTCTGTCTCAAGAGAGGCGCAGGGCTGCATACATACATGCGCAGTTGGCTAAAGCTTTTATGTGGTGCATGCAGTCCTCATCCTTTGAGATTCCTCAAGTGTCACTTGTGAAATGCATCAGCTAAAATGTAGTAGCATCAACTTGATGTTCCACATAAAATAATCAATGAAATGAAACTGCCCACACACACATTCACACACACACACACAGACAGTCCTATGTACAGTTATGTACATATACATATGACCAACGGGAAGCCAACAAAAAGAGGCATGCCGATAGATACTGAATACAGCGGCAGCCTCGCCCCTTCACACCACCCCCAAAAAAAACACAAACAAAAAAGGAATACAAGCAAAACAAATGCTCAAGAGAAACGGGGCAGCGCTGCTACAGCGCAGCAGCAGAGCAACCCCCGGTAAAAGCGGGTGCTGCTTGTTGTTGTTGTTGCTGTTTGTGCTGCTGCTTAGCCATTAAGATATTCAAGCACCGTTTTAGAACATTTCCCCTGCTCGCTAAACTTTTAGCACAGTTGTGCTTGCAAACTTAGCAGGGTTTTGCACCTTTTTCTTATTGGTTTTAATACAAGACAACGCGAGCGTTTTGCTTCATAGTACGCCACATAAACCACAGGTGGCGCTTTACACAGTTGTAAGCAAATTAAAATTGAAAATGTCTAACCAACTTTATCTTTCCTCTTTTTTTTGCAGGTAAGCAATGAATTTCTCAACTGTCCTTTTTTCAATGGCTTCATTCAATTGGTATGTAAACAATTTGCAGTTAATTAATTTTAGGAAAATCAACTGTTAAACGCGCAAATCAGCAGTTTTGGTAAGCAGCTGCCTTACCTAACTATGTAACTAATCCTAGTTAATAAAAATAGAAAGAACCCGAAACAAGGTGAACAGACATAATAACCTTGACAATCGAATGAGCGACCAAATGGATAACAGGGCCAACAAGGCAGACATTAAGTTAACGCAACATGCAATAGACGCCTCTGTACAAACTGTCTGCCTCACACTCCTACCCCCACTTCCACCTCACCCCCACTATTCCCATATACACAACTTTGACTTACTTTTAGGGTCTACGCAGTGTGTGCCTAGTCTAGAAAATGGGGCTTGCGTGCTGCCAGACTCTAAATATACAACAATTAGTTACAAATCATGGAACCTATGACAACAACACCTGAATAATAGACAGAGTGTATGGTAGTAAAAATTGTATACTCACAATGCGATGCGTGGCAATCGGTGCCTGTAGCGCTTCAACTGGATTTATATGACAGCGAGGGTTGTTCGAAGCATTTAGTAAGAACTAAAATTTGATGGAGTTTCTTAAACTGAAAAATTGTTACTTAAGGGGAAGAAAAAAATTGCAATAAAAACGAAGGCATATTAAAGATTAATTTCTTGATAAATTCACGAAATTTTATTTACAAATTTTAAACATAAACATACATTAAAAATAAATTTTTTTTTAAGACATTGTTAAAATTTTCAACTTCGAATTAATTATAGCCACAAGAAATAATCAAACAATTTTTGTAAGCCTTTATTAAAATTTCTTCTAGAAACTAACAGGAAATGTGTTGCATACTTTTAGGGACATCGAAAGAGAAGGCTAAATATCAAGTGATTAAGTTGACTACATAAAAATGAAGTAATCTTTACACTCATAGGGAAAATAATATTTGTAACGGTATGAATTTGTTTCTAATATTCTAAAATGAAGTAGAACAACCGTAAGATATTGCGACAAAACTGTAATTACTTACTCTGACCTCAAGAAATTCTGAAATTTAATAGAATTGGAAGCCCTTCAGCAGTTAGACATTACATAAAGTGTTTAAGTAACCCTCGTGTATGCAGCTAATTTTTATATGACTATTAATATGGAAACAAGGCAGATATTGCACAAAGGCGCTTCTAATGCGCCCCCTGTGCCCATTAAATTAATCAAGCCAAATGAAATCTGCATAAAAAATCAAATTGCGACTGTGCCAGGATATAAGGGATAAGGCTAGGCTAGGCTAGGGAAAGGGGCGACAAGTGGGAAGTCGTTGGCTTATTGTTGGCGTGTTGAATTTGCATTTCTGTACGGCGCCCAACTAATAAATTTGTATGTCAATAGAATATGCCAAGACGCTGCGCCCATTGAAGTCGGAGCAGGTGAAATCACGTCGCGGCACGTCGAGTCACGTCGCGGCGCGTCGCTTCGCGTCTAGTCGAGTCGCTGCTGAATCGCCAGGTGAGCGAGCCTCGAACTGCGCAAGGACATTTGCGACCGTTGTGAGTAGTTTACGAGCAGCCCCCTCGATACCCACACCCCCTGCTGTACCTGCCCCTTAGACCCCATTCAGACCGCCATCAAAACAAATTCTAAGTATTGTAATTCGAAATTTTTCAAAGCAAATAAAAGTAGTCGAGTTTTAACACTCGCGCCAATCAGTACGCAGTGAGCTCGCTAAACGAACAAAAGGACTAAGGATCCTATACAAAATAAAGTAGACCACTTCACAAAGCTAAATTAAATGCTTAAAAGCAACTAAATAAAACAGAGAATTAAATGCAGAAATAAAATAAAACACAACGCACGACAAAGTGTGTCCCTGTACAAAGTGTTCAAGTGGCAAACGTAAAAGGATTCGCTGAAAAGGCACGACGAGTGTCCTGCGGCAGTGAGTGCGGAGTGCACAGGACTCTGAGTGCAAAGTGCAAAGTGCATTATCCTCTGCATGGCCAAGTTATTGCCCTTTGGCTAGGAAAATCGATAAAATTGCATGAAATTATTACAGCTCTTAGCGGAGTGTGTGTGCGAGTGTGTGTGCGAGTGTGTGTTTTATGGCAAACTGCAACAAATGATAATAAATCCGTGTGGCATGTAAGCGCTGTCAAGTGATAAGATCACAACTGCATTGCCAGCACAGAAAATAAAACTTTGACAACAGAATTCAATTCGAGTTTTGTGCTCGTTTCTAGCCAAAGTTTTAGTTTGTTAACAATTTCTGTGTATGTCGTATGTGTGTGTGTGTCGTATGTGTGTGTGTGTGTGTCGGGTGTGTGTGAATTCTAATTGAAATAAAAGGCTCCCGCTTAGATGGGCAACCGTGGCTGCCAAATGCGCAGTCAGTGCGACATTGAGTATACGTACCGTACGCCACCATTTGTTGATAATCAATTTAGCCAAGTTCCCTTTTTGGTCTGGCCAAAACGACACAGTTGACATGAAAAGCTAGCTTCCTTTAGTGGAATTTCTGCAGAGCCCAACAAATCATTTGAGCTGTAATTTGCGGTTTGCCTCCTTTTGTGGCAACAGTACTTGCCACAAGTCGCACAGTGTTTTGCCGCTTCCAACTGAGTTTACACGTGTCAAGTTGCGCCTCTGGCACTTAGCATATAGTTTTAAAATTTCTGCTGCAATTTTATCGATCGTACGTCCAACTAAACTTTTTTGTTTTTTATTTATTGCCAAAAGTTAATTAATTGCCAGCTAAAGAAAAGAGTTTAAAATCCATCGAAATTATTAAGCGCAAGAGCAGCACACTAACATGAGTGATACCGAAGCGGTGAGTTGTATTTCCACATAAAAGAAAATCAAATAAAATAATAAATAAAATAAACAAGAATTTATGCACAGCAAAAACAATTTACGAGACAATTTGTCATGGGATTAGCATAAATGTAGCTCACAAATTTGTTATGAATGCAAGTACACAAAGTATCAGTAACTGTAGATATTTTTTATTTTTATTGTGCTGACCTTGAGTTGGTGGCATGCCACATGCAGCCAAATCGAATGAACCCTTTTCGGAACAAAAATAAAAAAAAAAAACCCAAAACAAAATCAAACAGCAATTTTGCCCAATGGCGCATTGAGGTTTTAGCTATTTGTACAAGTATTTTGTATTCGTTTTTAGGTTTTTTCTGGTCTTAGAACTGTCGAACTTTTTTGTTGAATCAATAAGCGAATCGGTAACAATTTGGGTCACATTCCAAGCAGCAAACGAATTTCATGACAAAATTCCCTAAACGGTAACCCAAAACCAAATACACAAATACCCAGAAAAAATAGAAAAAACTGTAGCCGAAATAAAGCAAAACAATAAACTGTAAACAAATGCAAGAAGGGCGCCATCAAAATTGAGAGCTCCACTCGATAAGCGATACAGTTATATTGAGACATGTATGATGTATGCACACCCGCACACCTGCACACACACACACACCTGCACACCTGTACACACACTCGCTTGAGTTTTATGCCTGCACGTATGCAAATGATATGGTTTCTGAACGAGCCTGGGAGCCTACCACGGTATTGGATTACCCGACACTTGCACATTTCTGCACGGACACCGCAGGCGTTAGGTTCTACAGTAGACACCAGACACCAGAGACCAGAATCCACAGTTCCACAATGTACGGCAACACGGCTTCCAAGGAAAAGACGGCCGCCAGCTTTGTGTCCCGGGAGGAGCCGTCTGGCTATGAGCAGACACCGCTAGACTACGCCAAGTCGGACTACAGCCAGCGCGCAGTTGTGGAGCAGCTGAATCCTATTAGCTATGCCGAGCCAGAGCGTACGCTCCCGCAGCGCACTCAACCCAATCCAGTGGTCTACACGGAGCAGCCACGTTCCCAAACCAATCCCACGCAGTATGCAGAGCTAGAGCGCGCCACGCCACAGCGAGCACAGGCAACTCCGGTTTACGCCGAACTGGAACGCAGTGTGCAGCCTAGAGCTCAATCGAACCCAGCTTATGCCGAGCTGGAGCGCAGTGTGCAGCCAAGAGCACAGACTAATCCTGCCTACACTGAGCCACAGCGAGTACAGCAGCTGGTGACCAGGAGTAAAGCTGAGCAGCCTGCGGTGCAGTTGCCCAAGGAGCGCACAGATTACACCGCCACTAAAGAACGCACCCAGAGCAACTACAGCACCAATGCAGACACCAACTATGTGCTTAAAGATAGAACCATTTCCAATCCCAATCCAAACTCGAACTTTGTTTTACCATCGCAGATGCGTCCAGCTGTGGGTCCGCCACAGCCGCGTCCGCCCTTTGCCGGCGCCCGACCCATGGTCGGTGTGGGCCCACGTCCACCCATGCCACCTAATATGGTGGGCAGAGCCATGCCGCCGCCATTGCGTCCCACAGACAGCAAGAGCAATCTGCTCATGGGTCCACCGCCGCCCATGAGACCGGGCATGCCACCCCCACTGCAGGGCATGCAGCAGGCTCGTCTGCCCAACTCAGGCGGACCATTAAGTCCACCCGGCCAGGGACCACCCAGGCCCCAAGGAGGCTTCCCCTGGTCAGCTGGTACGGGCATGCCACCGCCACCGCCGGGAGCACGTCCGCCACAGAACATGACGCGACCGCCGCCACCGACGTTTGCGCGTCCTATGCCCGGGCAGCCACTGCAGGCACCGTTCCGACCTCCAATCTACAATCAGCAGATGCAGCAACAACAACAACAGCAGCAACAGTTGCAGCAGCAGCAGCAGCACCAACAACAGCAGCAGCAACAGCAGCAACTACAGCAGCCACGCCCACCTTCAGCTGCCGGCATGCACAATGATAACGACGATGATGACGTCATCATGGGCCAAGCGGTCACGCCCCTCAAGACGTTCAACATGCGCAACGATCCAATGGGATCCCCGCTGCTGGAGGAAACGGAGCCGCCGTTTGAAACCACTCCGACCACACCAACAGATGCGCTCCTCAAGAGTAAGACCCTGCCCCCCAAGTGGGCGTGTCAGTTAATGAAGCCATTGAAACATTGATAAACTTGAATATATTTTAAAAATTAATTAGTTAAGCAAGTTAATTAACGAAATCTTTTTGGTTTATTGCCATTTGCAGAAGGTGACAATGACAGCGGCGTGGATGAGTCCACCCAGGAGAAGGTGAGTTTCCGCCGTAACTGGTTTTCTTCTTCTTCTTCCGCTACTTCTTATGTTTTTGGGGTCGCGGCTTTTAATTGAGAGGAAATTGAAAGCGACTGCAAATTAATTTAATTCGTTGACCAGTGTCTGCGTTTCATTTAACAGTTTTGTCTATGTTTTGTAGACCCTGTAATGTAAATAAGTTAAGCGGGTGTGCTAGGTTTGTGGAAAAAAATGATGACACTTGTAACAGCAACATAAATCAAAAATTCTTGAGATTGAATGCTTGTATAAAAAACTAGTTTGAAACCAATTAAATTGTTTGACACATAAGCCGTAGTGCAGGGTCTTTTGTAGTCCAGCACTTTCAGCTGCTGTTTGTGGCTCTGCGTTTCTCTTGTGCTTGTTCACAAATCATAAATATCTGTAAATGGCAAGCCGCCTTCACATGGAGCTACACGCTCCATTAGACAGCATTTTGTTTTCATTTTCTCATAGTTTCACAGTTCCATAGTTCATGAGCTCAGAGCTCAGAGTTTGGCACTCGGAGACGTCAAAGTTCAGACTAAGTTGTGGCTTAGCAGATGTCAGTTCTTGGCAGCAGCGGCAACGGAATAAACCAGCAAAGAAACCGCAATTTGCATACGTGTGAGTGTTTCAGTGTGTGCAGCAGTGCCTACAAGTGTGTGTGTGTGTGTGTGTGTGTTTAAGCCTACTACAGAGCCACACAGGTGCGCCTAGAAGCAAAAACAAATTGCCAAAAGTAATGCGATTTGTATGCCAAGGAGGACTGCCTCAAACACGTAAAGAAAAGCAGTGGGTAAAAGGGGCGTGGCAGTGGCAAGAGTTGGGGTAACGTCGAACCCCACAGTTTTTGGGGCTCTATAAATATCTGCCGCGGCGACAATCGATAAAACAATGCATAAACTATGAATCCTTCGTGTCGAACGTCGAACGAGGACAAAAGAGGAGACGACTCCTTGGGCAGCAGGAACCAGGCACCGTGCAGCTAGTACCGTGTGTCTGGCAGATAGCTAAGCTAGTCATAAATGGCATAGCGTTGACAGCAGCGGATGAGTGTTATTGGCAGTCGTAAAATACTAAAATCGAGTCCTAAGAGTCCTTAAAATCGTATATTAAGTATACGCACCATGCATTTGGTCATAATGGCAGATACAAGCTATCTTTTTGTAATTGTTGCGTAGTTTATTAGCCCAAAAAACAGAATTTAATAGCCATGTTTTTTGCATAACCATTTATAGGATCGCAACGGACCGAACTCACCCAGTTCGCCGGTCAAGACGCCCACATCGAGCTCCTCGAAGCCAGACAAGTCGGGGCTATCGCGACCACCGAGCGCCACGCCCTCAAACAAATCGGCATCCAAGTCGCGCAGCACCTCCAAGAATCGTCTGCTTCTCAAGACACCCGAACCAGAGCCGCCCAAGAAAGGTAGTACCCAAGAATCCTCTAAAGAATCGAATTTAATGGGGGTTATTCCTTGCATTTGGTTTAGTTCCAATGAACAAGGTACAGGTTGGGCATGCACCGTCACCGAATCTGAAGGCGGTACGCTCGAAAATCGGTTCTCTGGATAATGCCACCTACAAGCCGGGCGGCGGTAATGTCAAAATCGAGTCGAAGAAGATCGACATCAAGGCTGGACCACGCATCGAGGCCAAGAATGACAAATACATGCCCAAAGGCGGCGAGAAGAAGGTAAGTTTTATGTTAACAATAAAAGGAAACGAAATCGTGACTTGGGTGTGGAATACCCCATTTGTTCAACTATATCTTTATTGACAATTGTCGTCTATCTTTTTCTGTTCTTGAGAGACTTACTTGTACAAACAAATTTAAAAAAAAAAAAAAAAAAAAAAAAAATGAAACGTAAAGTATTTTTGCTAGAAAATCAATTTCACGGTCGATTTGCGATACGATAAACGTAAATGAACACGTTCGTACATGTTTAGCTGCATATTCTCATGGCAAATTATCATCCAGTATCTTTAGGAAATGCAATTACAATATGTATCGGCACTTAGCATATCTTTTCGATAGCCTTTTAGAGTAGCTACATTTATTTAACTCTGACATTGAACAGTTCCATGTTCCAGTTGAGACTTTGACACAATTAATAATTAGCTTTGATTTTTAATCTTTCAACGTACTTTGTACTTTGTATCTATTTGCAACTACAACAACAACAAACACCACCACCACCAACAACAACAATGCAATACAATTTGAACAACAACCAAAACCAAAATTTGTAGATAATTACAACAAAGTTGCAGTGGAACGCAAAGTCGAAAATTGGCTCCTTGGACAATGCGGCCCATAAACCCGGTGGTGGCGACAAGAAGATCGAGTCCCTCAAAATGGACTTCAAGGACAAGGCCAAGTCCAAGGTCGGCTCCAAGGACAATGTCAAGCATCAGCCCGGTGGTGGCGACATAAAGGTATGCAACCTGCTTTTTTAATCCTTTTACTAAGCTCATTCTCAAAGCTCGTTAGTTCATTTGCATACGTATATTTTCTCTCAGACTTGATAAACTTTTAAAAACCGTTGAGTATTTTGAAAAGAGCGCAGTTGGTTTTTTCTTTGCTTTTGAGTGTTATTTCTTGTATAGCTATACACTGATAAAAACAAGGGGCACTAGAAATAAAGGAGTTCAATTCAAAACTAAGATTCATTTAGTATTAAAAGCTTTTTAAAAGTTAAAGTAATATAAAGGCCAATTTAAGCAAGTTGAGCTAATTTTAAAAAGCTCAAAAAGCAAAACATTTTATTTTAAAAAAATAATACAAATCTTTATAATTTTTTTAAAAAGCAAAATTATTTAATATAATCAAATTTATTTTTTTTTTAAATTCTCAAATAAAATTTTTTTAATTTTATTAAGGTTCAAGACTTTGATTAAGAAAACTGATAAAATTATAAAAATACTTTTGAAAAAATTAAAAATTCTATATATATTCCTCATAAAAATTAAATATTTATAAGTTCCAAAAGTTAAAAATTGAAAAGCTACCCTATTTTTGTCAGTGTAGCTATACACAAACTATCTTCTTTGACCTTTAACGGCATGGGCATGAGCATGGTCATGGGCATGGGCATGTGCCGCTCCAGCTCTGGCTTGAGGGCGTCTCCGAACTCATCTGCATGTGTTGCAAGCAAACAAAAATTTTGCAAAAATTTAGTTGAATATTTTTTACAAGGCATGTTCTCGAATTTTATTAAATGGTGTAAACCACGTCATTAGCCAAAACCAAACTAACCACAAATCAATGCAAAAACTTGGCAACTTTACAGAAATACTCGTACAAGTTGCCTAGCAATCAGAGTATTATCTTTGGCGAAGGTTCCAAGATCGTGAGCGACCAGCGACTGGATGAGAATTTATATAATGAAGAGGATTAGTTGTGGGTGCGGTACGTAAATAAAAACTAAACAAGAAAATCGAACTGCACTGCGAATTGGTGATAATACGAAATCATTATTTAACCCCAATGGATTCATTTTTCATTCAACTTTCGATTAGCTGTACTTGGCATGATTAATTAGGTGTTTCCAGCTCCTTGAAGGAGTTATAAATTTCGGTTTGCCGAAAGTGCAAGAGAAACAGCTTCCTAATAATTATAATTATAGGAAGCTGCTTAAATTTTTAATGCATTTTTTGTTGACTCGTAATTAAAATTTTTGAAAAATTGTATTTTGTTTTAACCATCAAATAAATTGCGTTTAACAAATGTTTTACAAAGGATAACAACTCAAAGGATGTAAGTAGTTTTGCTTAATTCAATTTGTGTGTATTTATAGTTATTTATCTTTGTACATAAGTAATTGTCTATCAATCACTTCACTGTCTGAAAAAGCAAACTTTTTTTAAGTCAATTCTCACCGCACTCAAATTTAGTACTCAAATGTTGTCAAGTATTTAGTGTAGTCATTGTTTATATGTTTTTAGTTAAATATTTGAAATTTTTTATGTTTTTTGTGCTGCGCTGAATGTAAATTCTAAATTTCAGTTAAATCAACGATTGGCTACACATTCGAAATTCTGAGTGTTGTGTGTCCATAACTCACATCAGTTCAAAATCGATGAAATGATATTGAAAATGTGTGTTGAAAATGCAAATTTGTTAATCAATTTTTGTGCGTTGCCGGTGCTGCTACTTTTCAGATACAATCGCAAAAAATAGAAATTAAGGCACAAAGCAAAGTTGGCTCTTTGGATAATGTAAAGCACAAGCCCGGTGGCGGTGAAAAGAAGATTTTCGATGATAAGGATTATTTGAAAAATGTTGAACACTCTGTTGCACTGACAACACCACCAACACAGGTAAACTACGTCTACCTAAATTGTTGTAGATACTTTTGCTAGTATGTAGTTCAATGATAATTTTAATAATTTTTAATTCATATGATTTACACACAATCACTCATGTACACGACATGATCCCATTTTGCGTTGACCTTAAGAAATTCATTTTATAATTGTAATTAATTGTGGCATTTAGTTGGTATCATTTTCGTTTACTCATTCTCAAGCAATAACCGAAAGCACCGCACTTAATGAAATCTCACTCACAACAATTCAAACTTTTCACACAAGTAACAAAACTGCTCGAACTAACTGTAACTTCAATTTCCCAGAAATGAGACAAAAGGCAAAGGGAAAAACCCAAATTGTTGACATCTTTTACAGCGGAATACTTACCATTTGATTTATGTTTGATTTTTCAATTATTTTCAAATTATTTACGTTACATTTAAAAATGAATTTCTTTCAAACTCAAACTGAGATGATGTTATTGGCCATGAAATCGAAACGAACTCGAAATCGAAATCAAAATTCCTAAACTCGTCTAAACGTGATTCATAGTTAATGAAACGAGTGTTAACCATTTTACACACATTCTCTTCTCTTTCTCCCTCTCTTTCTCTTTCTTTCTCTCTCGCTTCCCATCTGGAAATTGTAGTTCGCTGCTCAAGGTCGCTTGCTTGCCACCATACACCTAGAATTCGGTCTTTGTAACTCTGACTGTGTGTGTAACGATATATTTGAGTCGCTTTTCAAGCGAAATCCCAAAGATTGAATTACTAAATTGAAATCAATGCAACAAACCAAAAAATCAAACAATTAAACCAATAAGAATTGTACCTAAAACTTCAAATCGGGTCAAAAACGAAAATAAGCTAAAGAAGAAAAAAGAAAACTAAAGTATTAAATCTTCAATTTCCAATCCCAAAAACACAAATCTCACAAGACTCAGCGAATGGAAATTGTTGAAAATTTTAGTACATGAAAAATCTCGAATGAGTTTGCAAGAGTTTCTATTTTAAATTATGTATATATAAAAACATAAAACACAAACATATAAAAATTTGTTAATTTCGGCTAGCTGAAATTATTTTATACACTATCCAATAGCGGACTGACTGCCTTTGGAAAGTGTATGAATACTTCTGCTCACAGAGAACTGCATCTAAAAATCTGTTAACACCCCTAGACTTTAGTCAATAATTTAAAGAGTGAAAGGAAGTGAATGCCAATTGAGTATTATTTATGGCAATAGTCAAAACTTTATACTATGTAGAATAGTACAAATTTTTAACAATATTGGTATGTACAAAATGTTGATTAAAGTTACTGACCTAACAATAGAAATGCTCAATATAAATATATATTTATCTAATTGAAATTATCGATTGAAGATTGAAGACGATTGTGAAAGTCTGCCCAGCATTTAAACCATTACAAAGACAAGAAAAGAAATGTGCAAAATGCTTTGCTCTCACAACCACAACAAACTAGGAAAACCGAATTTTTTGGGTTTATTGTGAACTCATTTGACATAAAATAACAAAAAAAAAAAAAAAAAACACTCATGTCTAAAATGATCATAAATTAATATTTAATTCTTAATTAATTGTGTGTCTGATTTTGATGTGTTTAATTATTTACTTGATTTCTTTTATTCATTATAGGAATATATGTACACATTTTATTAGTCATAGTCGTACAAAGAAAAGATCTTTTAACTAAGTGCATTAAATTCGAAAACCGTATACTCGTACATACTACCGATATACTTACTACAATAACGTTACGTCCATTATCGCCTACTGCTTACAATATTTTTGAAACGATGAGATACTTTCGAAAAAAGTCCTGTAAGTTTGCGTGCGAGTTGAAAACTTAGTGCGTGTTGCGTATATCTTTTAACAGTGCTGTGATAGACTAACCGAACCGAACCGAACCGTACGGAACCGAACCGAACCACATAACCGTTTCGATACAAACTTAACTGATTTGATCAAATAACCGCCCCTACTAAGTCCCGGTTTCATAAACAGATTGCTTGATGTGCTCGTCGATCCCATGATTTACTTTCCATTTAGTTGAATGCCTTAAGTTGTTTACGTGGCTTTTCTGGTTTAAATACTTAACAACAATTGTTCACATATTTTTTTATTTTTGCTATTATTAAATGCATTTATGTTTTTTATCTTGAACGCAGAGTCCACAACCATCCATGACGGCTTCAACAAGCGGCGCTGATGAGAATTTGAATCAACAAAGTTAAATCAAAGCAAAAATGTCCAAAAATGCATGTTGAGAAAATTGAAAACTCACACAGATACACACAAATACACACACACAGTTATATAAATGATTCAAGCTTAATTGAAAAGTAATTTGTAAGCAAAAGTTACACAAAAAAAGGAAAATTATGCAATAACTCCCACAAAAAAACAGAGTATTAACTCAATTTGATAAACTCACACACACACACACACACAAGCTGATCAATAAAAAAATTTAAAAAAAAGTATATGACTAGTTGAGCAATGCACTATTTATCAAAAGGATAACAAGGCAAATGCGTAAACTATATATTATATAATCTAAACATACAATATGCAAAAAAATCATAAATATATAAAGATCATATATATATATATTGAACGAAAAAAGTATCTAAAGCGTTAAGAGAATTATACAGAAAAAAAACATATAGATACTATAGTTGCATATAATATCTGTGTGCTTTACGTGTAGTTAAATGTGTTGAACAATTCATATTTTCACTTTAAACGCATAATGTTGAAATATTAAACTTGCATCTTAAAAGCGACTACAATTTAGATACTTTTACTTCAGTACCGAAGCAAAGAAGAACAAGAAAATTTTACCACTGATTAAGCATACTACATACTACTATTATATTTTATAATTTGTAATACTTATGTAATTTGTAATTTGTACGAGTATATCCTTAAACAAAAAATAATAGGGAAAATGCATCATTCTCACAACTTATTTACACCCCTGTTACAAAATGTAAGAATGCAATTTGAAATGCAAATTAAAAACGTAATAAAAAAAATATATATTTTTTTCTTTTATCAAAACTTGGAGTTTTCTGGCACACACACAGTCATATCTACACACATAGTTTCTCCATTTTAAACAGATTATTTGGAAACTCGTATCTTTGAATATTTTTGGCGCAAACAGTACAATTTGAAACTAACTGAAAAGTAGCAAAAAAAAATAAGAGAATATTATTAAAAAAGTAAACATGCCACGCCCACGCTAACGTTGCAAGCGTATCAAATGCCACACACACAAATTGAGCACAAGTCAACCCCATCACATTGGATGCATTGGTAGAGAGATCTGAGCAAATTTGATAAATTAAAAGCAAATTGTAAGTTTCTATTTTAAGTCAGTTTTATACTTGTTTCAATTTCAATTAAATACTCAATGATTATTTTCAAAAACATTTAAACACAAATACTCTACGATGCTCTTAGTTTTGAATTATAATAACAATTCATTCCACTTCACAGTATTGGAAGGCCCCGCGCATACAACGTGCCACAACATTGACCTCATCCATGTCATTGCCAGCAGAGTGTCTGGTGCTCTCCGTGTCTATGCCATCACTGAACTCCGAGCCCAAACGTCCGAAGAGTGCAGGGGCCAAGAAGAAGCCCGGACAGGCAGTGCATCCGAAGCCATTCCGTTTGTATTGAGAGTCGGGAATTGTATTCCGCTAGTTGCAAACACCCAGCACATTCAGACACCAAGAATCGATGCACTGGGAGATCTTCTGTCTCCGATCTCCATACATGGAATTGTTAATGAGTTGACGTTGAAGTTGAGGCACGCACTTGATACTCAAAACTTATCGTGAAAACTGTTAATTTTGTGTCGATATGACAAAAAAGGAAAGTTATGAAACGTGGCATTTAAATAAATAAAAATTTAATAACTAGCAATGTTGAGCACACAAAATTGAACAGATTTTTTGCATTTTTATTATTAATTACAATATGTTGTGTATATATAATTCTCGTAAGTAGATAATCAGTTTTGGGTACTGCTCAATCGGATTCGATCAAGACTCCCTTCGTTTTTCATTGCATTTACATGAGTTTTCGTTAGTTTCGTTTTTGTTTTGTTGTTGCTGTCTTCTCTATATAGTAATATAATAATTAATATAAAAAATTGTTTGGGATTTAATATTAACGTGGTTCTCTGAAGTGTTTACAAAATTGTGTGCTTTCTTTTCATATATACTTTCATTTTGTTTATAATTATATTTTTGTGTTTTTTTTTTTTTTTTTTTGATTCGAGTCAAGTCACATTTAAATGCAGTTTGCCATTCCATATCCATTTCTATTCACACTTTTCGCTATACTTAAGCCGTAAAAGTTGTTTTATACATTGCAATATTAAAGTTAGGACAATAAATAAGTTAATATAAAATAATAAACAACAGTTAATACAATTTGAAAAGACAATTTCAAATGTTAATGCTTCGATGTTTCGAGCCAAGCAAAAAAATTTAAAAAAAAAATACAAAAAATTAAAAGGGCTATGCTAAAGTATCGTATAAATTTGTTAGGTTTTTGTTCCTCTAGGAGTGATAATTGGTTATTGTGTGAAAATAAGGTAACACCTTGGCTACAATAATTATAATACATTTAATCAAAGTTAGGAATTTGTTTAAATATTGATTTAACTTTAGCACTGATATGCGAAACCAATTTTGTTGTTTGTTCTGTTGTTCAAGCTGCCTGCATTCATAAAATTTGCTGCCTTTTGTTGTGTTAAAATTAGTACAATACATTCGATTCAATTGACTAGATTTCAATATGTGTAGCTGTTGTATTCTTGTTATTTGTTTTAGTTATAGTTTTTAGTTCTAATGGGAGGGAGTCGTTGTGCCATGTTTCTGGTGTGTAAGAGTGTGTTTTGTGTGTGTGTGTGTTTTGGTTTATATAAAATATGCAAACAAGAATTCAACTTAGACATTTTAAATAATGTTAATGCTCAATGAATCAAATATTTGAATTGATTTGTTCACGCTTAGGTAGAGATGAGGGCGCTCCCTTGCTTTATGAGTGAGTTCGTGTGTGTGTGTTTGTGTTAGTGTGTCTATGTATGTTTCTCTCGTTCTCTCTCTTCGCCGGTTTACTTTGTCGTCTCTGAGTATCCAAGTATCCATTGTCGCCGGTTCAAGCCAAATAACATACTGCTTATTTACATAACTAAACACTTTCGCTGGCGTCGCTTTAATGGCTCTGGTCTCAGCACAGCTCGCACGGCTTCTTCGAACACCTAGAAAGCAAAATACATACAGACATGAGTAACAGATCAGTATATATGTAGCTGTATTACTTACTTGCTTTAGGCCACGCTGCGTTAATGCAGAGCATTCCATGTATTTCACAGCGCGTATTTTATTTGCCAGCTTCTGACCTTGCTCACGCCTAAGCGGCGTTAAACCCTGTTCGGCGAGTCCGCTCAATGTTTCGCGATCGTCACGCAAATCGATTTTAGTGCCTGCAAATGCGAATGATTGCAATTCGTTTCATGACAATTCCATAAAGAGCGCTTTAAGATCGCGGCACTTACCAACTAGTATAATGGGTGCGTCGGGGCAATGATGCTTTATTTCTGGATACCATTTGGAGGTGACATTCTCAAAAGACGAGGGACTCGCCACACTGTAGCATATCAGGAAAACATCTGTCTGTGGGTAGGAGAGTGGCCTCAGCCGGTCATAATCCTCTTGTCCAGCTGTGTCCCAGAGTCCCAGTGACACTTGTATTGTATCCACTTGCATGGGTGCGGAATAATTATCGAAGCTGTGTTGAACATTCAAATAAACATTAAACAATTTGAATTTACTGAGAAAAACACACAACTTACACTGTAGGCACATATTCACCGGGAAAACTATCTGTTGTGTAGGAGATTAGCATGCAAGTCTTTCCGACAGTACCGTCACCAACGACGACACATTTTATGGGTCTTCCGGTTGACATCGTCGAGTCGAGTCGTGACTGTGTTTGCTGAATGAGCGAAATGGGAATGTGAATGTGTTTGTCAGAAATATCTTTTGAGTGAATGCGTGCGCATTTAATTCAATTAATTAAGCTCTACTTAAGGCAATAAACTGTACATCTTATCTGACCATACAATGGAATTTATCTGCACTTATCTGCCATACACTCGCATGTATATATATTAACACATTCACACATTTTAATTGCTTTTAGGGCCATGACTAACTGAGAAACGGTCGAATATACCACGTATAAAAGCATGTGTGTGCATAAACACATGCATATAAATGTGTGTGTGTGTGTGTGTGTGTGTGTGTGTGTAGTGTGGATATGCGCGATCAAAGGCTTGGCTGGCAAAGGTGTGTCCCAGCCGTAAATAAAATAATAAAACGAAAGTTTTATATTCGCTTTGAGACTTTTTTTTGCAAATAAAATTTACAAAAATAGATCATGATGTGGTATAGAGACTGCGGCACACATAAGTAGTAAATAATAACAAGTTCTATTTTGAATATGCCGAACACTTAATACCCTTTTACATAATGGATTATTTAAAAAACATCCAATAAGACACCAAAACACGAATACCGCTCGTTTGATCTGACACGCATGTTGAAATATAATTCTTTGATTTCGTTACACATTCCATAACGAAATTATAATACCCTAAACACACACACACACACGCACAGTAGAAAATGGCAATAGGAGCCCTCAAGGGGTAGGCGCCAACGGAGCACAACTACACAAACAGAAAACGAATGCGCGATGAGCGGAAGAAGGAGAATGGCGATGCGGCGAGAGCAGACGAATGCGCCTAAATATTGGGCGGACGCGCCTTGTTAAAAATAGACACAATTAAGTTCTAATAATGCAGGCGGTGGCTGCGGTTGCGACCCCTTCGGGCTGTGGCGGGTTTTAACTGTAATTTATATGCCAATTCAATTACAGTTCAAGTAAAAAGGCATCGACATATCAATGCATCTGGCCACATGCAATGTAGCCGCGCAACCCAGGGCCGGGCCGGGCTAGGCAGGGCTGCAGGCGCTCTCTTTTATTGTTATGGTCGAGTGCCGCAGCGCTGGACATGCATTACGCTCTGTTGTTGTTTTTCTTTCGGTCACTGTCGTTGCCGCAACCGCTCGCAATTCTTGCGTAGTTTAGTGATTAATGCACAATTCTGTTTAATGTAATTGAGTTAGTACCGTTTTCTTAACTATCCTTTGTCCGCAGCGCGTTCGAAATCGGCAATTGAAATTGAGCTGCTTTTGTACTTTGCTTCTATCACTTTTTGTATTTGTGTGCTACACAAATGCAATGCGTTGGCACACACGCCACCTTTTAAACTATTTTTTGCACTTTATTCTTGATATTTTCATAAATAAATTAATATGTTATTGGCAGCACAGCGTTAGTCTTTCGTATTATCTGTTTTTCTTTTAGTTTTTTTTTTGTGGTTTACACAAACACACACACACACGCCTCTTTCTGACAGCGTCTTTCAGTTGACAGGCAGTGTTGCAAGGCGCCTCAGCGAAATCGCGACTTTTAACGTTGCACAACACTCACAGTTGTTATGCTGGCTGAAATGCATAAGTTGTTTGTTGTGACAAGTAAAAATGTATTTTATAGTGCAGTTAGATCTAATTTAACCAAAAGAAACTTGTCCTGGAGTAGTATAAAATACTGTAAAACCAATGAACAGGATGCAACGGAAGCACCGACGATACTAGTCGAAAAAGATGCGAACATAACATTGATTGGAATCAACAGAGAGCAGCAACGAAACTCGATTGATGAAAAAACTGCACAGAAGCTTAGTGAGGCCATCAATCAATTCGAAGCAGATGACACTTCTCCCGTAGGTGTGTTGTATGGCGTAGGTGGCTCTTTTTGTGCCGGCTATGATGTGAAAGAATTGGAGGCGGAAGCGCAGCGGGGCAGTCTCAATTTTCTTCTGCGTCATGAGGGCTCGGTGGGTCCCACAAGAAGACACCTACGCAAGCCCATCGTGTGCGGCATCAGCGGTTTCTGCGTGGCCGGTGGAGTTGAGCTGGCCCTTCTCTGTGACTTGCGGGTCATGGAAGACACTGCTGTGATGGGCTTCTTCAATCGTCGCCTGGGTGTGCCACTAAGCGATGGTGGCACCGTACGCTTAGCGGCCGCAGTTGGCTATTCAAATGCCGTTGATATCATCGAGACTGGGCGACGTGTGTATGCCAGAGAGGCTCTCCGAATGGGACTAGTTAATCGTGTTGTGGCCACTGGTACTGCCTTGGGGCAAGCAGTTAACTTGGCCTTTTCCATTGCCAAGTTCCCCATGGCATCGCTTCAGCACGATCGCAATGCGCTTTTGGCCAACGCAAACTTCTATGCTCGACCTGGTTTCTATGCCGCTGTTCATAATGAAATCATGAACGTGTCCTCGGCTATGGTAACGGACATGCAGGAAGGTGTTAAGCGATTCAAGTCATGTGAGAAATACCATTAATAATTTCTGTAAATATTTAACTAATAACGTTCTAACCAATTAATGCATGTGCAGCGGAAACAAAAGGGCCTAAAACCGATGCATGGCAAATCAAGCAAAAGACAATACCAGATTGGGAGAAAGCTGAAATTGAAATAGAAGAAAGCAAGAAAAATGTTTAAATTCATCCAAACTGCTCGAGTGTCTCGAATGATATCAGTGCAATAACATGTATTAACGTAGTATCAAGATGTAAATAGACTTTTCTTAATTATTTACTCCGTTTCCGTTGTTTTGTTATCTATATTTATATGTATATTTATAAAACGCAAGCATTTATTCACATACCATATGTTTATTTAATTGTTTGCACGCTTAAATCGTTTACGATTCGAGTTTTGAGTTTATTTTAATATTCACAACAATTACAATAACGAATTTTCTTTGAAATTAAGCCTAACTACAAAAAGTGAGTAAGAGGAAAAGCACAAAATTTCATATTTCTTTGTGTTTGTCGTGTGAGAGACATGTGTTACTTTTTCTTGTGTCTATTTAACATTCACAATTAGATTATAATTTATAAAAAATATTCTAGTATTAAGTACTTGTACAAACATTCAATTTTTGTTTCTAAATGTTAGCCCAAGCAAATTGTTTTGTGGTTCAGATTTTGCTTTTTTATTATTTAGTTAAGTTTAGTTTTTAAAGCGATTTGCGGATAATAAGTACATATGAATGTAGTATATAAATTATGTTTGCTTTGCTTATCAGCTAAGATGTATAACGAAAGGAATCATTCATTCATTATCATCATCATCATCATCAATATTGCACTAAACTCGAGAAAAACAAACGAAGCTCTATGCAAAAAAGGCTGCAGTTGTACAAACTAGTTTAAAAATCGACTGAATAATCGTATATATATATTCGTACAGTTAAGTACAATTTTGTAGTATTACGTGTCGATACATATACATCGTTTTTTTAATGCTTAACATTTACAATCGTTTTACTTAATCCAAAAAGTTTGTCATACAAATATTGCACAAAAAATGGATCGGACTGTGAGTTTCGCACACCAATATCAAATTGCTAAACCTTCAATCAAGTGGTGGTGGTATGTGTTCATATATATCATTATAGTATAATTAAATATACACGTTACATCGGTACCCATTCATAGAAACCTAAAGATCATACATAATACAATAATACAATACAATAAGTACATCATATTTACAAATTAAAAAACAGCAAGGCGCCTTTTATGTTGTTTTGGTTTTTGTAGTCAGTATAAAAAATATGCAAATTTAAAGCAATTGCTGTGGCGTTAACTGTTGTTGTCGGCGTGTTAAGTTGCATTTATGTAAATACTATATAATACGATACGTTACGATACGATACGATAAGCAGCAGTCAGCATCATTCACCATGTCCAATTATTTAAGACGCTGAGTAACATTTGCGAGCGCCACGGCAAAGGCCTGAAGCGCTGAGAAGGGATACTGAAAATCCAGGGTATATGCATTGCCATCAATGCGTCCAAACTGCATCACCTGCAATGATTAATATTTTTAAAGCATTAGTCGGGAAGCGGTTAAACTTAATTATGTATAAAAGATTTAAAGATTATTTAATAACACAACTTATAGGCTGGAAACTGAGCTGTATTATTGCCTTATTTTAATATTAATACTATATATAAATACATTTATCTATGTCCAAGACAAGTGTGATTAAAAGTTCTACCAAATAAAAATAAAATATGTAGACTATAAATTTAGCTGAAGTATTTACCTGCTTGCCACGAAACTCAATTTGAAAGTTCTTGGCCGACTCCTGGGTGACGCGACCGCCAAAGTCCAATTGATACACTTGACTCATCTCGTTCCACATGGGCGCCTTGTTATGCATCACGAACTCCCGACGCACAGGCGCAGGATTGGCGCTGCTGGAACTGCCATTCGGCTCGATCTTGCCACGTTTTAGCTGTGCAAGGTAAAGGAAAATCGATTAAATGGAAGCAGCTGAGAAAGTTAAAGCTATGCTTACCTTCTGACGCAGTTGCGCCTTTTGGAATGTCTCCAGATCGCGATACTGCTTGCCGTTACCACTTCCATTGCCGCCCATTTCCTCGCCAGAACCGTTCGTCTGATTGCCCTCATCGTCGGAGCTCTCAATGATGCTGGGCTTCTTGCGCTGCCGACGATTTAACAGCGGTGAGTTGAGTATATGTCGGATGGGTGAGTTGCTTTGCTGTCGCTTGTTCTTCTTGCTGGCCGCTGGCGAGGCTGGCGAACTGCGTGGCAAACGCTGTGGCGTCGATGGTGGCGTTAAACGCCCCTCGTCCAAATCACGCAGCCGGCTGATGATGTTCTCCAACGTAGTCAATGCCTGAAATACAAGGTACATGGAGTTAAAGAAAATAAACTTGTTACACCTTTCCTACAAGGTATTGCCCTACCTGTGTGTGCAGCGACACCGATGCCTTGGCCTCCACTGGTGTAGCTTCCACGGTGCCACATGCCACATTGCTCGCCTCCGAAGGTTGCCGCTCCAATGTGCTGGCCGTGGAGCTCGATCCCTGGAGCTGATTCTGGCTAGACGCTGGTTCCTTGCGTCTCCAACGCACTTCCGACAGCTGCTTGACAAAACTGAAGCTGTTATCCTGTTTGCGTGGCAGCAGAGGTGTTGAGTTCTCGGTGCTGCTGGTGCCTGCAGCCAGATCCTTGCTGCGTCCATACCCAAAGCGATGCTTGCGTGTGAAGAGCGGACTATCTGTGAAGCTGGTGATAACATCGAAGCGTTTCTTCACCGTTGGTTTGCTGGGTAGAGTTGCCGCGGTGCTGGCACTTGGCTCCTTCGCGGGTTCGGCAACAACAACCGTCGCTGCCGTCACAGCCGTGGTAATCTCATCCAGAGCCGCGCCATTTGTTGTGGGCTGACATCGTTTACAGGCGCTGGCAGGATTCATGTTGTTGCGACACTTGAAGCACAGCGTATTGGCTGCACTGCTGCAGGCGCTGCTATCGGAGATCTCCTGCAGCTTGCGCACCACCTGCTCGTGTTCCTTGCTGGACAGCTTCGTCTGCAGCGAGAGCAGATCACAGGAGTCCAAGCTTTTGGACTTACCCGTCTGCTGCAGCTTGTGTCGCCTTGCGTCCGCCTGCTGTTGTCGCTTGCGATTGCGGTTCCGACGCTTGTCCACCAAAATGAGACGCTTGTTGGGCGCATCCTTACGTAGGGCGGACAGTGCCTCATCCGAGGGCGTTATGGCCACCGAGTCCAGGTAGCCAACGCTGCAGCTGCGTGTTATGGAATCCGGCAAGGCGGGTGCTATGGACACCACAGTTGGTGTGCGTTTCATGCTGCCGCTCGAGGTGGTGTTGGTGGTGGTGCTGGAGGTGGTATTGGAGGTGCTGCTGGTGGGTGTGGGGGAATGCGTCTCCTCATCGATGTAGAGTATATCCCTTCGTTTCGTTGTGGATGCCACACACTTGACTGCTCTCGCATCCATGCGTTCCAGATTCAAATTGAGATTTAATGGTACCGGATTCACATGACTGTTGGCTGATCTTACGGGCTCCGACATCAGCGCATTCTTCACCTGCACCACATTGTTGGCATAGTCAGCATTGCTGGAGTAGGACATTAAGGTGGTTTGCCCCGCCGCCGGCACCGCTGGACGTTCAAAGATGATGTCCGACGGCGCCACTGCATTCTTGGGTGACTGCAGCGTCGGCACGGAGCCGTCACAGTAGAGTGGCGAGATGGCATGACGTGACTGGCAGCTGGAATTGGAGCTGGAGCGACTGTAGCTGTTCTTAAAGCTGCTAATTGTCTTGGGTCTCGTAATGTTTTTACTGCATCCGGCAGCGGGTGTAGCCACGGCACTGGGTCCGCTCGTAGAGGGTGCCTGGTGTAGCAGCACCGTGGTGGATGTGCTGCCATTGGCACTGGCACTGGCCATCGCCTCCTGGGACTCGTTGGAGGAATCGTCGTCGTAGCTTTCCGCACGAGCCAATGGACTGAGACCCACTGAGGATGCACTGCCTCCGTTCACCGCCAGCGAGTGAGAGTTGCGGTGTCGGGCCAATATGCGATTGGGACGTGGGGACATTGGAGCTATCGGTGGTGCCATGGAGGCGCCATCGTTTAGACGACGTGGTGGCATAATTGGTGGCTTCAATGCTGCCACCGATTCCACCTGGGCAGCACTCGTAACGCTCACATGCGGAACTGCATCCAGGCTGTGATTGTGATTGTGACTATGATTATGATTGTAATTGTGATGCTCCTCCTCGTCCTCGGAGAAGAGATTCGGATTGAAGCTGGGATCGGGACCTGGTGGAAAATCATCGCGCAGCTCCGTGATCACCAGCGTCATCTGACGCGGCTGCAAATGCAGTAGGGACGTCTTATAAGTTACTTGGCCTAAATTGGCTGGGACGGTTTTGGCAAGTCCATGGATTTTGAACTTCGTCCCCCAAATATTGGAGGTCACCTCCACTAGCTTAACTTCCTGCTTAGAAGGTACAACAACAAAGTCAATGATTGCATGGCCATCTCTTGCCTGTTAGGCAACTCCCTTACCTCCGGCAGTGTGTCCACATACGCCAATTCATCCAGGCTATCCGGATCGTTACCTCCACTCCCACTCGCCGCCCGATCTCCGTTCTGATTGCGTCTCTTTGGGCGCACCCTTCGCTTTCGGGGTGTGCGGGGCGAGCCGAAACGGGAGCGCTCCTCGAAGTCACTGTCGGATGAGTCGGTTCGTCCGCTGTTGCCCGTCGTCGTCGACTGACTGGAGCCCGAGGAGCTTTTCGACTCGCCAGCAAATTGGAAGTACAGCGAGTTGTCTGCCATGAGAAAAAGATGGTGAAGGAGAAGTAGATTAGGACACAGAATCCCAAAGAGTTCTAAAGTGCACTACTAACCATTAACCTGCGGATCGAAGATGACAAACTCGGGGCGAATCTTGGAGGTGCGTTTGCCCTTGAGCAGCGGCACCAGTCCGCCCAAATACTCCAAGTAGAGGGTGTAGCAAGTGCCCGAACTGAGATTGGAATCGTCATCGTGCCGTATCATCGTACAGTGCAGCCTTGTCGAGCACAACGGTGGACGTGAGACGAACTCCCGCAGTGACTTCAGATCAGGTACACAGCACTGTGGAATTTCAGTGGATTAGAGAGAGAATTCAAGAGATTAATTTCAAATGGAGCTTACTCGTATGGTTTGAGCAAAGAGATTGCCAATGAGCGACTTAATCCTAGAAGGCAATGGCAACAGTGGCAGCAGCAGCTCGGATCCAACGCTCGCCTGAATCTGCAGTCGACAGAGCAGCTGCAGCGAGGCCACGCGTCGAGATACCCAGGCAATGTGCACCTGAGTCCCGGTGGCAATGAACAACCTCTTGTCGTTGTGGCCCCACGTAATGGCCGAAACGGTGGCACTGCTGCAGGGTATGTGTGCCTGGTACAGGCACGTGCCCGTTTCCGTATAAAACTTGACCAGATTGTTGTAGCAGCTGGGCGTGGCCAAGTCCTCCAGCTTTCCGTCTGTGCCCAAGCCATGACCCGGACGCAGGGTGCCGGCGACAGCGAGGAGTTCACGGGAATTGCTCCACTCCATGACCATGCCGAGGGTGCCATTAAGGCAGGTATTGATATGTGCGGGTGAGACGTCGTCAAACGACTTAAGCAAATAAATATATCCATTCTGGAAGCTGACTGCCAGCACAAAAGATCGTTTGGCTGTAAGAAGTAATGGAGGAATTAGTGGAACTATTTTTCTATGATTAGATAAAACTCACCGGCATTGGTTACACCGGGCTCTGCCTCTTCGCCCTCCTCCATTTTAAATTTTTCACAGGACCAGGCCATGGAGGTGATGGGCACATCATTGGACAACTGCACCTGAGACACCATCGCACCGTGCACATCCATCACTATTACCTGGCCTTGTGTAGTGCCAAAGTAAACTTGCTGATCATCCGGCGTCCAAATGCCACACGTTATGGTCGACTCCAGATTCAACATAGAAGACCAATAACGTTGGCCTGCCACGGAGCCAACAAGCACAAATCCATCCTGGTAACAGATGAGAGCCATGCGACCATCGTGTGACCATGAGAAGTGTGTTACCGGCGTATTGCGATCATTAATCAACTCAATGGACCAGCGTCCCTCGTATTTGATCCACACAAAGATGATGCCGGAACTGTCGCAGGAGGCGAGCTTCTGATACGGTTCGTTCCACTTCACGAGAATCACCTACGATTTCAAAGAGTTACAGTTAAAGGCAAGTAAAAACAAGTCGAGATAACCCAAATAAAAGGCTTAAAAATCTACTGCCTCTAAATACTTTCAACAAACTGGCTATGGACTTAAAACGACTACTTTAAATGCTCCACTTACATCCGAGCGGTGGCCACGTAGATTGTAGTTGGTGCGCAGTGGATAGTCCATGTTTTTGCGGCAATGCGAGGTGGTAAAGGTGACGCCCACAATGCCGCGTATGTTGCCCGTGGCCAGCCATCCTTCCTGATAGTAGTTGGTGCGATTTAGCTTCCATCCTTCGTCCTGCAAACAAATCAAATCAAATGTTAAAACCAGATTGAGCAGCTGCTGTTTGCCAGAATTGAATTGAGCTTTGGCAAATCGCCTAAGCAGCCGACAATTGACAGTCAAATGCAGAGTAGTTCGCACAGCTTGTGAAATGGATTACCGCCTGCAGCAGTGTCCCACTTGGCTACCGTCCTTGCGCCCAATTGCACTACCCATACCCCAGCCCAGCTCCTCCACGCCCTCGCTTAGTGCAAAGATATTTTTCAATCTGCCCCTTGAGCTGTTTATCTGCAGTTTGCAGCTGCCGTTAGCATCACACTTCTTGTGGGACTGCAACTCAACTGCCTTTCAATTGCCAACCTGATTATTTTCAAAAAATGTAGCCTACTTATCAGCGCAGCACAGACGGCCCTTCAATAAGTTGGTTATGCCCAGCACAGATTTAAATACAAGGTGTCACAGCACAGATTTTATTAAACTTTTAGGGTTTCAGGGAATTTAAAAATAAAATTCTAAATTTTGAAAATATCTGGAAATTTTAAAAATTAACTGGATTCTAGAATTTTTAAGTGTATAAGAAATTATATGAAAAAACTCTCCTGATTACCTTTTTTTATGGCTTACTTATTCAAATAATTATTCTATTTATAATAAAATATTTATTCCAATTCCATTTTTCAATTTAACACACATTTTATACAACTCAACGTCTCCTAATTTTAAGCAATTACTTAACTCGTTTGAAGGTCTCTTACACAGTCGAGCACACTCTCATTTAAATCCCGCTAAGTTGTTTTTATTTCCCTTTTAAAAGTCCTCCCTTAAAATAAAGCTGCGCATTGTTTTTCACTCATTTGGCTTATCCCCGCTAATCCAAAATTGTGTAAAATTATATTTAACGGCAAATCCAATTTGTGAGTCGTAAATGAAAATGCCAACAACAAATTGTGTAATATCCGCTTGGTCAGCGAACTGAGAGAGAAAGCGGGCTCAACGGGCATAACGTTTATATTGATTTTAGTTTGAGTCACGCCCACATTGTACGCCCATGGCCAGGCAAAAGCGTTAATTGCTTTACTAGCCCCGATTGATATACGTTAGCCTGTCAAATGCAATTATGTAATGGACATTGGCAGGATCATGCATTGCCGCAACCCCATGCACAAGCACACCCACATGCACATGCTCACGCATACCAACACGCACACACGCACAGTTATTCCGGCACATGCTCGCAACGCTTAAATGGAATTTGCACACAATTTTCAAATGCCATCAGAAAGCATTTAGTCGTATTTCATGCTGCATTTCAATGCGGCGTTGAATGATGGCGCCAATTATAAAACGCGTTTCTTTTGTTGCAAGTGTTGTTAACCTTTCACTGGGCCACTTGAGGCTACAATGCCAATGGCCATCAGCAAACGGTTCACATGTATCTGAACAGAGCATTATCTCTGTATAAGTATGCCTTTCATTTGGATACGTTTCACTTGATTAACCAATCCAAGCAGTTTTAATTGAGGCCAAGTGAGACACTCAGCACTTGAAATTACATTTAAATTTAAGCAATTTTATTGCTGTTTTATAAGCAGAAATCCATAAAGTATTTTAGTGCTTTTCAATGTTAGAATTAAATGCTAAAATGCACTCAGGGAATGCAGTCGACAATAATGAACGCAAATATGTTTTCAACAACTTGTTTACAATTTGAAACAC
Organism: Drosophila nigrodunni; assembly: GCA_020829145.1. Classification (NCBI taxonomy): domain Eukaryota; kingdom Metazoa; phylum Arthropoda; class Insecta; order Diptera; family Drosophilidae; genus Drosophila; species Drosophila nigrodunni. The sequence continues at coordinate 12,808,101 of JACVCZ010000001.1, forward strand.
GAAATTGCATTAATAAATACATATGAAGATTTTGCAAATGGAATCGCATTAAATGCCATTGTTGGTCAACAAATTCAATTTAATTTACAAACTTGGCTAAATTAGTTTATGCGTTTAAGTTAACGTTAACGTGGCCTAAGCTGTCGCCTTGCGGGTATTGACTGTTTTATGCAATTTTCTTGAATGACATAATTGAATTTCATTTCTTGACAATCTTTCTGCACTTTAGCTGCAAACATGCCACTTGCAACTTGCTCAACGAGCCGATAAGCGGAAATTTCACTTGATTGCCGGCAACAACATCCGGAAAACAATTTCTGGTCAAGCAATTAGGATTTGAGTTTGTGTCCCAAAATTTACACTGCTGTTTGGGCACCCATTTACAGTTTTTGTGCAAATTTTAAACAAACACTTTTCAATGCAGAACGCTAACTTGTTTGTGTGCACTGCAGTTTTGGGTTGTGGCGTGTGGCATGTGGCAGTGGCATGCGGCATGTTGCATCCATAAATTGTGGTCGCCATTTGCTGCATTGTCGTGCTACGTGCAGCGTTATCAGCAACATACAATTTTCAAAGCCATAACATAAACTTTTAATTAAATTTTAGTAAAAATACCTGAAATTTCTCTCTTTCTTGCCCTCTATCTCCCTATCTTTTAGGATAAATATTTGTTCAACATTTTCGCGTCATAAAAGCGAATATTCATTTGAATAGTGCCCACTGGAATGTAATCGCTTGTATATTATGAATTTAATGAATTAAGCTTTAATGTGCTGTATTCTCTGGGCAACAATCTGTTGTATATGTATTCCCATAAGGGCAGTTTGTAGTCAAAGCTTTAAGCAGAGTGTAATTGCCATCTATTAGTCGTTGTTTTGTGCGAAATTTGTAAACAACGAATTAAACTTATTCATTGAAATTAAAAACATAACAACTGTTACTTTCTATATAAAAATATGTTTGCAACATCATTGAAATTTCATGGAATTGATTAAGATTAAATCTCTACTCCCAATTATTTGGAAATCTAAAATGTGTGTTTTAAAAAAATGCCATTAAATTCTAACAACAAACAGCACAGACACTTAGATTTATTGGCAGACCTTTAACACTACAAATCCGTACAGAATTCTCAAATATAATCACATAAAATGCACACGCTCAAGAAATATTAAATTATTATTTAAATAAACAGTAACACTAAATTCCCCTCTAGAGATCAGTTTATACACAGAAATTGAATAATTTTAAGTTTAGCCCCGGGTTTGCTACTGTCGAGTGTGCTCAACTGTAGTCGTTTAGGCTTATTTATGTCACATTTTTGGCTATTTTTGCATACGTTTTTTGTTGTATTAAATTTAGCATGGTTTATTTTTGGGGTCGTTGGCGGCCAAATGCCATGTTGTGGGTGTTTAAATGTACGCATATTGCCCAACGTCACAGAAACTGTGCATTTGGGGTCAAGTACATGCAGAGCCTGCTTGTTATTGTTTCCCAATGCGATGACAACAACAATAAACTGAAACAAAGTGGCCAAAAAGTGCAGACAGCAATTCAGTATAAGTACAAGTCGATTGCCCTCGGAGAAAAAGATCTTTCGCTGCAGCGAATTCACTCTCCCTCTCTCTCTCTCTCGCGCTCTCCTTCTGTATTATTTTTACGGATCTCACTGCGCACTCGTGCTCTCACTCGTGCTCTCCGCCGAAAACTACAGTTTATAAGCACTTGGAGTGTACAGATCTCAGGGCGAGTCTCTAAATCAGTTGCCGACGTTCGTTTGCCGCGGCGAGTTCAAAATACTTTCGATTTTGGGGCCGCGTTGCCAAAAATGTGCCAAGTTTCTTATCGTAACCGGGAGTCTTAATCCATACGTCATGTATTCCATATTATTTGTGTTGTTTCTAATCACGGGTCAGCTATTGCTGACCACCAATGGCGTTTTGGCCAATTTGTATTTTGGCGCTGGCAAGCGAATCGATGGCGATCAGTTATTGTTAAAGGATGTGCAACATTCGCGACCTGCCAGTGATCCACCGAGAGTTGTGTTTACCTATAACATCGAAGAGCCTATAACCTACATTGAGATCACATCGGAGGAAGTGAGTTGACTTTGTCGCCGAACCTTCGAAAATTGTTTGTGCTTTGTGTTTTTGTATTTTGCATATGCACAGACCAAAATAGAAATGAAATTTGCTTTTTTTTCGTCACCGCGTACGAAAAGTGCCCACAGAAAATAAAAACAAAAACAAAAAATAGAAGACATCAACAAACAGCAAACTACATAAATATGTATTTATTTATATATTTTGTACATTTGGTTGCCCCTCTCTCAATGTCTCCCTACAATTTTGTTTGCCATCAGATTTGCAGCTTATTATTGCCTTAGAATCGTTTAGGATTATGAGCAATATGTGAAAATAAATAGCGATGTGAAATGTAAATGTGATTAGCTAATTGCAAGTCTCTCTACTAAATGCATATTCATAGCAGTTAGTGTAAAACGATTTGCAAAAACTTTGAAACAGTTAAAACAAAACGCTAAACTGCATAATTAACAGGGCCTACAAATGTTTGATGTGCCAATGGCCATAAATTCAAGAGCTGAAAATATTAAAAATAAATAAAATTCTTTTGAATATTTAGCGCAATTTGTAGTACAAATAAGTTACTCTAATTATGTTTTGTTTATTTTTAAATAGCTATGCTTTGTAGTTCCTTGAAAAGCAACATAAATTATTATTTCATGTTACAACTTTATTAGAAACCCGATAAAAGTTTCCAGTCAATATATTAAATCACAAAAATTAGGTATGCGCCCAAAAAAACATTTATATTTGCATATATTTGTTGCAGTACTTTTTTTTTTAAACATATTGCAAATGAATATTCGGCTATTTGGCACGTCTTTTAACAAGGCAGAGTGAAAAGTGGAATACTTGAAATGTAAATTTGCTTTCAATAAGGCTACTTATGACGCGATTTTTCTTAAGAAAATTGCAAAACACATTCATGTATTTTTAATGATATACAATGTACATTTTTGGATGCGAAATCTGATGGTTTTGTTGCTGTTGTTGTTGCCACTGTTGATGGATGTGGTTTTCGGCGAGGCGTAGCCAATTTTCTATATGCTTGATTGAATTCCCAATTGAATAACAAAGTTCTTCCTTTCCAGAACATATCAGCGATGGTGCAATTTAGCTACACTAACAGTCTGGTTGTGGGCATTGTTAGTCGCTATGACAACGCGTCTACTGGAGATGCTGAAGTCGAGCTCGTTGACATGATTATTCCAACAGAGTTTGATGTGACCATCAAAATCTATGGTTTCAATGACACGAGAATGAATTTTAATCCCACATTGCTGCTAAATCGCGATACACATTACGAGGGTCAAATGCTGTCCTACAAAGGCTCGGAGGAAAAGTTTGATATGTTTCAAGAGGAATATGTTGAACCTATTAGCAACGCGGACTTTGAGTCAAAGGACAAGATCATTGAAGTAGGAGAGCGTCAGGAGGGTGAGTATAATACAGTGAAAGCTCCCTTGGCCGGACAGCAACGGTTCCAGTATTTTTGTTCGCCTGAAGGAGCTGTCCACCTGAGGGAGCTGTCCGGAAATAGAGCTTTCACTTTACTAAACTTCGCTGGAGTAAAGTAGTAGGAATAAATCCTTAGCGACGCCGTGCTTTGAATTCCTTTTCAGAATTGATCAGTATACTTAATAGCGTACTATATATATAGTTTGCGAACTTGAATAGTCTGCTCAATGAACTTATAAGTTTACCATAGAAATCAATGATTTTCAACCGACTTTGCTTATGGAAACTGTAAGAAATATTTGCCGGATACCAAAAATTCCTTAAGAAATAAAGAAAAATTCTATGCGCATCAAGTGTGAGTTTGTTTAAAATAGATCAGTAGTTAGCTAAGTTTGCTACAAATTAATATATTAATTTATTAATATGCAATTACATTTATTATTTATTATTTTCTATATTTCATTACCAGGTGATGACTTGTTGTTTGAAATTTATCAGACTTCGCCGGAAATGCCCACAGGACAGAGTGAATATACCCTTTACTTCTACTACATCGACAGCGATTACATAACCTACGTCAAATTTGTTCTCTATGATGTGAGTAGCAAGTTTTCAAATTGATCGATTGCTTTTATTTATCCAACAAAAATTACACCCAACAGCACTTTTTGAATAAACAGAGCACCGCGGTGGAGTACAAAGCACCCGATGCCGTGTACACTCATTACTCGCCAGGAACGTTAAAGGCCGCCATCACAGACTACAATATCACATCGATGTTTGTGCAAATGTTTGTGTATGGCTATCGTGGAGCAAACAGTGCTCCTCCGGGCTACACACCTTTCCTGCCGCCTCCACGAAGCTTAGATGTGGATGAAACCACACTTTCCCTGATGGATATACAACTGACATTACTCAAGAACGGCATGTCATCAGAATCAGCGGAGGAAGTAACTGATGAAGATGGGGAGGAAGCAATGCGACCGGAGGATATGGTACCTGATCATATGCCAGAGCCCAGGATGCGACCGGAGGATATTTTGCCTGATCATATGCCAGAGCCCAGGAGTGTGAAAAATGCTGCACTGGGTCATGAGGGAGTGTTGGGACAACGTCTTTATGCGTTGCTTGGCCTAATGCTTTTTGCTTTGGCATAATTGGAAGCAGAGACAATTAGTTAAATCATCGAGAAAAGCTTTACGAGTAGAGTTTAGTTCCATATTATTTACACTGTAATATTTAACCAAATAAACCTATTAAACCTACACACACACACACACACATGCAGACTCACGCAAACACACTCGTTGACAAACAAATTGAAAAAGTTGCGGCTAAAGTAGGTCATGGCACTGACTTCACCCTCTCAACCTCGTGACTCTTGTGACTCCCCTCGTTGGCAAATTATCTGCGACGACTACTGCGATGGTGGTTGATTTGGCAGCGCAAACAAAAAAGAAAAAGGAAAAGTGAAAAGGCTGCTGACGTATTTACACACACACACACGCGCACACACACCCATTTTTATATGTATGTAAAGAAAAGTTTTTATTCTAAGCCGCCTTTGTCCAGCTCTTGCGACTGTTTATTTTCCTCGGACAGCCTGAATTGCCTCCTTTCCCCCTGTATAAGGGTGTGTTTGTGTGTGTGTGTGTGAAAAAGTTGTGAAACTTGCACAGAAGTCCATATATAGAATTAACTTACAGACAACGTAATGCTTTGCTCTTAAGGCCATCATCATGTCCGTAGCAACCAAATGGCCAACAACAAAAAAATTGTTCGCTGCCTTTTGCCAAGTGCAAGACACTTTCAACCGCATTTCCACATAAAGCGCTGCCTGCAAACATGTCCAAGTCCAAAATTGCTTTGTTTCATGTCATCTGCAGGCGGCAATCAGCTATTCAAGCTATGCGGAGGGTTTGCAATGAACGACTGTTAGATACTCTATAAACTGTTTGAAACAATTCGAATTTGATTATTTATTTCTTGCTCTACTCATCTTAATGTTTTGCTATTTAAGCTTTATACATTTCTTTTAATTCCGAACAATTGTAAAGTATTATCCTCAATTGTTTTGCATTTTAACTAAATTGCAATGAATTTCAAGCTATAGCCCAGTCAAACATTTTGACTCTGTTGTAAAACATTTGCTTGCACAATAATCGAGCTTTCCATTATACTATATATTCACAGCTTCATATTGTTTTATACAGGGTATAAAAAATGTATATAAAGACAGCAGAACACGGAAAAGCAAAGCAAAACGTTTAGCAAAGAAAACCTGAGTCACAAACACGACTATTACACACGTAGCAGCACCTCAGCACCCCAGCTCCTCTGGTACAGATACTGCTCCTCACATTTGTGTATATATAGCGATGATATGGCAACGCCAGCGACCAAAGAAGATGCAGACGAATAAAGACGAAGCCATAAGGCAGATGAAAGAAGGAAGACAGAGTAGCCAAAAGACATGAGAACGTATGTCTTAAATGGGGGAGTGGTAGGAGAGTGAAGGAGGAGGGAAGAGGGTGGGAAGCAAATATACCTGTGCCACGGGAGTAACTTATAGCCATATTTATGTTTAATTCACAACAGAAATTTGTAATATTTAACAAATTTGGCAGCGCTTGCCGCATTTTTCCCCAAAGACCAAAGCCGAAAATGAAATGAAAATAAAACATGGAAGGAAAAACTTTAAGAAAATGCCTCCAGCGGCAGCTTGGGCTAAATTGAAAATTTCTTTTTATGCGTGCCGCTTACAGTTTTTATGTGCAGACATATAATACAGGATATTATATAAGTGTGTCTGTGCGAGTGTGTGTGTGTGTGTGTGTGTATTTGTGTGCCTGTGTGTAGCTGTAGGGCGTGGCATTGGCATTGTAAACAACAACGGATAAGCAGCACACACAAGTGTCATCCAGATACACGCCCTGAGCTCTGCCTGGCAACGGCTGTCAGTCATGGTTGTCCTTTTCCCCACCCTCGGCGGGTTAGGGGGTAGTAAGCCAAATACGAACCCCACTAAAGGGGTGACGTGTGCTTTTGTCAATAACTTAATAACTTAAATTATGGTTTAATGCTCACGTAACAACATTTTGCCACTTGTGCCAAGCACGCGCCAAGTGTGAATGAAAGACCTTCCTTTGGGCCAACCCTACGACTGGAAAGCACCGATGAATCGACCATCAAGCAACTACATAAGACAGCAGACGACTGAAATGCCCATGAAATAAGGGCTAACACCTGAAAACTTGAGGATTTTCAAGGTTTATGGTTTGAGTATTTCGTTGAATTGGCCTTTTAAAACATTTGAAAAGTTTCGAATAGCTTTTGGAAGGGCGGTTGGAAGAATTCATATAATAAATGTTTTAACAATCTATAATCGTTTTTAATTACTAACTTTTGCACTAAACATCAGCCTATATCTTAAGCAATTCTATGTGTAAGCTGTGCCTTATAGTGATATTAGTTAGTTTTAGAAATCATTAAAGTGTTTTTTAAATCGCTGCGAATGCCTTTTGTCTTCCAACAACAGTTTTCAAATATTACAAAGTTTTTTAAATGTTTCCCTACTCCAAATTGAAATCTAAACCAAAATCTAAGCTGACAGTTACACAGTCGTGTGACGTAGTGCGTGCGTGTGTGTTTGGTATGAGTTTTGAAGTGTGTATGTGTAGGTAAGTGTGTGTGAGTGGCATGCCTGCTGGATACGCGCACGTGCTTTACCTTTCGATCCTTTTTTTCATACCTTACCCCAAAGTTATTATCGATTTTCTTTGTTGCTTTTGTTTGGTTTTTTATGTCTCTCTTTTTTTTTTGTTGTTGTCATCATCGTTTAGTTTATTTGCGCATTTGCATTTAAAATAATTAAAAAGGTATTTGGCACAATTGGTCGTACATGTTTTAGCCATTACCGCAATTCGGTGGGTCAGATGCTTCAGTGCATCCATTTCTCGAGCTGCATAATTCATAATATAATGCCCATTGTCGTTGGCCGCCTTTGTGTATGTGTGTGTGTGTGTGTGTATTTCGAGACGGGGCCAACTCATTAGCGTGCGAGGATTCAGCCAGGTGCTGACAATGTGTACGCGGGTCAGGGGTCGACCACGGGTTGGTGGGGGTATGGACACATGTCTGAGTAAGTCTTGAATTGCAGATGTCTGCTTCACAGGCTTTGCATTTGCATTTTATTAAATTTGAAAAGCTCTTCGCACAATCGCACCCATCCACTTGTCAGTTCACCTGGGCGCCATTGTTAGCGATACGGCTGAGGGCTTAGTGGGTGCTGTCTAGAGGGGCTGCTGTGGGGCGGGGTGTGGAAGAGAAAGAGGTAAAGGGTGCGCTTGTGCGCATTGCATATTTATGCACTTAATAACGCATTTTAGCATGCTCAAGTGCAACTCATCTTTTGTTACAATATATACAGCGGAAAGCAGGATAGAGACAGGCATATATATTCTATATAGTCTATATATAGTCCTTCTTTTTTTACAGCAGACACAACTGCAAATGGTTTTCACATGTCCCTTTCGCCCAGCGTTGACAAATGGAGCATGAGATACATGACATGTCAGTTGCCATGAATATGCATCCGTTTCATTTCAATTCTCATTCTCCTTTCGCTTTTTCGTACTCAGTTTATTCCCATTCTCTATCCCTTCCGAATACCATTCCCAACTTATTCCCAATCCAATTCACATACTGTTATGCTTTGTCTGTCAAAGTGAAAACTTTTTGATGCACCCATGGCGTATGCGCAATGCATTTTACTAAAACAATTGACAGCCAGAAATACTTGCAATTTAATCAGATTGTAACACAGCAACAAACTGAATTTTGAAAATAATCTCAAGTCTATAACACAATCTTTGAGTTAATTTTCGAGACTTTTATAACGGTTTCAAAAAGATAAATGTTTAAAAAAAAAATTACTATAAATTCAACACAAATCTCATTAAACACTTGAAGATCAACATTGTTAATCAATCCCCAGCAACTTTTGATTAGATTATATGCTATGAAAACCTTGCAGCTTTCTCTATTACGCTGCTGCAGCTATTGCATAGCTATCGACATAAGAATCTATACGCTACGCACATATTAATATATCAGAAAAAGATTAGCTATCGATGATTGTGCTACTATAATAAATAGCCAAATTTTTCATTAGCTAAGTCAGTTGATCTAAGACCAGAAATGGAAACCGACTAGTAAGTGCAGCACGTCTTAAGCACTAAGTTATTAGCTGGACAAACCAATCAATATATTTGCAGCAAGGATAAATCTCCAGTAAGGAGCACGACACATGGCCAGGTGAGGGGAGCACTGAAAAAGTCAATTTATGATGAGCTCTACTACGCTTTCGATGGCATACCATTTGCCCAACCGCCTCTGGGTGAGCTACGCTTCAAGGAGCCACAGGATGCCAAACCCTGGAATGGAATACTTGACTGTACGGAGCCTAGAGATAAATGTCTTCAATTTAACAGATTTTCTAAAAAGATTTCCGGCTCAGAGGACTGTCTTCATCTGAACATAGCTGTAAAAAAAGTATGATTCTATTTATAAAACTTGAAATACAAAAACTAATAACAACATTACACAAGTTGCACAGTGAGAAGCCTTTGCCTGTGATGGTTTATATATTTGGAGGACGGTTTATAGCCGGCGATCCGACGAGCCGTGCCTGGTCACCGGATTATCTGATGCGAGAAGATGTAATCTATATAAGCATCGGACACCGATTGGGAGCGTTTGGTAAGTGTTTGAAATAGTATCGGAGAATTGAGATGGCATCGAATCTTTTTTAAGGATTTATGAGTTTTGCGGATTCTTCGCTGGGCATACCCGGCAATGCAGGACTCAAGGACATTGTGCTGGCCTTGAAATGGATCAAAGCTAATGTTAAATACTTCAATGGCGATGATAGGAATATAACTCTTTTTGGACACTGTTCGGGCAGTATGTTGGTGCATCTTTTGTCTGTCACTCCTAAGACCGAAGGACTTTTCCACAAGTTCATTCTTATGGCAGGATTTATGCATGAAATTATACGTATGCCCAATATTGAGTACCGTCTAGCTAAAAAATTGGGTTATCAGGGCGATAATATTGATTCCAAAGTATACGAATTTATTAAAAATATTGATCCTCAGACTCTGGTTCGGACAAATATGTTAACAAAGCTTGAAAGCTCAGTCGGTGTTTATAACCCAACATGTGGACCTATAATAGAGCCCTATGAAACCCCAGCGGGTTTGATATACAGCGAGCCACGGGAGTTACAACCCAAAGCCTGGACCAATCAGATTCCACTCATGCTGGGCATCACCAGTAATGACGGATTTATGATTCCCTTGCAATTCCTTAAAATTTTTAAACGGAATCCAGAGCTTATGCTTCCACAAACTTTATATTTCCATCCCGATATCGAGTTGCGAAGCAAAATGGCAAGGGAGTTCGTGAAATACATCGCCGATGTGGAAATCGCTGACATGACCGAGGAACACCTACAACGTATTGTGGACGCCAGAACATTGTACATGGTGCACCATCAGAAGCGCATGGTCGAGGCCCGTTTGGCCCACAGCAAAGCCGATACCTATCTTTACCGTTTCGACTTGGATTCACCCGATTTCAACTTTTACCGAATTCGAAACAATGGACCCGGTACTCGAGGTGTAGATCATTCAGATGAATTGTGCTATCTTTTTAAGATACCATCCGCCTTCAAGTTGGACAAGGGCCGCGTTGAGTACTCCACAATATGTAGAATGACTGCCATGTTTGTAGAGTTCGCCCTTCGATCTGATCCAAATGCTCCTTTAACCCGATCTTTGGTTGACTGGAAGCCCATTTCTAAAGTGGGACCAACCATGTGTCTTAATATTAGTGAAAATCTAGAGTTTTTACCGCAACCGGAGCAAGATAAACTAGAGATTTTCGATCAGTTGTATAAAGAGGCCGGTGCACCATGGGAAAATAGTACAAATTCTGCACATAAACTTTAACTCGTTTGATGTTTAATATTTGTATACATTTGAAATTTTAATTAATAATAATAATCAACAGCAACAGTCACCGCTTTGATCATTTATTTGCCTCTAAAATATAACAAAAGGCTGCAGTTGAGCGAGTCGAAAAATGGTAATCATTCCCTATAAAACAATTTGTTTCAAAGGAGCGTTAAAGAAGTTAACACTATCAGAAAGATATATTCAACTAAATGCTTAAAATAAACCATACGATTAAAAAGCCTATAATTTATTTTTAAAATAAACAACAGGCGTAAAGTATACACAAGCATTATAAAACCCTTACAAATCAATTAAAACTACAACAATTGGCCAAACTTTTGATAAGAATATTGGCCAAGATTAAGTTTAAGCTTTCACTCTTGCTTTACAACTGGTCAGTGTACAACATTTATTCGATTATCAAGAATTGATAACACTTATCAGCGATAACACAATTATTATGTTGCCAAATTTTTGGCTAGTTCTGTTGTACCAAGACCAGATATGGAAAGTGGCTGGTAAGTGCAGAGTGGCTAAAAAAACTAAGAAGAAGAATTTTCACTATTATTGACACTCGCAAATTGTGCAATATTATTTCCATAACACCATTAATTGCTAACAACTAGAGGTATCTTCATTATAATCATAGCCATCCTCACGACGTTTAGTCCAAATCAGTCAACGGAACGGAGCGCAGTTTGTTGCTTCTTCTTCTTTGTCGAGTTTTGTTTTGATTCAGCTAACGTAACCAGTTCTTTACAGTTCATTTGCGTGATCTTTATCGATGAATTGAAAAGATAATAAATACTAAACAATCGATAAGTTTATTTGCTCGGCTGTTCGTATGGTCGTCGTTTGTTTGTGGACTACAATTTCACCATACTATTTTGATGATTCAATCGAACCATTTCAATTAACATTCTTTACGGACTTCTTCTTGTTATCGTATGCACATCTGTAGCTAAATTATTCATACAAATCATAGTAGTAACTTTAATGCTGCTGAGTTTTGGGCTAGTTCAGATAAATTGACTGCAGCTCAGCTATGGAAACCGACTAGTAAGTTAAGACCGCCTGAAATACTAAATTATTTTCCTACAGAAGCGTGTAAACATTATTTGCAGCAAGGAAACATCTCCTGTTCGAAGCACAACCCATGGTCAGGTGAGGGGCGCTCTGCAGAAGTCCATTTATGATGAGCTCTACTACACTTTCGATGGCATCCCATATGCCCAACCGCCCCTGGGTGAGCTACGCTTCAAGGATCCACAGGATGCCAAGTCCTGGAATGGAATACTTGACTGTACGGAGCCTCGTGCTCAATGTCTTCAAGTCAACAGATTCACCAAAGAGATTGTGGGCTCGGAAGACTGTCTCTATCTTAATATATCAGTGAAAAAAGTATTATCCCACTCATACATATTCGGATAGATAATTTAACATTAATATTCCATTAGTTGAAAAGTGATAAGCCTCTGCCTGTGATGGTCTATATTCATGGAGAATATTTTACAGTCGGGGATCCTACCAGACGTGCTTTGTCACCGGAATATCTAATGCGAGAAGACGTCATCTACATCAGCATCGGATTTAGACTGGGAGTCTTTGGTAAGTATATTTATTATTTCAAAATTAGTGAAGTTAAGTCGATTGTCTTCGCAGGTTTTCTGAGTTTTGCGGATCCCGAACTGGGAATACCAGGCAATGCAGGTCTAAAGGATATAGTGCTCGCACTAAAGTGGATCAGGGCTAATGTAGGTAACTTCAATGGAGACGAGAACAACATCACTCTGTTTGGCCACAGCTCAGGAAGCATGTCCACACAGCTCTTGTCAGTGGTTCCTCAGACCGAAGGATTGTTTCACAAGATGATTCTCCTATCCGGTTTTATGCATGAGATAAACCGTCTACCCAATATTGAGTTTCGTCTAGCACAAAAGTTGGGCTATCAGGGAAATAATATTGATGCTGATGTGTACAGCTTTATTAATGATGCTGATCCTCATCTCTTGACTTCGACCAATATTTTAACGGAAGTAGAAAGGTCGAATGGTACGCTATCTACAACATGTTCACCTACCATAGAGGCTTATGAAACCCCTACGGGTTTGATATATGCAGAGCCACGGGAGCTACAACGCAAAGCCTGGAGTAACAGAATTCCTATGATACTGGGCATCAACAGTAACGACGGAACTAGTCCATCTGTGGAATTTCTAGAAGTTTACAAACAATATCCAGAGTACTTGCTACCTCACACTCTTCTCTTTCATCGTGATCTTCAAATAAGAAGAAATATGGGAAAGAATGTGATAAAGTCCATCTGCAAGGTGGACATCGCTGAGTTGAACGAGGAAAGCTTGAAACGCTTTGAGAAAGGCAAGACCAGATTTATGATGCACCAACAGAAACGCCTGATAAGTGCTCGATTGGCCTATAGTACAGCCGATACATATCTTTACCGATTCGATTTTGACTCACCCGATTTTAACTTTTATCGCTTGCGAGATAAGGGACCCGGTGCTCGAGGTGTTGTTCATGCTGATGAGTTGGGATACATATTTAAAATACAAGCCACATTTAAGCTGGATAAAACGAGAGCAGAGTATTCCACAATATGTAGAATGGCTGCCATGCTCGCCGAGTTTGCTCTTCAATCTAATCCAAACGTTCGTCTAACCCACACTTTGGGTAACTGGGAGCCCATCTCTCAGGAGGGACCAATAATGTGTCTAAATATTAGTGAGACTCTGGATTTTCTACCACTGCCGTATCAAGATATGCTGGGGTTTTTGGACAAATTATTCGAGGAGGCTGGAGTGGATTTGATTTGAGACTAGTCTGTCGACTTCGACAACTTATCGCAGTTCCAACGAGATATTTACTTGGCTGGATGGGATTTGGTTCGTTGTCAAATGCTGCAAATTTGATTACTTTTGAAAGGAATCCAGACTTTTATATAATTTTTAAGATTAATCATGGTTCAATGTAATCTAAGAGTTAACGAAATTAAAAAAAATCCAGCCAAAATTTAAGATTATTCATTCAGTTTTAGATTTTAATAAGATATTTGTTCTCTGGTTAAAAGAGCATAAGTGACTTTAATTTGTTTCTTATCGCTCTAAAGACGAAATCAGAATATGTCTGATATATAACTAAATGGAAAATTTATATATTATGTCGGGGCCAAAGAAAATGATAACGTATCTAGAAGATCTCCTACTACGGCGTCAAAAACGGTTATCAAGCACCTAAAAGGTGTCTGTGTCTTTAATTATGTTGAATTGTTGAATAATATTAGCTTTAAAAATCTCAAGAAGAGATTAGATATCATCTTCAAACGTTTATTGGTGAATTTTTTGGATTTCTCAGTCAGTCGTTTGTCGAGCAGCTATGGAAACCGACTAGTAAGTTAAGATCGTCTGAAATACTAAATTATTTTCCTACAGAAGCGTGTAAACATTATTTGCAGCAAGGAAACATCTCCTGTTCGAAGCACAACCCATGGTCAGGTGAGGGGCGCTCTGCAGAAGTCCATTTATGATGAGCTGTACTACACTTTCGATGGCATACCATATGCCCAACCGCCTCTGGGTGAGCTACGCTTTAAGGAGCCACAGGATGCCCAACCCTGGAATGGAATACTTGACTGTACGGAGCCTCGTGCTCAATGTCTTCAAGTCAACAGATTCACTAAAGAGATTGTGGGCTCGGAAGACTGTCTCTATCTTAATATAGCAGTGAAAAAAGTATTATCCCACTCATACATATTCGGATAGATAAATTAACATTGATATTCCATTAGTTGAAAAGTGATAAGCCTCTGCCTGTGATGGTCTATGTTCATGGAGGGCGGTTTATAGCCGGCGATCCTTCGAGACGTGCTTGGTCTCCGGAGTTTCTAATGCGCGAAGACGTTATATTCATTAGTGTTGGATATCGACTGGGAGTTTTCGGTGAGTATTTGAAATATTTATGGAATATAAAAACGACATTGAAGTTTTTCTAAGGGTTTCTGAGTTTCGCGGATCCTTCACTGGGCATACCCGGCAATGCAGGACTAAAGGACATTGTGCTGGCCTTGAAATGGATCAAAGCCAACGTTAAATATTTTAATGGAGATGAGAATAATATAACTCTTTCTGGCCACAGCTCAGGCAGTATGCTTGTGCACCTTTTGTCTGTGAGTCCTCAGACCGAAGGACTGTTCCACAAGTTCATGCTTTTGGCGGGATCTATGCCTGATTTGATCAGTCAGCCCGATGTTGAGTACCAGATTGCCCAAAAGTTGGGATATCAGGGTGAAAATATTGATTCCCAAGTTTACAACTTTATCAAAAATACTGATCCCGCTGCCCTGGTGTCTGTTAATATTCTGAAGGAATCCGATAAGTGCCAAACTTTCGTTGTGTCCATTGGTTTACCTATCGTAGAGCAGTACGAAACTTCAACATCCATTTTACTAGCTGAGCCTAGAGAGTTACAACGTACAGCCTGGACTAATCGGATTCCCTTAGTTCTTGGTGCCAATAGTGAAGATGGATTTAATGTTTCAGTTCAATTTCTTGAAGCTTATAAAGAACGACCAGAACTTTTGCTGCCAAGAATACTACAATTGATCCCTGACTGCGATCTGCGAAGACAATTGGGAAGGAAGTTCATCGAGTTCGCCTGTAAGGTGGAACTAAATGAACTGAGCGAAGCCAGTTCCGATTCGCTGTTGAAAATCAAAACGGCACTCATTTGCCATCTCGCGCGTGGTTTGATTAATTCTCGCTTGGCCCATGGCAAAGCAGATACATATCTTTACCGTTTCGACTTTGAATCGCCTGATTACAACTTTTTTCGGTTGCGCGATAAAGGACCCGATCCCAAAACTCGAGGAGTTGTACACGGGGATGAGTTGGCCTACATTTTCAAAACACCAGCAGCCTTCAAGCTGGACAAATCCAGAGGCGAGTATTCCACGATATGTAGAATGACTGCCATGTTCGCAGAGTTTGTCCTTCGCTCTGATCCGAATGCTCCACTAATCCAATCTTTGGTTAAGTGGAAGCCCGTTTCTAAAGATGGTCCAACTATGTGTCTTAATATTAGTGGGAAATTGGAATTCATACCTCAACCAGAACTGGAGCATTTAGAGTTTCTAGACAGACTCTGCGAGGAGGCAGGTGTGGTATTATAATCTTGGAGTTGGCCTTATCTTATCGTTTTGTTTGCATGTTTGAATAAAACATTTACTAATTAACTAACTAATTTTTGATAAGAACATATTTTTACTCTTGGGAATTAACTGACTAATTAAAAACAGTGGTTAAAAAATACTTTCAGTTAATTGATATAATGAAACTATTGATTACAGCAGTTTGAAAAGAAAATGATGAATTGAATTAACTGTTTTGGCCATAACAATGTTCGAGTCTGAGAAGGATTGACCCTCGTCCAACCACACACACACACACACACACACACAAAAGCGAACTTTATGCAATAGTTAAGTCTGGTCACTTACATAATTGATTGATTTGGCGTGCAACAATTGAATGTGGACGCTCTGAGCCTTGTGGCAAGTGGCAAGTGGCAGGCACAATAACCACACACAAGTTGAAACAACAACAACAGCAACAGCAACTACAGTTTGAGTTCCGTTCTGAAGCCAAAGCTAACAAACAAAATGCTGGGTAAACCAATCAATGACACAACTGAAAGCCACAATGTCAGCCATGGGGACACAAGAAGCAGGATTGAACACACACATGCACACACACATACACTCACCCACACTCTATTTTTCTCGATCTGTCAATATGTGTGTCTGAATCACATAAAATTACAGTTTTTAGAGCTGGCCACAAACAGAACTAAGTGCAGGCTGAATACTTGGCTTAAATTGCATTGCCAATCGAAAAAGACAGAGCGAGAGAGAGAGAGAGAGAGAGAGAGACTGAGAGAGAACAAAAACGCGCTCCAGCGCGTGCCGTTTCTTAATTGAAACTGTCAGCAGCAGGCGACCATAAATCAACACGGCCTAATCTGGAACTAACTCGACTTCAGTTTAGGCCAAACAATTAAAAAGTTTTCAATTAACTCACAGCAGCCGAAGCAGCAGAATTGGCACTTGTAATCGGCACCTGTTCAACAAGCCCAGTTAAAGCTAGCGACTCATGTTTAAATCGGCTTAAGTAAAAGGGTGTTTTGGCCTTAAGGACAGGGGGGCGGGAGCACTGGCGGCTGGGGGCGTGGACGTTGCTCACGTAACACATTTATAACGCGTGAGTTGTCTTCTCTGCTTGTATGTGTGTGTATGTGCGTGTGTAGTTCGAACAGATGAGTTTTGAAACATCGTGTTCACAACTTTTATTCAGGGTTGCTTGTTAAACTTGTGTATAGCTATGCCCAAGTGTGGCAGTGTTTAATTAGGAGATACCACGTACTAGCGTAAAGATTGAGGTTCAAAAAATACTTTGTTTAATTAATTCAGAATTGTCAGAGCATACACATATAATATTTTAATAGTGAGTGAAAACCCTTTAACTTTTCTGCATTCAATTTAACTAACAATTAAGCTTAATTAAGAAGAAGAAGAAGAATTTTCACTTCCCAATTAAATACACCTTAAAGCGTGCCATATATTACTGCATTTATATTTTATAACAATTTGCACACATTAATTTAACCTATTTAATTATTAAAATCGGATTTCTTCCTAATTATACAAGCACATAAAGATGTATTAATTAAGCTATGAGTAACTAACTTATTTGAAAAGAGCATACAATTTAAATGAATTCAAAAGGGGTGCACAAACTAAAATAATACAGACCTACAAGCTACCCTAACTGTAACATTTCTAGCTACTAATTAAAATATACAACTACAGAATGTTAAACTAATATTAATTTATTAAAGCATGTAAGCAACTTATTAATATGAATAATTTTGTTTTGGTAATTTTGTAAGCAGTGTAAAAATAGAATTAATTTAAACTCTTGCGGCAATATACCCTCTCTTTTGTCTACGTTAGAGGGTTTCGCTGCTCAGCTCATTATGAACATAATAAACGTAGAAACGTAACCAAACGGTGAACGGGAGCAGCAGAGAAAGAAGAAGAAGACGAAGCTAAACAACAATAATAAAAGCTGGCGCAACGTCTGCTGCTTTGGCATTTTTATGGTTCTTGCAAAATTAAATAAAAACACGCGCAATGAAACAAACATAAATAACGCAGCAGCCGCTACCCCTACCCCACCCCTTACCGTTACCCCTACTCCCATCCCCCATCCCCCTCTCCCCTTTCAACCTCCTCTCCAGTCTTGCTCCCATAGAGCTAAACTGAGCTCCAACAACACACAGAGAACGAAACGTAACGAAATGAAATGAAATGCCGCTGGCACAGCGCACAGTCTAGTGCACATAATTAGCGACGCGAGAGGGGAGAAAATAGTAAGAGCAATTGGCCCAACTACACACAAACAACTCACCCTCCCGTAGCTGATTCGGATTTGTTTTAGTGGAGAATGGTCAGTGACCAGAGCTCAACTGTCATTTGCGGGTCTTGCAGTGCACTCAGATTGAATGGGACTAAGAACTCAATTATTTTTTACGGTATGTAATTAAAACACTGCAAAAGTAAAAGCAGCGCACAGAGCGAGACGGGGAAAGCCGTGAGAGAAACCAGTAGACGGAGAGAGAGTCAGAGTTGAACAGTCAACGTCAGCAGAAGGACTTATTAATGATGCTTAGCTCGCTCTCACTACCTCTCTCCTCTCTCGCTCTCTTTCACTCTCTGGACAAATGCTTTGGCTAATGAAGCTTCAGCTAAGTCCACTGCTAATGCTGTAGACCAGGATGAACAGGATGAAATGATAGCAACGTTTCGGGCGGACTTCATCAACAGTTGCCAAGCTAATTACGCTAAGCGATGCCAAGTATTTCGCCATCTTCTTCAACTTCAGCTAAGATGACGGAATTTGTATTTGCGCGACAGAGCTTAGTGGACGCTTTTTCAATTTATTAATGCTTAATTCGAAATCTGTTGGTGGAAGCAAAATGTGTAGCATACTCTCGAGCGCTTCATAAATTTATGCCAACAGTATTTTAAGACACAACGCAAATCCACAAACAATTCGCTAAGTAAGCCAAATCATGACACTTCGTGACATGACTAGCAGATACTCTGTGGAATTGCAATTGCGACAAATTTCGCCAACTTTCATTCATTCTAAAAGTCTTGGAGACAACATTTTTGACTTTAAATTCCGCAAACAACTAGCAGCTACTCGTTATAATTGCCATTTCTAGAGAGTATAAATGGAATTTAAATTCACTGCAAGTGCTTTAGTATCCCATACTGCTTTTAACTACTCTTAGCCCTTTGAAAATATAACATAACTTGCGTAGCTTCATATATACACAATGCCACGAGCATTTTTTGACACGAAATATCTGCACACAATTTGCTTAATGAACAAAAACACTTACACCAAAACTCTAAATCTAGAACTAGCTATAAATTTGCTCAAAGGGCAACTTTGTATCACCCAATGGAAATTCTTGTAGCATACTTTTAGACGCATTTAAAATTCACACTTTGCCCACGATGTTTATTCTGCATATAAACTACAAAAAATAAATATCCATAAGTTCTCAAATTATGAGAAATAAATCATATTCTGAAAATTCGTTTCACATTAGAATTGTAGAAACAAGTGCACAGATTCCAAATCGAATTTGTATTTCGAAATCCATTTCTCGTTTTTGTGTTTGCACAGAATTTGCATAATGACCAAACAGGAAATGACAAGGCAATGTTATCCCAGATTTTGATTTTCAGCAAGCAAACGCCCCCTGAACCACTCAGCCTTTTATACGTGTATGGACGATATCGAATTTCTTTTTACGATTTCATTTCGAGCATGTCAGAAAACGCAAACGTCTCCGTTTGTTGTGTCAATTTATGAATGTGAATCGGCGCGACAGTTGAAGCGCCTGCAACCCCTAAGCATTGAAGTACCAGAAGGGGGCGGTATGAGAGAAGCAAAGAAATGGTTGGCAAATGGCTCGTATGTGCACTGTGCACTTGACTTGACGCTGACACTGGCAGTTCCAACAGTCAAACGCTGCCTATTGTGTCAAGCAATTTGATTGTCCATCGCCCAAAGACAGACAATGCACGAGAGCGTGTGTGAGTACATAACAAAAAAAAAAATGACAGGCAAGGACTTTTAAGGAACGTAGTTTTATGATCGCCTCTGACACATTGGCTTTGATGACAAAACCAAACAAGCAATCAGTCAACAGAATGTTGAAATTGAAGTTGAGTTTAAGTCAGCGTCCATCTTAAGAGCTTGTTAAAACATTATGACACTAAGGATCAAGGCTACAACGCAGTACTCGTTTATAGCAACACACATATATATAGATATATTATTACTTCTATCTACTTTGATGTATTCGCTAAGGGAATATTTAAAGAGGCGCGCAAAGCTTTTTACTGAGATGATTTATACTTATAAAAGCAAAGTCACAACTCCCCAACGGCTTCGAGCATTTAACGAAATGAAAGCGTCAGCGTCAACTGCTTATCAGCTGGCAGAAAAGACGCAGTAAATAAGCAACCTTCAACTGAGGGGTATATACAACCGGCATATACTCTAAGGTGGGGCTGAAACCCGTAGGAAAATAATTTAGGTCACTATAACAAAGTAAAGGTAGTTAAGGAAATAAAATGAAGACTACAATTAATTTGTAATTTACATTTCACAACTATTTTACCTTTTGGTTACTAGTATTCTATTTATAAATAGTTCTTCCTACCTTAAACTTTGCAGATTTAATTTAAAGAGTTTTTAGACGCTAAATTTAGCTATCAACCCAATTAGTCTATCTTGTTCTTCTCCCTTGCCCTAAGTTAACATTTTTACAAAAGATAAATTGGATTTTACGACTACATATCATATTTCCTTCATATTCATCTCATTAAAATACACAAAAAGTGTAAAATTCCAATTCCAAATATTGATTTATTTTAGCACAACGAACACAGCTGTTAATAAAAAAAAAACACAAGACAATTTATCTTAAAAATACTTGTAATTTAGTAAAAGAAATGGCTGAGTGGCAAGCATAAGTGTCAAATAGAAATTCGATTATAATCTCTAAAGACTCTATAGCTTAGAACTGCTCTCTATAATTACAATTTCAGCATACCCTCTCTGCCAATTTAGTATCTGCAGAGGGTATAAGAACAGCAGCTTATCGGGCGTAAATTGCTGCAAAGGCGTAACGAGAATACGAAACCTCCTTGCACTTGGCAATGGGGAAAGGGAATCGGAATGAAAATGGAAATGGAATTGGAATGGAAATGGGAATGCGAATGCGAACAAGAAGAATCGACACGCGCAAACCCTGACACGTGCCCTTAACCGCATACAAAATACACACGCACACACACATACAAACAAAGCATACACATACGCATCGTTGGGTGTTGAAAATGAAATTGAAAACTGTTAAATAAATCGCAAGCAAGTGCTGCTACTACAGGGCATTTGCCCAGACGAATGGCCAAACTGAATGGCAAACAGACAAACGATGATCGGAAAATGTTCAAAGGACAAGGGGTAGGGGAAAAAGAAAGAGAAAGGGTGGGTGGAAGAAGGGGAAAAGATAGGGGTACAGTACTCGAGTGTGGAGTACAGTTACAAGAACACTGTCGGAGTGCCACACACTTGAGGCACCCACTCAACTTTAATTTGGAGCCACAAGACACACACACTCGCACACTCAGTCGGCGCATTGAACGTGATTGGATTTTTATATTCAATATAAAAAGGATTATATGGCTTTTGAGTTGGCCAAGCACTGAAAGTTCATAATAATTGGAAAAGTTAAGGCTCCCTGGAGGGCCGAAAGGCGCCACCCGCGTTACCTTAACCGAGACACATAAAATCAATTTTAAGCCCAAACGCGACAACAGATCTATAAATAGACAACAACAACAAAACGGCTGTGAATCTATCACTTCCGGTGTGGCATGCCACTTGAGTCATGCGTACACAAAGCCGTCTAATAGAAAAAAAAAAACAAATAAAAAACTGGATCAATACCAACTGAAACCCGTCAAAGTCAAACAATCAGTCTGTCTGCTGGGCTAGCGCATACTCTATAGAAAACTGACTAAAAAGTGGAATTAAAGGGATTAGGCAAACAGGAAGAGCTTGAAGTAAAAGCTGATATTAAAAGTTGGTAGTCAAAGACAGAGTATCAGTTAGTAAAAGAAGACAGAAATCGAAGGTAAAGTTGGAGTAGACGAAGTAATAGAAGAAAAAGTAGTTATAAAATATGTTATAGTAAATATAGAGCTGTACCAAAAATTAAATTAGATGCTGCTGCTTTTAAATCCGTCAATAAGGCTTAGATTAATCCTAGCTTTATTTAAACAGCTGCTGAATTTTTTCCCTTTTTTTTGTTTTATAGTTAAGCAGCCGTTTTAAAATTTAACCCTTTGCTGTAGACCTGTAAATCAGAGCTTAATATTTAATGCTTGGTATTAAGCTGGCAGCATTATGCTTCATCCATATCCATTAGGCCCTGTATTATACATTGTCACGTTCACATGCTGCAGCCTACAGACAAATTGGCACTACCACACACTTCTGTGCTTCCCCTTTTTACCAATCTAATGGCTGGTACTTAATAGTGGAGGCAGCAATTTAAAGCGGTCTACAGTTTAATGGACATTGTCAGTATTTATTGTATTAATATTGAAAGTCTGACCAACTTGACACTAATAGCTTTTCAGCCTTGAGTTACCAGGCCATTAAAGTAAATGACTTACCTCGGGTATATCATCTGGCACCTTTCCCATCCACGATAGTGATAGTATTGTGCAGTCGCATTTTGTGTTGATGTTGCGTTCAAAGTGTAAATGCATTTTACGAGTTAGCGCCGTTTCCGCTTCCGCTGCTACCACATGAACAATAAAGCCAACTAGTAGTGGTTGTTATTATTGTTGTTGCTCCGTCTTTTTTATTTTGCTGATTTACGTCTCGCACATTTTCCTAGATAAGAGAGAAATTGCGGAGTGAGCAGAAGTTAAAGGAAGTTTCATTATCGTTTAGTATAACATGCCAATAACTAATTTACAATAAAAGCTAATGCCCTGGGAGCTGCCTTATCAGCTACAGCGCAGCACACTTTGCTCTGCCTTCTGTGTGGGTTTGGGTGTGTGTGTATTGGTACACGCTATGGCATATGCTGGGAGTCTATAGCTCATTCAGGGTTGACAAATTGCAGCACGCAGCAAACATAATTTGAAGCATACTTTCCAGGGCACGAACCGGGCCACTAATTGGATATTAGTGGTAAGTGGACAAAAAGTTGCCACGAGTGACACGAGTACATGTCATCGCACATGTTTTATCTACCACTGCCAGAGATAACCCATTCACACGCACACACACGAACACACCCGCACACACACACACATAGAGCGACAGCAAGATGAAACTTGTGCAATATTAAATTATAAAAATTCTATAAATTGTTAAAAGTTGCTCGCTTGTTTTAATAATTCAAAAAGTTTGTCAACTGATATCTGCCAGCTACTCTACTCTGTCTCTTCTTCTATCTCTTACTGGCCCTCTACTCTCTCTACTTCTCTCTTCTTTTCTCTGTGCATCAGAATGTTTCAAAATGTGCTTGAATAATTGATGTAATGTTGCTGCCATCGTCTGGCTTGTAGTGTTTGCTATGTGCGTATGAGTGTGTATCTATGTGTGTGTCAAGTCAACAACAAAGGCAACAACATTTGTCTTGGGTAACGCCGCTGGCTACGCATACACTTCAATGATGTCTTGTGCTTTGTCTGATTGAATTTGTCATATGATATACAATTTTTGATTGAGTATATGCCTAAAAGGGGAGAACAATTCCAACCCCCTTAAGCCCACACCCGCCCTCCTACTCATCACAGCTAATGACCTTTGGCAAGCAATGACAGCATTGACAGCCTGGAAACACAGCACTGGGACAAATAACTTTTATTTGTTGTCTTCGTTAAAAGGCAGCCTGTTTAAATATTAATAACTCAGTTTCGTCTTTCGTTTTTCACCCATTTTCCTTCATTTTCCTTTTGTGGTTTTTGTTGTTGTTCTTGTAGAGTGAATTAAATTTCAATTACAAGTCAAGGTTGTACGTCCTTATGCTACTTGAATTTCTAACTGTCGAAGAATCAAAGCGAATGCTACGAATGATTGCACATACATATGCCACGAGCCATATTTCGTACGTGTTACTTTGGCCACTTTTATTGCTCACACACAAACACATACAGACGCACATATACGTACACATGTAGACGCTGTCAAGGGCCAAACAGTTATATGCCACACAAAGCTACAGACCTTTGTTTGGCTGCTTTAAAATTATACTAACTGCTTCAGCCAAGCACACTGTCTTCTCCCTCTCCTTCTCCTCAACTGCTTATTCCCCTTTCTCTCTTACTCACTCTCTGCTGTCTTTCAGGGCTGCACAAGCTGGCAAAATTCATGAACGCTGTCGGAAAACTGTCGAAGTGTCAAGCAGTCCAAGAGTGTTAGACAGTTGCCACTTGTCACGTGCAAAATTGCTGCAGGTGTGCGGTGTACAGTTACATGGAATGTGCATTTAACCAATAACAATAAAAGCAACAACAACAATAACTGTAAAACCAACCTTGTCCTTGGTTTCTTTTAGCTGTCTGTCATAACAAAACCAAATAAAAACTGCCCAAAAATAGTCGAGAGAGTTTTAATATTGCACGACACCCAAAAGTAGGCAACAAAAAATGTTTTGAGGTTGCGCTCAAAAGCAGGCAACACTTTTCGCTGCCATATTTAATTATGTGGAATGCAATATATACAAACGGTCGCATGCTCACACATAATCCCCTGCTTAGGAGGTTCCACATAAGTTCCACATTAGTTTTACTTTGACCTCTCTCTCCTTCTCTCTCTCTCTCTCTCTGTCTTATGCTCTTTCTTTCACTCAACTCAGCTCGTTCAGCTTGCTTTGGCAATTAAACTGCCAAAATAGGATTAAGCATACGCTCCATTGTACGCATCACGCATTTAAGGCGCTTATTTTGCCATTTTTCTGGCCGAATTTCTGTTTTCTTTATTGTTGCTTTTGGCTATAGCCCAGTTAAAAAGAAAACGACTTCTAAGGCGCCTCTTTTATGCCATTGAAGCATTGATAGTCACTACGTCAGCTCAGCAATGTGAGTCTTTAGTGGAGTCTTAGAGGTGCTTCACGTTACAGTAACAAAAATTATGAGAAATATAAATGAAAGTACTGACAATTGGATGAAATATTCTTAATAGAAAATTATAAAAAAATAACAACGCTTTAACGTTTAAATCACAGTTAAGGAAACAATACAATGCGTATAATTTCGAAACAAATTTACGCATCAGCAAGTTTAATCATAAAATTGAGACCAAAATGCTTTGCCAGTCGTTTTATGCATTAAGTCTGTGAATTAATTGACCCAAAGATCCCATTTTTTAATCAAAGGCATATTATTACATCGCATGGTGGACTTCTCATTGTTGTTGTTGACATATTTCGTTTCATGATTTTGTTGACGAAGACAACATGCTAGACGAGGCATGTCGAGTTGCGTGTCCTTGAGCTGCTTTAAACTAGTTCAGCTCTGCGTAATGAAAACGCAGTCATGCATAACAACACACACACACACACACACACACACATAGGCAGGGTCCAAAGGAAAACCAAAACGCTAAACAGGACTTGCAAGTTTTGAGCACATTTTGTGTGCGCTCTTGTGCTTGGTTTTTGGCTTACATGTTAACGTTATCTAAGATGGCAGAGCCACAGCGACAAGGATCCAAGAGCCTCTTTGCCAACACTTGCCACCACCTCTGCGCATAATTATCTTAACTATTTGATGTTGTTATTGTTGCCCAGCGGGGCTCAAAGGGCTACAAGGCGTGGCTCAAATCGCGTTCGCCTTTAGAATTTAAATTAGCCGCACGCCAGTAAATATTTTAACAAAAAAAAAAAAAAACAGTATAAAAACAACTTGCACTCGCATGCACTTAATTGATGAATTTGCTACTGGAAACCTGGCCAATATGCACACTCAGCGGGCAACAAATCCTAGCGAATAACGCCGCAAATATAACAGAAAGCAATAAAGTTTTGCATAAATGACGAAATAAATGACAGCAAGGAAAAGCAACTCTGACAAATACAAAAATAACAAAGGAAAGGGAACTGGGAGCTGGGAATGTGGGACTTCTATGGCCTTTGTCCTGTCTAAAGGAGGGGAAAAGATGGGTTTGGTTACTTTAGATGGGTGGAACGGGGAGATGGGTGTTTTGTGTTTTTGTCGGGTAGGTTAAATGTGTTGTGCACTGAGCTTTGCGGACTGAGCGCACTGGGAAATATAAAAGCTGGCGGGTTGCACTGTTTTTGTTGGTTTTGTTGTTGTTGTTTCTGTCTCTTGTTTATTGACTTTATGCGGGGGTGTGGTGTCGTATAATTTGTTTCTACTTTAACCAACCCCTCGTCTTCAATGTTGGAAAATTGTGCGCCTCAGTGGCGCTTCACACACACAAGCACACACATTCACACGCACACAGGCAAACCCTGCGAAGATTGCGTATTATTATTGTTGTGGTTCCTTTTGCTTTTTATACCCTGCACACATCAGGACACATTAAGTTGACAACAAGTGAATTTATACAGTTATGTAAATGTTTGTTGTCGCTTTTCCTTTCACACACAAGTTTTCTATCAATTTTCTTGCAAGATTTTGCACAAAAGATATATAGGATATGTGGTAGTCGTGCAATTATGTTTGGGCAATTTCGGGGCTCGTTTTTTGACAATTATGCTGTAATCAACCCAAATACTCAAATTTGGTGTTCATTATTTACTATTGTTATGTGAAGTTGCTTTTGTTTGCCTTTAAACAAGTCAAAATAGTCTCATGTGCAAAGTCTTGGTTCAATATGAAAATTACATACAATAATTATAGCCCAGTTTCGGCTCAAACACATTCCTGTAGATTTTTGTAATTTTCTAATTTTAGTTTTTTTACAAAAAAAAACTATAAACAGCGAATTTAACTATTGAACATGGTAACTTCTAAGAAGTTTAAATAAATATGAAATCTGTACGAATATTTTTTATTCAAAGTTTCGTTTTAAAGGCTAAGAAATAATTCGATTAAAACTTGATTAAACATATCATCGAATTAGTCAATTATTTAACAAAGATTCAGGTAAAGCCTTAAACTAAAACTGCCTTTGAAAACTAGGCTAATAAAGTCTAAAAACTAAAAACACCGACTCAATTTGTAAGACACACTTTTTTCGATTAAATCAAATTTCAGGGACACACATTGTAAAAAATAAAACACAAAATGGCTGCCAGCAATAACAACAAAATCCAAACCAAAACCAACAAAAACAAATAACAAACAAATAAAAAATTTGCTACAACAACGCGTATTGCCATTGGCAAAAATATTGGCAAAACATTTGCTGCTAACCACAAAGAGCGTGGGCGCTAACTGATGCCGTGACAAGTGGGCTGTGGACGGGCAGGGGGCGTGGGGAGGTGATGTTTGGGGGACCCACACACTGCACTTGAACTTGCCACAGAGAAACCGACAAACAGCAAAGCGTCGTCGTCCTCCGCGACGCAGCTCGAATTATATAATGGAAAATAAAAAAAATAAACAACAACAACAGAAAACGCAACCAGCATAGAAATAAATAAAACAAATGTAACGACCTTGAGAGCAAGCAGCAGAAGCTACAACAACAACAAGAAGAAGAACAGCAGCAAGTACAACAACGACACACCAAATTTAAAAATAATTTCTCAAAGAGCAGCGCAGTGCGAGAATGAGGAAAGAAACGGATCAAGAGCAAGAAATGGCGGTCATGCGTTGGCGTTGACGCCGACGCTAGCGTCGCCGCTGGCAGCGGCATTGAAATTATGCAAAGTAAGAATTTGCCGGACACACACGTACGAAACATATGTGAATTATTGTGTGAGTGTGTGTGCAATGCATGTAATAAGCAGTACATGCTACTTAACATTACAAGTTGTGGACATGTTAACAGCTGCATGCATAACAGCAGATAGCGGCTGACGACAAACAGCAAAAGAATTTTAACTTTCGGCACGCATAAAAATATTGCAGTTCTAAGCATGTAAATGTGGGTGCAAAAGGGTGTGTGTGTGAGTTGCTTTTTTTAGACGTGTGTTTATGATTGCTTTGCTCTCGCTCCCACTCCATTACCCTCTCCGTCTCACACTCCTTCGTTCGATTACGAGAACGCAAGCGAAAGGAAAGCAATATCAATGCCAATCGATTTTTATTATTATTTTGGGCAGATTAATCGAAGAAAAACAACGAGGTGGTAACTCTAACTTTTAAAACAGGACTTCAGAGTAAAATGTAAGCTTTAAATAAATATTTTGCTAAATAAGCTAAATTATTACAAAAATTAAACAGCAAAGCTAAAAGTCAATAAAAGTAAATAAAAACAGAATTTCACTTCTTGCGAATGGCATTCAGTAGCCAAAGTGTCGTCGCTTGGTTGCCACAACTACAATAACTCTTAAAAGAAAATGTAACAACAAACAAACAAAACTCCCGCATCGCATGTATAGACATGCGGTGTAGTGTCTATGCGGGTAAACCCACCACCCAAAATCCCAAGGGCCTCTGGAGTTACGCTCCTGCTGCTGCTACGGCTGCTGCTGGCTGCATTGTAACAAAATTCCGCAACTCACCTGCGCTGCGACGGCGACATCGACTTCGGCTGCTGCTGCTGCTGTTGTTGTGTTTGCTCCTTTAATGATTTTGGCTATTGTCAATCTAATTATCGTTATGCAGCAATTTCGTTTTTGCCTTAGTTGATTGTAGATTTTGACTATTGTTAAGGCTAATGTTCTGTGTAGACGTTACATATATGCATGAATATATGTATTTATTTTCTCACTGATTCACACACACACTTGCACACTCACACACACACGCTAGCACACACATGCACGCACATGCAGCGGCACAATCGCGAAATACCTTTGACCAAACAAAGCACAAAGCACCGTGCACAGCGAGTTCCGAGCGTCGACTGCTGAAGCTTTATTCCTGTAAATTATAGGAAGCCAGCCCCAGAGTAGTAGTATTTATGTAAAGAGCGCGCATGCGCTTCTACATATATGTGCATATATATTCACATTTCTTATCACTGAATCCAAAAACCGAAACTAAACTGAAACTGTCAAACTGACGGAATTTCCGCGCTCGCTGTGTCTGTTGTTCATTTTTAGCGTATTGATTTTTTGGACTTGCACTCATTGGTATGTCTAAATGGCGGGAGCCGGCAGTTGAACAGCGTTTTACGTTTGCATTTAATGCTCACAACTTTAATAATTCTACAATAATTTTACTTTAATTCATGAATTTCACTAATTCACGCAAAATTGTAATATAGACACCAGTCTCACAAAGTTAGCGAAAGTTCGCATGCGTTTATAACGCATGCAAGGGCTGCACTGAAATTAAACAGTCGCCAGTACCGCTAATGCAAATGCTAATTAACATTTTGTCCAACTGTTAATAAATATTTAATTTTCAGGCTTCAGGGAAAAAATTAATTTATATTATAAAAAAAATTGGCTATGAATTTATTAAAGTTCCACATTGGAAAAGTCAACTACAGACATAATTGTTCTGTGGCAATTTGAATTTAACAGAAGTCGTAACAGAGCGCAAATTCCGTCATGCAGGGCTGCAACAAGACGCTGGCAGTGGCGTTCGCGCCGTCATGTGATTACAAGTTTTAGAGCGAAACTGTTAAATATTTATTTATTTTATGTTATTTTAGTTTATTTTTAAGCTAAACTGAAAAAATTACAAACATAAAATAATTGTATGTTTATCAGTGTGGTGAGATTTATATGTTGAGCAGCTGACCCTTTTCAACACCAATTCATTTGTGAATTTAAATCTATTTTGTTTTCAACATATTAACTCAAAGTTAAAAAGAGCTCAACTACAAAATACTTTAATTTTGGTTCATTATTAATAAATAATGTTTATTTCTGTTTTCAAACATTTCTAATTTATTTAAGTAATAAAAACATTTTTGAGCCTTTGTAGATTATCGATGTAACAGAGCAGGCAACAGAGTGTTGTAAAACTCCTTTGGATTATCATATTTATCGGTTAACCTCCACATATATTCGTCGACCGATTTTCAATTCTATCGACTAGTATATATTGTTTTTGCTCAGTAGTTAATACGACTGTTTTCTTTTTTCATAATTGACATCAGGTTGTGCAATTTGTGTGTTCCTTTGGTGTTAATGCTGCAATTTCTATTTTGCATCAAGAGCGTTTGAATTGTGCGTTACGCAGTTCACAATGCAAGCTCTGCGAAAATCGAAGAAATTGCATTCGCTAACGTGTGTGTGAAAATTCAATACAAAAATATAGTAGGCGACAAAGCAGCAAAGCAAAGTGAAAAATGTGCTTGGTGGAGCATGCGGGGAATAAGCATAAGCATACGCTCTCGTCAACATCCACACAAAGCAAACAAGCGTCGCGATATTTGCCAACATCCTGCTCAAATCGCAAAGATAACAAATTTAGCTTGAACTGTAAAAACGACTGCGACGACTGCAGTTACGCGAACAACAATAACACCAACCATATTGTTTTTGCTGATATAAACACGCAACACCAGCTACAACAACAACAAGAAGAGGAACAACATCAGTATCAGAGCCTGCATTGTGACAGCACAACGCCCACATTTAACGCCAAATATAGGCGAAAATGTTTCCTACTATTGTCGCTGCTGCTCTTCCATGGATGCTTCAGTGGCTTGCATAGCGCCAGTGCATACAATTGCACCACAAATCCTTGCCAGAACGAAGGCCAGTGCCTCGATGGACAGTGTATATGCGCCGATGGCTGGCAAGGTCCCGCTTGCCAGTTCTGTGGTGGCAAAGTACGGTAAGACATCTGAACGGGCCAACTAGTTGGCTAAAAACACCCCCGCTACACGCTCCCTAGTTATGACCAATTTGGTTATCGTTGTCGCTCTGAATGATTCATGGACAAAAACGACACCAATACTGTATAACACAAAGTCAAAATCAACGTTTAAAATGTATTATTCAATCAGCTTTGCACTCTTTTTGTGGCCTGGCCTATTTGTGTCAAGCAACGGTTTAGTTTGAGCTGCTTCTGTTGCCCATTCTCGTTAGACAGGTTCCAGTTGTGTGTGTGTTTCTGATTCTATTCGCCTTTTCTTAGCTTTTTCTTCGCCTTTCTTTTCCCATTCGTTCTTTAAGCCAGCCAATTGGCTTTCTACGCGCTTACGCCCATTTCTGACGTCTCCTGCTCGTCTTCTCAAATCGTATTGCTTGATTTAATTACCTGTCTTGACTTTGAACCTGACTTCCATCAGCTTCATGCTGCAACTAATTCAGTTTGTGTCTAACTCTTAAAAAGAATTTTCACGTTTTCTTCCCATTTCTAATCAGAAATTTGCAAAGTACTACGAATTATGCATCATAAAGTTCGTAACACTCAATTGTTTATGTTTCTTTAATAACGGGTATTTACACAGTGTGCGCTCGATAAGGGCATTTCTATTTTGACAGTAACGAGCGTTTGGCTCAATGCTTCAGCGGGTGGTTTACTCTCTGACAGTGGTGCCAAAAATAGCTGCTTTAAATAGGGATGTGGTGGTTTAAAAGTTAAATTAAAAAACCCAATATACTCTTGCAGAGAGTATAACAAGCACAGTTGTCTAAAATAATTTGAAAAGCTTTAAAATATGCAAAATTCTTGCAATCAGAAGTGTGCGTTCTAAATTTTTTAGTATTGTCAAAGTATTAAAAGAAACAGGAACTTACTTTAATAAAGTTTTCATTCAGATTTATTAACTATTCTTGAATGAAAATTGCACAAATATCTAAGCCAATCTTTTATTTTCATAAACAAATCAACATCTCTTTAATAAACATACAGATTCTAAACTTATTTGCATAAAAAAGCGCATGAAAGCAAAGCAATGAGCTCACGCTGCTGTGCGCCTTTGATGTTTCGTGCAACCTTTAACAAAGTCAAATTCGACGGGGAAACAGCTGTTTTCTCATCACTGTCTCCTCAACGTAGCTTATTTTCGCCTGGCACCAAGAGTCGCAGGTTCTCAGTCCCAAGTTTGCGACTCAAAAGCTTTGTCTTTTTTCCTTTCCCCATTGACCGATTGTCATTGTTATGATATACGACCTTTACGTCTGTATGCACATATTCATGTATATATGTGTACATTTCTACATATACACGTAAATATACTTGTTTAGTTTTACGATTAACAAATGATACTGCAATCGTGCTAGTGCTTATCAGCAGCAAAAACGTTTTCTTATCAGCTTCGTTTTGGCCATCAACTATACCTGTCTACCCCTCAGTCCAGTGCCTGTAGGGTATATCGCCTTATTTAAATGTACTCAACATCATAACTAACACAATGCATTCAACTGAAACGGGTTATTTAGTCATATTCAGCGATTATCTTTGAGCTTTTTAAAGTGCGTTGAGAATTCGCTTAAAAATTCTACAGTTTGTATTCAAGCTGACGAGTGTAAGATAACGAAATGATTTAAGAGATAAAAAGTTTCAGATGCGTCACATGCTTAACTATCTTTATGTACAACAAACCAATTGAGTACTATAAGTTTATTATATATGAGTAAAATGTTCTGAAATTATTTTTATACTACTTATGAGTTTTCTGCCATTAATAATTGATTTTAAATATTTCAATTGCCAAACAAATAATTTTAAGAAATCGAATTATAGGTTCTATTGAAAAAACATAAAATATTTTAGCTTTACTATTTTTAATAAAAAGTGCGTCACATCTTTTCACGATAACAAAGAGTTCATTACGTCTCGTACACACTGTAGCTCCACTTAAGGGTATCAACACAGTTATTTGTATGTGTAACGGGTGATGTAGTGCTGAATAAAAACAGCTTAGATATTTTTAAACGGACGCACCATAAACCTGCCGCAATAACAATAAAAAAAAACAATCACAACTAAAAGGAAAATTGCAATAACAATAACAATCGTTAAGAGCGTTCTTTGAGGAAATCAGCTGTAAGAGAAATCACGTTACATGTGCAGTTGTACTTGTAGTCGTAGTTGCAGTTGCAGTTGCGGTGCTTCTGATGTTCATTCCTTTTCTTCGCATATTTCAATCATTATTCTGTCTCTTTCTCTTCTCACCCTCAAACACACACATGCACACATTCTCTTATTGTATGTGCATCAATTGAATAAAGCTTGCGTTTGCTGGTAAATTCAATTATCTTGGCAGCAGAAATAGCATCAGTAGCTTCGATGGCATCAGCATCTGGCCACAATTTACATATGTAATTGCGAACCTGACTGAGCGTGAATTAAAGCCAAAAGCTCTTTTCAAAATTGATTTATTTACGAATATTTTCTCTTTCCCTCTCTGTCTGTCCTCGGTGTCTTTTTGGACTACAATAGGATGTACCATCCCATGGGCACCATACACGATGGCTGGGGTAACTATTCGGTGAGTGTAAAGTGCAGTTGGTTAATCGATGCCCACCACCCGCATTGGGGTCGACGTCACAACGCCAATCCCTCTCGTCCCGCCAATATACGTATTCACCTGCGCGAATTTGCCACCGAATGCGGCTGGGATCATTTGTATATATATGATGGCGACAGCGTTGATTCACCGCTTCTGGCGGTATTCAGGTAAGATCTTTCCCATAAAACAACGAAAATAATTCCTTTAAAAAACAAGTGAAGGTCAGTTTGATGTAAGCTTGCAAATATTCTAAGCTTCAACCTCAAGGCTTTAAAGAAAGACAATTTCAAAATAAAATAATTAGAATTTAATATCATTTATAACTTAAACTAAGTCAAGTAAAATTTAAATTAAAAAGAGCTTAGAAAAGAATAAAGATGTGTATAAGTTAAAATTATTGAAGCACTTCTTTAACACCAATTTCCAATTTATTTTCTCCCTGCAGTGGCCTCATGTACAGGGGCAACTTTTCCATACGTCGAGTGCCTCAGGTAATAGCCAGATCTGGCACAGCTTTGCTGCACTTCTTCAGCGACGATGCCTACAACATGTCCGGCTTTAATCTGACATACAAGATGAACGGCTGTCCCACGGATGCGGATGGTAAGTATATAAAAATATATACGATTTGCATAGAAATAACTTATTATTATACGCTACAGATGTGGAGTGCTCCGGACATGGCACGTGTAATGAAGGTGACTGTCTATGCGATCCCATGTACAGGGGCGAGGCCTGTAATGTGGCTGCCTGTCCCAACAACTGCACCGAGTCGCGCGGTCATGGCATTTGTAACTTGGACAAGGAGCGGTAAATAAAACTCACCCACTTGTATAAATCATTATATTAATGTAATCTATTCCTACGCTGATTAGCTGTGAGTGTAATGAGGATTATGGTGGCGATGATTGCGGCCAAATAAAAGCACACGGCGTTTGGAGCACTGTGCATCCCAAGCATTCGGTGGCACCAGCAGGCAGTGCATCGCATGGCGCCGCCGTCTGGCGCGACACACTATACATACTGGGCGGCGAATCGTATGGGCGTGGCGAACTAATGAGCACTTACGACTTCAATGGCAATGTGTGGGAGACAATGCATCCAGAGGATGGCAGTCCCATGCCCGAGAAACGCTATGCCGCCACCACAGTCATGTATGGTGACAAGATCTTTTTGTATGGCGGTGTTATCAAGAGCCAAGGCATCACCAATGAGCTGTGGACCTTTGATGTGTCGGCCAAAACGTGGGAGAATGTTACCGTTAAGACAGAGCCATGTAATAGCGCGTATTCCATGTGCGGACCATTGCATGTGGCTGGACATACAGCGACATTGGTGCCCGGATTCGGTGATAAGAATAACTATCAGTATATGGTGGTGATATTTGGTCATTCATCCAAATATGGTTACCTTAACACGGTACAGGAGTTCAACTTCAATACACGCGAGTGGAAAATTGTGGAGACCTATGGTTATGTGGTTAAAGGTGGATACGGACATAGCGCCGCCTACGATTTGTTGACGGAAAAGATTTATGTCTATGGTGGCATTGTGTCGGAGAGTGATGCCAGCCAGGTGCTTAGCTCACGTCTGTTTTCCTATGATCCCTCGACACGCATCTGGACGCTGTTGTCGTCGGCACCGAGTGCACGCCTGCTGCATACCGCTAACTTTGTCAATCCCGGCCTGATGATGGTCTTTGGCGGCAATACTCACAACGATACCTCACAGAGCTATGGCGCCAAGTGCTACAGTCAAGATTTGCTCATTTACGACGTGTACTGCGATTCTTGGCACATGCATCAGATGCCCGCCCACCTGCAGGCGGATCTGGCTCGATTTGGTCACAGTTCAGTGGTGTTTGAGGATGCGCTGTATATCTATGGTGGCTTCAATGGACAAATGCTTAATGATATGCTGCGCTACGATGCTGGACACTGCAGCTATTACACCAAGCAAGAGAAATGTACCAGTGCGCGGCCGGGCCTTAAATGCATTTGGGATGTGCAAATGAGTCGCTGTATAAACATCATGAGAGTGCAACGTTCGGCGATTTATGGTCGGGAGCAGTATGATTATGTGGCATGTCCGTCGAAGAGTCGCATTACTATGACCTCGGAGCATCTGCATCATGTACACCGTTGCCAGGAGTTGAACAATTGCCAATCGTGCGTGTCAACCGCCTTTGATTGCACCTACTGTGGCAATGGTGTCTGCAGCAAGGAGAGATGCCGTGAAAGCACAACCATTGCATCCATATTCTATGCCGATTCATCGACTTCTTCGCAACACTCGTTGATGCATCAACAGCCAGCGATAACTGCGGCTCCGCCACTCAATGCCAAGAGGCTCGACAGCTGTCCTGAAGGCGAGGATCACTTGGTTCAAGCCACGTGCGAACAACTGCACAATTGTCGCGCCTGTATGGCGAATGCGGCCTGTAAATGGGATCCCGAATCGAATCGTTGTCGAAGTTATATATCTGGCTTGGGATTACCTCTCAATCGGACCATGCACGATGCAACACTATGCCGAACGACATGTGCCTCGCAAACAAATTGCCACAATTGCACGGAGGATGAATGCATTTGGTGCCAGAACGAGCAGCGTTGTGTGGATCGCAATGCGTATACGGCTAGCTTCCCATATGGCCAGTGCCGGGAGTGGACCACATTCATGTCCAAGTGCCGATCAGCGCCAACAACGGCAATTGGGGCACGTACCACGACAGCCCTGTCAAGTGCTCAGTGCGGATTTTATAATAGCTGCCAGCAGTGTTTGGATGATCCGGCGTGCGGCTGGTGCGACAACGGCTCCAACACGGGCTTGGGCAAGTGCGTTGTTGGTGGCGCGTTGTCGCCATACGATCAATCGGAATGCGCCCTCAAGCATTGGTTCTTTACGTCCTGTCCACGCTGCAATTGTAATGGTCATTCCTATTGCAATGATCAGCAGCACTGCGAGCAGCCGTGCAATAATTTAACCATCGGTGCACACTGCGAGAAATGCCGCACTGGGTACTGGGGCAATGCCATCAATGGCGGTGAATGTCAGCACTGTCAGTGCAATAACCAAGGCGACTATTGTCATCCGGATACGGGCAAATGCTATTGCAATACCAAGGGCATTGTGGGTGATCATTGCGAGAAATGTGATTCACAAAATCATTATATTGGCGATCCCTTGCGTGGTTCATGCTATTACGAACTAACTATTGATTATCAGTTCACATTCAATCTGTCCAAAAAGGAGGATCGTCACTTTACCCAAATCAATTTTCGCAATTCACCAGTGAAGCCAGAAATTGATGCGGACTTTACGATTACGTGCAGTGTGCCAGCCAAAATGGATATATCGGTGAAGCGTGCCGGTTTGCCAGAGCGACTCCTTTTGGTTGGCATCAACTGTTCGACGTTCCGTCATCGTTTCCCCAAAACCGATTTTTCATTTGGCAATGCGCCAAGTGACAATGTCTCACTGACCACCTTCTATGTGTTTGTGCATGACTTTCAGCCGCCCATTTGGATTCAGATCGCCTTCTCGCAGTATCCCAAACTCAATCTTCAGCAGTTTTTCATCACATTCTCATCATGCTTCCTTTTGCTGCTACTCATGGCAGCCGTGCTCTGGAAGATCAAGCAAAAGTACGATATGTTTCGACGACGTCAACGTCTGTTTGTCGAAATGGAGCAAATGGCCAGTCGACCATTTTCACAGGTAATTAAACTATTCATAGACTTTGAATTTAGTAACTATTGTACTAGTTTTAACACTTATTATTCTTAATAGTTTACAAGTCGTGTGTATTTAGCATACAACAGTGTTGGCATCTTCTTCCTAGATGGGCTTATTTAGTCAATTTACTTTATGCTTTACTAAACTTGTTTCACATTTCAGGTGCTGGTTGACATTGAGAATCGAGAGACTATTGATTTGAGTTTGCAGCTGGAAGGCATCAGTAACATGCCCAAGAAACGTAAAAAGGTAACTATACTAATCGACACATAATACAAAGAGATTACTTTAATATTTCTTCTTGTTTTCCTTTTGCAGGAGTGCCCCAGTCCAATTGCTTTAGAGCCCTGTAACGGCAATCGAGCCGCAGTGCTTTCGCTACTAGTCCGTCTGCCCACGGGTTCGTTAATAAATTTGACAACAAATTATGTTAAAATATTTATTAATTTTTGTGTATTTAAATCAGGTGGTCAATCGCATGCATCGCCTGGTCAATCAGCTGGACTGGCCGTTGCCAGCGCTTTAGTCACTCTTGGTAATCCGCGTCGTCCGTCGGTCGAGGTGCATCCCAAGGAGCCAAAATCGAAACGCAAACAGAGCCAACATCCAGACAGTTGTACATAAAATACGAAGACACATGAGATACATAATAATAGCTATGATAATGTGTACAATTAGTTGATAGATCCTTAGCATATTTGCTCTGACTTTCTTTGTCTAATTAACACATAGAGCCACACACACACACTCAAACACACTCAACAGCTAGCAAGTTGATAATCCGCAGTTATTATTACTTTAATGCAATTAGTCTAATACACTATAAAAAAAAAAACAAAGCAAGACAAAAACAAACGAAAAGCGATGCAAATAATAATAATAATTATATTTAAATAATAATAATACTAATTTTTAGCAAAAGGACATATTTATATACAAGTTATATACAATTTGATATAGTTCATAGGTCATTTAGCGTTGCAAATAGTTGTAAATGTTTTATTTATTATTTATACCACAAATGTAAACTATTTTTTAGCCACAACGCTGTAAGTCTCCCTTTATTTAATTATTTGCATATCCGTACAACAGATACATATAAATTTATATGTATCTCAAACGCGCTGTTAAAATTTATTTATGCAATTGTTCTTTTTATTTTGCTATTGAACAACAAAAGACATTTATTCATTTTTAGCAGAAGAAAAAACATAAAGTGATGTTGTTTATATTAAAATAACTGACAACGGAGAAATTGTATGTGGAAATCTTGCAGATTATACTGTGTTCATTCATAGCTGATATGTAGCATTGATAATGAGATATGTATGAAAGTATTTTGTTTCTGTGCAAACATTTACAACCAATGAACAAACGGAAAATTATAAATGTATCTGTAAATAAATACTAAATATACATACGCTAAAATATAAATATATATATATACATATATAAAGATATATAGTAATTATAGGAAAACGCGCCCAAAACAAATCAGATCTGTAATTTAGTTTACGAAATGCAAAACTATAAATTTATTTCAATTGAATTGAACGAACATCGCAAACTAAAAGTAAGGTTTCCACTTGGATAACAAATTTGAAATTGAACAAAACTAATGCAGCTATAAACAAAAAGAAACAGAAACAGAAAGAAATTAACAATACAACAATGCATGCACTTTGTAACTAAGAAATATGAACAAAGACATTGAATCAAAAGGCACTTGTCAACTTTTATTATATATACATATAGATACATATATGTATATATAAACACTATATATATATATATATAGAAAACTTAAAGACACACACTTCAGATGTTGATCTATAGTAATTCAGGTTATACCACTAATTGTAAAGTTCTTCAAACCAATACACACACCTAAACACTAATTAACAAATCGTTTTGAAATCGATTTTGAATTGTATGCAAATTAATTGATTTTATTTTCGTCCCAAACTAAGTATTTGTCAGCCGATAACACCCTGCCACAAAGCAAAAGAAAAGTAAATTAAATAAATAACTAAAAAAAAAAAAAAACAAATCAAAAGACTTGTTTGTTGTCCCACAGTTTTAGAATTCTTTAGATAAAAGTCATTAATAAATATAAATATATATATTATAAAAAAAAAAAAAACTAATTTAGTTTATTATAAACCAAGCAGTAACAATAAAACACACTGAACAAAATTATGCAATGCAAAGGGCTTTTATATTTATTGTATTACAAATTGATTTCTTCAATCCGTGTATGAATAACTTGTTAGCGCCAGTTTGATATTGACCGACTCCGAGCATCGCAACTCATCATTCACAGAACTTTCACTTTCACCTCCGAAATCGTCAGACAAGTTGTGAGCCGGCAACAGATCCGTGGAAGGCGTGGCAGTTAAGGCGCGCATGTGATATGGAAATGTGCTGCATGAGTTTAAAAATAAAACAAGATGTGCAAGTTAAAATAAGACTTAGCCCCACGCCTGCAAAATACAAAACAAAAGCAGATTTTTTAAAGAAAACCTTTAGATTTATTCTTCGCAATTATTCTTCTTTACTCCATCGAATAAATATCTGCAAAAATATACCTGCTAAAAGAATTGTTGCCAACTGAGTTCTTGAAGTTGCTCAACATTTTTTCAGTCATTAAAATTAAAATTAAACTTAGATTGGATTGCATTAAAATATTTTAATTTAATTTTATTTTAAAATAAAAACAGCTTTTTGTTTGCCCCTTAAATTTTAAATACGAAGACGGAACTTCAAGCACTGCACTTAATTTAATGATGGCCTCGCTGAGGGGAAACCAAGATGTTTTTTATTAATAAAATTAAAGAAGAAAGTCATTGAAAAGGCGGCAAAAGCGTGCGAAAAGCAAAGCGAAGCGGAAGCAGCGGCATCAACCGCAGCATCAGTGGGGCTGCAAACCCAAAACTCATGATGAGATACGTCAAAATTCCGTCATAAATCAATGCCCTTGGATGCGACACTGACGTCGCAGCTGAGTCAGTTGTGAGGAGGTGCTCCAAGTAAGCAAATCCATGGTTTTACCCGCGTCCAAAGCCAATTCCGTCAGGTCGAAGGTTGTCACGCACTAAGCCAAGTGGACTTCATATACGCGCCATATTAATAACAATTAATAACATTAACTGAACTCTATGAATCAACCGAGTGCGTACAATTGAAGTGTGAATGGCACAGAGCAGGTTTCAAATCGAAAAATATCCCCAAAAAAACCAGAAAAAATTACTTGAAAATAGTTGAATTTCAATATTGTGTCTCTCCAAACATGTTGGATCGAACCTGAGCGAAGGCAGAGCTTCAAGCAACCACTCAAAGTCGACTGCCACTACTACCAACTGTAGTGCACCACCGCCAGCTCAAATGAGCAACGTTCGCCGTTGAAGTCGCACGCGAATTTAAATTGTAAGCCGCAAAACTGAAAAAGTAAAGAAATATTTTACAAAACGTAACGAGAGAGTTTTTATTTCGCCGTAGAAATTCAAAGTGAAAATCAAATTAAGCGCTTCGTTATTGCGTATGTGTGTGTGTGTGTATTGTGAGCTCAGTGAAATTGTGAAAATTGCAAATTAAAAGCCAGCGCCAAAAACTAAGGCGCATACCAAAAAAATCCGTGCACTTGGATTAAAGCACAACCCAAAAAGTTTCAAATAAAACCAACACATTTCTTGGATTTTCACTTTTTATTGGATTAGCCGCAAAGACTCCATAACTCATCTGATCTAACTTCAGGCGAACAGGTTTGTTGAGCAACGAATTGAGATTGAAATTGAAATCGAAACTGGGACTTAATGTGGCACTCATAAAACTTGTCAAAAAACCAATAAAACAGCTTAAATATACATATAAATATCTATAGTTTAATCTGCAAATAATCTGTTAATGCTCAAGGTAAACTATGACATTTTGTTTATGGAAACCGAATCGCATGGGTTGCTTAATAGGTAGTCAAATGAATATGACTTTAGTTTTAATTTTCTAGGCATAAAGTTTTTTTTTTTAATTATAATGCTGCTTAAAATATTGAGCAGTTTAATTATAGAAAATAGTGTTTTAAAGCATATATTTTTTTATAGTTAAAATCTGTTGTCATAAAATCTCTTATGACCACAATCACCTTTAATTCTTTTTAGTTATAAAAAATATAAATTTAATGTTCAGAAAATGCACTAAAATTATATATTTAAAACTTTAGTTTAGCTACCAAAATTCTGTTCAAAAATACTTTCAGAAAATTCAAAAATATTTTTTTTTTACTTTGGCTAAAGCTAGGGAAAAAAAGGTTTAAAAATACTTTAATATTTATAAATTTATGCTTTAAATACACTTAAATTTAAAATAATTATAATTCTTATTATTCTGAGTGAAGCCCAAGACATTAATTAAATAAAACAGTTATTAGTTTATTACACAATAAAACCAGCAAAATAAAGTGGCACTAACTACTCGTTCAACGGTTCCCAAAAAAGAGGGTCCAAGTAAATCAAGAGCCCACCGTTATTTAGACCAAGTCAAGTCACAGTCCGAGCTAAAAATATTTCGCAAGTGACTGAACACGCAATAATAACTGTAGCAGAAAACTTGGCAAAAACAAAAAAACCCAAAAACCAAAACGGAAAACGACAACTACGTCGATGAAAAGACATCGAAAATTCAGTTATGAGTCAGCAGTTGTAGTGTACACAAAAATTACAGAAATTGGAACAGCTTAAAATTGTTTACAAAAAATATTAAAGATTTATAATAAGATTAGTTTCGTCATGTAGCCAAGAATGTAGAACTTGTTCTGTACTTGTTCCAAAAGGAAACACCAAACACAGATTTGGTTTAGGCCCACGCAGGCACAGTGCACAGTGTATATTCATAACATGGCTAACATGTGACCTCATTTCACCAATCGTTAAACTTTACACTCTACTAACTGTCAAACGGTTTAAGCCAGGCCAAGCATAGCATATCAGTTAATGTGACAGGGTCAAAACCTCTCCCTAGCGCATTAGCGGCACTTCAGTTGGCTTCATTTCAATGACAAAACAACAACTCGCAACTAAACCTCAGCCAGGTTTCTTTTACAGGTTTTGTTTTTTTATTTTTTTGACTTGGTGAAATCTATGGAAATTTGCATTGCCAACACAGGTTCAAGCTAATTTTGTGTTAGCTTTTTTCTTTCCAAAACTTGGCACGAAACGTTATTAGTGAAAAGCTTGGGCCCGGAACTGGCCTTATTTTAAAGAACTCAGTGCTTAGCCAAACCCCCAAAAAAAAAAACCAAAAAGCAGCACAAAAAAAAATAAATAAATGCTTGGAGCAAATGTTTGTACAGTTTGATTTGCGAGTTCCGTGCGGCTTTGTGAAAATGTGCCACATTTTTCAATTAAAATATACAATTTTCACCCAAAAACGAAAGACTTAGGCAACAAACTTTAATTTCTGCTGCTTCTTCTGCTTCAATTGGCCGTATCTTTGGGTGTTATTAACTCTAATCAGCTGTTGGCCAGCGGCCAAGTGCTCGGCTTGGCCATCATAATTAGAGAAAATCCACTTTTTTTTTTGATAGCAGCGACGGCGTCGTCGTTTTCAATGGACCGGAAAACGTACGAAAAAAAGTGAATTTTCAACAGTGGTGGCAAAAAAAATGGTGCACGTCTTACGCTTAACTTGCGGCAATTGAAGTAGTAGTTGTTGTTGTTGCTGCTGTTGCTTGCCAAAGTGAAAGCGCAACTGCGCGTCAGCAGCGCAGATTAATCACTCGTCTTCGCCGACAACAGCAGCGACAACAGCAGCAGCAGCCACTCCAACGAGAGCTGCTAAATGATATGTTTACTGCAAATGACAAAAGTCATAAAATGTTTGTGCGGTTCATAACCTTTTGGCCTAATGCTTCCGCTGGCTATTGCGCAATGCCAAAGCCACAGACACAGTCACAGCTAAATTATGCATCCAAGCATATTTATTTGCTTGAATTCTTTAGCCGCAAACACACAAAGCAGCAATAAAAGAAATGTGGACTAGTGAAAGTATTTTGTATGCATATTTATTTTTTGTTTTTGTTTTTCGTAGTTGAATTTGAATTTCTCATGCCCGGTTTTGGTCTCATAAGCTCAGCGCCCGCGTGTGACGTCAAACGTGACAAAGCGTTGTGCTGTCCATGCCACAACACACACATTTTTACACACTTATTTTATGCCGACTCTTAACTCTCTTTTGCAGCTGTTGCAGCCAAAACCAAACAGGAAATCTTTATTTGGTTTTTTTGCTTTTTGGCAACATTTTTGAATGCTTGCGCCCCAAAATGCCTCAACACTGTGATCAACGTTGGCTCAAACTCTTTTCATGCAGCCTGTTGCTGCTGTCGCTGCTCTTGTTGCAGGCCGCCGATGCCAAGCGCACAAATGGTGAGTAGAAGAGCCTACACTAGGCGAAAAAAGTGGACTAGTTTAAAGTTTAAAAGCATAAAAATAACACAATTATTTTTACAAA
Organism: Drosophila nigrodunni; assembly: GCA_020829145.1. NCBI lineage: Eukaryota > Metazoa > Arthropoda > Insecta > Diptera > Drosophilidae > Drosophila > Drosophila nigrodunni. Next base: position 12,851,574 of record JACVCZ010000001.1, read on the forward strand.
TTTAAATCTGTATATTAAAATTAAATTGTATGTATTTTTAAATTAAATTATCAAACCTATTGTAACATTTTAATGCTTTAGAGATAAATGCTAGCCAGCTGATCGATTTGAGAGCTTACTTTTTATCAGTGTAGAGTTTTAAGGAAGCGCAATCAGAATCAGGACTGCCACACGCCAAGTCAATGACTTTTCGCATCTTTCATTCTGCTGCCTTCTTTCTTAAATTTTTTTGTTTTTCGCTTATTTTTGGGCAGTCATTGAACCCTTTGTGGTATGTGGAGCAAGTTAGATATAAGCTGCTCAGTTGCCGCTGGCTCATTAAAAGCCAATTGCAATTGCAAAATGCATGGAGCAATTAGCGTGTGGCAACTTCGTGTAGAACTCAGGCGCTAAATATAGCACGGCATCATTAAAAAGCGCTTAGTCGCACCAACAGATTTACAGCACGAACTTGAAAAATAGTACGGTCGAAAACCGTTACCAATACACACAGCACACGAGTAGAGTAGACATAGACAGCGAGAGAGGGGGGGTAGACAGAGACATGCAAAGCAAAGAAACTTTGCTACTTGGCCACACAGTGTGTCAGTCGGTCAACTTTGGTATCTGCTCGTGCTTAGATCGAGTTCCAGTTGCCCATGGAGTTTGTTGTTGTCTTTTGTTTTCAGTTTCGTTACGCTTCGGCTTTGCGGCAAACGAAAGACTTAAGCGACAAACTTGATTGCGGTCTACAGCTAGAATAAAGCCAAGCTTACCTCCATCAATGTTCCATCATTATTTTCATTTAATTGCTTTTTGTTTTCATTCACAAAACGTATGGAGAGAAACAAAATCGAAAGCTACACACGATCAGCAACAACAACAACAACAAAATGCCTAATCAAATTACAGCGCTGACGAAACAAAAAAAAAACCCCAAAAAAAACACAAGAGATGAAAACTTTCATTTAATTTCTGTTCAAAATAACTCACGATAAAAAAAACGGCGAAAATTTCGGCAATTAAGCTGACAATGTGGATGCAAGCCGGATGTACAGTGTACACTCGAGTATGTGTGTCAGCCACACCAAAAGCAGATGAAATCTAGAAAATGCTGGGGCAGCAATAAGTTGACTTTTTGGAGGGAGATAAAGTGTTGTAACGTTTATGTTGAATATAGTTGAATATATTTAATTTAATACTTTATAAAGTTTTAAGAGGAGAGCAACAATTTTCTAATTCAATATTAGCAAAGTACTTTTATTATTTTAAAGTAGATTTTTTTTTTTAATGTAAATAAAGTATTGTAACGTTTATGTTGAATATAGTTGAATATATTTAATTTAATACTGTATAAAGTTTTAAGAGGAGCATAACTATTTTCTAGACATAGTTTAGGGATATAAGAATATTTGCTAAGTACTTGAATTATTTTAAAGCGATTGTTAGTATTTTAAACTGATTTTAGTTAATTTATTAAAACAATTCATATTTATTCATTTCTTAACTAGTTGTTGACTTAGAAAAATACTTTAAAAATCTTTAAAATTTGTGGATTGAACCTGAAATTTTCCTTCAACTTGTTACTAAATATTTTCAATGTTCATTTCTTATAGAAATAATAAAAATAAACAAAATACAAAATAATGTTGAATGAAATATTTCCCCAATATTAATAGGTTCACTAAATCAATTAAACTAAACTTTGACTTTAAAGTTTTAAATGCATTTTTGTGCGTAGATATTAATAACTAATTTTAAAACATGTGTATCACATAGAAAATGTAGTAAGACTTTAAGAAACCAACTCAGAAAGCAAAAAGCAGTTTAATAAAGAAAAGATTTTTATTTTTATAAGATATAATGAGATGTAATAAAATATCAGTAAATGAATAGTTACTAATTCGTAAGGCTTAAAAATATGGCTCTCAAAGTATAACAAAGTGTTACCTATCAAAAAATTGATACCCAAAAATTAAAACCAATCAAATATTACTTTAATACTATTCGATTAATTGTACAGTTAATTAAACCCACCGACTTGGTTCCAAGAGAGCTGTTAAATTGCATAACGAATCGCTTTTTATTGCCTCAGTAGTTGCCTTCAATGCTGAACGACTTGTCGAGGGCCTGTATGGTAGTGCCTTCGTTAAGGCCAGGCCAACGATGTGTCAGTTGAAGTTGAAGCCAATTGGTAATTGCAGTGCACTGTGCATAGAAAATGCATTACGTATCTCTTGGCCAAAACAATGGGCAAAGCTCACTGAGCGCGTCGGAGACGCGTTTTACGAAATGCCGAAAAAAATCAGCGTTGCGTATAGGAAATATCAAGGGAGGTGGGGAGGGTTAGGGGAGGGTGGTGAGAGGGAGGGTACAGCGGGATGATGCCTCTATTACATAAGCATTGAGCGGGCAATAGACAATGACTGTGCCTTATAGCCAGACAACAAGGCAGAATCCAAGCATCCAATGGCGTTAATGGTTCAGTCCATTTCAGTAAATTGCGCATACGCCGCTTTGGCCAACAGTTGCTAGCGCACAATTCGCATACAAAGCGCTCAATGCTGGCCCTGAGCCCACAACAACAACAACAATAAAATGACAACAATTTTAAACAAACAACAAATGCCCCGAGCATTTGCCATTTGTGTAAATTTATAATTTCAATTTGTTGGTTTCATTCATTCGAGTTTCGAGTCGAGTGTCGAACGCGTCACGTTCGCAAAAGTGAAACTGACGACGATGTTGGGTTTTTTGCAGACCCTGTAGCTAAAACAGTGCAGAGTGTCCAAGTCAGTAAACTTATCAAGAATATAATGGGGTCGGAAAAGCGCCCTTCTGCCTGTACACTTTCAAAGTACAACTAACTGCTTAAAATATGTACAGGGTATTCCACTGTCGTCCCATTCAACTGTAGACTTCCCCACAGCTTTATATACCGCTTAAATGTTTAATAACAAGTACAGGTCTTTTACAGTCGATTTACTCGACTGCAGCCCAACCTACTAGATTTCTCTATGACTTTTAGTCCATTTGCTTGTCAGCTGCAGTTGAATAACACGAAAGTATGCCAAATGACTAAACCGCCCTCGCTGTCTGCTCTGCTCTTCTTCTTTCCAGCTAATCTAACGGCCTGTCAGCATCTGAGACGTGCAGAGACACGTCGCGCGAAGGCACTGCAGCCGCTTGGAGCGGCAGCAGCTGTGAGGATACCACGTTGTCGCAAGAGCGGAGATTTCGAGCGAATACAATGCAGGGACGAGAAAGCTGGCGAGGATTGCTGGTGCCTAGACGAGTACGGCGTGGAGCTGCCAGGCACACGGAATGCCACTCGTGCAGGCGTGCAGTGCCGAGAGCCAGAGCACTGTACTGCCTCGGCTTGCCGAATGTTCTGTCCCGCTGGATTCGCTAGAGACCCGCAAACCGGCTGCTCTGTGTGCCGCTGTCGTGATCCCTGCGATGGCTTGGACTGTCCCAACGGACAGAGCTGTCAGCTGCAGGAGGTGCAGTGCAAGTCAGAGCCGTGTCCACCACTGCCGACCTGCAAGAAGGCACGTTCCCTAGCCAACTATTGCCCCGCCGGACTGCCCCTGGCTATCGAAGACAGTGTGAGACCCTTCCTATGCGGCCGGGATGTGGGCAAGCCCCAGTGTCCACCGCTGTATCAGTGCATGGTGGAGTCGGGCAATGACTATGGTGTCTGCTGTCCCAGCACGCTGACCTTCCAGAAGCCCGGCATCTGTCCTGCTCCCGAGCAGACGCAGTACACCCAGAGCACGGGCTTTATATGTGGAGCACCCTGTAGCCATGACCTGGAGTGCCGCAACATGGAGAAGTGCTGCTTCACCAAGGGCTGCCAGTCCAATTGCCAGCAGCCGAGCAATGTCACGGGTTGCCATCAAGCCAAGGCCCTCTCCGACATCCTGGCCATCAATGAGCGCGAGGGACGCGGCTATGTACCGGATTGCAATGGACCCGGTGGTCAATTCTCGCCACGTCAGTGCTCTCGTAATGGACTCGTCTGCTGGTGTGTGGATCCCCGCACCGGGCACAAGATCAAGGAGTCCATGGGCGCGGCCAACAGCGTCAACTGCGACGGATGGGAGAACATGATCAGTCGCTCCTACGCACGCAGCTTCCAGATGGAACAGTGCGACACGAATATCTGTGCTGCCGTGTGTGAATATGGTTTCAAGGTAGGTTGAAGGTTGGGAACATACTACCCTGGGTAGAGGGTGCACTGGGCCAAGTGAAAGGAAGCTCAGCTCAGAGACTACAGTATCCTCCAGCTAACTTCCTTCATTCTCCATTTTCCCTTCGACTTTCGACCGTGGGTTCTACACTGAAAGTTTACCTTCCTTAACCCTTTACCTCTCTTTTCTTCCTTCCGCAGAACGATCACAATGGCTGCCCCACCTGTGAATGCTCCGAGCCCTGTGAGGGATTCAAATGCGCCCTCGGTTCCCACTGCGAGGTGGCCACCGATCCGCTTTGTGAGTCCGGCTCTTCGCTGTGCGCCTCATGGCCCGTCTGCAAACCGGATCTGGCCTACTCCAATCCGTGCGAGGTCGGCACACCACTGTCGGACTCAGTGAGTGGTGAGGTCATGTACTGCATGGAAGAGCGTCAGGGGCGCAGTTTCCAGCCGACAGCTTTCTTTGAACCGGACACAGAGGTCAAACAAGGTCGCTCCATGAGCAATCGCATCATGTGCCCAGAGCAGTACCAGTGCACCAAGCTGCATCGTGAAACGGAGAGCGTGTGCTGTCCAGTGCCAGAGCAGAGCACAGCTGGCGGAGATCAGCAGAGAGCGCACCAGCAGACAAGTAAGTTTTCTTCTGACCTACGAGCTACAGGCACTAATCGATTCCACCTCTCCCTTCCGCTGCAGTGTGTGAATATCTGCGCGACTTCTCGGAGCGCATGGAGGGCACCGAGGAGGGCATGCAACTGGCTATGCCCGCACCACGTTGCACCACCGAGGGTGACTATGCGGGACGTCAGTGTGAGCTGCGCAAAATACGCGTGACACGTGCGGAACAGCGCAAAATTCTGGAGGAGAATACCATCCGACGCATGAGAATGCTGTTGCAGCGCAGTCGACGCGATGCGGAGCGCCTGAAGCTCTATCGGGTGGACGATGCAGCGCTCAAGGTGCAGGTAGCAGCTCCGGTAATGGGACGCAGTGCCAAGGTGATTGACATGGGAGCCGAAAGGCAGCAGGGCTTGGGACAGCTCTTTGAAACCGATCTGAGAAAGGTAGCAACTGCCTCGAAGCGTCCGCTATCGGAGGACGAGCTGGTCGAACAGGAGGTGGAGCAGTGCTGGTGTGTGGACAGTTTTGGCACAGAGATTCCACAATCCAGGGGCTACAACGTCAGCGATCAGACTTGCCAGGAGCTGCGCGAGAAACTGGATTGCCTCGATCTCACCTGCCGCATGGGCTGCGAGTACGGCTTTGCCTTGGACCCAACCACACGTTGTCCCGCCTGCCAGTGTCGAGATCCCTGCGAGAACGTCACCTGCGGTGCTGGCAAGGAATGCCGCATCGTGGATGTCAGCTGCGAGGGTGAGTACTGTCCCCCCGTGCCCGCCTGTCTGCCCCGCAAGCCAGGTCAGTGCCCGTACCTGGTGCCGCCTGGTCCCACGGACAATCTGGATGCCAATATCTGTGCCTACGAGTGCCGCACCGATGCCCACTGCGAGGGATCCCGACGCTGCTGCTCCAACGGTTGTGGTACGCAGTGTGTGGAGCCCCAGCTGAAGACGGCCTGCCAGCACCTGCAGTCGATACAGCTGCACCAGAGCTCCGAGCTGGGCATACCAGCACGCCAGATGACGGTGGCCCAGTGCAACATGGTGACTGGCAGCTGGGAGAAGGTACAGTGCTCCGTCGACGGTCACTGCTGGTGCGTGGATGAGCGAGGTCAACAGCTGGCTGGCACTATGACCAAGTCCCCGGCCACACCCAACTGCGAGGCGAACTCCAACCTTACCTGCCCACAGTTGAAGTGCTCTGGCAGCTGCGAGAGTGGCTACAAGCTGGACGGGAATGGCTGTGCCAGCTGCGAGTGTCGCAACTTCTGCGATGAGGTGAGTTGTGCCAGCGACGAGGAGTGCCAGCTGATCAGCGTGGAGTGTGTGGACAGTCCCTGTCCTAGAATGCCCATCTGTGTGCCGCGTCGGGCGTCGCTTTGTGCCGAGGGCAATCCACTACAGCAGGGCGGACTGGAGGTCAGCTGTGGACCCCACAACGAGCACGAGGCTTGTCCCACCACCCACACCTGCCAGCTGAATCCGGTTAGCAATCGTGGCGTCTGCTGCGCCAAGACACGCGATGTCTGCTTTGAGTCCATGGATCCGGTGTGCCTCTCCAGCGTTGCCACTGCCCAAAATCAGACACGCTACCGCTTCAGCCCCAGGGCCAACAAGTGTCTGGCGTTGCAAATCGATGCGGAGGCAGCTGCCTGCCAGACTAAGAACCTCTTCCACAACGAACTGGCCTGCAAATCCGTCTGTCCCGTGCTCACCCAGTGCGAGCGGCTGAAGCTCAAGAACAGTTTGGCTGCCCAACGCAGTGGACACTCCTCGGTGTGGTTCCAGCCACGCTGTGATCCCATCACCGGCCACTGGAGTCCTGTGCAGTGCCTGGGCAAGCAGCCCGCACTGGCCAACCAGACGGAGCAGGCGGAGGAGCAGCAACTGGCTGGTAGTCCCTATGGCGTCTGCTGGTGTGCGGACCGCAAGGGTGCACCCTTGAAGGGCACACTCACCCGGGACACTGAACCCATCTGCAATAGCCGTCAGGCGCGTCAACGTAAGCAGTACGATCTGTCGGATCCGCTGATGGAGCAGCTCATTGGCCAGTTGACACTACTTAACGATGTGGACACACTGGGTCTGGACTTGGATGAGGTGGAACTCAAGCTGCAGCCCACTGCGGTGACAATTGAAACCGTTACGGAGCGCGTGCTGGAGCTCTCCAATTCCTTGCTGAGCTCACAGCTATCGGTGGAGTCCACGCCGCTGCCGGCGCTGCGCTGGAACACCACACGCTGTCGAGCATTGAGCGAAACAGCCACATTCCCGGTGAGTTGCGATGAGCACGGCGCTTTCCGGCCAGAGCAGTGCAATGGACGCAGCTGTTGGTGTGTGGATGCAGCGGGAAATCAGCTGCAGTCGACGCAGATCTTTGGCCAGGGCAGTGGACACTGTGAGCCAGTGGCCATCGAGGCGGTGTCCATTGAGCTGCATATGGCCAACAGCAGCGGTAGCAGTGTACGCAATGCCTATGACTCCATACGGCGGGAACTGCAACAGCTGCTAGGCGATGTGGTCGAGAATCTGCGAGTGCAGGAGAATTTCGATGGATCCGTGATTGTGCGCTTCGAGCTGCACAACGAGGCCAAGGTGGACATGGCCTTTGCCATTGAATCGGCCATCACAGCGGGTGGCTTCCATCTGATTGGCGGTCACTTCCGTCCCGATCTCACCCGTTCCCACTTTGTGCATCGCACTGCCACACCACCGCAGGCCCAGGCAGCCACCGCAGCCGATGAGTCCGTGCAGTTGGCCATGTTTGTGATGGCCAGCTGTTCGGCGTTTCTGGTCAGCATCTTTGTGGTCTACGTCATGCTGAAACGTGGCTGGCATAAAACGTTGCACAACACTGGCTACGATTACCCCAAGTCAGCGATGCCCAGCGGCGAGAAACCCGTCGACTTCTCGCTGCCCATATTCGTGCTGGAAGATGCGCAGCCGGAGAGCATGAAGCGGGTCAAGGCGTAGGATCGGTTGAAGGATCAGAAGTAGGTTCAGACCAAGGAACAGCCGCAGTAGCTGCAGTTATTGTTGTTAAGCATTAAATTATTTAAAATCAATTTGTAAATAATTTTGGGTAAGACACCCCAAACATACAAATCTAAATATATACATACCTATATATATATAGATATATGCATACCATGTACTTCCTAGACCCCTAAGACGACTAATTTATGAATAAAGCTTTATAAACGAACGAAATCCAGAGACAACAGTTTTTTTAGACAAAGGATGAGTCAAGGGTTTGTTAGCAAACAATTGGGATTTTAATATTTAATAATAATAATACATTTCAATGTAATCAGCATCTGATCTGATTCTGATCTTGATCATTATCAATATACATTATTCATAATAACATTTATCAATTTTGGCTTTCAACGAACTCGCTGGTTATTTGTTGTGTTCATTAACTTTTTCAATCAATCGGATCGGTTTCAAAGTTTATATATACTATATAGATATATGTATCTGTATCCGTATTGTGTATAAGATAAACTACAGACTAAAACGGCGTCGGGTTTTAAAAAACAAGCCCATGACAGACCGAGAAAAAAAAGGGAAATGTAAAGAGTAGAAAAAGACTTAAAATAATTCAAATAATAATTGTATAATGTGTAAGTTTCTTTCAGTGTAATTATAAATATAAAAATGGTATGTATAAAATGAAGTTTAGTTTCGGTATAAAAAAAATGCAATACTCGCATAGTTACAATTGGAAAACATTGGCTTAAATTAAGGTTTGGATGGATCGAGAGCAGAGCAGAGAAACACAGAGAGAGACAGTGCAAAGTATAGTTAATAATGAATTAATCTATTGAGCTATTTTCGGGACTTAAACTAATTAAATAATTCATAATATGTGTGCCTTGCATGCAATTAAAAAACATTAATATCTGTTCAAGTTCTGTTTGGTTTTTGACATTTAAAAAGCGCAATATCATATTGTTTAAACATTTCTACTAGTTGTGAGTATATATATGTTTATGTGTGAGTGGGTGTGGGTGTGTGTTGGAGTGTGTTGGTATGTGTAATTTACAAATGCATCAAAATGGAAGAGAGACGCATCCGTGTGCATTTTGAGAGAACGTGAAAAAAATATAGAAGAATGTATAATTTTTGGTTACTTTTTTGTTAGTCGGTAGTAAACATAAAGTTTATGTATACTTTTTATATAACTCTTACAACAAATGCTGAGCAGCCAAGTAGCTCTTCGACCAGTTGTCCAAAAGTGGGCCAAAAGGCATGCTTAAATGGCCAAAATGTACGTATAACAAATGACAAAAAAGTTCGCGACTGTTCCAAAAATAAAAGGAATTTTGGACAGACTGCTTTGATTGGAACAATGTTTACTTGGCAGCTGAACCACTGCCACCACCTGCAGCATTGTTATTGTTGTTGTTATTATTATTGTTGCTGTTGTTGTTGTTGTTGCCACGGGCATTTCGTTGAGCATTGCTGAAGCCACCGAATGGTATGGAAGCTCTCTGATCCTCCATGCGTCCACTCTGCACTTTCATGATTAGCGAGAAGAAATCCTCATCTGGCACAGTGGCGCCACGTCCGGACTGACCACGAGCACCAGACGACGCAGCTGCTTGGTGTCCCGGTGCCTGCAATTGTGGCGCTTCCGCATCCATGGTAACGTGTGGTCTAGGCAACTCCGAGCGCTGTTCCTCCAAACGTGAGCCTTGACAGCGCATCAGCATGTCCAGGAAAGCGTCGTCCGGCTGCTGTGTGGTTGTTGCACTTCGTGCCAATGGAGCATGTCCCAGGGCCGGTGGCATTGCGGACGATGGTGACTTGAGACCCGGCAGATTTGTAGGATCCACAAACAGTGAATTCTGCTGCACAAGCGGTTTGCGTGTGGCACCAGTGGCGCTGGCAGTTCCACCAGCCACGCCAGCACCACCCACACCGCCGACGGGATTGATTTTAATGGAGCAACGCTGGTCATCCATGCGCTTGGACTGTGAACGCGATAGCATCTCGAAGAAATCATCCTCTTTGGCTTTTGTATTGGCCGCTGTGGCCGCCTTGTTTTTCTCCTCCTGCATGCGCTTGCCATCGGGAGTGATCTTGATCAGATCCAACTGTTCCATGCTTTGGCGACGCACACGAACCTTTCGACGCAACGAAACTTCCAATCAACTTGACATTTAAAGGGTTTTTATATGTATCCACTTACCATGCGTCCCTGTGAGTTTTCGGAGCCATCGGATTGATGTCCACTGGCCGAGTGATCGGATGCACTGGAGCGTTCCTCCTCTGGTGTGGGCGTATGCTCGGCCTCTGGCATACCCAGCAGTTTACGCAAATCGGAGATGTTCACACGAGCTGTGCTCTCGCCGATAGGATCATGCAGCTCCTTGGCCAGCAGCAGATGGGATTCAGCAAATTGAAGAGCCTTCTCGTTATTTCCAATGGCCGAATGGGCATTGCCCAGTGACCAGCAGGCACGTGCTTCGCCAATCCTATCGCCCAGCTCCTGTGCTATGGCCAAATGGCGATGATGGAACTCAATGGCCGTGGTGAACTCGTGGAGCAGCGTGTACGTGTTACCCAGACTGTAACAGGATTGTGCTTCTACCTCACGCTCGCCCAGCTCTATGGCCAGAGCCAGTGTGCGCTTGTAATGCTCGGCTGCTTCCTCGAACTGGCCCAGAAAGATGTGCGAGTTGCCCAGATTACTGTTGGCGCGACGTTCAGCAGCACGGTCCCCGAACTCTCGAGCAATGCGCAACCGCTCCTGATGATGCTCAATGGCAGACTGTAATTGGTATTAAAATGCCCATTAGTTTCAATCACAGCGGGAATAGGTCGAGACTTACTTGGAAATCCCCTAAGAGATAATAGGTGTTGCCAAGATTTCCACAGGCTCGTCCCTGTGCACCCCGATCGCCCAGGTCACGCATCAGCTGGAGATTCTCCTGATAGAACTCCACAGCTTTGCCCAGTGCTTCCTTGACATCGTCACCCGACTTGCCTGGATTCCTTTGACCCAAATGCTTACCCTTGGCATGATATACATTTCCGAGATTGTAGAGAGCTCGACCCTCGGAGAGCCGATCGCCCAACTGGCGTGCGAGTGTTAAATGGCGTTCGCAACAAATAGCTGCCTCATCGAAGCGTCCCATGACTTTGAGTGTGTTACCCAGATTACCAGAGGACTTGGCCTCGCCTAATTTGTCGTTCATTGATTTTGCCAGCGTTAGATCGTGCTTGTGATACTGCATGGCCTTGGCATAATCGCCCAAATAGAAGTAGGCATTGCCCAGCTGCGAATAGATGGCGGACAGTGTGCGCAGATCGTCAGTTCCCGCCTGAATCGCTGCCTGGAAGAAGGCAACGCCCGCTCGACAGTCACCAGCTTTGCAGAGACGCTCGCCCTCCAGGGCCAGTTCCAGGCACATGCTGGAGCCGCCGTCGGAGCCGTGATGCGAGTTGGAGTCTTGACCACCACCAATGCCCATAGTGGAGACATTTTCCGCCGATGCGGATAACGAAGACATGGCTTTGTTTTCTGATGCTCTTTTTGATGCCTTGACTGTGCTAAAAACTGATTTCGCTGGGGCCACACACACTCGTGTTTTTACCGCGACCACCACACAAGCTCGTAGAGAGTTTGCCTCAATATTCGCTGATATTTTGTTTAAAATTACTCTAATTAACCACTTTTTTTACCGTTTCACTAATCAATTGGGCTTTGTTAATTTCATTCTGATTCACTTTGCCAGTCGATTAATCGTAGTCGGACAAGGCGTTGCCAGCAAACTTCACTTTGATGTGGCCGTATCATTTAAATTTAAACCGTCGTTAGCACTGACAATTAGTCATTGCACAATCTTGAACAGCCATCAGCAACTGATTAATATTAATTTATTATAAATTGTATACAACTGAATCAGCATGATAGATGTATTAATTTTACAATTCATAATAATTTTGTCAGTTTCATAAAATTGAACTGTATTCTGACGCGCATTTCTCAACACTATCGCGAGACTGAACGTGCATAGACCCCTTTAAAGATGGCGTCACTTTCTACTGTGTCTGTGTGAACGATTCTAGTAGCCGCTTAACAAAATCGAAGTTTTTTGGCAAATAATATAATTACCGGCTGCACTAAATAGTTGAAAAGTGTAAATGAAAGTGCCAGGAATGATTTTCAATTGAAATTGTGACAGGTGTGTGCGCCATTGCCAGTGCAATTGACGAACAAAAACCCAAAGGTGTAAACGCAAACGCACTGTGAAAAAATGCGAATGTCGTCGTCGTCGCTGTCGTCGCCGCTTTAAGTGTACGTGCGCCGCGTTTTGCATGGCAGCTGCGCTGATACCAGAAATTGAAGGTGTGAATTTGTTTAAATTACTTGTGTGTTGAAACCAATCATAAATCGAAGCAATAAATGTATTGCATATTGCAACGTTGTTAGGAATGTGCTAAATTACATAAATAAGTAAGCAAAAAGGCAAAAATAATAGTGGCCTGTGTTAAAATTCTGCGAGTGGGAACCTAAGCTGCAAAAGGGAGAGAGAGAAAGAGAGAGAGTACGCGCAGTAGCTAACACAACACACACTAACGCACTCAAATAAAAGTTCGTGAGAGCGGAAAACAATCATTTGTGGTGAGTGTTGGTGTTGTTGTTGTCAGGATGATATTTAAACATTTTAATTGCCACCCATTTACCGGCTGACTATAACAATTTGGTAAAAAGCAATAAATTTAATTAGTTACTCAGTAACGATATTAAATTGTTGAAAGCGATTATTTTAAGTACAACACTTTATAAGAACTAAAGTTTGCATTTTGGAAAAGTTGTTGTTAGTGGTATCGCTTTTGTGAACGAGGAAAATTGTTCTATACATATGCATATGTATTTTCGTTTAAACTCACCACACCCCACACTGGTGAGCACCTTGGGGCTCGCTCAGTTTTTGTATGTGTGTGTGTGTGTGGTCGTCTGTATTAGTGTCTGTATGTGCGAGTGTTAGTGTTAGTGATTCACAAAAGCAACAACCCCAACAAATTATCTCTACTACACATTTTCGCTACTTTTACTATACACCAACCAACAACAAGAACAACGCTAGTGCAGCTGCTATCATCGCACGGTGTTTCCGCTACTGTCTCTCCACCTGTCGCCAAACACTGCGGTATGTGTTCCCAGTGTTGCCGTATTGCACGGAAAAAAAAACGCACGTAGCAGCCGCTTTTTAAATTTTTTGTGTCTGTTTTTTCCTCATTCGTTTAAGTGCTCTTTGCTTTGGTCCCCGTTTCGTGCACTGTCAATATTGCGATGTGGGGCTCTCGAGCTTTGGAGGGACACACATACGCACACACGCTCACAAATACAAATACATGCATGTAGAGAAGCAGCAGAGAGCGCCAACCAAAAAAAAATCGGCTTTCTTTGTGCCGCAGCAGCAGTAGCTATGTCGCGTCGTCGTTTTAGTTGCCGTACGTCGCTGTCGTCGTCGGTTGGGTGCAAGAAATACGAGAGAAAATACAAGAATATAGAAAAGCAGCAGAAGCAAAAAAAAACCTCAAATCCGCTTTATCGGGTTTATAACATATATTGCAAAATCATATCTACAACTAAATGCAAATCTCTCAAGTGCGCAATAATTGTGAAGTGTAAATAAATAAGTACATATTCGTTGATACATATGTAGGTAGTAATTTACCTACTTAATTACAAATACAAAAAACCAACACACATTTATACATAATTATTGTGTGTATGTATATATGGTACGCAGGCACCGGGGCCGGCAGGCGCTGCTCGCTGATGGCTACAATTGAAATTCGTTTGTGCTTTTATATTTTTTATTTTTCAAAGTATATTATTTTTAGAATATCGATTTTGTTGGCTGCCCGCAGCCAGAGTTGAGCAGAGCAGCCAACAGCAGCAGCCACACACTTTGTATTCGCTAGTGTATGTGTGAGTCTGCGTGAGTGTGTGTTTGTGTGTGAACATATATATATATCTATACATCTATATATATTTATATGTACAAATGGATGTATGTATATACGTGCATATAATAGATATGAGAATGTGAGTGTCGTCACAGAATGTGTTAAGATTATGAGCATATAACTCATATAGACAAAACGTTACCTAACTGCCGTGAAAAAGTGAAGAAAATTTAAATTAAAGTGTCTTCCCAAAGTTTCGTTTACGCTTATATCTCTTTCGTTAAGTTCAGCGATCAAAACAGCTGCTCCTGCTTGGAATTAAGTGTTCTCTCTCTTTGTCTCCCTCTCTCATTCGTTCTCTCTCCCTGATTCTATCACTGCTGCTGGCACACGTCGTCATTCTTATTGGCGTTTTCTTTTATTTGATTCTTATATTTCACCTACATTATTACCATATACACACATACACACACTTATGCTCACACATATTCATATGAGCGGACATACAAATGTAAGAACAAACACACACGCACACAGAAACAAATACATAACCACGCTCACAATTCACTGCTGTGTTTTGCTTTTCGCCTTTTGCTTTTAGCATCATATTCGTTTTAACAAGATCTGTGCGACGACGTCTGACTGCCCTACGCCCACCCGTCGCCGTCGTCGTCGTCGTCACCGTCTCTGTCACTGTCGCTGTCGCCACTGCCATCACCGTCAACAGCAACGGCAACGTCGCTGCCTACATCGCAGCCGCTGTCGTCGCTTGTAGTTTACATGTGTTCTTATTGTCCCCTTGGTCACCCCATTGCGCGTAGCGAATGCAAATTTACAAAATACAGATGCAAATAGTGCAACTATATTGCTCTGCTCAAGTGTAAAATTGAAAATGGTTTTAAGTCACAAATGACAAAATCGTTCAGCCAAGTCAGTGAGCGTGTGTGTGCGTGCATGTCTGTGCGTGTGTGTTGAACTTTTTTCTAAATAATTGATTTCAATAAAAATATAGCTGAGATACCGAGGTATGCCAATCATTTATTAACATATATACTTATTTTGTATACAAGTATATATATTGAAATATGTACTGCTAAGCGAACGGAAGTTGCCGCCTTGCCACCTGCCCACAGAGAGGGCGCTCCATTTTGGGTATTTGTTCCATTTCCGTTTGAATTCCAATTTGACTAAACGTCTGGCAACAAAGAAACGAAACGGGTTCTAATTGATTGAGTGACGAACCTGCTCGCCCAATTAACAAGTTTCGATTGAGCAGTTACTCGAACCCAGCGCTGCCAGATCTCTTTGAAATTAACACAATTGTGTGAAACGCTTTTGATACATACATGATAAAAATATTACTTTTTACACATGTTGTATGTACATTAGTTTATTATTAATATGTGCATATATTTGAATGTTACTTTGAAGCCTCTTCGTCTTCGTCTTGCTCTCATCTGACAGGTGACAAGGCCACATTTGGTTATCAAATATTTGCCTAACAAGCCATAATTTATCGATGTCTACATCGTTTTTATTATAATAATTCATAATACACAATTTTATTGCGAGCACGTCAGTAAGCACAAAAAATATAATAATATAAAACTATCAAATCAACAATTTATTTGTCGTCACATTGAACGTGACTTTTCCTCGCAGGCGCTGACATATTAACAACAATTGCAATTGTTTTCATTATTGCGCTGTCGCCTTTGCGCAATTGTTTATATTTTGTTTGTTTTCAACACACACACACACACACACACACACACAACAAATTTTGTCCAGTTGTGTAGACAAACGTTAGATAATGCTCTATTTATCGATAGCAATTTAAATAAACGTTATAAAGTTAAAAATATCTAATTTAGAGTGGAACGATTTCAAACGTGTTGGGCAAATAAAATCACTAATTTATCACATGAAACAATCAATTATTTACTCCTCCGACTATTAATAGTTTATGAAACATGAAATATATAAATCATGTGTGCTTTCTGTCAGCTTTAATTCTAGAGGAATTCTGCTGATCATGCCAAAGTGTGTAGGCCTCAAAAAAAAAATGGAGAAAAAAATGTCATAAAGAGTGCTCCAGATTTTCCAACAGCTTCTGGCGAAATATAAAGCTCTAATTATCTACAAATTACTGCAGACGACCTGCTTTTTTGTCTTTATTTGTTAAATGTGTTCACCTGAGCGTTGCACTCTGTGCTTTAAAGTTGCTTTATTCTATTCCTTTGTTGTTGTTTGCAACTTTAAACTTTTACCGGATTGCAGTTGAAGAAGAGCGTGCTAAAAGTCAATTTTCTAGCAACTCAGGCGCACATCGCACACTTTATGTATATCTCTCTGGTTTTTATACGAGAACTTGTGTATATACTAAATCGTATCTTTACTGATTTGCTCTACCGACTGCCATAACTTCTTAATGACCTACAGTCCCCTCTAGACACACAAGAGTGCGCGCTGTGGTGTGAGGGAGACAGCGAGAGCGAATAATTTGCACTTATTGTTAGCATTACTGACCTCACTTTCATATACCCTACATTCTGTAGACACAAAAAACTGTGGAATTCTTTAGATCCTACACAAAATGCAAAGCGATTCACTTTGGAAATCTTTAAATATCCGGTTTAAGCCTGGCTTAGCTAACCGAGGTAACTAGAAATCGGCCAAAAACAAGTATATTTGTAATTGCCATAATAATTAGCCATAACTGGATTGCAGGGCATGTAAATTTCATTGTTTTTTCTTGTATTTTTCTTTAATTTTGTTTGAGTTTTTAGTTTAGCTTTTTGCTATTTTTATAGCTCGTTATGCAGCGTTTGTTATGGTTGTTGTTCTTGTTGGAAAAAGTGAACTCCCTAAAAATTGTAGACAACCCAATTGGCGCAGCAGCCTCGATTGTTGTGAGTTCGTAGAACTTGCAGCTCAAGATAAAAATACTTGCACGGGAGTAAAACGCACATATTTCTTTCAACTCCAGTCAAGAAAAATGTAAGCAATCGATTCAAATATTTTCCACTATAAACAAACAAGAACATTATATATATATTTATTTGTTGGTGCATTGTATGTGTCTACAAAAGGTTTACAATGAAATTGCAGTGAGTTTTTCTGTTGAAACTGCTGTAATTTCTAAACATTCCAAAGAGTTTTCCTTTGTAATTTAAATATGAAAAGCATAAATATGATATATGTAGAAAACAAAACGTATTTGTATTAAACGAATTTAATATAGTTTTAGGAAAATGTTCCGCAATCTGTGACCCCACGTATAAATTGATTAAATCTAAACTAAACTGAGTTTAATACTGCTAACAATACTGTTATCCGGATCTATATTAGATCGGCAGTCTTGAGAGCAGCCTGCTTAACAATAATTAATTCTTTATTTGCTTTTCGAATATGTAAAAAACCAACTGCCAGACGCTTATAGAAGAGAAGTGCCCTGAAAAGCCATTAATGAAAAACACATATACAAATACAAGAAAATTGTACAATTTTTGGCGAAATATTTTTGTTTTCGTTACGTTTTTATTATATGCGGCAATTAATGACGTTTCAGCTTTTTCTGCGCACAGCTTGTGATATAATTTTAGATGAGCGTTGTGGCATAAAGCAGAATGAATTTGGTATTTTGCCATTTTGGCCAAACCAATTTTACCAATTAGCGTTTAAACCATTTCTGTGTGTTGGCCAGAAGGAACTCTGTGTTGCAGTTAATTCGCGTAAATTTAGTTTTGAGTATATGTAAATATTTCTTAAATTAAATTGAGTGTATTTTTAGAATTCATAATTTGAGTTTCCTTTAAATGCCATCTGCATGAAATCATTTGGCCTTGAATCTCAAACGATTAAAATGGCTAAAGAAATGAAAAGCTAAAGAAAAAACTCAAGTACATTTGATAAGTACGTGGTCGATGAGTCAAGTCGAGATAGATTTTCTACCCCAACCTAATCAATACAACTAAACTACAATTTAAACAAATTATTATCTTTTAAATAAGAGTAAGTTATAATTTGAAACTATTACAAAATAAAAATACAATTTTTAAACTGATCTACTTTTCATAGATGAATGAATATCTTGACTGGGAGGTGCTAGATCTGGCATTGAGGATCTTATCTTATCTGCGCTTGCCATTGCCTCAGATACATTTTTTATGCCTCTCACTTTATGCGGCATTTTTGTGGCTGGCAGCCACGCCTCTTTGCCAGAACTTGTCTGCTTATCGCGTTAATATAATTAAAATAATAATTCAAAGCTAAACAGTAAATGCTAGACTGCAAATACCCTGTAGCGGTTTGTATATTATCTATTCCAAGAAGCTTTATGCTGACTACAAAAATAAACAAGAGAGTTTTATAAAAAAAATTCAACTGATAGATAATTTTATCTATCTACAGGTATATAATAAGTATATATTTGTATGTCAGTGTGTATTTCTGCAATTATGCATTCAAATTGTTGCCATGCTGTAAAGATAAGAACTAATGTTATCAAAAAATAATGTGGTAAGCTTTGACCATAAATATTTTAGACAAAAACTGTGATATTTTTTTGTAAAACATTAAGAGGTGTAAATTAATAAACTAGACAGAAAAATGTGCTACAGGGCAACAGCAAAACCAGCAGTCTCATTTATTTTGTATTAAATTTCCACTCTTATTGGGTCGTGATCTTAAAAACTAATTTCACTGGGAATATACACAATTTGTTTGCTTTTCCTTTCATTTTAAATTTGTTAAACACATATTGTCAGCCTGTCGTTCGGTTGAGAGCCACGAGGTGGTCGTGTCTTTGTTTTAATTATTTAATTAAATTGTAGAAATTTTGTTGGGCTTTTGTCTTTTGTTGTTTGCTTGCAGTTTAACGATTTCGTCATCTGACAATTTCTTTAGCGCGCTTTGTAGGCCTCTTATTTAATGTTACATATGTTATGTATCTATATACATTTCTGAACACTTGTGCCACATGACAAGACTCGGTTGTCTGATGCAATTATAACATGCCTAGACTAATGTTATTGTTATATGCTTGTTATGTCTGCTTTCTCTTTGAAATTGCTTAAGACTTGTTGGTCATGTGGTTTTCTCAGATTCACAAAATTCATTTGAAAATTCGAAAATTCGTATTCAATTCTAACTTACAATTTCCTTATTCTGTTGAAACCCATTATAATTATAAGTGCTCGTGTTTTAGGTGTCCACCTTCACCTTGATGAATACCAAAAATAGAAAACCATTTCTATTTATATGACGTATGAAGCCATTGGTTGTCATAACTTACTGCCCCACATTGTGCCCACCAGCAAATTGCGTGTGGTTGCCACATAACTGTATTTGCTTTGGAATACCATAGGCAGGGTGTGGTGTGCTGAGGTGCGGAGTGAAGTGGAGTGGAGTGGGCAGCGCCTGTTTTAATTGATTTTAGACAGCCTAGTAGTGCGTCAATTTGTGGCATTGTCCTTCCCAGCTAAATAGAACTATCAATAAATTGAATCCGCTTTCCATACAAAATGTGCACTTTGAAAACTTTCAACTAAGCGATAGTCCTTGTTGATAAAGAGGCTTTCTAGTAGTAGCAAACCAATTCTTCTGCACTTTGAATTAAGCCATTTGTTTGTTGGTTTCTCACTAGTTTTAGTTCCTGTCAAGAAACAGAATTGATAGTTTAAAAAATGTTTTCCTTAGGCAACGGCAGCTTTTGTAAACTGCAATCAATTTTCCTCTCTCTATGCAATTGATGAATTTTTATGTAATTTGTTTTCATGCACAAAAATTGTAATTTTGTTCAGGTCAAGTGTGAAAAACTTGATTAAAGTGTGATTTTTCTTTGCCTTCCTTAAACTTTGAATCAATGGAATATTTGCTCTTCGAATTCTTTGTAAT
Organism: Drosophila nigrodunni; assembly: GCA_020829145.1. Taxonomy (NCBI): domain Eukaryota; kingdom Metazoa; phylum Arthropoda; class Insecta; order Diptera; family Drosophilidae; genus Drosophila; species Drosophila nigrodunni. Next base: position 12,871,197 of record JACVCZ010000001.1, read on the forward strand.
TTTGCCATTTAAATGCAGCTTAAGTTATCAATTTAAGAAATTTAAGAATTTAATAAACGTATTTTTTATGCAGTATTGAATTCACTTTCACTAAGAACTGAGTAATTTTTCGGAACTCTGAGAGAGAGAGCGGGAGAGCGCTTCTCGGCTAGCTGTTAATTTTGTTACATCTTTATGTGCGTACAGTCTATGAATATGCATAGTTTATAATCTGTGTGTGTGTGTGTTTTTGAGTGTGTGTGCGAACTAAAAGCAAACCAAAACAAATAAAAAATGCAGCTCTCCCGCAAATGTCGAGTGGCAACAAAACGCTTAAAGGAAGCAATGTAAGCATAACAGCAGCGTCCATTTTCCGTTGCTCCCTCTCTGTCCTCCCACTCGCAGAGTGTAGTGTGTATCTATCTCTGTCTCAGCTTTCGCTGTCTATCTCAGTCGGGCATTCATGGCGTTAACAATGTGTTATTGTTGTCGTTGTTGTCATCAGCTGCCTTGAGGCAAAACTTTCGATTCTTTTGCTGTTGCATTCTTTTTCTAGCTAGAATCTCTGCGGGTGTTCGAGTGTGTGGGCGTGTTGGAGGGGGTGTGCAAAGTGTTGTATGAAAACTTTTCCAACTTATTGTTACATTTCCTTTCACTTTATGCAAATTTAACAGTGCATTATTCTGGCAGATACATAAGCGTATGTGGTAGAAAATACACAGATACACAGATACGGCTAAAGATACACAGCTACAGATACTTGCATTTGCATAATGAATTTCACATACCCGTTTACACCCACCTCCATTCCAATCCTCTCTGTCCACTTCCCTGTGGACTGTGAACTTGTGGCAAAGGCAAACTTAATGAATGTCTGATGCACACAACTGATATGATTAATTTAATGATGGCCCGTCACTATCTTAATGATCAGCTTCCAAACTAAAGGTCAAGGCTTTCGAACGCTAAACTAACTTAATTCGACAGTAAATTCTATTGCTTTATTAAATTTTGCTTTCTAGTTGTGCTGCTCGCAACCAAATGCAACTCACGTTGCAGCTGTTGGGGGCAAGTTAGTTAGTAAGTTAGTGCACATACAATATCTTGTGGCTACCACCACGCCCACACACTCTCTCTCACTCTCTTTATCTATCTCTCTCCCTCTGACGCTCACAATAATTTGAATGCATTTCCACTTGACGCATTTTCAGGTTTAACACGCGCATTTTCTTTGTGAAATTTGCTGACGGATGCAGTGCGCTACTTGTAAGACACATTCATGTGGCTCTGTGTATGTGGAAAACGCCCCTGAACTCTTGTCAGGATTTTCCATGTGTCCCGACAAGAGTATTTGCGTGTGTATTTTACGTATGTGTGAAGTACACACACACTCACTCACACATACACAAACAGACACACCACAGCCCTTAAGAAAACGTGCACGAAATATAACTGCGTAGTTAACAGTTACCCTCTGCGACCACCTCAATCTCGTCCCCTGCGTACATCCTGGACCTTTAGAGCTCCTTAAAGGCAACAAGCCAATGCCAATTTCTTGAGACACTTTTCAAGTACGCAGCAACTCGGAAAAACAGTGCGCAATTTGCTAAGACTTTTCTTCAAGTCCAGCCAGGCGCACACACTCACATTTTGCCTCTTTGTGTTGTAAACTAAAACTATCAATTACATGAATGGAAATCATTAATCTTTTATTTAATGAACCCTTCAAAACAACTTCAACTGAAATGTGATTTATTTTCAAAGTATTTTCACAAAGAATTCACATTTCTGATTGGATTTATGCTACTTTGAGTCTCAAACCGATCAACCAATTGCAAAATAATATGCAGATAAAAAATATAGGTGGGCAAGTGACTCGAACCAAACTCTTTAAAAGGAACTAGCAAAAAGCCGACGACATTTGATAAGCAATTGAAATGACAAAGTGTTGATTTTCAATTTACGTTTTTAGTGTCAACAAACAACGGCGTCAAGAATAATAATAATAATAACAAGAACAACAATAAATACAGCACGCGGAATGCGCAACAGAAAACGCAATCAAATCAAAATCAAGCAATGAAAAAAAATAAGTAAAAATTCATTAAATATTTGCACTGGGCGCCTGTCAAGGGAAATGCCAAAGACGAAAGCCACAAAGCAAAACAGAACTAAAAGAAACGAAACGAAGCACAAACGAAAACCAGAATGAGCCAGAGAATAAAAATGAAAATGAAAATGAAGAAACTCAACAACTAAGCGGACACTTGAAAATAATAGGCGTGTGGATCGGGTGTTTTCCCGTTTGCCGTTTACTGCTGACAGTCAAATAGTCAAAACAGTTGACAGTTGGCAAAAGTTTTAGGCAATTGCAATATTTATATATCGATTGTATTGGGAAAATCAATAGAAACCCAATGCCAGAAAAGGCACACGCGTGAGTGGGAGGGAGTGAGAGAGAGAGAGGGAGAGTACGCAGTAGATAGGAACTTTGTATTGGAGACGATTTGGGAGTGGAGGTGAATGTGGGCGGGAATGGGCGGCTTTTTTAGTCATTAGCGACGCCATAGCAGATGACGACGACAGCGTTGAGCGGTGACGGCGTTCCAAGCGCTAAAAGAAAATCTTGAAAGTGCCTGTGACACACATACTGGCCGGCAGTGTGGTCAGTTTGGCTACTTTGAAGCTAAATTGTGGTTGGCAAGAGATAAAAAGTAATATATTTCATAGCTGCTAGCTGGAATAACAGAATTATTTGTAACATTTCTGAGTAAATTCAAATAATTTGGATTTCATTAACTGAAATTTATGCTGAAAGTTAGTTTACTTTAAATTGTTTCAAATATTTTTTTATTTCCCAGTCTATAATGAAAACTTATTAACTAATGTTTTTGAAAACTCCTCTAGCCTTTTTCGGCCGATTTAGCAATTTTAATTGACAACACTGCCTACCACCAACGCCACCAACAACAACAACAGTATTCTACCAACCTGTCTCATTATTTTGTGGCTTTATTTTTCTTGCTTTGCTATTCCCTTTTTGCTGTTTTTGTTGGTTTTGTTTTTGTTTCTGTCTTTGTTTGCCTAATAAAGTCATAAGGTCACACGCTCAAATAACGAAAAATAACTATAGTATATATATGTATGTAGTATAACATGTACAAATAGGCGCAGTGTTGACCGCAATTCTGTCCCAATGGACGACGAGGCATTCAGTCAACCAATTCTTGTCCCTACACAATGATATAATCATGTGTGCAGTTGTATACTTTCTATATAATATAATATATACTTATATACTACACCAAAGTTTTAATTATTTCTTTTTTCGTCTTAAATATTTAAACAGAAATTCCTTTTTTGGTCGTTTAACTGTAAGATTAAGTATTTATTTGGTTGTTATCGTTGTGGGCTTGCCCTTTAATAACGTAAACGTATATTATATACATTTATGTAGGTAGATACAATTATATTTTGTTGTACTCACCAGTTGTTGGAAGGGAAAATAACTTAATATTGGTAACTTCATAATACACATTACTCGTAATTTGTTTTTCCAGCTGTCGTTGATTTTGTTTGTAGCTTCGTGTCAGTGTGTGTGTAAGTGTGTATTGTTGTGTTGGCCTTTACCATGGAATCCACACAGCAGGAATTCTCACTAGTTTATATTAAAATAATTAAAAGCGCTGCGAAATGTGCATTTATCAGTTTTCATGCAGCATTTTTAAAGCAAACTGCAAAAACTTTTTGGTAGGAGGAGAAGTTGGCCATCAACCTGGCCAACTGTCTTTTGGTCAATGCGAATCAGCAGCTGCCCACGCGACGACAACACGACACTCGACTCTCGACATTTTCATTTCCATTTGCATTTCCAACAGCTGTCAACAGTCAAGATTACATGGTCTTTTAGCTCTTGGCCACACTCATACGCCCTGTGGACAAGTCGAGGGAATTGTAACGATTTTAGTTATTAAATGCAAACCTTTTTTAACGATTAAGTTGTATTTGTTATTAGTTTAACTTGATGGAATTAAAAATGTGCATTTTATAACTTGATTCGAATCAGTTACGGATCTTTCATTTCATTTCATAAATTTGCAACATTCATTCACAATCACTACAATGACACACGTTAGAAAGCGTTAGAGTGTGACTGACTATAGATACCCTTAGGCACACACTCCTGTATGTCTTAAATTTAAATTTGTTAAGTGAACCATTGCCTTACTTTGTGGTCTGTGAACTTACTAACTCTGAACTGCATAGCCTGTCACATACAGCGTATAAACCTGTTATACCCTTTGCTTGGCTTGACTAATCTGCGTCAATCGCTAATCAAAGTGTATATACACAGAAACAATTTCATAAAAATCAGCATTTTTGGGCCTTGTTTCTGTCCTTTTTGGTAGTGTAGTTGTTGCAATGACAAATGTAATTTTCAAAATGTTGAAACCAATTTGCAAACGACTCTAAAAGTGGCCTTTACAACTTGGACCATTCGAATCCTTATAGTATTTGTATATTTTTTCCATTTCATCGGCAAAACGATAATGATGATGAAGTGAATGTGCATATGGATAATGGATATGGATTTAAGAGCAATCCACCATCCAACGTTTGACATTTGTCAGACTGGTGGACAGTTTATTGGGTCATTTGCGAAATGATTTGAAAAACGAAACCAACAGTCGTTTGGCCGAGTACGAGTGCAATTGGTAACACAGTTGGGTTGGCCTGAAATCACAGCCAATGCCGCACAGCTGTTATCTATACAAAAGATATGGAAAGAGAGAATCTAACGAGCAGCATGTCGATTAGATAAGCTTTTTAAGCAAAATACAAAAAAGAAAAAAAAGAAAAAAAATACTATATTGTCTATGACATCGATTTTGAATTACTTACAGATTTCATATTTTGTCAATTTTATTTACGACAAATAATTCTCTTTTTCAATTGCAGTGCATGTGATACCAAAAACTCGTAGCGATAAAACTTAAAGAGAAATCACGTTGAGACACGCACACACTCACACATTCACATACATAGACACACGAACGCACGCCAAGCAACAAGCACACACACGTACACCCCCTCACACACAGTCACACATATGTACACAGAGACAGAGAGAGAGAGAGAACGAACGTAATCTACATGAGAGAGAATTAGAATATGTGAATATTAAATTCGAGAAGCATTTTAGACAGAAAACTCTCTCTTATACATACACTTTTTGATGTGCCATTCAGAGCAACAAGGAAACGTAGAAGCTAAGCGAGTATTACAACAGCAACAACAACAACAACAAACACAACAGCAACAACAACAATAAGGCGCATAAAGCAAATGCAACAATCCCTCCATTGAAACAAACAACCAACAAGAAACCGAAGCAAACACACAACACACAGTGGTGAGTTAAAGAAATTAAATAAATTATTTCATTCTGTTAATAATTATTTACATTTCTTGCTTTCGCAGTGTAACGAATTTAAAGCATTAAGAGCAACAAGTTGTAAGAGGCAAAAGTGGTCGAGAGATATCCTAAATACTGACACTGATCCTAAAATAAATGTCAAGATAAGTCGATACCGCTTTAATCCCGCCATCAACGTAACACCACAGCCACAACAGCAACAGCATCCACAACAACTGGGACATCAAGTGCAGCCAGAGAAATTTGATAAGGAGCATAACACAATACCGCTGAGAAGAAACAAAAGTGGGACACTGTGTGGACGACAGGGTGGTCAGGCAAAAGATTGCAAAACGCCAAACTCAACTGCAAAAGTCGCCAACATAACACATAAAATTTTTGGCTGGCTACGTAAATCGAAGAACAAAAAACCAGTCGCGATCCTTAGCGGTGATTTCGACGAAGACGGCGACGAGGGCGTGGGTGTGGGCGTGGGCGTTTGCGTGGTGGGCGCATCTGGTGCAGCCGGTGGGGCGTTGGACGATCAAATTTCTTCATTGTCAAGCGTTGGAATTAAAGCCGGCAAGCTGAATACCACACAGACAGCCACGGAGACCGCCATCGATTCAAACGAACCCAAATCTGAAAAGATGTCATCGGGCACGTTTGTGGATCGAATCGACCCGTTCGCCAAACGTTCACTGAAAAAGAAAAGTAAAAAAAGTCAAGGTTCCTCGCGCTACAGAAACTCTCAGGATGTTGAGCTGCAGCAATTGCCGCCTTTGAAAGGTAATTAACTTTAGTAAATCAAGTATAATCAGCTTGTTTAAACTAATTAGCCATTTATTACTATTTTAGCCGATTGCTCAAGCTTGGAACAGGAGGAACTATTTATACGGAAATTACGGCAGTGCTGCGTATCATTTGACTTTATGGATCCTGTGACGGACTTAAAGGGCAAGGAAATTAAACGAGCTGCTCTCAATGATCTATCCACCTATATAACACATGGGCGTGGCGTGCTCACGGAGCCGGTCTATCCCGAAATAATTCGCATGGTGAGCTAAGCATAAATAGATAATTAGTAAAGTTTAAAACTAAAGTATTGTTTCTCTGTTTCTTTTTAGATTTCTTGCAATTTATTTCGCACATTGCCGCCCAGTGAAAATCCTGATTTCGATCCGGAAGAAGATGATCCAACACTGGAGGCATCTTGGCCGCATTTGCAACTGGTCTACGAGGTGTTCTTACGCTTTCTAGAATCCCAAGATTTTCAGGCTACCATTGGCAAACGTGTGATCGATCAAAAGTTTGTTTTGCAGGTTTGTATTTAATTTTCCTTCTATTAGTATGATATTTAAAAGTTCTACATTTTTGCAGCTATTGGAACTGTTTGATTCGGAGGATCCGCGCGAGCGTGACTTTCTCAAGACGGTCTTGCATCGCATCTATGGCAAATTCTTAGGATTACGCGCTTTTATACGAAAACAGATCAATAACATATTTTTGAAGTTCATCTATGAGACGGAGCATTTCAATGGCGTTGGCGAGCTGCTCGAAATACTTGGCAGGTAAGTTGTCAAATCATGCATATCTTTGTCTTACCTACATTAATTGTAACTTTCTTAATTTCAGCATTATTAACGGCTTTGCCTTGCCATTAAAGGCGGAACATAAACAATTTCTGGTTAAGGTTCTGTTGCCGCTGCACAAAGTCAAATGTCTGTCGCTTTACCATGCACAGCTTGCGTATTGCATTGTACAATTCCTAGAGAAGGATCCATTCCTCACCGAGCCGGTGGTGCGTGGTCTACTCAAGTTCTGGCCTAAAACCTGCTCCCAAAAGGAAGTCATGTTCTTGGGTGAAATTGAGGAGATCTTGGATGTGATTGATCCGCCGCAATTTGTCAAAATACAGGAGCCACTGTTCCGACAGATTGCCAAATGCGTATCGAGTCCACATTTTCAGGTATGATTTTGAAAAGGTTTTCTATTTAACAAAACTGTATTAACGTATTTAAATCTTCGTTTGCAGGTTGCTGAACGTGCTCTGTATCTATGGAACAATGAATATGCCATGTCGCTGATTGAGGAGAATAATGCGGTAATAATGCCCATTATGTTCCCGGCGCTATATCGCATTAGCAAGGAGCATTGGAATCAAACGATTGTTGCACTTGTCTATAATGTATTGAAAACGTTTATGGAAATGAATTCAAAGCTATTCGACGAGCTGACTTCTAGCTACAAAGCGGAAAGGCAAAAGTAAGTTTATGTTTAAATTCTATACTAAATTATCTAAAATATTTACTATCTTTTTTTTTAGGGAAAAGAAGCGTGAACGCGATCGCGAGGAGCTGTGGAAGAAGCTGCATGAACTCGAATCAAATCGTTCCAGCGGGCGTGCCGCAGGCGGCAGCGCTGCAACAGCAGGCAGTGGATCGACTGTTGCAGCGGCGTCAACGTCAAACCAGCCGCCGAATATAGCTGCCTCCGCCGCCATGAACTCTCATCAGCAGCAACAACAGTCGAATAGCGGCAGCAGCGGCAGCCTCTCCAGTGGCGGTGGCCCAGGTGGTGACAATAATCCTGCGACAGCAAATTCAAAACTCAAACCAGAAAAGGCAGACAACTAAATACAGATGCAACGCAATGCGCGCTTGATACTAACAATTATTAACAACAAACAAATCAGAAAACATGATGAATAATATGAACAACAATCACACACACACACATAACACACATCAGCTGGCTCACGCACACATACAACCACTACCATACACACACACGATTGAGAAATTAAATTATTAAGAGCTGGCGATAATAGTTGAAATGAAGCAAAACAAAGCGTAAATACACACACCCACACACACAGAGAAGTTAAACTAAAACTTAAACTGAAATATAACAAAAACAAAAGAAAGAATGAAAAGAAGCAAAAATAACAAAAACGAAAAAAAAAAATAGAATGCAGCATATGCTTAACTTAATAAATATGGTAATTTAAAATGTATACTCGTTTAACAAGACACCAAACACCAATAAACAAGCTGCAGGAGCTGATGGACGTTGTGAATTTGAATTGAGAGCGTGGCTAATACTAGATACTATATATATACATATGCAGCGGGCATCAAAATTCTATATAATATAACACAACACAACAAACACACACACACACCAACACACAACACACACACATATTATAAATACATATAAATATATATATATATTACAGAAAGAAAGAAAAAAAAAATATTATTAATTAGGTTTAAGCAAAAACAAATTGAATAAAGCGTAAAAGTGTTAGAGTATGTGAAATGTAAGCGAGCCGGAAAATTGTAGCTGATTGATTGATTGTTGAACACGCATTAATATTATTAATATTATATACAAAAAATGAAGTAAAACAAAAAAAAAACAAACTAGACGTGTTGCTAGAGACAGACCCCCTAGCATAGAGCAGTTGACCTAAACAACAAATCCAACAACACATACAAACAAACAAAAAAAGAATTACATAAACTACAGTTTACACACTCTGCGCTGTAGTTAACGTTTTTTTCTGCTCCCATGGCCAAGCAAATAATGGAAAACAAATATCTTGCAAAAAATTTATAGTAGTTTTGGAAAATTTCAGGAATTTTTTAGCAGTTTTGGTATGCAGCAGTACCAACTTTCCACTGAACTTTTTTCACTGTTCACTGTACATATAGCTATATATTGGTATAAATATATGGCTATATGACACACATATATTTATAGACTTATCGAGCGACTTTGCTAACTTTGTTAACTATATTTAAGTGTTGCACGTTGCCGTTGTCGACAAACATTTTCAAAACTGGGCCAGAACCTATAAGCATATACATATATTAATTACTAAGATTGTTAACTTAGTCCACAAAACAACTAAATTAGCGGGGTTTATCAGCAAAAACAAAAACAAAATGATAATAAATAAAGTAAAAGTAAATGCAGCTAATCGGACTAGAATTAAATAAATTAAAAAAATACAAATAAAAACGGCTTAAAGTGAAACTTTAAATATGCATACTATATATATATGTATACCACATAAATGCTGATCTATATACAAATAATAAATACATATATATATGTATGTGTATGTGTATGAACGTATATGTATGTGTGAAAAATAGTGTCTCTTTCTAAGTAAACAAAATAAAAGCAAATGTAAGTGGAGAAAATGAGTTGCGCATGCGCAATAAATAAAAAATAAAAACAAAAACAGGAAAGAAAACTAAAAAAAAAACTTAATTTATGAATATGCACTGTAAAAAAAAGTTGTAAGCTACATACCGAAGTAATGATTAAAGTTAGACTCTAGTAAACCTAAAATGCAAGGTATCGACACCGTTTCACCAACTCACGTTCAGTCTGTCATTCTTAAAAATCAATTTCATAGCTCAGCTCGGAATAATACCCTATAAAAATAAAATGATTAATGATATGCCTAGGGAGCGTTACGATCCAAACTTTCAAATTGTTGCTTTCAACTAATTTCGAATTTGTTTACTTTTTTTTTCTGTTTGTTGACGAAATGCGCACAATTTCTAAAACTTTTTTTCATTGTAAATATTGTAGGAAAAATATGAATTAAATTTTGTGACGCTCCGTAAAATAAAAATAAAAAACAAAAGAATGAAATATATAAAATGGAATTATTCCATTTCACAATTCGATCACACTCACACTTAGGCGCACTCCTCATACTAACAAAATATCATAATGGAATATAAAATATGTAATAATAATAATAATGAAAATAATAATGATGAATGTTTACCAAGTACATATGTATGTTTGTTCATTGAACTCCAACTCACACACACACGCCCTGCCACACACACCCACATGAGACCATTACACAGGTATCCAGAAGTTAATAGTTTATAACTAAAGAGATGCATACATAATAAAATTGTATCTGTGAGACGTAAGTTATTTATGGTATGCATACACACATACATATGAACAAGTAACGACTACAAAAACTTAGGAGCGTTAAACAAATACAAATACAAAGAAAACAAAACATAAAAAATATGCGTTATTATTAAAAATAAATAAAATATGTTTGTCGATCAAATGCAAATGGAAAAAGGAAATGAATTAAAGCAGCAAAATCGTGTTATTAATCATCAGGCGCCAACTAAACTGTCATCTGGTAAAACGAAAATCTGATAAACAGAATCAATCTATGATCTAAATACTAAGTAAAGTGTGTATGAAAGTTTTGCATCTTTATATTAGTGAGTGTAATTAAATAAAAAAGAAAAAACATAACGCGGAGAAATTCAACTAAAAACATATACAAGCATTCTAACCAATAGCCTCTAGTAATCACAATTTTTGTTGGCAAGTTGATACCACTTCTAACTGCCATTTCCATGGGAAAAGTAAAGAAAACACCAAACAACAAATAAAGAGAAAAGCTATTGACTAATCAGAGTTTGATGCAATTAAGAACTTTATATAGCGATGTGTGGCGTATGCAATATAATCACCCACTCATACTATATACAACTGCTGATCGTAAATAGTTCATAGTAAATGCCTTGAAGCCAATCCAAAATTCCAATAGCTCTAGACATTTTGCGCCACAAAATCAAAAGCAAGGAAAAATCTACAGACATCAAGCGAACTCTCTAGTTAATGTTGAAATTCACATAGGAATGCCAATCAGTGAAAAAATAAACTAAAACTATATAAAAACTGTAAAAAAAAGCGAAAAAAAATGTTAAAAATCATGCCTGATAAATGAGAAAAGATATATGCAGTATGTGTACTATATATTACATATAACACACACACACATATATATATAAATAAATTTACATATATATATATATATCTAAGATATGTGGTCCTGATTTTTTAATTATTTTTTTTTTAGTTTTGTGTTTTGTGATTTTGTTTTTGTTGCACTTTGAGTTAATGTTTAGCCCGCTTTTCAATTATATTATAAATTTAACTATAGTTTTTATGTATTTATATGTATAAATAAAAGTAAAAAACAAAAGCATGTTGAAAAATAGCTGCTTAAAAGCCAGCTAAAAGTGTAAGCAAAACTCGTTAAGTACTTTTTAGAGACAAAACTGTACTAAAAAAACAAAAAAATAATAAAGTCGCATTAACAACAACATTATAAAAAAGAGAAAGAAAGAGTAAACAAAAGAAAAGAAAAAAAAAAAAACGGCGCTTTAACAATATTAAACATATTGCATAATTATAAAATGTGAAATATTTTCTTATGTTCTAGACTTGTAAAAAAAAACACCTATCGTATATGACATGACAACAACAAGAAAAACAGTAAAACAAAAGAAAAACAACAAAATTATTCTTGAGTCTTGGTTCGTTGTGCTAGGTTCTCAGTTTGTTTCCTTTGGCACACGAACTTTATGTTTTAGAGATACAACTAAACAAAATCTTATGCTGAGTATAAAAAACAAAAAGAAAAAAAGAAAACAAAAACAAAGAAAAATAAAAAATAACATAAATACATTACAATTACACTAAATTATAAAAAAAACAAAATAAATGAGAATGAATATATATAAAAAAAAAAAAAAAAAATATGTACGACTATAAAAACAAAGGTTAAATTGGGGCCCACAATGGGCAAGAGAGCGGAACGAAGTGAAATTTAACGAAAGAGCGTAGGCGAAGAAGAGGCGAGGTAAAGAGATCAATCAATAACAACAACAACAATAAAAACAACATTTAATAACAAAATACATACAATTTGCATATATTTGACTTTGTAGCAGCCAGCTTTTTGCCAGCTGTAGCCCCGAAAGCTTTGGCAAGCAGTTGAGCTTTCTGCAATGCACAGCACAGCCGCGTCTCGTTTGGAATTGCAGTTGGTTCGCTGCCGCTGCCCGATGCAGTCGAGAGACGCGTGTTAAAATCTATCGAAAGTAAAAACAACTATAAATTCGGCATTTAGTCAACTCACACAAATGCAATGAAGTGGGAGAACTATTGTGACTTTGTAGCGGGCTGTGTTGGTGGTGAGTTTTGTTCAGTTCGTGTCACGTCGCATGACGCAATTCACCACTTGTTGTTGCTGTTGCCGGAGTAGCGAGCGCCACTACAGCAGGAACAATCACAGTAGCAACGGCAGCAGCGACGTCACGGTCAAGTTCACGTTCATGCAAAGACGTCCCTGATCGACGAGGCGTATTTTTGGGCCACACACTCGTAATTCTTGGCAACGCCATGCGGCAACATGTGCCTTTTTGGCCACATCGTGGGGCCTCCTGATTCCCGACTCTTTGCACAATATATATTTATATGAATTATGTTTTGTTTTTGAGCCGATCATGTGCTTTGGGTATGATTAGTTAGTGCAAGCGTTTGTAAGAGTGCTTTGAGGGCTTGACACTGTAAGACTAGCAGAGTTTACATAGCGAGGTCTCACTGTACTTCTGCACAGTATTTTGGCAATATATGTATGCGCCTCTTATGTTTTTGTTTATAAATTCTCAGATTATTCAGTTGATATATATTTATATATGTGCTATATAGACATTGGAACGATTGGACTCAAATGAACTTTTATTTATATTAAATTAGATATTTTTTATAGACACTATTAACTAATTAATATGTTAATTTGTCAGAAAGAAACATGTTATTATCAGATGAAATCAATATTTAACTGATTTCAGACAAATATATTAAATTTAGCTATATATCATAAGAATGAAAGCTTCAATCTTAAGCTCTGACAAGAAACCTTCTACATTTTTCTCTTCTAAATGATTATAATATATCATTAATTATCTGAGTTTTATAATTAACAGATAGTTTCCAAAGTGTAGGAATCATTAGCCATTCCTGGGATGTATCAAAACTCTGAAGTTTCCAGATATATCTTAACTATATTTCTTTTAAAATAGTCTTATAATTTTTAATCCTGAAATAATTTTAAATTAAGTTAAATTAGGTTTTCAAAGGGTATCAAATATTCTGTCTACACAGCAAAAACTTTTTTCTTTTTGAAATTTTTAATTAAAATTCTTAAAATTTGTTTATTTTGAATTGAACTCGTGGCACAGGAGCGTGCGGGGTGTTGGTGGCACACCCCCTCGACACGATCAAGACCTGGCAACAGGCATCAAACACCTCCGTCTTAACGGCCGTACAACAGATTTATAAACGCAACAATGGGGTAAGTGAGCAGTGAGCTGCTTTTGGCCATGTTCTTCGATCAGTTAACAATGCTTTAAAGATCAACGGTTACTACAGAGGCATGATGTTTCCCCTCATGTCCACGGGTGCCATCAATTCCATACTATTCGGCATCTACGGGAATCATCTGAGGCAGCTCCGTAAGGTCTGTCACAGCGACTATCAGCGGGAACAACTCGAGTATCACAACATGTTTCTGGCCGGTTCGGTGGCTGGTTTCGTGCAGTCCTTCATTGCATGTCCCATGGAGCTGATCAAGGTGCGACTGCAGACGCATTGCTGTAAGTGAAGAGAATTTGTTTTCTGTCTAGTTGGCATTATTTTAAAAATATTTAATTTAATTTTTACCAACTCTGCAGACTATAACGACTACCTTTATGGCCAGCGTCGCACGGCTTTTGGCACCTTCAAGCGAATACTCAAAAATGATGGAATCTCCGGTTTATATCGTGGTCTCATGCCCATGATGTGTCGGTGTGTAAAAAATAATTATCTTTTATGTACATTCCTTTTAAAATTCTCCGGTTTATAGCGACGTGCTGCCTTATGGCATCTACATGCTGGTCTATCGCCAGGCTGCAGATTTCCTGGACAATACGCAATTCGTGCGCAATCGACGTGCTCATCCGGATGGTTCCAATATTAATCTATTGGTTACCACTCTGGCGGGTGCCTGGGCTGGTGTCTTGTCTTGGGTGTGCGTCATTCCATTCGATGTGGTTAAGACCATCATGCAGGCGGATGAGAATCACAAGTTCCGTGGAATTATGCACTGCGTGCTGGTCAATTATCGGGCTTATGGATGGCGCAGTATTTTTCGTGGCAGCTGGATGTTGCTGGCGCGCGCAATGCCCTTTAATGCGGCCACGTTTCTGGGCTATGAGTACTCTCTGGAGCTGTGTCATAAGTATTGAGTTGTTCGCACATCTTCAAATAAAATGGTTTCGTTTTGGTACATTTAAACTTAACGGACTTTTATTCAATATAAAGTCAATTCTGTTAAAAAGCTCACCACAGTCTGGCAGCACTTGTTATGTTAGTTAACGAAAAATATGCTGCCTAAAAGTATGCAACACAATATTAACAACACTTGACTAATTAAAAAATAAAGCTCACTTGCCAAACTATGTCACTTAAATATTTAATTACTTAATAACCTATATTTTTCTATAAAGTTGAGATAATTTTAACTTTTAGCGTTATCTTAGCCGACACCACACAGCACCTGTTAACGCAAGCTGAGTCTGTTAACATAACATTTAAACTGTTTTACAACACTGCACCATAAGCAACGAAATTAAGTAATCGATATCAAAATTTATATCGATAAAACATGGCGTTAAGGTCGGATTACGAGGTGAGCTGAGCGCAATAATTAATCCAAATTTTGTAATAAAACTAAGTTAATTAAGTTAAAATAAAAGTGCAAACAATTGTTAAAACGTTATATGTGCTGTGCAGTAAGAAATCGCTCTAACATAACAAACAAAACGCTGTCGAAGCTGTGTTAGAAGTTTGAGGTGTGTTTTGCAACGTCGCTCTGTGCTCACAACAACAACAGCGCTGAGCGGGCGTTTTTTTTTTATTTGTGTGTGGAAAAATCGAAACTCGTATTCGTGTGCGTGTGTGTGTGTGAGTGTGTGCATGTTTGAGTGAGTGTTATTGGTTTTGTTGTTAGTGTACGCTGCAAGCCGACGCCCTTAGGCGCTTATTAATTTGTTTATGGTAGCTGCCGTTGTCTCTGCCGCTGCTTCTTTAGCTGCTGAGTCAGTTAAGTAGCAGCAGAGAGTGTGGGGTGTGGTGGAGTTTTGCCTATTGTTCTCGAACTTTATCTAATCCTATTGGAAGGCTTAACGAGCTGAGCAGAGCCTTTGAGCTGCTTGCTTAACATTGTTAGTGTTGGCTTCTACCTGGCTGCAAACGAGCACGTTCAATTGACACGGCAGAGATGTTGGCAGCGCTGCTAACGCACTCATGCCAGCCACAAACATGATCAATAACAGTCTGTTGGCCAAGCGGCGCTGCTGATAGCTGGTTTTCTTTTTTTTTGTTTTGTTGGCTTAAATGAGTTTGCTTTCTGTTGAGCGAGAACGACACATACACACTCATGAGCGCGCTCTCTCACTCACGTTCTCGCGCTCTCACTCATTCCCTGCTCTCTTGACCATTTGCTGTTAAGGTGAGTTCGGGGTTAACCAGCATAGTCCTCGTATTTGATCGGCTTTAACTCAAATTGTACCCATGTGAAGACCACTCAACACATTCACCTGTCCAGCACTTTCGATTACGTTAACACCTCGCGTGCCTGCGCTCGTATATTTTTTTTTGTTTTTTGGCAGCACATATGTTGTTGTCTTTGTGGTGGTATTTGTTCTTGGTCTGTCATGCGCAAAGCTCGGCAATTTTTCAGTCGGTCAGCTTCTCTGTCGTGGAAAGAAAAAAGCTTTCATTTTATAGCCTGGAAATTTTCCGCTTTACGGCTTACATAACCGGTACACTTCCAGTGTCTATGCTTCCTTCATGTGCGCTGAGTGCGCGCTCTCTCTCTCTCACCTCTCTTTCGCTGTCTTTGGCTCTCTCGCTCTCACTCCTTTGGCAGTTTGGCATAGAATCGAAAGATTGCCACGCCTACCCTCTGAACACATCTCCACCAACTGCCCCCACGTCTCGCACAGATTTCTTGGATTCCCATTTAACTATTGGAATCTCACGCCAGCACAAAAGAGACGGCATGTGCGAAACAACCCTCTGCGGTTGTTCGAGTTTCTCTTTTCTCCTCTTCTCTTTTTTTCCGGAATTGGTGTCATTGGGGCGCGTCGTGCGCTGCTAATTATAAGCAAATCGCCATACACACTTTGTACTTGTATTTGTCTATTATTTTTGCCTTTTCCACGTCTCAGCGTTGATAATTATTGTAACAGGTTTGGCTGCCAACCGTTCGTCCTAGTACTTAATTACACTTTAATCAAGTACACACACACACTCAGACACACAACTACTGCTGTATTAAGGGCTCGCCTCCAATTGGAAAGCAACTCGAAATTTCTTTGCATACTTTAAAGCGCCTTAAAAACAACATTTCAAATGAGTTGATTGACGTCTGGCATGAGTGTTTACTGTAATTCATGATTTTCACGCACAAAATCCGCATTATGGAGAGAAGAACGAAACGTGCTTTGCTCTCGCTCCTCTCTCCCCACTCCTCACTCTACTGCCCTTCCCTCGCCGCGTTCTTCCATGTGCTGAGTCATGCGCTTTCAATTTAAGTCAATTTACCAGCAGAAAAGCAGAAGACGAACACAATCTCTTAGATTTGCTAAAGTATTCTGCTTAGCTCTATGTTTGTATTATTATTAGTACAAGCTGATAATGAAAGTTCCAACAGGATTTACTATCTTAAGAAATGATAATTCGAAACTAGATTGCATTCGATTCGTGTACAAATCTATTAATATCATTAAGTTAACTAAATCAATTAACAAGCCCTAAACTTATGTTAGATCGGGGGCTTGTCTGCTATCATTTTACGCAACGACAGTCGCTAGTGAAATGTGATAATACACGCCTCGTACATACCTCGTAATTGCAACTGGAAAATACCAGAAATAATTTTCAAATCGAACGCTTTGACTCTGTACACTTGTTTTAGCCGGTCTGGCAATCAAAGCGTGCCAACAAATTAATAACGCCACTTTTAATTCAATTATATGCCAATAAAAGTCTAATCAAATGTGACTTGGAAAAATCAACGAAGTTTGTTATGTTATTGGGGTTATCATCCATGTATATGACATCGAAGTTGTTATTGGGGGTTATCGCTGTTTGTGCTGCTATTGAAACTATTTTCGAGCCCCCAATAGATCATTTTGCATCTAATTGTAAATTGTTTATTATCTGTTGGCTGTTTTCTGTCAATTTTTGTAGCACTTTAAGGTCAGCAGTACCTCGCATTAGGACTACCTCTCCAGCTGTCTGTCTGTGTGTGCGTCTCTCACCTGTCTATTTATGACACACCTGTGATATTTGCCAGCCATATCGCTTTGTATTACATTATCTATCGCTTATCAGCTCACTTTGCCACGCGTTGATAATTTGTGTGTTTGTAGTGCGTTGATTTTGTTTTTTTTTTGTTTCGAGAATTCTGTGGCACACATCGCGGGCCCTAATCGATTGTACCTATGACGTCCAGCACCACATACTTTCTAGCTGGCGACAGTCATCGACAGTCGCAAAAAGTTGCTGTCTCTGACCCTGTCACTTTCTAGCGGTTGCTGCCTTTCATGTGGACTGTATTAGCTTGCTTTTGTTTATTAAATATGTGCACAAACTAATTAGAAAGGTATTAAAAAATACACTACAAGTTTTGTGGTTCTCAGTCATGTAATTTATAAACTAAGTGTGCTATTTATGTATCCGCTTAGTCATTAATTAAAGCAGAGTTTAACTTTCCAGACTTTAGTTCTACAGCCGAAGGCCCAAATCAGCTCTCAAGGTTAACAAATCTGAAATATCTTATTTTAAAAAGTTTTGAAACTGTCAGATCTCAGATATGCTAAAAAGTAACTACTTAAAATTAAAATCTACTCTAGTGTACTGCCCCGTAACCTTAATTAGCTGGCAAATCCTTTTACACTGGCTGTTAACCATCAAATACAAATATCTCTCTTAAAATTGATATACAGTGAAAGCTCCCTTGTTCGGACAGCCACTGTTCCAGAATTTTAGGTCGCTCAAAGGAGATGTTCGCCTAAGAGAACGAATTTTGTATGAAAATCATGCTAAAACACTATAAAATTCGTTCCGTTAAGGGAGTTGTCCGCCTGAGGGAGCTGTCCGGTAGTAGAGCTTTCACTGTATATTTATATAAGTTTGCAAGAAACCAATCAAACTTAAATCTACAAGTCTTTATGGAATCCCCTGCTTTATGGAATGCCTGAATTTTGCATTTCTTCAATATCTTATGTTAATTTTGCTTACAATATTCTGACTATTCTTTTATATAATCAACGTTAGTGTATCCTGATTGCCACATTCGCCAAAGGGCTCTTAACCAGGCTTAACTGGTTTAAGCAAGCTTACTGCTGCAACTGTCTTAAAATGCACAACTTGCGCACACACACACACACATACACATACACTGACACACACACACACATGTGTAGCAAAAGACAAACACGCATTGTTGATGGCATCAGACGGGAACAATTACCGCAATTTCAAGCATTACTGCCATTTCTCGTGCTACAAGAGAGAACTTGTGGGAGTCAATCAACGAGTCGAGCTGAGATTGATGCCAGACACTGAGAATTTGTGGCGGAAATGGCATGACATAACTGCCAATGATTTGACTGCATTTAATGTTGAAAATGGAAAACAAGCAAATGTTGGCCAGGCCAAGAAAGAAATCAGTTTGCAGCTGTTGCCAAGTGAACAAGAAAACAAAATCGAAATCAGAATTGTATTTTTAGTGTGCTATTGTTGAAAGTAAATAAATAATTTCGTGTTTGTACCAGTTGAAATCAAGAGTACATAAATATTTATGCCAAAAATTCCCAGAGAGAGCGAGCGAGAGAGAGAGCGAATGAGAGAAGAAATCTCTTTGTATAAATCGGAAAACTGAACGTGCAACTTGTTTGTGCCACACTTGAAACTTTGGCCTTGCTGGAAAGTGTTTAATGATGGAAACTTTGTAATATATTTACATAAATATATTTATGTACGAGTATAATATACGATATGATATGATGCAGTGCTGCTAAAAATGATGAGGACAATTGAAACAGTAGTTGAGGCGACAAGACAAGATGAAAATGTAGCTCAATTGTGAAAAGACATGTAGTGTGTATCTGGCACTTGTTAGCAGCATCTTTGCATCCCCAACTTAAATTGTCATATTAAATTTTTATTTAATTTAATGCCCAACGGTATACACACACTCCAATATCAACAGCAATTGCCGCTACTTACACCCAGCAACAGATACAGATACAGATACCGCTACAGATACGGCAAGCACTAGAGATACAGCTACAAAAGATATGCCTGGCCGCAATTTGTTATAATTTAAATACAATTCAATGCTGACGTTGCTGACGCTGACACTTTTCATTCAAATCACCCAGAAACCAGAAGCCAGAAGCCAAGATACATTTACACATACAGATACTATTACGATGCCAGAGTATCAGATACTTTGCTTTGATTTGAAATATAAATTTATTGTATTTCACTGCACATCGATTAGAAATTAAAAGTGTTTTTCTAATAATCAACTCGTCAAACTTAATCAGACACTCGAGACAAACTGGTTTACGCATTTGCCCATATCAATGACGTCATTGAAGTTGATAAGCGCTATCTGCTGCTGATCAATTTACTTGGCAGGTCATGAGAATCGGTTTTCAAGCAAACTTTGAGCAGGATATTAGCAAGGTTGTCTCTCAATTGTGTACTCTATGTTGTAATTGCTGAGTTAATTCATTTTTCCCACCATTCATTTCCCTGTAGTCTGTGTGTGTGTGTGTGTGTGTGTGTGTGTGTGTGTGGGTGTATATGCTCCAATTAAAATGTGTCTGAAAGTGTCGACTTTGGCTTTGACTGCCGGCCTTTAAGTGGGTTAATCCACACATCCAAACATCAATCCCTGCATTCAATTGAGGTAAATTAAGCCCCATCCACAGTTTCTTCATGCTATAAACTAACAGATATCTACAATCTAATCACATGACAAACCAAGACAAAAGCAATCTTTTCTTATTTTTGGAAACCCTTCATATTATTTTAATTGCAATTTGTAGTGTTTGTGTGTATCTTTGACGTTATCAGCAAGTAAATTCAACACATAAATGTTCTGGAAAAAACCGGCTATCAGTTTCCAGCTACCTATAAACGTTATACAACATTTATTTATTTATTTTTATGTAGATAAGACACAAATGATTTCTTAACCGTATTTTAAGTAAAAATTTACTTTTAAAACGTCTTTTAATGGTAATGAGGATTATACTCAAATACAAATTCTTCCACTCACATTCAATGACAAAGTAGTTGAACAAGCAGAGGAGGGAGATGGAGGAGAAAGAGATAGAGATGGAGAAGTGAGTACACGCGCTGAGTGTTGTGCATAGAAAAGTGTATGTTAAACTATTTATGAGTATAATACTCATGTTAGAGCACACTTGGCACTTTGCTTAGTTTATTGTGTGTACATATTTTAATTTTGATTAAAATTTATTGCGCCATTCAAAAAGGCAAAAGCGATGCAAAAATCTGCCGCCCACCAAGCAGACACACGTCTCTTTTTCTCTCTCTCGTTTCTGTCTAGCTGTCTTAGAGATGGGTCTAAGCCGTGCTCAAAATACTAGGGTTGAGTACAAAAAAGTAACCGTATTCACCTGTTCGCTCGTGTCGTACTCTTTTTCCCCGACGGTCCTTCGATTTTATACCTCTTGGCTCACACAAGCAAGTCTGGAAGTTACAATAGTGACCGAAAAATCAAAACTATCGTGTCTCTTTTTAGTGGAACATTTGTAGCTCGTGTCGTGTCTCATCTTTAAGCTGAGGCACGTTGCCAGCTCTAAGCTATCTGTCAGTCAGTCTGTCTGTCGTCAAGCCTGGCTAGTGTATGTTTTTCCATTGCCTTCGTGAATATTAAGCCGAGTCTACCAATTGGTTTTTTCCGGGCATTTCATTCAAAGCTCAACAACTACGACTACGACCGCAGAGACTTTTCTTCGTTGTCTAAGGTTTATGTTTTTTTTTTTGTCAACTGGAGGTCTCCACACACAATGAATAGCGCAAATTAAGCTTGCGACTATATAAACTCGTAAATCTATTGTCATAACGCCTACGAGGAGACGAGAAGACGGGACGTTGAAGACTAGACAACGTTGACTTTGTGCCAGCGATCAGTGCGATTTGTATGCCACATCCAGTGGCATCATCATCATCATCATTCTCAGCACTATTATCATCATCGTAGTCATAGGCATCACACAGTGAGCTGCAGGGGCACACATTTTAATCAGAGCTCAAGTACAAAGAACCAAGTCAGCGCCGTAGTTCATTCGCTTCATTGTCGGTTTGTCAGTTTGTCTCATATATTATTATCTCTATATACTCGTATATCAAACATTCATGTTGATTATGCTACAGCCTTTAGTCCTCTTTCTCTCTCTCTCTCTCTCTCTCTCTCTCTCTCTCTCGTTTGCCATGGTCATGAACACAATTAAAAGATGCCTGGCGCTTATGCAATTCCCGCTTCTCCGCCCACACACTGAGATTCTTGGCATACGTACAACCAAACTATCTTAAACTCTGGAAAGTTGTTTTTTTATTTAACAAATCTAATTTAAGTTTTAATAACTTATTTAAAGTTTTCCTCAAAACTTTTTGTGGTGCGAGAGTACAAAATTCTTGAAGCTCTACAAATTGACCTTAAATTTTATTCGCTGACAGAGTTGATTGAATAAAAGCTCGCTGAATACAACGGAAAGTTTTCCATTTTTATGAATTTTATTTATGCTTTTAATAAAGTCTAAACTTGAGTTATTTTCCACACAACAGTTTTTTATAGCTGCTCTCAAAATCTCAACTTTTATATTCAATAAGCTACCTTACGCCAGACTTATAGCTTAAGCGTCATAGAATCGTTCCAATAGCTACGGAAATTAACATTTCAGTTATAGTTTTAGCTGTGCGCTGTCAAATTGCATTTCACGCTTTTCGCGAGGCAACGCTGCGTATACGTAACGTAGCGAGTGCAGCGAGTGGAGATTTTTATGCTTTCGTGTATCTTGTCTCGTCTCGGTTATATCATCAGAATGTATTGCAACAACGTTACCATTGTATTTGATTAGCTTAAAAGTCATAATTGAAGCTACCAAAGCTTTTGAATAAACAAAATTCGCTTCGCATAGCTCATACGCTCAGTTCTTATTGATTTTCCAAATATTTATTTGACAATACAATGCGTACGCTTACCAAGTGCTACTGTCAGTACTACAACTGGTTAGAAACTCTCGACTCTCGACTCCCGACTCTAGACGTATCCAAGCACGTGCGACAGGCGTGTCTTGAAAAAAAAAATACAGAGTGAGAACTATAATTGAGTTGTTGTCGGGGCAGCTACACACAAATAGACTTGGAAAAGGCGCCTATCAACACAAACATACAATTAAACAGATTACAGTAACAGTAACAGTACCAGTATGAACCTATGAGAACCAATGATGAATCGACGCAAAGGGAGTCTCGTCACCCACTTTATCACACACACACTTAAGATATGGCATACATACTATATATACATGGGGGTATCTACGTCATACCCACTGGCCGAGTGGAACACTTGTCAGTTGACCATTTGTCAGCTGAATTTATAGGATTTTTTGGACTGTCTCTCAGTTTTACATAAGCAACTTGGCACAAGTTAGTTGTCTACTTAATACCACTCGGATTCTACGTTTGCTACCAAAATTTTAGCCGTTTTGAGGTCACCGCTGCAACATTTTTGCCAAAGTTTATCCACCAAACACTTCGGCAAAGTGCTGTCTGATGTTACATAACTTGATATTAGCATGAAGGCAAAAGGCTCATAATACCCGAAGGCTCCTACACTCCTCCACTCTCTCTCTCTCCTTTTCTACAGCCCATTTGGCCCGAAGCGCCGGCAACGCGGCCACTTAAAGTCAGTGCGCCCATTGTTTGTTTATTTTCTCATTCTCGTCCTTAAGTGAATCGCATTAGGCTTACAGTAATAACTGGCCATGCAGCGCCAGGCATATTAATCACTCTTGAGTTTTCTAAATTAAGTTCTTCAGCAAATGTGACAACTCATTTTTTAACTGCTTTTCACAATTTGCCGCTGCTTAGCTAGTATCTTCTCGGTTCCAATTTCAACTAAGCAGCTTTCACTGTAACATTCCCTTCCCCTTCTGCTTCCCCTTCCATCCCTTGCATGAATCCCTGCTAGTAACTGCCTTTTTTCGCATCTGCTTTTTGCCATGTCTTTATCGATTTTCTCTTTGCGTTTTCAGTTACTTGCTCAATACGGGTTATGTATGTGAGTGAGTGCGACTGACATTTAGTGTAATTAGACTTACTCGTACTTGAGCTCAAGCACTTAAAATAGAACTGCAGCCAATCCTCCATACATAACAACATTTTAACCCATCTGAAAGCTCTAGCAACATATATATATATATTTACACTCTTGATGACTGAGACTTTTTCTTTTGTCCTTTTGCCTTGAGGGCAACTTTTTGTAACTGCTTGACATATGAATAATTGACATCACTTTGCTGAAGTGACGTCATAGGACGCTCGGCTCGATAAACGATTAAAGGGCAGACAGGACACAGGACACACCAAAAAAAATGGAGTGGAGTAAATTGCCGAATTCCCAAATAGTTTAGCCTTTCATGAAGCGTTTTGTTTTCGTTTTTAGCTGCTTATACAATTCATGCAAATTCTAAATTCTCATTCTCTTTGTCGTTCCCGACTCGAATCTTTTGCCTGACTGACACACATTCCTGCGCATAGCTGAAGCTCTTGCTCTCGCACTCGCTCTTGCTGCTCTTGCTCTCACTCA
This sequence comes from Drosophila nigrodunni, assembly GCA_020829145.1. Classification (NCBI taxonomy): domain Eukaryota; kingdom Metazoa; phylum Arthropoda; class Insecta; order Diptera; family Drosophilidae; genus Drosophila; species Drosophila nigrodunni. Next base: position 12,895,409 of record JACVCZ010000001.1, read on the forward strand.
CTCTTTCACTCTATCTCGCACATTGAAATTCATGAGCCTGAGAGTTGGAGGGTTCTGCTCCAGTTTCCAAGCTCTCGCACCATTGTACAAGTGCCCGTGCCCAAGCAGCAGCCCATTGCCTGCCTCACTTGTCACACTGCCATACATTCGTTCGATGTGCGAGAGAGAGTTCGAAAGCTCTCTAATATCTCTGCGCTACTGCGCTCGCTACTGCGTACATTACGTTAGGAGCGAAACATCTGCTTAACGAAAAGCTCTGAGCGTCGCGACGTTCGAAAACGACGCAGCAGCGAACACTGATAGAATTTTTTTTTTTTTTTTTTTTTTGTTATTTCGTTGAACGAAAAGCTTAACCACTCGCGGCATGCTGAAAATTTTCAGTCGAGCGTTGTTACCGAACTAGGAAGGTCGGTCTAACTGTAGTAGCTATTCTGAGCTCTCGTCTCTCTGTCGGGTGGTACAGCCAGTGTGCCAGTACTAGTACAGCTCTGCTCCGCTCTACCCGCCGCCTGCGTTACGCTGGTGTTGCTGCTTACACAATAACTGTGCATCGATAAAGGCAAAGAAGAAGAACACAGGATACAAATATATAAAGAAAAAAAAAACGAAAAAACTCTTAAGCTGTTACAGCTTAACGAGTATAAAAAACGCAACGTGTGTGTGATTTGTTATTGTTGTTCTTAAGTATAAGCAAAAGCATCAAAGAAAAAAAAAAGCTAAGAAAAAAGTAGCGCGTCTTATAAGTGCAAATACAAGTTTTTAACTTTGTACATCGGGGTAGTTTTTCTGTGAATTCGTAGCCCCTACGACAGCAGAACCCGAAACCGACAACGGCAACGCTAAACGGAAAAAATTGTGTAATACCATTCGACGTGTAAAAGGTAGAAAAAAATATATATAATAATAATCAACCAAGACTTTCTGGGTATCTCTATTTTGTTCTTGTTCGACTGCAGCGGACCCAAAAAAAAAACAGTACCCAACTAAAAAAAAAACTAGTAAAAAGACAACGTCCTTGTACAATATCGATTTTCCAAAACTTCATGCCAGCCGTAATGGATACGTATGGTGTACACACACACAGACATTCGTACATATGTGTGCATATGTAATAGGTGGAAATGTGCATGGAATGAAGGAATTTTATCATGAATAATGTGCATTGAGTGCGAATGTGTTTATAATTATACTGACATATATATGTAATCATCTCTGATCATTAGTTCGTTTCCAACATTTATCACATTTCGATTTGACTTTTATTAGAGCAAGTTTATAGCACAGTGCCTTTCTGTCTCTTTGTCCGAATGTCAGTCCACTCGACTGTTGTATACTCAGTATAGAAAAAAAAAATATATGTTTGTCTGTCGGTCTGTATATGTGGACATTTATTTTTTGTAGCTCTGACGTACTTTTGTGGCAATGAAATCGTTTAGATTCAATTGCGGCGATTTCATTTTGGAATAGCAGTAATTTCCTGGCCACCCCAAAAACCCCAACCCTAAACCCCAAAAACCCAAATGGGTGCCCCTACTATGCATAATGCCTCAGTGATAGGAGCAGGAGAGTGCTCAGCGTGGAGGGCAGACTCTTAGAAGTGCTGGTGCTTATGGGAGCGGTATCGACCACCCGTTGTTGGCTATTTCATAATTCTGTGGACGCGCTGGCAAAGCGTAAAACAGAAACATAGATGGGCATACGGATAACTGAAGCAAAAAGAAATGGAAATAAAAACACTAAAATGAAAAAAATATTGTATATTTTACATTTTGATTCGTATATTGTTCAGTGCGTTGTGCTCGCGCTCGCATCCCACATCGTATACGACCGCTCTTTGCTCTCTCATTTTCGAACTGCAGTCGATGTCGAAAGCCAAGCAAAGCTCTCTCGCTCTCTCTCTGGCTCTCTGGTTAATGCTGCTGTATGTGCCGTTATTTCATATCCTGCTTCTGGCTGCAGTTTCTATTCCAATATTATTCCATAACCATATTCCAGGCCGCCTCTTTGCTGCGCTCTGCTACGCTCCGCTCTGTGCAGCTCTTGCTCTGCCTTTCCATTGGCTGCCGCAGCCAATGCGGTCCACTTGCTGCTTCGCCGCTTAGCGCGCGCTAGCTTCGGTTCTCCCTTCCAGGGTCGTTTCCTTTTGCCTGTGTTGCCTGCAGATTGTTGCATAAGCTGAAAATCATTAATTTTTCCTTTGAACATTTTTTTTTTCATTTCTCTTTCATTTATTGCAGTTACTTTTTCGGTTTTTATTTTGTTTTTGATGTCATCGTTTTAATTGTTGTGTTTTTTAATTTTTTTTGTACCGTTCGTATATATTTTAATTACTTATTTAAACTAAGTATAACATTCTAAAGGCGTTATGAGTAATCAGGTGGGTAAAAGTCATAAATCAGAAGTTAAATTTTACATTTTCATTTATAACTAAGTTTATAATTTTCATATTATTTTATATTTCATTTCTTTAAATTAAGTTACATATTTTTCATGATAAATCACTTTACCTTCTTAACACTCGATTAAAAAGGCCCTAATTAGAACAAAGAAAAACGTGTTTTCCTAGGGCAACTCCAGACAAAGCGGTCTAGAAATAAACAGGTTAAATACGCTCTTGATTAAACACACACAGAGATACAAATCTTAGATAACAATTTGAGCTTTTCTGTAGATCGAGAGAGTTGCATACAAACTGCTGAGAGTTGACATTTTTGAGCCTATTACTTCCTATTAACACCTAAAACCCAGTGACTATAATGATGATAATTCCATGTTCATATTAGCGCTATATTAGCACTGGACATTTAAGAGTCAAGCACTTTGACTGTAGCTTTCATCAGTTGTCTTTGACCTGCAGTAGTTGTAATTTTGTGCACCTGCAGCCGTTTACAGTGGTTCAATTCCGGTATGCGACTGGTTCAAACTGCATCTGGAGATGAGTTCACGAATCTGTTGTTCTATGCACTTTCGCTGTCTCCAAATTGTTTATTGTGTGGCTTAATTTGTTAATTTTTTTTAGTTACGCCCGCAAGCTGTGTGTGTACGTTGACGTATGTGTGACAGATAGTTTTGCATTGATTGAACAATTAGCATGTCGTGTGTTTTATTTACTTTTTTTTTGTCTCCTGTCAGTGCGATGCTTTATCATGCATCCGATAACTGTGTGCGCTCTTTCTATATATATTTTTATTTGTATTTGTTGTAAATTGATATTCAAGTTCAAATGGCAAATGATTTGCGCGAAAAAGTACGCGCCAAATGCTCAAAAGCGGTAGACAGCGTAGATCAAGCGATTGGGGAAACCGTTGAACAAAATACAGACACACAGTCACACACACAAACACACACACTCGGAGATACAGAATCAAATAAAAGTCGAGATACATTTGTATCTGAGCGCTTAATTGGCAGCGTTATGTAAACTTCTCTGTGTCGCCGCAACCATTGTCGCATTTTGATTTATATCCCATCCATCCGTCCGTCCGTCTGTCCATCCTGCTGCTCCTCCCTGTGTGCCAGTGTTCATAGTCCGCACCCTAGTGGACGGACGGGTGGACGGAGCATCGTGTGGCGTTCTAATTGTTTGGTCAAGCTCAGCTTTTGGTTACACATACTCGTACTCGGTCTCAAATTCAGATACAAATTCAGATTCACATGCTGCGATTTTGTGAGTACTTTTTGCAATAGAATTCGCAATTTAATTTTTTTCAATGGCCGCGTGACGCTTGACTTTGTTTTTCAAATGAATCGAACCATGAACAGCTTTTGCCCGATTCACAACAAAAGATACACACAAAAGAAAGCAAAAAAAAAAGTCACCTTTAAATTAAATTCGGGTTTTGTTTTGCCCAAATTCATATAAATTAGATGGCAATCTCTGTGGGAGCATCAAATCGATAACAATTGTTTGCACACTAACCTTAAACTAGTACTAAGTTAACAGTTAAGTTACCGTTAAGCACTCTAATTAACCAATTTACCCTTTATCAATTATTTAGCATACTTAAATCAACATTTAGGCAGATTACAGTAAAACAAACCAAAAACCAAGAGAACAAATCTATTGAGAGAAAGCAACAGAAATATAAAAAGTGCGTAAGCAAAACCAAAAAAAAAAATGTATAAACGAATTTAAGGTATAAAACAAATACATAAATATGTATAAATATATATTTGTATTTGTATGCATATTATCACGATTTATTTCATGCCCGCTTGAGAAGTCGAAAGCTTATTGAACCCCCTCTCCCAAAGCAAAATAAACAAATAAATAAGCAATGACCGATCAAAGCACACAATTCTGTTACCGATTCTGTTTCGATGCTCACATTTCACATTGCCGGCGTCCAAATGAGCGACAAAAGCGATCGCGACTGGTTTGTTTAGAGCGTATGCACTTGCCCACCTTCTTTCGCTCTCTCAATTACGTTCACGTTCTTACGCTCTCGCGCTCTTCCTCCCCACCATTCCGACACTCGACACACTCTCGCATTGTCTGTCTGCTTTGCGTACTTTATTATACTCTCTGCAAGAGTATATTGGGTTTGTGCAAAAGTATGTAACAGGCAGAAGGAGGCGTGGCAGACCCCATAAAGTATATATATTATTGATCAGCATCACAAGCCGAGTCGATATAGCCATGTCCGTCTGTCCGTCTGTCCGTCTGTCTGTCTGTCTGTCTGTCTGTCTGTCTGTCTGTCTGTCTGTCTGTCTGTCCGTCTGTCCGTATGAACAAACAGATTTCAGAGATGGTAAGAGCTACAAGTTCGAGCTTGGTGTCAAACGATCAGATATTTAGTCAGTCAATACAAGAATTTTTTTTTTTTTTTTTCGATGCCACGCCCCATTCGCCCACAAAAAGCAAAAAACTGGACACACCTCGTGAAAAATTGGTGTTTTCGGCAAATATCTCAGTAACTATGGCACCTAGGATCACCAATTCTTGTACGGGAGTTCCTAGCGACAGCATAGTTGCATTGCCATCTATAAATTTGGACTGCCACGCCCACTTTTCCCACAATTTATAAAATAGTTTTCAAGCTTCAATGCCGTTTTTTCCGTATCGTACAGTATTGTAGTTTTGCTGCCTGTGTGGCGGCAGCGCTGCCGCGGTCGCTGGCTGCGCCGAATACACACATACATACATGCATGCATCATATATTGTCAAACGTATGTGTATTCGCAACAAACAAACAGATGTGTGTTTGATTATGCTTAGATTGTTTTTGTTTCAACGTGTTTTAATGCAAGTACTATTCATTGTAATATCTGGATACCGATTTTAATAATTTAATCGGGAAAATGCAGAGAGTATTATACGGTCGGGCGCGCTCGACTGTACTTTTCTTTCTTGTTTTTTTTTGTCTTACGCGCTCTTCTCTCTTTTTGTTTAATTACTTTGGCATGCCAGATTGCAAACTTTTTGCATGATTGTTTTCTGTAGCTGTTAAAAGCAAACAATTTTGCTTGGAGTTATTGTTTAATTTGAAGTATTTTTATTTCATTTGACATTGATTCACTTCTTTCGTTGACGTCAGTGCATTAAAAGTGGAACATTAAGATTGTTAGTCGCCAAAAACCACAAATCAATTTGAGTTCCATTTGTTTTCCAATCACATTGGCACATGCGCTCTTCGATTTCTACATTTCTTCCAGTTGCTTCCAAAAAAAAAAAACTCTCTTGATTATAACACACAATTACATGATTCATTGTTTTTTTGAGCGTCCTCCAAAAGAAATTGAAACACATGTGAATCCATTATTTATTTATGCTGTTATAGTTCATTAAATATTTAAGATAACTATTTTTAATGTAGCATTACGTATTTAGTCCTTAACATTAATCAACCTAATCACAAATCAGTCTTTAATTTATGCATCCGATTATAATTGTATTTCGTTGTGCTATTGTTTTTGTTACGTTTTGTTTTGTATTTCTTCCCATTCATCAATCAATCAACATCATCAATCAATCCACCAACCAACCAACCAACCAACCATTCAACACTTGCGCAGCTTTCGAGGCAGGACTCTTATCGAGTCGCCACGGTAATTGCAACCGATGACGACAATCGCACAGCCGATGGCCACTTCAAGGTAATTTAAAAACTTTCCTCACTCACACACTACTCATACTTTACCCACATATTATTCATTCTAAGAACTCACAGATTCATCGATTTTATTTCCTTACCGCTTTTGTGTTTACGCCTTTCATTTTATTACTTTATGTGCTAATTTTATTTCATTACGAATTTACTCATTGATTTCCGTTTCTATAAACAAATCATTAAACTATCTTATTCTTTTTGGTAAACATTTACATTTATTTATTTATCGTAATTTGGGCATGCTTCCAATCTTATTTGCCGCTTGACATTTAAAAAAGAAATAATCGAAAATTCGTAAATATAGCAACGCTTGTTTTTAATATACTCATATACAAATTTATACTATAGTTTTTATAAATATTTCACATTTAGTATTTAGCCTAGAAAATTACAGAAAAGCACAACAAAACAAAAAGATACATTTGTATCTGACAGTCTACACAACTTAGAAGAGATTAGTTACAAAATTTAGTACTGCTTAGATGATGAAAGAAACTGATTTAAACCAGTTAAGGGCTTCTCCCAGTTATTTCCACGAATTTCAGCTCTGACGTCAGACCTTGCTAAATATAAAACAAACAAGAAAGAAAGAAAATTTTGTAGATTATTTCGCCACGGATTCGAGACTGCAGACTAGACCAGCGACAGCTGGCGCAGCCAACAGACATATATATATGTACATATATAATATATGAGAATTATTTATAATTATTTGAGGGAACTTTCTTTGCCAAATTCGAAATATATTTGAGGTCAACGTGCAGAATAGGGATTAGGACCAGTAGTAGAAAACTGATAAAAAAGAGAAACGCATAAATTTTCAATTTATTTGAATGCCTTTTGAGAACACACATATTGTTTCAATTTGTTGTGCTTTGTTGTGTTTTATTTTGTTTAGTTTGTTTCTATGAGAAGATGCAAATTGTTTTCAACGTTTTCATTCATTTTACGTGACATTCACAATTCACATTTGGCGCGTTTTGCGCGCGACTAAAATCGCTACTCGGCGTTCTGCATGTTTCCCGTGATTTTGAGTATTTTATTTTTTTTGTTGTGCTTAGATTAGCAACGATCAATGCGAATATTCTCACGCTCGCTGCTCATTTTCAATTACGGGTACTCGCATTTAGTCCCCACACATAACAAATCAAGAAAAAACTTATTACAGATCAATTGAAATGTCGGAAATAAATACTATATACTTATATGGTTATTGGTAAGTGCGGTGGCAATCGCTTCTCTAACGTTTAACTGGAAAAATGGTATATCTCTATCTAAACAAATCCACTCTATTAATATTTATACTTGCAAAATGATAACCCTAATACTTGGGAGGCATAACACTACGGTTAATGGCATGAAGTAAATCGATTCTTTTTTCTTGTGTCGGCTTTTTGGGTCTCTATCGCTGCTACTAACTTCAAATAATCTAGTCACTAATGAATTTTTCCTTTTAAACCTTTGAAATTCAAATAGTCAAGACGCAAGATGCCGGCCAAAGCAGCTAAGAAGGAGAATTTGGATGATCTCAAACAGGAGTTGGACATCGACCATCATAAAATCTCTCCTGAGGATATGTACCAGCGTTTCCAGACACATCCCGAAAATGTAAGTTGTTATTTAGCCATTTAATAGTTAATCCTCATTAATTTTCCTTACTGCTTTCCTGCCAACAGGGTCTGAGTCACGCCAAGGCTAAGGAGAATTTGGAGCGAGATGGTCCCAATGCGCTTACACCGCCCAAGCAGACACCTGAATGGGTAAAGTTCTGCAAGAATCTGTTCGGTGGCTTCGCTATGCTGCTGTGGATCGGTGCTATCCTTTGTTTTGTGGCCTACTCGATTCAGGCCACCACCAGCGAGGAGCCAGCCGATGATAACTTGTATCTGGGTATTGTACTTTCCGCTGTCGTCATTGTGACAGGCATTTTCTCCTACTACCAGGTAAGCGGCGATCTTCAACTGCCTTCAAGTCAGACCTCTTCATATGATATTTGTGTGCTTTGCAGGAATCGAAAAGTTCAAAGATCATGGAGTCGTTCAAGAACATGGTGCCTCAATTTGCCACTGTTATTCGCGAGGGCGAGAAACTCACGCTGCGCGCCGAGGATCTCGTATTGGGCGATGTGGTTGAAGTCAAGTTCGGTGATCGTATTCCCGCCGATATTCGCATTATTGAGGCACGCAACTTCAAGGTAGACAACTCATCGTTGACTGGTGAATCGGAGCCACAGTCACGTGGTGCTGAGTTCACACACGAGAATCCCCTGGAGACCAAGAACTTGGCCTTCTTCTCGACCAATGCCGTTGAGGGTACTGCTAAGGGTGTTGTCATTAGCTGCGGTGATCACACTGTCATGGGTCGTATTGCTGGTTTGGCATCCGGTCTGGATACCGGTGAGACTCCAATTGCCAAGGAAATCCATCATTTCATTCATTTGATTACCGGCGTCGCTGTGTTCCTGGGCGTTACCTTCTTTGTTATTGCCTTCATTTTGGGCTATCACTGGCTTGATGCTGTCATCTTCCTTATCGGTATTATTGTGGCCAACGTGCCCGAGGGTCTTTTGGCCACTGTCACTGTGTGTCTGACCCTGACCGCCAAGCGTATGGCATCGAAGAACTGTTTGGTCAAGAATTTGGAAGCCGTCGAAACACTGGGATCCACCTCAACCATCTGCTCGGATAAGACAGGCACACTCACTCAGAATCGTATGACCGTCGCTCATATGTGGTTCGATAACCAGATCATTGAGGCCGACACCACTGAGGATCAGTCGGGTGTTCAATACGATAGAACTAGCCCTGGATTCAAGGCGCTCTCTCGCATTGCCACTCTCTGTAATCGTGCCGAATTCAAAGGTGGCCAGGATGGTGTGCCAATTCTGAAGAAGGAAGTCAGCGGTGATGCCTCCGAGGCTGCTCTGCTCAAGTGTATGGAACTTGCCCTTGGTGATGTCATGAATATCCGTAAACGCAACAGGAAGATCGCCGAAGTGCCATTCAACTCAACCAACAAGTATCAGGTGTCCATTCACGAAACCGAAGACTCCAACGATCCACGCTATCTGCTGGTCATGAAGGGTGCTCCCGAGCGTATTTTGGAACGCTGCTCGACCATTTTCATCAACGGCAAGGAGAAGGTTCTCGATGAGGAAATGAAGGAGGCATTCAACAATGCTTACATGGAGCTTGGAGGACTTGGTGAACGTGTGCTTGGCTTCTGTGACTTTATGCTGCCCTCCGACAAATACCCAACTGGCTACAAATTCAATACCGACGATATTAACTTCCCCATTGATAATCTCCGTTTTGTTGGTCTCATGTCCATGATTGATCCCCCACGTGCTGCTGTGCCCGATGCCGTTGCCAAATGCCGTTCGGCTGGTATCAAAGTCATCATGGTTACTGGCGATCATCCAATTACGGCCAAAGCTATTGCCAAATCTGTTGGCATCATTTCGGAGGGTAACGAGACCATTGAAGATATCGCACAACGCCTCAACATTCCCGTCTCTGAGGTCAATCCCCGTGAGGCCAAGGCTGCCGTTGTCCATGGTGCTGAGCTCCGTGATGTCTCCGATGAGCAGCTCGATGAGATTCTCCGCTATCATACTGAGATTGTCTTCGCCCGTACCTCGCCCCAACAGAAGCTCATCATTGTCGAGGGTTGCCAGCGCATGGGTGCCATTGTGGCTGTAACTGGTGATGGTGTCAACGATTCTCCTGCTCTGAAGAAGGCTGATATTGGTGTTGCTATGGGTATCGCTGGTTCCGATGTGTCCAAGCAGGTGTGTTTTAACTGAGTTATTGCTTACCAAGTCCAAAAGTTGTTAACATTCTTGTTTTTTACTCTTCTAAGGCCGCTGACATGATCTTGTTGGATGATAACTTTGCCTCCATTGTGACTGGTGTTGAGGAGGGTCGTCTGATCTTTGACAATCTGAAGAAGTCCATTGCCTACACACTTACCTCGAATATCCCTGAAATCTCACCTTTCTTGGCTTTCATTCTGTGCGATATTCCACTGCCATTGGGTACAGTAACCATTCTGTGCATCGATTTGGGCACTGACATGGTAAGTTGGCCTAAATCTCCATCTCCACTTCCCAATCAATTGTATTTAGAGCAAACCACCTAAAATAATCTAAAGTATGTATCTTAAGGCAAGTTAATTGTAATTCAAGACAAGTTTTAGTAGTTTCTTAAGTATTTTGTTATAACTTGTATTGAAATTTGTATAATCCAAATTGGGGATTATGTAATTGTGCTGCCTGATTTGATGTGGCGCACAGATACCGGCGATATCCTTAGCCTACGAAGGACCCGAAGCGGATATTATGAAGCGACGTCCACGAAATCCCGATGTGGATAATCTAGTCAACGAGAGGTAAAGGGATGTTTCCCTACCCCCGCAAGCAAACATAAAAAAAGTACGCTGGAATTAGGCTCGGATTTAAAGAGCGGTTATAGGCTACAAGAACATGAAATGTAGTTTAAGTACTTGTCCTAACACTTGACCCAGTAATCAAATACCAAAAATGACACATTGAATTGTAAAACGTTTCTTTGCTAATATGTATTACCACCTGCAATAATCCAATACTTAGGTGCCAGCCATTTCTTTGGCCTACGAACACGCTGAAGCCGATATTATGAAGCGTCCGCCACGTGACCCATTCAACGATAAATTAGTGAACTCAAGGTGCCAATCAAGTCAATTTATACCTTAACACACACACACACACACACACACACACACACATAAACTAACACACATACAAGCACACTAAACGTTGCCACTTAAAAATAAATGAGTGCAGCGATTTAGTTGCTACCTTCATACTTAAAACTTAAACTAATCGATGTCTGTGTATGTGGCTGGATTGTAATTAGCATAAGCGTAAATCAATGCAACAAAACCCAAAGCAAATAATAATAATTATAATAATACAACCTACTTGCTATACGAAAGCAGCGCAAGCAACTAACTAACAAAGTCGTTCCATAAATTTATGGTTTACTACAACTACTATAAATACTTCTACTAAGATTATTAATCATTCTATATTTATTTTTTTCGATTTCGATTTTTTCGCCAACATTTGTAACATACTCTCTAACTACCCTCATGACTATCATAAAACAGATCAAAAGTCTAATCATTTCAACATCTTTAATGTACATGCTGAATCATCATTACGTTTTATATATGTATATATAATATACATATATTTCTACTGATCTGTATCATAAGTTATTTCAATCTGGCACAAAACATACTCACCCTTCTACTGCCTTTGTGTAAATGGATTAAAGTACCACAAAAAACAATCAAAAATAAAAAATTTAAACTTTAAATCGCCTCTATTCAAAACGCTCTAAATGTTAATTGGTGTGCGTTGTACTTGTTTCATTTACCTTCACCTCAACCCTCACCGAATCCTTCTACAAAAAAGGTTCTTTTGTTGGTGTTGTGTTACAAATCAAATAAATATATTTCCAACAATTTCACAAAATTGGCATTGATCGTATTGTGTTATGTATTTTAAGTTTTCTAAAACTAAAACAAAAAAAATTTAAAAATTATATTAACAAGAAAATTAACCATTGCAAAGTGTTACAAGTAATTTGTATTGGCATTCAAACTAGTTCCAGCAAAACTACCAAAATTAACCTGCACACAAATCGTAGCCACCTTAAAACTAAACTTAGTATAACCTTAACAAAAAAACAAAAAAGAGAAGTTATAATTTAAGTTCAAACTATTTTGGATTGTTTAAACTTTAAGTTATTTAAGTTTGTACAGAATACTTATGTCTGCTCCACTCTAAACCCAATTAAACTCATTTACATTTACCCGCCTAAGTTAATGTTTAAGAATGTTCCAAAGTCGATAACGATCAAAGCGATAACTCGTTGATAAGTTATCGACCGTGTCAACGATAGGTCTCAGCAGCTGTACCAAAATGGACTTGCAGTTCTACGTTGTCTAATTTTGTTGTACCTTTTTTTTTTCGATTTCCATTTCCATTTGGAGAATGAGACAGTTTAGTCGTGCGGAAAACCATATATTTTAGTCCATAATTTATCATATTTATTTTCCATTTATTTTATTCCACAAACGGTTAAACACGCTTGCACACTTAGGTGCCAGCCATTTCCTTAGCCTATGAGACCGCTGAATCCGATATTATGAAACGCCAGCCCAGGAATCCCTTTCAAGATAAGCTGGTCAATGAAAGGTAAAGTTTTTTTCTTTGTGATACCCAAAACAGAACAATAAAAACAGCTACCAAGAAAGTAAAGAACTAAAAGAAACGAGAAAAATAAAGAGAAACACACACGAAACATACAAAACGTAAAAAGTAAAAGTGAGAGGTCAAAAAAAAAAAAAAGAATCAACAAATTTTTTGTTATCAACTTCTACTATTTGTGCAAAAAATAAAATCACAGCAGTAAACATTTATCGATTCCGACACATACTTAAAGTAAAAGTAAATCAAAAATTCATTATAAATAGTTTGAATAGTGAAATGCAATTTAAATTTTCGTATAAAGTACATTTTTCGGTCCAGGACTTTAAAAGCAAAGTACGCTTTCTTTGATAATGATATTTCTTTAAACTCTCTTGTCTAACTACTAAACTAAAAACTACGAATTTTCAATATTTTAAATTAGCTTCAACTATTTAATTAGCTAATTTTTACTTTTGACATTTTGTTTAAGTGTTGTTTTAGCTTTTTGCATTATTTATCGTTTAAATTTTGTCTAAATCTACTTAAAAATTGTTTCAATTTTTTTTATGTTAAATGTTTTATGTTTTTATTTTCAATTGGACAATTTTCTTGAATTTTTGTTATATGTTTTTATGTTTTCTTTATGTTTAGCTTTCTATGTTCTTCTACAAGTTAATTAATGTTTCGACATCAGCTAGTTAAATGTTTAACCTTCAATTAACGTAATGTTGGAATTTTTCTAGTTTTTTTTCATTATTTCTCTTTCAACTCTCTAATTTTTTAAAAGATTTTATTGTCGATATAAAGCACTTCCAGCTGAACTAGTAAAACATTTCCAGACTTTTCTGCTCTTTGAAAATCAAATTGTTTAAACACCGGGCGTTAGGCCCAATAAATAATAGGACTATATACAATACTTTTATTGATTTTCTTACAATTTTTTAATCATTCTTTGATTGTTTTTTTCTTATATATTTTTCCTTAATATTTGTTGTAATTTGCGCTCTTTATATTGCAATGATATAATACTATATACAACTTATATGCGCATTCTCGTATACTACATAGCAAGAACTTAATCATGTAATTTCAATATATTTTTTTTCGCAAACTTTTAACTAATATAAAAAACAAAGACTACTTAAAAAGAACCACAAAATGAACACAAAGAAAAACTATTTATTCTGGCGATATACATATATTTATTGATTTCTTCAGAGCATGATTAAAATGCCCAACAACAACAATGTGACTGAATGCACTTGAAAAAAAAAAACTACACTGGGAAAAACTGAAACGCCAAACACTTTCGACCACTTTGCCGTCTGCCTTCTACCGTCTTTCGTCACTTGGCCAAGATTTGTAGCTTATTCTTCATTTTTTTAAAAGACAAATTCACTAGAAATGATTTGTATTTGGCGTGCTTCCTTATATGCTTCCTTTTTGGTCTCTCTTGCTCTTCTACTCAAAATATAGTACGACTTCTTCTACTTCTTCCTCTTGGGTACTTTCACAATTCCAAGTCTTTCTAATATCATATGATTTCTATGCTTGTAACTTACACACACACACACACATTTAAAACGCCTCTTCTTCGACTGTGTGACTTTTGCCTCTCTGCAGAAGTCTCTCTTTTTGTTGCCTCTTTCTCTCGCTCTCTTTAGTCCATTTAGAAGGTAAGTGAAGCTGACTACGTCGTTGTTTTTATCGCCAAATCCACCCAACAACTAGAAACTCTGCTGAATAATTACATCTATGTGCTAGTGCAGGTTTAATTAAATTTAGTGACTTCTATTTTTAAAACTTTCTCAGTACTTAAACTTAAACTATTGTATTTTGAATTAAATGCATTTCTAGCAGTTGTTCATTCCATTTACAGTATGGGTACTCCACTCTGAGTACAATTAGTCGTAAACATTCGTATTCATCAAGCACTCATTCAACGAATCTTTTGATCGCCCAATCAATCAATCGCCTTCATAACAACAAAACTTTCATTTGATTTGTAGTGAAACGAAATCCTAAAAACAAATCACATTTAATTTTTATGGTCACCTCAAAGTGTCCCCCAAAGTTTTCTCTAGTCTTAACATATTACTACTACTTTAAACTTACTATATATATATAATTTATATATAAAGCAATATTTAGTGCAAGTTAAGTTCTAAGCAAAACTCTTTACTCTTATCAAACAAGTTTTGTTACTTGGGTGCTAATCCTTGCTCCCCAGTGTAGATATATAGCTTCTTAAGTACGCAGGAGCTAAATACTTGTACAACCACAACAACAACAACAACAACAACTACTACTACTATAATATATCTATATATATATATTTAATATCAACATCAAGCAGAAATGTAACAACTTTGACACACTCTCTTCAACACTGTGTAACGCTCTATACTTATCTCCCCCCTTCTATCTAAGTACTATTATATTTAATTTAAACAACAAAGAACCACAACAACAACAACAACTACAACCATTAATACTGTCTTAGCGAATATTAATTAGCATATTTAACAAGTATTTATTATATACTATATGCTGCCAGATACAGATTATTCGTCAACTTTAACCAAGATTTTCCTTTTTCATATTTTTCCCCCACAATTTTTTTCAAACTTTTATTATGTCTTTCTTTTTGATTCAATTCAAAATAATGCACATAAAAAACCAACCAAATAACAAACAATTAAAATATAAATATTAAAAAAAAAACAAAACAAAAATATATATAATTATAATACCGCAAGATTCCGGCGATTTCACTCGCTTACGAGCAAGCCGAGAGCGATATTATGAAGCGTCAGCCGAGAGATCCATACCGCGACAACTTGGTGAACCGCAGGTCAGGAAAAATTTAACAAAAACAAAAAACAAAAAAAAATAAATAAGAGTTGTTTACTTTTAGTTGTTTAGTTACAAATACTAGAAAATGAACAAACATGCAACCATCTTTTATACTATATTTAACTTTTCCAATTTGACATTTGAACTATGTTTGAGTTGTGTGTGTCGCGTTCCCCTTTCTCCCGCAATTTGGCCAAACAATCAATTATTCTATTTCAAATTCTAAACACACAAAAATTATAAAACTAAAAAACAAAATAATGCGATTGTTTGTTCGTTTGCTGATGCATCATTTATTTATTTTTTGTGTTCGTTTCAGTCTATTTAAAACAAAGTTCTTGTCCTTAACTTTTTTTTTAATTTATAAAACAAACAAATGATTATTTGAACTCTAAATGTGGAATGACAAATTTTTGATTGTATTTTCGAAATTCTAAAATGTTTTCCAAATTTTTAATAGAATTTACTTATGTGTTGAAAAAAAAAAAAAAAAAAAGAGAAACCTTTCCCATTTATGTCTTACTGTCATTTAATTTTTATTATTACCAGATATCAAATCAATGTGCATCAATGTTTGTGTGTTAATCGCACAATCTTCAATAATTTGACACAAATGACACTCGATTTGTGTGAATACGTCCAATATACATATATATAAATATATATAAATAGAGTACATATATATAGTATTTGGATCCAATCGTTCAAGTCTTCAGTTGTAGTCGCAAATACGAAAACGAAGCTTTTAGCCATTCTGTTGGGAATAGCCTTTGGCCAAAACAAACACACACACACACACATACTTACATTAAAACATACACAAGACTTTTCATATTAACTTGGTTAATACAACAACAGACAACAACTATAACAATAACAACAACAAATTGACACAAATCTCAGCTTTCTGCTCTGTTACTTTTTAGCCCAGTTAGTGCGTTACTTGTAGTTGAGTTTGTTCAAGTCAATAAGCAAAATACAAAACTTTAAAATACCTGCTTGAGTTGTGTTCTACGTAGATAAAAAACAACACCCATTATTCACATGTATCAATCAGTATCAATCTCAATCTCAATCTCAATCTGTGTGGACCTTGTCTGGTTCCCAACCAAATTCGCAGTAAGTCTCAATGTGGGCTCGGTTCTAAACAACGAAAATCAGCAACAACTACGACAACCCAAAACCAACAAGAAAAATGGATTTTCTGCTAAAACAATATTAAATTTGATAAACAATTATTATTATTTTATGATTAATTTTAAGTCTATGTAAACTGTATGTTTTTTGGATTACATTTCGAATGTTTTCCCCAATTCGTTTTATGTTTCTATGTGTAAGTTTCCATTTTGTTAATTTAAACTTAAGTTGATTACTGTAAAAAAAAAAACATAAACAAAAACTTCTTCTTTAAGCGTAAGTAAATGTTAAATTGGTACAAAAACCAAAACAATAACGACAAAAAATACCAGTTAGTTGCATTTGCTTGAACTACGTTTTGTGCTTTTAGTTTTTATATAGTAACACCAGCAATTTGCATGTTTAACTGTTTATATATATGTAAATTTAATGGTAGCTACTTAGTTGGCATGTTAATAATCCACCGTACACCCAAAATAGAAACTAACAATACGAACTTTGCTTTTCACCTCATCTTCTTAAAAGATGTTCTCAAAAACTTCAAAAACAAAGAAATCGAATCTTTGCCTTTCACGCTTACATTGAACGCGCGCTAAAAAAAACTAAATTCAATTCGCTCAAAACACAATCCACGCTATATAATGTAAAGCCTAACACATTTTAAACTAAATAGGAACACTAAAAAAAATACATTTGCTTAAAAAAAACTAAACGAAAACTACATTAACTGAGCTTAAAGGTATTGCGGTTACTAACTTTGCATTAAAGTTGAAATTTAAAACTTTTGTTGGTAAAAGGTTTTTGTTAAGAAAAATATTCTTTATACTCTCTATCTTTTCCTTTATGTAAATGCTTTGGTTAACAAAAACCTTGACCAATTTGCTTAAACTTGGCCCAATCCTTAAAGCTCACAATGCAGTAACAAGCAGTGTCTTGTATTTGAGAAACCAAATGACATCAACAATTACCACACATAAAAAATAATTAACTTTTAAAGTTTGTTTAACGATCCTTGTCTAACGAAACTGTTTTGCACTTTTCATTGTTCTGGCCTTTTGAAACTGGTTAAAACAGATTGATTTCCATGGCCTATGGACAAATTGGTATGATCCAAGCTGCTGCCGGTTTCTTTGTCTACTTTGTGATTATGGCTGAGAACGGTTTCCTGCCATTGAAACTGTTTGGCATCCGTAAGATGTGGGACTCCAAGGCCGTCAACGATCTAACTGACTCGTACGGTCAGGAATGGGTGAGTCTTTCTTTTTTTACATATATATTTAAAACGGTTTAATTTTATTATGAATTTTATTGTAGACCTACCGCGATCGCAAGACTTTGGAATACACCTGCCACACTGCCTTCTTCATTTCGATTGTGGTTGTGCAATGGGCCGATTTGATCATCTGTAAGACGCGTCGTAACTCCATCTTCCATCAAGGCATGCGCAATTGGGCCTTGAACTTTGGCCTCGTTTTCGAAACGGTTCTCGCCGCCTTCCTCTCATACTGCCCCGGCATGGACAAGGGTCTGCGCATGTACCCCCTGAAGTAAGTTTCAATGAATTCTTCTTTCACTCGTCGTTTACTTTAATTGTATCATATTTTTATGTTTACAGACTCGTCTGGTGGTTCCCAGCCATTCCATTCATGTTGGCCATCTTTGTCTATGATGAGACACGTCGTTTCTACTTGCGTCGCAATCCCGGCGGCTGGTTGGAGCAGGAGACATACTATTAAACACTTACACACAGCCACGCCCACGTCTACACCTACACCTACAACCCACACACACACACACCCACACACATCTACACGTACGACACAGATTCAGCAAAAGCAACAAATAGTAATTGTTTATTTACCACAAAGTGCAACCACAGCGATCACAGTTACCTGTGTGGCTGGCTACAACAACAACAACAACAACAACAACTGTAATTGCAACCGCAACAACAACAACAAGAGCAACAGCTATAGCATAAAACATATTGCAATATGTTTTAGAATTTTAATTTAATTATTTAAAGTAAAAACAAATGAAAGAAAACAAAATGCAAGCGATAATTATTTTAAACGTTTAAGTAAATTTAAATTATAAATTAAAACTATAAATAAGATTTAAATAAAAATAAAGTAAAAACTTTCAACAAAAAAAAAAAAAACCAAAAAACCCAAAAAAAAATAAACAATAAATCGAAAAACAAACAACAAAATTTCGAAACAATAACAAAATGAACCCACAAGCAGAAAATAAAAACACAGCAAACAATAACCTAATAATAATAAAGTTTTTAGTAAAATTATTTAACAAATGGCATAAACAAAACAATAAAACAACAATATTCAAGTAAACAACAAAAACAAAACAAGAACAAAAAAAAACATAAACAACGCAAACAGCGCAAAGAAACAAAAGCAAAGCTAAAGCGCAACTAACATTAATAATATTAACATACCTACTCACACATACACACAACACACACACATACACCACACACAACGCATGAAGAGACAAATTATATAAGAAGTTTAGAAAAATTAAAAAAAAAACTAAAACGAAAATTTTGACAAAAAACAAAACTAAAGAAAAGAAAAAAGCAAAAAGAAAGATGAATAATTTAGAGTAGTTACAAAATAAGCAGAGACGAAGCGAAGATAAACCAAGAATTAAACAAAGAACAAACAACAAACAACAACAAAATGCAAATGAAAACACACAGAAACAGAACAAGAAGAACAAGAAAACTTTCGAAATATTTGTGAGGCAAACCGTGAAACCGAAAAATATAAAACTATAAATAAAAACAAAAGATTACAAATAATTCAACAAATTGAAATAAACGAATAAAACTCATAGTAAATAACAAAGAGGCAACACAATTATTATAATTGTTTATATATATACACATATATTATATGGAAAACAAATTGATTATACATATATATACATATATGTGTCTGTATATGGGAGCTATACAATACTTACACCAAAAAAAATGATAACGAACCTACCAACTGGCGAGCAGGAGACGAGGAGAGCGGGTTGAGCAAAGAGCGGCAAAGAGCCAAGAAGGGAGAAGTGGAGAAGCAGAGGGGAAGAGTAGTGAAGAGATGGGAGTGGTAAGGGTTAAGGGCAGAGCGCCATGGATGCAGTTTGAAATTTGTTATATCACATTTGAGTAAAAGTTTATAAAAGCCATAAGACATAAAATATAATATTGTGCTTTATGTGCATTTTAAGCCCCAACACACACAATCGAACCCCCACACACACATGCACACACAGACGAGCAGCATTTTGGCTGCTTGCAGGGCCAGCTTAGGGCCAAATCGATGTGTGTGTGTGTGTAGCCACGCCCACAAATTGAATGTTTGTAACGTTTTACACTCGGCACAGCGCGACCCAGAGCGGTGCGACAAGCCCAAGGCAGTAGCTAAAAGTATTGTGTGTTTGTTTAAACTTTCGCTTTTCACACACACACACACACACAGACACCCCCTGTCCCATACACAGCAACACACTAACGTGCTGATAGCTGGCCATAAGCTCTAACAGGGCTTAGATACAAAATGCCAACTTTATTGGCCGCACTTGACTAATTGAAAATTTGTGAAAATTGTGAAAATGTTTAAATCAATCACTCAGTTAGTCACACCCACACACACAACTGCAGAGACATGAATCCGCCGCTGCTTTTCAAACTGTTTTCAATTTGTTATTTTTTTCATTATGATTTAATGATGTTTTTAATGATCATTGACATTGAAATTAATGATACTGATTGCATTATGGCATGTTAGTTATGACAAACAAAACAAAATTATTATTAGTTGTTAAACAAAAATTATATTGAATAATAATAATAATAATAATAAATATTATTAATAACAATGTTCATTGATCATGAATGTTGTTGATGTGAAAGTGAAACTAAGGTAAAAAACGAAAACGATTATGAAAAATTTAAACAAAATGAAAAACCTATAAGAAAACAAAATGGAAAACCATATAAATGCATAATGTGAACAAAACAAATATTTATAAAGAAAGTAAAACAATTCTATAAACGTTCTCGAAGCTACAATGATAACTTGAATAATTTGTCAAGGAACAAGCAGAAAAACAAAACAAAACAAAAGAAAAGAAACCTACAAATTTGCATACGATATAATATGTAACAACAACAACAACAACAAAACCAAAAACATGAGAGTAAACATTTTTAATTTTTTGTTCTTTCGCCCTCCGCTGTAAATGTATTTGTAGATTTAAACAATGATTAAAATAAAAAACTACATAAATAAAACTTAAAAAAAAAAAACAAAATTCTTGTTTTAATTGTGTTGGAAATAGAAAAGTTAAAGGCATTTGTTTATTACAGATACAGGAGATAAGTGGACTTAATCTGACTGATTCAATTTTGAAAGTTTTCATTAACTTTTGTAGATTTTGCTAAGTTTTTCTTCAAATGAAGAAAAAATGAAATGCAGTATACAATTATTGAAGTGTTTGTCTATCAATTTTGGATCACAATTTGCGGTTTTTTGACCCGCATAAAACCAAATTGTGGATGCTTATTAGTAAGCTAGTGAGTCATTTTAAAATACATACAGGTTTTTTTTCAATATATTGTTTTTGTAATATATAATGCACATTTTCCAGACGCTGCTTGCATATTTATGAGTAAATTTATTAAGCTTAAAAACAAAACTTGCATATATAAATGAAAATCATAGGTATTATCTGTGAGGAGCACAGAATGTTCTTCATGCCGAATATGCCGCTGTGGAGAAGCGCACAAAGTAGAAATAAAAAAATGAACAAGACCTCTTTTCCAATAGACTTAACACGGGCGACAAAAACTTGCGCGCTTGCTTGTCTAAGAAACGTTGGTGAGTGAGCAAGGAGCCAGGCACCCCTACCACACCGTGCCACCACCCGCTGCCGCTGGATACCCCACTGTTTCTGCCGCTGTTCACGACAGCAAAATTTCACCTCATCCCACCACAGTTGCTTGCACACACACACATAACGATGAGGCGCAGCAACTGCTGCATTAAGAGTGGAAAGAGTAAGAGAGGGGGATGGTAAGCCAGAGAGAGAGAGAGAGAGAGAGAAAGCTCCACTACTGTTATCGTTGGTCGTGTTCCATTTCCAAATTGTTTCTTATCCTGTGCACCGTTTGGATTGTTATCTATGTCGGCGTTTCATGCTCATGCGTCCCATAGCCGCGACACGAATCGACTTCGGATAGCGGACAACCCGAACGATTCGTTCGGCAGTCGGGCAATGGGTTATTCGGTTAATGTTTCGGCAATGCCAGCGACAGTCTTTCATTATCCGGCGAACGAGCGTGTTACGTTTTCGCTAGCTACGCAACAAACTACGCAGCCAACAACAACAAAAGCAGCAAATACATTAACCATAACAACAAAAATTACAACAACAATACGAAGAAGAGAAACAAATGGAAAAGCCGTTAGCTGTTGTGTTTCGCTATTTTTAGTGCCGAGTGTTTTACTATTTTTACTACAATTCGGCACACACTCACAGACAGACACACACTCGCACATTCTCTCACATATGCGACAAATGAGAACAATAATAACAAATAGATTTCTGTCTGCAGAAAGTTTGTTCCACAAGAAGTCAACTGTTTAAAATTAAAATATTTGCGGTTGTTAACTCATTCGCAGCTTACAAAAAGTGTTTTGTGTCAGTGTGCGGCAATAACAACAACAACAACAAGAAGAACTGCATTAGCGGGCAACCGAAACTAGGCTAAATAGCCTTGCATATTTTTGGGCTCACTCACATGCAAAAACAAACACACAGCGCACAAACACACACACCCAGAGGACTCTCACACACAGACAGGCAGGCTGACAGACATCGAGAGGCGGAACGGACACAGGTCGGCGACATTTGAACCTGCTGACCGCCAGGCCGTGCTCTCAGTCGCTGTTGTGCCTATTCCTCTACACTTTTTTTTTGGCAACGTGAGATGAAAAATGTGCAATAACACGCCAACTACAACAGCAACAACAACAACAACCACCACTGCAACAACTACAACCAGAAGAAGCACAGTGATACAAATTTGAACAAACCGCAGCAAACAAAGAACACGCTAAAACGAAAGGGGCAAAAGAAAAAGAGTTCAGCCTCAGCATTTCGTTGATGCTGTGCACTTGCTGTGTGTGTTTGCGTGTGTGTGTGCCGTGCTCCATGTACAGTGGTGCAGTGCTGGTGCAATAGTGCAGTTCAACAGCCCCCGGGCGCTGAAAATTTGTTGGCTAGAACTGTAACTGTAACTGAAGCTGAAGCTGAAACTGAAGCTGAATCTGGTGCCGGGCTGCAGCTCGTAAGCGTTCGCTACTTGCCTCGTACCGGCTTCGTGTGCGCTTGTATGCGGTGTGTCTGTGTGCACGCGCGTGTGTGTATGTGTGTGTGTGTATTCTGCAGCAGCCACCGCAGCTCTGCAGCAACGAAAATTGTGTCAGCAGCAGTAGCACCAGCAGCGACAGCGGCAGCATCTTCTGCAGCAGGCCGTCTGGCGCCTTCGATGCTCAGCACAGCAAACCGGTAATTTATACAGTCTATTTATTTATTTTTTTTAACTTTATATATACACAAATTTATCAGTTGACATCTAGTTACAGCTGGTTGGACTTATGTATGCAGCACCTTCGTTAGAACTAACATTACGCATACGCCCTGAGCTTACCTTGACAACGCTGCCACCAAAAGCGTTGGACGCGTGACATTTGCCAGTTTTTTATTTTTCTATTTTGTAGTTGTTGTTATTATTGTTGTTGTTATTGCTGTTGTTTCCATTTTGCTATCGATTAAGCTTAGTCTCGATTCTCTAGGTCGCTTTTGTCTTTGTCCTTCCGCGTCTTTCTTGCCGTGTGTTTTTGTGCGTGTTTCGCCCACTGCAAATTAGTTGCTTTACTTTTGGTCTACAACTTTATGAATGCAATGTTCGCTGTCTTGGGTTGAGCTGTCCATTAAAAGCACTAGTTTTGACAGCAATTTCAGGACAAATCTCGACATGAGTTAAAAATGGCAACGAAAGGACTTGAGCAACAAACAAAAAGTCGATTAAAAATAACAAAAATATCCTTAGCTAATGGAAGTTATTTTTTTAAAAATATTTTTTTAATTTAATCTGGGGAATTTTGCAAGATTAAAACTTTATTTATTTCAAGAAAGTACCAAATTCATGAGAGTGCTATGGTAACCCATTTGTGGATTAGTTTATTTGCATTTTTGCAACCTTTTAAGCTTAAAACTATGGCAAATTTAAACTCATTCCTTTTTAGTGAATTTTAAAGTATTTTCTGTTTATACTTTTCATTTTAACAGATGACAACTTTTGATTTTGTGTGCAATTTCTAAGTTCTATTACTTTTTTTAAGAGATACAATTTTCATTGTTTAACTTTGATCATTGTTTGTCCCTTGTTCTCTACGCTTTGTCCATTGCTCCTGTGTCAATACAAAATACTCAGTCAATACTCAGTCTATTTTGTATTTCAGGTCGCTGCTGCGTACGAGAATCGCTTGTCATTCAGTCAACAGAATTTTCACATTTTACCATTTTCCCTTTTACCCACTTTCATTTCCCTTCATATTTTGGTAGCCTTTATTTCATTTATTCGAGTGCTTTGTTTGAGTTTCTGTGAGCATTTAACCCATTAAAATGCCCGGCACATTCTCAATTGTATAACGCTTCATTTTGTACTATTGTAGAACTTATCGAAAGTCACACTCCTGTTTGCCATAGCTTAACGCAACGCACCGCAGCGCGACGCGACGCAAATTTCCATTCAAGTTGTATGACAATAGACAAGGAAAATGCCCCATTGGCAGCAGAATTTGCATTGTTTGGGCCCGCATTTGGATCGATTTCGATTATATCCATTAACTGCCAAGTCTCATGCTGATAAATAATTTGAGCTTTCAACTACAGAACTTATTTGTATGAAAGATAGCATTTATACAAATTACGGTATAGATTTTCAATTAAGTTATCAAAACGTGTTGAAAATATCACAAATATATCTGTCAATCTACTCAGCTAAAGTGGAGCTACTCAAGCTGAAGCAACACTTTTTTATGCAGTTATACTCTGTAGTTGAGTTGTATTGTTTTTGAATGTGGTAAATTGCTGGGAAAGTAATAACAGAGTCTCTGAAATGAAGTCAATTTAGACCAAAATTTAATGAAATGTTTTTTTCACTTGCTGTTACTGAGTAACACGCTGTTGTGTGTGCTCTACACTGCACTTTTCCGACATGTTCATCTTCATGAGCTTCATTTTCTCAGTCTGAAATGTGGCTTGTACCTGTTCGGTGCTTAAAGAGCTTAAAGCAAAGTGCTGGACACTTAAACGCTTTTGATATGCATATTCATGTGAAGAGACTTTCACACTTGCGTCTGTTGCAGTCAACATGTTAGTGTTCTTTTCACGCCCACAATAAAAAACCAATGCAACAAAGTCTTGACTAAATATGCATGCCACAAATACACCAACAAAGTGCCCACCTACGCCGCTGCCACGCCATGCAACAGCTACAGCATTGTAAATTTCATAAGCTTGCAAAACGCCAACAGGCTGCTGGCGACCAGCAAAATCTATTTAATCGCATGAAGCATTTGAAGGCGTATCGTACACATGGCGTATGAGCAATCAGAATACTCAGTCAAAACAGCAACTGGAGTTGCAGTTGCAGCAAAACTTTGCCACTGGCTGTCGAATGGAATGAATACTTCAAGCGTAAATTTTGCACAGTGACTCGCAGTGAAAAATCAAAAACACGCTCACTAGTCAGAAGCTTAGTCATTTGCCACGCCCACACGCAGAAAATCCACAGATTGGGAATATACACACTTTTCTTTATTTTTTTTCTACTTCTCTTATGTGTGCAAGTGCAAGCATTTTTCATTTTTTCCATTTCTATGCTAAATTGTTCGTGTGTTGGCTGAATTGCGCATACGCCTCGTAAAATCCTGAACTGAAAACTGCTGGCAATTTGATTAAAGCGCGAGAGTCATAAAATACAGAGGATATGATGGTAAAAATATAAGGATTTTCTTAATCCCAGTAGCCAAGCTGAAGATAACGTTACGGAGAAAAGGAAAGTTAAATTTAGGAAACTGAAACAGAAATGGGAAAATTCCAATTTCAAGTTAATTTTGAATTTGCAAAAGAATTTCATTAAGCACACAAAGTCTAGGCCAGGTTTTATTAGTTAAACAGGTATACACGTTCTAAACATAACATTATGAATTTCGTTTACTTATTTATAAATTCAGCAAACGAAAATAAAAATCGATTGCGGGCAGAGAATACGTATACACTTAGACCCTTTCGATGGCTATAAAAATGGAACCTGCTTGGCAATTAAATTGGCAGAGCATTGTAACGGGATGCCGCTGATGAAAGCAACAGAAAATAATAAAAATCTTATAACATAAAAATTCCATAAAAAAATGTAACGAGAAAAATCACAAAAAAATAAACATGGCGAGGACAGCATTCAAGTCAAACAAAAGCAAAGAAATCAAAAAAATAAGGCAAAAAAAAGGACATTGCTTGGCGTGAAAGGAACAAGCTATGAAGATATGATGAGACAAACATATCTACAAGTAAATCACAAACAACACGCACACCTGTATCAGTAGCTGTGTAAAAAAATGAATCAACGAGTCGAAGCACGGAAACCAGAAGTGAAAACCTTTAATTTTCTTGTTTTTGCTGCGTTGGAGGGAGTATCGTGTTCTCCTTCGACCGGAAAATTCATTGACAGTGTGCACAAAAGCAAAAGGAAATGATAATTTTCCGCACAACAGAGACACACACACACATACATACAGAGAGAGGCACACACATGGAGATAGGGAAAGCGTGTCTTAGATGATGTCAACTGAAGGCAGCTGACTTGATGCTGATGTTCACTTTAATTATCTGCAAACTCAATTGAAATGCTTTTAACTTTGCTCTGTTTTAGATTACAAATGAATTCAGTTCCATTTGACAGCATAATTCAACTCGTATCCCTACAAGAACACACACAACTCTCTTACACACACTTGAGTGTCTTTAATTAAATCACATTAATTTCGCCAACGAGTTGAGCATTTTAATGAACTGACAGTTGAATCAAATTGAGCTCCATAAACACCATTTAATAAATAACTTGGGCTAATTCATAAGTTTCTGGTTACGCATTTCTTTTTAAATCCATTTTGTATTCCAAGAAAATAATAAACTGATTACGACCGAATTTCTAAGATAAAGCTTGGATTAAACAGCTGTACTTGGCCTGGTTGTCTGCTGGAAAAACATTTAAACAGAATTCCATAAAGCTGAAATAATTCAGCTTGTTTTCTTCTAAGAATGTCATTGGCTTTTCAGTGGGTTACAAAAAATTCTTATGGACTTGTAGTTGATAATTAATGAATCATTTGAAATTTACGCATGTTTAATGACGATTTTATAAATAAACTCTATCAATCTGTCAGTCTGTCTGTCTGTCGGTCTGCCTGTCAATATTGTTGAATTTTCCAACTGTCTGTTTAAATAATTTTCATTCTGAAGCTGGCGTAATTATTCAGTTCAAGGAATTTGAGTCAGTTTTTTTGCTGTGCGCGTAGAAAAGGAATTTCTGCTGCTGAGCTGAAAATAATTAATGAACCAAGTTTTAATTTAAACATATTGATCCAGTCCTTAAGAATATTTTACAGTTCGACTTAATAGTGATTTGTATTAAATTTTCTACTAGTTAGAAATATGAAAGTCTTTAAATTAGGCAGCTTGAAGTCTAATCTTGGCTTGTCAAAGTCAACAATTTCACTTTGCATTCACCTTTCAACTTCTCTGTATATCTTAGCCCTACTCTTGGCTGTTATTGCAGTTTGTATTAGCCTTTGACAGCAACGCAGTTAGTTGAGTTTATGCTAACCACAAGGATGGCACATTCAACGTGAATCAGAGTCCTTTAACAGCTTCAATGGTTGCTTAAGATAGCTATGAGTGTCCTGAGACCATTTGCAATTTTCATGCCTTTATGGAATGTATAAATATAAATTGCCTGATATCAACTGCAGTGGAAAATCCACCGTAGAGTCAACAATAACCAATAACTGGTCGACTTGTTGACGCATTGACAGTTTGACGGCTCGATTGGCGGACTGTCAGAATGTCAGACTGTTGGATAGTCGACAGTCGCTTAGTTGAGCGAAATATTTGTCGAGTTGATTGCAGCATCAGCAGTTTTTGTGTATTGTGTTGACCATTGGACTGTGATTGATTGATTGACTGATTGATTGCTCGTTCGAACCGTAGGCAATAGTTTAGTTCATCCACAAACAATGGCGACACACTGAGCATTTCATCATTCATCCCAACAGCTGCCCTAGACATACACAGAAGATTTTTTCTTAAAAGGATGAAGCAAGTTATTCCTACAGGATTGAATCCTTGAAGGTTGAGAATGAAAAGTTTGCTTACCGAGCGGAAATTCAAGTTGCAACAGGACACACGGCACAACCGAACAACCGCACAACCGCATCGGAAGTAGAAGTTGGGAAATAGTTTTAGTTTTGCCGCTTTTGATATGGCTGACAACTGGTCTTGGCTATCTTAACCACGGCTGACACGGGACTGCGTCCTATCAATGCCTGACTTCTGCTAACGTGGCCAAGATGGCAACATGGTAAAATGGTGTCGAATGCTGCCCGTTAAATGAAATAGCGCAAAAATCAATATAAACATTTGCTGTCACGAGCATACGTAATAATCATTTCTATATATTTTATATATAAATGTGTTTATATACGTTTCAGTTATGAGTTTCACCCACCTACCCCCCTGTGCGCTCTTACATTTCACTACCCCCCTGTGGCATTTCCCGCTTGCTGCCAATAAATCATAGCAAAACACACAGAAGCTGGTCAAACGCAACATTTTGGCGTTGTTGTGTGTTGTATGTTATATTTAATGGCTACTGCGATATGAAATCAAATCAATGTCATCATGACCCGAGGACATAAATGGACGACTTGTCTGTGTTATGATATGATTCTCATCTGCGTTGCTGGTTTTCGACAAACCCTTCGGCGTATTTGACCTTTTCTGCTAAACTTTCCACCCAACGAGCCTAATGATTCAGAGAAAACCAACAAATGACTTGACTAAATTACAAGCCATTTCAATTAAAGCTGAATAAAATATTAGCTGATTCTTTACAATATTTTTACATTTACCTATCGATTTTGAATAGAATAGAATTTATATTTGTATGCCTCAATAGAGTTTACCTGGCGAGTTCTATACAAATATAAGTAATTGCCAGGAAAAGCCTTTTGAATGCTAAAATTTTGTATAAGCAGCTTGAAAATTATTTCATTTAACTGTGATTTTAACATTTTGATGTATTTTTTAACTGCTGCTGAACCAACTCAAAATTTAAAGACTCTTAATAAAGCTATTTTCATTATTTAAAATACAATAAAAGACAATATTGTAATTATTATCCTTTTTTTTTGGCTTTCAACATTATCAGTTAAAAAAGCATAAAAAATACGAGCGGTTTAAACATTTTTTATAACCATAAACGAGCTTAATGTGGTAATCATGATTTAGTATTATATTTAACGAGTCATTGTTTTTTATTAAAGCTTATTTTTGGTAGAGTCTCAGCTCTTTAAACACTTAAATACAACATGTTTATAAACTTATTGTACCTTCGAGTAACAGTTTAATATTCGACATGTATCTGTTTAAATTTTGAGATGTGTGTTATTTTGTAAATGTCATCTAAACTTAAAGTAAATTGAGTTCATTATAATGCCTGTAATCTGGCAAGTTTTCGCTGTATTGTCATGCGGCAAGAAATATATGAGCACAATATTTAAATAAACACTTTTTGTAGCTGATAAAGAGTGTAAATGGCGTTCGCACAATCAACACACCATTAACTTCACACCCCCCGTATCCCGCGGAGAACTTGCAAAGAACGCGGGTTGAAGCAATAACAATGTGTTGCATACTTTTCAGGCGGCTGCTGCTGCTTAACGGCCTGCTTCCGGCATGTTGCCCCTTGGGGCACAACTACACTGACACACACACAGCTACACAAAAGACACCCATATGTGTCTCTATATGTGTGGGGCAAAACTTGGTGTCAGCCACAGCTGCGGCAATGGCAGTGGCAGGCAGCAACCCAAGCAACTCGAGCAACAATTGCAGTTGGTAATCCATTGTCTGTGGCCAACTATTAAAATTTGTAACTGGCATTTGGCGAACGCCATAAACAGTCATAAGCTGAACGTGCTGTGTGTAGCGCAGTGTTGTCACAATTTAAATGGCCAAAAGGTTATTTTACCATAAATAGTTTTTGTTACAAAAGGGCTAAAAATATAATTGATAAATGCTTTTTAACATGTGCTATAATTTGAGAGACTGTAACTATAACTTTAAGTTAAACAAAAACTAATTGTTTAATAGCTAGTTTTCTAACCATAAAAATTTATATAATATTTACGGGTTTTTAAACTATAAAATGTTTAAATGTAGCTATAAATTAGCTAAAAATCCCACGACGCTGTCAAGTGTGAGTGTGCGTGTATTTGTGCAGTTTGCGACATCTTTTTTAAAATGGCATGAAGTAAACATATAAATAAATAAGAGCTCAGACATGTATGTAAGCAAGACAATCTGACACTTAGTCATAAAGGACGATATTGTTAAATAATAAACAGTTTAGCACTGACAGCAGACAAAACAGGCGTGAAAATGTAAAAGCAAGCCGATAAGGTTAAAGAATGAGGTGTAAAAGGTAAGGGAGGGAGTAAAGATGGGGATAAAATGGTGTTAGAGGGTTGTGTGTACGCATTCAACTGTCAACAGTAACGATATCCATCTAAGCTTATACAACCAAAGGGAGACAGAGACGGAGATAGATAAAGTAAGAGAGAGAGGGAGACAGAGACAGCGTCAAGGCATTCCAAATCGACGACTTCCATAACGACCGTCGTCAAAGTTGTTGTAGCACAGCAACAACGCCAAAATGTGTCACCAATAAATAAAAGGCAACAGCGGCGAACAGGAAAATGTGCTGACAACAACAACTGCTACCAAAGCCCAGAGATGTTGTTGCTACTTTTCCATCTTCTTCTCCAGCATTAACCATTTCATTTGGCATCCCATAATCAGAGTTGCCAGGCATTCGCTACATTTTGCCTGTATCAGAATGAATCTAATACCTATGCTCGCATTACCAACGTTCTGAGGCGAGAGGCGGTACAGGAGCAAACTGGGTTGGGTTATTGTTAACATACAACAGAAAATAATCAGAAATTCTTCAGTGAAGAGTGACTGACTTAAAACATGACCTGCAGTAAGCCAAATTTAAACATATTTGGTTTTTCAGCAGTAGCCCTACGCTAAAGCGAAAGAGCGCTGAATTTCTTAAAAATTAATTATGAAAAGACAACTGGGTTTCAAGTCTAGTATTTTTATAGTAAAGTAAAACTATTTTTAAAACACCTTAATTGTAAACTGACTACATTTCACACCTGGATTGCAAACTTATTAACACAAGTTTTTCCTAAAGCTACACCACACAGTTCAATACATTTCACTGCTAGATTTCCTAGAAATGATTCAAATTTGACTTTTGGAAACACTCTCAAGTTTCCAGCAAAAAAATCATACACTTTGATCACAAATACGAACAAAATTGAATACACATTGTTGAATTTCAAAGAACGTACTCAGTTTACATTTTGAGAAAAAATGCCCAGCTCTGTGCTAATTGTTTTACAACTCATTTTGTGTTTTTCTTTTTTGTTGATGTTTTTTTATTTGTTTTCTTTTTTTATGGGTATATTAAGCTGTCAGATTGTGTGGAAAAGGTATTAAGGGAATCAAAGTGGAAACTGTAATGTTATTATCTTGATTTGAGGACCGCCTGCAAAGGGATTAGATCTGGCTATCAGCAGACCAATCGATACGAGTGTTCACTGTAGTTTGTTGTGCTGTGCTTTTGGATGCTGTGCACATGTGTGTGTGTGTGTGTGAGTGCGTGTATAAAGGACGAGGAAAAACAGAAGCCATGTCTAAATGGCATTGATTCTGCCCAGATAATAAGAGTGGCTGTGTGTATGTGGGGGTGTGTGGATGAGTGTGTTTGTGTGAGTGGCCATAAATGTGTGGACAGCTGTGGCAGCTTACACTTAGGCCCAATGAGTGTAGTGTGAGTAGTCATAGACATAGACTCGTATTCATACTAAGGGCTGAGTATCGTGTTCACAGCTTTCATTTCATTCCACTGTAGTGTGAAAGGATAAGCGATAGAGCTTCTGCGGTTAACGTGGCGTATGATAAATATTTGAAGCGCACACAATTTACATTTTAGGCAACGAACTATGGCAACCAAGCTAAGTGAATGACTTTAAATGATTAAGGCTTACAAGTCTGTTGGGTTTTTTACTGTTTTGTTTGTTGCCAAAGTGACGCTTTATAAATTATTTAATCTAATTGGCCATGCAAACTTCTTATGTCTTCCTGTCTAGACCCCAAACTGAAAGCTCATGTGTGTGCTCGTTGAACCTTTTAAGCCGTTAAATTGATTTAACAATATGGGATAAGTCGAATAAATAGTTAATAAACCGAGTGAACTAAAGCAAAATGAACACCTTCAAAAATTTCTACTTAAATTTCTGTCTGTCAACTTTAATTAACAATTTATCGATTGAATGGTAATAATTGAAAGCGAATCGGGGTCATCATCTGCTTAATAATTCGACGAGTGCGGAAACCAGTTACTTAACATCAAATACCAAATTACCTCAGACCCAAAATTGAAGATTAAAATTTTAAAGTGTGAACTAAAATAAGTTAATCAGTACAATTATAGATTGGGGACTTTCATTAACGCTGACGTCAACTTGTTATACAACTCAGTGGCTTATCGCGGTCTGTAGTTGATTTCTCAATATAGAACACTTTGTTAAGATACACGTACTATCAATCGAGATTTCTGAATTATATATTGAATACTTGATACGGTTGATACCGTTTCAATCACCTGTTACCTATCAAAAGATATTCTATTCGATTGTCAGCAACATACGTCAGGTGAGCACAAAGCCGAGATGTTTGGTACGCGATATGATATAAATATGTTGTTTGACGTCTCATTGATTTATACTTCACATAAGTTCAGTTCACAAAAAAAAATATAAAAAAAAAAAAAAAGTAAGTAAGCCCAGAGGTAGAGAATAAGCTCAGCTGCAGACGCTGGAGAGCAGAACTTCTTGGAGAGAGCACCTTTTTAGGTAAGCTGCCACACAGATAAGGATACGAAACTAACGGCAAGTGCAGAGTGCCAAAAGCCCAGTGGGCCAATAAGTTAATAGACTTCGGGGCAGTTGTGTGCCATAAATTATTCACTTTAAACCGAAACATGACACCCCTTTTTTTATACTTTTTTACTATAAATCATGCAGGTACAGTTTGTCTCAGTTATTGGGAAATGAGGGCACTGAAAAGTGCGCAAAAACGTCGTATCGTGAAATCCGTCAAAATGCTGACTTTTTGCTAGCCAAGTTAAATAGAAATGACTTAACAACCGCGTGGGGCACAATTATTTACAGCTAAAACGTTTTTTTTTCGTTGTGTGCTAAACAAATACATTGATTATATGCGGTGATTTAGATTCGAATACATATAGTGTCCCTTGAGATATTTTTATATCTCTTAAAAGTTGGCAGTGACCAAAATAACAATACGAGTGTGAATAAGTAGCTTGTCAATCTATTTATTCAAATAATGCTTATAATTAGTATATGTCTTTTGGGATTTTAAATACTAGAAACCCTCTAAAAAGTATATATATATACACAAATATATATATTTTTTTTAAATACTTGATGTCTGTGTTACAATCGGTTGAGCAAAAGTTTCGCAGCGTCAAATTTTGTACAAAATTTCAATTTTATGCTTAGTAAACGTGGCAGACGAAACGGTAATAATAAACAAAATGCAATACGAAGCTAAATCAAGGGAAAACAGAATAACAGAAAATATTTGAAATAGCAGAGGTTAAGATAAATATAGAGAAATGGAAGGAGAGAGCGAGAGACTAGTGAGAGTGAGAGAGGGAGTAGGGTAATTGCACAGACATAATAATAGAGAATATGTGGACAGACACAAACAAATTTCTTAATAACTGCAAGTTTGTATGGTTGCGTTAAAGTGCAGTTCAAAAGCACCCAAAAATAATAAAATCATATACGACTTGATTATGCGCTACAAGTATAAACGATAAACTTTATTTTATTCAAAAAAAACTTTTCGATTACGCAAATTTTTGCCAACTTTTGTATCAACTTTGATGCCAAAATCAGCATGCCGAGCGAAACTTTTACAGCGCAGTCAAATAATTATGAGCTTTGGAATAGGCGAGAGGCGAACAGGTGACGCAGCTAGAGTGTGAAAGAGACAGATGGGACAGAGCGAGCGAGAGCGCGAGGTTAGAGAATTAGTTGTGCATTGGCTGCCAAACGAGCGAACCGAAGACGAAAACGAACGAGAGAGTGAGTATGGGACAGTGGGAGAGCGTAGGAGAGAGAGACTAGCAGATAAAATCAGTGCCTCGAGTGGTTGGTTAGTCGCTCGCAATGGGAATTGGAATGGGAATAGGCATAGGAATAGGAATAGGAATAGTTATCAGGGCCTGACACAGAAAGTGCAATTTAAGCGACGCGACGGTTTAATGCGAACCGCAAACACCTTCTCGCCGTTAGTTCAGTACGCAATTTAGCACGCGAAATGTTTGGCAAAGGCAAATTTGGCCAATGCAAATAGTGAAAAGCGTCTGCTTAACCGCAACGTAAGAGCAACATAACGTAACGTAATGAAGCCGCCTTTTTAATGCCTCATTTTGTATTTTTGCATTTACACATTTCCACTTTCCTTAACGCCAACGCCAATCTCTGTCTGAGTCCTTGTGCAAAGGTCGCGTTCGTGTGTGCCAGTGTTTGTGTGCGGGTGTGTGTGTGTGTGTGTGTGTCTACAAATCTCAGTGATTAAATCAAATATACCTGCAAACGTGCATATATTTCACCTGGCATAAATATGCAATTGTGTGACAGAGAAACTATTTGAAATTACAACGCATTGCAAACTGTTTTATAAAATATTTATACGGTAATACGGATAACTACGGTCCAAGGCATTTCAATTAATTTTGCAATCTCTTTACTTGACGTGCAAACAGAGTTTTCAATAACGGCTAAAATGCAATTTGCTGCTGCTGCTCAAATGAAAAATGTAAAAAAAGAAAAAAAAAAAACAAAACGAGTGCAAAATGGGTGAAAAATTGGTGAAAAATGCCAAAACGTACAGTTGCCTGGGAATATGTACATATGTATGAATTTTTCGTATTGCTCCCTGCGGCGTTTATTTGTCTCGCTGTCTGTCCGTCCGAACGTCTCTCCGTCCATGCGTCCGTCTGTTTGTCTGCCCAGCAGACATGCTGCCCTCCCGCCCTGTTTCGATATCTAGCAACTCTTAATTACTAAATTAATGCAAGCGTCGACGATTATCATTGCTTCCTAAACGCCAAAACGGTTCGACATATTAGTTTATCTAGCAAACATGCCAAAGAATATTAAACATATTTCACTCTCTGACTATAAATGCTGTATTGTAATTTTGTTGAAGTTTTGCGAAATAACGTTTGAAAAATACAAATATTTGACTGACAAAATGTAGTAGGAATAGCTTTTTATGTGTGACACGACTGTAAAAAACTGTGTATTTTTATCTAAATCAATCAATGGGAAAGCTTTTGAGATAAATCAGCTAACAAATAGTTTTCTATATTAATTACTTAGTTTTTCTGAATACTCCATTGGTAGCCATGTGATGAAATTATACGATTGCTATAAACTTTAAACATGAATTAAATTTGTAGTATAACAGATAGTTTGTCTGTAAAATAAACGTCACTCTTGAAAGGTTTGTAATTTAACTTAGTGACTCTAGATATCATAGTCCCTAGACTTCAGATCTTGAACATAATTATGTTCATTATGCTTTTGGCCCCACATTTTTGTTTGACAGACCTGGTTGGCACCTGTTCTTTTTCAAGTACCGGGTCTAGAAGCTAGCTGACATGCCTAAAACACATTCGCATGAAAATCTATACATAAAACATACAGAAAACAAATGCATATCTTAATATAGCCCACTATTACTCCTCTCTCTCTTTCTATCTCGCTCTAACTACCAGTCGTACCTTGCTCCCCTTGAAAACACGCTCTCGTTTAACGTTTTTGCATTATGTTTTGTTGTCTCTTCGCTCAGCGCCGTTTGTCATTTGCCTCTTTATTTTTTCCTTTTCAATTGCCATCACCGTTATGCTTTGCTTGCTTTCTTCTTCATCTTGTACACACACAAACATACACGTAGTGGGACAGGCAGACAGACACACAGACAGTTATACCCTTTACCCGTTATTGACATTGCTGTCTTATGCATTTTTATCGATTTCATATAATATTCTTATTTACCGGTCAGTAGTCGTTACGCGTCTATCAACTATTCATTTATTTGCCCATCTTTCTGAGAATTGAGTTCAAAGGAATGATACCGTGTAATGGGTTGGGTACGGGTATATCTGTTTAAAATTTGCATTATTAAGGCGACCTTCGTTAACTTCAAAGTGAAGTTGTGCATATTTTCAAGAAAAAAATTTTAAAATGATAATTTTTTGCTTTTAACCTTTTTTTTTATAATGAACTGTCAAAGGAAATTGATATTTGAGACTCTGGCTTAAAAGACACAAGCTAAAGTTGACTTTGAAACAGCCAAGCGGAGTTAAAATTGCATTAAAAATATTAATTTTTGCAAAACAAATAATAAATAATAAAAAAATATATATAGTACACGGTATTGCATAGTCGCACATGCTCCACACCACTCTTCTCTCCTGCTGTTTGACTAACGGTTTGTTTATGTTTTATGTTGCTGTACATTTTCCATCTGTGTACTTGCAGTTTATTTCTTACTTTGTGTTTAGTTTTTTGCTTCGCGTGAATACACAAAACATGAAAAAAGTTTTAAATATAAACAATTGCGTACAATCGTACAGAGCTGAACAACTTTTGGCAGACCTTTTGCAACTAATTAAATTTACTTATTTATTTATTTATTTACACACACAGCCACATCTGGTTAGTTGTTGTTGCACACGAATTAAACGCTGTTTTAGTACCCAGATTCGATTGATCTAATGTCATATGTTTTGTGTCTGAAATATTTACAGGTGTCACCAGATTCACCTGTTGTCCGCCTGAACAGCCGCAAAAGGTGTTGATTGTGATGATGCCTCTTCGCAGGACGATTCTATTATCGTAAACACTAGAAATCGCACAGCCAAAAAAAAAGTAAAGCTTCCAGAATTAAGCCAATAGTCAAAGCACTTCCAAGCATCCAAGATCGAAACTAATTAATTGTCATCATGTTGTCAATACATAAATCATTAACATCCATCGCTGGATTCGCAATATTTCTGCTGGTTGTCTATATGACAACATTTGCGCTACAAGCGTCTAATGCCGATGCTCAAGGATCCCTCCAGTATTCCAGCATAAATGAAACCGAGGATCCATACAGCAGCGGGACGCGGCACAGTCGTCAACTGAGGCAAGCGGACATTTTAGACGATGACGATGGCGAGCTCAAGGATACTCGGGCGTCAGACGACAACGAGGGGTTTATGTGCTCTCCCGGTCTCGTACTGCCCCTGTGGATGCCACAGAAACATCTCTCGATGGGTGATCGTGCCATGCGCGGTTTGGTTTATTTCCTGCTTATGATCTATCTGTTTGTGGGTGTGTCCATCATATCGGATCGATTTATGGGCTCCATCGAGGCGATCACATCCATTGAACGCAACGTTGTCGTCAAGGCACCCGATGGCACCAAGCAAACGATGCGAGTTCGTGTCTGGAACGAAACGGTGGCCAATTTAACACTCATGGCACTTGGCTCGAGTGCCCCAGAGATTCTACTCTCGGTTATTGAGATCTATGCCAAGAACTTTGAGAGCGGTGACCTCGGACCGGGCACAATTGTCGGCTCGGCAGCCTACAATCTGTTCATCATCATTGCTCTCTGTATGGTACTCATTCCCACGGGTGAGAAGCGTCGTATCAAACATCTGCGAGTCTTTGTCGTAACGGCTGTGGTCTCACTGTTTGCCTACATTTGGCTCTGGATGATCCTGTCCATCATTTCACCCGGCATCATCGAGGTGTGGGAGAGTCTGGTCACACTGATCATGTTCCCAGTCACTGTACTCTGGGCTTACATTGCCGAGCGTCGCCTGTTGGTCTACAAGTATATAAACAAGAAGTTTGTGGTCAACAAACGTGGAGTTGTTGTCGCCGGAGAGCATGATGCGGATGATGGGGATCCGGAGCACGGCAAGACCACTGCATTGACCCAACAAGGGGAAAGAAACGCTTATGAAGACGCCAGACGGGAATATATTACATTGTTGGCCGAATTGCGTAAAAAATATCCAGATGCAGATCTCGAGCAACTAGAAATGATGGCCCAAGAGCAGATGATCTCGCGTGGCACCAAATCACGTGCTTTCTATCGCATTCAGGCCACGCGAAAACTGGTGGGAAGTGGAAATTTGATGCGTAAAATACAGGAACGTGCTCACAGTGATCTGAATGAAGTGAAGGCATCAATGCATCGCATCGATGATGTGGAGGAAGATGATGAGCCCACGCGCATCTATTTCGAGCCCGGACACTACACGGTCATGGAAAACTGTGGTGAATTCGAGGTGCGAGTTGTACGTCGCGGTGATATCTCCGGCTATTCGAAGGTCGACTTTGAGACCCAGGATGGCACTGCCGCTGCTGGCTCTGATTATGTGGGCAAAAAAGGTACACTCACCTTTCCACCAGGTGTCGACGAGCAACGCTTCAAGATTGAGATCATCGATGATGATATATTCGAGGAGGATGAATGCTTCTATATACGGCTGTATAATCCATCCGATTGTGTCTCGATTGCCGTACCACAAATTGCTACAGTTATGATTTTGGATGATGATCATGCCGGTATATTTGCGTTTGCCGAGTCCAAATACGAGATCAGTGAATCTGTTGGCGTCTATGAAATAGTCGTTATGCGTTATTCCGGTGCCCGTGGCTCAGTTAATGTGCCATATTGGACGGAAGATTACACCGCAATCGATGGACGACACTATGAGGGCGTACAGGGAGAACTGACTTTTACCAACAATTGCACTGAGTGAGTACCTATAAGAACCAGTGATTCGATAACCTGCCGAAAGAGTCCGTCATGTTTCATGAGTTTCCAAACAATTTAATTTATGACCACATAAATATCTGATTGACTAAAGTTATACTGCGCCTATAGGTATGCACTAGTTTTTAGCTAACCACTTTAATTCAAGCAGTAACCTACAAATTTGAGCACCACAAACTCAGGTGCCGAGCGTTTCTATTCAGCAGTTTCCATTTTTAATTAATTTTATTTTGTGTTGATAAACTGAAGGTTACCTATGTCTGAATACTCTAGTTACAATAGCGTCACTTGCTCCACTCAAGTAATACCTTTTATAATGACCACTCCAAAAAGAATATTGATTAACTGGGGAGATAGTAGCTAGCACAATATTATAGATTAGTTTCTTCAAGTATAAAAAATATATTTTCCTACTACATTTTCAACCTTAAACGTCTTCATTTGCTTATCTTTATCTACTATTCCTTTACTATGTCAATATTTATACATAAATCAGCATATAGTATGCCAGTCGACGTAAATAAGTTTTGAACTTGACCCAATCTTAGACGAATAACAGTTGATTTACGGATGGGTTTTTTTTGTTGGTTGCCATAGCTCATCCCTAACTAACTAGCTCGGTGACTAACTAACTGCCTTTTTGGCTGCTCATCACATGCGAACCAGGTCACGCAGGGCCATCTCCCATTCCCATACACGTTTCTCATTTCCCCATTGAGTTTTCTTTTGTTTCGGTTCAAAGTTCGAAACTGTCGCTTAGGGAATTCGTCAGACGGCCAGTGAATACAACGGAATCGATTAAAGTCAGTAGAACGGCAATTCGCGCATTTAATTGACGCACCAGATGGCAATGGCAATGTAAATTTCCAGGCCAAAATCGAGTCCGACTGGGAAGTTAGCAATAGAGTCGCGTCCTGCTATTTTGTCAGAGCCTGGCACCTCTGCTCGTTGGGTCGTTAGGGAATAATGTTCTGTAGTGTGAATGCCACACACATGAAACATGCTTTGCCACGCACACACACACACATGTACCCCTACACAGACACAGCCACACACACACGACTTGGCCGTTAAATGCTTGTGTTTCCAGCTGTGCGTTCTACTCCTGCTGTTGTGCTGCGTGCCACAGCGTCGTATTGTTTTGTCACACAGATACATACATACAACACCCACAACATATACATAGATATGTATTTTGTATATATATACGCTTGGAGGGATCACATGACATTGCGTGTGATGCGTTTGTTAAAGACAAAGTGCAAAATCTAATTAATTTTATAAAATGAGCTCGTCTGGCGAATATTTCGCTGTCATCGAGTAAAACTTAGTTAACCAACTTGTTTTGACCAACTTATGCACATCAATTAATAGACATCAAGCGCAAACATCGGCATTTTAGTTAATTATTTTGTTGGTCTCTGTAACACATTTTTAAAGAGTGTATTGAATACATATTTTATTAATGTATTAAAGTCTATGTACTGTCGGACTCACTGAATGATTACGCCACACAAACGTGTCTATATTTAAATAAAAAACTAACTATTTATGTTAAAATAAGCAGTACGAAGTTTTACTTCAAATGTTAGCCAACTTCTGTTGCAATTCGTCTACTCTCTAACTACTAAATTATAAAAAGTTCTGGGAGTTAATGAGCCCGACATTTCTACGCTAATTAAATCGTGAAATAAAATGGCGTTGCAGCAAATTGGTTAGTTTAAGCCAACTCTACTTTGTGTCCCTGAATTAAATTCTTATTATAATTAAGTTCTGCAGCGAAGAAAGTCACCATTTTCATTTAATACATTGTGCCAGTTGTGTTCACTTTTTGTACGTTCTTTGTTTATGTCTTTGTCTTCAATTTGCTGAGTTGCAGCTTTGCATAAATTGTTTTTGACACGTTGCGACGTAGCTGGCATTTTCCACGCGTGAATGTTGCCATAAAAACCGGCAGACATCGCGATTCATC
The DNA here is from genome assembly GCA_020829145.1 of Drosophila nigrodunni. Classification (NCBI taxonomy): domain Eukaryota; kingdom Metazoa; phylum Arthropoda; class Insecta; order Diptera; family Drosophilidae; genus Drosophila; species Drosophila nigrodunni. The sequence continues at coordinate 12,936,093 of JACVCZ010000001.1, forward strand.
AGCTTGCCAGTTGCCACTTGCCAGCAACGTTGTTTGCCACAAAGTGAAACATAACATGAATTTTTATAATTTTGCATTATTTCATGAAATGAGCAACAAAGGAGGAGAGTAGACAATTAGATGAGACCACGTTGGTAGCTGTAGCCTGGGGACAATTTCAAAAATTAAGTGGTTAAGCTGCCATGCGGCACAGGAGTCTGCCACAGTCATGTGTGGTGTGTGTGTGTGTGTGTGTTCCCATAATGGTCATTAAGTTGCTATTTGCTTTTGTACTGCTAAATGCGTGACAGTTGAAATAGTTTACCATTTTTGCCACTTTCAATTGCTCCATTTGTTGGCATTGTTCATTTGGTTTAATTGTAATTATTTTGGGCCAGCTTGAAAAACGTTTCAATATGACCATTGTCAAAGTGGCTCGTTTACTGCAATTCTTTATGCTTCCGTTGTGTCTGTTGGCAATTCTCTTGGCAATATCACAGCATTTACAGCCACTCAAGTTGAATGCCTTGCGGTGTGCTTGCCTCAAATTGTACTCTGCTTTTTTCTTTACTTTCTTTTCTTTTTAGCGTTTCTTTTGTCGTTTTACTTGCCTCTGCTCTGCCACTACTACTTCCATTTTGTTCTTTTCATCGCTTTTGGTCTTAATATCGCCAGTTGGCATTGGGCGGGCCTACATCTTACTGCTGCCAAACGTCTGCTATTCCGTGAACATCTCTGGGGCATATTTGCCTTATTGGCGCCGTTACGTATACGAAGTGTGGACTTAAGGCAAGCTTTCTGTTGATTCCTGTGGGTGCTGCAAAGAGCAAACGGAATGCAATTGTTGTCTGAAAGCCACCATGACAATAAACTGCATTTCAATATACTTTTGGACAGCTTTAAGCCAAGACGCTTACTCAACCGATTACTGTAAATGATTAGCTTTAAAGACCCGTCAGGAGTTTGCTCAAAATTAAATTACTTACAAATCTACTTACTTTGATGTTCATGTTGATGTTGATACGTGTGGCCTAACACAGCTATAAGGTATTTCGTTTTGGCCTGGTGCCCACAGGAACTTTTCAAACAACTTTTTGCACTTTTATGCTTTTTAATGAAAATCAAATGCTGCTCTGAAGGGCCAGAAGCTGACCATGTGTTTGCCAACCTCACATTGGCCCTCCAACAACCACTCCCCTAAGTGGAGTCCATACTCGAGCAGCAGTTGGCAACCGGAAACGGAAAACAGCAGCAGCGGTGGCGGCAGCGGTAGCGGCAGTCATGGCGTCAGTTATCATAAAAAACAGCAGTCTGTAATGCCATAAAAAACAGTGTGGCGAGCGAATAAGCAAAAGTGAAGGGGACTGTAAAGTGCCAACACTGTTGCATAAATTTGTATAATCTGCGTCAAACGCTGACGATGAGAAGCGTTGCGCTTTTATATTGAGTTATACGAGGGGCTTTAAATTTCAGTACTTGCCAACCCAACTCTCAACCTGCCAACTGCAAAGACCAGAAACAAATCATGGTAAAGAAGCCATTAGGGGATACCTTGTTGCTCAAGACTCTACCAAAATGATTATATATAAATAAAAGTACTCAATTTGTGTCTTAGGCATATTCTGAGTTACATTGTGGGCTTTAAAGTCGGCTACTAGCTTTATAGCCAACAAATCTTCGCTAAATGGTCTTTAGGGAATACCCTGTAACTTTTACTCATTCAACACTCTTTTTGAATGTTAATCTAATTGCCAAAATACTCAATTCAATGCACTGAATAATAAAAGGCTTTGCGCTTTTAAACGATGTTCTTTAAAGGGGTTTTAAATTTAACTATTGACAGCTTTATGGGAGGGAAAGAAATAATGTCATTGTGATATATTTTGAGACATAAAACTCTAATTATTAGGGTTTAAGTGAACGAAGTTAATATAGTTTATTGAGTCTATACTTTAACCAACTTGGGTCCAATGTGAGACCACGAATCGGGCAACATTGAACCCCAATCATTTTAATCGAATAGAACACTTGATTATCAAGATTTGCTTCCGAGGGCCCTTTAGAAAGTTATTATAGTTATAAACGATTCAATGCAGTCAATTATCATATATTCCCTTTGAATGATTACATTAATTGCACGTATTCGTTCATTGATTTCAAATCAGCCAATTTTCTTGTCGTACCTAAAAGTAGCCTACAGTTTTTGCAATCACTTTTGGACCGTACTAAATATTGTTGCCTGCTTTTCAGCTGACTATAGCAAAATTGGGCTAAGGGACACCACTTTGCTTAAGAAACTGTAATAAAAGCTCTTATAAATTTACCAAGAGCTCGACAGTTACAACAACAACAACAACAACAACGACTACCAATTTTATATGCCAGACAAGCTTTAAGGGGATTTTCTGGCTATGGCATTTGTTAATTAGACCAATTTGCGTTGCCTGCGTGTAGCTTAAAGGCCGGCCACAAAAGTTGGCTAACTTGAGAAATGGCCATTTTGTGTCTACAGTTTCATTGGACCTACTTGTACTTAAAGGCAGCCATCTGATGACTTCCGTTTTTTTCTTTCTTTATTTTCTTTTGAGAATTTACACATCAAATAAGCATGAAATATATTTCGTATAAGAACCAAATAAAATATAAAGAAATAAATCGAGCTTAAAGATGTAAATGTAGATATGTGTACATGTATTTACCTGTGCATTTTATGTTTCGAGCATATGAAGAGATAAGAACAAATATTTTATTAAGCACACATAATCTAAAATTGAAATTTATGCTATGTATTTTGAAAGGCAACCACAAGGCAGCCAGTCGACTGGGTCATGTCTTTCAAATCCAAGCCAACTTACAAGTTATCCTCTGCAAATCAGTATGTTAGCAACGCTTCTGTGTCTGTATCCTGTATGGATTTTTGTGGATGTGTGTGTGTGTGTGTGGTGTGTGTGGGTGTGACTGTATGTAAGCTGTATGTTTGTGGTATGTTCGGCTTTTGCTTAATAAGTAGCATTTTCTACAGCTGGCGGCAAACCCGCTAGGGAATGTGCCAACTGCTTTAACGGACTGACAACTTGGCAAGCAAGTGAGTCAGCCAACGCAGACTGTCTAAGACTTTGTGTGTATATTTTTTCCATTTGCCAATATGCACAAAAAAAAAACCCCCAACAACAACGAGAATCTCATCATCATCAACTTTTTCAGTTTTCAAAGCAATCACAAAACTGGGAAATGGTTAAAAGGCACCTATGTATACTATAACTTTTTCTATTGACTTGCCAAGGGGTTGATAAAGTACTAATATATTAGTTATATGACTGACTCGCTTTAATTCATTTTCCTCATAATAAACTCTGTGTTTTATTCATTTTAATATAATCATAAATGCAAAGTAAATATTGTGTTTTAATAAACTGGAAGTAACTGCTTTAATTATGTACATTAACAAATAAATTAAGGCAATTTATTGATTTCAATTTTAAACCCACATTTTATTATTGCCATCCGCAATTTATGTGGTTCGCTTATAACTAATAATAATTATGAAAGTGGTTTGAGAATTTATAGAACATACACATATAGAATTTATATATTTTGTATATACACTTTGTGTAGTCCCAAGAGTAACTTGATTTTTTCTCATTTGTATTACAAATTTCCTGGGATTTAAGACTTCGTTTCGTTTCTTTCGTTTCGTGTATAAATTACCGTCGGTCTTATCTTTTGTCTTGCCCTGCAACCTTTACAAAATCAATTGGTCTCTATCTTATTTTTATTATTATTATAATTTATTTTGTTGCTTTTTTTTGCTTGGTCTGCCTCTTGTTTATCATAATGTCGTTACAATGTTGGAGGATTGGCGGAGTATCTGCTGCTTCAGATGCTAATGTTGAAGAGCTTCTAAGACTGCGGTCGCCAAGCAGCTCATGGGATTCTTGAAGGCTGTGGCTCAGATACTGTCTCTGACTACGGCTCCAGCTACGGCTACGGCTACGTTTACGGCTCAGGTTGTGGCTGTGTCTGTGGCTGCGGTTGTGGGTGCTATTGTGATACGAGTATCTTGCCTTTTAGTTACTCTTGTTTATATTTGCCTTGCTGTTTGCTTGTTGTTATTATGACATAAAGAACAACAAAAGGGGCGACAACAAGAACCTCAAGGATTCATCATTATCATCATCATCAGCAACGGCAACAGCAACAGCTTCATCATTATCAGCAGCAGTGAAATCGCAGACCGACACAACGGTAACCTGAAACTGTTGCGCTGTCTTACAAAAAGGGTTTCGGGTCAGGCCAAAGGCAAAGGTTATCTGAAAGGTACAGTCAAAGTTTTGCTTGTTAATGAGAACGTCGAATATACAATTTAAAGCACTTTAAAACTTGTTGAATTGCCAAGTAATTTAACAAATTATTTAGTCAACACGCGCAGTTAAATGAGGAAAACACCCACAAGGATTTGACATTTGGCCAGCTGGTAAAATGGAATAAAAGTGTCCGGCACGATAAATAAAAGCGGATTTTTATGTTAAATATGTGTAAATGAGTGAGTAAATGGCAACCTTGGCAACCGTTGCGTATACGCAATAAATCAAACTCATGCTGCGCAATGTCGCAGGTCTGCCCCTGATTTATGTTGTACATTGTGTGTGTGTGACACACAACTCAATGAAACCTGAGTTGTTTTTTGGTTTTGTCAGCCACAAAAAAAAACGTCAAGAGATGCACATGATGAAAAACTAAGCTCAAAGCCAGAGGAACTAATGTCAAAGGTCGCATATATGTCATCCACAGTGACTTTTCAATATCAATGCTAAACAACAGGAGGTGGAACCGTTATTTCCTTTGAACTGACATCAAATTCATTTCACTGATTAAACAAGGCCAAAGTCACCTGAAAAAAACTGAAACATGCAGATACAAAAAAACATAACGGAAAATGCGTTGTAATATTAAAGATTATACTTGGTCCAAAGGGTTTTACTGTCCGTTTAACATGCTTTGAATCTTTAATTAACTAACAGTCTGTCCGTGCCACTGATCCATGTCGTAAATATGATGAAGAATACAAAATGGTTTCCATTTATTGTTTCTCTTTTATACTTTCAACCGCAGTGCTAATTAACAGCCCACAAAGAAAACTCGGCAAAATTATACAATACTTCAACGAAATGAAATTGCGAAATTGCGTACAAACGTGAAGCATTTAAAATGAAATTAATTAAATTATACACAATATTTATACGACTTTTTCGACTCCCTACCTGTTAGCAATTAATAATATTTCATAGAAATTGCATAGAATCCATAGTTGATATATTTTCTTGTTGATATTTATTTATTATTTCTGTGCAATCGTCGAAGTAATGCTAAAGTTGGGGAATTTTTCATAAGTAATCAACTGGCGTTTAATTTATTGCCTTTTGCTTATGCTTTTATTTCGTACTTAATCATTCTATTTGTATGTGTAAGAGGCACGAGCTGAATGCAAAACTTTTGAAACTTGAATGGCACAAAGACGAGACGCTAATGAAAGCTCTTTTTGAAATGGAGCAGCTAAATGAGCCGATAAAGTGGCTCCCAGGAATTAAAAGAGAGAGTAAAAGAGAAAGGCAAATAAAGACAGAAGGAAAGAAAGGAAATCAAGTGCCACAAGTTCGACTTATGAATGGGTAGCTCATAAAATTCTACTGCAATTACTTAAACTTTTGCAATTACAGCTCAATAAGTAGCTAATTATGGCTCTGGTGACGGCGCCAATGGCAATACGCCGGAGAAAAAGATTTCCATAATTTCCTCCAATTTACGAGTTTACTTTTTAACTATGCGTGTACATTACACTTGGGACACATTTAAGTTACAAATGATTGAAGCTTCGTTAAGCACGAATTACACGAATTTGCAATGAATATATGCAAAAGTAAAATTAATTAAATATTTTTGTATTCTGTTTTCTGCATGCCAATCGTGTGTATGTTCAAGTTCAAATTACTCAAAGTGTTTGCTTTGAAGCAGATGGTAGGATTTCTGTGTGTACCTAAAAGTATGCAATAGTTTTCTAACCATTTGCTTTTACCGTTTCCACTGCACTTATTTGTTTTATTATCATGTGTCTGTATTAGTAGCCCTTATGCGAATCACTATAATCAAAAGTGAGTTTCATTTATCTGACATGACAAGTGTGCCCGCCCATTGTGTCCCACAGTTATCTATTGTCTGTTTCACATGTAGATACATACTTGTAGTGTACAGCCCGCATTTAGTTTGCCATTTATTATTCACTTTGCCTAAATCCATGTCGTGTGCGGCCAACCTCGGTAATTAGTATAATTTCACGCCCCAGCAACTATAATTCGTATATCCTGTATGCATGTAAACAGGGTATAATGTGAGCCAAAGTATTTTCTATTTGATGGAAGATATTTTTAAGGTAACTGGAACTGTTAATAGAGTAATTTGTGCGAATCACAAACGGAATGTTTGATTTGTGCGAGTTTTACCGGGTGATAACTTTCCATTAACATTTCTGCCAACATTTCATTCATTTTTCATTTTTATACGTAATCCTTTAGTCGTGCATACTCCAGCTGACGTTTGAACTTTAATAAAATACAGTAAAAGGATAGCGTTTTGCACATGCTCACACTAATTTCTTATCGCAACGAATGCATCGCATAAATTTGTCAACAATTAGATCATTTAGATAAAAGTATTAATACATTTTGTTGTCCTCATGATTTAATGGTATATGGGAAGATTATCTAATAACTGACTTATGATCTTGGAATACTAGAGAACTTGTAGTCACATTTTTATTTAGTTATTGATTAATTAATTACGTAATTATATGCAATTCAACAGAAAAAATAGCAATTAAAAGTTAGTCATGTGGATATTTCTAGTTGATTAAATAACTTCAAAATTAATTGATGGATGGGGAAAGAGAGAGAGGGAGTTTCACGTGTTTAACGGAAACACAATGTATCCAATATGTTGCTACTACGTCATATTTGCCGCTGAAACAATTCAAGTTGGCCATCAACGATGACCCAACGAGCCAGGTGGTCAATTACGTGAAATTTTCCATGAATTTTCAATGAGCTGTCGCTGGTAAATATTTGACAGGGTAACGTGCAGATTGACGGAGCAACGGACTTTGACATGTAGCATGTGGCAAGGGGCGAGTGCGTTTTACGATTGACTTTGATAAATCAACACAATTAAAATTTCAATTTGTTAAACTGACGCACTTAAAATCTAAACTTTACTGCCAATCATAAAATGACTTTCTAATCAAACATTGTGTTGTCAGTTCCACTTCTGTCTATTTGCTGAGGATTTAACAGTTTATGAAATGGATTCAAGTGACACTTGCTTAACAGTTTGAGCATTTACTGCACATGTGTTTGCAATAAATGATCAAAGTTAACACTGCACTCGACACTGACGGATGATGTATCACGAGGGGCCGCTGGCGCCACCTGTTGGCCCCATCGCGTACAACTAACCCTATAGACAATTTCTAATGCCAAGTGACATGTGGGAAATACCCTGAACTTGACACTTGGCACACAGCAACTGGGCTCGTAATTAATTCACGACCAATTTAAGCAACTCACAGATTTAACAACAACCTAAGGACACAGTAGTCTCACGTATGCGTATGTGAGTGTGCTTGCTATGTGTGTGTGTAAATCTTAGCACTCGATTCCATGATACTCCATTTGAGTTAATTAGCTGACATGGCAAGTTCCGTTCTGACACATAGCAAACGTAATTTAATCGAATGCCCACCAGTGGAAATCGATAGGTCCAGATATTTCTTGTGTCCTGCCATCCTGGCATCATGTCAGCATGGCATCCTGTCATCCGAACTATGCAATTTCAATAGGCAATCACAGTTTCTCAACCATTTTCTGTTTTACTCACAGAGTTTCCCCTTCTACTTGCTGGGTATGCTGTACTCGTTGCTGTGTTTGTGACACACAATTAAATTAAGAGCGTGAAATTTACTTCCTCCTCTGTCTGTTTTTTTTTTTTTTGTAATCAAATAAACCATGTAAGCGTAACAAACTAGATGTTACTTACAGATTGCAATTAAAGCGTCGGCCTAAAAGTATGCAACGTTTTTATTAACGAGTACACCTTCGAGTGTTTCTACATGTGTTTTTAAGCTGGTTGCAAAATTCATGGAAAACTCAGTAAATTTTCTTTACATATATAAATAAATAAAAAATACATTTCGGCATGATTGATTAAATACAGTATCCAATTATCATTTGTATAGTAAAATTGTCATTAAATGATTAAATACCTCTTAAACTATAAGTAGACTCTCAATCAGATTGATAATTTTTAAAATGCTTTGAAGGATGATGAGAATTTAAATTATTTCTTCATATGCAAAAAAAAGAGATATATATCAATTCTTCAGTTATCAACTTCACTTACTTTTGGCAATTTAATTAATGTGTCTCGGACAGTTATCGTTGTTTTTGTCAATTCAAATGTGAATTCCAAATGTAACAAAAAGAAGCTAACAATTCTAATAAATGATATTTGCAGACAGCTTTGTAGTTTCAAATATAATTTAAATATACGTTGCGACAGACACGAACATAAGGGATTGCGAAAGGTAAAACTTTGCCGTTGCATTTGTATTTCTGTGTTAGGGTTGAGGTTGAGGTTGATTCTGGTGGAATTTAAATGGTTTTGCTTTGTGAGTGGTCAGTCCAAGTGGTTGGCTCACATTTAAGGCAAATCGTCTGGGGAATTGGACTTGCAACTCATACCTCAATCCTCATTGCCATGCAAATTGCGGTATTTTTGTGTAATTTTATTTTAAGGCACATGGATTGCGGTGGGTGGTATTCTCTCTCATTCACTGTATGTGGTTTGCCCTTGTCTCGAATGTTGACCATTAGGTATGCTTGACCATATTGACATGGGACCACTTTGCTGGCCATAAACGGACCAGGTAATTGAGCCAGTTCAACAGAAAATGTTTCGCAGTAAGAGACTCTGCTCAAGTGGATTATTATAGTAAGCTGTGTAGTTACTGAACTCAAACAGAGTTAGTTTGATTAAATGTTAAGTGCCACTTTGTGCTTTCTTTTTTTTGTATAAATAATTCAAAACGTCTATACGTCAATTGTAACTATTACTCTGGTAGCACACTTAAGTTTTTGCAGCTAATAATTGCGTCGATAACTCTAAAAGGAATACGTATTCAATACTGTCTTAGAACAGAACTAGCAATAATTTAAAGACTTGAAAGTATTTAAATATGCATAATTAAATAATTGATTTTTTTACTTGTTTACACTATTAACACAATTTATCACATATATTTCAAAGCTGCAGACTTAAGGATTACCCATAAATTATTTTAATAATATTTCTATTAAATATTATGTCTCTTTTTTGGTTGTACTATAATTAAAGATCATTGACTGCTTGTTTTGATCAGTGTATGAATCACTTTTGTGGCTGCTTAGACCAAGTTTGTGCGACGGCCCTGCCAAGTTGCATTTGCAACGTTCTGTGGCTTTGACTTTGACTTTGCCACAGTTGCACACACTGATCAATAAACTTTGCCTATAAGTGTGGGTGTGTGCTGTGGTGTGTTGTGCGGTGGTGTGCTGGCGTAGCTGTGTGTGTTTGTGTTAATAACATGTTCTCACTGCGTTAACAAACTTGTGTCGGCATTGAAATCAAACGGCGGAAGTGACTGAGAAGTGGCAATAGAACGAAATTAGCTATTGAATGCCAAAAGCGATTGAGAACGAAGGGCTTTCCAGGTTATCGTTGTCGTTGTCATTATCGTGTTGTAGTTGTAGTTGTTGTGGTTGCCACACACACACGCGGGAAATGAGGTTTTCACCCGCAATACACACACACACACACACGCGCGGACGGATATTATTTAGTTCTCCAATCAAATCGGAAATAGAAACTAGAAAATTGACAAATACATGCGCATTTTGTGACAGTTTTTGCCATATTACGCATACGCTCGGTAGCCTCCCATTTGTAGGAACCGCATGACGCATAACTCTTAATTGTTAAAAAAAAAAAAAACTATTGAATTCATAAGCAAAATGCAAATGTGCGATGCAAATGGAGTTTTTAAGGGTGAACCATAGAGTGAAATCGTCCAAAGTTTTGCATAAAATTGCACATAAACGCAAAGTTTTGCATGTGGGCGTGTGAGCGTGTTAGCGTGTGTGTTTGTGTGTGCTTACCTTAACCCAAATGTTGGCCAAAACTTTTACCGTGCACGCAAGGGAATACCAAATGTTCGTGCACACACAAACACACACACACACACTCACACATACAGCAAATAGATGCCTGCCAGGCGCAGGACTCGCCCATTAGGTTGATGAGTTTAAAATTAGGAATTACCAACGAGAGAGCTCAGTGAAAGCTGGTGATGAAAAACTTGGCCAAAATTGTTAGCGCTGCCTCTTACAAGCAAAGGGTGGATCAAGTGGCACAGTTAAGTTTATTTTAGACCCTGTACCTTAATGGTTTGAAGGGTTTTTAAAGTTAAGCAATGCGGTATGTGTTATGTGCTTAAAGCAGTGCCACGCCTACACTGCCTCTAACCAACATTTAATACAAATTCTCTTCAATATGTATACAGGGTTCATTTAAGTCGATTTTACCCGTCTGTCACCCATGCTACTAGCATTTTTTCTGTGCAGAAATTAGCTTTTATTCAATTTAAAATCTACAATGGAAAATTTGCATATGTTAAACATGAGAAAGGCACACGAATGAGCTGTAAACTTAATTGTGATGAGTTGCAGACACGCACCAGAACTCCGGATTGATTGTCGCCTGGGATTTTTGACTTAGGACTTGCACATGGTAAGACCGTCGCCAAGACAGGCGCTGTAGGCCATCAAATGGGGTATAGCGTTCTGCTCGTAGACACCGGTAAACAAGTGCGACCAGGGACCATTGGCGTAGACAAGAACATCGTCGCCACCATGTGTGTCCATGTCGAGGGGCACACCAGCGGGGAACTCCTCATCGTAGTTGCCCTTAATCAGTGTGGTGGGATCGAGGCGTTCCTTGGTGGCGGCATCATAGAAATGCTCGTAGCTTGGGCCATTGGAATAGCTGAGCACCATGTGAGGTTTGCCATCCTGGCCATTGGCTGGAGCCTTGCCAAAGACATCGGAGCCACGATACTGCAAGAAAATAAAGTTTAGATACTTTTTCAAAGCACTTAAGACACTCCAAAACTTACTGCGTAACCCGCGTATGTGAACACGTGTGAGTGATCCGCAGTGACCACCAGCAGCGTGTCCTCCTCGTTGGTCAGCTCACGAGCCGCAGCGATTGCCTTGGAAAACTCAATGGTCTCGTCCAGCGCCATGCGTGCCTTGTTATCGTGATGCGCCTGATCAATGCGTCCTCCCTCGATGAACAAGAAGTAACCCTCCGTGCTCTGACTCATGTACTCGATGGCCTTGCGGGTCATCTCCTCCAGTGTGGGCTGTGTGGTCGTCTCATTGGTCTGCAGATGGTACAGCATATGATCGTCCTGGAAGAGTCCTAGCAAACGCTTTGGTTTGCTGACATCCAAGTTATTCAGCTCCTCGGCGGTGGTTACATAAACATTTCCTGCATCTGCTGCCTTAAACTCCGAAATTAAATCGAGGCCATCGTTACGTGCTCCCCAGGATTCCTTTTTGGCATCCACGAAGTGCTTACGTCCTCCGCCCATGATCAATTTGAGTTTGCTGCCCACTTTGCCGTTGGCCAGCTGATAGGCAATGTCCTGGATGCCAGACTCGGCACCACAGTCTGTAGCAACCTCGACGTCGTTCTCCCAGTCGCGTTCCGCAATGTGCGCATAGACACCTGAGGGGGAGGCGTGTGTCACACGCGTGGTGGTCACCAGACCTGCCCATTTGCCAGCATCCATGGCCCATTGGGCAATAGAGTCGACGTGTGTGCTCTCATCCAACATGGCCTTGCAATCGGTTCTGGGTACAGCTCCGTTGACTCCAATGGTACCCTCCTGACCCTTGACACCGCACAGATATGCGGTGGCTGTGCACGCAGAGTCGGGAACGATCTTATCCACGGCGTATGTCTTGGCTAGGCCTGTGTAGGGGAACTCCTCGAAGGAGAGGATTTTCTCCTCACCACCGAGCAGATTACGTGCTGCTGAGGTGGTTGTTACGCCCATGCCGTCACCCAGAAACATGATCACATTCTTTGCCTTGCCCTGATTCAGTTTTCCAGCCAGTTTCTCCTGAACAAACTTTGTAGCCTGATCCCGCCAAAAGGCATTGGTATCCTCGCCCACCACTTTGGGTGCCAGCCTTGGTTCCGGGAATTCGGGATGCATAGCGCGATCCTTGCAGTACTCGGCACTGCGTGTGCATTCCGGTGCTGCCCAAGAGGCGCCACCGAGCAGCAGCTGCACTCCGAACAGAATCGCAACATTCGACAGAAGCAACATCTTGTTGAAGACTGACTACGTAGTATACCAGTTACGGATCTTGGCCTATGGCTAGCCACTCGACACGATTTTTTGATAGTGATTAGGATAAGATATCTTATCTCAAATGCCAATAGAAATTAGTGCGATTTTGACCAAATCTAAGACTAAATAGTTAACGCGTCTTAACTCGACTCGTGCATATATTTATGATAGTCCGCGAAACGACAACAACACCACAAAATTCACATGGTATACATATAATTTTATTACTATACGTGTTATTTCTTTTTTTTGAACTTGTACCATAAAAAAAGCACGTGCTGAGAGGGAGTAAAACTTTGGGCAAAGTCATGGAAATGCCCCCAATTGAAGCACACGTAATCAGGCATTCAAAATCTGACCGAAGGTCCTAAATATTCCAAGCATTTCATTGAGGCCATAATAAAAGAACAAGAAAATAGGTGGTCAAAGCGATTCCCACATGTTTTTGCAAGTTTAATCATGGCTCGTGTTGCCTTTTAACTTTAAGTATAATAATATTAAGCAGAAAAGGAAAGTTCCGTGCTGTTGAACCTATTCTTAAATACTCTTCAGCTAGTAAATTTTATTTTTAGCCCAACTGTTAATGTTAGAGTATTTTACAACCCTTAGAAAAGTTTCTCTAGCTTTTTTTTTCTGCTAATTCACGCTATTGCCAAAGGTGAAAGTTGATTTAAATGTGAAAAGTTTCCCAAACGCCAGAGCGTAAATCAAAATAGAATTTTATAATAACTGCAAATCTCTATCTTTATCTTTTCGTAGAAACAGTGGTCTATATCAGCAAATTTCTGGTAAAATTCGTATGAAACGCTTTGTTAAATAACTATAAAAAGAATTAATTTAATCAGTTAACAAAACTGTGTGAAGTTTCGCCCAACTTTTGTTTGGCCACTTCAACTTGTCTTATCGTTCTGACATTTAATGTGTTCCCCCCTACAACCCAACCGCAACGAACTCACACCATCCACCCGGAAACCCCAGAGAAAGCAAACAACTTGTGGCATAGAACTGACTGGTGAACCCATTGGGCACTTATTCAACTTGGCACATGGCCAAATTTAAGCAAAAACAAACAAAGCAACAACCAGACGAGCAACAAATTCCTTTTTCTTGCTTGAATTCATATGAATGTTGACTTTTTGGCCATGTTAAGAACTCTGTTGTTCTGTAGATTTTCAAAATATTAATTCATTTCATATTGCAAACTTGAATAATGCATAGATATTTATGAGGTTTCGTGTACTCAGTGCGTATACGTAATTTGTTGCTATAACCGAAAAGCAAGCGAAAACAACTGAAAACATCTGTGTATAGTTATTGCTCATTGATTTTGTTGTTTGCTGTGCTTTATAGCCCAATATATAGACCATTCGAGGGTGGTTTTGTTGTGGGGAGGGGCTGGAATCTGTTGTTAATGCCGCCTAATAAATTCCTAACGTTATTTGAAGTGTCAAGATTGTGGACACTCGGACACAGTGAGACCATTTATCAATGTTCCTGTTGATTCTGATTCTAGTTCTAATGATGTACGAGTAGACGATAAAGACTTAAGGAAAATCGATGTGCCTTTGGTTTGACCTTAATGTGCTGAGATTTCTGATTTTGTGACTGAATAAATTTTGATTTAAATCGAGCATTTATTTGCATACACAGAGCATAGTATGTTAATGCTAATCGCTGTATTTTAATCGTTTGCAGGCAACGTATATCCATCAAGATCATCGAGGAGAGCTCCTATGAGAAGAATGTCGCATTCAAGGTCTGCATTGGCACACCACAACTGGCGCCAGGTAAGTTCTACCAACCACCGACAATGAACATTAAAACTCAATTTAATAGCACCAAAAGCCGTTCCTAGTTCCCCCTTCCGTGACAGGTTTCCCTGACACCCACACAAAGTGTTTTTGTGTTTGTGTAGGTGTGTGTGTAGAGGTGTAGCTGTTTTCATAGGTGTAGGTGTGTGCGTGTGCGTAGCTAAAAGAGCAAACTCAATTTTCTGTTAACCAAATTACCAAACTTACAAAGCAAGAACCAAAAAAAAAAAACAGCACACATTTGGGGCTGATAAGGATGAGGATGCAGCTGAGCGTAATTTCCTTTTGTTTTTAATTCTTTTACGTAGCCAAAAAGTTCACACTCTATTGGAAAGACAATGCAGACACAGTTAGTGCTGCCATTTTAGCCTATTTATAGCATTAAATTAGTTTGCAAGGTGCTGTAACTGTGAGCTACAAGTTACTTTAAGCAAACTCTACTTATAAACTGATAATCCATAAGCTTTTATACAGAATAAAGCAAATATAGAAATAGAGAAATAAATAGCTAATCGACCAACCAAACACGATTTTTTTCTTAAGCTCTAAACTGTATTTATAGGGTATTAAAATGGTTAGCATTTTGAAGAGTATTTTTACAATTCTAGACCATGAATTTCAGGCAACACTGAGCACAACATCGCACACCAGCACCCTAATACACACACACATACACATACACACCACGTTGGTGGTAAACTGTGAATTGTCACATCCCAAATTGAATAAGTGAATACAGTAATCGAGTATTTTAGTATGAATCACATTCGAAACTCGTACGCGTATTTACACACTTTGGTCTTATAATTTGTGTTCTTTGTGCTTCTTCTAGATTCCGCTTCCTATCGTAAGACTTGAATTGTTCATTAATTACTTTTATTTGAATTGAAAACGAAGGCTTTAAAAACGTGATACTCAGAGATAATCAATTTAAATTTCAATTACAATTTCGACTTTACTTCGGTTTTCTTAAGTTCTTGACTCGAAGAGTGCGGGAATTGCGACAAAAAAGTGCAAATTAGTTAATTTCCTTTTCCTATCCCTTTTACTTATCCAGTAAAAACACGGAGAGCAAAATGAAAATAAAAAAATAAAACATTTGCTAAGTTAGTTATGTGTTTCCTTTGGTGTTGTATGTTTTTTAATTTTTCTCATTTTCCCCTCCTAGAAATTTCCTTTTTTCCTTTTCTGTTCTTATTCCTGTTGTTGTTTAGGCAACTGGGCGTGGGAAGCTTGTTATTGTTTAATTAACAAACATATATTCCAAAAAAAAAGGAAGAGATAATACATTTTTTTAATTATGTTTTTTACCTAGAAAAATAAAGAAGTTAATGCACGACTTACTTCAACCCCAAATTGTATTATGACTTGTTTCCCAATTGTCCATCATCACAACAGTGTTCACCTGGAGCTGTGTAGATCCCTTTCCTTTTCCCCGTTTAACTTGCACTATTCATACTGTTTTAACTTGAATTTTAGTCATAAATTTGCAAGTATTATTAAACGTAATTTGACAATAACCTAATGACTCACATCATGCATATAATTTTCATATTTAACTAATTGATTCCATGTGTACTCGAATGTAATGTATTTGCCACACAACATGCTATTATCTATACGCAGATGACACTAATAAGGAATCATTTTTCCATCGATTCTTTGGTAGGTAAAAGTATTTATACGCCATTTCATTTGCAACTGTTCACCTTAGTTAAAACACAAAAAAAAATATATTTAGGAACACTATATTACACAAAAATATCTACAAAATACAAAAATGTTATATTTAATTTGAAATTCATTTTGGTTTTAAAGACATTTCAACACATTTGTCCCCGTATCATCAAATTCAAAAAAAAAAAAAAAAAGAATCCACAAATTTGCATATGTATATGTCTAGGTGTGCGTGTGTGTATCCGTGTGTGTGTAAGAGTATCCGTATCTCAGATTGGCATGACAATAATATTAGCTGTAAGCTGTAAGAATTGCGCTTTTTCGACGCAGCACTTGATGAAATGAAATGAAATTCAGTTTAGAAAAGATCAGATCAGATAAAAGCAATTTACAAATTGCCGAGTTTCGTCTTCAATTGAAATAAAGTTAGTGCATTTTTGGGCAATTTTGGTTAAAACATTTTCCCCATAATACACGGCGGACATTTCCACGTATTACACGCGCTTGTGCCCGCTTCTGTTTGTTGTGCCCTGAACTCGATACTCTCAATACGCTCAACACACGATAATAATCATCGACTAAACTGTAAACTGTATTACGTACGATTGTATATTGTCGTATACTGAATCGTCCAAAACAATTGATTTGTAAGTAATAATGTATAACACACAAAACAAACTTTATTTGAATTTTTGAAAATACATTTGTGGTTTTTTTTTCTTTGTGTTTTGCAAGTGGGTGCAATGCCCTAATTACTTACTGTCTACTTATCTAAGTAATAAGTATGATGTATACATTATTTATGTGAACGCATTTTAATTTAAGAGTTTTCATATCGATGTATTTCTTATTTTATTATGTGAGTGTGTGTGCGTGTCTTAGAGCCCCCATTCAATGCATAAACAAAAACAATAACTAAAAAAAAATACCATAAGAATTCACACACAACAGGCTTAAAAGTAGGCAAGTAAAAACTAAATTGAAAATGAATTGATAAATTAAATTTGAGTCGAATTAACTAAATGAACATAGCAAATGAATCCAAAATGTTTTAAAGAAAATCTATTAAAATATCAAATATTTTACTTGAATTTCCCCCCCAAAAATAATGAATAAAAAACTGTTGTTGTACCTCGCCACTTAATCGCTGTCTAGAAAATCACACTGGAGATCATAATCGTGAGTCATCGTTACGTCAGCATTATATGTACTCGTTCAGGCATTAGCATTTATCTGATGAATCTCTGTTCATCATTTTCCAATTGGATAAGCATGATTTTCCATAATAAAATAAAACAACTTTTTAAAATTCTAAAACAATTCATTGACTGCATTTGCTTTTGTGATTAGTTACATGTGATTAATTAGCATTTCTGTGTATATATTTTCAGTTGTAGATTTTGTAACTTAAATTTAACTTTGTGTGTTTCATAGTTGATTGCAATACTAGCACCTAATTCACATCTACTCTATACTAACTATCTCTTGGTATATGTATAAATGTATATATATATCTGTATGTGTCTCTATGTGTGAGTGTTTTATGTAAGCAAACACACACATTTCTAATAAATGTTGTGTTTAGAAATATGCAAGAAATCGGTTAAAGACCATTAAAAACTAATATATTATATTGACTTACTGGCGAACAAACAGATGATGAATTATTAGAGCAAATCCAGGAATTGGAGCAGAAACCATATAAAAATCTTACCGAACTGGAGCGTGTTATGCTGCTGAGTAAACCCCGAACCGGAGATCTGAACACCGTGGAGGTGCGAATACGCGAGAGCGTAGAATTTAAAGTAAGTACACACAACATGGAGGGTATTACGTGTCCAGTTGTAGTTTAGCAGATAATTGCATAAATCATTGAATGCAAGCCTTGCTGCAGAGAAGTTTTCGGGGCGTATGCGTAATGAGCTCATAACGTATACGTAATCAGCTTTGAAAGGTATTAGTATTAATCGTAACTGCGTTTCACAGGCCACTGTAGACAAACTCGTTGCCAAAGCAAATACTTCAGCTGTGCTGGGGACATCCTCGTGGAAGGAGCAGTTCAAAGATGCACTCACCGTCATACCAGGTAAGTTTCCACGCATTTCCCAAGCTATTAACAAGATAATGTGTTATATACACAGCGGATGAGAGTGAGCTCGATGCCGATGATGCTGAGGAGGAGGAAGTACCGCGTTGTCTCGATTACATCAGCCATTTCATTTGTCTATTCTGGAAGGTGTTGTTTGCATTTGTACCGCCCACAGGTAATGGCTTCGAAATGCTCTAATCAATGCTGGTTTCATGAATGTATTTGACAACATTTTGCAGATATTTGCGGCGGATATGTCACCTTCGTTGTGTCCATCTTTGTGATTGGCATCATTACCGCAATTATTGGAGACGCTGCCACCTATTTTGGCTGTGCACTAAACGTCAAGGACTCGGTTACTGCCATTTGCTTTGTGGCCCTCGGCACTAGCATACCAGGTAAAACCAAAGCTTAAAAACCATGTCAAATGAACCATGAAGCTATTATTCAAAATTTTTCAGATACATTTGCCAGCATCATTGCATCGAAACAGGATGAGACCGCTGATAACAGCATTGGCAACGTGACGGGCAGTAATGCGGTCAACGTTTTCCTTGGCATCGGTTTGGCGTGGTCTTTGGCCTCCATCTATCACATGGCTCATGGCACAACCTTTAACGTGGAGCCGGGCACGTAAGTTATAAGCACTATATTAAACTTTAAATCTATAATTAAGATTGATCTATTACTGCGCTACTTTTGTAGAAGTAAGCTTTGAATGTTATCTACTAACTAGTTAAAAGTAATTGGTCAGGAATTCCGTGTTCTTGGTAATAGAAATATAAAAGAGAAGACTAATAATTTATGTATTTTTATTACCTTAAATATTTCAGAAGCCTTTAATAGATAAACTATTTAGATACAATATTTATGCTTTAAATAATTCCGAGCTCGCGAAAAATACTATCAAATGTTTCTGTTTCGGGAGAATAAATTATAGCAGATTATTGTTTACACAGATTTTAATTGTTTAAGCTGAACATTTTTGTGCTATGAATGACAAATAGCTGCAGCTTAAACTGATAATCAATTGAAACATATTTATTCAGTTTTAAAATTTTTAAATCCCAAATTTATTTTGCTTTCTTTCCATGCATAGAATTGGCTTTGCTGTGGCGCTCTTCTGCGGTGAGGCAATGGTGGCGATTTCCATAATGATGTATAGACGTACCAGTAAGTCGATTAAAGCGGAACTTGGAGGACCTGTTGCCTCAAAATGGATACACGCATCGGTACTATTCTTTCTGTGGGTCCTATACCTATCCATAAGCACACTGGAGGCATATGACGTCATCGAGATATAAGTGATCATACGGGATACTTTTTACAAATACAGAATGTGGAAAGAGGCATGAGAAACGTGGAGGTTTTTTATTTATACGATTATCCTAATCATACGCAAATACATATACAATATATAAATATATATACATACGTATATATTTATGTCTGTATGTACTTATATGTATTTATGCTATTACGATTTATAAATACTGATAATTGTGTAAAATTTATGTTATTATTAAAAATTTTAAAGTTTAATTAGATTACACAACTATTTTAAACGATTGATGTAATTTATAAATTAATGCTTATTGTAAATACGAAGGCTGCCCGTGCTCGGCAAACAAGCAACGTGATCATTATTATCATATAATTGTTATTAAAATTTATTTAATTTGTTTTCAATTTATCTTATGTTTCAACATCTGAATGTATTTGCAGAAATCAGTCAATGCAATTAAATTCATTAATATCATTGTTGTTGTTTGTTATAGCTGTACTTAATATACATATAAATATATACTATTTATATATATATATATATATATATATATATGATTTGCATAAGCAAGAGTAAATGTTAAAAACGATAAATTGTTATTCATAAATATATACGTTGAAAATTGTCTCTCCATTAATTATCGCGATCAGCCATTGTTAATTTAATAGATGTGTAAGAATGAAAAATCAAAATTTTTTAAATAATATTAAATATTAATCGAAAACATTTAAGCCCTACCTATAAAACAGCTACTATTACTACTACTACTACTACTAACAACTATTTCTAGTCGAAAAGTATAGACATTTTTAAAGATTCACAAAACTCTACTTTAGAACACTTACAGCTTCGATAGAAAAAGGACCTAAACTAAAAACTAATCGTAAACTAAACTTAAATCCGACCAATTGAAATGCGGCACTTTTAGTACGACCACCAGTGTAAATTCACTGCACTACATAAATCTACTTACTTGAAAGACTTTCATTTACTTTGAACTTTGTCACGATATTGGAGCGATACCGATAAACGATAGGCGATAAACGATATAAAACAAATAATGAAGATAACGTTATTAAGGCAACACCAAATGTTTGTTAAATGGATGTATTTTTTGTATAATGTTATTCTATTTTTTAATACAACATTTTGAATGGATACCAAGAGAAAATACTTACTAATATTATAACCAAAAGGAAAACAAACAAAATATATGATTATTGGAATCATAAGCAGTTTGGGAACTTGATGGGAATATGCGCCAAATTTAGAAATATTAATACTTTAACTAAAATAATAATAAACAAAAACAGAAAATACAAATGTCTAAAATTAAGCTATTCATAGTTGCAACATTTATTTCATGCAAATTATAACAGAGCTCATGAAAGTTTAATTAAATTTTGAATTATTTCAATTAAATGTTTTTGCTTTATTTTTATGGTTTTTTTTAATGTTTGCCCAAATATACGAATATTTAAATTAGTCGAGCTGAGAGGTAATTAAAGTGTATAGAGATATATTCCTATGAATTCCGTGTATTCAAAATATTACTGCAGTTAACAAGCGATTAGATTGAGTCGTAATAGAATCAGGTTAATGGAATGAAAAACAAAAGTGAGAGCAAGCAGTAAAGTATCTAGTATCTAGTATCTAATGCGATAACAATAAAACTTTTTCAGTCTTATCATAAGCACATACTTATAGTAAAACTAAGTAATACTCCCCCCAAAGAGTTTATACACACATTTTTGAATAACTTAAAGGCAAAGGCAAATAAATCGAGTAAAGTGCTTCCGATATAGAATCTAGGTACTTCTATAGAGTTAGCAGCATCTACACAATGATCACAATGAGCATGAAAGAGTTCAATAAGCTTCTGGTAATAATAACTGCATATATAAACACACAATAAAATAAAAACATACCTATATAATATATAAATAAATATATTTCATTTCAGATTGATTTTTAACTTTCAGTTTACTTTGATTTACTTACTAAACTTAATTAACTTTTATCTTTCAGTTATTTGGACGTTTAAAATTAAACAGAATTTTAGTAATTAAGTAAGACGATAACTAAACAATATTAATGTGTTATACAACACTTAGTACATATATATATGTATACATAATTGATGTTTGCTATGGTGTATTTTTTGATTAAAACTTTTAATTACATTTTTATATGTATAAGTTAGAATATACATACTTATATACAATAAATATAAATATAAATATATATACTTAACTAAATATATGTCAAAGCCGTTAAAGGTATATGTATACTGAACCTTAATTCAACCTTATCATATATTTATTTAAAAAAAAAATAAATATATGTTGAGAAAATAGTTTTAGCATCAATAGTTTAGCTTACATCCCAAGCCCGAGAATATCTTTGCTACAAACGTAAACTAAACTTAAAAATAACATAAACTACAATAGATTAATAAACTATATAAATTTCACTTCAACGATTATGAATGAAGAACTTGAATTGATCAAGCAGTTAAGCAACAATTAAGATTTGTAAAAGCCCTACGTATCTATGCACTTAAAAGATAAAAATGGCGTTTAACTAAATATTTAAATACTAAGTATAGTTTTTAGGGAATCCCGCAGCATTACTCAAAGTCAACAGAACGCGTTGCATATAAGCATCTGTATCTGTATGTATTTCCAAACATGTTAATCCAAAAAATAACAAAAACAAAACAAATACAAATTACGAATACGAATAAATAAAAGTGTTAAACTCAGTTGAAAGTAGAACATTGTGTGCTTTATCTTCATGATGAGTGTGATGAGCACAATGGCTTATCTGAGGTACGGTCACTGGCATCGGGTCTTATGGAAACTAGGCGACCAGAACGCGGTTTCCATTATGCAATCAGAGCTCCAAAAATGCAAAAAAATAAAATAAAATATGTATAGAGAGAGAAATGTGTAGAGCAGTGAAAAACGAGCACATTACGATAAGCCAAATCAGTGCAAAAAGCTTGAGGCGGAAGATGAGTGACAACGACAACGACAACGAGATAAAGTTGTTTACAGCCAACTGTGGGAGGCAAGAAGAAGAAGAAAATTTCAAGAAAAAGGCAAACAATAATAAAACAATGAAACGGCGACACACTGAAAGCTAATTTAAGTTGAAACAAAGCAAAAACCAGACGACAGTTTCCACAGTTGTTCAGTATCCAAAGAGTCGTTGTCGCTGTCATCTCTGCAATAACAGTTACAGCTAAAGCTACAGCTAAACGGACCCAGTCTCAGACCTCGCAACGCTTACACTGGAGTGTTTGTAATCCTCGGCCTCAGTCAGACAAAGACAAACACGAATAGAAATACGAATACGAATAGGGATACGTATACGTATACGTAATATGTCCTGCGATGAGAGGACAGCGCTGCTGGCAACGCAGTTGCAGCGTGGCAAACAAGGACAGCAAGGACAACAGCAGCACATCATTGTCGTGCCGTTAGGCAAGGATCCAAAGGATTATGAACCCGTTTTCACAACTGCTGAGTAAACGCTTTACTGTCACATTTCATTAAAAAATAACTTCATTTGCCCATTTGGCCTCCCTCCCCTCCCCTTCCATGCTTGCTTCCTGTCCAACATCTGTCATTTTTCGACAGTTACTCTTATGGCTTGACGCTGGAGGAGCTGTTGCCCTTCAAACAGGATCCCTGGTGGCAGAAAGTGCGTCGTCTGTCCATTTGCTGCCTCTGGCTAACAATTCTGCTCACTCTGTTCGCTGCCATTGCCTTGGCTTATTTCCATGACGATGCCGTTAACTGTCTGCCTAACCGACTAATTACCACGGCATTGCCAACGTCAACACCACTTGCCTTGGCCAATAACGGCACACTGCTGCTGTCCAGTTAATCACTTCTGGAAACTGAAACTGAAACTGGAACTGTAGCACTTGATTATGAATGCTGTAATTGCATGCATTGGATTACATCAGCAATCGCTTTTCCGAGACCGGCTTTTCCCGCACAGTTGTTTACTTAGTGATAAGCTTGTTTGCGGGAGAACCTTTAACAAGTGATTTATTTGTTCTGTCCTTGATTTGATTTGCGATTCGCTATTTATTTAGAATTTCTGATACAAATAATAGGAAATTGTACAGAGCTTTCGAGGCTTTGTCGTATTGTTATTTACTATTTCTGTAAGAATTTATTAAACTCCATAAGTAAGATTATATGTACATGATGAATTTATTTTTATTTATTTTAAATAGTTTCTAATTAATTGCCTGATGCTCAGTTTGGCATGGTCTGCGTGCTGTAAATAAGAAAAGATTTAAATTATTTACAAGAAACAGTTAATATAGTAGAACTTCAGTAGTTGTAGATGACTTTCGTTGACGAGATGAGGACTATCTCCTACGAGATTTAGTAAGTTGCACATGCGCCCTATTGGGAACTTACAATTAATTTTAAGCTAAAGGTAACACAGGCTACTGAAGTTCTGTGGTCGAACTTAAGATAGCAAATGATTAATTACACTATAAAAGGAGTCTGCGTGCCATTGTCCAGTCCAACAGGCTCCATTAGTCTCACTGAGGACATTGACCGACTGAAGCTCGCTCTGTGGAGCTGAGTTGGTTGCTTGGCTTGTGACCAGGGCTCAAAGTCAAAGACAAATCCCTCCAGATTCGTACAGTTTATATAGGGGTTGCCATCCGATCTGTAGCGTTCCATGACATGTTGACGCACCCTTTCAATGCCATCTGAATTGCGACAAATGATGGCTGCCAAACTGCTCTTATAAATCTCCGCGAGTTGAGCTGGAAAAACATAATTTTAAGTTAATATTTTAGCGTGATTTTATATAAACAAGTTTATATACGTTTGGTAAATCGTTGTGGTCCAATTTTACGCTCATACCAGTGCGAATCGCCCAGCTTGATGCGTAAAAACTGATCCAAGACCAAACAGCTCAGCAGTGGCCCAAATATAGCGCCATCTAGCGGTGGTTCGCTGAGAGCGCCCGTATAGACATCAACATCCTGTGGAGATCTAAAAGGGAAACAGAATTTTAATGAAATCTCACTAAGAAAATGAAGCTTTGCTCACTTGTAGATTTGCCTAATGGACTGCAAGGTGGCATTGTCCACAGCCAGAGCCATTTGCTCCCAGGTGTCCACTGGAGGCAGCCGGCAATGTCTGCGGAAAACCGGATAGGCAGGAATGCCATGATCACGACCACGTTGTATGTTCAGGGAGACCAGATCCAGGCCACACACGGGAACCCTGTCCTCGGCGGTGCCTTCGAAGAGCTTTTGAGTGATCTCCAGGGAAAAGAAACGATCGACACGAAGCACAGGAGTATTTGAGGCTGCCACCAGGGCATGATCGATGCCGTGACGTGTCCAGAGTGAGAACGGATTGAAGAGCATCTTGTGCAGCTCCATGGCCTCGGGAGTGCTATTATCCCGCGAGACATTGAACAAACCCGGTAGCAGAGTGTGAGCAAAGCGAAAGGCAGCGGCTGCAAAGCAATTGGCTATGCTGGGATTCACCAGCGGATCATACGTGTCCAAGGCATCAAGGTTATCTCGTTGTGGTAGCAGGCCCTTGGCCTGGCTGAGATTGCGACCAAGGAGAACGGGCAGAAACTCATTGTAGCTGATGTGAGCCAACTGAGCGCCGACTATCTTTCGTGCCTCCTGGAAGATACGTTCATCATCCCAATCGGGATTGAGTTCGTGTAGTCCCCCAGCCAAATAATTGTGATGCCTGGCCCAGAGCAGATGCATCGAGGTAAGCAGGAGATTCTCATTCGCCCGATCATCGCCAGACTCAAAGCAATATTTCCCCTCACGTGTCATGCGCACACGATTGCAACCATCCTCAGGATTTGAGGAGATTGGCAACAGCTCACGACCATCATCCGTGAGATACATGCGAAGTGTGCCATTTATGTAGGTGCGTAGCTGGCGCTGTCGCTGCTCCAGATTCCCATAGACGACGGAGGCATCAATAAAAGCCGTTGCCTGATTAAACTGCTGCCTGGGACCGAATCGTCCAGTGGGCGCTGGTGCGGAGCGTACAAAGTTCATGCAGCTCAGATTGTAGTGCTGGTAGTAGGCGTCATCGGGTAGAATCTGTACTGGAAAGCACTCCGGATGCTGTTCCGCTGTATGTGCGGCACAACAATCTATTGACTCGCCCTCCTGTGCGGTAGTCAGCGAAGTGGCTGTGATGTCATGGTCCAGGAACTGACCAAACACCGCCAGCATCACTGTGAAATTGGTATCCGTTTCATAGCTCGAACGGTGTATGCTAGTCGAGACCTGACGCGCTGGCGGTAGAGGATCACCGTGTCCTCCTCTTGGTGCTGCAATGCCATCGGCATAGTCCGGTGCCACCATACGACGATAGGGCACCATCGAGGCGCCATATGTGCGTGGATGTCGACGGTTGTTGCATACACCTGTGCTGCGCCTGAAACGCTCATTGAAGTCGCATTCAAGCCGCAGCACCGTTGGATCCGGTAGCACAATGGCCGGACCCTGTCCAATGTTGCTTCTTCCTGGCTGCTTGGTATAATTAAATCTCTGGGCAATGTCCATTGTGGCTTGGTTCTCTACATAGCCACGACGTGCCAGTTTCCTTGCCTCCGGATTGGTACTCAGCGAACGATAGTGACGAAATTGTGGTGTATTTATTGCACTTGGCTGCAGTCCCTCCTCAAGTATTTCACGGTCTCCCAATGCCTTGATCCCTGCACTTACTGCCTGTGCGCCTTCACGTGGATTCAGCGAGGCATGGTCAAGCGCCCAGGCAGCTTCCGGCTCATCCGGTATGGGTTTCTTGATGTCTGATAATCCATCCGTCTCGTTGGTGACAAAAAAAAAGCTTGGAGTGGCTCCGCTATCGCTTCCATTTCCAGTTCCATTCCCCGCTCCATTTAAATCTTCGTAGATGTAGCCACTTCCACTTAACCACAAAGCCAGCAGCAAAGCGGCAATTACAATCAGTCTAAAGGGCAGAAAAGTGAAATTAAATTGTGGTTAATGCTTTGCGGTTGTTTAGGGACAAATTAATCGTTGACAACTCTACAGGGTATCAGATGACAACCTCAGTCTCTGGTTTATTGATTACGCTAACTAATTTGTTCAAGTTTTAAGCCCTGTTTTATTTCACTGTGGCCCTGAAGACTTAACTTTATTTTTACACCCAGTACTCTAAAAAAGAGTAGAGGAGTCTATTAAGTTTGTTAGAGGCTCCCACTCTCTGCGCTAATTGCGCTCAGAGATCTCTGCCGCTGTTTGTGTGATTGTTCGCGGACGCCAGCAGAGCGCACGAACGGTTTGTGTGTTTGTTCGCTGTCATCTGTGGCGCTAAAAAGGAGCACTCTCTGTTTACTTTTTACGAATGCTCCGGCTCTATGTAATTGAATTTCAATTACAGTCTGTTGCTTGCTGCTGATTCTGATCGCCTGGTGTTTCACACTAAGAAATCTTCGATTTTGGCCTTTCGCGGAATTTTTTGCTGATTGTTGCGATCTGCAGTGCCCAAAATCGTTAGTAATTCTTGCTGAAATACCAGGCAAACAGAAAGATCAGCAGGAAGCAATACAAAAATTATTTAACATTAACATTGAATTAACATTAACAGCTTAAGCAGGCTACCACTCTCTGCGCCAATTGGGCTCAGAGATCTCTGCCGCTCTTTGTGTGAATGTTCGCGGACGCCAACAGAGCGCACGAACGGTTTGTGTGTTTGTTCGCTGTCATCTCTGGCGCTAACAAGGAGCACTCTCTGTTTACTGTTTACGTATGCTCCCGCGCTCTGCTCTCTGTAATTGAATTTAAATTACAGGCTGTCGCTTGCTGCTGATTCTGATCGCCTGGTGTTTCATACTAAGAAATCTTCCATTTTGGCCTTTCGCGTATTTTTTTTTTGCTTGACCGCTGCGATCTGCAGTGCCCAAAATCGTTAGTATTTCATGCTGAAATACCAGGCGAACAGAAATTTCAGCAGGTCGCAATGCAAAAATTATTTAATTTTAACATTGACATTAACATTGTTAATCACTGTTAGCTGATCACTGATGTTTTCGCTAATCTAGGGCTCTCGAACTGCACATATTTTAACAGAAATACAAGGCAAACAAAATTAACAGTTGGTCGCTATGCACAAAATTATTTTGTTTAAACTGGGCTTTTGTAAATTCTGTTGTATCTTACTGTGGATTTCTTTTCGCCTGAGAATTCAACTGGGTGTTTGTAAATTCCAGCTGTAATACCAAGCGAACAGAACTTTCAGTAGATCTTAAATCCAAAATTCAAACTAAAGAAACTGATATCGGCGAAAGAGCTATGGCTAGAATATGCAACACATAATGAATTAAGTAAATTTGTTATAGAGTCGAATTTATTGCTTAATAATATTTGTATTTTAATAAGCGCGAATTAGTAGTCAACTCGCTTCGCATTTCTTTGATCGACTTGACGAAAAACTGTATAAAATACTGCCAGTCGCAAAGACAGCACGCAAAAAATAATAATAAACAAAATACTGGAAGTATCCACACTTTGCCTGAGCCAATACATGATTTTAATAAAAAATGCAACTCGATCAACTCAATTTTCTTTAAATCTGACTCAATTCAACCTTTTCCTAATTTTTAATATGCGAAGACTGATTCACTATTAAAATCCACATCCAGCACAATTTGATTCACTGTTCCATAACCGATCGCAAAGATTTAAATTTCTTCCGAACTCACATAAAAGTCCCTGTTATGCAGCACTGAAACTGCTTCATTTTGGAGCGCCGAGCACGTGGCGAGACACCGCCAGGAAAGACATAGGTTGGTCCCTGATACGGCGGCAGGGCAACATAGCCGGAGCTACTGGGTATAGCGGTCAGCGGCGTTGTTTCGTCGGTCATGGTGGAAATACAACTGAAGAGCAGTAGTTGCAACAGCAGTCCAGTTGCAGTTGCAATCGCAGTTAACGTTGCAGCAACACTTGGTGGGCTTCAACTACTGCGTTCGCCACACTTGAGATACTTTCGCCGGCAGCGACAATCTGACAAAGCAACTTATTTTATAATATTTTATAATCCCAGTGTTTGAGCTGCACAACAACAGAGCTGGCAACTGTCCAAGCGACAAACCATGATAGCTCCACACACACAGAATTTGACTTAGAAGTTAACTTTATTAATTGGCAAATGGCCGAGATGATTACAGATCCATATCTTCCGGCTGTTTGAACAAATCTCCCACATACTCGTAGGTGAGCTTTAATAAATACTGGAATGACTTCTGTTGTGGCAAATCGCCCAGCTCGATGCTGTCCAGAAAGTCCTCCATGGGTGGCAAAAAACTATCGATCTCCTGTCCCATTAGCTGACACAATTCAATGATTTTAAAGAACAACAGCTTTTGTATATATTCGACTGCATTATTGGTATCATAGTCGATCCAGTTATCGCGTCGTATTGCCGCACACCACACCTTATGCCTCACATCGTATGGCTGCTCTACGAAGCTAATAAGCTCCAAGGCTTTGCGGAACTCCACCTCGGTGGCAGCATCATTTTCCTCTGCAATATATAGCTGTAAAAATCAAAATATATCCATTAATATACATAAATTTTCGTATCTACTGATCAAACTTACATTGATTATCTCCTCGGCCTTGAGCACCTTTTGATCTGTCGCATCGAAGCCAAAGTTTTGCAAGACATCGTGACCCAAATGCATTTGATATTCAATGATCGATAATTCTGTGTTGATTTTCTCCACATGCGATGTCATGTCGGATGATTCTGCAAAGGCGGCTAGTTTGGATAGCGAAAGCATTGACTTTTTGCGTGCCACAAACTCCGTCTCGCATTGGGCTAGGTCTAAGAGCACCTTGGTGGCGTGCTCAAAGTCTCTGTTAAATATGAGCTGTATCCAGCCAAGTGACGGGTGATCACGCATGAACTGAGACAAAGCTGGTTGGTTGCCCTTGAAACGTTCAAAGACCTCACCATGACGATTCTGGCGCAAATGCCAGTTGATGGCAAACTGTGAAAAGTCAAATCCTTCGTACTTGCGAGTGTACTCGTCTAAACGCTCCTTGTCCTGTGTTTCATCGCATATAAGCACAAGACTTTGGAAGTCCAAATACTTCTCTGCGAGCTTGGTGGCACACGCAAACTGTCGGTCCTTGACTACAATCAAAATTATTACTAACTGTCTTACAATTGTGTAAAAGGGTAACTTACTTAAAACTGATATAAGCTCGCTGCGCTGAGCTTCAAACTGTTGTTGGAGCACTTGGAACTTTTCCGTGTCGCGCACACTCTCCAAATAATTCTTGCGTCCCTCAAGCAACATGTCCATCAGTTCCAGTATTTGCTGATAAAGCAGATGCTTTAGTTCCGTCTCATTTACACACTGTGCGCCATAACGCACACTTATGTTAATCAGACGGGACATTGAGTCATATATACCCGCATTGCCGGACATGGCCGTCCAGGGTTGATTCTCAAAAGAATTTGTCTGCAGCTTGAAGCTGTTGGCATTCTGCTCACGATATCTGAACACCTGACCCAATGTGTTGAGCACAATTACATTAATGTCTGATATATATTGGGCCACCGACAGTGTAGTTCGATTTTGGGTTGCAATACGTTCGTCTGCCATATCAGCCATGGTCTCAAATATGCACTGAAACTTACACAACTTGACAAAGAATATATCTTGCGCAGTCAGATTGCCATTTGGTTTCTCATCCCACTCGGCGACAGTCACTTCGATGGCCTCATCGATAATCTTGGGCATTTTGCTCTGCAGAGCACGCAGCGCAGCGGCAGCTATTATCTTTTCACCGATGTCAGCCAGAATAAAGCTCGTGGGCTTAAGAATATTACTGCCACAGGGTACGGCATTAAGCTGCAAGTAAAATAAGCTTAGTTAGAAAGTTAATTGGGTAATCGTATAAAACGTACCTTATCCCAAACTCCACTGATGTGCAGGAATTCAATAAACTGTTGGAAAGCAATGCTTTTATCGCGTAATTGATTTATGATTTGCATGGATCGGGAGCTGCCCAATGCATGACGATTTCCGTCGTACTGCTCAATGGCCGTCTGCCAGCGGGGATCAGCAATGGGCAGATCCTCAGCCAAGTCTTCAGCGATGGTGATAACAATCCTATGGTTACACCAAGCATAAGATATAATTTATTAACTATTTTAATAGATCTACACTCACCTGTCCAGCTTGTAGGCATCCAAAGGTCTGCCATTTGGATCAGTTTCAGCGATGCTCTCCATTAGATCAGCTATAATCGAGTTGACCATATTATTGTTGCGTTTTAAGCAATACAAAAAGGCAGCCTTTAGTTGTCCAACTTCGTTATTTAACTCAGAATACACATCATCCGGATCCAGCTGATACATGGGTAAATTGTTGGTGCTGTCGGCCAACATGCTCTGATCTGGAGCACTAAAACTGGCATTAAATGATGCGGGTGCAAAAAGATCGGGTGAATTGCAACTGCTCATGTTCAGCAAGTCAGTGCTGTCAAAGTCCCCGGCTGTGATTGATACCAGGCCATGTGTGCGGCTAAAGAAGAGCGGCAATTGGTTGCAGTAGGCGGCACTTAGAATGCGATCTTCGTGTAAATGAAATTCAACTTTCTCGGCCTCCATTTCAGCGGTGGGTGCAGAATTCGATAAGAGCAGCGGATAAACCACCTTGGGCGTATACAAATACATCTGGGTGGTGCCAACGATGATGCGTACACTTAGGCAATCCTGAACCGTCTTGCTGCTGAAGAATTTGTTAAGCTTCAGTGGCGTAAAACAATCCAACTGCATGCAATCATCTTGAGCGGTGGCCACGACTGTGAAGAAAATGAATTAGCTCAGTTTTAAGGCAAGGTTAAGCGTTGGTTTACCAATGGAGTAGTACATCTGGGGTGTATGCGACTGGTTAACAGCACCCACAAGAATGTACGCGTAGCCTCTGACCACATGGAAGTCCAGATAATGCAGATCGACTTCCACATTATCATTAGGCGTTCGTACATTCCAAAATTTTAGTAGTATCATCTCCCTCATTTTGCGCAACAGTTCTGTGTCCTCGAAGATCAGCTGTTCCACGTTGCCTTTGTTAGAAATACGCCAACGTTGGAGCGCACGATCGGACAGCACTGCTACGACTGTTTCACCATCCGCAGAGTTACTCTCACAACACATGCCAACTAAGAACTGTGGAGAGATGTGGGATTACCTAAGGGCACTCCATGGGTATAGTTTTTTGAATTACCTGATCCTTATCACTGCCACTACTGGTGCCAATCAGCATAGAAGCGAACCTCTTACCGAAGCCGCCAAGAAAACTTGTTGCCGGTTTGATGGTCTTGTGGTGCAATGAATAGCGACCATTAGTTAATCCAACTCGCAGGAATACCAAAGTGCAGGTTGAGGTAACAGCCAGATATCCGTGTTGTGTTGGCAGATTCAGTAGCTGTACGAATTCCTGACCAGTCAGAATAGACAAATCCACTGAATTGTTGTCATGCGCTATGGATGCCCAGTATCGTACATCTCCAGTGGCTGAAACTGCTATGCAGGAGGCCATTTGTTGACCCTCTACATGAAAGACGCTGACCAGTTCGCTCTTGTGACCAATGTCGCTATGGGGCAACGTTAGTTCACGACATTGTGCCGAGCCAGATCCTCGGCGAATTGGTTTTCCCAATCGTGGTGGCGAGTCTTTTTTGACAGTGCCAGGCGAGTCCTTATACTGCCAAATCAACAAACGCCGACCTTGAACAACCTACAAAAATCATTAGGAGTTATTACATAGACGTACCTAGGAATAACTGTGCTGATAGTTACCCAAGCCCAGCCACTTTGTGTTATCTTGGCCGACACTAAATTAGAGAGAGGTCCAGCAAAGGTCAACGCCTCATTTACGGCCACGGGCAGCGCGTGTCCATAACTCTCGACGACATTGTAATCCGATCTGATGCCCGGTATGGACTGTGTGGTAGAACGCGCCGACAGACTGAGACGACTATAAGTGCGAATATTTATATAAATAATGTAAGCTACATATGCATATTTAGTTACTCCTGGTCTCTACCTATTGGTAATTGCCGTTTTCTTTAGGGATCCTGGCAGTGGTGAATGGTTAGCGTTGCCGCCAAAAAATGATTTGCGTGTGCTGTCTGCTGAGACCGGCAACGAACGCCTTGAGCTCGGTGACGACTCCTGCGCGACTCTGTAAAGCTGCTTTTGCATACTTCGTTCCATTTCTATATATTTAATATTAACAAAGTGATTTTTCAATTATAAACAAGAAACACATGTACACTGAACAAATTCCGCCGGCAACTAGCCACTATCGATATTTTACAAACTATCGTTAGATAGTGGTATCGATAGAGACGTGCCTATCGGACTAACAATCGCAGTTAGAACTATCGTTCTTTTTGAACAGAAGGAACGACTTTGGTATTCAAATGAACAAAATGAACCGTAATAAGAATTTATGTCCAATGGTTTGAAACAACTCTAAAACAGCAGAGATTTACGCGTAAACAATTAGCACTTCGTTGCTAATAACAATGGCCACCTGGACTCAAAATGCGCCTACAGGTGTCAGCAAGAGAAGGCGCTGGAATCTCGAAGGTAAAAACTGTGCAAAGCAAGCTGTGAATGCTCCAAATCAAACAACAAATATAATCAATGACTTTGTCTTTGCTGAAAATAGACCGAGCCTCGCTGAACAAATTGAAGGAGCACATTGCCGAAGAAGGATGCCCTCAGGTGCAGTACGATTTGGGCAAAAAGTTGCTGGAGAACGCAATTGGTTTGTAATTCGTTAAGTAGAAATGTGTCAACGCCCAGTCTCAAATTACATATTCGCAGAACCCAATGTGGCCAACGAGAGCCAGAAGGCCGTGCATTGGCTAGTCAGTGCCGCCCAACAGGGCCATGAGGAGGCCGTGAGTCTGCTGCGCAAGTGCTACAACGATGGCAATGGCATTACGGCGGAGAATGCGGACGAGGTGCGTCGATGCCTGGCCATGACGCCCGGCGAGCGTGCTGCTCGCAAAGCGGCAAGGGAACTCTTTGCATGCTTGTCAAATGGCAACGAACACATAACACCTAAGCAGCTGGAACGTAAAATGCGACGTATTTACAACTTGCAACGGAAGCGACGGCGTCGTGGTGCTGGTGGAGATGACACTTCCTCATCCAACACCGACGACGACGACGCTGGCGGCGACAGTGGTTGGGAACGTGAACCTTTAGAGGATGCTGCCACCATTGGACGTACGAATGTGCAAAGACATCGTTTCATCACAGAGGCGAATCTCGTATCGGCTGCTTCCAACTACAGCGCTGGGCGCATGCCCATGGGGAACGAGACACTTACACTGTCCATGCCGCATCCACACAGTCTAGATCATGTGCCCTGCTTCTATCGCATGATCTTCCATCCATTGGTATTCTTCACACTGCTGTACCATCGCTTTATCAACCTGGTGATTGCACTGCCTGCCATGCTGCCCATCAGTGTGCGTTGCAGTCTCCTCGTGCTGATCGCCTGGTGGAGCACAGTCGAGGATACGGAGCGCCTAATGTTGCCCTTGATCAGTTACTATCTGAGTCTGGGCGTCATGCTGTGGTCCACCTGTAAAATGCTTAAGACGAAACAGCAGTTTGTGGACTTTCGCATCTGGTCCGGATTGTTCCTTAGCTACGGGGATCACAACATAGAGGCAGATATCTCAGAGCAGCGTTTCCTACGCAACAACATGAAACCGTATCTGTATTTTTTCTGTGCCTTCATCTGTAACCTGATTGTGTATCCATTGGTCACAGATGCTTGGCTACCGCACTCGGAGCTGACCATAATCTCGGGTGCTAGCACATTCATCACACTGGGCGTGTTCATGTACGCCTCCTCGCATCTGATGCCCGACTGGCTGGTCATCGTTTCCTTTGCTGTCAATGTTCTTGCCAAGTATCCGTACGAACTGGACGAAGTTGTGTCCACTCATTGGCGTTTCCTGGACCTTCGTGTGCCCACCTTCTCATCATTTGTTATTGGCAATGGCATTGAATTCTGCTTGAATTGTCGCACCGCACTTTACCTGCTCATACCCATGCTCCTGGTGCTACTGGCCAGGCGTACGGGCTGGCATGGTGTCTATACCTACCTGATTCCACACTGTGTCACACTTAGCTGGCTGCAAGTCTGCATCGTTACCTCGCAAAGCGCCACCGTGTTTGGAGCCATGCGTGCCGCTCTGGGATTGGCTGGCGTTGTGCTGTTCCTCCCACTCTTCGGCATTGTTGCATTGCTGGTGCCCGTCTTCGTGGCCATCGACAGTCTGGGCTTGGCCAGTGAGCACTTACGCTGGGGCACCACCGCCATCGCCTGCTCCCTTGTAGTGCTGCTCTCGTGCGTCTTAGCGCTCAATCGTGCCACACAAAAATACATTACCATGTTGCAGGTAAGTCTTTAGCTGAGTTATCTCTAATAAAACCCCTCCTAATGCTTCATTTACAGCTGCTCGTGGGCATCACAACAGCCTGTGTGTTGGTATTTCCCTACATGACGTCCAGTTTCAAGGATACGCCTCGATTCAACGCCGTGCCCACAGTGCTATCGAATCCAAGTGTAGGCAGGCACTCCATGCCAGATGCTTTGCAGTGGGAACGATTCCATGAGCTCTGCGCTCAGCCTGTTCTGGATCAGCCCAACAAAATCAAAGCCCAGCTGCGTTGCTCCCATCTCAATGGCATGTACGTGGCTTGGGAGGGCAAAGTTTCGCAGGTGCAAATCGCTCGCGTCTCGAATATGCTGGAGGATATTGTGGCCAATTATTTGCCCACTTGGCTGGGCAAGCTGCTGCGGTGTGTGCATGGCGAGAACATCTTGAAGCACTTCCAATGCGATCCACAGCAGGACACACTGTGTGTGGAATGGCAGCGCGTGATCAAATCACTCAGTGCACAAACTGGACACTGTACACTCCAGCGCTGGAATCGCTATGAGTACGAGTTGATCGTTCAAGTGGCAGCCAGTGGGAGTCTCCTTGGTCGCTCTACATCAACGGGAGTTGTGCTAAAAGCCCATCATGATTTTGGCAACTTTACTCAACGCCTGCATCGAGGAGATCGCATAATGTTCTATGGAACACTGCACAACTCCCGTTTGCTGGCTAACAATGTCCGGGAGCATTATGTGCTTGGGTCCAGTGCACCACCGCAGGTGGAGCTGAAGACCATTGAGTGTTTGGATTGCCAGTCGCCAGAATTGAGTACAGCTAGCATCCAAAAAGATGTACTCACCTCGCCAGTGGATGCACGAATGCAGGATCTGATGCGAGGCATTAAGTATCTATTGAATGCCTTACTAAGCCCATTGATAACGTTCAAATAGAGAAATATTCCCACAGAATGACATTACTTAAGGATTAGTTATATTGTATTGAGATTACATTACAATACACATAATGTTTTATTGTTAACATATCAGTCTTAATTTTGAATTCACAACCAATGGGTTATTTTATTTAAGCAATTAGCTTGATCCATGACTAGTCCTCGATATGGTTAATTGTCTCCAAAAGATCTTATCTTTGTTGTCAGAAAAAATTATAGTTGTTAGGTATGTTCTCCTGATCGGGAGTAGTGACGACGTGTATTATGCAGGGTTCTTCACAGGTGAAGAAATCTTGGCAATTTTGAAGCAGCTGCACGCCATCAAGGATCAACTTTCGATGCGAAGGTTCGTCTATGCCCAGCATGATGAGGTCGCTGATAATTATCTTTTTACAACGCTCTATGGTCACGTAGCCGTGATCTGAAAATGTGTCCAAATAGTTCTCCATTGTTAGCAAAACCAGCCATTCTCGCACATTCTTTAAGCACATTTTAATAAAATATTTAGATACAAGACAACGAACTTCAGGCAACTTCTGTTGAATTTTTTGACAGCCGCGCGTAAGGCGATTGAACTACTCGATTTTTCATACTCGATACTTTATGGGCCGAATACCAAATGCAGTATATACTAAATACTTAGATAAAAAAAAGCGATTTCATCATGACCCGCAATATTTATTTATTTAAGTCTTAAAAATAATGATGAAGGGATGATAAAGCAAAATTGGCTGAAACAAAGTTCAAAGAATTAAAATTAAAAAGCGTACTTATTTATAGCTTAGTTTTTTTCAAATGTCATTCTTTGTAAACTATGTGATTTGTAATGACTATGTTCAGGAGAAGAAACTTAACTTAATTATTATGTATATTAACTTAAATATTTCCAGATGCTGGCCCAAACCAAACCATTTTTTAATGTGGTATCGAATTCGTATTCAACTACTTCTTTGACTTAAATCGATTCTTCACAACTGAATCGATGTATCGCTATAACGATTAGACATCGATGCACCGATTATGATATCGATAGAACTTCCAGCACTAGTATTTAAGTGCCGTCGCGCACGGTTTTCGGGGCAAAACAGCAACACAGACCAACGAGTACGAGTGTCACCCACCTGAGATTGTCACTCATTATCTACGGGATTATTAAATAGCACCAACACCAATAC
Organism: Drosophila nigrodunni; assembly: GCA_020829145.1. NCBI lineage: Eukaryota > Metazoa > Arthropoda > Insecta > Diptera > Drosophilidae > Drosophila > Drosophila nigrodunni. The sequence goes on from JACVCZ010000001.1 coordinate 12,973,047, forward strand.
CAGCAAAAAGCAACAGTAATTACGAACACAATGATACCAACAGTAACGAAAAACTACCAAAACGTGGTAATTAGCACAGGCAATATAATCAACAATGAACTGGGACAGCGGAAATCCAACGAGGAGCTCTATGACGGTCTGAAAATAACGCTGCACAGTGACCCAAACGAAGAGCGCGTGGTGGTCGAGATCGACAAGTTGCATGGCCGTGTTCTCTGCGCCACACAGGAGCTCAATAGCAAACTGACGGAGAATGGACGCAACGAGATAAGCATTGGTGCAAAAATATTTCTCAACAAGAAATCAACAGAATGTATTAATGAGGCTGTCGAGGCTCTACTAAATATACTCAACGTTACGCATGTGGACAACGTGGTGCTGGCTTACCATCCCAATGCGACCAACGTTGCCAACGCAACGAATGCGGCCACAACACCAAAATCGCCCTGCTCCGAGGGCATCACCAGCCCCGCCAGTGACCCAAGCAATGGTTGGAGTCAGCGCAACGGTGACCAGGGTGTAGCCGATCTAAAGACGCTCTATCAGACACTGGAGCAATATGTACTCAACAAGAAGATCAAACAATTGGGCATTGCTGATCTGGATGCAATTGCGTTGCAGGAACTGCACAAGTCCGCCCAAGTGCCTCCCACAATTGCACAGGTTAATCTGGCCGCCTGCTGTGTAGTCCCCGCCGATTTGCAGGAGTTCTGCAAAGAACACGAACTTGTGTTGAACACTCACAGCGATCCTGAACTACTGCTGCCCGAGGAACAGTTCACATGCCTCGCACCTGGATATACAATCGATTGGTCTCTGCGCTATCAGGTTCATGTTCGCTGTCGCGGTGTTCTCACTGCCAAGGGCTACATTGTGGGTGCCTCGAAGCCAAGTGGCAATAATTGAACAGACGCTACCGAGAGTGTGAGCAAAATAGTTCAAAGCTAAGATGAATTTTATAGTAGTTGTATACTTATATATATATAAAGTATGTACATGTACATGTATGTATGTATGTAATACTGTACTTATTGTTTGTTATACAAAACCGCGATGAGAGAGCACAGAGAATGACACGATAATGTGGCGTGCGCTCTTCAATTGATTCGATTGTGAAAAGTTTTCCTGATTTTTGAATATAAACAATTTTCTAAAACAATCAAAAACGCTGTCTATTTATTGTTTTTTTTCAATGCTGTACAACAAACAACAGTTTGTACACAGATTTCAACACACACACATACACCATGGGTGTGTGCGAGTATGATTAATAATCAATTTGCAACCGGTTTGCATTTTACAAATCAAGTATACGTCGAGTGCTCAGTTCCAGAATACAGTCGTTATCGCAATTTCTAAGGGCGTCTGCCTCGTAATACTACAGTTGGCTTTGTTTGACCCTTGTGGGACCATTAATGGCTGTCCGGCTGCAACTTGAGTCAGATCTGCAATGCCTCCAGCTTCGCCCTGTTCAGCCGCAAACTCAAGCTAAAAATCACGTGGCTGCGATGGCGGTCACTATTTTATTTTAATAGCTAAATGTATGTGTATAAATAAATGTTATTAAATTATTACCGGAGGTGCGCGTTGAAGGAGGCTCGTAAATTGTGAAATATAGTAATACAATTAAAAATAGCGATTCCTTAGCGATATTTGACTATATACATAAATATTTGAATTTGCAATCAGTGAAGGCACTTGAGCTTTATTACAGTTATATACGACGCTGCTGGGCGACTTTAGCGCAGCGCTCACTTTCCAGTCGCTCTGGCCGGTCAGTGGAATAATGCAAGCATGTCAAGCGAAGCAAAGACCTTGTGCCGCCACAACTACATTTACAAACATACACACGCACACACATTGAAGTGTATGTATTTGTACTTAACCATGTAACGAGAATACTTATGCACATACTGTGGCATTTAGTTTCTAATTAAGTGGTGGCAAGTGGTGTCGTCATCAGCGCAATGAACCAAAGGCTTAATTAGACTCAAACACACACACACGCATACATATAAAAACGACTGTCCACTCATGATGAAATTAAAGATATAATTGTAAGTACTTAACACACACACATGCACACACACACACGCGCTATTTTTAGTTCAATAATCTTTACACATGTATGTGTGTGTGTTCTAAAACCCAACAAAACACAGTCAAAAATCGACAAATTTCATTGCTGCCGCGGCCGGCGTCAGCAGCGACTGCGACTGAATTAGAGACTGCGACGTCGTCATGACTTGCGTTTCTATTATTTTCAGTGTGCAAGCGAAATGGATACACAAAAAGATAGTGTGGCCTAGTTGGTGCAAGTGAGTCAGACGATACAAACATTTATCTACTGATCGCTTGCACGTGAGTATGTGTGTGTGTGTGTGTGAGTGTGTGGTGGGAGGAAGAGCCTGGAAAGTACTAAGAGTATTTCGTCACGGGAATGGAATGATGACGCATGGCAATGACAACTGCGTTACTTCCCACGGATATCAGACGGAACGAAATAATTAACTACTTTATAATGTGTAAGTTTAATACTTTGCATGATGGAATAGGGCTATAAAGTTGGCCTCAGTCACGTTATCACATTGAGGTGTGGGTGGAATGTGCTGATAGAAAGGCCTCGAAGCTGAAGAGCTTGTTATCATTTTCCTGCAGTTATTATGAGCGCTTATTTGAGCTTTACAAAGAGACCCCAGCAGCAAATTCCATTTGATTCAATTGCAGATTGTGTCACTCGCGGCGTATACTTGATATGTGTTTCGGAATATTATAAGTAAATATAGTATATGCACTTCAAGCCAAAAATAAATTCCGGCTGAGATTTATATTACCGATACGCATGACTAAATGCTTATGCTTAAAGATCTGAAAACGGGAATTATTGCTTAAGGTGAATCCCAGAAAAAAGTCATGAATAATTTAGATTAACCACATATGTTTCATGCCATGAAGAAATATGTAATAATTGTAAATTTGGAAATGACACCATAACAGTTATTAAGTCTTTATTTAAATTAATTGAATAAGTATTCTCGCATTACTCAAGTTCATTTTAATTTTACCATTTCACATTCACATTTTGTTAGCTACATTTCCATTGATCTAATTATGTTTTATTATTTTGATCTTAACTAAGTTCTAATCCATGTCAATCTTTTGCTAATACTTTTGTTGTAATTCTTGTTGTTGTTACATATTGTGGCTGTTGTAGTTGTACATAGTTAACACACACCAAAATACACACTGAATCGATTAGGATTGTTTAACATGCAGTTAATATATGAGTTACACTTGATAAGAATTTGCAATCTTATTAGTGTTTTTATTAGTGTTGCGTCTAAAGACAATTTAGTTAATCTACAAACATGTACATATATTTTTATACAATTTATGTATTTTGCATATATTGTGGGCACACACATACATGTGATTACTCGTATTCGAACCTTTAACATCTTAATTAATTAGTTACAATTAGATTGCGTCATAAACATACACACATACCTCACCACAAAGAATAGAAGGTTTTATTATTATTATTAATATTATAATTATTTAAATAACCAATTGATCTCTTTGGGGATGGACGGCGGCTTGTTCGACAATTTAGATTGTTCTCATCTTTTGTTTTTGCTTACCAAACAACAATAACAAATAACTAAAGCTAACTAAAATTATAATCCGAGTTCGTTGTTTTCATTTTTGGATTTCAACAGAGCATTTCTTAGATGAATCATGGGGAGTTGTGACTTAAACTAATTTCTAGCTTTGTTTCGTTGCTGATCTTAATCCTGTTCCTAATCCGTATCATCATCAAGCCGTAGGACTGGTGAACCCATATTAAAAAAATTTATCAAAATCGCTTGAATAAATATTTACAAAAAACATTTGTTGGTCTTAGTCTCATCTCTTAAAAGATTCGATATCATTATAATTATTATTAATTATGGACTGTAATGAATTTGTAGACTTTTATCGCTTTCATCGCACGCCAATCGACTAATAATTTAGTTATATTGAACAGCGGAAACTGATTCAAATACTAATTTGTACAGTAAAGATAAAGACTTGAAGAACATGATCTAATTTACATTTGCCTAGTACTGCATATTGTACACTATATAGTATATATAGTATTTATGGGTTATTAGAGTTATAGACATTTACCAACTTGCACATTTAGATAGGCCAAGTTAATGGAAATTCACACAAATACTTTCAAGTGTTTTCTTTTTGTTTTTATCATTATTGGTATTAAGTGCCTGGAAGGAAGTGCTCCAACTGAGAATTATTGGCTTGAAACGCGTCGTTCTACTGGGTATACAGCACCTACTAATACAAGCAACAAATAGATAAAAAATAATGAAAAAAATACTGCATTCTAGTTACATTTAGCCAGTTTTTTGAGTACCTACAATTACAATCTTCAACTATCGATTCTTTTTCTCATTTTCAACATTTAGTATATATTTGTTTTTTAAAAATACTTTTCCACTACAGTATAGCATAGTTTAGTTAATGGTTACAGCTAAAATACAATTGCGTTTGCTTCTGGTTTCCAATTGGAAGTTTTAACAATAAAATACACACCGAGAGAAAGATACAGATACAGACAGAGAGTGGAGTGAGATAGATTTATGCACATTAAAAATTCATTTATTGACATTTGTTCAATAATACTTAATTTTTTGTTTGCTTGTCTGGCAATTCTTGATATTCAACATTTAGTAATGTTTTTAATAATAATTATAATTTTATACATATTTTTCAAAAAATTCGTGCGCCTAAAAATGCCACAAAAATACAATCAAAACATTTCTTTGTTACTAAACTACAAAAATACATAGTACAATAAAAATACATACATACATTGATGCTGGCCTATATGAATACTATATGTGTATATATTATAATTATATATTGGAATATTGGTGTAATCGGTTTCACTTAAATGTATGCGGTCCTTTAGAAAAACTAACAACAATCAATTTATGTGCTTTATGTACATCATGTATGTGTGTAGATGTGTGTGGATGTGTGTGGATGTGTGTGTATTTGTGTATTTAATGTTAAGCTATTCAAAATATAATAATACCATTTCATAATTCATAATTTTTGTCATTTTGCATACACAACTAAGTATGTAATTCAGTCTAATTTGGGAATTGGTCATCGAACTTTCCACTGGAAGGCAGAATGCCCCAAAAAGCAGGAACCAACTAAAGAAGCCAACAACCATTACGTCTGTCTGTGTGTGTGTGTGTGTGACTGTGTGTAGGTGAGTGTTGAAATCAAAAGCTCTCGCTGAAAGCTTCTGTTTAGATCAAATGCGATTTGCGATTGGAGTGCTCGATGGCCGCCAGTAGCTCGTGCTTCTGCCGCACGTAGAGACGACCCTTCTTCCAGGGACTCTGCAGCTGCAGCGGCTTGAAGTCATCGCGTAGACAGCGCTCCCTGGCCCCGATCACGGCTACCAGACAGAAGTTGTCCAGCATATCTGCACTGTAGATAGGTCCCTTGCTGCCCTTGAGCACGGCAGCCATGTTTAGCTGCTTTACCACTAGATTGATCACCTCCCGCGCCGTTGTCTTGGGCGTTACGTGCAGCTTGAGGCTGGTGCCGCTGGCCAGGCCCGTGTTGTAGGCAGTGTACACCTGTATAATGCCTGCTCCGGTGGAACTCTGCTCGGCATTGAGACTGGAACAGCTGGCCGTGTCCTCCTCGCTGCTCTGCTGTACCAGGCTCTTTGTCGAGGATGTCTTGGAGGTGCTGGCTGCCATGGGTTCCTCACTGGACAGTGGCTTGATCTCCGGCTGCAGTGCCGACAACGAACTCTTCAGATAGAGTCCACCCTCGCGAAGATTTGCACTCGAAGCAGCCTTCACTTTGTACTCCGTGGCCGGCTTCAGTGGTTTGTGCTCCAGATCGGTGGCAAAGGCTCCGCTACCTGTTCTCAGCGAGACACTGGAGCCGGCAAGATACGGCACAGAACTGGAGCTGTGAACTGTGATCAACGGAGTGGGAATTGGTCCGATGTTGGAGCTGGTTCGCTTGCGCTGCGCATTGGCGGACTGGGGATGACGCAGTGCCTCCGCCAAGGTGTCGTCGGAGCGTGAGGGCGGCAATGCAAAGACACTGCTGCTGCCGTCCGATGCGGAATCTACGGCAGAGTAGAAACTACGTGCGGTGTAGGCGGAGCTCACGGAGTCACCGCTATTTTTGCGCAGCGAAAGTTCAGAGGAACTGGATGCGGCGTATTCAGTGCTGGATACTTGCAGCAACTGCTGCTGCTGTTGTTGTTGCTGTGGCTGTTTCTGCTGCTGCTGCGGTGCATGTTTCTCTGTAGGCTCCAGTGGCGTACACTGTGCGGAAATGGGAGTAAGGTTTCTATGCCCGAGATTCGTTTCGGATTTCGAGTGCTCCGGTTTATCCTGCCGCTCGGAGCTTTCGTTTGCGCCCGGTCCTGACCAGCTGCCACGCCCAGATTTGGTAAACTTGGACTCTCGCAGCGGCAGCTGCAACAGCTGTTTGCCCGCTACGGAGGCATCCTCCTGCCGCACGTGAGCGAAGTCGAGTATCTCCCGCATGGCCAGCAAGGGCTGGGCGTGCTTGTTACGTGCATAGGCGACCACATCCATGAGCCAGCGCACACTTTTCCATACCAGCTGCAGATTGGCACTCAGATCCTGTAAGGTGGCCAGACGTTCCTTGGCCGCCTGCAGTTCGCTGCTGGAGAATGCCTCGCGATGCGAGTGCGTGGCCATTGTGGTGTCCAGTTCCAGTATGCACGACAGTCGGGCATACTTCTGGACAATTGCAGGCTGATAAGTGCGCAGGTGAATCATTTCAAAGGCCTGAATACTCAGGCTAGCCAAATCATCCCTTTGCAGCAGCAGCTCCGATTGTCCTGGAACCGCACACGACGACTCCACCGAGGGACACACAATAAGGAAGCTAATGTCGCGACTGTGTTCAATGACCTCCACGTCGTACAGCCGATGTGTAGCAGCATCAGTTGCCTTGATGCTCATGCTGGCAAAGAGTCTGTGCATCGCATTGCTGAGATCGAAGAGGAAGAGGCGCTGCACCTCCGTGGCTGGACTGTTGCCATTCCCATCCCCGGGTGCACTGAAGTCCAGGGGCAGACGTAGTGGATCAGCTCCGCTGCGGTGCAAGGCCTGCCACTCCTCAGCCGTTATATGACTGTTCTCACGCACCTTACAGTGGGGCAATACATTGGGTGACTTCACAGGCACCACCACCTGGATCTGATCCATTGAGCACTGCATCTTCAGATAGCCCAGGTAGAGACCCGGCTCCAGACGTTGCAGTGCCGCCTGCTGATAGTACAACTGATCCCCAATGCTTGAAATGAGCAGCTCATTGATGTTGTAATCCTCGTGCAGTGCTCCGAGTTTCTTTTGTAGTTTACTAACGGGCAGCCAGCGCGAATTGAGTATGGACACCGTCTTCTGGCTCTTCACAGACTGCACACAGGTAAACACCACAGTGCCGTGAGCATCCCTCAAGGGCTTATAGTACAGCTGGCCAAGATCGGTGATACCTAAAGCTGACTGCATCTGACACACAGCCGACAACAGTTTGGTGCGAAAGTGCACGGGTGAACTGAGATTCCGTTCCATGTCCGTGCGCAGCGATTTGACATCCTCCCACGTACAGGCCACCTTCATCAACCAGTAGTAGTCCATGTGCAGTGCACTCGGATAGGATTCATCGATCTCAATGACCGGCGGAAAGTCCTCACTGGTCACCAGCACCTTGTCATCGCAGTGCACAATACACGAAAAGTAGATACCCCTAAGAAAGACAAAGCAAGTTAGAATAGTTGCATTCCAAGAAGTATCCTATTAAAGGTTCAACTGTCGCTTACCTCCGCAACGTCTTCTGGAACTTGGAAGTCACCGAGAACAGCTGCTTGATGGTGGTTTTCTTCTTGGGATTCCGGCGCTGCACATTGCCCGGATCCAGCGTCAGTTCAGACACATCCGCTGGACGCGCTAATCTCACGGCTGTAAATAAATTGTCCAGTATGCGCTGTCGGCCATAGAAACGATCCTCCCGATTATCCAAGTCGCGCCAGGCTAAAGAATCAAATCAAAAAGTTTGAGTTTATAAGGTTTTATGACTTTTCGATTTATAGTTAAATATAAATTTGTTTATTTATCAAATGAGCTTTAATAGAATTCTTACTAAATATAGTTTGTTAAATGTTGTATTTAATATTTTATTTAAATACTTGTAATCAATATAAATCAGTTTAATTTTCGACAGAGGTGTCCGAGATTTGTTTAAGTAAGAAATTAAATAATTATTTTTCAATCAATAAATCACAACTTGGGTTTATTAGTTGTTCTATTACTACTCGGAAAATACTTAAGAGATTTATATATTTCTTTGGAAAATCGGTTACTCACTTGAGGGGGCAACGCTGGCGGGCACTGAGTTCAGGTAGCTGCCCCAACCCTTGACATTGCCGCAAGCGGCACGCAGAAAGTACCGGCGTCCCTGGGTGAGGCCGGCTATGTTGCACTGGGCACCCATAGTGCCATGGAAACTAATCCAATCGAGCAGTTCCCGTTCACCCACCACATTGTTGAAGTCCGCGCGTGTTGACCATTGAACTGCGGTTAACGAGCAAAATGTCAAAATCACAGCCAGCAAAGCAGCGGTAAACCGCAGCAGGCAAAGAAAATAAAGGTTGGGAAGAGTGGAACGGAAAAGGGCAGTGAAAGGATAACAGTTTCATTAGGAGGTTTCAGAAGGATCGACGGTAGTTTACCTTTGAATTTGGTACCGATGGCACCTTCGAAGGGCTCGAGTATCTGCAAGCTGATGGAATTGTTACCGGTGACATCGACAACCACTGAGGCGGGAGCATCTGGAGGTCGTGCCTGATCCCAGCCAAGCAGCATGCGACGCAATCCCTTGACCCGCCTCTCCCAGATGCCAATCTGCTTGTCCACCTCGTTGCCAGTGCAGCTTGTAACGGAAGAGCCCGTGTTACCTAGTTTTCAAGTAATTCCCATTAGATAAGCTCGCAATGCAAAGTGCATAATCACCTACCAATTATGATGCTGGAGATGGAAGGACGAGATGTGAAGACAGGTGGACACAGTCCCTCCGGTCCGCTGAGATCATGTATACGTGACTCGGCATCCTTGAGCAGTCCATTTAGCTTTGTTCCAATGCTTTCCGCAGAAACTGCGAATACACAAATGAACAGAGATTAGTTAAAAATAATCAGGAATCGTTAATCATTCAAATCATGCTCACATTGAGAACTCTCCAGAGCACCATGCTGCAATAGCATCTTGGTCATCGAACGATTGTTGCTCAACACAGCAACATCCAGGGCAGAGAGTCCGTCCGCATTAATACTGTAAGAGACGTAGGAAGTTTCAAATAAGTGAAAGTTCTTTGCGAGAAAAGCTTTAACTAAATTAATGGAAATCCCTGCACGTATCAAAACCCACACACGTTTGTCAAGTGACTAATTTCTGTACTTTTCGGAGTAGGGAAACTTTAATGCTTTGAGGCAAATATTTGCCTACATTAGTAGCAAATATTTGGTGTTATTTGCTAACTCAAATAGTGAGGAAATTTATTCTTCCTAAAAATAGTTTCTATAATTCAGGACTACTGTTACCAAAGCCTAGATTTAAGTTATTGAAAAAGGCACATAGTTTGATCCTCTGATTGTGTGAAAAACTTTTTCATAAATCTATCTTGTTTTTTTTTTTTTAAATCATGTTATTTATATATTTGTGAGTTTCATAGGCTTAAAATCACAGTGGAAATGAGAACAAAATAGTGGAATTTCCACGGCAATTAAGAAAGTCTGATGGGATTAATCGATGTCAATTTCAGTTTCGCGATTAATCAAAATAGTATTTACCAGCCGCATCTCAAAGCATCACTTTGCTGCTAGTAACGAAAGCAGATCCCCAAAAAACTAACAAGTATTGTGAGTTGGGCATAAATAAGGTATTTAAACATACCTATTGACATCCACATCCGTTGACTCCAGTATGGTGCGTGCCTTGTCCAGATGGCCATGCTCCACGGCGGAAAACAGCGCTAAAGACAAAGAGTTGCCATTATTTAATTTATACATTATTTATAAATAAGAATTAATCATTGAGAGTTGTTAGAAAGAGCAGAGCGAGCAGTTCAACGTAGCGAAGTGTGTTTACCATGTAAGTGAAGATTACTTTGGGTTAACTTGTCCAGCTGTGCCTGGGCGAGCTTCAATTGCTTCTTGGTCATTTTGCTGACCCGGGGATGTGGTGTATCACCAGTGGCTATCTTGGAGCGCAATTGCACCACCTGCGACTGACGGTGCACAGTCAACTGGTGTTGATTATTCGAGGAAGTGTTTTCATCGCCCACAGTGCTGACCAGCGACTGCTCCTCCAGTTCTGGTGACTTATCCTCATACTCATCACGTAATTTGGCATTCTTGGGCTGTGAGTGACGGGAGATGCATAGCTGCTGTTGCTGCTGAACCCCCGAGTTGGAGTTGGAGCAGTGTGCCTGCTGCTGCTGTGGCAACAGGAATTCCATCTCACGCAGATCCTGAGACTGGCATGAAATCGCAGTGCGAATTTTGGCTACAGCGGCATTTTGTGTCAACTGCTCCGACCAGCGAAAGGAGCTGCTCGGTGGCGATAGTAAAGGAGCAGGATAATATGTAGGATAATTATCCTGATTGTTGTTCTCTCGATGAACGCTTTTGTCGCGTAATTTAACCGATTCAAAGTTATCACTTTCACAAGGATTTTGAGGCACTAAGTTATCTACGTGGATGTGAGAAAATCAAATAAAAATTAAACAAAAGTCAACAGAAGTTTGAAGAAAATAAAAGGTTAGAAATGTAAATTTTACTATGCATAAATAAATTAAATAAATAAGTTTATATATATACAGGTGTAAATAACCAACTGCCCCGAGGTTTGAGTCGTTTTAGAAATGAGTTGTTTGTATGTGTGGGTGTGTGTGTGTGTGTGTGTGTGTGTGTGTGTGTGTGTGTGTTTGTGTCTTTTTGTATTGCAAACAATTGCAATTAATTAATTAATTATTTATCAGAAATGTTCATCACTTTTGTTTGCTTTTGTTTAAATGACCGAATGAACAAGCCAATTACCTAGATTAATTATGCACAAGTATTCAGCACAGCATGAGTGTGTATTACTGTAAGTGTGTGGGTGTGTGAATGTGTGTTACGTGTGTGTGTGTGTGTGTGTGTGTGTGTGTGTGTATGTGTAGGTGACATGCACTTAAGCATCGCATGATTAGAGAGATGGCAACGTAAATAAAACCCCAGCTAAGCACAAGCGTTCATTCAAATAGCATTTTTTATTGAGATGCAGTGCATCCAAAACTCTGACCCTTCACCCCATACTACTTCCCCTACCTCGACCACCCTTCTGATCCCACATGCCGTTAATTAAGCGCACAATTTGAAGGCCAGTCTTCAATTGATCCGAAATGTGGGTAGATGAATTATTTTGTGGCACGCTTACCATCAATGCTGGCATAGAGACAGTGTTGCCGCTGACTGCGTACAGACGACGGCAGGGTTGCCATCGTCGCCATTGTAGTGGGTGCAACAGACACGGACGTTGGCGATTTTAACTGACAGAATTTGGTCAGTTCGTTGAGCGTGTGAAATGATTTCTGGCGTATGAAAACCGCCGGAGAGCGAAGGCAGTTGCTCAGCTGCAGCTTTTGTGGTGGTGTTGCCACATTGCTGCTGTTGCCCTTGTTGTTGTTGCTATTGTGCTGGTAGCATCTGCAACATTATAATAACATTAATGTCCGCCCCCAAACCGACAAACGAATTCGTGCCAAAAATTCTATATATTTAATTATGAATATTGTTTTTTTTTGTTTTTGTGTTTTTGGCATTTAACCAATTCAAACGTTCGGTCAGTTGGTCATGTAAAACCATTTGACCAGCAACGAGCAAACACTGGGATTATGGGATTAAGTAAGCTCCAACCTATCTACGTAAATACCAAAAAATGTGTATTTATTGCATTAAGAGTCGAAATAAACAAAGTGGAATCAAATTACGTTGGAAATTGTAGGGATTGTAATAAAGTTTTTTTTGGAAATGTTTTTAAATGGCTTACTTAATTAGGGGTAGCAAACAACTCTACACAATTAGTAATACATAACGCAGCAAATATTTTTGTATAAGAAATTAAATGAGCTAGTTAAGGGAAACCAATTAAAATGGTTATTGAACTAAATAAAATTCAAATAAATTATTATTATCGCAAGACGACTAACAAGAATAACGATCAAATGAAGGTAAGGACACAGTAGATAGACGTCAGTTTTTGTCAGCAACTTGTTCATAAACTAAAGGCTGTTTCGAAAGTCTTTTATAACAACTTTGACACTAGCGTTCAAGTCCGTGAATTTCTTTTGATTTAATTCACATAGCTAAGTAGCCCAAATTTCATTCTTTAAATCACATGCACACACACACAGACACAAAAATATCGTTAAAAAGCATTTAACTGCGAGATTTATGGCGAACATTAAGTTTAGGCACTTCCACACTTCGAGACTCAAGCTCTGATTGAGAAACTATATATTTTTTACAACTAGACGATCGAATATATTAACCGAATGTAAGATAAACGTGGGATGGGAACACCTACGACTGTTTAAATAGGGCATTGGCTTCCTTATGGTGGCTGTGCGCATGCGCGTTGTTCCATAGATGCCCTGGTGGGCGTGGCGCGTGATATCGGCCAGCACGACATCACTGGCACTCTGTGGCGACTCACTGCTCAGCGTACGCTCCAGATCGGAGTCCACAGTCGCTTGTGGCGCCAACTTCGGGGTTTGACAAAAGCTCTCGGGTATTTGCAGCAACTTACAGGCTTTGCGTGGCAGCGTCACGCCCACCGGCAGCGAAGACATCAATTGCTCAATTCCCAAATCCTGATCCAATGGTTGCTGCATTGTTTGTTTCTTGAGTGGCACAAAGTCGCCCTTTATTTTGGTTGTTACCACGGCAACAGCGTCGATTTCGTGCCACAAACGCAACGCTTTCACTACCTTTGACTTTTTTAGCGTTCGATTGCTGCCGCTGCCGTTGCCGCTGCGACTGCGCGAATGCAAATGGGCGCGTAGCTTAAAGGGCGACTGCAACGCCAGCGCAGGGCTGTGAAGCTTGCTCTTTAGGCGTCGCAGCGAAGCACGAACTGAGTGCGAGCGACGCAATGCTGGCAACTCATCATCCTCCTCCCCTCTTCTTCTTGCTGCTTCTCTGTCTCTTCACCATCGCTGTTGTTGTTATCCAGCTGCTGCTGCTCTTGTTGTTGTTGTCGTTGCTCCTTGAGCTTCGCATAGGAGCTCATTGCCCGACGGCGTTCCATCACTCAAGTATTTATCCCTCACTGCGTTTTATTGATTAGTTTCCATTAAAAACTGCATAAATTAAATGCATTTTCCACACATTTTCCATGCGCTGTTTGCGTTTATTGCAGGATTTTCCGTAGTGCGCGTTGCTCTTACAATATGTGAACTGAGGCAGCAAAATGTAGTGATTCCATTGTCAACCACCCGTAGGACCCTAAATCCCTCTCTCTCTTTGGCTTGCTCTCTACCTAACTCACGCTCTCCTAACCATTTCGTTCTGACGGTCCTCTCTCGCTCTCTGTCTCTTTCTCTCTCTTCATACATGTTTGTGTGTACTGTGCTGTACGTACATTTCTGACTGAGCCTCAAGGGTGATTTATAAACACGGCTGCCTCTTTGTACCCATTTTTGCTAAGCTATAAATGTACCCTTTTAAATTTAAAGTTTGTTTATTCGGTACTTCTTCAACTTTCTCATGTAAACGCTTTTATAAAGCTGACAGAATTACTTTGTCAAATTTTTCACTAATATTTGATGCACAAAATATTTTATATCATAGGTACCCTTAAATAAACAAAGCGCCAAACGTAAATGTACCGAGAAAGTCACAATGTACCAGTTTATTAACAAACGTACCCAAAGCGGCAATTGTGTTATCTTTTAACGTGGTTTACCCTCTCTCTCTCAACTCTCACCACTATCTGCGCTCAATTGCCTACCTATCCACTGAGAGGAAATATCACTCGAGCGCTCTCTTGAAACCCAGTTGATCCGTGCTTTGTATAGTCACGGCAGTCTTTAAAATTTAAATTTAGACAGCAAGTAGTACTTTGTACCTGCGACGTCCTTTTCACAAGAATTCCTGTTTAGTTCGACTGTGTCTGCGCTGAGAAAGCGTTAAACAATTAAGGCGGCATTTCCGAAATCGTAAATCCAACAAATAAGTTGCCTGTCTGCTTGACAGCCCTGTTTGTTGTTGTGTTGTTGTTGCTGTTGTTGTTGTGTAGTTGTTGTTGTAGGTGTTTGTCGCTGTGTTTTCAAGTTCTGTGCTGATTTATTGAGCGTGCCTTGCTGTCAGCAGCTGTGGAACTGGATTGAAAAACAACTGGCAATGAGCATTTGGAATTTTCAATGCGGAAAAGTGAAAGCTAATTGGAAAAACGATTGCCCTACTTGAGGGTACAACAGCAATGTCTTGAAATGTGTAACACATTTGAATTATTTATGGAATAACAAATTAATTGAAATATTTTAACTAATTTAGAACATGTTTAAGGGCAGCTGTTAACAAGTTAATTTTGAAAGCCACAATCTGTTAACCCCATTAAAAATGTTGCAGTTTTTGGGGACCCTCCCAAACCGGTTGCCTGAACATCTGTTGGGCTCCATTCTCTTGCTAATTTTAGACATTGTCTCATCACTCGCATGCATAACTTAACGAACTAGGTAATAAACAAAGGTTTAGGCAACTTAATAAACATTCAGGTAAACATTTGTATAGATACATTTAACACGAATTCATTTCTTCATTGTTTTTGTTCATTTTGTTAAGAAAAAATCTACACGGTTTGTGCGAGGTCAGTGCCAGCGGCTATGAGTCTTTCTCGAATTCGAATTCAAATTCAGATTCAAATTCGAATTCGAGCTCGGAATGCATGACGCACAGCTGAGATTGTATAGCATTAGGTGTAATAAGAGGGCTGATACAATTGCTGAATCACGAATTCCATAAAGTCAGTAAAACGTGGAGCATGAAATTTTGTAAACACATAAGAGGCCCTATGAATAATGTCATAATCGGGGTGGAAAAAAGGTGACCTTGAAATCGAGTTGACATAAAGATTCGAGTGTAAATATTAGATGATAATTTCGTTTTTGCTTGGGATTTGCTTCCCAAGAAAGCTATTTATGATTCAGATTTCATTGGAATTTCAATATGAGAAGATCTTAAAAAACAAAAAACAACAAATAAACTGTGTGTTTGTTTATGCGAAATCTTGAAATTAAATTTGACTACAACAGAGCGATGGCTAAACAAATAATCCAGTACAAAGCCAATTAATTAGTTTAGCTCGTTTACAGCTAAACGGCTGCATAAGGCCATATTTCTTTAAGCGGCCTGTCGACACCCGGGCACGTTCCTAATAAAGCTCTAAGCTCTTTGACAGATATTATCTCGGCAACTTGACCCCGGCACGAAAGTGAACCCAGAGACCTAATAAACTGTCAATTGCGAGCGTGCAATAAATAAAAATTACTGGTCCATAACGTTGAGCCAAAATCGAGTATGAATGAAAAAGGTGCAGAATGACAGACTTTAAGATATTCTGCGGCTGCCACTTTATAAATAATTTATCTGCCATCGTTTTTTTGGTCCAACAAAAGTAGATTAAAACATTATCTACTTTTGTTAGACCAAAAACCGATTGCAGATAAATTACTTATAAAGTAAAATGAATTTGTGCACTGAAAAAAAATGTGTTTTCTCTAGGAGTTAAGTCAGAACTCAATGAAATCAATCATTTCTAATCAAACTTTTACTGAACTGATTAAAAAATTATTTTATATATTAATGGTTTATGAACACAAACTTATTTAAGTTTATATTTGTTAAGCCAAGATGGCTTGAAATTAACTAAAAATAATTTTCTTTAAAGAGTTAGGAATTTTTGTGGCTTAAAATTGTTAGCTCGTTTCTATTCTGCTACTTTTGCTGACATCTCTTTTTGATTTTGATGTAAAGCATAATTTAATAAGTAGAATTTCGTAGCACTTTTCAAATTGCTGAGTGTACAGTTTTTACATTATAAGTATATAGAAATTACAGAGTATAAGCATAGGAAAGAGCTCTAAGAACATTAAGCTTGCAATTGCATGATAATAAAATTTATGAAGCTACACAGAGCTAAATTGCCATTGCCCAACATAAATCACAGCACAGAGGCTCTAGCCGAGTCAAAGGTCAACTTTGGTGTGAGTAGAGAGTGGAGAGTGTGGAGTGTGCTCAAGAGAGACAGAGTGAGAGCGTGAGAGAGAGTGAACCAAAACAACTTAATCCACTTAATAGAGGCGACAGCAGACACTGGGCGATGAGTGCAGGTCCTGGCTGGCCACTCAGGCGTGAACACACAGGACGTAGGACACGGGACACAAGGACAAGAAACTGTCGCCTTACTTAGTTTATTGCAACATCACGTTGAATATGTAGAGGAGATGGTAGGGAGGTAGGCGGTTATCAGTGGTGTCTTTGTGCTGTCAGATCGCATTAAATTATGCCGATTTTATCTTGCATTTCGTGCTGTCATAATTGTCAAATCTACCACACATTAAACCCACGACAAAACGACGACGACGACGACGACGACCACTGAAAAGCATTTTGACTTCATTTAAATAAATTTGTCGCTTCCTCAATAAAAGCACCGAAAAGGCAAGAACTCTAAAGCACTCGGTTCACTGGCTCACTCTCTGAGCTTTGAGTGGTGCGGGGAGATGGGACGATGGGGGAATTGGGCGGACACTGGGGACAGTGACGGGAAACTGAGTTTAAAGCAAGCAAAAAGCATATTTTATGTCTTTGTAAAATATGAAATCGCATTAAGAGTGAGACAAGTAAAGCAGTTCCTAACTCTGGACTCTTTCACTCTCTCACCCCAGTGTTAACTTCAACGGAAACGCCAATTGAATTTAAGTAACCAGACATTATGGATAGATAAATAGAAGATAGAGGACAGACAAAGAGAGACAAAGAAAGAGAGATAAAGATTGAAGAGAAAGAAGCATAACTGATAAATCTTTTCGTAACTTGACCTTTGTCTTACAATCAGTCGTAGCATTTAATACTTAGTTGTGATCTGTTCTGTTTTCTGTTCTGTTGGTTTAGTCACTCCTCTGCTCTATTGGTTTTTGTATGCCAAATCAGAGAACAGAAAACTAATGTATTCATATTAATCAGTTATGCAAATCGCAGACGCTTCGCTGTCTCTGTTCTCTATTCGCTGCTCGCCGCCCAAAATGAAAATGTGCCAAAATCAAACAATCCGATGTGGGAATGAAGAATACGAAAAACAATACGAAAAATAAATGACAGCATGATAAAAACTTAATGCTCTTACAAATTGAAATATATACGGGGCTTATGACATAGTTTTTATAATAATTATTAATAATTTTGCCTCGTCGCGGATAAAAGGTTTGAGGATTTAAATTTAATTTCATTTATTAGTAACTGCTGCAGATTTATCTTTGGTTTGTTCGTCAACAAAGAAGATATAACACATATTCATACTATGTTTCTTTGCAACAAGGGCAGACTATTAAAAATTGATTTTTATTGTAGTAATATTGCACTTTTTTTTTGGAAAACTTGTCACGGCTTTATAAAAATATAAATTATATTTCAATTTATCTAGTTCAGTATTATTTTTACTTTTACACCTTATGTATAATATTTACATAACATCTTCTACTTTTTGCGTTACATTTTTTATGGTCTAACTCAAGTACTCTATTTCCCTGCTAATTCTGGTAATAAACGTTTCGACCGGGTCACTTGTCAGCATTTGCTTTCAGCGACCGCCCCAAGAATTTTCCTGACGCATTTTTTTGTAAGCCACAATTTTGTTTTGCGCCGTTGAGGAAAAAACAAAGACCAAAACCAATAAGCCAACGTTTAAAATTATGCAAATCGCGCCAGATTTGCACAAAACTTTCCTTTTTTCCGTTTGTATGCGTGTGTGTGTGAGTGTTTCGGGTCAAGGCGCAAATCTGGCTGGCATAAAAAAAAGGATTTCAATTTGATGTAGACCCTAATTGAAAAGTTGTTGGGGAAAAGTGTGTGTGCGTATCTCTGACAAGAAGTGAATGCGTAGAAACTATTAACGTGGCTATTGCTAGCTAGAAACCGGAAGTAAAGACTGACAATTACGCTGAAAATAATTTAGACATAGTAAAGCTAATAAATAGGTTAAATGGGAAGTGAATTCCTATAAAGATTGTTCTTAATAACTGATACAAGTGCCAAACAAAACAGTTTTAGGTCAGAACTAATTACTCACTGAAAGAAAACAAACAAATGCACACTTATAGGTTTATAAAGACAGTCAATTAAGTACTATCTGTAATTGATTTTCATTTAAAGCATAACAAACGTCATCTCAGTGTGGATATACCCCACTCTCTGCGCTCTGCAGTTTATTTTAGTGACTAAAGTAACTTATTTGGGTCACAGCCGCTGTTAAGCATCCCGGGCAAAGGCAGCGCATATGGGTAGATGTGCCTGTGTATGTGTGTGTGCAAGTTTTTTTTGGCGTGTGTGAGTGTGTGCGTGTGTTCAGCCCTTTGACCTTTGTGGCCATTAAGTTCAAAAGTCGCACAAGTTTCTTTTGCTGCGATACCGTTTGACATACATTTCCATGACTATTGCTGTCCATTTGCATATGTCTGTTTGAAAATCCGGATATATACATATGTATGTATGTCTATGTGCATATATACGTCTATGTGGGTGCTACGTGCTAATGGCACTCTTTTAAGGCCGTCCCGCTCAACGTGACAAAACGAACCGAACAGTTTAAATCACGGACCGATAGAAGACTGAATGGAACCCAAAATGTATATTCTCACATACATACATGTATATATAATAATAAAAATCATAGAAATCACAAGAAAAGCAAGAATCGCAATAACAACAAAGCATTTTCATTTACATTGTTCAATTTAAAAGATTTTTGATTGATTCAAGGCGCTTATCTGCTTTGTAAAGCGATTTCTTTTAGAATAACCTTTGAAATCGCACACACACACACGCACCCCGACACAACACATAAGCCATAAAATGAGGTAACCAGAGATAAAGCCTAAGGTCAAAAAAGCGTCGGTTGCGTTTCCGTTTACCAATTTGCATGGCTCAAATTTTGATTGAAAATTCCAGAGAAAAGCAATCGATGCAAACGAGTGAGAGAACCAATAAAATTGTTAGCCATAATGAAGGTAATTGCAGCCCATATTGCAGGTTACGTAATTATCTACACAATTTAATTCTCAGAAATTTTGGGCATTAATTAAATTTGTTACTGCGCTTCGCACACTTTTCAACGGAAGCAGTCCCAATGCTCGCCTTTATTGCATAATTTCCAAGACGGTAAAAATAGATACAAATGTATCTAGACAGGCGGTAACGAGCTGCTTACGCGTTATCGTAAATTTCTAAGACACAACTTTGCTTATCAGTCAAAAAACTATTTAGTCCCGCAAATGCTTGTCTGCGATAAGCGATAAGCAACAGCAAAATGCGAACAGCAATAATAACAAAAATAAAATTCCAGAAACTTTGGAAAACTCTAAGGTGGTCTGTGTGTGAGCCACAACAAATTTCAGATGAATTACTTTTTAATCAAACATTTAAAACTTTTTAATAAGCTAAATAAAATGAAAATAAATAAAAGCGAGCAGAAACTTACACTTTAGGGTCGGAGGTCTAAGTGCACTCAAGTACACGGCTCAAGGGACCTAGGTGGGGTGGGGCAAAGTGAAACTGTTTTAGCTTTAAGTTTTTTTCACAAAACTTTATCCTCAATTCTTCTCGAAAATAAACACGACATGGTAATCACCCAAAAGATACCCTATAGCCCAATCAAGCCAAGATTTGGTTGTTAAGAACTCCTTTTGAAATAGGATACCCTTTTAGAGGGTATAACTGCCGTGTGTTATGTCGTTAAAACTTGGTCTATCTGCGTTGTGGGCAATGTGCCAACTTGAAGTTAAAAGCTCTGCAAAATTAATGGCCAGCCTGAGCTTCAGGACCAATTTTGAACTTTTCGCTGCAGCGGTCACAGAACAACACAAATATGAAAATGACACAAAAACAAAGACATAGAAAGAGACGGACGTTGAGACAGGGACATAGACAGAAATGAAGACAGAGACGAAGACGAAAACGAACACAGTGCAAAAAAAAAAACAAAAGCTTAACCTGTTAAGTAAAATGGAAAAAACGCAAAGGCAACTGAGATGCGACTTTCTTGAAATGTGAATAAACTTTTGAACGGCAGCTGGAAAAGTATCTTACAGTAGAAAAAACACAAAAATACAGGAGGAAAAATGTTGCAATAGTTCAAGTTTTTCATGGCGTTGCATATTTTAGCCACAAAGTTGCAGACAGTCTATTATCAGAGTAGTTGAAGTGTGTGTGTGTGTGTGTCAGTGTTTCTGTCTTACTGTGTGTTTGTATTGGTGTGTTTGTGTAAGTGCATGTCGTGTTGTGCTTTTGCTTACCTGTTCATTGTGCGGCGTACTTAAAATTGCAACACAAACAACTTTAATGAATACGATGAAGACAACGACGACGACGGCGACGTCGACTGCAACAACAACGCGACGGCTACAAAACTGCGAAAACAGCAACAACAAAAAAAATTATAAGAGGAGGAAAAAAAAGTAACAAAGTGAACAACGCGCAAAGCTTTTTATACAGCTTTTAAGCGGTAAACGCGTGTGTGCGAAAGAGATGCATCTACACAGGTTGCGACTACGATTTGCTATAATTATGCTGCACTTTGTTGTTTTTGCTGCTGGTGCTGCTGCCACTGCTGCTTTTTCCTCTCCGAGTCACTCTGATAGACACGTGAGTAAATTAGTTGCAGTCAAGTTGATTTCTCGCACAATGGACAAGACAAAAGCAAAAGTTCACTTTCGCTGCAATTGTTGTAGTTGAGCGTGCAAATAATAACAACAGTTGGGCACGCAACGCAATTACAGTTAGATCTTACTGCTGCTGCTTAGTCTCCTCTTTCGCCAACTCCTCCTCCAACTACTTCTGCTGTTTGCTTCTTTACTGTAAATTGCAATTTTACTGGCACGTAATATTTAATTAACATTGCAACGGCAGCAAATGCCAGCAACAGAAGCAGCAACGGCAGCAGCAGCAGCAATTTCTTTTGTCCCGCGGCAAGTTTGTTGTTGTTAATTTTCTTGTCGTTATTGTTGTTGATTTTTTTTTTTTCCTTTAACGTTTCTTTTTTTAAACGAAAGCGACGCGTTTAGTTTCTGACACTGAGACACTTCGTGAAGCCGCAACAGCAGTAACAACAACAACAACAACAACAACAAATGTTCACTCACTCACTCACTCGCAGATCTATCGTTAAGTTTTGCCCGCTCTCAGGAGCGCACACTAACCTGAGCTCCAGCTCTCTCAAACGTCGGAGTCGGCGTCGACGTCGACGCAGGTAACTTGTTGTTGCTTCTCTCACGCACACACACGCGCAGCTGCAAACAGGTAGTTGAAGAAACTCAACGAAGCAGAAACGATACGCAGAGCGTCGCGTTTTTTACACATACTCGTAAATGAACTACAGCTTGCTTTTTCTTTTCTTTTTTTCTTCTTTCTCTTTTATGTCACAATTTCTTAAGCAATTGGCCAAGTCACAGGAAAACAAGCTTGTTTCTTTTGCATAAACTTGTTTTAACATTCATGTATATAGGACACAACACAATTTGTCAGCGCATTAAGATCATTTCTTATTTGCTGTTATTGTAAAAAAATGTATACCGACGACGACGCGCGAAACGCTGCGCTCTCAACAAAAGTCGCAAGTCAACTGAAATTGAAGTTGTAGCGATTGCAGTGACAGCAACGGCGACCGAGGCAGAGCGTCAACGTCTTGGATGGGTGAGCGTAATGGTCAGCGCTTCACAGTTAGATCAGACGCAACCGCTCTCAATAGTGTTGGCGTTGACGATGGCGTTGGCGTAGACGTAGACGCTGACTTCGACGTTAGCGTTGCCAATTCGTGGAATTGAGCGAGCATGTCGACGATCGTTTATGTTTTACTTAAAGCTTTTCTACTCTTTTCGCGTCTTTTCTTTATCTTTTCTTTTTGCTATGGTACTAGCGCTCCCCAAGGGGGCTGGTCTGGCCTTCAAAGCGAATATTTTTTTTGCGGAAGTTGTAGATAAAGCGCAGAAAACCAGTTGATAAATAATATTTTCTCTTACGCCATGATATCTTATTGAATTGTTGAACTATCGAGGGCCACCCCCGCCTCTAGGGAAATAACATAGCTCTTTTTATGCAACGTCAGTAAAGTCCATTTGAATATCAATCAGTAAGCCGCTGCAAAAATAAATAATCCAACGAGTTTTTGCCCCACTTAGATCCGTTTGGTATCTTATCAATATGGCACACGACGCACGTGAACTGCTGCTGCTACTGCGGACTGTAACTAACCGATACAACTCCCTCAATTCCAATTGGTTCCCAATCGACTTACCATTAATAATTCTGGTCAGCTTGTTGCGTCGCGTTGACGACGGACTGAGCATACTCTCTCGTCGACTGCTGCTGGCACTGTTGCTGTTGCTTATGCTCCCACCAACGCCTCCCGTTAACCCGCCCAATCCGCCGGCCAGGTCGCCGTAATTGACATTCAACTGAGCGTGCAGCTGTGACGATGCTGCCGCCGCAGTAGCGGCAGCAATGCTGCTGCATGTGGAGTAGAGGCTGCTGGCCGAGGGTCGTTTGCTGAAGGGTGAGGGGCCGGACGGGGTCGCAGTGCGTGGTATGTCCAGTGAAGGGCGCGGCAGGTCAGAGAACACAATCTCGGCAAAGGAATCAATGCTCGCCGAACGCTGTAACGCGCTGCTGTCCTTGCGCCTGTAAAAGTCAAAAGGAAAAGGAAAGAGTTAAAAGAGTCAAAGACCGGATTAAGCTGGGGAATGTGGTAACAGGTGAGAGTGGTAAGAGGCAGTGCCAGCAGCATCAGGTTGTTGCAACTTGCATGAACAAACTTATAAAACTAATGCAATTACTTGAACTTCACGCAACCCTGGACATTTTAATGACCGTTAACTGTCGCCAGATCCGAGGTTCTTGTCGTCGCGGTCAGTGGCCGGCCTAGTTACCATTTACAATTACCATTACCATTACACATTGGCCATTACCCATTACCATAATGTAGACACGTTTTTATGGGACTACGTTGCCAACTGGTGAAAGCCTTTGGGGTCTGCTTCGAGCCATGGCCAGCTGTCGCTAATGCCACGGCTAATGTGCCACTGCCGACAACGTTGTCATTGTCACTCCCCTTTCCGTTCCTTAGGCGCCCCCTCGGTCACTCTCTGTCTGAGTCTTACTGTCTTGCCTCTAACCCCACATCGATAGACCAAGTTTATGACTTGCACGTCAAAGGTGTCAGCGTGTTCAAGATGCCCCCAAATTGCAATTCAGTGGCTCTTCTAATGGATTAATAGCACACCTGTGCATTTGCTAGGTGAGCTTGAAGACGAAGTGACAATGCTTAATTAGCGCATGAACTAAGTTTGTTAGTCTCTGCTGCCAAAATTCTAATTGAGACAGTTTTCCGTCCCTAAGCAGAAGAGTTCATTTCTTAGAAGGTGTCTCGCTTAAATGTGTCTCTTTATAGATTAGGTTTTTATCAATTTAGTTAAACTTAGTATTGACTTAGCAGTACTAAAATATACAATATAGCCAAACCCAACTAAATGAAACGATGACTTTTAAACTTTATTAAAGGTCCCGTTTTCCTGCATAAATACCGCTCTTCCTCAAATTAAACAATACATTATCTTTCCTTCTGCCAACTTAAATATTAATCTTATAATTTAAATGTTAAACCTAATACAATTTGAATCTGTTTTATTACAAGAACATTCATTAATAACTGCTACAATTAACAGCTGTTTATTAATCATCATAATCAACAACTGACAACTTAAATCAATAACATCTTACGAAAACTCTGTTTCTTGCCTGATGCTGTCGACATTACACGATTTATGTAAATTTCATAACATAATTAATTAAAGACTGTGCCATTTACATAAACCGAGTTAAATTCTAATCGGAGAGAAGACCGTGATGGGATTAAAGAGCCCATAACCTTGTAATACTCATAACGAACATCAGTCAACAAATTGTGCCCTACAAATGATATGCACAACATGTCGTATGCGCAACATTTTTCAATTAAAACCAAAATGCGCTGTTTGCAATCAGAATCGAGACCTTACCCAAGCCTGGGGGAAACCAAGAGACCCATTAATAATGTTGGAGTGTGTGGAGGGTATGCGTGAGTGTGTGTGTGTGTGTGCACATGCTAATTGCGTTAATTCGAAACCAAAATAAACGTTCAAATCTTGCGCTCTTCGTCTCCCCGCAACTGTGCAGACAACTTGAGAGGTACAAGGAAAAGGGTTAAAGGTTGTTAGGAAGGGGGTTGGGGGAATAACTTTGCTGCAAAAACAATTAAGTCAATTCTCAATTAGACACATACATAATTTGCCCAGAGCTAAATACGCTTAATCAACGTAAATTCAATCAAATTACAACGCTTTCAAGCAACAAACTCCGCCTTCCTGTCTGCCACGTCTGGCAGCCATCATAGCGAGCACGAACTGTGCGAAAAGTTCTTCTCATCACAGTCATTGTCAAGAAGGAGTAGTAGAGGAAGAAGAAGAAGTAGTAGAAGAAGAGGAAGCAAAAGTAGAAGAAGGCAGCTTGCCACATTTCATGGCAACCGAGCTGTAGTTGTCAACTTGATTGTGAATATTTTGTATGAGTGCGTATGTGTGTGTGCGTAGTTGACAGACGAAAAGCCTGCAATGCAGATGCCTTGTGGCAGGCAGAAGCAGCAGCATGTGGCAAGTTGAGCAGTTGAACAACAGCAAAGTCAATAATAATCATTGTTATTAACTTATGTTTGCCTACATTTGTATGTGTGCGTGTGTCTGTGCGTTCATACCCTAGAAAGCACTTTAACTAACTGGAAACTGGCAACTAGCAAACTTGCAACAAGCGGCAACAATAAACAAAAACTAACTAATTCAGTTCATTTGACATTTTCCCAAAATACATACGCTTTCACCTTCGCATTCATTTGCCAAAAGTTGGAAACAATTTCCAGCCAACTACCTCAGGTGCTTGTTCTCGTGCTTGGCAGATGCCCGTGCTCTTTGTATATAGTAGTGTAGAGCAAACACTGTTCAAAATTACCCACTACAGTGATGAAATTTGCTAAATCACATCACAAAAGTTTTAATGGAGGCGCAATAATTGAACAAGAAATAGGAAAACCATGGTTTCTAGTTAAGTGCTTTTAAGAACATTTTTAACTCTGCGCTTTTGAAGACACAAATTCAAGGCAATTTTTCTATTTAAAACAAATTTTTAACAGTGCATATTTTTGTATGTGTGTGTGTGTGTCAACCTGTCGCCTGTCTGCCTGTCCGTCTGATTGTCTTTCTGTCTGTTTGATAACTGCCTCCTCATTCGCACTTTAAGCAAATTCCCATTTCAGTTGTCAACTCACAACTGATTTCCATGGGACTCAATTGTACCCATATGTGCCACACACACACACTTACTCACACACATACACGTGTACTATTGAGCGTGAAATTCTCAAGAATTGTGTGTGTCGCCTTTGCAGCTCTCGGGAGTCCCTCTTTGATGCTTTTAAAATGATTTTGGTAACGCTGTCAACTTAGTGTGAGAATTTCGCTGACTAATGCTAGCAGATGAAATATGTGTGTGTGCGTGTGTGCACTTGTGTGTGTCGGTGTCACGCCCCTGCGTTACAAAATGAGCAAAAAATTATATATGAATTGAATGGAAACAGCTCTCTTTAATGTCTCTCCAACGATTAAAGTTCATCAATTCCCAAATAGACCATATGCTTCTTTTTGCTAAATGCTACGTGTGTTTTGGAAATCGTACGCATAATTTTTGGGTCTTTTTTGGAGAGAGTAAATATGTTTTCAGTTTGAAATGCTTCTGGCTACGGTGAAAGAAGTGATTTATACTGAGACAGAAAATTATTTATTTAATTATTAAAAATAAATTGTTCTCAAAACATTTTGAAAAGCTCCAAATTTTAAGACCTCTTGTTAAAACAAAGACATTTCTAATTTAAATAATAGATACAGTTTTTGATTAAAAAGTTAATTTTCCAGAATTAAAATAAATATTAGAGGAATCATTTTGATTGAAAGACAAGACAATCTCCTCACTCAGTTACTAATATGTATTTCAATTTATTTAGGATTTACAGCCTGCCTCGTAAGCTTTAAAATTCTGCCAAAATACGCTCTGCCAAAAATATGAATTTCAAAATTCATAACGTAATATCACCTGAGGTGGTTTTCAGTCTCGGAGTTTATTACTTTTCTTATGGCAAAGGATTGTGTGTAATTATGGTCGCCCTGGTAACTTTGACACTTTTGATAACCTCGCCTCGTTGCGTACTTCATTTTGGCAACATGTGTGTGGCATCTTCTCTCTGTCGTATGTAATCAAATTGAGGCCTACGTAGTGTGACCTTTTCATAATGGAACTGACGCACTCAGGCACACTACAGTGTGGGCAACAGTGCGTACCACAGTGGCAACAACGTGGAATGACATGAATATGAATCAAAAACAAAATGACAAACGACGTAAATTGTGTACGACAACAGAACGACACGAGAAAACATGATAAAATTTGCACAGTTTTGCAGAGAGTTGTGCAACAAATTTATAAAATTTTACAGTACATAAGTTTGCCACGCCCAGACCGCTGCCCCTGCCCCTGCCACTGCCACCTCTATTTTTGTCTAATGAGTTTTGTGTACCACATGACGTATGCGCAATTTCATTTATGCCCCATTAACTCAAAAGTCAGTTAGACAAACAGTTGAGACAGTCGTTGTTAGTCAAGTAGTGTCCAGAATAAACCCCAAGAAACCGATGCTGTAGGATCAAGACTTTGGAATAGGAGACTGTTTTATTGGCTGACTGCGTTTTGTCCTTCGGCGCTACAAAGCACTTTTTTGCCTTCTGCCTCATGAATAATGCATTCACAATTAAGCCAGTGAGTGCTCCGCACGATTTTTCACAAGTCAAACACGGGTAAGGGAGATGTGGAGAGAGATGAAAAGAGAGGGCAGTTTAAGGGACCCAAACTGATTCCACTTCTAGACTTTTACAATACCCGTTACTGTTGAAGTTGGGGTAGACTGTAAGCATTGGATTGTGGTGTGCGAAATAAAAGAGCCTACAGTCACTCTTATTTTAATCTTATAACTAAAGTTAACTAAGGAAGCAGCTGTCCGTTTAGTAGGCAAGCGAGTATTTCTTCCAATTTCTTTGATATTTCAGATTTTGGACACGCCCTCTTGAAATCCTAGAAATAGAAAAATGCTAACAAGCTATAATTTTTCTCTGCTAATCAGCTTTGAAATTACAAGCACCTAAAAGTATGCTACACTTTTCTTAAATCAAGCATTATTTATCGAAAAACATAAAACTAAATAACGGGTATTTCATAGTCGTCTATCGACTACAAGCAGCTGATTTGCGTTCCTTTGCTTTTAACTCATGCTGCAATGAGTTGTTGTTGTTCTTGTTGCTGTTGTTGTTATTGTAGTTATTATTATTCTGATTGTAGCTGCTACCGTTCTGTTTTGTCGTTGTTGAAGTTGTTTAAAAAGTTCTCCAAATTTAGCAATAAATGCAGCAAAGAGAGCGAAAACAAACAAAACACAATCTAACCCAAGGGTAGAGCACCCAAAAATTAAACTACCCCAAGACCCCCCGCAATGTTTTCTCCTCCCCCGCTTCTTAACTGCAATTTGCTTTCCAATTTTAAATATCAAAGTTTAAACTCATAAAACGGCGCTTTGGGTTATGCGCCAAACAAAAAGCTAGTGGAGAAAACTACAGGCGTGAGAACGCGACTTCAAGAGACCCTGTAACAGTTTCTTTAGAAATCTCAAACTGCTTAGAATATAGAGAAATCAATTAAGTTTATTGGGTCTCCAAGAAATGAACTGTAAACCTTTATCTTCTTTCCTTATATACCCTTTGTATGTTTTTCATACAGGGTCTACTCACAACTACGTCAGCAACGCATAGTTCAACTTTACGTTGCAATTAAAGTTACCGAAAATTTTGGGAACCTCTCGTGGCTGTCACCACGGTCACCATTCGACTGACGACGACTCTGACGATAGCAGAACAACAACAACATAAACTGAGCTCAGCGGGTAAAACAAAAAACAACATTTTGATTTAGTTTTGCAACTCCTGTGGCATGTTTACAATTATAATTCCGATTCAAGTTGTTTTGACACTTGACATTGAATTTTGCCGCTGCTAATGCCACGCCCACTAACCACCTAGTACTCTTGTGGTCATGTGTTCTCAAGCTAATCCACTGACCACAATTCTGAATCGATTTAATGTAAGCACAGCAAATCAAATATACAATTGAGCGCATGAATAAGTTATGGAACAACATTGATATTTCATGCCATGCCTGCAAGATTTCATTGGAAAAAATTTATAAAAAGAGCAACTGAGAGAGAATATTTGAGTTTATACACACAAACGGTTTCTGCTCATTTTTTAACAACAACAAATAACTTATTTTACATATAATAACACATTTTATGTCGAAAGCAACTTAAATTTTTTATTGAAAATGTTTTAAATAATTAAAATGATTTTTAAATAGCAAAGCAATAAATACTCTTAGCTTTATTTAAATTAAGAGATTTTAAATTGGTTCATAAATTCAATCTGTGTGAATTGAAATGCAATTTCGTTAAAGTTTTCAATGCAATTGTATTAAAACAATATTCCCAATCAGCGATAGGCACGTAGTCGCCCAATTTGCGCTCAAAACTATTTTCGTTAATTTTGCGCCATTTGCTTTCCCCTTTTTCTTTGCCCAACAACAACACAAACAACAGCTGCATGGTAAATGCAAGCTCACGCGCGACAGCCGCAGCTGTACGCACTTTCGAGACTTAAGTTTGGCTCTTGGGATCAACAGTGTAAGTAAAAAGTGGCAAAGAGCTGGGACATGTTAATATAATGAATAATTACTTTAAAATTGATTTCTTCTTAAAACAGAACATGTAGAACATCAGACAATTTTAATACATTAAAATAATTTTTAAGAAATTATTTAACATTTTTTAATTATCTAAAACGTAAATAAAAGTAAGCATCTTGTACCACCTGGCGTATGCTTATTAAAGTAACTAGATTTATGGCTGACAACGCGCCTTGAAATAACATTTTTATGCGGTCAGTTAATCAATGAAATTAACGTATTCATTATGCCCAGAGGTAATACTTAATGTGGGCTCAACTTGTAATGAAGACAAAGCGTAATTACAAAATTTCACCCTTTTAGGCAGCAGCAGGAGAGATGTAAAAATCCATCATGCAGCATGTGTCTTCATTTGTGACCCAAAACGAATGAAGATAAATGCGGGCACTCGAGTGACGCTGGACATGTCATCAGTTGTTAAACAGCCACACCCATGCCATAAAAATCTCGCCTTTGGCCCTGCAATTAAATGGACACATGCAAGTTGCACACGTTTGTGGCTCTAGAGCTCTGTGACACTGTGTCTCTGTGGTACTGTGTGGGACTCTGATGAAGATCAACTTTCCAACTTTGAGGCGCAGAATGAAATTAAACTAATTGCACAAACGTTGCCAGTAGCAGTCAAGGTGAAAGTTGACAAACTGACATGAGCATGAAGCAGGAGTTGAAGCAGGTCGAGTATGGTCTCGTCTGCATCGGTCTGGTGTGGTCTTGTCTGGTCTGGTCTTGTCTGGTGTGGTGTGGTCTCGAAGCTAGCAGTAGCATATAAATTACATACGCACCTTTCCCAGGACAGTCGACGTGGCGCCTCCTCGCCCAATTCCAGGCCCAGTTCCATGCCGCTTGTGCGGATATTGTCGCCATGCGGCGGCTGTAGGTTGGATCTGGCTGTAATAGCGCTTGATTGATGCAGCAATTTGGCCAACCGTGTGAAGGTCGTCGACGTTGCGGTCGGCGTGGCTACCAAGGCACCACCCTCGGCCATTGCGAAATCATGGAGATGTTGGTGCGGGTGCTGATGCTCCCTTGACAGCGGCGTTGTTGCCTCCGAGCATGCCGTGGCACGTTTCTTTCCAGCCAAACGATATGGATAGCCACGTGAGGAGGCTGCCTGCGGTGCGGGGATTCTGCGGGCAAAATTGTAAAGTCAAGTGATTGCATAACATCGGCGGCAGCGAGCATATGTCACGTAGTATGTGCCACATACACTGTACACAACATTAATCTGTTCTACGCAATTTTTCAAATCAACGAAACGTTTTCCTGATTTTTACTGTCAAAAAAATAGGAAAGCTGCAATCAAGGCTAGACTAAAAGATTCCTCTTAATAAGGCTCATTATTAAAACGTCGGAAAAATAATTGCATACTTTTAGGCGCTGGTATAAAAGGCTTCCCGAAGCTTGGTTTGTTTACTAAGTCTAATGTTGATGTGTTTAAATGAAATAATGGTAAACAAAATATAAGAAAAATTTAATTTATAAGGAAAAAATGCATTTCTTTAAAACTATGGTATTTTTTAAAAATTTTCTACATCTAACAAAAAAATTGTCAAAATAGCAACACTTATCTATCTTTTAAAGTCTGTCAAACCCTTGTCTGTTTGCCTGTGACATATATCGCTTGCTAAGTTTACAAAACTCCATTCACTCTACCAGTAAAGGGTATGACAATGTGAAAAGGTTCCGATTTGTGCTTGAACTCAAACATACCTCAACAAAAGCGAACCATCCGCATGACACTCGAAATCGTCGGATAGCTGATAGAGTGAGCTATCTGCAACATGTTGCTGATACAAATGCAAATTGTTCTGTGCCACATGCTGTTGCATGGCCGCATGTGCATGTGCCTGCTGATGTGGCGAGCTGCCTGATGATTTTCGTCGGTAGATTAATGCGCTTTCATCTTTGGGTAAATTCAATGATTTCACCATTAACGTGTTGTTATTATTGTTGGTTAAATTGCTGTTGTTATTGTTGTGGCTAGTGCTGACACCACTGCCACCACTAGCTGCTCCACCACGTGTTAGCAGAGACCAGCGATGACCACAGGCGCTGCCACTGCGGCTTTTGCAGCCTAAAAGCCTTTCATCTGTGTGGGATATAAGAATATTACATAAATTATTACTGACTAGCAATAAGTATATATGTATGTGTGTGCTGGTGTGTGTAGTTTACAAAATTTTATTTATTTTAATGTGAGGTGAAAACTTGTCAGCTGCCTATAAATTTACTCATTTTATGGGTCTGCAGTAAATACACTACAGGGAATTTGGAATTTTCAATACATAAAGGAATTTTGAAAAGATTTAAAGATAATATAACAAGAATAGTGACTTCTAAAGAAAATTCTGCTAGTAAAAAGTCAAATTTGCTTTCTATCTTAGTCAGTTTGTTATTTTAAAATTAACATAAAATTGACCTATGCTTCATGTAGTTAAATGCAGCAGCTTTGAATTGAATTTAAAGTGCAAATTGTTAGTATTTGTGGAGTGCAAACATGTCGTCAGCAACCTTTAGCTGTGTAGCAGATACAAGCAAAAATATGTAGCATACCTTACAGCGCATCGAATGTGATATATTAAATTCGAAGTGCTTTATCCTATACACTTTTCTTGTATGCACTTTTCCCAGCGCATGTTTTGTATTTATTGGATGCATGACGAATCCATAAATAACAAACCAAGTATTCTACTTGTTTGACAAGCAGACACACAAGCACACGTGCAACTTGGACACAGCACTCGGTGCTCTGTGCTCACGTTTTATTTTCCTTTTTATTTTATTGAATTCTTGGATTTCTATTTGCAAATATTTACAATTTCTCAAAGCGATTGTGGGGAAAATGTGTGATACCAAATGGATTAAAGTTAAGTGCAACGTATTCTAGGATAACGAAGCCGATTTCAAACGAACAAAGGGAATTTTCCATCACATATTATTGTGTTACCAAAACTTTTGTTTACTTTGTAAATTTAAATAATTTAAGGTAAGTTGAATATTTAAGTTAAAGATTTAATACTTTAAAAATTTAAAGTAGATGGATTTAAATGTTGAAATAAAGTTTATAAATATTAATAGCCATTAATACACATCTTAAAATGGTAGTTCGTCAATTTTTGTATATTTTATTCGCATTATGACAAGTCTAATTAAATGCTAAATACCAATTGTATGTACGTATTCTTCAACATTCTTGGAAAACCACAAAATAATTTATTTAGTTTTTGTCAAAGTCTAATTGAATTAAAAAATAGCCCGGGGATGTATGTGAACGAGGGACTTGTTAAACTTCTGATGTGGAATTTCGGTTTGTATAAAGTACAATTTAATTAAAATACAAAATTGGAAATAATAAAAGTAATATTTCATCAGGCTGTCAACGCGCAATTTCAATAGAAAAATACTGAAATTTATTTTGTATTTGTGCTCGGTAATTGTCTGTGGTCAGTGGCGTGTCTGTAGATATTGATATATAAATACTTTACGTACCGCAATGAAATGTTTGTTTATCCGTGTGCAGCGACACGGCCGGAAGTCCTGGCAAAATGATGGCGGGCAGCGTGCGCGACCGTAACAATGGCGGTGGCAATTTGCGACTGCCACAGCGCGATTGGGCGCCACTTCCCCCAATGCATCCTGTCGCAGTGCCGCTGCTCTGTTGAGCCCTGCAAAGAGAAAAAAGAAGGGAAACAGAGTGTGAGTGAGGTAGAAAATAAGTAGGGAAGTTATGGTCAATTTCCAGCTAAAAGATACCCGTTGGAAGTTTTTGTTTGAGTTGCAGTCTCCAGCTGTGAAGTAATTATTGCATACTTTTAGGTGCTAGTGTTGCTTTATTCATTAAGTGAAATGATTTATTAAACCAATAAATAAAGCATTCTATTTAACAATTTCGTACTACCTTTAAGTGCTTAAAGTACTATTAAACAAGATTTTAACATTTCATTTTAAATTCCGAAGCAAATTTAGTTTTCAGCCTCAGGGACTGGTCTCGGCTTTTGATGCTTGTTTACGAAGCATGGCTAAGATTATGGTATACCCTGACTTAACGAGCAACGGGTATGATAAGTCAATGCAATTATGCTTGAAAGGCAGCTCCCTGGTAAAGAAATGACAGGCAAATGCAATTACTTTCAGTTAGTTCTCCAGCATCCGGCCAAATGCCAATGCTATTGAATTAATTTCCGTCCCTTTTTATACTTTTTATTTGCACACAGGGGAAAGAAGTTGCAGGGTAGCAAACAGGGAAGGAGGGGGCTACATGTCAGCTGTTGATTTGCACAGTAGTATTTTTTCACACGCTGTGAATTACATTTGATTGTTGCCAGCTAAATGATTTTTCTTGCATTCCTCGACA
The DNA here is from genome assembly GCA_020829145.1 of Drosophila nigrodunni. Lineage (NCBI taxonomy): Eukaryota > Metazoa > Arthropoda > Insecta > Diptera > Drosophilidae > Drosophila > Drosophila nigrodunni. The sequence goes on from JACVCZ010000001.1 coordinate 13,006,703, forward strand.
CTCTCTCTTATCTGGCATATGTGAGCTGAGCTCGTTGCATACCAAATGCGATGTGCTGTCAGCTACACGACACTTGATACCACAGCTCCTTCCTCCCCCTCCACATCACTGTCCTTATGCACATGACAACTATAGTGCCTATAGCTATGCCATCTCAACCCTTTCGAAAATTGCTCAACTTGACGTATGATTGAATTTCTGGCACTCGTTGTCAGTCGACAACTGCGTCATTTGACTGTCGATCCTGTTTTGGTGCTGACACGCCCACCAATAGTCAGTTCCCAGTACTCAGTACATTGCCCATTTATAGTTTAGCTCATGACATTTTGCCAAAGCCTTGTAAGCGCTTAAAGTAAAGTCGTTTCTCTGTGTCAGTTGTGTAGTTGTGTGTGCTGAATGCAGACTCAAAAGTTTTGCAGTCGAGCTCCTTCAGATACGGACATGAACATGTACACATTATTGATGATGCGACGGCAAAAACAACAAAAACAGCAACAACTTTTGGCCACCCGCTGCATAAGACAGCTTAAAGCTTAGCACTTTTGGCTAAAACTGGCGCCCCAGTGAGAAACAGCGCGAAAGAGATAGAATTCACTTCTCTTCTATTCCTTTCTCTTCTCTTTGCCTCTGCCACCAATCTTCCGCACTCTGTGATTCTATTTTGATGCTGCACAAAAGTTTCATTCGCAGTTATTTTGTTGAGCAGAGGAAAAAAGGAGTAAGCAGGCTTATGTGGAGTTAACGCGACTGTGGGAGACTCTGTTATAGATTAAAGAACAAACCAACTTCAGACGTCTAGTATTAATATGAGCCCTAAATCTAATATTTAGGGTTCCTTAAGTGGTTTAGTTTAGTTCTGCTGATGGATAACAATATATACAATTTTACTGGGATCTGTCACTGCTTCATTATACTTTAGCACACACTTATATGCTCTTTGTGTTTTCCAGATTCTGAGCTAAAAACAGTGTAAGTTATTTATGCGCGTCCTTGCAACAGCGGATACAGAAATGCCAAATAGCTGCTGCTGCAACAGTAAATACAACACACTCACTCACACACACTTAAGAAGTGTGTATATATTTTATTGTTTAAGAAAATTGTGCTGCTTTTGTTTAAAAATGTATTATTTTAACGAGGTTTGTCTTGAAGTGCGTTAAGTACAGCCCAAACACACACACAAGGCCACACATAACGCTCAATAAGTTACACCTCATCCCCTTCCCCATCTGCAAACCGCTCACCTTTTGACACAGAAGCTGTTAGGTGACACAGCATGAGTGCCCCAGACGCTCAGACGTTCCGACGTGGCAGGAAGCACCGAAGGCGCCGCTAAGACGCCAAAAGTTCTTTGGTAGGCTGCACATTTGCTTCCCGTTGCCCCAGTGTAACCCACTCACATAACTCAAAGCGGATCTACATAATTGAGTCACAGCCGTAACTCGTACATTACCCAACAACAACAACAGCAACAACAGAAAGAGCAACAACAACAATAAAGAGCACTTGGCACTTGGCACCTTGTTGGGTCGCATGGCATCCAAAAGGAAACAAAGTTAACATGCTCTCTAAATTGCCGTAAAATATCTTTAAAAAAGGCGCAACATAAAAGTTTATTTTTCTGATAATGTCCTCAGAGTATAAAGCGCAAAACAATAACTAAATTGGTCGACAACAAGATGCTCTTGTAAACTGGCAGCAGTATAAGGACTCTTTATGAAATCCCGTTAAAACCCACTATGCATTGTCATGGGAAATAAAAAACGTTAAAGGTTTGTTTTTCCATTAAAAAGTTATGAAATTATCATTTAAATAAAGGAAAAAACTAAGAAATATTTCAGAAAAATCTTAAGAATTCAAAGCAAACGATTAAATGCAGTTTTCTTCTCAATCTTTCATAATTAAACAAAAATTTTACAACAAAAATTATTATTGAATGAAACTAATAATAGAATTCTACAGTAAATAGTTAAATTCTATCAAAGAAGACTTTTATTATTAATAAATGATCGTTTAATAAACCAAACTGGTAAAAATGGCATTTGTTAACTACAGTTAAAATAATATATGTTGATTGATTTAATTCAATTCTACTGCCATTTAAAAATAGTCAAAGCTAGCACTTATTTGACCTTAAAAGTTATGCACAACTGCAAATTTCAGCGGAAACTCTTCACAAATTGAATCGGCCAGTTTTTTATTGACTAGGCACACACACAAACGTCATACCCTTACATAGACGTAGGTCAGACCGCAAAATTGCGAGGTCCACACGTCTGGCAAATTACGCATACGCAGGGTGTGCTCCATAATCCACAGTGTGCATGTGTGTGCGTTTCTATGTGTGTGTGGGTGCGTGTGTCGGTTGTGTAATTGCATTTGAAGCTGTGTTTACATGTGCGTGCATAATTAGAGCAAATGTTGTTCATGTAATCAAATCAGCAGCAGGATCAGGAGCTGGAGCCGGAAATGCACAACGGAGACTGGGTAGCATTAATGATGGCGACTGTTCAGCCGACAGCTTTTTAACTCTTTTTTTTTCCTTTGATGCTCCTTCTTTTTTTGGCATTCTTGTTGTTGTTGTTGCTGTGACTTTTTCTTGCCTTTGGCTGAAGTTTTATAATGGAATTAAGTGATGCGTCAGCTGGTAAGGCAAGTGGGCTTGGCATCTTGGCATTTTCCGGGGCCAGGGCCAGTGCTGAAGACAGGGAGTGTCGCATTAATGACTTTGCCGAAACTTTAAACATTTTAACAAGCTTCGCTGGCAGACAAAGCTGCCTCCCCCGTCCCTGCCCCCACTTCCCACTCAGCCTCTCTAAACGCGTGCCGTTTGTTGGATTTGCTGTTCGCCTAATTGAGTTTCCCGCTACTAACATTTTCCATTTTCGTTATATATATTTTTGTTAATTTTTTTTTTATTCTAGCTGGCAGCATGTGAATGCCGGAGCATAAAAATCATTTATATTACGAGTACAGCGATGCAGCGAGGCAAAAGAATTTCAAAAATTCGCTTTAGAGCAAACATAAAGCAGCACGGTAAAATGAACAAAAAAGAACAGCGCTGAGAAGCAGCATAAAGAGGACCGCAGAGAAGAACAGCAAAACAGCAGAAAAGTGGAATAGGAGAGGGACAAGAGAAAGGGCATGAAATGCTGAAGAGCAAGACAAGTGCTTGCTATTTGGAGCGTTCAAAGTAGTATATATTATATGTATATGTATGCGTGCATCTAGCTGGCGGGTGTACATGTATGTGTCTATGCCCCGCGGACGTGTCACACTAAAACCAAACTCTATCTTGGCTCGGCTGGTTGCCCGTAGCTTGAAGTTTGCCACACAGTTGCATCAGCAGCAGCGGCAGCAGCAGGAGCTTTGTCAAGCATTACATTTCACCTGCATTACCATAAGTTGCTTAGCAAATTTTATATAGCAGCGCCCGCAGGAAGTTGCGTTTGGCAGTCGCCCTTCAAATCGCAATTTAAGGTAGACACAAACAGCCCTGAGCTGTAAGTGGCAGGTGGGTGGCTTAAGCAGTTGGGCTGCTACGGATGGGAAATGGGAATAGCAATGGGGGGCGTGGCTGTGTCTGCAATATCCGTTTCAATCTAATAAAATCAAATGCAGCGCCACAGAAGACAGCGATTACCGAATGTCAATGATGCAAACCATTAAGCAGACAAATCCTGTTTCAGAGACTGCAAAGCAAAGCAAAGCAGTGCATTAAAGAAATAGCTTGATTTTATGATCCAGCTAGCACTGAAATTGCAGACAAGCTAGACAATGGAATTGCCAGTCAATAGATAAAACGAGTTTACAGCTGAGTCTGGCATTTCAATGCACAAATTTTATATTAATAAACAGTTAAATAAATTGATTGTTTTCTTTTAAAACTGTCTATACTTTTACGACATGTAGAATATGCCAAACAAAGCATTAGATAAATAGCTTAGGTACTAACTAATCAATCAGTTGCTTTGACTGCAAAAAAATGCTCTTAAATTTTCTGATTTCTGTCTGTATTCGGTTTAAAATGCAGCTGATGGAGTAGCTGCTGATTGCAATATATTTATCGTAAAAATAAGCTCTTAAGTAGCGTCTGTCAATTCGATGACCAACGCAAGAAAAACTCTTGTAAATTTTGTTTGCATTGGGCGGAAGAAAATCCAGCAAAAAGCGACGTGGAAAATGTGATAAATTCAATACACTCGGATTTTGCGGCTTAATAAGGGAAATCCTTGTTAAAAAATGAACGAAAAAAAAAAATTAAACAGAGAGAGAGAGAAAACACAGGGGTAAGAGAAGAATAAAGCGAGTTGCCAACTTAAAGTAAAGCACAAAGTGTGGGGAACAAAGGACGACAAGGGATAAGAATCAACTTACTGTCGCTCCTTGCGCTGTTGCCGCTTCTTCTTGAACGCCTTTTTGACGCGCAGCAGGAGAAAAGCGGCTCGATCCACCGAGAGGGTACTGCTCTTCTTTGTCGCCGACGGCGTTGCTCCATCGTCCATGATGCGATTTTAGTTCTTCCACTGAGTGTTCCAACGAAGCTGCTTACGATTGTTCCGATTGCTGTTGTTGTTGGTGTGTTGTCAGCTTAAGGGACGTTTGTAGCCATTATTTAAATTGAAATGCCAATGGCTGTGCCCGTGCAGTCGTTGTGGCTGCCACTGCCAGCGTCGCTGCCAGCGTCGTTTATGGCGACTGCTGACATTTGTATGCGTTTTGCGTTCCTTCTGTTGTCGTAGTTGTTTTTGGTGTTCTTGTTATTGTTTTGCCTTGCCTTTTAACTTGTTTCCTGTGCGTGTTTCTTAGCTTGTTGTTGTTGTTGTTATTGTTGTTGCTTTATGCCTCCATTGTATGGCTACACTTTCATTTTATTATTTGTACTATTATCTTGTATCATGTGCTTTGTCTGGCGTAACTTAATATGTATATATAAACATGTACACTCTCACACACACACACCGGCACACGTAGCTACACAGACGTGTCCTTGCAAACGCATACGCAGTGTATGACAAAATAATAATATTTTGTATTGTCGCATGAGCCAAATAGCAAATGGTTACACATACAAGCAGCAGCATCACACACAATATGAACTCATACCCAGCGCTGGCATTTTAGCTGATTTCATAATAGTAGCTAAACATCTTAAACAACTGCTATTAACTCAAAAGGCAGCATAAAATATTTTTAAAAACATACGTTGAAACATTTTCCACTGCAGTTTATTTTAGAGGTGCTAATGAATGTAGAATGTTTTTGTTTTTACTTTTTTAAGTTTTCTGTGCAACTCTTAACTTTTGACTGTCTAGAAGTTTTAAAAAATTCTAGTCATTCCTTAAAAGCTTTTTTATTTGTTTTTTAAACTATGTTTAACCATTTTATGAAAAAGGCTATTTTATAAAATGTTTGCATCACTTCTCACACTTCACACTCTGCTACTTCCTTCTGCTTTAATGGCAACGCCTAAAATGCTGCTGCATCATTTTTTTAAAAACCGCCAACTCGCTTTCCCACTTCCACTCGCACTCAATCTCTTCCTCTCGTTCGCACTGCAAGTAAAAGCAGGAGATGGCAAGAGTGTGTGTTTATGAGATATTGTTTTATTTATGATTTCTTATTGCTGTTGTTATTGCCGCTAAGCTCGTTGCAAATTTACGATTTTACGCATTACCATAAGCAACTTTTATGAGGCAAGCCCAAAACGCTCAAAGCGCTCTAAAGTGCCTCAAATAAGGAGCGGAGTGGGAGCAAACACGGGGGCAAGGACACTTGTCATGTGGCGCATTTTATTATGCCAAAAATTGAAATTCATGCGCCGCCATCAGTTGTTGCCCTACTCACTTACGAGTGACAAATTCATGGATTGCCTTTTCCATTTTCCATTTTCAACATTAAACAATTGCTAGAGTTTGTTGTCGTTGCTGTTTGCTGGTCTGGCAGCCAGGTAAATGGGATAAGTGATCAAAACTTTTGTTAAGTATGTTCTATTTTCAACACTCGGAACAGTTGACAGAATGTCTGTCAGGTGTCAGTTGAGTTCCATTGACGGGCTCATCATCATCATCATCATCATCATCGTCGTTAGCGTCATTATTGGTATCAGCAGCAGCTTCATTCAAAGTGACATTGTGTCTTTTAATACTCTGCCAAGAGGTTATTACGAGTCCGTAAATGAAATGTGGCAAATATCTTAAATTTGGCATAACTTTGTGAGATGTCAACATCGTTCGACCTTGTAGGGTATTAAATATTCAGCTTACCCATGTTAGATTTGGCATACCGCGTTGCCAGATCAATTACGGATTAACTGTCAATTTCATTTGTGTGTGCCAAAAGTAATCTGTGCCAAGCTTATGCCAAAATTGAAATCCCCCAAACAGAAGCTGCCAAACATCAACTGGAATGTCCTTAGACTCAAACAGTTTTTCCTTCGCTCCTCCTTCTAACCACAAAGTGCTGTGTGAATTTGAGTGGATTTCAAAACATTTTAAGCACTCACACACCTGTGTGTGTGTTGGTGTGTTTGTGTGTGTCAGAGTGTTTGTGTGAATGGCAGTTGCCTTGATAAAAGATAAGCAATTGCTGCCCAGCTGAGCTGAGCTGGCTTTGATGCCAGGGACATGCCGCAAAGCATCTTAGTGCAGGTTTTTGTCAGAATTGCTGGCAGTTAACTTAATATTGACTTACGGGCACTTGCTTCACACACAATTGAAAACTATTTATGGCCAACGAGGGGCGGATTTCTAGGGTACAAAGGACCGTCATTTGACCAGAGGTGATTGCCCAATGTCTGGCCTTGACCAATTTGTGTGCAATGAAACTCAAAGGAGCCTGCAATTCAGCACAAATTCGTGCTTAATGCTAAGTTCACAAAACTAAGACTGAGTTTTCCGATAAATGAATGAATGAATGGATGGATGGTGTTCCCCTATTTGTAACAACTAGGTCAACTGATAAGGTAAACATTGATGAGCTAGTTAAGTGTATAGCTTAATATTGATGTGATTGCTGCGATGTGCCTCTGGCAGCTGCTCTCTATTGGTTAAATTAACTTATTTGTTGTCGCTTAGATTGATAAATTACAGACGAAGGACTTGGAGACTACCAATGGACAATTGGAATTAATTGGAATTGAAATCATCATTATCTAAAGGGATTTATAAGCATAGCGATTTTCCATTAAATAAAGTAGCTGGCAATAATAATCAGATAACTAGAGAGAAGGAGAATCCCATTATAGCTCGAAAGGAAATTGCTTTTTTAGGAAACATCGAACAGTAAATTTGTTATTATTCAATAGAGATTTGAAAGTAGTTTATTCAAATGTTCCCTCTACTTCCAAGTAAAACTAACTCATTTTGAGGATTAAACACATAACAGCAAATTCTGTCTCAAACTGAAACTCAAACTCATTTTCTTCCAACCCCAAATTGGCTCAAAATTATCGAGGTTCGCAGCCTTGTTAAACCCAGTAGCCCAAAGAGCCATAAATAAGTGCATTGATCCAATAGAAAGCTGAAATATAGTACATGTATGTTTATATCAGATTATTCGCTGCGGTATTTCAATTACGAGTACAGAAAATAGAAAGGAAATGGTTTGGAATTTGTGGGGAAATAATGGAAGAGAAAGAGCTCTCTCTAATTGCTGGCATGTGTAGTGGGGAGGTACTTTTGACCCAATTCCCCGAACCAATGGCTGGCACCTGCTGCACAAAAGCACCGCTAAATGTAATTGACATTTGCTTTATGCTGATGGCAGCTGAAGCGGCTATTGAGTTAATTGAATGCCAGTTTTGTGCTCAGTTCAGTTCAATGCAGCTCGAATACAGCCAGTCTCATGTTAGTCATTTTCACACAGCCACGCCTCTTTGTGGCCATCACAAAGAGACCACAGTAAACAGAAAAAGAAGAAGAAGTAGCAGCAGCAGCAGCATGAATTGCGCAATATGACATTAAAGTCAATCATTTTGAATTCAGTAAGTTAAAGTGGCATGCCACAAACAGAGCCTATCATAGCACGTCACTGGCAGCTGATTTATTTAACATTATGTGTAGCGCCAACAGTTGTGGTCAGCGCAGCATGCAAGCCGCAATTAAACAACAATTTGCAGACAAAACGGTAGAGAGGGAAGCCAAAAACCAGAGCAAGGCAGAGATAGCGAAATGTAAGGTAATTTTAAAGTCACACGAGCGATTGATGAAACTCGCTTGACGTTTCATATACCCTTTATTGAGTCCAAAGGGGTATATTAGTATCTTAATTCGTGTAACAGTTTAACTATGGCATTAAAAGATCATAAAGTGTAAGTGTTCTCTAGCAGCTGCTTGAAGAATTAATTCAGACACCTAAAAGTATGCAACAAAATTTAAACTAAAGCAAAGCCAATCTGATAACTGAGCATCCTAATTGTCTCTTGGTCCCAGAGCTGAACAATACGTGATCAAGTTCAGCTATGGGCCTTATTTATAACTTAAGAGCTTATATGTTTTTATATAAGCACTTTTTGTACCTATTTTTTTCAAGCTAGACCGCTGGTCAGGTAAATGCCTAAACCTTGTTTAGCATAATTTTCTATGGTTGCCAAAACATGTTTTTATACTCTCTGCAAGAGTATATTGGGTTTGTGCAAAAGTATGTAACAGGCAGAAGGAGGCGTGGCAGACCCCATAAAGTATATATATTATTGATCAGCATCACAAGCCGAGTCGATATAGCCATGTCCGTCTGTCCGTCTGTCCGTCTGTCTGTCTGTCTGTCTGTCTGTCTGTCTGTCTGTCTGTCTGTCTGTCTGTCCGTCTGTCCGTATGAACAAACAGATTTCAGAGATGGTAAGAGCTACAAGTTCGAGCTTGGTGTCAAACGATCAGATATTTAGTCAGTCAATACAAGAATTTTTTTTTTTCGATGCCACGCCCCATTCGCCCACAAAAAGCAAAAAACTGGACACACCTCGTGAAAAATTGGTGTTTTCGGCAAATATCTCAGTAACTATGGCACCTAGGATCACCAATTCTTGTACGGGAGTTCCTAGCGACAGCATAGTTGCATTGCCATCTATAAATTTGGACTGCCACGCCCACTTTTCCCACAATTTATAAAATAGTTTTCAAGCTTCAATGCCGTTTTTTCCGTATCGTACAGTATTGTAGTTTATAACTGGTGTGGAGACTAACTATATTAAACTATCCTGAAAGGCGCATTAAAATCGGACTATAAACAAGAAAACTAGAAGCGTTACAATATTGTTAATTGAACGCAATATCAACCCATTGGTGCAAGCGAGACAGAAACACACAAGCACATGCTCGAACGTTTTTGCTGCCTGTGTGGCGGCAGCGCTGCCCGCGGTCGCTGGCTGCGCCGAATACACACATACATACATGCATGCATCATATATTGTCAAACGTATGTGTATTCGCAACAAACAAACAGATGTGTGTTTGATTATGCTTAGATTGTTTTTGTTTCAACGTGTTTTAATGCAAGTACTATTCATTGTAATATCTGGATACCGATTTTAATAATTTAATCGGGAAAATGCAGAGAGTATTATACGGTCGGGCGCGCTCGACTGTACTTTTCTTTCTTGTTTTCATTTACCACATTCCCAACAAAAGCAGCAACAACACGGCACAAAAATAACAGAGAAAGCTGCTGCAGGCGGAAAAGCCAACGTGGTGGCCAATTTCCACGCCAACTGGCCGGCAACTGGTCAAAAAAAAAAGACGGAAATGAGTGCAAATTTATGCAGAAAGTAATTAAAAGGACCGTTGTTCTCTCGGCCATCCTGTTATTTCTTTTCTTTTGTGTTTTTGTTTTATATTTTTTATGTTTTAGCCGCCACTCAACGCAGAACGCCTCTTGAAACAGTAGGGCGTGGCTAGGCAGCTTTCAGATGCTTTTATGATTTTGACGTGGCCCATAAAAGGCAACAAAAATTTAATGAAGTTGCAACATAAAAATTGCAGAAAAGCCACAGTCACCTTTGGCATTTGGCCAAGTGCTTAACGATTGCGAGTGGAATTCTCGACCCACAAAATCTAAACAGCAAACACCTCAAGCCAACAAGCTGGCTAACTGGCTCGCATTCCGTCGACAGATTCAGAGTAAGTCCCGGTAAACGCCACAGTCAAAAAGGTACAATCAATTTTACGGCGGGAACAAAAAAAACTCAAACTCAAACTGAGCTCAACTTAGCTCAGCTTCGTTCAACTTCTGCCCGACGGCTGGCTGTTGGCCCGGCTTAGAAGCAAACAAAACACTGCTAACAAGACCGAAAACAGCAACAAAAACAGCTTGTTGTGTTGCCGTCCACTTCATCAAAAGACTAATTGTCAACATGGTGTTGGCCCTGTTAACCGCCTCTTCTGTTTAACACAATGGGCGTGGCTTCGGGGCATTAACTAACCATTTGTCGAGTTGGCTGCTTAATTTATTAAAAATTTAAAAGCATTGTAGAGCTCAGCTTAGCTTAGCTAAGGGCTTAAACCACCAGTAACTCCCTCTCCACTGACCCTTTTATTATCCTTGTGGCTCTCAGTTTCAATAGCTTTGCTCCCTACACTATCATAAACATGCTGTTAGAGCATCAATTTATCAGGCGATTTGTGTATCTTAGCTTCTTGTTTATGAAGCGCTTAATGACGTTGTCTAATAAAAAATTGCTAACAAAAATTTATATATTATGTTAAGCATTTATCTTAACTTTATAGCTAATTATTTATTTTGTATCAATTAAATATTTAAGTCTGTGTAATTACTTTAAAAATTATATATTTTCAAAGCTTGGTGGAAACAAATTTGGTTATTATATAAGGAGATCGAAATAAAGTGATTAAATCGAATTTTTTTTACTAATACTAATCTACAATACTAATGCCAATTTAGTATTTTAACCCAGCATTTAACTATATTTAATATTTGACAAATATTGATTGAACCCGAGGGAATAGTTTCCTCTACAAAATCTGGTAATAAACTGTATTTATTTTACCAGTTTTATCATCACAGCTGCTATAACTATTACTATGATTACGTTAAGCATAACTACTATTTTATTATCATCTCGAGATCTAATGTAATGTCTTAAGTCTTGCTATTATTATTATGACAAGTATTATTTGTCTTTATTATTACAAATAACAAACTTAGCTCACACACATATTTGTTCTACAATTGGATTAGTTTTAATCAGCTGTTAAGCTTTAATCAAAGGATTGTTCGGGCTGCTAAACAGATATATATACATATATTTTGGCCATGAGGCACTGAGGACAATTAACACGAAACTTATGCCCAAAAGTTGTGATGTTCAGTCAACAGCTACCTAGACATGGCTTAAAGTGCCCTTTGACGCTTGCTTGTTGTTTAGGTCTCGCCTCGTTTCAGGCCCCTTTGTCTGGCCATATCATGTCAGTTGGCAGTTACCAGTTGCCAGTTACCAGTTGGCAGTCAACAGACACCCGTCGCCTATTAGAAGCCAGCGGCAATTTCAGGGTACTCGTAAGTAAAATGTATGGCCTTATCTCTTGATGCCACGACAATATTAACACTTGACTATAATTCCGAGTGCTGGGAGACCTGCGACCGACCGACCGAGTCAAGCTAAAATAACGGTCCACAATGTCGGCCATTTTCAAGTATAAATAGCCCCACAGGCAGCCTAAGAGAAAGAAATAAAGGAAGAAACAAAAAACAACTGAAAACAAAGCATGCAAAACGAGCTGGCTGTGAGCCAAAGGCAAAGAGAGAGAGAGAGAGAAAGGGACGGAGAGAATAGGTTGATAAATAATGCCTGAATATGTGAGTATGCGACGTGTTAACAACGCCTTCAGACGCAATGAATACCGCAAGGGGCATCTAATCTCACGTATTCCTTGTATTTATAAACTTAACGGCAACGGAGCATGTTTAATAATACAAACTTAGAGACCGACTAAGCAAATAGCAAGCATAACTACTTCAACACACTCTTACTAGCTATAAACTTAGCAAAGCCTTAAATTCAAGTTTAATAAATATTTAAACTTGTTAAATTACTTTTTAAACTTTTTGAGTACGCTAAGAAAAAGAGTTTAGTTTATAAAAGCAATAAAATGCAAAGAAAAATGGTCAAATTTTGTCATTTTCAGAATTTTAAATTGATTTTTGGCTAGTATCGTTTAATTAGCATATTTATTATTAAATATAAATGTAATATCTCGTTAAATATAATTATTTTGAACCTTTTTTGAATGGCTGTCATCAATTTCTTATCAATATTTTGGAATTCTTGTCGCTGTGTTCTTTAAACCTTTATTCTTAAACATTCTCAAAAATAATTGCCCGTTTACACACATTAAATATTAACTAAATAAACAGTTATTGATTGTTTCAACAAAATACTTGAACCCTTTTGAATATTTAACAAATAAGCTAATATTGATTTAGTTATTGAATTTTTGAGTAGAGTTTACAGTAAAGAAATATACAAAAACATCGGAAAGAGTCTATGGGAGTTGTTTTCTTGGCTCACAGAATTCTCAATTTATGATGTAAAGACACCCACACACACTCTTACACACACACACACCGAATAGACAAATATGAGTTTTGTTTTTTCGTCTGGTTGGAGGCATTTATGGTTTAAGCTGCCAACTTTTGTTTTCTTTTAGCCGCCTTTTTTGTTGCTTTGTTCAGAGCGCGTTGCGCTGAAAATTCTATGCCACCATTGACTAGCAAAGAATACCCACATAATCACACACACTTGCACACACACATGTGCACACACAACAGTAGTCAAGCAAGCGTGTGTGTTAAAGTTTGTTTTGCTAGTTGCTCGGTTGCCTGCTTGTTTTTTTGCCTGGTTGATTCTGCCTTGGCCGTTTGGCTAATGCCAAATGGCTTTCGGGCACAAGACAATTGAGCAGCCCACACACATACACGCACACAAACACACATATCTATACATATATATATATATATATATATATAGCGATATCTGTGACAAGGACAGGCAGTCATCTATTCGGCAGGGCAACAGAAGAGAAGACAAAAAAAAAAGGTTACAGAGATTTCATGCCCCAGTGCATGCAGCAGCTAACTTATGAAAGGCACCAGCAGCTAAACACACACCAATACACACACTCAGGCACCCCTACACATACACACACATTGTATATGGAATTATGATGACCAATAAATGAACATTGCTAAACAGAAGGCAACCGGGCCAACTCAAGATAGCCTTGAAAAATTGCTGTCGCTTCAATTGAAACTTCAAGAGTGCAACATGAGAGCAACAACAAAAACAACAACAACATCGTCAGTATATCATCACTTTGTTGTTGTTGTTCACGTATTATTTATGGCTTTATTATACAGCAAGCCCCCAGGCAGCATTTCTTTCTGCTATTTTTTTGTGCAGAATTGGCACAAAGCGCAGCTAATCAACGATGAAATTTCGAAACATGCTAACAGTTGAGTTGCGTATACGCCACTTGGGCCACAAGCGTTGCTCTTTCAGACACTATGTGTATTTGTGTTTGTGTGTGGGACTGCCATTGAGCTTTACAATTTGAAATAACATACTTGCTTAGCAGCTGAGTATGTGTGAGCTGTAATAAATAACTGCAGAAATGCAGTGCGAATCAAGTGAAAAGTATGCGAAAGAGGATACTCTTTAGTGAATTTTAAAGATAGAGTGGAATAGAGGAGAATATATGCAAGTAAACACAACAGCATTAAACAAATCCGACCTAAATTAAGGAATAAAATTAATATTAAACAGAGTCCAGGATCAGTGCCTGGGGAAAACACAGTTTCTGTGGATTTAATTGTATTTAGGACAAACAAAAAGATGGAGCACAGTTGGCCAATAGTTAAAATGATAATTGGAATGAATTTTCAAAATGATCAGTCATCAATCATTTTTTACTAATCTCAGAGAATACGCATAAATAACGAATGGACTTGGCCAATTATCCAAATTGATAATTTGGCATTTTCCAAAGCCACACAGAAAATATGGCAAGCACGCTGTTAATTGACTACAAATTGGATCGTCTGTCCTATTTCGACAGCATAATCAATTTAGAAAATTAGATTTTAGGGTAAACACAATTAATAATTTCATAAATCAAATGTATCAAAATATTCGAAAAAGCAAACCGAAAATAAAATTTATCATGTCCTTGCAGCAGCCTCAATGTCAACGTCAGCATAATTGAAAAGACATCCAAAGAAGCGTGAAAGAGGGAGCGAGTAAGAGCAGTGGGGAGGGGGAAAGGGAAGGATAGTCTAATGTTTGCACGTGTCGTTTCACTAAAAGTTTTAAGTGGTCAAATAATTGAATTTAAATTTCCAACCCGCTTCTAGGGCCACATTGTTCAATGCGGCTATCGTTCAAAATTTACAAATTGCATTTAATAAACAATTCCAAAAATTTCAGCCTGCAGACATAACAAACACACACATACATATAAGTAAATTGCTAGATTAATAGAGTTGAAGGTCAGCCGAGAGTTAATGCATATTTGTGGCAAATAATAACTTTCAATTTAGCCTAAAAGTTCTCTGACATTTCGGGCAAGGCTCGTAAATTGCCATGTTAAAGGGCGGCCCTTTAAATGTGTATATATCTTATATATCTTACACATGTCTAAATGGCGCTAAATCGCATCGCGTGTATTGGACTTTACGAGCCCTCACTCGTAATACTCTTCCAGCACATATATCAGCGTGTAACACACGGCGTATGCGTGATGATTTGCAGCACACGAGCCATTCGAATGGTTTTCAAACGCGCCTCTGAACACGCAATCTACAAATTGACAAAACACACGGTAAGCATCAACAAGATAGATATAGAGGGAGTCGAAGAGGTAGAAAGAAAGAGAGAGCGAGAGAGAGAGAGTGGTGCTGGTAAACAGTGTAAACATGTATATTGGCATACAAACAAAATACGCTTCAATAAACAAATCCCGGTCGACTTTTAGGCCATGTTAAGTTAAGGCTACAAAGAGCGTAAGAGAGTAAATATATTGGTTAACCCAAAGGCAAATAGGGCAGCACAGCAGCAGCAGGTAAGGCAAAAGACTCCATCATTGCCAAGGCAGCTTTGGCCAAAAGCAGTTGTAGCTCATTTGCAGAAGTAAAACGAGAAACAGAAACAGAATCAGGAGCAGCAAATGCGACATCTTGCCCTTGGCCAAAGCCATACTAACAAATCATAGCTGTTAAAAGAAAATAGAAAATGGAAAAGCAAACGACGAAAACGCAAAACAACAAATCAAAGCATACAAAGTGATGCTGGAGATACAACGAACGAGAGAAAAATAGAGGGAGTAGAAGAGATTAATGTGAACACAGAAAAAAATATCTGTTAAAATTTAAAAACATGTTCAACAATTTAATTAAAATAAATATTGAATAAGTGGGTGCAAGTCAGATAAAATACAAGGAATATTTTGAAACAGTGTTTAAATGAAACTAAATAGAAACGCTATTTTTTATCAGTGTAAGTTAACAAAAATAGAATTAGATAGATGGAACGAGAGATAAAAGAGAAAATTTAGTTGGCAAGAAACAATTACGAATCATTTCATTGCCACAAGGAATACGACATTGCCAGAGACAACAAAACTACATACGTATGGCAACATGAAATTGGGTCTAATTGAAATTTAGATGCAGTCCGCCAAATAGATCGATATGCCATTGAGGGCATTAAATTACGCGCCGATGAAAAATACACTTTTCCACACACAGAGTGTTGAGTTTGAAGAAGAACAGAGGAAACGTTGTCTCTGACAGAGACAATCGAATCGAATGTTTGGCTAGCAGCTATTCGAGTATCATTCATATAGTCATCAACAGCACACATATACCACAAATAGAGTAAAAGAGCGGAACAGTGTGTGGAAGGGAAAAGGAGAGTGCTGGAATTGTATTGTATTTGTTTGCTCGGTTTGCGCTTTCGAATGCAAACACAAACAATATTTTCTCTTCGTCTATTAAGCTATTTTAAAAGTGTCACACACACTCACTCACACTCTCAGTGAGGCTTATAGTTGTCCAAGGTCAATGCACACACACACGCACACACGCACACACTCACTCGCAGTTCGCATGCAGAGGACAACAAAGAAACTATAGCACACTTTTCGGGGCAACATTTTTGACACTTCATTAGTTGGCGTGAATGAATATTTCCGTTATATATAAATAATCTTGGCACGTTAGCGTGATAAAAAGTAAGTATAAAACGAACAAAAAAAGAAACACAGTAAAGCAGATGGAATGGGGCGCAGAAACCATTGTACGCAAGTCGAAGTTTTATGATTTGCTTACGAAGTTGCCACAACAATATCGAATTGAAGGTGCAAAACTTTTGATGCGAAACAAGAAAAATTATGCCATAAAATCCTGGCGGCTACTTTTCCCCTCCAAGTATCTGCTCCTATAAATTTGGAGTGGGAGTCGACTTTTTATATTCATGATTTACGATGCGAGCGAAAAAAAAAAAAGCGAGCGAGCAACCTGGTAATTCCCCCTTGGCCAGGTAAAACAAATCAACGTATTCTAGTATGATTTGGTTTCAGCATCTGCAATAACTCCGAGTGCTTTCAGGCTCATCCTCAACTTTAGTACTAGAAGAATGCATCAATCAAGCAAGAAACATTAAGAACTGAGCAGACAGCTAATCAGCAATGCCGACGCTGATAAACCGCAAAGGATATTACACTAATCGACTGCCGACTCCAGAAAGCCGACTGATTTAATGGGCAACTGACCCAGATTCAAACAGCTGCCAAAAGCATTATTGTTACAACAGTTAAAACAATTGAATGGTTGAAAACAAAAGCAAACAATGCGACACGAAATGTATGTACAGACAAAACTCTATTGAACCAATAGCAAATGGAATCGCTATTTACATTTACACGCCCAAAATCAATTCAAAGCTTTCTAGTGTTATCTGTAGAGCAGCTTTACTGTACAACTCTTGTGTAATCCAATTAAAGTGTGTAATATCATTTAACGCAAATATGAGTTTATAATTACAATAAATCACAATAAATAAATACCAGCAATAAAATGCCATATTAATTACTTATCCGCTGGGCAAATGTGCGGTTCGCTTTTTTGTAAATCGAGACCGGAAAACGATTAAATTCAGCTGCCAATAAACTCATAAATTCTCAATGCATAAATATATTTGTACAGGTATATATGTGGCCAATGGAATCGCTTATACTATAGCAGGTTTAGTCCACTGATGCTGGACAGAATTCCATTTAATATATCTAATTTCCGGTGCAAGTTTTTGCCTTTAAGCAATATTAAGCAATTGGATAGATTGTGAAATCATTCTAGTTTTTAGGTAGGTAATTTCAATGTCTTGAAGACACTCTGAGCATTAAATAAATGCTCAAAATGCACAAATAATTTATTCCGCCTTAAATCTCGTTTGACTGACGCAATAATGCTAGTTTTGCACATACAAAAAGGCTTTTAAAATAATAATTATTCTACAAAGTTTTGTGAGCAACTACAACAGTGTGTCAAATAGTATAAGACTTTGCTTAGTTTGTTGACAACTTGGGTGGTAGTAGAGACAGTCGCAATTTCTTTTGCCCGATGACTTATGACTGAAAAATGTTCGGATATTTAAGCATCCAAGAGCTGTAACACTTATGTGCCATATGTAGGGTATTTGTTTGTCTTATATGCTTGAACAGAGCTTACTAAATGCAGTTGCGTTGGCGCTGGCGAAGTCGTTGTCGTCATTGCCATGAAATGCACAAATATATGGACTGTATGTCGCATACGTAATTTATAAGCATTGGCTAGAAAGCAGCCAGCTGCTTTGGCTGAACTGTTTAATATTTATTGTTATTGTTATCATTGGCTGTTGTTGTTGTTGTTTTTGTAGTGCGTCTGTGGCATTTTTAGCATGTCTGACATAATTTCAGAAGGTTGAATCTGGCCGCAGAATATTTTTAGTTGCACTTAAAATGGTTGGTTGCTGTTGGTGTTGGTGTTGCTATGGTTTTTGCTTGCTTAACTTGTTGTTGCTGCTGGTTGCCAACAAGTCGATGGAAATGAACGTTACTATAAATATCACAACAGCTCGTTAGCTTTGTAACCATCTCTGGGTCTCGGCCTGTGACCGAAATAAACACTTCATTCTTAATACATACATAAACTTGATTATAATATATTATTCCCTTCTTTTAGCTGTATTTTGCCATTTAATTAAATGTACAACAGCTACAACACAGGAAACAACGCAACGCACAACATAAAACTCACTGGCAGCTAACAAATTAATCATACGTCATGTTGTCAGCTTTATGAAATTAGTGCATAAATCTTGATGCAAAATGCAACCGGGTGTAAACGCACACCCTGTGTTTCTCAGTGTGCGTGTGTATGTGTGTGTGCGTGTCTGTGTATATACCGCCAGCAGCAAATTGTTCCAAATAAGTGCAATTTGCGCGAAATTGAAAAGTCAACGCTTTTCCACAGAAAAAATAAGTGATAGAAAGGCTTTTCGCTACGCTGCCATTGAAAAATTTGAGTTTGAATGCCGACAACCTTTCGCTAAAAAATTTAGAAAAAAGGAAAGGAATGAAAATCAACAAACGAATGCGAGTAAATAGCGCGTTTTGCTTACATTTTTTTTTTTTTTTTTGGTTTTTCTTGTTTATGGAAAAGTTTAAATTGTGTCAAGTTTTTTTTTCTTGTGCGCCGCCGCCGATGCCGAAAATGCAAAAACTTTTTGTCGGCAGTGAAGCGAGAAGACCTGAAAACTCGCAAAAAAAAACACATAGAAGTAGAAACAAAATAAACCAAAATAAAATAAAACCACAGAAATAGCAACAGCAGCAAAACAGAAAAAAAAAAACAAAGCAAAACAGAAGGAAAACATAGAAAATTGAGGGAAGATAAAGCAAACAGCAGACATTTTACGACAGGAAAAGTATTTAAGCACGAATTGGTTGAACCGAAGCAAGGCATCCTTGTCCGCACTCATCAGTCAAAGGTCATCCACTCAAACTGATAAAATTACCATCAAAAAAAGGATACCTAATCACTGGTTTCTTATATCATCCAATGACTGCTACAAATTGGCAATAAAGCAAATAAATATAATTCAAAGCAGAACAAACTAATGACAGACTTTCGTCAAGCGAAATAAATTTCCTATCAAATTTAAATAAATATGCTATAAATTTAAATTACGTGCAACAGTCGTGAAACCATTTCTGACTAAATATTGTAATTTTTATGAAGAAATTGAATTGATATAAACAAACAGACAGGTCTGCTTTTCAGCAGTCCAAACATAAAAACATTTCGAATTTGTATTTATATAAAAAATGCTTATTTGGTGACTAAACTTCATTCATTTTGTGTATTAAAATGTTCAAAGAGTGGAATGAATACATTTTCGAGAATTAAACTCGTGTTTCTATGAATCCATTACGAACAATAGCGTGAGAGTGGCAGGAGAGTGATTCAATTAGTGCTCTTCAACAAATGGGAATTGGTTTTCATTAAAATTCAATATCGACTTAATGACTTGACTCTTTAAGCTTCATTTAACTTCCTTGTTTCTTTTGTTCTTCATGTTTTACGTGCCATAATGACCACCTTTAATTACCAGTTGTAATTCAAACTTAAGCGAGGTCAACATAAATATTATGTTCAACTTATTGATTAATAAAGCAGGTGAGGAGTTTTTAAATGAACTTGGTACTCCAACAATTGTGGAAAGAAGTGGTCGTAAAGAATCAATATTTCAATGCAGCTTTAAGCAGACAATATATACAAAGAGTGTGTGTAAAAAAGTTTAAGTATGCTTTGCATTTATGTACCAGAAGTAATCCATGGAAAGTTTGCACATGGCAAAACTCTTAAGCCCATGTGAAGTGTGTCTGTCATATGAACTTTGTAACTGACAACATGGAAGATTCTCTCGAGTGGCAAAGAGTGAGAGGGGAACGTAAAGTAGTATAAGTCTTAGCCAATAGATTTAACAAAAGTTGACCCAGAGTAAAGTTGGTAGTTCGCATTTTGTTGAATTTAGTTTTGGACTAACTACAAACTTTGCCACCCCTTACCAATGAAAAGCAATTAGCAAAAGGTTTGCAGACGTCAGTTGTTGGGGAATTTCTTGATCCATACATTTCTAAGATATTATCAGAGTCTCTTAATGACCGATAAATTAATTAATGCTCGATAAGGCAATTGTCGCTATTAATTATTTAACATGCTGCCTTTAAGTCATGGCCTCACACTCTGGCAATTAGCTGCAACACGCACAGGACCCTCCGCTGAGGCAAAGTGACTGTGGATGATGATGATGAAACGTGCGACGAATCGTTTTTAGTTTTATGACATCGAACGGAACGGAACAAATAATAACTGGGAGTCTGGGCCCACAAATTTAATGCATTGCAACAGTTAATGATTTTATTGGCACTTGACTTGACAGCCACAGACACAGCTCCGCCCCGCCTCTTCCAACTCCACCTCCACTCCGTCGCCAGTCACTTGTAATTTATTACTCTGACTTATGAATACGTTAAGAACAATAGCCAAGCTAAGAAGGCAAAAGAACGATCCTTTATCGGATATAAAATCCGAGGGGCAATAAGGTTTGAAGTGGCTTTAAAAGAAAGATTTTAAATTGTTCGCTCATCTTAAATGCCATTTCAATTTGGTCACTTCCGTTTCCGTTTTGGCAACGCTTCCATAAAACCAACCAACACCATGCTTCCTCCACCATCTGCGGTGGATACTGCTGCTGGTCTTACTCTATGTCCGTTGTGTCCTTCTTCATTACAACACGCACACATACGCATGCACACACACTCATTCACACTCGAATAACAAATAAACGAATGTTCGTACACACACACACACTCACACGCACTCATGGAGCCAGACAAGACACATTTCGTAAATTTACATAATTGAATAATTTACAATTTCTTAATTCGTGGCCTATTAAACTTCACATGTCACTTGAGTAACTTGAAATCAAATACATTTGATTTCAAAAATATCCTCAGCACTTTCTTAAGCTGTTTCTTGCCGCGCGCGTCCAATGGGTTTGAAAGTTCCGCTGTAACTGAAACATTTAACGGTATATACCATACCTATTTATGTTAGATTTCACCCAAAAGCTCGTCAAAGGACTAAGAAAGGACGTTAAAGCTTTCTATAATTTCGAATCAAAAACGCGCCCAACTTTCGTTATGCTCTACAAGCTGGCTGCTATAAAATCGTCTGTAAAAACTATCGAAAATACGGCTCAAGGCAAAAATGTTAAAAAACATTTTCTGTTAAGCAACAGCAACGATGCAGCTGTTAATGGGCTGTAGTATTTTACCTTTTTAATGGCGGTGACACCGTCCAACGAAAAAAGAGGTTCGATGTCTATGCTAAACACACAAACCAACAAATACTCCAAAATGCATAAATGATGTCCTACCTTTTTCTACATATATACAATGCTGCAGCATCATTTTCGCTGTGTTAAATATTCACGAACACTTTTTATTTGTTATAAACCCGCCAATAGCTTTGCACAACTTCGATACAAAAATTTACAAATAATCGATGAATTGTGAGGGTCTTTACGACATGAACAATTAGGCGCATAAATCGATTACCAATAACCGATTAGTTACTAAAAAACTACGGTCACACTAGAAGCCGGTGTTGCCATATCAGTTATTTAGCAACTCATTTCATAAAAAGAAAATAACCCACTTGCAGTACAAAATGTTATAAAAATATAAACTGGGATATAATCGCTTGAAGTATAAAAAACGTTCACGGATAACAGTGAATTCAAACACAACCGCATGGACGCGCCACCGCCAACAAAGCCACCGAGAGGCATTAAATATGGGAAGGATGAGGTAAATTTTTTCAGGAATTTGATGAAAATTCTTTGTTAATTGGAAAAGTTAACGTAAAAAATTGTTAAAATATTCAAAAACATTAAGCTTACATTAAATCGAGCTTCGGTGTCAAGTCCGCATAGCACATAGTGATGAACTGATGACGACACCGCCGCTGATGCGGATTCATTTCGCTACTGTTGTTGTTGTTTTTCTTATTGTTGTTGTTGCACGCCCTCTGAAATTTGATAACAAGACGAGAATTAATAATGTTTCGGGGTGTTTGTCTTTACAGTCTGCAGGTTGTGGCTTCCTGGTCAACGTCATCAAGTCGCTGGGCTTTAGCGAGACCACCGAGGAGCGAAAAAAGGAGAAACAGAAAATTGAACAGGAATTTAATCGTTCAGATTTACGATTAAATGAATTGGTCTCTCGACATGATCAGCAACTGACACAAGTACTGCCACTATTTAGTCAGGTATCCACGGAAGTCACAGCAAGTCGTGAGCGCATACATGCCGTCAAGGAGAATCTTGGTGCCTGTAAGCGGCTCCTCCAGTGCCGTCGCGATGAGCTCAAGAAAATGTGGACGGATGCGGTGCAGCACAAATACGTATTGGAAATGCTGGAGCAAATGTATGTAAACCACTTATTAACTTGAAAGAAATTAAAATAAATTGTCTGCATTACCTTGCAGTCAGGAGTTGCGCAAAGTGCCTCAACGTGTGGTCAGCTATACGGCGAAGCGTCAGTACTTGCATGCCAGCAAAGCTCTGACAGACGCCCTCGCCACACTTAACGGACCGCTCTTAGGAGTCGAGGGATTGGCCGATCTGCGTGCCGACCTACAATCACGACGACAACAGCTTTATCTGCGTCTGCACGAGGAGCTCGTTACTCAGGTATACAAGAATTCGGCCAATGAAGCGTTCCAGCGCAGCAATTCCAGTCGCCTTAATTCGAGTTTTACCCGAGGCATTGCTGCCCGCCGGTCCACGGATCGCATCGAGGCCAATGCTCGGGTGCGCAAAGCTTTGAGTGAAATGGCTCAGGGCTTTGACTTGGACAAGGCAGAGATTGTCGAGGATGCTGATCTTATAGATACTGAGCTAAGCATGAATTACTTCATTGCCATTATTGTGGAATGCTTTGGCATGCTGCACAAGGTGCCCGATTCGCTGGAAACGCTTCGTGTACAAATTCAAACGGAGCTGCTTAACGTGGTGCGTCAGACGACTCAACAGCTGGCCAGTGAAGGCTCAATTCAAGCTGGAAGTGGAGAAAACAATCCGTTGCTTACACTGCTGGAGATTATATTCAAGCAGTTCAAAGCCATCGCCAAGACGCACAGTCTTTTGCTCAAGAACTATCTGGCTGTGGGTCAAAAGTACGCCGTTGTGGGACCTCAACCCTATGATCTTACAGACTTTTGGGCGCAAGCGCAGTCAGTGGTATGTGAAACTATCAGAGTAAGCAACCATTCAATTTACTTCTATTAATACCTATTATTTATTACAGTTGCAACTGCTGTTAACGGACTATTTGGACATTCAGAACACATCTGCCGATGAAGCAGCGTCAACGGGTTTTGTGGAGCCAGCCAACAATATCAACTCTTATTTCTTAAGACGTAAAGTTCCAAGGTAATTTTTCTATAAGTATTTGTAAGCAGATGACTAACGTGCTGTGTTTTGCTTGACATTAACAGCACCAAGAAGGCCATGTTCAAGTTTGACAAGTCGTCGCACATAGCCAACACTCAGGAACCTTACAAGGAGCACCGAAGAAACGCCTCTGACGTCTCCATCGACGACGATTTGGGTGGTAATCTGCTGGGCAGCGGCAAGGGCTCTATAACTGGTCTACTGCCGTCCGAGAGGAAACAGCGGGAAAAGCTGTTAATTTGTAATCCAGATCAGAATGTGATCACCAAGGTGTATCTGCCACTAATGGCTTATATACAGGAAATTGAAACCTTTATGAAGTGCAAGCCAGGGTAATTACATGATTTATATTAAACGATTTATGATTATTTAGTCTTTATTATGACTTTCAGTCAACCGTGTAGTCTGCATGACTTTGTGGATAACTATATCAAAGACACATTCCTATCCAAGGGCCACAATCGTAACTTGCAGTTGACTATCGAATCGCTGTCAAAGAATCAGGATGCGTGGCGTGCGATTATAACGCCCGAAGAGATGAAAGCACTAAATTTGAACCGTCTGCTGTTGCAGTCCACTGTCATGGTTGAGCGTCGCATGGTAGAGACCAAGAACCTCATACAAGATTTGCCCTGCTACTCGGAGGAGCTGCTTAAAATGGTGTGTGCACTGTTGAAAGCCTATCGCGAGATTTGCCAAGCTGCCTACAGGGGCATTGTGCAGCCGGACTCAGAGGATAAGCGCATTTATAGTGTGGCTTGGCTAAAAGATGAGGACATCAGCCGATTTTTAAAGTACGTATCAATAATTTTACCCCATCTTCGAATGCGTAAATAAACTGTGTGTATTTCTCTTGCAGATCTTTGCCCAATTGGACGGATCTAAAGACATCAAGCCAACGGACACGAAACACTCGTAAGTTGCAACGCGGAAACTTTGAGCCTTCCGAGGAAGAAAGCCCGTTGCAAGTACAGCAGCGAAATATACGGGAAGCCGAAATGCTAACGAGTAATTTGGGTGAAGGCGGCATAACTCAGCAAGAGATCTTGGCTGACATCAGTGTGCTGAAGGAGTTGGCCATACTGCAGGAAAGCATGGAGTGGTTCTCGGTTCGCGTCTCAGAGTTTGCCAATGACTTGAGGCGTCCTTTGGTCAACGGCTTGAGCTCAACACCAACCGAGTGTGCCGCAAATGTGACCATCAAGGATGGCACAATCAAAGTAATGACTAATTTGGCATTGGAATTCGATGAGTTGGCCAATACGTGCCTGCTGGTGCTGCATCTGGAAGTACGTGTCCAATGCTTTCACTACTTGCGATCAAAGTCAAGTATTAGAACCAACAGCTATGTGGGGTCCAAGGATGATATACTGGAGCCAGATCGCCAGGTGTCGGTGCTAACCAAGCGTCTATCAGAAATGGATGAAGCGTTCAGTTCTACGCTGCATCCACGAAAGACAAGGGTAAGTTCCTACTGTATTCTTTAAGCCAAAACTGTTTTAACACCTATAATTTGATAGTATATCTTTGAGGGATTGGCACATCTAGCTGCACGCATACTTATACAGGCGTCCAACTATTTGGAGCACATTGATCAAATCACCGTGCAACGAATGTGCCGGAATTCCATTGCCTTGCAGCAAACTCTCAGCAACATAACAGCGTCCAGAGAGATTGCCTTGGATCAGGCAAAACATTTCTACGAGCTGCTCTGCATGGAGCCAGATGTAAGAGCACGAATTGGCCAGTTACTTGATTAAATTATTAAAGTTAAATTGGTTTTATCTCTTTTAGGAAATACTCAATTCGTTGTTGGAGCGAGGCACAGAGTTCTCAGAGATGCAGCTGCTCAATGCACTGCAGTTATCCTGCAAGGCGTGCGGCGTTACCGATGCCAATTTGTTGGCTTCCTATCAGCAAAAACTTTCCGATATACTGGGCGCTAAGCCCTCCAAGGGTGTTGTTGTATAATAGTTACAAGCAAATGAAATACCAATTTTAAATTAATTGCGCCTTGTGTGCCCACTCACACATACATATACACGTACATATACATATACTTACATACTACATCAATAATAGTTTTAAACGTGCAAGTGCAAAGAGGAATGCTAGTTAGTGTTAAGTCCGAATTGATTATAAATGTTTTGAACATGTTTGGCATGCACTTGGTGTTGCGACATAGTTATTTAAAAAATTATATTCTAAAGTTCATGAACTATATTGTAATATGGCCTATACACAATAAATAAAAATATAACAACGAATTTACAAATTTCAATTGGAATGTATGCAATGTAAATATATACCTTCATTTAGAGACATTATCTTCGTCAAGTGTGGAACATACATATATATTAATATTATTTTAACAACTGAAGAAATTTCCAATTTAGCGTCAATGTTCATTTTTTAAAATACGCTTTGCGCTTTATGCGCCACCTATTGTCTGCTCAAAGTAATCAACGATGAAGAACATTGATAATTATCGATAGTACATCATTGACTTATCGATGATTTTGCAACTCTGCTTCGCCCTCTATGAAAGCATCAACCGCATAAATAACATAAACATTCTAAAATGCCTGAACAAATTGAATCAAGTCCGAAACTAAACGTAAGCAGTGAAGTTAAATCGCCGTCTTATGATTTAAAAAAGTTTCGGCTAACACGCATACTTAATAATAATAGTAAAGCCAAGAGCATAACCTTACTCGGATCTTTCCCGGATTTGTCAGAAACGGACGCGGCGATTGTAGTTTTTGAGAAAAATGGTAAATAATTGTTGTTTAATAAAGATAAAAGCTAATGTACATTTTAAATAGCTTACCGGGAAAGTGATGTGGCTACAGGTGTGCCAGAAGACAAGGAGTCCGAGGTGGAGTCAAAGCCAAGTTATTTTAGCGCCGACTTGAAAGTACGCACCGATTTTATTAACAACATTTATGGCAGTTTTCAATGTGTGCCCAACTCAGAGCTGTGTGGTACGTGCGAAATTCATTTCAACGTTATGACTTATTATAATTTATCATTTAACAGCGGTAAAGAGTACTGTGATCTATCCGGCTACCGAAAAACACATTGAGAAATATTCCATATGTCAGAAGTATCTTATTAATGAAACTCCAGATCTCTATGAAACCATAACACTTCCATACATTACCTCAAGTCAATTCTCTCTGGATTGGGTATACAACATTCTCGAACACAAACAGGAAACGGAACGTATTGTATTTGAAGATAAAGACCCTGAGACCGGTTTTATACTACTCCCCGATCTCAAGTGGGATGGACGCAATGTGGAAAACCTATATTTACTGGGAATAGTGCGCAATCGAGGCATCAAATCGTTGCGTGATCTCAATGCCACTCATTTACCGTTGCTGCGAAACTTACGACAGTCGGCCAAACAGGCAATCCATGAGCGCTACGGCGTAAATCCCACACAGCTACGCATGTATTTCCACTATCAGCCATCTTTCTATCATCTGCATGTCCACATTAATCCCATTAGAAACGATGCACCCGGCATTTGGTGCGAAAAGTCACATATGTTGGACACGGTCATTAGCAACTTGGAACTCCTGTCGGACTACTATCAACGTGCCTCGCTACCATTTGTGCTGTACGAAGGCAACAAGTTGTTGGATTTATATGACAATCAATTGGCTGTGCGCAAAACAGCAGTTGAGAAGAAGGACGATGAGGTTGCTTCGACTGGCGAAGCAGTGGAGGAAACTTTTACGGACGAGGAACCCGAAGAGGCACGTCAGTGCAAGCGCATTAAGCTGAGCACCCCCGAGAAGGAGGAGTCAGCTGAGGCAGAGCTCGTGGCCACGCCGTGTGCCTAAGTTGGGCATTAAAGTATTATCAATGTGATTTGATAAGATAACAGTGAATAAAATGCATATGAATTTGTCAGTTTTTGCATTCTTTATTTATATTTATTTATTAATAGTGTCGCTATGTCTGTTGTGTATTTTGTATTGGTTTTTGTAGTTGTTTGCTGCTTGCTTTATGCTACGGTCTGTCTGTAATTTGCTTTCGTGGCCTTTATGTGTATTCTAATATTTGTAATACGTTGAAATACATCCACTGCCTTTCGGGGATCTGATTTGTTATATTATTTTGCTCGTCAATGATCAAAAATTTAAATATATTTATATTTATGTATATGTATTTGTATTAATTGCAAATCATATACATATTTTGTGGGCGCCTAAATGCTATTTTTGAAATAGGTCGAGTTGTTTGGTTTTCTTTTTCTTCTCTCATTTTTCTTATTTTCTGGTTTAGTTTGTTTTGTTTTGGGATTTGTGTGGCGGCAGCTGCTTTTAAAATGTTGTTTAGTCATTATTATGTTTTGTTATATAGTAGATTAAATTTTCTAGCGTTGTATTTTGAGAAATTCCGAATTCTATTCGGTATTTTCAAAGGTCCGTGCTAAGCGAATGCTTCGATTTTATAAGCTCGTCACTGCTTACGAGTTACAGCAGCTGCTAGTGTGTGTGTGTGTGTGTGAGTGTATGAGTAGTGTACGTGTGTGTGTCTGTGAGGGGGATTATGAGTGGAGGATACACATCTCGGAAATCTCTAGCCTGGAAGCCTTGTACAACATCGTTTAAATATACATACATACATAAATATTATTTCAAATACATACATACATATATAAATATACATATGCAATACATGTATATATATGTAGATATATAAAAATAACAAAAATAATAGTAGCAATAAAATCGTAGTGTGTAATTTTTTTTCCATTAATAAAAACAATGCGCACCCCGTCGTCGTCTTTGTCGTCGGCTTTGCCCGAATACTAATCTTCATCATCATCATCATCTTTAATTGCTGTGACCATGACTGTTGCTCTTGTGGATGGGCGTGTTGTCAGGATCAGCCTGCTCCTGTGCCACATACATCACAGCCGAGCTGGGTGAAGTGTTCACCGACATACTGCTTGTCATCGTTTTGTCCGCATCGGATATGGACCAGTTGCGTTCCAGTTGCTCCAATGCGGCCATCGTTGCCGTTGTGGTTACACCAGCACCGGAACTTTCCGAGCCAGCGCCATCGTTGAGTACGCCCGCTCGCAGCGTCTCACCGAGTAGTACCTCAATCTTGTCCTGATCATCCAGATGCACAAATCCCAGACGCACCAATTCGCTGGTCAAATCCGCAGCCGTATCCTCCTCATTCACCTGACACGTCAGCTGTCTGTTCATCTTATCGTCCATACGCAACAGTATTGTCATCAGTATATCGTTGCTGTCCTCCTTCAGCTTCTTGACACTGCACATCATGTTCACAATGCGACGCGACTCCGTGTCCACCGGCTCCGGTGTGGCTGACTTAACCGAATCGGCACGTTCGGGAGATGCGGCACGTGAACGAAAATGTGGTGGCTTCTTGCCACTGTACGTTACTAAAGGATAGACACCATACTTAACGTCCTCCACAAACTTTTCCAACTTGTCGGCGCCGGGCACATCCGACAGTCGAAATTGTCGTTCATTGCTACCGGACATTTTGAGTTGCGCCATAATCACATCCGGATGATTATAGCGCTGCATCAGCCCATCGAAGGCCGTCTCGGAAAACATGGTTCTATTGGCGGGCGAGAAGACCAGACAGTGGGCGGCCAGTAGTTTTAATGCATGCACCTGTGAAGGATTACGATTAATCAAAATCAACAAACACAAGAAAAAGAAGCTTTTTACTGTTCCAAGCTCCCGGTGTTACTTACCTCGAAGAGCAGTGGATGAAACAGCAAATCACTGGCACTTGGTCGATCCTGCGGCTGTGGATTAAGACATTTCAGTATAAGATCCCGCTGCAGATCATTATCCAGGCTATTGATTGTGCGCTGTATGGTCTCCTCGTTGATGGCAGTCGATTCGCTGTTGCTGGACTGTGGCTGTATCTCCAGAGCGGCCATTTCCAGGGCGCACATCCCGAATGCATAGATATCAACTGCGGCGGTTAGTTGCTCCGCCGCACCATATTCAGGGGCATGGAAATAGTGGGCGCCACGTTCCTGTTCGCGTTCGGGCAGCTGCTCCAGTTGATCGAGATGCTGACGTCGCACGCTATAATGCACCGCATCCGGGACAACAGAGCCAATCTTGACGAGGCCATTGTGCTGTATGAAAATGCTATCACAGGTTAGATTGCCATGAATGATGGGCGGCGTGCAGGAATGCAAATAACTGAGCGCGGATAGGATCTGTGTACACCAACGGCGCCACGATTCAAGCGGCAATCGTTTGGCATTACGCTTCGTGCGCTTGAGGAACTGTTTCAGTGAACCGGACGACATGTACTCCGTTATGAAGATGACGCGCGGTCTTTCTGCCTGTTGGATATCCGTCCAATAACGATGGAACTTAACAATATTTTGATGATCCAGCTGAAGCAGATTGTCAAACACCTGACGCATCTTGTCCTCCTGCGTTTTGAGCTCCTGCAGCTGCGCATATTGCACCTCATTCCAAACGACCTCAACACCTTCTTCGGTGTCCATAGCCAGATGCACACAATCGATGCCGGGTACATCTCGTTGATCCACCTCCTCGCGACGCTTCAGCCATCGTCCACATGGCGACTCTTCCAATATTTCACTCTCATCTTCGGAATCATCGCCGGACTCCCGTGGCGATGAGTCCACAGCCAAATTGGGTACACCACCATCAACGGGAGACACTGTTGTAGTTGAGGCGCCCACTATATGCGGTGCTCCGGTCCCAGCACCAGCAGCAGTTCCAGCTCCAGCTGTCGACGCCGGCTGCGCAGAGGAGGACTGAGATGTTGAAGTCGTCAAGTTGATGCCGCTGACGGTGCCGGCGCCCTGTGTCGGGTTAGCGGCATTTGGACTCGGATTGGGATTCGTTTCATCCACGACGCTAACGCTGCTGTCGGCATTCGCTTGGCTATTTGACATTAGGGCGCGGTCGTCGATTGTTATTCACAAAAGCAGTTCAACCGCTGTTTGCCACTTTAATTGTTGTTGTTGTTGCTGCTGCTAATGTCCAAGTGTTGTATGTTTGATCAACCTTAATATTTGATTGTTTTACTTTTTTGCTTTAAATCGCAGAAATCGTGGTTCTGTGTTTGCTCTTCTCCAACTAAACCTTCCGCTACCGCCGCCGCTCCACAGCCGCAACTTCTGCCCACACACTCACACACACAGGCACACACACATACACAAGTACGTAGCTCACTCTCCGCCACCACCCTTCTTCTCTAACAACCTCTGCCTCTTCAGCCGTTGTTCAATAACACACTCTGTCTGTGTCGCTGAGCCCTTTTATTGCAGTTTGCCTCCTCGAATGTAAACGCCTTTTAGTGCAGCAGTTACGTGTAATAATTAACTGCGCTTATTGGTCCTGATGTGCAGCCGTTTTGGCTTGTTTAGGCGTTTTTTTCACGCTTTTAAAACACCCAAAAAATGTGAGTAAATCGATGCATCGATGTTATCGATATTCATCACCAGATGTATCGCCATAACGATAGCTATTAGCAATTTTCTGCAAAGGAATAATCGATTTTAGAAGGTTACACCTTTTCACATTGTGACGTTTGCAGTGAATTTGTGTTTGATTACGTTGAATAATTTCTTTCGTTTATTAATTCAGTTTATATAAATGTTTATTGGATACTTCAATTAAACAATTGGTCAGTTAGAGTAGAGATCACTTGAATGCAACCATAGACTTGGAGTAGCGAAATCTTCTAATATAAAAATATTGATTTGGCATACTTATCGCTCGATTGTCAGTCCATCCTCAGAGTTATCGAAAACTTCAGTCTGTCGGCTTGCACTCGCGGCTTTTAGGAATTGTAATAGTTTGTGACTCGAATTTCTTGACTTATGCGAAATGGATAGCATTATTGGACGAAACCAGTTTGTTTCAGAGACTGCAAATCTATTTACAGATGAAAAGACGGCCATCGCGCGAGCAAAGGTTTGTAATCCCCGTCATGTCGAATTTGATACCAGTTGCCATTTGATACATTTCTCATGTTATTATTCAGGTCGTGGAATGGTGCAATGAGTTTTCCATAGCAAATGCAACGCTGAAATGCGAACTTCTTGTTAAAGTACAGGAAATCGTATTAGGTTCATGTATTGAATTGGCTGAGGAGTTTTTGGAGCCGGTGCTGTCACTGGCGCACGATCCAAATCAAGAAGTACGCAAACAAGTTGTCTCCTTTATCGAGCAGACATGGTATGAAATAGTACACATTAGTCAACGGCACGAACATAAATAACATATTTTGTTTAATAGCAAGGTCAAAGTGGAGCTACTGCCCTATGTGATTAACGTGATCTCCATGCTGTTGCGAGACAGCTCCGCTCAGGTTATCAAGCGTGTTATACAAGCTTGCGGCAGCATTTATAAAAATGGTCTTCAATATTTATGCAGTCTAACGGATGCGACCGACAGCGCCGAGCAGGCTTGGAGCGTGCTGAGTTTGATTAAGGCTCAAATTCTGGACATGATTGACAATGAAAACGATGGTATACGCACAAATGCCATTAAGTTTTTGGAGGCCATTATTATACTGCAAAGCTATGCAGAAGAGGACAGTATGAAGCGTGAAGGTGATTTCTCACTGGCCGATGTGCCCGAGAATTGCAAACTAATACGGCGCCAGAAGCTACAGGACGAAGGCACCAACATATTTGACATAATGCTACAATTTCATGGCACCACACACATTTCATCGGTGAATCTGATTGCCTGCACCAGCAGCCTCTGTACCTTGGCCAAAATGCGGCCCGTTTTTATGGCTCCTGTGGTGGAAGCCTTTCGACAGCTTAATAATAACCTGCCGCCAACATTGACCGACTCACAAGTGAGCTCAGTGCGTAAGAGTTTGCGCATGCAGCTTCAAACGCTGATGAAACTGCGTGGCACCTTTGAGTTTGCTGGCACCATTCGGAGTATATTGATGGATCTGGGAGCTAGTGCCAATGAAATACAAAAGCTGCTACCCAAAATGGATAAGCAAGAAATGGCACGTCGTCAGAAACGTATACTGGAGAATGCGGCTCAAAGTTTGGCTAAGAAGGCACGTCTGGTCGAGCAGCAGCAATTGGAGCAGCAACAACCACGTGAAATGGAACTAGATGAAGAAGAGCTGGAGCGACAGCGTCAAAAAAGCTCTCGTGTCAATGAAAAGTTTCTGACCGAACATTTTCGTGTAACCGAAACAGTGATTAATCTTGTGATTGAGTTTCTACCCAAGTTGCCAGAAGTGGCACCCGAAAAGTTCCTGGCTGAGTATACGCCCATTAAGCAACAATCTCTGCCACAGCAGGTGAGCAACATTGCACGTCAATTTGGACAGCAATTGACGGAGTTGCGTTTGGGACCTGGTTCGGCTGCCTTCAGCAAGGAGCCGCCCATGAGACCAAAGACACAAACTCAGATTCAAACAACTTCAGCAAACTCCGCACCCATTGCTATGGACGTAGACCAAACTCCGGACAAACTCAGTGAGCAGGAGCTTCAGCGCAAGGAGGAGGCCACAAAGAAGCTACGCGAAACCATGGAGCGGTCAAAGGGAGAACAGACTGTAATTGAGCGCATGAAGGAGCGTGCCAAGACGCTAAAGCTGCAGGAGATAACAAAACCCTTACCACGCAATATTAAGGAAAAGTTTCTGTTAGATGCCATCATTCGTATCCTAAACTCTGAGAGGCAGTGCATAATGGGAGGCGTGGCAGCCAAGCGACGCAAGTTGGTTACCGTCATTGCTGCCACATTTCCCGACAATGTTCGTTATGGCATAATGGAGTTCATTATGGAGGATGTAAAGCAACGCATTGATCTTGCCTTCTCCTGGCTGTTTGAGGAATACTCTCTGCTGCAGGGATTTACTCGCCATACCTATGTAAAGACAGAGAATCGTCCAGATCATGCCTATAATGAGCTATTGAATAAACTCATAAATGGAATCGGTGAACACTGTGATTATAAGGATAAAATAATTCTGCTGCGTCGTGTTTATCTGGAGGCACCCATTCTACCAGAGGAGCCCATTGTGCAACTAGTGCAGCTGTGCCTGGTCGAGGAGTTCATGCCGCATGGTCTGGAGTTGGTGAAGGATTTAACTGTTTTGCGGCCACCGCGTAAGGGTCGTTTTGTACGCATACTTCTCAATTATGCTGTACATGAACGCGCCGATCTTAGAGAGCGTGCATTGGCGCATCTAGTCACCATCTATCATGTCCACAAGATTGTGCCAGCACGCATTGATGAATTCGCCATTGAGTGGCTGGAATTTGTAGTTGCCGAAACTCCACCAAAGAGCATATTCTCTGCAGATTATGGCAGACCAACGCCCGAGGCAGCTTGGAAGGAAGACACTGCCAAGGTGTGTCTGTTGTTGGCACTCACTTTGCTGCCATATAAGCCAGAACGTAAGTGGTAGAACCCAATCCTATCTTAATGTTTGGAGGATTTATCATTCATTTTATTGCAGTTTACCTGGACAAGATCTGTCAGGTGTTTTTGGAAACGTCGGCTGAATTGAAGCGCACAATTTTACGTAGCTTGGATGCACCTATCAAGAAACTTGGCGTGGAGTGTCCAGAATTGTTGAAGCTGCTGGAGAATTGTCCCAAAGGATTGGAAACTCTTGTGATTCGCATCATTTACATATTGACCGAACGAGTGGCCACCATCCATCCAGATCTGGTGCGCCGGGTGCGTGAGCTTTACCAGAACAAGGTTAAGGATGTTCGTGTGCTTATTCCTATCTTGAGCGGATTGTCTCGTGCCGAGCTAATCGCCGTGCTTCCAAAACTAATCAAACTCAACCAGGCTGTGGTTAAGGAAGTCTTCAATCGTTTGCTTGGCATTGGTGCCGAATTTGCTCATCAGCAAATGGCATTGTCGCCTACGGATTTGCTTGTGGCCCTGCACACAATAGATACAAACGTGTGTGACCTGAAGGCCATTGTAAAGGCGACATCCTTGTGCCTGGCCGAACGAGAGGTTTACACGCAGGAAGTGCTAATGATGGTGCTCCAGCAATTGGTTGAGATAATGCCCATCCCCACGCTAATGATGCGCACCACCATACAGAGTCTAACACTGTGTCCGCGTCTCGCCAACTTTGTGCTGAATCTTTTGCAGCGTCTAATCCTTAAACAAGTGTGGCGTCAAAAGGTCATTTGGGAAGGCTTCCTTAAGACGGTGCAACGACTGAAGCCGCAGTCATTGCCAGTTATGTTACAACTGCCACCGCCACAATTGTCGGATGCACTGCAGCAGTGCCCCGATCTTAGGCCACAATTGCTGGAATACGCCGAAAGCATACAGGACGAGCCCATGAGCGGAATTACCCAGCAAGTATTGGACATAATTTCCGGCAAATCTGTAGATGTCTTTATTACGGTAAGAAATTTTATCTGTTGTATGCAAAATCAAATCTAACCGTTTTTAACTAAACTAGGATGAAAGCGGTGGTTACATTAATCCAGACAACATTAAAAAAGAATTACTGGATACGTCGGACATTGGCGTTATTTCCACGGTACCTTTTCTTACATCCCTGCCCGTGTCGAATCCAATGCCTGTTCCCGCACCTCAGCCGGTGCCAGCGCCTATGCAAAGTGATTTGAATCAACCGCTGCCACCTGGCGAGGATTAATTTAATTTTAGATTATTTTGATTTGTTAACTAGCATTGTCTTTAACTAAATTCACTAAAGATAATAATTTTCTTTTTAATCACTGTTTTTAATTTATGGTTTTTAAAGAAAAATTTAAATAATTTTCTTTGCTATGCGGTTGGTATTTCTGGTATATTTCTCGCCGCTTTTGGTATTTTGTTTATTCCAGCTGCGGTCACACTGAAAAAGAGCTTATTAGGGCGCCAAAGTTCAAATTATGACAGTTAACCGAACTTGGCCCCAAAACGGTTGAACTTATTCCATATCTGCTATGTGCAATTCTAATAATCATTGTTTACCACTATGAGTGTTCTATAAATAGTTGGATTAAAATAATCTTCGATGGGGGTATTAGTGATTAACCGTGAATTCGGCCATTCACGGTTTAAAATCAGTTGTAGGAGGAAAGAACAACTGTTGATAATATTCCAGAATCTTATTCTAGAAATACTCTTCCTTTTATATTTTGCTGTGATAATTATTATATTATAATTGTTTATTTACATATATTGATTTTTAAGTAAATTATTAATAATACAGTTAAAAAATACAACTTCCTATAAGTTATCATAATTAAGTTGTCATAGCTGTAAATTTGTGCGTATATAATTCTTATCGATGGATTCCTTACCTTTAGACAGTCCTAATATTAACTAAACAATTGATAATGGTAATGAAAGGTTGGAAGTGCACCGTTTGGCCAACATCAGTTGTGGCTCGAACGTTATACGATGCAGAACAAGTTCTTATTGGCCCTTACTTTGCTGGTAGCCTCTGTGTTATCAGTAAAGTCAGCAGCTTTTAAGGCACTATCAGGTGATATCGACTTTTATAAGTTGTATAATAATCCTGAAGCACATATTGAACTTAAGGATCGGCGCACAACGGTAAGTCATTTACAATATTTCGGTCACAGTCACTCTGCAAGAATAATTTCCTCCAGCGTGATCGCATAGCCGCTCATGGTTATCCGGCGGAACACCATCACATTGTCACCGATGATGGCTATATCTTGGGAGTCTTTCGTATTCCGTATTCTCATAAGTTGAAGAATCAGAATGAATACCGTCCCATTGTGCTGATTCAGCACGGACTAACGAGTTGTTCGGATGCATGGGTTCTTCATGGTCCAAACGATGGTCTCCCCTACTTGCTTGCTGATGTAGGATTCGATGTTTGGATTGGAAATGCGCGAGGAAACACATATTCCAGAAATCACACATCCCTGTCCACGCAACATCCATATTTCTGGCGCTTCAGTTGGCATGAAATTGGTTACTATGATATCGCATCAATGATCGACTACGCACTGCAAGTCAACGGTCAGGGACAGAAATCGATTCACTACGTGGGTCACTCTCAGGGCACCACAGTATTCTTCACACTGATGTCCACGCGTCCCGAATACAATGAGAAGATCAAGACTGCGCACATGTTTGCTCCCATTGCGATAATGAAGAATTTGAGCAACAAACTGGTTCGCTCGGTGGGACCTTATTTGGGACATCGAAATACTTATTCGTTACTGTTTTCCAACCAAGAATTTATACCTAGTAACGAGTTCTTACTGTCCATTTTCTTTAATTTTTGTGAGCCAGATCTAAAGCTGCGACCGGTTTGCGAAAAAACTTTAGAAAAGCTGTTCGTTAATGGACGCGTAAACATGGTAAGGATAACCAATCTTGACCCTTTAGATAATCTGACCCATTTATATCTTTCACAGACTGCAATGCCAGAGAGATTAGCCACACACCCAGCTGGCTGCTCAACGAATCAAATGCTTCATTACCTACAGGAACAACAATCGGGACATTTTCGACAGTACGATCACGGAGTCGAAAAAAATCTGGATGTATATAAATCTGAAACACCACCTGATTACCCTGTAGAGAAAATAACAGCCAAATTGCATCTATGGTATGGAGAAAGTGACGGTCTAGCGGCTGTGGAAGATGTTCTGGCTCTGGCAGATCGGTTATCCAATAAAATCGTGCATCGCATGGAAGATCCGTTTTGGAACCATGGAGACTTTGCGTTTAATGGAGCGATAAGGAAGAATCTGAACGATCCTGTTATAGAAATAATGAAGCAGTTTGAAGATGATACCAGTACGATTTAGATATTCCAGCTGAATCAAGCCTTTGAATATTTATATTAATTCAAAAAATTTAGAATATTGATGTAAGAGAATGGTTTGTAGATAAAGCTCTATATATTATAATACTATGTATTAAATCATAAGTACAGTCAAAATACATGATTATCATTATGTATCACTTCAATTAATACCATGTCCTGTTAATGCAGTGCCGTTGTAATCTTGAAATATATATCAATAAAGATACCCATAAAAATTTATGCGATTGATTAAAGTTTCCCACACGTCTTAGGCAATTATCCGGTTATTTTTATAGAGGGATTAAAATAATCATTAGTGGGGGTATTTTGGATTAAAGATAAGCCAAGCAATTCTAATTTGATAGGAATGTGACGTTGGTTGTTCCTGGAATATTTGTTTTGTTTATTGGAAAGAATGCCTAATAAAAGTTTATAAACCAATTTGTCTATTGTCCAGCTGTTCGAGTGGGTTAAAGTTTATTATTTAATCCATTTTTTAAGTTCTACTAACTTTGATCTCAGTAATGATACAATTGTGCCAAGAATTTTCTTAAGAATTATAGTTTATCGCAGAGCAGGACGTGACTCCACTTAGATCTTTGTGCTTTAATGATGAAACATCAACATCTTATCTGTAGTTTAGTTATTTATGAGCATTTATAATGACCAATTAGTGATAAGCCTGGAATTGGCTACTACAAAAATCCAAGTGCAATGTTTGGCCAACATCAGTTGTGGCTCGAACGTGATACGATGCAGAACAGGTTCTTATTGATCTTAACTTTGCTGCTAGCCTTAGTGCTATCAGTAAAGTCAGCCGCTTTTAAGGCACAATCAGGTGATATCGATTTCTATAAGTTGTATAATAATCCTGAAGCTCATATTGAACTCAAGGAGCGGCGTACAACTGTAAGTCAGATATATTGGTTGAGCTTTGATCAGTCAGTAACAACAATTTCCTCCAGCTCATGGTTATCCGGCGGAGCACCATCACGTTGTCACTGAAGATGGCTATATCCTGGGAATCTTTCGTATTCCGTATTCTCATAAATTGAAGAATCAGAATGAATACCGTCCCATTGTGCTGATTCAGCACGGGTTAACGAGTTGCTCGGATGCATGGATTGTTCATGGTCCAAATGATGGTCTTCCCTACTTGCTTGCTGATGCAGGATTCGATGTTTGGATTGGAAATGGACGGGGCAATACCTACTCCAGAAATCACACCTCACTATCAACGGAACATCCGTATTTCTGGCGCTTCAGTTGGCATGAAATTGGTTACTATGATATCGCATCAATGATCGATTACGCACTGCAAGTCAACGGTCAGGGACAGAAATCGATTCACTACGTGGGTCACTCTCAGGGCACCACAGTATTCTTCACATTGATGTCCACGCGTCCCGAGTACAATGAGAAGATCAAGACTGCGCACATGTTCGCTCCCATTGCCATTATGAAGAATTTGAGTAACAAACTGGTTCGCGCGGTGGGACCTTATTTGGGACATCGAAATACCTATTCGTTACTGTTTTCCAACCAAGAATTTATACCTAATAATGATGTTTTGTTGTCCCTTTTCTTTAATATTTGTGAGCCAGATAATCAATTCCGACCCGTTTGCGAAGACTTTGCTTCATCTAGTGAACGTGTAAACACTGTAATTACAGTAACAAAATATAACCAAATAAGAATAATTTAAGTCTTTTATCCCTAACAGACTGCTGCGCCTGAATTAATGGCCACACACCCAGCTGGATGCTCAACAAATCAAATGCTTCATTACCTACAGGAACAGCAGTCGGGTTATTTTCGGCAATACGATCACGGCATCGAGAATAATTTGAAAATATATAAGTCAGAAATACCACCTGATTATCCTGTTGAGAAAATAACATCCAAATTGCATCTGTGGTACGGGAAAAGTGACGATCTAGCGGCTGTGGAGGATGTTCTAGCTCTGGCAGATCGGTTGCCCAATAAAATCGTCCATTGCATGGCAGACCCACTGTGGGATCACGGAGACTTTGGGTTCAATAAAGAGGTTCGAGTGCATCTCAACGAACCTGTTATTGATATAATGAAGGAGTTTGAAGCTGATAACAATGCAATTTAAATGTTTTGGTGGATGTTGGTTATTTCATATTACTCTAGTATATAAACATAAATATTTAATCTCAAAATTATTGCACATCAATTTGTTACAATATTATAAAGTTTAAGCTCAAGATTTTATTAAACTATTATATTATAACAATTTACTTTTAAATGTAGAAATATTATTAGCTAGTGTAAAATAAACATTCCAGGGCTTTGTTTGGATATTAGTCTTAGACTTTTAAAATTTTAAAAATACAAATCAAAGTATTTTACGCACTTTTCTAAATGACGATCGATTGTTCTTTACTGGATGATACAGATAATTGTGTAATCAACTCAGTTTGTAGCCAGATTTTATATATCTTGACTAAATTAGCTAGAATCGTCCAACTACCATTTAAGTTCAATAAAAACTCCAATCAAAATCGTTGCAATTGATAAGGGGTTTCTAAATTGCGTAGGCCAATAATATGTTCTTATTAAAGACGGATTAATATAATCACCAGTGGGGGTATTTTTGATTAAAGATAAGCCAATCAATTCTAATTTGATAGGAACGTGACGTTTGTTATTCCAGGAATACTTGTTCTGTTTATTGGAATTGTTTAATGATAATAATTTAAATTCCAATGCTAATAATAGTTTATTGGCTTGATTAGGATTTAATGTTTTTAAACGGCAATATTTCAGTTTTTACTACTTTTGATCTATTTTATACAATTTTTTGAGCTTTTTCTCCTAAGATCATTTTGATTTTATAGTTGTTTTGATGTTTCGTCTTATCTGTAGATTCCTTATTTATAAACATTCGTGATAGCCAGTGACCACTTGATGATAAGCCTGGAACAGGCTACTACAAAAATCGAAGTGCAATGTTTGGCCAACATCAGTTGTGGCTCGAAGGTGATACGATGCAGAACAGGTTCTTATTGATCTTAACTTTGCTGGTAGCCTCTGTGTTATCAGTAAAGTCAGCCGCTTTTAAGGCACAATCAGGTGATATCGATTTCTATAAGTTGTATAATAATCCTGAAGCTCATATAGAAATCAAGGAGCGGCGTACAACTGTAAGTCAGAAATATTTGTTGTGCGTTGATCTGTCAGTAACAACAATTTCCTCCAGCGTGATCGTATAGCCGCTCATGGTTA
Source organism: Drosophila nigrodunni (assembly GCA_020829145.1). Taxonomy (NCBI): domain Eukaryota; kingdom Metazoa; phylum Arthropoda; class Insecta; order Diptera; family Drosophilidae; genus Drosophila; species Drosophila nigrodunni. Next base: position 13,047,336 of record JACVCZ010000001.1, read on the forward strand.
TCCGGCGGAGCACCATCACGTTGTCACTGAAGATGGCTATATCTTGGGAGTCTTTCGTATTCCGTATTCTCATAAATTGAAGAATCAGAATGAATACCGTCCCATTGTGCTGATTCAGCACGGATTAGAGAGTTGTTCGGATGCATGGATTCTTCAGGGTCCAAATGATGGTCTTCCCTACTTGCTTGCAGATGCTGGATTCGATGTTTGGCTCGGAAATGGACGGGGCAATACCTACTCCAGAAATCACACCTCACTATCAACGGAACATCCGTATTTCTGGCGCTTCAGTTGGCATGAAATTGGTTACTATGATATCGCAGCAATGATCGATTACGCACTGAAAGTCAACGATCAGGGACAGAAGTCGATTCACTACGTGGGTCACTCTCAGGGCACAACAGTATTCTTCACACTGATGTCCACGCGTCCCGAGTACAATGAGAAGATCAAGACTGCGCACATGTTCGCTCCCATTGCGATAATGAAGAATTTGAGTAGCAAATTGGTTAACAGGGTTGGACCTTATTTGGGCCACAGAAATACCTATTCGCTATTGTTTTCCAACCAAGAATTCATACCTAGCAATGATTTCTTACTGTCCCTCTTCTTTAATATCTGTGAGCCAGATAATCAATTCCGACCGGTATGCGAAAACGTCACAGGAAATTTATATGCTGGTGGGCGTGTGAATATTGTAAGAAAAACAAAAAGTACTGAAATGCGAAGATAATAAAATTATTTTTTTGTTTTTGACAGACGGCTATGCCAGAAGGAATGGCAACACACCCAGCTGGATGCTCAACTAATCAAATGCTTCATTACCTACAGGAACATCAATCGGGACATTTTCGTCAGTACGATCATGGCGTTGAAAAAAATCTGCAGTTATATAAATCGGAAGTGCCTCCAGATTATCCTGTTGAGAAAATAAGTTCCTATTTGCATCTGTGGTATGGACTAAATGATGCTCTGGCTGCTGTGGAGGATGTTCTGACTCTAGCAGATCGATTGCCCAACAAAATTGTCCACTGCATGGAAGATGAATTGTGGGACCATGGTGACTTTGCACTAAATATAGGGATACGGAAGCATCTAAACGATCCTGTGATAAAAATAATGCAAGAGTTTGAGGCAGATAACAAAATGCTATGAAATATATTTGCTGAGTAGTAAATCTGAAAGCTTATTTTATAATTTAATCTCTTCATAGAATAAAATGTAAGTCTACCCATCCGTTTCTTTTTTGCATGTCTATTATTAAATCGTTTCTATTTCGCCAATGTGTAATATACATACATTGTTTATGTTACGAACTGTCTAGCAGACGAAGCTCTTGAATATTTAATAATCAAAAGTTGCTGTATTTTAAATATTTATTCTTGCTTTTTTACTTGACAAGCAAATATTGTTAATTAAAGTCGGGGCAGACAAGTCTCACATTAGCAATATTAGTATGTATCTATGTAAGTATAAATAAATATAATTAAAATATTTTAAATATTTAAAACACATATGTAAGAATAATTTAAAATAATAATTGGCTTCTGATTGTTAGACAATTGCATGTCAACCCAAATTTAAAATTATTAAATATTTAAAGTATGAAAATGCTTTAAAATGTAGCTCTACCTTTAATTTTTAAACCAGTGTTTATTTAATTTATCAATATTTTTGTGGCTAGCAAACAGTTGGTCTAAGTGCTAAACATATTTATTCAAATCCTCTGTAATAAACTACATTAGACTTTTTACTTGAATTTAGCTGGAAGTAAATCAAAGTGTAACTTAGAATTAGAACACATAACAGTTTTACAACAGTCGCAGCGAGGCGCCAGCGAGCCGTGTCAAGTTAAAACACACGGAAGCGTTAAATTGGCCCGAATGTGAGCTGAACGCAGGGAAGTCGGGCATGCTCGACAAGCTAATGCTCTCTAAACTCTACAAAGTCTCTCACTAAAAGATCAAAATGTCTAGGCAAACAGTTAAGCCCTTTTGTTTATATTTAATTCGAAGGTGTTCCAAACAAACGACAATTGCCAAATGTCGGCAAAGTCAAATGACAAGAACCAGAGCAACAGTTTCGTATCTTTTGGACATAATAATGGAACAAGAGCCAAGGAGATACATAAACACAATCTCCTGGGCAGGGTCAACAAATTTTTAGCAAACATTAAGTTAACGTTAAGCAAGCGTTGATTGTTTTCGGTGCTCGCCATAAAGTAAAACTAGACAAATTAAGCGCCCAAAAGGCAAACAAGTGAAAGCAAAAAGAAAGGCGTTTAATATACTTGTAGAGGTCTCTGGAGAACGGGTCAAGTGTTTCCATTATTTTGCATATGCTAAGCTCTCCTTCTTTACGCTCTCTCTTTTTTTGTTTGTTTATTTCATTTTTTTAGTGAGTTCGCTTGCCGTTCGTACTATTATATTTTTTTGAAAATTTAATTATAATTAAATTTTGTTTAGCGCTTTGCATCCTTTTGATGCCAGCTGAATGTAGCCTAAATACACTTTCGTTGTATTTTATTGTGGTTGGCAAATATGGGACACCGGGCTGTGCCCAAGGGCTGTAAATGATAGCGTCTGCCAGATTGAGATTTATGAAATTAAAACAGAACATTTAATTACAACTTTTACAGCATGCGTGCACTTATCTTCACATTACAAATTTAAATGCAACTCAACTTTTATTTTAAAACTTTATATAAATCAACATTTAGTTTGTCCAAAAATAATTGTATAACTTCTGTGACTTATGTGTCAATTTATTTGCAATCTACATCATTTGAAAGCTTCGCTTCACTTGACTTTGTGAAATATTACGCATACGTCACGTTGAGCATTTCGTTGGCTGCCAATTTAAATATTCACATGAATTCATGTAACTGTAACGTTGAGCTGCGTGCAGCATTACTTAATTACACGGCTTACACAATTTTTCAAATCAAATAGTGTTAAATCAAATATTTTCATTCATTTTATTACTAAGCAAAGTAGTACAGTAGTAAGTTTAAATAGATTGATTGCATAACGTTTTATAACTCTCTAAAAGTCTTGCCATTGTGTGTTCATTTATGTGCATTAATGCCATAAATAAGCTCAATAAAATCACAGTCACTGAATTCACTAAGAATCATAACCGAATAACAATTGTGCCATGAGGCAACTATTACTACATGTACTGCTTGTATAAACATTTAAGAAGTTTTTGTTGCACTTGAGACATTTTGTTAGAGTGTCTTTAAGATAATGATTTAAAAGATTTGCTAATAATCTCGTATATGAGATACGCTAGAGAAGCAAATAGTCATTTAATAATTCTTTAATCAGCCCTTGAAATGCAGCTGATTATTGTATTTGACAAGTACACTCTTTAACAAAAACAAAAAAAAATATAAAACATTTAATAAAACACTTTAAATTGAATGAATAAGTTTGCAAAAACTATATATAAAACATGACAGATATTTTATGCATATATAAGAAACATAGTTTAAACAGGTAGCAACTTGTTTAAAGCCGGTTAAAACCAAAAAATATTTTAAACGAATCAGAGCAATCAAAACGCTATCAGAACTGTCAACATAAAACACCTGTATGACGCTGAATTGTAAATTGTCAGCTGTAAGGGAAAAAAACGTAAATAAAAGAAATAAAAAATAGAACAATCTTAAAGCAGACGGATTACTTTAGTCTAATGGCAGACTCAACAAATACACGAAACGTCAGTTGAGCATGTTGTGTGGGTGTGATTTTATCTATCCAATATAAATACACAGTTGAGCTGAATCTGGTGATAATGCCCACTCGCACACCGAGAGACATACGGACAGACAGAAGCTCTTAGAAGATTTACATGAATTATGACATCGTTTTTGATAAGCAATGTTCTTTTCACACTCAATGAAGATGCTCAGTTCGTGTCAGTTTTAAATTTAGTTTTTCGCTGCAATCTGTGGCATTCACTAGTGCCTGCGGAGTAAGAGTCACAATAAAAATAACTGAATTAATTATCCTTTTGATTAAGGATTAGTTATGTGATTGAGTGAAAAATTGCATAACAATAGTGTTTTTCTACATTTTGCATAAAATAATTGTGATTTCGTGTGCATAAGTCATTTGAACTTTTAAATTATATTTGTATTTAGTAAATTAATTAAATTTTGTAATTAAAAAACAATTGGAAAAGTTTCTGCTTCGATTGAAAACTATTTATAATTATTTTTTATTACTTTTATATTCAGTCGACTGAATTTTTATCTTAAAGCAAATGAAGAAAATTTCAAGTGGTTGTCATTAGGAAACACATCGAACTAGTGGCAAAAACTTAATGAAAAATCGAAGAAAGCTGCAGCAATTGTGTGTGCCTGTGTGTGTGACTAAACTAATACAAAAGTAATCAAAGCTGAATGCTGAAAGTGTGCTAAGGCGACACGACAGGAAGTCAATAAAAATAAGCACATTAAAGCAACTTGCGGTCTACAGAACTATGTCAACGACAATTGAGGAGCCCAGTGCGACGACAATGGAAACATCGTCGACTGTGGGCAATGCGATTGTTCAGACAGTCCAGGTCATAATTAGCACAACAACAGCAACAACAACAACATCAAAGCTGGCAGCAAGTGCCAGCTCCTCAACCTTCTCTACCTCAACAACAACATCCGCACCAACAACAACAAGTGTTTCAGAAAAGCTCAGCGTGAGCGATTTGAGCAGCGCTCTGCAATATTTTGGAATTGTTGATTATATTGTTTTCATTGCCATGTTGGTGGTCTGCGCCGTAATTGGCTTCTATTTCGGATTCATCGAGAAGAAACAGAAGCAGGAAAAGAAAAAGGGACAAGTGCCAACCGATGAAAAAGATGCTGCTGGTGAAGCTGGCAACGAAGAACGTCGCGGCTCGGAAGCGTTAGATTACTTGGTGGGTGGACGCAAAATGAAAGTGTTTCCGGTCTCGCTGTCACTGGTGGCTAGGTGAGTTACAACCATAGATATAGCTACAACTGTTCTATGTAAATGCGTCTGGGGGTCTTGCTCCTCTGGGCACTAGATATACGAGGTTCATTTAATTGCTTGAAAGAGGCCTAAGATTGGTGTGGGTGATATGCAGCTTCTTTTTGCCATAAATTGAATTGTACACGAATTTGGCCCATTTGTTTAAGGTCCTCTAAAAAAGAACAGCACAGCAGTACAGCAAATTAAAGCACTTAAATGCTGCACTTACATAAAACTACCTAAATTTGAAGTATATAATATAATTAAAGTTTTCGCTTAATACACTTGCAACCATTATACGTCTGGCTGCTTGGACAATAGAACTTGGTCAATTTCTCAGAAATCAATCAAAAATACGCGCCCAATTTCACTTGATTTTTCTTTGGGACCGCGTTTAACCGTGCGTATGCTTAATCTAGCGAAATCATGTAGAAACTGCTAGCACAGCGAATGCCGCGGTGTCTGGCTTGCTGTTTGTCAAGTCAAACAATGGAATTTTATTTAAAATTGGCAGAAAATAAGAACAACAACAAACAGAGAAGCAAGTAAAAGATTATGTAGTAGATATATAAATGCTTATAATAAAATATTCAGTGTCAGGGTCAAGTTTATTACGGGCTGATGATTATGCAGATAATGCTCTTTGATATGGCTTGAAAACTTGCGGAACTTTGTTGGCAAACACAAGTATCTGGCGCATAAATACAATTTAGCAGCTCGTTTCGCTACAAAGCCGCTCGGTCGCCACGAACTAAGCCTGATTGAAGTTATTTAAACTTACGGCAGCCGCAAACTCAAATAATTTGCCAAATTACTTTTTTGTTTTCGTCCCGACCTTGGTATCGTGAGGAGCCATTCCATTTGACACGTTTGGTCAAGCACCTTTCGAGGCGCGATGCTGTTGTTGCTGTGGCTGTTACTTTGTCCTGTGCGTAGTATTGTCACCGCATTAATGACTGGCAATAGGAATGCTCTTGATTCTCCTGTCCTTCTCTCCTCCTGTTCTCCTGTCCTCCTTTTGGCCATTTGCCTCGCCCGACAATTGTTTTGTGCGCCTTTTATTGTTATGGCATTCTGTTTGTAGTCGTTTGCTTTCTGCAACAAATTCTGGTGACGTGCTCTGAATTACAATTACATACCAGCATTTTTCTCAGATTCTTTTCAGTTGTTCCATTATGTTTTTTCGTTCTCCCGGTCTCACATATTTTATTCTCTTTCGATTTATTAAATAGGTCCTGCATCTGCATACTTCAACGACACTCGTTATCAACTTTTAATGGTGTTTGTCCTGAGAAAAATGAAAAAAAACGACAACTTTTATTTCACTTTAGTTTCGGCTGGAGACAATGAATTTGCTTTGAGGCAAAATTGAAATGATTGCTATGGACATTTGTCATCAGACATTGATTATGATTGAAGTCATTAAATATATTGATTAATAAAAATGAATTATCTAATATTATGTTTTCTATTATGACTTTTTAAACTCCATTTTAAATTATTGTTTTCTTATTTTTTAAGCTTTGTCTCGGGTATTTCTTTGCTGGGCACCTCGACGGAGATTTATGTGTATGGCACACAATATGCTTTTATACTTATTACAATTGCCATATCTGGACTCATATCTTGGTATATCTTCTTGCCCGTTTTCTGCAATCTCCAGTTGACTTCCAGCTATGAGGTAAGCTTAACGTTGTCTGATCCCTTTTTGTGTGTATGTAAATGTGTTTGTTTTATTTCCTTTTTGCATTGAAATATTTTATTGTATGTTTTGTTAAACAATTGTTAAGCATTTAACTTCTATAAGCTAGAATGTGTTTTTGTAATTGTAAATTGTGATTTATTTTTGCTTGCTTATTTCGAAGTCGAGAGTCTGCTATAGCTTGCACTGCTATGGCATATTTATGGTGTCGTTATTTAAATCGCTTTCGGGAAAGCACGCTTGGCAATAATATTTGAGCAGAACTACACGAGTTCTAGTTGCAGCTGAAATCAAAATAGAAGCTACGACTACGGTTGGTTGTGGTAAACAATGCATAGACCAGACACTAGACAAATATGTGTACAAGTTATTTGCCTGTCATGTTGCAGAGAATAGTAGAGCGGTCCAGAACAGAGCATTGTTTTGGCTGCTGGAGCTGTTGTTTCGTGTGAAAATTGCCGTGCGTATTGCTAGAAAATTCAAATGAAAGCGAGCCAATTGTTTCTCGTGGCTCGTTGTTCGCTGTTCGTAAGCTAGATGCTTTTATTGGGCTACATGTCGTATGTGTGATATTCGATTATGTATGCGACACGTTGCCAAGCTTTAGTAGATCTGTGTTTGTGTGCACGCGTGTACTTTGTTTGTGTGTGAACATCAAATGTAAAACCGACCAACAACAACAACAACAACAACAAAAAAAAAAAAAAAAAACAAAACAAAATATTTACAGTACTTTGAGCTGCGCTTTACCCAAACCGTTCGCGTTGTGGCCTCCTTGCTATTCACCATAACCACAGTAAGTAGCATATTTATATAACTTATGTGACTTATCAGTTATTATTTCCACTAGTTAATCTGGCTGCCCATAGTCATCTATATACCGGCGTTGGCTTTTAATCAGGGTAGATTATCTTACCTATACTAAGTTGAGAGCAAACATTGAGCTTTGTGTGTTTTACAGTGACCGGCATAAATGTGCATATAGTGACGCCAGTGGTGTGCATTGTGTGCATATTTTATACCACTGTGGGCGGTTTGAAGGCTGTCGTCTGGACGGATGTTATTCAAACTATAGTTATGGTGGGCGCTGTTATCTTTGTTGTCATCAAAGGCACCATGAATGTGGGAGGATTGGGTGTGGTTATACAACGCAATATGGACAGCGGACGTATCGAATTGCCTGAGTGGGTGACAAATAATTATTTTAGTATATTAAACTTAACATATTCTTTACAAAAAGATTTACGTTGGACCCGACAGTTCGTATGTCTGCCTTTGCCGTGTTTATTGGCTATTTGGGGCATATTACACACAACTTGGGCTGTAATCAGATCATAACACAACGGTACATGTCATTGCCCGGTGTCAAACAAATGAAGCAGGCCTCAGTGCTGTTTGTTGGAGGATATGTTCTATTATCCGGTGTTTGCTTATATAATGGATTACTGATATTTGCCACATATCACGAATGTGATCCGTTGACCACTAAGGTTGGTATTTGTACAACATTTCGAATGGATTAATCAAGGAACCTAACTGATTGATTTGCAGTTGGCCAAGGCCAAGGATCAGTTGGTGCCGTTGCTGGTTATGGACACGTTGGGCTCGTTACCTGGTCTACCCGGTATGTTTGTGGCTGGTGTGTTTAGTGCAGCGCTTAGTTCGCTGTCCACAGGCCTCAACTCACTGGCCGCTGTCTTCTTGGAGGATTACATAAAGCCGCTTTGCCGCAAACCCTTAACCGAACGTCAAACGGCCATAACCATGCGTCTCTCTACGGTCATAATTGGTTCGGCAAGTGTCGCTTTGGTTTTTGTAATCGAGCGTATGGGCACACACATGGTTCAGTTGTCCATGACTTTGGGCTCAGTGGCCCAAGGTCCATTGTTTGCACTATTTGTGGTTGGCTTGCTGTGCCCTCGTCTTAATGCCAAAGTCTGTATTTTGTCATCGCTGAAATGGTTTTTGCATGCAAATGTCTTTAATCTATGACTTGTTATTTTAGAGTGCACTATTCGGTGCCTTTTGTTCGTTCGTCTTCATGACTTGGTTGTGCTTAAGTGCCCAAGTGGCCATTAATGCTGGTGAGATTCACTATGAAAGCAAACCGACCAGCATTGCGAATTGCCCGTATCAATTTGAGAAACCACTAATTACACCAGCAAATGCCACAGTTGAAACGGAGTAAGTACTTAACACTTCCTCAACTCATCGGCTGCTAATCTCTTGTTTCTTTTCCATAGATCTCTCAGCTTTTTCCAGGAACTCTATCATATATCCTTCATGAGCTATACGTTTTTCGCCTCTGGAGTGGGTGTCATCTGCGCCTACTTATCGAGTTTCATTTTCGGGCAAAGGGAACTTGATGAAATTGACGTGGAATTATTGGCGCCATGTGTGCGACGCTTTTACAGAGCCAACTATGCCAGTGTGCAGTTGGAAGACCTTACTCTAAAGTTAAATCCTCAGAAATCTTAAATTGTACTTAGACACAAGACTTTTAATAAATAAATGTATTAAGTATACGCAGTGTTTAGCATGCATCAAATAATCTAACACACAAGACTTGAATTAAATAAATGCATTACGTATACGCCCTGTATAGCATACATCAAATAATCCAACTAATAATTTAATTTCCTCTTAATTTTATATAAAACAGTCACTTGCAAAATCTACTGAACTTTAATCCACTAACTTGATTTATAAATCATAAAAGTCTGTACAAAGAATACTATATTTGACTTAGTAAATTTGCATAATTTTGTATAGTCTTTACAAGTTGAATATTATTTAATATTTATTTAGTATTTTGAACTACGTTATGGCAAAAGTGTTCGCAGCTTGGGATCCATTTTATTTACTGTAAGCATGGTAAGCATTTTAAAAGTAAATTAAATTTTAAAATCTTCCCTTGATTGAATTGAATGTCTTCTATGATCCTTAGTTAATCTGGCTACCAGTGGCCATGTATGTGCCTGCCATTACCTACAATCAAGGTAAGTTTTGACTTGACAAATATTCCAGTAAATATGTGAAACACAATATATTGCAGTGACTGGCACGAGCATTCATGTTATTACGCCCATTGTGTGCATTATTTGCACCTTCTACACGTGTGTGGTAAGATTTAATTAAATTTCTAAATGCATATAGAAAGTGTTGAACCTAGGTGCACTGATAGAAAATCTAAAAAACTTAAAAGAAAAATAAAGACTCTATATAATAATAAAAAAAAAATTAAATTTAATATATAGAGTGTTATATAGATAAATGCTATGTTATACATATATAAATAAATAAGATTCAAAATCTAAGTTTTATATGTTGCTAATTTCTTTTAGTGTACAAATACTAACCATTTCAGGGTGGGCTCAAGGCGGTTATTTGGACAGATGTTATACAGAGCTTTGTTATGTATGGCTCTATTTTGACGGTGTGCATCAAAGGCACCTACGATGTCGGTGGCTTGGGTGTTGTGCTTCAACGGAATCAGGAGAGTGGACGCCTTACTGCACCGGAGTAAATTGAATACCAACTGCTGGAAACTAACCATAATCGAATTGTATTTAGATGGACCTGGGATCCTACAGTACGCTTGTCCATGGTGTCAGTAATAATTGGTGGAACTTTGCATAAGATACAATCCACAGATGTCAATCAGGTGTCCATACAGAGATTTCTATCACTGCCCAGCTATAAGCATGCCAAGCAGGCCATGTTTATCTTTACGGTGCTGCTCATTTTTCTGATAAGTTGCTCCTGTTATATTGGCCTACTTGCCTATGCCTTTTACCATGATTGCGATCCCATAAGCACAAAGGTTTGTTTAACAGCATTTAATGAAACATTTTAAGTTATAAACATTTGTTTTAGCTTGCCAAGGCCAGCGATCAGTTGCCAGCGCTGCTTGTTATGCGTATTCTGGGCTCGATTCCTGGTCTGCCCGGACTATTTGTCTGTGGTGTTTTTAGCGCTGCACTGAGTTCACTTTCCACAGGACTCAATTCAATGTCTTGTGTTATATCACAGGATATGATTAGGCCAATGCTGAAGGAGCCACTAAGTGAGCGTCAAACAGCTGTCCTCCTACGCTTGATTGTGGTCATCTTTGGTCTGTTTTGCATGGGTCTAGTTTCCGTTGTGGAAAAGCTGGGCATGGTCCTACAGCTGGCAACTATGACATCAGCCGTCACGATGGGTCCACTGCTGGGCATTTATGTCATTGGTGCCTGCTTGCCTTGGATAAATGGCAGAGTATGTTTCACATAAATTCTTATATAAACTTTTCATAAATTTAAGTTTTTTTTAGAGCGTTCTTACTGGCAGTTTGGTATCATTCTTGGCACTTTCTTGGATCTGCACCAAGGCTCAGCTGGCACAGATGAGCGGTGAGATAAGGTACCCAAAGATGCCTGTTTCCGTTGCTGGCTGTGATTACACCTTTGATAATGCCACAGTCTGGCAATCTATTCACAGTTACACGTAGGTATTGGAGTCTTGTAAGTCAGATAAACCTTATAGACTTTGTTTCTCTTGCTTTTCAGTCCATCTACAGAGCGGAATATATATCATTTGTCATTTTATTGGTACACCGCTTTGGGTGGTTTCATTTGCACTTTTGTTGCTGTGTTGGCAGGACTAGTTTTTGGCTGGCAGGATGTCTCCCAATTGAATCCTGCTCTCATAACACCTTGTATGCGACGCTTTTTACCAAAAAAGAACTATCAAGTTGTCGACTTAAAAGATATTTTTAGCCGTAACACTCACAAAACTGCAAACCTCGTAACAGAGAGTGCAGAGTAGTTTGACTTTGTTGTGCTTTATTAGTTGAGCGTGTGATTAAATAAATGTTTTCATTAGATATTAATAATATTTTATTTATTATATAATATTTAACTTGTTGATTTCAGCTTCGCTGCGTCTCAATTTCATTGAATAAATATAAATCTTTATTGTTTGTTTTTTGTGTATAAGATTTTATTTTGTTGGCTCTCGAATCTTTTGTTCTGTTTTAGCCCCATCGGGGAAACTGTATGCTCAGGACTGAGGTTTTTGCTGTGCTGTGAATGTAAGTGTTTGAAATATTTCACAGCTAATATTATTAATGTACATATTTTCAGCAGATACTGTAGCAGATCATTTGGTGATAACTTTAAAACAAGGTGATTCTGAAGAAATTTTGTAAAATTTTTTATATTTATTTTGAATTAATTTAAAATTTTATATTTTAAGGTCATCTGTGCAAAGTGCTGATTCAATACCCGACTTAGTCACTGGAGCTTTCTGTTAACCACACTGAACTTTACTCACCTGAGACACTCAAAAATGTTTTCGAATTCCATCCCATTCGTCTAGACTGTCCATGTGCTCGCTATCTTTTGACCATTATCTTTTGGGCTCATCTCGTTGGCCAGCTTGTCTGCTGTACAAAAACTGGATATGGTCATGCAGTTATCTACCACAGTGGCTGCCATCAGTTGTAGCACATTTCTTGTTACTTTTTCGATTGGTATGCTTTTGTGAAAACAGCATTTTGTGTCGGTTTGTATTGCATTAGGAAATTATTCAATTAATTATCCCCATTTTCAATTTCCTTTTGAAGAGTTTACACACTGGTGTTTTACTGGGTACTAACTTTGTTTCCTACATTCTGCTACGTGTTTAGATTGCCATGGTCGGTTGCGCTTTCACAAGAAAAACCTTTGTCCATCGAGGACTACGACTACACCTTTCACATGCCTGTTTACTGGCATTCCGTTAGCTCGTATGTTTTTATAAACAGTTGTAATGTATTTAAGATTTATAATGTTTTATTTTTAGGGATGCAAAAAGGTGTTTGAAAAATGAAGGAGAAACCTTAAACTTTTTTTACTTTAAGTGGATTTAGTTTAAAAAAACATATTCAAATTATACTAAATAAAAATAACCAACGCACTAACCATAAACTGTAGTTTCTCTTAGTTCTTACCATCTCTAATCATAATCCCTTCTTTGTATAACGTTTTATAGCTGGTTTCTATACTGCTGCTTGAGTACCTGTCACACATTTACTTACACACACTCACTCTTTCAGTACTTTGAGAGGCGTTTCAGCCGTCGCATGCGTTTGTTTGGTGCCTCACTGTTTGTCCTCAAGGCGGTAAGAAATAAATCTATAAAGAACAATTTATTTTATAAATTAATAATTGTTGGTTTCAGATCATTTGGCTGCCTATTGCGGTTTATGTGCCTGCTTTGACTTTCAATCAGGTCAGCGGTATAGGCATTCACACCATAACGCCGATTGTGATCATTATTTGTACATTTTATACCACTGTCGGGGGCATTAAGGGCGTGGTCTGGACTGATGTGGTACAGAGTGTCATAATGTATGGATCTTTGGTAATCATTATGATCAAGGGTACACTAGATCTGGGTGGATTTGATGTTGTCTGGCAACGCAATTCCGATGGCGGTCGTTTGAATTTCCCCGAGTAAGAAAAACGGAAATTTATTTTTTATTTTTCCAACTAAAATATGTTTTATCTGACAAAATAGATTGACACTTGACCCCACTGTGCGCTTGAGTATTCTCTCTGTGTTTGTGGGCGGCACTTTCTTCAAGCTGCAAAACACCTCGATCAATCAGACGACTATACAACGATTCATGTCCTTGCCCTCCTTGAAGGAAATTAAGCAAACTCTATTTATCTTTAGTATTGGATTGACTTTGCTTTACATGGGCTGTGTGTATGTGGGTCTCTTGTGCTATGCCACCTACTATGACTGCGATCCAATGAGCACTGGTGTGAGTATGAAAATAATTAAGACGATTCAAGTCACAACTTTTTATGCTTTTGTTTAATTCTATTTTTTAGCTCGCTGGACGCCGTGATCAGTTGGTGCCGTTGTTGGTGATGCGTGTGCTGGGAGCTGTGCCCGGTTTGCCTGGACTCTTTGTTTCCGCCGTATTTAGTGCTGCACTCAGTTCACTTTCCACATTGCTCAATTCGCTGTCTGCTGTTATATTGGAGGACTTTGTGAAGCCACGTATGAAGAATAAACCCATGTCAGATCGCACAGTTGCCTTGACCATGCGTCTAGTTGTCGTTGTGTTTGGCATCAGTTCCATTTTTATGGTTTATGTTGTGGAGCATTTGGGCATGGTGCTCCAGCTATCGGCATCACTGCAATCCAGCTTGTATGGTCCCATGTTGGGCATCTTCACAGTGGGCATGCTTATGCCTTGGGTGGGTGAAAAGGTAACTAAAAATATTCCTTAAACAAGTCGAGTTTTATTTTAAATCCTTGTACACTTTCAGTGCATGTTTACGAGCAGCATTCTAACATTTAGCATAATGGCTTGGATTGCTGTCAATGCACAAATTGAAAATGTTACTGGCACTTTTCGTCATACCAAGTTACCCGTTTCTGTGGAGCATTGTGACTATGATTTCGATATGAATCGCTATCTAAACTCTACAGCAGAATAGTAAGTACAATAATATATGATAGATAGATTTATTTTGTTAACTTACACCGTTTCTGTCTTGTAGTGAACCACACAGTGGCAGCTCCATTTATCATTTGTCATTTTTGCTGTACACTTTGCTTGGCGCTTTCTTAAATATTATACTCTCGAACTTGGCTACATTCATTTTTGGACGGCAGGATGTCAACTCGGTGGAGAAAAAGCTTTTGGCACCGATTGTTCAACGTTATTTGAGCAAGAACAAGGCCTATGAGGCGGTTCAGTTGAAGCAATGATGAAGTACTCCAACTACGGCTGTTACTAAGTAGCCAAGAAGTTCGCAGTCGGCTTTGCATTCATATATCAAAAATATGTAGACAAAATTGTACAGTTAATTTACTTTGAGTTGCTTTAAATATGATTAAAATTTGTACCTATACATGTTCATAATTGAGTGTTAAAGTTTACTTTTTTTTAAGACAGAAAAAGTTAATAAATCAGTAATCACAAATATTTTCACATAATTGAATCAATTAATAAATTTGCATTTTCCAAAGTTAGAAAAAATAAAATGAATTTTGTTTTGCATTGTTTTTGAAATGCCCGTGTTAAAAAATGTTAAATATTTATATTAATTAGAGATATGTAAGTATAATAAATGAACGACAAACAATTTTTAAAATGTGTAGAATAGTGTAGCTAATGTTATCTTTGTGCCAACTTATGATGGCTGTCAATTGAACTCCATTTAAATATATAACTATAGTTTAATAAAGCACAGCTGACAGCCAGCTATGTGTGATTGGCAACAAAGTGTACATCGGAATTTGGTCAGAGATTAGGAGCGCGCTCTCACATCTTCTATGCTTGGCAACGTTTTGCTCATAGCTCGCAGCTTTCGACCCAGTGTGGAGTTATTACTCAACAGATAGTTGATATTCTGCGACGTTCCCGGTGAGTGGCAATGGCAGCGGCATCTTTTTAAATTGGAGGTCGTCGTGGGTGTGGCTGGGTTCACCACTCGCCGAGTACCGAACGGAGTCCAGTCACTAGGCGTGGGTGAACGCGGACAACGCGGGAGTTTCACTTTGTTGGATATGGACGAAGCCAATGTAGCTTGATGCAAATTGGGCATACTAGCTGTGCTGATACCCTTTGTATTTCGACGTAAGATCGCTCGTTCTTGTTTTGGGAACAACTTCGGGGAATTGCAATTTTTACAGGTTGATTGTCGATACGCAGACAGATTGGAGTCCTGTTGTTGCCACAGTTTATGCTGTGCTCTTTGCTTTGATTCCTGTGGTTGTTGCTGCTGTTGTTGTGGTTGTTGTTGCTGCTGCTGCTGCTGGGATGCGGGTTTAACACTGCTACTCTGACAACGATTGCAGCCTCCGGATGTTCTTTGTTTTCGCTCCGAACTGACACTTCTCTTCTGCAGGTCTTCATCAATATTAGTTTGCTGTGCCTGCAGTCGCTGCTGATTCATAGCTCGATAGTGAATAGTTTGACTATCGATGAGCATTTGAGCAATGAACTTAAATTGATTCAGATTTGTTTCATTGAGCTCGTTGATTTCTATGAACGTTGATGGGAGAAATTAAACATTTTAGGCACAAAGCGTTACTTACTGCTTATTAGATCCGTGTTGATTTGCTTCAGCATGCTCGCCTGAGCCGTCATCTCTGTGGTTAGCTGGTTGAGCTTTCCTAGTATATCTTGAAAGTGCTTATCCACTGTCAATTCAACGGCTCCATTCACCGCCTCCAAGACGTTCTCGTAGATTATGTTAAAGAAATCCGCGCAGGAGTCTTGAAGATCACTAACGGAGCCCGCATTGTTCGATGGCATGTCACTGGGTGAAGATGATTCTGGTTCCTGTTGCTGAAGCTGCTGTTGTTGTTGTTTTCTATACATTTCTCGCTCCTGCGACACCGCTCCTCCATTCTGACGAAGTGGAAATTGTGGTTGTTTGTCCATTTGAGGCAGTCGAAATTCCACATTACGTACAGGACTCGATGTCGGTGGTTTTAGATCATTTTGTTCATTTTGCTCCCGAAGAGCTTGCAGCGTTATGAGATCCTCGTAGCACATTTTTGGGCATTGCTGAGTGCGTGAACGGGAACGGACTTGTGTGGGGTTAAGCGGTCGGCTCGTCTGATTGGGACTTGGAGCATAGTTATTTTTTGGCATGTACAATACTTCATAGCCAAACTCATCGGCACGTTTCTTAAAGCAATAGTTGGGAAACATTATTGTTGTTGTTGCTCTTCTTAATTCGAACTGCGCATAAATTTTCAAAAAGGGGATTTTCAAAAATCTGGAGTTACACTTTAACTTTGATTTTGAGTCTGTGTGTGTTTGTGACACGAACTTTGTGTGAGGGCTTTTGGCGATTCTCTCACTTTTATAACAAAAATTTCGAATTTATTTCTCATTATGAAGGAAAACGCTCGCATACGTTTTAAACCTAACGACCTTATATCCATTTTTAATTGGCTAAAATGTTCAATTGTTACATTTTGGTATAATTTATTCTTTGTTGGATTCTTGTATAAAATGTACACTCTTAACTCTAATTGACTCAATTCTAAAGCTTTTCAGTATGTTTTTTTCATCCAAAACGAGACTTGTTTTGTCGAGTTTTCTCTTCAATTAAAAGTTGACAATTGAAATTGAATGACTTTCGGTCCCATTTCAACGGAGATTTCCTGAATTGTTTGCACATTAAAGAAATTCAACTCGAAACTTGATGTGACAAATCAAACCGGAGGCTATTTTATTGTAGCATTACATAATATTTGCAAATAATATACCATAAGGAAAATAACCTTTGGCTGTTTGCAAAGCCAAGGAAAAAACAATATCAAATATGTTATCACATTTTACTTCGGAATGTCATTGTGTTGACTTGTCTTATTTGCTCGTTGACGTCAAAGGCCACAGTACTCAGTACTCTGTCCTCAATCTTCAGTCGTCAGTACTCTGTCCTCAGTTCTCAGTCCAATAATTATAAATGAAGTGAGAATAAAAATGAACTGACTGCCTTGTCCTGTGATGTGCCATATGTCCTTTTGCCAGCTCCTCGTCCTTGGGCCCATTGTGCGCTGAAGCAAAGAAGACTACAGAATAAAATTTGTGGCGCGTGCTAGAATGAATTAAAATACTTAAAAGACCGCAGATTTTTGAGAAAATTCCACCGCTCTTAATTCTTGGTAATCTCTTTGCTTTTATTCATATAATTATGAAATAAATATTAGCTTAGATCAAATTGACTAAAACGTTATGCTCTATTAACTCTTATGCTTTAGTTAAAGTTAAAATGTATTTTTTGTAAAACACTTACTACCAAATATATATACTTATATACAGTAGAAGATATTTGTGTAATGGCAGAATAAAGATACGATTACAATTAGTTGCGGGGTATAGTATAAATACTTAATTGGCCTTAAATATAGTTGGGCTTAAAAGAAATGCAAGTATTTATAATTTCGTGTAAATAAATAACGTCAGTCTGGTAAATAGAATAAGTATAGAAGTATAGTACTTTAAATGGCAATCAAGCATCACTGAGTAAATTAAATATAGTATCTCGCAATAAATAAATAAAACTTTTAAGTACTCTATTTTATTGAGTTTAATGAGATGGAAATAATAACTTTTATTCGAATGGAAAATGATGCACAATTGCCATTTGATTTCAAGATTTATTGCATTATATTAAAAAGTAAATGCTAATAAAAGTTTTGCTTAAGATCTAAATGCATAAATACTTAAGTTACTAGATTGCAATGGAAGCAATTCACTGCACTGAAATTCGTAGAATATCTACATAAGTATCTTATAATTCAAATTGAGTTTCCGCTTTGCATACACAACTATCGCACTTATTGTCTAAGCCTCGTATCTTCTTGCCACGATTTATTTAGAGAAACTCCGCATCGCTAAACGATGTCGGACCGTGGACCGCAAACGTTGAACGTTTACGGGTGGTATGCGCCAGCTATCATACCTCTGACATGGCCGGAACGGTAATGACCTTATTGGGTCGCTCACAGATAACAACGCGAGCGTTTGTTTTATTTGTCGAGCGACGTGACACGGTCAGTGAGGTGGTCAGTGTGCGCATGGAATCGCAGCTATTGTGCAGACGTCGACCCACCGTGTGGCAGCGATTCTGCTGTGAATTGTTGCGATAGGACTTGCAGCAGCAGGTGAACCATTTAAAGGGCGGAAAACGGCTGCATGAAGGTAAGGTTGGGAGGAGTTAAATGAAAAAGTTAGGGGAATGTTATGGGTAACTATTAATGATTATATGATTCTTACCTGAGCGTGCGAAAGACCTGCGAGGAGAAGAGGCAGTAGATAAGTGGATTTGCTGCCGAGTTTAGTGGTGCAAGACTCTGTATGAATGTAGCAATGGCAATGTTAGTCTGTGAGTGCGGTATCTGGCCAAAGACTTGCAGCAGATCAAAGATTATATAAGGTGACCAGCAAATTATAAACACAAACACAATCGTCAGCGTCATCTTGACAGTTTTGACTTTGGCACGGGGTATAATGCCCCTCGAACTGGCACGTCGTGTTGCCGCTGCACCAAAGCCTACAGAACGTTCTAGGCGAAATACCAAATGAGAAGAGCACTTAATAAAATGGAGGCCATTTAGACAACCTACCTGTCGGCACAAAAATCGAGCCCTTGGCCCATATAGTCTTAACAATAATTGCATAACAGGCGGAGATTATAAGAGCTGGTATGGCAAATAAAGTGGCTGAAACGAGGCTCATGTAGATTTGCCAAGCCATTGGAGATCCCAATTCAATCCAACACTGTGGATGACCCTGTATGAGCTTCTCCTCATACAGCACCAGTATGGGCAGTGAGAAGAGCGCGGAAAGCAGCCAAGCGCCAGCCACCAAATGACGAGCTCGTTTCCCTTTTGAGAGTAAAGCAAACATATTTTCTTGTTACGTCAAGTGCCAAAACATTTTCCAATTAAAAAAGTTTTGTGACTTGGAGACTTACATGACTTTGAGAAGTTCATGGGATGCGTTATTGCATCGTATCTGTCAATGCTCATGGCCACCAGCACATAGGTGGATGAATATGTGACGCACACCTGCGAGAACCTTATGACCTTGCAGGCCAGGTTACCAGCTCGCCACGAGATTGTAATGCGCCATATAATGTCCGTCAGCACGTTGAGCAATCCCACGCACAAATCTAAAACAATACGAATAAGAACTACAGTTACGTACGTTGTACACTAATGAAAGACAGTAGTTTGAAAATAAAATAAAATTTTTAAATAATGTTAATAAACAAAATAATTAATTTTTCATTTGAAAACTTATAACGCACAATAAAATTGTAAGTAAAATTTGTTTTTAATGGCTGTAAAATACAGTTGTTATTCTCACAATGAAGTAATTGCTTATTTTTCGTCAGTGTAAGTCTATTTTAGGGCTTTCTCCCTCATAGACACACACACACGCACTCACCTGCCAGCGCCAGTTGTTTGATGAAGTAGTTCATTCGCGATTTACGGTTCTTATTGATGAACATTACAAACAGCACCGCCGAATTGCCCAGCACAATGATGGTGAACAGTATCCACAGCACGGCGAATTGTTCCGTCTGCAAGTAGAAAAGGTATAGAGGTATGAGCGTGTATGAAGGAGACAGCACTAAGCTAAGCATGTACGTGCATGATTTTAAACACGCTTCACTAACCGCCCATAAAATTCATCGTCAACAAAGTGTTAAGAGCGGAAATCACGCATAAAACTCAATTTAATATCAGAGCAATTTTGGGCACACACTTACACACCTACACGCACACATACCAAAAGAGGTTCACACACAGGCGCCTTTGTTTATGGCTCTTTAAATAGCCATAAAAATGATAGACACTAACTAAGGCGTAGGGGCTTCGGGACCCATGTGGGCGTCTGGGCCTCGCCGACAGGATGTGCCAGCGGAAGTTTACTCTTCGAGTCAACAAGACACGTCAACAACAACAATAACAACATGCTACATATAAACATGGCCCGCGGTAATGATGGAAGGCAAACAACAAAATTTGTTGCTATCAATTGACGTCTTCGCGTTCAGTTTGTGGATGTAATTAGGTTTGCAGTTGGTCTCCTAGCAGGAAATTGCTGCCAAAATAAAGTGCCCAAAAGTCAAGACCTTGGCTTTGGTTAGGCCCAAAAACCGAAGCTGTTAATAACTTTCATAATCTCTAAATAGGTTCATACTTTACTGGTCCGCAAAGTTTTCTAACTACAATGAGGTCTAAGTGAGATCCCATTCTAGTGTTCGATTTCGTACAAGTATTCGAAATTAGGTGCCTGGAGGACAGCACCGTCTGAGGTCTGGCCAAAATAAAAATAAAAAAAAAAAATGGAACAAAAACAACCACATGCCGAAAATAAACTTGCGACTTGCCCTACAGAAGTTGACAGTCTTGACGTTTGCTTTTGCCTGACGGCAGACTAAAGACGCCTGAGCTTATGCTACAACTTTTTGCCTCAAAATATAGAGAGCGACTTACTTGAATTTGTTGTTATTTTTGCTTTTGGCGGCTACCGTATGCAGGAGAAGTAAGTAAGTATATTTTTAGATAACTGTTTGAGAGGCCACGAGTTGCCCTTTTTTTTCTGGCAGTTGATCATGTTGCGCAAATTGCCGCATAAATCAGCCAAATCGCCAAAATGGCCAGACGCGGCCAGACAGCCAAATAGCCCAGTTATTTTATCATAATTTTTCTTTATTTGTAAGTAATTTAGTCTGTTTTTTCATTCTCACTTTTCACAGAATTTAATATGTATTATGTTTAAAAACTTAACACTTTAAAAATGGCTTACAATTTAAAGATTTACTTTCTTTTAAGTGTTTTATTTTTATTGTGCGCGTTTAAAGCCTTTAAGCCGTATTCCTGAAGTGTTTTAAGCCAGGCCTCTTATTTTCTAGCATGACTTTGACAATTTTTACTTTATCCTCAACTCAAAGAAAAATACGGCAACCGGCAAAAAAGTTGTTGAAACTTTGCCCATTTGACGTTCTTTCAGTTCTTATTTTTATTATAGCTCACTTTTTTTCTTTGCTGCTTTTTTTATTTTTTTTGGGTATGTTTATATGTGTTTTTTTTCACACTTTTTGGGTTTTTTTTCTGTTGTTGTTGGCAATTGTTTGCCAAATATTTGTGCTATGTTAAAAGCTTCGCATATTTGTGGTGCGCTTCAACATAAATACAGTAAATAATTTGCATGAGTTCCACAAAATACTTTCTCATTTCTTTCACATTGTGATTTTATTTAATATTAACTTAAAATGTGTCAGCACTTTAACGAGTAGGAAGTGGATATTTTAGTTGTCTTTAAACCGAAAAGTTAACTTAAATTGAATTAAAAAATTGCTTACAAGCATCGAAAATTTCATAAATTTTCTACAATGCACAATGAAATTTATAATTAAGTTTTATAGAAAATGTTTTCCAAAACTCGTTTTCTAAGCAATATATTACTCAAGTTTTCCTTCAGTTACTTGCCAAGCTGTGGGCGTTATAAAAATGTAATAAATGCTCCGTTGTAAGCCTCTTTTAATGATCAACCATTGATGGGTGTGTGTTGTTTGCCAGAGTGTGTTGTCCTTTTCTTTTGGCTCCATTTTTTTGTAGCAAGTCATTATGCCCTTTTCAATTTCGCTTTGCACCTCAAGGAAATTGCTTTTTTGTTAGGAGCAATAAAAGTGCAAAATTTAATTTAACCCAAAAGAGTTAAGGAAGCGGCCTAAAGGCTAACAGCTGAAACGACTGCAGGTAAGACCGCTTGGCTAACCGTACGACCTTATTAAAAGTCCATTTTGTAGTAGGAAGCAGCAGGCACAAGGTCTGTTGCAACAATAGCAGCCACCTGTTGCAACTATTATATCTGATTATAAAGTGTACCAACTATAACAATGGCAAGGGCACTTTAGGCCGTGGCTGCTGTGGTATTCTGGGCACTCAAGTACCATATAATTTGTAGAAATTGTGGCTGGCGCTCTTTAGCGACTTTAAGTGCTCTTTTTGCGGATTTGGTCACAGTCATTTGATTCTATTTAAGTTCCTATCTAATCGCATTGGTTGACAAATTTTAGCAGCTGTAAATGGTAAAGTGCAGCAGCAAGACAAATGTGTGTGGCCACAAAACACTGGCAATGGTAAATTAATTTCATTTCACTGCCACAGAATTGCAACAACAAGAAACTGCAATTCCAATAATAACAATGGAGCAAAGACAAAACTCCACAGTCGCATTTTACAGCTGGTGCCAAGCTTATAAATCAGCAGCTGCTGCAAAGTCCGCAAGGAAAGTGAAAATGGAATATTTACAGTATAAACATACAGACAAATACAACACCCAAGCAGATTATGGTGTGTGTACTCTGGGAAATGCGACACTTCTTAACATATTTATTCAGTTAATGACTGTGCGCAGCAAATTCATTATTATAAAAGCCAAGTATCGGGGGATAAGACACAATTCGAGCGCAAACTGAGTCATTATTAAATGAATTGCATAAAATTTATGATGAAATATTGCAGGCATGAATCAGCTTAAAATATATGTTTAAAAAATTTAAATCTGTATCTACAGATTTAAGTATGTTATAAAAAAAGAGAAATTAATATTAAGTGCTTTCTCATTGATGTCTATTTAACAAATACTTCATAGCAAGTAATTTCCTCTTCCGCTTCTTACAAATAATTTTCGGCTTTTTATTTAACTTTTTATTGCTTGTGATTACGTTCTGCTCGAGTGCTGTAACTGAAAAGAATCAAAGAGTGAAATAAAATAGAATATTACGTATACGCCACGTAGTAAGCTGGTAGAAATAGTCGGATAATACGCTGAGTTATGTTATTGCCATAAAAGCGAAGTTGATGCTTCTTGGCCAACGCGAAAGTTCAATGAACTCAACGCATGCTGAGTGTTGAATACTGTTTAATATTTAGGAAGACACATATTGTTCACGTACGCCCTCACACACGCACACACACTCAAACTCTTGGGCCTTGGTCGTAAAGGAGATGAGACCAAAATGGCCGCATATCTGTTAAGTAGGTATCAAAACATGCATTTGGGTCAAGCCGTGCGCATCAATCATGGCTTTTATAGCTGTTGTTTGGACAACAATGGTCAGTCGTTGAGTTTTATGAACTACGCTTGAACCGTAGCCACAGAAGCTAAACTCTGTGCCACGTTTGTGGAACCACCGAGCGGGGCAGGAACCACATGAGTGATGTTTGCTCTCCAAGCACTGGCAGCACAAAAAAAGTGCGCTTTAATTCGGCTAATGGGCAACATTTTGTCATCAGCTGGCTTAAATCATTCCGTTTGCCTCACTGACTGCACATATTTGGCACTGATGTTGACACAAATTGAAATTAATAAACCGACCCCTCCACTTTGCGCATTAGTCCCCGGTTGCGCAGCACTGCAAGCTGTGTGTTTGTTCCTGTGTATATTTGTTTACACGACAAACTGTTGGCAGCTCGGAAGCAAGTGCGGAGAAAGTGCGGGAGAGCTGTAGAGTGAGACAGCATCAGCAGGCGAATGAGAGCGCTGGGTTGTGAAAAATTGCCAAAATGTTGGCTAACATAATTTTGGTTAGTTTGCTGGTCACAGCTGCTTTACTGGGGCTACGTAAATGCTGTTAATGATTAGGGAGGCAGAGAACATAATGCTAAATGCCGGTATAATGGCATATTAGCCCATTTTGAAGCTGGTCTATGAGTTATTGAGTCATAAGATGCAACAGAGTGTAGATTATAGATTTAATTATAGCTTCAAGAGGTACTAGCAACTATGCCATTATCTCAGTGTAAGAAAATTTACTTCAATTTAGCTAAAGGAAAATTATGCATGATATATGTCTGACTTAGCTGAAGGCAATGAATATATATTTTGAATTTGAAGCTGTTCATTACAAGTCCTATAAAATAGGAATAATATTATATTATGCTATCTTATTATCATATATCAAAAAGTTACGTGGTCCTTTTATTAAATCTAAATCCAGAAAAATGTGTACTTCCTTGCTTTGAATAAAGAACAACTAGATAGGTCAATTTAAGCAATTTATTTAGAAGAAAGCAGCACAAAGCAGCTTGCCAACTGACCCAAAAACATATCAATAAATTTAAAACCTAAATTTACAATTTCGCACAAGTGACTGGTGGATTCCCCTGCTCCGCAAGGAGACATTAATCAAATGAGCCGAGCATAAATCTAAATGGCATGAAATATACAGAAAAAAAGGAAATAAACCACAAAAGAAAGCATGTGAAAAAAGATAGATGGATGTTTAAGAAGTGAAGGACATTAGACATCATTGCTAAATGTTGTTGCTATGCAAAAATGAGTATAAATAAATTAAGGATCCCATAAATATTTACCAAGAAATGGCAATTCTTGTGCCTTAAATAATATGAAAAGGCCAAATTAAATTTGGCCCACAAAAATGGCAGGAAAATAAACATAACTTACGCGTAGACAGAGGCAAACACTAAGTTGACCAGACAAAATCACAAAACAAAGACAGACACAGTTTGCTGCCGAGTAAACAATAAATAGAGCCACGCGCCTAAAACTATGCAAAACAAATTACACACGAAGGAATCTCCAGTAGAAGTGTGAGTGAGGTCTTCCACGAGTTATTACCCCATGTGCTTCCAGTATGTGCTCAACAAAAATTTGCATATATAACCACAATATACAGACATAGTTGTTGGCAAATTACGTTAACCATGTTTAGGAGTATCATTGAGTGAAAACAGGCATAAATTTGAATATTTTTCTTTGGCCATTTGACTTTGAGTGAGGTCCTTTGCTGTGGATGCCCAGTGCTAATTAACACATAAGCAGCAGACATCACTGTTTTTGTCTTTCTTCGTATCTTGTATCTAACTTAGTATTGCAACTAAGTATTCTATTATCTACCAAATACAGAAAGCGTCAAAATAGATTTAGTTGTCTTTTCACATCGCCTAATTTGTTGGGTCAGCAGATAATCTATTGGGCGTAATGGCAGACAAGACAGAAGCCAAGAAGTATATTATTACTTTTTCAATATCTGCTTTCAAGAAAGCTGTTGATGTAGATTATACATGTAATTTATTTGGCCTTCAACAGTCTGTTACCCGAGGAAAAAATAGATTTGCAGGGCAAATAAAGTCAAATATGTACTTGGCCTTTGTTGATGTCAATTACTTGAGTAATTATTTTATATATGTTAATTGATGATAAGTAATTTAGTAGATACTCAGTAGATTTTTGAGCTATGTTGCTCTAAAAATAACTAAACATCAGCTTTCTTAAATATCTTATCCACCCTACCTAAAACTTGCCGCACAAACTCTTTTAAAACTTTCTTAACTTAACTGGCTTTAAACTGCCAAATACAATAATAAAATGTTTTACAGTCTTCACGGTTGTCACTCGCATTTTCTTTCTTTGCAATCTAACAAATTTAATTAGTGCCTGCTCGAAAGCATCACCTTGTGATTAACCAAAGGACAGCGAACGTGAATGCTACTGAAGACTGGCTTAAAGGACAAGATTGAAAATAATGTAGTGGAGGAAGAAAGGTGAAGGAGGAAGGGAAAACCAAAGCAATGTGTATATAAATTGCGAAGCTATCGGCAGCAAAATAAAGTTTTTCTTAATTTGAAATTCCACAACTGGCAGTTGTCAAAGAAGTAGCAAACAGACCAGCAGACAACAAGAAACCAACAAATATAAATACACTAAAGTAGACAAAGACACACACACACACGCATACTCAGCAGGAATAACGGAACTAGGAACGCAGCAGGAAATGCAGCAGCTTTATAAGGAAACAGCTCGGACAAGTTGGCAAGTCAGGAAAGCCAAAGAGACGGACAGACTGGCATTCTGGCTGAACTGAGCTGAGCTGAGCCAGTCCTCTGGCAGTCAAGTGGCCCTGGACGCAACTAAAACTAGACGCCCGAGTTGTTATTTCTGATTTTGTTGGTTTTACATTTAACGGCATGCTCCGTAAAACTGCAACTGGGCGGCACTTGGCGGCTGACTTTGATTCTATTTAAAGCAAACACAACTGGCAAATGATGTCCGTCTGCTGTTGCTCGGCTTGCCTTGAACAAGTAATTTGGTGTGTAAATGAAAAGTGTGCGTTGCCTGCTCGTGTTATGCAAATTTGCTGCGGTTTTTGTTGCCTTTGAGGGATTGGGTACGTGTTGGCCCTTGGCCGTAATAGTTATCCTTAGAAAAACTTAACTTTCTCAAGTTGTAGATACTTAAAAGATGTTCCAAAAGTCAGACTGGGCTCAACTCTTGAGACTGTTTCGAAATGGGGCTGCCTGCTAATGACTTAGTTACAAACTTTGCATTTTTGGATTATAATTAAATTTGTATCGCAAAGAAAATGATTATGAATAAGTTTTAGAACTTTTGTGTATTGCTTTTGTTGGAAGTTTCGTTGTACATGTGTTCTTTCTTAATTACTTAAAGTAGGTGCATAACGATCATTTATTTAGAAACAAAAATATCATTGTAAAAACTCCAAAGTTTATATACAACAGCTGTTAAGTATACGCCGCGTAAACTGTTGCTTAGTGATAACAATGCGGCACATTTAATTGCGTTGTAAACACTTGATTGAATAATATAACTGAATGAAATGTTTAAGGTAAATCAAATGTCGTTAATGTGCATGTTTAAGGGAGAGCGGAAGAACATTATAAAGTGCTTTGTGTCAAAGGAGAAATGCATGGAGAGTACGTGCGATGCAAGCCAAATGTAAGCACGCACTTAATCATTTATGCACTCAGATACATACCTAACACACATACACACACACACACACACACACACACACATATTTATATTTGGATGTGTGTGTGTCACATTTGACATTGCTCACGTAGCAAGCGGCGATGCGTACGCGACTTTTACACGCGCTGGCAACATTTCGCTTTTAAGTTTCCATTTCTATTTCATTCTTTCTGCAGTTGCAATAGCATTAAAGTAAATTATGTGGCAAATGACAAATGGAACGTTGAAAGCAAGGAGAGAATCGAGTAAGACCATAGAACCGCAAAACTTAGCAGTGATGTATGCATGTTCATGTATTTTGACATTGCTTAAGTTTCGATAAAGTTTCTTAAACATTTTCCACGCCCGTCATCTGTCAGCATCATAAAAACCAAAAAAAACCACCTTAGCTCCTATGGTGCTGGCAGTGGCAATGAGTTCTGCCAAGGGGATGTTTGTGCCAATTTTATTGAAATTGTGTTAATGTTGCTCCATCGTCGCAAGCACTGACTGCTGCTGCTATCACATCTCACCTGCCCCATATTACACTTTTCCGTTCTTACATTTTGTTTGCACTTTTCTCCTTTTCTTTTTGGCATTAAGTTCCGTCACTTTGATGTAGCTGCCGTTGAAGGCGTGGAAAATGCACCTGCTGAGGTGTCAAAATTCAATTTCTACGAAACTTACTATTTTTGAGGAAGCTGTTGCGATAAACAATTTACTAAAGATGGAATAAATAATGTAGTTTGAAATATAGTTGCGTTAAAATGTGAGTATAAATTGCTCTGTGAATGAATGAAATTTAATGGAATATTTATTGAAAGCAACTAAACATCTGAATTAATTATAAACGATTTTGTTTTCAAGAGCTTTATTAAATGGAAGCTGGAAGCTTTCTTTTCAAACATATTTTTTCAGTTCTATTCTATTTAAGTATCTCGTGTGGCGTGAATTAAATGAATCTATGGAATATGATGCAGTGGCCCACGTTTTTAACTCCCACTTTATTTCTTTCTACCTTTCTCTCTCTTTTCTTCGCAACTTGCACTTTTTTTGGTTCATTAACTTCAAAGTGTCGCACAATAAAAACAAAATTCATCATCATGAAATTTGCTAAAGTCATTTAATTTAATTTCATTTAAAGCGCCACAATTCATTGCATACTTTGGTGCGTTGTCAACTCACTCTGACGTTGACCTAGTTCTGCTTGGGCGACTAGCTGCTGTTGATGGCTTTTAGTTGTATTCGAGTGAGCGTACTTGAGACTAAAAGAAGTTCTTGGTTTGGTTGTATTTCACGTATTTACTGAGCATAATTTCCTTGTTGACTGTCGCCTTTGCATTTTCTCATTAAGCGCATTACGCGCTGGCACAAAAGCAACCCAAGAGGGATAAAAGGATGAATTTTTTTTTTTTGCCCATTTTGGAGCAATCCTCTAACTTTTTTGTTTGCCCACTTTGCATGCAATTTAGTATTACTTACGAGCATTTTTACTGCAGTTCACATTCTGTTGCAATTAGGTGGCCCGGTCCCGGTCCCGTCACCGCCATTTTTCCCGATCCTTAGGCGCGGATTTCAACGCTTTTGCCATTTGCATAATTTACAATATTCACTGGCGTTTCAGCAACCATTTTTACGATTTTTTAAGTGCCCTTGGGTCGCGTCTGCAGTTCTTTTATCTCTCATTCTCTTGCTTATTTTCTTTTCGTTTGCTTTTCAGCAACCTTCTGTCTGATGTTTGTTTGCTTCTTTGTTTGTTATTTTTAGTAAGTTTTTGTATAGCTGCATGCACCTAGACAAGTGTGTCAAGTGTGCGCTTCCGTTTCCGGAAAAAATTGTATAGCTCGTATAACTGTGTTTGCTGTGCTGCCTGCATGTTGCTCATACGCAGTGTGGCCACACTGCATAGCAGTAAAACTGTAATTGACTTGGGTTATGTAAAATTTATTGCCTGCCAGCTCATTCACTACAACCACTTTTTATTCATGCAAATTGTCATTGCAATGACGTGCAAGTGTTGCTCACTTTCCTAGCATTCTCTATTCCAGTTTTGCGTATTTTTGTGCAACACTTTTGTATTTGTACTTGGAAAATTGTCGGTGTCTGCCACATGAACTGAGTGGCATTTTTGCTTATGAAAAGAAATTAAATTGGTTTTTTTCGTTCTATTTTTCAGTATTCAACGCATGTGTTTGTGTTTGTGTGTGGGTTGAAGAGTGTATGGGTGTATGGCAGCCTTTTCTATTGTTTTGCTCGTTCTGTTATCTTGCTGGAACTTATTGTTGTCCCCCGTTTACAGGACAATGCGCAAATGTAGCCTTGCCTGTCATTAGGAGAACTTCCGCAATGATTACAAATGGCAAAAATATCTCAAAGGCAATGCTCACTAATTATCTATGATAACAGACCTTAGCTGGTTGGTTGAATACCCTTTCTTTGACATTTTGCAGTGTTTAGTTGAATGATTTTAACTCAACTAAAATTTCAAATTTACAAATTGCCTGAATTCTATTTATATAAAATTCGTAGGAAGATCCAGTGTGAAAAACGTATCATACAGTTCATTTCAGGTAATAAATTTCTGTGTATTTTGTTTATCTTTGATTGGATACTGATTGTTGGTTGTGATTTTTGGAAGCATTCCCTTTGCTAAATACAAACATAAATAAACAGAAGATACGAGCACATATTGTCAACATACAGGACATCAGATATGGCTTTGGGCGCTGCTTTTGCTTCGGCAAGCACTCCAAAATGAATACAATAACAACAATGGGCTGGCAAAACAATTGTGAATTCAATGCTCGTGGCACGAGGCACGAGGCATGAGGCACGGGCCATGTGGCAACTCCCACTCTCCCCGGGCACCGTCTGCACCCGCTCCCAGGCGAGCTTGCAAAATACAAATCAATTAGGCGTTAAAAAGAAAATACAAATGGCGGGGATCCCTCTAGACGGACAAACAGTGTGACATATGTATGAAAGTGTGTGTGCGTGTCTGTGTATGTGAGGGCATGTGTTATTTTTATTTATTTGCTGCTCTAGATCCTGGTGGAAGCCCTTGGTGACGCCTACTTAATGGTTATCAGTGAAACGCTATTAACGCCATGTTGATTTATTGCAATTTAATTTTGTTTCAATTTGGCCATGTTCGAGTATTTTATTTCACAAATTATGTGCAGACACGATTGGGGCTTGGCCAATCGTTTAGATGCGAAGGCGTGTTGTGGACCCCTGGTTATTTATAGCTCCGAGCACATGATTTACTCTTAATGGCCACCAACTGGAAACTTGCCTTAAACTTTCTTTACAGATAATCCAGAAAATGTACAAATTTTTATTGCCAAGCAATAAAATGCAGCATTTCCTTATTTGATATTTGTCTTTAAATGATTTTCCTATTTATATTTGATGCCTTTTTATAGGTTTAATTTAAGCACTGAATTCGTTTGAAATATTTGCAAATCTACTGCGCAGTTATTTACGATTTCTTCAGTTTTCTGGTTAATCTTCACTCTTTTATTCAAAAGTTTAAATTACTGTTGAGCTCAACTAGCGTAGAGTTATTTAAATTCAGGAAAAGTCTTGGCAAAGCTCAAACTTTTTGCCTCTGTGCACTTAATGTACAAACTGGCGGCTTGATATGCAACATTTTAATAAAACGCTGTTTCTTTAAAAAAAAGGCATCTTTGAAGTTTTTCGTACTCTCCATACTCGGAACATATACTCATTCTTTGAGCAAATGCTTCGCTTTGTTACATAAACTTCGACGATTCCATTTGGTATGCCCATTTACTCTACTAATAACGGTTATAAACCAATTACTATTATTATTATATTAGACTTTAAATTGACTTGTTAAATATACATTAGCTGTTCAAACAAATCAGTATTGCATGATCAACGAACGGAGCGAGATGTGCTTTAAATTTTGCTTTAAGCTGGGATCCTTGATTATTTTATTAATTTATTTAAATCAGAATTATGTAAGTAATACAATATCTGCCAAACTGTGGACTGATTTCTTTAATTAATTTAGGCTTATCGAGTCAAATTTACGAATTTGGTCTGTGAATCGTTCAACAAAACTTGGGTAGTTTTTAGGGAGTGTCGATTGCGGGCTGTAAGCCGCAATAAAACAACTCTCAGTGCGTTTGTCTTCGTTACAGAGCCAGCATATGATATTTTAGTCAGAGGACAAATGCTTAAGAAGGCCAATGGCTATAAGCCATGGCTAATAGATTATACGATAGACGCATGCAAGTTCATCAAGCAAAAGAATCATCCGTTTGCGAATGTCATCTGGAAACTTATCACTCATGTTTCCACGATCAATCACACCTGCCCCTATGCGGTAAATATTTTACCATGCTAATATGAAAACCTTCTCATCTTTTTCTTTAATTTTAGGGTCTGAACGGAGTTAGGGATTTTTATAAAATTGAAAACATACCAAGCATTTTCCCAAACGGAGAATATCTCTTAAATTTAACTTATATATTTGACAAGAAACCACAGTTCTTTGTAAGTGTTTACTTTACATTCTGGGAAGATTTTTAAATACTAAAAACATTATTTGCTTATATTTATTAGGTTTATTATTAATAAGTTGGGTTGAAGGTCATTCGTAATAAATGTTGATAAATAAAAATTATTCTTTTACCAATTTTTAATATAGTTAATCGAGTAGGAATTTTAATGCATTATTAAGCAAATATTTACATAAAAACTCTTTTTTATTGCTAACAACTTACAGGTGTTTTATAGTATTGTTTCTAAACTTCTGCATATAACTATAAGCATGAACTGTAAGCAATTTTTATAATTGGTTTATTTATACTGATAAATCTCAATTATTTTTTGCTCAAATAACACGCTTCAATATTTTGCTTAACTACGCCTAGCCAAATAAATTATTTATCTAGTTCTATCTATAATTAGTCAATGTTTCGACTGGAAAAACGATTGAAATTCGAAAAAAAGACTAGCTAATATTATTCTTATAATGTGTTTGTATATAGATATAAAGATATTGTATAACTGAAATGGTGAAAATCGCTCTAAAAATTAGTTTTTTTAAAAAACGTTTGGGAATATTTCGTCTGAACGATTATCTAGGTTTTAGGTCAACTTTAGCATTCTTTGTATAAATTTAAGAATATTTTTCAATATTTACCAAAACAGTACATTTGTTCATTGTGAACTTTTATTATCAGTTTCACAGTTTGTTAGCTGCACAGAAAAGTTAGCAACCCCTTTTAATTGTATACATTAGCCAAACAAAAACATGGGGTTCAAAGTTCAAGCGTGACAAATAAACCAACAATTAACTTTAATAGCCACTTCCCTTCAAAAACGGAAAGGACGAAATCCATGGAAATATATATTTGTGAAATTAACACTTTCACTCATTTGCCTTAAGTTATTGCCATTGTTTGTCAGTCGTAAAATTTGAGAAAACTCCCTAAGCTGGATGGTGAATAAGAGGGGGCGCCGAGAGGTCTGCAGGGGATTTTAATGATTGATGCCAAAGCCAAGACGCAAATTATTGCAATTAGTTGAAGAAGTCGTTTATTGATTTTGTTGGTCAAGTGACACTTGGGAATTTGAACTATGAGCTTGTGCTTGTGCTTGTGCTTGTGCTCAACTAAAAAGTGTCAAATATAAATGACAAGGGAAAACAATTCTAATGAGGTGATAGATTAGGAGAGAAAGGGGGATAGAAATTTAGATCAATGAACTGATGAGCACGTGGCGTATAAGCAATGAACTATTGAGTGTCGGAGGCTGTGCCAATGCACGTTTAATGAGTTGCGAAAAGTCAGTGAAGCTGAAAAGTCATACACAAAATATTGAACTTGAATCAACAAAACATTAAAGTCCATTTCAAGGCACAACAGGCGGAAGTACATTGACATTGGGAAAGCATATAAAGTAACCGTAAGACGACAACTGTTTTATAAGGGTTTTCTTGCAGAGAAAGAGGAAAGAAAAACAATCATAGGGACATAATCGAGAGCACGCACAAACGCAGAATCGATGAGCTGAGCTGGACACGACTGGATCTTGATGGCAACAAATCCTAATGCTTATAAATCGCCAGCCACACACACACACACACAAGTTAGCTAGACGACGTGCCAGATAAAACTCATGTCAAAATATATTTTATGGCAAGGAGAGCCTTGCGGCATGCGGCATGCGGCTTGCCTTGTCCAATGTTGCACGCTGCTCGTGTCTGTGTTGCTTGCTTAATAAAATTGATGTTGCGTCCATTCCATTATTTGGCTTAGGGCACACAATAATGTTGTTAACTCATTTTTCGCCTACCACTGCACACTTCCCATGGGTAACATTTGTAGCATTTTCAGCTTTGCTGTCCATTTTGGCCAGTCGATATTGTCAACAGTGGTACTGGCTAAATGCAATTAAGATCAAACTATGCGAGTCTGCTCGAAAAAATGCTTTAATTTGTGTTAAAGCACTGCAAGTGTAATTAATGCCACGCCCTTCTCACATATGCTTATTTACAGCTCCAAGTGCTGGCCAAATACTTCAAGTCCTGGCACAATAAACAAGCTGCCAGCACAGCAAAGCAAAGCACATCACCTCCTCCTCTGTGGCTTCACCTTCGTTGCCTGCCCGTCTGTTATCCTTGGGCAAATTTACGCTCGCAAGCCGCTTATTTCTGCTGCCCACTGCCACTGCCACTGCCACCGCATTGCCGACTTGTGGCAAATTAAATTGTTAAAAGGAGAGTAAACGTTGTTCTCTCTCTTACTCTCTCGCAGTCTCTGTTTCTGTTGCCGAACAGGCCAACAACTCACAGCCTTCGGTTAATGATGACGTTTTGTGACCGCTAAGCGCTTAACCTTCACACTCTGCGTCGTCGAGACATGTGATAAATACATATATGTTT
Source organism: Drosophila nigrodunni (assembly GCA_020829145.1). Taxonomy (NCBI): domain Eukaryota; kingdom Metazoa; phylum Arthropoda; class Insecta; order Diptera; family Drosophilidae; genus Drosophila; species Drosophila nigrodunni. The sequence goes on from JACVCZ010000001.1 coordinate 13,081,250, forward strand.
TATACATATACATATATATATATATATATATATATTTAATTTTACATTTACTTTCGTTTTGCTGCTTTTAACACTTGCTCAATTTTACTTGGCAAATAAGCTTAAGACACATTTTGATGCAAGATTAATGAGTTCTCGTGAACGACGCCTCTTATTTAATCTTATTACTTCAAGTGACTAACTTGTGTTATCGCACAAATGACAAGTTATTTTAAGTGTCTGAAGACCAAATTATATTTTTTAATTATTTTACAACTTTTTTTTTACAGCCATGTCTAAGAAAACAATTGTTATTAAACTGTCTGAGTGCAGAATTCAAGTTTAAATAATATTAGCTTGAATCACAATCATTAAATCATAAAAATGTTGTCTTATTTTCTCATTTTCAGTTAATGGCTCCAAGTGAAGCCCGATGCCAACAATGCAGTATATTGACTGCTATGTGTGCTATATAAATATTTGCAGGTAAAAATATTTATGGAAATTTGATGTATATATTTTGACTATACTCGACAAAAGGCCAATTAACAATGGCCTTTGATAGTCCAGGGGCGCCATTGTTGTATCCATTATTTATTTCTAAAACGCATATATAAAAATACATAAATGTATATATATATAGCACAATATGACGTCGTACATGAGTGGCTAAAAATAAATGTGGAATATGAAAAACAAGTGCTTAAGGTCCTTGAGACATCTGACGGCGCAGAAGGCGCAGAAGGCTCAGCAAGCCTGGGCACCCCAGGAGGCGCATTGGGTAACGACAATCAGGGTCATTAGCGCCACAAACATATGTGATTATCTGGCCAAAAGAGCCTGGACAGTGGCAGACTTTGTCTGCTGATTAAGCTGATAAAATTACCCAATGGCAAAATTAAATTTTTAAAGTAAAGTTGCAATATTTGTGCGTAATACATGTTGGCCAAGAGCTGCCACAGTATGAAGTTCCATTTAAAATCAATGCGAAGAGCAGTGTGTGCGGCTGCATAATATGCTTCGATTTTGCCAGCAAACAAACATAAAATGGCGCAATGTTTTCCTTTATGCTGCTGGCTAATCGTACGCATGTGTGTATGTTCGTGAGCGAAGCATGTGGAAAATTCCAGCAGCAAGCTAGCTAGCTGGGGCAAGCTTCATGCACATCAAATGAAATTGTAACTCACACCACGACAGAGCAACTTCAACGGTTTGGGATACATACTATACAAGTGTACTCTGATATTGGCCACATTGCAGTATTTAAGCTGGCCATGGTCAGAACTTGCTCATGGATTTTGGCTGTGAGTTGGCTGTGTTTGACTTTGTCTAACCTTTTGGGCGCCCTGCTTGGAACACTGCTACATTTGTAATTGGCATATCTGTGTCAGAGACATCAACAGCTCCATGTGTCAGGATTAGCCTCCAGGGTGTGTGTCCTTCGAATATGCGTGTGTGTGGATGGACTTGTTGACGCGCTACGACGAAACCAATATACTAAATCCAGATACAGTTTATTGAGCTAATTTCTACTGCGCATCTATTTATGACAACTGTTCACGTGTCGTATACGCAACAGAGCTGATAAGTCAACTTTCATGGACTTATGTCACTAATGGGGTTTGAATTACATGTTGATTTGTGCATAACAAATCTCTTAAAGTTGCAAAGTCACAAAATTGCCATAAGACTAATCCACTAAAGCTATTTAAATTTAGAAAAGGACTGATACCCTTTATTGCTAACCTGGGTCAACACATTGCACATCAAGCGATAAGAATCAAGTAAATAATACCAGTTCAGTAACCTTTTAATGCCAACAGTTTTTCTAACCCTTTCATCCCAGGAGCTAAAAGTTGTGGTGATGGATTAGCTTCAACCCGTCAGTCATCAAATTTTCTGTCACGCAGACGTCTGTGAAATTTCGCATTTCTTTTCTTTTACTTGACAGGCGAATAAAATTTCATTTATTTATTTTTCATTTCTAACTGCAAATTGTTTAGTCTATTTTGAAAAAGGATTGTTTAGCTCTTGGCTGTATCAACAGGCGTATTTTGCAATTTGTCATTATAATTTGATATTATTTTTTTTTTTGCTTGTCTTCACCTTATACAAAATAACTGCGCAAAAATCAAAGTATATATTCTTTTTTGTAAATTAATACGAGTTGATTGATTTAAGACTGGTCGCAAAATTAATTTTGTTAGCATCTTAGCTATGAAATTTGATTTGCGCTGTAAGCTGAGATAGATTTTTGTGGTTTTGTGCGTAGGCGTCATAAAAACTATCGCTCAAATCAATAAGCTGTTGGCATTCGTGCTCAGAGGCTTCATTTCAGTATAATTTGCTCTTTTTTTTATAACTTTGTTTGTCCGACAGGAAGGAGAGACCTCTAGAGGGCTTTAACTTTACTCTTTGTTAGCCATATGTTGTCTGTAACATGTCGACGTAGTGCCGTGCCGTTCCTCCTACCCTTATTTTTATATTTTGTGGTTCTCATTTAAATAAACCCAAATTTATGGCGCACACACGCACGCACATTCTTTGAGCGATTGCTGCGTTTTAACTTGGCTTACTCTATATATTCTAAAGAGATGGGGGAGGTATTTGGGTTTGAGGCTATTTCCGTTCTAACAATGGCTGCTCGTTGGCGTGATTTATACGACGCAGCGTGTGGAGATTTTATTACATTTTCGATGCGTGCTACACTCACTTTAGAGAGGTTTGTTACCCATTTTTTCTTATTTTTTTTTGTAGCCCTTGCGAGTAACGGAAATTTAGTTTAATCGAAGTTGTTGTCACGAATTGCGACCGCTGATTGATTGCCCAATTGATAAGCCAGCCGAACGACTGTCATGCAAATTAACTTAAAGTTGCCACGAAATCTTCGTCACAATTTTAATTTGCAACTGAAAAACAAATGACATTTGCCATTTATTGTTTGTCGTTTGTCTTTTGCCGTTTGCTGGTTTCCTTTCTTTCCTCTGCATGAAGCTTATCTTTCTCATTTGTCCCAACAACAATAACAAACGAGAACTTGAGTCAAATTCAAATTTGTATCAAAAACATGGCAACAGCTGCGTCGGTTTGACTCTGCGGCTGACGAAGAATAAAAATATAAACTGTGTGCTTTGGAGCCAAAACACAAGCGAGGGTGGTACAATAACTTAACTCATATTTCGAAATGTCTAAACATAAAGCATGCAAATTTTTGAAAGCACAGGAAATTTGCACAATTTTTAAAATGACCCACCGAACTAAAGTTTTTGCAAAATTAATTGAAATCATGAAAGTGGATACAAAATGCGTTTGGGCAGCTGCATTCTAAGTTGTCTTCGCCTTCGCCTTTGTCTTGTACTCGTTTTCATTTTCGTTTTCGCTTTCATTTTCGATTTCAATGCATAAATTATTCAAAGAGCTTCTGGGGCAGATGAGCTGCTCTCTGAAGACAATGATAATGTGAAGTTTTTATTTTTCATTTTTTTTATTTTTGTTCTGGGGCACTTACCTCATAAAAATAGAAGGAATTCAAGTTGTCCAAATCGCCAGCATGTGGCGACGTTAAGTTGCCAACATTGCCCGCAGTTGCTGCTGCCTGAAAGTCGCTGCCAGGCGATGTTGTTGTTGTCGTTGCTGTTGTTGCTGCCGCTGCTGCTGCTGCCGCTGCCGCAGCAGTTGCTGTTGTTGTTGTTGTTGTTATTGTCGCTGCTGTTGTCTGTACAGAGCTGGCGGTCGTTGGCGTTGGCGCCAACAGCACGTGTGAGAATGCAGGTGTAAAATATGTAAGATTAACGGCAGCATCCGCTGGCGTTGGCGCTGCTGTTGTGCCACTCAACGTTAGCTGGCTGCCGTTAGACGACAGTGGAGGCGGCAGCATACCCGATGATACGGAGGCCAGGGTATAGTAGAGTGAGCTATCGAAAAGACGCAGATGCAACATTCTGCCAGTGATTAAAATAGCCTTAAGTGTGAAACATTTTCAACAACAGTTGATACCTGAAATAGAATAAAATAAAATAATTCAATTAATAAATATTTTATTCTAAGACTTAAGGCAAAATGTCTTAAAAATACAAATCTATATAATGTGTGCTTGATTTACTCTCATAAATCTCCACCTTAAAGGCCAGAGTACTCGCTGGCTTAATGCCAAACATATTTCTACGGCTAACATGACTTTTGTGTGGAAATTGGCAGCCGCTGTGCGTCCTTGTTGTGAGTTTACCTCTGTGTGTGTGTGGGTGTTTCTGTAAATTTGTATATTTTCCTGTTTAGCTGGATTAATTTCAGCTTGTGTGCTGAATCTTGTTATAAGCCTGGCGCCGCTTGCGACATTTACAGGTGCCAAAGTTTGACGCTCAATGAACCTGGAGTTTGATGAGGGTTTTAGCATATCAGAAAAATTCCCATGTTTATCTTTTGAACATGGGGCAGCAGTAAATAAATTGATGGCCAACTTTTGTCAATTGATAAATTGCCCGAATACTTTTTTTGTTTACGCAGCAGCTCAGAAAATTTTTGCTTAAATTTCACGGTTGAGTTGCATGAAAATTTAACACGAGTTTCAAATAAAACAAATAGTTGTTAAGACCTATTGGTGAAATTAAAGTCTGTGATTTTTCATTCAAAAAGAAAAAGAAATCTATACCTGTTCAGGCAAGCATAAAGCGAATAATGTACAATTCAACCTCTATTAGCAACACTTTCACAGGCCAACACACACATTCACACAAAGTCTGATCAGTGAGCTGGAATAGCACGTTTTAGGGTAGATTATCAGCATGTCACTAATTGAATTAAACATGTGCAAGTCTTGGGACCTTTGGACATGCAACTGATTGTTGGATGTCCATGGCTGATAACAATAACTTAAACAATTAGCTTGTTGCCAACAATGGCAATGTCCTGGAGACACGCACGTCTGTCTGTCTGCTCCAAACTAATACATATGCACAACAAAAGGGACTTCTGAACTTTTCCTTGGCCTCTAAACTTGTGTATGCATATGCTTAGCTCTATGTCTGTCTATCCGTCGGTCTGTGTTTAACTGTCTGGTGTAATATTTGACAGCGGCTTAAAATTAAAAACGTTACAATATGTCAACTTATTAGCCACAATCTGTGGCTGTGGCTGTGGCTGCGCAGCTGTGGCAAAACGTGCATGAAGTTTCCAAATAAATTTTATTTTAAATTCAAACTTTGTTGCGAGTTATTTGGTCTACTAATGCGAGCACGCAACTATTTTGGCAATGATTTATTAGTGCACGTAGCTCTTGGGAAAACGCTATGCCAGCACTCTCTAGGGCTTTTGTCTGCCTGCGTTCTGACAGATTCAATTTAGTCGAGTGCCTGCCACTTGGGAGGCGGCTGGGCCTGCCCACATGTCACCACTTTCGATACTTATAAATTTATCACTTTTTATTGCATTTCACATGTGCATAGTTTCACTTTCTCTTTATATTTTTTTTTTGTACCAAGTCTTTTTACTCTCATTTGGCGCACTGCCAAAAATGCTTTATAGCGTCTGCTTTATGTTTTGCATAGTCGCACCATAAATGTGTGTGTCCCCATGTTTTTGCATCTCTTTCCCCCATCCGTCCTTTCACTGTGTTGCGCTGTCTCTGTGGGTGCTGACAATGTGATGAGTTGCACATAAAATAATTATTCAAAATGTGCTACTAAAATGTCATTTAAGTAGTAATGCTTTGAAGTGGTTTATGAAATATTGCGCATACGCAGCGTACAATTTTAATGTGAAAAAACATAAACAATTTATGTTCATTGTTTAGTTTTAATTTTCAGTAGGATAGAGTTTAGAATGATTGTGTATAGTCTTCTCTGCTTGATTAAGCTGAAACCTAATCAAGTTAATTGGCTACTTTAGAGATGCCAATATTTATTACTGTTTATACTTTTGCATGAATTTTATACGATTTGCAGCTCTCTGTCTCTTTATAAATATTATTTTGTTTGACTTACAATTGCTTATGTAAATATGTAGACTCTATTTTTTACTTTTCCGCTGACTTACTATATGCATATGTAAATTGCCAAAATCGCTTTGAAGAATTATTTAACTCAACCCATTTGGACTTTGCATAATCAGATTGGTATTAAAGTTTTGCGGCTGCTGTTAATGCGAATTTAATTTGCATGCAAAATATCTGGGCAAAGCTTCTTTCATGGCATAGACCCGATTTTGGACTTACGAAGGAATGAGGTTTGTAGAGAAATGCTTTTGTGTAAGTATTTTATTTTATTTGTTTTGTACTGCGCTTTGGTTCAAATTGATTGACATATTTTGACTAAGCTGTCAGCCAAAAAATGCAGACAGATTCAGACAATAAGAAGCCAAATTTCCAAATTTTTCTTAGCTATGACATTTCTTTATATTTATTTTGGCACTGCCTTTGGCAGCTTGTCGATGTTGTTGCCATCGCAATTGGTGTTAGCGTCGAGAAGCATTCAATTTGATTGGAGAAATCAATGCAGAAATCGCTCAAGTGAATGCAAGAGAACTTTGGCGGAGAGCAGCAGTTGATGTTGCTTCTCAAGTGACTTGAATCTGACAATGGCAAATGAGCAGCTTTAAAGATTGTCACAGATACCGAGAATGAGAGCATGATAGCAAGAGTGTGTAATCATCAGAAGAAAAATATCTGACAGTATGGCAATCTGACAAGCTGACAGGCTTTCAACTAAAGAGCAGCTACTTAAGAGATGCAATGCCTCATTGCAACAACATCGAATTTAACTTAGTGCAACGTTGCGTATGCTTCATAAAGCCCCTGATGCAGCTTCAGTGGATCTCGCTGTTGGCTGTACTGTCACTAGCGTCATATTTATGTATTGTGTTTTCTCCTGTTCTTCCTTCGATTCCCAACCGCTTTAGGTATGCCATTAAACCATTATGTTGTCTGCTGCTGCTGCTGACTTTAATGTGTCCTCTGACAATTGTCGAGCGCATATTGCCAAGTGGCGGAGGACATGTGGCCGCGACGCCATGCTGACTCAAAATGAAAAATTGATTTCACTGCAGAAATATGACTGCAGCATAGCCTGGGTACAATCTTTATTGGGTCAACAGATCGTCCACGTTGTATCTGTTGTATACCAATTTTTGATATTTTTCCCAATTTTTATTTTTTTATTTTTAACTTATGTCTTGCTTTGTGCTGTTTATGGCCCCCTTCAGCACTCCTCATCATGTGTGCAAGTGCAGTTCATGGCAAGCAGCACAATAACGACTAAAGTTTAGTATTTCATTTCAATTTTATGGAGCGTGTCGTGTGCTTGGCGCATAAAGGATAATTGGCAGAGACTAAAGCCACGGGGACCAGACCTTAAAGCACTGCTGATATACAAAATATTTTAAAAGTAAGCACACAAAAACAGTGGACAAATATCTCTACTTAGACTTTGTTTAACTCTGTTATTTTACTGATTTGAATACTGTCTCAGGAGTCTTGTAGTCATAAAATACATTCAAGCTTTTTTCTACTTGTAAATTTATTATGACTATAAATAAGAGTTCATTTCTTCCAACTGAACTCAGACGACTTGTAATAATATTTCTTTATTTTTCAACTCATTGTTATTACTATCGCCTCTTAGTAACAACAACTTAAATACTGCTTGTCTGTGGTAATTAAAGTGGTAATTGTCGTACTTAACTGGTTTATTTGGTAGTTTAATTTTTGCTTTATGGTTTATCTTCTGATAAAGGTATTAAAATGTCAAAGATAACTCTCACTCTGCATCTTTGACACGGTAAGATTTAAGTTGCTTAAGGCTGTTAATGCCACTGTCGCGCGACTTAAGTAGCCACTAATTTTAAATCCTAAAGACAGATAAACTGACAGACATAGTTGCACGTTAAGCCAAAGAAAACCGTTGGCATATAAATGTCTAGGATATAGCCAAGTCGGCTCGTTATGCTGTCTCGACGGTATCAGCAAATGAAATGTATTCATGCTCTGTAATTTGAACTTATAAAAGGGTATGCTAAGTACTTTAAAACAGAAAACAGGCTACCAAATAGTTTGCCTATTTATACTCTATATAAAATGTCTTGGGTAGATGTTTTGCCAGCTTTCTTTAGTTAGTTAAGGTATCTTTGTGTCGTGCAATGAACCAGAAATAAAATTCCTAGTTGCTCAAATGGTAAACGCAACAAATTGAAAAGTTCTTGGTGAGAGTTTTGGAGTGAAACTTTTGTGGCGCCTCGTTCGGGGCATCGAGCTACGTTCTATGTCCCCAATGGCCAAAATGCCGACGCGTCTTTGAATGGCATTTTATTTTATTATTACACACAGGTGCTTGTGCATTTATATTCAAATTTGTAGCACCTGTAAAACAGTTTTGAAAACAATGAAGACACACCACACCAAAAGGGCGAAGGGTGCACGTAAAGGGCGTGGCATTGTTGGCTGCCAGCTGGGCTGTCATCTACATACAAACGCACACACATGCAGATCAACACGCTGACACATAATTGGTATGCGTGTGTGTGTTCCTGCAGCTGTGGCCATTTGAAAAAGTTAGACAAATATAAATGTGTAACGCAAATCGCAACAATACGTTTTGCCACTCAAGATTAAGTTTCCATTGAGAGAGTGGCTAGAGGTAAATTTTAAAGTTTGCGCTCTTATCAATGGCCAGACATTATGATTATGACTTGGCCAAAAAGTTTATATATTTTATTTTCTTTTTGGCTTACACGTGTCTTCGACGCAGGTCATTTGTGAGGTGGGTTAAGTCGTAATACATGATTTTGCTCTCTAAGCTGACAGTCGAATCGGGGTGTGTACTTAATATACCAGCTAAATGAGCACGAATTTCTAAAAAAAAAGTGAAAGCAAACGAAAACGAATCCTCGAATTCACGACCAAGAAAAGAAAAATGCGTATACGACATGTTAACCAGACATTCTGTGTAGGCGTTGCTTTTACATTTACTTTCGCCGTATTCCTGCATATGCCGGTGTTTATTTAAAGCTTTACCAAACAACATACCTAAAAAAGGCGTTTGGAATTGAAAAAGCCTTAGCCGTTCAGACTGATTTATTAATAATTTTCAAACCCACACGATGCCCGACATATACTTTACACTTATTATATGCTCTTATCGGCATCTGTCTGTCAAAATGTCAACAGCTAATGTTTTTTCTTGTGTGTGGCTTGAGGCCAAACATCAGTCACACACTACGTATGAGTGATATTTTTTGCAATTTAAGTGAAAAGCTCATGTAAATTGATACTTTAACAATGCCCAGAACTATGCAGAGACTTGTCTATTTGATTTGAACATTAAATGGATTTTAGATGCCAGTTTTCAGACACTTTAAGCGCCTGCCAAGTAGCCACCCCAACAAATCCACACAAGGCCAGTGGCGAGGACGAGTCTGTGTTGAAGCAAAAACACTCGAGTGTGGCACTTAAGCGCCTTTATTGAATGTTTACACAAAAACGATTCGCACCTGAACGAGGTGGAAAGCTAGAATGAAAAAAAAATAACAGAGGCATAAATTAAGCAAATTAATTAAATTCATTGAAATGAATGAATGCCGGATGCAGGATGTTGCCTAGTTTTGCCCATTTGGGCAAGCCTATTAAGTCAATTATAAATAAATTATGCTGCCTTCAGCGAATACTTGACTCCTCGTCTTGGGGCTAATGTAATCGGGCCAAAGGCACAAAGGCGGGTGGCGTTAATTAGCTAGAAGAGAACGGGAAGTTATTATTATTATTTATGCAAGTTGGGGGTATGCAGTGTAGGTAATTGTTTTCACTATGTGAATGAGTTGCGGGTGGAACATTAATTTTTTCCACCTTGACAGATCAAGTGTTTCCCCCACTAAGAAACTGCCAAGCTTAATCAACCTTATAAGTTATGCAAGAATTCTATAACTTTGTAGCCAAAGCAATCGAAAATTGCTGATGCCGCAAACGAAGACTCTCTTCAAAGATACCACAATCTAAGCAGAAGCCCAGACAGGCAGACAGATAGGCACACAGACAGACAGTTGGGAGATCTGAGAGACAGACACACCATTTATTTCTATATATAATTTATGCGGTATACACACAGTTGGTGCGTTGTGTTAAGCAGAATTTTGAACTTGACTTAATTAGACGCAATTTCACAAAATGGCAAATACCGCAAGTTAAAGACCACATTTTCTCCCGAGCAAAACAGATTTCAGATAGATAGCCTCTAAGAAAGTTAACAAATGTTAATGTAATTTGAGCACAGATATTTATTTACTTGCTCATGCCACATGTGGCTATAAAAAAGCTAAATGAGTATCACTAACACTGACTCTGACTGGGGCCGAAACCCATCCCCGAATCATGCGTAAAATGCCGTCGCTCGTTAATTAATAAAAAAAAAAACAGTTGATGCTGCTGCCAGCGGCAGTGACTTTTGATTTCTGGTGGTGTTGGCGGTGCCAGTGGTGCTGCTGTACAACAGCTGGTCAACGAACCTGCTGTTGTATCTGTAGCTGTGTGCAATCAATTAAGACAGCGTTAGCCAATCAAAGTGCATTACATTGAGTTGTTGCGTACGTGAACGCGTATTTAATTAAATGCTAAATAATGAATTTAGCACGTGTTGTGCCAGGAAGTGTCACAATCAACGTCGTTGGTTTCTTGTAAATATCAGAAAAGCAATTTTGGCTTAATGTAAACAAAAACTTGCGATTGCCGGCCAAAAATACAAATTGAAAACTCACAAAAGGAAATGGACGCGACGTGGGCGATGCCAAAAAGTTCACATTAAAGTCAAAGTCAAACGAAGCGTTAGGCAAGTCAACAACCAACAAAAGAGACAACATGATAAAGCAGACAAAGATGCAAATAAAATCAGCACCAAACACCTACAAGAGATGTGACAAAACCAGCAATGAATAAATCACAAATTTCTTTGGTTTCAATCTGCAATGCCACAATTCGTGTTGCCACATGTGGAATGGGCAAATCAAGCTGTGATTCACCGCCTTTTTCTTTTTGCCAAGCCCGTAATTAGAGCAGAGTGGGGGATGCAGAGAACTGTAATGTCTAGTGGGCGTGTTTATGGGTGAGACTCAGCAGCAGGCACTGCGTATTTTAATTTCACTGAATTTACAAATTTAAAATCAAAAGGCGTTACATCTAAGAAATATATATTTATAGTAGATTAAATAAAATAAATTTAAAGAAATTATATATATTTGCTTAAAGCAAGCAATAGGCGCTAGATTTAAGCATATATATTAAATAAAACATGTGAAGTCTGAGCAAGAGAAATCGTCACTAAGTAATTTATTTTTAGCTCCAGTAGATTTTCGTGTCTGCATTGACATCACTGTCAATCAGAGTCATGCAGTCTGTCGGTAAGTCAATCTGTCAGTCGGTTAGTCAATCAAGCACACAGCCAGCTTTTCAGTCAGCCAAGTAGCAGACGTGTCTCAACTCGCTGAGGTGTAATATAATTTACTTCGTTCACAGCCAACAAATCGAAGCTTTGGGCGTCGTGGTTTGCTGCAAATGTCATTTAACCATTTTAATGTAAAAGAACAATTTGGCCAAAAGCTTTTTTCCATTCGAAGGCACTGCAATTGGCACTTGACACTTGATTTTGCAGTTAGAGTTAGAGGTAATGTTGCTTAATTACCCGTCTTCTATTTTTTGTCTTCTGTTTCTCTTTTCTTCTGCTCCACAACTTGTGCAAAGCATTTTCTTTGTCAATACCTTTTTTTTTATGCCCGACACGTACGCGTCGACGGGACTGCACAAGGATTTTACTCCTTTCATTTGAGCTTAGCGCACTTTTATCCCAAAACTGTTTGCATACCACGGCATGTGCCAGGCAGCATGTGTAACCTTTGATTGCCGCACTTTATTCATAGACCAAATCAACCTGAGGTAAATAGAATTGAGTGTGGCACGTGAACATGTTTTTTCCTCACTGAAATTGGTAGGAAATTTTATTGTTATAGAGCATTAAACTGACACCTGAAAGCCGCAGACTAAAAAACGACCTTGACCTTATGTTTAACCAAGATTTAAAACGAGTACCCGTATCATTAAGCTACGAATATATATAACTTTAAGTCTTTTAATCATTTTTAACTTACATTCATTAGCTTACGATTCTTAGCAATTGCGAACTCAATAACTTGAAATTTCCTAGTAATTTTAAAGATCAGTTAATCAATCGATGAAAACATTTCCTCATCAATTGGAACTATGCTCTGAAAATTGAACATGCTTTTCAAGAGAATTCTACTAACAGGATTCTCGCAATAATCATGCTGAAAACCTTTTATCCTTTTCCACTTTCCACACTCTTAGCTTCTAGCTATGCTCAAACTCGTACAAGAGAACAAGAATGCATTGCAAAACTTTTAGCATTTAAATAAGTTGTGCAAAAAGTTTATTTGCTCTCGATTTCAGCTAGTCTGTGCAACGAGTAAACTTAACAAAACACCATTCAAGACTATTTATATAAAGAGCTGGATACACTTTCACGCTACTCCGGCCAGAGTTTTGCATCGTATACCTAAAGTCTGTTGGGTAAATCCAAGATGCAATTGAGCCTCAACTTAAGTGGCAATCATATTTATATTTGCCTCAACTATTAAGTGATTGCTTATTGAAAACCAAAACCTCATAAACTATTTAAAAGTTTTCTCAGATCAAAAACAAAAATTAATTGAACATTTATGCGAATATTTTAATTTAACACCAACGCTCGATGTTTATTTTGGCAACGAAAATGGTTTTCTAAATGCTTTATTTCCAATTTTTTCATAATTGTGTGACTGACTGATTGCCGGCCTGATTGCATGACTTCATGATTGCCTGGCTGGCTTCAGCATGCCTGCAACATGTTAATGAGCTGTCGTTCCATTAGTAAATTGCCTGTTGGCGCATTTCTTCGCCTGCTGTTGACGTCACATGTCAGTGAAATTATCAAAACTTTGTTGCAATTTTCATTGGCATTGGCCCCATGACAGAAATGCTGGCATTATTACTACGGTTTCTGTTTTTTTTTTTTTGTTTTTGCAGTAACAGCAAATTTTATATCTGCAATAATAAAGCAAACCAACTGATGTTGGTGCTTTTATGGTGAATATTTTGTGACGTTGTTATTGTCAGCATTGTTTACTTTGGACAGTAAACAGTGAGAGAGTCCCAACGCTATTAGAACTGACCGTCAACCTGCCCAGTTTATTTTCATTCACACACATATATCGTTGCTTATCTGGGTTGACTGCCCAACAGCACACATATGGTCCAATTAGGTACAACAAAAGTGTTTTAATCACAGCAGCGATAAAATTGTGAAATATATATTTTTTGTGGTTTTTCAAGCGGGACACACAACTGGCTGCAAGCCAGAGATTTATGAGACATTTAAACTTGAATTTGTGGCTTTTGCCATGCGGGCAACGAGACTTGGCCAATAAAATGCCAAAGCGATGGCAGCTTTAAGTTTCAGTAAGTTTAAGACCATTTCATAGCCAAGCAGGAAACACTACACAAATTTCAGTAATCCGTCTCCATTTTTATGATAAACTCTACGCTGAACTTTTACTTAAGGAAAGCTCTCTGTGGTATTGAAGGTGTACCACAATTAAAGAGTAATATTTTCCCATAACACCAAATTATGGCACATTTATAATTGAATTCACTGAAGTTGGTTTACAGTCATTTAAACTCAAATGTTTAAGTTATCATTCGTTGTGCATAAAATGAGTATTTACCATGAATTCAAATGAATAAATGTGTGCTTAATGCGTTATATTATGTATTCGTAACGTTACCCAGAATATGCAAGGCAAGTGGTTTTCACATCCACATAAGCACATCTCCTCTATAACCACACGCTGCTTAGTGGGTGGGCACACATGACGTATGATTAACGTGGCTGGCAACTGGACCTGACACTGCAAAAGCGACGCTTTGGTGCGTTTTATAATATATATATAAAGTGCAGTCTGTTCTTTTTTCTTTAGTATTTCAAAAGCATTGCGTGGATATGGAGAACACTTTAAACGCTATGATATAACCATTAAAAATATTAACAATAAAAAATTATTGAAATGCCACGAGCTTGGGGATTTATGATCATGCATAATTGCATGGCCAATAAAAATTAAATACGCGTTGAACTGTCAGCTGGCAATTATTGGACTTAAGTGCAGTCGATAATTAAGCTGAACGTGTTAAGCGCGAATAAATTATAAAGTAATGAGTAAAATTAAATATCATACAATCATATAAAAATATCATTTAAGAACATGTCGTCAGTGGCGATGGCGGTGGCGGTTACGGTCTCTGTGTCGGTGGCCTGAAATTGCAAACCACAGCAGACGGCGTAGACGAATACGCAATGGGACAAACATTCACCGGGTAATGAGGTGGGAGCGTCATTAAAAAAGAGCCGTACACAGCACAAAAAAAATTAAAGTGAGAGAAAAAAATTTAAAAAAAAAAAGGGGCGGCAGACAGCCAGAAGACAGGCAGACAATTGGACAGCCAGACATTCGGCACATTATTGGTAATCACAATATTTATGTGCGTTTAACGACACGACAGGCAAAATTGTTGAAACAAATCATTGACAGCTGGCGCAGAGCAAGACACAAGATTCGTACACATTTGCGGTGGTCTACACTTCACAACAATCTCATTCTTATCTTACTTTTACTTATGTTTCATTTCTTTTTTCTGACTTTATTGCCTGATTTCTTATTTTTTTCTTTGTGGAATTTTTGCTTTCTTTTCGGGACTTTGCATACAATAAATCAGTTTTTTTTTTGTCTTGAGAAGTCATAAAACGAATCCCTCAAAGACGCTGGCTAAGATAAATTTAACTCTCCTGACGAATATTCTATTGCAAATGTGTTTCTTAAAGAAATGTGTGCAAAATTCAATTTACCAACATTTTTTACGTAAATTTTGAAAGTAAAACAAATCAGTCTTAATGTCAATATTTACCGAATTGAAAATAATTTGTTAATTCTAATATCAATTAGTAACGCTTAGTTTAAATGTTATTTGATATTTTAAATAGACATATGAAAGTATTACTAAATTGTTGACCCAATTACATGCAACATTAATTGCCTTAATGTGACTTTTAATTTAATACCCTGTAGATTTAATTTGCAGTCAAAGCGAACAATATACAACAAATTATATTTTTTTAAATATATGTACAGGTTTTATAGCTGGATTTTTTTGACTCTAACTCAAAGTTAAATTATGCTTTACTAACGAAAATTTATGATTTTATTTTGTTTGCTAAGTATCTAATGGTCTTTCATATTTACCTATAAATTGGTTTTTGTCGTTGTCATTTTGGCAGCCCTGCAACAAGCACAATTAGCAATATTGCAGAAAAACCTTTTAAACTATGTAAATGTTTACATACCGAATCGTTCATGTTCCCAAAAACAGAACAAAAAACTTTATTGAAATTGTTTGCATTTTTTGGTTGGCTGCCTATATAAAGGAGAATGTTGAAATTAATAATAAAATAATAAAAAACTGCAACTTTATAAAAACTATTTATATAATAATTATATAAAGGCTTGAATTTATAAATTAAATTTCTAGTTTTTTCCTTGGGCTGACAAGGTTTAATTTGCTATGACATAAAAAAAACCAACTGACACAAAAATTCAATTAGAAGGCACAAATCGCAGACAAATTTATATAGAACGTATGTCAATGGACACTGATAAAATTCACCGGAATTTTTAGACTATACAGAGACCTATAAACGACCGAAAGTCAGTTCGCCTATTTGTAATGTATCAGTTGAAACGTATGTCAGTGAAACTGATGTGGGTGTGTTATTTTAATATACAACTTCCTGTTATTGTCAGACGTCAGTGGAGTCAATGACATGTAAAATTTGTCAACAGACTATTTCTCAAACAAACCCGGATATATATGTACACTTTTAGGTCTTTGAAGCAGTTTTGATTGCGCTTGAAAAAAGGAAGCGTCTCGGCTGTCGCAAAGTATCATTGTATTGAAGCACTGATAAGTAATACAATAAAGCAAACTCGATTGATAGGCGCACGTGTGCGCCAAATAAAATAAGATAGCATCTCAGAAAGCCACAAATAAAGCACTGTTTGACTTAAAGATACCACGTTATACAGTTTGTAGATACAATGAAGACAAGCTGTAATACAGAGAAAATACTTGGCTGTATAGCATAAAAATCCCCCCCACTCTGTCTGTTAGGAATAAAGGGTATTTATAAATATCTAAAAAGCCCTCGTAAAATACATAACGCACGACTGACAAACTAAATGCCGTCAAGTGAAAAATGAGTAGAATGAGCCACATAAGTAGCTGCTAAAGCTGTTAGCCAAGCGCAAAAAATATACAAAAACACAACAACATAATCAGCTAAGGAAAGTGCATAAAATATGCCATAGACACCAAATTGGAAATTGAAAGACTGAGTGAGAAAGCTGAAAAGCATTGAAAAATGCTACAAATGCCATTTGCAATTTTACACGCACGTATTTCTATTTCTTTATGTATCTAAGCACTACGACTACTGCGAAAGTGTGAGTAAAGTATGAGTAAAGATACTTATCAGTGAGAGTGTATGAGTGGTAAATATGACTTTGTGTGAGAGTGTGCGTCTGCTCATGCATACGTGATCTGGCTGGTATTTCTGTTGCATACATTTCAGCAGCTGCCAGAAGAGCTAAATTGACTTTGCTTACTGTTCAGTGTTCAGTGTTCAGTGTTGGCTTTAACATTCTTTTCAACTTGATTGCCTGCATGCCAAGCTCACATTATGTGCTCCATAATCAAGTGTGCTTCAGGAAGTAAACCATACTGTTGATGTGAAACTTATCAGTTTATTAATTTCAGTTCTTTCTCTGGTAAATAAACTTAAAGTGCTTACTGATGAATGCTGCATTGTATTTTGTGTAAATCCAAAAGTAGTTGGCAATAAATTTAAAAAGATAATAAATTTCAAAAGCTAGCTGCTTTTTAAGCATTGTGTAATTGACAAGAAATTGATTTTGGGAATGTCCTTTTTACCATCCGTGCGCAGTTTTCAGTTGCCGTAAATCAGTGCTCGGCCTATCAACACTACCACACCCGACCACGCCCACATACTTCTATACACACACACTCACATCACGCACACATACCCAGTGTGCAATGTCGCGTATGAAAACCACATGATTAGCTTTGCTTCTCCTTCTGTATGTTAGTGCGTTGAAAAGCGTTTGCGAAAACTTCGAGGGACAAACTTCACATATGTTGCTGGATTCTGACTTCAGCTTCGTATTGAATGACAGTGTCGGTGTCCAGCTAACAACTTCATAAATATGTTGAGCATGTGTATCGCATAACAACTTCCCCTCGGTCCAAACTCATCTCCCACGCCCTCCCCCAGCCCCATCCGCGGACCCCTTGGAAAATTCCAACTTCCGAGCAGAGATTTGTGCGTGTCATCGCTCAAAAGAGAACCATTTTTACGCTTCCGTTCAACAACAAAATGGCATTAAACGCAGATCAATCACAATCTAGACACCAAACTGACCCACATAGTCAGAGGATGTAAGTTGAATAGAGTTGGGGACAGAGTTTGGGTCTGTCCATAACTGACATTTGAACTTTGACGTACGCACTTTTATTCTCTACTCGCCTCTTTCCAACTTTCCTATTTGCTTCCTTTTCTTTACTTTTTTTTTTGTGGATTGTTGGCATGAAAAGTTTTTCTATTTGCTGGGCTTATATGCCTTTTTTTGCCCTGCAAGTGTGCAGTATGCCCTTTGTTCGGGTTTATTTAGATTAATTCCCAGCACTTCAGATAACAACACAGAATATATGACTCTAAAGCAACTCTCTTAAAACTTTTTGGCACAATGCACAAGAATTTCTCTCATCCATTAAATGTGTAATTAATTGAAAAAACAATTTTTAAGCTTTACTAATTTGTTTGCAGATGTATGGCAGCTCTGAAGGTTTCTGTTTTGTAAAATTTTGGAAGCCACAGTTCGACACAGTTTTGTACACAAATTGCAAACAATTCAATGTATTTTGACCACAGAAGCTGAAATTTTGTAACCAACTTGGAGAAAAGTTTTATACAAATTGCTTTGTAGATGTGCAGAACAAATTGAATTTAATGTGTTCGAGATAACACTAAATGAAATAATATTTAGGAGAATAGTAAACAAGATACTGAATGATAATAGTTATAGTTGGAATTTAAATGTGTATGCAAGGCAATGTAGTTTGGAACGCCGACAGCATTCAGTTGGACCATAAATTTGATTTCCACAACGATATGTGTATTTGATTAGAAATTGCAATATTTAACCACATTTTCTATTTCAACCAAACGCATAAATTACAAATGAATGCAGTCGGAAAATTCAGTGAACGATTTGAAATGATTTAGTCTCTGAATTCATTCTGGAAATTCTTAAGAGCAATATGTTAAAGATAAATGCTAAATCTTGACTACACTTTTGACACACGACTAAAAAGATACTTAAATTAGCAAACAGATACATATTTAATTGATATACATGACTAAGTGGAAATTCGTAGGCATTTGGCAATTAATTGCTTGACTTTTCGCACTACACCGTATTTGCATTGAATTCAAATATTAAGATTAATCACTGTCAACTAAATACTTATATGAATTGAACAGATACTTAAAAGCTAAGACTCAGTCCAAGGCATGGCGCTTATAATTGCGCAATGCAATCCGATACTCACTCAAGTATTTGCCGTGGCATGAATTGCAATTGCAATTTAAATAGCGTTCGACTTAAGCTCGAAATCAAATTTTGCAGTTTGAAATTGTTGGAAATTGTTATTGAAATCGGCAATGGCAACTGCAATTTGCTGTTAAAGTGTTAAACAAGCGACGCCAATTTGCGACAACAAGTTGTGATTTGTACTTCAATTTTGCAATACTATTTGGCACGAAAATTTCACTTCGATGGCACTCGTTGAGAAGTTGATGATTTGGTTTTTCAAGATGCAAACAGCTGCAGCACGTTTTGATCACTCTCAGATGCAAATACACACACACACAATGCGACCAATTAAATGTTAGTCTCTTTACTCTTTACTGTGCAACATCAACCACTTTGAAGTGTGTTGCAGCAAAGTCGGTTAACACTTCACTTTAGTTGGCATTCAAAATTCCACACGGCACATAAATCTCAAAAATCTCGTTATGGTCAATTTGCTGTCACTATCCTTCCGTTTGGCAACTGCACTTGATTTTGTCTTGGGCTTCCCGAAGGTCGTTACAACTACTACATTAAGCATAAAACACTTTTCATTTCATTTCATTTCTACATTTTACGAATTATCGCGATATTCCAAGCAGAGTTTTATGCGCGTTTTTTTGGTGTTGCTCGCAGGCCACGCAGCATTAAGAAATTCACCGTCTGGCTCATTCACAATTTCGCATTGAACTGAATTTGTGTGCGGCATCGTCGTGCGGATTTTCCTGTTTGCTGTTGGCTGCTGCTGTCGCTGCCAAAGCACAGTGGAGCTTTTCTATGGAAGGCAACGTGTCTAAATATGGCTTAACTTTTTGTTAAGAAAATTAAATTCATTTCTTGAATTGGGAGCAGTAAAATAATTTTTTATAATTTAGGCAGAACTATAATATTTCATAAACATTATTTTATTAAGGAGTTTAAAGATTTTCTAATAGTTCTTGAAATTTCTTGTAGTCTTTGAGACAAAAAATTCAAATACTTTTATTATTTTTGTTAATTTTTATTAATTAATTTTCTTAAATTAAATAATAAATTTCGAAATCTAAAAATAAAATACAAAATTAAATGTGCTTAATGTTTTTAAACAATTTCCAAATCTTCGAGATTTAAATTCTTAATAAGACGGCATGAAAAGATTTTAATCTGTTTATAACGAAATTCGTGTCTATTTCTAACACATTGAACAACTGTGCGGCGTCGACGTCGCTGCGCGCTGCTTGATTTCACTTCAGAAAGCTTTGCCGGCGCCAGAGACCGAAACTAAATCAGCTGTTGTTTGTTTATGTTGCTCAACTGGTTTTCGCACACATGTTGCATGTAAATATGATGCCGCTGCACTTGAATGTTGCACGTCAGCAACTGCCACCGCCACTGCACTTGATAATGAGGATGCGCTCTGCCAACTAAAGTGCATCAAGTGTTTAGTTAATATTTGTAATTAATCTGGTGTTTAATTAAGTTGTTTACATCGCTAGCAACATTTGTTGCTCAACAAATGTTGCCAGGCAACAAAAAGCTTTAACTGTATCAACATAATGTATCGAAGCTTTCTTATCAACTAGCTACTAAGGCTAACTGTTCACTGAAATGTTGCATTGGCTGTGCTCGAGTCAAGTTTAACACACAATAAATCATATTTGATGATGCAGAGGTGGGAGAGTTCAGCACATGCTGAGATCACTTTTAAAATTTAAAAGATACAAAAAAACTGCTTTTGACTATTAAGAAATCATTATTATATCTAGAAATAGATTTTATTGCTTGAAACAAACATATTGTCTCAACATAAAAAAAAAGTAAACATAAATTGGTGTGCTTAAAAATTGTTGCGGTTCCTTCTTTAATTTTTATTTTTGTCCAACTTATTGTTTGGTTGAATTTATGCTTTTAATTGATTTGAGAGACGCAAAGCCGTTGACCCAAATTCCAATGCATTTACTTATTTCGATTCTGTGAATCTTAAAGACAAAAGAGCAATGCAAAATATTAAATGTGACGATGCGCGCGAAACCCCATGAGACATAACACTTATAAACATAAGACAGTAGGCAGTGTGATACAAATAAAATTATTGTATTTATTTTTAAGCTTTTTTTGATTTTCAAACGTGGGTGCATGACAAAAAGCCATCAAAATACGAATAATCGTCAACAATCAAAGTCGAACAGAGCAATTTGTTATTGCAAATAAACCGGCAACAGCTGCGTTTATGAATATCGCATTTAAACTCAATTCGAACATGTTTGCAAACTTTGGCAGCATCGCATAAATAAGCCAAGTTTTTTTTTTTTTTAAACATGTGTATATGTGCTGCAGGCAAATTTATTATTGTAGTATTTATTTATTACGCACATTTAGTCATAAAGCACATAGCGGAGAAATGAGACAACGATTCTAGAGAACACGATGAATGCCGACACTCGTCATGTTCTGCTGTCATGTGGGAATGCTTTAAAAAACAGACTAACAAAAATATCTATAAAAACACTAAACCGAGCATAAAAAAAAAAACTCTTAAATTTATTTGCAGACAGTAAAATAAATATGCTTAAAAATTTACTATAATCAGCATGAAGTTTACAAAAACACAACATATGTATGCGTAATAAAATAACTCATATTTATTATTTAATATGACTTACTAAGTATTTTGGAAATTTTATAATGCCCCCCCACGAAACGTGTTTTTCAATAAATTATAAAATGTTTATAAATATATTTTTGTGACGTCTCGTTGCGTAGGTGTTTGCATGAAAAGAAATGGCTTGATCTTGGCGACAGCTGACAAATTTATGCATCTGTAAGATACTTATGTACAGATGCCTCACTGCCCGCTAATTGGCCTGCTCATAATTCTGTTATATACTCATACCTGTTTTATTTATTTTCTGTGTACTTAGCACGCTTTTCTTACGCACACAACAAATTGCTGTTTAGGACGCATTCTTTGATTTATGAGTAATACGCAGAGGATTAACTTGGGATGTTAAATAAGTATTTAGTAAGACTTAAGAACATAAGCTGGTTTTATGTTCAAAACAAGGATGTTGTTATTCATGAGTAGTCATTATGAGTAATATCTATTTAAATGCTAGCTCGGAGTGCCCAACCAAAGTCTAATTATCAGTTCATTTTCTCCACAAATCTAACAAATCAACAACCCATTTAATGGACATTCGTTTATTGAAATAAGTAAGAGCATTTTGCGATGCAAGACCATCAAGTGCATCTGATACATAAACAGATTCAAATAAAGAGCACATAAAGAGCATTATGGTCAAGCTAACAATGGGACACAAATCATTGAAAAATAAGTGAGCAATTGTTGTGTACACAAACACACACACAAATACGTACACACACACAATCACAATATGGTGAAGTGCAGCACTTAGCTCAGAGAACTTTCAACCGACTGGGCAGCCTCCGTGGCAGCAGGCCATAGAAAATCATAAGTTGCCAAACTGTCGACTGTCGTTAGCATGGACTTGCTTATAAATATTTATACCACTGTAAAGTGCGCAGAATAAATAAGTAAACAGATGTACAACATCATTTTTCGTTATTTTTTTTTGTTGACGAAAAATAAAAGAAATAAAAAAAGAAAAGCTATTAAAAGAACCCTTTTAATCATCACTGTGTGGGTTATTCTCTAAGAGCCACTGTAATGTGCTTGCTTATCGCTTGCAACAGCTTGTCAACTACATTATAATATGCACAGATATGCATGATAGTTCCCCGCCCTGCCAGTTGCCCAGCAGTTGCCTAGCAGCGCACTCACGTCGTATACGCAATTTGCATAATGAGCAAAGAACCAAAATGGTGCCGCATGTGCCTTGGTTTTGATTTCAAAGCATCTCAAGGCTGGTAAAAGCAGCAAGTCCAACAGCATCCAGCCAGCCAGCTGACCCAATTATGTACCCATCCATTCAACAACAATTCTTGAATACTTTGGCGTCTGTAACCTGAGGCAAAATGCGTTATTTTCGGAGCACAGACTTTAGATTTTGATGCCTTAAAGCCATCACGTCAGAAGTGTAGCGTTTAAGATTCTAAAGTCGTTTGAGATCTACCAAATGTTTAGTTGATACACCCGCAAAGGTTCAAAGGTAAATAATCCGATACAAAATAAAATAAAATAAAATACCATTAAATAAATAAATCGTTCATATTTGTACTTATTATTTACGCAAATCCCAGAAGTCAACCAACCAAGCAACCACTTTAAACATCGCAATCAATCGAACCAAAATGCGACAGACCAGAGCGAGAGTAAAGGAGATCTCATTAGCATTTTGATTTGAAGAAATCAAACAAACATATCCGGCAAATTGAATGGCAACAAACATTGAACTTTGTCACGTGTCAATGCTTCATCACATGAGCACAAAAATAAACAAAGAATTTTTTAAATTTACAACAATATACAATACTATTAATAGAAAGATTTTTAATTTTGTTAAATAAATTATCAAAGCTGGCTGTGGGAATATGTTCATAAAAATACCTTATTTATTGGCTGTCAGGTCATTTTAGCTTAACCCTCAGTTGGATATATACAAATGTGAAACAACAAAAAATTTTAATATTTATCTAGATTTTAGTTTACAAATAAAAACTACATTTTGCACCAGCAAAACATTAAGTTTGTTCATGAGCAGAGCAATTAGCACACAGTCAGCTTGTTTCGCTTAACAAGCTGCAATTTACTTTTTGGCGGTAAGTTTTCTTTTTACAAGAAGAGCGAAAAAAACAACAGGAATTTAGGGAAATCAACAGAATGGTGCGACCTAGTCGACGTAAAGGCATTGAAGAGGTCTATGGCACACCAAAATGGAGGCTATGCCATCAAGCCGGCCACAGAACATACCTCAGCCAGGGATGACAAAAACAGCAACAATGCGGGTCGCATCTTCGCGCCAGGGAGACACACGCACTCAGCGTAGCTATGTCACCGCCAATGATTATTATATAACAACCAATGTGCCGTTGAATGCAACCAATATGCGAACTGCCAACAATAACATTGTGGCACAGCCATCAAAGACTTCTCAGATGCCGGTACAGATGCAGGTGGCTGCCACACAGGCCATGCCATATGGATCAGTTTCGAATCGTCGGAACAAGCAAAGCGCTCGTCAGCCGATGCAGAGTCAGCCACAGAAGGTTCACTTTATGGCAACGGATGGCAGCAACAATAACAAGGGACTTGGACATGGTCATCCACATGCCCATCCACATCCTCATGCTCACACACATCCATATCCCCTTGGTCACAATCATCCACATGCCAAACCAATGCCTTCCATGCAAATGACTCAACGTAATGCATATGGACAGAACATGGATATGGAAGCAAATAATGCGGAGTTATCTGACAAGGATCTGCTGATATCCACTAGCAATTTGAATGCACGTCGTCAACATACACATTCCCATCAAAGTCAGCCACATCCGCAGCATCCATTGCAGCATCAGTTACATCAGCAGCAGCAATTGAACAATCCGAGCATAACTAACAACAGTCTTAATAATATTCATCACATGCATCGTTCATCACATACACAGCAGCAACATCCAAATCAGAAGCATCATCAACAGCATCAGCAGCAGCTACATCAGCCGCAGCAACATCAGCAGCATCGTCAGCAGCAGCAGCACCAGCAGCAGCAGCATCAGCTGCAACTTCAACGTCAGCAACACCGTGGTATGCAGTTGTCGGCTGTGAATGAGGAGGAGGAGAAGGACGATGATCCGGAGGAATTTTTTGAGCTTATACGTCAGACAGTAAAAACAGCAGTTGGAGTAAGTACGCTATGTTAATTAAGTTCTTTCTTTTCATAAATTTTGGTGATTAATCCATTAGGCAATATTAAGGAATCCTTTCTTTTGCTTTATTTTCTTTACAATTTTATAATTTTTATTTAAGCTACTTAATATTTGGGACTCAGCTTAGATTTTATTACAATTTTCAGAGTAAATTAATAGATACTTATTCCTTTCTTCGGCAGTCAACTATTTGCGATGTGATTAGTCGCAATTTTCTTGATTTGTCCACCAAAATGGAACGCTTTTCCAATGAACTTAAGATGACCAATGATCTTTTCTGCAAACTGCATGAAGAAATGGCCAACAGTGAGTAAGACTTAAACGAAAAATCAAGCCATAGCTCACAAATACCCTACCACAGAGATCAGCCACTATGGGGAAGAGAATACACGACACTTTCGTTACTTGTGCATGAAGTCGGAATACGATAAAATGTTTTATCAGCATCAGACGATGTTGACCGGCAAACATTCCACTAGCAAAGTGGCAGCTGCACCAGAGACAAACATTAATCCTGCTGCGGTGCCCACCAGAGTTGCTAAGCAGTCGGCTGCAATAAATCAGAAGAGTGTTAAGCAACAGCTGGCAGCTGGAAAATTGGTTCAAGGTAATATAAAGAAA
The DNA here is from genome assembly GCA_020829145.1 of Drosophila nigrodunni. Taxonomy (NCBI): domain Eukaryota; kingdom Metazoa; phylum Arthropoda; class Insecta; order Diptera; family Drosophilidae; genus Drosophila; species Drosophila nigrodunni. Next base: position 13,106,462 of record JACVCZ010000001.1, read on the forward strand.
TTAGCCAGAGAGTGTATCAAAGCGCAGAATCCTTGTGCATGCCGCACTACTTCAAAGTCACCACAACAACAGCAGCTGGATGAGCAACAATCGTCATCGGATCAGAGCATCAATGCTAAATCCTCGGAGCTTGGAGTGCGTGAAGTGTTGGGGCAAATACAACGCTTTTGTACACAAGTCAAACTAAACGATCTTAAGGATGAGCAGCCAAAATATAATTCAATGACTGGTATCTCCAACATTGAGATTAGTGGCAAGACAAGCTCTGGATCAGGGACATTGGCAAACGTTCCGATTAGCATCAATGCCAAGGGAAAATCACATGCAGCAGCTAAAAAAACAGCAAATGCTGTTGGTGATATCAATGATGCTGAGATCGATACGCCAGTCGATAGTATGGATGAAATTGAGATTGACAACTTTCAGTATAGCTCCGATGAGATGTCCTCGTACAGTGATGATGACAGTGATGTCAAATTTACCGGTTCGACAACAGCACGTGCTCCTCTTCAGTCATCCCGACCGAAACTATCCATTATGCATTCAAACAAGGGGGCCGGCGATGGACAGTAGGGTCTACTCATTAACCCAAAGCTAACCAATTTTAAAAAATTCTAATTACCACAAATAGCAAAACTTTTTCAACTGAAGATTTTAGTGAATAGATTGAGTTACGATTTAGTTATTTTGGATAGCGCAAAATTTAAATGAACAAGTGCCAAGCGCAAAGGGCCACAAATGGATACAAGCATACTAGGTACAACAAAAATAAGTTTGGATTCTTTTACCAAATGAAATTTTTTTCATGCGTGTTAATTTTATTGAAATGGCAAAACCATCAAAAAATGTAATAAAAATATATAAAAAATATATAATTAAAATGTAAACCTCTATTTTAATTATAGCTGCTAGAAATAGAATAGAATTGGAATATTTATTCAGTTTTATGCTGTTTGCTCAAAACCTCTTTAACAAACCTCTGACATCTTGCGGACTTCAAAGCGACTTATTGCTGACCCATATAATGCCAGACCACCTGATAAATTCTAGTAATACCCATTGGTGTCACTAATAACTGCATAATATATTGACTGAGAAATATGCTAATACTTACAACATTTTCCACACAAAAGCTGACACCGAAACTAGGCATAATTACAGGTCCAATGAATGACTGCATGACAAAGCGTAGAAATGAATGGATGAGTGACTGAGTGACTGAGTGAGTGAGTGAGTGCATAAGTGTTTGAGTGGTTGCATCAACACCCACGCACTCTAACCCTTAAACTGCGCTCTTGCATTTTTATGGGCTTACGGCTGTGCTAGAACCTGCCAGCGATGTGGCCAAAACAGTTGAGATACAAACGTGGACGTGGTCGTGTGAATAACAAACTGTAAAGCGAAAATAGTACCGTTACTCAATCTACTCGTGTGTGTTTGTTATATACAAATTTAACTATTTGTACAGATCGAAATAGTTTTGGTTCAATTCATATATTTCCTATGCAAATTGCATAAACAATATTGCTAAAAACTGTCAACTGCCAAGCTGCCTTTTGGCCCAATTGCAATTAAAGTTAGCACAAAGTGAGCGGACGCATGAATGGACAGACAGCTAAATTGCAGCTTATGCAATGCCAATGACAAGTGCCTCGGGGACAAATGATTTGTACTGCTAACGTTGACATTAATTAAAAGTGCTAAAAATCTAAAAAAAAATACAGGAAACGATTACCAAAAAGAATGTTCAATGTTAATGCTACTGTGGGTTTAAGCCGCCATTTTGTATGCGTTTTGTCAAGGGCAGTACTCAAGGATGCAGTTAGTGTACAGCTATAGAACTTGCAGATCACAGTAAACAGTGTTTGCTAAAAACCATAGTTTTGGTAGCCCACATATTAACCCTTACAAATATGTGCAAGCGTAAACATGTTACAACCTGCACGTAACTCAAAACCGGCTTTAATCAGCTGCCTAATTGTAATGACCAATATTTGAACTGCAAGTCAACAGAAAAAGGGTTGCAGCAACTCAAAACTGAAACTCAAACACGTCATTAACCATATTGGATATGTAAACGCTTTGTGGCTGTAATTATGGAAAACATTTGCACTCAAATACCAAAACTGAGTGCTTTTCGCTTGAGTGCAATCGTATAACCATAACAACGGTAGCGTAATGCCCAACATTTCGGCCTAAGTCAAAGTTGGCCAAAACAAAAAGCAAAAGCAACCAAAACAGGTGCAAAACATTACGGGGGTGGCTCTCCGGTCTTTCTGGTATTTCTGTAACACAATATATTGGATAGAAAGCTAAAAAATGAACGCAAAAACCAATAGAACATAATTGCAACGCGGTTCGGTTTGTTAACAAATTTGGTGCGGTAGTGCCACAGTTGTTGTTGCAGTTGCAAGTGGGAAAGCTGCACCCGTTGGTAGGCGCAACGTAAATTGATTGTCTGTCTATGAAACTAAACTACAAATAAAATACTACAAAATAAACAAAACAAATTGTCGTCTCTGCTGTTATTGTGCTGTGCTACGTCTGCGTACCTCAGTGGGCAAATATAAAAAACGACAATCGACAACCCGAAACGTTTAATTGACCCTAAAATTGCTCATGCGTTCACATTTAATTTCTTTTTTTTATGTTTTTTGGTTCTGACCATGTAACTAAGTTGAACTCCAGCTCAGAGCAGTAACATCGGGAATCGTGTGTGGTACTCACTTGTGGGTTTTATTCGCAAACTATTGATCTGAGTGAAATGACATGAAAAATAAATGTGTAAGAGTGAAAAACTGTGTGCCATTAACAAGCCAATTTGCATGGAATACTATTGCGGCTTGTAATCATTTCCGGAGAAAATACCTATCGATTTTCCTTTAGTCGGTGGCACAATTTCTGTGAACCATTTACAAATGAAAACGAAATGAAAATATGAAAAAAAGAAAACTTAAATATTTGCCAGTTCGCATTACTTTGCACTGATAGAACGGAAGAAGAACCAAGAACAGCAGGAAGAGAACTGTGCCAAGCCAAAGCTTTAAGTATCTGTGCATGTGTGTGTGTGTAACTATGTGAGTGTATCGTGTTAGTGTGGCAATTTTTAATGCGATTAAAGTGCAACACTCTCCCCGAAGAGTCCAAATGCAAAGCAGAACGGAAAAGCTAAAATTCTGCACAAAATGCAAGAGAAATGCATAACAATTAACATAGCTTTCAGTTATTTTGTTTCCAAATTGTTTTCAGTTCGTTTTTTAACAATTTTCCATATGTTTTTGTTTTCTCTAGAGTTTTATTGTGCCGAAAATTCTGTTAATTGTGCTGTGAAGTAGCGGGCAAACAAAATTCCACAGAAAAATTACGTGAACTTTTTCAATTAATTGTACAAAGTAATTATACCGTCATGAGAAAATTACAAAGTGACTGGAAAACGACATTTCAATTGAGTAAGTATTTCAATCAGTTTAAAGAGAGTGCTTCCAAATGTTGAGAAGAAACACTACAAAATAAATACATATGTTTATCAAATTATTTATATGGAGTGGAAGTTGCTTGAAATTTGCTGTATTTTCTATATACATAGATTAAAAATCTATTGGGGTTAATCATTCAATATCTTTTCAGCGTTCTGTTGTCTGCTCATCACAGTAATTTGCCTGGATCAATGCCATGGCGCTGGCTCCGGCGCAAATACAGTGCCCACTAAAAAGTCAGCACCAATGCGTATAACGAAACCACAGCCAGTCAGCACCACAGTTAAAACCACAACAGAATCAACATCAACAACAACCAACGACGAAAGCAGCCCCAGCGAGCAGCTTGCACCACTGATTTCCTCCACCACGGAGAGCACAGCGGGGAGTAGTGACGGTGGCAATACCTTTGGCACAACTGGCGCAGGTAGTTTAGTACCAGAGATTTGCATCAATGGACTGCAGTTGGTGATGACCAATTCGGAGGGTGAAACAATTGTGCGCAGACAGCATGAGCTAGTACAAATCATTGAAGGAGATGTGCTGTTGAGTGTGCTAACAAATGATCCTGAATCGGCGATGTTTGTTATCAACCGCGTGAATCAAGCCAATTTGATTTCAGCTGACTTTGAAGTTGGTAAGTCTAAAACTGCAACACAAAATATAACAGTTTAGTTTATCTTTATGCCTTCTTAGGTATTCGTGCTATTAATGTGGACAATGCTAGTCTGGCTGAGAATCTATTAATTCAGGAAGTGCAGTATTTGCAGCAGTGCACACAGTACTCAATGGGCATATTTCTGGATTTTGACCTCTACAAACGTTTGGAGTCGATCATACGCGACTTGGAGTACAATGTTTGGCCAATACCCACATCGCGATACCATCTATTTCCCAAAGTAGCTCATTTGCTTCACCAGATGCCATGGGGCGAGAAAATTGCCTCAGTGGAAATTGTGACCGAAACTTTAAATATTTATAATGAATTTATGGATGCAGCACGAAAGGAACACATGTGTCTGATGCACTTTAAGAGTGATGACAATGTGTACATATTGTTTGGCAACAAGATGCCCAGTCACTTTAAGGAGAATGGCACTATTTTCGCCGTGCCTATGGATCGACCAGATCAGGGTTTCCTGGAAGGTAAGTAATACCAGAAATTCTTTCAAAAATAAGTATTACATCGTTTCTGGTATTTAGAACTACCCAACAAGGCATTTATATTGATGGAGAATGAAATTGAGCTGCGCTCAAATGACTTGGATGCCATGCCAAGCACTTTGGATGAGGTGCTCATGGGCAAGACTGTGTTGCCCTCACGGGTTTTAGCCTTGGCAGCACCCATTGTGGACCTGATGAACTGGCTGCGTGGCTCACTGGCCAAGCACTGCAAACGCGATGAGGAACTGCATGTCCTAGAGAGCTGTTTTAACTTCCTAAACTTCATTGAGGATTGGCGCACTCCGGAGTATCGTAATACACATAATACAAACGAACTGTTGGCACTGCTGCGCATGCGTAAATTGTCTACGGCCATGACTTTTCAGATGTATCAAAAGAAATTGGAAACACTGGATGTCATCACGGGAGAGTCACGCATGGAGCTCAAGGAAATTGCCTCACAGAACTTTGTGACCAATGTGACGACCTATTATCACTACAATCGTGAGAACCACACTAGTCTGGAGCTGAAGACCAAATTTGGACTTGTCTTCAACTGTCAGTACACCGCGGGAGATAATCGACGACATCCGTTTCTGTTTGATGGGGAATCTGTGATGTTCTGGCGGATCAAAATGGACACTTGGGTGGCAACGGGACTGACGGCAGCCATTTTGGGCCTGATTGCCACGCTGGCCATTCTTGTGTTCATTGTGGTACGCATTTCGCTGGGAGATGTTTTCGAGGGTAATCCAGTTACCTCGATATTGTTACTACTATCGCTAGTACTTGTCTTCTGCTCCTTTGTGCCATTCTCAATGGAGTATGTGGGGGAACAGCGGAATTCTCATGTCACCTTCGAGGATGTCAACACTCTTAACACCCTATGTGCTGTGCGTGTGTTCATCATGACTTTGGTTTATTGTTTTGTCTTCTCCCTGCTGCTCTGCCGTGCTGTTATGCTGGCTTCCATTGGCTCCGAGGGCGGTTTTCTATCCCATGTCAATGGCTACATACAAGCGGTCATCTGTGCCTTCAGCGTCTTTGTCCAGGTGGGCATGTCCGTCCAGCTACTGATTGTCATGCACATGGCCTCCGAGAGCGTCTCCTGTGAAAATATTTACTATGGCCGCTGGTTGTGGGGTCTTTTGGCTTATGACTTTATACTGCTGTGCTGTCTGGTCAGTCTGGTGCCATTGATCTATAGGTCGCAGCGTAATTATCGTGAGGGAATTCTGATTGTGATTGGAGCTGTGCTCATGCTGATCATCTGGTCGGTGTGGATAACACTCTCATTCTTTGGTGATGAGTGGCGGGATGCGGCTATTCCTCTAGGACTCCAGGCCAGTGGCTGGGCCGTGCTAGTGGGTATACTCATACCTCGTACTTTCCTCATTGTACGCGGCATAGAACGCTCCGATATCGCCCAAGCGCTGCCCTCACTCACCTCCCTCGCCTTTGCCCAGAACAATCAGTACTCCTCAGAGCAGGTAAGCATTCTAAATTTTATTAAAAATATATTATTATTAATTTGGGAAACTTTTCAGAGCGTTTATGAGTGCGTGAATCCTGCCATGCGTCACTGCTCCCAGGAGGAAATGAATCATCAGAGTCCAAGTGAGATTCCCACATTGCCATTGCGTGGCGGCGGCCCACGACGACAACAATTCTTTGCCAATCTTCGCCAGGCCAATGCCAACATTAATCCCCAACGTCCACCACCGCGTCCGCAGCAAAGTCCATCTCGTTCATCTGTCTGCTCTTTGCCGCCCTCGCCCGAGAACAGCAAAATAACGCGATTCTGAACGGATACGCAATTTCTCCAACTCCATTTCTAGTCAAAACCTTAAGAACTTGCATTCTATAATTTGCTGTAAACTCTAAATGTTAACAATTTAACATCTTTATAATTAACAAACCAAGAACTAGTTGCCATTTAAGAAATTATGATTAATAAATGGGAATCAAAATTAATTAAAAATTATTTGTTTAACTGTTAACTTATCAAAAGAGCACAGAAGCCACCTAGATCTCAATGACTTCATGGGTCAGAATGTTCATTGAATGTCAGTGTAGTATCAGTTGGAATATTTAGTTGGAATAGTCCATCAAAAACAAGTAATTATTATGCAAACTTTTTTATTATATATATATTTTATGTACATTCAATATTAATAGAATACTCCCCACAGTTTTTTTTTTAACATTTCTGCGTCGTTCACTCTGCCAACGACCCTGTCTTTATGATTCAACACGCTTGTACTTGATAAAATGGTTTGTGTATTGGCTAGAAGAAAAGCTTCGGCGATGTGAAGCTTTGTTATGGCAACTCTAATTGGCTGTGTCAACACGTGACAAGTGAATGGCTATTAAAGAAAATCGTCTAAGGCTCCTAGAGGAAAAATAAAAGAAAACCCAATATCCTTTTGCGTCACGCGACACTGGGCGCTGGCGCCCATTGTTTGGCCTTGAAAGTGGGCGGAGTCATAGTCGCTCTCGTTCTATTATATGCGTGGTGCTGACGTCAGGCCTCCAGTGTCCACCCCGAACATTGACCGTGGCACATGAGAGAATGCGCAACAAGATATGAACTATATGTAAGTACATGTTGCAAAAAAAATGCCCCTTCCCGGTTCACCAAAAAAAAAAATCAACAAAAAAACAGTCAACAACGCAAGGCCGCTAAAAACACGCGACCAGCGAAAATGGCGTCGCTTTTAACCGCCGTCGCCACGCGCCAAACATTAGACGCTAAAAGTGGAGGGGGGCGAATATAGGGACTCAAGGGGAAGGTAGATGTAGAAACCACAGTAAAGTTATGCCGACAAGTTTTATCTGGATAGCGAGTAGTACGTGGTATGCGCGCAAATTTTGTGTTGCATACTTTTTGGGGCAAGCGCCACAAGAAACCGAAGCAGAAGAAACAACTGTGTGTGTAGGCGCCTTGTTTTTCGTGCTTTCCGGCATAATTTGCACACCATTTGCCGAACGCACACACACCAAAAACACTCAACGGCAAGCAGCGAAAGGACATTTGCGGGCTGCTCCTGGGGTTGTTTTATTTGTAGCTTGTATCTTGTAGCTGAGCAGATTTGCTTTTCCTTGAATCAGATAACAAGCAAAATATTTTGTGTTTCGTATTTGCTGTTGCGCATGTTTATGCATAATATTTAACACATTTTTATACCCTATACACGCAGGTTCAAAGGTATTACATGCCGGTGAGAATGGAAAATGTGTGTAGCAGACGGGAAAATGCATTTACCTTTTATAATCGTTTCAACAACTATTTTAGATTTTCTATCTTAAAGTGGGCACCAACTTCTGAGTAATTTAATGGACAGCCATATCAAAGCTTAGGGCGAGTGTAGTGATTTTTAAAAATATTAAGCTATATCAATATTAAAACTTGAAAGAAATAATGAGCCTACAAAAGATCAGTTATTTCTTTGGCATATTTGTATGTATTTTTGACTGACTCTAATGACAGGGAATCGCCAAGTCTAGCACATTTCATTGACTCCTTTCAGTTGTAATTAAATTTGAATCCACACAAGTGAATGCTCTACATTATGCTTTTAAACGCTAATGATGATTGTACAAAAGTTTAAGTGACATAAGTTTATTAAATAGTTTTCAACTTATCTTTAATAAATTTAGTGGGGAAATTTCAAAATTGCATTTGCAGCTGCACTTTATCTAATTTCAGCTTAAGCTCAGCTAATTGCACTCGAAAACTAAAGAGTCGACAGGATTGCTGTGATAATTGCCCGAGTTAGGTCGAGTGGATTTTTGCGAATGAAGTGAATGGACGGCACATGGCTGTCTAAAGCTGTGGTACGTGACATTATTAGCAGTGCAGTCCATATCCTGCACATACTGGCAACCCCTGCCACAAATAAGTATGCTATGATTTATGGCTGGATTTTACTAATGATGCCACTTTTCTTAGACGCCAGTCGGTCCAAGCTAAAATTGCTTATAAATAATATTAATTCTTATATCACAAAGCTGCAGATGCTGCCAATGTATTGATGATACCAGCTCGATTAGCATAAAATCATTAGTGCGAACACACACACGCGAGCACGCACACCCACTCACATTCGCATACACACACACATTGACAAGGAAAAACTTTTACAATTTTAACTAAACTTGTAGATTCTTGTAGAACAATAACAATTGAGACATCTGTTTATTGCACTTTTCTACTTTTTCTACTTTTTCCACATTTCCCTCATGCCTGTATGGGTGGGCATTGAAGGGAAACCAGTGACGGTGGCTGCCTATCATTTGTCACATGCCAAGAGAGCAATAAAACGTTACGGAAAGCAAACATTGCCGGCTGTGTGAATCACCATGGCTTTTGTGACGACATCAACACATGCTGTCGTCCTCTAAGAATAGAAGTGGGAGTGAGACGGTAGTAAGACAGAGAGGGAGAGAGAGGGTGTGCATAATATTTTGTTTAAGATTATCTGTCGTTGGGGGCGCTCAACTCGCATTTGTTAAACTCATTGGCATGTCGCCAAAAATGTCGACGCCATATCCAAAAGCCGCGTTGCCCATTTGATTATATTAGTCATGCTTACAAAAAAAGCCATATGACGCTCGGGCAACCAGTTAAGCCACCTAACCAGCCTCAATCAAAACCCAAACTCAAGCCCAAAACTACCCAAGTTGAAAGCTAGAACACAAACACAAAGCAACCTTAGCTTTTACTATACACAACGTCAGTCGTCCCTTATTTTATGAAACTACAACGAAAATTTCCCACTCCATGGACACGAGGGGCTGTCCAAAGGGTAAGAAGTTTGGCAAGCGGAACGGCGCAGATAGCGGCAGGCCGAAACAAAAAGCTTTTCATTCATCAAAAACAAACGAGCGAGCAACGGGGGGGAGAAGTACAAGGAGTGGAAGGTGTGCGTATGTGTATGGTAGTCAGTGTAGAGTCTGCGCTGCGCAAAAAAAAATATCAAGAACTCTGTGCTATTTTTCGCCCATTTTATCGGTGCACGACTATTTTGGACAGCCTTCCCCACGTTACCACATGGCAAACAGTTAACTTGACGAAGCTTCTCTCTTTCTCATTCTTGCTGTTGCTCTGACTCTTTCTCTTTCTGTCTCCGTCTTCGTCCCGTCGGTCTCCGTCTCCATCGATGTTTCTATTTCTATTTCGGTTCTGCTTTTATTCCTCTGACTGTCTTCAATTGGCGTTGTGGATTCATTCATGAAATTTGACAGTCTGACGTAGGGAAACAAACAAAGCCATTAAGCATTTTATTTTAATTGGCTTGACGTTTGGCTATTTTTAGTCATCGACAGCACAAGGTTCAATTTGCAACCTTTGAAATGCCATTGTTGTTTAATCTTTAGCTCGTTAAAAGAAAATTATATAAACTTTAGAAATAAAAGACAGTAATACAAGAGTTTTAGAATTTTGTTATGTAATTTTTGGGTTTTCATTATCTCGAATGAATGAATTTACTAATAATAATTTGTAAAAATTTAAAAGATCTTCAGATTTGCTCATTGTTTGTCTTTACATTGCTCCCTTTCAACCTACTCTTTCCCTCTCTCCCGCTCTTTGTCTCTCACTCTCTCTCTCCGTCACTCTCCCGCTCTTTCTCTGTCTCTCTTTGTGGAGTTCTTTCTCTGTCTGACAACAGCTGTAGGTTGAAGCTTTCGTCAAGTTATAGGGAAAAGCTCTGTCGAATGCAATCCACATGGTAACAACATCCTTGAACAAAAGGATATGCGCGTGCTTTTGTGGCCAGTACGCGACGTTAACTCATGGAATACACACGCGGCAGCGGCAAACGGAACGCGCACGTAACCAATACACACACAGAAATATACAGTCCCATACATACACACACAGACACGCTGAAACAGTTACACGTTGTATGTATAAAATAAAAAATAAAAAATAAAGCGCCAATTGCCAGTGGCCTAGAATTGAAACGAGAATCGAAAAATATAAATTGCAATTAATTTATACAAAAGAAAAACAAATGCGACCAGATGATGGTTAAAAAGTGCAAGTGAAAAGTGCCTATAAAAAGAAGAAGAAGAAGCAGAAAATCACACACAAACACACACACACGCGCACACGCAAAACAACACACGCACACACAAAGAAGAGAACGTCATATGCCAGAGGCAGTCTGTCGTTTGGCAGGCACATTGACAGCAACAGCAACAAAGGAAGCACAAGGAGCAGCAGTAGCAGTAGCAGTAGCAGCAGCAGCAGCAGCAGCAGCAGCAGCAGTAGAAACAGGAGCGAACAACGACAGTGAAAAGCATTTTGTGTATCCTATTTTGTGTGTGAGCGAGCGCGTGTCCATGTCCGTGTCCCTGTCCGTGTCCTTTGACACAGCAGTAGCAGCGAGCAGTGGCAACTACAGCAACGGCAACAACAATTACGGCGTGTAGTTGCTATAATGATAGATTTCAAAACAAAATTGAGCAAATTATCATCGTATAGAACGTGCCCCGGTTGGAAAATCTAAAAATAACACACTCATACGCACAAACTCGGAACGCCAATTCATAGAGCCAGAGCCAGCGTCAAAATAGGGCAACAGAAACGGAATCGGAATCGGAATTGGTGTCGGAATCGCAAACGGTATCTCTGTCGTTATTGGTCTCCAGCCAAATCCGACAACGAACTGAACCAACTGACTTTAAATTATGCATGTACATTGATTTTTTGACGCATCGACTTCGCCGCCGTCGTCGTTTCGTTGTCAATTTCGGTTTGCTACCCAACGCCGTCAACCTCAACATTATCACAACAACAACAACACAACAGCAACAACATTAACAATAACGAGAAGAGCTCCTGCCTATTGGCAATCTCGTAAAAACATTTCTCGCCCTGCGTTCTGCCCGCATCGTATGTTATCAGCGGAACTGACGTCGACGGCGTTGTTGAATGCGAGTTATCAGCGCACCAACGGCCTAACAAAAGGTAAGAAATACATTCACACACATGAGCATACTCCAACACATGCACATAAGCTATAAAATATTATGCGATGGGGCGTATGTGTAATATTTGTAGGCAAATTGCAAAAAGTATACGTAGATATTGGAGTTTGTTGCCGATATCAATGAATGTCTATTATACAACTGAAAGGAGCAGTCAACACACGCGACAGCAACTCAATCATTGGTCAGCAGCTTTTCTATGTAAATAAATCTAAGAACTTTGCTATAAAGTACGAACATTTCTGTAACTAATTTCTGGGGGAAATTGTTGCTTGAATGATTAATTACACTGTTATTGTTAGATTATTGCCATGCTCGGTTAACTTTCAGCAAGGAATTTAAATAAATCGATACTAAAATAATTCTTTTTATTTTAAGACTTAAAGTAACGTTATTTATTATATTTTATTTTACTTTATTTGACACATATTTATTTAAAGGATTCCCAACTTCATTGAGTAATTATTGTAAGTTTAACAAGCTTCTTTTCCAAGCTGCTGTTTGAGCAAGGTCAGCATATTTAATTAAAATGTCGTAAAATTCATTTATAGCTCATTTGCCACGCTTATTAACACCAGCACATGCACTCATTAACACCCATTCACACACTCACACACACAGTCGCTTCCATAGTTATCTCCTCCCACTCAATGCAGTTGCTGCGTCATTGTTGCCATTATATTTGCTTTTAATCTGATTTCAATTATAATTGCATTTTACAGCGCTAATGCCATTTGGCGTCCGTTCACTCGCAGGCAATTGCCGCTCTCTTCCAGCCCCCTCTCTCCATCTTGCTGTCTTCCTCTCAGCCAAGTTTTAGTCGAGTTGTTTTTTGCCTCGTTTAATGCAATTTACTGACAAGTTCTTAGAAGCTCAGGCGCAGCAACAATTGCAGCGGTAATAGTAACTGCTAACGGGTAGCGGGTAACGAGTAACTGCTGACTGCTGACTGGTAACGGGTAACTGTTACCGGAAATACAGTTATAAAATGTCAACAACAATGCAAACTCATGCCATGCACTTTTACATTTCCGGTATGCAAGTTGCCCAATGACGGCGTTGACAAGAATTTTCCATATGCACGTGTGCTTGTGTGCGTGTACAAGTGTGTGTGTGTGTGTGTGTGTGTGTATCCTCTGCTGACGTTGCTGTAACCATTTTACGACTTGATGTCATGCATTCGGCACCAACAACAACAACAATTCAAACCACAAACACCCACACATGCAATGGAGTGTAATTTTTGAGTTTATGGTTCGTATTAAGGCAACCAAATTGCATTAATTATACAAATTGTTGGCACGTTATAAATAACCGTGCAGTTTGCATACGAGTATCGTATTGTTTACCAATGCAAACGCTTTTCCCGTTTTCCCTCTTTCACTTTCTCCTTTGAGAATCGAGTTTATGGACTTTAAATGAAACGCTCTTGTGTTTGCCAATAAAAGTTGATTTGCCATGCATGGAATTATTGTTTTATTACTAAAAGCGTTTTATTAGACCGTATGTTATATAAATGTATGTGGAATTGGTTTGTTTCTTTTAAGGGATTGTATAATTTATAATGTGTGTTATTAGCAGTTGTTGGAATAAAGAAAAGCAAGTACAATCGGGTTGAAAAACTTCTGAATGAATTTCTTTAATTGTTTTTTAGGATTGTTGTTTAATAGTTAGTATTTTAAAGGCAAGAATTAATGATTAAAAGTTAGTTCAATTGGTTTTTGAATTTATTACAGAAAAACATCTGCAATTGAAGATGTTTCAAGAGACTTTTACAAATAGTTTCCATAGTAAGATTAAGAGAATAACTTCAAAATAAAAACACAACTATTCTTAGCAGATATCTACAAAATGTCATGTAAGAAACTGCCATTCATTTCCTATTTCCATTTCTTTTTTACTTGCAGATGAAGCTTGTCTGTCAACGACATTTGAAAAGTACAGAACAACAACAACAACATCAACAGCAGCAGCAGCAATGACCAAACAATTGACAACAACAAATGCAACAAATGCTGCGTCTAGCATAGCACAAACGGCGAATTTGGCGCCCACGGTTATATCACCCACAACACAAGGCGCAACAACAACAATAGTTGCAACAACTGCAACAACAACAATAGGAGAAGTTGCTTTGACTGCAACAGCAGCGGAGACAACAAACACACTGCAATCACAAAAGCAATCCACAACAAAGGCCATTAATGGCACAGAAGCAGGAGCAATTACAGCGATAGCAACAACAGCAGCGACACCAACAACAACAACAACATCAACATCTAGCGATGCCAGCGGACGTTCAGCAGCTTTGGAACGTGCCTATGTGCACGATGTCTACGAGCACTGCGAGGAACCCACGCGACCAGTGCGTCCGAGGGTGGCACAGTTTCTGGGCAATCTGGAGCCTGGCTCGGTCGTCTGTGATGTGGGCTGCGGCAGTGGGCGTTACCTAACACAGTGTAATCCCGCTATATGCACCATTGGCATAGATCGTTGCTATCGGCTTAGCAAGGAAGCCCATGAGAAGGGTGGTGAGGTGAGTGGGATTGGGATTGTGATTTGGAGTGTGAATGTCATGAGCACTATGAAAATTGTAATTTATGTCAGCAAATTACTCACACGGTCCAGGTGTGTCAGTGTATGTGTGTGTGTGTGCCACTTCTTGGCAATTGTTGACTGCTTTTTACCCCTCTCTCGTTCACTCCCTTTCTCTTGCTCTTTCTTCCTCCTACTTTACTTTACTGCATAACTTGGCCCACACAATTGACCCATTTTGCCTGAATGAGCAAACACAGTTGCCGCATTCAAATATTAGCCCGAGTCCAGTGGCTCAAAGTGGCCCCCACTCGTTGCTCCATGTTGGCCCAGTTGCCATTATTGCAACGCATAAATTATGCTTATCATTTGAAATTATTTGCACATGTTCTTTGCTGGCAATTGCCAGCGTTGAGCTTTAATGTTCACATAATTGCAATGGCCAACAATGGAGTCATAAAATGAACAGAGTTTAGATCATTAGAGACGAACTGTAATTAACTGCAGCAGTTTCTGCAGCTAAATCGATGCACAATTCCACTGTGAATTAGTGCAGCTGATAATTTGTAATAAATGATTTCATTTCTTACATAAATAAATGTCTCAGAATCCAACTTTTAATCTTGTATTTTGTAAGATATCTAGAAATCTAGCAATTTATAGTCGGCACTGAAATGGGTCAGCAGAGAAATAATAGTATTTGTGTAACTATTTCTTAGAATTCGCAAATATATTTCTTGGGAAAGTTTCCATGCGTTTTTATTGTTGTAGACACATCCTATAATTTGTAGCCGAGTAAGTCGTTGGTTAAGTAATATGCATTATATTCGTTTTTAGTGTGTGTGGGTGTGTGTGTGTGTGTGTGTGTGCCCACAACATTTCCCTTTTATATTTATTGCTGCAAACAATAAATTTTGCCACCCACAGTGCCCACAGAGGTATGCAATACATTTTGCAATAATCTATTACAGACGCTCCGCTTCGCTTCGTTTCGTTTCGTTTCGCTTTGCCTATTTATGGTGCCATTTCCAGTCAAGAAATGCCATTTTCCAAGAAATGCATAGTTTTCCCTAAGTTTATCGCCCATTTTCCACTTTTCCTTTTAGACCCCTTTGAGGCTCTGTTGCAGGCATTTTTCGCATTTAAATTGCATTTACAGCTGACATTGCGTGGGATTGAACTTCGCATGTAATAATGATGGCGAGTACGTAGCGGGGACACGCAGACTTAGTTGGTTTTAGCGGCAGAGTTGTCAGGGTTACAAAGCTGGTTATACGACACACGCTGCAAAGTGCTTTCATTTATTTAATAACCAGCCCCATTATCATTATCTTGACTGGACAGCAACGCAATGTGTCTATGATTGCCTGATTGTTACAATTGCCAAGTCCTTGACATTTTAATGCCGTACATTAATAACAATTACTTGCATTTTATTTGCAATTTAGTTATTATTATTGACAACTAATCGACCACAACAGAAACCATTTAATTTCTTTCTTTTAAATTTCCATAAAGATATTTTTTATTGGCAAATTAAAGACTGAGTTTTGAGCACATTTATGCCACTCAAAGTTTCCTTCCATTTGGGCAAATTTATTCAATTGAATGCCTTCCAAAAGTATGTCAAATTTAACTTTATTTAATCCGGATGACATGCAATATATGTTCGCTTACATTAAGTAAACTGGAATGCATAAAATGCATTAAAGTCGAAACGCACAAGTGAGTCACGTGACTTGAAAGCAAATGCAGTTTCCTCTGCGCCATGTGGCAAGAACACAACAAAAGCCCAGCAACAGCAACAAAACATGTATGTAGAATGCATAAAACAGCTTTGTGGAGAAACCAATTTAAGTTTGCTTCAACTGTATCTGTTTGTTGGAAACTTTCAGTTTGCTGGCTGACAACTTTGATTTCTCAACTCGTGCATGGCCTGATTTACTATAATTTTGTAAAGCAATAAACTGCCAAATGGGGCAGGCTATGCAGTAGGCATTAAGCTGGCCGCAAAACCAAATAACATACTGCACACAAATTGCTTTTGATTCGTTATTGTTTTTGTTTGCCTTCTGGCCCAAAACGCCCATAAATAAAAGTGAAGCATACAGAATAGACAAGGAAATGCTCTGCATGAGGCATGCTTTCGTTTGGTACTTTATTTCGTGACAGATGAGTGCCTTTTACCTGAAAAACTTTTGCCTTAATTTTGCATTTGTTTCTGGTTCGCTTAAGCGGCATTTAAATAAGCTGCGGCCCAAGAAGGCCAACACAAAAGTGCAAACATAAGTGCACACTTTGCATAAGAATATTCTGTATTTTCTGTTTGGTTTTGTTTCCCTACTTTTCTGTGCTCTTTCTGCACTCAGTTTGCCTTTGCGCTGCTTTGGTCTCATTAGTGCGCAACGTGGCGTATGCGTAACATGTT
This sequence comes from Drosophila nigrodunni, assembly GCA_020829145.1. Lineage (NCBI taxonomy): Eukaryota > Metazoa > Arthropoda > Insecta > Diptera > Drosophilidae > Drosophila > Drosophila nigrodunni. The sequence continues at coordinate 13,123,061 of JACVCZ010000001.1, forward strand.
TCACCTGACACTGGCAGCGACAACGCAGCTTGCATTGAAAATCTGTCAACATGCATTTACTAAAGCGTAATGTGACCGACCAGTGTGACATTACACACCCGTAAACCCCCAACCAAATGTGCGTAACTCCCTCACTCTCTATGAGTATAAATGTGTGTGTGTGTGTGTTTGAAAAATGCCAACTGCTATAAATACAATTTGTAAAGAGCATTGAAAAATGTTTGCATGTGCATTCATGCCATTAAAACATGTGTTCAAAAACAAACAAATGTATAAGAAAACAGACAACTTGAATGCTTTTTGAATAAAGAGTACCCAAAAGCGAAAGCGATGCATTTTTTCAGCTCCCTTTTATAGGAATGCAAACACACACATATTGAAAAGGACAGCACAGTATTTTTATGACCTGGTTTTAGCTTTATTCTACTTATATTTTAAAGAGTCAGCCAATTTCAAAGCCATGCATTTATATACAATTTATGGGAAATATAATTTGCTCATGGCGAAAACAGCCACAGAAACGGAATGCAATTCCGAGTTCTGTAAACTAAACAGAATTTAATTTTGTTTTTTAAGAGTTGCTTGTTTATTAAGGGTAAGCCCTAAAGACCTGCAGCTGCAACTGTCAGCTCTGAGTTCAAACACTTATCCTAAATGATATTTTATGGTGGAAAGCGTTCTTGTTGCTGGTTCTGTTGCATAGGCTCTTTGGCTGACACTTGCAAGCATCTGGACAGCTGCAAGATAATATAAGAGAGAAAAGGATTGGGACATAGCAAAGAGGGAGAAAGAAAAAGAATTTTCTTCCTTCTTTTTTGGCGGGTCAAGGCTGTTTTTTTTTTCTTTCCTGCAAGCACACACACAAGAACATTTGCAGAGCAATATGCTAGCTGCGTTTTTGCAACGTACAAATTATATTTGTGGAACGTGTAAAAACGTAGCAAAATACATTTTTCAAATCATTGTAAGGATACAATGCACTTTAAGAGCAGCGTAGCACCCAAGGGTGCTTTATTAGCTGTCATGAAATGCAATTGATAGTCGCTTATGTTAGAGTTTAAAATAAAATATGAACTATTGTGTTAAAGATATGGGAGAACGTGTGATATGAACTAAACATTATATTCCAATTTGCCTGCTTCGAAAAAGACTTTTGTTTATTTTCTTTTCGTGTGGCTCAATTGAAACTATTAGCGCTGGCCGTGACATGGAAATGAATATAAATGACGTACATGTAACAGCAAAACAAACAATGACAGTGTTGTGTAAGGTCAGTTTGCTGGCCCCGTGTTAAAACACGACAAAAAAAAAATAGAGAAAGAAACCGTCAACAACTTTATTCAAAACAAGAGCTCAGCAACTCAGCAGCTCAACTATCAGTATGTACAAAATGTGTGGCAAATTGAGTAAACCAACTGCCAATTTTCATCAGACGAGCGCGTTAACCAAATACCAAATGGTTGCTGCCATCAACGGCAAGTCCTTAAGCTTGGCCAGCTCCCCGCCCCTCCCCCAAACGAACTGCCAACACTCTGTGCCCTATTTATTTGACACACGCCCAGAAGTATGCTATGGAAATTGAATTAATTTTCAATTTGAAAAGCATTTAATGTTGCATTACATTGAGTGCTTTCTGAACGGATAACCATACATTATATCGTGTAACTATATTAAAAAACAGCAATTAAAAGTAATTCGCTTATTGAATTCAATAATGTGCACCAAAAGAGCTGTGGTTGTACCAAAACAAAAAACACATTTTTACTTTATTGATTTAATTTGTCCAATGATTTAACTTTAATGGCCATTTCGAAGCTTTTCACACAAAATACCATAAAAGTTATATTATTAGTTTGTGTAACTTGTACAAAAATAGCCAAAAATCAATAGTTTGAAGACCCCATAGTTATTAATTGGTTTACGCTGCCAGGTCAAGTTAAACTGGATTTTCCTTACAAAAAACTAAAAGAGCAAGGACAAAGCAAATTTTTACAGCTTTAGATAGCCGAAAGTGTAGTTTTAGTTAAAGTAGACATTAAAACTTGTGACGTCAGTTTAATCTGTACAATGAATTACTCAATTTAATACAGTTATTTGCTTATGCTTGAAGTTAACGTTCCACTCGTTGAGCTTTCGCCATGAGTATTAACAAAAACGACGGAATAAAATTACAAGAGCAGCGCTAGAATTTCATTGTTAGGTTACTTAATCATGACTTTAACCCAAAGTTTTCTGCAGCTTGCACAATTTTTATTGCATACTTTGCGGGTTGTTCTCGCCGTTGTCTGAGGGAGAGTTGAAGAGTGTTGAAATAGGGGAAGTTGCTTGACTTAAGGGATCTGCAGCGCCAGCAGTGCAAGATTGTGCGTGGGCTGTGGACTCTGAAAGTCGTTCTCTTTTATTTGATGTGGGTTATTTAATTGGCTGGTGGCTCTATGTAGTTGCAGTCTACCATAGTGTGTAGTCATATTTCCCCAGCTATTTACTTAATAAATAATCATGGTGTACTCTTTGGCCCACAGGTGGCGCTGTGTGACAATCTGGAGCTGCCGTTTCGTGATGATAGCTTTGATGCGGTCCTCTCGCTGGCTGTGGTGCATCATTTTGCCACAACCGAGAGACGTGTCCGGGCACTGAGGGAACTGGCGCGAATCCTTCGCATTGGTGGCCGTGTGGTTATCACTGTTTGGGCACTGGAGCAGCGACACCGACGCTTTGAGTCACAGGATGTGCTCATACCCTGGCAGCCGCCCAAAAACCGCAGCTACTCCTACTCGTACTCCGATGAGGAGGACGATGACAACTTTTTGCCCCCTTACCATGCGTATACGGAGGAGTCGACCAACTCCAGTCGCTCGGCGGGTGACGGAGACAGTTCTAGCCTGAGCTCATCCTCCCCGGGCGAGTCCTGCTACAGTTTTGTGCGTCGTGCCATACAAGTGAGTTCAAGTTGTAATAAAATTGATATTATGTTTTAATATTTTCCTTTTCTTTTGCAGAAACTTGCTGGCGGCCGTCGACATGCTTGGTTCCTGGACTCGTGGACATCGAAGGACACGAGAAACAACAGTAGTTTGGACTACGAGGATGCCAAGGATCTGCCCATAGAGTTGCGACGCCTTGAAGACTTTGAAGACTTTCCCGATCCGCCGCTCTCCGCCGGCCTAAAATCCCGCAGCCTGGGCAGCATTCTGCAGACACCGCCACGTCAAATTGTACGCTCGCGCTCCAGCGTGCCCAGTCTAGGCGATCCACTGGTGCCCTGCGAGACCAAGGCCAGCGCTACAGCTGCCCTGCTCCACAACGCTGCCGATACACAACTGCATTCACCCACGAGTGCGGGCAGTGCGGGCAGCACGCTCAATCGTCGGCCCAAGCTCATCAAGCAGAAGCAATCGCTTTGCGAGGACGACATCAGTCAGCATCTGGATGATCCAAGCGTCTCCGAAGCTAATGCCAATGCCAACGCCTTTCACCTGCTCAGCAGCTACAATAGCGCCAGCGGCGGAGTCACCAGTAGTCTCTATACCCGAACTGGCTGCTATGCGTCCAATTTTCATCAACACGCCTCCTCGACGGCCTCGCCTCCAACGGGGACTGAAGCTACTCCAGCTCCTGCTGCTCCTACTGCGGGTGGGCCTAGCTTTCTGCGCAAACAGAGCTCCTTGAATGAGGAGCTGATGGCTGGGAATCGACTGCGGGAGAACGAGCGAGTGAGGAAACGTATACAGAAGCAAACATCGCTGAATGAAGCGTTTCTCTGTCGCTCGGCGCTGTTCTCCAAGCGGCTGCAGATGATACGCGAAGGCTTCACGACGAAGATCAAGAGCTCCACGGGCAGTCTGGAGCGTGTGACCAAAACTGGCATTAACAAGCTCATGCAGAACATTAAGAGCACTCCCACGACTCAGGCGCAATCCTCGACGGGTGCTGATCAGACACAGCAGCAGCAGCAGTCGAACAATAACAATAGACAACAGATGACATCTCCTGCGACACACACACACACGCACCATCATCAACACCATCACCATCATCTGACAAACAATGCTGGTAACCTGTTTCCAGCACATCTGCTGCTCTCCGGCGCCTCCACCGGCCCCGTGAGCTACTGCAGCGGCGTGGACTGCAGCGCCGAGAGCATCTGCCACTGCAGCACCTACCAGCAGGAGTGTGTGGCCTGTGCGGACAGCGAGCAGGCCAAGGCACGGCGCAGCTCGCGGGAATCCGGCTCAGACTCCTCCAAGGACAGCAGCCTGCAGTCGGACACGAGCATTGAGTCGGAGGATAGCTTCGCATCGGTTATATTCATACCGAAGCCGGAGCAGCATCAACAGCAGCTCAACTACCAGCAGCAACATCAGCACTCCAATTCGAGTTCCACAAACTCCAGTTCCAGCAATGGAGCAACAGCGACCATAACGACGACAACTACAATAGCTGCCACGCCCAACAGCCATGCAGCGCGTGTGCCGCCCACAAGCTCAGTGCCAACCTCGCCGCTCGTCATGCCCTGTCCCCCCACGCCTGCCCATTCCCCGGCCGCCATACTGGGCACGGTCACATCACCGCCACAGTCCACAGCAGCTGTAACAGCAGCAATGGCCATGCTAACGCCAGCTGCAAAGCCCGCTCGCTTCAGCTTTGATGAGGCCCACATCAAGGAGCAGCAGCAACAGCAGAAGCAGCCAGAGACGGTAACAACAGTAGCAGCAGTGACAGTGCCAGCAGCAACAGCGACTGCAACAACAATAGCAGCCACAGCCGCCACAGTTCCCGCAACAACCACACACAAGATCACCCGGCAAACGATTAGGGACTTACCCCCCATACCCAAGTTTCGCAAGCAGCAATCCCTGCAGCTGCAGCGGCCCAGTTTTCCGATTGTGCGGCGTGCCTCGGGATCTGGTATGGCGGGCAGCAGCAGCTCTAAGCTGCTTTCGTTGGAACTGTTCAATCCGGCCACCGATGATCTGGACAGTGATTCCAGCGAACCCTCCTCGCCAGACTCCATAGACAGTGTGATCAGTGCTCCACGCTCTGCACAGCTGCTGTCGGCGCTGGGAACGGGAACGGCCACAGGCACCGGCAAGTCCAGCGATGAGTCGGACACAACGCTGGCCCAGTTCATGGACAGCAATCGGCAGCAGTCGGAGTACCACAACGGGGAGATGCAGATCAACAATTCTACGCCCAATACCAGTGATATTATACTTAATGCGGACAGCGCTCCTTTGTTGCCGGAGAAGCGGGAGCCTGGACATGTGCACGGTCCACAGCCGCAGGATTGCAGTGAGTTTGCCGAGCAATTAGCTGCACAGTTGCAACGCGAACTGGACGACAAGTGCAACCGGGTGGAATGCCGCAGTCTGGACGGCATTGGTGACATTGGAGAGTTTCTCAGCGGTGGCAAGAAACGCTCGAATGGCGACTGGAGTGCGCTGCGTGATGAACTTCGCGAGCGTCGTCTCATGCTAGCCAATCTGTCCACACAGCCCAGTTTACAGCAGTCGCCCGTCTCGTCGTCCACCTCCTCGCTGTCCTCGCAGACAAGGAGCTTTACCATACACGAGGAGCAGGAGGGCGAGGAGGAGGAGGATCAGGAAAACGAACATAGCTACTCGCTGGGCATCTACGAGCACTGCAAGTTCTCCAAGTTCAACTACAAGCGACATCGGCACTACAACCTCAATCCGGAGACCGCTTATCTGCTGGAGGATGATGGGGACAGCGATGTGCGGGATTATGACTATCGTAAGTAAATTTGGAATGAATTGATCGTTTAAAATGCACGTAGGAGTAGCATAGGAAAATGTCTAGTAGATACAGGGTCTTTTTAAGTCAGATCGTTTAAATATGACAGTTTTTAAGGACTGTATACTTGACTAATGAGATCCATTTCATATTCCAGGCATACCCGAGGAGGATGAGGATGCCGAGGCGTTGGAGGCGCGCGGCGGTGACCAGCTGGGCGAGGGCATGCACGAATATGGACAAAGGCGACGCAATTTCAGCACGATCAAGTCAGTGACATCCAGTGCCTCAAGCTCCACGGACACAGGATCGGCAACATCGCCACAGCAGCAGCAACAGCAACAAGCGCAGCAGACGCACCAGTCGCTGCAACAACAACGCACCTCTGTGGAGTCACTGGAGCGTTCGCACAGCTCAACCACCTCGCTAGATAGTCCCTCGCAGGGTGGTGGAGCCACCACGCACCACCGCTACTATCATGTGTTCCGCGAGGGCGAATTGGATGCACTGATCAATCATCATGTGGCAAGTTTGCATATCGTTAGCTCCTACTATGAGCGAGCTAGTTGGTGTGTTGTGGCCGAGAAGGTGCAAGTGTGGACGATTTAAGTTAAGAACATTTACAAAATACTACAAGTTTAAGAAAATTATACATTATATATATATATATATTGAAAAAAAACATGAAATTGGACAAAACCCAATAAGTCTCTGAAGCCCCCAAAGGAATTGTTAAATTTAGTCTTTATTACTAGTTGGAGAGAAGTTGAAGAAGGAGAAGAAAACGCGAAAATTCTAGCACTACATTTAAGTATTCGTAACGGACTCTTGCTTAGGGTTGCCAGGCCTGCTCAACGGCAGGGCTGCCGCACTGCATTGAAATTCAATTTCAAGTAACCCATTTAGTTTTTAAGCGCAAATCGACAACGCAAACGAAACAACGCAAATAATTACAAACAATTTAATCAAATCTATTTACAACGACTATCATCATTGATTTAGATCAGCTTTTCATAATTTGATTTCATTTAATTTGGATTTAAATTTATTTTTGTATTTATTGCCCATAAATACGTCCATTCGCAACGTAACATACAAATAAACAAAATAATAATACGGTTATAGGAAACATATTTAAGAAGTTGAAATAAAAAATGCTTTAACCAAAATAAAATAAATAGAAAATGCAAAAACCACATCTAAACAACTATAATATACAAAAAGCTTTATACAGAAAACACAACAAAAACCAAAATCTTTATGCTCTTGAGACCCAAAACGTCATTTTTCTAAATACATAAGCCCGAAACATATTTATAACGCAAAATAAAATCAATACGTAAGTTTTTGAATATCAATAACTGCATTTAAAACGATATTTGCAAAACTATACAAACTTTTCAGCGCAAGAGTAATCAAAAGAGAAATTTTGCATAAACATGTGTAAATTTTGCATACCGATTTCCATGCTCACAACAATAATTGTATAACAATTTCAATACTTTTTTGTAATATTCATGAGTCGATATTTTATATTGCACTTATTAATTTCCCTTATAAGTAAAGTAAACAAAACACTTCCCAAATGGCCAACAAATGCAAAACACCAGAAACACAACTAAACATATTTCTATGTTAACAATAATTTTTTTTCACCTAAGGCGATGTTATTTCAAAAATAACGAATCTTTTCAATAAATATATTGCGACTGTACATGTGTTTTTAGATAGCTAAACTAAACTTTATACCGTACAATATTAGAAAATGAAAAAGTTATAATGATATAAATATAAAGGCAACTTGGAAACACTATGGAATCATTTATAACTACGTATATACGCTCGACATGCTGAATATGTATTTACGAAATGTTATATATAATTAGTATTATGTAACTTGAAAATACGTATTATGTATTTGCACAACCCACACAGAGATTGACACAACAGCTGCAACAAGTAACATACACTACCAGACAAATTCAATAACTTCAAAATGAAAAAAAAAAAAACAACAACATTTGTTATGCATAAAAGAAACATTAAATAAACTACAAATACCAATACCAAACTTACAAATTATATTTGAATCTTGTTTAGACTTGGCGGTAAAATGGGCAGCACTTGTGTGATGGGTAGCACTTTGTTGGTTTATATCGATGCTGTCTGAAAATATCGATTGCCATGTATATATCGATTGATTGCATGGAATTCAATAGTTCACTTAAATAGTTCAAATAAACTAAGCCCTAATCCAACTCCTCAAATTTATTGTTTACGTTATACAAAATAATTAAATAACGAATTTTGGACTTTAAAAACCAATAAACACGCTGATTGAAAATTTAGCAGTGGTAAAACTTGTATTTAATTAAGCGTAAATTCAATAGGTATCAAAGTGAAAAAATAGTTGAAAGAATATAATTTTCAGTACAATATTTGGAATCGTTATATATTTCATTTTTAATTTTTACTTAAGCTTTTTAGGGGAATGGATCATTGATTTACTTATATATTTATAGATGTTACAAATATACGGTACATTTTGCATTTATTCGTTTGTAAGAATTAAAATCGATGAATCCAGATTTTGAAATACATCGATTCAAACATTGAATTTAGTTCCAGCTCTATTTTTAAATAGTTACAGGCGAAGAGGTTACACCTTGCGCAGGCTAGAAATTGACGTCATGTATGCAATGTTTAACGTTCGTGCAGTTAAGAAAAAGCCTTTAAAAACAAAAAAGTTTTTCTTGATAAAATCGTGTTGTTCTCTTACTTGTAAAATATAGACAGTGGGACTTATGTGGCGATTCATACAAGTCACCCACAGACAATGCGAGAAATGTGACGTCATGCGCGGTGAGAGCCAATTGGTTAATTTTTTTGCGTAAATTCTGCACCTTCTAAGCGTTCTTCATTCACGCACACACACACGGAACCTCAGCCATCGTTTTGGCAGCAACATTACAGAACTCCGCAGTTTTTTATTAAAATGCAGTGAAGAAAACGCTTAATTAATCTTAAATAACTGCACAATGGCTACACAAAAGCCTGGAGAATGGGCGACTGGTCTGCTGGCCAGATTTGAAGACCAGGTAAATGTTTTACAGCACTTTCAATATGTTGCGTCGTGTTGCTTTGCGTAAAGTGAAAAAATGTACCTGCTGCTGGTGTTGTTTTGGTGTGGGTGCTGGTGTAAAGGGGGGTTTGGTGGCTGTGGGGCCGGCGACAGCTTCATGAATGAATTGAATGGCTGTCTCTCATGATATACCGATGCGCGCATACCCTCGTAGTAGTTTTTATTGACATATTTCGTGGTGTTTACAATTTTCTACAACGCATTTATTGGTTTTGATATATCTATTTTAGGGATACAAACTAATATATTAATTCTTTCTATAAAATTGAATACAAACTTATTAATGAATGAATTTTCCACAGTTGCCAAACAAAATCGGAGCGTATGGAACACAGGCACGCATGAGCCAGGACCAATTGGTGGCGTGCCTCATACACATCTCCCGATACCGTTTCTCACTGGTTATTTCCGGTTTGACAAAGATGTTGCAGCGTGTCAACGAGGCCGTAAGTAGTTTTAATGAGCATTAATTGAAAATTAAAAAATGCAATAATATGCATTTACCAGGCACTGCAAAATCGACATGAGCCGGAGCGTTGTTACTTCGAATCGCTGGTCATCATACTGACCACTCTAGAGCGCTGTTTAACCAATCAAACCAAGGACACGGCACGCTTTGAGGAGGCAATGAATGTGAAGCTCTTGCTTCGCGAAATTTCGCAATTTGTGGATGTGCAAAGCGACAACAATCCAAATGCAGCCCAATTAAAAGCCCTGGCCTCGAAAGTGCTCTTCGCGCTCTCCCAGAATCATTTCTCTGCTGTATTTAATCGCATCTCGGCTCGAATACAGGAGCTAACATCTTGCTCAGAGGAAAATCCCGACTACAACGATATAGAATTGATACAACACATTGATATGGACATGATAAAGCTGACCAAATTGTTGCAGGGTAAGAATACAAACTGAAATTACATGGAATTTAACTCACATCATGTTTCCTTTGCAGAGACCATTACCAAATTCCGATCAAAGCGCGCTCCTCCGCTCATTCTGCTCTACTCGCTAGAGAAAGCCATTTGGAACTGGATTGAATATCATCCACAAGAGTTTCAGGACCTGCAGCGTGGCACAAATCGCGACATATCAACGTGAGTAGCTAAGAAACTACCTTAAAATATTCATACTGTAATACAATTACTTATAGTTGCTGGGAGCCACTACTGGATTTTGTGGAATACTTTAAAACAGAAAACAAGAAAAGCAAAACTTTGGTATGGCCACTGCAAATGTTATTGCTCATATTGAATCCTTCAAGCCTGGAGGCTACTGTCAACGAACTGCAGCAGTCGGAGAAGGAGAAGGAAAAAGAAAAGGTTCCCTCAAAGTCCACTCAGTCCACATCACGCGACAAAGACTTCTCGGCCAGACAGTTTATTGAGAGCATCAAGCGTGGATTGGGGCCACATTCGCCCTCAAAACAAGTAACGGAATCGTCAGCCATTGCATGCGTCAAATTGTGCAAGGCATCCACATATATTAACATCAATGATTCCAATAATGTGGTCTTTAAATTGGTACAATACTTTATCAACGATCTGAAGGCGCTGCTCTTCAATCCCGTGAAGCCTTTCTCTCGCGGACAAGGCTACAATTTCGCTGACATCGAACTAATGATTGACTGCTGGGTTTCGTGCTTTCGCATCAATCCGCACAACATTGAGGCCCTTAAGGTTTGCCTCAATCTCTCCTCACCGCAAGCCTATCACTTCGTAATCGTGTGTTCGCTGCTGCGGTGAGTTATAATTTCATAAACTTTTTGTATGTTTCTCATTTTGTTTTGAATATTTTTAATTTAATATAGATTGGCGCATATCTACGTAGACTTTCGGCTGCAAAACAAGAATCCTTTCCGCATTGTTAACCAGCCACGTCTTCCCTGGTGGCCACAAACCGATGTTGTGCACTATCGATCCGCTGAGCTGCGAGCTTTATTCACGGATACGCTCAATAAAGCAACACAGGGTTATATAGCACATACGCCGCTCCGTTATATTACTTCCCTAACGCTCAAGTCGAAGGACACACAAAAGGGTCTCACCCGCGCAGAGGAAGGGCCAGCTCACAAGATGCTCTTGCTGCTTCTTGTGCGACTCATACACGCCGATCCCACGCTGCTATTAAATGTAAGTAAAATCTTGTTTATATCTAAACTATCTTCACCGAACTTCCTTTTAACTTTGCAGACGCAGGGAAAAGTTGCACACGAGGTGCAGAGCTCTACGTTAGAACTTATAAATGGTTTAGTAAGTCTGGTACATCAAACGACTCTACCCGATGTGGCACAAGAGGCCATGGAGGCATTATTAGCTTTACATGCTCCCGAAAAAATTGAAGTTTGGAATCCTGAGGCACCAATTAATACATTCTGGGATGTCAGCTCACAGGTGCTGTTCTCCATCTCACAAAAGCTAATACAGCATCAAATAGCCAACTATACTGATGTGCTCAAATGGCTACGGGAAATACTTATTTGCCGGAATACATTTCTGCAACGGCACAAGGATTACGCACATGTTGGCAGCCAGATTGCCATATGCAAGCAGGCGCACATCAAAATGGAAGTGGTTTTCTTTATGTACCTTTGGAGTGTAGACTTGGATGCGGTGCTGACATCACTCTCCTGTTTTGGCCTGCTCTGCGAGGAAGCTGAGATCTGTTGCAGCTCTGATGAACTCACCGTGGGCTTTATCATGCCTAACTATCATATCTACCAGGAACTGGCACAACTCTCTTCATGTGAGCTTACAAAGATTTATTTATTGCGAATTTAATATTAAAATTATATTGTTATAGCTGCCACCGATACGCGTATCTGTTTCTTTGAGAACAGTCATGGCAATGTGCTTAGCCGCCTAACGTTACAGAAGCGAATCATGACACTGCTGCGTAAGATCGAGCACTGTGTGCACGGCGTCCAGCCAGCCTGGGAGGAGACTTTTCGTAACTGGGAAGTGTCAAGTAAAGTACTACAAACTTATCCTAAGCTAAAGACGGAAGATGCGCAAGCAGAAATGTTTCATCGAGGCATGGGCAAGCGACGGGCTAGTCACCAAAGCTCTGAGCATGATCTTGAGGAGCAAATCAATGAGTGGGCCAATATGACCTGGTTTCTTCTGGCTCTCGGCGGTGTTTGCCTGCAGAAACGCAACAATAGTCGGCAAATTTTATTGCAGCAATCTCAAAACAACTCGTCGGTAGCATCTTTAGCGCAGGCCTCTCTGTATTCAAGCTCGACTAGCTCTGGTCACGGCTCGCTGCATCCAAGCACAGTGTCTCTGTCCACCATACCCCCAGCTCCACCACAGGATGTGAGCTACTGCGCAGTGACACAGTACGTATAAGTATTTATAATAATTTAAAATAGTTGCTAACGTGTTTCACCTCCTTGTTCTACTTGCAGATTCATTGGCCAGCTGCTTCGACTTTTGGTGTGCAACAACGAAAAGATTGGCCAAAATATACAGAAGAATGTAAAGGAGTTGGTGGGCGAGGAAATGTCCACACAGCTGTATCCAATACTCTTCGATCAGATCAGAGCCATAGTGGAAAAGTTCTTTGATCAGCAAGGTCAGGTCAATGTGAATGTTACGGACATTAACACACAGTTCATCGAGCACACAATTTACATAATGAAATCCATACTGGATCCAAAGGCAAGCAAGGACCCTAACAATGATCAGCCATCGCCGTCGGAACATTTGGGCGTAACCAGCATTGAGGGCATGATGTTGGGCATTGTACGCTACGTGCGTCATTTGGATATGAATGTGTATGCCATTAGAATCAAAACGAAATTGTGCCAACTGGTGGAAGTGATGATGAAGCGCCGGGATGATTTGGCTTTTCGCCAAGAGATGAAATTCCGCAACAAGTTAGTCGAATATCTAACAGACTGGGTGATGGGAACCTCTCATCAAATAGCTCCGCCCAGCTCAGCAGATGCTTCCATATTGACCAACACATCACTGATCTTCCGTGATCTCGATCAGGCATGCATGGAGGCGGTGGCTGCTCTGTTACGTGGACTTCCACTGCAACCTGAGGAGTCGGATCGCGGCGATCTAATGGATGCAAAGAGCGCATTGTTTCTCAAATACTTTACGCTCTTTATGAATCTCCTCAATGATTGCATTGACAGCTCGGAGGCAGAAAAAGAGCTGAACAATACACCGCTGATGCCACCACGTCCACGCATGGCGGCAGGGAAACTCACAGCTCTGAGAAATGCTACCATACAAGCCATGTCAAATTTATTAGGCGCCAATATTGATTCTGGTTTAATGCACTCCATTGATCTTGGCTATAATCCCGATTTACAAACACGCGCCGCTTTCATGGAAGTTCTCACACAAATTCTACAACAGGGCACTGAATTTGACACGCTGGCTGAAACCGTGCTAGCGGATCGTTTCGAGCAGCTCGTCCAGCTGGTGACCATGATCAGTGACAAGGGTGAATTGCCCATTGCCATGGCACTGGCAAATGTGGTGACCACTGCCCAAATGGATGAGCTTGCACGCGTGTTGGTCACTCTCTTTGATGCAAAGCATCTGCTCTCCCCGCTTCTGTGGAATATGTTCTATCGTGAAGTTGAAGTTTCGGATTGCATGCAGACACTGTTTCGTGGTAACTCCCTTGGCAGCAAGATTATGGCATTTTGCTTTAAGATCTATGGTGCCAGTTATCTGCAAATGTTGCTGGAGCCACTGATTCGACCACTGCTAGATGATGAGGAGGAAACATGCTTCGAGGTGGATCCAGCGAGGTTAGAGCCCACCGAGGACATTGAGGAGCACCGTAACAATTTGATTGCATTGACGCAGAAAGTATTCGATGCCATTATCAATTCCTCTGATCGTTTTCCGCCGCAATTGCGTTCCATGTGCCATTGCCTATATCAGGTGCTCAGCAAACGCTTCCCAAATCTGCTGCAAAACAATATTGGTGCCGTGGGAACGGTGATCTTTCTGCGCTTCATTAATCCAGCCATAGGTAAGTTGCTGTCGTAGTTTGTCTAAAGTGACATCTGACACATCTTTATGTTTACAGTTTCCCCACAAGAATTGGGCATAGTAGGCAAACAGGTGCCGAGTTCGGCCAAGCGCGGACTGATGCTGATGTCCAAAATATTGCAGAACATAGCGAATCACGTGGAGTTCTCCAAGGAGCAACACATGCTCTGCTTTAATGACTTTCTACGAGATCACTTTGAGGCAGGTCGTCGCTTCTTCATACAAATTGCTTCCGATTGCGAGACCGTGGATCAAACGTCACATAGCATGAGCTTCATTTCAGATGCAAATGTGTTGGCTCTGCATCGTTTGCTGTGGACGCATCAGGAGAAGATTGGCGACTACTTGTCGAGCAGTCGAGACCACAAGGCAGTTGGTCGACGTCCCTTCGATAAGATGGCAACACTTTTGGCTTACTTGGGTCCACCAGAGCACAAACCAGTCGATTCGCACATGATGTTCAGCTCGTATGCACGATGGAGCTCCATTGACATGTCCTCAACAAATTTCGAAGAAATTATGGTCAAGCATCAAATGCATGAAAAGGAAGAGTTTAAAACGCTCAAATCGATGAACATTTTTTACCAAGCAGGCACTAGTAAATCTGGATATCCGGTGTTCTACTACATAGCCAGACGTTACAAGTGAGTTGAGTTATTTTGAGTAAAATTTACAAATAATGACAACTTTATTCTGTAGGATTGGCGAAACCAATGGAGATCTGTTGATTTACCACGTCATACTCACGCTCAAGCCGTTCTGTCATTCGCCCTTCGAAGTGGTTATCGACTTTACACACACCTGCTCCGATAATCGCTTCCGCACTGAGTTTCTGCAGAAATGGTTCTATGTGCTACCCACGGTGGCCTATGACAACGTGCATGCAGTCTACATTTACAACTGCAATTCATGGGTACGAGAGTACACAAAATTCCACGATCGCATACTGGCACCGCTTAAGGGCAACCGGAAGTTAATGTTCCTTGAGTCACCCAATAAGCTGAGCGATTTTATTGATGCTGAGCAACAAAAGCTACCGGGTGCTACACTCTCTCTTGATGAGGATCTCAAGGTGTTTAGCAATGCACTGAAGCTGAGTCACAAGGATACCAAAGTGGCCATTAAAGTGGGCCCCACAGCACTGCAAATAACGTCCGCTGAGAAGACCAAAGTATTGGCACATTCCGTGCTGCTCAACGATGTTTATTATGCCTCGGAAATCGAGGAGGTTTGCCTGGTCGACGACAACCAGTTTACATTGTCCATAACTAACGAAAGCGGACAGTTGAGTTTCATTCACAACGACTGCGACAACATTGTGCAGGCCATAATACACATACGAAATCGCTGGGAGCTTAGCCAGCCGGATTCTGTTACAGTCCACCAGAAGATACGACCTAAGGATGTGCCCGGAACGCTTCTTAACATGGCACTGCTTAATCTGGGCTCCTGTGATCCCAATTTGCGTACGGCTGCCTACAATTTGCTATGTGCTTTGACTGCTACCTTTGACCTAAAGATCGAGGGGCAACTGTTGGAGACACAAGGTCTTTGTATACCCTCTAACAACACGATCTTCATCAAGTCCGTTAGTGAGAAACTTGCCACAAATGAGCCACATTTGACGCTTGAGTTTCTCGAGGAGTCAATACAGGGCTTTCAGCGCAGCACAATTGAGCTGAAGCACTTGTGCCTAGAGTACATGACGCCTTGGCTAAAAAATCTGACCAAGTTCTGCAAATCCAATGATGATGCTAAAAAACTAAAGGTTTCACAAATTCTGGACAAACTCATTTGCCTGACCATCGACCAGAAGGAAATGTATCCATCGGTGCAGGCCAAAATCTGGGGCTCAATTGGCCAAATTCCAGAGCTTATTGACATGGTCTTGGATAACTTCCTGCATAAATCGATTACTTATGGCCTGGGCTCGCCGCAAGTGGAGATTATGGCGGATACGGCTGTGGCTCTGGCCTCCGCCAACGTCCAATTGGTATCGAAGAAAGTTATTACGCGCATGTGTCGTGTGATGGACAAGTCCTGCACGAACCCCACTCAATATCTGGAGCAGCACATGATGTGGGACGACATTGCCATACTTGGACGCTATCTGCTTATGTTGTCGTTTAACAACTGTCTAGATGTAGCCACTTCGGTACCCTATCTCTTCCACACCATCACGTTCCTGGTTTGTTCCGGATCCCTCTCCATGCGCGCCTCAACCCATGGTCTAGTCATCAACATAATACACTCGCTGTGCACCTGTACGAACCCTTCATTTGGCGAGGAAGCCCAGCGCGTCCTGCGTCTTTCACTCGATGAATTCTCACTGCCCAAATTCTATCTACTCTTCGGCATCAGCAAGGTCAAGTCGGCTGCAGTGACAGCCTTCCGCTCCAGCTGTCGGCATCCGACCGACAAGTGGCTGGGAAACGAACGAGTCACACAACCATTGCCAGCGGATCGAGAGCGACTCTCGCTGCCCTCGTTGGAGGTTATTACAGATGCTCTTCTTGAAATCATGGAGGCCTGTATGCGCGATGTACCCGATTGCGAGTGGCTGCACACCTGGACATCGCTGGCGCGCAGTTTTGCATTCTGCTATAATCCAGCTCTGCAGCCCCGTGCTCTCATCGTTTATGGCTGCATCAGCAAGAGTGTAACAGATCACGAGGTGAAGCAGCTGCTTCGTATACTGGTCAAGGCATTAGAATCCTTCAACGATCTTATTTTAATTGAGGCTTTAGTCATGTGCCTAACACGCATACAGCCTCTGCTACGTCCCGAGTCTCCCATACATCGTGCACTTTTCTGGGTGGCCATTTCAGTGTTGCAACTGGATGAGATCACGCTTTATGGAGCTGGCCTGGCGCTTCTAGAACAGAATCTACATACGCTCAAGTCTCAAGGTTGCTTTGACAAAAAGGAAACTATAGCAGAGGTGATGATGAAGACCCGGGAGAAACTCGAATGGCATTTCAAGCAGCTGGATCATGCTGTGGGTCTATCTTTTCGCAGCAACTTCCACTTTGCTCTAGTGGGGCATCTCATCAAGGTAAGTCATTAAATCACTCCAACACAATGAAAATCTTTAACTTACTGCGTATTTACAGGGTTTCCGTCATCCCACACCCACGACGGTGTCACGTACGTCCCGTGTTCTTACCATGCTGCTGGGTATAATTGCTAAGCCGCTGCATCGAGACAAATTCGAGGTGACGCCAGACAGTGTGGCCTATCTAACAGCACTCGTGGCTGTCTCCGAGGAGGTACGCTCGCGTTGCCATGTCAAGCACGCGCTGCCACGTTGGCCAGCAGATCTTACCAGCGGCAGCATGGACAATGGCGAACTACCCAACGGTGTGCAGTCTGTAAGAAAATCTGTAAATTAATGTAAATAAAACTCTTTTAATTAAAACCTACTTTACAGATTGGGCAACCACTGTCGCGACGTCAGAAGAGCTGGGATATTTTGGATCAATCGGCTTTGCAGTTTGCGCGCCAACACAAAGTACCTACACTTCAGGTAAGCTTTTCAGCAAATTAATTATATATTATTTCGTATGTAACTATTCTATTTGATGAAAATTTGTTGTACAAAAGTTGTTATAACCATTTGCTATAGTAACTTTTGGCTATCCAGTTGTTATATTGAAACTATATTATTATACATACATATATAAACATTTCGCCTATGTATTATCGAATCTATCGAAATCAGCCTTTGCATATCTAATTAATTAATCGTTTAACTACATTTTTTCTTATCTCTTTTTATGTTTGTTTTCAAAAAAATACAATACTCAAATAAAAAAAAACCGTAACATACATTTATCATAATGTAATACTCCTATATACTCTATATATACTACTATATATGCCTGCTGACTCTTACATCTAATTGGTGCTTGAAACTCTCATCAATATTTATATATTACATAAACTACTACGCATGAACTTGTCATTTGAGTTGTGTTTGATTTAATTATAACCAAAAATAAATCTATAACAATAAACAAAACAACTATAACCACAAATACAACAACAACACAACTGTGAAATAAAATCGTAGAATGCGCGAGTTTTATTCAAAACTCAACGCTCATTTTCGGTACCAACCACCAAGGATCCGAATAATGCTAGCGGCATCGAAGAACGTCAGGTATTGCCTAACAAAACTCTCTCTCTCTATCTCTCATTACTAATACCCACTATCCACTAATACCCAGTCTTATGAGACCTCCTAACCCACTAATTATTACTAAATACTTACTGCTAGGTCTAGATTTTCTATTGTATTATATTTCATTTGAAATACCATTTACCATTTAAACTCTGCATGGCTCGCTGAAGTTCCCATTGAATGCATTAAACAAACTAATAAAATTTAACACCTCTAACATACAACTTTAAAAGTAGACAAAGTAGTAGAAAAATATCTAATTATCTTCTAGCTCTCTTAATGTTTCATATTAGCTAATTTTGAGTTTTATTAAATTTGACTATAATTTATTACAATGCGATCATCAACAGGAACGCGGTTCACGTTCTTCGGTGTCAAATGAATCGAATGTTTTGCTTGATCCTGAGGTGCTACCCGATCTGTCCATACAAGCCTTAGTGCTCACTGTACTGGCGACCCTCGTCAAATACTCCTCGGATGAGGGCGAAACGCGTGTGCTCTATCAGTATTTGGCCGAGGGATCTGTCGTTTTTCCCAAGGTCTTTCCAGTCATGTAAGTTGTGCGCAAAATCTTTTACAGAAAGAATTCTCTTTTAATTGAAATCTTAATTCTCTAGTCACTCATTGCTGGATCAAAAGATCAATAATATACTGTCAGTGTCACATGACCAAGTTGTACTCAATTCAGTGCAGAGCATCATACAAAACATGCTGGCCAGCGAGGATCCCTCACAGCAACAACTACACTTCCTGCAGAGCTGCGGATTTGGTGGACTCTGGCGTTTCGCTGGGCCCTTTACAAAGGTTTGTATTGCGTGGGAAAGCTCGATTAATATTTAATTTATTATTATTTATTTACTGCAGTACAATATGATGGGTGAATCGTCCGAGTTGTTTGTCAACTGCTTGGAGGCCATGGTGGAGACATGTTTACCTGGCGATGAATCGGCTCCAGTGCCACCATCACCCCGTCCCTACAACTTAAGTTCCAGCTTGAGCAGCCTAACACTTGGTTCACCTACCGACAAAGGTAAGCGTGTAATAAGCATAGTGTAGTTTAACTAAAATCCAAATTAGTTATATAAATAATTGAAATTGCTTTTAGCTTAGAGCGTTATTTAGCAAGAAATTTTGAAATGATATTTTTAATACACTTGAAAACTTTTTATATATTCTCTATTTACTCTTTCTTTATGCAAAAAACCATAACGTTATTATATAGCATTCTCATCGGAATCATTAGACTTTTATGAAAACTGCTCCGGTAGCGTCACCTCGCTGCGACGCGCCTCACACAGCAAATCACGCGCCAAACATCGATTGAACGAAAGTCCATCACATTAAATTGTCCACAACTGCAATTAGTTTTGAACCAATTAAAAATCGAACAAGCTTAGCAAACCACAAACACATACACACACACACACACACACATACACATACATACATACATACATACATACATTTACATTAACATGAAAATCGTGTGCAACGGAAATTACAACAATTAGTTGTTATCTAAGCGCCAACTAACTAAATTGTCACCCCACACACACTTAACAATCCGATAATTACTTACACATAGTATTGACTATGCAAATTGTTATCAGCCAAACAAGAAAACATATATTTAGAAAATCAAAAAATTTATACTCATAACTTATTGCACTTATTGTAGTAGCGATTATTAATGTTTAAATACTTAAAAATTGTATTTTATGAAATTTATCAGTACCTTGAAGCATTTACAAAAGTTTTTCGATAATTAGCACTTTGTAGCGTAGTGTAGATGTCGTAAACATTTGTTATATTCCTTCATAATCTAAGCAGAAATCGGCTCCAGTTACTACAAAAAAAAAAACTAAAACAGAATAAACACCGTTTTAAGTAGATCGTCAGTTTAGTAACTCGGATCACATATTTTAATATATTCTATACACATACAGTTATAGACATAAATTACCAGTTAGCTAATGGAATTACGAAACATATTTAACTACAAATAAAGTACCTAATGTTAAAGCATGCCATTGCATTATTAATATCCCCTTAAAAACGCCTGCAAAATAATCGAATACAACAAAAGAAATTCAAAACGAAGTGCTTCAAAAACATTTTAAGTTTAAAAAATGATTTTCAGTTTTCAATAGCTTTAAAGTAGACTAGATAAAGCGAAACAAAACAGCGATATTTTATACATTTATAAATTGCATAGTGTAAACACATATATTTTGATTACAAACACATCTAAAAATATTCCAAGAAAAATCTAGAAATTAGAATTTTTATATGACACACACGAGTGATAGTTTCTAAAGACAAGCTCTATTTATTTTTAATTTTCTACCTTTAATTTCTAACAAACTTTGTTTCTATTTGTATTATTTTTGCATAATTTATGTTTACGATTATGCCTCTTCTATCTTATTTTCAGCTGCATGAATAACAACAACAAATCCACGCACTAGACGTACCACACTAATCGCAAAAGTTATGCGTTTTTTTAATCTATTTAAAAAGTGTTTCTAAACCAAAAAAAAAAAAACGAAGAAAAGATAAGCATACAAACCACAAAATGTACAAAACCAAATGACAGAATGATAAATGTAAAGAAAATATAGAATATTTTATGTATAATGGTTAAATACAAGCCCCACGAATATTACAAATAGATAAATATAATATACAAATATATATATATATAGAGATATATTATATATTTTGGCAGAAATTCGAAAACATGTAAACAAGATTCAAAAACGGTCATTAGATTGAAAGTAGTTTTTATTAAAACAATTTCAAACTATTTATATTGTTAAAATAATAAGCACGTAAGTCTACTCACACCAGTTCCTGAGATGACCACGGCCAACACAGGGCGTAACCGCACCATTTGTACCAGAGTTGATTACAACAATCAGAAGCTTTAAAAAAAATTGGCTTGCGAAAGCGGGCTTTTAATTATTTTGTATTATACGAGAATCTCCCGCTGCAAACTAACAAAATTGCATTTATTTAAGTTTTTTTTTATGATTTTGTTAAGCGCATCTTCCATATTAGATTTCATTTAATTTATTGCATAAACATACTTATTTTTATTTAATTTTATAAAATTCTAAAACACCAAACCCCCTTAACAGTTAAGCAAGAAGACCCAGTCCGCTTTTAATGCAAACTAGTATTAAGCAAACGATAAGTAAACATTTTAAAACCAGAATCGAAAGTTAAACTTACATTTGTACCTTTTATTGAACAGTTTAGTAAATTGATAAAGCGCAACAATTAAGTCCGTTATCTTCCTTTTCTTATAAGCCAAAAACTAGCACAAGAAATTTACTAATTATATTTATTAACGAACGCAACTAATTCAATTTTTAATCCAACTTAATTAGAACAAAATCTACTTAATATTCGTGTATAACAAAGCGGTTTTGAGAAGTGTTACTTTTGCAAATATAAGAATATATATTTGTGCTATATATATATGTATGTGTTGCTATATGTGTACGTATTGAAAATCGAAATCGAAATTTATGTATTGTATTGTATTTTATGAAACGTACGGAAACAAAAACATTTGCACACGTATGCGTCTCTAAAACTAATGATATATTTATGAAATGTTCATGTTTCAAGTCTCTAGTATCAATGTACAATTACTATGTCGATCAAATTAATTTACTCTCAATAAAATGTTTAAACAAATGTGCTGTTTATTTATTTATAAGCCAAGTCCAAATGACAAGCTGTAATCTACGACATAAAAGTAGGCAATGATTAGCATAAAATCAAAGCAAAACAACTCCTCGATCAATCTGAATAATGTAGCTTAATCTGTCTTCAAATCTTAAATCGGACTCTTTTCAAATGCAAATAGCTGTGTCTTCGCACTGACAAAGAAAGATATGGAAAACCTCCCCCACAGTAAAGCGAAATCGGTGCCATCATAAAATACTCAAATTGTTGTTGTTGTTATTAACTTCTCGATTTCATGCATACGATTAAACGACCCTCGGCCGAGCTGAGGACGAGCACACAACACTCACCCTCAACTCAAAGGCCAAAAACAGTTCCTCAGCCCAAAACTGAACTGAACCGAGCAGGTGAATTCTGTCAATGGGCACAAATCCGAGTTGCAATCGCAAAATTGCGCCAAACGAGCAAGTGCCACAGCTGACCGGGCTGAATCTCGAAAAATCTAAACCCAATCGCAATACTTGTGGGAATGCTTGAAGTAAACTTTCTCACGATGCGACGCCAACGACACACCGGCTGGCAAGTGGCAAGTACGGGTGGTTGTTGCGGTGGTTGCTCGACTGCGTACGTAAGTGTAATGCAATGTCGCGCCAAAGAGGAAATGAGGTCTGGGTCTGGGTCTCGATCTGGCTCTCTTTTGCCTGCGTCAACAACAACGACAGTGCGCCAAAGGGAAGAGCGCAAAAAAAAAAGAAGAAAACACACACACAGCCATACACACGAACACACTTGGAAGCGTCTAAAAATAGAAAAACCAACAGTGCCGCCATGCGAGGGTAGCAAAAAGGGAACGGGAATGGCACGCATGGGGCACGGTTGCAAGAGTGTGCAGAGCACAGCACAGACACACAGCCAGGTCGAGGTCATGTCGATGTCGTCTTTGTAGCTGAGTTAAACGCTGCACGCAGCCAGCTCGTGTGTGTGTGCGCGTGTGTGCCTGGGTGTGTGTGTGTGTGGTGCTATGTGCGATGCTACCATTGGCGATGGTCGTGGTGGTTGCTCTGCTTTATGGCTCTTCAGCTCATGCCTACACACTCTTGCTCTTGATTTTGTCTTGGTTCCTGTTGCGCAGGCGCACGGCAGTGGCACGAGAGAAAAGGAGAGCGAGAGAGCGACGAGACACTCTCGTTAAGACACTGAGACAAATTCTTAATAACTTTGCCAAAGACAGCTCTTTAAATTTTCCCCTTTAAGATTGTTATACCGCTAGCAATATATAGTATTAATGCATTTTAGTTTTAAAAATTATTTATAAACCAAAGTATTCCATGAATTTTTGTAGCTCTTTAGATTTCAGATTTTTGGCAATATTAATAAACTATATTTAATAAAATTATTGACTTTAAAACAGAAATTTACCACTAATTCTACAACTAATATATTAAAATTTTAGATTTTTATGTTGGCAATTAAAGTCTTCATATAAATTTGGTTATTAAATAATTTTCAACATTTGTACCTCGAAATTTTTGTCAGTATACACCATGGCATCCGCTTGTTTGCTATACATTTAATACCCTCTACTGAAAGGGTATACACAACGTAAGAATTATAAAAGAAGTAGTTGATTTTAAGCTGCCTACATGTTAATTTGATTTTTAAATCAAAAGTTTACTTCAGTTAACTATCTAATATTAATGAAAAGTGAAACTAGCAAAAACTATTTATTTAAAATTTAAATTAAAGAGGGAAAAACTTTTATTAAACTTTCTATAAGTTATAAAACAAAAAGTTATTGAAAAATGTACATTAAGAAGAAAGTAATTTTTATATATTTCTAGACAGGGGAGACACCTTTTGATCAGTATTAAAAAGAATATATTAAACAGGGTAGCTCAGGGCTTGGCAAGCCTGCACTACACTTGGCTAATGTCGCACACGTGCAGTGCCGAGTGAATCTTGCCACAAGCAGAGAGCGACACACACGCACAAGCGACCCGATTAATGATCGTCCCGTCTCGTCTCGATACGATCGGTTGGTTCCGTTGCTCTCTGCTGATGGGATCGTCTCGTGCGTTGTGTGGTAGCAGTTAGGGGAGGATTTTGCAAGTGTACGATCCGCCGACGCTGCAGCAGCAGCAACAGCCACAGCCTGAGCTACAAAAAGGATCAGTTTACCTTGAGGCAAGATCATTTCTGAAACGACTACCGTGCGGTGAACAGCAGCAAGTGCACGCTCAGGAGCTAAATTTGGCCAAACAACAAAAATCACTTGCTTCATTTTATACCAAAAGCTAAAACAGACAGTCTAATTAGCACAATGGCCGTGGAGGGTCAGAGATTTATGACCAAGACACAACATTACCGCAAGGTCACGAAACCGTTGTTGGAGCGAAAGCGACGGGCTCGCATGAATCTGTATTTGGACGAGCTGAAAGATTTGATTGTGGATACAATGGACGCGCAGGGTGATCAGGTCAGCAAGCTGGAGAAGGCCGACATACTCGAGCTGACGGTGAACTATCTAAAGACCCAGCAACAGCAACGCAGGGCCACGCCAACAGCTACACCAATGTCCAGTGCCGCGCCCCCATCGCCAGCAGCAACTCCATTGAACTTTGATAAATTTCGGGCTGGTTATACACAGGCCGCATACGAAGTTTCACACATCTTCTCTACAGTGCCCGGTTTGGATCTTCAATTTGGCACGCATCTAATGAAGCAACTGGGACATCAGCTCAAGGATATGAAGCAGCAACTGAGTAGTCCCGTGCCCAGCGAAGACTTCACGGAACCCGTCAATCTCGCCGATTGTAAGCAACAGCGCGAGGATCTAGAGAAGGGAGAAGACGTCTGGCGACCCTGGTGAATTATCGGATTAATCGAATGCCTTTAGCTTTACCAACCAATTG
The DNA here is from genome assembly GCA_020829145.1 of Drosophila nigrodunni. Lineage (NCBI taxonomy): Eukaryota > Metazoa > Arthropoda > Insecta > Diptera > Drosophilidae > Drosophila > Drosophila nigrodunni. The sequence goes on from JACVCZ010000001.1 coordinate 13,147,763, forward strand.
AGAGCTTTATTACTCTGGTTTTAGTTTAAGTTCTTCCAACATTTGCCTCAGTTTTACCACAAGTTTTTAATAGCCTTAAGATATGATGTGATGTTCCTGTGATAGTTTTTAAGTGAGTTTTTTTGTATTTGATCTCCAGTAGCAAATAATAATCACTTAAGTTATATAATTTATATTGATTCTTACAACACTCAGCTTCCCATATGAGCTTCCACTTAGTATTTAAGAACAAATGCTTTAAAATGAACATTTTGTATACTTCCATTTCTTTTTAAACTTATATTTGTTAGCCTTAAGTCGAATTTATCAAACTTACATAACTTAACTAATAAATCATATGAAACTCAAACAATATTGAATTTTTTCATAAACAGTTATTTTATGAATAGATTTTTGATAAGCTGATCTGGGTTTAATTGGACTAAGGAACTCCTAAGCGTTATGCAAATCAGGTTTGTTTTCTAAGTTGCCACAACCACTACAAGCCTCAAAAAATAACTAAAAGATTTTATAACTACTCGCCTACACATAATAAAATTGACATAATTTGTACAAAATATTAATATTCTTAAATATTTACCTAAAATCGGATTTTTATTTTATATAGTCGCTATAGGGACAAGTTGGGGGATAATCAATCTCTAACAATTATAGGAAATTATTGCATGTAATTGATAACAAGTGAATATGGATTCTAAAGCTGACTGTACCTGTACCTAGCCCACTAGCCCACAGAGCTAACTGGTGTTAGCACTATTAGCTTAGTACATATTTTAAATAGTTTTCAAATTGGCTTAATAAACATAACTCTTCAATAGTTTAAAAACTCTTCATTCACATAAAAATAAATATTACATTAAAAATTATCATGGCTATGAAAAATTCGTCCTTCCCCACCAAAAAAATAAGGAATTTATTAAAATAAGTTTACAAAATGTCATCTACCAAATATATAAATTTCAGTACCAATACAGCACGAACTCATCACGAGGCTCCTTAAACCAATTACATGAACCTGGAACGCGCACGACGTACAGTCAAAAGTCGTAAGTGTGTCCACCGTGCGCCACTCGCGAGTAGTAAGAAGCGAGGGGCGAGAAACGAAAAGGAATGAGGAACTAGCATCGCTTGGCCCCTGGCCGACCTCGACTTACATGCACAAAGGACTACGTAGAAAGGGAGGAGCAGCAGGGGCAGATCCTAAAAGGCAACGGGAACACACACAACACACAACATTAAGCACACTCGGCGCACACGAGCAATGTTCCCACAGGATCAGAAACTGGCACAAAGCCGAACAACAAGTGCAGGACGAGCAAAGGAGAAATGAAATGCCAATGCATGAAAACAGGAAGTGCTTATCATTTCTGATCCGTCTCTGCCGCTGCCTCCGCCTTCTGCCTCTGCTGCTCGACTGCTGCTCCTGGCAATGTCGTTCCCACGCCAATGGACACAACTGAGACGGCAAGAGGAGATGAGTGTGCAGTTCATTATCCTTTCGATGCAGAGAGGCATTCTTAGGCAAATCATAACACACAAATCTAGAAATGGCAGCTGCGCCACAAACTGCAAAAAAAAATATAAAAATTCCCATGGTTTGGGCAGCGATCCGTTGCTCATTGAGCAGGTGAGAGCCAAGAATATTGGTGTGAGAAACCAAGGAGGAAAGTGTTTCCCACGATACTGGCAAACACACACATACGCACACACATACAAAGGTAACGATCCTGTGATCCTGCTCCCTGCAATGTTGTTGATAAGGGTGCCACAATAAGAAAGCGAACGAAACAATAAGAAATAGCGGAAGGGTCGAAGGGAACTGAGGGCACTAAGGTAACCCAACCAACCCTCATGCCAGCACACACACTCGGCTCAGAAATGCCAGCACAGCCGAAGACATACGAGGACTCATTTGAGGGTTGATTCTCCGCTGCTTTCGTATAAAAGACAGCAGAGAGTCGAGCATTCCACACACAACGTCTTACACACTCAGAGCAGTAAGAGCTCAGCAAAGCGAATACCAAATACAAAAAAACTACAAAAATGTCCTCAATGCAAATATCGGAAATGTCCAAGACGTATCAGTATCGTAAGGTGATGAAGCCACTTCTGGAACGCAAGCGTCGTGCTCGCATCAACAAATGTCTGGACGAGCTTAAGGATTTAATGGTGGCCACTCTCGAATCGGAGGGCGAGCATGTCACACGCCTGGAGAAAGCCGACATTCTGGAGCTGACAGTCACACATCTGCAGAAGATGAAGCAGCGACGCCAGCACAAAGCTGGAGCCCATGGAGGAGCAGACAAACTGACACCAGCCGAGGGATTCCGCTCTGGTTATATCCATGCTGTCAACGAGGTCTCCCGTTCACTGTCCCAACTCCCCGGCATGAATGTCAGCCTGGGCACACAATTGATGACACATTTGGGACAGCGACTCAATCAGCTGCAGCCGGCGGTGAAGGAAACACTACCAGTGACATCACCGCTCTCCGTGCACATTGCCGGTCGTGATGCCTACTCGGTGCCCATTTCACCCATCTCCAGTTACGCGGGCAGCCCCAACTCCAGTGCAGCCAGCGAACGTATGGGCAGTGCCTCCCTACTGACCACTTGTTCCAGCAGCCTCAGCATCGATGTCAGCAAAATGGATGACAGCGAAGACGAGGAGAACGTTTGGCGTCCTTGGTAGAGCAGCTTAAAGAGCAGAAACCGAGAGTTTAGTATAGCAAAAGTCTTCCAAGTTAATGGACCAAATCCATTGGTTCCATTGATTACCAATTAATTTTAAGTTTGCCTAAGAAAAGAAAGCTTTAAAGGAGGTGCAGTTCATGTGATAACTAAGTTTAATAACAAAATAAATTATATAGCTAAAATTTAAATATCAAGAAATGTTTTTATTAATCAACTTAAGGGTTTACTAAGCAGCAAGACTTGGGACTACGCACTAAAACAGTTTTCAAAATATTTCGAAAAAGGGATATTCCAGAGATTGTTCAATTGATTAAAGTGATCAAGGATTTATTGCAGATCAATTTTCCATGGATAATTGTCATTCAATTCAACTTTCTTCATTATTAATATTTAGTAAAATATATTCTTAATTCTAAATCCAACTCTTTAGCCCAACACACCTAATTTATCTCTCCTGTCCAATTGGTTAAAAAAAGTACAGCTTCTCTTAGCGACCGGAAATGACCCTGCTTCAACCTTTAAGCCTAAACTGCTGCTACATTTTATATCAAACGGTCTCAGGTAATTCGTTGTAATTTTTCAGACTCTGCCTCTGATTGTTACGAGTAAAAAACACAAGAAGACGAAGTTAAAATCTGGTAACAAAAGAAAGCGAAAACAATGCCAAGGCCGTACAAGAAAACCAACAGAAGAAGAGTAAAAAATAACAAAATATAAAAATAATAAGAGAATAAAACGATGTCCGAGGCTACCGACGGATCAGATCGGACCGTCCACATGGGGGCACCCCTTGAACACGTGTGCACACAATAAGACAAGGGACGAGAAGAAATAAAAAAAAATTAGAGACTTATCTTTTGGCGTGTCTAATCGAGTTACGACAATGTCGCTCAGCCTTAGGCACAATCTTGTAAAGAAAGCCGAGCCGAGACGAGCTAAACTGAGCCCGACTGAACTGAAACCAAAGCGAGTCGTTTCTAAACAAAGGCCAGCAAAGGATCGAGTCATGGCATTCACTCTCCCCAGCCATCCTTTTTGGCCACTCAGCTAGAAAATCGTGTAGACAATGGTCAAGGTAAGAAACACACACACAAACGCACACACTCACACACATAATTGCTTGGGCTGTTCGTCTGACATTCAGGTAAAGACTCGAGTAGAGTAAATGATTACTCTGCCCTAGGGCAATCCACAACTTGGGTCCCGGACAGGATATCAATTTTTTTAATTTTTTTTTGGCAGGGCCCGCATCATTTGCTTATCTCCTGCTGTTGCTGTTGTTGTTGCCCCAAGACCAGTAGCTCCGACGCCTGAGCTGTTAACAATCAATGAAATTAAAGACAGCAACATTAAATAGTCGAGACAACAAGAAAAATATAGGGGGCAGCACTAAGGATGCATCATTTTGACCTTGATGAAGATTAACAATCAGACTATTTAAATTCAAGACACTTTTAAAGGGTCAATAAATCTTAAGCTGAGATGTTGGGTTAACTTAAGAATATTTAAATTTAAAAACAATAAAGTGACGATGTAAAAACCGACGTTTATCTTTCAAAAGCAACGTTTCATTTTATATAATTTAATTGACTTGTATTTTAAGCATTTATAACAAATCAATAAGTTGTAATAGTAAACAGATTTTTAGAAAGCAATGGAAAATAAATTAAATAAAAATCCTAAACAAATTTGCATTTTGATTAATATGAAAACCGTGAAAAATCACAACTCGCTGCTGATCCTCACCCAACCCTAGGCAAAATAATTATGGCACGAAAACAGCAACAACAACAACAACAACAGCAAGAGAAAGAGGCAACAATAAGCAGAATCTGGCAAAAGGGAATGGCAATAAGAGGAAATTCATGCAGCAAGCAGAAGAAGAAGAAAAAAAGATACTTAATCTTAGAGGTAAACCCGATGAATGATGAACGAATGTGTTGCAACGTAAACGAAACCGAATCCCAAAATCCGAAACGCTCAAGATCTGCAAACGATCGCAGCGCTCGAACGCAAGCCCAAGTCATTAAAAAATCTACAATACACAAACTGCATACGAATCACTTGAAGGGTCCCAGCACACGCACACAGAGGGACAGACGGAGTAACAGACAGCGGGACAGACGGAGGGGATGAGGTGGGTTGAGGAACTCTGGTACAAAGAAATATCAGAAGCGAAGATCGTGAGAAAATGGTTTGGAACGTGGTTCTCACACGATCGACACACCTGCCCTTTTTTTTATATGTAAGTGTTTGTCTGTGTAAACGTCTCTCTATGTGTGTGTGTGTTTGTGTGTCCCTGTTGTACGTATTCCTGTATTCAAGATTCAAGACCACTTACGAGCTAGATCAGCAGTAAGGGGAAGAGCTGGAGGTGAGCAGAGCTGAGCTGAGTTGAGTTGACTTGAAAGAGAAAAGCAGCGTGCGGTAAGTGTGCGGCAACATAGCATTGGCCAACATTGTAATGACTGTGGACACACGATCGTTAAGACCACAACGTAAGCCCAAAAATGAAGAGGGGTTGGGGTAGGGTAGGGGTATGGGCAGGGGCATAAAAGGCGGCCCGTGGCGCGGTGCGGCGCAAGCGCGAAGCAAACTTTGCCGTCGCAGTCGCAGTCGCAGCGTTTTGTCGAACGAACTCAATTTAGTTTGTTTATGGCCAGAGCGAGGCAGCAACAAAGAAGTGCTGTGTGTGTGTGTGTGCGCGTGTGTTGGTGTGTGTGAGCCACACTTATATGGTGTGCTATTGACTCTGTAATATCTTTAATATGGGATGTTGTTACACTGCATTGGCACACGCGCACGTTGCCACTGGACAACAAGCTGCCCCAGAGCTCTTTGTCTCAGTGGCAGAGATGCTGGCACGAGTTGTGCCAGAGAGACACACACACACTCACACTCCACTTTACTCCCCACCCATTTCGCCTGCTCATCTCAATAATGCCTGGCCCCTTGGCCGGTTTTGTATTTTTTTATTATTATTATTATTTTTTGTCTTCGTTGTTGTTTTTTTTTTTATTAAGTGGTGGTCTTGCGCTTAGTTTAATATGGCTGCATTAAATTTTAGCGGCGTGTGTGTGTTATGACTGCAGTAGGTGGCACAGCCTGGTGCCATGGGGCACGAGTGAATGTGAACATGAATGTGAAGACGAATGCGAATCTTAATCTCAATGTAAATGCATATAAAATTTAAATGGATTTGAATGGATTCCGATTGCTGTGGGGCCAACACTCAGAGGTCATGTCTGGTGTGTACTGTACTCAAACTTTACTTTATTTTATTTTATTTTATAGACTTCTTTATTTAGTTTTGTGGACATAAGGCGCTAACGAACCGCTCAAGATGCTCCACAAATCAAAACCGTTAGCAATTGGCCCAAATAACATAATATTATTATCATCATTGTGAGCTCTTTATAACACATTGTCAAGGTGACTCAAAGCAGATTAATTTGCCTTGCCAAAAAAAAAAAAAAACCGTTAAAATAAATATATATTTTAAAAAATTTGTCTTTATGAATATTCTATTTCAATTAAATTGTATATTCATTTATAATCATTAAAAAATGCACTCTTAACCGTCAAGTTCTTTAATGATTCTCGTGCAATCTAAGCTGAATCTGATAGCCGTTTCTTTTGGCTAAAACAAAAAGAAGCGTTAAAAAGTGTTTGAAATATTTGTATATATATTTCACGTGTGTGTGTTTGTGTGTGTGTACGGGTCGCTGTGCCAATGTTACGTGACTAATCACATTTGGCGAAGATTAGCAGCAATCAGCATCGCTGGAGTGTATGGTAGATAGTCATCATCATAGTTGTCCACACCAGACACAAAAGCGTTCAATTTGAAGTTCCGTAACCAAACCGCACACACACACACATGAACACACACTAACACACACAAACAGCCATTCAATATCATGAGCAATACAGATATCACGTATACGACTCATATGCCGTGATTACCAATACCGATACATAACGAAGTTTTAAGTGCTTGGTCTGGTCGCGGTCGCGGACCTTAATTTGCGATGTCTGGAGGTCTGACCGTTTGTCTGACAACGGCCCCGGCGCATGTGCCAAACGGTCAAGCGCAGTTAAAGCTGTCAAAGCAGCAACAACAATACGAGCCATTGACAGCCATACAACCGAGCGGTTCTCACACTCGAAAAAAAACTTGTAATAAATGACGTTTCCTAGAATTCAGTTGCTATTTTTATATAGACATACATACACGTCTATACGCTATATTATGGTGTTTTTTTATATTATTTAATTGCCGCAACAGCGCCGGCGCAAAAGGCCCCGCAGTCGGAATTAGAGAACAGAGAAGCGAGAACAGAGAACAGAGAACGAACCGTCATTTAATGAGGCCAACTGGATAGACCCCGAGAGTGTGGGAAAATATTTAGCGACTTCCGGCTGAGGTTTTTGATTTGGATTTCTGTGGAGGCTTATTATACATATATATTTTTGAATGTTGTCGCCTCCGGAAGGGCTGCCTAGATGATTGTGCTTATCGTTTAACTGAGTGACGCAGACAGGAGTCTGATGAAATTCAATATTTTAGCTGAAACTTGACCTCATCGAAATTAAAAGATAAAAAGTTTTTTTTTTGGGTTTTTGTTATTTATTTATGCAATATTTATAAAGCTTTTTAGTGCACTCGTTAGCCAACTTAAAGGCTCTGGCAGAGTGGAATTTGACCTTTTCCTGGCCAGCTTGTGGGCTCTGGTCGGCTCTTAGTCAGCGCGCGGCTTTCAATCCAGCGCAATTGTTTGGACAGTTGTCCAGGTTTGTGATTAATTTGTCCATGCCCTGGGCTTTAGGGCAGTTATATGCAATGCCTTCACCAGGGACGCCACATGGAACCAGAGCTGTTGCTGGCCTCGCTGAGTGCAGGACTGCAGCTACCACTGGCACTGCCACACTCCGAAGGCGGTGGAGTCACCAGAGCTGGGCTTGGACTGCTGCTGCTGCTGCTCAGCTCATCGGTGGTCTGCATGGGCACAGTGACTCCAATGGGCAGTGTGGGCACCACCACTTGCAAATAGTTGAGACGATGACCCAAGTGGCTCATGAGTTGGGTGCCAAGATCCACGCTGACGCCGGGAACTGCAGCCAATGTTTTGGACACCTCGTTAGCGGCATGCACGTAGCCGGCGCGGAAACTCTCAGCAATGCTCAGCTTGGAGTCGGCCGTGGAATTTGGGCTGCTGCCAAGACGAAGTTGTTTCTGAGCACGCAATTTCTTCATGTGCTCCACTGTCAGCTCCAGAATGTCGGCCTTTTCCAGGCGTGTGATGTGTTCACCTTCCTGGGTCAGACACTCCACCATAATGTCTTTGAGCTCATCCAGGCACTTGTTGATGCGAGCACGACGCTTGCGCTCCAGCATGGGCTTCATTACCTTACGGTATTGGTAAGTCTTGGACATTTCCATTTCGAGCACCATAATTTAATAAACGATGAAACTTTACGATATTAACGCGTAATCCACAGTTAATTTACAGCTTTTATCTTGTGTAGTTCGCTCTCTTTAGCGGTCTCTTGCTAGCAGTTTGAATGGCTCTGCGATGTTGACGCTGCGAAGTTGTAGCTTTGAATGATTCAGCTCGCTGTTCGCGTCGTGCTTTTTATAGGCTCGGCCTGGACTGCGCTGCCACTGCGACTGTGAATGCGCGTGCGAGCGAGATGCGCATTTTGCCTCGTGCGCAAACTAAGTTTCATTTATCGTTCTCCCTCTCGCCTACAGCTGCTGTTTGTTGTTGGTGGCTTCTGTTTACGTATGCGCTGTGTGCGCTGCGCTGCTCGCTCTTTCGCTCTCGCTCTCACCCCAACTAAACTCCCTGTGCTTGTGTGTTTGAGGGCAATAAAATGACTTGAGCTGCGGCTGCGCCTCTATCTTGTTGTGTTACGTTAGTGTGTGTGTGTGTGTATGTATCACGCGCACGTTTGTATGTGTGTGCTTGTGTGCCAATGTGTTCGGTTGTGTGAGTTGTGATTGTTATACCGTGGGAAACTGTTTCGCAGCCGATTTCCACGACGACGGCTGACTGCCTGCCTGGCCTGACTTCTTCTGATTGTGCATGCTTGGGGTCTTTGGCTGTCCGTCTGTTTGTCCGTCTGACGGCCCGCCTTAAGAGCTCTCTGTGACTGTGGCTTTGGCTGCGACTGCGACTGCGACTGCGGCTTCGGCTGAGCGGCAGCCAAGCGAGCACATGCCTTCCATCCATAACAAGATGTTTGCATTTCAATTCATTTGTATGTGGCCGGGTATTTGGACTCGGGCTCCGACTTGCTACGTCTTGTCTTCAGTTTGCCATGTGCCTTCGCCGTCGCCTTCGCCTTCGCCTTCACCCTTGCAGTAGCTTATGGCACGCTGATAATTGTGGAATCGTCATCGCGCAGCATTTTTGTTGTATGCTCTTGCTCCCTCCCCTCCTCCCTTACTCGCTCGCTGTGTGTTTTTTGTTTCTTTTTTGTTTTTGTTTTTGCTGTATGTATTTTTTTAACGCTTTATGGATCATTGATTGGGATCGTGGGCTTCGTGGGCCAAGCATTACGCTTTTCGTTTACATGATTATTCTTGATTGCCCATTGCGACCACTCGGCTTTTGGGATCTGTCGGTGGTTTGAGTGTGTACATGTGTGTGTGTGTGTGTGCATTTATTTTTTTTTTGTTTTGGTTTATACATGCGAGTGTATGTGTTGTATGGCTTATGCCTTGACTACTACCACTTCTGCCATTTGTAGACAATTACCGGCTTGACTGGGCAAAAGGCAAAGTATTTTTATGCGACGTGTGCGCGAAAGTCAGTTACGAGTTGCTGTTGTTGCTATTATTGTTACTATTATTATTGCTGTTGTTGTTAGCACACGCTATAAATGTTGTTGTTATGACTCTATGGCTCGTGCAGCGCTTGAAGCTTTTGTCACGTCACAAATGATTTGGATTTTTAGCACATATTTATATTTAGCATGTCTTCAATCTCAGTGATTCATCTATGTATAAATACGTACTATAAGTATCTCAATTTCCAACACAACTATTTATAGCAATCATTGACACACTCGGCTCGAATTTCACAACACTTAATTAGAAGTGGCGAACCGACGAAATCACATTGAGCACAAGACGCGACGCATCATCAACAGCAACAACAATAAACGGGGCACAAGACAAATTAAGTTGGCGTTTTGTACGCATTTCAAATGAGCTACAGTTAACAAACGTTAACAACCTCATCTTCATCTTCATTTTCGTCAGTCTTTGTCTGTCGCCATCGTTACTACTCTGCTGCTTCTTCTTCTTCTTACTAGTGTTTTTTTTTCAGTTGGACCGTTAAGCGAGGAGCGCGCGCGAGGCTTTCAAAAAGCTGCCTGCTCCGGAAATGGCTAATTGGATTGAAAGTGACGAGTGTGGAGTGAAAAGCGTCTGATTGCTAGTGTTGTAAAACATGAGACAGACTCTTGGATAGGGGCTTTTCAATGCTATCAATTTCATGAGGGTTGTATCCGCTAATATTAAATCTGGCCAGTGCTAAATGGTTAATAACTGTGGGCAATTTGAAGGCAAAATACTTCATAAAATACGCCTTACTAAATATAGTTTATTTCTCTAAGCTAATATTAAATTTCAATCCAATTGGCCAACAATTATGCGGGTTGAATGACTTGGAAATTTTTGAATATTTCTAACATTTTACTCTATTTTTAAAAAAATTGTTTTTAGAAATGCTTAATTTTTAATATTATTAAAGTAGAGTTGATTAGAAATCTTTTTATTCGACTGGGAATCGTTAAACAACAGAAAAAACATTATTATTTATTAAATTTTAGTAAGTCTCTGGAGGCCTTTATAGTTTTGGGCTACGTTTAGCTCCAGAGTCTAATTGGATTCTGTGTGACTCATGCATACGCTTCAAGTACTTGCAATTTCACAATGTGCGTAGCGCATTCCTCCAAGTCGCACAAGACCCACTAAAAATGCGCACACACTAAGACCAACTCACACACAGTCACTCACACAAATACACTCTCATTGATTCTCGGCTCAGGCACAACGAAGACCTCATTTCACCCATTTTAGTTGATTTTATTTTTTTTTTTTCTTTACTCATTTTTGTAAAACAATTTTTATTTTTTTATCGATGGCATACGCACGCGCGAATTTTAGTGCCCCCGCTGCGCCGGCGACCAACATTGGGGCAGCAACAACAACAGCAACAGCAGCAACTACAGCACGAGAGCGTGCACAGGCACAGACCCAAGCCCAAAGACCAAGTCGAGCAGCAGCAACAACAACTACAACAACAACAGCAAGAAAACAACAACTATAGCGTGTTGTTGAATTAATTTATATCCAACAGTGCGCATTCAACTTTATTGCGCCGCGAAAAGCAGCCACAGCAGAGCCGAGCAGAGACCAGAGACTGAGCCGGCAATGTGCGCCTGCCCCCCTTGAAGAGCCCCCTGCACACTGTACAGCCCCCCTCTGACAGACGGCTGTGCCGCGAGCAACCCACACAGAGACAACGACAACCCATCCATACCGACAAAAGGCACACACACAGACAGACACACACATGCGCAGTGCCAGACCGTGGGAAACAAACTCGTGCCAGTCGTTTCATTGCTGTCAAATAATATCTTGATGGGGATCAACTTGAAAAGATTGGTTGGGGCTGGCTCGTTGCCGCTGCCGCAGTCGCTCTCGCTGCTGTTGTTGTTGCCCCCAACCCGTTGTTGTTGTTGTTGCTGTTGTTCGGCGAGTTGTTGCTGGCCGCTGTTTAGGATGCGGTCGAGCTTTTGTTTTTTTTTTTTGTTGGTCTCTTTTTAGTCTTTTTAATACTTTACACATTTGTTCGTCATACCCCAAGCGTTGAGTGTCTTGAGTGTGTGCGTGTGTGAGTGTGTGTGTCTATAGTTATAGCCATGGTCGAAGCTGGGCTTTTAACAAAACCAGTTTGCCATCCGCCAAAGCGAGGCTGTGTCTGTGTCTCTGGCTGCTGGCTGCTGGATGCCAGCACATACTCGCTAAGATCACATAAAAGACCCGGCACGCCCCATACACCGCCCCTCAGAGCCCGCAGTATCCCAGTCTTGTATCTCAACTTTCGGTCATCAGCTCATTCGTGAATGGTCGCTTTTATGATGCACTGTTTGCTGTGTTGTGCGGTGCTGTGTTGTGCACACCACATGCGAGCACTTGGCACGTTGCCCATTATCTTTGAGTCCGCTGGAGGCTAAAGTTTCTCAAGTGCACATATCATATTACCACCAGGGCTGAAGACAAGACAAGACCAAAGGCTTACACCACAGACTGCACCCCCAGCTGAAGTGGTAAGCTGTCAATGCCCCCAACGAGTACAGAGAGTAAATGACACATGCTTGTCTCCTTGTCTTCAAGGGAGACTGTTTCACACACTCACCCAAACACTCCAACCATCAGCCCCCCAACATACACTCCCCCCTGGGCTGGTATAAACAAATAAAAATGTATCTTAAAGTGTATACACAGCCAGAGAATTCGGGGATTCCAGGCTAAAATCAAATCTAAACAAAAAACTTAAGTCAGCGAATGGGTTATTCCAAATATACAGAAACTGAGGAAAGAATAATCGAGTTGAGTATCTTTTCAGTAAGAAATCAAACTTAAACTAAATGAGCTAAAGGGTTATCAGGAGTAATCATAACAAACTAGGGAATTATTGTTTTATGAAATCAGAATAAACAAGTTAAAGAAATATATCATCAAATCCTATTCAAGAACTACACAACATTATCTCATATTTTCTCCCTGTGTACTGCACTCTTAATCCCCACAACAAACAGCATGCTTCACTCACACGTCCCAGCGCGCACTCAACTTCTTGTTAGTTTTCCTCCCTCCAGATTAATTAAAATATCTATACGATTTCTAGGACTGAAATAAGGGTGCATTCTAAATGAAATCGAAGACAAGTGGCAGCCACATTTTATTGCTGTAGGGTTTCTAGGTCGGGATCGAGATTTGGGGTCGGGGTCGAGTTCCATCACACCACATAAGAGCCGTGTGGGAAAGTTGGAAATCAAAACAGCAAAACAAGTGATTTAGGGCTGTCTACACAGGATCCCTAACAGTAAGAACCACCACCACCAAGACGAATTGTTGGCAATGCGTGGGAATGCAGTTGGAAATCGTCTTCGGTTTTTTTTCTGAGTTTATGTTGATTGCCCATTAGGACAACAATTTGCACTCCTTTTAACCGTATGATGCCCTGCACAAATACTGCATATTGTATGTCCTGTCTTCCTTCGAGTCGTGAGAAATTTTACGAAGGAACACCTGCCCTTTGTTTTTTTTCCTCTCTCTCACTGTATATTTTTTTTTTTGTGTTGCTTCCCCACTTGAATATATTTCCTTAAAATTTAAGGGCACCGAAAAAGTGTTTCCCACACTTTGGATAGCCCGTACAGTTGCACTTTTTGTATAGATCGGGGGAAGGTATTATTCGTTTCCTTGCTCCTACACAGACACACACACACAGAGTCGGAGACAGGAGAACAGGCTCTCTGGACTACCTGCTGCCCTTAGGAGAGCCTCATATTTCAGGTTCTCGCTCACCAGCTAACTATCTTATCTCACTCGCGCTGCCTCTCTTGCACACTCTGCTCCTCTCCCGCTCTCACTCGCTTGAGTCTGCAGCCTTTCTGAATGAGGGTGAGGTGCGTACCACGTACGCGTGACTGTCGGAGGGTCTTTTTCCACAATTCCTTAGCTCTACGTCTCTCTCTCTCTCCGTCTGTTTCTCTCTTCCTTCTTAAGTATCTGGGTGTGTCTGTGTGTGTTTGTGTGCTGAGCACAGGAAATGCATTTTGTATTTGGTTGCGCTGCCGCCGAGCTGAAGCGGAGCGTTGTGGCAGCTATAAAAGCGGTTCGCCTTTCGTTCGGAAAATCATTCTGACATCGTCAGCGTTTCAAGCAACACAAGCAACATTTACGCACGCTTTTCCAACAAACATGTGCCAACAAGTCGCTATCAACAACAACAACAACAACAAAATGAAGCAGAACTACAGCATTAAGCAAGTCTTGAAGACTTTCTTCAAGAAGCAACAGAAACAGCAGCAGCAGAAACAACAACAACACCGTCAAAACTCATTGGAATCACTCGAATCCGTTGACAATCTGCGTAATGCCGAAGTTGAAGAAGTCTACTATGCCGAAATTGATGAGAATGCTGCCAATGAGAAACTGGCTCAAATGGTCCAAGAACAGGAGCAGCAACTCGACACAGAAGAAGACATCTTTGTGCCCGTTCGCTTTGCCCGCACCGAGGCCGGCACCTTCTTCTGGACAACAAATCTGCAGCCAGTTGCCAGCGTTGATGCCGATCTACTGCAGCCTGCCTACTGCTACTCCAGTCAACAGCATCCGTTCATGCAGTACCAGGATCGTTGGGCTCAGGCCTAAGAACCGAGCACACCCACAATACAACAATCCTCAATCGACAAAGCTTTAAATGCATGCAACTTTGTGATAGCAGCGGCAGCAGCAGCGGCAGTACTTAAACTTAAATCAACAATCATCTCAGCGATCCAAGCGCTTCCAATTAGTTCTTAAGATATTGTGATAGAAAATGACAGCTTTAAAAAAATTACTTTATTACAAAATACAAAAAAAAAACACAAAACTCAAATTACATTGGCTTCTAATTGATTCTTTTGGGTGGTTTTGGTTTATTACTTAGTTCTCTTTCAGTTTTATGATCCTTTTTGAAATCAGTTCATTTACTGCGTTATTATGACGTCTCGTATTCCGGGCCATTGAGTAGCTGAAACTACTTGTTTACGATATGAAGAATTCTGTTTATGTTTGCTCTTTCATAAAAATTGTTCGACTCGTCTACGTGACAGATAAGAACAGTGAGTTTTGAAGTATTTTTGGATGCTACGAGATGTTTCTAGATAAATGTTTTGCCTTCTTTCTTTTTTGGGAAAAACACATGTGACGTCAATGGGTTTTTCTATGGTGTCATGCAATTGGAGTCGTGTGTGATAAACAGGCCAATAATGACAGTGTTATTGATTGGAAAGTAATACATTTTGTGGTGAAGAAAATAATGTCTACTTTTGCTTTATAATGAATACAGATTGAAATTAAATTATGTGTAATTATGTAATCAAACCCTTTAAAGTTGGAGAACTTTGTTGAGAACTTATTAGGAAAATACAATAATAATAAAAAATACATATGAGGAAAATCTAATTAATTAGCCAGTTTTGCCTATTATGCAATCCATTTAAAATATTTACTATAAATACCATCCTTTTAAAATATGTTTAAGCGCAGTTCAGTGATCATAAATAACTCATCTTTCTGTAACTCATCCACTCAAGCCGACCTTGCCTAGAAAAATGCGCCTAATGCTGTCAAAATGTTACAACTGCATTCCTTGGCTTCAGTTTCGCTGGCGGCTAGCCAACATATGAAGATTCCCACTCCAAGTTGTTAGCAGTTGCCTTGCGTAAGGCCACCGCCACCGCCACCTGTGTGCCCAAATATGGTTGTGGTGTGCATAACTTCACGGCAATTTCTTGCACGGGCTTGTCGCCGCATGTCGTACAACTTATTTATGTGCTTTTCCAGAAAGAAGAATAAAAGGGAGTTCAGGAGGAATGCAGGGGAATTCAGGGGAAGCAGTAAGAGCGTTTGAGGAGGGCAGTAAGTGATGGAAAAAACCCATATCAAAAACAACAATTAAAATGCAACATGTGGACGTCAACACCTTCCAGTCACGGGCCAGTCACAGTCGCAGTCACAAACAGAATCACAGTCACAACTCCGAGTCACATGCCAAGGCGTTTCAAGGCGGACGTTCAAATTGGGCATAAAAACAGTACCGCTAAAGATAATCGTTCTCGCGTTCCCAACCCATATCATTAAACCTCTCTCCTTCGCTTTCTATCTACCGTCTCTCTCTCATTACTTATTTATCAATCACAAACGCATTTCTCCTACAATAAATATGCAAATTGATTGTCACAAAATAAAGAATAAAGAAGTAGGAACCCTTTTTTAAAATGAAAGTCGAATGTAAAATACCCTGTCGAAGTTTTGAGTGTATAATTTTATATAATGCTAATTAATATTACATTGCAGACAAACTCTTATAAATATTTGTACTATAGAATGTCCCATTTGCTGTTCGGTAGTGACAAAAGCAATGCACTAAACGACATACTCTCCTTAAGGTATTCAAAAGTTGAATAATATTCTGGTAGCGCCGTGACGTAAATTAAGTAGCAATATAAGTTTCTGTTAAATTGGCTCCGACAGCGCATAATTAATTTCGTATGCGTAGCGGCAAAGAAATGGAAGAAAGAACCCAACTTGGAATGCCGTTTGTTGATGTTGATAATGCTCGTGATGATTGCCACCGCTGCGGTGCGATCCCTGTACCTGTCCCTGTCCCTGTACCAACGATAGGCATCTTTATCGAAGTCGTACCCTCAGCTCATTTGCATTTACAAGCAAGTGCGGCTATCATGCATGTTTCTGCATGTGTGTGCATGTGTGTTTTGGTCCCACTGTGCGCCGCAGTGTCTCTGAGTTGGAGCTAGAGCTCTTACTTGGGTTTATTGTACCTATCTGTGCCCAATTCTCAACTCGAGTTAACCACAACGACGACGGCCTTCGCGTGCGTGACCGGCATGCGTTTAGCGGTCATTGATTGGCCAACAGCAACACCAGTAACACCAACACCACAAACAACAACAACAATGGGGACAACAACACGGTTGGACAGTTCTTTGACCATGTCTATGCTCGACCAGCCGTGTGTTAACTGAGGGCGCCGCGAGCAACAAGTGTGTGAACACATTAAACGGTGATTAGCTCCGTCTCTGGGCCTTTCCTATTACTCTTGTTGTCTTTCTGTCTTGTTGTCTAAGCACTTGTGTGTTCGGTTCAGTTCGGTGTTTTTAGCCTCAAATTAGCCCCTAGAGTTTCCACTGTTGAAATAATATCATTAGCCACATAAGGGATAATGTGGGCGGGCTGATTGTATAAGTATTTGTTAAATTACTCAGATCTAAACGGAAATTAGTTTTATTACAGACTTAACGTAATTGTAGAATAAAGATCAACTGTTTCTTGTTCACTCATTGACTTGATTAGCTCATCAGATTTTATTTTGAGGTTTTTAGGAACTAAATTTAAATTGCACTATATAATTATAATTTGTTATTCATTTAGTTTAAATACTCGTTTCTTGTAACTATTTTAGAACAAGTTCTTAGAAAGCTGTCTTATGTTTCTGTGCTAAATATTAAATAAGTTTAAAGCTGTCAATAAAAAAGGTTCGATTTCCGAGTCGATATTAGCTACAGGCTACATAAACTATATTATTATTAATTTAAGTATGATTATTTACATCGTATAAAATAAAGTTTTAGCTCTGCTTCATTTTTAAATAAAATGTAGTGTAATCAATGAGTAAAAATTTCTTTAAATTTAACATTTATGAATAACAAGTTGACAGCGCCTAATAAAAAGACGGCAGCACCAATTTGGTGAAATATTCAAACACGGACACTGTACACTATTTTTGTAAGATATTTATTTTTCAATGACATAAGCTAGCCATGCCAAATGAAATTGGTTCAACTTGAGGATGTTAAGCTAGATTTCAAGTTTATTATGAAGAATTTATACAGCATACTTTTCAGTGTTTCTTTGTAACTGTTATCTCTTGCATGAGGGGCTCGGTCTATGTTCGTCTGGGGCAAATTCCCGATTGTTATCGAAGCATCTACTTTAATTAACTGAAAGTGGTTCGAACCGCAGACTGCCAGACTGGTAAAAAAAAAAATAATTTAACAAGTCATAAGTTCTGTTGAAAATATGCATATCTATTTCAAATAAAAATATGTGCGTTTGTTTACACAAATGTGTAGAAGTAAACAAATTTCAAGATGACGATCGCAAATAATTGCCAATGACATTAATTGGTTGTTTATGGCGAATACTTCCCCGAAGCTATCACCAAAAAAATAAAAATAATAATAACAATACTGTTCCGATCAGATAAACAAGATAGCACAGAGAACAACGATGTTAATACTTGATTGGTGATGGTTGATTTGAGATGGTTTGCTGATGACATGCAGTCAATTTGGGAATGTCAATTAGACCATAACAAAGGGTTACTCACCACTCTTACAGTTTGAGCCAGAAGTTTATAGACCAAAAACAAAAAAATAAACAAGTTTCATGTTACGATTGCGTTATCAGTTAGCAGCAGCAGCAGCAGCGTTCTGATAACAAAGCGTCAACAGTTGCTCAAGTGCCCGCAATATATATAAAAATCAATGAAATTCTAGACAGTCAACGCAATTGTAATCAATAGCTAACAAAACGAACACGTATACCACAAGTTCCCACAAAAGCAAATAACGAAATTTATTCCAAATTTCCCAAGAAAATTTAACAAACAAATACAAATTACCTACAAAAATGAGTTCACAAACTTTGTACCTCTGCTGCTGCCTCGCGCTGCTATCCGTCGTAGTCGCCACTACGGTGTCGCTCAACGAAACGGATTGTCCAGTAATGTGTCCATCCATCTATAAGCCAGTTTGTGGCTCCGATGGCTTCAACCTCAAGGAATTCGCCAGTCTCTGCAATCTTAAGGCCAGCAACTGTCGCCGCGAACGCAATGCCCAAACAGGTAATGACAAAGCCATAAAATTTACTCAAAGTGTTTGATTGAATGTTGTGCTAAATGCTATGTCTACTTCTAGTCTATGCCCAGACGGATCTGGCTTGGTGCACCTCCGAGAAGGTTGAAAATCTGCATGAGAAATTGGGCAACATTAAACTGGATGTGGCCGAGTGCCTGAAGCCCTGTGGCATGATCTATCAGCCAATTTGTATTACCAATGGCAAGTACCGTGGCCTCGTACCCAATGAGTGTGCTCTTGAGCTCTACAACTGTGCCCTGCAGGCCACCGGCGCCCAACCCGCTGAGCAGTTGCGCCTCCTTCGCGCCGATACCTGTTAAATCCTTAGCCTGAATACCGTCTAATAAACCTGCACCTTTGTCGTTTGTTAAAAACAATTGATTCTTTTTTAAATACCCAAAGTTAATACACTTTTCTCAGCGGGAGTATGCCATGTGCACTAGAAAACAGTCTGCAGAGTACTTACTCTAGACCATTATCCGAAGGGGTCAATGACTTCTTAGTTGAGCATGTCTTTTGGTTAAGATAAATAAATAAAAACTTACAGAGTTTGAACTTTAAAACTGTCTATAAAAGTTATGATTACAGAATTTTATGACCAATTAATTTCACTGTCACATAAAATTTAGTAACCTGTCTAAATTAAAGCCCCTTCATAAAACTTATTAAGTTCTTTCCTAACTGTCTAACAGTAATTCAACACAATCACAATTTAAATGTAGTACAATAGTTTTTTATTTAGTTGCAAATTGATATCACATTGACAAAAGTAAATATTGCGCAAAAAAATGAAATAAATAATGTGTGTGAACAAATAACTAATTAGAGAATTGGAATGCAGCATGCTGAGAGCCCCAAAGTGGGCTTAAATGGGCAATTAAGCGCCACAAGAGACTGCAGTCACGAGCAAACCAAATGAGATCTGTTATCCGGTTAAGGGGGGGACGTAGGGGAAACACAACACGTTGAGGCACTTGACGTTTGACTCACTTGGCTAACAAAGTGTGCCAGGCAGTTGGCTAAAACTTTGACAGAGCCAGGCGTGCAGCAGATCATCGTCCACGCGTTCCTGTGTGTTTGCCCAGAAAAAGGTGCCGTTGTCGGTGCTAATGTACTGCAGCGGTAACTGCAGATCCCAAAATGTAGGCGTGGGCGTTGGTTCCGGCAGCGAGTTACTGCTGTTGCTGCTGTGATGCCTGTGCTGACAGTTGCGTCCATGCTGGCAGGCATTGCAGCTCTGTGTACTCGCCTTCTCCACGTAAACACTGCTGATTAAAGTGGGCGTATTGGGCGGTGGCGGTGTTTGTGTCTGTGCTAACTCCTCCTGCGCCTGCAGCTGCACGCGCTCAGCAAACTTTGTGATAGACTCATCGGGCGTGGTTTTGCTTTCGTTGTCAGCTGTGACACTGTGCAGCAACTCGAGGGGCGGCAAGAGTGTCAGTTGTGTATTATTGAGATCCACATTGTTGGGATGTGGCTGTGCTGTGGGTCTATTTTTCCCACCCACTGTTAGAAGCTTACGCAGTGGCTGCCAAACTTTGCGCATGCGTCGCGTTGCCTTGGGCTCCACTGTGCACATGGTTGTTGTGCTGTTGTTGTTGCTGTTGCTAGCTGTCAAGTTTTTTGTATCCAGATACATGGCGATAGCTTTTATTGTAGTTCCACTTCTTCTTGTTGTTGTTTTTGTATATTTGTGACGAGCGTTGCGTGTGCGCACCTCGCGAGAGTCGTTTGGTTTCTGATGCTGCTGCGCCACACGGCGCTCATATTTATATATGAGGCGCTGCCGCAGCGCTGCCAGTGGCCAGTCAAGAGTGAAATCGTATTCCGGCTGATCTCACGAGCTCGAACACCGTACGAAATTTGAGTGCACTCTCATGCACACACACAAGCAGACGCACGCACACATTGGTGTACACACACACACACACACATACTCGTACACACTCCTCATCTGGGAACTGTGCGAGTATTTCCCAAATAAATTCCAACAGGAATCCACAAGCTTGTGTGTACTTTTCCCATGCACGTACAATCGACAAGGGCCGCTTGATGAGTTTTGGCTGCAGGTAGATGAAGACGATGCCGTTTGCACAGTGGTGCAAGTATGGTTGTAAACGAAACTAATTGGATTACAATTGTAAGCTATCTTAGATATCGTTCATTTATAAATGTTTTAAACTACGCATTTCTTGTATTATTATTTTTTAAGTTGTCCAACAAATTTTTTATCAAAATAAATCATAAAACTTGATTTAGTGAATGTAGTTCGGTGAGTTTCTTGGCTACCACATTTATGTGAAAACGTTTTGTTATCATAATCGGCTTAGCGCTATAAAAAACCATTCAAAACTTATTGTTAATAAGGCAAATTATAATAATAAAGTCCATCAACAATGTAAAACTAAGTAACGTAGCAAAAAAAATTCTTTTTATATTTAATAAAGGTGTTTGTAAGTTTCTAAAGATGAAAATATATTCAATTTATATTTAAATTGGATAGTAAGCTCCAAAATCTCTGACTTTTAAGTGATAAATAATAAATAACGAAAAGTAAAGAAAGCAAATAAGTTTAAAATCGCAGAAAGCTAATGCGTTTTATTTTATTTATCATATTATTTTTAAAAATATAGAAACAAATATTTTAAGAAATTGAGTTTATCTATTTACTCTTTCTATAAATTATAATTTGTTTAAGAAACTAATTTTCAGTATATTTAAATTATATTTCAAGCTTACCATAGGAAGGAAGTGCACTTCACACCTCATACAAATTGTCTTAGAACCACTGTGCATTGGCTGTTCCGTCATTTATGCACGACTGACTTTGTTTTCACATTCACACGGTACCCGAAGCTAGAGCCAGAGCCAGAGCCAGCAGAGCCCAGTAGTTGTTGTTGCTGGTTGCTGGCTTGTCCAGCTGAAAGCCGGTTGGGCGCAGTGACGTAGCCTTTTAGGTCTCACTGTGCATTGAGGGGCAACAGCTGCACCTGTCCCACTGCAGCCCCTTAAAGACTAAGACACTGGGCATTTCCGTCCTGGCGCAGGCGGCGCACCGTTGCGAGTGTGGGAAAGGGCTTATAAGAATTTCACTTGGGTTATTCGGTTTTGGGTTTTCGGGTATTGTTGTAGTTGTAGTTGCTGTTGTTGTTGTTGGTGGTGTTTTATATTTTGTTTCCTTTCTTGTGATTTTTTGGTGTTTTCTTGTTGTTGTTGGTGTTTCGTTTTTATTTTTGTTGGTGGATAGCAGCTGTTATTGCTACTTGTTCGCCTGTTTGTTGTCATTTATAATCAAGGCTCTGAGCCCTGGCGCTGATAAGTTCATTTTATGTTTTTTTGTTATGTACGTCGCGACGCTCCCCGATCCTAGCCGTAGGGGATTATGACATGTTGTTCACACGCTCAGCACAAAGGCAGATCTAATGAGGCCGTGACCTGATTCGAGCACCAATCCTTATGCTCTTTCCCACACAATAACACCAAGTGCAGCGGGTCTAGTCTGCAAAACTAGTCAGCCCAGTTGGTGTATTAAAAAAAAACAGAGTCCAAAACTGAGCGTTAGCCAAAGACAGAGTCAGAGACAGAGTCTTAGCCTGGCCGTGGGCCAAATGCAACAAACTCGTGCCAATCGCGTGTACACCGCACGCCTGCAGCGCCTGTGAGCCACCGTCTCCATCGTTTTGGCCGCCATTAATCTTGAACTCTCTGGTGCAATTGTTGTTGTTGCCCCGCACATTTGCCCCCAATCAGCGCCTAGCTTTGAACTGCACGTTTGCTAAATTGAAAGCGACTTTGACTCCATCTCTGACTATGATTGCAACCAAGACGCTTCGTTGCCAACTTCAGCAACAACTTCAACTCCAACTTCGACTTCAACTGCGCATGCGCCTGCCTTAACGCCTTATTCCCAGACAGGAGGACAGACAGAGTTGGTGTCTTTGCCAATTTATGTATACACTGACTTTGTGAGGCAACAAGTTATCGTTTAAGCCAAGGCAGCTTGAAATATAGTACTAAAACGTTTAAACCTTTTACTTTCAGTTAAAAGAATAATTAGCCAATAATTTAATTCAATTAAATAATATTAAGACTTGCTTCTTTTAAAAGAATTGATTGTGTACACAAATTTCATTAAAGCTGAACAATTCTTGCCGTACTTATTATTTGTGATACCTATAGTTGTAAGCTTTGATTAATGTAATGACATTTCAGTAGAGTATCCAACTTTCGATTTAAAGCTTTCCATATTTATCTACTTTTTAAGCCACAAGCATCCAGTTGGCTTTTGGCTTTTGGTTCACACGGCAGGCGACCAAAGAGGCAATGCAGTCGTGGCCAAAGGGGCAGGCAAGGGGCGACAAGGCAACAAGTTTTTCGCAAAGTTAGCGCAGAGCTTAAAAATATATATGACAAGCAATTAGTGTGCATTGAGGTTAGTTGAAAATAGTTTTTGGTTGCGGTTAGCTGTGAGTATGTATGTGTGTTTTTGTGTATTTATGCATGGATGCAACTGCGTTACTCATACGACACGTGTGACGACAAAGTTGAGAGCTCAGGCAGCTTAAATACTGAATTACTGAGTAATTGTTGTTGTTGCTGCCACTGTTCGATGTCAGCAGAAAAAAAGGCCAAGCAAGCAGCTAACAGCTAACAGCAAACCACAAACAACGGGCTAACGGAAGTCATGGGCAGAAGACAAACAAACAAGAGATTCTGCAGCATCATGGGAACTGCTCGCGCCGGCAAAAAAAAACATCGTGCCAAGCACAAGTGTCATATTGCTGGGATGGCGATAAATAAAAAAAATGTATATAAAAAAGGCAACTTTTTACACACATAGTTGTGTGAGTGTGTGTGTGCCTGTGCCAGCTGTCCAGTTGCCCAGAAGCTTGAGCCGAGATCAGCGAAAAGAAACACAAAAAATAAAAAAAGCAAATGAAGGAAAAAATGAAAACAAATCTCAGAACGACAACCGGATGTTGAAGTTTATTGCGATGTGGACGAAGGCGACAAAAGTTCTGTTTCTGTTTCGGTTTCTGGTGCTTTTTCTTTTGGAAATTTGAAAGCAGATGAAAAGCTTTAAGCTTAGTCTACTACTACGCCTAATCGATATGCTCCAACGAAAATGTTGGCCACTTACTTCTGTTGTTGTTGTTGTCGTAGTTGTCGCAGTCATCATCATCAGCCAAGCATGCGACATAATTGCGCGAGTTAAGGCCCCCCCAAACAAGCGGCAGCCACAATAACAACAACAACGGCAATCAACAACAGCAGCAGCAACAGCAGCAGCAGCAACAATAACAATAACAACAAGCAGCAAAACATTTCAGCAATCCATCGGATCGCATCACAATCCAGCCATCCGTCCAACGTGTGGGAAACACACGACAAATCTGTTTCCCACGGTCTCGTAAAGTAGGCACAACACTACACACCACACACCAAACACACACACACATACAGTCACAGTAGGCTCCCATTTGTGCTTAAGCATGTGTGTGTGAGAGAGCAGAGCACCAAAGAGCCGAAGACGACGACGAATAGGAGCAGCCGTTGAAGCAGCAGCGCAACTGTCATCATTGACAATAAGTATGACATGGACGACGGCAGCATCGACGGCGACGGCAGCAGAGACGGCACACTGAGAGCCACGCGCAGACCCGTTCGTTCTCATTCCAAATCCAACAGAATCCAAAAGCCTCGACTTCGGCTCCCTCTGCAATCAATTTTGAAGACGAACGCGCGCCAGAGCGCAGACAAGGCACGCTCTCTCGCTCTCGCTCTAGCTTACGCTGACGTTTGTCGTACAGGCAGCAGCGTTGTCGTGCTGCTCGACTTCGTAAACTGGCGCAATAGCACACCAAAAGGGAGCACAGTGGTAACGACACTGGTGATAATGTAGATTTATGCAACTTATCTTTGATCGTATAAAATAATAAATATATTTAAATTATGTACTGTATCAACTTTAATTTTAAACATTTAAAAGTGTTATAATTTTTTTTTAATCGTGTTATATACTTTAAGAATAAATATTTATTGTGTTACAATTATTTATTTATTTGTGTCTCTATCCTATTCTTTACAATTTAATTTGAAGGTTATTATCCTTGCATACTTTTAGGATACTTGTCCTTTTAAATATTTAAACGATATTAGCAAATTTTAAATTATTTACCCACTAAACAGTTGCTTTTTTATTAAGGTCGTATAAATTGAGTTATGTTAAATGTGGGATTATTGCATATATTTATGTTTTCTTTTCAGCCTTCAAAAATCCTTTGCTGTGCTCGCAAAAGTATGCAATAAAATTCTCTAAGTACATATCCCAAAAAGATTCGAAAGAAATTAAACTATGAGAAAATAATAAGTAAACAACTTGTTCAAGATTAAAGCATCAAGGTGAAAATTGGACATTATCTATTTGTAACGAATTGGTAATTAAAGATTCGAAACAAATTAAACTATGAGAAAATAATAAGTAAACAACTTGTTAAAGATCAAAGAATCAAAGTGAAAATTGGACATTATCTATTTGTAACGAATTGGTAATTAATTTCCTTACCTAAAGCAGTAGCAATATTTGCGCAATTCATTAACACTATTTAGTAGCTCTTCGTCCCACTGTGCGCTGTATTGCCTGGTTACTTGGCAACCCCAACCCCCAAAAAAACAAAAAAAAACCTGTGCATGCAACGGACTTCACAGTAGCCTCTCTTTGTGCTCGCTCCCGAGTGCCGCTACCGAGCCGAGACCGAAGCCACGAATGCCACCACAGTGCTAGTATGTGAGTGTTTAAGTGTGTGGAGAGTGCGATCGTGTGTGTGTGAGCGATCATGCGGGAGCTCAGTGCCTCAGTGGCTCAGTCGGCAGCAGGGAGAGCGTCGTATAAAAGTAACGTTGGGAACTCGTTTGCCACTCATTTCACAAACGTGCCGCCTGTTGAACACAGCACAGAGCGCGACGCACGCGCAATTGCCCCAAAGAAACAAATACTACAAAAACTACAGCGTTATCGTACAAAATCGACGTGATAATGTGCGCTTAAAGAACTCGTAAAAAAAAGACATAAACCAAATATCAAATAAAAAACTATACAAACTGCAATCGGATTGGCAACACAACATGGTAATGGAGATGTCCAAGACGTATCAGTACCGCAAGGTGATGAAGCCGCTGCTGGAGCGCAAACGACGGGCCCGCATCAACAAGTGCCTGGACGATCTCAAGGATCTAATGGTCGAATGCCTGCAGCAGGAGGGTGAACATGTCACGCGCTTGGAGAAAGCAGATATACTCGAACTTACTGTGGATCACATGCGAAAACTCAAGCAACGCGGTGGACTCTCATTGCAAACCGTCGGCAATGTTGGCGGTGGTAGCAATGGTACCTCCTCTAACACCAGCGCCGCCCACGTCGAGTCCTTTCGCTCTGGTTATGTGCATGCGGCCGATCAGATTACTCAAGTATTGCTGCAGACACAACAAACTGATGAGATTGGTCGCAAGATTATGAAGTTTCTATCGACGCGTCTAATTGAGCTGCAGACTCAATTGTTGCAACAACAACAACATCAGCAGCAGCAACAACAACAACAATCTCTGCCTGCCGTCGGCTATGCATCGGGACGCTTGGCATTTCCACTCCTCGGCGGTTACGGTGCAGCGGCCGCAGCCAGTTACAGCGCCTTCCTGGCGGGCAAGGACGAACTGATCGATGTGACATCCGTGGATGGGACGGCAATATCCGAAACGGCGTCAGTTAGTTCGCAGGAGTCGGGCGCCTCGGAGCCTGTCTGGCGGCCCTGGTAATCAACTCGCTGATGTCCGTCCGGTCCGGTCTGTCTGGCTGACTGACTTACTGGCGACATTGACTAATTTCTAGATCTTATCTTTAGTATTCCAAATGGCTATTAACCGTTCGCTGCAGCAGAAAATAGCACAGCAGCAACAACAACAACAGAATCCGTTGTCTTCCAAAGCAAATTGTAGCATGAAATCGATATAATGATCTGATTTATGCCCAGTGCATTGTTTTAAATACTTTTAAGTTATATTTTTGATAATTTTGTAAATTTTTGTATTTCAACTGTGATATAACTAAAGTACGTTGCGATTCCAGTTAACATTGAACATCGCCAACTTCCTAATAATTTTGCTAAAGTTTCCTAGAGTTGTAAGTAAGCAATAGCGCCCTGAGTAACTAAATTAAGCTTTAAATAATTTGTAATTGTTAATTTATGAATTTAAAAAAAATATATACATATGAATAAACAGCAATTCTCATGTCAAATAATGGAATTCAATTAATTATTTTTTAAACCTAGAGGAATGAACTCTAAAAGGATTTGGTATGCTTATTAGCAATTTATTTTTAGTTTTAGTTCATGAATAATAACTTAAAGTTCTTATTATAGCTGCTATCTGTTCTGTGAAATCTGTGAATAATTTATAACTGATTCATTGAAAGGGAAACCTTATGAATATGCAATTATCTCCGATTAAAATCAAATTGGATGAGGTCAGTTCGGAGTCGCACGAAAAGAATATTCAAATCAAAAGGGAAAAATTAATCAGAGTTTATAATAGTCATGGGCACAATATGGGATTAAAATCGCTAAACGAATGATTAATACTGATAAAAAGAATACGCATAAAATTTAGAATTGATATAAGTTTTGAACACTACTTTTGACATAGTTTTTTATCTCAACACATAACTTAATTAGGAGTCAATTTACATAAAAGTTCTTAAGTTTCTCATAGAGTGTAGGAACAGATTCTATTCTTATCTATCAAAAGGAAAATATGTGCTGAGTGTGCAGTCAATAAGTTTTCAAGCATATCTTGAACTTAAGAGCTCTTATTTCGAAAGTGATCTTTTGCCACACACACCAAACACACACTCAATCACACTGATGTGTTGACTTTTACTTTTATCAGTCTGTAATCATCACATTACATGCAACATGTACCACAAACTGTATCTGACTTTGCCCTCAGACAAGCAATTTAGAACTGTCAGCTACTGTAAATAGCTGTAATTGTCACTGTAGATACAGCTATAGAGTTATATTTACCGATTGATGCCTCTATCATTTGTAAAATCAATTCAAAGTGAATCAAAGAAATCAAGAGGTCTAATTGGATATTCGTATGTGATTGAAAACTGGTTGGAAAACAACCCCTAAAAAGCTGAACTGGAATCTGTTGCTTTCACTCTGATTTCTACCTGCGTGCAGGTAAGTAATCAGGTAAGGGACTGCTACAGTAGGGACCCAGTTTAGTGCTCAGGTAGTTAACAGACAAATGATTGTTGGCCAGTGGATTAGGCTGTCACGCTGATTAACAAAAGATTGCAAGAATATAATTGAAGGATTGCTGGAAATTGAATAATGACAACAGAATTTCTTTTTTTTTTTGTAGTTTTTTTTAATTGTATATATATTTTTGTAAAAATATGAGTAAAATTTATCACAATTTTCGTAAAGCTCAGTGGAGTTTTGCGACTTGCGAGTTAATTTTGTGTTTTGTGTGTTTGTAGCAAAATTAATCGAAGACGCATTAAAGCAGGAAGCAGGAACCGATCGGTGCCAAATGGAAGACATTGTTGCGTTGCAATTGTAGTTCTGGTTGGAGTTGTTGCTTAGGCTTGCACCCAACGATCCTGGAACTGAGCGACGGCAATTTCGTTGGCTGTGCTGCAGTACAGTGGCTCCACGAGATCGTTGTCGGCGGGCAGATCGGAGGCGGCGGTCCAGAAGAAGGTGCCATGAGCGGTGCGCACAAAGTGAACGGGAACTGTGGGCAATTGCTCGAATTCGTAGTCCTCGATTTCGCAGGAGGCGGAGAGACGCTCGTTGGCTTCATTCTCATAGGATTCCAGAGAGTCAGCGCAGCTGTTCTCCAGGGATTCCAGGGACTCCAAAGAGTTGGCTTTGTGTGTGTTTTGCATGTTCTGTTGCTCCTCAACGCGCTGCTGTTGCTGCTTGAAGATCTTTTGCAGCAGCTTCTTCACGCTGTAGGATTTCTTGTTGGATTTGATGTTCATGTTGTTGGTGTTGTTGTTGACGATGATGTTCTTGTTCTGGCACATGTTGAATTTGTGGTGGTAGTTTGTGTAGTTTGCTGTTAGCAGTTGTTTACTGTACGAAGCGCAGTGCTCGAATGATGTCTGATCCTCTGGATCGTGCTCCTTTTATACCCGCACAGGACCAAAAACGAAACCCAAGCCGAGTGAGCCAGACAAGGGTATGGGTAGGAGAGCAGAGCAGAGAGATACACCAGATATTTTACGAGTGTGGGAAAGTACAAGGATACGTGCACGAACAAAACAAGTAAACGAGAAAATCCTGCACACACACACGCACGCACACACTCACAACAGACGGCAGGTGTGTTTTTAAACGGACGGCTGGGACGGACCTGCTTGGCATTAACCTGCATGCGTTGGAGTGTATCGGCATGTGTTGCTGCTCCACTCGCACCTGCAGTGTGTGCATAGCAATTTTATCCTGAGCCAGGATCGTGAGAAGCGAGACTTTCTACCAGTTCCCACAGTTTTTCGAAGGATCCTTTTTCAAGCCTATTGAAAACAAAAAAAAAATGAAAAAAGAATCTTTTTGCTGATCACTTTTGGTTTTTATATGCTCCTCAGTTGTTGTTGTTGTTGTTATCCTTCGTTTGGGCTCTTGTTGTTGTTGTTTGGCTGGCAGCTCTTTATGCACTTATCTCGTTTTGGTTGGCATAGAAATCCCTTTTTCGGGTCTTGAACACGTGTGCAACGTTGCCCCCGAAATCGTGGGAGAATATTTTCAATTTTCAACGCTCCGAAACGACCCAAACAATTAATGTTCTGTCAGTAGAGAGGCCCAGATCAACTAGTTGAATAGGCACTGGCATTGGGATCAGTTAATGCGCTGTAATTTGAAATTTATAAAATTTGTGTGCATTTGTGTGTGTATTGCTGTCCCGACAACGAGCGAGAAAAAAGAAGGATCATAAAAAAAAAAACAAAAACCAAAAAAAAAGGAGAGAGAAAAAAGTATAACT
Organism: Drosophila nigrodunni; assembly: GCA_020829145.1. Taxonomy (NCBI): domain Eukaryota; kingdom Metazoa; phylum Arthropoda; class Insecta; order Diptera; family Drosophilidae; genus Drosophila; species Drosophila nigrodunni. The sequence continues at coordinate 13,177,237 of JACVCZ010000001.1, forward strand.
TAAAACGTGTCAGGCATTTTTAAAAGCCGAAGGAGTTGCTTTTAATTTTATTTCGATGGCACACAATTAGCAGAGGCGACTGCGACTGCTGCCCCTGCCCCCTGGCTGTACCCTATTAAGGGGCACTTTGTATGCTTCCCAGAGGAGCAACCAACACACGCACAGCGGTGCGCCAGCGTTGTCCTTTTTTTTTATACTTCGAACTTGGGATCACGAAGCGGATCGGTCGCAAGTTGGCCACGTGATGGCGCGTGATGTGTAGTTCCATGGGAAACTACAATTTTTGGGACGATCCTTTTGCTTAATGGATTTGCCATTGACTGAGCCATAAATAATTGTAACTTAGGTGCAGTCCTTATTTGTGGAGCCAAGATTTCTATGGATCTGCAGACAAATTAAGATTCAAGAAGCGTCTATGCTGGTGAGAAGTTGTAGGCTGGCGTTAACAGTTCGTTACAGAATTGTGTGTACAAACAGATTGCGCACACTCAATGGATGCAATCCATGATTGTAAGAACGGAGCACTTTTTTTTGTGTTGTTGGTTAAACGCACTGATTGTGTGTGTGTTTTCTTTCTAAGATGAGCTCAGCTCAGCTATTGAGGTTTAATTGGTGGAGTTGGCAACAATCTACTGATTTGTTGGGACAGTCAGGCAATAAATAGTCTAGCGGATAAGATAGTTACTGACAGGGTGAAAGGGGCAGCGAGGACTGTTGGTAAATTTATGGAGGGCTTAAAGGACATACAGAAATAAAAACAAAATAATGATTTGACTTTAGGCATTGAATATAAAGGATTTAGTTCCAGCGTATTTATCTTTCTTTAATTCTATTGATCGAAAACAGTTATTTGCATAAATAGTTTAGGAAGCAAATATTTAGAGCCAACAAGTTGACCCCAAAATATGTATTTCTTTGAAAAACAGTAGCAAATCACAAGAGCTTAATTTAAAATGCTTATAAACATTAAAACTTTAAAAACTTTAGTAATGTATTATGTAGATAAAATACAAAAAAGCTATTGTTATATTATATCACGATCATGTTCCTTGCTAATAACTAGAATTTAATTCATAAAATATAAGAACTTTTTTAACTTTTCCATAATAATCTATCATAATCCATCATAGCGCATTCATTGTAAATTCCTAAAATCAACTTATTTTAAACGAGTAGCTTTTTAAAATAATAAAAATTATGTTAAATATAAAAAGCCATATATATTATATACCCTACTTACATAACTAAACACATTGAGTTCTAAATAAATTGCTCAATTAAACCAACAAGACATATACGCCAATCCCGAGCTCTGTTTCTTTTGACGACTTGATCGTTTGATCGTTTGGAAAAATTGCCAATTATAAAGGATCACAGCATAAAGGAGTTCTGTGCTACCAAGAATTGAATTTATAGTAAAGATAGCTTCATAGCTTGGACAATTCAGTCAACTTGCTGGATTTGTTGTTGACCCGTTTTCATGGAATTGGGAATTATGGCCTTGAATGCTTTGGCCAAGTCATGCTACCATATCATTATTATGCACGATTGTGTGTGCTCTAATTGTGTTTCGTCCTTGGCTCTATTTTGGTTGACTCATTCCCCTTGTTTGGTTTTCATTTCATGGCCCACGTGCATGCCCAACAATTTCTATGGCAAACCAAAGACCCATGGAAAATAAAAAATAAAATTAAATGTTCGAGAAAAGCCCCGCTGGGGGTCTATAGATTCTGGGACAGACTTAGAGATAGCTGCTACCACTGTAGCGGTTTTTGGGCTACCGTGGTGCCTTTTAGACCAAACCAAAGAAAAAAAAAACGTTTCCAGTGAAATCTTTGACCTGCTCAGTCGATGAACACGTGCACTGATTTCTTATCGTAGTCGATCATTTAAGGTTCAGAAAATTGTAGATTAGCTCGAACACAAAAACACAAAATAGGAAAGTAAAATAAAAAAAATATATATCAACATTAAGCTGACCCCTCACCGACTGCTATTGTTAGCAAGTGTTTAGATTCCTGGCCCAAGTGTGCGTACACACACGCACCGTAGGGAATGGGCACTGGATAGGGACGTGAACTGGGAATGAGAACGTGAATCGTCTTGTTTGAACACGTGACGACCTCGTTTTCGATCGCTGCGGGGTGTTTATGTTACGAGGCCGTCTCGAAATCTCAACGCCGCCAACTGACACGTCTGTTTGATGCATGTACCATCCATACCATATTCGGCAAGTGCGAAACCTGACCAAACCCAAGGGACCGCCTCGATCCATACTAGTGCACTCTACTCTACTCTCCTCTACGTGCGTAACTTGTAAGCGGTGAATTTTCACATTTTCACACATGTGGCCAGCACATAACTACACACAACGGTGTCTGGACGGGGGAAATGCCCGCAATGATTGCTTCGCATCGGTCAGGTCCAGTTACAGGACACGGATATTCCATGGCAAAGCCAAAGCCAAAAACCTTGTTGGTGTTAACTGTCCCGATGTTACGGTATTTCCGTTTGCCATTTCGCTGGTCAGCGTGAACTTCAAACGAGACGTGCGAAAAATTCAACGGAATGTAATCCTAGAAAGAACGGCAGTAATTCACTTGAGTTACTCGAAACATCTCTGAACATTCCACCGTACACTTGAAAAAATAAATGGGTGTAAGGGCTTTACAACTGTTGAGAAAATATAACAGTTACTGTAATTTATTTATGTAATTTTTGAATATATATTTATGTGTTGTATTATTTATTATTTAAAATTTCTGGTACTCAGAAAAATTAAAAAACAAAAGGGGAAATTTAAAGCCCTAGTCTAGTCTTAAAAACAACTAATATTTCTTATATATCTGAGCATTATTGTTAACATAAGTTCAACAAATCCAAAGTTTATTTACAATAACTGAAACAAAAGTGATTCATTATATTCTTAAAAAAAAAAATTGTTTTTGCTTAAATCAATAAAATGTTTATATTTCACTGTTAAAATCTGGTGAGAGTTTTAGTCTCCAATTTGTTTAATATATTTAACATATACATGTTTACATATGTAATAAATTTTCACCATATCACTTATTACATGCTCATTTTTATCAGTGCTTTAAAACAAGCGATAAACTCATGCTCATATGCAATGCAGTTAAAATAACAAAAGATACAAATCGCAGATACATTGTATGTTCATTTGAGTGAGGACCCACGCGGCGACATCGCCGGTTTTTGTAATGATAAAATAACATGCTAGAGCACACATAACAGAGCGTTATAAAAACAAGAAATAAAAATACTATTCAATGCGCATACACACACACATGTGGGGTCCTTTTTTTGTCATCATATTACACACAAGATACGAGATACAAGACATAATGCACCGCACTTGACACGAGACAGCGCGACAGCGCGACATGTTGAATTATCTTTTAGTTTACAAATTAGTATGTGAGATATACACATATGCGGGAGGCACAATTCTGAGAAGTTAGACATTGTTAGTTTAGGATATGCACAAGGATCAGGGATCAATATCCAATTGCCCGTTAGTAGCCATCACTCAGCGCACGTGCATCACACAAAAGGGGTTGTAATTGCAGTTTAACTCTGTGTTGCCGCCCCGTCCTAAAATTACACACCGCACACACACTGCGGCAAACCATCGCAAGTGGTGTGAGTCCGGTTTATGCAGATTTCATTCAAGCCGCAACACGTGCAACCTGATGAACCGTTGAGCATGTGAGCATGTGAGGCGTGGACAGGTCTCGACTCGTTTACTCTTGTATTTTTTCTGGTGACTTGCCACTCAGAGGCGTCGCCGATTGTGGCAGCTAGGGTTTCACTCAGGGCAGGACCTCCTACTCAAGGCCCAAGGGATTTCTCTGGCTCACAGCTGGGCCCTAACATGATTTGGGGGAGAAACATAAACAAAACTCGCACCTAATAAGTCGCATCCCCTAAACCATTAAATTGAGCGCTCCTAAAAAGATAACTCTACACCGATCCCCCTTTAGACTTTCTTCTAAATGAAACTCGTCTTTATCCTTTCCAAACTCATTATAAAACTAAAGACTACAGACGTGGATAACTAATGATTTAGAAGCTGTCTTTGTCAGATAACAGATCTTCATTTTCATCTTAAGTTTCAGCCCAGACATTGCACTTAATCCTGAGATCATTGAGACTGAACTACTTTAACAGCTCTGCAAGTTGAATCTTGATAGCTGTGGTCTTTTGAGAGTTTTGTCAATATTTTGAGGCAACATTAACAAGTCTAGACAGATTTTTGTGCAGTGATACAGTTAGGTACAGTTGAGTCAAATATAACTTAGGCTTAGCTGTTCTTATTGTGCATATCCTGAATTTTTATAAAGGAAAGAGATAAACCTATTTCTCGAACTGGTACAAATTAGTTTAAAAAAAAAAATTTAAAGCTAAAATAAATAAAATAATTAAACATCTTTCCATCTATACAAATGCATTGATTAACATTTATCCATTCGCATTACCTTTTCTAAATTAAATAAACAATTCAAATAAAATATAGTTGAGTAGACATTTTGAATTATTTTACTTCAAAATAATATCAATTAAAGAAAGATATTTTTAAATTGGACCTAATGGGGTAATAGGTAAGTTAGTGCTAATAAGATTCCCATAAGCAAAATCCATCGAAAATTATTCTAATTCAATGCCCTGTTAATAGCTACAATCAACTATTTTTTCATTGTAATAAAAAGTCGCAAAAGTTTTTCTTTTTCAAGTTTTAGTTTATTACTATTAAAGCTTGTAATGTTGTCTTAATATCTATAGTTAGTAATATGCAGTCTTATAAGTAGATCTTAATAGTATTAAAGCTGAGATTGTTTCTTAATTAATTATGATTAAGTAAAGCTCTTCTTATCACAGGTTTACATCGAAACAATTGGAAGACATGATTCGTTGTTTTTATGGTTGTTGTTGCTGCTGCAGTCGTTTTTGTTGTTGTTGTTGCTGCTGCTGTTTACCAGGGACGCCACATAGGATTGCTGTCGGCTGGCTTAGGACTGACTGCTGCCTCTGATTCCTCAGTATCGCTGTGATAACCCGATGATGCAGGGCTCACAGGTCGGCTGACTGTAGACGATTGCAGTTTGTGTTGTTGTTGCTCTTGTTGCTGATCTGCCTGCAGCATGCGCTGGAACTCAATGCCAAGATGTGTCATCACCGTTTTGCCAACATCAACACTCATGGCTGGGGTGCAGGCCATCACACGAGAGATTTCACTGACGGCATTCATGTAGCCATTCTTGAAACTGTCCATGGGCACAGGTGAGACCGGCGCCTGTTGCTTGATGAGCTCTTTGCGCATGAAGACAAGTGACGCCTCCAGCATTTCAGCCTTGTCCAGTCTGAGTATGGCATCGTCGCCCTGGAACTCGGCCACAAGTGTCTTCAATGTGTCCAGACACTTGTTCATGCGCGCACGACGCTGACGTTCCAGCAACGGTTTCTTCACCTTCAGATAGTGCTGGGTCTTTGAGACGAAAGCGGATTCGATTTGTGGTGCCATTTTCTGTTTTTTTTTAAATGTGTATTTTTCAAGATCGAGAGATGTGCACGACTTGCAGGATGCTGTGTGAATGATGCTCAACTGCAGTGCAGTGACGGCTTTTATAGCTGCAGCTCGGCTTCGGGTCCTGCAGGAGCCTTCTGCAGGACCTGCAGCAGGTAGAGCCGAGTTGTAGAAATCTAGAAAACTCTCTCACTCTCGGCTCACTTCGGTTTTTGGTTGAGATCTCTGTGCGTGGGAAAGGAAATCGCTGATAGACCCTAAAACTGAGACTCTGACTGAGTCAAACAATGGCAATAAATGCTATAAGACGATTGTCTAGTTGCGTGTCTGACGCATTGTATCTGCAATTAAACCGTAAAATTCTGGCCAAGAACATGCTGAATAGACTGACCAGACAATTGACCCAATCGTTTGTGATTTGTCTTCCTGGGGCCTAAAACTAACTTACCTCAAGTTATAAATTTATTACGGGTTATGCGGTTTAATAGTATTACTTCCTCAAATCAGTGGAATAGTGATTAAAATCTATTTTCAATTGAATGTTTAATGAGTTGAGTTTTAAAAATAATTATATTTATATCAATGCAAAGACTGTTGTGCTTAAGAAATTGAATTTAAATTGGGATTTGAGCAGACATGTCTTAAAATAATTATAATAAAATTACTTGACTAAATTTTTTAAATTAAATACAAAATTCGTGTAGGTAAATCTTAAAATAATTATAATAAAATTATATTTTAATAAGGAAAAATCAGGTGTGCTTATTTAATTAAAAAATATAAAAAACTGTTTTGAATCAGTGAAAAATTCTACAAATTAAATTAAATTCTACATGTAAAATGTTAAGCATACGAATAATTATAATTAAATCAATTCAAAATCTCAACAACTGATACAAAATGTATCCTACTTGACTATCTATAATGCCTGAATTCTGTTCTAAAAGAACCCTTATAAAAGGACTGCATTTGCTCGACGTTCACTGTCTGCTGATCAAAAATCATTCAGTAGTTTGTATAATCTGTAAAAGGTATGAATTTTAAAGTGAGCTGCTGGTATTGGCAGTAAAACTGCTGCTCCATTTAGCATTTATGCTGATAGGAATTGTTAGCTCCAACTCCATAGTGGCACCCGCAGTTAAGCACTCGACAGAGGGCACTCAGCACTCGGCAGTCAGCACTCGGCAGTCAGCACTCGGCAGTCGTCAGTCGTCACTTTCTGAATCGTCGTCAGTTGTCGTCAGTCATCGTTTGCTCGATTTTTCGTATCGTGAGAACCGCTCGAGAAACGTCGTGTGTTTCCCACGCGATGTGCACACCTGCCATTTAAGTCGCTTATATGGTTACGATTACAAACACAGCAGCAGCAGCAACAAAAACAACAACAAGATGAGGGCCTCAGCTGACGACGGCACACATTTATTGCGCCGGCGCGACGTCACTATCAGCGTCGTGTGGCTGATGACTTGACTAACCGACTGACTGCCCGACTGTCTGATTGACTGACTGGCTCACTGTCTAAATGTCTGACTGATTACTGACTGCTTTACTTTAGTTTTTCACTCTTGTCGTCATCAAGCTGTTGCTGTTATTGTTGTTGTTTTTGTTGTTGCTCTTGTCGTCGTCATTGTCGATTGTTTAATTTAAATCGTCGTCGCAATGTCGGCGCTACTTGGCTTCAGCTTAATGATTATACCTGAAACTCAGACTCGAGAGTCTCGGGTTTCTGCGGAATTGTACGCAATAGTTATTTGTACTTTACGACATGCGCTAATTGAACCACAGAAGACTTTATGAGCCACAAACACTAAAAAAAAGCTTCAACTTTAGCTACCGTTTCACCTGTTGATTGGCTTGAAGCCGAAGGTGAAAAGTTGCTGCTACCATTGACGTGATTGCAATTGGAATTGACTTTTTTATAGCCGATGCTGCGACTGCTTCTGGTGTCGGTCAAACATCAATAGAACTCAATCGAGGATTTGATTTGCTGAGCATTGGGTCAAGAGACTGATTTTTTGTTCAGCACTCGTTTCATTCACATCTTTAATCAATCAAATGTGCATAAGATTATTTTACATTAAAACGGAATCTAAGAAATTGAGAAATCCAAACTACTACCTCGGGGTAGTAAAATCCATTTAAATTTTACTACTGCAACAACTTTTTGACAACTTTATGCTCATTAAAATCAAATAGTTATTATTATTACGGTGATTCTTGTAGTTTCAGGAACAGTTCCCAGACTTGAGCATAATAGTTGCCCTTGAGTTCTCCAACTAGAATGGAAAATTAGCTGGACGATAAGTGGACAATTGTTGAGCTCCACATTGTTGGCAGAACTGTTGTGGGATTAGTCTTGAGTTGGTTTTCCCAACTAAAACTACTAATTACTAAAGCCCACTTAAAACTAACTTAAGCCAACATTGACTTTGCTATAAAAATTTCATATCTCTTGCAATTTAATTAAAAATCAATTTGATTGCTGAAAAGCCTCAAAGTGACGCGTGCCAATAATTCGAGAAAACACTTGAATTATAATCCACAAAGTGCCCAGAAATGCAATCAAGTGGCGTTCAAATAGAACAACTTGGGCAAGTGCAAATCAAAATTATATTTATGTGTCTGCCACGTGACCGCCCAACGGTTGCCCAGCACGAGAGAGGCAAGTGCGTCCGACACGCGGCAGCAGCAGCAGCAAGCTTTCCACAAGAGGAAATATCAATCAGGTGCAAATTGGGGCAGGAGGTATGAAAATTCAGTTAACGCTTTCGGATTTGATAAATGAACGCGTGGCAATTAAGCAACGGCACAAACACTTGTTTGAGGCTTCAGTGGCAAGCGGAGACTTTCGCCTGCCAAGCAGCCAGCAAGTGCAATATGTGTCAGGCAGTTAATATCCACCACCGAAGCAACAACAACAACAACAGGAATAAGAGCAGCAGGAACAGGGAGCAAAACAACAGGAGAGCAACACCAACAGCAACAACAATAACAGCAACAACATGAACCGGGGCTGTGGCCTAAATTGCAAGCAGCTGCCACTCGAACCGTGGGATATTTTTACCCTAGCCAAACCCAACCAACGAGGGCCATCGAACCTTATCCATGGGAACCACAACTGCTCGACGCTCTCAATATTTATTTTGTGCGTTCGTTATATTGAATAAGATAAAAAAAAGGAAACCTCGACAACAAGGGGTGAGCGGATAACTGGATGGAGGGACATTCTGACAAGATTATCCTGCACGTGTTGAGCTTGCTCTGCATTGCTCTGCCGCTGCGCTGCCACAGCGCTGCCACTCCCCGCTCTCCATTGCCTGGGCACGATGCTGAGCCTGCGCTGAAAGCGTGGCAGGCAAGCGTTGGGCGGCTGTCGCCGTTGCTGCTGCTGTCCCTGTAGCTTCTCTGCAAAGTTGCAACATCAGTCAGCCGCGTGCTGGGCACATGTGTTGCCCATGTGGCACTTGTCGTTGGGTGTTGCCGTCTTTTGGGTGGTGGAGGTGTTGGTGGTGGTTTTGGGCGTGCTGCCTGCCTATAAAAGCACGGCACTTGCCACAACAGCAGCACAGTTGAAATTTGCAACGCGACACGCAAACAGTAAAAACTTGAAACAATTCTAAAAATCATGTCTAAAGTGAGGAATCTTATTGCCAAAATGTTGCAGCGACGCAACAAGTGCAACGGCAGCAGCACCGGCAGTAGCAGCAGTTTGAACAACAACAACAACTACGAGAGTCTCGAGGAGATTGCACAGAATATGGCTAATGAGCGTATGTTGCAAGCAACAACAGAGTTGGCCACACAACAAATGCTCTTCTGCCTGGAAACCGCAGACGGTTGCTTTTATTGGCATGCACAGTAGCAGCATACACAGCAGCAGCAGCAGCCACAACCACAACAACAACCGGTAGTTAGACGCGGTCAAGTGTATGAATGAAAGCAGTTCTTCAATGGAGTCTTTCTTGGAGACAGCGCCACAGACACTTAACCACTACATGCGAATCGAGTTGTCTGTTGCATGCAACGAGCCAACGGGCAACTAGTTGACAATGCAAACCAGCAATCCGCAGAAACAATGCCTAATCTGACACAGTGTTGATTAAATATTTAATTCAAACTTAATTACCTTGTGATAAACTCTTAGAATGTAAACTAATCTATAGTTTATAGTGCCATTTAGCATAAATGTTGTTAGTTTATAAGCAAATCAAATAAATGTCTTTTAAAAAATCTATAATCTTTTATGTTTGTTATTTAAGCATTAATATTGTGACTTATATAGTTGACTGTTCTAAATTTCTAGCTGTTTAAGTGACAGTGAAACATGACGTCTTCATTTAGTTGGCATCTCAATTGATCGGAGCTTTCAAACGCCTCTGCTTTCTGCCAATTATGTGGTTTTGCAGCTCACCAAAGCCTACGCCAAAGGCAGGCTTAAAAAAATGAGTTTATTGGAAAAACGTTAAAAATTAAGATCTACTGGGAGCTGTCAAAACTGACTCGACATTCATCAGTCAAAGTCAATGTATATTTGAGTCCTCTGCAGCTTTAAACAAATTATGTTAATTATATTAAGTATAACAATATGTATTTAACTAAGTGAGTGACAATGGTTATGAATTTAAATTCTTTCATAATTAAATTTAATTTATATAAAAGTCTATAAAATTAATTTACTTAAAACCAAATTTTAGGTTTCATTGCTAAAAATATTGATAGTTTTTGACAATGGTAATGAATTTAAATTCTTTCATAATTAAATTTAATTTATATAAAAGTCTATAAAATTAATTTACTTAAAACCAGATTTTAGGTTTCATTGCTAAAAATATTGATAGTTTTTAAGTGCCAAACGTACATATGAATTATTATTATATTGAATCAATTAAAATATATTTTAAAAATTTCTTTTATGCAAATTTTCAAACCACTTACACTCTTCCGATTCTAAATCTTACCTTCTTTGACAACCTGTTAATATTATTTGTGCACTTATGGTATTTGTTAATTTTGCACATGCTCTAAATGAGCTTTGCATGAGGTCCACCCCTTTTTGATGCACCCTTTTGCATCACGCATGCGCCCCTTTGCCGCCTGCCTTTCTGCATGAGTCTGTCGTGCGTTATTACGCGTTGCAAGCATGCGCACATATTCAATTACACAGTCAGAGCCACAGCAACAACAACATCGACAACAGCGACGACGACGATGACAAGAGCATTGAATTGACAATAACCGAATAAGCAACCCCAACCCCGTTGCGTGCCCAAATGAGCCCCTGAGTTTGGGATCGAAGTACGATCTCGGTACGCCATGTGCAGTTGAAAAAATTTTCTCACACTCGAAAAAATTGTAACGGCTTGCTGTTGAGCACACTCTCAGCACGCCATGCTCATCATCCCCCTTCCCTGGTTTGCCTTTCTCGCTCTCTCCCTGTTTCTCTGTCGATCGCCTGCTCGCACTTCCTGCCCGTGGCCAAACTGGCCACGTATATTGTTTATATAGTTAACGAATGCGATACATTTAATCTTTAGTGTGTGTCAATTTGCCGTACAGTCATTTAGTTTGCATGCCCCCGCACAGCGTCCCTATAGTCTTGCTTTTACACACAGTGCCCGGTTCGAGATCCCTTCTATCTGGTCTCGGGTCTCGGATCTCAGATCTCGGGTCCCACGACGTGCCCAGGCATGCCACTTAGCGTGGCCCAAGTGTTCAACAGAAGCTACAATTCAGCATTCATAATTGACAACAGCCAGAATAACAACAACGCCAACAGCAACAACAACAAGAGCAACAACAACAACAGCAACCTATGAGCCACGTCTTCTGACAAGAAAAAAAGAAAATGAAAAAAAGTAAAATAAAATAAAATAAAGGGCAGGTGGTAGTTTTTTCGGTAGTACTGTCCTCACCACTCGCAATGACTCGGTCTTGAGCTCGGTCAGATTTACAGTGGAGCAAGTGCGTTACCTTTGTGAACTAAAAATGCTTAAATCTTATAAAATGAATTTAGTAGAAATTTATAAAGTTTGAGTTTTACATTTACAATTCTTATTGTTATACTCAAGGTCTTACTGTTTACACAGTCACCAGCCTAGTTTTATGTGAAATCCCTATGAGGTGTCCCTCTAAAATACCTTACACTACCATGCAAGTTGCCACATTTTCAAAACTTTATTCCCACGCACAGAAACTCTGAAATTAACCGTGTCAAGTATAAGGCCTGATACGTAAAATCCGAAAATAAAGTTCAACAAATATGCACATTACCTTACACCAGCTCGCAACAGGCAGTATATTCAATATTTCCCTAAAAATCTACTCAAAACCATATTCCCACGCACAGGCATCTCCAGAAACTCCGAAACTAGTCGTATCAAGTAGTAAGAGGCCGCGTAAAATCCAAAACAGATTTTCACCTTTACATTCATCACCTTACACTACCTTACTACTTGTAGTATTTCCAATATATCCACTGACAATATTCAGAAAACCTTATTCTCACGCACAGTCATATCTAGAATTTCGGAAACTTAGCGTATCAAGTAGAAAACATGCTACGTAAAATCCACAGTTAATTTTACCTATATTCAGAATTTTTACATCAAGTACAAAGAACGCGTAGTGGAAAAACCAAAGACGCTCATTCAGTGGAGCAGTTTATGAAAATTTGTGCATGTGTTTTGCCCACTGTGCAATGTGCATAAGGGCTCGACCAAGAGACTCGGCCTCTCTCTTTCTCTTTCTCGCCCTACACGGCCGACCGATTATAACTTATAACACCAACGAGCGAGAAAAATCTTGTGGGAAACTTGAGGGCAAAGTGTTTCCCACGATTCGAACGTCAATGTAAAAGAAAACAGAGAAGAGCTAAAAGCAGCAATAACAAAACAACAACAACAACAAGCTGAACATGTGCAACAAACAACCACCACCAACACCAACACCAACACCATCACCAGCACTGCCACCAACACATGCACACACCATCAAATTCATCCCCTGCCAAGACAGAACTTGTTTGCCGAGCCAACAAGAGAAAAACCAACCACCGAGGATCGTTGCAATGGCGCAGGCGCAACGTGAGCCGAAAACCGAAACTCAAAATCCGAACGAACGAACGAACCGAACACGATGACTGAGTAATTTGCTTGGCAGGTGGTGTTGTTGTTGCTGCCATTATTGCTGTTGGTCTAGCAGTTACGCTCTACTCTCTTGCGCTCTGCGCTGTGCTGCGCTCTCTGCATGCGTGCGCTGAGCACGAGACGTTGTGCAGTCGACGCAGGGCACGTGCAGCTATAAAAGCAGCAGTAACTGGAGACGACAGCAACATTCTCAACGCAATCGTCGTGAAGTGCACAACGAGTTCAAATAACTGAACACATTTCTTACGTCGCAAAACGAAACACAAACAAAAATTATGGCAACCAAATACGAACAGTCGAAAACTTATCAATACCGCAAGGTGATGAAACCTTTGCTGGAGCGCAAGCGTCGCGCACGCATCAACAAGTGTCTGGATGATCTCAAGGATCTGATGGCTGAATGTGTGGCACAAACTGGTGATGCTAAATTCGAAAAGGCTGATATACTGGAGGTTACCGTCCAATACCTACGCAATCTGAAACAAACCAAGGCTGCAAACGCCGCTGCATCGGCACCAGAGCACAGTTTCCGTGCTGGCTACATTCGTGCTGCCAACGAAGTCTCCCGCGCTCTGGCTGCTCTACCCAAAGTAGATGTCGCCTTTGGCACCACGCTAATGACACATCTGGGCATGCGACTCAATCAGCTGGAACAACCTGTGGAGCAGCCAATGCCACTGACACTGCACACACCTCTCAGCATCAACTGCAACAGCAGCAGCAGCCGCGATGTCTACAGTCCCGTCTCCAGTGGCTATGCCAGCGACAGCGATTGCTCATCCGGCTCTTCCACACCCATTGCCGCTCAATCTCTGCTCCAAATCAGCAGCACTGGCAGCGTCTGGCGTCCCTGGTAATAAGTCGACACAAGAAGCCATCGGCCGGCATCGGGGCAAGCGCGCAATTCAACTGTAGCTTTACAATGCTTTACAATGATCCTCATTTTGACTTTAAAATTTAATTAAGTGTTACGCAGTTTTATAAGTTAGGTCTGTGATAGGGCACATTTATTGACTCCAATTATTACAATTAGCCAGAAGTCTGTTAGCCAATACAAATGTTTATATTATAAGTAAAACATAAATACAAACAAACAATATGAAACAAAAATACGAATATCTTTTATTTTGACACTCCTTTTACAGCTATTCATTCCACAGGTTGCCGCTTTCTAATCAGAAACCAACTGCTTGTTTACACCACTTGATAGTATTAGTAATTAAAGGTCATTAGCAGTTCGTTTCCAATTGGAAGCCATGTTAAATCACTTGTAAATATTGATGGATTTTGACTTAATATCCGAACAAACCTAGAATAAAATCTTGGATATTATCTTTTTGATTCTAATTAAGTTTTAATTTTGCTAATTAAAATATTTTGTTCCTTATCGGTTTAGAAAAATAGAAAATTTACACAGACACAACCATACAACGATTCAGACAATAAATATATATGTATATTTTAAGATAAAACTATGCTCATAAATTTTACATTTATTTATAATATAAAATAAAAGGCGTAATATAAAAAGGTTTGCCAAACCTTAATATTCCTATACCTACATTTTTTAGTATTCGCTTTCTAAGTGCATCATTTATTTATTAATTAGACCCCGTACACTAAAAAAGAGTATAGGGGTCTATTCGGTTTTTATTTAAATAATTAAACTAAATTTTTAATTAATTTTATTGCATGTCTAACCCTGACAATATATTTAATATATAATGCGTTGCATCTTACCATTGTCTATTAGGCTTAAATAAGTTAGTGCACTTAAGTTGCACAATTCGAAGATCACATAATCAAGTGAACAAACTGTATAATTTAAATGACTAACACAATTAGTACCTAAGGTTTAATTTCTGTGCATCTCAATCTAGAAAACTGCCCAATTAATAGGCAATTCATCAATTAGCTGTCAAAACAAACAAGAGGAAAATTGATAAATAATTTATGACACTTGGGTGCACACACTTCCATACAAAATTCTATGGACAAGAGGGGTGGCGAGTATCACCTCAACTTAACCCAGTTTCACCCAAAGATCTCACCTCACCTCAGTTAGTCCACGCGCCGATTGATCAGATCGGACCACGCTTTCAGCGCCCGCCCGACCTGTGACTTGCGACCCAAACGACCCAAGGCGAAAGCCAGAGCCAAACGAAGCCAATATGCCACACTAATTGTGTCCAATAAACACTTATCATCAGGCAATGGGAATGAGCAATGTAGGTACCGACGGAGACAGCGACAATGAGAGAGAAAGAGGGAGATAGGAACCGAGACCGCATTATGCCATCATCATCTGCATACATTGATGAAACAATAAGCGAGAGATGGCACGGCAGGATAACAATGGGAATGAGAACGGCCCACGCACACGCAACGCACAGGATGAAGCAGTGAAGTATGCATTAAGGATAATAACACCGGGCTAAAGAGCAGCAGCAACAACAACAGCAGCGAAAACGAAAGCAGCAACAACAACAACTGCATGGCGATGCCCAAAACAGCGACAGCTGCAAAATTTTGTGTGCTCTGATCCTTTAAAAAAGCGAAGCATGTGGCCAAAAGGAAAACAAACGAAAAAAAATTGTGTGAGAAACTTACTTTCAGGTCGGTTCCCACGCCACGAGCCACAAGGATTGCTGATTGTCCTCCATGCCAGCCGCACATTGCAGCTGTTCCTTTGCTCACCGCTTTATGCCTGTATGCGAGAGGGAGAAGCCCTGCGTTGGCAGCGCAGGAAATTGTGTGTGCAAGCGAGATGTAATGCGCTCATGCGTGCCCATTGCCGAGGGTGGATTCTGAACTTGGGCCCAGCTATAAAAGCGACGCACTGACAGGCAAAGAGCATCATTCACGATACTGCCAGCAACAAGGCAACAACGTAACAGAATTTAACAACAATTTCAACAAATTATATATTTACGTTAAAAATGGAATACACAAGCAAGACACAGATCTACCAGAAGGTGAAGAAGCCTCTGCTGGAACGTCAGCGTCGTGCGCGCATCAACAAGTGCCTGGACACGCTGAAGACACTTGTCGCCGAGCTGCGCGGTGACGATGGCATTCTGCGCATGGACAAAGCCGAGATGCTTGAATCAGCTGTGGTATTTATGCGTCAGCAGAAGATGAGCAAATCGGTAGCAGCATCAACACCAGCATCAGCACCAGCATCAGCACCAGCCATGCCATTGGAGAGTTTCCGCAATGGTTATATGAATGCCGTCAATGAGGTGTCACGTGTCATGGCATCCACACCTGGCATGAGCGTTGACCTGGGCAAATCGGTGATGACTCATTTGGGACGCGTCTACAAGAATCTGCAGCAGTTCCATGAGGCGCAAACAATGACTGAGTCAGAGACAACAACTGAGCTGAGCATCAACTGCAACTCGGCGCCCCTCAGCCCCGCCTCGTCTGGTTATCACAGTGATTGCGAGAGTCCTGCACCATCGCCTATGCCAGTGGAAGAAAAACTGTGGCGCCCCTGGTAAAAGTAGGCAACAGGCAGCGAGCAAGAAGAAGATAAACTGAAACACAACTGTGATAACCAACTGTGATGGCAACAAAACAATTAGCAAAAACAAAAACAATAAAATAAATGCAATAAGAACAAAACAAATATTATTTGACTTCAATTATTTCAATACTTAAGGGTGGGCAACAAAATTTATGATTCACTTCCAGCTCTAGTAGCATTCTTGAATGAAATTATTATAAATGTGGAGGTCAAACCCGTTTCATTAAGTATATGGGACCTTTAAATTTATATATTTTTTTTTTTTGATTGCAAATTGTCTCTTACTAAAACTTTATATATGTAAATAAGCAAGTTTATTGCTACCTTATTACCAGCTTAAGAAGTTTTACATTAGGAAATGACAATTAAAAACATACAAATATAGCAAATTTATATAATTAAAAATATATTCCAATAAAATTTCAAATCATGCACATTTTAACACTATTTTCATTTTTAAGGTAACACAAAAAGGTGCTTTTTTTATCTAAATTTGTAATAATTTCATTATATTAACATTCTTATTTTCTAAATTTAAAATATTTATTTGGCGCCTACTAGATCGCCGCACTTGAAAGGCACAGAGTTGTTAAGATAATGGTCGATAACATCGATAATCGTTTTATAAATAAAAGTCGCCGGTCGATAGACCGGGGAGGCTAGTCGATAACACCAAATAATAAAGTGATGAGATATATGTTACGATATATCGTCGGCGTTTTGCTTTTTCCACGCTTCAAAATCACGTTTGCAATTTAAAAACAAATCGGTAGTGCAGTTAATCAACTTCTACAAGTAATTGTGTACTTCGTGATCTATAAAACTGTGTCGAATATTAATTAATACAGCCGAAAATCAATGTGCAAAATAGACGGCTAAAGCAGATGCGAAAAAATAGAGACGAGAACGAGAACGCCACACAACACATACACGACGCTCAGGCTGGCTGTCAGACGTAGCGAGTCGGTCGGTCGGTCGGTTGAAGAGGCCAGTTTTTACGGGCGAAATTCGAGTAAAAAGTTTAATTTTTTTGCACTGAAAAAATCGGTTTGTGCAAATTTCAGTGCTGTGTAGATGAGCGCACACAAAGTGGCAATAAAATGTGCAATTGAGGCGAGAGTTGAACGTCTAAACGTAAATTGGTAGTGCCAACAAATCCGTTTTTTAATTGCTTTTGTTTATTTTTTGTAGGGCCAATTTTTCTTTTGCGCTGCGCTCGTGTATGCCTATGTGTGTGTGTGAGTTTTGCCACTCGTCCGTTTGGGGTGCGCGCGCGTGTATATGTCTGTCTGTCTGTTATGTGGATATGTGTGTGAGCCATCAACTCGCTGCCGCACTAAACAGTGTTGCCAGGAAATTGCGAATAGAGTTCGGTATCCACTGATTATTTTGCAAAATGCAGTCGTTTAATCACTAAAATATTTTAAACTGCATTGCAAATAGCGGGTGCTAAACTAAATACAATTTAAATAGTTAGTGTGGATATCAGTGCCAAAATTGTGCCCCGGTAAGAGGTGGCAACCCTGCGTAATTGCAGTCTGTCTGTATATGTATTGCACGGGGTACATTTGTTTGTGCAGAGCGTGCAGTCAGCGTGCGTTGCTTTTGCAAAAATAACATGCCGCAATAATGTGGAAATTGTTTAAAATAAGCTTTAAAAGCTGACAAAGAAGTAAACGATTGATTTCTTTCTTAATCTGCATGCCTGTTTTTTGCGTAACATTTCTCCCAGGCACATGCAACTGTGCGTTTGATTTTTTCGGCGGTAAACACTCACACTCATACCCTCGTACATGCGTCGTTCTCTATATGTGTGTATGTGTTCACTCGTTGTTGCTGGCATGGCTGCCATTGCTGAGATGCTCAAAAATACGTGAGCGCGATATTATGTGTGTGTGTGTTTCCGTATATACGTGTGTGCGTGAGATTCTACGTATCGAAAAAAATGGTGCAAAATAACGACCAATAACTAAGAAACGTAAAATTCCATTTGCAGGATACCCGCAAACCGCTAGACAATATGGAATTGCCGGAGTTAAATTAAATACAAAACCACAACAAAAGCAATTAAACGCTTGCAAATTTTATATATGCTCCGGTGCTAGTACTGCTAATTTAAGCAGAGGAGAGTTCAATCTCAGGGTGCCAGCAGCAGCGGGCAGCGGTGAGCTGCCAATAGGAAGAGGAAGATAACTCACTAACTAATCCGCAGACCACCAACAATAAATTAAAAAATATAATAAATAACTAAAAAGAAACTCAAAACAAGTTACGATACAACAAAACACAACTGTTATTTGTTGCTGTTCATCTCGGGGTACGTTCTTGGGCAACCATCAAGCAGCAAATAGCAATAATACAATAACAACACAACAACATCAACAATGTACCCCCAACCGGTGCGTCACCCCGCCGCCGGGGTAAGTATTCAACAAATTGCAATGGGACCCAATCAAGTGTTTTGCTAATTGTGTTTCGCCCCCATGTCCATCTCCAATCTGTACAGGGACCACCACCTCAGGGCCCAATCAAATTTACCATTGCCGATACATTGGAGCGCATCAAGGAGGAGTTCAATTTTCTGCAGGCACAATATCACAGGCAAGTATCTACGATCCACGATAGACTACCCAGTAGAACACGTTTTAAAAAATGAGTTTAATAGTTATGAAATAAGATTTATAAGTGAAATCCTTAAAGATAGCGAATTTTACACTTTATGTTTTCATTATGTACGAATTGCAAGCAATTTTTTTAAATCCTTAAGTTATACCTTTTAGTTATAAAAAAAAAGATTAAAATATTTGTGTTATGTGAACTAAACCCTTAGTAAGGACATGAAAATGTCTTCGGTTTTCTCACGAAGTTTCATTTTCTTAACTATTTGTATGATTAATATCCACTTGAGTCTGATTGCATACAAAAAAAAAGCACATTAACAATCTTGGGTTTAATTTAGCTACAACAAAAAACGGAAGAATGTTGAATTCTGTAGGTTTTTCAAGCTAGCATGCTTTACTGGGATATTTCAGCCTTTCAGCCTTAGTGTGTCTTTTGCTGTATAAACCGGTTTCACAGGCAGCGCGCCATATGCGCTGGTCATAGGATTTTTTCTGCTTTGTTTTTTTTTAACCGGCACGACGACGGAAACGTTGCCCGAGATTTCTTTCTTTAAACTAAACTAATTTGCCCTTTTGATTATTTTTCCTGTGAATTTCAGCATTAAATTGGAGTGCGAGAAGTTGGCAACCGAAAAGACCGAAATGCAGCGTCATTATGTTATGGTAACAAGAACAACAAAAAACAATAAAAACACAGAAAAAACTCTAACTTTCAATTTCAATCTGTATTCTTATCTCCACTCTCGCCCACACAGTACTATGAAATGTCCTACGGCCTTAATGTGGAAATGCACAAGCAAACGGAAATCGCAAAGCGTCTAAACACATTGATCAATCAGCTACTTCCATTCCTACAGGCCGATCATCAGCAGCAAGTGCTACAGGCGGTAGAGCGTGCGAAGCAGGTTACAATGCAGGAGTTGAACCTGATCATTGGGGTAAGTTTGGGAACGATCCAAAGCAGAATGATATTTAAATTTGGGGGAAAAGCACAGTGAGTTTGCGGAACAGCAAACTATATTCTATTCTTCTCATAAACTTAACCAGTTTTCAAGTCTAAATTATGACTTCATTGTATTTATTTTGGGAATATTAGGAAGTGGGAGTGGTCCAATGATCTAAATTTGATCAACCAACTTCCCCTCGGTTCTTTCAAGTTCACTGTGCTTTGATTTAATGATTCAAAGTCTAAGATCGACTTATTTCAAATATTTCTGAACAGTCGTAGTCAGACTCACTTTAGAGCAATTTTAATTTTATGAGTGAAACTAGTTTAATAAGTCTTATGTTTTTTATTTCAATATAAATTATATACGAACTATCTCCCAATACGAAACAATAAAAATGTATATGATTTGATTATAAATCAATGTGCATGCGTGTATGTGCGTGTGTATGTGGCAGCATCAGCAGCAACATGGAATACAACAACTTTTAGTAAGTTATTTATTAATTCTTTTTTTTTTTGGTTTATTTTTTTTTTGTTGCAATTTGCGTTCATTTGTTTGTTTGCTTGTTGCGCTAATTTCTTACCCGCTCTCGCTCTTCACAACGTGTTTATCATTTAAGTTGAAGTCGCCGCTTGTTGTTCTACTTGTTGTCAATGTTGTTGTTGTTGGTGTTGTCTGCACACACACACACAGAAACATACACGCACCTACATCAAATCAGCTTTTGTGATGAGTCCCAAAGCAAAATAATAACCGAAGAGGCCGTCAATATTCTTTATATTTGTTAAAAACTGACTAACACATCGCTTGTGGCTTTCCCATTTGCAGCAACAAATACACGCACAACAGGTGCCTGGAGGGCCACCACAACCGATGGGCGCACTGAATCCGTTTGGAGCTTTGGGCGCCACAATGGGCTTGCCACATGGGCCCCAGGGATTGCTCAAAGCGCCGCCAGATCATCACAGGCCGGATATAAAGCCAACTGGCTTAGAGGGACCAGCGGGTGCTGAGGAGCGCTTGGTAAGTAACCACTTCAGCTTGAATTGATAAGAAATATTAACTAATCTGCTATTTGTTTTTTACAGCGCAATTCGGTTTCACCGGCGGATCGGGAGAAATATCGTACACGCTCTCCATTGGACATTGAGAACGATTCGAAGCGTCGAAAAGATGAAAAACTGCAAGTAAGTAGATACAGATATATATATTTATGTATGTATTTGTGTATGTATTACAAGATAATTCATAGTATACTCGTATCATTGTGTCATCAGCTGTTGCTGCCTCTCAACTCACCAAAACGTAGCATAATATCATAATGTAGTTGTTGTCGTTGTTTATACCGCCTAATAACTTAACTAATAACTCCCCAATCTATCACATCCATGCGCTTTCATACCATTAACCTGAAATCTATAGTCTATAACTAATCAATTAGTTATACTTCTAATTGTATTTGTAGTCTAGTGCAATAAACAATTTAATTGTTGTTTGTGTTGTATTATTATTGTTGTTGTTAAACATTTTGTTTTATTGTGTTTGTTTGTTTTTTCAAAAATTATTTGCAGGAGGATGAAGGCGAAAAAAGCGATCAAGATTTAGTCGTAGATGTTGCAAATGAAATGGTGAGTTGAGTGTCAGCCCTGATTCTCATGCTGCAACAAACCAAATCTACACACACACTCACATACCACAGCCAACAAACAAACACACACACAATTGGAAGACATGTAAAGAATTAAACTTATTTAACTAATTTCTTCAATGCTTCTTGCAGGAATCCCACTCACCACGTCCCAATGGCGAACACGTGTCCATGGAGGTGCGTGATCGTGAGAGCTTAAACGGCGAGCGTCTGGACAAACCGGGCAGCAGTGGTATCAAACAAGAGCGCCCACCATCTCGTTCTGGCTCCAGTTCATCGCGTTCCACACCCAGCCTCAAGACAAAAGATGTAAGCTGAAGCGGAATATATAAAAATTAGGAAGAAAAAAACAGATTAATAAGTTACAAATGAGTTCATAAAACTCTTTCGTTTATTCGTTTAGTTTAGCTCCTATAATGTGCTGAACAAACCTGTTGTGAATAATGAACATTTGTTTAATTATTTTAAGTGGTTAGCACGAGTTTAAGCGTTAAGTGGTTTAAACAATTATTTATTACCGGGAAAAGTAGTTATGACTAACATTACCTCCCTGTGTATGTAGACAAATTTCGAAATAATTACTACCTTTGTTGTAAACTTTTACTAGATGGACAAACCGGGCACACCGGGAGCGAAGGCACGCACACCGACACCAAATGCTGCCGCACCATCTCAGGGCCCAAATCCTAAACAAATGATGCAACAAGGTGGCCCACCGCCGGCTGGGTATCCAGCGTCGCCGTATCAGCGACCGGCAGATCCCTATCAGCGTCCGCCATCGGATCCCGCCTATGGACGACCGCCGCCAATGCCGTACGATCCGCATGCGCACGTTCGAACAAACGGCATTCCACATCCTTCGGCTCTAACTGGTGGAAAGCCGTAAGTACCAGACTATCCTATCACAAAAGATTGAATAATTTATATGGGAATTCTTTTCTTCTTTTGGCGTACAGTGCGTACTCTTTCCATATGAACGGCGAGGGCAGTTTGCAGCCGGTGCCATTCCCGCCGGATGCGCTTGTAGGCGTTGGCATACCGAGACATGCGCGGCAAATTAATACGTTATCACATGGTGAAGTTGTTTGTGCGGTAACCATTTCAAATCCTACAAAATACGTATATACGGGTGGCAAGGGATGCGTTAAAGTGTGGGACATCTCACAGCCGGGCAACAAGAATCCTGTTAGCCAATTGGATTGCCTGCAGCGCGATAATTATATACGTTCGGTGAAACTGCTGCCGGATGGACGCACACTTATTGTCGGTGGCGAGGCATCAAATCTATCCATATGGGATTTGGCCAGCCCAACGCCACGAATTAAAGCCGAGCTAACCTCAGCGGCGCCTGCCTGCTATGCGCTAGC
Source organism: Drosophila nigrodunni (assembly GCA_020829145.1). Lineage (NCBI taxonomy): Eukaryota > Metazoa > Arthropoda > Insecta > Diptera > Drosophilidae > Drosophila > Drosophila nigrodunni. Next base: position 13,200,042 of record JACVCZ010000001.1, read on the forward strand.
CATCAGTCCCGATTCAAAGGTGTGCTTCTCGTGTTGCAGTGATGGCAATATCGCTGTGTGGGATTTACACAACGAGATACTGGTGCGTCAGTTCCAGGGCCACACAGACGGTGCCTCGTGCATTGACATAAGCCCGGATGGCTCACGATTATGGACAGGTGGACTGGATAATACGGTGCGCTCGTGGGACTTACGCGAGGGCCGCCAACTACAACAACATGATTTCAGTTCTCAAATATTCTCGCTTGGCTACTGTCCCACAGGTAAGTGAATTGAACAACTTTTCTTGCTTTCAAATGCTAAAGTTAACTATTTCCATAGGTGACTGGCTGGCCGTTGGCATGGAGAACTCACATGTGGAAGTATTGCATGCATCAAAACCGGACAAGTATCAGCTGCATTTGCACGAGAGCTGCGTTCTGTCACTGAGATTTGCCACCTGCGGCAAATGGTTCGTTTCCACCGGCAAAGACAACCTGCTAAACGCATGGAGAACACCATATGGTGCCAGTATATTCCAGGTGAGTTTTAATCTTAAAGCTTTCAATTATCGACTCTAAAACATGTCTGGAGTCCAATAAGATGTCGCTTATTTAATATATTTATCGATTACCAATTTAATCATTCTTTCATATTGCTTGCAGTCGAAGGAAACATCATCCGTACTTAGCTGCGACATATCAACTGACGACAAATATATTGTGACGGGTTCGGGCGATAAAAAGGCTACTGTCTATGAAGTTATTTATTAAATGAAAACTAACACACACATATACACAACAGAGGAAATCCACACACTTTTCATTTTGTAATAAGCGCATATAGGTTTTTATTACAACTAAAAAAACAATACAACAAAATCAAGAAAAATACACACACAAAACATAAGCAAAAACCAACAACAATAACAGCATCAACAAAAGGCAGCGGCAGCAAGCAGCGCAATGCATAAAGAGCGAAGCAAAAAAAAGTAAATCTATAATATAAATATATTAAAACAAAAATTAAAAAAAAAAAATATATAAAAATTTAAGCGTACATTTAGCTACTAAGCTTAAGCTAAGTCCAATAAAAAAAGTTGAACACAAATTGCAAAGTAAAACAAAAACCTAAACCCAAAACAAAATAATATTGTAATAATAATAATAATAATACAAAGCGAGTGCAAGAAAAAAACAAAACATTAATAAGGGTATAAAAACAAAAGGAGTAATAACAGTCGGCGTTACCTACCTATACGCTCATCAAAAGAATTAAGTGCAGGGTCTACACCCAGCATGGATTAGTCATTGCAGGAGCGTTGAGATTATGATTATCAGATGAGTTAGTTGAGTTACGATATGTCAGATACTATTGTGAGTGCTTTTAGTTTGTCTACTGTGTTTTATAAGTCGGCAGCGAAATTTTTTGTACAACAACAAAAGAAAACAAAAACTTAACAATAGGAACAGATCGTTTAATCAATAATGCAAATGCAAAACAGAATTATACTACACTTTAGTTTGTCAATTTATTTAAATTAGTTACTGCTTCCCTGCTCCCACCACTGTCCAATACTGTCCCTCCCCTATACTTTCACTTCGAACACTAAACTCATTTGCAAGCAGAAAAGTATATATATATTTATAAATATATATGTATTTATGAGTGTATATGTATATACATATAAATATAAATGAATATAATTAGTAAGCGGTTTAGTTAAGAATTTTACATTATAATTAAATACAATAACAACCGAAGCAGGGCGCCACCAATATATAAACCTAAATCAACACACACATGCACACACTCTCCCACAAACCATCAATAACGGGAGGCGCCAAAGCAGCCAGCTTTTGCTTGTATGTAATTTGAGGAAAATGAGAAAATCAACAACCTTTTGTCTAAAAACAACAACTGTAAAATCCTATGTTTTGTGCAGCTAAAATAACAACAGGAACAACAAAAAGATAAAGCAAAACAAAAAAGAAAACTTGTTTACACATTAGTTTATATAGAAATGAATCGTATATATACATATATATATATATTAATAAATATATATATTATATATAGAATGTGGGCACATCTCGCGCCCAGCGAAAATTGTAATAAGCAAACAGAGAATAGAGTGCAGCACACGCTTCGATTTTTAATTTTACAAATATTATTATTATTATTGTGGTTATATATGTATATAATTATATTATAAATAATTGAAGCAAAAACGAAAAAGAAAAATAAAAAATTATATATGTAATCAAAGTATAAGTTACAGTACATCGAACTCGAACTCTAGAAAACATCTGTCGTATAGATACTACGCTGTCGAGGCAGTGGCGCACCCTGTTGCCGCGATAGCTTCTTGTGCAGCTCGCGAAGAGTTTCACACTGGCGACCCGATATTTGACGGAACTTGTCAATGGCAATCGGCAGCAGATTGTCCACCAGAAAGATTTTGTTCTTCATCACGAAGTTGGGCTGGAAGTGGAAACACATCAGCATATGAGCATAAAGTATGAAAAACTGTTAAACTTACATCTACGGCCATGTCGCTAGGTGGCTTGAGTGCATGCTGTTCCATGAAAAGATCCCACAGCAGCTGCTCCAGGCTCTGCAGTAGCGCTTCACCCTTGGCCAGGCAGCCACAGTACTCGGTCAGCTGAAGAAAATGTCGTACAAACACAAGTGTGGATTGCGTTAGATTCAACCATGTGTCTCCCGTGGTCTGGGCACGCATATCAATGCCCAGCGAATCAAGCTCGTGGAGCAGACGCTTTAAATTGGATTTTGTTTGTAGATTATACGGCTGCCAGCTCTCCTCGGTGCGGCCTACAGCATCCAGGAGACGCTGCTTGGACTCTTCAATCAGAGACTCCAGAGTTGTGCGTAGCAGACCTTCCAAATGGTAGCTTATATCAAGACCAATCTCGGTTAGCTTGGTGGCAGGCTTACGTACGCGTTCCACACACTTGGCCACCGCCTCCAGGGATGTACCCTTGGTCAGATAGTGTTTAATCAGCTGACTAGCAAAGTACTGCAGCTCCGCATTGCACCACACAACGAGGGCTGTTTGAAGATGGAAAGAGTTTAGTTGAGTTTACTCGGGAGTCAACAATTCTACTTACCACTGACACACGCCGGCTGCTGCTCGAAAGCGCTAAGGAAATCGCATGCTACTTGAGTAAGATCGCAGAAGAATAGCTCCGATATTTCAGCGTTATTGCGACGAGCCTCCCGCTGTGCCACTCGCAGACTTACAGTGCACACCTTCAGCAAAGTGGCACTCGCCTGCCTGGACCGGTCCATTTCCACGAGTATTTTAAGCGGACGCTGGGCGGCGCGCAACGCAATCTGTAAATTGCGATGGTGGCTATTGGACAATTCCTGAATCAGGACATTGGTAAGCTTCTGTTCCTGCTGCTTCACTTTCTGTTCAATGGCATCTGCTTGTGGAGACTTCTTTTTATTCTCGGGAACGCGCAGAAAGTCCTGCGTGCGCTTGATCAGCGCTTGGGCGTCCTCAAAGTGCCGTTGTGCCACCAACGTTTGCAACTCCTCGCTGGCTGTGCTCAACCACTCGGGTGTTTCATTCTCCAGGGATTTCGGTTGTGAATCAATTGGACTTATTGTTGGCGTCTTCTCCGGCGTTGTGCCTTTCGAGGGAGTCTGTTGTTGTTTGGCAGCTCGCCCTGGTGGCTGCGGTGCTTGTCCCTTCTTCGGTTTCTTTTGCTGATCGAAACGAAAGGCTTCTTCGAGCTTATCAATCCATTCACTTTTACCCGCCGCTGTTATGCTTTGATAAATCTTGGAACCATCGGGCGTTATGATATTAATGGCATTCTTAACACCATCCAAATCTTTAATATTGATGACAGCTATCTTCTTGGGATCATATTCCGTGAGTAGCTCCAGTCGTCTGTGGAAATTTAAAAATATTTTTAAACTAAACTTAACACTTAAGGATTCTTAGCCGATTTCTTACTTATCATGCTTCAGTTTGCACACAATGAGAACATCGTTGAAGAGAAAGAAGAAGACTCGCTGTATGGGTCTATAATCATTAGCATCCAGTTCAATGAGTGCACCCTCGTTGAGAAATGTCTTGCCTTCCAGATTGCCATTGAATCCCTGAACCATTTCCTTAACAGCCCGTGTCGCATGACTGTTCTCCACTTCCTCAGTGGGTGCACTCGTCTCTGCCTCAACGCTGTCCGCCTTCAACTGATTGTTCGGCTTGCCATCGGTCATAGTGGCCAGTATGTTACGCTGCTCAATGAGTATGTGCGACAGCTGATACATTTCCGACTCCAGATCTGCAAAAGTAATTCGAATTTGATCAATATAATAAAGACAAACAATTTTCCACCTACGTGATATCTCTTTAGCTGTTTCAATAAACTGCATATAGTTATTTTTGCAGGTTTGCTTGAGAGTCGCCGACGTCTGCTCATTGTAAGCTTCGATTTCCTTCTTGCGCTGCTGCAAATCGCTGCCACCTACACATTCCCTTGTCAGCTCCTTGGTGTCTGTGTAAGAGCTCGGTAATGATTATGACCATTACACTCATATGGGCCACAACTTACATTTATCCACGCTAAAGTTGACCTCATCGAATTCCTTCATTTTCACAGCAGAAAATTACTCCCAAAATCTGATACTGATGGTTCAGCGTCTGCTGTTGTTGTGTACAAAACAACGTAAGCGTAAAGAGCACAACGTAAGCGCACACTGAGTTACGTATGGTTAAAGTGGGGCGTATAGGTACATCAGCAACTGGTTTACCCGAAAACAACAAGACATTTATTATGCATTTTTTGTTATTAAATAATTCACATTTCAAAACAAGTTTTTATTTCAAATATTTGTACAGCTGATAAACATTGCTTTTGCTGCAGAAGTTAACAGTGCCATTGGAGTAAGATATGTTAATGCGTTGTAAACTAATTAAGTGGCAACGCCACGCCTTCGTTTGTTGTTTTGATGAGTAATTTTCAAGAATTTCATTCCTACACAATTCCTCAGGTCGTAATTACTAATTAGTTATTAAATTGCTAAAATGGATTGGCTTTTTGGAAAGAAAATCACACCGGATGAGATGCTGCGTAAAAATCAGCGCGCCTTGAACAAGGCGATGCGTGATTTGGACCGGGAGCGCATGAAAATGGACCAACAGGAGAAGAAAATCATTGCGGACATAAAGAAAATGGCCAAGGAGGGCCAAATGGATGCGGTAAAGATCATGGCCAAGGATCTGGTGCGCACGCGTCGCTACTCGAAGAAGTTCATGCTCATGAAGGCAAACATACAAGCAGTCTCGCTTAAGATACAAACGCTCAAATCTCAGAACACAATGGCTCAAGCCATGAAAGGTGAGTGTCATTCGTTGCGGAACGGTGGGACGTTGTGGGCGGGGGAACTGACTCACAGTCACAACTTATGTGTTGTAACATTACTCCTACAGGTGTTACCAAGGCCATGCAGAACATGAACCGACAGCTGAATCTCCCGCAAATCCAGAAGATCTTGCAAGATTTCGAAAAGCAATCCGAGATGATGGACATGAAGGAGGAGATGATAAACGATGCCATCGACGATGCAATGGAGGACGAGGGCGACGAGGAGGAAACAGATGCCGTTGTCTCCCAAGTGCTAGATGAGCTCGGCCTACAACTGGGCGAACAGTTGGGTGATCTGCCCAGTGCCTCAGGCTCCCTGTCCGTGGCAGGCGGTGCCACTGCCCAGAAAGCGCAAACAGCTATTGCAGCCGGCGGAGCAGGCGGTGGCCCAGCTCCCAGTGGCGGTGGAGGTGCGGGCACGGGCGGTGGTGCGGCTGGAGGCAGCGGAGGTTCCACGCCCATGTCCGACGCAGACGCCGACTTGCAGGCACGCCTGGATAAGCTGCGCAAGGATTAGTTTAAGCACCGTTTCCGTCACCTGCCGTTTTGTATGCTACCCACTGTTGACTTTTAAGTAACACATCATGTTAATCACTTTGATATTTCTGTTTTCCGGACGACAAAAAATGAAAATCGCTTGAAAAAAATGCGTATAAAATTTCAGTTATGATAACAAGCGTATATTTCAGTAAAGGGATCAGGGAACATTAAGATTTGGGAACAACACACATACATATGCAGGTAAACAATTTTATCAATCTATAGAGAATTCACTAGTTTAGTTAAGTTTAGTATTTAGTATTTCACTGGAAGCCACTGGCCACAAATACCCGCTCCACGTCCTGGAAAACCTTATCAGCATCGGGGTTGGCGTCGATGGTTTTTACTTGACCGGCACTCTCAAAGTATTTAATGATGGGCAATGAGTCGTTGTTGTATGTCTGGATACGCTTCTTGAGGCTGTCCATGTTATCGTCAGTTCGACCAGAGCCGCTTTGGCCACGTCCCAGGCAACGCAGCACGCACACATCTTCGGCGCAATCGAAGAAGAGCACAAACTGCATTTCCGTCTTGTCGGACATTTGACGATTCCAGCCATCCAAGTTATCTTGGTTACGTGGAAAACCATCGATTAGGAACTTGGACTTGCCCGAGTTTTTCATGGCATTCTCAAGCAACGAACACGTGACCTCGACGGGCACGATTTTGCCATTTCGGATGTATTCCTCGATGAGTTGACCAAATTCGGAGCCCTCGCGCGCTCGCTCCTCCCTGAGCAAATCTCCAGCTGACAAATGGGTGAACTGAAAGCGTTCCACGATTTTTGAGCATTGCGTGCCCTTTCCAGCACCCGGGCCTCCCAGTACGAAAACAACCTTTGGCTTTTCACTGGACATGGTGTGTCGGTGTTTTATGTTCGTTGTGAGGTAATTACTTTTGCAGACGTTGTTGTACTGATGGGAATGTTGGAATTGCTGAGTCAGCAGTGTACCTTTTTGGCCAACAGACTCAACTGTGTTTGCTGCAATACGCGTAAATGCGCGCCACATTGACAACTGAGTGGAATTCTCGCGGTGTGTTATCGTGTATACCTAATTAATTCCAGTGGAAGCGGAAGTTGTGACGTCACTAGTGGTGTGAAACTACCAGGGACGGATAAATATCTAACAATTATATAAATTTTAATGTTTTGCTTTTTATATTAATTCAAATAACTGATAATAATTTAACAACTTTAACACTGTTAAAAGATAATTGTAGTTATTATTTTATTTGTGATGATTCATCGCCTTGGAAGGCAATGTTAATCAGCTGTTGAAGAGAAACAAGAAAGTTGGCTGTTAACCAACACTGTTTCACTATTCCCGCCAATAGAGAATATTTTAAATGGGTTTTACAATTGTATTTATTAAGTTGATTAAATGAGCTGCGCTTGGTTTTTCTGTATTAAATCGGCTACCAACTGGTAAGGTATTATGTGCTGCGAGCCTGGCGCCAGATCCACCTCCTCATCATCAACGCCCACTATAACACCAGACACTGAAAAGCAGACAACGAATTAATAAGTAAACGAACTGAAAGTGCAATCAGTATACAAAACACACCTGCAATATTTGCTTTGAGAAACACATGGCTCATTAAGTTGGGTGTAACAATACGTTGCTCGGCTTCTCCACGCTGCTGGTTCGGCATGTACTGAGTGGCCACTTTGGAGAAATAATCATCCACGTGGGAAGCAAAATCCTGGGCATACTTGGCCTCCTCTGGTGACAGACGCTTGTCGGCCGCATCTCTTGTAGCCTCTTGATTGAGTATGTGCTGAGTATAAGTCTCGATCTTTTGAAGACGACAGCGTAAATAACTGGCCATAATGTATCGAATACGCTCCAACTCCATTTGATGCACCACAAAGCAAAAGTCATTCTTGTCCAGATCTTTCATTTGCTCTTCCATGTGCGAGACCTGTGACAGCATAAGCTCAAGCATATCCGACTGATGCTGCAGTAACTCAGGTGCGCAGATTTCATTGGTCCAAGCGGTCTCAAGAATTTCTAAAACCTGTAAAAGCAACAAGTTTCAGTTTACATTTGTTGGTAATTTAGTACAAATACCTTTTGTGCTGTTATAGGTTCCGCATCGTCGTCATCATCATCTTCATAGGCAGCAGCTAACGCAGCCTCTGTACTCAAGTCTTGCTCATTTAAAGCCTCTTCTAGATTTTCGCTTTCCGACATAATGAACAAGTCCGCAATTATTGGCGCGTCGGTAAATAAACAAATCGGACAGCTGTTGGCTACGTTTATGTGTGAATGACTATAGTGTGCTTAGCAAACAAAACAGTTACTCAACACTGGTACTACACGCGATGGCAGCGACAACAGAACAACAAACGGAATTCCGAAAGAATTTTCGCTTAATTGTTGAAAGAATCTTTAACAATTGGCAAAACTTACGTCTAGCCGTTGAGCATGGCATGGGAGGACGCAATGGCCAGCAGGTAAGTGCTCGCTACATACAAATTAGTTTCCATCTCTAACCTAACCACACCGCAGGTGGCGATTGAAATCATGGAATACACATATAATTACTGTGTGGGAAACGAGAACATTACCCAAGGCGAGCTCCAGGATGTAATCGAAGATCTTATGGATCAGGAATTCAACACGCTGTGCGATGATCACTCCATACCCGAAATATGCCGCAATTTGTTGCGCTACAAACAAATGGCAAGAGCATCTCAGTATCCACAGATCGAAGTGGAACTGAGCAAACTGCCGCAGGGCAAGGATTGGCTGCGTACCGATGTTAAGATTACCTACACACCCATAGACAACGACTCGTCATCGGACGAAGACATGGATGATGATGATGAGGACGGTGACGATGCCATGGATGGAGACGCGAGCGACGAGGAGCAGGCCGCAACTAGCAGCGGCCGAGTTACACGCTCCCAGACACGAAAACAGCAAGCTGATCAGTTTGTGGAGCCAGAGGAAGGCTGGACGACTGTCCGTAGGAAGTAAAATAAATATAGCAAACAATTTGTTAGTTATAAAAAGTGGCGTTTACTTCTTGCAAGTCTAGAAATCTAAGTGGTGGTATGGGGGAACGCGTCTTTGGTCTGTGCGTCACCTTGCAAAGTTCACATTGGATTGGCGGTGCTTCTGGGGTCTTCCGGCTGGCTGTGGCTTCGGAACGCTCCACATTTAGCTGTGACCACGATGTGAAAGGTGTTCCTTTGGGTAGCACCAGTTTGAGATCAACAACTGATGCAATGGAATCAATATTGGGTGTCAATGCCAGATTTATAGCCGGATAGATGATGAAGGAAAAGAAAACACCCACAAGAATCAGCACAGGAACAAACGCGGCGAAATACTTGTCCGGCAAATGGGAATGCAGCCCCAGCTCCACAGGCAGATAGGCCCACGCCACGTATATGAAAAACAGCACTGTGAAGAGCATATAAAATGCGAATCCATAGATGGCTCTATGCGGAGTCGGAGCTGGACTGTGTTCCGGCATTTTTGATTTCTTTCGTTTGTTCTCCTCCAAATAGCTTGATAGTGTCCTGGCAGAGCAGCAGGCTCTCGAAGAACGACGTTATAGCGGTGCGTAAGCTTTTCACTTGCTCAGCACTGAAGTGCACCACGAGAACGTCGTCTTCCAGGCTCAGCGTCTTCTTCACAAAGTTGCGGCGGGGCTCCTGATCCACACTCAGCACGCGATAGGCAATTTCTGCGTGCTTCGGCGTATCAAAGGGCAATCTTATTGTTCTGTTATTTAAAATATATTAATATTTTAACCATTTGAGCTTAGCTAACTTACGATTCGTTAGGTTTACAAACGTCAGCCTCCTCTGGCATTGTGCTTGTTAATTTCAATGAACTAATTGAGAATACTCGAACATGCTGTCAATTCGCAATGTGAATGGCAATTTCACAGCTCATGCTCTTAAGAGCAGACAGCTGTTCGTTTAGCAGAGACACAAACCCCCGAGTTAACCCCAAGCACCCACCAATAAAATAATTGATAACGTTTCCAACTTGTATTTTCTTTATTACAAAATGCTTCCTCGTCCAATTCTTAATTCAATGAATAATCCTTAGCATATTTACTTCTTGGACTTGACACCGCCCTTGGGTGCGGGTTTCTTGGATGCAGTTTTGACAGCGGTCTTGCCACCGGTCTTGCCAGCGGGCTTCTTGGTAGGCGCCGCCTTGGTTGGCTTCTTCTCCACCTTCTTGACGGGCTTAACGAGAGCATCGCGCTGGCTCTTCAGGGCCTTGACAATCTTCTGTTCCTCAATGAGGAAAGCGCGCACAATACGCTCACGCAGACAGCTGTGGCACAAGACACCGCCATATGTACGGGACACGGTCTTGAGGCGCTTGGACATGCGTGGGCGCTCGCTGGGGCGGGATGGGGTGATGCCCTTAAGCTTCTCCTTGCACTGACCGCAACGGGGCACGGTCTTGTTCTTCTTCACATACTGGTACACCAGACGACCACCGGGAGTACGCACACTGTAAACAAACGTCCAATTAGAATAAATCACAAACTTTCTTAACGGGTAACTTACATGCGCCTCTTGTTGGATCTGGTGTTGTATGACAGACGTCTCCTCAAAGTCAAGCGCTGGACCATGTTGCGGCTGCTGTTGTTTCCATTTTAGATTTTGGTTATTAGTAATTCAAATGTCCAGGTAATCAGTTCCGATAAAAGATGCATAAAATAGGCAGAGAAAATAATACGATTTACATAAGTAAGGTACGATAATATGAAGCATTAAATTTTCAGGCATTGTGTATTGAAATGTGCAATAATTATTTAGTCGTTTAACGGATGTTGACAGATTATTTGGCAAATTCACAAAAAGCAAGCTTTACATACTTGTAGTTAAAAACCAAAAGAGGGAAAGAAGAAGAAAATCAACGTGAAGTTGGCTGCCGTTCGCAGTGTTGAAAACCGTATATATAATTATACTAGTATTTTTTGTCTAAAATTTTTGATAGAAAGGTCACACTTTATTTGGTAGAGCGAAATAAATCATCTATTTCTATAAATAAAATTAAATGATTCAATTACACTTGTATTTTAATATTGTTGTAAAAAAATGTATTTGCTGTAGCACAGATTTTGGTGCTTACTGTTGGTTGTAATAGGGCTCAACTACGAACAAACAGTTGATTCGTTTAAAATATTCACGCGGTTGAAGCATTATATGTGTCCATGATGTTGGTCACACAGTTTTGCATTAATATTGCCGCTCGCGGTATAACTTGGCCCACGCGTATCTTTTGGATTCACCGTAGAATAATCAACAAGTGGCAACAAAAAACAATCATGAGTTTTCTGAAACCAAAGACACACATAGAGCAGGGAGACGTAGTCATTCTATATCTGAGTGTCAACTCCATGCACGCTATCGAAGCGGTACCCACAATAGTAAACAAAAAAGGCGAAACAATAGCGCATATCTTCCAGACACCCTACGGTTCACTTAAAGTAGAAAGTGAGTTGCTAAACTCAATTTCTGCTACGAGTATGGATTACTTATGTTTTTTTGTATTGCCCACAGATATTATCGGCGTGGAGTATGGAAGTCGAGTGGAGTTATCCAAAGGTTGGGCACACGTGCTGCAGCCCAATCCCGAACTCTGGACACAAACATTGCCGCATCGCACACAAATTATCTATACGCCGGATATAAGCATGATACTGCACCAGCTGGAGGTGCGTCCAGGCGCTGTGGTTATTGAATCTGGCACCGGTTCCGGTTCATTGTCCCACTATTTTCTGCGCGCGCTTAAACCAACGGGACGTCTCCATACATTTGACTTTCATGAGGCTCGAGCGGAACAGGCGCGCGACGAGTTTAAGCGGCATGGACTTTCAGACTTTGTAACGGTCTATCACAGGGATGTGTGCAATTTAGGCTTCACCAGCGAACTCGATGGTGTGGCCGATGCAGTGTTTTTGGATCTGCCCTCACCGGATTTGGCAGTGCCACATGCATTCAAGGCGTTGAAGTTGTCGGGTAAGTGAATCGCGACTTGCCCAGTCAACGTTTGACAACAAGTTGTCAGCGCCCTTTGGCTCGACGAGCCGACTGAAGCAAGCAGGCAGGACGGCAGAAAAAGGCAGGCAGTCAGACAAGCAGGCACAGCAATCAAGAGCTGCTTGCTTGGTCACTCAGTTGTCTTTCTGTCTTGGCCATTTCATTGTGTTTGACATTGAATGCGCCCGCTTTTGGCAGCTGACGTGGTCAGGCAGACCGCTGCTGCTGCCCAGCTTTGTCACTCATTAGTGGAACCAACTGCAGTTTTCGATTGCTGTGCGAATGATTGCATCTGAGGGGTATATCGATAATCGATAATTACAAAGCACAGTGGTAGAACTTGATTATAAATTGGTTGCCGTTTTCGTAAAAAAAAAAAATTCTAGACTTTTTTGAAGAACCTTTTTTAACGAACCTTTTTTAACGCCCTTAACTTTTTATAGTCCCACTTATTTAATTCCCATTTAAACCAAAACTTCCAGGCGGTCGCTTCTGCTCATTTTCACCTTGCATTGAGCAGTCACAGCGGTGTATAAATGTACTTACCAAATTGGGATTTAACGAGATCTGCTCCATGGAAGTGCTGCAACAGGAGAGTGTCATTAAAACCCGTTCACTGCCCGTCATCGACTTGGAGTTTCTCAAGGCGCCCAAAGACACGGAAACAACAAACACAAACGATGAAACTAAAACCAAGGAACCCAAGGAGCTTAAGAAGTATCTAACATCAAGTAATCCCCAAGTGCTGCCCGGTCACACGGGCTTCCTCACATTTGCCACATTGCCGCCCAACATACCCAAAAGCATAACAGAGTGATTGTGTTCTTGTGTTTAAATAAATTTGTAGTTTTTATTATGTGCTTGAATTGTTATTCATAGTCGAAGGAGTAATCATCAAAGAGCTTGCGTTCCAAGCTCTTGACGCCGCCGCAGTGATAGCAACGTTGTTGCAGCTCCAGTTGTTGATTCTTGCGACTGGACGACTTACGCGGCAGAGCCCAAGGCAGGCGTTGCTCCGGTATGGCCACCTGAGTGCGTTCGGGATTACCGCTGCACGTGGGACAGCGTCCCATAACAGTCGGCTTGGGCAGCATGCCGTAGATCAATGGACCAGGGGGCGGTACGCCATAAATGGTAACTATTTGTGGCAGACTGGAGTACGGACGTGTTGGAAAGAGTTTCTCTCGATTCAAAAAGCTACAAAAGAGTTGATAGAGAAAGAGTAAAATTTTGATTACTGTCTGATTGATTTGTCGTACTTGGGTCTGGGTTCCAGCCAAAGATTGTTCATGCGCTTGCTGCTCATGATGTCACCCAGTTTCTGCAGCAGACGAAGATTTTCCCGTTCAATTTGCTGCTGGCGTTCCCGTTCATTCTGCTGCTTCTTCCACTTGCGCTGGACATGATCGTGCTGCCGCGGCGATTTCGTATCAATTGCCGGACGTGCGGACATCACTTTCTCGCGATGCTGTGCATATCGGAGTTGCTCCCAGGGCTGCTGCAGCAATTTGTCGCGTCTCGAGATCATTGTCTGATGTTTGAAAGTTTGAAAGTTTCAAGCTAAAATGGAATTGATGGTGCAGTTTTTGGGTGAGTGTTTGGAGCGGCTTCAACAGCATGTTTACCAGCACAAACAAACATTTTGGTGCGTCCATAACAACAACCTTGCCAGGACAACGCAAACACACAGGGGGCCACTCAACAAATATTGCACAATCATGCTCACAGATTAAGTTCAACAACAACAGCAACGACGACTACGACGACGACGTCGACGGCGGCGGCAGCTTTGCTCAGCTGTCCAGACTGTCTATCCAAACAGTGACATCCCTTGGACTTGACTTGCAAATTTGCAGTTCAAGCAACACTGTTACATAATTCTCATTTCTTTGGCTTTGCTTCGAATACGGATTCCGATTCTGATTCGTTTTCTGGTTTTCGGTATCGAAATCTGTTTCTGTTTCTGGTTCTGATTCCTTTCCTGCCGCTTGGCTTGTTAGTCAGCCGGCGGCCCGTTCCCAGATTTCTGTGTAGTAGCCGCTCAGTTCTTGTAGCTTCACTTGGTGTGGCGGCAAATTCTTTCTTCTTTCCAGCTTCTTCAAGTTCTTTAGCTCAGCTTGTGCTGCTCCTGCCGCTGCCGCTGCTGCTGCTGCTCATATGTCAACCAGCAACTCAGTTGCTGCCGTTCTAAACTCTAGTTTAGTGTTTGATTGATGCTAAGTGCTTCTACCTAGCTCATATGCAAGTGCACACTTAAAGCTTAAGACAAAGTTTCAAAGTTTTCAATAACTTCCCATTAAAATTTATTTGTTGTCTAGTTTGTAGAGCAAAACTAAATATGTATTAAATATTATTTAAAATAATTTACTGATAATGCAACTAAAATGATTTGTTTTAAACTCAGTCAGTATAAAACTGTGTTTAAAATCTTCATATTCTACTAGTTAAACTGTTTTGTAATCTACTATGTTGTTTAAAATTTTAAACAAATTTCTAAAAAATTTATTAAATATTCTTTATTTTAATTAGTCATTAACATTGCTGATTTCGTAGTACAGACAAAACAAATATTTTTTATTTCCATATTAACATTTGCTTATTCTACCACTTAAACTGTTTTGTAATTTACAATTTGATTTAAAATGTTTATAGGTAATTTTAGTAATTGAGATGAGCAGCTTTGCCCACTTGTTAGTTATATTAGTCTTAATTGTTGTCTTACAACGAAAAGTCTATCAAAATTTCTAGCTAAAAATGATTTGCCATTTGGTGTGACGCAGTCAAGTTATTGTTGTGTAACACCTCAAGTGTTGTTATTGTGTGTATTTTTGTCTATTCTATATTTCTGTCAAAAAAAAAGGTTAGCAATTGTTCTGTTTTTTGAGTTTATTAGCCCCCCGTTGGGGCGTCTTACAAATGCGTCTATTGTTTTTGCTCGCTTTCGTGTTGCAAGCAATGTTGCGTGTAGTAGTTGTTGTTGTTGTTGCCAACAAGTTGCTGGGCCAAGTGGCTAACTGTGGCCAACAACTGTGTTGCTGCCATTGGGCGTGAGTTTGCACTATTATCAAATTAAAAGCAACGCCGCTTATTGGTCAGTTAATTGGAAGATCTGTAATTTGATACTGGTAACGTGTTGCTTATCACAGCTCTCGTTGTTGTTGTTTTTCGCTTTTCATTGTTGTATTTGTACAATTATCTTGTTAGCTGATCGACAACTGTAACGGATTGCCATTCAGCTATGCCTATAACTCCCATCATCCATAACCCATAGCCCATCGCGGCTAACAGCTTATAGCCATGTCTAATACCAATACTACTACCACTAATGCTCTCGTCTCTTGGCACTCTTTCTTGGCAATTTGCTGTTAGCTGGCAGCGTTTGGCTCGTCACAACTAAACACCTGCTTATTTGCGCATAAATTTCATATAGAAATGCTCATATTTATTGAAAATACTCGTATTTATAAAATGGCATATAATTGCGCTCAATGTGTGCCAGAGTGTGCATGTGCCAGTGTGTGTGTGTGTGTGTTTGGGGGGTGCAGCGCTGCCCGCCAGCAATATGGCCAGTTTCTCACCTTTAGAAGCCGTCGAACAGTCGCAGATGCCAAACTAACAGCAACAACAACAACATCCACAAAATGATGCCAGAGGTTGCCAGTTGCTTCTTTTGAGTTGGTCATTATGGCACCTTGAATGAACTACCAACAGCAACGATACATAAAACAAATAAATTTGAAGTAATTATTAAAGTATAACAAAGTTTTTATGTTAAGCAAATTTTTGAAGGCTTCAACTCAACCAAATACTTTTAAGGATAGATTTGAATAGATCAATCATTTTTAGAAAATGATTTTATTTCTATAAGAAGTAAGCTTAGTTTAATAAACATAAATAAATAACTTTGCAAATCTTTACGCACTACATTTCATGATAATGTCCCAAATTCCTATAACTGAAATGGTGTCAAGGCCTCTGCGCAAATCACACAGTTAAGGCGTTGTACTCAGCTGGTGTAGAGTGCTGTGAGTTTTGGGTTAGTACTCGCATATCATACACAAAGTGCATACAATAACTGGCCTGTCCATTTATTACAATGTGCGCCGGCAACGCCAGGCAACAACAGCAACAGTCGAAAAAACTGCGATTTGCTGTCAGCTAATAATAATAATTTCGATATTGAAAATACGTTTTCTTAGTTAGGTACGACACTAAACGATTTCGCCCATTCGGAGTGATGTTGTTGCTGTTATTATTCAAGCATCGACAGTGCTAAAAGTCAGGCAACCACTGCAGTAACAGCAACGGCAACACTTGCAACAGGCAACTTGCAACAGGCGATACCAACAGGCAAAGCTGGCAAGCTGGCAAACTGGCAAACAGGCAACGTGCAACGTGCAACTTGCAACGCTCACAACGGTCACAAAGTTGACCGTTGGTGGGGGCGGTGCTATTTGCTGCTGCCGCTGCTTCTTCTTCTTTTTCTTCAGCTGCCCCTATTGCTTCTTCTTGAAGCGTTTTGCAGACAGGTGGTGTGTTGGTGTCGATGTTGCTGGGTCGCCGCTCGCTTGGTGTTCAATATGAGCCACAATTGAGGCATTTAATCGAGCATCTCTTAACACGCCTTGGAATGTTGACTTATTATTGGCCATGCAGCCAATGCAGTTGCCACAGTTGCCGTTGTTGCTGTTGCCAGTGTTGTACGCTCTCACTTCTCTCTCTCTCTCTCTGCCAAGTCCAAGAGTTTTTTTTGGTGTGGGCAATACTTGTGTGTCTGCCTCTATCTCTGCCTTCACCTCTGCCGCTGCGTCGGTGTCAGAAGTCTGTAGTTACCTCACAGTAAAAGCGTTTATCATCATTAGACTCAATCTAAAGACGTTTTGGCTGGGGTTATCATGTTGATTATGTTGTGTGAAAACAAATTACATTTTCTGCTCGGGCTTTAACACCATTTGTATGCGACTATGTTGTTGTTGTTCTTCTTCTGCTTTTGCCATTGTTGTTGTCAATATGTTACTGCTACCACTGCTGTCGTTGTTTGTTACCAAAACTATTTCTGCTGCTGCTGCTGGCTAATTGTGAATCTGCTCAAAAGATTCAATTGTGCCATTGACAAACCAATTGCTTGCTCAATTTTGTGAAAGCCTTTTTAGCGCTATCTCTTTTTTTTACTCGCTCTCTCTTTCTCTTTCACCCACCGTCTTTCTCTCTCACTGGGCCGTGAGAAAATTGCAAATCAAAAATATTTCTGCTATTGCCAATAATTGCTCGATAAAATTGTGCTGGCTAGAAGCAAACTCAGCAACAATATGAGAAAAGAACTTGGTAATAATTTTGCTTTTGGGCCTTGTCTAAGATACAGCTGTGTTCTATATTGTTGTTGTTTTTCTAGTTGCTGTTGTTGTTGTTGGTATTGTTGCTGCAGCTGCCAACATGCCACTTGCAACAGCAAAAGCAACAACGAAGTTAAGCTATGTTTGGCCCTGACCGTCTAACAACACTGTGCAGCATAAAAATTAACAATTTTTTAAATAATTTAAAATCTTAGAATTTTTATAAATCCTTTTTAATGCTAATTAAATGTCAAATATTTTACTGGCACCTTAAATATTTAAATGTAAATAACTAGAATAACTAACTAGAATAATTATTTTATTTGCCTTCTTAAAAACTGCTCCCTTTTTTGCTTAGTGTTCTTGCAATGTCTTGCCTCGAAAATTAAAACAAAAAGCGAACTTGATTTTGCCCAGCTAATAAACATTTTAATGCACTTTTAAATGTTATGTTTGTTGCTGCGATTGTTGTTGCTACGATAAGATTTGCGATTTGTGCCACACACACAAACACACAACTACAAACACAATTAGAAACTCAGGCCAGGCCGTTAGCTATTTATCGAGGGTCAATGTCACGCCTCGACGCCTTGACGCCTTCGCCAATATATTTAAGCTGACTTTTTGTCACAATTTATTACATTTGGCTATGTCTTGTCTAAGTATATGTATCTGACTGTATGTATGCGCCGCTGTGTGTGGTATGTGTGCAGTTTTCTTGACTTTGGCTTGCCGTTTTATCTTGTCAACGCAATCGTCTATTAGTTTTTCCTTTTTTAATTAATTAACAATGTTCGCATGGGTGTCAATGGCGAAAATGGTGTGGCTCGGCTGTTTGTACCAGGCTTATTTATTTTGTTATTTTTTATATATTTTTTTATGTTTCTATTTTATTTTATTTTATTACGTTTTTTCATACAGTATTTGCTAATGTCTATCGATTGTAGTGAGCGCAAAAAATGTGCACGGCTTTTAACAGTGGCCAATTAAATGGGAAAATAATTAAATTAAATAAGTAGAAAAGAAAGTTTATTCGCAGATTAATATTGACTGCATAAAGATTAATAAACAATATATATTTTTTGGGAGCTAAGTGCAGCTATTGATCCGACATTTTAAACCCCGATGCTACGCCATTTGAAGATTTCTTTACTTAACTATTCAGTGTATTGTAGTTTTAGGAATTCAATATTGACGTCACAAAAATTCCTGGAACTTGTCTCGACAATAAACTTTTTAAGCAGCCGCCAGCTGCAGTAAAGTCAATTGTGAACTTACGAACTAATTGAGCCATTTTGAGGTCTATGATAATCGTTTGTGAGAGTCCATTGCATATTTAAAATGTGCAACATCCACACGCCTTTGCTCAACGCCTTAGCAAGGACTGTGTCAACTCAAATGTGCAATAAAATTAAAGTTTTGTTTATGAATGAAATTACACGGCGATCTGTAACTAAAAGCAAAGGAGACTGCAAAGCTAAAGGCAGCAACAGCAACGACATTTAGCTAAAGCAAAACGCAGCTGGAGTTCTGACCAAAGAGAGCGAGAGACAGAATAAGAGCGAGAGAGACAGAGAGAGAGAGAGAAACCCAGCTCAGATTCACAGACACTTCATCTAAATGTCAGGCCATATCTAGCGACACTCGCACAACCCACCAATCCGCCGGTGTAAGCCCTCAATTTCAACACTCGGATTCGCACTCAGCACTCAGGCAACGTCGTCGTCGTCGGCGGCTCTTTGGCGGCTGCTTTGGCCAAATCAATTGAGCCGCCTTGCAAACGAGCCAAAACAAATGACTTGAGACTTGAGTTGGCTAAGGCAACACAACTGGCCCCAAGGAGCGCTCAAGATCATTAGTATAATTTAAGTAAATTAAACGCAGCGATTAGGCCAGGATGCAAACGGCAACGACGTTCACATTCACAGTCACAAAACACAAGTCGGCAAAACGCTTGTGTTTATTTAAATTTATTGTAACATTGGCTCTGGACGCGACTCGGATGGCGATTTCAATTTGTAAAACAAGCGAGCAAACAAGCTGTTAAAATATAATGATTGGCACCAAAAACGCGTCTCGTTGCAGGAAGATACGAAAGCGAATACAAAACACTCATACTCATACTCATACTTTGTTGCATTTGTATGTAGGTTAAACTATCCGCATATGCATATCGCTTCTGCTAACTGGTCATTCGTAAATTTATGTGGCGTTTGCTCATTGTCCAAAATGCTTATGATCATGCCTTTATGCTTATGATTGGTAATTCTTCGATGCATAAACCATTTGGCATTGAAAAACTTCGGACTGTGGATATGCGGATACTACATTGTTCGCCAGAAGTTTTTTTTACAAGCCAAACGCGCCAGTTTCCCACACAGACAATGGGCACTCCGAAAAAAAAGAATCAAAAAATACAACAAAAAAAATAAACTGTGGCGGCGACAACCACAGCCACAACAACAACTGGAAACTGGCAACTGGCAACGACTGCTGTCTCTGGTCTCTAGCTGCTGCTGCTGCACAGCAGATACTTGAGCCAGAGAACACAGAGCTCAGATCACAGAGCACAAAGGCTGTTCCAGACAGAATTACAAGCGCAATGGAACAATGAATGCAGTCAGCACCATTCGAACAGTGGTGAAAGTGACCAACTAGCTAAATGAATATTTGATAATAGAAAGCGAGTTGTCATCAGCTGTGTAAGCCTCCTCAAATACATACGTTTTAGCTAATTGGCCTATTAGACAAGGAAAGTAAGTGGTATGATGTTGTGGACATTAAGAGGCGCACGTACTTTAAGAGGCCATTTTTTATTAACTGACTTTAATTTGTTGGTTAATCAGTCGTTCTGTTATGAAGTTGATAGTTTACATAAACATAAATGAAACCAAGCATCAACGGAATATTAAACTAATTATTATTAATGAACAAAAATTAATACGGAGTTGATAACTCGAACTTAATTCAGAACAACCTTAGTAATAAAATGTAGCAAATTTAGTAGAATTATTTTTTAGACGCTTACATAACTATTGTGCCCACTGTGCCTGATTCCGAGTCTTTGGCAATTGACAAAAGCCAACGTAATGCAGCATCAAAACAAATAAACAGTCAGCACTGAGAACAGACAAAACAGCAATTCATATTTGCTCTGATTTATATGGCGTCTAGAAGTTTTCCATTTTTATTATCATTATTATTATGATTATGATACTTTTTTCCCAGGCACAAAAGAGGCTGCGGAGTGCACAGCACAAACACAAACACACACACGCATACACACACGCGAAGACGCTGTTGTAATCAATCAGTGTGGAGTAGACGCTTCAGAAATGTGCTTTTGTGAGTTTCATCTTTCTGTTCTGTAAAATTAATGTGCTTTAATTTGCAAGTTTGTGTCCTAAGTCTTTCGTTTTACGGCCAAGTTTGTGTCCTAAGTCTTTCATTTGGCCTGCCACACACAAAGCGCTGGGCGTTCTGCTTGGTGTGTGTGTGGTTTTTGTTGTTGTTCCACAGAAATGTCATTAAAGCACCACACACACAGAGGCACGCACACACACATACACATAGAAGAGGGTGTGCGAACTGTATACTCTGATCTGGGCAATGTCAATTGCTGCAACGCCGAAAAGATCTGCATTGCTTGATATTCTAATTGCTGAAATTGTTTTGTGGCAGACAAGTGTGTGTGATTATAGTATGCGCCATGCCCAATGAATAATCATTGAAATCCGTTCATCGTCGTCGTCGTCGTCGTTGCTGTTCATGTTGTTGTTTTTTTGCTGTGTTGACAAGAGCAAACACCCGCATTGGAGACAGAGACTGCGACATACCCTGATGGTGGTCCTCATTGTGTCGCACTGATCCAAATCGCTGCGCCAAAAGCAAAGCATCAAATTTTAGCAACGCTCGTTTTCAGTTCTTGCTGTTGTTACAGTTCTTCTTGTTGTTGCTGTTGTTTTAGTTGCTGTTGTCGCTGCTCCATCAGATATGAAAGCTGGAGCGTCGTCCGTCGTCGTCGTTGGCGTCGCTCGTCTGCTCCTCGCCCAACGCAGTTTTCGGCTTGATTTTCTTAATTAAATTTTTGCTACGCCGCTGCCAAGGCTATTCCGCAGCTTCAGAGCTTAGCTGAAGCTTCTCCTGTCCTCCTTGTTTAACCCGATTGCCTGTTGATGATGCTGCCGCAGCTGCTGCTGCGTCTGCCGCTTCAGCTGATGATGATGATGATGTGTGCTTTATAAGTCTGTTGCAGCGCTACGACGCAGTCGCTGATTTGAAGTTGTCGATAGTGTTTTTGGTGCTTGTTGCTCTTGTTGTTGCTGTTAACACACTCCCACATTTTCAGACGATTTTTTTAAAGCTTCTTTTAGCTTATTTTTTAGGGAGTAGCTGCGAAGTACTCGAAGCTAGTTAAAGCATTTTGTTGCGGTCTATGTGGCGCTGCTAATTATTTTCAAGTATTCATTTAACTTTAAATTTATTGTTAAATTTCTTAATTTACTTTTTCCGAAATTTTTTGAAATTAAAGTTGTGTAAACCAATTATGGCTGTTGCTGTTTTATTTTCCTGTTTTAGAAGGGTAAATCTTTGGCTTAATGGGCTGGTAACTTATTTAATTTCTTGGCGTGTTATCTGCTTACAATTACCGCAAACCTCTTTAAATATAATTTAATAGCCTTCAAAGGAGGCTTCTCTCATTAACCCATCACCCATCTTGTCGCCCAAAACTTGACCCGCGCTCAACTCGACCCGCAGTTCAACGCGAGTCTCTCATTTTGTGCAGCGAATAAAGTTACAACAACAGCAACAACAACAAGATGAAAATGTGCCTACCAACATCATTTACATCATCATTCACAATAAAATAAAAGTGCACACGCCCACTTAAAGGGCCTCATAAATTGTGCCGAATAATCAGTTTCAACATAATTTATTGTAATTTACGAGTGCCGGCAACGTGGCAGAAGCAGCATCACAGTAGAGCCGAGAGAAGTATAGAGTGGGACAGTGTTATGGTTAACAGATCTATACTAACTAAACTAAATAACAACATACAGTCTAGTCCACAACCTGAATCCGAATTCGAATTCACATTGCGCCCACAACTTACAGTTTTTTCCTCTTTAGATTTTTATAGAGCGTCTTGCAACTAAATGCTACAAATGAAAATCCTAAACGGCACATTGAAAGCATCTTGATAAGAACATTGAAGGCAGCACTGAGCTCCAGCTGGAGCTACAGTTCGGAGCTTATGGTTTCTGTAGGAGATGGCGTGCGAACACCTTGGAAACACAATATTTCAATGCCTAATAATATTTTTAGCGCTGCTTTCAATATGGTTTCATAGCAGGCAGTAGTAAGACAACAAAAAAAAAAATAGTCTTTAAAGGTTTTTAAACCATAGTATTTCCCCCCATTGGTTCAGTTAGTTGGGGCTATTGTAATTGAAACTATTGTTTCCTATTGTATGCTCACTTGAAGCTCTGCAATTGCTGCCAAACAGCATTTATATCAATCACTCAATAAAAATACAACGATCAATCAATTTCAACAATCATTGCAAGAGAAGATAGAGAGAGAGAGAGAGAGAGATAGAGTGAAAGAGAGAAGCAGAGAAACAGAGAGAAATTCGAAATACAGAGATGTATTTGAACAGTGTGGACTTGGCCTGATCTGTTGGGATCTCCCGTTGGTATTGTTAGCCCGATACCGAGTCGAAATCATCCCAATCAGAAGAATTGAAATGTCACTGTAATAAACTTCAAGCTTCAAGCTGCAGTGCGATAAAGCCTCGTTCATTTCCACTTGACATACTGACAGCATACTGTCCTGGCCTATTATCGCCACTTGCAATCATTCAAAGCATCATCCAAGCGACAGTAGCCTTATTAAATGCACTGTCTCTCTCTCTCTCTCTCTGGCTAACACTTAACTTGGTCAACTGATTCGGCCAGAGATATGCGCCTAAGCTCGTTATAATATTTTTTAGCCAAAAGAATAAAAAGCGGCACAACAAAGTTTTGTAGAGTTTAACTTTTGCCTTATTTAAATACTTAATTGAAATTAAGAAATAAATTAAAATAAACTAAATATTTGCACAATTTTATGAAAGATTTAGTTTAGGCCAACATGATGACGTCTACAGTAAATAAATATACTTGTTTTCTTGCAAATCTGCTGTTTTGCGGTTTCTGCTTTTTGCGGTTCGGCAATTACTCAGTTTGATAGGCGTGGGCAAATCTCAAGAGACCAAAAGTAAACTTTGCTGGAGTTCAAAGTGCTTAGTCTGTGAGCTCTGATTGCACAACTGAAACTCGGAAGATGGTCAAAAACCAGAACGACTTGTTGACCAGGCCACGTTGCGCATCTTGGCAACGTAATTTAAACTAAATCGGTGCGCTCGCCAAACTGCGTAGAGTAACGTAGCAGAAGTTGCCCCCAACAAATACACGCACACCGCACAACAACTATACAACACACAACTATACACACACTACCAACTGTGGGCTTGTTGAATCTTGAGTGCGCCAGAGCCCTGTCTTTGGTCGCTGTGTCTACTCGTAATAATCAATTATTTCTGTGTAATTTATGGTAATGTTCAGTCATGATGGATTGACTGCTCTAATGTCGCTCTAAATCTTTGTACCTGGCTTGTGTGTACGCTGCTTGTAGCGGCATCGCACATGGCCACAGTTCAAAACAGAGCAGACTCAGGCTCAGGCTAAAACTTAAACTCAAACTGGGACTGTGACTGAGACTGCGGCTGAGACTGAGGCTGAGACTAAGGCAGGTGCAATTGCCCTGTACAGAGCGGCAGACTAAGCTCTCCCACTAAAAGCAAGCCGAGTTTTGCCAAGCAAACAGCTAGGTTTTACAGTGGCACAAGAGGATTAAAAACTATATAAAAATGTGTTGAAAATCCCATATTAAAGCTCGATAAAAATTAGTTATTAGTTAAAAACTAAAATCAATTTTTATCTCATTTCATTTTAATAATTTTAGTAGCTATAAATTTAAAAATAAAAATAATTTTCTTTTTCAAAAATACTTCTCATGATTCCACAGTGCACCTGCTTCTTTACTTCCGTCACTGTGCGCTGCAAATCGTCGCTCGCCTCTGCTTGGCCCCGCCTCCGCCTTCGTCTTCGTTGTCATCCTCGTCTCGGTTCAGTTGGGATCGGCTGTAATATGTAGCATATGTTTTCGTAAGTTTTTCTTGTATTTTGTTTAATGGCAGCTTAGATTACAAGAGCTACGCGAATTGGGAATCAAAGAGGGCGGTTGGGGGCAGCAGGAGGGACTAGAGGCAAAGGCGGACGCGGACTCTTAGGCACATTTTCGCATGTTGCGGTGGCTTCCAATGGGGTTGACTGGTCTCTGGGCCACTCGCTGCCTGAGTGCGCCATGTAACTGATGTTCAAAATTGCTGTGTGATTTTCGTGGCGAAATTAATGTTAAATAAGCTTTTAGTTTATGTCCCGCCACAGCGTTGATCAATTTCTCAGTCACCCGGTCTGGGCCCCATATCTTCTAGTTCTGGCCGCTCTGCATTCTAATCGCTGCTGCACCGATGCCTTTTTCACATCTTTTTCACTTGCTTCACCTCCTCCTACCACACGCCTCTTCCTTCATGCCGCGTGTGATGATGTTGCAGGTTTGTTTTTTCTGTATTTATTTATTTTTTTTTGCGGCTCGTCGCTTGTTTATGTGTAAATTATGCTTGTACACATTTTATTTACAATTGTGTATAAATTATAGACGAATTATTATGTTTTCCTGCCCCCTGCTAACTTTGGTGCTTACATATTAATATAGCGCCAATGCTTTATTCTGACTTGGCATTTTCCCTATGCTCTCGGATTAGAAATTCTATTTGAAATTCAAACGTTTGCATTGCAATGTATGCACTAGTTGCACTACAAGTTGCTCTGTGCTTTGGGGTAAACTCAATGGGAGTATTGGCTGCAGAGTGGGTAGTCTGGGGAAATGGTACCAGAAGAAAATATAGCAAAACATTAAGTCAAATAAAATAAGGCAAATGATTTTACAAAGCTCACAGTTTTAGTGCGGCTAAAATTATGATACAATTTTAATATTGGCCATTTAAAATATTTTAGTTATTTATTATACCTTTAAAGCTAAAGCTACTAAAAACCTTGAACTGGTCAAATCAAATTTCTATAATAATTACACATCTTAAACTTAATTCTCTTTTAAAAGTTACTAAACCCAATATAGGGTATTATTTTCAGTTAGTTTGCTTATCCTCCTCTATCCTAGGATTAAGTTAAGTTAGTTGTGGCATGTGGCTTTGGGTGAGGGCGTAGCGGAATATATTGTTTATAAAGTTGAGTTGATTTTATAGCCCTGGATTATGAGCACATTAGTTCCATGGCAAGTTCCTATGGCTGCTGCTTTGTTCGGCCCCATTGTAAGCTAAGCAATTGCTGTGAACTGCAGAAAAAGGATTTGGCATGCAGTGGCAAATCTTCAGTAAGAGATTTGCCATGCCCACAGCACACAGCTGGGAAGACAATGGAAGAGGGGAGCAAGGAGTAGTAATGGGGTTAGATAGGAAGTGTACTAACTGTCTGAACTTGGCTGGCAGCCTGGGAAACATCCTGTCTTTGCATTTTGGCTTGTTTCTGCTGTTTAGCTTGATTTTTGCTGTGCGCTGGTGTTATGCAAATGCCAGGGAATAGAAACAACACCACAACAGACTGCAGCAAAAGCTGCAACAGTCACAGCCACAGCCACAGCCATAGCCATAGCACCACCACCCTGTGTGCAGCACAATGGCTACCGTGCGCGTGCAATACCAACAACAGCAAGAACTACAACAAGAGGAACACGTACAAAACAGCAGCTGTTTAACATTTATTTGCCTATTTATTAATTTCATGTAACATTTTTTCCTAGGAAATGGCCACAATGCAACGAAATCAAAGCCAAGGAACAAGCGCAACGCATTCTCTTGACGCCAGGCAGTCGCTGTCGCAGTCGAAGTCGCATTCGCCATTGCCATCGGTCAGAGCCTGGCCAAAATGTCCAGCCGCGCTGCCAACTGTTGGCCAAAACAATAAGGCACAGGGGCAATAGCAGCGGTGAGAGATGCAATTGTTGTTGTTATTGTATTTGTTGCCTTGGGCCTTGTTGCCTTTTGCCATACTTCTCCCACTATTTGACTGCGCTGACTCTGGCTGCTGCCATCGTCCGTGGCTGCCACAAAAAGTGTCGTGACCCCAGCCAGGTCTGAACCAAACCAAACTGAACCGTACTGAGCCAGCATCAGGCAATGCATATGGTTAGCTCTGACTCTCCAGTTGAGCGTTTTATTTTTTTCCCTTTTATTTTTGGGGCATCGGGCGGAATGTTTGGTTAGTATAGAGCAAGGCGGGGCAGGACGGTAAGGAGGCTGCGGTTGAAGCAGCTCAAAAATTACATGTTGTTCCTGTTGAAATGTTTTGTGTTTTCTGTTTTGTGTGTGCTGCATTTCCATTGTCGTTGACTTTTATTTCTAAAAATTGCTTTGCACTTTTATTTTTGTTTGTATTTTGCATACCCTTGAAGTGTTTTCTAGAAATCTTGTCATAAGCATAAGATTGAGAGCCTATTTAAAGTGCAGCTTTAAATATTTTGAAATTTAAATCGGACAGTTTTGTAGCTCTGTAAAATTGCTCTATATTTACTTAAATAAAATTAATGAGTTATTTTAAAGCACAGTTTTGTTAACTATCTTCTTGTTAATTTATATTTTTTTAACAAATAAATTTTGTATCTTTCTATTGCATAATTTACAGGGTATTTTATTGCGTTGTGCTGAAAAACCTTGAAGTTTTTATTGTCTTATTTTTGTGAGTGTGTGTAGCTATAGCTAATAACACACACATCGATGTCTGAGGCAAATATGTAACAATCCTCAGGGCTCCTTGCGGTCAAAGGAGTCGTCGTCGCCGTCGTCGTTGTCGCTTACATAAGGCTTGTGGCTTTTGCTAGGACAAAAGAAAATGTTAAAATGCCAAAAATCGCACAACTCAAAAAAAGAAAAAAACAGAATCCAATGCGAGGGCGAAGCTATGACTATGTGTATAAGTATAAGTACGGCTATGACTAAGAGTAAGAGTAAGAGTATAAATACGAGTACCGAGTACGAGTACGAGTACTCGCACACAAAACGATTCTGGCACCCAAAAGAGCAGGAGCATCATCAGCATCAGTTGGACTGGGCGGGTGGTGGCTCGTCGCTGATCGTGGCACATTTGCATACAATGAGGCCAGAACTAAGACCCAATCCCCATTCCAGTCCGCCAAAATACACACACACACACAAACTCACTGTATTTATATACACACACGCTGGCGCAGCATGTTATCTCTGGCTGTGACCTACACCAATATTTCTGAGAATGCTGCTGTGGCCCGTCGTCGCCTGTAAGTGTGTCGTTGTTGTCGTCGTCGTCCAGTCCAGTCTATAGCCAGTCAGTATCTCAGACGACCAACGACGAGGAGTCATTCAATCGCGCCAGCTGCGGCGTCTGAGCCGCAGTCTCAGTCTCCCTCTCAGTCTCCAACTCAGTTCCTCTTTCAGTCTTAGTCTGCGTTTTGTTTGCTTTTTGGCTTCCCATTCTTGCTTACAATATTTGTGGGGTATCACCAGAGATCTTGGCAACTGCATCCGAAATCCCAAATAAAACACACAGTAAAAGGAGCTTCAGTGACTGCTGTGTGTGAATTTTAACTCTGTCTGGTGTCTATTTAAACTTCCAGCGTCGTCACCCATGAAGTGCTTCGAATACAACTACAAATACTAGTCGAACTTGTGCTCGAACTCATAGTTTCAAATTGAAAATAAATGTCTATGACAGTTTCACAAAGCAGTCACTAATACTGCATTTTGGGGAGTGGTTTTTTTGATATTTCCTCAGTTTTTTTTTTGTTTTTGGCGAAAGCGTTTTTAGCAGATTGGCCAAGAGTCCAAGTGCTGCTGCGGTTTCGGTGGCTGGTTCAGAGTGCAATGCATTAATGGAAACTTAAAATCATGACATTTACCATACAGCGCTTTTATTTTTTACTTCAGGCCGATCATAAATTTTATAGTTGCCTTGGGAGCACAAAAACGGAAGACAATGAGAGATATTTGTACATGTGATTTGGCAACGTGAAGAACTTTTGACTATATCGGTAAGTTGAGATTATCACGAAAACTTCAATATATTTACTCATAAATAATTTTGATTTAAGATTAGATCCGTTAAGGTAAATTGAGCATTAAGTGAATAATTTGGTTGTAATGAAAAATTCACTTACATTTATTTGGTTTGGAGCTTAACATTTGAAAAACACTGCAATTAACGTAGAATAAAATTCAGTAAAAATTATTACTCACCGTCAAAAGTTGAAAAATTAAAAAGTCAATTTTATAGTTTTCACATCAGTATACAAATTTTCAACTGCAAATACTTTTGTTGGTTTATTAAATGATCAAAAGTAAAAGGCGTAAGTTTAATAAATATTGTGTTTATAAATAACTTTTTTTTCATAAATAAAATAATTAACCTAATTCGTCTAAAAGATTATGGTACTATAAAATTACATACTATACATGTATAAACAATTCTGAAAATACTCGTAAAAAATAGAGACGGCGTCATAAAAACGCCGTTAAAAATGTTTTACAACTAATAGAGCTCTTCTGCTTTTTGTTTTTGTTCTGTTTCTTATCGCAAAACTAATTTACCAGTAATGTCTATATATAGATATATAGCATACTGCTATTATATTTTTAATGTTTAAGCTTTAAACAAAAATTGCACAGTATTGTGAATGTTATGTGAACATTACCTAAACAAATTAGTTTGTTAGTAGATAGTTGCTAAAGTTGTACTTAATGATATCTATATAGAAAACTATTACTATTGTAATTGTTGTTATTGCCCCGGGTGTGAATGTGTATGAGTTTGTCTCTTTTAAACCCTTTCATTTGTTTTGTTTAGAGTTAGATAAAAATAATTTAAACGCTAAGATGACAAGTGGCAATTAATTTAAGTGTGATTATCACCTGCCCGTTGAACATCGAGCCGCACTGGGAATTTCCGAGCTTTTTTCATAATGCGCAGCTCACTAATTTTTCGGATCTGTAAAAATGTGATAAAAGAAAAGAGTGAGAAGAATTTGAGAGCGGGAATTTGGGAGCATAAGCGTGTCACAAACAACTGGCGGAAGTGCCAATTGTCTTCTCGAGACCTCTTTTTCAAAATCTGCCGTTTGTTTTATTATTTATTATTATTATACGATTTTTTTAATTTTTGTTGGTTTTTAATTTAAACTGTTTTGTTTTGTTGAAGCTTAATTAATTAGCAACTGATCGCAAATTGAAACGTGCCAATCAAAAAAAATGTACTAACCTCTATCATCGACTGGTTCCGTGGCATCAGCACGGCCTGTGCTCACCATCGAGTCCGTGGCAAGTTCCGCACGCGCCACGTGTACGCCGTGCAGTGTGACCTGTACATGCTGTGTATGCTGGGTATGATGTGTATGTGAGTGATGTTGCTGTTGCTGCTGTTGTTGCTGTGCTGCTGCCAGATGCTGTGACAAATGCTGATGATGATCGCCTGTTGCTGGCGGCCATTGCTGATACGCCACGGGTACCAAAGGATCCGACATCCATTCAAAACTAAAAGCAGGTCCGATTGTCTGAGCGCTTAAACCACCGTGTTGGGGCGTGGCACTAGTGGGCGTTGGGGGAGTTGTGGTTATGCAGGGACTCAGTTCATGCGACGAGCCAAAGCTGTCCAGGGAAGCCTTCTGCGCCGACTCCGACCATGGCGGACTGGGATTCCATTGCTCAATAAAGTCCGCCGGATCTGGAGGTAACGTTTTGTTCAACAAACGCGGACGTGTTGGCACAATGGTGGCGTATATAACCGAGGCGGATGCATCGCTGCTGCTGCCCGTCGCTCCTCCCGTTGCTGCGGCTGCTGCTGCGGTGACGTAAGCGCTGCTTGGGTGCAGCGCATAGCAGTCAGGTTCCGGCGTAATGGCTGCTGCAGTTGGAGATCGCTCGGCGTGCAAATAGAGCGGCTCCAGTTTGTTACGAGCACGCTTCTTGGGCGGTGGTGGCGTGGCCGACTGCGTGGACTTTTGACTGCCACCGCCATTTACTTGACTATAATCGACGGGCTCCAGTCCGCCACTGCCTGTGGTTAACGGGCTCTGACCCTGAAAGCCATACAGCTGCTGATCCTCTTTTAGTTCCAGTGTGCCCTCGGCATGGTAGATGCCACCATAGGCTGCACCCATGTGCGGATGATGGTGATGATAGGATGCGGCAGCCGTTGTATGATGGTGATGGTGGTGCGCATGATGGCTGCCAAAAACGCTAGACATGCTGGCAGCTCCACTGGACATGCCCAGACCCACGCTGACACCACCACCACCACCACCGCCCAGTGGCTGTTGATGCGTGCTGTAATAGCCACCGGAACTGCTGCCCGGTGGCACACGCATGGCACTGTCCAGCGGCATGCCAAACTGGATCTTCGACTGCACCGTGTAGTAATGATATAGCCAGGAATTGGCCAACATTATCGATGCCTCACGATCACTGTGAGGTTTCAGCCCAGTTAGTCAAAAAGTTGTGCAACAAATTAATTGAATTTACTTACTTTAACACCTGATTGGTGCACACTATGACGGGCTGCTGCGTAGAGTCGGGACTGTCGCGCACCTGCAGCACCACATGCACCCAGGTGTAGTCGCCGCTGGAGCGCTGCATGCGCACGAGTAGTATGCAGCTACGATCCTGTTCTGATTGCGTAACTAAAGGGATTTGGGGTATAAAATATTTAGTGGGACTTCGGGTATATGTTAATTTAACTTTATTTAAAAAAATAACTTAAGCAGCTACATTAGTATTCATATTGGATTCTTACTAAAAAAGGCCTGACGTCTTTAGTTTTTAATAAAAATTGCAATTGTTATATTAAAATTGTTATCAGAAGCTTTAGAGAAGGATTATGATTAGATGCTTTACTTACTTAGCCTGTGTTTGCTTTGTGCTTCTCGCAGATTCTCGCTATGTATTAGATTGTACCAGGACGTGCCCTGTAGAGTTGCCTTATCATAACCCAAATGAAACTCGCCACTGAAATGATAAGAATAAGCATATAATATAATATATATGACAAAATGGCGAGAAGTGGTTCAGTGATATAATATTAAAATAGTATATAAGTCGTAAGAAAGCAGTAGAAAAGTAGTAGTAAATAAGTTATACCAAATCCATATCTTTTTGCTTACTTTTTGTCAATGTGTGCGATCTTCATGTCCATAGAGTGTATGGTGGTAAAGACATTAGTGGCGCCCTGTACCACACACTCGCGCGTCTCTGGCATGGCGATGGGTGTGCAGGTGGCTAAAAAGACAGGCTCGTTGCGACTGCAAAGCGGCAGGAATGACAAATAGTGACCCTGTACCAGAACGACCTGTAAAAAAAAAAAAAACGAAAGACCAATGAGAACATTGTTGAATTCGATATTTGGGATGCCGTTGAGACGACGACGACGATGACGACGACGCGGAGACGACGGCTCCCACGAAAATTGGCGCGCACGTTGTTTGCCGCTGGTTGTGGCCATTTTTGGGCTGGCATGCTGCTGCTTCGGGCTTATAGACATTTTACTCTGATTCCATAATTTAAAAAAGGCAATCACTGAAATGTTTTGCCAGCATACGCAGAATGGAGTCACAGCCTACACAACAAAACCAAAACACACAGAAATACACAGAAATACACACACACCAGGCAGTCTGAATGGAAGTCTTAGTCTCAGTTTGAGTCTCAGTCAGAGTCACAGCCATTGTCTCCCAATTAAAACGTGCCTGCATTTAGTTTGCCATTGCAATTGCATTTCGTAGCTTATGGCCCGTTCATCTGCTTAAATGCAAATGCAGCTCCAACTCCGACTCCAACTTCGATTCCGATTCCAAACCCGATCCCAACCCATCGATGACGCAGACACTGTCGTTGTTGTCGTCGGACTTTTTACTTCTTTGTTTTTATTTTTTTCTTCTTTTTTTTTTTTTTGTTTTGTTTTTTCTTTAGTAAATGAGACGACCTTAGACTGGGGAGCAGGCGCCACTGCCAGAGTCACAGCAGTGTCGCCATCTCAGTCGCAGTCTCAGTCTAAGTCTCCTTGTTGTTGGCTTTTCATTTTTGGTCTCTTGTCTATGCTCTTTGAGATTGGGTACTAGCTCTGAACTATGCTGACCTCATTCATAATTATTTATTGGTCCATTTTTATTGCATATTAACGAGTGCCGGGTGAATGTGCTGCTCTATGGGTTATCGCAGTCCAGTTGACTTGGGGACCAAGTCTAAGTCTCCCGACACAACATTGTATGGGATTTGTTAAGGTTGTTGCTAAATGTTAAGCTTAACATTTACTATTTAAATAACAACTTTAGACCGATTTAACTACATTTTATTAAAGTTAGACTAGAAAATATGCAACTAATAGAAAGGTATCTATTAAATAAATCACTTTAATCTATAATAAATCTTTCACATGGGCTTCTGACTCTATAAAAAAAATAGTTTAGTATTTTAAGTTGGTTGCCATTTTAAGCCAGTGTCATTTACTGTGGCACAGCTGGCGACCCAAATTACTTGCGGCTATCTTCAGTTAGAATCAAGCACTTTAAAAGTGCAACAAAAATTATATATGCACATGGATGTGGGTACATGTGGTGTCATAACCACTGGGAAGTTTTAAGCCAAGTGGCAACACATCCTGCACCTCATTAAAGTGCCAGCTTGCAACTTAATTAAAAACGTTTGCAGCAACTGTCAACGCCTCGTTTTATCTCCATAACTCTCAGCGCACATCTGCGCACTTCAAGACGAGAAAATAAAGGTATAAAAAATACAAGGAGTATGAGGAAAAATAAGATATGCTTGAATATAAAAGAGAAGCGACCGCCCACAAGTTTTGTGGCAAGACGGTAGCGTTCACATGACTTCACAACGCTTCTTTTGGGCCACAGAAAACACGTTGACAGATTTGGTGTTGGTACCTGCCCAAGTATGCACACTGGATGAATGACTAGTTGACTCGTTGGCTCGTTGACTGAATGACTGACAACTTCATACTATGCTCGCATTCATTTATATTTGCTTCAAGTCTTCTTTTTTTTGGATTTTTTGCTGTTTTTTTACTGCCAACATGTTGATGAAGAGCGAAGGCGGCCAATCAGAGCAGTCAACAGCAATGGAGGGGCACCCACCCGTTTCACATCAACTGTCATCGTTTGTCAGCTTATTGTAAAGCGTCTGTGTGTATATATCTGACTAGCTGGTTAGCTGTTTAGCTGCCAAGATGTATGACCAAGTCGGGCCAGCCAGTTGGCAGACGACGCAGAGCAACGCAAAGCGACGCGACGCATGCGCCTTGCTTCATGCATAATTCATTGCGTCTCTGAGTTGTGACTGTGTTGCAGGCTCGCTGGTTTCTCAAGTGTTACACGCAACACGCTACCAGGTGATTCATTCATCAATTTCTGTCAGAGACTACACGCGCTTACTCATACAGAGATACACTTCTACACACAAATACACAGAGATTTACTCACCTTCTGATCACCAAAACGCATTTGCCGTCGCGCATTACGACTAACATTCATGCGACAGAGAAACATGCGATGCTCCCCCTCCAAACTTGGTACGCCTCCATTGCCATTGCTGTTTGCCGAATCGCCAACGCCAACACCGACACCAACGCCAACGTTGCCGCTGCTGTTGTTGCTGCTGCCACCTGGTTGCGGTGGCACGTTCCGATTTAGTTCAGCTTGAATGGTTGCATGATCCTGTTTGTCAATGATATCGTAAACGGAATCCCCATGTATCAGTAAATCCTCCTGTAAGTGGCAATCACAGAAAATTAATGTCGCATGTTAAAATATGGAATGAAATAGTAAAAGCTGTAAAAGCTGATTGATTATGTTGGTTAATTTATTTTATTTTATTTTTGAAAACAATTTATAAATCGAAAAACAGTTTCACCCATATGTCCTCATATTTTATATTTATAAATAATACTGCAAAAATATAAATATAAAATATAAACTCAAGTAGCAAGTGCTTAAGCTATTTCTTTGATTTATTACCCGGACAGTTTAAAGTAAATACAGAGTTAAGCTGAACTCATTATAATTATTTAAATACACATTTAAGATTTATAGACTTGTTTTATAGTAAAATAAAGATTAACAAAACTGTAATTTATGGGAAAGTTTTTTTCCAATTGAACGAGAGTTTTATTCAAATCTACTTCCAATATAATGACAAATTCAATTTGTTAATGATATGTCAGGTGATAGTTTCGCACGGCCATCAGGTAAACCAGCTAATGTCATTTACTTGTGCTATTTTAATGTTTTTGTTTTTTTTTTCTTTCGTTTTTCATTATTGTTGACAATTATGGACAATGCTGACGGACAGAGGAGAGACATTAGCTGAAACCAGGCGATCGGCCAATTTACAATGCCATGTTGTTGCATTTGTAATTTATTTATGGCTGCTGTCGCTACATGACACATGACAGTTGCAACTTGTTATGGCAATATGCAAAAATCCAATTGGAATTATGATGCCCAAACTACAGCAGCAACACAGTAACAACAGCAACAGCAACATTAATAAGAACAACGATAGCAGCAATTGCAACAACAAGCTCTATTGACATTTTTGGCAGTTTGTTAATTAACTTTACTTGTTGTTGTTGCTGCTTGGACTTGCTGCTGCCGTTTTTGCCGTTAGTTTACAGTGAGCTTCAACTGTTGCCTGCCACAAATTAAAAGGTTGGGCAATCCACTTTTGGGCCTGTTCCATGTGCCGTAATTATGCCAACACATGGCATTCGGTAAATTTATGAACCCGCTTGGCCATTTAGCTGCTATTGTTGTGGGTGTCCCCCTGATAAGGTCTGGCCAAAAAGGCCCAAAGGCCAGTGGCTGTCAAGTGTCTTAAGTCGCTGTGGGGCCAACAGCTCTTGTGCTAGGCCCGCCTCTAATAGACCTGAATAGTTTAGCAGCAATATTGTTTCCCTTATGCGAAATAAAAGTCAAGTTTCAGACAACTGACACTATTGGCAACAAGTTGCCGGAAATCTTAATGATGATTAATATTTTCTTTAAATATTTTATTTTAAATCTAATGAATTTTGCTAGTAATAAATTAGTTGTATTTTATTTTAAACGAATTTTTTTCATGAAAAGCTTTTAATGTTTATGTTGAAGAATATAAATTATTCGAAGCTCTACAAGTTATCGTAAATAATTGAAATGTAGGTTTTATTAATTGGTTTTTTAGAAAGAAAAGTATTTTATAATTAGTTTAAAATTTCAAAGGATAAACTCATTGATTTTATTACTGCCATTTCGGAACAGTTTAAAATATTTTTGGCAATCTCCATCTCATACTTTCAACTAGGACAACCTTAAATTTGATTTATTGGTCAAATTCTTCGATTTCTCATAGATTTTTGACAGTTGTGCTACGGTTGCAGTTGCAGATAACTCATACGCCCCCTTCGCCGGTTGAAGCAAGTTGTGGCGAGGCAGATCAGACAGACTAACAGACAATCTCTCGGCATAAGCGAGTAACAGTACCTTTGTCAATGTCTATCTGTTTGTTTTAGATGAATAAGTAACTGCACTGGCACTCACACATACACCTAACACACACAAGTACACATATCACACTCATAGTCGTATACGTTATGTAGAACGGAGATATGTCACATGTGCTGCATGCGAGTGCATTTATATGCAGCTCAGGCTATATTTATTTAGCTTTAGTACTTCAAATGCAAAGTGAAAGGCCACGATGTATAACCTTGCTATTTAAGCAGCGTAAACGTGCGATAAACCAAACTTGAAACAGCCGCAACAACAACTGCAACTGCAACAGCAACAGCTACAGCAACAGCAACATTAACTGCAACTGAAACAACATCAGCAGCAGCAGCAGCAGCAGCGGCAACAAAGTTGAGCTGTTTGCAACAGTTTTAAGGAACTTTTATGTAGTACAAGCTACAGATTTATGTAAGCTCAATGAATCGAGTCTCTGGCAGTCAGTTGTTGCTAACTTGTCAACGGGAGCAGCAGCCAAAGCAACAAAAAAAAATGCTACAAAAATTTGCTGTCGTTGTTGCTGCTAGGTTGATGTCGATGTTGTTCGCTGCTGTTGTTGTCTTCGTTGTTGCCTGTTGTCGCTTGTCAGAGATTTGTATCAACGGCTGTAACAATTTTGGCTAAAAACTTTCGTCGACTTTGCTTTTCTAATTATTGGCGCAAATCGCTTTTCCCAAAAACCCAAGAAAAATTAACTCAATAGTATCAAGAAAAGCTAGTACTTACCATTGAATGTCCCAGGTACTCGGCAGCATTATCGGATATATACAGCAATTTGCCATTTTGTGTGAGCATCATCAGAAATCCCGAAAGTGCCTGTAAGAATCAATCAATTAAATGTCGTTAAATAAATCGCAGTTTACTAAATTAAACTAACAAAATTGTAGTTGATATTCACAAGATTTTGAAATAAAATTTAAATTTCCATTTAGAAATAAATATATAAATTTATTACGACTTTCACAAATAATTTTCACTGACTCGAAGTAATCGACAATGTGCTGAAAGTGACTTGCTTTAAGGATCCATTTACATAGTGTATTGATAGCAGATCAGAAAAGCAAATTAAAGCATTTGTTAAAAAAACACCCTCTATTAAATTGATGGCAGCCGTGTTGGAAATGCAAATTCAATTTCGCGTCTGCGCACTAATAAATTGTTAGCCCAAAGAAGTTGCCTCAGTTGACAGCTGAAAATTGAATATCGAGCTCTGGCTATAGATCTGACATATATACATACTATATATGTATGTTTAAGCTTATGTTTATGTATAGGTATATGTATATATTTGTATTTAATTCAGTCACGAGTGCACACAGGTATGTAGATCAATCTGCCGACCATCGCAGAGTTTGCCGCAGTCAGTGGCAGGCAGCTTGACTGACTACTGACTACTGTCTGACTATTTACTGTTGTTGTCGTCTTTATTGTTGTTGTTGCTGTTGTTGTTGCTCAAGAGCAGCATTTATTGTTTTTCTTTCTTGTGTTTTGTTTTTGGCGCAGCAAGTGGCAGTAGCTAAATGATTTCTGGCTTATGATATCCCGCAGTTGTGCCATTAATAGAGTTGTTTTCCCTGGAAATTTCAGTTCACTAGTTGACTTGTCAACGCGCCTCACTTAAATTGAGTTGTTTTCCCAGCTGCTACAATATATATATATGTAAATATGTTGGTAATTGGGTTGGTAACGCATTGATTCTGAGATTAAGCCGCCTTTCTCTAAACTAGACTTTGAAAACATAATGCTTGATGGTATTATTGAGAATTATAGCTATCTATAAAAATTGTCTTAAGAATATCAAATGGAAAGTGTATTAGACTAGGATAATTACAGGATTTAACTAATGTTTGACTTGATTGAATAAAATATGTGTACATTTGAAAGTATTTTCAGTATTTACTCTTAACAGCACAGTGAAGCATTAACTGTTTTGAAAAGCAATAAAAAGAATTGTAAACAAAAATTAACCAAAAATGTTATATTTATTTTGACAACTTTCTGTTAAAATGTTATAGTGTAATAATATAGTTTAAAAGCATTTAAAACAGAAGCAGTTTATTAAACTTAGTAACATACCTTGGAGAATCCGATATTTGGTGTTGCTGTCTGATGGTGTTGATGCAGGGCATTATGGCGTTTGAAAACTGCAGGAGAAAAGCATTTAGAAATGTAATTAAATTAATTTAGCTGTGAACTATCGACCTTTTGAATCTTTTCACAGTCGCGCCCAGAAAATAACCGAGCTTTAAGCATCCGCTATTAGTTAGGAGGAAAAACAATTTCGAGTTTCGAGTATTTCGAGTTTTCCCATGGCTTTTGTTTTGTGATTTGTATGCATAAAATCAAGCGAAGCTAATTAAAAAACTATCTGTTAATAATACACTTGGTCTCTGACGGCAATTGTTAGATTGTAATTGATTGCAAATTCATTGATTATATTCTACATACAATAAGCGACGATCTTGCCATACAAAAACAAGTGAATCACAAAAAAAAGAAAATGTGTCATTGTCATTGAGATGGCAGCAGCAGCAGCACTAGCAGCGGCAGTAACAACAACAGCAACACCAACAACAACTAGAAATTCAATTGTGATCACTGAGTGCAATTGCAGTTAGCAGCTTGAATTTTGCAGCTGCGGCGCAGTCAGCAAACAGCAACCAGCATCAAGATCAATTATTTTTAAAACACTACGAGATACTCCCGCACCTGGCAAAAAGGCAACTGAAACAGTCACAGCAAACAACTACACAGCAACTGCAGCAGCAGCAGCAACAATCACCGCGGCAGCAACCGCAACTGGTAATTTCATTGAACTTGAACGGAAAGGCCATGAATGCAGTCAGATTTTTGCAGTGTTTTAATATTACAACAATACCTAGAAATCCATTCGTATCGATTGCTCAGCCAGCCAGTCAAATAAAGTGGGCGTGGCTGCTGTTAAGCCAGTCTGGGAAAACTGCAGGGAAACTCATTTAGATTTACGCCAAAAATTAGATGCAAAAAGGCTACAAAAAGGCTGCAAATATTATACAATTTTTTAAATTTATTTTTAACAATAAAATAATATAAGCTTTTAATTGGTTTCCATAGTAAATTTTTCAATATTTAAACTGAATAGTTCAAAGAATTTTAAACTAAGCAAACAAGTTCGGTCTCTTGTTTCTTAATAAGCGTAAAGCTTATTCTTTAAGCCAATATGTTAATATTGTTAAAAAAAAACTATTTCTGGTATGAAATTCAAGCCGTCGGCTAATCTAATGCATTAATAATTGTTTGTGAAAACTCAATTTGGTTTTTATAAATATTTCATTAATCGCATAACTCAACGCGCCGCTGCAGTCAGCGCCACACCCACAACTGAGACCCAACGAGCCTCACTGAAATCCACACCCACAACAACAACAACAATAACAAGCAGAACAACTACAACAACAAGAGCAACAATAATGCCATGAACTTGAAGATAAGCCGCGTGTGTTCAGAGGCTCCAGACTCGATAGCGTGCCAATATTAACACAATTTGTGATTATAAATGCTTTTAAACGGTGCAATGACAATGAACAATAACAAAACACACACACACATACACACACACACCCTATCGACAAGCCAACAAACGCCGACAATTTCTCACACTTAGTGCTACAAGACCAAAAAAAAAGAGAGAGAGAAAATAGGAGGAAAAAACAGTACTTAAGTTTAATTTTTTGCAATTTGTAGAACACATAAATCGCACATTTTGATTTATCGCAATATTTATAGCAATGCCAGGCAGACGATGCTGTTGTTGTTGTTGTTGCTGTTGTTACCATTGCAATTGTGAAATTGCCTCGACTGAGGGGGATCGCAGCTGTAGCCAAGCTAGAGCTGGGCTCGAGTTCACATGGCCTGGCAAAAGATGCTGGCCAAGTTAAGAGCTCAGTGCTCATAGGTAAGTACTGATGTGTGTGTGTGTGTGTGTGTGTGTTTGTATTGCTCTCTCCCTCGAACTCTATGTGTATGTGTGTGTGTGTGTTATCTATGGGTACCGCACAACGCTAATTTGAAAAACAATTTTCGTAATTATCCACAAAAAATAAAAAAAAACAACAGTGGAATGAAGTCGAGTTGGAGTTGATCTCGTTCAGTTGCGCCTGCGCATTGACCTGTGCGCATGCGCATTAAAGGAGGAAGAGCTAGATAGAGAGAGAGAGGGAAGGAGAGGGGGAGAGGTTACCCGAGAGAGAGATCACAACTGGCTGAGGAGCAATTTGCAGCCTGGGTGCGTGCCTAGACGCTTAGGCAATTACTTGGCCGAAAACAATTTCACAGAGACGGAAACGGAGACACAGACATATGAATGATGTGATGCGAGTACTCCTAATCGTATTCGTATTCGTATTCCTGCTCGTACTCAAACTCAAACTCGAAAAAAACCAAAGTATGCGCCTAGCGGTTATTTGGCGTTTACTAGCATTTTATTCCTATTTGTTCCCCGCATTTTTAGCCGCGTGGGGTCCATGCCGAAAAACGCCATGACTCATGCATATTCAATCAACGTGCAGCCAATTATCAACATGCATATGCATCAAGCTAACCTCCCCAACCCACTCCACTCCACCCTACCCCAAACCCACCACGCCCCCTTCGCCCAAAAAAATCAGAAAAACAAACTGCAGACTCACCTTGTTGAAAGTAGTTGGCTTTGCGCACATAGACACACACCAGGGCCATCAACTGCAGCTGCGACAGTCTCTGCCGCGTTGACTGTGGCAGCGGCAGCAAGTCTCGCAGATTGGCTATCTCGGCATTTATCAGATCGCGTCGCATTTTTGAGGCACCCTTTGTCGATTTGTTAGCATCGAATCTGCAATGAAGTGCAAAAGAGTAACAAAAATATAACATAATAGTTAACAATAAAAGTAAACAAATGAAAAAATAAATAAAAACAATTAGAATATGTGCACGTTCACAGCTACAGCTTAATAATGGACAGTGCCGACACTGGCCCACAGGCGCATATGTTTTCACAGCCTCCAACTCGTTACTTGTCTATGCGTTTAACCCACTAGGGGCGCTGTACCTAAAAGTGTACGCTTATCAAATTCAAAGAAGTTTGTTACCAATTTACTTGTTAATTTTAATCTTTTAAAACAAATACTTAAAAAAATATTATTCTAAGGCCAAGTTCAATCTTGTTCGATTTCTCTTATGACTTTTATTAGCTAAATGTTTAATTAATAAATCCGAGCAATAGCATTATTTTTCTTTATCTTTTAATTTTAAGTAATTACATGCAAAGTGAACTGTTAACTATTTTAGTTTAAATAATAATACTGATTATATTTATTACAATTTTATGAACATTTTTAAAAAAATAAATTGACTTTGGTATGAGTTTTAGAAATATTTATATAACATTTACGAATTTCACATCGAAAGCAATTAAGAAGACTGGACTGTGTGGTATATCACACACATACATTTTAATGAAATGTTTTATAAATTGGAATCCACAAATTTCAGAATAAAGGGCAGTCTGTAGTTTAACAAGTGGTGTAAACTCTTGTATTAGTTATCACTAGGGTTCTTAGTTTCTTTTTTGTGCCGGCCCATCAGTGGGTTAAGATGATCGCACATACCTCAGCCGCATGCGAGATGCATAAATAACTCATCGCGCATTAAAAAATCATACAACAAGCAGCTAGTTGTTGCAGTTGTTCTTGATGCTTTTGTTGTTGTAGTTGCAGTTGTTGTTGCTGGCGCTGCAATTGTTGTTGTTGCTGGGGCTGTTGTTGGTCGATGTGGGGCACACTTGCCACATGCCTTGTGCGGAAAATTGTGCAAGTAGGTTGGTCAGTTCGGTTTGGTAGGTTGTCTGGTAGTTTGGCCAAGCACCTGAGTGGCTGAGAGCTGAGAGGGAAGCGGACCGTTGCGAGCGGTACAAGCGTTTAGCGATCTGTCCGTGTGTACTTTTCTGAGCATATTATTTACAAGGTTGAATTCATAAATCATAAATTTGTCTTTTTATGCAGCGTCGGCGGCTGTGGCGGCGCACGCGGCGAATGAGCAATGTATTTGTTGGTTTTATTTGTATTTTTAATATTTATGCTGACGTTGCTGCCATTGTTGGCCCGACTGGGGGGATTTAGCAAGCGCTTGATAAATATTGTTAATATTGTTGTAATAACAGCAAGTGCCCGCGCCTTTCTGGCTTTCTCGATTCGCGATTCTCGATGCTTGACTGTTTGTTTGGGTCTTGTTGGACTGCCATTTTGCCGCTGTTATTGCCTCTAAATGGCCATGTTAACATTTAAAACAATCACACACATGTATCTATCAGATACTCATACGCCTGTGTGTGCAACCGCGCCGTTGTTGCATGCAACAAAATGTTTACCGCATGCAATGCAAACGAGCGCCACGGCCACGGACCGTCTGTGGTACTTTTTATTTTGTTTTTGCGCTTTTTGTGTTTTTTGTATTTTTTTGTGTTTGTTGCCTTGCTTTTCTTGGCCCGTATCCGTTCGCCTTTGCGGCATTTGCCAACTGCCCATAATAGAACAGAGATTTAAGCCCAATTGAGTGGTCCGCTCAGCGGTAGAAGGGGGAAACTCACACGCACACACACTCACACACAATGCACACAGTCACAATTAAGTCAAGGTGATTTGTACAATTAAAACGAATATTGATTTAAATGCTGCGATAGTCGGTCGTAACATATGAATCGATTGCTTTCAACTGCCATTACCACTGTGACCACTGGGCCACCAAGTGGGCGTGGTCATGGCTGCGACTGTGGCAGTGGCTATTACGACTAGGTGAAGGGTCCAAACTTGTTGATTGGTTGACTGATGTTTGTCTACGTTTTATGTCTGTGGTTATTTGCAGACATA
This sequence comes from Drosophila nigrodunni, assembly GCA_020829145.1. Taxonomy (NCBI): domain Eukaryota; kingdom Metazoa; phylum Arthropoda; class Insecta; order Diptera; family Drosophilidae; genus Drosophila; species Drosophila nigrodunni. The sequence goes on from JACVCZ010000001.1 coordinate 13,242,895, forward strand.
AATTATTAAACTGTCAATTTACTTTAGAAACTTTTAAAAAAAAAAATTAACTATAAAGTACAAAATAAACTATAATTATTTTAAATTGTGAATTTATTTATTTATATTTTATATGCTTATCTTACAAATATTTATTAAGAAAATAACTTCAAGTCAATATTTTAATCACGAAAATTATTTATTACAATGTAGAAAAACATAAAAATTTCAACTGTAAACTTTAATATAATTAAATTATTAACGTGCAGTCTGTTATTATTAAATTAGTTAAACTTTTAAATGAAAATGTCATAAACAATTCAAGTGAAAACTAAAGATGCAAATAAATTATTAAGTAACAAGTTTTTATTATTTAATACGTAAAATATTCCAAATAGTTATCTAATTCTTTGAATTTATCTATTCAAATTGATGAACATATAAATCTCGTTATCTAACAAATAAATTTGTATGTATTAAAAATGTTAAATCTATGCATAAATATGCATAAGCATGAGTTGCATTTTATTATAAGTATTTGTACTTAAAATCGATATCAGATTGAAGGTATCTCTGTAGGCGACTTAACATCCTCCCACACTCGAATGGCGAGGCGAATCTCATGCCAAGGCAAGTCAGCTAAGCATCTGCCAATTAGTTGAGTAAAATGCCTGAGAGTTGGCCAAGTCGAGTTGGCCAGTTGCACTGCCTATTTGTGGCATAATTAATAAGTTTTTTAAATATTTATCATAAACAAGATGTCTGGTCAGGCGATAATATGATAATACTCATCCTTTCCAAAGGCAACAAAAACGTGTTAATGGCCCGAAGCAACAACAAGAAGAACGACAACAACGTAGATTTATATAAGTATCTATAGTAGATGCTATGGCTGGTAAAAAAAATACTCCCGCGCATCTTTGGCTCGTAATCTACATCAAAATTTATCTGCGAGGTGGAGTGAGCGAGACATGTCATGTCATTTCTTAATATATCTATCGGTACCTTGAAATCTGCACCAAGTAGCACCAACTGTTTGTTGTTGCAAGCAGATGCTGCTGCTGCTGCTGCAACAGTTGCTGCTGTTGCAACTACTTACTGTACAAGTTGTTGTTGCTAATTAAAAGCATAAACACGATTCTTAGCGAGGCGTCAGCAGCCAACCTGTGGCAAGTTTGGCAGGCGGCGTAGGAGGAGCAACCTCCAGTTGCAGTTGCAGTTGTAGCTCTTGCAGCTGGAGACTCCCTTGGCGCTGTGGCTGTGGCAGTGGCACATGTTTAATCTCAGTGTGGCAGTCAAGATCTTAATCAAGACTACTTGGCCTGCAGTTTGTTTTACGCTTCACTAGAGATATCCAACAAAGTTTACGTGCTCCACAGAAATTAGGCTCAAATCTTGTTGTTGTCATCATTCCAAACAGTTTCAAACCTTTCCGAACAGTTCAACCCACAATTATTACGAAAATGTGGAGAGGGGGGAGGATGGATAAAAATAAACTGCCCGTTGGGCCCACTAATTAGCACATAAAGCTTAAACATAATGCAAAACTATTAACTCAAATGCAGTTTTAAATGCCACTCGATGGGCTTTATTTTTATGGCGTCCCTCAGCGCCATCGTAAAATTCTCAGCAGCAAATAAATCACAGGCGCCCAAGGGTCCAAAGTATCTGTATCTGTCTCTGTATATTTGGTTATAGCTATGGCTATGGCTTTATCTTTAACTGTATCTGTAACTCATCTGCAATACACGTATCGATCAAAGGCAAGACTTTGGTATGCATGGGGCGTCAGTCTGGCAATGTCTAGTCAGACGCGGAATAGCTAAGAAGACCATCAATAGCAATTGCGGGCCAACAGAAACACGAAATTTGCGCAAATTTTTATTGCACTTTTCCTAGAGCGACTGCAAGTTTCTTTCGAAACGTCTAGTCTAGCTAGCTGGAGCTCCATCTCTTTCTTTTCTCTCCCTTTCTGTTTGTATGTGTGTGGTTAATTTGGGCAAGTTTATTTGCCATATTCCCACGATACAGTTTGGTCCAGCTCAATGCTGCGGGCAGCTCTAATCATTTTCTCTCTGTGGAAAATAGTGCAAAACGGCGCATAATGAACGCTGCGTTCAACATTCAAAGTTAACTGACAGATAGCCAGGCTGCCAGACTGCCAGACTGCCAAACTGTTAGACTTGGTAACCCTATACTCTTGCCAGACGTCCTAAGCGAACTGCGTTGAACCCACGCCCGACCCACGTCCGACCACCGCCACGTTGGCCAAGTTGGCGCACAATTAATTGCCAGGCGCCGCACAATGCTTTTTTTTGCCTTCTGTTGAAGACCCCGAAATTTCTTGGAATTCCAGGGAAACACTTGTTGGTTTCAGATCCCTCAATCCTTTGTGATTTCTGTGTGCCACCAAAAATGAAATAAAAAAAAGAAGCTAAAAACGCGTTGCGTCTGCGTAAGTCGGTGGCAGTAATCGATACCTTGCTGTGCCAGTTCAACCGTTTTAGCTCCACAGATTAACATCAGCGACGCTTAGCATACAAAAAATAAAAAAAAAACAATAAATGAGGAAAAAGGCGATCCTGGCCACGGTTATGTTGGCCATCTAATAACCATGGGGTGCTGTTGTTCTGCTGATGCATACTGCCTTGGCCTTTAACCAAATTATATGAGCAAGCAAGCAGGAACAGCAGCAGCAGCAGCTCCAGGTATTTACTATATGAGCAAAGGTGGTAAATCTTTGAACTTCTGTTCGATCTTTTTAAGTACGAGAAGTTTTATGTTTTTGTGATTTCATTTGAATAGACCGTATGGTCTGTCTGGACTGCTGTGTCTATTAAGCCGAATTGCACATTTAGCTTAAGTCCCTCATTAACTGATAATAAAGATGAATGTTTTTTGACTTGTGTAATAAAGTTGAGTATATTAGCGGAAGAAAAGGGTAAACGTATTTACATACTTTAAAAGGTTTAGTTTAATTTAAATTTAATTATTTTTAAAGCTTTTATAAACCATTGGCGGATACTAAATTTGCTATTAATCATTGGACATTTTATTTTACTTGTATTGGTAAAATAAATTTAATTAGATAGTTTTAATACTAATTTATATTACTTTATGCTACTTAAATTCTATTCATTTGCTCCTTTATAAATTTAGTTCCATCTAAATATTTTTCTTTACATAATATCTATAAATTTGACTTGATTAACAAAATATAACATATATAACAGCAGATTTCTTTTGATAACATATTTTATTTGCCACATAAACTCTATTCTACATCAATCAATTAACATATTTCCTTTCGATCCCATCTACATAATTTTGTGTGCATAAAAGAACTGCAGCGATTTGCGGTATAAAGTGCCAGCTACTGTATTTTTTATGTGGTTTGTGTTTATATTTTATTAAACAGCAGACAACACCACAAAACCACAAACAGAGCACCTCTAGAATTGCAGCAAAGCTGAACAAAAAGGAGCAGCTGAAGAAAGACAGAAAGAAATCAATTCGATGATGCTGTTGTTGGTGCTCTCATTGTGTGTTGTATGTCCGATTGGAATCTTAGCCACAACTTAATGATGGACTGCCAAAAGCACACTTCGACGTCATCATCAACGTCGCCGTTGCTGTTGTTGTTGCCGCCGACGCTGACGCAGACGAAGACGCAGACGTCAACGTTTGCCGCATAATTTTTCATATTTTTCTGATTTGTTGCTACCGGGTAATAAACCCGTTTGCAGAGCGTTAACCATGGAGTTGCTACCGTTGCTGAATTTGCTTTCGATTATCTTAATTTGCGTGCGAAACTGACTTTTTTGTGCCGTATTCGTAGTCGATGCTGTGGCAGAGACAGCAGCAGAGGCAGAGCTGCTACCGAGCTGCGCGACTGAGGCGTAAGCCAAACCCCAAATTGTGTGTGTACGGAAATTTTCCCATGACTTGAGTTCTGGCTCTGGCCTGGCTCTGTGGCCTGTATAGCATATTTTGCCCGGCGGTGGCTTGGCCAGAAATTACCCAACTTAGCCAGACGCTGCATCACTGAAACGCTAAAACTTTGAAACTCTCGGGATTGATGGTTGTAGCTGCTGCACTTTACCGGCAGCAACAGAGGCAGCACTAACAACAACAACAACAACAATAGCAACTTCAGACAATTAGCACAAGGATGCCGCAGCTAAATAATTTGACGCGCCTTGGGGCAAGTTTTTTGGTTTTGTGCTGCAGTTGAAACTGTCTATATCTACCCTACACTACGTGCCACGCCTCTGACAATCCTCGACCACCACCACCACCACCGCCTACTCCCTCGCCTTCGCCTTCTGTGCGGTGGGAGAGCACATGGCGCACTTACATATTTGCTCTAAATCTGTTTTTTACAGTCAAACTGGAGGCACATCAATTAGCTTGAACGCGCGTCATCAAATATTGGCCGAAACAATTAGACATGTTGCTGGTAGCCAAATACAATAAACAATATATTAGATAGTAACTGGTGCAACTGCAGTGGAAACGGTGCTACAAATTTCATGCGGCTGTGGTTGTTGATGCTGCTGTTGCGGTTGTTGTTGTTGCTGTTGGTGAGAGGTAAATAACTTGCGCCGATACCGATTCGAAATGTGTTAATGAAATTAGCAGCATAAAATGCTGCTTGCAACGTTACAGATACAAATATATCTGCGCATGTTAATTGACAAAATTAACACCCGATCTTTGGTCGCTTGCTTGGTTGAATCCATCGGTCTCTCAACGGTTTATGGTTTAGTTTCACTCAGGAAGCAGCACTTGGTCAAAAGGTATAGACTCGATTTTCCTTGGCTTTGGTTTCCTTTTGCAAGTAGTTCGCTGACTCTGTATGTTTGTTGTTGTTGGCATGTGTTAACATTTTCTTGGTTTTAATTAGTGTTATTTATTATTTAGAGCATATTGATATAGTTTTCGTTGTTTAACGGTTGTTTGTTTCGGTTTCACGGGTACTGCCCATTGGTATTTCTTATTTACCTGTGCACTCTCTATATCGTCCACAGGTATTTATAGAAATCCATGAGACTTTTCTCCCATCTCTTCTAACATATTTACACATGATGAGTCTTCTATTTTTTTTTAAAATATTGGCTGCCTCGTGCGATCGAGTCGCGCGCCGCTTTTTGTAATGACAATGAACTCTGTGCAGGTGAAAATCTTTCCACAAATTATTAATGCATTTCGATCTGGGAATTTCAAGAAATATTTCAGGTGCTAAATGAATGCCCTGAATGAAAGCCCATCTACAGTTGGGAGACACGTGTGTATATTAATTTTTTTTTTCATCTCAGAAACAGCAGATATCTTTTGGTATGTATGTTTATACTTTTAGCTTCTTTTAGACAATTTTGTGCCATTCTCGATGTCAATTTGTTATGTTTGTCAAAAAATAATTAATATGATAATTATTAACATGTCATGTTGATTATTTTTGTTTGAGTTATTATAAAAGTGTATTCAGTCTATATATAAAATAAAATAAACCTTTAGATTAAACTTTAAATTTATATATTGACTTAAAATATTTGTATAATAAATGTAGCACAAATAAATAATTCAAATTAAGCAATTTGTGCCGTAGTTTAATTGAAACATTTTAATAAAATTTACGAATTAGTTGTTCAAAACTTATTTGATTATTTTTAGCTAAGTTTGAAGCTACTGGAAAATGTTGTTCATGTTAGTTTTGCTCTAACCAATTGGCTGCCTATCAAACAAACACACAAAGAAACACCCACTAGCAACACCCACACAACAGACAAAGCTAAGGCAGAGGAAACCCAGTGGTACCCAGAGAAGAGTAGCAGCCAAAGGAAGTATGATTTCAGGGGAGATTGAAGTAGATAGAAGAAGAACCATCAACAGCATCACACGTGAGTTTTACACATTTCAGAAGCAAACGCTACAGAATTGGATGCGCCATCTCGTTCCTGGGATTATCCTCATCCTTGTGTGTTGTCATTGTTGTTGTTACAGTTGCTGCGGTTGTTGCTGTCGCTGTTGTCGTCTTGGCTTTGGTTTGGGTCTTCGTCCGATTGCCAGCGTGGTAATGTCAATCGCACTGTGCGGGTTTAACTTATGGCAAAACATTTGAAGCACTAATTAATTGGAGCTAAATAAAATGGCACAGCAGCCGCGAAGGAGGCGAAGTTTTCTCCAGTTGTTTTTTGTGGATTTTATTTTTCTTTTTTTTGTATTTTCTTGCGAGAATTGGCGCTGTGTGTTGCTGCTGCTGTTGTTGCTGGGTACGCACGGTTTGCTGGCATGTGGAGACCTGGCGACTGTTAGCGACTGAGAAGATTACGAGTGCCAGATAAATGTGAACTACAAGTTGCCAATACAAGAGGCCATTAAAACCGGCAGCACTGGCCACAAAAATAAAAACAAAGTAAAATAAAACAAAATAAGCTAAAGTGAAGTGAAGTGAAGTGAAGAAAAAAACAGCTAAAGTCAAGTCAAAGAAATTGAAAGCAGCGCGAGAAGAAAAGCAAGCTTTTTGCAGCTTCTAGAACACTTGAAACACACACATACACACACTTGCCCACACTCACGCACACTTGTATCTCAAATTGTATTGACAAATATCGAAGCGTGCGAAACAAATTGAAATTAAAAGTTTGCATGTTGCATGTTGCACATTTTTGATGCGTTGCTGCCGCTGATTTGTATTTTGTTGGCTGCTGCTGCTGATAGCTAACGAGATGTAGCACGATAAAGTCCAAATTGGTTCTGTTTGTGCTTAGGTTCTGTGGGTTAAAATTGGCGCTAACTCTTACCTTGTAAACATGCCGGCTGTCTGTTGTTGTTGCTGCTGCTGCTGTTGCTGCTGGCTGGTTTGCTGTTGTTGTTGTTGCTGTACGACTTGTTGCTGCTGCAAGTGCTGCTGCTGTGACAATGCGGCTGGCTCATGTTGTTGAAAGTTATGATGCGTGTGCATATGTTGCTGCATGTGATGTTGTTGGTGTTGCAAGTGTTGCTGCTGCTGCTGCTGTTGGTGTTGCAACTGCAGTGCATGATGGTGTTGCTGCTGTTGTTGTTGTTGCTGCTGCTGCTGTAGGGCATGCACATGCGTGGGCGTGGCCAAATGCGTGACTGCTACCGCTGCTGCTGCGGCTGCTGCTGCTGCTGCCGACAGACTTGAGCCAGGTTTCTCTAGGCCACGTTTATCCGCATACATTTTGGGGCTGTCACGTTTGCAAATATTTGTGCAGATGGTACTAAAATTATAGAATGACATGGCCAAAAAAAAACGTTTGTAGTTAATATACTCGTCTTTAAGATATTTTGGCTAAATTCTAATGCCAATAATAACAAGTCAATCAAAAAGTTTCAAACAAGTCTGCAGACTTTTTGCTCTGATAATGAAATGGAACAACAATTGCTGATTAGTGGCACATGTAGGCACCACAAACACACAGACACAGACTGACACACACATATCGATTAACTGAAATTGGTTCAGTTTTTTGGTTAGCATTGTTTGAACTGAAGTCCAACAAAATACATATTTTGAGGGCGAGCCATCTAAAGAATTGATTTGCATTGTTGTTGTTGCCTTTGCTTGGCCAACAATTGAGCCGTTGAAATCGCTCAGTGGCATTGGACCATTTGAAGACACATACACTTATAAGTACACCTACATATGTGTGTGTGTAAGCACTCTCCTAACTCTCCTCGCATCATGTGCTGCGTTTTTATTGATGAGTTGGCAGTTTAGCAGCTCTTGGCTGGATTGCATAAGGAAAATGATTTATGGCATGTGATTCGGCACGGTGTTGGAGAACTTAACACCGAGGTTACAAGAGCCACACTACAGTAGTGTTACCAAAAGGGTTTTCCCAGCTCCTTATTACATCATTTTGGCATTAGTTTAATTTATGTTCATATTCATAGCAAAACGACTCAAGTTCATAGTCTACAACATTTTGTAGAAGAAAAAGTGGCTTTTAGGCCTGCTTTTAAAATCAATTTGTCACTCCGGACTTGTTATGTTAAAAGCCGAGACAAAACGGCCCATAAATAAGATATAATATATTTTTGATGACGCATTTATAAATTTAAATTGGGTATTTGTTTAACCAAAATAGTATTTTTACTAATGGAAAATTTGTCACACGGTGAATGTATGTTAAAATGTTATTTATGGTGTATTTTGTAGAATGTAATTTTTCGAAATGCTCGCTTTACCATTTTTCTCATAAAATTGACGTAAAGTCTACAAATAAGTACTTAAGATAAGAAACAAAAATGTGCTACAAACAAAGTTCTAGCACTAGATTTTCTACTGAATTTGTAGTATACATTTTATAAAGGAACGCAAGAAAATTTCCTGTTAAAATAAAGTCTATTAACTTGTTTAACTTCTGTGTAAATTTAATCAGAATCAAAGCAAATTATTACGTGGTATTCTGAATACTTCTCAAATTATAAAATAAAATCAAATAAAGAGAATTTTTGAAATATCTTTTTTAACTGTGAAATTCCCTTTCTTTTCATAACCCACACACAATTATCACTTTCCATATCATTACGCTGAGCAGTTGGAAAATTTTTGGATGGCACTTTAGGTGGCGCCAAGAAAAATCTCGATATAGTACTCAAAACATGTACTCATACTCGTACTCATACACATGCTCATACGCGTACTCATACTCAGACTTATATAAATTCTTGAAAATGCAACAACTGAAATTAGTTTTGTAAATGAATTTCAATTTTGTACTTGAATATTCACTACCGGCTGCGTCCATCTTCTGTTTTGGGGCCCGGCTTTGGATGTCTGTCTCTCTCTCACTATTTTTTGTCTATTTGTCTTTCAGACTGTCTCTGACTTTGGCTTTGACTGGTTGGCCTGGCTTAGTTGCAATTCATTGTCAAGTGAACTTATCAGAGCTGAAAAAAAAAATTTGTTCGAGTTGACGTTTGGAGTGCCATCGAGTTGGTGCTTGATTTGTTTGGAGTTGTTTGAATAGGGACCACCAAAAAGTCATTGAATGAAATGAAGAACGCCGTAGATACATTTATCTATTTGTGTATAAAGATGTGTGTGTGTGTGGTGTGTATTTTGATTTTTGTGGTGGCTACATTTGCTCTGTTGGCTGGCTTTTTAAGTATTTTGTTATTTGATTTCTATCAAAGTTAATAATGAAATTGGTAAATCGCGTTTTCGGCTGTCGATTGCCGGTTTTTGGGGTTACTATTGCCTGTGTGCGTGTGTGTGTGTGTGTGTACGGGTGCGGGTGCGGATGCGAGCTTTAACTGGGACCTTGAGGTCTTACCTTTATACAAAAGATTTAATTTGCGATATCCATTGGGTACAGCCGAGTATAGAGTATTTTGAAATGTATTTGCATAAATAATAATTTATCAATTTTATTTGCTTAACTTTGTTTTGCACTGTGTTTGGCACTTGTATCTTTATATTAACGAACTTTTATTCAAACAATTAATATTTCAATTACTATTGAAATATTTTGCATAAAGATCTTAACTCTCAAATTGTTTTTTTCTTTCCTCTTTCTTCTTTTTATTATTTTATTTTGCACAATACATTTATTTATTTATTATAGATTCAGAGATTTTTGCATTGCATATTCATGGGTTATCTCACAAACACATTGATTTTACAGTGTAGCTCAACAAGATTTATGGGGTTGCTTAGCGACGAATCATTTGCAAATCTAATGACTCTCTCTCTCTCTCTTGTGTCTCACATAATAACAATTATTATAACACTGAGCACTTGACACTTATGTTTGTTGGTTGAAAGAAAAGAACGCAACGAAACGATTCGTCAATTTAAAATTCGATAGTTGATAACCGATACACGACGACGATAACGATTACTGAGTGCAGTTCCGACGGCTTTAAGTCGTCGTTATTATTGTGCCTTACTGGCTTATGGTAAATCCGTTCAGTTCGACCAACAATACTTTCTGTGTAGCCAACCGTGTAGAATGCGCGCGTGCACCTTTCTGAACTGATCGCCGAGCGACACAGAAGCAGCAAACTTGATTTCGAAACAGGTAAGGTAGCTTTCGTTCAGTTTCAGCTCAAGAGCTCCCACACAGGCTCAGCTTGAGGCTGTGTGTGTGCGTGTGTGTGTGCTTGTAAGTCGATTCACCCAATGCGGTTGGCGATCATGCACTGGGAGAAATAGTTAACTGTTTGATTAAGGTGGAATAAATATATATAGTTAATTCATTTTGTTAAGTTACAGTTATACTTTAAGTTTTTTTTTACTTCTTAAAATCGGAATAAATTTAAAGTTATTTGTGAGTGAATTAACCATAAATTAAAAATATTTTGTAATATATAAATAATTTAATGTTTCGCCAATAAAATGGTATATTTGGTTCTTTACAATTTATATTTATAATTTACTAAAATAAGTAGATATATTACTAAAGTTTACAAAGCGGTTTGTAGGTCATAAATAATTTAATCAATTCGCTAGTTAATGTCTTTCATCTCCAGTTAATTCATTAATTAACAGATTTCACGCCGTCATTTAAATTTTGCCTTCGACTTTTTCAGCAGTGTAAACACACGATCTTGCCCAGGTACTCAAGCCCACACATACTTAGCTAGTTGACCAATACAGCGAGCGCAACAACTCAATTGTTGACGCCCCTTTAGGCAGCTACACACAGACACACACACACACTAATACTCACTCGTTCATAGACCAGGTAGTTTACTAGTTGTCTGTTGTTGCCGGCTCTCGTAATTCTCATTAGCTGCTAATCTATTCAAATTAGCCATAAATCAATTAAGTTTGCATTCGTTAAGCCACAATGACTACTGTAAGACTGTGAACAAAATTATTCACATGAAGTATTTACTCAGCGAATTATCTGATAGAATCCGGAATTAGTTATAGAATGCATAATTCCCCGTAATATCCAATGCTAACCAATACTTAAGAAGCTGTTTTGCGATCTGTTGGCAACTCTGTTGGTCTGCGTGTGTGTGTGTTGCTTTAATGCTGATCGCTGATTGGTCAGCGTTCGTCAAGCTCCGTTAAGAAACTATTTACAGTTGTTGATTTCTTTTGTTGCTTTGTTTTCGCTTTTCACAACAAATGACAGTGAATTTGTGTGCGAACCAATCACACGGCGTGCGTGTGCGTGTGTAGGTTCGCGTGTAAGTGTGTGTGTGTGTGATGATTTATGTTTGTGTTGTGTTGGCTTTTGATTGCGATTAATTAGTTAATTAAAATGGCGCTAATAGGCGGGTATGTTTATTTATAACACTTACGTGATTTCTTATAGAAAATGATTGATCATTTACTGATATTTTTGTATCTTATTGTTTAATAAATTAAAACTCATATTTTTGCTTAATCTACACATAATTTATAAAAGTGTTAATTATTTTTATAATATTTGTTAGTCAGCTATTTTTAGATTTTTTTCAATACTGCTTCAGATTAAATTGAATAAGTTTATACAATACTTACGGAAGTTATTACAGCCATTTACATAAATTGGATTTATAAATGAGATTTTTAAAGTGCAGCTATGGATCTTACTTACTATAAATTCTAGTTACAAATATAATTAGTTTAAGTTTGTTCACGACATTTTCTGTTTCAGAATTTCTGCTTTATAAATTTAAAAACTTCTTGCTTTAAATTCTTAAAAAAAATTGGAAATTCTTTGGAAGTAATTTATGGGTCTGACCTATTGATAAAGGCACGACATAAGTAAACTGTGCGGCGTAGTGGATTTTATAAAAAACTTGAAACCAATGTCAATGACTGAAAAACAGGACTCGTGTCTTTTATTTGATGGCTTAGAATTTGAGCTATCAATGAGCTGCTTGGATTACTTGGGACTTTCATAAAAATGATCGGCTGAAAATTAGCATAATTCGAATGGGAAATTAACAAATCGTGCTTTTGGGCGACGCTATATGCAATGCATATTTAATTGACCAAATTGGTGATTGAACACATTTAGGGTGTAAGACAGAAGACGGTGAAGGGTTGAATACAAATTTCGACCTTAAATCACTTCAAATGGTAGTTCAATGTGATTGAATGTAGAACAGATAAAATAAAGAAGAGCAGGAAAAATAGTAAAGGATATTTTTGACTATTTCAAGAGTCTTGAAAGATTTGTCAATAACAGAAATGACTATGATTAAGAAGCTATTATATGATTGGTCTAAACTGACAAGCTAAAGTAGCTTGATTTGGTTACTTTTAAACAACAGTGATGAGTCATTTAGCCAAACAAATCACATACGGCTCCATCGGGCGCCCTTTGAACTGATCGCGTGGCGGTGGCGACAAAACTGGGGAGACATAGGAACGTGGTGAGTCAAACACGTCGCTTAAGCTATCAGTTGATATTATGCATATTAAAGAGGAATACTCGTTAGTAGTGGCTAGGAAGCAAGTAGGAAGAGAGACCCACATTGTCGCCCCAAACTATTTTTGGGGCCAGTCATGGAGCGGAAGTCAGGCAGCACGCGCCATGCCCTGTAATACTTTAGTTGAGTGTTTGGTGTGTTTGATGCCACCGATGAGTGTGTGTGCCCTAGACATGAACTGTGTATGTTTTTTTTTGGTTTAAGTTTTAAGGCCTGCGGGCGAAATGGTGTATCGTAAAACTGGGAAGATATCAACGCCTCTCTCACACGCATTCCAATGCTCTAGTTGGTTACAAATTTGGCCAAGAGCAATCCCACGCCTATAAATACAAACCGCACGAGTCAAATGTCGTATTTCATTAGGCCATGCTAACGTTTGGTCTCAGTGGTGGCCCGGCCAGCACTGTGTCTGGGCCTGGTCCCTAACTCCTAACACTCAATGCCAATAGAATTGTAAAATGGCCAGTTCAATGAGCCTACAAAAAAACTAAAACCAAAACCAAAGCCAAACTCAAACGAAAACTGAAACCAAGCCCGAATTGAATTACATGAAAATGCGCATTGCGTTGCGGAAATCGTACAAACTGGTCATGAAAAATGCATCACCAGACACTCGGACGGACGACAGTCTGTCTATCTGTCTGACTGTCCGCCAGACAAACAGGCTATAAAAGTTTAGTCAGACGATGACGACAGAATTCTCATCTGTATCGGAGTCTTTACCTGTATCTTTATCGGTGTGTGTGCTCTCTTCCCAGCCGGGTGATGAAAATGTACGACTTTTGCTTGCGGCGCTAAGTGAGCCCACAAAATTTGTAACTTGAGCTGCTAAAGCTAGTGGGTCTTGCAGCTATAGAGTTTAATATGTAACACAGAAAAGTGCACTACTTAACCGTCTTAATTTCAGTAATTGAAAATAATATTTTGAATTTTCAATGTTGGCGTTTAAGCTGCAATATAGTGAATATTAAATCTGATTAAAATATATTTCTCAATAGGAAATACATTTTATTTTTATTGCATGATCAAGATATAATTATTTTTGGATCAGATTGACTTTTTGGAAATCTAAATACAATTTTTTTTTTTATAACAAGATTACAAATCTATAAATTAAATATAAGAATCTTAAGTAAATTTATGGTGAATTTTAATGTTCAGAAAAAATCATAATATTTAGAGTTTAGCTTGTATTTTAATAATTTTGTGGCTTAAATATTGGATAATATTATTATTAAGGACTAGCATTTAATTAAAGTACTTAAATTTGTTAACTACAATTTATTTTTCCATTAACTATTAATTGTTACATCTTTAAAAGGGAATTCACATTTCGGTCAACACTTTTTCGACTATTAAGTCTTGTATTTAGTTACAGTTTCACACACACAAACACGCACTAAGATAGCGCAGACAGAGGAAGTGAGCATGATAGACAGAGACAGGGCATGGCAGCTAAAGCGAGAGACGGCCAGCGAGCGAGAGAGATCGTCTTGTTGTTGAGTGGTGACTGTCTGCTCTGTGGTCCAGAGGACCCCGGGGGGCAAACAAACTTGACCAAGTCAATTCGATGCAAAAACGGAGGACGACCAACCGTCTAGGTGGTGTTGGCGGTGTTATTCAGCTGGTGGTGGTGCTTAGACCGGAACGCTTGCAGTGGGGGCTAGGCTGGGCTGTGCGCACTCGCTGAAATCAATCGATTCGACATTATTATTAATTTTTCATAACTTCTGCTGGCGGCCGGCGGCTGGCGGGTTTAGATTCAGGTCCTGGTCCAGGTCCAGTGGTCCAGTGTGCAATATGGCGCCCTAAAACCCCAACTCCACCAATGCCATGTGAAACTAATCTATTTGTGCGGGCAGCAAAAAAAGGGCCGACGCCGCCGCCGTCGATGGCAGTGGACCTTAAACTGGTGGCTTTATTTTCTTTCTTTTTTTTACTTTTTTGATTTTTAGCGTGTTATCTGCTATCGCTGCGCTTTGATCTTTTACCGCTTCTGCTTTGCATAATAAATTCGATATCGATGAAAACTAACTTGCAACTTGAACGATCTTTGTATATCGGTGTCTTTGAGGGAATTGGGATTTCCCGGCAATTTGTTTGGCAGCGCTTTACCAGCGCCTTTGGCCACTGCCTGCTTAATTCGATTGCCTGTGCGATTTCGGCATTTGGCTTTGGCTTTTGCCTAACCATTTTATTACAATAGCATAATTTTTTACTATGCTTAATGAGTTCTGCTTTGATTAGTTTTTTCGATATTTTTTCCCCTCTTTTTCGTCTTTTTGTTTTGTGGCTGCAACTTAGTTTTAGCTTTGGGCATTATTTGTTGTTTGTTGGGTGTCGTTGGCAAAGGCTCAATTTGTTGAGGAGAAACTGGAACGGGGCTCAAGTAGTTAGCATTAGCTTATTGAAATGTTGCAAATTGATTTTTCTCCGGCGTTTTGGGCAACACAATTAACTAATCCAAAAGATTTATTACTATTCCATATTAAACATTAAGGGAAATCTTATGTTATGGCATATAATATAATTTATATGTTTAGTAATATGTTTTAATTGGTTTGTGTATTGTTATTAAAAATTATAATTTAATATATTTTATTATTTTAAATATATCTAAAAATAAGCTCAAGCAGTGGCCACTGCTTATTTGCAGTGGAACTGCTTGTTTAATATACTGTTAAGGTTTACTGCTTCGTGCACTGCTTACAGTTTCGCAGTGGCTAGCTTTGCAGCATGTGAAAATCAGCCGCTCAAAGACTGGATGCTATTCCACATCAGCCGTTACATTCAAATTTGAACATTTTTGTTCTAACGTTCCCACTTTGGATTAAATTTCACAAACTCCCCAAAATTAAGCAACTTGCTGTTTGAGATAACGATTCTTACACATTTAAACAAACAACTAAGGTGTATTAGTTTTTTATTTCTGTGCGCGTTTGGAAATTATCGTTATCAGTATAATTATAAGTTGGTTTATGTTGGCTTCTGGGGGGCAATTAGTAGACACACAAACCTAATCATTTATATATTTAAACATGATATGAGTTCAATTTTTCGGCGCGTGTCTCTCTTTCGGTTTCTCCACCTGGGAATTTTATTTTTGGTTACCCGAGAGAGGGGTCTTGACATTGCGCGTGTATTTTAAGTACCTGCATGCAAAATAAAAAAAGAAGGAAAAATATTTACCAAAAATAAAGTGAAACACAAAGTACGAACAATTAATTTTTGTGTTTGCCTGCAAAAACCGGTACGCAAAGTCTAAGCGTTCTGCGCTCGGCGTTCGACAAATTGTTATTTATATTTTTATTGTTACATGCGCGAGCCGCTGACATGTCTAAAAATATCGGCCGGACATCTATTGATAACCGTAACAGAATGTCGTTGACTGACGAGCGATACACATGCATAAAAGCATACATATAGGGCTGACATTATTTTGGCAAGCGAGAAAATAAATGTCATTCATATTTACACATACCCTACACTCTGCAAAACGGGTATATTTGAGGTCGAAATAGTTCCACAGATGGAATAATATAGAATATTTTGTAAATTTTAACCTGATTTCTTACATAGATTAAAAATACTGATATTACTAGTTACTATTTATCAACATTTATTTTTAAGGAAATTCAGATAATGAACATGGTCCTAGCATTTTTTTCGACTCTTTGCTGTAATTTGTTTTTTACTTCATAAATTAATAATTAAAGATTTACTGCGACTATTTTTTAGTGCTCTGATTTGATATCTATCTTGATTTAGTATGAAATGCCGAAATTGTAGGGTATTTAAGTGTCGTTATCTGAAGAATTTAGTTCGATAAACACTTTCCTGTTTTTGTACGTTTTGGCACTGGCCATGTGCTGCAGAGAGGGGCCAAGTGTGGGTGGCTTTTGGGGATTGGCGCGTGTTTGATTTGCTTGCAAAAACAAAAAAACACCGAAAAAAATAACAAATTTTTGCCGCTGTCTGATTACGCACTTTTTATGGTCATCATATCTGTTATGCTTATAACGCGTTTTGCATTGACGCAAACATTGGCACGAGGCAGTCAACCTGCCACGCCCATTTTCCGGGCGCCTACCCTGGCCAACATCTGGTACGTTGCAAGTTAATTTTTCCTTTGGCTGGCAAAACTTTTACAGCAATTTTGATGCCATTTTAGGCAGTGGAATGACTCAAACCGCAAACTCCCCTTCCCCTCTTCTTTCATTTCTTACTCATTTACATATTATAAATGCTCCATTTTGCTTTGTCTACTTATCAGTCTCTTTCTTTTGTGTGTTTGGCCTCACACGTGTTGGCAATTGAATCTGAAAAGTGTCTGCCACTAAGAAACAACAACAAAAATAAGCGAAGAAAAAAAACACCCACGAGCCCATTAAAATCACACATAGGCATCAGAAGAGGTTGAGGTAGGCAGTGCGAATGAAAAGAGAGGAGAGGCAGGGAGTAATAGAGTGAGAGAACGAGAGAGTGGGGAGAGAGAGAGAGAGCAGTTGATGATTGTCGACAGGCGACTCATGTGTTATGCTAATTTCTTTTTTATTGTTTTCGCAACGCTTTTTGCATTTGTGTATTTTTCTTTGTGTTAGTTTTGTTTGCATCGTTTTGGGTTGGACAAAAGCATCGAAAACCGGAAATGAGACTAGCTGCCGTGTTTACCGTTAGACGTAGAAGTGCTTCTTCTTAACCTATCCGCCAAACGCCCGTGGCATAGGGCATTGAATTACCTTTTCATTAGCACGCGCAACGCACATCAACCGAGAGAATCTAACACAACATTCACACTCACAAACACTAACAGCAAAAGCCACACACACACAGACATCACACACACAAACACAGCCACACAGACTCTCACACACACATTTAAGAAAGGAAAAAAGCAATCGGCCGTAACAAAATTTCCGACACGTGCGACAAAATTGGCTAAGAGAACAGAACAGACCAAAACTGAGTGCGATAGGGAGAGTAGTAGAAAGGGAGGCGGCAGATGTGCCAAACAAAAAGTTAAATGTTGCTGGAAACATTTTTTTTAGCTTGGCAACACAAGTTGTTGCCAACATTTCACATGTTTGACAGCCGGCAAAAGAATGCGTGGGTGTTTTTGATTTAAATGTGTGTCAATAAATGGCCAAGATTAGATTCAATGTTCCAAAAATAGTTGAGTGAAATGTTAAATGGTTGATTGTACAAGTCATTCAATTTTTAGCCATGCTGATAAAGTTCAAATTAGGAACGTGTTTATTCAATAAACTAAATGTATAAATAACCCATAAATACTGTGATTAAATCAGCTCATAATATGTGTTAAAAAAAAAAAAAAAATTATAAAAATGAGTTAATTTATTTTCATTATTGACTCATTACTGATTTAATGTTATGTTATAAAATATTTGTGTGGGCTACAGTAGCTCATTATTCAAAATATATTCAATTATTTGTATATTAACAGCATGTTTCTATTTAAAGAAATACTTGTTCATTGCATACAAACATTTGCATCAGCTTCGACCAAAACGTTTCGGACAAACGCGTGGGGTGTGCGGACCAATGTCTATTTAAACGACGCGCAGCTGACAGCGCGGCTTCATTCGACTTTGCGCTGTCGTTCCATGCGCTTCGCTGTCAGAGAGATTCGTTAAGTTCCGAAGCTTGAAAAGCTGCAAGCACAAAGCATTTTACGTATTTATTGTTTTGTGTGCGTGTGCTGTGGGTTCGTTTGTGTGTGTGTGTGTGTGTAGGTAGTTGTGCAGCTGTGCTAGTGTGAGTGCTCGTGTCTAAAGCGTAACGAAAGCGAAAGTTTTGTTGTGCGCGTGTTGCCAACAGCAGCAGCAGCGTCGTCTATCTCCTATGATTGCACACACGTCGTCGCCGCAGTCGCAGTCACAGTCTCAGTCGCTGTCGCATTCGACATTGTTGTTATTGGTGGACTTACAGTTAGCGTTGTCGCCGTCGCTGCCGGAGTCACTGTCTACCTAGAATTGATTAAAGGCGTGTGAAAACAACAAAAAAGCTCATTAGTTTCAATGAGCGCGCAATAAATTAAATAAAACGTGTTTATGCTGCCATATCCACCGCATCGCTCGCTTCTCCAACATTATCTCCGTCTCGATCTCTGTCTGTGGTTTTTGTCGAGTGCGTGTGTCCAAGCTGCATCAGTTTTTACTCAGCAACAAAGAAGCCAAACAGCTGTAAGCGACAACAGTACTAATCGCCATCATTCCAACGACATTTATTGTTAAACGCCTTTCAAACAACCAACGGGTAAGTCTCACATACAAAATAAATTGGCACATAAATCTTCTAGCATTAGCCCCACATTTCCGACCCCTCTCAAGAGCAGCCAACTGAGGCCTCAACAAAATAAAAGGCCACACGTGTCGCCTGTTAAAATTGCATGTCACCAGCGACGACGTTCAATATAGCAGAGAGCTTTTGGCGTTTCGTCTGCCGCGCGCTCTCCCTATCTCTCTCTCTCTCTCTCTCTCTCTCTCTCTCTCTTACTTTCTCTGTCTTTCTCTCATTCCCTCTCTCTATAACTGACGATTATCATTACTGTGTATATGACTGTGTATTTTGAAGAACTTTGCGTCTTTGACGCGTTCTCACTTTCTGCCCTTGCCACCCAGCAATGCAGCACAGTTTAAGTCAACTTTTCTGCTCTTCATCCTTCCCAAGGTCGGCTGTTTGTGGGGGTGTACTACCTAATGTGTCTGTGTGTGTGTCTTACTTGGCTGCTGACGCATAGTTTTTGGCCTTTGGCCTTTTGCTCGCTGCAGCTCTGAGCTTAGCGGTGATTGCACTTGCCCAACTGGCGCACATGGCGTATGCGCACTATTGATTTCTCAACTCGCACACATACGATTAACAAACTAGCTGAATTTGCAAACTATACAAACAGTTGTGTAAATAACGAAATTCAATTGAAATGTGAGAAAGTCAATTTCTGTTTATTTTGAAATTTAAGATTTGTTTTCATTCCATTTTTTATTTTTTTGTAATTTAACCTTTTTTGCATTTGCCTGTGTTTATTTACAAGCACATTTAAAATGAAACAGCTTTTTTTTATTTGAGTGATTCCTAGAAATACTACTCGTACCTATGTCAATGGCCCGGGCGTTCCCAATAGCAGACACACACACACGCAAACATAACAGAGTTCTCAATGGAAATCGCCGCTCGCTAAGCGGAGCGTGTGAAGAGAAACCTTCAGTATTAACCCACAAGAAAAGCAAAAAAAAAGGAAGAAAAAAATAAACAAAACAAAAGATAACAAAACATAAACTCGAATTATAGCAGCGAGGTTAGGTTTTAGCGTCATTTCAGCAGAAAAACAGAATCAAGCTTTGACTTTGACAAAAAGCATATTCAATTCGTCCAGCGACTTTTGTTTGTTTACTTATGTGAATCAATTCCATTGTTTTGATTCGACTTTGATTCCCACAAGCACTGCAATTGCTTTCAACAGCACTTGAATAATACCTAATTCAAAGTAAATAAGTTTATAAATAAACCATACGAAAATAAATAAATTCAAATTAAAACGACTTAGAAATACCACATAAAACTCATCTACTACTAATCTACTTTAATTAGTTGTACTGAAAATACATGGTGGCTCAGTTTTTGGAACCTAATGAACTGATATATGTATGGGTTACCTTTAATTTATTTATGTATATATTATATATTGTCAAAAATTAACTGGTTCGGTATTTTACACTGCGCATACATAATGTTCCATACAAAATTGCCTTAAATTCATCAAGCCGGAAGTTCCAAAAATACTCCAAAACTGTAATCTTATCGTTTGCTTCTTTGAATTATTAATTTGGCATATTAATAGCGATTGGCCGACGACCTATACATTACACCCCATATAATGGTGTCCATAATTATGGACTTACAATTTGGGTTTCAACGCGTTGCGCATTAAAACTTCAAGATTAACCAAAAAAAAAAAAAAGAAATACATTATAAAAAGCCACCATTAATATAAACAAACATCAACATCAACAACAATAACAATAACAATTGACGCTCTCTGTTCCCAATTGTGTGGACTGAGGGGAGAGTTGCGGTGTCAGTTCGGTTACCCCACCAGCAACACGTGCGTCGTTAATTCAATAAAAACAACAAGAGCTTTACTCACACATACACGCACACTTCGCTCTCTACCTCTGTCTCTTTCGTACACAATGAGACAACAGCATAAAAATTCATTAACATATGTGAGCGCATTTCTGTATCAGTCGCTGCGTGTGTATGAGTGCGTGTGTCTATGGCTGTCTCTGTGTCTGTGAATAGCTTTGATTTCGTTGGGTTTGCCTACCCAGCAGACAATTTTTTTTGCAAAAATCACGCACACTATTTACGCTGCTCACACGTCTGCTAGATTTTCAGGGACTTCAAAAAATATGTTGTTTTTTATGGAAAACTTTACATAAAAGGGACTTATGTAAAAACTTTATTTATCGCTTTTCTTTATAAAATTCTTTATTTACAACCCGCATACTTTATTACAACCGAAATCGCTTTGTTATCTTTATGTTTTTCTAAAAATTCTTTACTGTTCAATAGTAAACCAAAAGTATGTACTTAGCCGATAATTCTGTAAATGAAATTACTTCTTGTCTGAAATGTTTCTGCATTATCTTCTGCTTTTCTAATCTATTCGATTTAGCTACAACTGGGTAATTTAATTGTGACTCGCTCGTTTTTCAATCTTCGCACTCTTCGCTGCCCGCAAGAGAACCACAGACACACACCGACATAGAGTCCGTCTGTCTGTGCCAAGCTCGTGGCAACGAAATTATCGCCATTTCGCTATAGACGTTGCCGTCGCTGTCGCAGTCGTCGTCGACGTCGCTGTTGCTGTTGCTAGCGGGAGCGTGCGGGTCCGCGTCACTCACTGCGATTGAATGACAAAGTCTTTTTAATTTATGCAGGCAACTACAAATTAATTCGCTTTTTCGTTTTAGCTTTTAGTTTATTTTTTTACCGGCTCAGCTCCCACACGTGTCTGTCATAGCTTTATCTGACTGCCTGTGTTTGTATGTCAGTGAGTGTGTTTGAAGTTGTGTGAGCTGATATTAAAATGTAACAAACAGCTGCTGTAACGTCGCCATAAAAGCTAAATACGATACATGCGTTTTTGGTCACTGATAAACGGTAGCAATAATCATAAAATATTCGCTAATTTTCAATGACACAATTCATTTGTATTTTTGGTGAAACTTGATATGACTGGGATTGAAATAAAACCATCAATTTGTTTATATTATAAGGTTTGAGATTTGAAAAGACTGTGCTATAGTTTTGAGAAGGATATAATACAGGTTTATTTAAAGATTGCGAAAACTTTCCAAGTCTGTCTCTTAAAAAACCCTGTTGTACTATTACGCACTTGCTTTTATTACTCTTTAGCAAATAACTTAAAAATAATTTTTAAAATAAACAGAGTGCACGAAAAAACCCCAAGTTGGTCGTAAAAACCAGCAACATCCTCCATGCCAAATTACTTTCGTATGAGTAATAATTTTATACATTTGAATAAAGTATTTTTTGAGCTCGCAATGTGAGTGTAACTATTAATTCAAGGTTCACACGCTGCTATATATATATAGCATACGACAGACATTAATCTTGAAAATTAATAGCAAAAACCACAACAGAGAAACAGCGGCAATTGCAACGATAACTACATAAGCTAATTGCTGACCCAATAATGCGAGTCACACGCGGGACTATTTGTAACTGTAAATTGCCACACGCGCGTGGCCGTTGCCATTTTTTATGTACGTGTGTGTGAGTTTATGTGTGAGAGAGACAGTAGAGCAGCAAGTTCACAAAGCCATCTAGCTTGACTCTTTATTAACTTGATCCGCGCCTTACCGGTTGCACTTGTGACAAAACACACACTCACATCTAAATAGGTACATTGTCAACACATTACGATGACCGTCGACCATAAAATGTCACACGTGCCGTACTTTTGATATGACAATATAGGTAAAGACACAGACACTAAACGGTCTTTGAGTCAGTCTATACCCTACAATTGCAGTAAGCTTTCAGATAAAATATTATGAGGTGTTCCGCGTTGAGCTGAGATAGGCATCTTTTTGTTATTTCAATTATTGGGCAGCTTAATGATCATTCCAGTAGATGACTGAGTTGGGTTACCCATGTTGTATGTAGGAGTCTTCACTCCCAATAGAGGGTAGTCAATTAAATTGTGTTTTTTTCCTGGAGCAGAAAAATCACAAAGAAAACTAAGCTACCATTGAACACAAAGAACTAAAAGGGTTTATAAGCCAAGAAGGTTACATTTTGGATACCAGGGTATTTGTTATTCGATCGTTTTCTATTGCCTGCAGTTGGCATTGTTATTGTTGGTATTTTGGCTAATTTTATGGTTACATTAGCGAATTATTTTTGCTGTTGTTCGCAGCAGAGTTAAGGCAAACATAAATTAAACAGACAAAGTCGCAGCCGCTGTTCCAGTTCCACCATGATGACGCTAATGGCGATTATGAATATAATGATGACGATGGTAATGATGATGATGAGCAAACAATAATAAAAGCAAACACACGCGCCGTTTGTGGCTGCCTTTGTTTTCTTGGCACAAGCATGACCTGTGGTTATGTCTGTATTTTTCTTTGGCTCTGCAGCACTTTCGGAGCCTCAAAGATTTTTTTGGCCAAAATAGCCTAAGATAGCTCTAGATGTAATTTGAGCCTTTGCCCTAAACAGTCAGCGATTCTGAGATATAAGCGCCGTCTTGGTTTATCAAGCCAAGTCAATACTTTAAATAATTATAATATTTATAAGATCTTAAAATTTGATTCTAGTATCGAGCAATAGAATCGTCATGCGTGTCGGAGAAACCCATAAAATTTTGTTGCCAAATTAAATAAATACACAATATTACATTTACGACTGCCATGTGTCGCATTCTCAATGAGTTTCGTTTAATTTTACAACAACTTTTAAACGGAAAATTTCTCAATTCAATTTCAGTTCTGTGTTGTGCATTTTTATCAATCGAACTTTCTTGGAAATCAAAATTCATGGTTTGTTTTCCACTCCCACTCCAGCTGCTATCTGTAAATTTGAAAATGATTCATTAGTTTTTTTGAGTCATTTTAACGACTATAGGTTCTAGTTTTCCGATACAAAAAACTATTAATATGAAGTTAGATATTAAATATATTTTAAATTAATTGTAAAATAAATTTTATTAAATGAAACATGAACCATGAACTTTTAAAGCTCATATTAAAATATTTCCTTCCTGTTCTCAAATCTTTTTGTTATTGATCTATCTGCGTGTAGTATATAAATCTGAAAGTTACATCATGAAAGTTCATTTGTTTGCCTTAAGTTTTTATTTAAGTCAGTTATTGTGTGTTGTTTCAAACTATTTCGTAATAGCGCGCAAAAAGCTCGTGGGTGTGCCACTGGCGGAAGTAATGCGACATCAAGTATACGCCCCAATGCACCGCATTTGCTACACGTGTCGGCCAAGTTTGTATAACAATCTGTAACAATGTGTGTGTGCTTTTGTAAATGTATATAAAATTGTAACATATGCTAAACTAATTAATTACGTTAAATGTTTCGCATTTTATGATGTGCCAATTAAACGAGCGAAATAAAATTCTTGTGTCAATACAATAACTAAACGATTCAACGTTCACAAAATTTACCATCCCAAATCGATTCTCATTCAAATTCACATTTATACTGATTAGCGTAATACTTGGGCCATTAAATGCCTTTATTCAATCATTATGATTCAAATAAATTAATGCAAAAACTCCAATTAGTTAACATAACGTCTAAAGATAGCTTTGGGGTAACATAATACGTCATGCCAAATGTTTAGAAGCTAAAAGTGAATGTTACATTTAATGGCTTACCACCTATTGTGTTGATTTGTGATTAACAATCGAATCAATTTCAACCAATTCGAATCGAACTTTGTGTCATGTTTCACATTTGCATTTTATGAGTTTCCACAGAACTTGTATGGCAGCGGTCAGTTTTATTGCACTTTAAAAGACAGAAATGTTTAGCTAATTTAATTGTTTATTGCTTACTGTATTTGCTGGCATGTGGCATTCATTAAAGGCGGAAAATAATTGTTTCATTGTCTGCTCATTTTGACCGTAAAACAATGAGAGGTCTTTGTACATTTTCTCATATTTCATTTACGCTTCCCTTCAAAATATTTTCACTTATTTTCGTTTCATTTGACATTTGTAATTACAAAGCTGTCGACGGCTTTAGCATAGACAGTCCCAATAAGCGTGTTTTCTATTTTGACACGAGTATTTGGAAATTTGAAACTGGTGTATCAGGCATTTTAAGAGTGTCTAATGAAGTGGATTTGTTGGCGAACATGAAAAAGAAGTAAATATAAGTAAGCATAAAAAAATATTAATTATTGGGAATAATAATCACATTATTGATAATGAAAGATCAAGAAGCATATAATAATTTGGATTAGACTTTACTCGACTAGTCTAGACTTTAATGATTGATATGGTTTTACTTTCAAGTACTTTTTTTGGCCACGCGAAATATTCATGTTTCCAAAATTGTGATCATGCTGAGTTCACCTGATTTCCTGATTTCCTGTCATTAGTGTCTAGGAAGGTAATTCCAAATTTAATTCTGATAAATACCTGATATACGGTCTACTCGGGGCATAATCAAATACATACTTATAAGCTCATATGTTTATTTTCATGGTTGAACGTACTTTTGGCCAAGCTGACGTGCTCGTTTGGTTTGTTGGTAAGTAAATAAGTCTCAGGTCTAATTAATAGCGTTGCTGCTGCTGTCACAATTTTTTTTATTTTTTGGTTCTTTCTTTTTTTTTTTGGAGGTGTTTGAGTTGTGCTCCTCTTTAACGAGCTGCTGTCTGCTGGAACCTTTCGTTATGGTGTCGACGCTGTGGGGACCTTCGGGGTTGGGTGGAAATTGCGCATGGCTGGCTTTTGTTTGCCCAATGGCAAAGCAATTGGGTCATCGTTTGGCACACGTGTGGCTCGTTTAATGTTTCGCTTTTTCGCTTTTTCGCTTTTACGTTTTTATTTGTTTTGCTTGTCACCATCATAAATTTTTATCGCCTAGCTGGCAATTCAATTGCCAATACTGCACACACTTCCCAAAAATCCATATCGTGAGCGATCTCATCATTGTGTGTTAGTAAGCAAGTCATTATTCGATACATTTTCCGACTCTGTCTGCCTTCTATTTCTATCAGACATTTCTGTTTCTAGCTATGTTTCTCATAACTTTTCAAATGTTGCACAAAGTTTTGGCACGTTTAGTTTAGCTGCAGACTTGTCTATAAATTATTACGGCGCATGTTTATTGTCTTAGCGGTGTTTTTTGTTTCTTTTTTAATTCAATTTTTTTCTCTACTTCCATTGAATGTATTTAAAGATAACAAGGAAATTAACACTTTATGGTTGTTTAAATTTGTTTATTTATTTATAATAAATTAAAAATACTGCGGAAAAATTAAAAAATTTGCCGAGATATAAAAAATGTTGAAAAAAATTCGATTCGATTATAATTTGTACCATATATTTAAGAGCAGCAGCCACATATTTATGACTATAGCAAATCAAATGGAAAATTTAATAAAAATTACAAGTTCAGGTAGTAATGCCCACTGTGGCACCACACAAACTGAACGGCAGACCCAAACAAACAGATTTAAAGTAAACAACGTAGACATGCAGTGGAATTTTTTGTAGTATTTTTATTTCTTTTACCTGAATTGTTGAGAATATTTGGTCGGGAACGGCGCCTACATTGTTGTTTCTCTTGTTGATGTTGTTATTATTATCGTTGTCGTGATTGTTCATGATACCCGGCACGTGTAGACGTGTTAGATAAAACGAAGTTGACAGAGCAAGGCATAAATGAGCAACTGATTAAGACGGCGTGTGCATATCACGTATACATTGAAGGCAAAAACCTGTGAAATAGTTGCAATTGCTAAATATTGTGCAAAGCAATTAAGGAGTGCTAAAAGTTTAAGCAAAATACTTTGTATTTCTAAGAAAAAAGTAATCACGTTGCGTTTCTAGTGACGCTTAGGTGTCAAGTACACTGGCGACACTTTGGTTTGTATGATTGAAAGCATTAAACACGCACAAGGTTGTCTTACATTTTGAATTGTTAACATTTAAGAATCACAATATGAGCACTCATATATACGGATTGTATACCAACTTAAAGGCCAATGTGTGTCGGCATTTAAGTAAATTAAGCCCAAGTGCAATATAAAACGTTTTTCATGACTTACGTGCAAAACATAAACAAGAAAGGCAGACGACTGGGCTGCTTAATGTGCGTTTACCTCCCTCTCTTTGACCCTCTTTCTTACTCCTTTGCTCTCTTGCTCTGAGTGTGTAGTGTAGACGTCACAAATGTCATATCATATGCATGACAATGGCTTTTGTTGTTGTGGCTTTTGCAGTAGTATACTATATATATGAGTATATATATATACTTATATGTATTCGCTGTCCCCCGCAGCGTAACATGTACGGCAAATAAACTTCAAAATGACAACGCCTTCAACAGCAAACTGCAAAAGCCCGAGAGTTTCTTGAACTTAAACATTTTTGTATATTTTTTTTTTGTTACTGCTGCGTTGACAATAACAATTTCAGTTGGGGTCGGTTGAGGCTTCTTTTCTGGTGCCTTTGTCTGGAATTGCCGGAGCTCTAGAAAAGTAATTGCCCTGAAAACGCCCAAAATGAACCGAACGCCCAAACAATTTAAGCCACGCTATTGTACGGCCCATTTCCCGTTTTTGTCTTAGAAGTCAATGAGCTGCTCTCTTGGTCCACGTCTATTGTTTCCTTGTTGAGCTCAACTTTAACATGAATTCGACAGCTGGCGTGTCGTGATGTGTTTTTTTTTTATTATGGTTGTGTCCAACAATTATTTGGCTAATTTATGCACACGCAGTGGCAGTTCTCATTATAGCCATTGATTGACATGACCTCCAGCAACGACAGCAGGTAGCTGCTAGCCGGTATCTAGTAACAGGTAAAAGGCAGCTACAGGTGATGGCATAAGCGTGTTTCAAATTGTTTGAGAACACTTGATTCATGTAGCACAGATACCCAAACACACGCACAGACACAGTTCAACTTACACAGACAAACTCACTCCTATATTTGTACAGTTTTGTCTACACGTGTATCTCAGTTTGCGAGTGATTCAAGTTAATAATATTCATACCCTTGCGGATATGTTAATTTTGTCAGGAAATATGTAACGAAATAATGGTGGAATGGCTGAACACTTAAAGTTTATTTATTCCGAAAGAGAAGAGGTCAGTCTGACAGCCTGTTTAATTGCCTGTTAGTAAGCTAAAAAGTTATCTTTAGAATGTTTGTGTAATTCTTAATCAAATAAGGTTTGTGTATGTACAAAAGTTTATTAAATTTCAAGTCTATAATTAACTAATTATGGTCAAAATCTGACTACCTAATCATACAGCTGCCTTCTAGGGGGTATCAAATAAGCTTTTGGATGTTTTCTTATCTTAGGACTATTTTTACTTATATGACTAATTGCAGAAGGTGACTCTTGACTGAGCTAAGAAAAACACTGCAAAAAGCTTGAGAAGCATATAAAATTAGTTAGCTTTTGCCCAACTTTCTATCTACATACTCTTAAGCTTACCCTGTACGCTATATATTTAAGACTACTACAAGTTAAACATTTAGTCAGAGTATTAAGTAATCGACTGATGAAAATACACATTTTTGGCTCTATTTCGCATGCCCGTATCATTTGTTTATGACTCAGTTCAGCTCAAAAAGTTTTTGCCACCTTCCCGCTGTCCAGCGGCCCTGCAGTCCCTCCTCTACTAGTAGTGTCTAGACCCAGCCAGAAATGACCAGAGCTGAGGGAATATAAAAACAGCGCGTGTACGTCAAATATGCCATTGGGGCAATTCGTTAGGCTTGGCATACGTTACGCTTTTTTGGTTTTTGTTACATTTTTATACGAATGGGAAGTTTTATTTTTGCGAAGAGAGGGTAGATGGCCAAGATGATGATGATGGCTTAGCCATGGATTCTAGAGAGGTTCGAGAAAAGTGTCTAACATGCGAATATTACCGGATGTTGAATGAAGGCAAAAGGCATAAATAATAAAATGTAATTTCAAGCTATGCATATTGGCACATCAACAACAATTCTGTTGGCATTGTGAAATCCGCTTAGCTGACACGCCCTCACGGTCGTATGGCCGCCACCACCTGCCAGTCCTCCGTCCCTCTCCCACAAGTACTTAAAATGAAAATGCCTCTAAGAGGCCGCGATGCCGCACACTTTCCAAATGTAATTACACTCAAGAGATACACGTGCCGTCAACAACAATGTTGTTGTTGCTGCTTTTGGGCTTTTCAATTTGAATTTGACTGTGTCTGCCTCTGTCTGGCTCTGGCCCTGCCTCTGCCTGTGGCAGCGACTCATCTGACTGACACAACAATAACAAGAGAAGAAAACAAAACTGAGACTTGAGCACTTGAGAGAGTTTTGTATGCGCGCCAAAAATTGTTGACTATCGATATACATTCTCGTATTTGCGTATATATAAATGTGTATATGTATTCTTTGGGGATCTACCAACGCGATTGCTGTTTTAAGTTTGTTTACCTCTTGCGAAATAGTCCCTTCAGCAACTCGCGCTAATATAAACATAGTATTTGGTCATGGTCTTCGCTAAGCTTAGATTTGGGGCATGGTTAATGAGCTCCGACTGAGCTGGGACTGCTAAAAACAACAACTACAACAAAAAAAGAAGAAGAAAATAATGTTTTTGGCTTCAAATGACAGCTCTGTTGGTGTTTCGTCAACGTTTTTGGGTTTTGGGAATTCAGGGCACCGTTACTCAAGGGCAATACCTTGTTTATCTTTCGGAATGACTAATGCACAGCAAATTCAAAGAGATTAAATGAAATGATAAATAATATATGCTTCATAATAAAGATGTTTTGCACAGTTTACGAAGTAATACGCCAACGCTGCGCCCCGTGTCAACCTTTGAGTAATGATTGCTAAATATACTACAAGAATTAATCTAAACATTAAAAGCCCCACAGCGTCTGAGGTCTGAATTAATTTGTTGTTGCAAAGATAGTACTCAAAATGTATAATAATTGGCCTAGATGCAAAACAACAGTTTTACGAATCTGTTAACACGATTTGATATGAAATTAAGTCATTGCAATAAAACATGGGGTAATCAAATGTAAGATCATTGGATTGCCTGTTTTGTTAGCCAGTGTAATTTCTGGCACGTGCAAAATTAGTAATCACTTTTAATGCTCCTTTGCTGCTGCTGCTGTTGATGATGATTTCATCAGCAGTCAGACAAACTCACGCAAAAGCGCAAATAATTGTTTAAAAAAGTTGATTGAACTCACTACAATTTTATTATTGAATTATTTTTGTTACTGTTTGCAAGCGGGCATGACATTTCGACATCAACTCAATCAATCAATTAATCAATTTGATGGCCAATTAATTTTGCATTTTCTTTCTCATTTTTTTCGCTTGCAGTTCCAATGGCGCCCACCGTCTGCTCGGAGAAAAAGGTCCGTGTAGCAGGCATGAAGGAGTCGAGACGACGTGGCAGCATGGGCGTGGCCCACTCAAATACTAACACAGCTGGAGCCACACAGAACAGCGCCGTTTTGAGCTATGGTGAGTTAAGCAATCGACAGCTACCACGTGGCGTATACGTAACACGAGTCACATGTGTTGTAGTTGTAGTGGTTGTTGTAGTTGTAGTTGTAGTTGTCGGTGCATCTCCTGTTGTTGTGGTTGCCGTTGTAGCTGATATTTTAAGCCATTTACTAGTTGTGCTCACGTTACTTGAACATGTTTAATTAATTTATGTAAACTTGGCCAAGCAAACGCTGCAGTATTGACCAGCTTCGCTCCATTGCAACGTGCCCCTTTAACAGAGTGCCCACTGTTCACTGTTCACGTGTTTCCTGCTTCATATTTCTGCATGTTGCTGCTGTGTGTTTTAGCACGCGACCTTGTTATGGTCACAATTTGCGTCAGCAATGCAAAGTCTCAACACGACAACTCGACAGAGAGCCGTTTATAACTACTTTACCTGCCAGCAAGCAGATATTTATATAAGTCTTCTCCGGCTTCAAGTGACGTTATCAGTGTGCTGCTAAAAATATATTTATTTTCTTACAAATTGTGCGATTTGTATATGGATGACTTTGTTGAAAAGGCAACATCTTGTTTATATAAATAAATATAATGCATACAAGCACATTTAGTAGCTCAACTTTAAGTAATCCATTTGAGTTATCGATGAATTGGTTTCAATTATTTATCACAACATATCACTAATTGGTCCCTAGCACTAAGAGTTTTCCAAGAAAAAGAAACACGCTAAATAGCTTTAATGTTTCTTGTGTGAACCTCAGAAATCTGAGCACAAATATTACACAGGCATTCAAATGTGATAAACAAATATTCCGCACACACAGCAAACAAATGTCGTAACCTTATTTTGTTGCTATTTATTGTGGCACGTTTTTTTTCAGCTGCCCTTTTTTTTATATTTTCTACGATTGCTGTTTTTCTTCTTTTTTTGTGCAATAATTTATTTTTGTTGTTGTGCTACTTTCGATGGCTTATTTACAAATTTCCCACATTTGCTCGGTTGTGGGCTTTTGGCTTTTGCCAACTTTGCTTATTATTTGCCTTGTTTGATGTTTCTGTTGCTCTTGTTGCTGTCGCAACTTTTATTGGTGCCATATTCAACGCAATTCATTCTTAATGCTTTTATTTCTTTTTATATATATTTATTTTCCTACTAATTTCAAGCAACACGTTAAAATGTTGAATGCTAAATGGGTGTGACGAAGCCACGTGCAGGCGCCTATGAATTATTAAATTCCCCCATTTTCCCATTTTCCCCCGCCTCAGGCAATTACAACGTAACAGCCGGGGTATGACACAGTGGGCGAATGTGGCACATCATCAGTAAATTTTATATAATAATAATATGCTGTCTTATCGAATTACATAAATTTCTGGAGCAGTGCTATATTTCTGCCTAGTGTGTATTTCATTGGAATAAAATATTTATTATAATTGTAAATCGGCTTATCAAATAACATTTACTTCTGAACTGATTCAAAATATATTGGATCGCGAAGTATGTAGTAGTCGATATGGATTTCCTTAAAATAATAATATTTATTATAATTTATGTTCAAAAAATTCTATTTTGTCTTATAAACATCATTTAATTTGTAACTAATTTGTTGTACTTATAGTTGGAAAGTATTTTAAAGTCGTTCAGGTCGAATTTTTCTTAGAAAATTAAGTCTTTATTATGAATAATGTGTTAATATAACAATTTATTTAATAATTATTTCATTAATTTCATAAAAATTCCAAATATACAATTTATATGAAATTCGGCCAGTCTATATGTTTAAATATTTATTATCACTAATTGGTTGACAGGGTATGAGTTCAGCGGTGCTGATAGCTGTTTCTACCTATACATGTGTTTACACTTTTTTGGGTGTTTTTGTGCCAGTGTGCACATAAAGGTTCGGCACTTGCCCTGCTGACTTTTGTGTATTTATAGATGCTTGTTGCGGCAATAAATGACATACATTTAGAAAGCAATTGTAGATGACTTTTGTGGGCATTGCTAATGCCATGGCACCGACGACATTTTCTTTAATTAAGCATAAATAGTAACTAATTTAATGTGAGTCGACGGCACGTGTGCACATGTCGTGTTGATGCTAACAAGGCCAAAGATGCTTTGAAAAGACTCACGATCCTAGGCCACAGACCTCAGCCGTCAGCTAGACAATTCGTATACATAAACGATGTACGAGAAATGAGAAGAAAACGAACAAAATGTGCTATATAAGATATAACTACGATTATATGTTCATTGGCGTTGCGCAGTCGAGTGCAAGTGCCTCGTGGGGAACCTCGATACTTGCATAAGTCGATGACGAACAGAATTGCAGGAAGTTAGCACACTCACGCACACAAACACACACACGCAGGCACACATAACCAAGCACATGGTGTTTTCAGGGGAATGATAGCCGCGGAAAAGTAAAAGAGACAACAACAGCCAACTAAAGGTATAGTAAACTGAACATTTCCGCATTAAGTTGCGATTGAGGTTCACACGTTTTCATGCCAATGAAACCAATGGGACGGTTTTCACATGTCTAATACGCTCACCGAGAACTGCTTACGTCTAAAGGGCAGTAGCTGATGCAACAGGGTGGCACAACCACAGGGGGTCTATGCACAGAACTGAATTGACCTATATACATAAACTGTTTACATAGTCAAATATCTTCCCCTAAACACGATGGCTTGCCACGAGATTCATTGTCGTTTTATCATTTTTAAGTATTATACTATTATTAGTTGTACACTATATAATTGTACAGTACTTAACGCACAGAATTTAGTTTAAAGTGAGAAGTTAATAATTAATAAGCAAGTGTATTATAAATAGTACTTGCCAATGTGTTTTAATGATTATAGCACAAATTAGAAACACTTTGATTGCGTTTAAAGCATTGTGTATAATTAATTCACTTCTAAAGCTAAATAACTTAAGACGAATTGAGAAATGATAGTTCAACAATTCTAGTTTAAATAGAAACTACATTGTCAGTCTATTCAAACATTCGATTGCCGTATTTAGCACCTATTACAGTGTAGACTCCAAATGCGTCATATACACACATATAGCTGGAATCTATCGCATCTTCCCCGCAAAATGCCCTTGGGCCCATACCCGTGCTCACGTTTCACTACACTGGTGCAGCGTATCGAAATACTGCTTTATTTGCACAACGCAAACAAAACGATGAATGCCCCGTATACCCGGGTATATACGGGTGCTAAAATCGACGGGTCTGTGAGCCATGTGCTCCAAGTGGATGCGTCGCAGCTGCAGCGCTGCCAACACTGACCCTGACCATAGACACTGTGCGCCGGAAGCTTTAATTGCAAAATGCTTTTCTCTGCGGAGGGTGTCGTTGTTGTTTACCTTTTGCAGTTAGTGACGGACTGTGTGTGTTTGTGTGTGTGTATATAAGATAGTGTTTAATCCATGATTTGAGCATGCTAAGCATTTTGCTTTGTGCATGTGCTCGACTACGAGTATGGCAAATTGATGCGAAACGCGTTCAAATTGCCGATGTTGTTGTGGGACGAAGGCCTCTGAGCTGTGGTCACGTTTTGCGACACACGCGATGAACCCACAAGTTAATATGGCATATGTATGTGCTGTATATATTAGCAGAGCCACATGGCCATAGATAGGCGACAATGAATTCTGATGACTAATTAACAGTGAACATACCATGTGCATTCGCAAAGCTTGATCGACTAAGATTTCTTGAAAACTTTTGTTGTTTTATGGCAAATATAATTATTTTGAAAGTCACCTTTACCTTCAGCTTGCTTTATCTGTCCACCTACTGTACACATTACTATTTTGTTATTATATGTTTATTAGATGCTTTACATAGTTGCTTTATTTGCCCACTTACTGTATACATTATGCCTTATCTTTGAGATGAATCAGTAAACAACGGAGAGAGCTATAAAATATAAATCAAAGAGCATTGCATACTTTTGGGCTTGCCTAAAAACATGTTTTTATTGCAAGCACGTGTAAATTTCCATTGATATTTATGGCTTCTTTCATATTCTTTTATTTTAGTTGCCAAAGGTTCAACGAGCCGTCATCACCGCCGTCGCATTCATCGTTTGCCCGCCAGAATGCAACACGTCTCGTCATCATCAGAGTCGGAGGCCAAGTCGGGTGATAGCATGGAACTAGATGAGGATACCAGTGGAGAATACAGCGAGTCGAGTGTACAGACATCTCGCACACATTCCAGCAGCAGCAGTAACAACATCAAAACAGTATTACAACCCACAACAGCCAACAGTTATAGCAACAACAACAACAACAATTTGCAACTGCTGGTTGGTAACAACAGCAACAAGACATCAACAACAGCCAAATTCTGTGATCAAATGGCAAGTGCACATGATGATAACAATGATGAGGATGACGACTATGATGAGGAAGAGGATCAAGGAGATGGGGATAGTGGCTATGAGTTTGCACTGGAGCCAATCAAACAGTCGCCGCAATATTACCAACAATATAATACAAACAACGAGGGATTACTGTCTATTGCCCTCAAGACCATCAAGCTGGTGCAGCGCAATAAGCTGCTGCAGAAGCGTTTAGCTCAGTTGCAGCTGGAGACATCAGAGTTCATTGCCTCGGTGCTGGCCAATCCCGAGAATCGGCATTTTCGTGACAACAACACTGTTAAAGCGGACACGCCCATTAAAGTGAGCAATGTTTTGCTGCGTCACTAAGCAACAAACAATGAATGAAATGTGCTGCATACTTTTTGGCGGCACCAACAAAAAAATGCCCCAATCCGATATGTTACAGAATTCCATTCCGGCAACAAACATATTTGGTCTCCTTTAAGTCTTATGGAACTCTTGTACAACTATTTGATTTAAGCTTATCTTTCATTAATATTTAAAATGCATAATCAGAACTATTGGACCTATTAAATAGTTTACTATACAAAATATGAAAGTTCCCCTAATGTTAATGTGACTCGAATTGAAATTGACATGATGTGGAATTCTGTGACACTCGGAATTGAGTTCTGAGCGATTCGTACTGATTATATTTATAATTATTAAACAATGAGAGCAAAGTGTAAGTTAAACATTTTGAATATACAAAATCACTACATAAACATATACATGAAAACCTATTTATATAAAAAAAAATCAGAAAAAACAAAGTCAAGATATAAATTCTTTATGTAAGTAGCTACTAAGTACGTTTATGTTCAATATTTTTTACATCCAAGCATTAATTTATAAATATTTAAAAGTAATGTTAGTAATACCTAGTGTTTTAGCTGTTTACAATAAAATACTGGCATAATCATTTTAGAACTACGACGCTTTTGGCTTTATACAGCAAAAAGTTCAAATAAGTTAACGTTTATTCAAATGCAAAGCAATTTGTTCATTAAACTAAGCTTAGTTCAACCACAATACGTAACTCGCAATTATCTGATCGTCAAAAAAAAAAAAAAAACAAAACATAAGAAATAATCTATACATACAAATCTGATTAATCAAAAGCTATGTTAATTAAAATAACCAAAACAATTTGAGAATAACTTCAGCAAGTTCTGAATAATAAATGCTAATCAAAATGTATTTTATAAATTGTAATATTTATTTTACATTTTCTATCTACCTAAATATTATTAATAGACCACAATCTTGAATAATCATCATACAAATTATAAATAAATTTCATTCAATTGAAGTGAAAAATTATGCAAATGTTTTCTTATTTTTATTGTCTGTTTTAATAGAAATCAGCAGGACAACAAAGCTATGGTAAGGTCCATACTTAGTGGTTGTGTCAATAACACCAATCAAGTCGTTCAAATACCGTCTCGAGCACAAGACATTAAGTCTCTCAGCTGAATCATAAAACAATGCTTGTTGGGGTGTTCCAAGAAACGCTAACCACTAAGAAGTTCCGAGTTTGCCTAAGTCACAAGCATGAAAAGTA
The DNA here is from genome assembly GCA_020829145.1 of Drosophila nigrodunni. Lineage (NCBI taxonomy): Eukaryota > Metazoa > Arthropoda > Insecta > Diptera > Drosophilidae > Drosophila > Drosophila nigrodunni. The sequence goes on from JACVCZ010000001.1 coordinate 13,279,003, forward strand.
ACGTTATAGAATTGTTTTAAGGAATTAATTAAAAATTTTCAGTTTTTCCTGGAAAATTTAAAGATTTGTTATTATTTGGAACATCGTGGTATTGCCTGTTAATTCAAAATTGCACTTGAATTGTTTCAAGTTCATTCAATTAAACCGCTCTTCTCATGTCCAAAAGCCTTTTGAGCACCATTCAACGGTTTTCGGCTTTTTGATCATGATTTTGAGTCTTCTACATATCATTCAGTTGTGTCGCCTCTCATATTTCTTTTGGCTGAAAACTCAATAGTCCGTTTCTGGCTTTCAATCAACTGTCAGTTTTGTAATCTTAAATACATATCTTTGACACTTCTTTATTGTTTAACCAAACGATTTGACATTTTGTTTAATTTGTGGCATACCCTGTAGCTATAATTTGCTAAGAAGGGTGTTATAAAACTGTATGAAATTATAGAGTTTAACCATAGGGGGTATCTTTTAGTCGTGCTGATGTCATGGATGTTACTTCACTTTGTGCACGTTGTTGCTGCAATTATTGTTATTATTTTTAAAGGCGTTTTCTTCAATTTATTGCCATTGCTTCAGCTTTTTGTGTGCTCTGTTCACGTCTTCATTTTTTTTTTAACGGTATTTGAAGCTAGACACGTGATTTATGAACATCAGACAAATTATAGTGACCAGACTGAGATATAACTACGATGTGCACTGTAAGACCACTTGACACTGAGTGGGCGTTTATGGCCAACAACTCAGAGAATTGTTGCCACTTTTTGAAATTGGAGGTGAAACTGAACTTGATTTTTGCTCATGTTTATACAGTTTTGGGTCTGTTAATTTGTTATGTTGTTTATTTTTCTTTGGATTCGTTATTACGTTTGTGTTTGTAATTTAAATGGAATCAGCCCGCGGCGTGCGAAAGTTTTTTTTGCGTTCAAAATAGTTAACATCGAGACATTAGATGATCTTTTGGTTTGGCCTTGACAAGGTCGTTGACAAGCCCATTGTTTGTATGTCCGATTAGAGTACAGCAATTAATTGTTAGTTATATTTGTGATACACTTTTATGACCTAAAGACGTCTATAAATACATTTACAGTCAAATTCATGGACAATGCAGTTTCAATTACTACTTCTATTGATGACTCGCACTCGAAACTTACATTTGCCAATTAACAAGTGCTAAAAGCATGCAAATATTTAGCAATGCTTTTCAATAGCATTGAATAGAACCCTGGGATTGAGGGTTTTCCAAGGCTGTACTATAAATTCCTAAAATATTTAATTTGCGCAAATATATTAAGTTTCTCTAAAGTTAATGATCTCATATATCTGAAAGTATATGATTAGCTTACTTAAATATTGATTTACACTATTAGATAATTCAATAAATCTGTATATATTGTTTACATAGACAATTTATTAATTGAATAAATAGAAACAATCTTCCTGGTTCTACTGAATTAATTATCAACAAATCGTTGTTCCTGAAACAGAAAACAAACAATAGAATACATTAAATTAGTTTATTTGCTGGTTCAAATATAAATGACTTGGCAAATTTGTGGCCGAAAAGACTTATGTAAAAACTATATTTGCTGATATGTGATTTGAAAATAAATTTAAATACCGACTGTGTTTGTAAAGGAACATAAATTTTTCCCAATTCATCATTTATCTCAATTTATTTCTTGGAAACCCCAGCTCATTTTATTTATATATGTAATTAATTTTTTTTAAATTTTAAATTTATATTCAGTGGCTATTTTTGTCTCTGTTAAAAATCACAACTCGAATACGCTGACTCATTGGGTGTTATGAATTTATTATCGAGACTAGACTATCACATTTTTTGTGACATTATCGGATATTAATGATCGAAAAAACATTCGTTTTTAATTGTTTAGCGCTTTGAAATTAAATTAGCAGCGTTTTGTTTCAGCTTTTGATCTTTTTTGTCAATTAGCAGTATGATCTATGATCAGTTGAGTGTGAATACGAGTGCGAGTGCGAGTTGGAGTATGTCCACTTGATTTAAATCAAACACTAGCCAATTTGACAGTTGCCCAGTCATGCATAATGAATATGCATAAAATCTGTGCAAATAGCAAAATGTGGAAGTTTAAACAAAAGCAACGTAAAATGCAATTTGTTTGGATTTCATTTTAGCAACAAAATCTCATAGGAAAAGACTCAAAGATGAAGAAGAAGAAGCAGATAAATATGTTGGTACTGAAGGTCGAATGCGCCAATACGTTGATTATGAAAGTGGCAACAAAAGCAGCTCAAAGTTGAAACTCGTACGATGCGTATTTATGGCGCTGTTTTGCTATTTATGAGACTATTAATGAATCGCGTTTTGATGCTCTACGTATGCAAATTAAAACGTTAGACTACACAATTTGTAATCTCTGTAACAAAAAGTCATCAGCTAAGGTTAAGCGCATAGATACAAGCAGCAAGCGACAAGCGACGAGGTACAAGATACAGAGAGTTATCCATCATATATTCGTCAGCGACGCAGCGTTGCATGACATTGAACTTGAACAGTCAACAAGATGGTTAAACACTCAGACAATTCATGGCGGAAGCATTATAGATCATAGTGTTATTTGTTCACAACTATTTGTTAATCGAATATCACTAATTTTTGGATTAACACATGCTTGACACGGCCAATATTATGGGCATAAAACGGATGCTAATCAAATGCTCAACCGAAATATGCAAAAACGTTCGAAATACCCAAGATGCTATGCCTGCCTGGCGAAACGGGGCAAAGTCTCTTGTCCGAAAATAGTTTTTGGCAAGTACGACAGTTGGAGTAGAGTATGCTAGACTTTGTGATACTCTGTGCAGATCATTTTATGATTAACGAGCAATTAAAATGTTATGTTAATGACTTGTATTACACTTGTGGTTCTCATCTTAATATAAACAGCATTCCATGCTACTGTCGAAAGCAGACTACAATCCGGTAGACTGAGCTTTATTGCCTCGTCAGTTGATGTCACTCCCCCTTATGTCTGCCACTTACTTTTCACCAAGTCATCATACCCTCGATGTTGGGTAAGAAAAAGTAAATCGAAAAAATGTAAATAAACTCGCATCAAATTTGCAAGTTCAGATGATGAACTTGAAATAACAAACCCAGCAACGCGCCAAAGTCGGTCCAACTGTTTACCTGTATAGATATGAATGTTTGTATGTTTTTTTTTTGTAACTGTGGCTGCGTGTTGTCCCAAACGTAGCGCCAATTTGACCGACTTAAACCGACAGGCAGCTACTTGTCTTGACTTGTCCGGCTTAGGCTTCGACGTTGCATGCGACACAGGCCGCATTTCATTCAGCGAATGGACAGCAACGCGCGCGCATGCGCAGTAGCAATCGAGTTGAAAGTGCCTAATAAAAAAATAACAGAAACTGCTAAACAAAATATTTAAAAAAAACTTGAAGTGTAACGACAGAAGGAGATCAACGCGTAGATTACGTAAGTGCATTCTAAATGCAATCGCAGGAAACGTGTTTAGAATTTCGCAACTCATAGAAATGAACCAAAATTTATTTGGAACCGAGTCCATAAACTTGTGTGTGCGTTTGTGTTGTTGACGGGAATTATTAGTATTTTAGAAGTGATAAATAAATTCAATTTAATGTTTATTACAAACAAAGTTGTGGTGCTTCAGCAAATGTGTTTAAATAATTGGTTTCCATTTTAGTAGCTGGCAGTGAGTGTTAAGGTCTTGAAAGCCACAGAAAAAAAAAAAATTTTTTAAATATTTTTTAAACGGTTTTACATAACTATAAAATATTAAAATGATTGCTTAAATGCCCAATCTGCTACATTTAATGCTTCACAGTTGATGCTCAGGAAACCACATTCAAAGACCCAGTTTCAAAATACCAAACAAAATTTGATAAAAACTTCTTGAAAGGTGCGATAACAATTCTGCAACTAATTTGAAACATAATTCAATCTGTGATAACTCGAATAGCCTCCCCTCGCCCTTGCCTGGCCCGTTGTAATAACTTGGCTAATTGGACACAGTTAATAAACTTAAAAATATGGAGGGGCACAAACTCAATTAAGTCAAAACCACAGCACAGAGTGGCGAACGTGCGCTGTTATCGCTGATTGAAACTATTAAAAATATTTGTTATAAATAGTAACAAATAATGTTTCACATAATTATTACTAACCTGTTTTATTTTCATGCTGCTGCCATTATTAGGCACTTACCACAAATTACCAGCGTAGCGTAGAAGAACCCAAATGAGCACATTGCCCTTCGTTTGGTAATAACCCTCGAAACACTTTGGCGTAGGTCAGTTCTTGGCGGGAGACTGTTGACCGGTTATTGATTTGTCTTCTGTTAAAGGCAGTTCAACAAATTGTTGTGACAAAAGATGTTAACCTGCTCAAGACATTAATAATATTACCGTGTTTGATTGTCTGTGTCGAAAGCAGACTGAAGGCTGCGCACGTAGCAGAACTTTAAGCTCAGACAATAGCAGATGTATCTGCATCTGTAAATGTATCTTTAGGTCACTATTGTTACTTGTAGTTGTAACTCGAAACCTTGTTACCCATTTCGTAGCCGGATTTGTTTTTGGCAGCTTATTGGGGTTAATTGAAAAACCTTCTTTTTGCTGTCATTTATTGTTCGTGCAATTTTGGACTATAATGGACTTAAATGGTGAAAAATTCCCAAAAAACCAAAAAATTGAACATTTCATTTACATATAAAACAGCTATCTTTTTCTGACAACACAGCGCACCCACTACTTTGCTTAATTTAATTAGGTATGTGATATTTCAAAATGGGCATAGCTACTTAATCATTAAATTTGTGAGGGTATAAACGGTTTTAAGGGCTGTATTTAAAAGTCATTGTACTTAAATGTTTTGTTGTTTAAATTGTTGGTACAGAAATTGATGAAGGGAATTCTACAGTCAAATATTTTATATATTTTTATATAAATCATTTCAAAAAAGATAGTTTTATTTCATTAAAGTATAGAACAGTTTAAAGTGTATTTACTAGTCGTCTGTTTGCAAAATAGTTTCTCCTTTTATCGGCTTTTATATATTTTGTTTATATTTGTTATTGATTTTGATTGTGCTTGTGGTTGTTGGTCTCCGTCTCTCATGTGTGCTGTGGACATCCGCGTGCGCTTTATGGGTCAACGTCAACGGATAAATATTTTATTTTTGCTTGGATTGCGCTCGAATTATTTTTGCGAATTTTGCTTTGGTTACTTCTTCAGTATTTCTGTTTTGGTCTCGAACCGGTTGGCGATCTTTTGTCTACGCATATGTATCTCCATTGCCTTTCTTTGCTCTTAGTTTCTTTTGGTTTCTTGCAAATATTTTATTGCTTTTATTGGCCGCATTCATGTAAGCTCAAACTTGTTGAACTTGAGCTAAAAAAAGAATTTCTATATGTACACGAAAGAGGGGTAGAAGGAGTAAGAATTATCATAGTCGTCGGGGCGTGAAATGCATTTCAACTAGAACCAGAACAGCAACAAAAGAACAGAAATGAAGTGAAATCGAAGGTTGCCGCAATTCGCAGCAGTTTGTTAATATGCAACTAGAACGTTTCATTAATTAGCATTCGCTTAATGTTTTTAACAGATACAGATACAGTTGTCACAAGCGGTTAAAGATGCGTTTTGCCTGTCTGCTGATTCTCTGGCTATTCTTGGACTGCAGTCAGAGTCAGGTTCTGGTGGATCTGCTGCGTGACTTTGAGACTTCTTTGTTAAACACTCGCATACCCGACACTACGACCTTTCAGAAGGAATATGACTTCATCATTGTGGGAGCTGGTTCGGCGGGATGTGTACTCGCAAACCGCTTGAGCGAGATTAGCTCCGCTGAAGTGCTGCTCTTGGAGGCTGGAGATCAAGAGACTTTTATTAGTGATGTGCCGCTGACGGCAGCTCTCACGCAGACCACACGCTATAATTGGGGCTACAAGGCGGATGCCACGCCCAACGCCTGCCAGGGCTTAAAGAACGGCGTCTGCAATTGGCCCAAAGGGCGTGGAGTTGGTGGCACCAGCTTGATCAATTTTATGCTTTATACACGTGGACATCGCCAGGACTACGATGGCTGGGCTGCAGCCAACAACACGGGTTGGTCCTACGACGAGGTGTTGCCGTACTTCAAGAAATCTGAACGCATTGGCATCCCTGATTTGTACAGATCGCCGTATCATGGGCAAAACGGTCCACTGGATGTGCAATACACGGACTACAAGTCGCGGCAGCTGAAAGGTTTCCTCAAAGCCAGTCGAGAAATGGGCTACGAAATCAGGGACACCAATGGGGAGCAGGCGATGGGCTTTGCTCGTGCTCAGGCGACCATACGACAGGGTAGACGCTGTAGTACCAGCAAAGCCTTCATTCAGCCTGTTGCCCACCGTCGTAATCTACACATCTCCATGAAGAGTTGGGTGACCAAGTTGATCATAGATCCCAACACCAAGGTGGCCAAGGGCGTGGAGTTCATTAAGTCGCGTCAGCGGTTTGTGGTGCGAGCCCGCAAGGAGGTGATTGTATCGGCTGGTGCCATTGCCAGTCCCCAGCTGCTGATGCTCTCTGGTGTCGGTCCAGCTTCCCATCTACGGGAGCACAATATACCGGTGGTGCAGGATCTGCCAGTTGGCTACAATCTGCAGGATCACATTACACTGAATGGTCTGGTTTTCATGGTCAACGATTCCACAGTAAACGATGCACGGCTGCTCAATCCGCAGGACATCATACGCTACATATTTGCCGGACAGGGACCGTACACCATTCCAGGCGGAGCCGAGGCATTTGCCTTTGTGCGCACACCCAGTTCAAGTTACGGTGAGTCATTTCACTTCACAAACTATAGAATTTCACTAAATAAAACTATTTTAGCTAAGGACTACCCGAACATGGAGTTGGTTTTGGGTGCTGGTTCGTTAAGCGGTGATCGTTTCGGCACTCTGCGGGATTTGCTGGGCATTACGGATAAATTCTACCAAAAAATGTTTGGCGACATGCAGAACAAGGAAACCTTTGGTCTAGTGCCGGTGCTGCTGCGACCCAAAAGCACTGGCAGAATCTCTCTGCGCAGTCGAAATCCCTTCCATTGGCCTCGCATGGAACCAAACTTTATGCAGCATCCGGATGATGTGCGTGCCATGATTGAAGGCATTGAAATGGTAGTGAAACATGCTCTTTATTACCTTCCAACTGTTTCTAATACATGTTTCCTTGCAGATCCTGCAGCTGTCACGCACCAAGTCCATGCAGAAGATGGGCACTCGCTTTCATGATCGCCCCTTTCCGGGCTGTGAGCACCTGACCTTTGCCAGTGATGACTATTGGCGCTGCTGCCTGCGACTCTACGGTTCCAGTCTGCAGCATCAGTCGGGCACCTGCAAGATGGGTCCCTCCACGGACGCCATGGCGGTGGTTGACCCTGAGCTCAGGGTTCATGGCATACGACAGCTGCGTGTCGCTGATGCCTCGATAATGCCCCATGTACCGGCGGGTCACACGAACGCCATTGTCATTATGATTGCCGAAAAAGCAGCGGATATGATTAAGAATGCGTGGCGCATGAAAATTGCACCACTGGACAAATAGGCAGTGCCTACTATTCTTTAGTAATTTATATTTATTGTATTAGTTTGTCTACGAGTCATTAGTTTACGCGGGTCAAAGTTATTATGTTGTGATAGGCTTGTTATAATACCCAGCGGGGATTTCAATCTGCCAATTTGCATGGCAAATTATTGGCTTGCTGGAAACTTACCAAATTCATTTTCCGCTTTATAATACGCTTGCCCAAAAGTATTTTACACACCAAGTTACTCATCATTTTTTATTTTGCTAGCAATATATTTAAGTATTAAAATATAAAATATATAAATATAAAATATAAAATAAATATTGCAATTCAAATTTTTCTATTATCGCGGCAAAACGCAAAAGCAACCCTGTTGTTGGTACATATGGTTGTTTCACTCGCACCCGTGTGCGCGGTGTTTTTTGTTCATAACCTAGTTTGAAGTTTCATAGCATCCAGCTTTGAGTTGTGATCATGTGTTGGTTTGCTTTGTTTCCAAGAGATGGCGCTGTTTACCAACAGTAGCGGGTAAAATTAAATTACAAGTCAGGACAGTACACATTTAACAACCTCAAACGTATCGGACTAATATACGCAGACGGCACTGTATATAGAGTTTAAGCATTTGAAATTAATTTCTAATTTTAATATCTAATGAAGACGATATTAACTTAATCAGAACGTTGCATTTTTGCTGACATTTCTTGTATTGGTAACCGGCCAAGTGTCAAGTTTGTTTTGATTATACGGTGGTAGCTTTGCGCAGACGCTTCAACTGTCACTTTAAGGTTGATCCTGCGTCGCTGCCTCAGTCGCAGCCGCAGTCGCCGTCGCGGCCAACGATTCTGCCAGCTCGAAAGCCGTTTGAACATTTTGTACCTATTTTGGAATTTAGTATTTTGGCGGCTTTCATATACGGCGCACTGTAACGCTAGAAAATGGTAAAATACAGATTTAATGAAGTTACAGTTATGACTGAAAATACGTAAAAATGAATAAAAATAAAGAAATATGAAATCAAAATGTGTAATTAAACAACGTGAATTATGCCCGAATTAGGGAAAATAGAAAAAATGTGGGTTAAAGTAGAGTTGAGTTTGAATGAATAATAAATAATATAATAACATAAGTACATGCACAGTTAATGCCGACACGTGGCGACTCCTTGTGCATGTGTATGTGTGTGTGAGTTGTGTGCGTGTGTCAAGAAATAGAACAGCACAAAAAACTTTATTACATTTGCCTCCGACTGCAGTGGGCGTTTAAACCAAGTAAAAGTAAAAGCAATTTTCTTTCAGTCTCCACCGTTATTGTTTTTGTTTTAGTGAAATTAACTATTTTTATGAACCCATACACACACACACATACAAAGTGTACATATCCAGACGGCTTTGCGTGCTTTGTTGAGGATTTTTTTTATGCCTTTTTGCTGGGTTGTAATTGCCGCTAAGGAAATGGAAATGGAAATGGCCAGCCGAAGGCCTTGTCTGGCAGCAGTCGCGCTTTTAACCCAGAATAACAGCGTATGAATAAATGTAACCTACTTTCCTGCTCGACCACATGGCGTATGAGCAATATTTTAATTAAATGTTAAAACAACTGACATAGAAACCGCCGCAGTCGGCGACAACTTATAATTATGTTCAAGTAAAGCACTCGTACACACACCGCTTGAAAAAAAATAAAACATCAGCAGAAAAAATGTACTGAAAAGCATCGTATCTGAACCGTTAAGTGCTCTCCTTACGCACCAGAAAGCGAAGTCAAGTGGCTAAGATTAAAACGTGGCACATCAATTATATGATTTAATCTCCATTAGTAAAGAGACAAGTGAGTATTTCGCTTCTTTGTGGACCTAACAAATGATACACTTGGAAAATAAATTTATGAATAGACTGTTGGGAAATTGTCTTGATTATTGTTTAGTTTACCTTTAATAACTGTTTTTTTTTAAATGTTATAATGTTCTAAATTGAAGCATGAACACTTACCAATTCTAACGTTATTATATCGACTTAGCTTATACTAATTAAATATTATTAAGATAGCTAAAAATGCATTGTGTAACTTTCAAATAAATATAATCATAGCTTTTCTATTTTTTATTAAACCAAAACTTGGCTAACATTGTTTCACCTACCAATTGCATTAATTATATTTATCACTTTATTTCTGTGTATGAGAACGAAGGCCCGGAATAATACGCTTATTTTTGTGTAATTAATTGTGCGTAAGAAGTAAATTGGTTTAAATATAGTACGAAGAATGCGCTTGACGTAAGTAGCTTATTATCAAAGCAAATCGCCAATTAATGGTTTGAAAAGATAATTGAAATGCAATTATCAGCAATAATAGAATTAAAATTAATTTTACACGCCATTATTAAATAATTATATATGAAAGATTTTATTCTTAGTTCTGAAGGCATTAAGTATGCATCGGTAATTTCTGGTGACAAATTTCCATTGAAATCAACTCATTTGCAGGCAATTGCCGTGGAAATCTAAATGCTAATTTCGCAATCCCATTCGCATTCGTATATTGTAGCTCCATTTTGTGCTGTCTGTTAAGCTGTCATTCTGTCAACCTGTTCTGTTACTCCGGCTACACTTTCTTTGCTGTCCTTTACAGAGCCACGTCCACGTCCATTTGGCATATTTAATTATCTGGCAATTCATCAGCGAGTTCTGTATGTGTGTGTTTTGTCTTTAATTTGCAGCCGCAGAGCTGAAATAATGGCACCCGCATAAAGGCTGAAAAGCAAACAAAAACGCACAGTTGCGATAATAATAAAAGAGTAATAAACAATAAAAAAAAGAGGAGACAAGAAGAAGGAGTGGAAGCAGAGGAAGAGAACCAAAAAGGGCACGAAACATCAGCAAGTGAGGCAACCGCATAAATGGAATGACAATGAAAACAGAGCCACAGTTGCTGCCTTTCCACACACATGTGAGCAAGGTGAGAAACATACACACACAAACACGCTCAGAATATATAGAGGAGCAGCCTGCGGCAGTGACAACCAGAAAATAAAATGAAAAAAAAAGGATAAAAAGAAACAAACCGAAAAAGGCGAAAGAAATAAAGGGAGAAAAAAGGCCAAGGCAAACGAGGCGGTCACAAATGTTGGAACAAATGTCATGTGCTCGCATTGCAACTAAGCTAAGTAGTGGCTGAGTTTTGAAGCACGTCACATTACGTATACGCCCCATATAATGTTAGCCATGCCATGCCGCAAACATTGCGTATACGCAAAGTTGCCACAAGAATATTACCAACAGTCACGTAGCAAAGCAAATTCTGGTTCGCTCTTTTAGTGTGTGTGCGTGACTTGCCGTGTGTTTTCTTCCATCTCTTTCACTCACTCGAACTGCCTCTCTCACTCTCATTCTCTATCCGTCTCTGTTCGAGTCCCTTATCAGCCATCATAATAATTGTTGGGGCAATTCTCTGGCACTAAACTCACGCTATCCGCATGTAACATAAAAGTACGCACACACACATTTTCACATACGCACACATACATGTGTATTAGAGTAAACACGCAACCATTTGGTCAGCGAGTCACATTTATTGTGGCCAGTTGGAATGTTGCCCAAGGCGCTGCGTCCGAGGCATAATTACACACGCATTTGGTGGTCATAAAAAGAACATTTGTGCAGATGTTTAATGCATAACTGTGAACAGTGAGCAGTGGACAGTGCACAAAGCAACAGAAACACAGGGAATCAAGAGCCAAATGGATAACAAAAAGGACATGCGGGCTAATGAAAGCTCAACAGTTATATAACCATCAAAGGAATTTAACCTTCGTTATGTGTCTTTAAATTATATTACTGCCAGTCCATTCACTCCATTGCATTTAACATTTAATTATACTCAAAACCACATTTGTTTTTATAATGCCCTTCCCAGAAACATGGCCAACAAAATACTTAAATCAATATTAAGGATAAACATTTTTGTTCGTTACCCTGCTCTGCAAATTATGACAAATGATGATGCTTTAAAGGCCAAAGCTCTGGCTTATAGTTCAGATAACATTAAGCCGGGTCTCTGCTCTTATGAGAATTTAAGCTCCGTTCTTAGTCATGTGGTAATCAATAATGATTTATGCTCACAAGCATTTTTGTTAGTCATTTTGCATTTTACGCATAACTTGCCTTTAAATTGAAATTATTTGCAGGCCTTTCGTTAAATTCCAATGCCGTAAGTTGGCCGTAAGTAGGGCAGACCCAATGGTCCAAAGGAAACTGAAAATCCCTTTTGGTTAAATGTCGCGTTGTTGCGTTATTTGCTTTTCTTTTTATGTACGCAATATAACGGCAACGTTTTATGCCAAAACCAAGAAAAGACAACATCCTTTGACAGTCAGTTGTCCGCCCGAAGCTTTTCGGCTATTTGAACAGGCAACGAGCCCCACAGCGACCAAACAATATAACACTGAACACACTGAAAGCAGAGCCAACTGAAAATTGCAAGTTTAAATGTGGACAGGCCCTGGAGACTGGATTGGACAACGGCATCGGAAATGGCAACCGGTTTAAAGTGTAGTAAAAAAGCCAAACGAAAGTATTAAATTCTTAGAGCACTGCGAATTCGGTGCTGAATCTGTACGATTATTTTAAAAGGCTATGAAAAATGATTATTACTTTTCATCCGCCAATAAACAATTCCATTCAACGAACTCAGCAATCAAATTGCAATGCCGGCCATGAGATATATGACATGTAAACATGATCCATGTCAATCCATGATACTATAGAGGCCACTCTACTGATGACTGATGGCAAAGGGCCCTGTCCTGTTCATGGGGCTATGAAAACAAACGACGCAGCCGGAGTAACAACATTTGCAAAGGCCAAAATCAAATATGTATAAAGCAAATACGCCACAGGCCAATTGCTGACCATGTGGGTAGGAGAGCAGAAGGGCAGTAGACCATCAAAATAGATCAAGTCAGTGGTCACTCACTCAGTTCACTCATAAATATATATTTTCAACGATTGCCATAAATTTAATACTTAAACTGAGTTAAATTTATAGCCAATAACAAGCGAGTATGACATTAGTTCTGTCTTTCACTCCATAACTGAAACGATTTATAAGCGGAACTCTATTTCTATTCATTATTCATTGACGGATTGTATGCTCAACACAATTTAAAGCAATCAATTCATTGTGGCATTTGCGGCGTATGCTTGATATTTGGACACAGTGGTCATAATTGTTAGTATTATTTATACCCCAAGTGTGTTTTGATTGCCTGTGTTACAGTAGTAACACTCAACCATGAACACAGTGTCTGTTATCGACAGTAAAAATAGCTTTGGTCGTGTAATTGTATCCAGTTATCAAGAAGCCTTAAGGATTTCACCTTTGTAACAAATTGTAATTAAATTGCCAAAGCTGTTTCTCACCTTCTTCTCTATTCTATTTGCAAATTAGCCACAAAGCAGACTAACAGACTAACTGCTTGCCGTTCTAGCAGGAAACAGACTTTAGTGCCAGTGTTGACGGAAACGGAAGTCAGCCATTCCACTCTGTTCTCTTTCTCATCCTCTTTCTTGATTTCTGTGTGCTCTGACCAAATGAAGTTTGCCTTTTCTGCACAGTTTATTGTATTCCCGCCTGCGTCTCATAAATATATAAAACATTGTGGCTGTCTCTTACATCCAGACAACAGTCAACTCGCAGACATCTTTTGTCATTGTCCTCTTTTAACGACTGTCAATGTGCTTGTTAGTTGCAACCTCCTTTGTGTGTGGGTGTGTGTATAAGTGTGTGTAGATGGACTTTGTGGCTACCTTTATGGCCGAACAACAGCCAAGTTGTTGAGTCAACGCTTATGACTAGGCAAAAAGTGAACTCGCCTCATTTTCTGGTCAATCTTACAAACGAAGACAACTCAATTAGACGCTTTCTTTATCTCTTAGATTATTCTTTTCTTTTATTCTTCCACTCGACAAGTGAAGTCTTTAATGCCTACTTGTTTTCGGTACTTTGTACTTTTTTTTAGGGGGCGTGGCTAATCTGGTTTTGGATCCCCCGTGGCGCACATTAAGAATGAAAAATGACAAAGTGCTCGAAACCAAAAGTCAGCCAAACAATTCCCTTTCCCTTTCTCTCTGGAATTGAGACCTCCTCAATGGTGGGCCATTAATTTCTTAATCTTGTGAATAGGTGCGGGAATCAGTGAAGAGAAAGAGGAAGGATTCTGGATTTAATGCCAGGCACGAGCGCATATATTTCACTCGGATTCTAATTGCGGGTGCTCATTAGGTTCAGGGTCAGTTTAGGAAAAAGCCTTCAGCAGGAAAATATGGTGTGTTAGGGAAATTATTGTATAATAGTATTGTTATATTGTAAAATATGATACTTAAGGATTTAAAGTAGAGGCTCCATAAAAATTCTTACTCTTTTGTCTGTTGCTGAAACCGAATGATTTATTATGACTTAAGCTTTGACAATGATAATCTGCACATAAGAAGGATTCGGCTTGAATTTGTTATGCTTGTCCTCTGCACTAAGCGTAGGCTGTCCTCTGTTCGAGTCCCCTGATTAAGCACACTGCAAATTCGATATTATCGGCCAAGTCATCACTCCCCTTCCTCCCAGGATGAGCTGACAAGGGTTCAAAGTGTCAGAGGCGACAAAAAAGCCAATCCAAGGGCGATAAAGCAAATTCAGGCCTAAAGTTTAGACAAAAGTCTTCTCTCCCCTTCGTGTTGTGTATTCTCCTTCTCTGCCGCTTCCATTATTTTCCTCCACCTTCCTTTTCTCAAACGCGTGTGTCATTGTGCCTTAATGGCCTGGAAGTAAATGCCACACAGCGTCCATTTTTGCTGCTCAGCTTTGAATTTCAATCAAAGTTTGCAAAGTTTTTCAGTCTTTTTACTTCGTTTAGATTCTGTCTAAAATTGGCCATTTCATTGAATGAGTTTTCAATTCTGACAAATTAATTTTAAATAAATTGAACCTAAACAAGCAAAAAGAGCAGAGAATCATTCCTTGCGAAAAAAATCATGATATTTAATTAGCATATTTTACATTGAGTTTTTTGTAAAGTTGTAAAGTTTTAAAAGATCCCTTTGTTTTGAGCTGCAAAATAAATTTGTTGGTAATTTTGTATTATTAAATTATTTTTAAAATGTTCAAACCATTTCTTTACAGTGCTTTTAATTTATTTGCACTTTAGGTGACTCCTAGCAAAACTGTGTAAGCTAAAAATCATGCATGACCACAGAAACATACACATTTACATATACGTAAACACACTCACACAAGTGGAATAACATTTGCATAACTGCAACGTTAGGGACAATTTTGTTGTTGCTGAAAATTGAGCAAAACCATATTCGAAATGTGCAGTTTGACTATATGTGTGTGTGCGGGTGTGTGGGTGCTTTGTGTGCGTGTGTGTTTGCGTATAATTGTTGCAAAACTAGGACAAACAGTGAAAAACTCCAGTTAAAATCTGCTCTGTCAGTTATTTAGTTATTTCCCATCATAATTTCATTAAAAATACTTAGTTCAGCGCTTGTTAAATCAGTTTTTGTTTCCATTTTATTATAAACTGAACAAAAAATGCTTGTAAATATGCAAATTGAAATCAGTAGCTAAACCAACAATTCATAAAAATATTAAATCTTTGCGGCTTAAAAATTTTAATTGATGTCAATTAAATTTATTTTAAATTCGAATAATTGAAAATACATATATTTTACTTTGTATGGAATAAGGCCTAAAATGATTATTTCTTCCATTACCTTCTTATGACTTGCCTTTTTAGGTGCTCACTTTCTGAGCCAATTAACTGTGTCCTGTTTACTACTTGCTCATCCTGTACCCCACTATTTATGGGCCATGCTCTATGGGCTTTCAACGGAAAACAGAGAACAGAAAACGGAAAACGTTTAATGGACGCACACTCCAATAATGTTGGAAGCTCACGCAAGCGACCTTTTCCTGGGGAACATTTATCCAAAATGCCTGAAGACTTATGTCGGGGTCATAAGCAGGTCTTTGTTTATGGGGAGGATGTTTGTGGATCCGATTATTGCCATGCTTACCATTAGTTAAGCACTTAAGCCAATTTTTCAATCATTGTGGACATCTGAATTGGTTGTCAAAACACCAGATGCCAATTTGAATGTTCCCGTATGCGAGTCCAAGCCGATGCCGTAATCCCCACTGAAATATTTGTGCGGGTGTTAAAATGAGTGCAGACTGCAGGTAACCACTGGACACAGGAGTGAAAGCCACAGTCAAAACCACCGATTCCACTGCACCACAGCCTGAATTTGTGGTTGCCCTGGGGAACTCAGTTCGCCATTTGTCTGGTTCACTGTGCGTCTCTGCGGGCGTTTACTGTGGCCATAAATCAACAATGCGACATGTGGATTGTTGGCAATTTCACGCTGCATCCTCAAAACAATCCAATTGCGATATTGCGGAATTGAGCTCTTGACCACTGCGATAATCAAATTATGTTCCAATCCGCTAATTGTTATGGCAACTGGTGAACATTTCGATTATGTACTAGTTATAAAGCAATTTCAAATATCACCATTATTTTACAATTTAATTTGCAGTCAGACTCCGATTCAGTTAGCAAAAATAAATGTCTTTCAATGAAACTTTTATCCATTTGAATGTCATCTTGGAATTTAGATGCAATGCAAGTGGATTAAATTGAAAAATCGTTGAACTTTTCCCGTTTCGAGGCTTAAGACGGCGAATGTCCATTTGCACTTAAGAAACGCTTAAGATTTCTGCTCTGATCCACTCAAATAGAAGCAGACGAGATAAGACTGCACTCAATAGTTGCTGGGTGGAAAAGCAGCTTAGGAAATTCTCCAGTTTCTGCTTTAACTGCATGCAAAGCAAGTTGGCAACATTCCCCTCTCTTCTCCTACCTCTTTATTCCTCCCTCTTACCCCTTTCTCATAGGTAAGTGCTCGCAAAAATGGCAGCTGGACTAATTAAGAACTTAATGATGTGGCAAACTGGCTGCAAAAGACTGCATATTGGGGCACCTAATCTTTCTCTTTCAGTGCCAATAGCTTTCTGAGTGTATTAGTGTGTGTGCTATGGTGTGTGTCAGTCGTCAGCTGTCCTCTACTCGATGACACTCGACCGCAATTGGCAAACCACAAGAGCGACCCTCTCCGATATCCGAGTGCTGGATGTGTTTGCCACTCAATAAGAGCCACTCGCTGCCATAGAAAGTCTCGTCTAAGTAGACTGCTCTTTGTGTGTGTGTCTATCCGTGTTTCCTTTTGCTGTTCACACGGTTCACTGGCCAAACGAGGTTGTTCACTTTCTGTTGCCTGAACTACAAAGAGGTTTCATAGCAAAATTCAGTCTGATGATGTCAATTCCACGACAGCTGGGACAGAAAACAAAGGTGATTCAGACAATGGAGAGTAGAAGGCAAACTTGGTCAATGTTTGGGTGTCCTTTCTGGCTTACAATTCATCTAATTGTGTGGTTATCCTGTTGCTCCAGTTCGTTGGCCAGCTAAATTAATGAATTGGCTTCACTTTACAGTTTTATCGCGTTGCTAAGAACTAAAGTGAGCAGGGAAAGAGGAGTACGTGCCTCTTCTAAATGAATTGCTTTTCTTCAGGTCTCATTTGCAAAGTCCCAGCTGTGGTTCTCAACAACTAATTGACATAATACGCAAAACAAAATATAGACAGGGAGAGGGTTCGGGTTGGGGTTCGGGTCAGGGCTTCCTTCTAATTAATTAAATTATGCTTGCAAATACTTTGTTATTCTTTGGATGTTCTCATTTTTACGTGGAATTTTAAGAGGCTTTTTTCATTAACTTGAAGTGTGTGTGTGGGGGGGGAGGGAAAGGAGACGGTGTCCTTGCTCACACTACTTAATGGCTCAAGAAATTGACTTGGCATTAAAATTTAACTCAACTGAAAATAGAAAGGAAAACTTATTGAAATTAAATATTACTTTACGCTTATAAAAGTAAGGAGCGCCTTAATTAAATATACAGTTTATTTTCTGTATGAGTTTATGTGGCTGAAGTATTTGTTCTGCATCTTAGTCCGATTTCGCTATCAGATACATGTGCTTTAAGTAAAGGAAAACTGAAACAATGACAGTAAACGTCATTTGCAACTTTCGTAGCAATCAAAATTGTTAAACAGTTCCATGAATAACAAAAAGCAATCAGACCATCCATATAAAGTGCTACGCCCCCTGAGAAAGTTATCTATTACATTCTTCTATAGTCTCGCCTTTGTGTGTAAAAAGTTCTCCAAAGAAAACTCAATTTAAAGTTGAGTTTCTGAGGTTTCTGCCACATGACTCAATGACAGATTGACAAACTGAACAACTCCATCCATGCGAAGTTTATGTTGTTGATGTGTGTTTGTTTGGGTGTGCGTGTGTGCGGTTGCAAGGGTCACAAAGGTAGAAATCAGAGCGCCTGAAGGGAGTAAGGACTCGCCTCATATTTCCTCAAGGCGTCAAAATCTAAAACTCAAATGAAAATGAAAAGTTTTCCGAGGCGAAGCTGAAAACTGCACAATACAAGGGGATAATACATGTTAACACAAGATGTATATATGTACATAAGCAGAGCCTACAAAATGGCGACATGATAACTTAAGCTAATTAAAGCGCTTATCAAAAATGTTTGTGTCAATGGAAGGGAGAGAAACAAAGTGTATGGGCTGGAGAAAATTGAAATTCCACATAGAATTCAAGGAAATTATGTTGAGGCACTTAAGTGCGTGTTAAAGGCTCAACAAAATGTTCCAAGTCTGTGGTTCCGGATGAAAATGCGAATGCGCGTGTCCTTGACGATGTTCATCGTTCTGTTTCCTGCCTTTTGCCACTTGACGTCGTCTCCGCCCTTTTACCACACACCAAGCAAATATTTAAGCATTATGAGAATCTCAAATTCACCTTTTTCTCCATTCTCCTCTCTGTCTATCTGTCAAGTCGTGATTAGGCTTTGTCTTCTGAGTGTCGGGTGTTGGATTTGAACATCTAATTAAGTTAATCGTTTCACGTACACTTCACAGCATACGTGTTGTACTTTAAAATTGTTCCAAGTCATATAAGGAAATGTGTGATAATTTCATAGTTGAGCCCGAAAAATGAGACATTGGCAGATACATGATTTAATAGAGAATTCATATAAGTATTCCATGTCGGGACAATGAATTAGAGCTTACCTTTAAAATACTAATATGGACAATTGGTCGGACTACATGTAGTCGTTTCAAATACACTTCACAGAAGTGTGAAAATTTGCTTGTTGAGTCAGAAGAATGAGACTTAGGTAGATAAATGACTTAATAGGGTATACATTCCAGATAAATGAAAACAAGCATCACGTGCCGAGGTGTCCCAGTTTACCAAAGTTCAACAATTGATTGACCCAGTTAACCGACTGCAGTATGGAAACCCAGGAGTTGTAAGAGATTCCTGCAACAATTTCTCTGTGTGTTGGGAGGAATTTTAATACGAGGAGAAAAGGTTGCATCGGACTTGGCCTCGTTGTTGGTATTTCTCGAGCTTCCATAAGTCACACAGAATAAGAAACATTTTCAATTTATGCTTCGGCTGTAAATTTAAGCTTCACAATATAGCCACATTGTTGCACAAATCCGATAAAGCGAAATGAGGCAGATTTTGTTACCAGAACATAATATTTGTTGGTTTTGTGAATAATAAATGTGCAACAGACATTTCCACACCCTTTTCAGTAAAGTCATTTGCATTTTAAGCAGTCGAAGAAGTGGAAAAATTTCCAGTTTTCGATTTTAAATTGAAACGAAACTTTACTAAAGTTTCTTTATGGAACGACTTTAATAAACAGGCAAAAAATTCATATTTGACGTATACGTGATGTGATCTGTCCACAATCATTTGTCAGTGTGAGGTCACAACGAACGGCGACTGTGGCATTGGTTCTCCTCAAGGCGCAATGCGCCAATAATTTCTCATTATTTTTTCAGAGAGCTGATTTACAGCATTCGAAAGCAGACTCAGAATGAAAGAAGGGAAAGTAAAGAGAGAAGAAAAGCTGTCTGTCAGCTGGAATTATCCATGCTTGTGGCCTTTTTTTAAAGTACGGACTGTCTGCTCTTGTTTATATCTGTTTGCACGTCCCTTATTGGCATTTTCCAGCCCTTGCTCCAGTTAGCGAAGCGGCAGTCGCTGCTACTCATCAGACAAAGTGCATTTTGTCGTTTTACAGCACACTAACTACAAGCAACATCAACAACAACAGGAGCAAAGAAACAAACTGCAACAGTTCATTTTTCTTGTCATAGCTTTGTTTTTCTCATAGTTTATTTTGTGTTCTGCATTTTTCTATTTACAACTTTTCCCCACTGAATATTTCTATTAATTTTAACCTGCAAAGAATTCTGCAACAATTTTTACCCATTTCACTTGAAAGTATTTACAAAGTGAGCAAAGTACTACTCAAAATACAGTATACAAAGTAAAAGTTGCAAACTGAAAATGGTCGAAGGAAGAGAAAAATTTAAGCAGAGCAATGGGTAAATTCAGGGAACCGGCAGGGAGTAGGCGAATGAGAACCGCAGTTTCCCTTGCCAATACTCGTAGTAAAAACTTATGCCTTTTCTTTTTTACTTATTTGGCACATACAAACTACGTATTTGCCCAACTTTGCACAAGTGCAAAGAGCGAAAGAGTGAAAAGAGAGAGGGAGACGGTACACGGGTAAGGAGAAAGTTTCTGTGCCTTTGTACAAATATTTTGCACGGAAATTGCATTTGCGGTGCCGCTTGCAACAATTACAACAACAATGATGAGGTTGATGATGTTGGCGTGATAATTAAAATTGTGCTAAAAGTCAGCAGAACTGCAAGGAGAAAGGAGAAAGTAAGAAAGACAGGAAAGGGGAAAGTTGTGTAATAGAGTCGCGAATGCAATGCGGCGTGTTAAACGTGGCAGGCACAATGGGGAGCTGTGCCAAATTGCATCGAATGTATAATGGATGGAGATACGGGAGATAAAGGAGAAAGAAGTTTGAACATCCTACCTTTAATATATCTGAACAGATATATACGGTTTGATAAAATCACCGGAGTAACGTCACATTCGATATAACAAATATTTCTTGAAAAAGAATCCAATTCACAATTTCAACTTGGCAATTGCAATGTCTGTGCAGAGCTCTTAATGCCTTGTCATTTGCATAACACTCAAGAACATAAAAACAAATTCCGAGCAGTTTAGACCCACAGTAAAACATTTAGAATAACAGAAACAACTAGTGGAAAGCACAATTCAATTTGTCTCAGTGGCAAATGCAGAAATAATTAAGGCGCACTTGGTACGAATAATGAACTCCATAAAGTTTTACCAGCTGAATAAAATATGGAAGAAACGCCATGAAATTATAAAATGCTTCAAGAGAGAAAAAGAAAAGTTCTTGCCGTTTAACTGAAAGTTTTTCCCAAGAAAATGAAGACTGGACGAATCCAAGTCAAAGTTTTTCAATAAGCGGCAATGCCAAAAACAAGGCTCAACATGTGTTCCACTCAGAGGCAAACGCGGGGAGAATTCAAGGCGAACGACTACAGAAACTACAGAACTGTGAAAATGTTTTGAGGCAAGTGAAAGTTAAGTGAAATTCGGGAAAGTGGCAAAAGACAAGGAAAAGGCAGGAAAAATATGGAAACCAAGGCCAGAGGGCATTATAATTTATGATAAGCCAATAAAAATAATTGAAATACATTAAAGGCAGGCAATGGTAGCCACACATCAGACCATCAACGTGTTCATATGAGGGTACAACGAACCCAAGAAAGTCACCAGTTTCCCAGTTCTTCCATTTCCCATTCGCGGCTCTTTATCGATTGCTGGCAAGGAAGAGGGAGAAAATCGAAATGGAGGCACGAGAATATTAAAGTAATGGCACGCAATAAAAGCCGAGGCATAAAAAACGACACAGCAATGTCAAAGTTGAGACTGAGACTCATACTGAGGCCTCAAGGCACTGGCGTTGTGATTGCGGCTGTTGCCGTGTGAAAGGTTTGAAATAAATAAATAAAACATTACGGGAAGTGAAGCCAACAGTTGACTTTGAAATTCGTCGTCAATGTCTGAAAACATTTGTGAAAGTGGAAAAGAAACTAAGTGATTGCTGGTTGATGATTTGTCCCTGTCGATCGTTTGTTTGTTTCTGAATGTGAGCTAAGATGACAAAAGATTTTGATTTGCGTGCTTCAATGGAGATTTCCCATATGATTTACCTTTCAGCGGCTCACAGTGCGTATACGTAACGTGCAAAGGCAGCATTAAAGTGAGAAATTGCACACGTAATTCACATTACATTCTGTTGCTTGTGACATGCTCAAATTACGAATATAATTGAGTGCTTTTATGTGTCATTTTGACATTGATGTACCTTAAGAGGATGTTCTTCTTCAGGATAACACATTTCTTGGGGCACTTAAATCTTATTTACTATCAAACTGAAAACCCTTTTCAAAGCCCAGCAAGAAAAGTTGTGTTTTGTTCAACATTTGCAGATGCTTCATAAACTTTTCTTCAGCTACTCGTCTAATATTTATCTTCGGTGTAGTTGTAACCACTTGAGCATCATTCTCCAGGCCACAAAAAGTTTTACGCGTTAAATTTCACAGCTTTGGCTTTGGCTTTTGCTTCAGCTTTGCCTTGTTAAGTTTCCTTTTGGTTTATTTGGATTATTCCGTCGAGTGGTCGATGTTAAGCGCTTGACAGCGTAGCTTTATCTCATTACACGCTTTTTAACTTAAATAAATTAAATTTCATTTGGAAAACGTTAAAAATTAATGGTCATTCAGTTCTCTGCTCATGCAAGACTAACAAGTAAAATTTCTACTGAATTTAGTACAAAAGAAACCCAAATTTGACCGCAATACCATCAATTTAATTCCGATTATCAACAAAATATTTTTGCCACATAATCAAAAATGCATCATATTAATAAATTTCATTAAATTTCAAACTACTGCTCTTTTGTGGTTTCCAACGGATGCCAACGACAACAAAAACAGAAATAATTACTTGTCGAGTTATTTTTTATTATAAGCTTTTTTTTATATCAGCTAAAACGATAAAAATGTCAGCAATGAGAATAAAGACAAATACACGATAATATGCGCTGTTACATTATTTTAAAAGGTATGAAGACAGAACGAAAAATGATGAACTGGCTTGGAAAAATTAAGGCAACAATGACGATAATAATAATGCCACCAACATGGCAAAAACATCGTTAGCAGACACGTGGGCGTTTCCACTGGGCGGTTGATTGACACAATTATATTCGCTTGTTGGTCAGTTTTCCTTGTAACTAGGGAAATCGACACATGTTCGAAAGAATATATACAAATAAACACACGATATGATGGTACACAACTGTGATGGTACTTGCCAACTGTGGTGTAGCATTGCAGTCGAACTGACTATCTGCTGTCACAAAGCAGCATCTGTTTTACCTTATTCCAATCAGAATTAGATGACTGACATTTTAAGCTGACTGTGCACTGTAGAGCGTGTCTTCTGGGCATCCCAAAAGGTCAACAATTACAACAGAACGCGGTTTCATTTGCCAGATAAGCAGAAGTTCTAAAGAGAATGACAGAGAACGACTGAATGAGAAAATGTTAAGATAGGAGTAAATATATATTTACCACAGTGGCGGAAATGGGAACTGGAATAGGACCACGAAAAGAGTAGAGGAGTTGATATAAAAGTTATAGTTGAAAAATAAGAAAAGTAGCTGTTCTACTGCGATTAAATGTACATTTATATAAAGGTTTCAGAAGCCACAAAAAAGAAAATCTAAAACCAAGTCCCTAAAGCAATTTGCTGATTCAGGGAATAACATCAGAGAATAATGTAATGTATTATAACAAATTTAAATTAAAATAATCCTTTTATTTTGAGCACACATTCCTTACGCCACGGTGACCAACATATTACAACAGCTTTTTAAAATATCACGTATACGCACTGTATGCTGATGGCAGCATCTGAGAATGATATATAAATCAAAACGCATAAATTTTATTATGCTCATTTTTTATTGTGGCTGGATAAGCGGCCTTTGGGAGGAGGCCAATAAACCTGCCAGTTGGGAGATAAATCTCTAGACAGCTACTCATATGCCGTGGAAAAATCATACACTTGAAATGATTTTAACGGCACATTTTATTAACTGAGCTGAGTTATATGGTTGGGCTTCATGTACGTACAAACATTTAATTATTTATGTGGGGGAATTAGATTATAACTGTCTGAAACAAAAGCCGTATTAGCTAAGCATCAACAGTTGAACGATTTTTTTTTAGGATTTGTATTTTATATAATATTTTTACCAAGTGAATTCTCTCACCCAACCAATTAGCAGAAACGTAAGGCAGAAAAACAATTTAACGAATTGAATTGATGGTCGAATTCGCCTACGGAATGAAACATGCATCAGTCAGGACGATCCCTGCGGAAATGCAACACTTTTGGGGGCGATTCAGAGGAAATGTTGTGGCTTCTGCTGTTCAAGCTGTTATGGTGTAAATTTAATGCAATTTAAATTGAAAATTCCTGCTTTCATTTATTGAATACGCTGGAATACAGCATACAGAAAGAGATGGAAAAACAGTAGTATGCAGCTGGCATATTTCATATTTGTAAAGGATTTTACATCAAGTGAATTTAATTGGAGCAATGTGTGACACAAACAACAATCTGAGCAAGTAGATAGTTTGAGTAAGATTCTCTACGAGTGACCTACTGGAAAGCACTACATGACTTAAGTTATGCATGGCTCCTGTTGCTGACAGACTAAACAGACATAAGTCTCTGTCATCTGTTACACTTGATTCATTGGATCGTTGTCATACCCACATAAACACACACTGATAACCACACATAGACATTTTGGTAAATACCATTACGTATAATTCAGTCACTCTGCTCTGTTTGCACATTATGTTTACTCTCCTCTGATAAGCATTCCCCGATCCCTGTTTTCTTCTTACTGCCTTAATAATTTCGTAAATTATATTTACAAAGTCCTTTTGCCTTGTGCAGCTAATGCATTATCTTAGGGCTGGCTGTAAGAGAGAGCAAAACAAATTCAAATACAATAAACAGAATCGGGGAAGGAAGAATTATCAGTAGAGCGAAAGTTAATTTACCCTCCCTAAGTAGATTTTTCACAAACTTGCAAAAGTATTTGATTAAAAAAAATAAAAGAAATGATTGTCGTGTTGTTTATTCACAGTATTACAAAAATATGTCTAAGGGTGGGTTACAGTCCACCAGTCATAAGAAATATTGGACGCTTTGTTTAACCTACAGTAAATTTTTGATAAAACTCAGCAGAGATAGGGCAGTCTTGGGGTGTAATTAAAATACCTGATAAGGACTTTTATTCAAAGCCGCTGACACTTTCATGGCATTTTGCGTTGCCTTATTTTATCTGCACCCTCAAATTGAATTTCCCGCTTCCATTTGGGCACCGTTGCTTGTTTTGTAGCTAAATAAATATTTACCTGGCGAATTTTTAATTTAGGAGTTTTTTTATGTGTGTGCTGGGACCACATGAAAAGCACACGCCCCATCAACGACGCCTACCAGAGGAAAACTAAATAAAAACGAAACCGTATTCAGAGTAAAGGTTGCTTAAGCCACTTCTGAATCCGGTTAACTGTTTACTCTGTTGACATTTGTGGGTTAAGCAAAATCCTGCGATTTTTTTTCCTTTTATAAAAATGCAATTAAAGAAGATTAAACTGTTTTTTTCTTGGTTATTCGATTGCCTTAAGTGCATTGTTGAAATCAGATTAAGTGTTAATGGTTTCGATGACGCAGAACTCCTATTTGCATTTTAAAAGAGGTAAATGGAAGGTTCGTCAAGGTGAATTCATTGCCACGTAAACAGATTGAAAGAAAATTCCAATAGCGCGGAAATTTGATTTCCTTCGACTGGAGCACTCAACTGAAACCAAAGCCAGGTAGCTTCCATTACCTTCCGCTGCTCTTAAGCTCCCACCTTCTTACCGTAAATAATCAAGCCCAATAACAATTTAATTGAGAATTAGTGCCACATTGTCGGCAGCAGATTTTAGTATTAAATTGAGAGCTTTGCAGACACTTATAAAGTCTACACTTAGTTGCCCATCACTTTCTTGGCCGCCCTGAACATTATTAAGCTCTTAACTTGACAAGGCCAAAAGTAAGGCTTAATATTAAGAAATTTCCATAGTTTACAATAGCAGCAACATTACATTGTTTAATTATACCTCAGTCAAATCGTGTACACACGCGTATTGAATATTTTTAGCTAACTGTACAATTTTCATTTCTTTATCTAGAATTCAGCAGAAAACATTTACAATAGGAAAAAGCAATGGTAAGCTATAAACAAAACACACGCCAAACGCGGGAAATCAACAATTAAACAAGCTGCCAAGTAAAACAAAGGAAGGCAAAACAAAGGCAGCACAATAAAAGCGGCCAAATTTAAATAATTATTCAGTCCAAAATTCATTAACTGGCAGAAAAGTTGCGTTTTATGTCTAATTGAGCGACACTTTGTTATAATGGGGTGGCAACTCTTAACAATGTTGCCACTTTTAAAATAAATCATTCCAGGAAAGTATAGATAAACTTTAAATGGTTTAATTAAATTCTGTAGTCTTATCTTTAATATTGTAAGTAAAAATGCAGAACTTTTTGAGCATTTTTTTCGGTACATTTGTATCAAACAGTTTCGTTCTTGGCACAATTTAAGATACTACTCATCTCATTCGCTTCGGCAGGAAAAACATGAAACAACAACGGAAGCAATTCACACAATGCAAATTTGTGAGTCAAGTTGAGCACTTCCTGCAGCTGTTATCCTTTTCAGACTTCCTTTTATCTACAGACAAAATATGAGAAGGCTCTTTGTAATTTATCAGCAGCCCTTTACCCCTTTACCACTTATACTTTGGATATAAGCAAAGTCCATTAAAGATGATTTATATGAGGCATACATATGACTACCTCGCTACCTCGCTACCTCGCTACCTCGGTAGCTCTGTACTTGAGGATAAACTTTCCTAGAGGCAACAAATAAATTCTTCGAAACGGAATACAAATCACCGCAAACTTTTCCAACAGCCAACAAATTCATTTAATCAAAATCTCAAAGGAATTTTTTTGGTTAATGTTTTTCTTTTCACGACTTTATAATATCATTGCGACTGCTTTACATATTACCCAATTCTCGACAGGGATTCGACACCTGTGCTAAGTGTTACACACAGCTGTCTTTATATACTCTTTGAGATCTCCATTTGTCCAACCAATTTTTCATTTTTATACTCTCTGCAAGAGTATATTGGGTTTGTGCAAAAGTATGTAACAGGCAGAAGGAGGCGTGGCAGACCCCATAAAGTATATATATTATTGATCAGCATCACAAGCCGAGTCGATATAGCCATGTCCGTCTGTCCGTCTGTCCGTCTGTCTGTCTGTCTGTCTGTCTGTCTGTCTGTCTGTCTGTCTGTCTGTCTGTCTGTCCGTCTGTCCGTATGAACAAACAGATTTCAGAGATGGTAAGAGCTACAAGTTCGAGCTTGGTGTCAAACGATCAGATATTTAGTCAGTCAATACAAGAATCTTTTTTTTTCGATGCCACGCCCCATTCGCCCACAAAAAGCAAAAAACTGGACACACCTCGTGAAAAATTGGTGTTTTCGGCAAATATCTCAGTAACTATGGCACCTAGGATCACCAATTCTTGTACGGGAGTTCCTAGCGACAGCATAGTTGCATTGCCATCTATAAATTTGGACTGCCACGCCCACTTTTCCCACAATTTATAAAATAGTTTTCAAGCTTCAATGCCGTTTTTTCCGTATCGTACAGTATTGTAGTTTATAACTGGTGTGGAGACTAACTATATTAAACTATCCTGAAAGGCGCATTAAAATCGGACTATAAACAAGAAAACTAGAAGCGTTACAATATTGTTAATTGAACGCAATATCAACCCATTGGTGCAAGCGAGACAGAAACACACAAGCACATGCTCGAACGTTTTTGCTGCCTGTGTGGCGGCAGCGCTGCCCGCGGTCGCTGGCTGCGCCGAATACACACATACATACATGCATGCATCATATATTGTCAAACGTATGTGTATTCGCAACAAACAAACAGATGTGTGTTTGATTATGCTTAGATTGTTTTTGTTTCAACGTGTTTTAATGCAAGTACTATTCATTGTAATATCTGGATACCGATTTTAATAATTTAATCGGGAAAATGCAGAGAGTATTATACGGTCGGGCGCGCTCGACTGTACTTTTCTTTCTTGTTAATGAGCTCTTTCCAAGCTGCTTCAACTTTCATGTCTCCTCTCTCTCAACGCACTCTGATTGTGGGTAATTATCCTGAGCCTCTCTCTGCGCTTCTCACTGCCATGTAGTCGATGTCAAACAGTTTATCAAAATGGCACAGGGCTTAAAACCGGGCAACTCTGTTTGTCGCCTTATTAATGGCAGCAATTCAAGTGCTCATTACTCTCAGTCCCCTCCAAACAGTTTACACTGCAACGCCTTTCACGTGCCACGCCCTCAGGAAACGATGTTGTCACCAAGTCAAATCACTTTATATCCGCAGTGGGAAATGATTTGGACATGGACTCACCTTTCAGTTAACAGTTTTGAGTTGCTTTATTTCTGTTCTGTTCAGTTTAGTTAACGTTTATTTTATTTTCGCTATTCTATCCTTCTACGCTCTGAGCTCCATCCAGTTCTGCTCTTGGCAATTTTCAATTATAAACACTCTGAAATTGGCTTAGTACGTTGCGCTTTATGACCAGAACGTGCGTGGGATTGGCAACAACAGGAAGTGGCAGCAATCAGCTGACTAAAGTAAGGGGGAGACGAGAAGCGAAAGAGAGAGGGAGGGAGAAAGGGAGAAGACGAGAAATGTGTGGGAATTAGCTTCGTTTGTATGTGTAGTAGCGGGAGTGGATTCACTTGAAATGTTAAGTCAATGAGGAGGAAAGCACTTGTCTTTTGAATTCTATAAAATATTTTATTCTAGCAAATAAAATTAAAAATAATTTCTACTTTTCTACTCATCAATTTCTCATGTGAACTAAACTAAAATAGAGCCAACCACATAATTAAAATTGTCGCTTTATGGCTAATTAAGTTTATCAGACCTGAGCTTAGTACAAAAACCTACATAAGCCATAAAACTTTATTGATAAATAACTTGGGTCAGTTTACGGGCCCGTTAAAAGGGTTGGGCTGCTCTCTGAGGTTTTTCTGAGATACCAAAAGCAAAGGCCGGTCAAGCGGCAAAAGGCAAACAAAACTTGGCCAAAATGGAAAAATACATATACAGCAGAGAACAGGAATGAAGGAAGCTACAAACAGGCAGAACAGCACACTCATATCCCTAGTTGACCGTAAAAAGTTTAAATGCGCTGAAGTGGCAACTGAATACTGAAGCAAAAAAGAAATAAAGAAAAATATAAAATGCAGCAAGGGGCATAAACAAACAATACAAAAACTGAAACAACAAATTGTAAAAAAAAAGTTGTAAACTTTTGTAATTGGGCAGTGTGAGGAAACTGAGAACACATGACGTGTAGAGGAATGTGGTGAAGAACGAGGAAAGGATGTGAACTAGAATGAAAAACTGTTGCAGTTTGTTTGCTGAAACTAGCAAAACTGGTAGCATATTTTGCTAAAGGGACAGAGAAGGCCGAATGCACAAAAAAGAGACGGACAAGTCCTGGCAAAATCCTTAAGTACTTGCAACAAAGTGTGTGCAGCTTGTTGCTGTTTTAAATGTATATTTTGGCTTCAACTCACATGAATCCTTGTGGTTTTCTCTCTCTGCATTTCATTTGCTCTCCCTGTCTGTCCATTAATGCTATTCCTCCCTCTCTTGCTCTGCCTCTTTAGGGTAACCATATCATTATTCATCTCTGGCTGAGCACAATTAATGAGCTGAGCTTGGTCCAGTGGTATTTCCTTCTGTGGTCTATTTGATGTCGTTTAGCAAATGAACTTGTTACGGATAGTCCGGTTAGCTTACTTTACAAATTTAAAGTGGGACAAATGGGACATAAATACTTGTGGATTTCGGATAACTTGTATGGAATTGTAAGGAAGTTATAAGTTATGTTTATTAAGATAGAAATCTTTCTATTTCCTGTAAAAGGAAAACAAACGGCACCTAAATCTATAAATTTCAGTTAAATTTGCTCAAGCCGTTCCATATTCTATTGTAAAATGCTTAAATTGGAACAAATATTTTCATTTGTGTCGCTGTAATCAATAGTAGCATGAAAATCGATAGATGACAACAAAATTGGGTCAGAAATAAGACGCAACCTCCGTACAGCTTAAGACTCTTTAAATTAAAATACTTTGAGATCCATGCAATCTGTTCGACTAATTCTCGAATATGCAATTCAATCAAAAAGCTTTGAACGTGCTCTTAAGACCAACACAATTCAAACTCTGAGTGCCTGCAGCAGAAAATGTCAGGCAATTTCTATGCAATTTCCATGGAAATCTGAATAACAACAACTGAGTGTGGAGAGTGAAGAGCACGTAGCTGAAGTGCCAAAAAGGATCTGCCGGGGTCCAAATGGAATGTTGACTGTGTGCAATGACTGCTATTCAGTGGGTTAGATGGCTGCTCTTTGTTGTCGCTGGCACGCACAATTAGGCGCCAGAAAAACACATCAAACAAAGCGATGAACTCTACTGGAAAGCGGAAAATTGCAATACACTGGCTAACCAGTGCGTATACGTAATTTGGTGTTGCAATTCCCGCATGTTCTTTGGTGCATGGCAGTGAGTAGTAGGACAGAAAATAGTACTGGTTATAGAGAGCAGATGTATGGGGGAGGCAACTCTACATTGAAAGACCGTCAGAACCTGAAGCCTGTGTGTGTCAGAATAATCCGAAACGTGGCCCTTCCAAAGCCTAAATTGCAGTTAAACTTAAATTTCCACTCGCGTGATGAAATCCGCTCACAATTGATGAAGTGCATCACACACGAGAGGTTTCATTCTTGTTACATATATGAACTTTTCGAGTATATGAATACACTCATACAGAGGGAGATTCCACAATGTGGAGTACCGCGAAATTAGATTCACTTGCAACGAGCATAACGAAACACGCCACTTCGCACGCCATCTATTTTTTATGACAAAGGATGGAAAAAGGAAGATGAAGGGGAGAGAGAAAAGAGAGAGTCGACTTGGGCGTTTGCCTAATGCGCGAGCAGCAGCTGCTTATCGGGACACATCATGCACACGTCATATCCTTCCTTCCATCTCCAACCTCTCGTGTACTTCTTTCTTTTCCAAAACATCCTTCCTCTGCCAGAATAAAAGGGTCTTTCATTTGTTTGGCACGTTTACCCTTTGTTTGCTCTACAGCTTTGCTTGTTGACATTGCAACAGATACAACACCAACGACTAAACTGAAAAACAACATCTTCTCTATGTTTATTTCTTTTCTCTTCTTTTCGGGTGGAAAGCTTACATTTCTTCGTGAGAAAAATGGCAAAAGTTTTGACACCATTCAAATTTACAAACAAAATATATGACAGTCTGTGAAATGAAAATAGTAAAATATGTAATTGTTATGAAATGGTATTCAACACATTTTTTCAGAAGTATGGAAATACGAGTCCCAGCGTTACATTACGTTTTGCAATGGTTGGCTCAAGTACAAGCTTTGAAGTTATTTCATTGAAGTGAAGATTATTTTAGGGTTTTCTGTTTCAATAATTGTATACAAGTGTTGCAGACTCCCTCACAAATTGACCCATTTTGTCTACAAGCATTTGATGAATTGAACTGCCATCCTGCATGTAAATTTCAAGTTTCCCTATTCTCTCGAGTGTTGTTTGCTTTCACTTCCAACTGTTTCTTCAATAGAAAGTTAACGAACTTCGAATCCTAGTGCCCATTTTCAATCCTGCCTGTTGCATGACAAAAATGGTAGGAAAATGGTAGGTAAAAGGCCTTGAGGCTTAAAGCAAATCAGCACAGATAATCTTTCATTCTATTTGTCCTTCAATTTGATCTTTTGCTAACTTTTTAAGCCACAATTGAAATTATAGGCAATTCTTTGGGAGTTTCGATCAGATGAATATAAATTACTCATTAGCAAACATAATGGCATAAAAAGAACAAGAAATCTAGCGTCGTTTACAAAAGTTAGTAGGTCAAGAAAAACAAGTTAAGCAACAAGAAACCCAAGTCCACATCGATTAACTTAAGCAACACGTAGTAAATTTTTATTGAATTGGACGCGAGGGAACAAAGTCTGTGGAATAAAAGAGAAGAAAAGTCAAACAAAAACAACAACAACAAATAAAGAAACTATTAACAAAGCAAACAAAACAAAACAAAGTCAAACAAAAGTCTACAGAAACTGTGGCATGCCAACAAGCGAAAAACACACCCACACCCACACACATATACCATAAAACATGCTCACACCCTCAAACACATAGAGACACTTGACTGTGTGTAGAGACAATGTCAGAAGGCAAAAGGAAATGTAAACAAAAAAATGCTGAAAAACAATGAAAAATTAAATCAGCAAACAACATAGGAGGGTATTCGACTAACATACACCCTGCGTACAATTTAAACCCTGTTTAATAAAAACCCATCAAAAAACGTTTAGAATTCTTTTAATAAAAAGTTATGTAACTTTATGAAATCCCCAAATTCCAAGAAACCAAAATGAAAGATTCAGAAATTCATCCACGTACAAGAAACTGCAAATCTGCAACAATTCAGATTTGTTGTTATTTTTGCTCCAACTGTGGCAGCCTCATTCAAATGCCATATTTCTTTTTCAGCCCGTGACTCAGTCTCAGCTCGAAGCATGTCAATTGCATCATTAATAATGGCATTTGCCAGTGGGCAAATGTTGTAGCCACATGATGGGAGAGAAAGAGGGAGGAATGTAGGAAATGGAGCAGAACTGCCCGCCTATACATTAGGATACGTGCCCAAGTCTCTGTCTTGGCAGTTGACTAATGGCTCACACATACACCAAGAGGTTTACAGACAATGAACTCGAACTGAGCCAATGGAAAGGGAAACGAGCTAAGTATGCTGAATAGACCTCGGACAAAGCAGTTCGAACTTCAGTTCGAATGCAGTAACCTAGCTTGTTTCATCTCTTCCCACGAAGTACTGAAATAAGAACGTGATCTGAATTGTAAATCGTTTCATCTTTCTATCGATTCACTCTTCGTATCCTGTTTCTCTGCCTAACTTTAATTTTAACTTTTCATGTATCTCCTGATATCTTCGCGTATACGCAATTTTTCAATTAACAGGTATTTTATTGATTATTGAGATATTTTGTACCTCCATAAATACTTAATACATATTTTACACAATTCCTCAAATAAGCAACTCTACAGTGCTTGTTAAAAGTATTCCCCCATCGCCTTCTGTTAGCTCGTTCCACGTCAGTTTTCAGGTAACCAACAACAACTCAAAACAACCACAACAAAAAGATTTATGTTCCGACACTCCAGCGTACTATATCCTCTCGTTAATAACAGAAAAAATTACGCATTATGTTGCCAGAAACACATGTGCCCCGCCCCCCTTTCCTAGCACCTACTTATTCTTCCTCTTCCCCTTCCCTTGTCTGTTCGGAACAGGCAAAGGCCATAAATATGTTGATGTTTGTTACGGTTAAGAGCCTTCCATAACTGTAGGAGTGTGTGGGAGTGTGCGAGTGTGTGCTACACATCCTAATTACATTTTAATGCCACGGCATTTGGCACTTTTTATGCAGGACCTTAAATATGAGTTTCGCCTCCTTATCACTTAACGCCACTTCAACGCCGTTATCGACTTATTGAAACTTTAAGTTAACGCTCTTAACAGAACATTCATAAAGACACGATGTGAAATACTTAAGTAAAATCAGTAATAATTTCCAACCTGTTTCTTTCACTGTGATTTCGTAACTGGATAGTAAATGAGCAGTTGCCAATGCTGACTCTTTGTAACTTCGAATGATTAATTGAAGAAACCGTCATTTAATAGTCAAAAGAAATAACTAACGACTTTTAACTTTATAATTACTTAACTAATTGATGTTAACAGAAGCTTAAAAATGTGAAATTCATATAAAATGTCATCCGATCCATTGGTGAACGACTCAATCAACAAGACTGTTCTTTATTTATTATCAAGTATTTCCAAGTACTCACTGAGTATTGATTTAAATCTGTTGAGCGCACGACTTATTCACAATTTGCGCCTTTAAATGCCAGAGGCAACATCAGATACAGTTTCGATGATAACAACAACATCTACAACAACAACAACAACAATGATCAAAGCAGCAGGCTGTAAAATTAGAAAACTTCTCAGTGGCATACAAATGAAGCGTTTAAATTGTCGCCCTTCCTCTGAGGCAAAAGCAGTCAACAATTGTCCTCTTAGCAGCCAATAAGCCCCACCCGAAATCTTTGTGAAAAAGTGTGCAATTCTATGACAGTCTGCTCAGAGTTTTATTGTGGCCCGAGATTACCAGAACAGCTGGTGAGGAGCACACAATGGGTACGTAATTGTAGCGGAAATAGTTGGACTGGAACCAAGAAATGCGATGGCTTTTGGCGCCTTTCCAAATGGTTCCCTCAGCTGCTGCTGTATGCAAACCCGTAATACGTAATAGTTGTAGGAGTATTAGGAGTTCCTATTGTTGGCCCACTTTCAGCAACAGTCCCCATTAACGTCGAACCATTTTAATATTTAAAATATCATTCAGAAAGCGAATATAGAACAGCCAAGAATTTTACGACAGGCTGAATAATTCAGAAGGCGACAATAATAATAGTTAGGATATGCCTTATGCCAGGTCTAGACTCCGTAGTATCAGCTAACAGTCCACAGACCCGTTGGCTTAAGTGCTTTGTGTTTGGCATATGAGAATCCTTGGAAAATTCACACACACATTGTGACAAGTGGAGTCGTCTTGATATCCAGCTCGGAGAGACTTGGGCTGAGCCTACGGAGGATTTTGTTGAGGCGGAACCTCAAAGTCTTCCTGGCTAGAAGGGATCACTGCAAGGCGGCATTAAATATGCAAATTAAAGTGCAGCCAGGTGAGCAGTTGGCAACGGAACGAGAAAGAAGTGAGACTCAGGTGAGCAGCCCTCGAATGTTAATGCTCCGCCTTAAGTTTAAGGCGTTCTGAAGTATGCAAACGCTTTTATCAAAACAGAACTTTAATTCTTAAAATTGCGCATTCGCCACGTGTGTCCAAATACGCGTTGGAGTGTATGTATGTGTGCGTACGTGTTTGTAGTGAAAAGCCATAAATTTTTGTGACTGAGTCACGTTGAAATTCAAATTTACTTCGTTGGCACAGAAATCATTCGTACGACTGTTTCCCGGCTGCCCAGGCAAAGGATGGATATTCTCGTAGTCACATGAGAGACCACAAACAGTCCCCGTCCAGCTGTTGTTGTCAGTAGTTGTTTTGAATTTGTTCTGATGAAATGCAAATTTATAAGCACAAAACTTGAATTGAGCTGCAGACGAAACAGAAAAGAGCAAAACGGAAACGCAAACCGAAGCCGAAGCCGAAGCAGAAACACAGGGAAACATAATAATAAATATGACAAAGCCTTCGAGCAAAACAGTAAATGATATGCATGACTTTCAAGAGATATCGAGTTCGGCTATAGAATAAAATATAAATTTAATATTTGAATATGATCTGTGAAATTTATATTACTTAACATTATATTTAAAATCCTAGCTTAAATCATTATTGCCCCAACATTTCTTTTGTGTGAACTATTAATCTGCTCAACTTTGTGGCTTTCAATCTTCATAAATTACATCCAAAATCTCACATTGTTAAATATCGTTGCAAATGACACAAAACATAAAGTAAGTTTATAAATTTACATAGCAGCAACCAGATTAAGTTGGGCATTTGAACCCAAGGGACACGACACAAGGCTTTTAGTGTGCCTGTTAACAATCTCCCAGGGGAATAAAAACTGATGACAATGGGTCTGGCATGCCATATTATAATACCAAATGCAACACCCTCTTCTCGGCGTCAAGATTCTCATTTTTATTAGCTTTATACTTATATATACTAGGATGCAGAGGATAATGATGTTGAGTTATTAAATTTGTTTAACTTTGAGGCAGAGCTGAGCTTATTAATTGTGATTAATCCCTAGATTTATGCCACAAAGCTGGCAATGGAGCAGTCTAGACTGAATGGCAATGGAAGCCAACAGTTATTGTATTTACCAATCACATTAGCCAACCTGTTGTGCAGTTCTGCTTATTATGTGGAAAATCCGTTTATCAATTGCAATTGATTGAAGTGGGAAAACCTCTTGTTAGGATACAATATCAACTTTCTAAGGTAAAGAATAAACTGAATAAAAGACTTTTCTACAATGAACATAATGTGAATGTGGAAAGTATAAGCAAAAAGGTTTTCATTTTCAATCTGACTTTGAGCAACGATGTCAATTTCTCACCTCCTGTCACTTCTTTGTCTCCTCTTCTATCTTTTCCTTTCCCTCTAACTCTCTCTTAGTCATATCGTTTCAAAGACCACATAAATTCAATACCTGCTGAGTCGCTTCTTAGCACAATTTGAGAAAAAACAGCATCTCGTGATGGTTTCAGCATGAAAATCCTTTTCGCTACCTCAATTCGTTCCTCTCCCTCTGTCTCTTCCAGTTGCGTTCCTGTCAGTTGCTTTTCCAGTTGGACATTTCTAGAGATTCCCATCACTTTCTTCTCACGTTTCTCATTTTTCGTCAGGTACAGAGAATGAATTGTATTTTTCATTTCAAATACACATAAATTTCCAATTCTGGATGCTTCTTTTCTCTGCTTATGTGGTGGCTTTCAAGGGCTGCTGCAGGGTGGTTCAGGTGGTTGCTGTTAAATGAGTAGTGAGGTAATCGAAATCACATGTTGGACACTGTTTTTCATTGAATTCGGGAAGTGGCTACCAAATTGTTTTGCAGTTTAAATCGCCTGCAATCAATTCCTAAATTGCCGACTGTTAAAATGATAAACGCTCCGTTGGGTTCATAGAATTTTATTCAGTCTGCAACACCTGAAAGGATGCTGGAGGTCAGGGATTGGGAGAAGGAAACCTATGCAATCAATTTGTGGTTTTCCGAGCACTTAAGGATCGCATTTGTGTTTAATGGCATTTAACTACTTTGAGCAATTAAAACTGGAACTCAAGCAGATGGTTTCTTAATTAAATTTGGAAGTCTCATGCAATCCGAGGTTTAGTAAATTGTTGGGTTGCCCTTTTTGCAGACTTTAGAATTGAGTACAGTAACTATGAGAAATAAATGGAGTAAAATTTTACCTGTACGACATCTTAGAGAATAATTTTTAGACTAGGCATTTTCTGACAGTCAGCGATGATTTCATTTTGGAAACACCTCATGTGATTACAGGCAAAAATAAACTCAAACGTATACAGAAATTTTCTTTGTTTACGTAAGAATTTTTGAGAAAGGTAGAACGCGATAATTTGTTGTCTTAAGAATGCAATTGAGTACTCTCGGTGCTCACTTAGGGAGATTATTTACTTAATTTACTTTGATAAAGGTCAACAAATTTTCAGTGTTAGTTTTCAGATGTGAATTTCTGTTTGACTCATCAAATTGATTATACGCACTGTCAGTCACATATTCAAAACAATTTCCTCACATTTCCCTAAGTATTTTCTTTTATTCCAGTTCCTTTTGTTTGCTTGACAATTTGCATTGCCAGCAGAAACAAAAGTCAAAATGT
Organism: Drosophila nigrodunni; assembly: GCA_020829145.1. Classification (NCBI taxonomy): domain Eukaryota; kingdom Metazoa; phylum Arthropoda; class Insecta; order Diptera; family Drosophilidae; genus Drosophila; species Drosophila nigrodunni. The sequence goes on from JACVCZ010000001.1 coordinate 13,316,461, forward strand.
CACTTTGCAAATGTTTACAATCAAATTCTGCGGGCTATTTACACAGAACTTAACTTGTTTCAGTATTTGACCTACAATGACAGAGACAACCAATGGTTAATTGATGTGTGCATTTCTGAAGTTGTAACTTAGTCAACTTTGATTCATACCGAGCAAAAACATTTAAAATTCCCATTTTTAAATATAGCATTGTTAGGGAAGTGCCTAGAATGTCACAGAATGTCCCACATAGAATGTCGTTTACTAACAGAATGACAAACTGACACTTGACAGAAGCACAAGAAACAAACGTTTCATTCTTCCATTCTTCCCTGCAGCTTCATCTGGAGGCTGACACTGAGCAATGTGCGCAAGTGTCTGCCCAAGTCGACTCCTCTTCCCTTTCTTGGGGTATGCGATATGAATGTGTCTCATGTGCTGCCTTCCTTTTTTTCTTATTCTTATACTTACGTGGGGCAAACGACAACATCATCATTATGCAACAAATCTAGGCACTTGGTATGCACAACTGGCATCTGAAACAGATGGAGAACAAGAAAAGTTACAGCAGCTATGCTCGAGGCATCTCCATTTGGTAATTTTTCTCCATTTTGCGGAAGTGATTGAACCACAAAATGGCTAAACGACAGACAACTATCAGCCAAAATCACATTTAGCCAGGTTTCTTGTTAATGATGATGACAGCAAAAGGTGTTGGCTGTTTATGTTTGCGTTGGTGTTGTACTGTTGTACTACTTGACATTTTCAGCGCTCGTCTACAGCCATATCAACGCTGACATATGTCACTCTGAGTGTCGCTCCCACTCAGGAACACTTGGATGCCACATGTGAAGACGGGCAACCACAGGAGGCGACACGTGTTTGTCAGCGTGTCAAGCGGTCGAGTGCACAGCAGGAGTGAAAAATATATAATACAAGATAATGTGGAATGAAGAAAATCCCTGATATGGATTGAAATATGTTAACAAATTGTCACAAATAGTTCGTGTTTGTGTTCGTGCTTTGTTGCTTTAATTTGTGTCGAAAGCCTGACAAAAAATTACATAATTCATACAACGATATAAAAGGCTAGAAATGCATTAAATAATATTTCAAATCTATACATAATTTATCTCTTAAATATTTTTTGCGTCTTACTGGTAACAGATGCAAATCAAATCCTCTTGTGCTGATGCCAGCAATTTAAAACTAAAGTTTTTTGCATATGTTGCAGAGACACAAAACACAATTCAATTGCTTGCTTGACAATAAATTATGCTCACTGTGCTATAAAACAGCTCTCAGAATACAAATCGAATCAAATGCAAACGAAAATCGAATAATATGCAAAACCAATATGAATGTTTTTGCCATAAACTTACAGTTTGTTTAGGAAATTAAAAAATAGTAAAAGCAGAAAATTCCAAATTTGGCATTTAGTTCTTAAAAGTAAAAGGCTGCACCTTGAATGTGTTTGTGTTGTGCACTGTCAAATTGATAACAAATATTATACTGTATTCTTGAGGTAACTTAATCTCTTCCAATATGCCTTATTTGAAGTATTTTGTAACATACTAGTTACAGAAAGAGGTGGAAGTAGAAAACAGCAACACTTTGAAGTTTAACCCGATTAACCCAAATGATGTTTGCATTTGTAGTAATTCGATGTAATTACGTAGGAATAGAAACCTTGCGAATATAACTGTATGGTTTATGTAAAAGTCAAAACAAGTGATTTTATGATTAGAAAATAAATAACAAATTGCTAAAACCTTATCAGTAAACAAGGTGCAACCAATTTGATAACCTTTTATTTATAAACATTTAATTGTATATTATAATAATTTTCACCTTTTCAACTGGCGGCTATTAAACTTACTTTATTTTCTTTTCGATTTCAGTGTCGTCCATATAAAAGTACTGTGTACCATCTTAGTGTTAAATTTGTTTTGATTTAACTGCGCAAACTCCGCAAACGTCAAACGCCAAGTTCTGGCAGCGCTGCTTCAGTCGCTGTCGCTGCCTCTGCCACAGTCGCTGCTGCAGTCGTTGAATTTTCCCGTTAGCCGCTTTGTACAAGTCTTTAGTTACTTTGCGGCATTTGTACACAACGCAACGCTACGCATGCAAACGAAGTGTGAACGAACTTTTCGACGTAACGATAGACGCGATTACCGTAAGGATTCACCAACACTTACAGCAACAACAACAGTGACAACAACAACAATGACAGAGGCAAAAACAAATCGAAGCCATCCAGCATTATTATAAATGTTTGCCATGTGTCAAACACGCGTAAAAATAGCAAAAATCGAAGTGAACTAATAAATAAAGAATCAACGAACTGTGTGTAACTGTGTAAGGGTGTGCGCGTGTGTTTGGGTGTGTGTGTTTGTTTGTGTACACAACAAGAATAACAATCGCTTTTTGTTGCTATTGTGTGAAGAAGTACAACAAAGCGAAGAGCTCTGTGCTGATCAGTGCTATAGTGTAAACATTATCCAGAAAAATGCTTTTGTTACGCGTTGTACTCTAAATTCATACCAAATTAATGAATTATACATTTTTTAAGACTATGAAATTTAAAAAAAAAAAACTAGGAACGTTCATGTTACTGAGAAAAAATTACACTAATTGTTTTAAATTGTAAAGCTTCTTAATTCAATAAAATTATAACCTTGCCTATAAATAAAATTAAACAAAAATAAATTTATTCGAGAAGCTCAAATTACAATTTTAGCGCTATATAGCTAGATTCACTTATAATAAGATCATATATAAAAAAAAGTACATTACGATATTAATTGTAAGCTTAGCTGTCTGTTACACATTAAAGTCACTGAGAGCATTTTGTTATTTTAATGAAATTAACTATTTGCATTTAGTAAAAAACACACCCGCATACAAAAAAATATAATAATTTTGCGTGGATTGTTCGAGTGTCGTTCGGTTTGTGCTTTTCCGTTAAAAAGTTTGTTATTTTATTTTTTTTGCTATGTCTCCGCTAGCATTTGACATCCAGAATTTATAATTGGTGTCCAACGACAGGCAACGGTCACGTCGAGTGGCACATTGAAAAGAATTTAAAGCACAATTATGCGCATACGGATTTTAACCTACTTTACTTCATGGCGTATGGGTAATTTTGTGTAATTAAATGCTAAAATAGCTTCGTACTCAAAAGTAACGCATTGTCAGAGTCGGTGCTTTACGTCCAAAAATTATTTGTGATCCAAAACGTAAAAATATTCAAAAATTCATTATTTACTCCATTTCAGCATGTTGATTATAGAGTCATGGCTGTTCAACAGAGCATGTGTACTGCATAACGTTTAGTAGGAAAATAAATAAACAAAGAACAGCGCGAATTTAAAAAAACAAACAACATCAACTCGTAAAAAAAAAGCGGAATTAAGATTAAATCACCAGCATCAATTATATGATTCAATCTCTACTTTAAACGACTAACAAGTGAGTATTTTGATCTAGTGTGCTTTATAATTTATTTGCAGTTATTATGCTTTTATTTATGGCATTATTACTCTCTAAGAAATTGATAAATAATTCCAATTAATTTACTATCTGCACAGCTGAAACAGGCAGAAAACAATAGAATAATTCGTTTTGAGAGAAAATAAATAAATAAATAATAAATATAATCTGTAGCAATATTTACCAATGCAGCACTTTTTCTAATGGTCCAATATGTTCTCCTTAATCCAGTATTAAATTGTGTATCTTGATTATAACCCACGTGCTTAGGCACAAAATATAGCATTTAAAATTGATCCTCTTTTATATAAAGCAATTGCTGTGAAGCGTAAGTGATTTCACTTGATAAGCTCACACAAGCTCTAGCTTGAGTCCTGGAAATCAATCAACATTTGCAGCTGTCGCAATTTGTATTGAAAGCAATTCATTTGCTAGCTATTGCCGTATGAATCAATATGCAAATCTCACTATGTACACAAGTCCCAATTTGTCCGCTCTACCTCCCAACTCTCACCCGCTGCTTCTTTATCTATTTGTATGTCAGTTGGACTGCCATTCTGCCAATGTATTCGCCTGTCATTTAACCTTAAAACCATGCCACCCACATGCGGCACGTTGCCTTCTGCCTTCAGTTGGCATTTCGGTATATTTAATTATCTGCCAATTCATCAGCGTGTTGTTGTGTGTATTTATGTGTATTGTTTGCCTTGGCTAGAATGAAATGTCGAAACAATGCAACAAAAAGGAAAAACTCACAGCAGCTGTAGTAATAATAATAAAAGCGTAATAAACAATAAAAAGAAGAAAGCAACAAACGGGCATGGAATGTTGCTTGAAAATTACCATATGAAGCTACCACGTACTGGGAGTGACAACGAAAAAGGGAACACGAACAAATTCCCGAAAGGAGGCTTTCAAATTGGGTCGGATAGGTGGACTGACGTAAATATAAATTGTGGCAAGGAAATACTGGGCTTAGTTTTAACACAACTCGCATTACATTAAACCTACGCCCGTGCATTACGCATACGTCGTGTGTACACCAGCAAACTATAAACTGTTGCATGTATGTATGTCATTCCACTGCTATCATAACAATTATTATGGCATTTCTGTGGCACTTAAATCGCGCTTTTGTCCATTTGCGGTCACTCGGAATTGATTTGAAATGTTCGTTCTCTTGACTATGTACAATATTAATACACACACATTTAAATGTTATAAAATGGAAGACGCGTCAAGAACTGACAGCACAACAGTTGTGTTGTATTCCTGGAAAAACTGTATTATACAAAGCATCAGTTATGAATTTGTATTTATTTTTTATTTGCTTGTATTTGTCGATTTAGGAAACTATTCACCACATTGGACATGCAATAGTCGAAATATTTATGATCTTATTTATTTATTTACTGCGGATATAATATTATAAATTGCCAAAAATATATACATATACAAATTTCTATAACAATTGAATTTTATGTTGAACTTTGTCGGAAATTGATTCTCTTTCTGGTCGCAGTTTTTAACAAACCAGATTAAAATTTCAAAGCATTTTGGAAATTTATAGTGGCTGTGACGGTTAGCTTTGGCATAATACTTGATGAACTGAAGAGACTCAAGGACGTGAAATGACTGTCTTAAGTGAGTTGTACCCAACCACGGAAAATGAAAAAAATATTCACAACAGTGTCATCATCATTAACAAGAAACCTGGATAAATGTGATTTTGGCTGATAGTTAGGTGTTGTTTAGGCATTTTGTGGTTCAATCACTTCCGCAAAAAAGAAGCCCATCTGATGTTCTTTTTTCCTCCTTCTGCTAGTGATACAAGCCCTGCATAACAAGTGTCTAGAGTTGTTGTATAATAATGATGTTGTCGCTGCGACACCAATGTATGAGAGAAGGAATGAGTTGGCGGCACATGAGATACATTTCTATTGCATACTCCAAGAAAGGGAAGAGGAGTCGACTTGGGCAGATACTTGCGCACATTGCTCAGTGTCAGCCTCCAGATGAAGTTGGGAAGAATGGAAGAATGAAACGTTTGTTTCTTGTGCTTCTGTCAAGTGTCAGTTTGTCATTCTGTTAGTAAACGACATTCTATGTGGGATATTCTGTGACATTCTAGGCACTTCCCTAACAATGCTATATTTAAAAATGTGAATGTTTTCGCCCCGTATGAATCAAACTTGAATTGAGTTAGAGCCTCAGAAATGCACACATCAATTAACCATTAGTTGTCCCTGTCACATCTGTAAGCCAAATAAAGAAATATGTTAAGTTCTGTGTAAATAGCCCGCAGAATTTGATTGTAAACATTTGCAAAGATGACATTTTGACTCTCATTTTGTTCTGCTGGCAATGCAAATTGTCAAGCAAACAAAGCGAACAGGAAAAAAAGATAACACTTAGGGAAATGAAAGGAAATTGTTTTGAACATGTAGTCGATAGTGCGTATAATCGATTTGATGAGTCAAACAGAAATTCACATCAGAAAACTAACACTGAAAATTTGTTGACCTGTATCAAAGTAAATTAAGCAAATAATCTTCCTAAGTGAGCACCGAGAGTACTCAATTGCATTCTTAAGACAACAAATTATCGCGTTCTACCTTTCTCAAAAATTCTTATGTAAACAAAGAAAATTTCTGTATACGTTTGAGTTTATTTTTGCCTGTAATCGCATGAGGTGTTTCCAAAATGAAATCATCGCTGACTGTCAGAAAATGCCTAGTCTAAAAATTATTCTCTAAGATATCGTACAGGTAAAATTTTACTCCAGTTATTTCTCATAGTTACTGTACTCAATTCTAAAGTCTGCAAAAAGAACAACCCAACAATTTACTAAACCTCGGGTTGCAAGAGACTACCAAATTTAATTAAGAAACCATCTGCTTAAATTCCACTTTTAATTGCTCAAAGTATTTAAATGCCATTAAACACAAATGCGATCCTTAAGTGCTCGGAAAACCACAAATTGATTGCATAGGTTTCCTTCTCCCAATCCCTGACCTCCATCATCCTTTCAGGTGTTGCTGACTGAATAAAATTCTATGAACCCAACGGAGCGTTTATCATTTTAACAGTCGGCAATTTAGGAATTGATTGCAGGCGATTTAAACTGCAAAACAATTTGGTAGCCACTTCCCGAATTCAATGAAAAACAGTGTCCAACATGTGATTTCGATTACCTCACTACTCATTTAACAGCAACCACCTGAACCACCCTGCAGCAGCCCTTGAAAGCCACCACATAAGCAGAGAAAAGAAGCATCCAGAATTGGAAATTTATGTGTATTTGAAATGAAAAATACAATTCATTCTCTGTACCTGACGAAAAATGAGAAACGTGAGAAGAAAGTGATGGGAATCTCTAGAAATGTCCAACTGGAAAAGCAACTGACAGGAACGCAACTGGAAGAGACAGAGGGAGAGGAACGAATTGAGGTAGCGAAAAGGATTTTCATGCTGAAACCATCACGAGATGCTGCTTTTTTCTCAAATTGTGCTAAGAAGCGACTCAGCAGGTATTGAATTTATGTGGTCTTTGAAACGATATGACTAAGAGAGAGTTAGAGGGAAAGGAAAAGATAGAAGAGGAGACAAAGAAGTGACAGGAGGTGAGAAATTGACATCGTTGCTCAAAGTCAGATTGAAAATGAAAACCTTTTGCTTATACTTTCCACATTCACATTATGTTCATTGTAGAAAAGTCTTTTATTCAGTTTATTCTTTACCTTAGAAAGTTGATATTGTATCCTAACAAGAGGTTTTTCCCACTTCAATCAATTGCAATTGATAAACGGATTTTCCACATAATAAGCAGAACTGCACAACAGGTTGGCTAATGTGATTGGTAAATACAATAACTGTTGGCTTCCATTGCCATTCAGTCTAGACTGCTCCATTGCCAGCTTTGTGGCATAAATCTAGGGATTAATCACAATTAATAAGCTCAGCTCTGCCTCAAAGTTAAACAAATTTAATAACTCAACATCATTATCCTCTGCATCCTAGTATATATAAGTATAAAGCTAATAAAAATGAGAATCTTGACGCCGAGAAGAGGGTGTTGCATTTGGTATTATAATATGGCATGCCAGACCCATTGTCATCAGTTTTTATTCCCCTGGGAGATTGTTAACAGGCACACTAAAAGCCTTGTGTCGTGTCCCTTGGGTTCAAATGCCCAACTTAATCTGGTTGCTGCTATGTAAATTTATAAACTTACTTTATGTTTTGTGTCATTTGCAACGATATTTAACAATGTGAGATTTTGGATGTAATTTATGAAGATTGAAAGCCACAAAGTTGAGCAGATTAATAGTTCACACAAAAGAAATGTTGGGGCAATAATGATTTAAGCTAGGATTTTAAATATAATGTTAAGTAATATAAATTTCACAGATCATATTCAAATATTAAATTTATATTTTATTCTATAGCCGAACTCGATATCTCTTGAAAGTCATGCATATCATTTACTGTTTTGCTCGAAGGCTTTGTCATATTTATTATTATGTTTCCCTGTGTTTCTGCTTCGGCTTCGGTTTGCGTTTCCGTTTTGCTCTTTTCTGTTTCGTCTGCAGCTCAATTCAAGTTTTGTGCTTATAAATTTGCATTTCATCAGAACAAATTCAAAACAACGACTGACAACAACAGCTGGACGGGGACTGTTTGTGGTCTCTCATGTGACTACGAGAATATCCATCCTTTGCCTGGGCAGCCGGGAAACAGTCGTACGAATGATTTCTGTGCCAACGAAGTAAATTTGAATTTCAACGTGACTCAGTCACAAAAATTTATGGCTTTTCACTACAAACACGTACGCACACATACATACACTCCAACTCGTCCTTGGACACACGTGGCGAATGCGCAATTTTATGAATTAAAGTTCTGTTTTGATAAAAGCGTTTGCATACTTCAGAACGCCTTAAACTTAAGGCGGAGCATTAACATTCGAGGGCTGCTCACCTGAGTCTCACTTCTTTCTCGTTCTGTTGCCAACTGCTCACCTGGCTGCACTTTAATTTGCATATTTAATGCCGCCTTGCAGTGATCCCTTCTAGCCAGGAAGACTTTGAGGTTCCGCCTCAACAAAATCCTCCGTAGGCTCAGCCCAAGTCTATCCGAGCTGGATATCAAGACGACTCCACTTGTCACAATGTGTGTGTGAATTTTCCAAGGATTTTCATATGCCAAACACAAAGCACTTAAGCCAACGGGTCTGTGGACTGTTAGCTGATACTACGGAGTCTAGACCTGGCATAAGGCATATCCTAACTATTATTATTGTCGCCTTCTGAATTATTCAGCCTGTCGTAAAATTCTTGGCTGTTCTATATTCGCTTTCTGAATGATATTTTAAATATTAAAATGGTTCGACGTTAATGGGGACTGTTGCTGAAAGTGGGCCAACAATAGGAACTCCTAATATTCCTACAACTCCTACAACTATTACGTATTACGGGTTTGCATACAGCAGCAGCTGAGGGAACCATTTGGAAAGGCGCCAAAAGCCATCGCATTTCTTGGTTCCAGTCCAACTATTTCCGCTACAATTACGTATCCATTGTGTGCTCCTCACCAGCTGTTCTGGTAATCTCGGGCCACAATAAAACTCTGAGCAGACTGTCATAGAATTGCACACTTTTTCACAAAGATTTCGGGTGCGGCTTATTGGCTGCTAAGAGGACAATTGTTGACTGCTTTTGCCTCAGAGGAAGGGCGACAATTTAAACGCTTCATTTGTATGCCAGTGAGAAGTTTTCTAATTTTACAGCCTGCTGCTTTGATCATTGTTGCTGCTGTTGTAGATGTTGTTGTATTCACGAAACTGTATCTGATGTTGCCTCTGGCATTAAAAGGCGCAAATTGTGAATAAGTCGTGCGCTCAACAGATTTAAATCAATACTCAGTGAGTACTTGGAAATACTTGATAATAAATAAAGAACAGTCTTGTTGATTGAGTCGTTCACCAATGGATCGGATGACATTTTATTCGAATTTCACATTTTTTAAGCTTCTGCTAACGTCAATTAGTTAAGTAATTATAAATTTGAAAGTCGTCATTTATTTCTTTTGACTATTAAATGACGGTTTCTTCAATTAATCCGTCGAAGTTACAAAGAGTCAGGATTGGCAACTACTCATTAATTATCTAGTTATAAAATCACAGTGAAAGAAACAGTTTGAAATTTATTACTGATTTTACTTTCCTTCAGGTCGTGTCTTTATGAATGTTCTGTTAAGAGCGTTAACTTAAAGTTTCAATAAGTCGATAACGGCGTTGAAATGGCGTTAAGTGATAAGGAGGCGAAACTCATATTTAAGGTCCTGCATAAAAAGTGCCAAATGCCGTGGCATTAAAATGTAATTAGGATGTGTAGCACACACTGGCACACTCCCACACACTCCTACAGTTATGGAAGGCTCTTAACCGTAACAAACATCAACATATTTATGGCCTTTGCCTGTTCCGAACAGACAAGGGAAGGGGAAGAGGAAGAATAAGTAGGTGCTAGGAAAGGGGGCGGGCACATGTGTTTCTGGCAACATAATGCGTAATTTTTTCTGTTATTAACGAGAGGATATAGTACGCTGGAGTGTCGGAACATAAATCTTTTTGTTGTGGTTGCTTTGAGTTGTTGTTGGTTACCTGAAAACTGATGTGGAATGAGCTGGCAGAAGCTGATGGGGGAATACTTTTAACAAGCACTGTAGACTTGCTAATTTGTTAAATTTTGCAAATTCGGTAAGAAGTCTTTAGGGAGGGCATCTGATTAATCCATTAAACATCAGTTCATTACAAAATTGCGTATACGTAATTTAATGACACCATTTATTAAAGGCATGGTATAAAGTTCGAGGTGAAGAAGCTTTCTGAAAAGAGCAAAGACAGAAAGGTAGAGAATGGGATAGAAAAAGAGTAAAGCTAATTTACAATGCAGATCATGTTAATTCTTAAGTATCTCGTGGCAAGATATGAAACAAGCAAAGTTTCTGCATTCGAACTGTAGTTCGAACTGCCTTGCCTGCCTATTCAACATACTTAGCTCGTTCCCTGTCTATTGGCTCAGTACGAGTTCATTGTCTGTAAACCTCTTGGCGTATGTGTGAGCCATTAGTCAACTGCCAAGACAGAGACTTGGGCACGTATCCTAATATATAGGCAGTCAGTTCGATTATATATTCGCCTCGCCCTTCATTGCCCACTGGCAAATGCTATTATTAATGATGCAATTGACATGCTTCGAGCTGAGTCGGAGGCAACACAAGAAATATGGTATTAAATTACGGCTCCATTAAGAGCAAGAACTCAACAACATCTCAAAAAATGTTTCAGTTTTGCAGTTCCATAAACACTATTCAGTATTTAGGAAACTGTTAACTTAAAAATGCGTAAGCTTTAAATAAGCTGTAAATAAGCGTCTGTTAAATTACGTGCACAAGTATTAATACACATTTATGACTTGAAATTTTTAGATTGTCCATATCGGACTTGACAAATCTGCAAACAGAAGTCCAGTTGTGTGTGAAACAACGATTTTTTCTCCAATGTCTGTTAGAAATTGCCGACTTTTCCAAGCCGGCGGCATGACATGCATAAGGCATTACGTGCTCAGCGTCTGCATCAGCGTAGAGTCTACACACATGCAGGTATAACCTGTAGCAATAAATGCGACAGGTGGCAATTGGTGTCGTCATGTAATCAGAATTAGACTGCCATTCCCTCTCCCTTTTTTCGGGAGCTTCAAACAGCATTTATATTCACCCCGTAGTTCTTTGGTACCAGCCAGGATTCCTATTCCCGTATATTGCTGTTTCCCTAGCCTATTGCTATGCTAATAGTTTCCCGACTCATTTTGCTCTTAGTTTTCCCATTAACTTTGTTCCCGCGCGTCCAATTCAATAAAAATGTAGTACGTGTTGCATAATTAAATATGGACATCGTATTTTTGTTTGCTGTTTTCTTAAGTTGGTTACCTCACCTAAAAACTTTTTTGGGATTAATGAGTAATATTTTTATCTAGTGGAATCTCTACAAATCAAAGTCTATTTATTCAATAAAATGCAGAGAAAGTGGGAAGCTGTTACTATCTTAAAGATTCTTTAGAAATGTCATAGAAATTTCACATTTCATGAAAATTACAATAGTGTCAAAAATAACAATTTGTCCTCCGTAGAAATGTTAACTTTCAACTCGAAAAGAAGAGAAAAGAAATAAACATAGAGAATATGTGCTTTTTTAGCTGTGTTGTTGCTGTTGTATCTATTGCAATGTCAACAAGCAAAGCTGTAGAGCAAACAGAGGAAGAACGGGACAAACAAATGAAAGACCCTTTTATTCTGGCAGAGGAAGGATGTCTTGGAAAAGAGGGAAGTGCAGGAGAGGTGGCCGATGGAAGGAAGGATATGACGTGTGCATGATGTGTCCCGATAAGCAGCTGCTCCTCGCGCATTAGGCAAACGCCCAAGTCGACTCTCTCTTTTCTTTCTCCCCTTCATCTTCCTTTTTCCATCCTTTGTCATAAAAAATAGATGGCGTGCGAAGTGGCGTGTTTCGTTATGCTCGTTGCAAGTGAATCTAATTTCGCGGTACTCCACAATGTGGAATCTCCCTTACATATTCGAAAAGTTCATATATGTAACTAAGTATGAAACCTCTCGTGTTGAATGCACTTCATCAATTGTGAGGGGATTTCCACAAGCGAATGAATACGAAATTTAAGTTTTATACACGGACTACTAGTTTCCTGACGGTTTTTATTAAACTAAGCTGTCTTCCCCATACACTTTCGTCTTTTACTTGGCCTTCCATCCATTACCATTTAGCAAACGGTATGCAGGAATTGCTGCTGAAAACTACGTATACGCACTGGTTAGCCAGTGTATTGCAATTTTCCGCTTTCCAGCAGAGTTCATCACTTTGTTTGATGTGTTTTTCTGGTGCCTAATTGTGCGTGCCAGCGACAACAAAGAACAACCATCTAACCCATTGAATAGTAGTCATTGCACACAGTCAACATTCCATTTGAACCCCGGCCGATCCTTTTTGGCACTTCAGCTACGTGCTCTTTACTCTACACACTCAGTTGTTGTTATTCAGATTTCCATGGAAATTGCATAAAAATTGCCTGACATTTTCTTTTTCGTTTGTTATAAAAGCTCTCTAAAACTATTTTGATTTGAAAGTTATTCAAAAATATTTGTTAAAAATTGTATTTATATATTATTTTATTAAAGTCTTTTAAATCGTTTGCAGTTTTAAAAGAGTTGTAGTTAAATTTATGTCCAATTTTAAGACTTAAAGCTGCAGTACTGATGCGCTTCATCCTAGTCCAAGTTTGCCGAGTCAACTAACCGAAAAATACGTAGCAAGTTCATTTGAAATTCAACCTCAAAGAGACCATGAAGCAGACAGCATTAGACTAGCTCATTAATTGTGCTCAACTGAAGTGAGTGAGTGTGAGAAAGAAAAAGAGAGAGAGAATAAGAGAGAGAGAAAGAGAGGTAGGCAAAAAACACGCATATGATTCATGTTAAATGAAGTCAAAAATATGTATTTTTAAGAGCAACAAGCTGCACAGACTTTGCAGAAAGTACTTAGGATTTTGGCTTTGCATTTTATGCGTTCGTTGCCTTTTCTGTTAAAGCTGCATATAGTTTTGTTAGTTTTCATTCTTGTAATACCCTCGCCCTCAATTTGTTGTTCTTCCTCTGCTCGTCATGTGTTCTCAGTTTCCTCACACTGCCCAATTACAAAAGTTTACAACTTTTTTTTTACAATTTGTTGTTTCAGTTTTTGTATTGTTTGTTTATGCCCCTTGCTGCATTTTATATTTTTCTTTATTTCTTTTTTTGCTTCAGTATTCAGTTGCCACTTCAGCGCATTTAAACTTTTTACGGTCAACTAGGGATATGAGTGTGCTGTCCTGCCTGTTTGTAGCTTCCTTCATTCCTGTTCTCTGCTGTATATGTATTTTTCCATTTTGGCCAAGTTTTGTTTGCCTTTTGCCGCTTGACCGGCCTTTGCTTTTTGGTTTCTCAGAAAAACCTCAGTGCAGCCCAACCCTTTTAATGGGCCCGTAAACTGACCCAAGTTATTTTTCAATAAAGTTTTATGCCTTGTGTAGGTTTTTGGTACTAAGCTCAGGTCTGACAAACTTAATTAGCCATAAAGCGACAATTTTAATTATGTGTTTGCCTCTATTTTACTTTAGAGGGATAAAAATTACTATTTCATATGAGAAATTATGAGGACAGGAGAAATTATTTTTAACTTTATTCGATTTATGAAATTATATGGTGTGACTTAAAAACAATTTCTTTCCTCTTCAGTCATTTAACACTTTCGTTCATATTTCCAATGAACTCGTTTCCGTTGCTATAAAAACAAAACAAAATATTTTCTAAACATTTATATGACTACATTTTCTATCTTCATATCTGTTTTTTTTTCCTTTTCGTCTCTATTCACATCTTACTCTAGTCAACTGATTGCTCCCACTTCCTGTTGTTGCCAATCCCACGCACGTTCTGGTCATAAATCGCAACGTACTAAGCCAATTTCAGAGTGTTTATAATTGAAACTTGCCAAGAGCAGAACTGGATGGAGCTCAGAGAGTAGAAGGATAGAATAGCGAAAATAAAAAGAAACTAAACTAAACTGAACTGAACAGAACAGAAATAAAGCAACTCAAAACTGTTAACTGAAAGGTGAGTCCATGTCCAAATCATTTCCCACTGCGGATATAAAGTGATTTGACTTGGTGACAACATCATTTCCTGAGGGCGTGGCACGTGAAAGGCGTTGCAGTGAAAACTGTTTGGAGGGGACTGAGAGTAATGAGCACTTGAATTGCTGCCATTAATAAGGCGACAAACAGAGTTGCCCGGTTTTAAGCCCTGTGCCATTTTGATAAACTGTTTGACATCGACTACATGGCAGTGAGAAGCGCAGAGAGAGGCTCAGGATAATCACCCACAATCAGAGTGCGTTGAGAGAGAGGAGACATGAAAGTTGAAGCAGCTTGGAAAGAGCTCATTAAAAATGAAAAATTGGTTGGACAAATGGAGATCTCAAAGAGTATATAAAGACAGCTGTGTGTAACACTTAGCACAGGTGTCGAATCCCTGTCGAGAATTGGGTAATATGTAAAGCAGTCGCAATTATATTATAAAGTCGTGAAAAGAAAAACATTAACCAAAGAAATTCCTTTGAGATTTTGATTAAATGAATTTGTTGGCTGTTGGAAAAGTTTGCGGTGATTTGTATTCCGTTTCGAAGAATTTATTTGTTGCCTCTAGGAAAGTTCATCCTCAAGTACAGAGCTACCGAGGTAGTGAGGTAGTCATGCCTCATATAAATCATCTTTAATGGACTTTGCTCATATCCAAAGTATAAGTAGTAAAGGGGTAAAGGGCTGCTGATAAATTACAAAGAGCCTTCTCATATTTTGTCTGTAGATAAAAGGAAGTCTGAAAAGGATAACAGCTGCAGGAAGTGCTCAACTTGACTCACAAATTTGCATTATGTGAATTGCTTCCGTTGTTGTTTCATGTTCTTCCTACCAAAGCGAATGAGATGAGTCGAATCTTAAATTATGCTAAGAAATTTTTAGTTACAGAGAGAAAAATGGATAGGAATAATTAAATTTTGCTTAGTAAAGTCAAAATTGCAACTACGAAAAATACTTTAATATTACCTTTTCTAGTTTTTCTAAGGACTTATTATAGAAGCCAAAGTAGCAACATTGTTAAGCGTTGCCACAGTATTATAACAAAATGTCGCTCAATTAGACTCAACACTTCTAACGCTAAATGAATTTTGGACTGAATAATTATTTAAATTTTGGCTCATTTTATTACTGTATTGTTCTGCCTTTGTTTTGCCCTCCATTGTTTTATTTGGCAGTTCATTTAATTGTTGATTTCCCGCATTTGTGATTTTGCTTTTGGATTTCCAACACATTTTTCCTTTGTTTATATTTTAGATGTTTTCCACAAAATACAGTACACAAACGCGATATGTTTAGTTAATTTAAAATATTCACTATGAATTTTTGAACAATTTGACTAGATTCTAATTAAAGAACATGACGTCGATGCTATTGTTGTGTATCCAGATTTATATATTAAATATTAATACATAATCAATTTGAACTTATTATTCTGAGATTGCTTTGTGCCCAATAAGCCCCTCAAGTTACCACAGTCAATAGCCAGCTAATTGTTTACCTAATGAGAAGCCATAAAGTTCTCGAAATAATGCGAAAAGCAGCTGTGGCATTAATTCTCAATTAAATTGTTGCTGTTTTAGATTGTTAACGGCAACTAAGAGGAAGGGAGTGGATGGCTGTGGGGAAATCAAATTTCCGCGCTATTGGAATTTTCTTTCAATCTGTTTACATTACAGTAGATTCAAGATAAGTGAACTGCGAGTAAAAATACTCAAATGCCTGATCTAAGATTTTTTAATGTTGGTTAAATTTAAGAAATTTTTGCTAAATCAAATTTCACTTAAATTTCATATAAGATTTAAATTTTAAACAGATTTTTCTATAGAATCAGAATCGTTTTTTAATTAGATTGTCTTTAAGAGGTAGAAGTGGAAATGGTTACAGTAGACACGCAAAAACGTCCTAAAATAAATTTTTTTTAGGTAAATAATTATTTAGGTACAAAACAAACAACACTTGATATAAGAAACTGTCAACTGCATGGAAGGTCTTATCACGAATTTTAATTACAGACTGACCCAACTCTGTAGCATACCGCTAAGTGACTTTTGAAAAAGTTTATCACAATGAAAAATCTTGCAAAAGAAAATGTTAAAGTTACTCATGAGCAGATAACAATTTTGAACTTTCCTGCCATCTTTTTTGTCCCATTGTCTCAGCAAGATACTTTACGCAAACACGCAGCCACACGGCAATCAGTTTTTTTTTTTTAAGAAAAATATTTTGGGAGTTTATGGGGAACCACTCGTGTCGAGGAGGGTAAATTTATTTTCTCTCTTTTGATAATTCTTCCTGCCTCGATTCTCTTTATTGTATTTGACTTTGTTCTCCTTTTCTTTGCAGACACCGCTGAGATAATGCATTAGACGCACAAGGCAAAGGACTTGGTAAATATAATTTAGCAAATTATTAAGGCAGTAAGAAGAAAACGGGGATCCGGGAATGCTTATCTGAGGAGAGTAAACATTATGTGCAAACAGAGCAGAGCGAGTGAATTATACGTAATGTTATTTACCAAATTGTGTAGGTGTTTGTGGTGCTTATTTATGTGTGTGTGTTTGTAGTGTGCGTGTGTATGACAACGATCCAATGAGTCAAATGTAGCAGATGCCAGAGACATATGACTGTAGATTTTAGCCTGTCAGCAACAGGAGACGTGCATAACTTAAGTCCTCTTAAAGAGGTCACATGTAGAGATGTCTCTTCGAACTATCTGCCTGCTCAGATCGTGGATAATACCATACTTTGTTCTGTTTAACTTCGCTACAATTTAAAATCCTGCCTTGTTCAAATATGAAATATGCCAGCTGCATCCAACTGTTTTTATCTCTTCCTGTATGTTCAACTTTAAATGCATTAAATTTACACCAGAACAGCTTGAATAGCAGAAGCCACAACATTTTCTCTGGCTCATCCCAACAGTGTTGCATTTCCGCAGAAATCGCCCTGACTGATTCATGTTTTACTTCGCAAGCAAACACGACCATCAATTCGTTAAATTGTTTGATTGCCTGATATTTCTGCTAATTGGTTGGGTGAGAGAATTCACTTGCTAAAAAGTTATATGTGTTATATATAATTCTTCAACATAAATATTTCTAAATTCATACAGACAGACTCTAAACAGTCCCAGCCTAATCATATAACTCAGCAGAGTTAATAAAATGCGCTATTAAAAACATTTGAAGTATATGATTTTTTCGTGCACATGAGAGAGTTCATTGCTTCGCTCCTAAAGGCAGCTTATCCAGCCACAATAAACGGAAGCATAATAAAATTTATGCGCTTTGATTTATGAGCCAGTCTCAGATGCCGCTATCAGCGTGCGGTGCGTATGCGTGATATTTCAAAAGCCCCTTTTAATATGTCTGTCTGGCAGGCACATTTAGCGATGTGTATAGAGAATGAATTTTTAAATAAAAGGATTAATCTGCATTGCATTTTGAAAGCGTAATAAATATTCAGTATAAATTAGTCACCGTTTGTTTTCCATTTTTTATTTTAAATTTTTAATCAGCAAATTGGATTGTGGTTTTGTTTTGAATGCAGTTCACTGGTTTGCGGCTGCAAAGTTTTTCTTACACTTGCAGCTATCTAGGTTTCATGAAAGCAATGTAAATTCTGAAAGTAGCAAAAACTCAGACCTTGGGCGTCATCTTGTAGTCTCTTGCTCGATGAAATGGAAGAGAAAATTTAATTTCTGCCCGACTCATTGCAGAATCAACATTTTGGTTGTCGCTTCTATGTCATATCCTGCAACACACATATATCTTTACAGAGTTCAGTCGATTTCCGATTTCATTTCAACCAAGTTAAGTCCCCGGAATGCTGCCATAGCCTTCTAATCAAACTTTGCCCGGCTTCAGGCATCACACTTTGTTCTGGTTTTGGGCAACAACTTTTAGCCACACAACACACGCTTGCAATTTTCCAATCATTCTCTTTCCCTTCCCATCTGTATTTCTCTTTACTGCAGCTTCTGTTTGGCTGACAAATAAAACCGCATCCTGCTGTTGTTGCTGTCCCACTGGGAAGTCCAGCAGATCTGCTCTAAAGCGCACAGTCAGCTAAAAATGTCAGCCTCTTATTGCGACTCCCATCCAGGTTGAATGTTGACTCTTCATACCCTTACAATGAAAGGACTGGGGTAAGGTTGACCAGATGCAGCTTTGTAACTGGAGTTAGTAAGTTGAACTGCAACTTTAACCCCACAAATTGGAAGAACCATCGAAGTTTTGCTTTCGGTCAGATATTCAAATGACACCACTACATACACATACCCAGATAAGAGTCTGTATATGGGAAAATATGTTTGTCTTAAATTTCCTACGAGGCAAACTGACCAGCATCTGAGTATAATAGTGTCAATCATACGCTCTGTTGGACGTCTCACGTGTCTGCTAACGATACATGTCGCCATTGTTGGTGTCATTATAATTATCGTTATTGTTGCCTTAATTTTCCCAATCCTGATCCTCGCATTTCATTCTGCCCTCCTACCATCTAAGTTAATGAAAAGAAAATATAGCCATGTTCTTGCTTCTGTTGTCATTGCTGGTATTTTTACTGTTATGTAAAGCAGGCACATAATAAAAATAATAATGAAAATAACTCGCCAGGTTGTTGTTTGTATTGTTGTTTTGTTGTTGTTGTTGTCGGCATCCGTTGGAAACCACAAAAGAGCAGCAAATTGAAATTTAATGAAATTTATTAATATGATGCATTTTTGATTATGTGGCAAAAATACTTTGTTGATAATCGGAATTAAATTGATGGTATTGCGGTCGAATTTGGGTTGCTTTTGTACTAAATTCAGTAGAAAATTTACTTGTTAGTCTTGCATGAGCAGAGACTTGAATGACCATTAATTTTTAACGTTTTCCAAATGAAATTTAATTTATTTAAGTTAAAAAGTGTGTAAATGAGATAAAGCTACGCTGTGAAGCGCTTAACATCGACCACTCGACGGAATAATCCAAATAAACCAAAAGGAAACTTAACAAGGCAAAACTGAAGCAAAAGCCAAAGCCAAAGCTGTGAAATTTAACGCGTAAAACTTTTTGTGGCCTGGAGAATGATGCTCAAGTGGTTACAACTGCACAGAAGATAAATATTAGACGAGTAGCTGAAGAAAAGTTTATGAAGCATCTGCAAATGTTGAACAAAACACAACTTTTCTTGCTGGGCTTTGAAAAGGGTTTTCAGTTTGATAGTAAATAAGATTTAAGTGCCCCAAGAAATGTGTTATCCTGAAGAAGAACATCCTCTTAAGGTACATCAATGTCAAAATTACACATAAAAGCACTCAATTATATTCGTAATTTGAGCATGTCACAAACAACTGAATGTAATGTGAATTACGTGTGCAATTTCTCACTTTATTGCTGCCTTTGCACGTTACGTATACGCACCGTGAGCCGCTGAAAGGTAAATCATATGGGAAATCTCCATTGAAGCACGCAAATCAAAATCTTTTGTCATCTTAGCTCACATTCAGAAACAAACAAAGGATCGACAGGGACAAATCATCAACCAGCAATCACTTAGTTTCTTTTCCACTTTCACAAATATTTTCAGACATTGACGACGAATTTCAAAGTCAACTGTTGGCTTCACTTCCCGTAATGTTTTATTTATTTATTTCAAACCTTTCACACGGCAGCAGCCTCAATCACAACGCCAGTGCCTTGAGGCCTCAGTATGAGTCTCAGTCTCAACTTTGACATTGCTGTGTCGTTTCTTATGCCTCGGCTTTTATTGCGTGCCATTACTTTAATATTCTCGTGCCTCCATTTCGATTTTCTCCCTCTTCCTTGCCAGCAATCGATAAAGAGCCGCGAATGGGAAGTGGAAGAACTGGGAAACTGGTGACTTCCTTGGGTTCGTTGTACCCTCATATGAACACGTTGATGGTCTGATGTGTGGCTACCATTGCCTGCCTTTAATGTATTTCAATTATTTTTATTGGCTTATCATAAATTATAATGCCCTCTGGCCTTGGTTTCCATATTTTCCCTGCCTTTTCCTCGTCTTTTGCCACTTTTCCCGAATTTCACTTAACTTTCACTTGCCTCAAAACATTTTCACAGTTCTGTAGTTTCTGTAGTCGTTCGCCTTTATTTCTCCCCGCGTTTCCCTCTAAGTGGAACACATGTTGAGCCTTGTTTTTGGCATTGCCGCTTATTGAAAAACTTTGACTTGGATTCGTCCAGTCTTCATTTTCTTGGGAAAAACTTTCAGTTAAACGGCAAGAACTTTTCTTTTTCTCTCTTGAAGCATTTTATAATTTCATGGCGTTTCTTCCATATTTTATTCAACTGGTAAAACTTTATGGAGTTCATTATTCGTACCAAGTGCGCCTTAATTATTTCTGCATTTGCCACTGAGACAAATTGAATTGTGCTTTCCACTAGTTGTTTCCCTTGTTATTCTAAATGTTTTACTGTGGGTCTAAACTGCTCGGAATTTGTTTTTATGTTCTTGAGTGTTATGCAAATGACAAGGCATTAGGAGCTCTGCACAGACATTGCAATTGCCAAGTTGAAATTGTGAATTGGATTCTTTTTCAAGAAATATTTGTTATCTCGAATGTGACGTTACTCCGGTGATTTTATTAAACCGTATATATCTGTTCAGATATATTAAAAGTATGGTGTTCAAACCTCCTTTTTCTCCCGTATCTCCATCCATTATACATTCGATGCAATTTGGCACAGCTCCCCATTGTGCCTGCCACATTTAACACGCCGCATTGCATTTGCGACTCTATTACACAACTTTCCCCTTTCCTGTCTTTCATACTTTCTCCTTTCTCCTTGCAGTTCTGCTGACTTTTAGCACAATTTTAATTATCACGCCAACATCATCAACCTCATCATTGTTGTTGTAATTGTTGCAAGCGGCACCGCAAATGCAATTTCGGTGCAAAATATTTGTACAAAGGCACAGAAACTTTCTCCTTACCCGTGTACCGTCTCTTTCACTCATTCGCTCGTTCGTTGGGCAAATACGTAGTTTGTATGTGCCAAATAAGTGAAAGAAAAGGCATAAGTTTTTACTCCGAGTATTGAAGAGGCAAAGTACGCTTTTCATAAACTACTCTCTTCCCTATACTTGCAATTTTTATAGTCATTTTTGCTTAAAGTTTTTAAAGTTCACAACTTTCAACAGTTACTTTATGCACTGCGTTTTTTGTGGTATTCGGCGCACTTTGTAAATACTTTCCAGAAAAATGAATAAAAAATTTGTAGATTGCTTCGCTGGTTAAAACTTCAAGATATATTCAGTGGAGAAAAGTTGTAAATAGAAAAATGCAGAACACAAAATAAACTATGAGAAAAACAAAGCTATGACAAGAAAAATGAACTGTTGCAGTTTGTTTCTTTGCTCCTGTTGTTGATGTTGTACTTGCTGTTGTTGTTGATGTTGCTTGTAGTTAGTGTGCTGCAAAACGACAAAATGCACTTTGTCTGATGAGTAGCAGCGACTGCCGCTTCGCTAACTGGAGCAAGGGCTGGAAAATGCCAATAAGGGACGTGCAAACAGATATAAACAAGAGCAGACAGTCCGTACTTTAAAAGAAGGCCACCAGGGATAATTCCAGCTGACAGACAGCTCTTCTTTTCTCTTTACTTTCCCTTCTTTCATTTTGAGTCTGCTTTCGAATGCTGTAAATCAGCTCGCTGAAAAAATAATGAGAAATTATTGGCGCATTGCGCCTTGAGGAGAACCAATGCCACATTCGCCGTTCGTTGTGACCTCACACTGACAAATGATTGTGGACAGATCACATCACGTATACGTCATATATGCATTTTTTGCCTGTTTATTAAAGTCGTTCCATAAAAAAAGTTTAGTAAAGTTTTGTTTCAATTTAAAATCCAAAGCTGGACATTTTTCCACTTCTTCGACTGCTTAAAATGCAAATAACTTTACTGAAAAGGGTGTGGAAATGTCTGTTGCATATTTATTATTCACAAAACCAACAAATATTATGTTCTGGTAACAAAATCTGCCTCATTCCGCTTTATCGGATTTGTGCAACAATGTGGCTATATTGTGAAGCTTAAATTTACAGCCGAAGCATAAATTGAAAATGTTTCTTATTCTGTGTGACTTATGGAAGCTCGTGAAATACCAACAATGAGGCCAAGTCCGATGCATCCTTTTCTCCTCGTATTAAAATTTATGCAGTTCCTTCGTTCCTCACAGCTCACAGAGAAATTGTTGCAGGAATCTCTTACAACTCCTGGGTTTCCATACTGCAGTCGGTTAACTAGGTCAATCAATTGTTGAACTTTGGTTAACTGGGACACCTCGGCACGTGATGCTTGTTTTCATTTATCTGGAATGTATACCCTATTAAGTCATTTATCTACCTAAGTCTCATTCTTCTGACTCAACAAGCAAATTTTCACACTTCTGTGAAGTGTACTTGAAACGACTACATGTAATCCGACCAATTGTCCATATTAATATTTTAAAGGTAAGCTCTAATTTATTGTCCCGACATGGAATACTTATATGCATTCTCTATTAAATCATTTATCTGCCAATGTCCCATTTTTCGGGCTCCACTATGAAATTATCACACATTTCCTTATATGCCTTGGAACAATTTTAAAGTACAACACGTATGCTGTGAAGTGTACGTGAAACGATTAACTTAATTAGATGTTCAAATCCAACACCCGACACTCAGAGGACAAAGCCTAATCACAACTTGACGAATTGGTAGACAGTAAAGAGGGAAAAAGGTGAATTTGAGATTCTCATAATGCTTAAATATTTGCTTGGTGAGTGTGGTAAAAGGGCGGGGTCGACGTCAAGTGACAGAAGGCAGGAAACAGAACGATGAACATCGTCAAGGACACGCGCATTCGCATTTTCATCCGGAACCACAGACGCAGAACATTTTGCTGAGCCTTTAACACGCACTTAAGTGCCTCAACATAATTTCCCTAAATTCTATGTGGAATTTTATTTTTTTCATGCCCTTACAGATCCTCTTTCTCTCCCTCTCATTGACAGAAACATTTTTGATAAGCGCTTTAATTAGCTTAAGTTTTCATGTCGCCATTTTGTATTCCCAGAGAGTCCTTGTGTGCTCCCTGATGAGGTGACTACATCAAATTAATTGCCTTGTCGGTTAGTCCCTCCTTTTGTACATATATATGTATGTGTGTGTGTGTATGTGTATGTGTTAGGTATGTATATCTTGTGTAAACATGTATTATCCTCTCGTGTTGTGCAGTTTTCAGCTTTGCCTTAGAAAATTTTTCATTTTCATTTGAGTTTTAGATTTTACCGCCTTAAGGATATATGAGGCGACACCTCTTCCCAAGAGCAACTTTTCCGATCGGTTTCTCACCTTTGTGGTCCTTGCAGCTACACACGCACATGTACACACACCTCTGCATGAATATAAAACACAAACTTCACATGAATGGAGCTGTTCAGTTCTTGTCATCGGGTCATGTGGCAGAAGCCTCAGGAACTCAACTTTAAATTGAGTTTTATTTTGAGAACTTTCCCCACACAGAGCAAGGACTATTGAAGAATGTAATAGATAACTTTCCCTGTGGGCGTGACACTCTACATGGATGGTCTGATTGCTGTTTTGTTATTCATGGAATTGTTTAAAAATTTAAATTGCTACGAAACTTGCAAGTGACGTTCTCTGTCAATGTTTTTGTTGTTATATTAAGTCAAGTGACACGCACCTTGACAGGAAAATCTGATTAAGGAGCAGACAAGACCTACCATCATTATTCAAATCAAGACTGGAACCCTCAATGTTGTTTACGATGATTTAGATCAGAGGTGCACCTCTGATATCTTAGTCGAAGTTTCGTATTGTTTTTTAGACTTAATTACTTTACGAACTTATCGTAAATATAACGTCAAGGGATTATTTCATGCCGATTTTATAGATCCCATCAAAATACTGTACATAACCAGTTTAAAAGAAAATAATAACATTTTAAAACTTACTGCATTTTATTTTGTCGAAACTCTCTGTGTTTCGTTCCACACTATTTCCAATTAAATTAAATTTTAATGCCAAGTCAATTTCTTAAGTAGTGTGAGCAAGGACACCCTCTCCTTTCCCTCCCCCCACACACTTCAAGTTAATGAAAAAAGCCTCTTAAAATTCCACGTAAAAATGAGAACATCCAAAGAATAACAAAGTATTTGCAAGCATAATTTAATTAATTAGAAGGAAGCCCTGACCCGAACCTCAACCCGAACCCTCTCCCTGTCTATATTTTGTTTTGCGTATTATGTCAATTAGTTGTTGAGAACCACAGCTGGGACTTTGCAAATGAGACCTGAAGAAAAGCAATTCATTTAGAAGAGGCACGTACTCCTCTTTTCCTACTTCCTTTCTCCCCTCACTTAAGTTCTTAGCAACGCGATAAAACTGTAAAGTGAAGCCAATTCATTAATTTAGCTGGCCAACGAACTGGAGCAACAGGATAACCACACAATTAGATGAATTGTAAGCCAGAAAGGACACCCAAACATTGACCAAGTTTGCCTTCTACTCTCCATTGTCTGAATCACCTTTGTTTTCTGTCCCAGCTGTCGTGGAATTGACATCATCAGACTGAATTTTGCTATGAAACCTCTTTGTAGTTCAGGCAACAGAAAGTGAACAACCTCGTTTGGCCAGTGAACCGTGTGAACAGCAAAAAGGAAACACGGATAGACACACACACAAAGAGCAGTCTACTTAGACGAGACTTTCTATGGCAGCGAGTGGCTCTTATTGAGTGGCAAATACATCCAGCACTCGGATATCGGAGAGGGTCGCTCTTGTGGTTTGCCAATTGCGGTCGAGTGTCATCGAGTAGAGGACAGCTGACGACTGACACACACCATAGCACACACACTAATACATTCAGAAAGCAATCGGCACTGAAAGAGAAAGATTTGGTGCCCCAATATGCAGTCTTTTGCAGCCAGTTTGCCACATCATTAAGTTCTTAATTAGTCCAGCTGCCATTTTTGAGAGCACTTACCTATGAGAAAGGGGTAAGAGGGAGGAATAAAGAGGTAGGACAGGAAAGGGGAATGTTGCCAACTTACTTTGCATGCAGTTAAAGCAGAAACTGGAGAATTTCCTAAGCTGCTTTTCCACCCAGCAACTATTGAGTGCAGTCTTATCTCGTCTGCTTCCATTTGAGTGGATCAGAGCAGAAATCTTAAGCGTTTCTTAAGTGCAAATGGACATTCGCCGTCTTAAGCCTCGAAACGGGAAAAGTTCAACGATTTTTCAATTTAATCCATTTGCATTGCATCTAAATTCGAAGAAGACATTCAAATGGACTAAAGTTTCATTGAAAGACATTTATTTTTGCTAACTGAATCGGAGTCTAACTGCAAATTAAATTGTAAAATAATGGTGATATTTGAAATTGCTTTATAACTAGTACATAATCGAAAAGTTCACCAGTTGCCATAACAATTAGCGGATTGAAACATAATTTGATTATCGCAGTGGTCAAGAGCTCAATTCCGCAATATCGCAATTGAATTGTTTTGAGGATGCAGCGTGAAATTGCCAACAATCCACATGTCGCATTGTTGATTTATGGCCACAGTAAACGCCCGCAGAGACGCACAGTGAACCAGACAAATGGCGAACTGAGTTCCCCAGGGCAACCACAAATTCAGGCTGTGGTGCAGTGGAATCGGTGGTTTTGACTGTGGCTTTCACTCCTGTGTCCAGTGATTACCTGCAGTCTGCACTCATTTTAACACCCGCACAAATATTTCAGTGGGGATTACGGCATCGGCATCGGCTTGGACTCGCATACGGGAACATTCAAATTGGCATCTGGTGTTTTGACAACCAATTCAGATGTCCACAATGATTGAAAAATTGGCTTAAGTGCTTAACTAATGGTAAGCATGGCAATAATCGGATCCACAAACATCCTCCCCATAAACAAAGACCTGCTTATGACCCCGACATAAGTCTTCAGGCATTTTGGATAAATGTTCCCCAGGAAAAGGTCGCTTGCGTGAGCTTCCAACATTATTGGAGTGTGCGTCCATTAAACGTTTTCCGTTTTCTGTTCTCTGTTTTCCGTTGAAAGCCCATAGAGCATGGCCCATAAATAGTGGGGTACAGGATGAGCAAGTAGTAAACAGGACACAGTTAATTGGCTCAGAAAGTGAGCACCTAAAAAGGCAAGTCATAAGAAAGTAATGGAATTAGTAATCATAAACTTTGCACTGTACTGCTGACTTCAGCGTTTATATTTGATACAGTTTAATTATTTATTTACAATAGAAAATATTTTAAGTGGCATAAACAAAGTAAATTGTTTGCTCAGCAACTTATTTACATTTGCATATTTATAAGTTTTTGTTTACCTTTTTGCGAAATGAACATGAAATAGTTATGAAAAGTAATTAAAAAAGCGTTGCAATATTTTTAATGAAATTATGGAAGAGAATAACTAAATAACTGACAGAGCAGCTTTTAACTCATATGTGCCACATTCAGTGCTATTTGCATACACGTACGTGAGGGGATCACAGCAATTATATACATAAAACACACACAAGCACACACATATAGTCTAACTGCAAATTGCGAATACAAATTTCCACATTTTCCAGCAACGGCAAAGTTGTCCCTAACGTTGCAGTTATGCAAATGAATTTTTGTGTTTTTACTGGTTTACTGGTTATGCATTGTGATGTGAAAAGTGACAATCAGAATCTAATGGAAAATAACTAACAAACTTACTTTACAATTCACGGACCAAAAGAGAGTAATAAGTGAAATCTACCAAAGGGACCAACTGAAACTTTTCGAGACAAAGAGAAAAGCTAATTTCGAAAGCGGCTTTTCCAGAATAAGTTTCCATTAAGTGATGAATGTCTGCTCTCTTTGATTGTTTTACTTTAATTAATTTAAAATTGATTTAACTGATATTTAAATTCAGTCAATAAAGTGGCCAAGTATACAAAGAATGTAAGCAAAGAGAGGAGAGCGAGAAACTTTCTTAACTTTGATTAAAATTCAAAGCTGAGCAGCCAAATGGACGCTGTGTGGCATTTACTTCCAGGCCATTAAGGCACAATGACACACGCGTTTGTGAAAAGGAAGGTGGAGATAAAGAATGGAAGTTGGGAGAGAAAGAGGAGCCAGAACACGAAGAGAAGAGAAGACCTTTGTCTAAACTTTCGGCTTGAATTTGCTTTTTCGCCCTTGGATTGGCTTTTTTGTCGCCTCTGACACTTTGAACCCTTGTCAGCTCATCCTGGGAGGAAGGGGAGTGATGACTTGGCCGATAATATCGAATTTGCAGTGTGCTTAATCAGGGGACTCGAACAGAGGACAGCCTACGCTTAGTGCAGAGGACAAGCATAACAAATTCAAGCCGAATCCTTCTTATGTGCAGATTATCATTGTCAAAGCTTAAGTCATAATAAATCATTCGGTTTCAGCAACAGACAAAAGTGTAAGAATTTCCATGGAGCCTGTACTTTAAATCCTTAAGTATCCTATTTTACAATATAACAATACCATTATACAATGTTTTCCCTAACACACCATATTTTCCTCTTGAAGGCATTTACCTAAACTGACCCTGAACCTAATGAGCACCCGCAATTAGAATCAGAGTGAAATATATGCGCTCGTGCCTGGCATTAAATCCAGAATCCTTCCTCTTTCTCTTCACTGATTCCCGCACCTATTCACAAGATTAAGAAATTAATGGCCCACCATTGAGGAGGCCTCAATTCGAGAGAGAAAGGGAAAGGGAATTGTTTGGCTGACTTTTGGTTTCGAGCACTTTGTCATTTTTCATTCTTAATGTGCGCCACGGGCGATCCAAAACCAGATTAGCCACGCCCCTTAAAAAAAGTACAAAGTACCGAAAACAAGTAGGCATTAAAGACTTCAGTTGTCGAGTGGAAGAATAAAAGAAAAGAATAATCTAAGAGATAAAGAAAGCGTCTAATTGAGTTGTCTTCGTTTGTAAGATTGACCAGAAAATGAGGCGAGTTCACTTTTTGCCTAGTCATAAGCGTTGACTCAACAACTTGGCTGTTGTTCGGCCATAAAGGTAGCCACAAAGTCCATCTACACACACTTATACACACACCCACACACAAAGGAGGTTGCAACTAACAAGCACATTGACAGTCGTTAAAAGAGGACAATGACAAAAGATGTCTGCCGAGTTGACTGTTGTCTGGATGTAAGAGACAGCCACAATGTTTTATATATTTATGAGTCACAGGCGGGAATACAATAAACTATGCAGAAAAGGCAAACTTCATTTGGTCAAAGCACACAGAAATCAAGAAAGAGGATGAGAAAGAGAACAGAGTGGAATGGCTGACTTCCGTTTCCGTCAACACTAGCACTAAAGTCTGTTTCCTGCTAGAACGGCAAGCAGTTAGTCTGTTAGTCTGCTTTGTGGCTAATTCGCAAATAGAATAAAGAGGAAGGTGAGAAACAGCTTTGGCAATTTAATTACAAATTGTTGCTGTGTCTACTTACAAAGGTGGAATCATTAACAGATCATTCCATGTCTAACTTGATAACTGTGTAAAATTACCTGAGAATAGCTTAAGGAGGCTTTCAGTTTATTTGAAGTCATATAACTGGATTAAAGACAGACAAGCAAACAATTATATGAAACTCACATGGCTTATAATTTATGCAAGCAATTAAGGCCAATGTGCTCGAATATCAAGCATACGCCGCATATGTCATTTCGGAATGCTTGCTTCAGATATTTCAATGAATAATGAATACAAATATAGACTCAATTACATATAACCCATTATTATTGACATATAGATAGAATTAGTGTTATAAAAGTAGTTTATGATGGGAGATATAAGGATATCAGTAAAAGTATTAAAGTAGGACATATTTCTATGAGTGAACTGTGTGAGTGACCCTTGATTTTATCAACTCTGGCGGAATACTGCCTCTCAAATGGTCAGCATTTGGCCCGCAGCTTGTTTACTCTATACATATTTGATTTTGCCAGTTGCAAATATTATTTTTGCCGAGTTCGAAGAGAGTTGTAGTAATCCAACTATGCCGTTGCTCATGTGATATCGATACGAATCGTGTTTGCTTGTCATATATCATGGCAATCATTGCATTTTGATTGGAAACTGGGAGGCATTATTTATAGGCCGACTTGCAATGAAAAGTAATTAATATGTTTATTTAATAAGTGCGTGAGAAACGACACGGTCGCTGGTACTACTCGGTTTAAAAAGGCTCTATTTAACCCACACGCGTGGATTACATAAATTATGGCTTTCTAGCTGAAATACAGTTCTGTCAGGTTTCTGCTTGTAAGTTGAAATCATTTATCATAATTTGTAAAAGAAAAACCAAAGTGGAATGGGAAATTGAGAAAAGAAAGAAAATTACCCAATCCAATCGACTTGGGTCATAAAAACTGTCAATAACAACAACAACAAAAACAACTACTATTAACAACAACAACAAGAACAACAATAAAAAATATGGCGGCCATTTGACACGAAAATCGACTGAAAAGCAATTATTTACACTCCTGCAATAAAAATATGCCACACAGTGTGTCCGCAAAGAAACTCTCCCCAATTTCAAACCCCCGTCTCCCCCACCTCACCCTCCCATTCGCTCTCTTTTTTCAAGAGAAAAGTTGTGTCAAAAATGGCGTTGGGAAATTTATTACCGTTCCTTTTCGGCTGGCTGTGCGACTTCTTTGTTGGAATTGCAATTCGCGTGTTTTCCCGACGAGTTTTTTATGGCCTCCGTCTAAAAATTCCTAAGGGGCTGAAGGGCTGGGAAGTTTTTGATTTTTACGAGCTCAACGCTCTCGTCCATTGAGTCGACAAATCTGAAATCCGAAATCTGAATTGACTTTTTGCCATGAATAGACTTGGGATTTGCAGAAAAGCCAATTATGAAAATGAAGACCTGAACGCACATAGAATACTCAGCATATGCCAAATATCTGACTAGGCATTTTCAATTTGTTGGCCATCAAACCGAAGCCACACAATCAATCAGTCCTAATGTCTACACGTCTTCCTTTGCTTACAGGCCAAAAATGTTGCAGAGCCCCAATTGGCAGTGGGCCACATAACGTTGCCCCTAATCAGCATACTACCAATCGAATTCCAAGCATGGCTGCCATGGAAGTCTTCAGTTGCCTGACGCTGCTACTCGCCGCGTTCATTAGTAGCGGTAAGTGACGTCATCACTTAGTTGTCTATAATCACACTCTCTAAAATTCGATTCCATTTCATTTGATAGGCTATTGCATAGACTGTTTCAAGTGCGTTTCGTATAACGGCGCCAACAAGGCGTGTGATGATCCATTTCATAATAATTATTCAACCGCCATACTCGAGTCACCCTGTATGGGCGGTCGCAAAGGTCGTGATGGGCTCTTTCCAGCTACGGCTTGCATTAAAATCGCCGGATATTATGGTGAGTGATGAGTTTAGGTTCAAATAACAATATGTTATAATTGAATTGAATTTCATTTGACACAGATGACAACGGCCAGACGATAACTGTGCGGGGATGCGCTCTGGACAGTGGCACACTCACAACAGACACTGAGATTATCAGAATGTCTCACTGTGGTAAATTCTACTATGACAACAGGTGCGTAATTATGGCTTACATAAAATTCTAATATTTAATCACAAAGAACAATACAATTCAAGTGTAGTCAGTCTAGTTTATCATTGAAATTAAAAAGTAGATATAATAATTACAATTATATAAATTAGACCTTAACGTGTGCAGCAAAGTTCGGTAGTACTAATTTGTGTCTAACTCGACATTTATGGCCAGCATTTAAAAAAAGCCGCATTCAGATTAATAAATTATACAATTCATAAACTCTATGTAGCAAAGTACCAAGTTCAGCGATAACATGTTAATCTAGAAATATTTAATAGTGACAATGCACTGAAGTATTCATGCACCATTCATGCATTCAGTCATTCATTACTCTATAAAACATTTGTTGAAATTTTCCACACAAAGAATTTAACCGACTGTTAGACAACTTATTCATTGAATTTATTCAGAATGAAATTCTCACAATTGTAGCTCAGTTGCTCAGCTTAATAAACAAATGTGAGCAAACTATTTATTGTTGTGAAAAGTAGAATTATCTGATAACTACCCCATTTAACTTTGTCGTATAGCTTTATTCAGATGTGTGCCATTTCTTTGACGTGCACATATTAAATGGCATACAGATGTGCACTAACAAAATTCATATGTTACCTTTGTGTGTAACATGCTGACATTAATATATTCCCATTGTCGCAGACATAACTTAACATTATCACGCTCTCTCCCACTCCCACTCACTATCTCTGACTCACTCTTTCCGTCTCTTTCGTTAGGTACGTGCATGGTTGCCTTCAGAGCTGCAGTGATGCGGATGCTTGCAACGGCAGCCACCCAAAGGACGTCGAGTCCTTATTACTTAGCGTTGCGTTGCTGCTGCTGGCTGCAAGGTAGCAGTGACAACAACAACATGGATAACAATCGCAACAACAACACGAACAAGGATCACAACAAGAAGTAGAAGAAGAAAAACAGGAGCTGAAGCTGACATCCCATAAAAGTTAAGGGGACTTAGCTAAAGTGAACGTGAAAAAGCATTTAATATAATTCAGCTGCTCGAATATTTTTACACAACTCCATACACTATATTCCTGACATTGGCAATCCCTTTCTCTCTTAGTGTCTACAGTTGCACCTAACATTAATTGCACACACACTCTTACACACACACATGGATAAGACAGGATAATACACAACAAAGAAGAGAAGCTAAAAAATATTTATATGGAATTCATCAAGCAATTATGTGATTTATAAATGAATATTAAACAACTATTTAACAATAATTGATGAAAATGAAAGCAAAAATCAAGAAACAAAAATAAATTTCGAACTTAACTAAATTTAAACCAATGTATTAACGCTAAGCGCTGCTAGTCAAATATCGAGTCGAAAATCAAAGCTAGTCAAAACGAGAATTCAAATTCAATTGCAATTATTTATAGCTCTTATAATATTAAGTATATATTTACATTTGTGTACTTACAAACTTACCTGTGTACTTATTGTTCGACTATTGTAAATAGATTGATTTATTCGTTAGAAGATGCTGAATTTTAGGCAAGTTAAGTAACAATTATTAATAATTACAATTTAATGGCCACATAGATAGAGTTAACAAATGTTCAAACAAGAGGAAAAACAAAATCAAACAAACAACTGCGAAAACAATTTAATTTAAGTGTCCTAAGGTCTTTTCCCTCATCATCATAGTCTTTTAAAAATGATTTAATTGATTTCACTTCCTTTTCATGTCGATAAGACCCTAAGTCTACTGCCTATCATACCCTAAATTGTGTAGTAATCTATGAAGTATTATGATTTGATATGAGCACTTAATAAGCTTGACTCATCAGCTGATTGCAGACTGAGCCTTATCAATAGCCGGGCTTATCAAGCGTCTTATCGCTGCTTAAAAGCCTTCATAAGTTATATTTCGTATTGTACACTTAGTACTTACCCAAAAGTCAAACACAATGGACGGTAAGCAGAGAGGCACTCAAAACTAACCATTCTACGAATTAAATTGTAATTGATCCTTTGTAGGAGTTAATTGGTTACACTACAGCAACGGCGCTATCCCACACGATGCAGTTGTTGCTGGCCACGACTCCGATGGAGATACCATTTTTGTTGGACGTGCCTACCACAACAACGATCTGCTGCCGGCAAAGATTATTCCCAACAAGGGCAAGGCCTACGTGACATTTGCGAGACAAGAGATCGAGCTGGAGAACTACGAGGTGCTCAGTGGTGAGAACTACGAGTGGTTGCCCGGCTCCAATGGATCGGTACCCGATTCTGCCGTTCGCGTGGGTCGCAATGTGGATGGCGAGGATCTGTATGCCGGACGTGGCTATCATGCCGGCAGTCTGACTGTGGGCAAGGTGCATCCCTCCCATGGCTGCCTCTACATTCCCTATGACTCCGATGAGGTTAAGATCTTCGAGTATGAGGTTCTGTCTCGCCGCATGCAGATGCGATAAGCGCTTTCGAAGAATGTTCAAAAATAGTTAGATTTGGTACAATAAACGGCAATTTTTTATAGATCGTTCGTATCTTATCTTTAGTTTGGGTAGCCATAAAGTTAAATGGATTTTACACCTACTGTTTATTCGATTTCTAGGTATTGAATTAATCTATTAGCTGTTAATGACGTCATTATATGATCGGCTTCCTCTGTTTCGCAGTTCAATTTATGAGTTAACTCCATTTTGGCCCAATTACGCAGGAATTTAAAACGGCAAGCAGTTCTAAGTTAACAAATTAAATCGAAATTATACTAGGAAAATATAAAAACATAGCAATCTTTAAAAAAAAAATTAAGTTCTCAACTTGAAAATTAACATTAAGCCTAAGAGTTTAACTATAAAGTCTAACTACATATTTCATACTCATATGATAATGGAAAACCAATAGGACCAAACTAAATCTATGCGCAAAAAGCCTATAAGATCAAAACAATAGCATTTTATAATCGAGAATTGTTAATAGTAATCATATTTAAACAATTACATATTTTAACTGTTTTCGATCATCTTAACATTTTAATTTTTCATAAAATAAAAGCGAGCTTGCAATGGTTTCCGCATTCAGAACAAATTAAACTATGTAAAAAAGAAAATGAATTAATTAACAAATAGTAAAGAATGTTTGCACAAGTTTTTGATAAGATAACAAAATTTTTGCTGAAATCGCTTGCTTAAAATGCAACAAGAAAAAAATACAAAATATTAAAAGAAGTACTTAATCAAAAGAAAAAGTTTAAGCATATTTACTAAGGCACCTGATTGGCTAGCAACCAATTTATACAGAATTGAAAATCTTTAACTCACACATAAA
The DNA here is from genome assembly GCA_020829145.1 of Drosophila nigrodunni. Classification (NCBI taxonomy): domain Eukaryota; kingdom Metazoa; phylum Arthropoda; class Insecta; order Diptera; family Drosophilidae; genus Drosophila; species Drosophila nigrodunni. The sequence continues at coordinate 13,350,655 of JACVCZ010000001.1, forward strand.
CACTCGTACACATAAACCAGTTCGCCTAATCGTAAGTATACAAATATATAAGTGCATACAATGAACGACCAAGCAAAGTGTATAAAAACATTGCAAGTTTCACGGCAATTGTAATTGCTAAACATTTATATCTAGCACATAAGAAGTTTATATTTACATTTAAGCGCAAACGGACAACTGAATAACTAGATAAACAAAGCTACTAAAACTAATCAAATTGAATTCAAATTGTTTCTTTTGCATTTAAATGCGTTGCGTACAACATTTTTCTAGCGCTAGTTAAGGCATAAAACACAACACACAAAAACTATAAACATTTCTGAATAAAAACTGCATACATATATTGAAAATTCAATACGCTTACTGAGTTTAACTAAATCTATACATATTTACAGTCTGAGACAATTTGTTATTTAATCTAAAAGACTCTTAACATAGGCAGCATCTTCCTGCACAAACTGTTCTGCCTTATCCGCAGGCACTTCCACAGTTTTGTAATCGTCCAATCCAATTTCCTCCTCTTTCCTGTAAGAAATAAACCTTTAGTTGCGTATTTTTCATTGGCACATTTAGAGCTCACTTAATCAGAATATCCACAACGTTCTCACAGGCTAATACACAGTCGCTGTCGCGTCCTACTTTGGCCTCCCACTTGTGGTACTCCCGCAGAATCTCGTACACGCCTTTCGCGCGCAACACTTCGCGGCAACGACGTGTGGCACACAACTGCAACAGGCATTCGAGCAGCATTTTACGCAGATCAGGATCCGTTTCACGTGTTTTGCTTTCGGGCAGGTACTGAAATTTCCACACGCAATTGTACAACGCGTCTAAATCATCTGTCTCAATGAAGACTTACCTGCAACTCTATAGGAAGCTTTTCATTGTCCTCGTCGCTAAACTCTTCGGGACCGCACAGCGGTTGTAGCAAGGCGACTAATATATCATCCTGTTCATTGAGTATCACATCATGGTACACTACATCAAAGCATATGTTTTTAATGATGCCAATAGTGCCACCACGACGTACTACGCTCTCCTCGAACGAAGCAAAAGGCAGCAGCTTCTCCAGCAATCTATATTTAGGTTGACAACATAATTCACGTCCGCGCGGCACCTGAGTTAGATTGCAGAAAATAGGCGCCAAATAGTGAAGTTTTGACTTTTTCTTGTTGTAGTCCAGCTGAGCAAAGGCCTTTGCCAATTGGGACAATGTTGGCTCCAACGTGTCGAGTATGCCATGAACAAGCGATTCGACACGAGTTAAATTACTGAGCACCATGCTCCAGGCATCTGCCAACTCAGCCTGCTCGTCGGTTATCTGCTTGGCGGCGATATCGGCAATAGCAAAGGTCTGGAAAGGCAATGAATTAGTAAGCTATTTAACTTGAGAAGAGTTCAGCTTACTGGTTGCACTTGTTTCGCCAATTCATAAACTTTTATTGCGCCCTCCTCCTCTGCTGTCAGGTTAATCAGACTCAGCACCGCATCCTTTGCAACAGTGGCATTCGCGTCTAGTGTCAGTCCAAAAATGGCCATTAGCATGTCATCGAGCGAGAGTATTGCTTCCTTGCCCTCTGCACTGCCGGTCAAGCCTATTCAAAAACAAATAAAAATTCTATAAACACACATATTTCCAGAGCACGTGTTGCTGTTTTGGCGGTGTAAATCAACACCGCTGAGTGTTGTATTTGTGTTCACTTACTCAGAACATGTGTTAGTGCCACCGCTTTGAGATCTAATCGCTGATTCGGCTGCATAAATTGTATAAGTTCTCTGACATTGTCCATTTCTTCAGTTGTTTATTATGGTCAATTGTTTTTCTTAATAAGTTTGCACTCTTTAAACAGCGCACAGTGTGACCGCACACGGCAACAAGAAATAATAACAATGAGGCCTTTAGCATTTCCTGTTAAGTTGAGGAGCATATACTGTAAACATGCTCTGTTAAGCTGTGGAACTTTCGTTAAGTTTAGTATTTTATGTAAGTGATGTCCTAGTTTATTTATAACTTAAAAGCAGAACAAATTATTTAAAATATTTGTTTTAAATTTGGAACGGAGTTCAGCATTTAAATAATATAGTTTTAATAATTATCGATTTACTATCGATAATTTGTTAATTCTGTCCGTTATCGCGCAATGCTTAAACTTAACATATAAATGTTATCCGGTGGAGTAGAGGAGCATTCTGTTAAGAAATAATATTTTTACTGTAGCATTCAGCTGCTAACGATGAAACTTATATAACGAAAAGCTGAATGCTACAGAAGTGCTATACATATCAGCTAATTTGAAAGAGCAAAAAATTAGCAATTATTTTGAACTAGTTTTTGCAACGCCTAAAGAATAATTTTTTGTTTGCTGTCCCCTCAAAATAAATTAAAACAAATTAAATTGATTAATCTTCCTACAGATAATAGAATTTAAATCTTAAATATATTTTTAGTTAATATTTAAGATTTAGCGTATACTCAGTATATTTTAACAGATACGGAAAGGGAAACCCATTTTGGCAATGCAAATCAAAGAAACGCTCACTTGACTTGAATTGAATTTAAACTTTAGCGATTTCATTGCAAACTGCGAAATGCGAACGATACAAACGGAATACCTCACAGTTGCAAAAGGATCAACAATTGCAATTGAGAAAGGATTCGGCAAAAGAGTTTTGTGCTCGCCTTTTGGATTCGTTGAATGAATCCCCGAAGCGGCTTTATGCGCAAAACTTTTGCTTGTTATTTTTAATGGCCGGCAATAATCGTTAAATGTGTCGACTGTGTCCTCGCCGGCAACGTGGCTGATGCTGCTGCCGCTGCCGCTACCACAGCTCCTGCCACAGCCACTGCCAAAGTTCCAGTTTCTGTTTCAGTTTGGATGCCAACTCCGTTGCACTAGCAACAGCAACTCAGCAGAATTCCCCATTCTCATTCCCATATTCATCCCAATTTCTAGCCCCACCTCTTTGGCAAAGGGGCGTTGAGGGGGCGTGCGATGTTGGCAACTCAACTGAAAATTTCATTTCGTTTCGGAAGAACTCCGCACCGCTGCTTGGCACGAGGAGACCAAAAACTTTTTAGACTTTTTGTCGACTTTTCGCATTTTTAGCTGTGGCCAACTGGCAAGTGCTGGCTCAGCAGGATGATGGCGAAGGGAAGAGGGGAGAGAGAGGAATGTGGTAGGTGAGGGGAGTAGGCAGAGGGGAGACTATGGTCGTAGCCTTAGCTTAAATTGAACCTTGCTCGGGTGCACGGCAATGCTCCAAATGTTAATTTCATAACCCGATTCGTGCACGGCTAACTGTTCTTTCATTTATTTGTGTTATATGTAAATTTCATACGCCCACTGGCGGACCTCATTTGGGCGTGGCTCGGAGAATGGAGACCAAAAGTAGTTGGATGCTAGCTGGAATGCGAATCTACCTGTTTGCTTTTGTTGTGCCCAATGGGCCGTGCTTTTGTTTCTGTTGTTTTTATAAATATTTAAGAATTCTAATCAAGATCCAGTTGGTTGGCTTCCTGTGAGGACACTCGCTAACGAAGACCAGTTCCACCCCTTCTACCCCCCCAAACCTATGAAAATGGTGAAAATGTCGTGTTGATTCTTTTTTGGTGGCAGTTTAATGTTCTGCCAAATGTGCAATTCTAAAACGAATTACAGCCTCAAATAGTTCATAACTGAATTCACTTTCTAAGGGACATTCTATTCGGAATAGCGAAAATATTGTAAAAGAGCTTTGAAAATTATAAAAGAGTAGGCCGTGTAGTCTTACAGGAAGAGGTGTTGAAATACAAGAACAACATTTAAATAATTTAAAACATATTTTAAAATTACTATACTTTATGAAATTATTTTTAATTTTATAAAAAACATTTATACACTTTAATGCCGCATTTATGGACAGCCTTGAGATAGTTTTTAAGATAATTCAAGAATGAATTTCTTCGAATATTCATTTGTGTATTAAGAACTATAGCAATTTTTTCCTATCCTACCTAGTTTATTATAAATATTTTTTACTATTAAAAGAAAATTCTTCTTGCTTCGTTTATTTCAAATTTTTTATAAAGTTTTAAGTGGCATTTAGTTTTTATTTTGTTTTAAAAACAAAGCAATAACTATTCTTAAAAACTTCCAGCTAATACAGCTGCCCCCAGCACACTCGTATGAATATAAAATTTGACTCACGTGTGGTCCGTGGCTCAATTAAGATAAAAACAATAGCAACAGCAACACAACCGCAAAACGAAGAAGAACAAGGCAGAAAGAGAGAAGAAAATAGAGGGAGGAAAGAAGAAAAGAAATGGTTTCATGAAGAAAAACGCCATTAAAAGGAACGTTGATTGGATTTATGACTTTGACTCGATGGGGAGTGCTGACTGAGACGGCAAAGACAAAGAAAACTCGTTTTGGGCCACTCCTCCGCCTTTGTTGCCGGTTGGGTTTTGTTTTTTATACCCGACATGGACCAATACCAAAGCTGCATTCGGCCATAACTTTCATTTGTCGTCGACAGTCGCGGCACTTTCAGAGGCAAAAATAAAAAAAACAAAGGTCATAATTAACTGGTAACATGCCAACCAATCCACAGCGTAATTAATTTCAACATTGCAACTTGTCAGCGTGGCTATACCCGTTGCTGTTGTTGCTGTTGTGTTCATTAGTGCGCAGTGAACAAGCAACACAGGTAACACAGGTAAGTGGACAACTTGGACTGACATAAGAGCGAGTATGGCGATTGTTATGAAGTTGACATTTAAATTAATTAACAACAACTTCAGCGACTTAAAGCTACTTTTTTTAATTAGTATTTAAATCATCATTTGGAGTGAATTTGCTTACTAAAAATAATTAAGTAACAAAAATTAAAATTATTTTACTGTTTTAAAAATAATCGCCGAGTTAATACAATTGATTTTCACACGAAAACAGCTTAAAATTTAGATAAAAAGGTAACAATAAATTTAAAGAACGATTTCTAATAAATTTAAATAATAAATATTAAGTATCATTTTTAAATATATACAACAAGAGAACTTCTTGAAGACAAGCCTGAGACTAGAATAAAAATAAATTAATAATTATAAAAAAATCTACTATATAAAGAATTAAAGATGCTTTCACCAAACAAATGCCAATATCATTTATTTGAACGGAAAGCAGCAAGGTTCGTGAATAATTTTGCATGTTCTGCGAATATTAAACACATAAATGAGCATTTTTGAAAGACAAAGCGTGCGTCTTAACGATCACAAATGGCAATTTGCTGAGCTGGCTGAATACGACGGATATGAATACGGCTGTAAAGGTCGAAGCCGTACGGAACACGATGCGCAAGCCAATTGAATGGGATAAAACACACGCACACCCACACACACACTCTTACACACATGTAAGAAAGTATAAGAAAAAGGGGTTTGTTTCGCCATCTCAGCTCAAAGTCATTCATATTTATGCATTTGTAAGGACACGAGGACACAAGGACATATCTTCTGTACGTGTTAATATCCTGCCTGGCAACACACACACGCACACCCACACTCACACACACACGGCGACCAAGTCAGAGCTTTGTGCGATGCCGTTGTAAAAATGAAATGCCGCTGCAGTTGTTGAACGAGCATCGACTGTGTTGGGGAATTGTAACAAGGAAAAGCAACGTGCATCCCACTAAATATCGCCATTGAATGGTATACTCCGTAGATGAGGAGGGGGCAGGGCGGGGTTGATGTGTTGCGCATTCATTAAAACTTTATAATCACCAAACATGAACGATACGTGTTTCGATTGCAAAGTGCGTTTTATGCAGCCACAATACGAACATATATTCATGTATGTACATGTCTGTACTAGACAACCATTTATTGTACATTAACCGAAGTCGAGAAAGAAGATGATGTTGGGAGAGGGGGGAGGGGGAACGGGAGAGGGTACTGCAGCATATGTGAATATAATACCCACTTATTACTCCTGGCATGTAATGCTCTACGATGTTCATAATGTTCTCATAAATTGAAAGCTCTGTTTGCAACGATATGTGAGCAATTTTAACTTTTTATTTACTTTTGCTAGTCTTTTGAGGGCACTAACATAATTGCTAAAAAAATCTTAATGATTTAAATAGTATACAATACAAAAATAAAACATATACTATATGTTTCCTAATTATTGTAATATCTCGATACATGCAAAAAGTATTATACGCGAGGGCGTGCTCGACTGTACTTTTCTTTCTTGTTATCAATGAATTCATCACATTACACACACATCTTATTATTGATCCACAAAAATGCGTGAATAGCGCGGAATTAACTGTCATTTTCTATTTTCGCTGCACTCTCCCTCTCTCTCTCTCTCTATCCTTCTCACCATGCTTCCGTTCTTCATGCTCCCTCTCATTATGCTTGTTGCTTTCAGAGATCCATGCCGCTGTGTGTGTGTATATTCGCAGAGCTTACAAACGGTTTATAGCGCACTCACTCTCCGTCTTTCTATCCTCCTTTTCACTATGCTGCAGTTCTCCATGCTTGTTGCGCTCAGAGATCAGTGCCACTGTGTGTGTGTGAATGTTCGCGGACGCCAGCAGAGCTTATGAACGGTTTGTGTGTTTGTTCGCTGTCAACTGTGGCGGTAAAACATAACATACTCTCTCCTCTCACTTCACTCTCTCTGATTGCCTATGTTATTGAATTTAAATTAAACTCCGCCGCTTTCTGCTAATTCTGTTCGCCTGGTGTTTCCCTCAGTGAAATCTTCGTTTTTGGCCTTTCGCTGTTTATTATACCCGTTACTCGTAGAGTAAAAGGGTATATTGTAATCGTTGGAATGTATGTAACAGGCAGAAGGAGGCGTGGCAGACCCCATAAAGTATATATATTCTTGATCAGCATCAATAGCCGAGTCGATATAGCCATGTCCGTCTGTCCGTCTGTCCGTCTGTCCGTCCGTCCGTCCGTCCGTCCGTCCGTCTGTATGAACAAAAGGATCTCAGAGACTATAAGAGCTAGAAAGATGATAGTGGTCGCAAATGAAAGGTACAATACCCAAGCAGTACAAGTTTGTTTTTGTTTTTTGACACGCCCACTTTAGGGCGTTTTATTTGCATATAAAGGTAAATGTACAGGTTAAACTAGAATGTTTTAGTATAGAAAACTTTTTGTTAGCTATGCTATCTAAACCAAATTCACACGGAAAGTACATGTCTAGGAAGTACATGTACTGACCAAGTTTGATCCAAATAGGACAACTATATCGTATAGCTCCCATTGGGCCGATCGGTCAAAAATACGCTCCAAATATGAGTTAGTATGGAAAACTTTTGCGTTAACTAAGCTACATTAATCAAACTCACACAGAATACATCTGCCAATAATATATATATACTGTCCAAGTTTGATCCAAATCGGACAACTATATCGTATAGCTCCCATAGGGCCGATCGGTCAAAAATACGCTCCAAATATGAGTTAGTATGGAAAACTTTTGCGTTGACTAAGCTACATTAATCAAACTCACACAGAATACATTTGCCAATAATATATATATACTGACCAAGTTTGATCTAAATCGGACAACTATATGGTATAGCTCCCATAGGAACGAAACGTCGAAAATATGCTCTAAACATGAATTTGTTTGAAAATGTCCTGTGTTTGCCAAGCTATTACATCCATAACCATTGTTAATAACAAATTGAAACTGAGTAACGGGTATCCTAAAGTCGCGAGGCGACTATAGCATTCTTTCTTGTTTTATTTATTTTTTTCTTAACCACTGCGATTGGCAATGCCAGAAATCATTAGTAAACTCTGCTGAAATACCAGGCGAACATAAACATAAGCAGGTCGCAATGCAAACATTTTTTAGGATTAACAGTAACATAACATTAGAATTTACATGGCGTTACCAGTAACATAGGAATAACATTAACAAAGCATTAAAATTAACATAGCCTTAACATTTACATAGCATTAACAGTAACATAGCATTAAGCTTAACATAGCGTTAACATTTACATGGCATTAACATTAACATGGCATTAACATAGCATTAACATTAACATAGGATTACCATTAACATAGCATTAACATTAACATAGCATTAACAATAACATAGCATTAACATTAACTTAACATTAACATTAACATAGCATTAACCTTAACATAGCATTAACATTAACATAGCATTAACATTAACATTAACATAGCATTAACATTAACATAGCATTAACATCAACATTAACATAGCATTAACATTAACTTAGCATTAACATTAACATAGCATTAACATTAACATAGCATTAACAGTGCTTAATTCAAATTCCGCCACTTGCTGCTGATTCTGTTCGCCTGGTGTTTTCCACAGCTAAATTTTAGTTTTTAGCCTTTTGCTGTTTATTTTAATTATTTTTTTAAACCACTGAGATTGACTGTAGACTTTCTTACTTTGTTACTATTTTAAATAAATTTCAATGAACAAATTTGTACTCCGGGCATCTTTTAAAATCAAAAGATTCAATCTAAATAGTCTAAAAAGCTTCTCAAATTGACATGGTTTCTGAGTTTTATTAATTTTTCTGAAATTTAAGCAGCACTATTAGCAACTTATGTAATCATGTATTGCTTCATATTGTAAGAAAAGACCTAAAAAATATTCCAGTTTCTCAATGAATCTCAATGATTATATTTTTGCTTTCTCTCGTTCGTTTTATTCATTTGGTATTACGGAGTCTTCAGCAACATTAATATTGCTGCTGCTTTTCTCTTTTGTATTTTTTTTCATATGCAATTTTAAAATTTCCGTTTCATAATTATATTTATGCAAATGTGCAGCGCACTCACACACAGGGGTGAGCTGCCATAAATATGTATAAATATATGGCAAATATGTGTATCTGTGTGCGTGAGTGTGTTTGTGTATGTGTGTGCTTGGCAGCTTCTGGGTAGAATATAATTTTCATTTTTAATATTCTCTCACATGCCCCGGAGTTTGTACATTAAATTTATTTATTGGCGCAAATATTGGATCGGATGCCGTTGGATCGTCTCTTTTCAGCCATTTGCATTATGTGTCCACTGGAAACACATACATAAGTAGACATGCACATGCCGCATGTGGCATGTGGCGAGTGGGATGTGGGATGAAGGATGCTGCAAGTGTGGGATGCAGCAACTGTGGGTGTTTAATGCCAAGTGACAACTCGCTGCAACTGAGACAACTGAGTGTGCCGTCTCTAATATAGTATATAGCAGATGCTACGACTTTACTCAAGCATATATAGAATATCCAGAAGATTCGTATAGAGCACAACTTGTTTGAGCTACAAAAGATGCCAAGTTCAACTCAAGGAGTAGCGAACGGAGCCAGGGACTGGGACTAGGCTGAAGGGTAAGAGGGATGGGAGGTGCTGCCTGTTGTTTGCTCAAATGGAATTTCCAAAGTCGTTTAGCTCCTTATTTTTCTCGTTTCGCTTTTCTTAAATGCCATTTTTTTCCATTTCGTTCGCATTTCGTCCGCATTCAGACAGCTGCCGTTGCCATTGCCATTGCCTTTGGCTTCGCCGGAAGCTGTTCCTTGGGTGGCTGTGCGGAATTCCTGAGTGGAATAACAGCAAACTGCGAGAGCCACAACCGAGTCACTGCCGAGAGCAACATGGCTGACTGCTCTGCTGGTACATAACCCACCCCTTGAGAGTCAGAGAGTCATGGCCACTGCCATTTGTTTGCTTTTGCCGCATTTCTTTGGCTGCTTTAGCTCCGTCGACTGCTTCGGCTGCCAACTGTTTCCTCATCTTGAGCAGCGACAGGAAGAGAAGCAGGAGCGGGAGTGGCAGCAATAGCATCTTCGGTTCTTGCTCTGCTCCGAAATGCCATTCGAATAGTTTGCTTAGGTTCATTTTACCCACACCCCATCAAGACACAACTTGGGGATGGGAGTGGGCAAGGGAATGGAAGGGGATGTCGATGAGAATGAGGGTGGGCACGGCCATTGTTGCCAGAGTGTGCGCTCGTAAAGAAGATTTATTGGGAAGACGCGCGCGTTTCTTGGTCTTCTCTTAGGACGGGGAGTGTATGGGGTGTGGTGGGTTGCACGTTGCTCGTAGCATGCCACAGCAGATTCCATTTGGCCGGGCTGTGTCCCAAGGAAGGAAATTGGGTTTGCTTTTCCATTTCCCTGAGACTTGGCAGGCTACAGCTACAGCTTGCTAAATTGCTTTTGTATGGTTGGGTAGGGGAGAGCAAAGTTGGAGCAGGGGGGACTCAAGAAAAATTACTTTGCTCACAAAAACAAAGATTGTATCTGTGGGTGGCCGGGTGACTGTGTGTGTGTGTGTGCTGGGTAGATAGGAATACGCTTATTCCTATATCACATTTCTCACATCTGAGACTAATGCGATTGTTTTTTGGTAGAGTTTTTTTTTTCTAATTTGCATTTAATTTTTTGCAGCTGTTACTTTCTGTCCGCTGCTTTCGCCTAATTTTGCCGCCTTTAAGTCGTTAAAAATTCTGAAAACGTTTCGCTTAAGTTTAATGACGCCTCACATTGAAAGATAAACATTTGAATGGTCTCGGATTAAGCACTCTCCGAACCACTTTGTATGCAACAGGATGCCGCCGCTAGGTGGTGTCCCTGTGCTCCGTTCGACTTCGACTGGCTACACGTTTTATGCTAAATATTTCTACATTTGGACTTTATTATAAACGTTAGACTAATAACTATTAGATTGCGAGATTACAAACTTAATGGAGGTAGAAATCATAGGTCCTATAAATGGAAATTAAAATAAATATTTGGAATATAAAAAACAACTATTAAGTACAATAAATTTAAATATACAAAAATGTGTGACATTTTTCAATTAAAAACTGTGAAGTGATTTTTTAAATAATTATATATACTTAAAATATTTTGTTTTGCATAATGCAAAAAAAAGGTATTTGTCATACACTAATAGATGTCCATAGCAAATTTGTATTGAAGAAAAAGGAGAGATCATTTTTTAACTGCACATATTTAGCTAAAAGCAAAGCGCTTCTTCAAGGACAAATTTTAGTATTATTCGAAGTTATATCTGTGCAGTTATTAAACGAAACGAGACCAGTAAAAATGCGACCAAGGTTAATTGCCGTTGGCCATAAAAAACACAAAGCAACTCAGAGGATATCATAATTCACGCTTATTTGCTTCACCTGCGAACCTTGCACATCGAATCCGGCTAAAATAAAAAAAGCCATAACAGGTAAGAGATAGAGGTGCATATGCCATAGGTGACCTTCTCATCCAGGATACGGCAACGAGCACAGCACGAAGTCGAATATATCTAGTCTAAGTACCATTTGCTAAAAGTAAAAAATAAGCAAAAAAACATTGAAGACAGCGATAGAGGTAGAAGGAGAGGCAGACTGAGATAGAGGAGAATATAAGTATATATTAAAACATGCGCGCGAAACATACTTGAAATTTCCCACAAGACCCATAGAAGAAAATCGAATCCGGAGTCACGAACCGAACAATTTACCTGTCCCCGTTTCCATTTGCTTCACTTGCTCCTCTGTCCTGCCCCTGCGCATATCGTTACGGTATTTGCGCAGTCTCAGCCTCGTCCTTAATCTCGTATATTCTGCACAGTGCCCAGCCAGAATGGGTGGGGAGGCGCAAGGCGCAAGGGGGTAAAAGGGTCCTGCGGCGGCGCCGGTAGAACGCCCATTACAATAAACAAGAAGGCGGCGGCTCCGTCGCGTATCGCGTTCGTATCTTCGGATGTCCTTATGCCATCATTGGTGGAGAAAAAAGTCAAACGTTTTTCTTCCATATTTTCTTTTTTGCCCTTTTTTTTTTTTTTCTTCTCTTTTATTTATTTATTTTACTTTTTTTTTTTTTTTTTTTTTGGCGCTTCAGTCGCCGCCTTATCCCTTTGGGATTTTTGCGCCATTAACGTGAATTGCTTTTTGGGGAAATTATGTGTACCCCGCACACAGAAGCTTTAATGTTTTGTAAATTCACATAAGGAAACCATTATCACCTGAAATATGAAAGCAATTTTCCTGCATCCTTTCCACTTTCAAGTTGCTGTTACTCGTCCCTTGGCTCGCCTATCTTCATGTTTTTTTTTGGAGGGGACTCAAGCTCGATGCTTTTGGAATTTTAAATTCTCTAAAGTATTGTATAAGCTGGTAGAATGCACAAGCTTTGCTGTAGCGGCATCAGGTTAATCGGTTTAGGAATTTTGCGCAAAATATAGTATAGCTTTCGGGTCAAGACTATTTAAAACTATAAACTTAATTTGTAAGTAATATTTCAATTCAATTTCTTGACCTAGGTTTCAATTAAATAATTTCTGTGATATACAATATTTTTTAATTCTCAGGTATCCAAGAATTGTTTAATTAAGAAGCTTAAAATCAATAGCACATTTATTTTCAGCAGACTCAAATATAGTCACTTATGTTTGGACAGCTCTACTAAGTAAACAAAAACTATACCTTGATTTAGAAAATTAATTTCCCAACAACAAGACAGAAAGTTTTTCTTATGCTACTGTTATTCTAAAACTTATAGTTCTCATTTAAAATTTAAACAAATAAATACATTGATAATATAGTGCTTATTAGTAAGTATTGAGTTAACCTTTCGATGAACACAAGTGCTGCACTAATGTCAATATTCGAAAGCAACAACTGAAAAAAACTAGTAAAAGAAGACGTCGAAACAAAATAAAGCGTTGGGAAGGGGAACGGGGAAGGGGGCCCACATCAATTGCTGGCAACATCGTGGTATCGTGTCGTTGTCGCTATTTCGGTGGCCATAACAATTCTCGTAATACTTCGGGCATCGCCGACTAAACGATAATCGCGCGTAAATGCCCCACTAAAATCAATACAACGACTGCGACGACAATGGCAACGAGGACGAGGACGAAGTCCTTGGATGCTACAGCAGCGAGTGGCATTCAGTATCAGTTTCACCTTCGTTGAAGAAATCTCATCCCTCGCAGTTTGCCATCCTTTTCAGAAGCAGTTGGTTATGCACATGCGCTTGCCAAATGCTACTTCGGCTTTTCTTTTGTGTTTTCCTTGAGATTTTTTTCATTTTTCTTTTGATTTTGCTTTGCTGTCATTGGATATAACCATTTTAGTTGAGTCTATTTGGAGTGTATCAGCATTGAATTTATTTAAACGCACTTATGCGATTCGTTTTGCGAGTCAATGATGAGTCAACTCTCATACAAGTTTTATCCAAAATTAAGAAATTGTTCAAAAATTTTAAATTTATATATTTAAACATTATTTAAGTACTGTATCAGATTTCAAATAAATTTATTTGTTTTGTATTTAACGACGTCTGGTTAGCGTAATTAAAAATTATCTTTAACATTGCAAAAATATGCATATAAAATGGGACACATTTATGAATTTATTCGCCATTCAATGTTGCACTAACTACGTAAACTGGATGGTTAACTATAAAAGCGCATAAATATTAATTTGCATTTCTTCTCATGATTTAGTTGCAAATTAATTTCAATTAATGACGATTTGCATCATTGAGATAAATGCAGACTCTGCAGGCACTGTAGCTGTAATTTGAATATATTTGTTGCGGAATTAAACAAATTGAAACAGCGTGAACTATTCACAATTAAGGCCAAGACATGATTTGAAAATAATTTAGCTTTTCTTTGATAAACTTTGTAGTAAAACAAATAAAGATAATTATGACTTCTAATAGGTAAAAAAGTTGTTAATGCTGAGAAAAGACTTTAACTAAAAATATCTGCGTTTTATTACTTATATTAAGTACAATTCTATTTTCAGTCCACACATTTATCCGTGCCTGCTGTTAGCTACTGTAATCAATTAGAGCAACTCACCTGTCGCTCGATTAGTACCTATCAAGTACCTGTGCTACTCACATTAACATTCTCAATCGTAGACTCAGCTTCCCACGAGCATCGCTGTCTCAGTCGCTGCGACGCATGCAAATCGGACCAGGGACAAACAGTTGACATTTTGTGGCCGCAGCTGAGCGACAAATATACGAGTAACCATAAAAATAGTTTATGACTTTTAATTACGGGCTCAGCATGAGGTCGCCGAGTGAATCGTCGTCGTCACCGTTTGTTGTTGTTGTTGGTTAAGTCGCTTCTGAGCAGCAGCCAACGGAACACGGCCAACTGCTATTGGTAGTAGAAAGCGTCAGGAGAACGCGAGTGAGAGTGAGAGAGAGAGGGAATCGAATTCAGGGATCCAGAAAATGGTAGGACAGCCTTCGTAACTTGCCTTTGTTTTTGTCTTGTTATTTATTGGTTTTTTAAGCCACCATTTTTGTGCCTGCGCCGTCTTTGTAATTTCTTTGAATTATATCTCAATTCATTCCCGACAATAAATTTGATAAATTTCTCATTTTGTATACCTGCCCGCTGAGTTCCTTGAATCGATCGACGGGATCGGCTGTATCGCCATGTTACCAGCGTCTGGAAAGGGAATGGGGGACAGGGGGAGAGGCATAAATTAATGGACGACATCGACATGTGCGTTGCAAGCAGGCGACCAGGGTTGTCGCTGATTAAAACGTTCGGGTCGAGTTCCTTGATCGTTAATTACGAACGCGGCTCGATCGCAGGCAATGCAAACGATAAAATGAAACTAAATTTAAATGTTTAATTCAACTGACTCAAATGGAAAATTAATTACAAGTACGAATACGAAAATGAATACGAATACGAATACAAATATATGAATATGCAATGAGTTAAATGAATGACTAAATATTCATATAATTAAATTGTTATTTGAATCGTTTGCTAATTGAAATGTAATTTTGCAAGGAATATGTAAAAAAGTCAAACTTTTTAATCTTAAATGTACGGTGGAAAGATACTCTTGTTTCCAGCAAATTTCTTATTTTAATTATTAGTATTCTTATGATATTCAAAGTGTGCTATTCATAGTTTATTATTTTTGAATAAAATAGTTTTATTATTTTGCAAAATTATCAGTATTTGTTTGCATTTTTTATGGCGCTGGACGATGCGCACACCGCTAGAACGTCCATTTTTGTCGATCGTGGTACGAGTACCTTCGAAGATGCTCTACAGTCCCATGCAAAAACACGAAATCTCTTTATTGCGGCAGCCATAAGCAACATTTGTGTGTTTTTCTTTGGAACCACCGTTGGCTGGACAAGTCCCTCAGAAATTTTGGTCTTAAAGCAGAAGGCTTTTGAGTTTAAGCCCACCAAGGAGCAGTGGAATTGGATCTGTTCAATGCTCCCGTTGAGTGCACTTCTTTGCAGTTTGCCAATGGG
This sequence comes from Drosophila nigrodunni, assembly GCA_020829145.1. Classification (NCBI taxonomy): domain Eukaryota; kingdom Metazoa; phylum Arthropoda; class Insecta; order Diptera; family Drosophilidae; genus Drosophila; species Drosophila nigrodunni. The sequence goes on from JACVCZ010000001.1 coordinate 13,365,960, forward strand.
TGCAATAATGAAGAATTTTGGTTGTAAGCCTCTGATGATGATCCAAGTGCTGCCCTACTCCTGTGGCTGGTTGCTGTTAATCTATGCAAAAAACATTTATATGCTCTTTGTGGGACGGTTTCTACAGGGTATGTGTGGAGCGGCAGTTTGTCTGGCCGTACCCGTGTATCTCGACGAGATTAGTCAATGGCAATATCGCGGTTTCATTGGCTGTTTTTTTTTTGGAGCCTTGCTCTATGGCATTATCTACAGCAACTTAATGCTTGCCTGGATAAGTTTGCGGACCTTTTTCATTATAAATCTTGTAATCATTCCCATTTTTGCATTACTCAAGATAATCCCTGAATCACCAATACGTTATATTTGTAATGAGAAATTTGACAAGGCTTACGAGAGCTTGGAATGGCTGCGCAGCAAGCATTACGATGTGGAAGAGGAGCTGATTATATTGGTCGAATCTATAAATAATGAAAATGTTCCGACTGCTGGTTTCTGGGATGATCTTAAGCACGTCACCCTTCTGGGAGGTGTCCTGAGGAGCTCAGTGCTGATGAGCTTGCATCAGGCTGCTGGAGGAATAGTGGTAATCCTTTACTTGGATTATATTCTGCAGGATATAACCAAGAGACATTATTCGTTCAAAATAATTTGGATATGCTTCTGCATGTTTCTCGGGCATCTGACATGCGTGCTACTGGTCGAGAAACTTGGTCGACGACCGCTTCTAATGTTCTCCTCGATTGTTATGGCTGTATGTGCTGTGTATCTCTGCTGTTGGTTTAAATGGTCTCTCTCCAATGGCTTGCAACCGTTAACCGGGCTAGTTATGTGCGCATTTATTGCTAGCTACTGTATGGGCCTTGGACCAATTGCCTGTCTTCTTAATGTGGAAATGAATTTGGCCACAGTTCGACATTATGGATGTGCTATTGCCAATATTTGTGCATGGCTAACAATATTTATGATTTCCGAATGGTTTAATTTTGCATCACATAGTCACATTATTTTCTACCTCACAATCGTTTCCTGTCTAATCGTATTTCTCGTTACAATTGTCTTTATTCCCGAGACCAAAGGAGTGTCTCCTTACAATATAAAACGCAGTTTGGAAAGTAATCGGCAGGAATCTTTTTCCAGCCTTGATTAATCACGATTAAATGAATAAATAGAAATACAAAGTATTTTTTAAATGATCATAAATGATTGCAGTCTTCATTAACAACTAAAAGTTCGTGACTATACAAACTAATGTCAACTAAAGACATTTTTAAGTTATTAAGAACATTTTCCATCAGTGTAGCTCTATCTATATTAGTGAGTGCACAAATGTGTCTGTATCTGTCTGAATGCGTGAACTTCTGACAAGTGCAAATATTTATGCGTATTTGATAGCACTAATGGGCCATTAAATGCGTGCGCAAATACACACACACGCACGCACACTTGCGTGGAGGATGTGGGAGTATGTGTGTATTTGTGTGTGTGGCAAGGATGAAAATGTACCTAAGCGAATCTAAATGGCATCAGGGGCACAGAACATGCAAAATCATGTACTCGTAAATCTCTTTAATGCCAACGGCCTCCGGCCAAAACCCTCAGAGAGACAACGAGTATGGGCGCAGGTGGGAGGGACTGTGGGATCCCTTCCTTACTTTCCTGCCAGTTGCAAGTTGGGAGTACCGTTTTGCCCTTTCCAGTAACCGCCCACATGCAATCACATGGTAGATGCTTGTTTACCCCCGGGCCAAAAGAACCAGAACCAGAAGAAGAAGAAGCAGAGAGATCCGGTATGTGGTTGGGCTTCCTTGCGTAATGAAACTGAATATGTGTATGTGTCCGTGTACACAGCAGAGGGTGTGTGTGAGTGTGTGTGTAAGGTGCTTTCGAATACGTATTACGTAACTAACGAAAATTAACGTTAATAGCTCTGAGTATCAAAATAATGGCTAGCAGTTCCCTCCGCTCCCTTGGCTCCCTTCGTTCTGCCAGCTTCCTCTGTCCCCTGGTGCTCCAGTTGCCTGTTGGCTGCCCTATCAGCTCGGCCGTGTTTTGGATTGGATGGGTCGTTCATTTGGGTGGAGGGCAGACCGTAGTCGGGGCCGTAGTCAGCCATATAAATTGCAAAAACTCATTCCGGACTTAGGCAAAACGTGAAAATATTGTTACGACCTCTTGTGCTGTTTTTGCCCCCTAGATTTTGTTGCTGCAGCTTCGGCAGATTCCGCCCATTGAAATAAATTTGATTTTAGTCGCAAAATTACGATATTCGTGCACTTAATTGAGAAAAGTGAAGCAGCGATTTTTAATGATGTTGTGATTGCAAACAACAAACTCATGTACAGCATTTTCATGGGACGGACACATTTTAAGAGATACAAGATGCTTAAAATAAATGTTGATAATATTTAAAAAGTTTGATCTCCTATAAATGCTGTTTCATGCCTAGCAAGGATTTAAATTGATTAATCGAAAGTAGGAAAGAAGAGAGTATGGCATAACGGAAAATAGGTACACGGATAGCGAAAGATTAGACTATACTTGAAATAATCTTATGTAAGTAATTTAATGATAATAGAAAAATGCATTGAAAAAATGTAAAAGTTTAGTCATTTAATGATGTGATGTTCTGTTGATTATCAAAATAACTTTATAAGTTTTTTTATTTATATTTTGGTTTTACAAGTTTTATTTTAAATGTTCTTTATGTCGTCAACATCACGCATCTTTCAGTAACTTAAATTAATCTAAGCGATGAGCCCAAACAGCTTTAAAAACATCACATTTATTTAATCATGATTCGACTTTAAATAATATTGCTTTTAATCTTCTCAAACATGGAGAAATGAAACACTACGTTCTTTAAATGCTTTACATTGTTAAATGTTCAATTAGACGAGAGTCTTGCCTGTTTACACACTGCAATTGCCTTTTCAACAAAATTAAAATTTCAATTTGAAATTCAAAATGTAGAAATGTCCTGCAGGACCATCCCATTCCGCCCCTTTAATATCCCCGAGTCAGAGTCCAATATTTTGCGCACTTTGTGTGCGTACGAGTGAACGAGTATATCGTTAATTTTTATTGGACAGCTTTTGAGATCCTTTTCGCATTGAAATCGAATGAAATTCAGTTGGTTGTTTGCTTGTTGCTGTGGCTGATATGGTCTCCCGGGATGGTTGGATAAATGGAAACTGCGTGCGCCAAACTGGAGGGAGTACTGTACTGGGTTCATGTTTGGGTTTCTGTTCGACGACGACCAAAACGCAATAAGCAGTTAAAAAATACTCGTAATTGCAACGGGAGTCATGCCACTCGAAGCATCCATGGTTCATGCCCCATATGAGTTGTTATTGCTGTTGTTGTTGCTGTTGCTATTGCTGTTGTTGCTGCTGCTGATGTGGAACGGGCACAGTGCTATCTACAACGACAACAACAAAAACGATACACTGTGGAATCGTTTCTCAGAAAATTCATTCATGTAAAAAGGAAATTGCTTCGCGAGCAGCCTTCCAAAAGACTCTATGCATATTTTTGGCCAATTCTACAATCCATTCAGTAAAAACTTTAAAATTTCTCTTTAAATCTTCAACTTTATACTCGAGAGTATTTCCTATTGTTCTGCACTTCTTATATCTGGTGTCCAGTCTGTACTTTGTGTGTAAGAAAGTGTAGACAAATTATTATTATGGTTCAGTTAATGCTTTTTTCTAAAATATCAGCACAATTTCTGTAATTTACAAAAAGAAATAGAAGAAAAATAACGAGCGGGAAAAGCGAACGCATCTTACACAATTTTCGTTAAGTACTCTATGTTTAGGACAGGTTCTAAAGCTTTTGGTATTCCATTTTATATAACGAAAATTAGAAGATAGATTTTAGTTATTGAGTTGAGATATTTAAAATATTTATTGAGCTATGTAAAAATAATTAAGGGTCGAAATACATAATTTAGACTACATGTAAACGTTTAACGCACTGACTGTTTACCGTTTTTGCTGTGCTCAAATTATAGAGTACTTAGAGTTCGACTCTTTCCAGTTTCGCTTCAGCGTGTCCTTTTTCTCTGGTGTGCTTCTCTTTTCTTTTTGTCCGTTCGTTATAGCTATAATATTGTTTGGCCGTGTGCGGACCTCACTGTAGCTCCTTTTGTTATTGTTGTTGTAGTTATAATGGGCTAGTGGCAACAACGGCAGCACCAGTAGCAGCTCTTCTTCGTCCTTTTGCCCCCGCCAACGTCCCGGCAAAGGCAGCGGGAAAATGTTGCCCAAATGGGTTCATATTTTGACGTTTAATGTAGCGAAAATGAAGCAAGGATTTATGAAATGCGCACGTTGCCCTCACAGATCGTGGGTAAGTATCCAAATGGAAGCAAATATTTTCCGACCCTGCAAAAATGTCGAAAATTGCAAATCAAAAATCAATTGCATTATTAGAAGTCATTGGAAATCACAGGGGCGTACAAATATAAAAGTCCAGTAACTCAATTGTCTTGTGTCTAGACACTGCGACTGTACATTTTTGCATTGTCTACCGCACTTGGGTCTTAGAAGAACCGAAGACAGTTTTCCACAAAGGTTTTCCACCAATTGTAGGCTGTCAGGTGGCACCGGTGGCACTCGTGGCACCGGTGGCCTTTATGGGCCGTAGAATATGATGAAAATGCCACTCGAAGTTGGCTTAAATATGTCTAATCGACTATTTTTTGGGCACTTGACAGCAGCAGTTGCCAGTGAAAGTATTCCCACTACAACACCCCGAGGGACACTCCCCTTCTCTATGCCCATCAGGCGTCAGGGGATCAAGCAAATTGCGAAAACTATGTGCAAGATGGGCTGTTATTGCAGCAAAAACGCTTGTAATGATGACTCTAAGTGCCGTTTCCTTGAGTGTATTACCTATAAAAAATTTATACAAAGATGCTGCCAAATTACCCGTACACAAAACTGAGACTCTGTACATCCCACCACCAATTTTCTCTGTCTCTCTCCCTTTCTCTCTTTCTATTTCTATCCCAAATAGATACAATGGCAGCCACCTCATCAACTTCACCTTTGCCCCCGAGCCGTGACGGTCTGTGATAAGAAAGCCGAAGGCAAACGCCACTTGCTTCCTCGCCTGGCGATAAAATGCAACATTAAATTGCTGATTTTTTCTTGTTTTTGCCGCAGTCAGAGTTTCAAGCAGCGACCCTCAAGTGGCAGCAGTTCATTAGGGTGGCAACTCTGGATTCCTTTTGCCAACGGGGCAATGCATACCAAAAAGGGTCTCACACTGGGGACAATCACCACAAGTGGCTCTCAGCCACGATTCCTGCTCTGATTCCCGACTCCTGCATACAAATTGCAATTATTATTTTTGTAATTATCTGATTTCTTAGCTGAAGCTAAAGCCACAAGTAATTTGGTGTCGTTGTATAGAAAATATTCTTATTGGGAACAGATATGCAGAAGTTAAGAAAAAAGAAATTAAAATTGTAAAATTAATAAAATAAAATATAAATTAACTAAATTATTACATTGGAATTATACCTTTAAGGTATACTATTAAACTATACCATTTTATTTTTTATTAAATAACTATTAAGAGTTAAATTATCAAAAATTAAATTTATTAGTTTTTTAATCAAGTAAATTTAACAGCAATATGGAAAGTAAAATACTTGTAATATTTGTAATTATAGAAAATTTCAGCATTGATTATAAGTGTCTTTTAAATTTACTGTCAATTTATTAAGTATTTTTCTAAAAGAATCTCCAGACACTTGCCAGTTGCTTGACATTATCCTGCAAAATTAAAATGTGTTATCTCATATCTCCTCATTTCTTCGTAAATAAATTCTCATTCGAAAATAGAAAATTAGAAAGAGCTCAACAAATTGCAATGAAAAAGAAAAATGCTTCACATTCTGCAGGGTTATCCCTTGGCGCTCGTAGTTTATGTTTACGTAGAAATTAAAATAAACACTAGAATTAGATTTATGGGATGTTTGTATTAAGCCGCTGTCCACACGGAGCACAGACCGTCAGCGAGAGTCATCAGAGAGCAACCCAAGGACAACAAGAACAACAACAAGGAGTTACTCAAACCCACCACCATCATCACCGCGTGGCTCAACACGGGCGGCCATCACGAGTCTGTGGCAGCATAAAGCGCAATTCAAACCCATTTGGGGTGATATCCATAATGGTTGAACCACCACCCGCTTTGTGTTTGCTTACACACGCCACCAACTCCAACGACGGACGGTAGCGGTGGTGGTGCTTTTGGTGGTTCACTGTCTGCTGCTGCTACTGCTGCCGGATTTAAATTCTAATCTAGCTGGCACAACGGTGCCCAACCGACTGGAGACCGCTGCGAGCGCCGCTCACACTTATCCGGGCATGGCGGTAATAGCTTTATCTGCTAACAGAATTATGGCCAGTCGCTTGATTCATGATCCGACATTGTGGACGTTGTTGCGCCTTTGTTGTCACTCGTTTCAGTTCCCGTTTCCGTGAACCTTTCACGGATTCTGTCCGCTTTTTGTGGGGTTTCCACCCCCACGTGGAGAAAGAGAGCGGGGATACAGGAAGCGCTGGTGTTGCCATTGTGAAGTTCAGTCGTGAATTTGAATGGATGCATTGGCACAGGAGGTTACGCCAGCGGTACAGTATGGGATATTCGTATAGCATCAGTTGGATATTGATGTAGATTTAGTTATGGAAAAAAATGAATATCATACTAGGTATACTGGATAATTTTGGGTCAAAATAATATCTGAAGATAAATAATTTGTAATTTTAATAAAAGCAGCTATACATAAATGTTTTGATGATTATACTATATAGAAATTCAATTTTGTTACGATTATAACAACCTTCCTAACAAACTTCCTTTAAATTAAAAATTAAATTAAATTAAAAATATATCAATATACGCTGGCTCAAAATGTGCTAATACTTTTACCTACCTGTCCCTATTTGAATGGCCTTCAATGTGCTGCTCATAGATGTGAGCTGATCGACTATGAAGCACGACGATGAGCGGGCAGAGGTCACAATGCAATTTTTGCTATCTGCACGCGCAACAGAGGAAATCCTGTTTCGACGGGCCAGAGACAGGCTCCACAAAGACTAAATAAATACATACACACACACACTCTCACACACGCACACCCACATCTAGGCACATGGAAAATCGATTTTCAGAACAATAAGGCGGGGCAATGGCTACCAAACCCGGAGTTGGGGTTGGCTCTGGGGTTGTTTGTTTAATTTTCCGCAGTGCAAGTGATGAAAATCTATTGAATGTGCGGCCATACTGGAGTTTCCGTCACTGTGAAAATATTTACTCAGTGCTGCAGCTGAGCTGCCGGTGCAGATTGAAACGGAAGTTCGTTTTAAGACCCAAGGCGATGACGACGATGATGATGATGAACAAAGACAACGCCCGCAAATCCCGTATATTGAAACGGTGGGGGAAGGATAGGCCGTGAATGATACGCACTCGTTTAAATTGCCATTTAATGTCAATCCAATGACAGTTATTTTAATTGTGTTTGGGTGTTGCGACAATTTATGTTATGGCTGTAATTGTTATAGCTATTGGAACGTAATTGGGATGGTAGTCCGTGATATTAAAACATATGTCTAGCAACAACTTGTAAGATTGGAAAACAGGAGAAGAAACTCGCAATATATTTTAATATAACCCAGTGATTTGTTTTATTAAGATTAAGTGCAATCTGTTGAATGAATTTTAGCCTAACTAATAGATACACAGTTTATTTTTATTTTAAAATTATTCATTTGGCTGTGTTGGTTTTGAAAACTTTTTCTATAACATTATTTTTTGAAGCCATTATATTTTTACAGAAAATATATTATATTTATGTCTTCCACATTATTTTGGGCCCAATAATCCACAACACCGTCAAAAATCCGCTCCTGTTGCCATCGCCACAAACCAGTTTTGGGCCTCTATGCAGACATTAGGACAGCGGCGGGCTGAAGCGAGACAGGTAGATATGCATGGTCTCCCTAGCTCCAATTGCGATCCACAGGCATTCCATCAACATCCACAAGCACACACACACACACACACACACACAAGCACACTTTTTAAAGTTTCGAGTTGATGGAGCCGAGAGAGGGAGAGGGAAGTTTACTGGGCTCCATGACCACCGCTTAGTGCACTCACATGCCGCTAGATGGCGCGCGGGTCAATTTAGTGGAATTAATGGAATTGGAATTCATGGCGCGGAAATTGAATTTATGCGCCTCGCTGAGCCGCGCCGTCGGGCCGCCGGGAAATCGGATTTTAATGCGCCATTGAACGCTTCGAAATGGCTGCGATTTTCAGCATTGGGATTGGCAAATGCAACGGGACTTGGTAGGAACTCCCTTACCTCTCCGACTCTCGCACTCCCGCCTACCAAGAAGAGGCCACCTACAGAATGGGCCAGCAAAAGTTTGTCGAACTTCGTACTCCTACTCGTGCTCGTAGTCGTAGTCGTACTATGGCTAATGTCACAAATAACGTTAAGGGGTGTCCTGTAGAAATGCCAGTACGAGTAATTAAAAACACGTTTGTCCTTTTTGGTTTGCTGTCCCAGGAGTTGGGCCATTAGACAGCAACAAAAGTTGCTCGCATTCCGTTGCCGTTGTCGTTGCCGTTGCATGGGAAAAGTTGAAAATAAACTTTGCGGCATGACAACGACAACAACAACAATAAGAACACATAACTTGGTGATGTCAACTCTGGCGTTTGGTTTCGCATTCCCCTTTCCTTTTCCCTTTTCCCTTTCTCCTTCTTTATTTTGCTTTTTGGCTCGTTTGTTGTCGTTGTTCACCTTTTACCGTTTTACCGTTTGCCAGTTGTTGGTTGTCGTGTTGGCTGTCAGTTGATTAACGCCAAAAGGACACGATATGTTTTTTGCTTTTTTCGGTACTTTTGCTGTACGAATCGGAAGAAACATTTGAAATATGCGAAAAGTAAACGGCAATGAAAACGTGTAAGATCGATAATTAGGGCTAGGTTTGGGTTTCTTATGGCTAATGAACAATAAATCTAATGGGTAACGAAACAGCTGCTAATATTGTACTTATGCCATTCTCGAAATTTAACAAGATTTATAAGAAGTTAGCTTTCAATATTCGTTAGAATGAATTATGAATTTTAACAAATTCGAAATAAATATTTTTAATCAGTAATAATTCATTTGTGTTAATATAATACTTGTTAAAAATCAACTAATAAAATTCTATTTGTTCAGAGTTTGGTCTAATTTTAAAATGATTTTACTATGCGGCCTTAAGTTTTAGAATCTTTTGGCTATCAACCATAGAATTCCCAGGAAAAGTATGATATCAGTTTTAGATTCTTTAAGATATTTAAAACATAAGCGACATTTTGCTGTTTGCTCTTTATTCTATTTTATATTATCGTTCGGTACTTCCATAACTTTTTTTTTCGACAATTCTGTTTAATGCAATGAAACACTTGAAAAGCTGAATTTATGCCAAGAATTTTGGCTAAGAAAGTGCTTTTGGCAAAGTGCTGAATCGTCCTGTTAGAGACAGGAGTTGATTTTCGGTTCTTTTGGGCCATAGCCAAATTGTGCGAACTTTGTACGAATTAATTTGTTCAACTTTTCCTGATATATGGTTTAAATAAAGTGTGTGGGTTGTGAGTGTGTGAGAGTGTGTGTGTACGACCGCTAAGACCGCAATAAACCCACATGAGCCCTGCAAAATGATGCCGAGTGTCGGCCAGAAATCCAATCTCACAAATCACATCGATAAAGCGCCAAAAGGCACGCAACCCTTTCGACGCTCCAATACACACACAGGCACATACACGCATTTTCTAAATACATATATGGCCGCTATAAGCTCGCCTTAATTACACTTTACACACAGGACAACCCTTGGGCCGCTGCGATGCTGCAAATCCCACCCACAATGGACGACAACCCGGTGAGAAGCCCGGTGAGCAGTGAACCCGGAGAGAAACCCCGGAGCAATCCGGGTACAATATGCGAGACAATTAAGCATTCATGGTCGAGCTTAAATTTTGACATTTTGCTGTTTGTTTTTGGGTTGATATGGTCCATAATCAGACACACGTCCTGTCCTGTGTCCTTTTTCGTTCTCTTGATCCTGGCGACCATTTTATAATGTGTATATAGCAGCTTAGTGCACCCGGGAGACCCATTGCCGTCGGCACTAAACAATTTTATCATTTTTAATCATCAAAGTGGATTTCTCTGCCCTTCTGTCTGTATGCCCGATGACACAGAGTCGGATTAAAAAGACATATTAAGTTATTATCAGACTTTGGATGTAAGTACACACAGAGAAAAGAAGAAGGAGATTTCTGTACTTACTTATATACTATATAGTAGTTCGTGGCAGAAGCGCGCTTAGTTTACTTGAATATTATTTGGCAGTAACTAAAATATGTATTGGAAAACACTGGCTTTTTTCTCGGTGTAGTATTAGAAATGGAGTACCAAACTGCGTCGTAGAGCTGGACAATTCATGAATGCTTCAACTCACTCTCCAATTCTTCAGTCGTTTGCTTTAAGCCCTGTTGGCTGCCAAATAAAAATTCAAAGTGAAAATATTTTAGCGTATGCATAAAACATGATCTGAAGAAGAGAGCGGGTGAGGAAGGTGGAACGGACACGACTCAACACTTGGAACAAAGGATTGCTGCCAAATTGGTCTGAATTGGCAGAGGAGATGGAGAGGTGTGAAGGAAGAGTAGCAGGGGACTAGCGCTCATGGTTAATGCATGATTTAATGTAATTTGGACGCTTGCACGCATTCTCCACTCTCAGCCACCATCATTGTTGTTGTTGTTGCTGTTGCTGCTGTTGTTGGCCAGGTCCAGCCAATTTGGCAGCGCATCAACACGCCATTTGGGAACCAGAGACGCAATACTGAAACATGGTTAGAGCTGAAGTTGGCAGTTTAAGTTGTAGATGGAATTTGAGGCAGGTGCGAGGCTGTAGACGAGGTCTGGGCCAAGTTGTCTGTCTCAGCTGGTACATTGCGCAAATTTCCATTAATGGTCACATCCTTGCTGGCAAATTGGAATCAGTTTCAGCGGCACATAACTCTGCCCCGACGGCTACTTAACAGCCGTTTATAGCTAGAATTGCCTCCACTTCAATTGTTCGTGAATGTTTCGGCCTCCAATTCTCCTCCTTTACTCGCAGGCATCAATGAGCCATTGTGTTTAGTTGCTTATAGCGAGGTTAAGCTTATTTCGTAAACTATTTACCAAAGCTGAAAATTACCCAAAAGAATCGAGTCGATTTTTAAGGCATTCTAGGCTTAAAGTTGTTTTTAAAGTTTTATTAAAAGTATTACGTTTTGCATACGAAACATCTTTCTTCTAAGCATTGTTTTCTTTATTATATAAAAGTTTAACATATTTAAGTATTCTCATATTCTATTTACAAGCTTTAAATGCTGAAATTGCTAAGGAATTCTATGTTTAAGCACCGACTTTAACTTGAAACGCAACAATTGAAAGGACTTAGCTATGCACATTGTCAGGGAGCTATAATGTATGCAGAGTATGAAGAACTTTTGCACGTTTAATTGGCCATTTGGCTGATCAAGTTGCACCTGGCTGGCGAAGTAAAAGTTTCCGATAGAGATGTCGTAATTGCAACACGTTCAACGTTGGACCGTTAGGTCCATTAGGTACAGTGCACACACTGTACACTGTACACCACAAGAGGTAAATGTATCAGCAAGCCATTGCCATATCCGTAGCTGCCTTTGGACTGTTGTGACTCACAATTTTAGAATTAAAACCCAAAATGCATAAATTGCCGTAAACCGCAAGAAAACTTTGGCCTGCCTGTGTTTGCCCGGTTAGCACGGCTTGGCTCCTACGGCTGCAAACCGATGGAGTTGCTCTTGAAGATGCTGGCACAAAAGTTGCTTAATTTAATGTTATTTGCATTTTAGCATATAAAGAATTTTGTGTCTTAATCTTTTGACTCTGCGGCAGCCTTCGACTCTGACGCTTTGAATATGCTAGCACTATTTATGCCCCAGACGTGAGTCGACGTGCGACGAGATTCAAGCGACCTTATATCGCAGTTGAGACTGTCGTGACTGGCTGCACTTTCAGAAGATGTCTACCTCTGTGCACTCCCAATTCCAGTTCCAATCCCAATCCCGATTCCATACTCGATTCCAATCCCAGTTTACTTTGTTTGTGCATCACAGAAAGGGATGCAAATTTATTTCTTCATTTGCATATTTTAAGAAGCTCGATGCGATATATATTTTCGCCATCTTCGATTTCCAATATTCATGGTACTCCTACAGAGCGCATACAAGGCTCCTTAACGCACCTAATCTCGCTCTCTCTCACTCTCTGTCTCTATCTCTTTCTTAGCCAAAACCCTTTTCTACCTACTGCCAGCTTGATGAAACTTTATGAACTTTGGCTTTGCTACATCGAGTGTACTATAAATTTTAGGCTGTTCGCCTGATTGCCTTTCTTATTGTTGTTGTTGTTGGTCTCGTCGTCGTGCATATAAATTGTATCTGTATCTTTTCAATTGTGCGCAATCAGCGAAATTGTAGCGCTGCTCGTTTCTCAACAGTTCCTACAAAATCCGGTCTCCTGATCCAAATACTGCTACAAAATGTAGATATAAATTTTAGAAGCAGTGGAAATGTTTTAATTATATTTTAGAAAATTAAAATGGTGATATGTATTAGTTAAAGCCAAGTACAGTTGGGCCTCTTCTGAAAGCACCAAAGGCTGTTGAAGACCTTTAAATAATTGCGTATTCCGTGGATATAAAAAGTGGCATAAAATTATGCGTTAACCCCCCGATGCTTGAACTGAAATCACATTAGAATGCTGGCCATATCCTTATTGATTTATAATCCGAATTGAAATCGACTCGGCGACACTCACTAATAACTCATTTAAGGCGAATGCCGTGCGAGGAATCGAAAGCGATTATGCAAATGGCAGGAGAGTTCTGGTGTAGTGAGGGCGATGGTGAAGGGAAAGGGGGGTCAGGAACGCGTCACGCAGCACATAAATATCTGCGAATGCTTCTAATAATAGCACAATGAAGAGAACTTCGAATTATTTCCATTGGCAACTCAAATGAAGCGTTCACAATTGAGGAACCATTTTTTTATAGACGCCATTTGCTGCATGGCCACATGTAGGTTGCAGGTTGCGTTTTTTATTTAATTTTTAATCTGGCAAAATTTATTTCACACTCGTTGCAGTCGCTTCCCGTTCCCCGTTCCCCTTTCTACCTACCATTTCTGCATTTGCAATTGTGTCAGCGGCTTCCGGACGTATTTATGAGCTGCGGTTTGGGACATTTGAGCCGTGTTGCTGTTGTTGTTGTTGTTATTGGTGGCATGGTAAATTGAAACTCGGTTTTAATTTCCAGTATGCTGCTCGGCCGTAAATAATGCAATTACTCATCCGTATTGCAATCTACTGATAAAAATATTTAATTGGCTTTTTACATTTTTTTGCTTGCCACTGCAAAAAATCGAAATTCATTTTGCTACTGCGCATAAATCCTTGAATATATACTATATATATATTCATATATACAAGTATTTTTTTTCCTTACTGATGCAAAAGCCTGATAAATAATTTAATCGAAATTGTTTTCATTTGCACCGCAAAAAGTGAAAAATAATAAAAAGAGAGGAAAAAGAAAAAAAATAATAATACGCACTTCATTTAAAATTAATTTATAATGACGCCGCTGCCGGACCAGCCCCAGTCATGTTTTATGCCTAGGCTCACCCCTGGCTATATACGATCCGACTCTAGTCATACCGATTGCCAAGTTAACCGCCCATTCAGCTAGCAAGCGATCTCATCTTACAACGTTGCATGGTGCAGTTATTTTTATAACTAAATTATATACGCCTTGTCTCTGTCTTTGGGCCAAGTCTTGTTCTCTTGGCCAACTACAGAGTATCTAGCCAACTTGGGACGATGGCGGAGTCTGGCCTCTGTTTCCTGTTCGATTTATGGCGCACAAGGAGCGCGAAACCATAAACAGCTTTTATGGCGTTCTACTGGATTATGGCCAAGTCTCAGTCTCTACAGAATCCTTCTCACTCTCTCCCTGTGTCTTTTTCTCCCTCTCTTTCCTTTTTTGATTTAATCAATTCGATAAATTTGCGGCCCACTTGCAATTGTTTTGCTCGTTTCTGGGCCTTTTTCGCATTGGGTTTCAATTAAATATTCAAGTCGTTCGATTTGCTCGACTGAAGCGAATTTTTGTTTGTTGTAGAGAAAAGACTAAAATAGCTAAAAGTTGGACTGTAAAAACAATTTCATATTGTAGTTTATATACCAACTTAAATGATGAGCTTTTAAATCACTTAAATTCATACTTAAAGCGACTTTTTGCCAAATTTGTTCACTCCTCTTCAAGGCAAAATTTAACAAGTAAGTTCTGCGCAAACAAATGACTTGGAAAAGCTATGATAGACACGCCCCTACATAAACAATCCTCATCTATTTGAACTAAAACAAATACATAATTTTCCATGTAAGCGAAATGCATTCATTGGCATTTGTATAATGAGAAAAGAGAACTCACAGTCGCAGTACAACATACTATATATACAAATACACACATATATATGTATATTCTCTATATCGTCTCCAGTTTCGACCAAAAATTGTGAGCCAAAGTTGTGGCTGTTGTTGCTGTTGTAACTGGCTGTCGTGTTGTTGTGTGTAACAGTCCCCTTGTTGCCCCCTTGGGTTTATTCATGACGCATAAATCTGGTCGGCAACACTTTATGCGAATACACAAACAACACGCCACCACTCGCCATGTACTCCTCGTAAATTTCGCAAGAGCAACTTTTTTACGAAATTAAATCTTGTTACAGCAACAACAGCAACTTCAAATACATACGTATATATAGTATATATACATAAAAATACCCTAGAATAGGGTATGATACGTTTACTGAAGTTATGTGGAAAACGAAACAAAGTTTGACAAAATTTGTAGAGTATAAAACATGTACTATACTTCAAGTAAATGTAAAGAAACTCTCACATTTGGTATGTTCTTAAAGCCAAACATCGAAATTTATATGTTAACATAAGCGCAGGGTATCTTACAGCCGAGTACTTCCTATTAAAGCGAACTTGGTGTTGCTACGCAAGTCGCCGCTCTGTCGTCTAAGGCAAAGTTTTTGGAACCAAATCTGAAATCTGGTCAAGCTTCGACTGGGGCCTGTGTGGGGCAAGGGGGCATGGCGAGGAGAGGAGTGGAGTGGCGAGGTGTGGATCGTAGTGGCGGGTGGCTGTTTGGTGGGTGTGTTGACTTGGCCGTACGCGTGTTTATTGCTGCCGCGGCGTTGCTGCTGCCGCCGCCAGAGGCAGGAGATTTAGCATTCGAGCAGCCGTGCCACATAAATTGCCACAGCACGGACCGTGCCCAGAAGGAAAAGGTGGGCGGACACAGTGTACAGTTTGTGTATATCTGTATGAGAGGCTGCTCTAGGATCTGTAAAGAGTAGAATCGACTATATATTGTATTACAGCAAGGGCCCCAGCAGCAACAACAACAACAGTGGGAGCATAATGAATGCGGTCAGCTAATTGTTAATGCACTCGCCATTATGAGCACACAGCGGCAACTCGTAAATGTAAAATGCATTTTAATTAACCCTCACATATATTTCACTTAAAGCATTTCAATGCAAATTTTCAGTACCTACACAGAGAGCCCTTCTCATTCCCCCCCTTAAATATCAGCTTCAGTTTGCCACATTAAATGTAATTATTTGGCACAAATTGCGTGTTTAGGATTAATTATGTTATGGATAGCCTAATAATGCGCTTCCTAAAGTGCAAAAAACCACATTTCAAATTATGGGCCGCTTTAAACTCTCGCTGATTGGTGGATTTCATATATTATAGAAATTAACCACATGTCCAAATTGAGTTCAACCTATGCGTGATCTGAATTAAATAAGCTGCTGTCTTAAATGCAGCAAATAATTTGGCTAAGCTGTGGATTTTGTTAAAAAATTAATGCATTCAGAGTGGGGAAATAGCTATATCTAGGTAGAGAAATATATTTAAACAAGAAAAAGCTGAACTAGAAATAAAGCTTTTGGGGTTTAGTTAGTTGTACAGGCTTAAACTCCTTGTCGTAAAGTGAAACCCAAGCTAAAAGTTATATGAACAAAAGTGGTCACAGGTCAAGCTGTTGCAGCCGGGATTGAATTTGCTACAAAGTTGCAGCAAACGACGGCGACAACAACGAGTACGATGGTGTCGATGGCCACAGGCTTGGAAATATGCACTTCATAAATTGAAATTGTCGTTTTTTGGTGGAAGTGGGGGAAAAATAACTGTGTGAGGTTTATAGAAGGTCAATTGAGTGCAGCTGGAACCTTGGCAATAATCGTTATGCACGACTTTCACGGCAAATCTCTAAAGGGCAGGTTGCATCATTTTCCACACCTAATAAAAAGATGAGCCCAAAAAAAGGTAAATCATAATTATGACAAAAAAGGAGAAAAAAAACATTCACACAGTCAAGGTTGGCCAGAAGGTGAGGTCAGGTTGCAGCTCATTAAAAACGCACAAGTGCAGTTTCTTAACTACCAAAATTCGGAGAGTATTTAGCCCTCTCTGTTACTCTGCTGTCTGTCTCACTCCTACAAAGGTAAGTATGTGTTGCACCTTTTTAATGGCCGACAGTGTTGACCTTGGTCCAAATTTTAAGTGGAAATTTTAAGCAGACGTTTTTTTACGATCTTTTTATGGCAAAAAAAATATTTTTGAAAATACAAAAAAACTGTTCCTGTCGCGTTTCATGCCGCGTAGCAAACAGTTTTGGATTTGGTTTTTTAGCTGCAACCTCTGGAAATTTATGATTTATGATGATGTCCGTGACCCTTTGGCAAACAAAACACACAAGCAAAGATCGCCAACGGCTATAGCATCGGTTCAGAGATCGGCGACTGCTGTTTTGTAAACACTCAGTATGAATCCCAGTACCTGGCTGCTAGGACGTCCCGACTTAACTTCATAACACAATTCATAACTCGCGACGGCAAATGTGCTAACAAAATGAGTTAAAAATGCATTGAAAATATGTTAAAAATATTAAATGCATGTGGTGACGAAAAATGTGCTGAAATGTGTGAACAATGTGCGAGTGTTGTGTGTGTAAGGATTCAATACATAAATATTAAAGATGTCCTTAAATTTTATTAACTAATTATGCAGTACAAACTTGTGGGAGTTTAATTCACCAATATTGGAATATAAGCCGAAAACATACACGCCTTTGAGTCAATTTATGATTAATTTCTCTTATGAAAGGTAATTTTCAAAGTATTTCGACTATGTTATTTATATCTAATAAATAGCTTCATTTTATTTTTAAGTTCAACAATTATCATTTCAAAAACATACTAATTTTACTAACTAACAATATTAAACAACATTTCTAACCATAATTAATTTAGATAAAAAAAAATATCAACATTCAAAGTTAAAAACATATTTAAATTGTTTTCTTTTGATAAATACACTTTTAAAATATTTCTCAATATAATGGATTAATTTGAAGTTGAGAACAAAACACTTAAAAAATTATATTTATTTTAATTTACTATATTTTAAATTCCTTTAAGTCTCCCTTTATTCAAAAACAATTTAAAAACTTACACTGGAAACCATGGAAGAGTAAACAAAAGGGAGAGGGGAAAAAACAGAATTGAAAGCAGAAATAAATCAGAAAGGTAGCAGATTCATCTGATGGGTCGACTCGCATCTTGACTTCCCATGATTCTCTGAGTCGTTCGCTCCTGAGTTTTGAGTAATTCCGCGGAATAAGCAGCGCGGCAGCCATGAATTCTTTTCGAAAGGAGAAAAAGACAACGAAAATCAAAAGAATAACAGGAACAAAAACTGAGGTACACAAAGCAAAAGACTAAAAAGAAAAATCTTAAGAGAGCAATAAACAACATGGTTGACAATCTTAAATCTTGCAAGTTGCAGGGCACCGCAACAGCTACAGATACAGATACAGCTATAGCTGCAGCTACAGATACGAATGCGAATGAATGTCGCAGCCATTATGGTATGGTAGCTTGCTCTTCTTCTCCTTATGGTTGTTGTTGCTGTTGTTGTTTTGAGTTGGTTGTTTGGTACGACCAACAACACACTGAATGTCTGCTGCGGTCATTGCTATGCTGGAATGCAAGCAACAACAACGTCAACGTTTGAGCCAGGCCAGTTTAAAGGCTTGGCCTGGCCATGGCCGGGCCAAGACCCAGACCCAGACCCAGACCCTGGGCCCATGTCTCTTAGGTAGAAACAAGCACGTTTCGGGTTGCCTGCCTGCTCCAACATTGTCTTAGCTCGAACTCAGCCTGGTCTTGGCCATTGCCTTTCTTTCTTACTGTCTTTCCTTCGTGTTGTTTGTCTCCTTTATGGCTTCTTTTCGTACCCTTTTATCTGCCATATATCTGTGATTTCAAATTTTTCTTTTCAACGCACAGTGCTTAAAAAGAGCATTTTCTTTGCAACTATTAAAAAAAGTTTGTTTACTATAAATTTTGTAATATTTATATGATCTTAATAATATTTTAAAAACATATGTAATATGCCACGCAAAAATCGAAAAAAGTATGCTGTTATGCCATATGATAGTTTTGAAAGAAATTCATAGATTTTGCAGTACAAAGTCTACTAATTTTTATAGCATGTATCCCATTTTAATCAATTTTAAATTGCACACAAATAAATCGGTACTTATTTAAATAAAAACTAATTTAATCACTTCTTTGGCCCACTATGCCATGTAGTCTACACTTTTTGGGGTCACATTTTCGTGCTTTACAGGTAAGAAAAAGAACTGAATTTTCCACTGATGTTTTTTGGCTGATATCGTGTGGCAGCGTCTTTGCAATGGCTGATAAGCGGCACGCACACACTTGAGTTATGGCTGCCAACTTTACCGGCCATTAAACTAGTCAACCCGTTAAGCCGATCATAATTGGCTGATAGAGAAGAAGCTCTTCAGTCCACTGCTCCCGCTACAAATGTTTAACGACAGTTTAAACACTTGCCTTTTAGGGCATACAAAAAATTCAATGAGCAACAATCAAACACAGACACACGCAGAACAGCGACCGATGACAGACACAAAAGCATTTGGCATTTGATGTTTATTTAATTTACCGCAATTCATAACAATTTCATTTACGACATTTTTACTACTGGAAACAGTCGTAAACAATGTTTGATGCCACGAGCCGCAGCGACGAGAGGCGTCTCCGTCTCCGTCTTGGTCTTCGTCTGGTTTGTCTGAGCTACCGTGTAATACACAATTTCCCTGTCAGTGCATTGGTCTGTTCCACCGGCAATTAAACGCCAAGTGCAGTGGAGAGCAAAGCATTCGCCCTCTGTTCCATCCCCTCCCTCATCAACACCCGCACCCCGGCGATTTATGTGCGTTTTATAGATCGTAAAAGTAACACTAACAACAAGGCCGTTGATTTTATGATGTGTTGAATAGCAAAAGCAGTCTAAGGACGAGTGCCAGTCACTTGTCCACATCCAAATCCACATCCTCATTCGGTGTCCCTTTGAACTGCGTTCCTGATTGGACTCAAGTGCAAGCGCCATCGTAAAACTTCGTTTAATGCCTCATAGCACCATAAAGCGACTATAAACAAAAGTGTTTATACCAGCGGGGGAAAGAGAGTGCACGACACCAAAAAGTGACCGTAAGAGAGAGATAGAACATTTGTGTAAACTATGTGTGTGTTTAGTGTATTTGAGTTGTGATTTGATATGGATAATTAGTTGTTAGACATGTCATAAAAACATCGTAAAATCTAAACGATCTAAAAATTGATTGAGTCATTGTAATCATACAAGATTTATCATAAAAATGCTATAAAATTATATTTAGCTTACTAAATTCATATAATCACATTAAAGTCAATTAAATTTTGAGTTATGACTGAGCTTTCGCAAAATTAAATGTTCAGTCAGCACAGGCTGCAAAGGCAAAACAAACTCGAATGCACTGCTGGCTAATTACAGACAAAAGCACAGGGGAAAAAAGAAATAAACCAACAAAGTATATATGTACTTATATATACACAATCGTATCTATATCGTGTACGGTCTCCATTATTAAGCCAGTCAAAGACGTGTTGATAAGCAGTGCCAGACGAAAGACATACACAGACCCGTTGCCAGTCCCAACTCAGACCCAGATCGAGATCCAGTACCAGACCCAAAGCCATAACCAGAGCCATACTCAGAGCCATAATACAGACCCACGTAACAGACACAGCAGACTGAAAACAATTGAACTAATGACGTGACTATGGACAGTCGGCATCGGTGTGTTGTTCATTCGTTCATTCCCTCATTCATTCAACAGTTTGCCTTAAGTATCCAGTTGAACTGGGGAGCAGTTTGGCTCATTGTTATCATTGGGAATGGCAGACTTATGCATTGAAAGTGTTGTTAAATTACGTCAAATTGCTTAATTCCAATAATGAACCAACCACTTTAATGAAATTATAAATTTTCGTTCAAGTTTTTGAATGGAACCAAATGATATGCAAACCTCATGAAAATGAAGCTCCAGTCGCGAATTCAATTTTCTGTATCTGTAGCTGCATCTTTTTCTGTGTTTCTTTTTTTTTGGCGGCGATCGCACCTCATTGCGAAACGCCTCGCAAAGCAGTCGAGAGCATTCCTGATTCCAATTTCGATCCCAATTCCGATCCCGTCCAGACGGCGACGGCGACGTCGACGCGTTGAGAGCCGTTTAATGGTCCCATCCAATTGGTCGTTAATGTTGCTTTTTATTTGCCTTTTATTATGTCTGTTGTTGTTTTTCTTTCGTTTGTTGTTGTTCTTGCTGTAGACTTACTCAATTTTATTATTGTTTATTTATGCGATTTTAAATAATGCGCCGCAATTCAAAAAGATAAGACGCGGCTCGTGAACTTTTTCTCTTGTTTTTTTTGTGTACATTGATTTACTGCCAAATTATTTATTAGACGGGTGCGGGCGGGTCTAAACTTTTGCTTTGGATTGTTCCAACTACACTTTGGTAATATTTTATTGAGTTTTTTTTTTTTTGTTTGGTTGTTTGTTTATTCTGCCTTCCAAACAAAACATTATTAGCTTTTTGTAAGTTTTTTGTTTTGGGCGTCGGATAAAAGCAAACAAGAAAATCCAAAAAAGTCTATCTGAAGTTTCTTTTTATTTATGTCTGTTGTTATCGTTGGCGTATACGCGATATTTCAAAAATTTCTATTTGTGCCAAAGAACTCGTGGGTGGCTCAATTTGGCTTAGCCGAACAATGGAAACTATGTGATATTTTAAAACAGTTTATGCAGCAGTTTTTCTTGTGATTTGTGGCACAAGATTGGTTTGAAAAATGTGTCAAGTAGATATGGAGCTAAGTGAGCTTACAGATGATTTTCTGACAGTGAACTAAATTATTTATTTATTATTTTCCCAGTAAGTTACAAACTCAGTTCCTAAAAGTAGAATTTAATTTATTAATGTTAAATGCCATGGATAAAATTAAAGTGAAATCGAAATGACTTTTAATATTCCTTTAAGCCTAAAAGGTCAGTTTAATTTTTTATCCCCTTTTCTGATTTGAAACTGTTTCTCATATACATACTATAGGAAAACTAAATTGTAGCTTACATTTGCCTATACAAAGTATTAAATTTATAGCATAGAAAAGACAGTTGCAATTAATTTAACTCTTAGACAAACACGGTATTTACATTTTGTATGCACTTCTGAGTTTCTCTTCATATTTCTGGCGCCATTTGATCAAGTATTTCCATTGCTTGAGTGGAAACTTGGCGACTGACGTCCACATCAAATTGTTGCCCACTCTGCCATAGGTAATGCCTCTAGCCGTGGTCAAAACAAGACGTTGACTGCGCGGGCGTACAACAACAATAACCACAGCAGAAACAACAATCACAGTGACTACAAGAAAATCAACAACGTGCACAGCAATTGTGAGTTGGTTCTGGTGACTTTTGTTGCCACTTTATCATGGTCGCGTATCATAATTTAAACGAATCGCATGCAAGCAGACAAGTCGACAACTGGACAGACAGATGGACATGCAAGTCGTTACCTACACCCACACACATACATGCGTTGTTGTCACGCCAACAACAACAAAACAACAACAACTGCAATGAATAAAATTCGTTGACATTTGTTGCGCTGAGTAAGCTGACTATCAGAAGTAGGGTGCGGGAAAGGGGATAAGTGGGAAAAGGGAGGGGCTGGGCAGCTGAACGTGTGCAATCTTGTCTCCGTTTAGATGCAGATGCTCTGTACTGTCCTCTTGATGGACAAAATGTCTGACCACGCCCACCCAAAACCCTCCGTGCAGTCATTGACTTCCTGCGACATGTTTTTGTGCTAAAAATTCGTTTTAAGTATTTAATGGTTTTGTTTTCATTATGTTGCCTGCCCCAAAAAACGTCGACAGTTTACTGGCCATTGATTAAATGAAATGACCAGTGCTGTTGGCCAAGAGTCTTTTGGGCCAAAACACTGAAATTAGTTGGCATTTTAACACGAACGAACACCTGACGCTAACACTTCCTGCAGTCTTCGATGAAATGGACTGGCACTAGTATCTCTTTAGTCAAATGGATTATATTACCTGAGAGAAGAACAGGTGTGTGGGGAATGGAAGGAGAACTGCTCATACGGCTTACCTGGCTGGCTATCATCGTTGTAGCAAGAAGAACAGACACAATGGGTTATTGAACGATAATTCCATTTAAGCAAATGTTCGCGTTGAGCAACAGACTTGTCCAAATTACACACCAGTGCTCCCAAGTCCCTCTACACCCATCTTTTCTCCTTACCGCAAACTACAAACTGTTGTTCATATGAATTAAAACCAAATTGAAAAGTTTTCTCAAAATCAACTCCACTTTTTTCTCTTAGCGCGTAATAACAGTATGTACTACTGCCTTCCTTTCCCTTTCCTCGTCCTTTTTTTAACCCTTTATGTGGGCACACATGTGTGCGTTTTTTGTCGCTGGTTACTGCATTCAACAGCATCCAATCCGTCGAGAAGATGCATTTTCTCTTAAACGTTTTACCCGTCATATAATGGCTTTAATGACTTTAATGGCGTACAGATAATTTGGCCAACGGGCAGGTGATCCCCTGCCCACCTGGCTACCCCCTTTGCGGTGTGTTAACCTCTTTGCAACTCTTCTCTGCCTTAATTGACGAAAGTTACGGGCCTTTGGAGCACATACACAGACTCACACGCGAGTTACAGTTCTTACCCCTTTGGCCAGCAGAAATACCTGTAATTTGTTGTTACTGCACTGCGTTTAAAATGCAGTTGATTGGCTAAGATACAGAAGGCTGCGATCTAAGTGCAAGTACTTGTTGCATTGAAAACTTCAGACTAACATAAATCAATGTGTCATCAATCATTTTGTACTCAGCAAACTATTTATTAGTTTAATCTTGAGTGCACATTTTAACGATACAAATCAATTTATCAGTTTAATCATATTAGATTCTAGAACTAAATTATTTAGTTAGATCGAAAGATAAGTACAAACTTTCTTTATTCTTTCTTTACAATTATTTATTTTAATTTAATGAATAAAAGTATTTTATTATAAAGACTTAAGAGACAGTATGAATCAACTAATTTCCAGTATATGGATCTACGCACAGAGAATAACCTTGAAAATTCAGCAGTTGAGCGTTAATGACGCTATATTCATAAAAATAAAAATGTTATGTACATATTAAGGAAACAGGTATGACTCGCAGCAAAAAAAGAACATCCGAATAAGTGAAAAAAAAAAGAACGAACAACGTGACAAGGTGACACAAATCAAAAGGTGCAACATAAAAAATAGCACTGAGAAAACAGATAATTAAGTAAAGTGGAAGAAGAAAAGTGCCAAATGGCCAGCAAAGCGTCGGGTGGAATGACATGAGACGACAACAAACATACTGCTAGATGATAGAAAGAGTGGAAGGGAGAGAAAGGGAGAGGGATAGCAAGAGTGTGCGGGAATTTGTTGAATGACAAGTCGCTCATTTTCAAAGAAATTACAAAAAAAAAAAAAGAAGAATATGAAAGACAGAAAGAAAACATTGGAAAATGAACATAAATTGTGGGAGACAGAACCAACAGACAACGCAGACATTTTGGAAAAGTGGTGAGGAAAAGCGGAGAACAGCTGCCAGAGGGTGAGGGTACAACTGCGATCCCCTTGCTGATGGACATGTGTGCTCTGTTGAGCGGGGGGCGGTGCATATATGATGCCTGCACATTCCCAAATTAGTCAGAGAGAAGTCAATTAAAAAGAAATTTATAAAACAAATGTACGAAAACGAAAAAGAAACGAGGGGAGTACTTAAAAACGCGTTTATTAAACAATATTTTTGATAATTATTTACAAAAAACATTCTTGCTGACCATTAAAAGCGTCGCTTTCTTAAATTTATAAAACGAACCAACGATACGCGATTTTTTCATTAAAATTCCAGAGGCATCAAACGAAAAGAGACGGAAAAAATGCTTTTATTATTTTAATTACCAATTTTGTGCGGACTGACAAACTCAGCTGGCACTTTTGCCAGTCAATATTAATTTCATAAAAATAACTTTGTTGTGCCGCCATTTTACTCTTGTTTGCTGTTTGTTTTTCTTCATTAATGTCCCTTACCAAAAACGTGTCTTTTGTTTCTTGTCACACAGCTGCGCCCCAAAAAAAAACCATGTTGAACCACCGGGATTGGGATTTTAGGGAGTGAGGGAGAGTGGTGAAAAGTGAAGGAGGAATTTGACAACTGGGAGCTGGAACAGCGGAATGTTTTCTTTATAAAAACTCCCAACTGAGCGCGACATGCGACATACGACAGACATGGCAAACATTCATAGATAGATGCGCATTTGTGGCCCCTTCGATAAACATTTATTGGGCAATCCAATCACGGAATTCACGTTCAGCAGTCGTGACAGTTTCGTTAAAATGCTTTTTGTTTAATTTTCCTTTCAGTTTTTTTCTACATTCTTCTTATTATTTTTTGCTTTGGACTAAAGAATTATGTTTGCTTTATGAAAAAAAATAAATAATCAAATATGTGCATGGGATGGCTAAAACAATAGAAATAAAACAAATGAAATCGAAACTTATTGTGATGGGAACGGTTTTGTTAATTAACCATTATTCATAAAAAATACATTTTTAAGAAATATTCATTCAATTCGACATTCGATTATTATGTAAAGTATTTTCCCAAGAACCAACTGCTTATCTGCGATCTCTTGAGTTTTTAAGGTTGGGTTTTAAGTGCTTCAAGACACTTGATATTATTTTAATTGCATTGACAGAGTTAAAAAGAAACAGAAAACAAAATGATATTTTCCAAATGCTTATTGTAAACTATTTTAAATATTTATTAGAGAGCTATTGAGACTCCCAACTTGACTTCAGCAGCAACACACCTAATCTGGCTTAAAGTTGCTTAACTTAATATCATTTTATATAGTAATATAAGCGTTTTGTATGTCAAAACACCCAGAACGCATATTATGCAGCAATTTAGTAAAGCACTAGTAACAATATTTTTACGATTCATCAAGAAAGATGCTGAGACGCAGACAAATTGCCATTTGATTCAATGAGGTCAAAACGACACACACACACAGACACATACGTACAAAACACAGTTAGCTCCTTGATGGGACAAGTCGGTGATTAGGCGCATCATCTTGGGGCAATTTGTCACCACACAACGAGCGACGGCAGGCAAATGGCCACTAAAAATCATTTAAAGCGAAATAAAAATATTTTTTATAGCATTTTTATAGTTGTTGCAACAATCTAATAACAATCCAAATAATTATCCAAACAAACAATTTCACCGACGCCAAAGCGACGGCAACAGCAAACGCTCAGAGCCTCAGTTACAGTTACTGTTGCTCCGACGGACGATGAAAATGAGCCATAAAACGGACATAAAACCACAGTGCGATGCGCTACTGCTGGTGTTAGGCCACGCCTCCTCTGCGACAGCGCTGTCGACGACAAGAATGACGCGCATACGGAAGCCATAACGGCCATAACGATAAGTCAAAGCAAATGGCGTGTGCAAGCGAGACAGACAGAGCAACGAAGAGAGCGAGAGTGCTTGCATACGAGAGAGCGCTTGCCATGCTAAAAGAGAGCACAAACTGCGCACCCTAATGGCTGCGCATTAAGCGCTGAGTGGCTTGTTGTTGTTGTGGTGGCTGCCTGTGCTGTTGCTGCTCTCGTCGTCTCTGCCTATATCTGTGCTGCTCTCGCTCTCTTTTACGAAATTGTCTCGCTCAAACTGTAGTGAACCTGCGACGGAGCCACGTGTCTCTCGCATTAAAGCAAGTAAATCGCCAGTTGAGCATAATCGATACACAGCTCGTTCTGATTTCATTCGTGAGAATTGCTTTTCTCACGCTCTTCGACTTTGGCAGCGCGCCGACGTCGCCGTTGAAGTGGCTGTTGTTGTAGCCATAACTGTCGTCGTTTATGGCCGTTTTAAGTGCGACTGAGATGGCCTCATAATCGTTTGCTGAATGTTGCTCAATTGTTTGCCGTTACCGACGCTCTTTTTTTGTTCTTCTTCGTTTGCTTTCATTCCCCTCTGCGTTGCGCTGCTCATGCCCCTGGGGGTATTTGCATGTTTGTTTGCCAATGCTGCCTCTAATGATGTTTGCGCACATTAATTAGTATTGATTTAATTAGTGTGTGTTGTCCAGCGTCGGACTAAAAGTTTTACTCCACTCTTTGTGCCTTCTCACTCCCACTTGTCTGTCGTATTTGCTCTCGCTCTCTTGGCGCTTTATTCGGGGGCGCTTTTGCTGCTGCTCCAGCAACAAAAGCAACACCAACAAGAGAAACTCGAAAAAAGCTCTCGCGCGCGCATCTGCCGACTTAGCACGGCTGCCAGAATGGGACATAAAATGTGCCAGGCAGTTAAAATGTAGATTTAAGTAAGTGGAAACGAGATCGTTACGTTGGCGCATAAAAATAAAAATCATTGTTGTTGTGCACTGATTGAAATAAGCGGCAGCAGCAGCAGAAGCAAGAAAATCGCACGAGTTTTCCGCCCCAACCAACAGACAGAGCAACGTCTCTGCCAACGTTCATTTCATGTATTTTTCACTCGGTTTTCCTTTGAGTGAAAATGTGTGTGGCTTTGAGTTCAGTTCACTTCTTTTTGGGCGAACATGTTGCGAGCACTGCTCCCCTTTCTCGTGTGTCGTTTCTTTTACTCTCTTTCTTTTTCTCACTCTCACTCGAGATCAATCGGAGCTGTAGACTCGACAAATATAGTCACAGCACCTTTTGTAACACCTTAAACTTGTTTGTTTCGAAACTCTGGGCTCTGTCAGCTACGCTGGTGTTTTTACCTTTCACACATTCCCACTCATGCTCCCTGCTCTGCTCACTCACTCATTCCATTTCTACCATTTCACTATTCATTAATTCTCGTTGCTTTTTAAGATTCTTTTCATTTTCATTTTATGCTTTTTATGCGGGTCTTTATGACTTTTATGGGGTTTAGTGCGTGCCAAAAACGTAAAAAAAAAAAACAAGCCAACAACTTTTAATTGAATAATGCCCAAGCGGCCGCCGGCGTCGGCTTTTCGGGTTTGTTATTCTTGTGGTTGTTGCTGTTGTCTGGGGCGTTGGCATCGACGCCCGCAACGGTAATTAGGCAGATAAACATTTAATTGGCAAATTCAAAATTGGAAACCGCCATGAAGTCGCCATATGCACTTTAATTGGGTCAAAAGACTGTAAGACGGCAACTTCAGTTCCGGAAGAGATTTTGATTTTAAAGGATCAATTTATGAAGGAAATGAAACACATAGAAATTGGTTGATACTTTTTTTCTTTCGTACTATAAAATATATTTAATTTAGAGTGGGGCTTTTTATACAATGAATGAATAAATAAGTTTGATTATTTAGCCTTTCATAACCTATGCGCATAAATTGTTTTTATTTTATGCCATTAAAACTATTTAATGGTTGATATTCTACAACCGCAGGCAATCAATCAAATTGAAAAATGAACTTTTTTTCAGTTAATTTACACTCTTTATGAAGTAGACCTACTTTACACGGTGGCAACTCTACTCAGCGTAAAGTTTATGGCCACAAATAATTAGCTGTAGTTAAATGCAGGAAAAGGTAAATTGTTAAATTATAAAATAAAGCACAAAGAAGAAGCTTGATAATATAAATAATCAGCAACTGCAACTTGTCGCATCGAGGCACTTGGCCCGGCACCCGGACGCAAACGGGTCGCATTAATTGAAGTTTTTAATAGGGTTGCCCTTTTTTTTGCATGCCACTGACGAAGGGACTGGCGGTGGAACGGACAGAGATTGGGATGGACGGGAAGTGAGTGTAAACACGACATGAAATGCTGCCATTGCCAGCTACTTACACGACTGCAACAGGAATTTGCGTGTGCAGCACATGCAGCAATCAACGTGCCGCATGCAACATGCCACATAGCACATGGCCGCTTGGACTCAAACTCGGAGACGAACTCTAGTGGGACCCCCTGGCTGGATAATGGCAACTCCTTTGGCATGCCGCGCGTGAAAGGCTGCAAAGGATGCAATTTATGACGGGCAGAGACTCATGTAATTGCACGCAACACTCCAGTCGTCGTTGTTGTTGCAGTTGCAACATTCACAGCCAGCGAGGAGTCGCCGACCTGAACGGGTCACACAAGTTTCAATTTTTCAAAGTTATGAAAACAGCAGAATGCAAAAAAACGAAAGAAGAAAAAAAGAATTATGAAAAAAGAAAAAACAAACAAAGCAAACAGGACACAGGCCGCAGGACACGTCCTAGTTGTCGGTCTCGTTGCTGTTCCCGTTCTCGTCCTGGCCGCATGTGGCGCTGACTGCCTGCAGCGAGAGTCCATTTGCCACACCAAGTGCCACACGGATCGGTTACGTGGAATGTCCTTTTAATGGACTTTACACACTCACACTGAGTGCCCAGTCGAGTCGGGCTGAGTCGCGTCGCATCCTTTAACAAACCTTTTAGAGCTTGCACTCGTGCTACGCGCTGTTTGATTGCCGTGAATTGCTGCCGCATGATTTTCATCCTTTTTCCGCCCATTTTTGCCTCTTTTGTTTGCCACAGTCACAGTTGTCACATGCACGTCATAATTTTACTGTCCTCCGCATCCTTGCAGGCAATTACGGAACATTGTCCACTTTTAGAAGCGGTTGGACAGCAGCTGACCAGTTGAATAGTGAAACAGTTGGAATACTTTTGAAATTGAGCAGCTGACAGTAAAGAGAATGGAGAATTTTCACTGGAGTTAAGACTTTTAATACGCTGAAATCTTGGTGGTAAAATTGTTACACCTTGGATAACTTTATTAGTGCTGATTATATAATAAAACGATCAAAAATTCATTAACCTTAAGAAAATATTACATTTACCTTTTATACTTCAGCGTTGATTTAAGCTCGGAATCCTGAATTTTTAACATTTCTGATATTGTTCTTAAGAATTAAAGACAACCGGCTGTTTATCTTAAAAAAACGATAGTTATTTGGTGACTTTATGCACTAAAAACTGTCAAATATCAGTAAGATTCCTCTTCTTGGCTTTAAGGTCCTTCAAGCCTGATCAAGTTGACAAATAAGTACAGTTAAACGAAAGAGACGAGTACTCAAATAGCTTGTGAAATGTCAGTTTTGCAGTTCTTTCTGTATGAGCATTTGCAATGGTGTTGTTTGTGTCACAAGTGTCGCTGAATTTATTACTCGGCATTATTTATGGGCTTATCGTGTTGCCAGTTGTTGGCCTTAGCACGTTGTCAAGTGTTTATCTTGGCCCGGACAAAGCCAGAGGCACAGAGCGACACACAGCCAGTTAAAAGCGAGAATCGCGTCAACCGAAATGAGAGAGAGAAGAACTCAACAAAAATGAAACCAAACGAAACGAAATGAAATACCCCAAAAAAGCTTAAAATTAAATTTATGACTGCAACTAAATCATGCGACGAATGAAAAAGAAGAAGATAAAAAGTTGGTATAACAACAACTATAGCTTGTAGTACGAGTATCTGTATCTGAATTTGTATCTGTATCTGTATCTGAATCTGTTTATCTTGTAGGAGTGTTGTATCGCTTGAATGAGCCTGTCGCATGATTTAGGTGCCATGCCAGATTCAAATTTAAATAATAAATATTTCATAGTTACAACAATGCGCCACGAAAAACCTAAAAACGAAAAGCGAGAAAATCAAAATCCAAATGCGTAAAATATTCATAGCGAAGCACACACAACACACACCACACACATACAGTCACACTCACACAACGAAAAATGTGCGACTAAATCAAAATGTTGTCGAAATAAAACGTTTGAAAATTGAATTTCAGTTTTTTTCTCTCTTGTGTTCAACCAAATTGAAAACATTTGTAACGGAAATGAAAACCATTTTTTCTCTCCCTCTCTGTCGCACCTCACTGCACTCCCCCCTCAATGTATCACCCTCTATCTCCTCTACTTTCTGTTGTTGTTTGTTTTTTTTTCTGTTGTTGGAGCTGCGTCGGCAAAAACCCCAAAAACTCGACTCGCTG
Source organism: Drosophila nigrodunni (assembly GCA_020829145.1). NCBI lineage: Eukaryota > Metazoa > Arthropoda > Insecta > Diptera > Drosophilidae > Drosophila > Drosophila nigrodunni. Next base: position 13,396,666 of record JACVCZ010000001.1, read on the forward strand.
GAAAGTCAACGTTGGGGTCTGAATTTAAATTAAGAAATTTATCTTTTGAATACGTCGTTTTTTTTCATTTTGTGTTCCTTTTGTGGCTGTCTTTGTTTTGTAAGTCGTCTTTGTGTTTACACACCAAAAAAAAAAGAAAAGAAAAGAAGAGAAAAAAGCTAAAAGATATAAAAAATCTCTCTCCTTCTGGCAAAATTAAATTGAAATACATTTGATTATTTTTGATGCTCTAACTCAGAGTCTGTACCTATGAAATATGTAGATCTGTTTTTTGATTATGTTGAAAAAAGTCCTTTGAACTTAGCACTAAAAAACGTACTTAAAAGATTAAAAACATTTAAATTATATTTCCACAATTTAAAATTAATTAGTTAGAGCATCAGATTGTCGATTATTTATTTTTGAACCAACAGCAATTTCATAATTTATAAAAAAAGTTGCTCCAAGATTTTAAAAACACAATGTGGATAAATAAATTAAAATCTTGGACCCTGTTTTTTATTTATTTATTTTTTTTTAGCATGCGCGAAACGAGTTGTTCCAAGTTGTTTAATTTAATTTCAAATCAAAATTTATAAGTAGATTTTGCACCTTAAGATCACATTTTTATTTCCCTCGGTCTGTTCCAAAATTAATGAAAGACTTTGACCGCGAGTAGAGGTAAAACAACATAAATTAGCAGCCCACTCAGATTAGAATACGAAATTACGCATCTTGAAGATAATTGCCTTAAATTAGTCGATATTTAGCATTCCATAAAATAAATCTATAGAGTAAATAATGTCATTTGTCAATGAATTTTGTTAGGGGTTCGTTTACGTTTGGTTCTGCAATATTTTCAAAGTTTTTATTGTCTTCAATTGCTTTTTATATTCATTTCATGCTAAATTTTGTCAATAAAATGCTCAAATTATGTGCTAATGGCAAATCAGTTAAGTTAACTCACACAGATCCCGTCCATTTGGTCATAACAATTTAGAAACACGCATTTAGCATTAATCGATATCAATTTCTCAACATATTCAGATTCACATGCTGATTTAATTGTCTTTGAATATTCGCAGCGAGTCACCAACTGAATAAATAATTTGATTTTACTGTGTGAATTAATGCGTGAGAAGTAGACAAAACTTTAAAATTGGCCAAAAACGAACAACAAATACTATTTTGATATTTCTCTATTAATCTTGAAATGGAATAAACTTTTTGTAATCCAATTTAATATCAATTTGAATTGAAAACTTATAATCATGACAGATGTGACATTTGTGAGTGGCAATAATAATTTAATATTTCATTTTGTGCTAATTATATGAGAGTGTTTATTCCCTTTTAATTATGTTATGAGGGTATTATTTGGTTCATAGATCAATTCTGATAAAAATTAATTTACTAGTTTATTTTTGAAAGCCAAAATTTGTAGTGGGACTCAAGCTAAAAAGCTATTTATTAAATTTGTTTGAATACCATAATGCCAAAACTTGTTTTTGTAGTTTACTGAAGTCTAAATAAATTTTAAAATATTTTTAAACGTTTAATTATAATTTATTGTCAGCCGTTTCAAGCTTTTCTTAGTGGAATTTGTTTTTATAAATTTTGTGTAGAGTTTTTTAGGCTGTTATAAAGTTTTCGCAAGTGGCAAATGGACTTTGAGTTATTCGAGCTCTTTTCACTTTTCATTTTACAATTTGAAAATGACACATTTGTAATTACGTAACTAACTAACAGATGCAGTAGTTTTCATCCCCAAAACTCGTTGACCAGTGTCAAAAAAGGACTTTACAACATTTGAACATTAAAAATTCCAAACGCATTTTTGGAGAGTGCTTGTTCACTCACAAATGAATAAATGTGGATGTATCTACATATTTATGAGTCCTTCTCTGTACCAGTGTTCGTGAGTGTGTGTGAGTTTATAATGGAAGACAACTCCATGGAGTGTGTTGATGAGATGTAGAGTAAAGCTGAGTTGAGGCCAGTGGATGTGTGTCAGTGTGTCTGTGGGGTAGCTAAGCAAAAGGATATCTGGATATTTGGAACACTCGGCCCAAAAAACAACACAGAGAAACAGAACGGACGTGCGATCCAATTTTCGCCATGTGTGGCATGTGGCATTTTGAGCCCAAAACGAACAGGGAAAACAAAAAACTGGAAACAAAGCCCAAAAACAAGATACAGATACAAAATGTAGGTGAAGTGTGGACTCTGGCACAAAACTCGTTGACCGCTGGGCGTTGACCGGACCAACTCAGGGCCCAAACGAATCTCCGAGTCAAAAGCGGTCGGCATGGCATACTCAAAGACTCATTTGCATATTGTGGCAAACGGCAAACGGTAAACTGTAACAGGGAAAGTGCCCTTAACTGAGGAATTCATTTGGTGTGAGTTTTAATTCAGTTTTTTTTTTAAGACTCTTGTTGGTTTTTCGTGTAATTAACAAAAGAATTTTGTGCGTTTCGTTGTTATTTACGGCCGCCATTGCGCAACCTTTTGACCTATCGCCATCTAAAGAGCTTCTGCTAACGAATGAGTAATATATTGTGCCCTAAACTCGATTGCGATCTAATTAAATGATTTATGATCTCGGCATTATGTTGTACGGACTGTTTTGGCCGACATCGCATAATCCCCTGGCGAAACTTCACTCCTCTGCCTCTGATAAGCAGCACTGAACAGATACGCCGGTGTTTGCTGCAGTTCTGACGATTTATGAGCTCGCATTTTGCATAGTTTCAAATGGCTGTTATTCTCGTCGGACTACACAAATTCCACTCCAAATACACACAATTCATTTTGGGCCACAGTTTCAACTATTCAAATCCCTAAACGTCGGCCAACGGCATACAAATCTAACGTTTTGCATTTGGCGGCCGTTTATCATTTCAGACCGGGTCAACAGCAGAGCCTCCAAAATATCAAAAGCGACTGCACGAAAGTACAATGGGAGTGTGAAAAATAAAATAAAATAAAAATGAAGAATATTTCTAGAATTTATTTATAAAATAGTAATATAAAAGTTAGTTTTTTATATAGAAACATCCAGTGTATCTATCAAAGCACAGCAAATAGAAGTAGTTCCCAAAAAAGTAAACTAAAAACTTATTTGAATTACTAATATTTTAATTAAATATTTTTTTATAAAAAATGCTTTCTTTATTATTCTTATGTGAAAACATTTTTAATTTAAAAGTATCGGATTAAACAAAAAAAATATTTATTTGCGAATATTTGCCAACCATAGTATTCAGTTTGCAGGCCTGGCCAGAGTTTTGGTCCTGTTAGCCAGTTGTTAAACGTGTGGATCTAGTAAACTGCAACAGCTAACTCCCGGTTTCAGTTATCCGTTGAATGGCAACAAAATTTATGTACATTTTATTGACCAACACTGAGAAAAAGACAGCTCGTGTTGTTGCTGGTTGTTCGTTGGCACAACAACATGTCCAAAAGTGTTTTATGGTCGTTGTGGGTGCTCAAGTGGCCATTTTGGGTTTGGTCTCGATGCTGTCGTTTGCTGGAGGGACAGAGGCGAAGGGAACTGCATATATGCACTCGCCCATCTTGTCCGACAAGCACTTGACGGAGCAATATGTGTAGAACCCTGAATACAGATGAGCTGTGCCCTGTTTGGCAAAGGGAACTCAGACTAAATACGGATAGTTGCGAGTTAAGAATCCGTTGATTTATGCGACTTACAGTTGATTGAGGAACGCTTTAAGCTAATCGCAATTAAGGTCGCTTTATACCATGTCAACGACCTGGTTCAATCAACGAACCACAAATACGCTCAAAAGCGGTTCAAAGTCAAAAACTCAATTAGCTACTTGATGGCGGGAATTGAGGTATGGAGTGGGCTGGAGGGGCTGTGAGACGACTGGAGGGGGCCTAGAGTGGGAGAGGTCGAAACTCTGACCGTGGCATTGTCTAAAAATAAGACTGGAAAAGCGCAATGGAGTCGGCGGGCGGGCTGAAAGTGGAAATCTCGTTAAAAGTCAATAACAGACGCCATTAAACGCGCATGAAAATGAAATGAGAACCGCTTGATGATGAGGCAGTCTGTCGAGTGTAGACTGTGTAGACTGTAGACAGTGCTGGCCTCTAGATTGCAGATTGGTGGGGCAAGACACTCGTCTCTAAATGCCACGCGACCACTTGAGCCGCTCACCACGCCACCACACAAAATGTTCATATCAATTTTGTGGAGTCATTTGAACTGACCTCCATGCAACCAGACAAGTTCAATGGCATTTATGCATAATAAAACTGTAGATAAATGCCAGTTTTTTTTAAATACTTGTGAGATAAGAAAGTTTCGCTTATAGTGGGAGAATATCTGTGTACATTTGGCAAAGAAAATAGTATTTTATGCAGAGGATGAGGTATATAGAAATTTGTGAGATATAACTAGTTTAATTAGTTATTATATACTAGTCTATAGACTTCTTATTTAATAATTGAAATCTCAAACAACTTTAGTAGCCTTAGAAAGCTGTAACAGTTAGTCAAAATTGTTCAGCGCAGTCTGACTATAGATTTCACATTGAGCACATAAAATATTCCAATTTATTCCACTTGTTTCTAAATTTCAAAGACTTATCAAAAATGAATCGCGTGCTAGAGGATATAATCCATAAGAATGCTGCTAACACAGAGCGCATTACCTCTGAGAACACCTTGGGCTATGTAGTCTCCGATAATACCACCGGGAGTGTGGCAGCCACATCTTTTGATAACACCACAGCTCAGGGCATTGTGAAGCACATGAATGGCATACTGGTTGGAATCGTTCAGAGTTCCATTAGAGATATAGAACCCACTAACAAACTGTGCTATCTGCGTGTGGGTACTCGCAAATTTGAATATCTTGTGGCTCCAGAAGACGTTTTTACCATAACTGTATTGCAATAATGTTCTAGTTGAGTTTGTATTCGATATTTCTGTGTGTGGTTGTGTGTGCGTGGGTGGGCGTTTAGTAGATCATGCATTAAACTGTATAAAATATCTTACTGTTTATTTTATATGGAACTTGAAACTGGTTAAAGGCGAGGGTATGAGACTCTTGGTCTTGGTTGGAAGAAATGCTTGAATCAACAATGCGAGTACCATAAATGGCAGACCGAAAATCCTTTTATAATACCCAAGTGACATTGGGAATATTTACGACATGGCTTCATTGGGCATCGCTCTATGAAAATATATCCATGAGAATGCGGCATTCTAATGCGATAATTCAAAAGATTTACTTCTGTCAACATGACCATTTTGTTAGGCAAACTCGGGGTGGAAATGGTCTTTGACCTTTTTTTCCGTGTTGTTGTTGTAGTGTCTTTCCATCTTGGATGCTGCCTGCTATTTTAATTTAAAATGGCAGAACTCGTAACTCATTTTAACGGCGCACCCTCCAGCGTGTGAGTGTGTGTGTGTGCGTGAACTTGTCCTATTTTTACAGGCCTAGGTCTTTGCAGGGGTTGCTCACTCGTTACAATAACTTATCTGCCCTTTTTTTTACCCCTCGGCCATAATCACCACGACGCAAGACGCTCCTGGGGTGCGCTTTGTGCTCTATCCGTTCTCATTCCCGTTCCCATATCCATTCCTTTTCCCTCTTTCTCTCCCTTTCCTTTCGCCTTATCTAATGCTTTTCTTCCATTGCTATCTCATGGCAGTTGTCCATTGTCTTGCGTCGTTTTGTGGTACATACACTATATAGAAATAAATAAAATTTGTACAGAAATTTTAATTCATTCAATGCCAAAAAAAAAATAAATTCCTTGAATGCGTATAACTGGCTTTTTCTCTCACTCTGCTTCTGTCTCCCTTTATCTATTTTCCTTTATATATCTTTCTCTATTGTTCAGAAAAGTTGGGTTCATTCTGCCACTTAATTTTATGCAGCGTGAAATTAAATTAATCCATGGACCAATGCTGATGACTTCATTTCAAGAACTCGTCTTTCCCTTTTAAATGTTTCATAACTCATACAAAAATTAGCAACACTAGGAATCATATTCAAATAAAATGTTTATCATTTCCTTGAAAATTGTACATGTGTAGCGAAAATACTCACGTATCCTTTATGGAAATATTCCTCACTAATGTCCCCCCAGGGCGTGTCCACTCAAAGTGCGAGCTGCCCTATGAATTTAATTAAGTTGTGCGACAAACCCAAAAGTGGCGATGCAACATGAAACAATAACAAACATGACATGAATCATGTCCTTGTACAATTGTATGTCCTGTTTATTAAGAGACATACTGGTATAGTACATAATTAGATTTTAAGTCGAATATATGTATACTAGGGATGGAAATATCTGAAATATTCTTGTGCTTATAATACAAAGAAATCAAATGTGTATTATTAAAAAATACTGATTAAAATATGTCTTTTAGTTTCGTATTCTTTATCTAAAATTAACAGCAAATAAATAAAATTAAACATGGAAAATCTTATGCGCAGCCAGAACGCTATAAGAAATCAATTAAGTTAATTCAAATGTGGAAATGCTGTAGCTCAACGATTTAAGTAAGTGCTACAAAAAGCAAAACCAACTGCTAAATATAGAAGAAGAAAAGAAATAAGGAAAGAAACACACAAAAAGAAACCAAGTGTGCGAAAAAGAGATAGAGACAGAGTCAAAGCCAAATGAGCAGCAGGAATGCTCTCACTCTAATGCGCAGGCCAAGCCCATTTGGTTCAGCCTCCACCACTACACTGACAAAAACAAGTTGCAGACGTGAATTGTATACCAGACGAAGTGTTAATATAAATAAATGTTTTGGTATATTATTATTTAATGTATTCTTATATTTTATATTTTTATTTAAAGGAATTTGGAATTTTTAGATTTCTATAAGGCTAGAACACAAACATTTTTGTCAGTGTAGTACTGCAGGAACCCGTTTTGATGAAATGTTGGATTTTTTTTGACTTGTTCAACCACCGAACATTTTCAGTTGAGACTCGCAGCGGCGCAGACGTCGACACCGAGCAACGGTGGAGGCCACACAGACATTATTCTGCTGAGCGGACAGACGGACGGACAAACGAAGAGGCAATGGAGGTAATGCAGTAGAAGCAGTAAAAGGCAAACAAAATTAAACAAGCAACAATATAAAGAAATAAAAATAATTATAAAAAAAAGCAAAATAAAAAATAAACTAAAAATAAAACAAAGTGATAGACAATGACGAAAAAAAACCAAAATTAAAAAAAAAACTCGAAAACATGTATAACATTTTTATAAATCATTAATAATAATAAACAAAATGAATTACAATTGACATCAAAACAGAGAATATAATTATACCGAATTGGAAAAATAAGAAATAATTTTCCTATCTGCGCCTTGCTCTTCTTCTTCTGCTTTTGCTTGCCACCATTTTGATTACTTCCAGCAGTTGCAACAGTTATGCACTAGATGGCGGCAGCATGTTGCATGCGCCATCTATTGGTCATTATGCGTCGATTTCAATGTTGGTTTGAGAGTCATTGTGCAAGAAGTTTAACAGCCATTGTAACTCCTTTAAAGTTGCGCTGTTAACTAACAGCCAATAATCATTTACTCTAAATACTGATAAGATTATCATATATGTAGAATTTTATTTGCAGTTATATTCTTAAGTTCGAAAAGAGACACATTTAAATGGCTTGAAAATACATATAATTTAAATGAAGTCAATATGTAAAAACTAAGTACTCGGCAAATTTGTTTTCAGTAGTTAGTTATGGCGCAAACTGTTACAGATTTCAATATTCATTAAATTCTTTAACAGTTCATACAGTATTTTCAAGTATTTGATGTTTAATTTATTAACAAATTTAACATGCAATTGCTACCAGATGTTTTACAATATTGGTTCCGTATCTTCGCCAATTGTTGAACTGAAATCCTTTAATTAAACTAAACTCTTAACTTACTACCCTAAAATTTACTCTTTCTAGACCAACTTGCAGTTGTTGTTAACTTTAAAATTGATTTGATGATCGCAGAGTTAATAAAACGTAGCGCAGTTAATACAAGTACTCGCAGCTTGTTAAAAAACAAAGAAAACGGTGCAAAGCATATTGCCAATCAAAGATTTCAATTCAATTTCGACCGCTTGTCACAATATTCGAAATGGGGCATAAAACTGAAGAGCGGGTGTTGAAACGCGAACCATTTCATTCAAAATCGGAGCAATCGAAGCCATTGAAGCAATCGAAACATCAAGATGTCAGTAAACGCGGTTAAGACAACAAGATTGCATCGGGGCATCGTTAGGACCATGACTCCAAACGGGCTAACAGAATGGCCATTGGCATGGACAGGGACAGCAACAGGAAAAGGGAGCAGCAGAAAGATGGGAAGATGGAGGAATGGGGAGCAAGTGATTACGGGGCAATTGCTGAGGAAAAACATGAAAATCATCTTTCAACGCGTTGCAGTTGCTTTTGATGGCAATGCCAAAGAGCACAAGGGAAGGGAGAAGACATTTGCAACCTGGTGCAGTGGGCGCAGAGCAGGTGGGAATAGGTGTAGTAAAGCTGCCTGCACATGTGCTGCCAACAAGTGCAAAAAGGCTAACCACAAACTTTAACTAAAACTGAGACGGAGACAGAGTTGGAGTTGCAGAAGAGACTGAGACCTGTACTGAGATTGGCACTGACACCTCTTCGAACTGCATTTCAGCTTTTCATTTTGCTGCACGCGATGCAAAGCGTTGTGATGGCGAAGCAACCCAAAACCCAGTGCAAAACTTAACTGGTTTTATGGACAATGTAACGTTATGGCCCTCTCACTTACAGAGTCTATTCCTCTCTTTCTTTTCTTGCCCTTTCAACGGTCGCTACACCAAATATCGCATAAATATTTCGATATTTATATAATTTTTAACTAAAGCGGAATGGGTCAATTTATAGTTTGTTTTGCTTCATTTGTTAAAGATTTTATTAGTTCTGTTTTGTTTTTTAATGTCTGATTATTTTTTCTTTAGAAATTTAAAATATTTTAGCTTGGGCTCTGTGAAGTCGACTCTCAAAGAAAAGACTTTAAAGTCTTTATACAAAGCAGCCTCTACTATTATTAAGTTATTCCACAATACAGATTATCTTCAATTCTTTACTCTTTTGACTATATAATTTTCCTTATTTTACTATAACAAACGTCTTAATATTGTGCCTGCATTTTGGCGCTTTTCATGGTAAACTGGCACCCACAAGCAGCTACAGCAACAACAAGATGATGACTATTATCAGAGCTGCATCGATACAGATACAAATACAAATACAAGCATAGATGCAGATACAGTTTCTAGCAATTGTTGCTCTGTTTCACTCTGTAAGTGTATATGTATATACATATATTTAAACATGTTTTGTCTCTGTTTGTGTGTCAGTTCCGTGTCTCAGTTCGTTTTGGTTTTGTTCCGTAAATTACACTTTTGATTTTTAGTGGCCGTAAAATAATCGTAAATGTCGTGGTTATTGCGACCGAAAGTGCCCATTTTGAGTGTTGCTGCTGTTGCCGGTTCTTCTTACTCATTTGTTGTAGTCGTTGTTGTTGCTGCTGCTGCTGCTGTTGATTCTGAGCTGGCATTAACTGATATTCTCGTTTCGCACAGTGCAGCGTTGAGCGACTGAGACGTGCTGCCACTGCACAAATAGCTTGTATCCCGCTAAGCACTGTCCCACTTGTCTCTCTCTTTCTTTCTCTCTCTTACCCTTACCCTCTTACTCTCCCTCCTCTTCCATGCTAGCTCCCAGAGCTTTCAAGCTTCAAACTGCGCTGCACTTGTTGTTTTTAATAAGTTTATGCTTTGCTTTTGCTGTTGTTTTTGCTTCATTTGCTTTCTTCCTTTGACGTTTCGATTAAGTTCGGAGTTCGCGTTGTCGAACTGGTTGGTTGGGTTTACCTCCCCTTGGCACTCCCCACTGTTCTCTGTCCATCCCACCACCACCCTCCTCCCTCTTAGCCCTGCAGCCATTTGGCTTAAGTTTATGGCCATTTCGATTGCACTGTCTTTGCTGCCGTTGTTGTTGTTCGTTTCAGTTGATTTTCTTAAGCATTTCACCCATTTACCTTTATACTTTAGCCTACTCCTTCTCTTTGCTGTCTTTCTCTTTTGTTTCTCCCGTGTATTCTTCTGTCTGTCATGCAACTGGTTGCCAGTTTCCCATTGCCAGTTGCCAATTTCCAGTTAAATACGTCGATTTGCTCGTATTCACAAATTTTAAATTTGATTTTATTGTTATGCTTTCAATTGTTTTCGCTATTTAAAGTTTTTTAGCTATTCTGAATATATAATAAAAAAGCCAGTGCTCAAAATAACTAAAATCGTTGAATTTACAGCTCTTAAATAATTTATCTTGATCTTATTTTAGTTTTCACTCATTTCCGGACTGATTTCCATCACAATAGACTAATTACAATTTTCCCAAAAAGTCACAGCAGAACGCCCAAATTTCTCGCAGATGAAAGAAAGATTCTTAAAGATGATCATAATGGCAAGTTGGGCTGTTAAACTGTTTTGAGGCCAGAAGCCCTAACAGTACATTTAAGGTCGCGTTCACATTAAAAAACACAGTCAAACAATGATAATAAACGGCAAGATCGTCGTTAAAGTATCCTAGAAAAACCAAAGCAATTCATAAATCATAAAAATGTGTCATAAAATAAAAAATACAGAAAATAAAACAAAATGGAACAAACATAAGATGCGATGCAGTATGAAGCTACCTTTCAACATGTCCTCGAACTAGCATAAAAATGCTCAAGACGAAGGACTTTTTTACTGAACTGACCTTAGAGGCAGATTGAGGATTTGTTTTGACTTCTAGCCGAGGCTTGTTATCTTGGCTAAGGCTTACACATATCTCTGGCATAAAGAACACACACAGTTACAAGCCCGAGCGCATTGTCCTTGCAGCCTGTTCGATTATTGCCGCCGTGGTAATAAATCATAAAAATATGTTTCAGTTACCCAAAAAAAAAAAAAAAGCCGACGGTTTCATGCCTCGATCGCCTCGTTACACGGTGGAAATCTAAATGCCTGTAAAATTGCTGGTGGTGTCCCGATCTAGGTAATTGGGCCGGAGACTGAGACTGCAACTGAAACTACAACTGGGATTGGCTGTGTGTTACGGGGTGCTGCGGTGATCGCGCCCTCGTCTATCTGATAACAAAAACCACTGGCAAATGTCAAACAAAAGAGCCAACAACTTTCTCTTTTGCCCCTAACAATTTTAGACTGCATTCTGACAATTTTGCATTGCCAAATATGAGCAAATTTTGATTTATTTCCCAAAATTATTTGGATTTGTGTGTGTATTTGTGTTGCTGTCACCAGAAGGCGCCTGAATTTGTTTCCAATTGTTTCTTTTTTGGAGTGCTTAGAATTGTTAACAGTCGCATTTGATTGAATTGTTAATAGCAAGAAATTGTATAATAAAAGCAAGGGATATGGCTAAAATTTAAACTAGATGTAGAATTAAATTATATAAATAATGTATTTAACCAAAAATAATAATCAATCAGAAATAAAACACAATTTTGAATAAAATAAAACTTAAATTGTTTTATTTACTTAAATACAAACTTTGAACTCCAATAGAATCAACAGTCGATTTTTAAACTATAACAAAAACTGTTAACAGCATTGTTAACAAGCAACTGAACAATAAGTCTGCCTTTAATTTATCTTAGCAATAATTACAATTCCCAAGCTGCACAATTGTAAATTAATATAAATTCTCTTGAGTTCATCGAGTGACAAATGCGCAGCTCATTTATTTGTTCTCATTGGATGGCTTTAGAAGATGACGATGACTTCATTTCCAAGTAAGAGTGCCAGTACATCAACATATATGTATGTACATGTATAGAGTAGTCTATATATATTTGTAAGGCCTGTACTTGTGACAGTGCCTCCTCCCAGTCTTACTCCATTTCAAAAGCGGACATGATATACTACAAGCAGATGATTTAATGTGACCGCACTTAAGATGCAGCAGTCTACTTGAGCTCGAAAACGATTCTGTACCCAAATCTGTATCCGAATCCGAGCTGGTAATACACACCAAGTGCAGGCGTTACACATATGTTTCAATTCAAGCATCCAAGTCTCGGAAGACTGGCGACCATCTTGAAAACTGTAGTCAGACAGGGTTAACTGTAGTTTATTATATATTTATGGTGTATAAAAATGAAATAAAGAGTTCTTTAAACTTCAGAGAAAAATTAAAACTTCTTAAATTTTATATTAAAATTAACATTTCTTAAACAAAAGTTTTGGCATACTTATTTTATTTACTAATCCAGTTAATGCCTTCAATTGACGTAAATCTCTAACCTAATTTCTTTAATTTTATTGCAGAGAGGAAATGCTGTTTTCCCAGACTGTAAATCTGTGGGGAACGAGCTCACGCATAGCTCATCATCATGAGGAGATTGGCCAAATCCGCAGACAAAACAAATCGTTAAAATGCTATAAAAAATCCATATGCAGTCTAAAAGGCAAACCAGAGGAATGATAGATGAAAGAGTGAAAGAAATAGAGAGAGAGAGAGAGAGAGAGAGAGAGAGTGATAGGAAAGCAAATGCATTCGAATAAAATTTTACCACCGTTTCCTACAAACATCATGAACATGAAAGTAACGGCGGCAACATCCGAGTCACCTCATAAAAGTAACGATGTCTATGAAAATGTATCTGATGGATACGATGGCAGCCTCCATTGAGATGCTAAGATGTTGAGGGGTATCACACAATAATTATGGCATACGTCACGGAACTTGGGTTTTTATGTCTTTTATATTGATTGTCATCATGTCACACTAACAGATCGTAAAAAAGTCGTAAAATCCATGAACTGCAAAAGCAAAGTGAACGCACTCAAAACACTCAGGATCAGGCTCAACAGACAGTTCACTCTCTCCTCTCTCCCTATTCCTCTCTTCGGCCCTTTTAGGACCCACGGGATGCTAAGGGATCGTTGAGCGAAAAGATTGAGTAACTTTGAGTTACGAGTGAGTTTTGGATTTGAGGGAACTCGTTGCTCAAGTGGCGTCAAGTCGTAAAAGATGGTCATAAAATTTGGGCTGCTGTTTGTGTTGGTATTAACCGCAATTTGTTTATATAGTTGTTAAAATGCCATTTTAGCTTGTTCTATTCTGTTTGGCATTTAATTGCCGACTGCCGGGTATTTCACTGCTTTCTTCTTTTTACGACCACACAAAGTGGGCAATGTTAATAAAATTTATTTTTACGACAATTTAAATGTTTTCATTCCAAGTGCGAGTGATAATGCGACAGAGCAACAAGTTTCAGATTAGCTAAATTACATGGGGAATTAATAAACGGTGATTGATAACAATGCTGGATTAATGAGCAAAAACAAGCGATAAGTTCAAGTACTTAAGTAATAAATTTTGACAAAAAATAAATGCAATTAAATATTTCTATTTATAAGTACACATGCCATTGTAAAGACTTGTTGCCTTTATTTATATAGTAAAATTTATGTTTAATAATTTATAGATATTTTGAATAAACGCATAACAATAGTTTTTATATTTTTTTCATGTATTTAGTTGACATTGTAATATTACTTCCGCACTGTTTGGTAATCCGAAAGTGTAGCCCATATAAATCACATAAATATCACAATAAAAATACATCGATTCATAAGAAACTGAGCTTTATCATTCAAATGGCTTAATTAGAAAGTTTTCAAGTGCTTGTTAACCCTTAGGGGGCAAGTGCTGAGACACGAAATTACCCCGTAGGCGTTACCAACCCCTGCACTGTTTATGGGTTAAGGGTGTAGAGAGGCGGGAAGAGGCCAGGGACCGTGTTGCAGTCATCATTGCCGCCTTGGCGTGTTTGTGTGCAAAACAGTCATAAAAATTACAGTAAACAATCATCATCGCGATCCGTTTACACCCACTTTGCACGTTTTCGCAAGCGCTGCTTCACTAGGAAGTGAAGTGAAAAAGGATTTGCCAGTCAGGCAAAGCCAGGTAAACCTGGCCAACAAGTAGGGAAAACCGTGAGCTAAGGCAGTCAACAAAAAATGCTCAATTAGTTTGGCTAAAGGACTTACAGCCATTTTAGCCGCATTTCGTTGGCCAGAAGCCGCTCAAATGCAAATGCTGTCAATTGTTTGATGAATGGAAGTCAAGGGTTCATTGTCTGACCCTATGGATTATGTAGGTAAATCCAACCAAAACGAATCGAATGTCTTTATTACAGCCGACTCTACACTTTTCACTCCCAATTTCATTCCCTAAACCCAAAACTACTCTCTACTTCTCTTTGTAGCTCTTTAAGCCAGCGGCGTTTCTTTTGTCTGTTCATTACAGTTTTGCATAAGCAGATACCTTTGGTTTTTCGTGGTGTTTGGACTGCAATTGATTCTTGACCTTGTAATGAGCTGTTTGCGACTGCGCTGCCACAGCCACAGCCACAACTACGGCCACTTTGTGGTTTGTTGAAATTAAGTCATCATCACGGCGGGTTTTCCTCCAAACCACTTTTCATCACGGCAAAGGTGATGTGTTCGAACCTTATTTGCATCTTAAGCAGCAACGAGTAGGGTTCAGCATTTGAATAGCGTAAAAGGGAGAGAAGAAAATGGCTTTAAAGAGTGGGAAAGAAAGCAGGTAAAACTATAAAGTGTCACATTGAATGCCTAAACAATTCAAAACAAAATTTAACAAGTTACCTTAAATAAATAAATAATTATTTCTTTCTTAATTTTGGTTTAAATCTTCGGCTTAAATTGGCTACTAAACTAAGCTAAACAGTGCCATAATTTCAGTTAATTTTCTCGTTAGTCTCATAATAGAAAATCAATTGATTTGTCAGTATAAAACATGGCTAGCTGTTGATCAAGTCAAGCATCTATCAATCCAAGTGGCAATCATCTCGTGAGTGCAACAACTGATTTGATGCCAAGAGGCAAGTGGCAGGTGGCAAGTGGTTAGTGCTGGTAGCTGCCACAAGACTATACGCACCAATTAGCTGCTTTTTGGATTGAAGATAGACTGGTACGAGTACAAGCTTGCAGTTAGCAGTTCTGGTTTGTTTTATGGCCAAGACGCTGAGCTGGTGAGTAGTGGTGTGAGCCATGGTTTGAGCCATGAGTGGAAACAACAGTTGAGAGCATAAATTATGGCAACGTTTTGCGAAATGGCGCTGAGGGGCGTTTATGATGCATTTTTAATTGACGTTCATTTGAAGAAACGCGGAGCGAACGCTTCAATTCAATTATGCGACGCCCCCTCCAAACCTCTTTCCCCTAACCCCTCCACCCCAGCCACTGCCCCTCTTCTGACCAGGCTGAAAACAAACCAACAAAGCAGCTGCAACTTGAGCTTTGTGTTTGTGTGTTTGAGCCCATAAAAGGCGCTCGCAACGGTTTTTGGGGCCAAATTGCCACTTTGTGTGCAAATTTTTGAATTGTGGAAATGCTGGGCATAAAAATGAAAATAGCTCTCAACAATTGCAGTGCGATTCTTACACACAGTACGTACTACGTACATATCTCTCGCATGCAATCTCACAAATAGTTTAAACGATGCAAGAAATCACAACTTGGGGGCACAACAGCGCGTGGCATTTACCTTTAAGGGAAAACCAGTGCCTTCAGTTAGCTCCTGCAAGCCACGCCCCGTTTCGCCCACGCCCAGCACTGATTCATGCCAGTTGGCAATTACTCGTGTGGCTGCAACCAACGTTGGTGGCAACTTGGCTTCTAAACTCTCCTAACTCTCTGCTAACGAATGCACGCCCAATTGTTGCACATCCATTGACAGTCGATCGCTCTGCAGTCAGTGGCACGTCAACTTATTCATTAATTCATCAAAATGAATACTCCTATCCTTCTACTCTACCCCCCTTGGGCCAACCCAATGACAATTTATTTGCAATGCAGAGTCGCATTCGCTGTTGAATCGTTGATAGTCTTAATTGGCTTCGTTTCTCCGTTTCGATTGCATAAAATAATCGTTAGAAAACGTGTTTTGCTTAATTGGAAAATTTGTATGTTTTGTCTGTCTTTAACCGTGTCTATCCCTGTCTCTATTCAGCTCTGTTTTTTCGCTATATCCTTCTCTCTTTCTTCGGCTTGTAAGCCAAGTCTTCCTCTGATGTGCGTGCTGGCCGTTCGGTTTATTGATTTTCCACAGTTTAATGAAGAAAAATGTTTTTGCCCAGTTCGCAAACAGCTCCATTAAACTAAAAGCACCTTTGGAATTCTAAACAGTTTCGCAAAAACTATCGCAAACAACTGTTGAATGCAGCTTATAGCCAGATTCATCCTAACAAGGATCAGAAAATATTAATTGTAAACAAAAATGTTTAAATTTTGTTACAGAATTGGAATATTTTGTTCACTAAATAAAAGTCATGTCAAGCTGGTTAACTTAAAGTCTATTCAGCATTTACCCCAACCTAAAGTATATTAAAGTGTACTGGAATGGATTGAAAATTGCTCGCAAATCGGCGTTAACTTTTAAAATCCACAAATATTTATAATTCCGTATTAAATTCATAATGTAGAATGTTTAATGCATAAATACATAATAAAATTTAACGGCTTTTACCTTATCTTGTCACACAAAAACAATAATAAACTTTCATTTCCAATGAAAAAATAGGAAAATGTTTCGCCAACCTCCGTTTTCCGTTTCAGTGTGTTCGCTTGCATTTTACGACAATTTTATTGTGCAACATTGGCAACGTTTTGGTTGCAAGTAGGCAATGCACGTGCAAATGCGGCATGTGGCAACTACACTCCACTCCACTGGCGACATGAATGTGGCGCTCAATTCCTGCGCCAATCGAGCGCCAAACAATTTGTCATTTTTTGCTCGTCCAATGGCGACATCAGTCGGAGAATTCCCTGCCACTGAGTGGAGAAAGGGTGTGTAGGGGGTCCTGTGTGGGCTGCAACGATGATCAATGCTTTGAATTATGATGAGGATTTATGCTTGACACTGTCGCAGTGTGGCAGATAGCGTCAGACAGACGAACGGACGGACCGACGGACAGTTGAATGAATGGATGAATGGACAAACATTTACAGCACTCAGTGTGGAGCTGCCAGCCCTGTCCCTGGCATTGGCGCTAGTTTTATGGCCTCCACTTCCCAATGCACCACGTCACTCCAAGTCGCTTGGAGGAGAAAGAGACTGGAGAGTGGGGAGAAGGAATAACAGTTGTGTCTCCACTCAGATCCGTCTATGATTTATTAAGTGTTAATAAAGAACTTAAATCCATTGGTTTGCATTTCGTATTCTCCATTTTCATATCACTATTTTACGCTCTTCTCCCTTTTCACTCCTGTTTCCACACTCCTCTCTCCAGTACACTCGTGCTGTTCAGGATTTCCTTATCAATGCCATTCCATATTCGCGTCGCACTGATTTCATTTTTGCCAACTGCAATTTCGTAATAAAATTTTCTGCCAGCCTGCAAATTAAAATTGCATTGTAATTGGTTAATCCATGCGTACATTACGAGTCCCGTTACCAGGACATCAGGATACGAGGACATCAGGTCCACTGCGTAGGAATTGCACTCATTGTTCCATTGTTTTTCAGCATTTCAGTCAGTTTTTCAGCTTTTGTTTCGAACATATTGGCTTGGAATCTGAAAAAGAAGCTCCCAAATAAAGTGGACTTTACTTAAAATTAACTCTTTGTTAAATTTTGAGAAGAGTTGAAGTAATTGTTGACATATAAATAGTGAAAGATTTTATTTTCTAATTGTTTGAATATTTCAGTTAGTATTCTGACATCGTTTAGAACTAACTTTAGTGTGGAGTCTCTATTTGTTTAGGTATAGTTCTACACGTAAAAATTTAACAGGAAAATATTTTAAATTTAAATGCTATTTTTTAATAAAAATATATATTTTATTTAAAGGGAAAAAAATGAGATATTTCTATTAAAACCTACTACTAAAAAGCTTTAAAAATCAAGTCACTGCTGCTATAGTTAAAGTTTTCCCACAACAAATTCTGGCAGAAATCTAGAATCTAAAGTAAACTTTTCGCGAATTCTTCTGATACTCGCACCGATTTGCATAAAGCAAACTGATTAACATATGTTTATGTACGAATGACCCACCTTCCTGCTAGGTGACTGTCAACGGTAGCTGAGTATGAAATTTACGAGTGCTACTGGTCAGATGCAGCGGTAGATACTAAGCAGAAGGAAGAAGACCAGTGGTGGTTAAAAGCGTAAAAGATTCCACTTCCTCTGGGAATCCCTGACCAGCTTTTGATCAACAGTGGGCGCCACACCTGAATGATGAATTGTGCCTTAACTCACGAGATTATTTTGCTTTCAAAGTGCATAGCTGTCGGCAATTACACGGCTTATTTAATTACCACTCCCACCTACTGTTTAATTGGCCATAATCGCTCAAAACAAGCGCCGGTGCTGATTGCCATGCATTCGATGTATCGGGAGAGACGCCCACTACCCAAATAGTATCTTTGTATCTGCAGACAGTAAAGGGGTGGAAGAGGGGTGAGGGATTTTGGGTGGAGAATCTTCATGTTCTGTGCCTGCCACTTACGCAGCTAATAAAGCAGCAATTTGGCAGCTGACGCCGCTGCCAAAGCAAACAAAACATCAAAAGGCACCCCACTGTGCGCCCAACCCCCACACCGCCCACCTCTACCGCCCACACTGAGATCAAACGCCAACTGTACTGAGGTTTATTTACAAAGAAAAAGCAAAACAAATATAAAAACAACTCGTTGCAAGTACAAAACACTCGATCGCTTTTCCCTTGTTTATGTATGTGTGTGTGTGTGTACTTCTGTGTGTGTGTGTGTCTGTTAAGATCTTTGGAATTTTCGTCTACAATCCGCTTACATCGGCACCTGTTGGCTGCTTTTGAAGGGCGCTGTTATCGCCGCATCCCAGATTTATTTCAGCAATCGTTCAGTTTTTCAAAGTCAATACTTTTACCGTTTTTTCTCCATTCGCCTTTGAAGCGACCGCAACCCAGACGTTTTTATAGCCCGACAAATGAGCGAATTTGATGCATCGCCTTCGAAATGGGCTAGAAAATCACCTCAAGTGGTTCCAAAGTGGGAAATAATATTCAAGCAGGCAGTTTACATTGATTGGAGGTAGTTTTTGATTTAAGAAGTAAATTAAAAATAATTAAATGCAAATAATTAATTAGTTAAATACAGTCGAAAAATAAATTCTAGCCTACAGGAGGAAGTTTAGGAACTTAGAAATCTTACAAATAAATTGCTTAGTATTATGATTATTTTTGTCGAGAATAATTCTAATTTATCCTAAGTTTTACATAAATGAATTTTTGGATTTAAGCATAAAGTATTTAATGTTAATGGAAATTTGTCGTGTTTGGCAATTAAATTTAAAATAGAATAATATTTGGCTTTAATCTTTTATATTTAGTAGCGAAGTAATATAAATATAATATTTATTTTAAATAAAATAATTAAGCAATTGAGTCATTTACCGTACTGAATTTAAAAAAACAATCATCAGTTGATAACACTAAAAATCCAACTGGTGCCAAGCAGAACAAACGTCGATTTAGAGCAGCATTCACAAAACTGAAGCGCACACAGGGAGCAGCATTCGCATTCCAACAGCAGCAGCAACAACAAGAACAACAACAACAACAACAGCAATGCTGTGGCTGCCACATAACGAACCAAGTTTGAATATACTCGTAAGATTCCTGAGTATATTAGGTAGCAAAATTTTTACGAGCTCATTATGGCTCATTTCGGCGATTGTTGTGATCCTTTTATGCGCCTTCGAATGGCTTCAAATGGTTATGAGGCTATTTTGTCTGTCACTGGCGTCCCAGCTTTTCAGCGTCCTGCTCCAGCGCGTTTCCTCCGTATCGAAGAGGGAGACGGAGTTGGAGTAGGGAACGGAGACGGAGTCGGAGTCGGATTCGTCCTGCTACTCATGATATTTAGTTTGCAGTTGCGACTGCGATTTTTACTTTTGCTTTGCTTTTCTTCACTTCGCTTTGCTTTGCTTGTACTTTTTGCTCGGCTTTTCCGCTCATGTTACTTGGCAGTTTGTTTGCTCCTCGCATATTTGGCCAAAATGTCGCCGTCTGTCTGTGCATGTGTGAGTGAGTGTTTGTGTGTGTGTGTGACATCCGTGCAAGTTTTTGTATCTTTCGTATGTTGTTGATTTTAGAGACTTGGCAATGAATGTGAGCGGCGACTGTGACTCTGCTTACCATTGGATCAAAAGGGGGCGTGTCACTGGCAGGGGGACTAGGTCGGGGGTGTGGGGATGAGTTCGCTTACAAAAGTAAATTTCTTCTTATAATAAGTTTATTTTGCAAACACTTGTGGCAAGCAACTTTGTTTGCTTCGTCCTCGCTTTTGGCCTTAATCTACGAGCCGTTTGTGCGAATGTGCAAACTTTGACAAATATTTGCTAAAGTTTCGTTTCATTTCGTTTCGTTTCGTTCGTTTCAAAGCGATCTCTTTGCATTATGCATATGAATTTATTACCATCAATTTGGATTCACATTTGCCCTCACATAAATAACAAATCACAAATTATGAACATCCACATTATATATTTGTATTCAAATATTGCCATCAATATGCATTTAAATGCACTTAAACAGATCATATTTTAGCTTATTACACGTAAATTTATAATTTTAATGTTAATGCTTATAAAAATAATGCTGAAATTAATACTTGACAATTTTGTTGCGCCAATCACACATTTTATTCTCAAAAGATGCAAATGTTTAATAAATAAAGCTAATTGTTTACTGTTAATCTTAACTATAAATTTTATTTTAACTTGAACTTTAGCTAAGCAAATTCGAAAATGTTTTAAAAAACATATTAATGCATTAGAATGTGTGAATGTGATTCCCATTTATTTGTAATCTATTTAAAAAGTAGTGAAAATACGAACAATAAATTGTTTTGAGGTGGACTTTTGGGAAGGGGTTTCAAAGCTAGCTGTTAAAATTATGCAAAATAAATTAAATTTATGAATAATTTGCAGATCTTATCAAAAATGTATTTGCGCAATAAATTTATGGAAAATTTATGAACGCTAAAATCGATTTTATATGGACATTAATGGGATGGGATTTAACAAACATTTAAAGCATTTTAATCATCAACTAAAATTAGTTTTTTATGTTTTAATTCTTATGTAATAAACATGCTAATAATTATGTTTAATAACTCATAAAACATTTAAGAAAAAACATAAAATACACCTCGCAAATTCATAAGATTAGAAAAAAAATCAGTAAGTAAATTTTGTAGTTGCAGCGCGTGCCGTGCAATTGGCAACTGGCAACTGAAAGCAGTCGACTGGAGACTGGCGACTGGTGACTGCCAACTGCCAACTGCTAACTGAATTGAGTGCAAATGAGCGAAAAACGTTTGAGTGGAAATGAACACGCAGTCAACTACGCTCGCCTGGCCTATAAGAAAAATCCATCCCTCCACCATGATGAATTTCCACGGCAGCGCAAACCAGAGTAAATTTTCCAAGCAAACAAATGATGAATACCATAAAAACGTACTCACCACTCAAACATGTTCGACCGAAAGCGCTCAAACGCAGCCGAATGAACACAGCTCTCAAATGAGTGAGAGAGGTTTGAGTAGCTGTTATCACTTGGTGAGCGAGTGACTGAGATGAGTGAGGCTCATTCTGTTTCAGTTGTGCTCATTCATTTTGTTGTTTCGCCTCTCTGTTTTGGCTGCTTCTTCTTCTTCTTCTTCTTGTTGGTGATGGTAGTGCTGTCGCTGTCGCTGCTGCTGCCGTCGCTGCTGCCTGCGTATCGGGGGAGCTCTACAGGCAAACGACGCTGCCGACGCTGCTGTTGCTGTTGTTGTTCGCTGCTTGTGGCCCGTTGCCATTCAGTTGAGTTTAGTTGAGTCTCAGTCAAAACACAACCAACTGCGATTTGGTGGCACATTCGTTCGATGGCAACGGTTTGGATAACAGGCGCGCGCTTTGTTTTATTATCCCACATTATCAGCGGCATTATTGTTATTGGTATTGTACGCTCAATTTTAATGTTGAATGGCCCTCGCGCTCTGTATTCGCAATCGCAATCGCAATAGCAATAGCAATCATATCAGTGTCTATGCCTGTGTCTGTGTAGTGGCCAGTGAATAGTATCTCAAGTTGAATTTGAATTTGAATTTCGAATCTGAATCTGAATCTGAATTTTTATATCACACAATTCTGAAGTCGTCAGTTGAACACGTTGTAGCGTGAGCGCGCGTCGCCGTCGTCGGTCGTTTCGGTCAACGCTAATAACAATAATAATTATAATAACAATAACAAATAATAATAAACATAATCATCATAATAATAATAGTTTGTAATAACAATAATAATGATAATAATGCTATGAATGCTAAACGATTCATTCGGTTCAAAAAAAAAAATTATTATTATTAAATAAGCGCCACTTCAAATACTTCAAACTTATAAATTATTTGGTGCGAGTGTCAAGTGAATAAAATATACGAGTGCAATTTGAATTAATAATATTAACTACGAAACCAAAATCAAGTATACGCCACACGAAACTCTGTTACAATAAAATTAAATCTAGATTTAAACTAAATTAATTTATATTACAAATATATAAGTGCAATAAAAAAAAAAAAAAAACGAATTTTGAACAACAAAATTTATAATTAAAACTAAACAGTTATTAAAAAATTAAAATTGTGTACGCAAATTGTTAACAACTGAAGATCGCATAGATTGTGCCGCGTGCAGTTACTTTTAGTAGCTGCTGTAACCGCCAAAATTCTCACCGCCAGCAATAACAGCCACAACATGAACTCCTACTTTGAACAGGCCTCCGGCTTCTACGGCCATCCACATCAGGCCTCCGGCATGACAATGGGCACAAGTGGACATCACGATCAGACGACAGCGAGCGCCGCAGCGGCTGCCTACAGAGGATTCCCCCTATCACTGGGCATGTCCCCCTATGCCAATCATCATCTACAGCGCACCACACAGGACTCGCCGTACGATGCGAGCATTACGGCTGCCTGCAATAAGATCTACGGCGATGCCGGCAGCGCCTACAAACAGGACTGCCTCAATATCAAAGCGGACGCAGTCAATGGCTACAAGGACATCTGGAATACGGGCGGCACCAATGGCGGGGGCGGTGGAGGTGGCGGCGGCGGTGGTGGCACTGCAACCGCTGGCAACACCTCGAATGGCTCGAATGCACCCAACGCTGCCAATGGACAAAATAATGCGGGAGGCGGTGGCATGCCTGTCCGTCCATCCGCCTGCACGCCGGACTCCCGCGTCGGCGGCTATTTGGACACATCGGGCGGCAGTCCGGTTAGCCATCGTGGTGGTGGCAGTGCTGGTGGTGGCAACGGTACCGCCGGCGGTGTTCCACAGAATACAGGCAGCGGCGTGGGCGGCGGTGTGGGCGCGGCCAGCGCATGGAATGCCAATTGCACCATCTCGGGCGCTGCTGCGGCCCAAACAGCGGCTGCCAGCAGTTTACACCAGCCCGGCAATCACACCTTCTACCCCTGGATGGCAATCGCAGGTGAGTCCACAGCAGATCCAATCAAAAGTGAGTTTCCATTCTATTTGGCAATCTCTCAAATGAATTTAGCTACTTCCAAACGATTTATGTTTGCTTAAGTTTATTATTTTCATCAACAATTGTTGATTGTTGTTGTTGTTGTTGTTTTTACGGTTGTTGTTGTTGTTGTTCAGGCTGTTTTCATAGTTGTTTCCCTCTGTCCAACTGATGAGACATTAGATACCCGTTTGTGCAAGTGAATAAGCCAGAATAGTAATTACAAATGAGTAATTAAATCGTAAACATATTGTCCATTGAGCAAAACAGTTTAAGTAAAGACTTCATTAGGCCATAATAATAGTTGACTGGCATTTTAGAATATAAATCACAACAAGGCCAAGTGTTTAGTTAAGGTCTCAGTTAACCAATTGTCACATAAGTGGTTGTAAAATAAAAAAAATAAAAAATAGTAAAGTAATAAAAAGTTTAAGCAACATTTTAAGCTTCAAAAGAAAAATTTTTTTTTTTGACTTGTTAGATTTTTTAACGGATTTTATATTTTTTACATATTAAATAAACAAAAAATATTCTAATTTATTTACCTAAAAGAACAAACACACCAAACTCTGTCTGATCTGTGAGGAAAATAAAATTTAATTTAAATTTAAATAGTTGCATTTATTTAAAATTAATGATAATAATTTAAGAAAGTCTCAAAAATAGTTTAAAACTTAATTTTCTTTTTAAAAAACAGTTCTGTTTAAAGTTTTTATAAAATTTAAGAACTTTAAACTTACTTTTTAAAAATGAATTTTCATTTTCCATTAAGTTTTTCAAATTAAATCTATGAATTTATAATTTATTTTTTAATTAACCTTCTAGTCATTTTAATATCACACAAATGTTAATTTTAAAAACATTTGATTACGTATTTTAAATGGAATATTTAACACATTTGAAGCGCTGTCCATCAATTTGAAGCCTAATCACAGGTTGGCTCAAAGTCGGTGCAACAGACCCATAAACAAATTCAAGTCGCTTTCTGCTGGACACGGGGCAAGCAATTGAGTGAGTGGTGCAAAGTGGTGCAAGGTGGTGCACTTGCCACTGTCTGCTTGCCACACGTCTTGCAGCAGCTGTTGCTGCTGTCTCATAATTTTCAACACTTTGTTTACTAATTTTTGTCACCTTTGGCTTTAATGATGCTCCACAACGTTGTCATGTAATTGTTGCAACCAAGTCGACGGCAAAGTGAGCAGCAATTTGTGCAACAAGAGACAGCCAACTGGCAATGGCAGTGGCAGTGGCAGTGGCAATGGCAATGCTAGCTGTAAATTATGACCAGGCGGCTAAAAGAGCTGCGAAAAATAGTCAAGGCAGCAATCCTTTATGCCAGGACACACACTGAGCGCAGAAGTTGCGCTCATTACAGTTAACAACGCCATTATGTAATTATGTACAGGGCACGTCGAAGAGCCCAGGAGGCAGGAGTCGTGAGGCAGAAGGCAAAAGGCATAAGGCAGCAAACCCTTTTGAAGAAACCGGCCACCAGCCGAGCAGCGTCCTCACAGCTCCTGTTGCCAACCACCGTCACCTGCCACTGACTTTTCCAGTGCTAAACTACAGACTTATCAGCTGTTTCGGGTTCACTTTAAGCATTGCGGTTCAAACTCAACTGATAAGCTCACAGCTCTGTTGTAAGACCTTCAGCAATCAAAATCAAAATTTCATTTCGCAATGAATTAAATTTACAAGAAAATTGATTTCAGAATCTGCCGAAAAATGCACAACAACTGAAAATTTATGACTACCCTCGTGTAGGTGGTCAAGGGGCAAACATAAATTTTAATTTCAAGTAAAGCCTCAGGGCACAAAAAGTTTCGAACTCAGAAAATGCACCTCAAAAATCAATCAAATTTCACTTGGACTATCGTTAATTAAGAATAACTTGGCACCCTGTGTTTCGGCTGGTTAAAAAACAATTAAAGTTGAACTAAATACGACAGGTTTTTTTTAAGGAAAGAACTGGTTCCCAGCTTGTTTCCAGTCTCAGCGTCATCCCTACGTGTAGCTCAATCTCAATCAATCGATTTTGATATAACACCGAGATGATCGTAATGAAATTTATGCGTTCCACAAACTGACAAAATGAAGCATTGATGATACACCATACAGGGTGATACTTATATGCATAATCGTACAATATTCAAAGGCTGGCTGATGTAGCTAAAAGCAGAAAAATCCAACCGAAGTGCAGTATAACAGTTCAGGTCAAATGGAAACAATTTTTACCTGAGTTTCTGTCATAATTAAGATCTAACCGATTCTAATCAGAAAACGATATGGGCTATGAATTCACCACACGGCACAGTTATTTGTGGTGAATATGGAATTGGTCAGCAACGAAGTCGCTAATAATTTTTAGGTTTAACTTATTACTTTTCTTTACTTCTTAAATTTATATTTCTACCACTTTTATTTAATTAATTTTCCGATTAAAATCAACTCGATTTAAATCAATATCCATTGCAATTTGTTGGCATTTTTATGATTTATTTAACACTTGTAATGTGCCAAATAATTCAATATGATAACTTTTTGGCTCTAAGCTGAGCACACTGAGCACTGAACACTAAACTGATTCGATCGCACAAAATTTGTTGGCAAAGTATGAAAAAAAAAAGTAAATCAAGCCATAAATAAATCGGTGCACACTTCCAGCGATCATCGATCATTTGCAGCGGCCTCCAAAGCCAAACAAAATCAAGAAAAATAATGAAAAATTCCGTTTCTTATCGTATCTAAACATGGTTTAAGATTTGAGAACCTACTTCAACATTGGCTGGTTGTGTTCTGCATGTGTGTGTGTCCAAGTGTGTGTGTGTCCAAGTGTGTGTGTGTGTTATGTGTGAACACGTTGAACGCGGAGCCATTAAATCATTGTCCTGAAGGCTTTTAAGTCATTATCGATAAATTTCAACATAAATTCGCAAATTCGTAAATTTGCTTTATTTGCCTGGACCCCACGCACATCTACAGGTTGTGAGTGTGTATGTTTTTTTGGTGTGTGTGTGGGTGTGCGTGTGTGTTTGCTTGTGACATGTTGTGTTTTGGGGCTAAATTTGTTTTTGGCTAATTTCTTTGCTTATTCCGATCGATATCTCTGCGTTCGAAGACAGACGACTCGCACATGTTTGCATTTCTATTCGAGTTCTTACTTTTTTTTTCTTACACAATGACCTTGAGAAACTGGCAATTGACACGTCCATTGGTAATCATAATTCATATTTTGAGGCCGCCTCCTTGCTGTGCTCATAAATGGCTGTAATTATCTGTGGACTCAGGTAGACTGACCCACCGACCTTTGTCTCTGTTCCGGGACTCTGTCAATTAGTTGCACTGCAACGCAATTGTGGTTCACACGTACAATGCTTTGACTTTTGAATCCGATGCTGTCAAGGTTAATGTTCTATATCTGTAGCACATAACTCATAACTCACAGCAATATACGACGCATGTATTTGGCTAAAATGCCAATGTACTGAGAATTGTAGTACACAATTAATAGGCCACAAGTGGCACGAACTCTTCATTTCCCCACCAGAAGGAAAATCGAATTGATGTTGCGGCAAACAGGAAAACATTTTCAACGCGCGCTTTTAATCATATTTGCCACAAAATGCTAAATCAAAAGCAAATCAAATCCGCTTTGCGAATTGGTTCACAATTTGCAGCGGATGCAGCAGCGGCAGCAGCAGCGGATGACGATGATGATGACGATCATGATGATGATGATGAATCGCAATGGCCAAGCACTGTGTTATTGTTGTTCTCTTGGGCAGCTTCTTGCATTTTTTAATGTATTTTTAAATAAGGAATTTAATAAGCACCTTGGCGGTCGTCGGACAACGACTCGGCCGTCTTCGAACAAACTTGGCCAACCGACAACGACAACGACAGCGAAAACGACGCCGACGACAACGCAAAGTGGCCCAGACACATGGCCCAAAAATTAAAAAAAAAAACATGAAAGAAAAAAGAACATCCCAAAAAAAAAATATATATATGAAAAAATATAAGACTGCAGGGCGAGAAACAATTTTTGGTTATACCACAGACCTGACAGTGGGTAAAGCTACTAGTTATGATTACAAATTCAAATTCAATTAAGTACAAATTATTTATTTTAAATCAAAAATGTAAAAAATGATTGGAAGAAATGGCAAAGGCAGTGGCAGTGGCAGTCAAAATAAAAAGCATTCAATACACATTTAGTTATTACAATAACTTAATTGTTTGACTTTATTTTTAATAATTGTATACACACAATTTCGAAGAAAGTACGCATTTAAACTATTTATTTATTTAGTAAATTTTTGCTTTCACGCACAAACCCAAAACTATGTTTCTTAGAAAATAAATTCAATCAACAAATAAGAACTACTTTTACATCTGAATTAGTACCAGATTACCAATAAAAATATGCGTTGCCTGAGTATATAATTAAAAATAAATATTTTACAAAATTATAAAATATTTGTAAGACAAAATTATCATAAAATCTTAAGCAATTGAATTAACAGGTTTTGCTTAAGTAACTTTATTTAGTATTTATTGCTAATTTCGTTGGCAAATTGGAATTCAATGATCTCATAGAAGAATTTTTTTAACAATAAAGTGAAATTCATTTAAACAAAACATTATACAATATTTATACAGTATTTAAAAATATTTAAAAATTTTAAATTTTATTTAAAAATATTTTCTTGTAATGTTTGTAAATTAAAATAAAAGCTTAAACATTCTGAAAGCAGTTTCTTTGTAATTTTGCACCAGTGTTCATTGGTCGTTTCTTGGCAGTTGCAAAATCATGTTTTAAGGTGTTTTTGATACCTAATAAAAACAACAACACGGCTCGGTAACAAACACACACACACACACACACCAGACACACACATTCACACAAGCACAGAACTGCAGCGAAAACCGCGCCATGGCAAAGGGTCAAATGAAGATGGCAAGAGGGAAAGGGAGCTTGGCGGATTGCAGGGGGAACAGCAGCTTGGCCTGGCTATAAGCGCAGAGAGCGCCGCAGTGGCCCGCACTCACACACTTGCACACACACATATACGTTTTTTTTTGGGGCTCAGGTCCCCTATCATACGTCATAGCCACGACGTCGACTGCGACGCAACGTCGTTCGGCGTGTTTATTATAAAACAACAAATCATTCATTATAACCACTTGTGTGTACAGATACACACACTCATATGTGTGTGTTTGTGTTTGTGTGTGTTGTACATCATATATGAGAAAGTGGCGTAAACATGAAAAGAAACACAAGTTGGCAACGCCATGAAGTTTTTTTTATAAGAATCCATCTATGTATTTGTATCTTAGTATCTGTATCTGTGTGTACTGCTGTCGTATAATATGCATATTTGCGTATTATTTTGATTTTAATAATGATTTATTTATTATTAATAATTCATTGGTGGTGGGCCCCTCGCTGATTGCGATCTGATCTTTAAGTTAACCAAGTGCAAAAAGCTACAACTCGATTTGAATACGAGTATCTTTTTCTTCTTTCTTAGTTTGAGTCGTTGTTTGAGTCTCTGTTTTTTTGAGTCAAACTCCATGAATGGGCATATATCCAGCTGAGCTGATCAGTGGCGATCGGTTTGGTAACACAAGTTGCGTTATGTTGCTAGGAAACGCATATTATAATGAGCTTCAATTAAGATAGAAATCTTGAAAACAAAAGAGACAAAGATTTATAGGTTCACAATTATTCAGTGACCACCTTGAGGCACTGGACCAAAGACTACAAGTCAACTAGCTAACACACACTCAACGCACACACACAAACTCATACTAGACTATTTTAAGAACGTTTTGAGCTACTGCGACTACCTTGAACGTGTATGTATAAAGGGTTGTAGATCATTTCAGATAATATTTTATATGAATTTTTCATTGAAACTAAATAAAACAAAGAGCAGCCGAGTGTAACAATATTTATAAATAGACTCTTAGCATAAATAAGTAAATAATTAAATTAGCTAAAACTCTATTTGAATTTATATAAATTACTTTCAAATACTTTTGAAACCATTTTCTGTTAGGGCATTTCACTTTCGACCAGTACAGTAGCCACTGAATGTTTGCCATGTCTCTTGCTGTGATTTACGAGTGCTCCATGCAAAACTGGGTAACTGTTATACCAGTTTAAATATTTGGGAAAGCGAATCGATGTGCTCCATGCATGAATTATAGACATACTATTTTGATTTACAGCCCTCGTACATTGAACTCAACAGAAAAGGGCCTCAAGAAGCCGCGTTGGCGTTGGCGTTGCCGTTGGCGCCTCGTTTCCAACACTAAAACTACCAAAACTCCAAATCCGACTACGAACCGACTTCGACTCCGATTCAAATGTTTTGGGGGCCTGACCACTTTTGGGGTCCTTCGCCTGCACATTAATGTCAATTTAATGTTTCCTTAATGACTTCTTTCGTTGCAACTTGTTTTCCTTTACTTATTGTTGTTGTTGTTCTTATCAGTTGCTGGTCAAACTTGTCGCTTCGTCTGGAAAGTGTTTATGTTAAATAGCTAACGAGTTTTTCTCTACGAAAGTGAAGACACTCTCAGTTAAAATAGTTTCATCTATTTCTTTGGGTTCGGCACAACTGAGAAGCTTCAAAGTGCTACTGCGTATGGCCTGATATATATAGTATATATAGGCTATGGCATCAGCTGCGACTCTTTCGTCTATTTATTTGGGTCGGCAATTAAGATTTATATCACTGGGCTATAAAAACCCCAAACGCAAGCTGCAGCCAAAGTGCAAACAAAAGAGAAGCGAATCAGTAGCTATCTGCCTTCTCTTTCAAACACACGCTCTCTCTCCTTTTCTCTCACTTGCGCAGCGTCTGCTCATTTATGCGACTGGGTGTATTCTGTCTGGAGCGTGCGACGCTTTAAAGAGTCATAAAAATCAGCCGAATGCGCGTCCAGAAAGGTGTGAATTCAGTGTGGGGGGAGGGGCGCTGTGCTTGAGGGGTGTTCGAAGAGAGAGGGGGATGCTCTGCTCTTGACGAACTGGTTGGCAACTCTAGCCGTTAGCAGACCACAAACTAAATGTTTAATTTTTTCCGACTCGCACGTCGCATGTAAACATAGTGTCCCCTCCATTCCCTTCTAGACTCCTTCTACTCCACCGACTGTCTGCCGACGCTACGACGACCCGCCAACCATTTGTTTGAATTTGTCTAAAGTGGCTGCCCTTTTTTCCTACGTTTCCCTTTCTAGCTCTTGTTATTTGTACAATTTTCATAATTTTCATTGCTCTTGCTGCAAAAATACAAAAAAAAACAGTTGGGGAAAAAAGCGTTTGTCAAATTTTCCGTTTACTTTTAGTGGCGCCCACACCAGTGCACCGCTGCAACACCACCGCACCACGGCACCACATAGTTGTGTGTTCCTTTTCTTTTTAATTTAATATTTTCTTTGTTGTTTCTTTTTGGGCGTTGTATGTCGGCTGTCTGCATCTGCAACTGGGTTGGTGTCCGTCTGGACCTCTCTCTCTCTCTCTCTCTCCTGCTCTTACCCGCTCTATTGCTGTCTCTCTTTAGTGGAAAATTACGTTTACTCAGGCGCCAGGCGCGCATATTTAAATACACACGTGTTTTATCGCTGCCATTAAATCATATTTTTATACTTTACCTTTTTGCTGTGCCACCTTCAACGACTCCCAAAACCCCATTCCCTCCTGTGCTGGCATTTTGATTGTTTACATTTTGCACTTTCACGGTGTAAACAAACATACGAAAAAAAAATATAGCACGACGCTAAATATTGTGAAAAAATAAAACAAAAAAATTACGAGACAACGAGAAGACGCAATGAAACACTTGGCGCATGAGTGGGAGCATTCATCAGGGGTTGGGTTGGGGGTAGTGGAAGCGGAATAGGAGGG
The DNA here is from genome assembly GCA_020829145.1 of Drosophila nigrodunni. Lineage (NCBI taxonomy): Eukaryota > Metazoa > Arthropoda > Insecta > Diptera > Drosophilidae > Drosophila > Drosophila nigrodunni. The sequence continues at coordinate 13,428,199 of JACVCZ010000001.1, forward strand.
GAAAAGGGGTGCTCTAAAGCTTGTTGTGTGCCTGACGAAATGTCAAGTGGAAATTTTGAATCAAAGTCAGAACGTTTATAGCTCATTTATGATAGTTCAAAAAGATTATTAGAATTTATAATCATCTAGAAATCTGTAGAAATGAGAATATATTTCCTATAATCTAAACGCTGAAAACTGTTTATTGAGTAGCACATTTAATTAATAATTTAATTTCAATACAAATTTATACATACCTACAAAGTTATACTAAATCTATAATTCAATTTTAAGTTAAAAATTAAACAGTTTTGTAGTGCCAAAACTTTTTAATATATTTAAACTTCTCTTAGCTTTTTAAGATCAAAAGTCCTACTCTTGTGCCTCAGTTACATGATCTGATCAGTTGCATAGGTTGAAGATCAAAGCAACGTATCCTTAATTGGCTACTGTGCAGTATGCCTCCATCCAACTCCTACCCTTCTCCCCACAGATCCCTACAACTCATCTAGCAATTTGCTGCACTAAAAGCAACAACAGCAAGTACAACAACAACTACAAAAAAGCTTAGTTTCAATTTACTCAAGTGCCTCACCACGTGCGGCTGCTTAACCTTAATACCACACAACCAAGTACTCTCTCTCTCCCTCTCTCTCTCTGTCTCTAACTGGCTCTCCCTCTCGCACTTGCTCACTCAACTGACATGCAGCACATTAGCTGTTGCCACGTCTGATGTTGGCCAAGTGTAGTAGATGCGGAGAGTTAACAATTTTTTAGCATTTTTTAAACGTTTCTTTTTCTCTCCGGTCTTCTGTATTTTCAGGTAAGATAAGATCTGATTTAACACAATACGGCGGCATATCAACAGACATGGGTAAGAAAATTTCCACATTATTTTTTATTTATTTATTTTAACTTAACAAAAACAAAAGAAAACATAGTACATTTTAGATGCTACAACTAACGTAGCGTTGAATACTAACTAGTTATTAGGTAGCTGTTACTTAAGGTGTTGGTTTTAATTTCTAGCATACTTCTAGGCGTTTGGCAAAGCAAAATCTATGGTAAAAGACACGCCTCTACGCCCACAACTGCATGCATATTCATGTCTGCTCAGAGGTGTGCAAATGATTGATTTGACGCGTTTCTAAGCCACTCTGATTAGGCCAAAATGCAAGTGTTGCAGCACGCAACGTTGCGTCTGGGCAATTAATGTTAACGTTAAACAGCGCCAAGTTGCAACAACTTGTGGCAACAAGCTGAGCTGTATCTTATAGTACGAGTATCTCTGGAGTTGCGGCAGCTTCTGTGCCTCTGGAGGCGTTTAATTTTCAGCCTCGTCGTTGCATGAAACCTTTTTGCGTTGCAAGGTTATCAATCAGCTCGTCTCTCAGCTACTTCTTAAAATCCAATTACACGCACAGACAGACGGAACGATACTGAGTGACTGCGAAACTGACTGAGAGATTGGCAGATTGATCAGCGCTTGTTGTGCACTTGAAGCACTCAAATTACATGAATCGTCTGGCACAAGACATGATTTGAGACTCGAAATTGCCGAGACGAAGCCACCCAGAGTTGAAGTACTTCCCAATTCTGCCCCCTTTCCGCTTTTCTTCCTAACAACTGCTGCTCTGTGCTGTAGCTTATTATTTACTATATTCAATTGATTATCTCTTGCAAATCGGTAGCTAAATATTGGCACAAGGCGCAACAAGTGGGCAGCCAGTCAACAGCGTGAGTGCGATACGATAGTTTGACACGACAGTTCCTAGGGAGGGCTAAGAGCGGTTATAGGAGTAAAGTCTTCTTGGCCAAGGCGGTGGGCAGCACTTTTGGCACTTGGCAATTAACTGAACGCAGATAAGTTGCAAGATCTAGATTAAAACTGGCAAGTAGCTGCCACCGCAGAGATCTACCAACTTGTGTTGCAAACTGAGTGGGAATTAGTTGGTTGCTTAACGGCAGAATAACAAGATTAAATTATACTACAGCTAGGTCTTTGTAAATACAGTTTATTATAGGCGCAGCAGATTTATTTTTCACACCTTTAGCCAGTTAAGAAACTAAGCCAAATAAGCTACAATTCATATTAAAAAGTGATGATTTAAAAGTTTATAAAACGTTTATTTCTGCCACTTTGCCAAGGGACTAAATTAATCTCTTCCCCCTTTAAGTTAAACGAGCTGCAACTTGAGCGGCTTAAATGCACTTTAGTCACTGTCTAAACCCTTTTAGTAAGTAATGACAGCTTTGACTGCCTTTTAACTAATAAATGCGGCAAACCAACAATTAGAAATCTACGACGTATCGTGCAAAACAGTTAAAATCACATAATTTCGCTGTCATTTCTCACTCACTCGGAACTGCAGCACAACGGTTTGGGGCAAAGAGTGGCTCACAGTGGCATGGCTAGGGGTAGAGGGGGGCGTGGCTAGGCGGTTTTAGCCATCGCAATGCTGCTGACATTGAACATGACATTTTCCCCCAAAGAGATAATTAAATTGCGGGCTTAATAGAATTAAATGCCGTGTTTGCATTTCAAAATCCAAAAACGTGCCCCAGTTGCATGCCCCAATCTGTTGCAACAATGCGGTGGTTGGTCAGACAGAACACAACAACAGCAGCAACAAAAAAAAAAAAACATATATGTACAAAAATAAAGGGAAAAAATGTCAATTTGGACAAGTTTTGATAATTGCAGAGAGTCGAGAGCAGCATTTGGGTTTGTGTTGTGGCAGCTACTGTGCTGCATGTTGCACGTAGCTATGTTGGGTACTGGTGTGCGTGTGTATGCGGTGTGTGTGGTGTGTGCTCCATGTTGCATGTTGCAGTTAATAATTATTGAAATGTGCGGCCGCCAGGAATTGTGCTCGTGCTCCTTGTGCTTCCTGCGCGGCTTCCGTCAGCAGCGGCAACAGCAACGGCAACGGCACCGGCAGTTGCAGTGGCAGTGGCAACATTCGACAGCGTTGCATGCATCGTTACCTTTAAGCTCTGCTGCCACTGCCGCTGCTGCTACTACTCAGCTAAAGACTAACAATGCTTGCATTTTCCCACCTTTTTCACATAACTTTTCAGTTGTTGTTTTCGTTTTCTGTTTCGTCTTCGCTGTGGTTGTTGTTGTTGCTGCCACTGGCAGGGTAAACAAGTCGACCACCAACTTGTTAACCCTCCCTCTAGCCACACCCTCCCCTCTCCCCGCTCTACACACCACAGTATATACCACTCTTAACCCTCTGCACACACGTCGTTGGCGATGTCGAACTTGTTACCACTTTGAGAGCCAAGACCGGCCTCCGCTTGGACTGGGCCCCGTGTAATAAATTCATATTCAAATTGTTAATTGAATATTATTTGTTAAATTTGCAAGCATTAAATGTAAATGTCGGCTGGCTGGGCAAAGTGACGGGGGCGTGACCACAGTCCGTGTAAATTCCTGTTTTTCTTTATCACTCCAAAAATTCATTTTTCTGTTTACTTTTCGCGATTTTTCGTAATTGAATTCCAGCATGATTTGAACATATTTCTTGTTTAACATATTTGGTGTTTACTGTAACCATTTTCAAATTGTATGTCAACGAAATTTGGTTACTGTACCAACGACCTCAATGGAAAAAGGCAATAAAAAACTGCCGCATCGATGAGCAACGATTACTTGTGAATGTTACAGTGACTGTAAGCGTTACTTTTGTGCACCGTCTCCTGTGTACTATGTCCTGTGCTCTGTGTCCTTTTTAAAGCTGTTGTTGTGTAATTTCCATAATTCATATTCATAGACATTACAAGCGTCCAGACAAACAAACACAACGAACCGAAACTCAACACGACGCGACACGATGTTACCTGCATCTGCAATACGGACAATTGTCCGTACTAACGTGGCCATAAAAAGACCTTGTAAACCTAGCAACACAAAAAAAAGGGAATCTGCAAAGTGTAAATGCGGGCAAAAGTGTAAAAATTTCACATATGCTTTTTTGGGGCTAGGCAGTCAAGGGAGCAAAAGCTTTTCGAGTAGCTGCTACACAAAGCGTTGCCAGACAGTGAAAAGAGGGTAGGGTAGACAAGGGGGATAGGGAGGAAAGAGCCGATGGGTTAGGGACAAGGCCAGAGACAATTGCGGCACGCTTATACATAAATTATACGTTACGACCTCAACAAGTCTGTGCAGAACTCAAAGATTTTTCCCATTAATTTGATTGAGCTTTGAATTACGAGTAATTTATGCTTAGAGACGGACACAAATCTAAAGAGAAAGACTGAGACAGTCTAGCAAATCATTAGAAATAGTCCATAGTAACTGAAAGTTGCTCATCAATCAACAGAAACGTGTCTTAAGGATACACAGATACAAAGATACAAACACATTCACGAGCTCATAAAGTGTCACATTTGATTTTACACACTTCGAAATTATTAACTGGGGAGCATTTTGTAGTTCGGCAAGCATAAGTGTTGTCCTGTTTTCCTGATGTCCTTTTGTCCAGTTGTCCCGTTGTCCTGATGTCCTGTTATCCAACCATGCTGGCAACTCTGTAGCACTTCATAAAATGGCACACGGCACTTTCGTTTTTACCGTTGGCATTTGCAGCACGTGGAGAGTAGGAAGATAGACAGCAAGTGCAGGGGGCTAAAGGAATAAAGGGGCACGTAAGGATGCCACATGTGGTGGCAAGTGGCCAGTGGCAGTGTGTACAACGCCAGCTGGAGTTGACCGTTTGGACTTCAATTAATGAATTAGTAATTTCGGCTTCATTGCCATAATGAACACTAGGACTATCAAGTTTTGTGTGGGCGTTTGAGTCTCAAACTTACTGTTAATATTATAATAATGCAGGTGGTAATCTAATGGCAGAGCACTAAAGTTGCTAGTCAACTTAAGTTCTGATAGATCTGAGCAAAGTAAATAAAGTTGAAACGAACTTAAAGTATTTAATGAGTAGAATTTGGGTATGAAGTAGATTAGACCGGAATAAAATAATTAAGAAGAGTTTTAATCATTTAATATTAGTTTAAATATTATAGAATTCTATACGAAGTTTGTCTCTATTTTGTTCTAAACAACTCCATTTAATTTAATGCCAAATTTACTGTTTTTATGTACTGCATTTTTGTACCAAAAATGTGTCTTAAACCCAAATTAACTTTAATTTAAAAATTCCAAGTACAACCGACTTTCTCACACCGAGTTTCCCTTTGGGGAATTTCAGTGAATTGTCTTTTATTACGCGTTCTATCAGTACGTTTATTGCATAATGGAGTTGGGAATTGAGTGCATCCATTAAAAGTATTAATGCCATTAAATCATTGATAATTCCAACTATATTTTTCATTTGTTATTGTTGTTTTGGAGTGCACATTTACTGGTATTAACTTAGCTCTATTTCGCTGCATTTGTTTACGGCTTATAATGAAAGGTTGTCGTGGACACACCTCCCTTTAAGCCAAGTTGTGGTAAATGTTAGGGAACCCGCAGCTATTTGTTTTGTATCTCAGTGGCAATTGTAGCATTAGACCAGTAATATTACATTTACTTGGCAATTACGGGCAGTAATGCATGGATAGTCTCTCGGGGAGTTTAAAATTCAACGATATCGATAAGGAATCAGTGTGGAAATGTATCTTGTGTATCTTTCGCTCGAAAAAATGCTGTAGGTAAGCAATTAGTCAATTAATTTAAGAATTTATTAGCCGCCAAAAAGCAATTTGCGGCATTTCCACACTCACACACACACTCGCGAAATGCCGGCGGTAAAGCGAAAACTGAAACTAAAACAGAATCTGCAGTTTTGTATCTCTGGCGATAGTTTTACGGGAATCACGATCGTTTCACATTCTCGTTCGACGGTCAGTTGGCAAATGAAGGAGATTCTCTAAGAGATTGAGATTGTTAACTTTTGGTTTACCGTGAATCTTTTCGCTTATGACTTTGCGGGCAAACTTGTTCGCACACAAACACACACTCGCACACACACACTTTAAAGGAGTAGAAGTAGTGCAGATAATTTATGAGTTCATTCTTGGGTTTCGGCCCCTTTGGCAGCGGAAGTGCGTGTGGCTGTGTTTTTGGTGGTTTATGAATAAGTATTTGTATCTTACAGATACGAATCGCGGCTACTTGCCTTACACACAAACACACAGGCACATTTGTAGGTCAATTTGCTGCAACAAAAAAGAAAAGAAAAAAATAAATAAATGACTTTTTTGTGCATGTCGCAAAGCAGCAACCGTCGGCTTGTATTTTGCCCATAAATTTATAGCTCAAAAATCAAAAATTGTTTTCAAAATTTTCAAATGATTCACGTGCTGTCGCGCTCTCCTTCTCTGTCTCTCTTATCTAATTCGCTCTCTGTCTGACTTGCTCGCTCTGCGTGTTGATGATTAATAACGTGAAGAGTGAAACCTGCTTTTAGTTTTGCGTCTCTTGAGCGGCCATCATGAGCTGATCAGCTGATCGTTGTGTATTTCGGCAGAGACACAAGTCATGTCACCGCCATGTCCGCCAGCCAAGTGAGCAGCTCATCAGTCAATGTCAGAATAGAACCCTCTATCTATAGCTGTACCTGTAAGCACTTGCAACTGTATCTGTGTATCTTTGTGAACCCATTTTGAATTACAGGTATAGACACAGAAATACTCATCTACACCCGAGTGATGACGTTCGTTTGGCTTCGCTCTGAGCGCACAAACCCACACGCTCTCACTTATGCTCTCTCGAGCGCTCTGTCTCTGCTGTTCGCTCTCCCTCTCTTTCTCTCTCTCTCGCGTGATGATTGATCATCTTTCTGCTCAGCTATAGAGCCGGTTTTATTTTAATTTATATGCGCTCAACCTGAATGAATCTCACCTCTATTCGAATTGGAACATTTTGCCTGCTAGTTGGATTTCATATATGTTTGTATGTGCTCTCCAGCTGTTGATCGTAAACGATATTCACTGTAGCTGCTTTATCCACTTGGAAGTTGCGTTTGATGTTAGACGACAAGCGAAAAGTGTTATACAGGACAGATCGCACCTGAATAAATTCACCAGCGACTTCTCATTTGAATCTTTGCGCGTCTGCGTCTGATTAGTTATTTAGATGAGCAAATTGAATTTTATAGCAATCAGCTTGTGTTTTGCGTGTATAAAATTATTGTGAAATACGAGCTATGAGATTTATAAGCCAGTTTTCTGTCTATGAATCTTTAAAGCAGAGATTTATTTGTAATCTGATTTCTAATTTTGTTTGTTAAAAAAAAAAATGATTTCTACATTTATTTAAATACTATAAGAAGTTCAACTTGCTACCGTATCCACATTTATTTCTTAAGATTTATTTCCATTTAACTCCAATAACTTTAACCCGCATACTTTGAGTTAACCAGCGTTGCCAGCTAGTTATTTTTTTGCTCTTCAGTATTCGTTGGGGAAAGCACATTCCAAAACGTTTGTCAAACGTTTTCAAATGAATTCGAAATGGGACCTACCACAGATACCACAGATACACGTAAATGAAATGGTTTCCAATCTCAATTGATGATCTATTAACGAGCGCACATAGAAATTATGCAACTTTCCTAACAGCAAACCAACAAAGTGGTGCCCACATGGCCAACTACAACTATTACAACAACAGCAACAACAACAACAGCAACAGCTATAACTACTACAACAATAACAGCTGACATGCAATGCCATTTCCTTTGTCAGCAGAGCCTCAGAGCAATAAATCCTGAGCATATTAACATGGACGTGCGATGAAAGTGCCAGGCAAATATGTCATTGTCAGTGTTTTGGCTTTGACTTGGGTATGGATGGGACTTGGGATTGGTATTGGAAACGACAATGGAGTAGGGGTGAGTTGAAGAAACAGGGGTAGGGGCTGGGGCAGGGGCATGTCCAATGGCCGCCTCTGCGGCTACCAAATGCGAGTGTATTGACACCTGAGTCGCAGACCAAACCCAAACAGAAACAGAAATTGAAACTCAAGCGATGCTGTAGATATTGCTGAAGCCACTGGCGCCAATTGCTGTTGTTGCTCTTGCTGCTGTTGCTGCAAATGAAGTGAAAGAAAAAGAAAGTGCCAGCAGGTAACAAACTGGGCTTAGCAGCAACTGCCTAGAACTCTGAGAGCACACACTTTCCAATGAAATCGTTCAGACATAAATCACTGATTGGATGGCTAACTAAGTGTATGCATAACTGTGATAGAGTGTATGTGTGTGTGAGTGTGTGCTGATAACTGACAGAGTCAAGCGTTTTGTGGCTTATCGTGCATTTGAATTGGTAGACAACGCATTTTTATTTCAACTTATATAAAAATTCTCTCTACGTCACACAACATGACAACATTTTGGGCGTGAACACACTCACACACACACTTACACACACAGAGCGTCTGTAGCCCAGCAACAACTACAACAACATGAACGAAACATGGCTCAAAAGGCAGCAGCAGCGGCGGCAGCGGCAGAGGCAGCATCGTCGTCCGTGGTGACAGCGCACATAAATCTCTGTAACATGACACTTTTGGCAATGGAAATAAAATATGGCATACGGCGCACCAAAATGTCGCACCAAAAATTGCCGCAGCAACAGCAACACAAGCTAACAGCAACAGCAACATCCAGCATCAACATCAACAGCAGAAGCAACACAACAACAACAATTCTTTTCTTTTTGGCACTTGGCAAACACTTTTTTGTCGCTATGCGACCCACTGTGCCATTTGAGAAGCGACTCATGCCGCATTCAGCTAATTACAAATGAAATTACAATGCTCAACTTGCAGTTGCAGTCGAGTTTAGGGACACAATGACACTAGCTGAAAGTAAGCTTCATTTTAAATGGCTAAAATGTAGCTTATAGAAAGCTTAGAGAATCAAGGTCTGAATTAAATAGCTAAAAAGAATAATACATATTAAATCTTTTGAAGAAATTGTTTTAACGTCATCATTTGATAAAAGGTTGAATTTCAAAAGGTTTTAGGAAATGCTTTCAATATATAAATGAAATAAAAGATTGTTGATTAAGCTTTTAAATAGATATTTTAATATGCCGTAGATAAAATGTTTTCAATGCTTACTTAACAGATACCGGAGTTCAAATTAATGCCAATTTTCCAGCTCAAATATTCATTTTAAGTATTATACTTATTTTGTTAAATATTTATATTTAGTTTGAAACCTTTTTCGCATTCTTTATAATTTTTTTCTACTTTCAATGCTTGAAAACTGCTTCAGTTTTCGTTAGCATATTTCTTTAGTTCAAATTTTAATCTGCTTATTTAAGCCAGTGTCATTGTCAGCTCTGGCAATGTTTTGCCTCTGATGGCGACGCTGTCACTTGCCGCTGTCATTTTCATTTCGTTTTCATGTGTCACTTGGCGCGCCTGCGCAACTCCAACATCAGCTCCTTCTTCTCCCGCTCCCTCTTGTTCTCCTCTGCAATCCTCTGCTCCCTTGCCTTCATATACCACGTGTAATAAAGCAAAACGGCTGCACATGCGCACAAGTTACTCAGCAACAAACTCTTGAACAACAACAACCAAAACAACAACAAAAGCAACAATAAGAAGCGACTAAAGCCGCTGCCTCTGTCAGATTTTGTGAGTGTCACTTGTTGGCTTTGTTGTTGACTGGAATCTGGAACCGGCAAGCCGCAGACTGAGTCCCAATGTAGCCCCAGACTTGTAGCCTGGAACTTGGAACTTGGGTGTTATCTGTCCCGTCTGACCGTCTTCAGTTTCTGGCCGTTTTCTGGCATTCCGCGCACAACACGCAAAATCTTCGCGTCTGCGTATAAAACTGTTAACTAACTCAATTTTGTAGCTGTCAGTTGGCCTCCTCACCCTTCCCGACTTCACCTTCCACACGTTCCACAACTCTCTCCCCACTTCCTGCTCCTGCTCTAGGTGGCTTACAAATGTTGGCGGGTTTCTTGGTCAGTTGAGTGCGGACTTCAGGGTTCAGCTTGGGTTAATGAGTTGTTGTTGTCGTTGTCGCTGTTAAAGTTGTTGCTGTTGTTGTTGGCGTGCCGCTTACATATGTCACAACAAATTGCTAACCGTTGAGCGTCTCGTGCCCATAAACAAATCACTTGACCTTCGCATTGAAAACATTTGCGTAAAGCATTAAGAAAACTCGGCCAGCTAGATGCGCCAGCAAATGTAGAAAGTAGCTATCAAAGCACAGTGGAACAAAGAAAAAGAAATTTGAAAAGAAAAAAACCGAAAGATGATCATTCTATTGAATAATAAAATGATAAACAAATAGTTAAATTTAGAAAACCATTAAAAAGTACGTTAAGAAATTAAAAAGATAAATGTATATATAGCATTAACGGATGAATAATAATAATAAATGAATTATTATTATTTAATTTCCTCTTTGCATAAAAATTTAGTCTTGTAATCAAGCAAAAAATCGGATAACGTCAATTGGGTTAGAACAGTTTCCTAGAATTGTCTAATGTACATTTTGCCATTTTGAAATGCAAATAAAACGCATTTAAATGGCCCATAGTAAGATTTCCTAGAACCTACAGTTTTTGCGTGACACGAGAACGGACTCACAGTGCACGATATCAATTGGATGCACGGAATCACTTGGATGCACGCGCATGTCTGTCACACAAATGTCACTTAAAGTTGCAAAAACTCAAGGCACGCATTGCAATTTCATAACTTTATTAAGCATATGTGGATGACATAGGGTTGGGTTGGGAGTGTAGTGTTGGAAGTGGCAGGAAAACGGGGAGGGTTGAGACGGATAGGGAGCTCCACCTGACAGCTGAGGCAATGAAAAATGCTCATTTGGCAATTCACGGCACGTTTTGGCATCTAAACGCCAGAAAGAGGCTATAACAACGCGAAGACTGAAAGAGCTAAGAGGGGAAAACAGGTAAGTGGGTGGCGTTTAGACCCAAGTAGCGCCAGTGGCTAAAAGAGCGAAAGGGAGAGGGAAGGGAGGAAATTCAAAAAGAGTTGACAATTCAATCATTTAATGGCATGGCCCACATAAGGGCTAACAACTAACTGCAACTGCAATTGGAGGTGGAGATGGAAGTGCTTTGGGAAAGTCACACTCCCCGCTTCTCCATCTCCTTCTCTTCCTCTTTCTCTCCCTGTTTTACTACTTACTCCTCTGAAAATTGCATTGTTACCATGGATTTCGTACTGTTCCTTGGCTTTCCTTGTCTGTTTTTTTGTACTTTCATTTGTTTGTGTCACTTGGCAGTTGCTGGGAGCAGTGACAACAACAACAGCTATAAAAACAACAACAATAACATAAGTTGCAACATGGGGAGCGCAACGAACCACGCGGTAATTCTACAATGAAAGCGTTTCACACACAAACACACAGTTACACACTTATACACTAAGTATATGTGCGTGTGTGTGTGTATGTACAAACAAAACTTGTGGCAATAAATTTCAAACGGATCACATAAATCACATTCAAGTGAAGCTTAACACACGCGCCCAACTAGAAGAGACACAAATACCAACACACACACAAATTTATATATGAGTATATGTATTTGTATACACGTGTGTTTGTGTGTGAAAAGATACTCACATATCTGTGAGCTTGGCATAGAAAACATTTATTTCGAGCTTGTAGGACTCAAAAGTGTTCTTGTGTTCAACCAAAGATATTTTTTTATTTTTATGAATTACTTGAGCTTTTACCACTGTCAGATGCAGATATTTTCAATTTATATATAGTGTTTTTTATACCTAATTGGCTAAGAAATCTTAAAAAGAATTTATTTAAATATATATTAGTGTTTTTTATGAGCCTACAAAAATTTATATGTTTAAAAGTTTTGTAAGCGCAACATTTTTATTTTGACAAAAAAAAAAAAGAATAATATGAAAAAATCTAAAACTAAATGATTTTCAAAAGGGATGTCAAAAAATACATAAATTTAGTATTAGTATAAACTCTTTACAATCTTCACTGAGCAATGATTTAAAATTAAATTAAACTCACTCTATTAAATGACCTTAGTTCGATTCCCACACACACGCTCTGAGAAATACCAAAGAACCTTGCAAGTTACCTAAACTCAATTCTAGTTGACCCCAAAAATTGTTGGCCAAGTAAAAGTTGTGCGCCAAATTAACTAAACGGTTAAAGCAACAACTGCAAATTGGCAACAAATTCGCAGATCATAAAGTTGCCGCTGCAACACGACACACAGCAACAACAACAAGAACAGGAACTAGAACAACTGGAAGAGAAGCATCATTTCATTTGAAGAACTTTGGCATTTGAACTTGACATTTAGCACACGGTTCGGGGACTTCTTTGAAAACAATTGCAGGGCGCACACACACACAGAGAGAAGAAATGAGAGGGAGAGGGAGAGACTCACACACACACAATCACAATGCACTTTTGGCATTCCTCGACTGTCTGCCATGAAATGCCAGCACACACCACAGCAAAAGGCAGCAACAACAACAACAACAACAACAGAAACAACGAGAACATTTGGCAAAAGGGATTCCAATGTGAATGAAACAGTTGCAAGTGCGAGCGAGAGCGCATATGCGTCTGCAGCAACCCTCTGCAGCAGCTGCGGGGTTGAGTGTTGACCCACACAGATACAGAGAGACTCTCACACACACAGACAAGTCACGCAGCCATGCACACACATAGAGCCGGCCATTGCAGCACCTGTCGGCCATGCGACGTGTGTATGTGAGAGAGAGTAAGAGTAGGAGTACTGCTGTGTATGTGTGTGTGAATGGAGTGTGTTTGTTCTCCGGATTTTGCACCATTAACAATATGGTTCGCTTGGTTCGCTCCGCTGCGGTTCGGCACGCTTGCCTCACAGCGAGGAAATGAGGCACAAATAACGTGCCACACAAGCCACCCCTCCACGCCTCGTTCGCCCATCTACCGCCTACCACTAGTGGGTGAGGGGTTGGTTTGTGGGGGGTGTGTGTTTGGCTATTTGGGTGGGTTTAATGCAGCGCCATTGATTTGCTTATAAATTAACCCATTGACAAATGAAAATATTGTCTGTTAATTGATCAATGTGTATGCACAGAGTGCAGTGTGTGTGTGTGTGTGTGGGTGCAGGCTCCTATGTATGTGTGAGCTGCTGCTAAAATTTAATTAGATGCGTTATTTGTATTTGTATGCGGCAAATGCATTTTGGTCATTTGGCGAGGGTGTGTCTAAGCGTGAAATCACGCACACCCTCTCACACACAGAGCATAGCTCATGTCACGTGTGTGTGTGTCTAAATTTATTGATATTGAAATACAATTGCAAAATTAACTGTCAAAGTGTGCGACCCTTTTGCCAATTTAGTTCAACGCCATATGTTGCACCTCTGCCTGTCTATGCATGCACATGCATGTCTCTACTTGTCTCTGTGTGAATGTGTAGCCAACACATGTGTTCTTAATTATTTGACCTGAGTTGTCACTTTAAACAATATGCTCTACGGCCAGCGAATATTTCAGTTTATGCAGCTCCTTTAAGGCAGAGGAGTCTCTTAGCCGCATTGACCAGGTTCCTTCGCTTTACTCCCTTCCACTCCTTTTAGACAAACTCCACCTCCCTTAAAATCCAACCCCCGCTAGCCTTTATTTACACCGCTAAACGAGCTTTGCATATTTACTGTACTAGCAACAGACATTTTACGATATATTGAGAATTATTTGCAATATATTTGGTGAATGGTGTGCATAGGGGTATCGAGGGGGGTGCAGTAGCAGCAGCAACAAGGACGACAAATGTTCCAACGACAACAGCAGTAGCAACAACAGTCACAACAACAAGTGCAGTTCAGCGCAAATGCAGGCAGAAAGCTTCTAATTCCGGCACTGAAACCATAAGTCTTTGTCGCATTGTACACACACTCAAACACACTCTTACACACATTCACACATAGACACATGTTGAAGCACATACATGCACTACATTAATATATATGCAAGCCAGCGCCCAGTAGCAAATTTACACATGAATTCAGTGTATAAATCTGCAGTTTTAGCTGAAAATTGCTGCCATTTCAGGTGCTTTTAAGGCAAAAAGTACGCAGTAAGTTTGCAGAAAAAATAAGTTGCTTTTTAATTGTTTTTATAAAAAAAAAAACTAATTAAATTAAATTAAATATAACTAAATTACAAGTGTTTCATACAACTAACTTATCAGCAAATGGAAGCCCCTTTTGCAGCTATTTAAATACAGCTAATTCCTACTGGGTTGTTCAGAAAGTTCTGTCACCCTTTTAAGTCGAAGTCATAGACACAGTCTCTGTAATTTAGTAGTCGCTTAATAATTTAAGTTTCGATACGCAAGTTTTGCATTGTAAATAGTGGAAAACTTATTTTTCTGTTTTCCAAAAGATTTTGTTTAATTTACGTAAATTTGCATAAGATACAATTGCGACTCTGGCCTCTCCAGGCACTCTGCACTCACTGAATTTGTGCGAAAATTGAGCCAAAGTTCAGTAACAACAAAAACAGCAACAACGATGGGAAAACGAAGGAAAATAAGAGAAGCAAAAAAAAATGTGGAGTTTATTGCCTTTGGCCTGGGATGTTGGGCTGTTGGGCTGTTGCCTGGGCTAAATTTGAATTCAGTTCAAATTGAAAGTTAGCAAAGTCACCAACACCAATACAATGCCATAGCCCTTTACCACTCTCCCTCTCCCCGTCCCGTTCTTCCTCTCCCTGTCCCTTTCTGTACTCGATATTTATGCCTTTTCGAATGCAGCTCAGCTTTAATTTAAATGGATTTCCCTGGCAGACATATGGCAGTATTCGCAATTTCCACTGGAGTGCCCCTCTCCACCCTTGAAAGAGAAGGATTTCATGACTCTCGACTGTTGCTGGCGACTCCTGTAACTGCCGAGGATTGATTGTGCTTGTTGATATTTTGTCAAATAACGCAAATAAATACACAATTACACACTCAAGTGAGTTTTCGAATGGGAGAAGCACAACGAGTTGAATTTGTGGGGTTAACTGTGCAGGTCGTCCCACTGTTTTTACACTCCCTTCTCCCCCTTGCTGCCTTTATCCAACTTCGCACCGCAATGAAGCGTCTCATCATCCCTCTGAGTTTTCCCTGTTTAAAGGATTTTCATTTGTTTAAATGTGTTTTATCGAAAATGGCCAAATGGCCGCCAGCCTCTGGACTGAATTCTAGGCGCACAGTGGAGCAATCTAGCGAATTGTGATTAACTAAAAAGGTTACGGGACTGAGAGAAAACTACATACTATACTCAACTAATACATTAAAATTCCTTTGAAACCAAACTCTCATTTCCATATAACTTTCATTATGCCCACTGTGCAGTGACATTTGACTTTGTTGTTTTTGTTTTTTGTTTGTTGTTCTTTTTTTAGCCACACTCTCGTAAATTCCAATGTAAAATGTTGCATTTATCTTGTAAAAATAATAAATCCAGGCAGAGGGACTTTACTCTTACGCTTGGCAGCACAAGCCCAAGAGGAGAAGCGTAAACGGGAGGAGGCAAAGGGGCAGTAGAAGGGGTGCTCATGACCACTGTTAGCTAATGGCCCAGTGTCCAAAGAGTTACGTAAATTTAGCTAATTTTATGAACAGTCAAAGCGACAGGCAAATTTCAAGCATTTAACCCTTGGATCGCCCGCTGCCAATGGGGACTGTGAACAAAGGGTTGTCGGGGGGGAGAAATGAAGTGGAATGGGGTGTAACAAAAAAAAAAACAAATTTATACACACTGCCATTAATTTAATTTATTTATTGGCTGCCGTTTCATTGGCGCAAATCCCGAATGCTCTGCGATAAATTTAGTCAAATGTGAAAATTGTGTGTGCATTTTGGCGCATTCAGTTTATATACACACTCACACGCACACTTGGATACATATATGTTACAACTACATACACACATCGTATGTCAAGTGAGGATTTTCATTATAAAATATCGCCTGGTATGCGGCCCGAATATGGAAATGCAGTTAAACCAAACAAAGTCGCAAAAGAGTTTGCAATTTATTTTAAAATAAAGCAAGTAATCACTGAGAGTGTGCACGGCTGACAGATACCCCTTGGAAAAGCAAGAATTTTACAATAGTTTAAGTATTATTTACTAAGCATATGTCACTAAATAAGAAAAGAAAATAGTTATTTTAAAAATATTCAAAGTCCCAATAGTCCCAGCCTTTTTCTTACAACTACGGGGTATATAAAAATATCTAGTGTGACAAATAGTGTGAGATATGTTTTTGCGCACTGCAGCCAAAAACATACAGCCTTTAGTTACGCCCATTACGCCCTTAAACCCCCGTCATCCCCCTCTTACCAACAAGTGTGACATGTGACGGGGCGCCTCTGATTTATTTGCCTACAGCAGCGCAGACGTGCATAAAAAAATATATATAAAAAATCCAAGAATGAAACGAGTATATATAAAAAGTAAACAAAAGAAACAAAAACAAAATGTGCAGTCGAAACGCCCCCTTTTGACGCCAACGTCGATGGGCAATCGATAGATCTGACAGCAGTTGCCAAATCAAGAATGAAAATACGAAACGTGAGGGGTTAAAGGGCGGAAGGGGCGGGTACAGGGGCACACCGGATGCAACATTTTGAGAGTCAATAAAAAATACATTTTAAATCAAATATCGGAAATCAATTGGCAAAAATAAAGCACTGAAAAGGTGACAGAGAGGGGACACTTTCCATGTGGTTAAAAACTGGATTTGGTATTTATTTAGTTATAAATAAAATGAGATAATACTTTGCTTAAACAAAGAATGAAAAATATTTGTAAAAAACACAGTGTTTTTAAATTAAGTGGTCCACAAAATCAGAGTGCACACGACTACAGTACACCCTATACAATAAATAAATTGTAAATCTTATGTCTAACCCAACTTTTTAATATTTCTAAATTTCTTCTGGAGCTGCTGCTGCTAAATTGCCACTTGAAAGCCATGTAGCAAGCCCTTAAAAGGGACACTTTGAGTTTTCCCCATCAGCCAATGTTTTTCCTACGTTTTCCCCAACGCAATTCATCATTTGGCGCCATTTTGTGTAGCGTCAAGTTGCATTTAGTTGTTATTTATGCAAATTTCGCATGTTTCAACTTTTCAGCAAGTGCGTCGGAGTCGTTTTCGATTATTTAAAACTTTGTATGAAATTTAGTAGGACGATCAAAGCAACAGGGGGCAGGAAGAGGCAGGGGAGGGAGAGTCCTTTTTAATGCGCGCACCTGACGCGCTTCAATGTCTTACTGCCGAGGTCCTTGTTGACTAGGAGCTATATTAGGATTGAGTCGCAGAGAAGGAGTCCTTGGAGACCTGGGGAATTCTGGTTTGAGTCTGTGCTCTGCGCATAATTTTGTGCGCTGCTGTTAGAACAAATAAATTGTAGACGGCTAAAGTTATTAGATTAGCATTAGGGACTGAGAGAGAACGCGTCCTGCCACCAGTTTCCCATCTTTGCATCTTGAAGACTCTTCGCTAAGCTTGAAATTATGATTTATTTACATGCTTATAAAGGAAATACGGCGAAAGTGCGCGAAGTTGTGCAAAATTTATGAAAAAGTTACCGCTTTTTTCGTGGAGTCATGTGCTTTTTATAGTGACCTCATCCAAAAATGTTGCCAAATTAATGGGCAACCAGGTGGATCCTTAGATTTATACAGCCCCAGCTGTTTGTTTAGAAAGTGTTAGGACTGCGTTTGCTTACACACACTACATATTTTTTATTTTCATTATTAAATGTGGAAATTTTCAAACTGTATAATATTTAAAACATATACATAAATGTTTTTATTGTTTTGTATTAAACAAAGGTATTGTTATTTTAAAGGCGTGATTTTTATTTTGCTTTGCCATATTTTTATTATTAATTTATAAAAATTTTAAATAACTAATATATTTTCTTAACCTTATAAAAATTTGTATTCTTTTTGCTAAGCGTTCATTGCAGTTTTAAGTTATTATTTTTGCTTTCATTTATTTCAGTTATGAAATTTATTTGTATAATTTATTAACAGTATGAGCTACTTAAATATGATGTTAATTTTGCATAATATTTTAATACTACTTTTTTTATTGGTAATTTTTTTTTCATTTATAAATTAAATAATTTACTTTAAAATTATTTTCATTACTTTTTGATTAACTAACACACACACTCAGGCAACTGTTAGTCTGTAATACTTTAACTAACCAAATTTTCTATCTTTTCTGCTTTTCAGGTAAGAGATACTCAGAATCTCTTGCGGGCTCTCTTCTACCAGACTGGCTAGGTAAGTGTGATTTTCTTTATATTTTCTGTATACTTTTAGCTTTTAGTTTACAACTATAGTTTTTTTTGATTTTTGTACGAGAATTTTTGCTATTTTTTATATTACAAAAATTTTAAGTTTTATTTTTGTTTGTCATAAGTTATTATAAGTTGCACTTCCCAGAGCGGCGCTCAAAACTATTTGAATTTTTATTTAAACAGCGTCCAAATCCAAATCCTTGACACCATATTACACCAATCTATTGACAGTTTCCTTCCAAAAAACATAATCAAATCATATTCCTGTCCAGAATCATTGGCGATCCTTAAACTTCTGAAATTTTGAATCTATCAAAATGCTTCTTTATCTTGAGTATAATTTTGTATTTTGTTGATTATCCATCTTGAGTGTGTTTGTTGTTGATGTTGTTATTGTTATTGCGCATATTGCATCCTCTTGATTTGATGTGAATCAGTGTGAATCAGTCAAAGGAGCGCTTTCCAGAGTCCCACACAGAGGTAAAGACAACTCAAATACCAATAAATTGTAAATGTTGTGTGCATTTGCCCAATTTTCCAATCTATTCTATGTATATATATAAATTTATGTATATACTGTATATATATATACTCAAAGTTAGCATGTGCATGTCCCACAACAGAAAGAGACAAACAGAGAGCGAGAGAGAAAAGGAGAAATAGAGCTAGTAAATTTACTGCAAAAAGCTGTTGCAATATGAATTTAACAATATAATATGTGAAATTATCAGCTCATAAAACTTGCCAAATAATTGGCAATTATTCAGTTTGTCAACTCGCACACACACTCACACTCAGTCACACACACACACGCACACAAAGTCATTCGTCACACACGCTTTTACAGACGATTGCTCAAAGGTTTTCTTTGCTGCACAATTAAATGCGAGTCCGCCCTCCAAAAGTGGGCGCATTTTCTCGATATGTTGTTGGTTTTTCCGCTCATTTTAATTTCTCATTCGGCTTTTTTTTGTGGTTTCTGTGGCACTTGGAAAAGTATCACTTGGCACGCAAAGAAAACGAGTGAGAAAATTGCAGTGCCAAGTACAATTTACAAAGCGTATCATTTTGTTAGCAATTTTTCAGCATGCTGCACTTTACAGGGAATCGCTTTGAGGCACGCAGCCGAAGTCACTACCCCTCCCCCTTCCCCTCACCCCTTACACCCATCGCATGTAACTACCTTTGTATATAGTCATATAACAATCGGTATTCCTACACATATATATTCAAGTACTCAAAACCAACAACGAGAACCCAATTAAACACACTTTGCCTGCCTCAATTGAGATAACAACACTTTGGGTGCTTGAATCTGAAACAAAAACAAGTTCGGTTTATGCTTAATGAGCATACACGCACTGCAGTTACTCTGTAAATTTGTTAAAAATATTTTAAATAATTTTAAATGTGACGAAGAAACGAAAGATAATTTTTGTTTTATTTTTCCAATAATTTCAATTTAATAATTCATATTATTAGGCATATTCTTATGCGCTCTAAAATTCACAAAATATAGTAATTTATTATTAACATTTTTTTAATAAATATTTCATACACAAAATTAATATTTAGCCATTTTCTGACAGTCTATAAAATGAATTATATTTCCTTTTCTTAATAGTATTAATGAATTATTAAACTGTTCATTAATTTTTATATATTTAGCCATTTTCTGACAGTCTATAAAATGAATTATATTTCGTTTTCTTAATAGTATTAATGAATTATTAAACTGTTCATTAATTTTTATATATTATTCTTAATTAAATAAGCCGAATTTGCAGAGTATGCTTGTTAATTGTTGTTAATGCCTGTTTTTAGCTGTGTTAACCAGCCACTTCAGAGTATCTGTCAGCTACAGTTACATCCACATTTCGGATATACACACACACACAAATACTATATTTATATTTGTATCTGCAACGTTTGCAGTTTTACGCTATGCTCTATGGTTTGTGTGTAGTTTGTTTATTGGCAATTTATACAAACGCACAAATTACCAACAACAACAGCAAAAGAAAAACATAAACAAAGTTCGCTCACTAAATGCCACTTGCCAATCGTAATCAATTCTCATGTGTGTGTCTATAAAAAAAGGGACCAAAACCGACTAAAAGACTCTGTCGCAGACACTGAGAGTCAGAGAGTTAGAGAAACAATGTCAGTGTCAGCATCCGTATCCGTATTCGTATTCGTATCTGTATCTTAAGTCGCACTCGTTGTTGTATCTGCACCCCCGAACAGTACAGAAAGGCATAAATATTTATTTGTTGAAATCTTCAAATGCAGAAAACGTAAAATCCATTAGAAAATTAATAAAGAGCAGCTCAAATATACATAGACTTGTACATAAATGCGGTTTACTTATAGCTCACCCCAGCTATTTAGCTATATTTGTCTTGGGGTGAAGAACGGCTAATAGCATTAAATGAAATTGATTAAAATGGGAGTAGGAGAAAACATAAGAGCTTTTAAATAAATACAGAATTGTATATATACATTTGATTTAATGCATGATAAACAAAACTGCACTTAAAATATATATTAAAATAAATCTATAAAATTTAAGCATGTTTCACATTTCTTATAAAAAATTAAAGCACTTAAAACTAGTTACATTTTTAATAAAATGTATAATAAAATATATATGTCCAGAAAGTGCTTTTTATTGTCTAATAATATAACCAATTTAAATAAATTAAAATCTTATAATTATACCATTTGTTAATTATGGCTTACAAAGCTGAGAACACGGCAATTAAACTGGTTTGAAGTGCACTACAACTATCTAATATATAATCCATAATTATATACAAATTTTACTATTTATAAATGTCCGTGAATCTTCGATAATATAAATATTTTAAATAGATTCACGTGATTGAATCTGTTGTCTCGTGGCCATATGCTTAGAGACTGGAAATCGTAATCATTATTATAACAATGGGTCTATTTATAAAGACGTAGACGGAGACGATGGCACTGTGTGTGAACCAAATGTCTCGTATCTAGTGTTCACTGCAGTGGGGTAGACGGGTGGGGAGGGGCTTTTCCAAATGGCAAGCAATTCACAATGAGAGCATAATAATGTGCAATAAACTATCTAAATTTGTTGAATTGTTGATAAACTTTGGCGCCACTTGGTGGGAAAAAAAGAAGAAACATTAAACAAGGCAATTGAAGAGGCGCCACACCCCCTTCACCACCGCCACCGCCCCCTCGGCCTTTGTGGCACATCTTTGAAGTGGAAATTTCATGAGCGTGTGGGAAATATTTTTGTGTTTGTGAATTTTGTTGTATATTATTTAGTTAAAGTTTTGTTCTTTTGTTTTTATTACTTTGAACTATCGAACTGTGGTTCCATTAGTCTTAAAAGGCACTTTGAACCATTCTGTTGCCATATCCGGTTTGTAGAATTGTTTTCTTACCTGTTTAAAAGTAGCTACAACTATTTCAAAATTATCAGTTCACTTGACATTTGACTTCAAGTCGAGACGAGGCGAGTCCAGTAATCTACATATGCAGTAATCTACATACACACGAGTGTGTGTGTATGCGTGTGTGTACAAGTGTGTGTTGCTCTATCTCAGGCATGTCGCTGTCCGTGTCCGTTTAATTGCCCCTCGGAGCAGCTCGGCAAATTAGTTAATTGGCGGTCAGTTTATTGTGGCAAGTACTTCCCTAAAAGACCATCTACAAACACACAAGTAGATGTGTAACTATATATAATGCTTATATATATAAATGCAGCGCATAATACTGACTAAATATATAAACAAAGTCTTTAACTTACTACGTGAAGGTTGTAAATTTAAAGACAATATTTGCTTAAGTAGCACTGAAGATTTTCTGATAATTGTAAATTACACAGTTTAATCAGCTTTCATTTGTTATAATACAAAATATTTTCTTTATAATTCAAATGTATTGTCGTTTCCAATTTGTATTTCTTGAGTTTCTTATTCAACTTGAAACTTTTGATTAACGACATTGAATATTAATTTCTGCATAAATAAGTTGCCATTTAGTCTTAACAAAATACAAAACGTATGCAAATTAAAGAAAACATGAAAGTGCTCAACATTTTGGGTGGTCTTCTTTAAAATTCTTGAAAAAAAGAAGCTTTTAACAATAGAAATAAACAATAATGTTGGCAATAATTTATAGAACAATAAAGTTCTGAAAACGGAAGTAAAGTGTTGAATAATTATAATGATTTGTGTAATAAATTAAAAGTTTCTCGATATCAAATAGTTGAATATTGAATTGTATTATGAAATATTGCATTGCTAGAATTTTTCCAGCCACTTTTGATACCCTTTATCTGTGCTAGAGCTCGGCTGATTCAGCCTACCTGTGCGTTGTCCTTTTGCCAGCAAAGTTTGAACTGTGTTAACAGCGTCCTTTTTATTGATTTTTGTACGCCATTAAATTTTGCACAGTTACCCATATTTTCCGCCATTTGCCAGAGCAAGGACTTACCCCCAAAAATGCGGATGCGGCAGATGCCCCCAAACCATCGTTACCGCTCGTTTCCCCTCCTTGTTTCTTCTCCTCCGTCACCTTGGGGCAATGTGGCAGATATATATGTATGTATTACATATATTTTTCTTTTGCCAGCTCAGCAGATGAATGCGTGTAATTTTCGGTTTGATTTATGCCCGCTGACCCCGCTCCAGGCCACAATTCGCATCCACCCGCAGACGCACACATGGCCAGGCACGCCTCCCACTACTCCTCCGCAAGGTTGCCAACCTCAGATTTGTTACGGGAGCACTTTCTCCCACTCTCTCCCTGTCTCTCTCTTTCATTCACTCTGGGTGAATCCCGATGCTGGTCTTCCTTTTATCGCCCAAAATGCTAAACGCTGGCAATACATTATTCGCTGGCAGCCTTTGGCTTTCTCAGGGCGGGCTTTATTACATTAGGCGTTCGTAAAATAAAAATTGTGCCACTTTCTCAAAAACACGCACAACAATACACACGCACACACACACACAAACACGCGTACACCCACGCACACTTGTGTAGTTGTGTGTATGACATCGTGGAAATCAACCTGCTGCGGAAAACTGCCGAAAAAAAGGGCAGGACAAGCAGAAAAACAAGGCCTCAGGATAGGGGCGGTGTGGGAGTGGCAGGACACAAATGTGTTTTGCTTTTTTGTTGTTGTTTGCGGCTCGTGCGAGTTCTCGCCACCGCATTTGCTTACATAATCAGTCATGTTATCCTTCTCCAACACACAGATACACAAATACCTATATGGATATATATGTATGTGTATATAAAAATATATGTTGCAGGCCATATAAGAATTATTTATTTATGTCGCTGGCTTTGACTTTGATATCTTTTTATACTCTCTGCAAGAGTATATTGGGTTTGTGCAAAAGTATGTAACAGGCAGAAGGAGGCGTGGCAGACCCCATAAAGTATATATATTATTGATCAGCATCACAAGCCGAGTCGATATAGCCATGTCCGTCTGTCCGTCTGTCCGTCTGTCTGTCTGTCTGTCTGTCTGTCTGTCTGTCTGTCTGTCTGTCTGTCTGTCCGTCTGTCCGTATGAACAAACAGATTTCAGAGATGGTAAGAGCTACAAGTTCGAGCTTGGTGTCAAACGATCAGATATTTAGTCAGTCAATACAAGAATTTTTTTTTTTCGATGCCACGCCCCATTCGCCCACAAAAGCAAAAAACTGGACACACCTCGTGAAAAATTGGTGTTTTCGGCAAATATCTCAGTAACTATGGCACCTAGGATCACCAATTCTTGTACGGGAGTTCCTAGCGACAGCATAGTTGCATTGCCATCTATAAATTTGGACTGCCACGCCCACTTTTCCCACAATTTATAAAATAGTTTTCAAGCTTCAATGCCGTTTTTTCCGTATCGTACAGTATTGTAGTTTATAACTGGTGTGGAGACTAACTATATTAAACTATCCTGAAAGGCGCATTAAAATCGGACTATAAACAAGAAAACTAGAAGCGTTACAATATTGTTAATTGAACGCAATATCAACCCATTGGTGCAAGCGAGACAGAAACACACAAGCACATGCTCGAACGTTTTTGCTGCCTGTGTGGCGGCAGCGCTGCCCGCGGTCGCTGGCTGCGCCGAATACACACATACATACATGCATGCATCATATATTGTCAAACGTATGTGTATTCGCAACAAACAAACAGATGTGTGTTTGATTATGCTTAGATTGTTTTTGTTTCAACGTGTTTTAATGCAAGTACTATTCATTGTAATATCTGGATACCGATTTTAATAATTTAATCGGGAAAATGCAGAGAGTATTATACGGTCGGGCGCGCTCGACTGTACTTTTCTTTCTTGTTTTTTTATATTTTTATTGCGTGCAGAATCTAAGGCTGTGTGCGAGTATGTGAGTGTGTGTTTCTGGTCTTAACATCGGTTAACGATTAGCTAAGAAATAAATCCACAGAAATTTATAAAATAGTATTTGTAGCCAAAAGTATATAATTCTTAATGTAATCCCGGAAATTCATCTTTCCTTATCCCTATAAATTCAACTAAAGCGCTTATCACACAATCGTTATCAGCATCTCTGTTTAATCTAATCTATTCGTCTCATATTAGTTCTAGCTCAATACAATAGCAGCCCTTTCATGTGAGGGTTGTTTTTTAAATGCTTTCTTTAGCATTGTGACTGTAAAAAGAGCGCTGACAACCCTGTTACCATGCTCAACCCTAAGACACCGCTTGTGATTTTTATAAATTCAATAATATTCATTTCTTAACATTTAAAAATAAATAAAGCGGTTTTTCCTGGTTTCTTCTAACTGTTTGTACTACTAACGCTATATCTATCTCACTCTCTAAGCTTATGTGCCTCTCCCTCTCCCAATTCGACAACATTTTGTTGCTTTCCGCACTGAAATTCCAAATTCCATTGCCATTGATAAATGGCATTTTGCGCACTGTTTGTTGTTCTCCTCTGCTTCTCTCTGTCTCTCTGCTTCATATACTACTTCTTCTTCATATTGTCCTTCTACTTCTTCTTCTGCTTTACGTTTGCTTTGCGCTTTTAGACGATTTGTCCTTTCGCAGTCAGCCGAAAAGCAAAAGCAAAGTTTTGTTTGTTTCTGTTTCTTTCTCTGTTTCTGTTTCCACTTGCGTTGCTTTTGCTCTGCTCGTTCTCATGCTACCCATTCTCTTTCGCATTTCGTTCTGTTTTTTTTCCTCCTTTTTACTTTTCCTACTCTCCAGTTTTTTTCTGTAGCTTGCCCAACGGAATCTGGGCTATTTATTCACCCAATTTCTTTTTTTTCTGTCGTTTTTGCTTACCACATTTATCATTGTGCCTTCAGCTGCAAACACACACACACACTAACACAAAGGCACACTCATACACACACATATACGCACACACGCACATTGAGTCAAACAGACACAACAGTTACTCCCACCAAACTCGTACACTCGCAGAAATTAATCAGTTAAATGTTTAACTGTTCACTTTTAGTTTATTATTTCTGCGTATTTGAATTTATCATAATCATTAGTCAGTTTAGTTTTTATCTACATTTTTTCTGACGTTTGTATTAAGTGCGTAATTTGGGGCCTACGGAATTCCCTACGGAGCAGTCCGAGCAGATCGCCGTCATTGGGAAATAACGTAAACCAGAAAACGTTTCTGGCAATAATCAAGCTCGTTTTCAGTGCTTTAATCAGAAAAGTGACAGATGTTAACCTTCATAAGGTCAAAGCGAATAGCAAATATTTATAAATATTTCATTTAAAAATCAGATCTTTGTAAATTTATTTTTTTTTTGGGTAATTTTATTGAATTTTGGATTATTTTCTAATTTTATAATATTTTCTTGATAAGAAATCTTATGAATTGTTTGCATTTTTGGTATTGCGAAATTGTTTCTGTAAAAGCTTAATAAAAATCTTAATTGATTATGTACTTATCCCATTATGCACTTACATAATTATTTTTCGTAATGTTTCACTTGCTGAACTCGTAAACTTCGTTGTGCACGTTTTAAGTTTTGCGCCTCGCATATGAAATTCGCACCACTGTGCCTCTTTTCCGTCCCTTCTCCCACGTGCGTGTTGTTGTTCAGTCCCAAAAATAACTTAAAGGCTTGGCCATTCACTCATTCAAAGCAACAACAACGACGACGACTGGGAAAACATTGAGAAGAGTTAGACGCAAAGGAGAACGATAAGTGAGTCAAACTGCACGCACTGCCATCTGTTGGCCATTAGCGGCAACTAAGAATAAGCAAAGCTTAAATTGAGCGCAAACTCAAAGGGATCGTTTCATTTTCTGTTTTCTGTTTAATTTTTCATTTTGTTTTGGCTTGCATTTCATATTGAAGTGGACATAAATAGCCCACACCCATACAAAGGCACTACATCCTCTCACACACACCATCACACCCACACACACTAACAGTGGAGCGTAATTAAAATGCATTGCATGCAGCAACGCATGGTGGAAAAACATTCGTTTTGATGAGGTGTTGACTGTAATTTAAATGACAACGTTAACTTTGAATAACACGAAACAAAATTGTTCAAATCTGTATTTTAAAGCATAGAAATGGCCGGATTATATAATTGTGCGCTGCCGTCGGCATCTAAGCACATTGAATTCTCAATGGAATTGACCCATATAACAATCGAGTGCTGCTCTTCTGCCATTCCAGCGACGGCTGCGGCTGCTGCTGAGGCTACTGCTGCTCCGCTGCTGCTACAGATGATGATAATGATGAAGCAAGGCAATAAATGAGTGCTTTACGAGCCGGCAGCCAGCAGCCGCAGCAGCTTATGCAAAAAGTGCTCAAGCTCAAAAGCAAAGCAAGCGCTCTCTCTTCAGCGCTTGGCGCTTGGCTCTGCCCTCTGCCCAGAGTCTGAGCTCTTTCATTTTTTCGGCGCGCACACATAAATAAATCGATGAGCGCTCGAGCAGCGTCGCGACGCGTCGCGCCGTGAGTTGCAATATTTTATTGATTTTGAGTGCGAACTTTTTATTGTTATTGTTGTTAGCTGTTGTTTGATGAAATCGCAGTGTTTATGCTCTCATTAAGTGTCAAGTGAAGTAAGTTTAGCAAGTAATTGCTCAAAGCAGCGCAAAATCTATAAATAAATGTAATTGAGTGTTGATAAAACATTTACAAGCACCGGACTCAATTCTCCACTCCCGCTCCTTCGTGCACTCTCTCACTCGCAGCTTGTACGCTCTCTCTCGCTCTCTGCTCGTTCGCTTTTGGGTGGAGAATTTATGGCGGCGCATAAGAAAGCGCGGCAAGTGCGATAAATTTTGCAGCCCTGCGGCAATAAAACATGCGACTTGCAGTTGAGTAATTTTTGTTGCTGTTTATTTTGCGGCAACATTTACGGAACATGCGCATAAAGCAATGCCGCAAAATATCCAAGTCGAAGCGGACAGAATGAAGAAGAAGCTGAAGCAGCAGCTGAAGAAGAAGCAGACAAAACAAAACAACGCCGCGTGTGTTGAAAATTAAATTTATTTATTGTGTTTAAAATTGTATTTAAAATGCGAGCAACAGTTCTTTTGTGCGCTAGTTGTTGTTGTTGCTGTCGTTGGCTTTTTGCAGTTCGCACATAAATTTCCAGGCAGAAGACGTGCTTAATTCGCTTTATGCGCATTTGTCGCCTTTTCAAAACAAACCAAATTATTTATGTGCACAAAACTTTGAGCGATTGTGGCTCGTAAATCGCGCCATAGTGTGTGATATAAATATCGAATATATATGTATCGAAATAAATTTCATATTGTTAATTAATAAACATGGCTAACAACTAAGCGTAAGTACGTTTTGTCACTCATTTCGGGTCCGCTGAGCAAGTGCTGGAATTTCATTTCCCCTCCACACGCACACACCCATACACAAACAGAGTCTCTCACACACACACATGCTTAATGGTAAGCGCATACAATGTCTGCCTGATTTATTTGCCATAAGTCAAAGCAGGCGCGCGCACATGTACTTCGGCACTGCTTGGGCGACGCGTGTGCTAGAGCGAGAGCGAACAAACATGAAGAAAAGGCTGGGTTATTTGTCTTGCGGCAACGCTATTATTCATTTGGGTTTTGTTGTCTTGCGCTCGCTCTCGCTCTTTCACTCACTCACTCACTCATGTTCATTCCTGGTTGTCTCTGGGTTGTCTGGGCACTCATTCGCTCTCAGCGTGTGTGCCTGAGTTTATCTGTGTGTGCTGTCGTTTGATTGTGTTTGTGAGTATCTTTGCGCGCTCTTGCGTGCGTGCATGCAAGTGTGTGTGCGTGTGTATGAGAGCGCTCTCTTTACTGCTCGCTCTCGCTCTCACCCTCACACAGACGCTCGCTCTCTCTCTGTTTGGCTGATTTTAATGGCCGAAGTGAAGTGTTTATCGTTGGCACACAATATTCGCAAGTGGCATTTCTTATGCCGTCGGCCAAGCCCGCCCCCTTTTTCACTCAAACTCATACACACACACACACACACTGACACTATGAGTGTCGCATTCTTATGCTCTCTGTTAGTGAGCTTTGTTTTTGTTCGACTGTTTTCCTGTTGCTGCAATTTTCCTCTTGGCTTTTCTTGGCAGCAGTTGAAAAACCGCGCCACAATTGGCAAAGCGTCGTAGCATTTTCTTCTTCCATCTTCATCTTTAACTTTGCCTCCCTTCACCCCGCTCACTCATCACACAAAACTTGGCAAAAAGAGTTGTTTTAAAAATTGTTTATGACCACAAACGCTGGCGCTGTTCATTTTCCACCAAGCAAAGGGAAAATTTTTCCCGTCTTCGCCTGCAACATTCCCACTGATTAATAGTTTTATTTATTTTTTAGCGCTCATCTTCCAAGTCGCAAGTCGCTTTTGTTGTTCTTCTCTTCGTCTGCTCCATCTTCTTCTGCTTCTTCTACATCGTCGTGTTGTCTCTTTTTGTCGTCGTCTCTTTTGTAAATTTATGAGTCTTTATTAAAATGTTATACGAGTTGAGTTTGTTGTATGTTTTTGTTCTCTTTCCCCCCTCTTTCTTCTTGCCTTTCCCCCATTTTTTTTATGTGTTTTATCAGCTCTGTGTGTTTGTTATTTTTTTTTATCAAATTTTCTGTCAGTTTTGCCTGATTTATGACAGACATTTTCCTTAAGACTCCAATGAAGTGGATCATCATCAGCGCAACTGTAGAATTCTGCCGTAGATAGCGATAAATTCAGTGCGTAATCCGAGGAAAGACTGTACTTAGCTATTTCAGATTTAACCCGAAGATTAAAAAAACGTACTATTCACTAAATCCGATCTTTAAAAGATCTTAGGAATTCTGGGAATGTTTTGTTTAACATAAAATTAAATCTTTAAATGATTTGAACTGAAATACAATTTACCAAGCTAGATTTTTTATATGGGACTCCTATTTATTAATTTTCAATAACGAATCGGGACTGTGCAAAGATTTTTGTAGGACTTCTCATTTCGGTAAAAGTTGTATTGCTTTTGCTGTCTCAGTTAAAGTTTAATTGGTTTGCTCTGTCGATCAATTGCTTTCGTTACTTTTGTTGTTGTTGCAGAGTTGACAATTCTCTCTTTGCTTAAGTTTGCTGCAAGTTGTCTTTGGGCTTTATCGGTGCCACGACGGGAACTCTCCAGTTGAACCTGAACTTTGCTGACCCCGAAGTGCAACATGTGAACGTTGCCTTCTTTCCCTTCTGCTTCTTCTTGCTCAGCTTGTTCCTTTAGTTGTTGCTGTTTTTTGGTTGTTGTTCACATCGTGTCCGTGTCCTCGAGTCGATCGAATCATGACAAGAATTTCGTGCTGCAAACGCCAAACGAATGAGAAATGTTTTTCATGCCACGTTATTTTCTTAGCATTTCGGCGGGAAATTCTCGTAAATTGCAAGCGGCACGAACTGCACAAAAAACTCAGTCAGAAAACAGAAAAGTCAACAGACTGAGAATCAGTCCAAGTATCGAATACAGCAACGTTTGAAGTTATCCTTGAAAGAGTCCCTTTTTATGGCTTTGGTTTTTTATGCCACATTTTTTGCTGCCACACATGATTCGCAGCATTTTTATGATTGATAATTAACTTTTAAATGTCTGCTAAATAGTCAAGGTCGTGTTGGTTATCCTTGAGCACAAATGTGCCTTTTTTAAGACGCCTTTAGGCAACTAAATTGTCATAAAAAAAATCTGCGCAGTTTCAAGTGCCATAAACAAAAATCACGCCTCGAAAACGGAGACAGCGCTGCTAATTTGCGCTTCCGCTGAAAATTCGCTCACAGGATGCTGTCAGACAGGACACAGCACACACATACAGACTGACACACACACAGCTATGCACTGAGAATTGCTGTTGCCATTTAGGTAGATAGACGGTGAATAGAGTGATGCATTTGTCAGTTTTTTACCAAGTCCACGGGCAAAAGCAAGCAAGAAAAATAGCTGCAAGTATCAGGTAAATGTGTAGAAATTATTAATATTTGGTTAAAATAGTGAAAGAAACAAATATAGGAAATATTTTGTACTATTAATTATAATACAGACATTTTAATAGATCGTGTATTATTAGGAAACAAACTGATAAACTAACGGAATGTGTTTTGTAAGCAAAATTCGACACTTTGTGCTCATAGTTGTTTTTAGATCTTTGAAGAAATTTAAGAGTTTTTAAATGTTTTTCTATAGAAGTAACTATATGTTTTAACTTATATTCCAATTAAACCAACGCTTCAAACTAAATTACTATTAAAAAAAAAAAATGTTTATACTCAATTGATTAACTGAGCTTAAAAGTCACTGTTTTATGTTGCAGTAATTAAACTTAAACGCCGCTTTTAGCAATTAAAATTAAGCAAACAAACTGCATTAATTTCAAAGCCTTTAAATTGCTTTAACAACTAACAAAACAGAACTTGACAGTTTTTGCAAATTAACTAAGGCGCAATTCGAGTGGAATCTTATCAGATTTCTAATTAATTTAATTTTGCGCCGTGTGGTTTCTCCGTTAAATGCCTGACTCGACACAATTGGCAGAGGGGCGTGGCAGGGAGTAAGGCGGAGGGTTGGTAAAGGGAATGGTGGAAATGGGTGTAGGGCTTAGTCAGGTGGTGGACGAGGCGACTTCCTGACTCTTGTCAAATGTCTGCTGATTAAATCAGTCATAGAAATGTCGAGAGCCAGCAGGAAAAAAAGAGAAAAGCAAAAAAAAAACAAACGAGAAAACCTTTAGACCAAATCAAATATTTGCCTGTGCCTTGGCAGGACGGTGACAGTGGAGAGTGGGGAGTGGAGAGGTGGGAGGGAGTAGTGTAGACCAGCATTTAACCGTTAGTTTTGTGGTCTTATTATGCAAAAAGTGGCAGTCGGAGTCGGACCACCATCGGGCCAAAAGCAGCCAGGCAGTCAAGCAAAGAGCCACGACACAAAAACGAAACACGAAACAGTTAAAAAGGCCAAGCCACGTTAGTAGAGAGTTGGGGGGAGTGGCAGGTGGGGGCACAGAGAGAGGCGGTGGGGGCAAATGTACAGACGGACGTACAAGGAAAAAAGTCATCGTCATCGGCAATTCAAACATATGCAGACGTCGCAGTCGCCGTTGCTGTCGCTGCTGCAGCTGGCGTCGCTGCCTGGCTGCTTAGTTAGCCTCATTTAGAAAACGTTTGTTATGCAATGCCAACATTTGTATTCGAAAATGTTTTTTATTCAGTTGTTGACTTTTTTCTCTCTCGTTTTGGTTTTTTTCCGTTTTTTTTTGCCTTTTGTATTGTAAGTTTTTCGTATGGCCTGACGCGGCCTAAATGGCTGACGCGGCTCTGTGCCTCTTACCAAGGCCCTGGGACTGGGACTGTGACTGTGACTGCGACTCCGACTTGGTCTTGTAGTGGGCCTCGGTTTGTCTGCCTGAGAACGACATGGCTTTGTGCCGACTTCAGCTGTTTTTCCAAACGAGTCGAGTTTGAATTTTAAATGCAATCATTTCCTTTGCCGCAGTTGACTCTCTGCCCCTCTTTCCCCGCTCTGTTAGTGTCTGTTGCATGGACTGGGCTAAGGACACTTCGTGATTTTCGCTATGATTGTCTCGAAATGTTTTTTTTTTTTGGCTGTCGTTGTTTGGTTTGGCTTGCTTTAAACTAACGAGCCTCAAATTGTTTAAATATGCGCGCGATATAAAACATTTCGTGAGCTACGAGAGCGCTTGTGCTCGTATTCAAAATACAAAAAAAAAACTAAACCGAAATGGCCAAAAACTCAACGGGACACCTTGCCCCAAAGATGGCCAAGAGACCACAGCATAGACGCCTCTCTCTTTTTCACCACCTCTCCTCTACCGCTTTCCTTCCCACTGCTATTGGCAGCTTTCAAAATGATTTCGATCGAGACTGCACGCCCGCAGAATTTACCAAAAAGTGAACTTTGAGCTGTCTAATGAAGTATATATTGGACTAGTAGACACTCAGTAAAATGTTGTGGCGAATTTTAATAAAGATTTTTCAAAAATGTAATTGATAAGCAATAGCTAAACAGTTGACTTGTAGATATCCAGTAAAGTGTTTTTCAAAATTTTAAAAGATTTATATACTTAAAAAAATATTTCCCACGCACATATATCTTTAAAAATTGTTTAAACAAATAAACTTCAAGTTCTTGAAGTTGCTTTGTTTAAAACACCCTTTTCAACGCATTTTCCTGGGTATTAAAAATTCAAATATCTGATTTGATTTATGTTGAGCGGCTTTTTTGGCGCAATTTATAAAGATGTTGACTGCAAGTTTGGTTACTTTTATATAAATACATACCAAATATATATATATATTTTTTAGAGATATAAATTTTGGGAGTTTCACGTTTTACCTGAGCGTCCAGCGACTCAATAAGATCTACAAAAAAATAAAATGTCGGTGCTTTGTTGTTGTTGTGGCTGTTGCTGGACCCTGCGCTGTCAACCCAATTCAAATTGTGTACAAAATCGTGAGGCGCATAATTAAAATTTATATGTTTAATTCATGGCAAAGGTAACAAAAAATGTTCATAAAGGAAAGGTGGCAAGGGGGCGGATCGTGAGGTGGAAGCAGTTCAAAAACCAGCGGCAATTGAGTTGTATTGACTGTATTCAACAGCCAAAAAGAAGCAATTTAAAGTATTTATAAATTAGGTTTATAACAAGTTAATTTGCGATATACAAATTTAGTGATTAAATTTAATACATTTATTTACGCGCAATCAGAGAATTAATGTCTGAATTTAATGATTTTAAATGAATATATTAATAAGTAACTCTCTCTCTCTCTCTCTTTGTGGATTTCTGAACTTGTTTCTAAAAAGATTGAAGTTTGGTGGAGTAAACAATTTAATAGGTAAGAAATGTGGATATTCCAATTAATCTTAGTCTTCTAAGATTGTACGCCAAGTACTCTTCCCTACTAGTTACTCTTGTTGCTCATAAATGAGGGCATATAAATGGCGCCAGTTTGCTGGTGCAAGTCGGTGAGGATTTAAGCCAAGTCATGGGATGTGGTCAGGGCCAATCGGGCCAGTCCAAAAGACATTGAAGGCACTGCCATTTTTGGCGCGATGCGAAAACTTTACAATGGCAATTAAAAGTAATTACCAGAGCCATTAACGCAGCGGCACAAAAAACTGCAGCGAATAAAAAAAAACAGAAAAAAACTGCATTCAGACGGCCTCGAAATGGCGATACCAAAAACGGGCAAAAGGCAAAGGCGGCTAAAAGGAAAAACAGCAACTAAAATGCAAGAAAAGCAAAAAGTCAACAAAATAAAACACACTCGCACACACATGAAGTTAAGAAAAACAACAAAAATGCAGGTAATTTATTTGTCATCAATTGGCTGGCAATAAATCAGACAATCACAAAAATGCTGTCAACATTAAGACATGTGAATACGAATACATTTGCAACAGCCGAAGCAGCAGCAGCAGCAGTTGTAGTTGTAGTTGTAGCAGCAGCAACAGTCTCAGCTACGGCAGCAACAGTTGCTGCAGTCGCTAAGACAAAAACAACAACAAAGGAGATTGCAAGATTTATGGGCGTGTAACCTGTTTCTTTAATTGCACATTTGCAGCCCCCAAACGACAACGACAATAACAGCAACAGTAACAACAGCAGCAGCAGCAACAGTCGTCGCAGCAGCAGCAAAAACGTGAAAAATGAATTAAATAAAAATGCACAAAGCAAACGAGACGATTTGAAAATGAACTGAAAACAGTAGCAAAAAACAAACACAAAAAAAGTTGATTCGTTTCATCTGTTGTTGTTGTTGTTGCTGCTGCTGTCGCCGCTTCGCTGCACTGCATCAAATTTGGTAGCAAAAAGGTTGCAGTTTTTTGTATTTTATTTGTTGTCTTTTTAGCTTTTTAGCGTTTTAGCGTTTTTTTGGCTCGCCACATTCGTCAGCTTGTTTGACTTGCCGACTCAATTGTCGCCATTTTGGATTTTTTTGTGTTGCATGCAACATCATTAATTAGTCGCTGCCATATATGAGAGACAAAGACGGAAATACGGTTAAAGCAGTTAATCATTAAATTCAATTGCAACTTTTGGCTGCCTATTTATGGCTTGAGCTTTAACTGCTGACTGATCAATTGACTAAAACTTGGCCAATTTGAGGCTAAGTTTTGGTTTGTTTAAAAGGCGTGGAAATAGCGGATTAAACTTGAAGATTTTAAAATGATTACATATAATAATAAATAAGTAAAATAAAATATTAACTAATTAGCTAGAAAATGCTCAAAAGTATTATGTAATGCATAAAGTGTCATTTAAAATCTACAAAATAAATAAATACAAATCAGACTTCAGTGCTAAAGTTTAGAATTTGGGCCAAGTTGCGAGCGGTGCAGGAAAATATCCAATAACAATTTCAGTTGCATGTTTTTGTCGAATTAAAATTTGCAGCGTGGCACGTTCGCAGCTTTTGCCGCCAAAGTTTTTGGCGCTGATCCTGCCACAGGCCCAGGCCGCAAGTACACTGCTCTCTGCGTCCCCTTCTCTAACCATTCCCACCCTTCCCCTCTACCCACTCTTCAATTCGTAGACAAGTTCTTGCTCCCCGCTTAGTTATTCATGTACATTTGTATCCTGCGCATAAAATGCGGCTGTGGCTGCTGTGCGGAAAGGCAGCAGACAAATAGTAATGAAACTCTTCTCCAGGACACTACAGCCACTACTTCTAGTCTCCATTGTGTGGCAGCCACACAATCCCACTGTTCTGTGTGTGTGTGGCAAGGCGTTGCGTTGCAAGGCAGCAGCTACATTTCGACATAATGTAAACTAATTAAAATTCAAAAGCCATAAACAGATTTTGCCAATAAAACTTTGCTAGCTAAATATTTTTTACACATCGTGTGGAAAGGGAAAATGGTGGGGAATTCGAAGTGGAAAACAAAGAAAACTTTAGTCAAACACAAGTGTGGGGATTGAAGTTTTTCCTACTTTTTTTTTGGCTATTGAGCAAACTCAAGTTAAAGGCAACTCTTAAAGTATTTGTGCTGCTGTTATTGTTGTTGTTATTATGCGTTGTTAGTTGCAGCCATAGAATAAAGTACATATATACGTATGTATATGATAAATATGTATATGTATGTATGCATGTGTGTGCCTTAAGATGTGCTCTCGAGTCGAGTGCAGGAAGTGAAAACGTAGGAAGTGTGGCCAACAACATTTTATACTCGAGCGCATAATATTCATATGCAGGCCATAAAAAACTTTGGCAGCTCAACGAGAGATCTTCCTTCTCTTCAGTTACTACTTCTCATACTTCTTCTACTTCTTTCATCGTTTTTATCTTGTTCTTCTTCATGTTCGTCCTATCGTCGGCTCACACTCCGTCATGCGAAACCACCAAACACCGAGAGCCAGAATGATTCTGCCAAGTGTTTCTCACAATGGTACAATCCCGATGTTTTATAGGAGTTTAAGAGTAAATAAAGTTTTCTTATTTTCAAAATTTATTTAAAAATTATATGAAAATACTTAGCAAATAGAGGTATGAATTTTAACAGTGCTGTTATTCACTCCCAATTCATAAGAATTTTAAGTAGTATACCAAACTTGTATCACTGCCATTGTGTCGATTCTTGTACAGATATTTGTGCAATGTACAAGTTTATTTTGGATTGGGATTGCTTCGGTTTGGTTTGGTTTAGTTCGGTTGTTCATTTTTGGAGTTGCAGTCTGAGTCGTGTCGAGTTTGTGTTTGCTGCTGAACAATTGAAGTTTGTCGGGGCAAATATAAAAAATGAGCGCTAAAGTGGAACAGAGACAGAGAGACATTTGTTGTTGTTGTTGCCGCTGCAACGCCTCCGTTTGCCAGCAAAGTTGCAGCGGAGTAAGAAAAGCTGGAGGGAGAGGAGCAGGCAGTTGAAGTGGGGGTGGAGAAACGGCAGCTTAACTTAACTTTGCTTTTACTGCGATAAAATGAAAATTGCACACGCGCCATAAATAAGGATTCTCACAAGGATAATTTATAAAACTTTGCTCACAACGTTTTACTTATGAGCAGCAGGCGACGCCAGACAAACACCCCTTGTCTCTCTTCTTGCCAGTCAGTGAGGCAGTAACGTCTACCTGAAAGGAGGGAAAGTGGGCTAACCGTGATGCACTTCAGTATCTCGCTCTCTTCCTGTGTGTCCAACCGCTCGACAAAGTTAAGTTTGTAAATTCCGCAAGTGTTGAGACTATGATGTATGCACATCCCCTAGAAGCTAGGCCCAATCCAGGTGGGCTATCGAATAGAACATTGGCCGGAGACGTATATTGACCACTGAAGAACGTGCCCGTTTAATACCCGTTGGATATAGAGTTGGGTTGGGTTAAGTTTGTTGTAAAGTAGGTGAAAAGTACATAGAAGAGGCTAAGAATAGTATAATACACGGGGAACTAAATATTCGTTTTAGTAGAAATTTTAAAGCCTACACCAAACTAAGATAAGTTACAGATATTTCAGAGTCAGTCACACGACTATTGTGTTGTTGCCAACAATTTCTCACTCCTTCTCCCTGCCGCCATCCTCTGACCTCCCTCCCTCCCAGGGAAGCAGTCGAAATTGTAATCGATGTGCGAAATAAACAAAAGCGGACATAATTATCGAGTTATCGCGCGGCAACTGGCTGCGGGTGTGTCAAGCCCCCAGACTGGCTGCCCCATCCCGGGCCCCCTCCCTACGCCACTGCTGGGGAATGTATGACCCTGTCGGGCCGTGCTAAGCCCGCACCGAAAATTTCGCAATGGCAAACGCATCGATATTTATGATGTCATGGATTTTATTGTTGCCTGCTGCAAAATATTCATATGCGTTGCAAGACCATCTATGGCTTTTGCCACTCGTAGTGTCCGGCTGGTACGGCGGGAGTACGGAAACAGTAAAACGACCATCAGCCGTACAGGATGTAAATTTTGCAGCCAAACGAGACGCACAAGGATGTGAGCAGCCAGCGAGATAGAGGCAGCAAAAGATTTGAGGGGGAAAACAGGAGAATCGGAGCAATGGAGAAACGTAGAATCACAGTACAGAGAGTGGGAAAAGCAGTGGAAGTGGAGGAGAATGAATGTCGTCGGGTGGCTTGTTATTGACGGTGGCGATAAGGAGGTGGTGGCTGGACAAGAAGCACAGTGGAGTGTAGCGCAGATGAAGCTGCTGCGATAGTCCAGTTACCCATTGAGTCGTTGGACAGCAGGGAGTGGGTGGCGGATGTGAGGAGTCAAATTTCGAGCAGGTTCAGGACCAGTGGCTGCCACAGATGCTCTAGGTCACAGTGCAATAAAATGTTGCCAATATTATTTCGCTGCTGTTGTGTTCTATTGCCTCTACTTCGCTCCTACTACCACGCTTCCTCCCACTCTCTCATACTATTCTCCATTTTTTTCTGCTCTTTTTTGTGTGTGCTGCCTATTGCCAACTTTGATGCAAACAGCGCCCGCAGTACGAAGGCCCAGCATCAGTTAAGAGAGCTCGGCACGGAAGTTGCACATATGCCATGAAAGAGGAAAAGAGCAGGGGTGAGAAGGGGGGCAGGGAGGAGTGGGGAAGGGGTAGGGCAGGGGCAACGGAGGTCGCGGAGTGTTATGCGGGCTTTGGGGTCGTTTGGGGTGTCGGGTTTTTGGTTGCTGCGCCGACACTTGAGTTATGCGCATAGATTGAAAATTGTCGATAACCGAAAAAAGAATCGCACGAATTGCAGCAACAAACAACAGCAAAAGCAACAGCAACAACAACAATTGCTGTTGTTTGGTTTGTGTTGTGTTTGCGCGAAACAGAGAGAAGTTTTCGCTGGTTGTTTTAAGGGGGCGTGTCCACACGAAGTTCGAGCGCGTGATACAACACGCCATTATAAAGTTATTAAAAGACAAAAAACACAGCAGAAACGATAACCACAACAACAGCAATAGCAGCAGCAACAGCAACAAAACAGGTTGATTA
This sequence comes from Drosophila nigrodunni, assembly GCA_020829145.1. Classification (NCBI taxonomy): domain Eukaryota; kingdom Metazoa; phylum Arthropoda; class Insecta; order Diptera; family Drosophilidae; genus Drosophila; species Drosophila nigrodunni. Next base: position 13,466,891 of record JACVCZ010000001.1, read on the forward strand.
AGGAGACGCAGTGGGGCGGAGGAAGTTGGTACATTGGAAACTGTAGCCGGAGGATGCAATTCAAAGTTTTGTAGGCGCTTCAAGTGTATTTAAAAAAGCTTCTAACTTTGTGCTGGCAAGTGGCAGCTGAAGCGCTTTAAAAGTAAGACATAACTATCGAAGAGTAATCGTTTAAATAGAAACCATTAACTAATTTTAAAATTTTCTTAAAAAATTAAGTCTACACTTGTTCAAAGTGTTTTGACTTCGTATTAAATTAAACAACTAAACGATCGATTTCTTATCTCTCATTTCTGCTGGTTTCTTATCAGCTTAAAATATTCCCAGAACTAATGCTGATAAGAAATGTTGTTTTGTAAAGGTTAAATGCTTAATCTTTCTGTTTGTTTCCAACTATTAACTGTTGGCTTCCCTCTCTAACAAACTAGTGACTCTCTGTCCCCCTCTCACTCCACCTATCACACTCTATCCCACTCTATTTATCGACAAATATTTAAACCTTCTGCTGACAGTCGAAATACGCGACAAGAACAATAAGAGTTTGCAACAATGCAGAAATTGTTTATGAGATTAAGCTCATAAACTGCGAAAATGCATTTTAATTGAAGTGCAGCTTTGGGACTTAATAATACATTTTTCAGTTGCCCAGTTTTTTGTTGTTGTTCACGGAAAAGTGACCGTTATTGTTGTTGTTATTCCGCGGCTGTTGCTGATAGTAAATTGACAATATCGTTATATGAAAACTGTGAAATGTAGACAAAATGAACAGCATACTGTGTGACGCAACAATGGCGTTGATTGTTTGAACTTTGCTGGCGCTTCCATGCAATTTTTTCCTTTATATTTTTTTTCAGCTTTTTTACTGCCAATAAATTGGCAATAAGCATAAATCGCATAAGATTTATGGCACGCAATGCATATAAAATAAATTAGTTTCCCTTTTTTTTTTTTTTTGCATATGTGAATTAAAAATAAAAGCGTATAAAATATGGGCCATAAATAAGCGTGTTGATAGACAAAGTTCAGTGATAAGAGTTAATCTAGCTATTTTATAGCTTAAAGTGCTTTCGGTTTAGTTTAGCAATTCATGAGAATTTTGTCTAATTTGCCAGCATTTGATTTATACACTCTGTGCAACGGATGTGACACTCAAGATACAGCGGAAGTGTCTGCTCGACATCGCACTAATTGCCAGTCACCCCATAGGGGGCGGGGCTTTAGGGTGGATCGTAGGAGAGTGGGTCGGCTCATAAATGAGACATGTTTGCATGCATTTTCAATGAGAAATTGTCTGTGCCGAAATACAAGCCATTTAATTTGTATGAATCCATCAGCAGCGCCTTTGTCTTGGCCAGAAAAAGGAAAAAAAAAAATAACAGACAGCGGCGCGACGACAAGTGAAAATGGTGGAAAATTGTTCCTTCTCCCTACTCAGTGTTGTAAGTCAAGTCAAGTCGCATTCATATGCAGTAGTGGCTCATTCTGTTGGCAGTTTTCATGGCTTTGTTCAGAATTACCATCAAGTTGACAGTTCTATGGCGCGTTGACAGTTCACACACACCCATACACATATGCAAATATGTCGCCAACTCGCTGGACTCATTCTTGTGGAAAATGTGTCGTGTGAAGAGCCCGCAAAACGGAAGGAAGGAACTGGGAGACCGAAACGAAACGAAACGAAGCCAAAACAAAAACAAAACGAACTCAAAATGAAATGAGGAATGTGCAGAAAAAAAGTGCAAACGTCTATAGCAAGAACAAGACAACTAGGAATAAAAAACGAAAACGAAAACAAAACACGAACAGCAAAACAGGAAAAACTCTTCACACACTGGCCAAAAACTTGAAAATGCAAATAAATGTAAGTTGGCCATTTTCATTTTTATTTCCATTTGCGTTGTCACGTCACGAATTCGTCACGTGAAGTGACCCCGCCCACTTTGACGCCTCCCCAGCCAACTGACTTCATATATTTGTTTCTCCCCCTTCGGGCCACTTTTTCTCGCCCGACTGCCATTCAAAACTATTTTGGTCGTTGGCATTTAAAGTGTCACATTTATATGGCATTTTTATGCGGTCCTAAGAGTATGACTATCTCCTCTCTGCTCCTCCCTCTACCTTCTCCTCCGTGCTGTCTGGGGGAAATGGTATGTGTGAATTTTCCTGTGCCTGGTCTGGTCTGGCATTTTAAAACGAGTCATCTCCACATACACACAATGGCCAAGTATAAAAGTCACTCACGTGTTAAAATACAACGACACTTGAATGGGTTGACTTGCCACTCATTGTCGCATCGGATGAGTGCAGCTGACAGCTGTGGTGATTAGACGTTGCCCCATGGACAAGACACGACATGCAACCAATGTCAACAAGACTCTACACTAGACACAGAAGAACTCTCCCTGAGAAGAATATAGTTAATATTATCACTATAAATACTTATTTAAAATAGATTACAATACTTTACAAAGACTTGCATTAATTGAATGATAATTCTTACTGATATATGACTGACTATATATTAGTATTTTAATATTTTTAAGCAGCCAAACTATAACATTTTCTTATCTATGCTAGAGTATTATATCCAAAGTTTGTATACAAATTTTTACTGAGTTGCTGAAATGCTGAAAAATTCGAAAATTATCTAAATATTATTTTACAGCAATTTATTTTGTTCTTTTTTTGTATTCTTAAGATATTTGTGCTGCAAACCTCCTACCCGCAATGCTCCATTATTTCTCAGCCTTTTCTCGGCTTCTCCCCTAAATGCCTTCTCAATACCTACCACTGAAATCTATAGCTTATCTCCAGAGATTATCTACCTCATGAGCTAACTGAAATGCTTAACTAAACTATGGATATTGTTCACATCCTGTGCATGTCTTGTAGAAGATAATGAGCTAATTGTCAGAGCATTGCAGCCATCGTAGCTCCAATTACAAACATTGACTTGTTACTCGCACACATGCGATGCAAAAAAAAAAGAGGAAAAATTTCTATGGGAGTATCTTGCATCCTTGTCACACCTTTAGAGCCAACATGGCCACCGATTTCCAATTTATTTTCCCATTTTTTCTCAAGTGCCGCGCACAAATGTCGCTATTTTTGGTCTACAACCACTTGAAGTTCGAACTCCTGATTTTGTGGCTGAAAGTGCAGTGAATGTCTCACTAACTAGCGCATATGTGCACATTTCTCACACACAGAGACACACACACACACATGCAGTGCTACACGTTGTATTCTAAGTACCCTTGCGCCAGTTACAACATGTTTCAATCATAAATCATAATTCAATATGGAGTACAACTCCCCCAAAATGTAAGTAAAGGTTTGTGCAGGGGAGTAGGGGTTGCAAAGGGCGTGGGTATGAGTTTAACATGAATTCAATGGGACATCAGGACAGACATTATCCGTGGCTAAGCAATGAAATATGCATTAAAATTGGCCACCAATTGGCAGGCTCTAAAGTAGAAACTGATCACAAAAACCGAAGGCAGTTCGAATTACACACTCACTAACATACACACACACACACTTCTACACACTTGGTTTTTCGTGGAAATTAAAAGATACTCTAGAACTGGCAGTTGAGCAAAGAGCGAATGTATCTGCATCTGCAGCTGTGTTTATAATTTGATTTTTGAACGTCTAAGCGTTCATTGGCGGCGCTACGGTTCGTCGCCTTGAAACGGTGAATAGGGGTCTTTGGGGTCTGCCAGAGTTGCCAACGTCATGTCGTACATTAACTAGACTTAGTTGAGTGCTAATTGCATAAATCACATGAGGATTTCAGTCGTCTGGCTGCGCAGCCAAAATTTTAGATGTACAAGTATTCGAGGGGGTATGGCAGGGGATTCAGGGGGCTTGGGACTGGGGGTATAAATGATAGTTGCTGGCTTTTGTGTATACTACAAGCGATTAAATAAATGCACACTAGATAAGACCATAAGTCCACTAGCCACAAAACAAAGATGCTGCAGACATGAGGCACTAAAGTATCTTGTGGATGGCTGAAACAACTGTATCTGCAACTGTAACTGTAGCTGTAACCACAAAAGCCAAGCTCAACTCACACTCGGCATATGATGGAGCCAAAAAACTGTGTTTCTAGAGCCTACAGGGATTAGAGCAGCCGAGTTACGTGGCCAAAATATTGTTTTGTGGCATCAGAAGTCGTAGTTGGAGTAGAAGTTGCCGATAGTTCGATGACATTGCCACAAAACAAGATGAGACAAGTACAGCAAACAACGATAGGGAACAACATCATCAAGCTGCGTCTGGGTTCAAGTTCGAGGCCTGAGAAACTTGCCACCGTCACCGCTAAAGTGCCACAAAAGACCCGCATCCGTGAAGCAGCAGCAGCAACGAAAACTACAACGACACAATCCATTGGGAGAGGGAGAGAATGCGCTTGTTTAAGATTTAAAAGTAAAAATAGCTCCTTATTCATCTTCGATACACGAAGGCAGCTGAGGATGCGGATGCAGCGCCGACAACATCGCAAACGTTGTCTGTCTTCCCATCCGACGGTCTTCGTCTTCGTCCCACTGTCTACAGTGGAAGCCACAGTCAATGGCTGCCACAAGTTGCATGTTGCGTCGCATGTCGCTTTATTTGCATATACATACATGCATATGTGCTAGCTGACTGCTTGGCAGGGAGGGGCGTGGCATTGGCACAGCGCCTTCTTGCCGCCAGCATAAAACGCAATCCTCTGGAGCTTCAAAAGCAGTAGGACCGATTCGCTGTAGGGGAAAATAGGCAAATGCCACAAAATATAAATCGAAAATCGTTACTGAAACCGCTTAGCGTTTTTCGCGCGTTTCGTGTGCGTGTGTTTCAACGCGATTTTAGCTGCATTTGTAGCAACGGAGAGAGCTTAGCATCAAAGGCCTGCGGTTTTTAATATTACAATGCATCTAAAAATTATGTTGAATGATTTTAAAAATATCTTTAATGAATTTTTAAGGGACTTATAACTGTTAAATATATTTCTAGCTCTCCTTTCCTTCTCTATCATATAATAAGCAGCGATAACTTAATTTATATATGGAGTTATATATACATAGGTTTCTAAATAATTATTATTGTGAATATTTTTTTTTTAAAAGACACTATAAATGAACTCTAGTTTTCTCCTTCCCCTACTCTCTCTGACTTGTTTCTATTGATTTTTATTGTACTCCTTCCCTTTGTAAGGGTTTGTTGTTTCCTTTTCCATTATTTAAACTATGTATTCGAAGCTCTTCTGTTCATGTGTTGCTTCCATCGCTTCCATGCTTCCTTATTTCTTTCTTATTGTCTTCTTGTTGCCCTCTTTTATCTGCAGTTCGACTCTTGCGAAAGATTCGCTTTTGAGATATGCCCACAATAAAACACACAAATAAAACTGGCGAAACCTGCAGCAACTGTAGACTACTCACCTTTAGCAGGGGTTATCCCCCTCACCTACCTGTCCTCCCCTACCCCGCCCAACCCCTTTTATTGGGGTCGTCTCAGCTACTCGGCTGTGTTTTCTTTAAGCTGGCGGCAAACCTTTTGTTTATTTTATTATCGTTGGCTATTTGGCTGATGTTGTTGCTGCTGCTGCTGCTGCTCCTGCAACTCCTTTGTATATGGAGTGTGGCGAAAACGCTTAAAATGAAATTTATTTAGTCGGCACAGAGACAACAGCAACTCTGAGAGTTCAACAGAGATTCGCAATGCGACAAAAATGCGACTAAAAATAAATAAAAAAAAAAAAACCAAATTCACAGAGAAACTAAAAATAAATAGAAATGGTCGAAATGTTGGTCTAAAATTAAATTTAATTTATATATTGCAGGCCAAAATGTTAATTAAAAAATTGTGCGCGAAAAATGGGGCTTAAAATAGCCGCCGAATCAGCTGCCAAATCCAATTTTATGATGGTGCGCCCGACATTTGCATAACTGTGTGAGTGTGTGAGCAACACAGCAAGCTAAATATGTGTGCGTGTGTGCAACAGCGACAACAAGAGCAGCAGCGCAGCATGGGGCGGCCCTGTTGTTGTTGCCTCTGTTTGAGCAGCGGCTAAGCAGGGTTAAGCGGGGGCATAGAGGGGTTAATGGCAGCTTGGGGACAGGTGGGCAGAGAGCAGGGGGGAGCAGCAGGGAAGCTGCCTTCATTGCATTGCATGTTCGCCGTGTTTTGCAATTCTCGCATGCAAGCAAACAGGCAAACAAGCAAACACGCGAAGACAGATTAGAAATCCGCCTGCAGTTTCTAGAACTGAACTGAATACCCAGCAAGACTAGCAACCAACTGGGTACTTCATCTGGAGTGGGTTAAGAATGGTACTGGGGACTTGGGGGCTGGGAAATGTCTGTGGGACTCGCTGTTATCATTGCAAACACAGCGGGAAACTGAGCAGCAACTGCGTGGCATCGAAATCAAAACTACAATTGAATGTTTGAGTGCGATGGGAGTGAAAATAGATGATGTTGTGCCTGGAATACAATAGAAAATAACAGAACTGTTGATCAGCGGGAACTGGCTGCCAATATTACATGGAAAAGAACTATCTCTCAACGCTAGTACTATCTTAAAGTCTGCTCCAATAAACACTGGAACTATCCAAGTTTTCATTTAAAATATTTCCTAATGAAATTTCTTTAATGCTCTAAGCTTTGAGAATGATTTCAGACTCTCTGCAAAAGTTCTACCTTACGTTGTGAATTATTTGCGCGAGCCGCAATAAAAGAAAACTCCATTTTCCAACTACAACTCGAACTACATCTCCAATTCCAACTACAATGCCAACATTTTCCTCTAGGAGTGGCCAACAATTGTGTCTGTTTCTTAAACATTTCTCTGGCTTGTGGAAATTTGCATATGCTGCCTGTCGTCGGACAAAGAAGGCAAACAGAAAATAAACGAAGTTTCTTAACAATTTTGCTTTGTTTTGTTGCACTTGTCTTGCAACTGTCGGCATTTCCATTTCCCAGCTAAAAACTAAATAGAAATACGAGTCGAGAGTTGAGCCATGGCCAAGGAGTAGAAAATTCTTACAGACGTTTATTTCTTTAATTTTCTAAACGATTTTCAATTTATGGCCAAATACAGCCGAACAGATCTTCAATTATTCCGCTGAAGTTCGCTTTGGTTTTTGCTCCAACTAAGGTATGCTTGTTGGCGTCCCTTGGGGCATGGCTTGTTAACCGAGGCTGCGAAATTGCAATAATGTTAATTTTTTGCAACTATTTGCTGTACGCTACCCCGCACTCGCCGCTCCTGCTCCTCCTCCTTGGTCTGCTCGGCTTCAAGCTCTGTCTTGGCCTCGTTGCTCGTCAGCTACGTCGCCGAAAAGGGTTTAATTTCATTTCATGCCATTGCCCCAAGTACGTGTAAGTGTGTGTTTATGCCCTGGCAGTTACTGGCTGCAGGAGCATAGGCAGGAAGAGGGTTTCTGAGAATGTCGTGGGGGGGGGGCAGTAAATAGAAGGTAAAGATGGAGCTGCTGTTGCTGTTGCCGTTGTCGTTGCTCTGTTGCCTGTTATCTGCAAAACTCCATTAGAAAGGCAACGCGGCGGCACGCAGGAAGCAAATGGCAATGGCGCGCTCCCTGCTTTCAGATTCCCTGCTCTCCCTTTTACCCTCTCTGCCCACCTCCAACTCCACTGCTAACGAACAGAGGCCGCGGCTGAGGACCGAAGCAGGCGCAAAAAAACGACGACGCTTAACGACTTTAAAGAAAAAAATTAAAACATCCCAAAAGGAATACATCTTCGACTCTGCAGCGACTCTTGAAACTGGAACCTGAGACTCTTGGGTCTCCCTCTCCTTTGTGGCAAGCTCTGTTCCTGTGGCAGCGGCAGCGGCAGCCGTTGCATGTTGCCCATTCGTCCGTCTGTCCAACGGTCCATCCGTCCGTCCGTTCGTCCGTCTGTCCTCCACAACATTGTTAGTGGCTCTCGAATTTATTTTAACGAACTAGTTTGGTCACTTCATACAACATCTTTTTTTCTCCTCCGATTTTTTCTGCTTTTTTCTCTATTTTCTCTGGTTTTATTTCTTTTTTTAGTTGTTCGAAGTTTTGCTCGACTGCATTTGCTGCGGGTTATAAAATATATTCGCCTTATATAAATAAATAAATTGGTAAATGGCGTTTCATTTGGACCTCAAGTTGTAGCTGGAACTGCATGTGTTCTTGTCTTTCCTCCTCCTCTCTTACCCCTTCTTTCCTCTCATGTTCGAGTCCACAGTCTCTTGTCTTGTCTGCAATGATGTTGATGCGATGATAAATGCGGCAAAAACCTGTCGCCGTTCTGCCGACTAGCAGCAAATTGAATTTATTTGCTCGCAAATGTCGCCGGCCAATGCCCAATGGAGTTGCAGATGGACTGAGAACGAGTAGAGCCCCAAATCGGAATCGGAATACAGAACGAGTTGACTTTTTGTTCGCTTTTAATGGCTTACAGCGGTTTGTCTGATTGCCAGCTATGTGAAGTATTTTGGTCAAGCAGCAGAAATGCAGACAAACAACTCGATTGCGGCTGAAAGATTGAGGAATCACATGATGAAATCTAACAATTTTTTTGAACTTAAAAAAGATTTTTAAATAAACTATTGGTAACCCAGAACTAGGGAAAGTCAGCAACTCTGTGAGAGAATATTCCCGAGGACATTAAGAGATGGCAAATTTTTCTCGCACTTTAATTTCTTAAAACTTTATTGAATTGCTCATCAAGTGCCTTGAATCATTAATTCTTCATCAGATAACTCCACTTTCTCCCTTACTTTACTGTTGACGTCATTAACCCAAGTAGAACTAAAACGAAAATAAATCGACTTTACTCATCGTTTTATGTAGCACAAGAGACAGAGAGTGAGAGAGAGCGGGGAGAAATATTGCAGAACGCACCCAAATATGAGATAAACGAAACGGAACCACTTTTCGCAGCTGGCGCGCCCTTTTTTATTTTGGTTCATTTTTTTTTTTTTTTATTGTATGTGTATTTTTTGTGGATTGCGCATTATGAGCAACAACAGCAGCAACATTGCGGGACAGCGAACAATACGTAAGGAAAAGAGACTCAACGAAAAGAAAAGAAATCGCAGAGCAAAATGCTTAACGAGCACGAAGCACTTGCAAAAATGTTGCAAGCGAAACGAACAGCGAAAGAATTATTTACTTCAAATTCCGAGTGCAACATAGAATTCGTGCAGCGGCAACATGTTACCCGAAAAGCGCAGCAGCAGCAGCAGCAACAACAACGGCGTATAGGAAAAATACAACTGCGAGGAGGCAAAAAAAAAAGAGCTAAAACGCCGATAAAAGCAACGATGGCAGTTCAGCTTCGTTTGCTGCCCAGGCGGCCATGTTGCTGATTGCCATTGCTGCTGTTGCTGCTGCAGCAGCTTCAACTCATTGCGAATGCAACAACTGCGCGCCTTTCTCAAGTCTTGGACAACGTTTCGGGCAGCATCATTACTTCCATTCAAGCTGTTTGGCTTGGCGTGTACATAAAAAAAGCTGCTGCACGCTGCTGCTGCTGTTGTTGCTGCCACAACCATTTTGGACAAAGGCAACTGGGCATTTCTGTTGCATGTTGCTGTTGCTGTTGCAGCAGCTTCCCAACGAGCCACTGCCAAATAAAGCAAACGCATTGCAAATTCCTCGTCGACATTGCCGCTGCTGCTGCTGCTGTTGACTTTTTTGCAGCGTTTTTTTAATGATTTAAAATTCCATTTTAAGAATTTTATACTTAATGATGTGTTTTGCGTTGTATAGCATCGTTGTGCTCTCTATCTACCTATCTCTCTCGCACTTTCTGCCCCCTTTATCACCCGTTTCCTCTTCTGTCTTTCATCCGCTGTCCTGTGTCCTGCCATTGGCGACCTGCGACGTCTTTGCTTTTGATCTAAACGCTGCGTGCTTTTCGTAAATTGCTTTTCGTTGTCGTCGTTTCTGAACGTCTCGACTTGGAATCGACTGTTACCTTTTTGTGGAAGCCGCATGAAATGTGTGCGACTTGTCTGCTTCCTTTTTCATGTTTTTTCTGCCTCTCGGGGTTTTTTCTTTTCTTTTCATTTCTTTTTTTGCAAAAATTAAAACGAGCCCAAGTGCAATGCAATTGCCTCCCTTTGTGCGTGGCATGAAATCGATGCAACCAAAATATTTGCCACACACACGACACATACAAAAAAAAAATAGTAGCACACGAGATTTATGAGTGTTACACGGCTGTAAATCAACTTGCCTAACTGAATGTGGCAAGTTGCAACAGTTGCAAATAATTTTCTAAATTTCATATTCCATTGACGCATGCAAATTTCACGCCTGCCCCCTGCGGCGAGGTGAGGCGCGGCACGGCGATAGAATACCTGTGTCTGCTGTTTTTGCGAATTTTCCCCTAAACTCTGTTTCCCGCCAAGTGCGTGCACAAATATGAATTTTCATAATTTCTGCAATGTTTGCGGTTTCCAAACTGAAATTGTCGCAGTGTTTTGTCTGTGACCCCTCATAAAACAGCTGCAGCTCCGATCGTTTTTTTTTCTATTCCAGGCTTTGTTTTAGTTTTATCTTTTTTTTGTTGTTGATACATTTTCATAACAATTGCTGGAACAGGTCGACAAAAACAGTTAACAACGTTTTCCGTATTTCGTTTTTTTGATTTTTGCTTTGTTTTGGACCAATTTTTTGTCCGACTGTTTAGAAAGTGCGTTACATGCCCGAAATTCAGTAATCCAGCGTTGAACATGCTCTGATTTATGACCCAACAGCAATTTTGGCCATTTAGAAAGTTGGCAGCACAATTTACGGCAATAACTGAGCCCAATGAAGAAGAGCGCAGCTCAGCTTAGTTAGTCGGAGTTCGCAACTGGCGCGGGAGTCGAGAATTCAAAACGAGAAAAATATTTAAAAAATTTTAGAAAATAAATAAATAAATTATTGCATTTTGTGATGATTGGAAATAAGTTTAATAAGGTATAATAAAGAACTGGTCAATTTTGTATCAACAGCTTCAGAGTTATACTTCAATCCGTACAGAAGATTCATCAAAATTAAACTGTATAAATAAGGCGTGTATTAGTTTAAAATTTTATGGAAATGTATCACCAATAATATTTACTTAAAGTTAAACTGTTCATATAAAAGTTTCTTTAAGCTCTGCTCTGGCTATCTTTCTCTTTCGCTATCTCTCTGTCTTTCCCTTGTCTCATTTCTGTGTCATCTTTACTCTTGTCCGACCTTTCTGGTAATTGCAAAAAGGACCTGAGATACATTTCATGACTGCTGTCCTGTTGGCGCTGGCATAAAAATTCAATTATCACTTAATAACAGCAGCAAATGAAAATTGCGTGTGGCGCAGAGTTGTCATGTTTTCCACAGTTGCCACGCAGTTACGCATTCGTAATTGTTTGTTGCAACTTGCAATGTTCAACCTGAAACCTACTGCAATCAGCGCGAGAACATTTGCACTTTGCGTTATTAACAAAAGGTCGTTAAAGCATTTTTAAGTTACTTTATGAGATGCATTTTAATTATTTCATTTTACTCAATTACGCACAAAAATATGAACAGCAACATGCGGCGGGAATATTAAAAATCAAGTCATAAAATAACAAAGCTCATCAATATTGTGACCAAAATTATAAACTTAGAACCTTCAACATTTTAAAATAAATAAATAATCTAGTAGTAGTAGTAGTAATTAATTTACTACATGCATGTTTTAAATGATTAAAACACAAAACTTAAATCATAAAATATTTACTAGATATAATACTTACTGTGTTAAATAATAACTTAAACTAATTAAATAATAAAGTAATCTTTAAATTCAATTTTCTATTGCATAATAATAAATTTATATTTTTCTCTATTTCCAGGTAAGTGATTTCGACAATTCTCTCTTCAAATCCCCTGAATACATTGACAAAGTAAGCAAATGCAACTTAAAGTGAGTAAATAAATAAATGTATAAAACTTTCTACAAGCAACCACCAAAGAAATAAACCACCCAAAAACTCCCAGCCGTCAAGTTTGGGGCACAAGAAAAACCCATTTTCCAGATTAGCTGCAAATGCGAAACAAAAATTGGAAAATTACTCATGCGTGTGTTTTTTTTCTTTATTTTTTTTGCTGTGCTGCTTAGGTCGCAGTCTTAGAGTCTCGATTTCAATATGGGCACACATGTGAGGATTAGTTTACGTAGTCAGAGACAGACATAAAAAAAAAGAAAAACGAAAAAAAATAGAAAATTTAGCTGGCTTGCCACAAGTGGGCGGGGCAACAGCGGGAAAAGAGCAAACTCAACGCCCTCATTTAAATTTATTTGCGCAAATTTACTTTCCCATAGCATAAAATCAAATCCAATCAATAAGCATCTTAAATAAATTCATGGCGCCCTCACACAGATACACACACCAGCACACACCCTCTTACACATGCATCCGTTGAGTTCTCCTTCCTCTGCCTCTCGCCTTTCCCTTTCTTCTTTACTCAGCCACTCAGCTACCTCATTTTTTGTAATGCTAAATAAATTTATTTGCTAATGTAGTTTTTCCTCTCGCTCTCTTTATCGCTACTCTTCATTCTCTTGCTTCCTCCCTCTCTCTATCCCTTTCATGAGCAAGAAGAAGTGCAGCAAAGAAAAAACCGAAACAGCTACGAAGTGAAAAGAGAAATAACGAAACTTGGTACTTGTTAGTTTTATCTGCATATCATTGAGATAAATTTGGTGCCGATCAAATGCCGTGTCTGCTATCTTTTAGGACTGACTGTCTGCCAATGTTGCCACTAAGGCAAGGGGACTGGGTGTTGCCGTGCTGGCGGGGGCGGCAGGCGTCGCCGTGTGGCAGCCGCAACAGTAGAAAAAATTTTTTTGCAGAAAAGCCGCTGATTTGCATACGAAAGTAATTTGATCTCTTGCGAGTAGCACACACATACAGTTTCTCTTAAAAGTAAGCCGCCGTAATGATACGTCACAAGTTGAATTTCTCGAGCTGCTGATAAGTGAACGACTCCCTTACTAAGACTTACTGAGAGAGGGGTAAAAATCAGCCAGGAATTAATCAGTTAAACTCAGTTATTGACATTAGAAAATATTGTATTTATATGGAATGGCTAAATAAGGAAACAATAATTCGATTAAATAATACAACAAAATTCCTTAAATTTAATATCGTTAAAGGGATGACTCCTATTTGTCAGTTTATTGGAACGCACGTTAGCGTGTACATAATTTAATGATAGTTTTCGCTTTGGTAATCTATTTTTAATATGAATCGAGCAAGAATTTTCAATTAATCGTCATGTGTTCCTGCTGGCAGCCTTTTATAGGGGTTGTGATTCGGGGGCGGTTTTGAGGCCTCATCATGGTCGTCGTCGCGGCCAATGCAAAATGGCCGTCACAAAGGCTGGCAAATTGAAAATTTTCCAAAATTTTCCCAGCCATGTTGAATGGCCGAGTACAGAACGGAGTCACATAGTTTAATAGTTGTTTGGTCAGTGCATATGTAGATTTTCAGCTGACCTGACACTTTGCAGCCCCACCACCCCCCATATAATGGGTTTAATGGGGAACGGAGTGATATGGGGATACTGTAGGGCGGTAGAATTTATGGTGCTACGAAATTCCTGGTACTTAATTGTCTGCGTTTAATGAATGAATAAATGCGTTTTCCCAACTCACACTCGACAGGCGACAGTACTCACTCCACCAAACGACTGTGCAAGCATATTTATCAAAGACTGTGCCGTGTGTGGTTGTGCTGCTGAATGTGAACGCCAGGCGGCGCTTGAGTGCCGAAGCCATTAACTCGCGATTATTATTAGTTTTTATTGGCGCTATTCATTGTTGATTTTCAATTTTAATTGAATTTTAATGGAATTCATGGGGCGTGCTATGCATTCTTTTATCCCCACTGTTTCTCTCATATTTTTTTGTGCAGTTTTTTTTTTTTTTTTGATTTAATTGTTCGCTCATTTGGAGTTAATCAAAGGCAGTCTGATTATATTCGCTAAATTAAATTTTAATCATAATTTTAATGTCTCGACGCGCTTTAATTCCCATTTTGCGGCAACATGCATGGATTTATTTAAACAAGTTCGCATGAACACGTATTTGCCTACACATGCAAGCTGTTTAATGAGTTTACACTGTGCTACAACGAAAATTTTGTTTTTCCTATATATTTTTTCCGACTGTGTTTTTTTTTTGTCCATTCCTCTACTTGGTTCTCCGGCTCCGCACCGACAAACGTTTTATTTTCGTTATCTTTTTGCCGCAGGCAGCTGCAAATGCCACGCAAATTAAACATGCTACCTTTTTGGGCTTCCATTGCCTCCCCGATGCCCTACCCCAATGGGTTCTCTTGCCGTTACCCCTCTGATTTTTTACCTTTGTCGCTTGACAAACGGCAGAGGACTCGTAATTTCTCTCACATTTTCGGACTACTGAGTGCTCGTGTGTTTGGGTCTGTTTGGGCTTTTATACTGTTGGGCTGTTGGCCATCCGGTTATTAAACACCCACTTATTAGCTGCTTTTATTTACATATTCATGCGGCACACTCCCAGCTTAATTGGCAACCTGCCTGCCTGCCTTGCCGTAAATTTCGACTGCTGCTTGCAACCTGCACAACAACAACAGCAGCAAAGGCAACAACAAGTTCTGCTAATCGCATCATAAATATTCAGCGTGGTTTGCTTTTTCGGTTTCTGATTCAAGTTTTCACACCCTCCGGCAATTCGGGGCCATTTAACATATTTTATAAAAAAATAAAAAAAACTTAGTGCGGCTGGTGAAAAAAGTGTTGCATACTTCTTGGCGCACGCATGTAGCTAAAGGATTTCAGCTCATAACCAATTGGTTATGGAAGCCAAACTGCCCAAACTGACTGTAAATTATTTTTGAGAAAAGTTTGTTGAACTTGTTCTCATACATGCTGTTTGTGTGTGTGTTTGTATCTCGCCTGCCTTTTGCTCGAAAATTAATTGCTTAATTAGTTACGGCCAAACACTTTGAATTATGGCCGCGTCGCTTCGGCTCAATTCGAGTCGAGTTTTTCCGTTGAGTTTTTCGACTTTCAACTGGTCATAATTGCTCTATTAAATGGGGTTTAAATTTTTTCTTCTTTATTTTTAATTCTTTCTCCTCTGCTGCCATTCTGTGTTATTGCAAATGCAACCGCTTGCGCTAATGGCCGGCGGAGGAAGAGTGAAAGGGTTAGAGTTGGCAAACGGACTCCATTGAGTTATACGACTTTCGGCTTGGCCATTAGGCATGCAATATTTCTATAAACTCACACACAGAAGCACACACACACACACACATACATAGATACAGCTAGAGATACTACTTATTGCCATTGCAACAAAAACATGTTTTATGTCGTCCTTAATGACCCCCGAGTCGAGTCAACTCGACTCAAGTTCGGTCGCGTCCTCTGCTTTGGCGTCGCCGTCGTCGCACTTAATCGCTTTGAATTGCAAAAGCAAATAATGTGCAAAAAAGCATAAGGATAAAGGATAAACCATAGCGTCGCGTCGCCAGCAGCAGCAGCATCGTGTTTGTGTTTGTATTTGGTCCTGGCGGATCCTTGCCGCCTTATGCCATCTTTGTCGGCTCGCAACTGCCACCCACAGCCTCAGCAACATCCACTCGATAGCCTTCCTCGTCATCCCCTCCATCACCCGTCCGCTCCGCTTCGCTCCCTCCTTCGCTTTGGCGACCACTGCAGAATGACGCCATTATTTTGACAAATTTTTTGGCAATGATAATGTTGTTGTTGTTGTTGCTACTTGGCTTTTAGCTCGACTGCTGTCAGCTTTTGTTGGTTTTTTTTTTTTAAATTGCATGCAATAATTCAATTTTATATTTCCGCAAAAGCATAAAAAAAGAAAAACGAAAAATCTTTATCATTTTTATTGGCGCAAGATTTTAGTCTTTACAAAGTGTCGAGGGATGCGATGAAGACTATTTTGGCACAGATCAAATATGGCTTAAATCAAGTGAATGAGTCAGCAGCGATGCTTTGTCAATAATCTGTATAATCATTTGGTTTTTAAACTGTTGTCAACACTTGCAATTCTCCCAGAGGAAAGACCAATCAACATTTTTGTATTTTTTCTGGTTTTATTACAGCTGTAATCAAGTTTTTAATTTCCACACCTTTCCACCCTTTTGTGCTGTCGGCATATGCTGTTGGAAAATTTATGCAAATTACTTAATAAAATGTTGACAACAACAACAAACTGTGTAAGCTGAATATCATTTCAATAGGCCAATATAAACATTTCCCCTTACACTTTCCATTTCCCGTTCCCTTTAACTCTTTCCACTCTGACCATTCCGGTCAAGGGGGCGTTTTTTTGTTTTGTTGGCCATTTATGGGTTTTTAAGGGCTGTAACCACCCCTTCTGGCCAGAACATCAGCCCCCGTTGCGCTGGTGGTTAAATCACTTGTATGACACAGTTTTAAGCAGCAAAATAAAATGATGGACCTGTGCTCGAGCTGTTCTGGGGGGTGATTCAGGTGGGTGGTGGGCTGATTCGAATTACACTTGGCCACCGAAAATTGAGACTATGGAGGCACATAAATTTCACATTAACCTGACACGTGAGAAGTAGTGTTAAGGCTGAAAGAAAGAACATAAATTAAATGGCGGCTAGTACTCTAGTTGCAACCCTCGCATTCGAGACGCTCACGTGCCATAAGGCATCAACTGCTTCGGCTTTTGCTTCTGCGCCTGCTTTCCCCCCGATCTGCCCCTCTACTCCTCCACTCTTCGTTGGCTTCTGTGCCGATTTCAGCCGAAAGATAAATAATAAAGCGCTTCCCAGACGCAGTCATATTTGCGGTTGCGCTGCTCCTTTCCCCGCCCTTCCCTTCCCCATTCCTCCTTCACTCCTCCTGTGACTTCTTCACATTTTCGCAATAAAATCGTAATAAAACACATTGGTCACGTAATTTCGTTTGTCTGTGGGATTTTATTGCCATTTTTTCGTGCAATTTTAAATTGTTATAAATGTGACAGCACACAGAAGCCGTGTGTTTACTCTGTGTTTCCCACGTCCCTCTGGAGCACTCCCATTCCCTGTATATGCGTTGACTTTCCTTACATATTTATGATGTGGAAAATATCTTGTAAACTGCAGCACAGGCAAAATCATCGATGGGGAAAGGTTGCTTAAAAATATCCTACAACATTTATCATTGGCATTGGGGGTGATTTGGTGGCAGCAGCCAAATGAACAACTGCACACGCCCTCGTTTGCTTAGAGTCCGCACCGCCCCGTCCCTCTCTCTTCGCGCAGGACTCTCGAGCTGGCAAAGGGACAACTTTCACTGCCAACATCGCTTCGCACCGCACAGACGACAATTAAGCAACAAAACTTTGATAAATTGCTTCCTTGCTGGCATTTTATGAGTTCTCCCCAACCCCAATCGACCCGCTGCCCCGCTCTCCACTCAGAGTAGAGAGCTGAGAGCTTCTTTACACTAATTAAGGGGCTCATGGTTTCCTGCAAATATTTGTTATCTGCTTTTGGGGCTGCCAACAACCAACAGCCAACAAACCAACAAACGGGCCAACCAAACATACAGAAAGCCAGGCCACAGTTCGCAGCACCAAAATCCAATAGCAAACAGGCAACAACAACAGCAAAATTAAGAGGGAAGAGGGGCAAAAGGGGCTTTAACAATGAGGCAGCCATGTGGCGCCACTGGACGATATTCGCTTCATTGGGCAACTTCGTTATAAAGTGCAAATAGTTGAAATAGTTGCCATTTGTCGTTCTGCACTCATCGAACTCAAGAGCTCAAATATTTTTGGCAGTTTTCAGCTGAGTTCCTTTTTTGAAGAATTAAAAAGAAATTTAGGCATTTTAATGTTGTCTTTAAATATTTTATTCTACAAGAAATCAAAGCAAATGTTTTTTCTATTTATCTTCAGTTTGTTTTGACTAAATCTCCATCTTAAGCTCTTTATGTGCTTGTTTTTAAGCTGCCCTTCACTTAAAAAAATATTTTCCAAATAGACATTTTGAAGCAATCCATCATTTATAATAAATAGTTAGTAGACTTGGCCATATTGTCTATATTGATTGAATGCACTTGAGGGAAAATAAATTGCTGTGTTTTTGTTGTTCTTTTTGTAGCCAATAAGAGGGTTGTCTATGGTGTGGAGTGTGGGATGGAGTGTGGGGGGGAGTTATGGTTATGGATAAAACACAATCTTCGGCAAATTATAGCAATTTTTATGCTTATAGAAAAGCGCATGGCATTCAAGTCGCAATTTGCTTCACTCGCTAACCCTAAAGGGTAAAGACGCAATTACTTTTATTATAAAAACCGTGGTCCGAACTCTTAGGTCTTGGACACAAAGCTTCACCTTCACATTCACCCCGAAGCAGCTGTGGAGAGGAGGAGCTGAGAAGTAAAGTGCAGTGCAATCCAGTTCGGGTCAATTCCTTTAAGCCCCGACTGATTGATGACTGTCTAGGCAATTTTATATTATATAGTATACAAAAGCTCGATATTATTATTATAATGCAAAATGTATTATTACAAGTAAATGGCCAGACAAGGAATTTAAGCAACTTTTTACCCGTGGGCGTTACTTACAGCGCTCTTTCTCCCTCTCTCTCTCTCTTTGCCTCTCTGTCTGTCCTACTGTGTTTGTGGTCTCCGTATCTCTGCTCTTAATACTGAACCATAAATCGCAATGAGTCAACGACTTGCAGAAACTGTCCACAGTTCTTAACTCATTTTGGCTGAACGAGCGATGAACGCACAACGCGCGACGTTTATTGGTTCCGTCTGGCCATTTATTTCACTCCTATGATCCGCTGGCGGAAGCCATTAAAGCCACCACCAACATGCGACCAAGACTGTAGACTGTAGCACAGTAGGCGACCACTCGGAACCGGCTCTCTGTCTCTACCTTTGCCTCTGTCGCTGCTGCTGCTGCTTCTGCTGTTGTGGCTCTACCTGTCTTCAGTCGAGTTTTTAAGATAACCAAAAAACCGGTTAGCCGTTTGCCGCTGCCATGGCAACCATAAACATGGCAAAGAGCAGCAGCAAGAGCCACAGCATCATGGCTGTGGATTTGTGGCAATACATCAACTGAAGCTCATCCAAGTAGAAGCCGCTGCCCATTTGGCAACCCATTAGACAATCGCGCACATTTCATCAACAGGCCAACCACTTTGTGTGTTGCACGTGGCAGCGCCAAGCTCACGTACTAAGCACCACCGCATCAGCATTGCCTTGACTTAGGTTAATCATATGCACAAGTGCCAAAAGACGACTGACGAACGAGCTGCATTTGTTGAGAGACGGTGGTGGTGTCGGTGGTGCTGGAGGTGCCAGTGGTGTCCAGTGGCTGCTTGTGTGGTCTGCCTGTGGTGTGACTGCCAATGGTGGTGCTCCGATGGTTCCAGTTCCAGCGATTGCAGTACCTGGCACAGTCATTAGTTTAATTGCGCTGTTTATGAAGCATTTTCATTGACTGCTGCCAGCAACAGCAGCAACTACAACAACAAGTGAATGCAGCTGCTTCCCAGCTGAAAACTCGACTCGGCTCGTCTCCCTGATTATCATTTAACAATTTTGTTGTTGTTGATTTTTGCATGCAACGTGCTCATTTGGCCATGTTATGTGTGTTGTTAGTTTTAAATTAAATTAAATTTAACGTCAGTTAATAGAAATCTTCATTTATGCCCGCTGATATATGTAATCTGCAGCGAGCCGGTAGGGCCGGAAAACGCTTGGAAAACTAGACGAATAGCAAGCAGAAGCCCAGCAATTATAGGAACAGAGTAGTTGAGTAACTGAGAGAGTTAAAAAATTAACAGCAAGTGAGTCTTTAAGAATTTTAACTACTCGATTGCTTGTTTCTAATACAACTAACTAATTTATAGAATATTTTTTAAATGCTCTAATTTATAAGTAATTGCAGATGTAATCTGTGGAATTTGAAGTTTAATTTTGAAACTAAGCCAAGACTACATTTAAAAAAAATTCGATTTTAAAAGTAGCACAAATCTGTATAATTTCCACCAAAATTACAGCACAGTTTTACAAGCGAGTTTAAGTAAAAAAAAGATTTAAAAATTAATTACTGCTTTTACGCGTCATACTCTTAATTGCGGTGTGTTGCAGCACTTTAGCGGTGGCATATCTAAATGGGAATCACAAGCAAATTGCAGGCAATGTTAACAATCAATTTTTACTGCGAGTCTCCAACTCCACAGTTCCGGTTCCTCTAACAAGTGCAGTTTACAACAACAGCCACAAAAGAGGCATAACAATACATAAAAATTGGTAGAAAGCGAAAAAGAAGAAAGAAAAAAAAACACAGCAAAACATTTAGAAGCAAATAATTTGGAAACATACTTAAAATCAATTTACTTAATAACTGTGCAATTTGAGAGCGCGTTCATTTAATGCAGCTACTTTTGAATAAGCCGACGCACTCACACCCCACAGTAAGTGTGTGTGTGTGTGCGAGTGTGTGTGAATGTGTTTAGTTTATTCATAAACTCAAACGTGTTGCATGCCAAGAGTCGAGCCTCTGCCGCGTCTTGGCCAGCTCAATTCATTTTGGCATGCGAATAATAATTTCCAGCCAAAGCAGAACAATGGCCGCAACAACAACAACTAAAAACTATATATGTATAAACATACATGTGTATGTGTGTGCACAAACAACAACTGAACGCGCTTAATAATAGTTGTTCCAACACATACGAGAGCACTCTAACCAAAGCAGGCCTACTAGCCGGCGGGTAATCGTTTTACTCACCCGTCCAACGTTCAACGGGCAATTTGAAAAGCGCTCAGCAACAACAGCAACAACTACAACAGGAACAGCTACAACAACTGGCCAAAACAAATCAACGACAACAGGCAAAACAACCTGCTGACCAGTTGACTTGCAGCAGAAGTTCCCATCTCTCTCGCTGAGTTTGGAACGTGTTCCAACTTGTTCCTTTACCGTACTCCCCTTCCTGTCTGCTGTGTGTGTGTGTGTGTGTCTGTGCTGCATGCAACACTGCTGCAGCTGCAGGGCCAAATTGTTGCAATCAAGTTGGTGCAAGCTTTCGTCTCGCCGCATAATTCGCAGTTCGAGTTTGTAAATATTATTAATAGGAGTAAACAAAAGATGCAGCTAGACTTCAAGTCTTCAAGTCTTGCTCATAACTAAATTAATTTCAATTAAATTAAATTAAATTAAATATGTGCAGCACAATTATGTTTTAGTCTTCAACTCAGTCTCCATCTCTCTCACTGATTACTGCAGCTTTTAATGCAAGTTCGTTTTATTTATGCGCTTAATCTGCAAATTTATCTACCATGAGGCTATCTTAACACATACTCAACAGTCAAGAGTTATAGTCGCAATTTTGCAGACAGCAATGTTTTACGCTTCCCTTGCCTCTTTATCTTCATATGGCAGTTGGTTCAGGATGCAAGTGGCCCAAAAAACCTCTGGACAATGTTGTAGTTCAAGAGTATTTCTGCAAAAGCAGCAGAAAGTATTGCAGCAAAGTAAGGAAAAGTATCTTCAGTTAATCACAGAAGAATTTACGCTTTTTTTTGACTGCAAAGATATGATAGATTTTTGGATGATATTAAAGATATTTCAAAACTAGTCTGCATATTTAATTATCTTAAATTCAAAGCAAATAACTCGTTTGTTTCATACTTAAAATTTATGCACTTCTGCCATATTAAACGCTCTCACTCATTTGCGTAGTAAAACTATTTAATTGCATTAAACGAACTTTTAGTTAACTGAACTGAATGTTGTACAATTCCATTCCATTCATGGCCCGTAAATTGTATTGCCAACTTATTTGTCATGCCATTTAGGTGCTAGCCAGAATTTGTTGCTGCTTCTTATCAGGGTGTAGCATGTGTGTCTGTGTTAGTGTGTATCTGTGTGAGTGTTTTGCTTTGGCAGTTAGTTTTCGAAAGCAGCTTTTGGGCAGAGTTTGTTTTGTGGCTATTTTATTACGCACATATATACATATATTGTATAATATACAAACACAAGCATAAATATCAAATATATATATATAAATATGTACTATATATATTAAATGTGTGTGTGTTTGTTTTTGTTGTTGCTGCTGCTTCTGGCTGGCTGCAAAATTTGTGTGCCGAGAGATAAAAGTGCCAGAGCAACTTGTCATAATAAATTAAAGCGAGCTCTGCGTCGCCTTTTTGCCATTTTATTTATGCGCTTTTCATAAAACACAATAGCTTTTGTTTAATAACAGTGAAATTTATTTTTAAATATACACCAGTAGCAACAACAACAACAACAAATTATATTTCGCCTTAATGAAGCGCTCGCAGACAAATTTCATGCACTTCGATTATGTACCCTGTAGGCGCAGCTGACTTGAGAACGGGTATAACAGCAGCTCAGATGCTAAATTTTAAATAAATTATTGAAATACGCTTTTCGTAAAGGAAAATCGTAAAATCTTCAATAAACAGTATCTACTAGTCGGCTACTTACCGTTTAAGGCAGCTTATTTGCTTTTATTTTTTGTGTTTTGCAATCTTTGTGCAATTATAAATTTACATAAATTTATTTTCATTTTAATAATCTGTTAACAATGCAATTTGGAGTGCAATTTTCATATACGCTCGATTGCATTGGGGCGAATGATCAAAGCGAAATCGAATACTATGGAATACCGACTGCAATAATATTTATCAGTCCCAACACACTCACAAACACACAGTCTGTGTTGCAAATAAAGTGCAACAGTGTTTTAACAGCAACATTAGAGCTGCGTAGAGGGAAGGAGAGCGAGGGGAATATGGGTTTGAAAACAATGTGCAGCATTCAAATGATTAAAACAGCTCCAAAATGCTGCAGCCCCAGTCGAAGCACAGCTCAACTCACACACACACTCACTCGACTATAACAACTACAACAACAAGAACTGACCAACGACTGTGTGCGCCACGTTAATCTTTGAAAATCCGAGTGCTGTATGCGGTATTATGCGAAAATTTATCTGATTTAACACCTAATATACAATAACTTAATATGCAGTGTGTTCCAAACGCTTGCACGAGCCTGCAGTCATCCAGCAGCCATACCAGTGCTCCTCCACTCCCATTCTCAGTCCCAGTCCCAAGCCCATAACCAGTGCCAGTCTCTAGCCTCCCATCTCCTTCCTTCTTCCCCTTACAGTTCTCGATCATGTCGAGGGCTCAGCTAGGCAGTGCACAGTGGGTTGTATTCACCAAATTGTGAATTATGAATTTCATACATAATTGTTTTTTACTTTCGTCACGAAGAATTTAATGGAAATTGATCAAAAATGTTAATCTGCAGAGAATTAGAATCAACTAGTTGGAAATGTATTGTTTTAAAAAAGTCCTGATAATATTTTGATGTTATACCAATTTTAATACAAAGTTTAACATTGTCTCCACTGTGCGCTGTGGCAACGTTTTTTGGAAGGCCAGAAACAGCAACAACAACAAGCAAAATAGCAAACTGCAATGTTCAGAGCACATTTTGAGCCCAAAAAGCTTCAACAACTGCGACTGGCCTTTCATATTCTACTCTCCCTCTCTCTGTCTCTCTCTCTCTGTTTCACTCACACGTTTAGGCACGTTTACCATGTTGATATCCATGTGCATGCCCCAAACCTCCGATGCCTCCTGCGTTCGAATGCTGCGCTTGGTATGCGGCGTTTGGAAAATGTGAATATGAACTGCATAAATCTTCCAGAGGCAACGGCGGCAGTCTTTGCCAGTGCGCCAGTCCTGGTCCCTCGTCCCGCCAATGGCTTTACGGCTTTTCGGCTTCGGACTCTACACACATACACAAAATAACAGTCCTAGTCCGACCATTGGAGATATATGGCCATAGGTACTCGTACTCGTACTCGTAATCGTACTCGCACTCGCACTCGCACTCACAAATGCGAATAGAATGTGGCGGCATCAAAGTTCAGCTCACTTACTCACCCGGCGTTGATGGCCAAAATGGAGGCCAGAATGGGGCAGTTCGGGGGTAGGGGTAGTGGCTGCTACGGCAGAGGGTAGTGCACTTTACGCCTGCCGCTTAGTTCACTGCAGTTTTATGCCTCAATGGAAATGAGTCTGTGTCCGAGCCTAGGTCTGGGGTCTGGTCCTGGTCTGAGTATCTTTTGCGGCCTAAAACTCATAACTTTGATATTATTATGCATTCATATCGCCATTTTAATCACACACATGTATCTGCGAATGGCGGCATTAAGCAAAATTGCTATCGACTACACGTTGAATAAAGTCAGGTGGGATTTGGAAGCAACCTATCAATAGATGGCAACAGTTGCTCAACCTTTTGGAAAACCGCTTCAAATTTTAAGTAATACTTTAAAGCGAACTTTATTATATAACATTTAATTAGATTAATATTTAATTTTGATTACCTTGTGCCTTGAAACCCATTACAGCTGTGACTCCGCTAAAGCTACAATTTACTCCAGAAACTGTCGCAAAATCTATATAATTTGTAGCTGAACAAATTCCAACTGTGTACCGCTGTAGTCTATATATAAGCAACACTTTGCGGACCCCCAATGATTTATTACCCAATTTTACTGCCATGTTTTCTTAATTTCGCATTCGACATTTCCCCTGCTCCCGAAATTCGTTCTCTCTCCCTGTCTCTGGCTCTGCTTCAGCTGAGGCGCCTTCTTTGGCTACGGCAGCCATGCGTACCAAGACACACACAGATACACACACAGTAGTCACAACCCCCTGCCCTGCCCAACACCTAGGCTAAAAAGGGAGGGAGCATGTACCGTTAGCTGGCGGGTTGTAACTCAACGAAATAAAATAAAACACGCACCAAAGCACATTCATCCCTCGAGAAATATCGCTTATTTGGTCGGTAATAATTCTTGTGCTCTGCCACCCCCCAACCCCCGACTTCCACCCGCTAACCTACGGGCACGTCTTGAAAAAAAAAACAACAACAACGAGTAGTAGCAAAAGGAAGCTGAGGAGAAAAACAAAGGCAACAACAATGAAGCCAATGCCAGCAGCATCTTTGTGTAACTTCAGTTTGCCTCGCATCTGCCACGTGCGTGAGCTGCCGGCGAAGGCGTGGCACTTTCCATCTAAAGCTCATGAATGCCGCAAGGAGAAAGTTTTTGGCGCCCACTGAACGCAACACGAGCCAGGACCAGGCCAAGTCCAAACAGCAAAAATAGCCAAGACTTTGGCCGAAAAGGTGAAGCTGGCTGAGAATAGGAGAAGGCTCAGAGTCTCACATTTTTCGACCGTAGACACTTTTTACGAAATATTTCATCGAAATGTGTCCCTGGTGTAACATTTAATATTAAAGGTGGGTGGTACAGTGGGACAACGGTACTGTGGTGCTTCAGTGGTGCGGTGCTACTTATAAATTAGCTTTACTTTCAAGACATTTTGTTGCGAATAAAGCAGCGCACGGAGAAAGTTTACAAAATGAACCAAATGTGCGACAAGTGCAAAAGAAAAGGAACTGCACAAAACTGAATTGGTAGAAAAGGGATGGCAATGAAAAAATGAAAAGGAAATGCTAAGAAAAGAAAAGTTGAGAAGAAAAGAGAAGCGACCAATGAAGCGTCGCCGTAGCGCTAAAAACTTGAACCAATAAATCACAAGTTAATTACAGTCGCGTATTAACTCAGTGCATTGCATTGAGAGGGTCGTCCCCCCTACTATCTCTGACCCCTCTATGCCCATGAACCACATGGCCACATACCCCTGTAGCAGCCCTCGCTGTGTGGGCAAACAAGCTACAAATTTCATAATTATATTTTATGCGATTTATTATTTGTGCCGCGTTGTCATGTCTGTTTGGCCAGAGATAATGCTCAAGCTGCGTCTTCGAAGCCACTTATCTTGTTTCTCTCCTACTCTAGTTACCCTTCTCCCCCTCTGCTGTCCCTCCCCCACAGTACTACCATCATTGCTTACTGTTTGTTCTGCTGCTACTTGCAGTTTACCCCATTGTCGTCATGTGTTGGACCAATTTAATTGCCGAACTTTTCTTTTTAGGAAGGGGAAGGGGAAAGGGAAAAGGGGCTGTGGGAGTGGTAGGAGAAGAGCCACAAATGCGGGCATTTTTAATATAGCATCGGAGCAGGAACATCCAATGGGCTCCCTTCGATTTATGTCGGAGCAAATTTAATTGCGCGCTTCTTCGATAAGAAGAAATCATATTAATTATAATTATTATTAATTTTATTGGTTTCATCTGCTACTTTTGTAATTGCCAGCACTGGGAACATAAGTTTTAGTTGCCTACTGCTTTAAAGATTGAATTTGTAATACAATAATTTCACTTTATTATCTCCTGAGATACTTTTGAATACTTGTGTATTAAAAAATGTCATTATTATTTATATTTACATAATCTCTTGATACAGTTCAAAATTGAAGGCAAAGTTAGACTTCTTTAATAGCCAATCATATACTTTGAGGTATTCGCAGCTGCTGGAACTCAAGACCCAAGTAATTTGCACTTTATAAATGGTAATACGAGGCATACAAAAGTTTACATTGCCCTCTAAAGATTGCGTGTGGCATTTCCTTGCATGTTTTTGTTATTTTCTTAAAGTTTTTTTCTGTTTCTGTTTTTGTTTCGTTTTTTTTTTTTTTTTTTTTGCCAAGTAATTTACATATTTCCAAGCATGGTCTGGCCATTCGTCTAAGCGCCCCCGCCATTTATTCATTAATTCCAAGTCGTTCGACATAAATTAGTTAACTTGGACTCGGAATCGTACTTGGACTTGGTTTGGGATTGGGACTGGGACAGGAGCAGGGACTGGGCCTCAACTGGGAAGAATTTTAATGTAGCGACGCATGAGGGGCTTTTCAGTATTCCCCAAAGAAAGAAAGAGATGGTGAGAGCAGCGTTCAGTTTTGGAAGGTATGGGTTCAAACGGTACCAGCACCGAACCCAAAGGCAAAGATACTAACATAAGCTGCGGTTTCTTTTGCCAGCAAGTGAAGTGCATGTTGAAACAGCAACAACAACAATCGTTGCTGCCAACTCAAGTAGAAAAATGCTCGTACAATGCAATAATACAGCAAAAAAACTGAAGAAAAAAGAATATAAAACCTGGAACACAAGAGAAAAAAAAAATAAAACATTGTAAAATGAAACGACGGGCGTGAGCATGAAAAGCGAGCGGTTGTTTGGTTGTTGGGTTGTCTGTGCCTGCTTTTGGGTTGGTTGTTGCAAAGTTTTCCTCGACTTTTTGTTTTGTTCGCAACAATCTTGAACACTTTTTGGCGCGACAGAGACAGCCAGCTAGATGGAGAGTAAGAGAAAGAATGAGAGAGGGCGAGAGAATGTGGGCCGCAGGCGGAAACACCCAATACAAGTCACATCTGGATTTATGTCATGCCTTTAATTGGCTGCTGTGCCGATGCTGATGCCGATGCTGAAACTCTGTCCGCTGTCTCCTTTCCTTTGCTCCAACTTGGCCCAGACTCCTACCAACAGTTTTTACCATCATCCATTAGCTGCAAAATCGAGTTTGGGGGCGGCCAAAACACTGAAAAAACACAAGTGGCAAGGTCTGTTCTGGTGCTGGTTTTGGGCTCGAGTTTGGTTTCGACTTTGGGCTTTTGGTTACGGGCAGCTGCCCGCCGTTTTGCCAGCAATTAAAACCAAATTTTTCTGGCCAACATCTTCGGGATTTTCAGTCGCAATTAAAAACGAATTTCGCGCAGCTTCATTAAGAGCATACCAAATGCGAGTTTAAATATTCATATGCCAAACTGTCTGCAGGCTTACTTAGACTTTAGCTAGCCTAAGCACTAAGACTAGGCTTTTGTCTAATGATTTACTACTGGCCACATATAAAACCAAGTATCGGAGCATTGGAGCATTAGAGTATAGTCGTTGCCAGCTGTTGTCGTCTCTGTTGCGATTTCAAATTAAATTCAATAAATTCAATTCCATTTTTCCACTTTTTTATGTTGTTCTGCATGTATGCAAAAACTTGCTGAAATATCAACACTTGCAAGGGTTGCCACCGCCTGTGCCTTCCACTGTCTCTGCTTTAGCGAGCAGGAGGCAACTCTGAGTTCCACTTGAAGCCGTCGCCCAGTCTGTGGCCCCTTGGAATTTATGCGCTCCAACGACAACATATGGTCACGTAAATTCATGCGACAATATACGATATGATGTCACACACCAACACACACATGAGTCTCAGTTTTATTTTTTATGCAAAACGTTGTAGGGATTTTTTAATATGTGAAAAAGAGTCTTGAAATTGCCGCAAACTGTCGCAACTCGTGGGCTTTCGCCTGTTCTGCCCCACAAAGCTCTTCAGTCTCCAGACTCAGCCTCAACTTCAGCACCAACTCAAACTCAAACCCAAACTCCAACTCTGACTCCAACTCTGACTTTGATTTACAAGTGACAGTCGCCATTCGCTTTAGTTAATAAGCGTGACAGGCGCGGAGCAATATTTTCCAAACGCTGTGAGGTTGAAGGGCGTAGGATGGCATCAAATAAATTCAAAGTAGAGAATTTTCATCTGTTCTATCAGGAGACAGCAGCAGTTTAAATTTAAGCTATATTTTTAAGAAGTGGAAACATGAAACTGTTTTGACTTTCTGTAATTTTCGTATTGGTATTTAATTTAATTCCTTAATATAAAATCTTTAAGATCTACTCGATCGATTTTGTAATGTTTTCCCAAGTGGACAGCAGTGTTTGGGTCAGCTTTGTCTTTGTAGTTGCTAGAGTCGTTGGCTGCCCCCGTTGACCCCTTTTTTTGTGAGGGCGGAACAGGGGAAAACTTATGGCTGGCCCAGCAGCGTTTGGCAGAGTGTGAAATTGGCAAGCAGCAAAATAAAGAAACTTTGCCCTGTGGCTAGCTTAGACAGACAGAAATAGAGAGAGGAGGGTGTAAAAGACAGAGAGAGAGGGCAGTCGACTGGGAGAAAGACAGTTCATAATTTCAAACAAGATTTTCGAAAATATTAGTTAAACAAAGCATAAACCAAAACGTTGCAGACGTTTCTGCATACAAACGTGTGCTAAATCACCTAAAAGCATGCAACATAATTCAGCAGGCAGCTTCTTGCCACACATAGCAAGAGACAGGGAGAGGGAGAGTGGAAGAAGAGAGAGAAGGAGGAAGAGCGACTGAGACAGAGACAAAGACTTAGACTTGCGACATGGCAGCTCAAGAAGCGACGAAGCTTAACGTTTCCGTTTCCTTTATGCTCAAGCAGCATACGAACAGCCCACACTGCCACTGCCACTCCCCTTGCCCCAAACGCCCCCTTTTAATGGTAGAACAGAGGCGTGGGCCATAAGGGCGTAGGGGGGCAGCGGGTGCCTTTTTGAAGTACGTTTTGTTTTGCATGTGCATGAGCTAAGTGAATCTCGAGTCTGAGACTGGGACTGAAAGTGGAACTGGAACTGGCACTAGGAGTGAGAACAGGAGACAGAGCTGCTTGGAGTCTGGGCAAGACAACAAGGTTGACATTAGCGTGCTCAGCGCACAACGAAACCCAATTAGAAAGTAGATATACGACACCAAAGTGAGGCGATGAAACAACATGAAAATGGAGCTTTTCCTCATTCCACTTTAGCTCAAGGATGCTGGCAGGACACAGTGCGGAGTACAGAGTACACAGGACTTGGCATGCTCCGCGTGTGCTGAGAGGCCAACAATGAAGCGTGTAATTACAAGCATAAACGGGACCCAAAGACGCAGCGGTGGGTGGTTGGGTTGCTACTCCTTACTCCCAGCTCCTGACAGTGTTCACATACTCGAGTGAGCGCGCGAAAAAGACGACAACCATTTTTTGAAAAGGGTTGCGACTGAGTTATAGCTGCTTGGGTGTACTCCGACTTTTGGGTGGTGTTGCGAAGGTGGTGCAGAGACGAGTGAACGCGTCGCAGCGCATAATTACTTTACAAGTTCATTATAAACCATCATAAATCTATAAAAACAGCCAACTCTTTGGAGGTGGCAAGGGAAAGGGATGGAGAACGGAAAGCGGAGAGTTTTCCAAATGAATTACTCAACCTTTGGGCACTTTCTTGTGGCAACTGTAAATTGTGTGTACAACTCGAACTGGGGGATGAGCCAAGAAACAATAGCAAATAATTCACTTGCGAAAATGTTATTGATTACGAAACACACGAAATACGGTGACAAAAGTGCGCACACAGCAGCCAAAACGAGTGAAACTGCAGCTACAGTGGTAAAATGGTGTGCATTTTCAAATAAATAAATTCGGATTCAAAACAGCAGGTTGTTTGCTGTTTTAGCCCACTGTGCCGCTACACTTTGCTATTTTTGTTGATTTTGCGCAAAAGCAATTTGCTCATAAATCTTCCAAACGACAAACTTGCCTCTACACACACACACTCGCACGCACACACACCCAGTGGGTAGTGCAACTTTCAAAATGAACGAGAGAGAAATAGGAATAGGAATTGAAAGAGGAGCAATAGAAATAGGAATATGAACGGCGACTGCAGACTCGGAAATTAACTGTTAGTTTCACACGTTCCAGCAGCCCGCAAAATGTCAGCTGAGGAGGTGAAAAAACCAGCGACAAAAAAACTAAAACACCAAAATAAAAACAAGAAGAAAAAGAAAAAGGAACAAAAAAGAAGAAAAAAAAAAAAGAAAACCTAAAAGAAATGTTGCAGTAAACTTTCACTTTTGCACACAGCAGAAACAATGGAAAAAGAGCAAATAACAAAATGAAAATACAGGGAAAAAAAAGGAAGCTAAAATGTTTGGCTTATGCCAGAAAGCAGCTGCTCTCAAACCAAATGCCCCCACTCTTGCCACCAATTGTGGCAGCACCCGCACAGTGGAAACATAAGTTTGTCGTTTAGTTCAGTTCGTTTTTCGGTGGAAAGGCGACAAATAAAAATAAAACTTCAAGTGCCAATTATGTGTGAAATTCCGACACTTTTGGCTTGTTTACTTTTATGCGCCCTTAATGAAGTTGCAGTTGCCACATACACACACACATAGTAGAGTGTGTGTAATATGAGTAAAGGTGTTAACGCTTCACTTGATACTTGGGCTAATTGTGTGGCTTATGCGTCTAATCAAAGCTTTGTCTTTCAAACTGAATTTGATAGGCAAAAGTTGCCACATTCTGAGGCGCCGCTGCTAAAATGGCTGCCTTAGAAAAAGACAACGAACAAAAAGCAATTAAAAACGCATTCAATGCGATGCCCCAAAGCGATAAGATGTGTAGCAGCAGCAGCAGTGGCAGCCAGTTAAACGAGTGGGCGTGTCAAATCAGAGGGACGCTCTCAAATGCAATTAAAAGATACAGATACCGAATGTATCTGGAAGATTGCGTGCGTGCAGTACGCTCACCAACCAGCACATAAATAATCACATCTGCCGCTTATCAAAGCCATTCAGCGGCCATTTTGTTGCACAGTGTAATTTATGCTTGACACTTGCGACTTGCCGCTGCTGCTGCTCATTTTTATTGGCAAGAAGAATGTGCCTGAAGAGCCTGCGGAAATGTTGCACATTTCCGTTTCTAGTTGTAGCTGTTTGCCCCATAACTCCAAGAAAGATAGACATCAAAAGCTGTCGATGATGTCAGCAAAGCCCAAGCGCAAAAGAAATAAATATATATAGATACATATATTTTTGTTAGTTTTTGTCTAATGAACTCTGAAATTGAAAATGTGTATAAATCGCCCCAAAACTGGACAACAACATCAGCATCTTGGCCATCATCATTATCGGCTTCAGACTCCTTTTGCTTCCTTTGCAAAACTCAGCAGCTGCTGTCGCTGCTGCTGCTGCTGCCTCTGCCGCTGTCTCTGCCGCTGCCTCTGCTGATGCTGCCCCTTGATATGGAACAGCTTGACATCGTGCCACTTATTTATTTATTTATAATGGCCGACATCGAGTTTTGGTCTTTGGATTTGAATCCACTGAATAACTTTATTTGATGCTTTTTGCCTTTTGCTTCGCATTTTGAACTGTTAACAGTATCTCGTATCCGTATGTGTATCTTTATTTGTAGTCGTAGCTGTAGCTGTAGCTCTAGCTATGGATGTATCTGTAGCTCAGTACGTTCCGCCAGCTGTCGCTGCTGCATGGAATCAAGCCAAAATAGAGTCGTTGATTATTTAAATGAAGGCACGACAGAAGAAGGCGTTTCACACACACACACTCTCTCACACCCCTCCTATCTCTATCTATTTCTATATATGTCTATGTTTCAATATCTCTATCTGTATCTCCATTGGCATCTGTAGCTGTATTTGTGCATATGGAAATGGCGTGTTGCGTGTTCAAATATTGTATCTTTTTCTTGTATTTTGTTGGGGCGTTCGCATCGCTCATTAATTGAGCTATTAAGATAAACCCGCAGCGCTTTTTGTTCGGCTTCGTCGCGCTTTTTTTTAGAGTCTTAAACCATTTCAGTGGGTCAAATCATCATCATCTGTTGGTGTGTCAGTCATCACATACCCTCGAACTCAATCTATTACTATACAAAGCTCAGACTATAAGTATTCAAGCAGAGACAATAAATTTCTGATGTATTCATTATGTTATTCCCTTTTATTTGTTTCGTTGTTTCTCAAAATGTTATTTTAATTGCCGTAACATGGCGGACCAATTCATTGTGACGGTTAAACAGACAACATGAAAGTGAAATCAACAATTTGATGGAAAAATTTACAAGTATTTGTATTCAAATAGTTCCTATAACAGCAAAGAATTCAGTCACGCATAAATTTATTCAGAAACTATGTTTTCAAAATGAGCTCAGAATCTATGGGAATTGATTTGATGCATAGAACGTGTTTAAGCTTCATTTAATTGGGCTTCTTTTTGGCTATTCAACTTTTAATTAGCAGCGGAAAATATTTTATGACAGAAAATAAGACAAATGAGTCAAGTTTTTAGGAATTACTTAAGCTAAGATTGTCTTAGCATTATTGTGCGTGAAGATACATTTATTTTTAAGATATTTATCAATAATAATGTTGTGTTTAACTTATTTTATTTATATACTATTCTCTTACATCATATCATCCTTTACTTAATTGCACTGTGGTAAAAGCCATAACTCATAACTCTTTTTTGCGCTCTCTCTCTTGCCACTGCTCAGCGATCAGTGATCAACGTTCACATGGTCAGTGATCACTAGTTATGGAGCAGGCACATGAGGCTACCTGTTGGCACGGCAGCACTTGCAATGAATTACTTTAATGACGAGCAAAATGTCTGTCCCTCCATCAGTCCAGAGGTCCGTACGGTTTGAATGTCCTGCGCATGCGTGAGTTCAAGTTGCCGCCATGCCACCAGAAACCAGTTTTCCACACCCCTTTATTCCAGCTGCTCCTGCTGTTGATGGTGAGCTTGCACCTCAAATTACCCAACAAAAAATAACATCAAAAAATGCGTACGAGTTGCCAAAAAAAAAGAAGAAATGAAAAAGAAATTGAAGTTTAAGCTGAGCTTTAAAACCGTAAGTTAAGCTGATTTTTATCGGTGCGGCAATTTCACCCAAAGAATGGCTTGTATATGTACATACATACTTTTTTATATACTGCTATATCACATCAGGGCGATCGGTAAAGTGAATCTTCAGCTGTAATTACGCGCAGTTTTCGACAATTTTGAGGGCCAAACCCGCCACGATTTAAGCCGCACTTTAATACACTACGTCTTTGTTGCTTTTAATCATATTTGGCACATCATTTTTGGTTTCTTTCCAAACCTGGGAATGAGCACAGGGAATGCGATGGGAATTCGAATTGGACTTGAGTTTGAGTTGGAGTTGGAGTTTTGGTAAGGGTTTTTGGCCAATTGTTGGCTTGCGAGTGCAGTTTGGCAGCTGTGGCTTAAGTTGCAGCACAAACTCAAACAAAGTCAATTACCAAAGTGTCACCAGAAAGCCAGCAGCTCCCTCTACTTGCGTGTGAGTGTATCTGTGTGCAATTAAAAGCTGATTGCCTCCGTCTGAGTTTGAGTTTGAGAAAAATTGAAATTCAAACTGTTTGCCTACAATATTATTGTGCAGGTGTGCGTGTGTGCGTCTGCAGCTGTGCACACCCAAAACGTGTAGCTCAAAATTCGAAAACCACACACACTCGTACTCACACACACACATACAGCGTACTTATAGCTGCAGATGTATCTCGAAGATTGCGTTCGTGTTCGCAATTGCAACTCAATTGCGCATTTGCCACCGCAAGCATCAATATGCAACATGACCAGAAATAGGCATAGAACCAAAAACCATAATCACGTCTGAGGAAACTCTGTCCTATCCCCTTCCCCCCAAAAACTCCCACTCCCTAGTGTTGTACGCACTGGGAATTTGCACTCCCTGCGGCCAATTTAATTGACAGATTTAGTGCGCCTCGATTGGCAGTGCGGAAAATTAGTTTTCCGTCTCGCAATCAGCCTCCGACTTTGACTTTCTGCGGCTTTTGTGCGTCTCGAACACATTTAATTGTTTTATCGACACACTCGAGAGGTATACACACACATATAAATCCCCCAAACTCCCCACTCCGCTGCGTGGGACACGCCCACAAGCAACACGCACGAAAATAGATTTAATTAAATTGCGAGCAAACGGCGTGCTATATATATATTCCTATGTATATATACAGATACATAGGTAGGGTATGTCGGCTATCATACACTCAATTAATCGATTTTCTATTGCCGTGTGTGTGTGTGCGAGTAGTTGTGTGTGTCCAAAAGGGTTTACTGTCAAGTTAGTTTCCGGTTGAACGACTTCCGGACAGCTTGCTAACTTGGCCTTGAGTCCTGACCAAGCAAAAAGGCTATAAACGAGTCAAAGCAGATTGCTGAAGTAAAATAAATAAACTGAAAATGTATAACAAATTGAATGGTAGAAGAATTTAATTTTGTTTTAAAAACATATCAAACTTGGTTTGTCTTCAACAATTAAATCAAAACTCCATAAACTTTAATCCCAATCGACTCAGTTGCCAGAATACCAAATATAAACCCAGATCTTTGTAAAAGATACAGTATCTACTAGTACTTGGTCCAAGCACACCCCTTTTCCAGCTAAGAATTTGTAATTCCAATGAATGAGTGAGAAAAAAATTAAAGTGAAATTGTTGTCTGATTAAGAAAAAGTGTTCGCTGGTCATGTTTTGTGAGACGTGTTCTTCGCGATGGATTCTTCTCGCTTTCGAGCCATTTTCGGGCGCGTGCGTGACATTGTATGGCGACAATGACAACGACAACAACAAAACATAAATTAGAGCAAATGGGAGGGGGCTGAGGGAGCATTACGAATTGGGAAGTTGACTCGAAATCGAATTAAATATAAGTAGTAGCCGAGACTCGTTCACACACATGCGCATTGTTCGTGCGTGTGAGTAACTGTGTGTGTGCTGCTCGAAATGTATCTACTGCTGTGTGTGTGTGTATCTGTATCTGTGTATATAAATAGTTATAATAGAAGCATAGATCACACGATGCGCCGCATGCAACATGGAGTCACCGTCACCTGAAGATTTATTGGCAACGCCATTGCGAGGGGTGAGTCCACAGAGAAGCCAGACAGAGACAGAGAGGGAGAGCGAGATAGGGACAGAGATAGCGAGTGAATGGGATAGAGCTAAAGACATGGGACTCGCCAGTACTCCAGTTCTACGTTTCTCCATTTCTCTAGTTCAAAGTTCGCTGCAGAAGGCAAACACGTAAACTGTCAAAACTTTAAATCCCGCAGGAATTTAAGTTAAAAAATACAACACGTACTGTGCGCTCGGGCGCAGCTGCTACCCCGAAGACACTCCCCTAGCCCCTTGGTTGCCACCCACCCGTTTAAATAAAAAGAAAAATCAGCCGTCAAGCAACGCAGACAGAACCTTGAAATTGTATCTCAAAGGCAACGAAAAAGAGAAATTACGAGTGTTCCGCTAAAAATAAAAAATTCTAGTCTTCGTCTAAATAATCTAAAAAGAGAAAAAAAATTGAGAATTTCGCGCCTTGCCATATAAAGTTTTATTGTCTAGTTGAAGTCGTACCTCTTCCCCAGCCGCTGTCACTCCCCCCGCCTCCCTCCTTTCAACTTCTAAGCCCGCACATACCAACATTTAAATTATGTACTTAGAAATACACAAAAATGCTCCGAAAGTCGACAAAAGAAAATGGCGCAACGCAGCAGGAGACGTGGCAGAAGTGGAAGAAGAAGCACCAGAATAAGTTGAAGAAGAAGAGCGAGCCAGCAAAATGAATTTCGCACTTTTTCGCATAATAAATTTAAAACTTGTCCAGAGCCAACAAAAAATAAAAAAAGAAAGAAATGAAGAGAAGTAGAAAAGAATAACCCAAAGCTGGTGAAAAAATAGAAGCAAACTTTTGGTAAAAAGTTTATTTTTGCATATACTATACTATATATATATATATAAATGAAAGTGTGTGGAGGAGAGGGCGTGGCATAAAAGGGGTGTGGAAGACGTGGCGGAGGCGCGTGACAAATTCCATTTAAAATTGTTGAGCTCAAACTCACGTACTGCCTTCTGCTGGCTCCTAAATAAAATGAAACTTTTGCCAACCTCAGCGTGATGTATTCCACAGGCGCAGGACATGCGCCAACAGTGCGACAGAGACAGAGAAAGAAGGAAGTGAGAGAGAGCGAGAGAGAGGGGGTAAGCTTAGAGGCATTCGAGTGAAAGACGCACTGAGATTTAAGTTAATCAGCAAACAGGTTTAGTGTTAAATAAATGTATTTATGTGTGTTTACGGATTCGCATTTTATATCTTTTATTTGCATTTAATGCCGAGTCTTAGATGGGAGGGGGAATGTATCTCGCCATAGGAATGCCAGCATATCATTTAAGTCTATCATTTGGCCAATAAATTCATTAAACTCGACACAAAACTACAAATATATGCAGTAACAATGAAGAGCATTTATTATAAGATACGTTTTCAAGTCAACAATCTGTAAGATACTCGATTTAAGTGCTGTAAAGTATCTGATAAATCAAGTGTCACAAATTTGGCAAATTTTCTCGCACATTAAATAAAACATTTTGAGTTGTTTGCGATTTAATAAATGCAATAAAAACAAACAGATTAAACAAAATGAAATGTATCTGCTGCCGTGTATTTGTATCTATATGTGGATAATTTCTTTGTTGCATGTTGGAAATTATATATTTTTATAGACTATGTGCGCGCCGTGTTCCTTGTGTCTATATATATAGACAGAGGTGTAAAAGGAAGTGCAGAGGGGGTTTGGGGGGAGTGTATATGTACGTAAATGTGAAAGATAAATGCGTTTTCACTTTATGACTTTCGTGTCGGCATAAATTTGTTAATACCTTTAGGCCAAATTTATAACATAATAAATGCTCATAATATTTAACTTAACATTTTGCCAGTACCAGTACCAGTATCAGGGCCAGGGCCAATAAAATTGCTGCGAAAGTTACTTAACATTGGCCACTGGAGCCAGAGTTGAGAGCAGCGGAGCAGCGACGAGAGACAATGAGGCGAGTTGAGGAGAGTTTGCACAGATAAAATCTCACAGCATAATGCAGTTGTGTGTGTGAGTGTGTGTGTTGTGTGTGTGTGCACACATTAAATTGAGTTATTGCACTTGAGGCAAATTAAACTTCATAAATATTTAAAATCAGAGATTAACACAACAGCAATAGCAGAGCACACACACACACTCGCACACACGCACACACTTTGAGATAGTCCAAAAGGCAGCTCAACTGTTGTTGTTGTCGAGCTTGTGAGTTGCCAATTAAAGTTGCATTACAATGGCATAACTGCAATTTAAGTGGCACACGGCAACATCACTGAACGCCAGCTCTGACAGTGCAGCATACAGCATGCAGCATGCAACATGCGGCACAGCAGCAAATGTTCAATTTAAAGTAATGATCTTGCCAAAGATACAAATACAACAACAGCAACTTCAGTCCAATAACCAACAACAACAACAACAACCAACTAGCAACTGGCAACTGCCAATGGCAATAAAAATGAAATGTACTTCTTTTTATACTCTCTGCAAGAGTATATTGGGTTTGTGCAAAAGTATGTAACAGGCAGAAGGAGGCGTGGCAGACCCCATAAAGTATATATATTATTGATCAGCATCACAAGCCGAGTCGATATAGCCATGTCCGTCTGTCCGTCTGTCCGTCTGTCTGTCTGTCTGTCTGTCTGTCTGTCTGTCTGTCTGTCTGTCTGTCTGTCCGTCTGTCCGTATGAACAAACAGATTTCAGAGATGGTAAGAGCTACAAGTTCGAGCTTGGTGTCAAACGATCAGATATTTAGTCAGTCAATACAAGAATCTTTTTTTTTTTCGATGCCACGCCCCATTCGCCCACAAAAAGCAAAAAACTGGACACACCTCGTGAAAAATTGGTGTTTTCGGCAAATATCTCAGTAACTATGGCACCTAGGATCACCAATTCTTGTACGGGAGTTCCTAGCGACAGCATAGTTGCATTGCCATCTATAAATTTGGACTGCCACGCCCACTTTTCCCACAATTTATAAAATAGTTTTCAAGCTTCAATGCCGTTTTTTCCGTATCGTACAGTATTGTAGTTTATAACTGGTGTGGAGACTAACTATATTAAACTATCCTGAAAGGCGCATTAAAATCGGACTATAAACAAGAAAACTAGAAGCGTTACAATATTGTTAATTGAACGCAATATCAACCCATTGGTGCAAGCGAGACAGAAACACACAAGCACATGCTCGAACGTTTTTGCTGCCTGTGTGGCGGCAGCGCTGCCCGCGGTCGCTGGCTGCGCCGAATACACACATACATACATGCATGCATCATATATTGTCAAACGTATGTGTATTCGCAACAAACAAACAGATGTGTGTTTGATTATGCTTAGATTGTTTTTGTTTCAACGTGTTTTAATGCAAGTACTATTCATGCTGCTTGTTGGCTGCCTACGTCAAAATGTTGGCTGATCG
Source organism: Drosophila nigrodunni (assembly GCA_020829145.1). Taxonomy (NCBI): domain Eukaryota; kingdom Metazoa; phylum Arthropoda; class Insecta; order Diptera; family Drosophilidae; genus Drosophila; species Drosophila nigrodunni. Next base: position 13,505,862 of record JACVCZ010000001.1, read on the forward strand.
TTGCTGAAAAATTTATATTTATGTTTTGACAACGAGCAATGCACAACAACAGCAACGGAGACAACAACAACAAATGTAGCGACTGTTGCAAATTTTGTGAAATGATTTTTCAATTTAATATGCTTGTTGAAATGTTTATAAATGAACCAAATGAGGCAATTGAACCCACACTCGTTGTCAGTTTGCTTTTGTCAATGTATATCAGACCCCCCCAAAAAAAATAAATGACACAATCGCAAGCAGCAGTTGAGCATTAGATTGTGCGCCACTAAAAGATACTTTTGCACAATCGAATGCTGAATGCGGCTTGAAGTTTGTGCAATTTACAAAAAGTTCAAAGCACATCTAAACTTAACTAACTCACATTTTATTCCTATTTTCTACAGGCACAAATGGTCTGAGGAGACGCGGCAGACAGACATACACCCGCTACCAGACACTGGAGCTGGAGAAGGAGTTCCATACGAATCACTATCTGACCCGCAGACGGAGAATTGAGATGGCGCACGCACTGTGTTTGACGGAGCGACAGATTAAGATCTGGTTCCAGAATCGGCGGATGAAATTGAAAAAGGAAATCCAAGCGATCAAGGAGCTCAACGAACAGGAGAAACAAGCGCAGGCGCAGAAAGCAGCGGCGGCAGCGGCTGCGGCGGCGGCGGTGCAAGGAGGCCATTTAGATCAGAATTAGAATGAATTAAATTTGCAAAGCATGCAGAGCGCAAATAAATATTGTAACAAATAAACCATTTACTTAACTTAATTGAATTACGAGTAATACTTAAATACTGTATGGTTATTGTGTATTTACCATCACGAAGAATTATTTAAAAAAAAAAAAAAACAAAAATATATAAATAAAAGTAAAATTAAAAATGTGTTTGAAAGCAACCGAAAATACGTAAAAGCAAACAGCAACAAAAATTTACAAAATGAAAAATTATAAATATTTACTAGACTCGTAAGTGACAGATTAAAGTAGTGGACAGACAGAAAAAATCTACTTATCTAGATATCTAGACATACATACATTACTATATACGAATACAAATACAAATTTAATTTCTATTAAATTCCACAAACAACAAACAAATTAAAGATGGAAGTAAAAACATTTGAAAATTATTTGCCCGCGTAAGATTTATGTTTATATAGCTACCAGTCAAAAAGAAATGTTTATTTTCAAAAGAATCATGTTCAAATGTTGCTCCCCTTTCCCCTTGACTCCCCCTTTGTTGCTTACTGCTATGTTTTAAATTATTTTGTTCGAAAAATAAAAATACAAATAAAAAAATATATAAAATACTCAAACAAAACATGTTAAAAGGAAAGAAAAACAAAAACAAATTTAAATTCTGTTGATATGAATTTTTGTAAGGCGCGTTTTTAAACTAATTGAAACTAAACGAAAATTTCATTAAAAATTACAAAAAAAAAGCGAAAGAAAACTATTGAAAATTTAACTTAAATCTAAATAGAATTTGTTAGCAAAGTAAAAGTATATTACAGATACGAAACAAAAAAAAAAAAACAAAATTTAGAAAAGTAAAAACTAAAAAATATGAGAAAACAAAATAATAATAATAATTATTAAAGTAATATTGATAATAATAATTAAAAATGTGTATAGTTCGTGCTTAAAGTTAATGCAATTTTAGTTAACTCTGTTTAATTTTAAATTAAATTGTTTATTTCTCGTCTAAGCCCGCAACAACAACAACAACCACAATAACGACAACAACATCGGAAACAACAACAACAAACAAACAAAAGTGAAGCTGTTTTCTTTAAGTAATTATTAAAGTTTTTTAAACTAAATTAAATCTTAATTTTATTATGTTTAGTTTAATGAAAAGCGTTTATGAGATTATCTAAGAAAAAACAATTCAGCAAGAAGCAGAAAAACAAAACATTTGCCTCGGCAAATCGAATAAATTATTGGTTTAAAAAAATCTACAAAAAAAAAATATGAAGAAATCAAAGAAAAAACGAATTAAATAATTGTGTTATTATTTTAGTTGCAATTTTTGTTATTTCGTTAGTTTTCATTTGTTTCAGTTCTATATAGACGATGCCTATATAGAGAGCTTAGAGTTCTTGAAAACTGCGGGACTGTGACCCATTGCAAAATTGCTTTTGATCTCGTTTCGTTAATTGTTCGTAAGAGGAATGCTATCATTATCGGATATACACAAGAATCACTGCTAGACAACGAGCTGTGCTCGAAGTGAACTACACTGAGATACAAATGTATCTACAGATGCTTTAAGGTCTATTTTCAGTTTAATTCACCTAAGGGTTAACCTACAACCTTCACAAGATGTATACGTAATTAGCGCATAAGGTTCAACAAGTAAATACAAATATATATAAATCTATATATATATACATACATACATATATATTTATATTTATGTATTTTACATGAAAATAAAACAAACAATAAGAGAATAAATGCAAGAGACGACAGAAAGTGCGAGATAAGAGATAAGTTAAATGTTATAGATTTTAAAGGCAAACAAAATATACGTAAATATAAAAAACAAAAAAAGATGAGCGAGCAAGGAGAATGTGGCTAAGAGAGAGATCCTCCACCGCCCCTATCCTACTCCAGAAATTAAATCGGAAGAATAAAAGAAGCTAAAAATACAATACTTAAAAGATTTAAATGTGAATTGTCGTAGCAACGGATATACGTAAAATGAAACGGAGCGCGCCAGCGTTAGAATTTATTCTACATTCTACAAACTTACCTACTACTTACACTTACTTATGTAACACATGCATATGTCCCCCATATATGTATTTGTATATGTATATGTATATGTATATGTATTAATAAAACGCTTTATGGCGAGTATTGTACATTCATGTGGTTTTTTACTTTACCCTCACCAGCCTCAACATCTCTAATTGACATTAATAATGTTACTCTCTCTATCTCTCACACTCTATCACACACACTCTTTCTCTATCTCTAATGTATAAACAATACATCCGCTAAAACCCAATAAAAAGGGCCCAACAGAAAGAGAGATATCGTATATACTACTCGTTTACTATGTAATTCTAATTTAACGTCATTCTATGTTAGCCCTGTAAGTTGTAAATTATCAATATTAACTATACCTACTATAAATAAAAGCGAAATGAAATGAAAAATACAAAAACAACCAGTGAGAATGTGGAAAACAAATAAAACCAATAAAAATTTGAACTAAAAACTCAAAACCTTAACTTGTGTTACTTATTTCGCCGATGGAGGGCGCTAACTTTGAACGCCAGCTGGTGTTGGTTATGGGAAGCTTGTGTGTGTGTGCTTATAGAAAGCTGCTTGCTATGCGGTTGCGCACGGTTGGTTTGGCTAATGCCCGAAAGAGAGCGCCACTCGCAACTCTAAACTACTGAACACCCTGTGTTTTATGTATTGTTGACATACATCGTTTAGCTCTGGCCACACCGATCGCGTATATCGATTTATGTTGTATATTATTTATGTTTATTTATGATTTAATTTATGAATTAAATAAACAATAATTGCCAGATAGAAATTTAATTTTTGTAATGAATTTTAAAAACATTTTTCTAAGTTTGCGACGGCTTGGAATTGAAAACATTTGTTTTAATTTTTAAATACTTGTTTTAATAAAAATAAATATTTTCAGTTTCGATTTTAAAATTTGCCGCTTTAAACTCGACAAATTCTCTTAAAATAAATATTATAGCTCGCATACGTGCTCTTAAAACTCGTTTGAGCATTTACCAGTCCCGGTTTTTATACTCTCCGGGAATGTACATTGCTTATGTTATAGGTTTTAAAAGTCAAGCAGATAAGACAGTGTATCTCGTAGGTACAATGGGAAATATATATTATAAAAATTATTTTATTGTAAACCTGGCTGTACACCAGTTAGCTAATAATTGTTGAGTGTTATTTGTTACAAATATTCAATTGTTAATATGTGATTAGTATACTGAATCGACAGAAAGAGTGTCTGTAGAGCGACTTAAGTGTATTGTTTTCATTTATGTTTACTTTATATTTGAGTCTCAAATATTCTCAATTCAGTTCGGTTCGTGCAGTCGATCGAGACGTTTGTACTTGTCTTCGGATAGCGTTAAAAACTAAATTAAAACACGGCTTAATACATTGTCTTGTGCGTCTGCAGATGCGCATTTACGTAGATCAATAACATTGTCAAAATCTGTGCGATTACACAAAACAAAAAATATGATATCAAAGCTTGGCTTATCGCATTTACTGTGCATCTCTGTGATTGTGTTGAGCATCAATGCAAGTGAGTAAAGTGCACATTGATAATAATATGCAAGCTATTTATTTTATATTAATATACATATATGTATATGTATAATGACAATCTGAGTCAGTGTTGTGCTGTGGAAGCGTGTGAATAAACTGGATTTGAGCCAACATCAGAAGATCTTGGTTGCCGAGAACAAAGATGCGAAGAAATTAAGAGAAGCGGAGAGAGCGAGAGCGAGTGAGAAAGAGAGCAAGTGTGAGAACAATTGTGCGCTCTGTTATCGGCTTGGCTTGAACTCTCAGTGGTTGCTCAAGGTAGCTGAATGAACAGATAAGAATAAAGAAATCCAATAAAATCAGTTCGCCGAATTAAATGATGATTGTTTTGTGGTTTTTATGTGATTTTTGGAATTTAAGCAAATTTATTATATCCAATTTATCTAAATTTTTTAAACCAAATTAGGATCAGCTTTCGGAGCTTGTACAGCCATACAGTTTGAATGTGATAACGGTGGCTGCATTTCGCAATACGCTGTATGCGACGGAGTGAAGAATTGTCCAGATGGCTCAGATGAAACCGGCATGGTGTGTGTGTCCCAAAGGCAGCACTGCTCCAAGCCCTACTTCCAGTGCAGCTACGGAGCCTGCGTGATTGGCACTGCTGCCTGTAACGGAGTCAAGGATTGTGTTGACGGCTCTGACGAAACGGTGCTGCGTTGTGGCTCCGAGGATGATGTGCGTGATTTCGATCGCAGGCTACAGGGTAACTGCAAGTGAGTACAGCTCGTTACATATTTCTTTTAGTGTATGATTAAACTAATTCGATTCCTTGCAGAGACAATGAGCTCAAGTGTCCCTCTGGCATTTGCATAGACAAGGCTAAGTTCCTGTGCAACGGCTACGACGACTGTGGAGATGGCAGCGGATTTGATGAGTCCGTTACCATGTGCGGACACCAGGAATGTCCGGGTTATGCCTTCAAGTGCGCCAGTGGCAGCTGCATATCCAATCAATTAGTGTGCAACGGCAAGAACGACTGCTTCGATGGAACCGATGAGGCGCCGCTGCTCTGCAATACCACATCCGTGACACAGACCAGTGACAATACGCCTGTGCCCGAACAGCTGGGCTGTCCGCTGCCCTTCGGCGATGAGCGGCCGATAATAACTGATCTTCGGGGCAATGTGCTCACCCCACCGATTATTCGAGCGTCGGTGAAGTTTGCTTGCCGACCCGGCTACTTTTTGGAGGGAGGGGAGAGCAGTCACTGTGCGAACCGGAAGTGGAGTCTGCCGGTTGTGCCGAAGTGTGTGAGTGAGTAACAGAAATAGCTACATGTTGGCAGTACTTTAATTTAATCTGTTGCATCGTTTCAGAGTACTGCGACTCGAAGCGGGATTCATTTGGCAATGCCAAGGATCAGTTTAATGGCTACTCAACCAGGGCTACCTGCATTTACAATGGCGAGCAGGTGGACTGCGCACAGCGCTACCATCCACCCGGTACAGTGGTCAATTTTGTCTGTGCCACTGGGTTCCGTAATCAGAAGACAACTCTGCCCGAGATCAAGTGCCTGCCCAGTGGACACTGGAGTCGTGAACGGGAACGCTGTGATCAGGAGTGTGGACAGATTGCCACACCCATCAAACAATTCTCAGCCAACGGGTATTCGATCAATAACACTGTGGTGCCCTGGCACGTGGGACTTTACTCGGAGCTCAACGAGAAGGGCTTTAACTTCCTCTGTGGTGGCTCCCTGCTCACTCCGGACATCGTAATCACCGCAGCTCACTGTGTCTTCAACGAGGTGGTGTCCGCTGCCTACTCCGAAGAAACATTTCGTGTGGTGGCTGCCAAGCTCTACAGGGGCTACGAGGACGTTACAAATGAGGATCGCAGACGGCGTGTTAACCAAATCATTGTGGCACCGTAAGAAAATCTTTAAAATACATAAGAGCTTAGTCGGACATTCAAAAGAATGCGCACAAAGCTCACTCCGTTAGATTAGTCTATAGAATTGAATTTAGCAGTTTGTCTGACTGAACAATCCACCTAAAGCTGTATTCGATTAATTAGTTACCATTTTTCTTTCCCTACAGTCGGTACAAAGGCAAAGAGGATAACTTTGTGAACGATGTAGCGCTGATCATACTGGACCAGCCCTATGAGCTGAGCCATACCATTCGACCGGTCTGCATAAACTTCTTTGACTTTGCCGAGAAGGAGACCATCAATGACAATGTGCGTGGCCAATTCGCGGGTTGGAATTTCGAGGACAAACGGGAATTGCAGTTTGTGCCCGCGGAATCGCATATGAACTCGGTGTGCGTGGCCAGCTTGAGGGACATTAGTACTGATAAATTCTGCATGTACACTCAGGGCAAATCACTGGCCTGTCATGGCGACAGCGGCGGTGGATTCACAGCAAAGCAAGAGACCAGAGCCTTCTCTCGGGATAAAAACAGGCATTATCTATATGGGATTATTAGCAGTGCACCAAATGCTGGTCAGTGTGCCCAGAGTTTAACGACTTTGACAAATATTCAACACTTTGAGAGTTTCATTAAGGATGCCATTAAAACCAGTGAGGAGAACCGATCTTAAGTCTATATAGATATCTACTACTAGCTTTAGTAAACAAGAACTACTTAATATACATTATCATGAAAGTAAAGTCATGTTATACCTTGACTTTTATCAAAGAACTTTGGTAATTCGTTATTTTAATTACTATCTAAGTACGATAAAGATATGTACACTTTAAAGATGCATGTATCAAGATAAATAAACTAAAATTATTCTATCAATGATGATAGTTCAATCAGAATCACTCAGATATATCGACTCAAGTGCATCAGCATAAACAGCTGCAGATACTTTGCTTCAATATGCACTAGTCCTACGTAGAGCTAGCGCTTTATAACCTTTATTAACCTACTTTGTAGAAAGTTCGATTATCGCTGTCATTTAATTGAAAATGTCGTATCTTTCCAAGCCCATCTGTTAGCTTACGATACTTTTATTGCCGTGCTCAATATGTCATTGTGAACATTTTACAGAACATCAAAAATGTTTGGTTAATAAATTAGGAAGTCCTTTGTTGTTCCCTCCTTGCTCTGCTCCATTTCTCAAACTATCTTTCGAACCATTTGTAATTTTTTCCAGCACAACAACAAGAGCAGGAAGTAGAAGAAGCAGAAGATGAGGAACTACAAGCAAATTTTAGTCCACTTCTGTTTTATGGCAAATTAATGGAGCGACATGCTGACCGTACTTCGAGCCGTGCAGAACTTGCTGCTGTCCGCGATGTGTCCTCGTCGTCGTCCACGTCCACTCGAGCCTAGCAGGTGGCCCGCATTAAGGGGGCAGAGACCCCTCCAGGACGGGTCTTCACTGGACCATGAACTCAAACCCCAATGCCAATCCCAGTTCCAATCCCTTTTGTTCTCCCATCTCCCATACTGATCCCAATTGGAGTTGCTGCTGTTTGTTTCACACATGCCAAATGAATGTGCTTTTTTTTATTGTAGTTGTTGTTGTTGTTGGTGCTGTCGATTCAGTGAGTGTTGTGTGTGTGTGTTTGGGGGTGTGTGGGTGTTCCTTTCTTTTGCCGAGTTGGCCATGTTGCCAGCCGGGCTAACATATTGGACATTTATTATTTTCGTGAGTGTTTTTGCTCTTCGGGTAAATTATGGCGCTGCAGTTGGGAGTGGTCAGAGAGTGGGGGTGGCTGGAGGGGAAAAGGAGAGCAGAGAAGTGAGGGAACTACCAAATACACTCAGTTCATTTGTTGCATTGTCGCGCGAAATTGGTTAAAACGCTTAGCTAGGTCAGATTAGATCTGCTTTTCTGCCCATGCTGATAACACCAAAACCAGGGCTAGACTGGGGAGTAAAGGAGGAGGGGAAGTGGGTCTTCGATGGTTTGGGTAGATCGCGGGAGTGTTAAATTAATAATTGCATAAATTTTACATGTGCTGTTGCATGAATTATGGTCGGCGCAGCATAAATCGCGAATAATGTGCGCACTGGCCGTGCGAATATTTATGGCCACGACTGTAAATCATCAAACCATAAACGCACTTGCAGCGTCCAGTGGTCACATGGTAGCAAATGCACTCTAACCAGCATTTTGTCATCACTCCTGTGATTCGTTTTCCCATTTTTATTCAATTAAGTTAAGAATTTCCATTACCAAACTTGGACAAAAACTGTTAATGGCTAAAATGTTTCAGGTATTGATTGACTAACAAACTGAACTGTCTTTTACATAAATATAAATTCCTTTTCAACACATTATTCTTTGCTGAAAATCTGCCTGTGCTAATTGTAATAAATGCTGTCCATAAACAATTAAATATTATTATTCCTGTATATGACTATTGTGTGCATCTTGTCGGGAAAATGTTGTGACCTCTGTTGACCACAGCATTGCATTGTTTGCACATTTGTTTGACTTTCGAAAAATGCACTCATGATATATGCGCGAATTTAATGAAGTCGCACAATTGATAAAATATATTGCCAAAGTATTTTGTAATTATTTCAGTTTTTGCTTTAAAAAATATAAACAGAAAATAAATTAAATTTTTAATAAAGACTAAATATTTCTGATAGTCCAAGGCAGGTGTATGTAAAGAGTTGCGACTAATATGGAAATAGTTTATAAATAGAATGAAAGTAGAGTAGACCAAGCAAAAGAATGTTTCTTAGGTAACATTATACATCTAGAGTCTTTCTGATAATTAAGCAGGTATCTACATAAACTAAATAATATGAGTGAAAATCTACAACTAACTATCCTGAAACTAATTAAAATGTAAGTCACCAAATTATTTCAATAACATTCTCAATACTATTTGAAAAGAAAACATTTTATTCATTTAATGAAGTGAGTTCATTTGTCTAGCAACTTAAAATTCGTTTATTTGTGTATACTTAATATGAAATGGGCACACTGGCAATGGCTGCACCCTTTTAAAATGAAGCACTTCCGGCAGCTGCGGCCATTATTCTTAATACACGCATGGAAATGAACAGAAATTCGCCCAATAAAAGTTCAATGCTATAAATTAAGCGAATCCTTGCCAGGCGGCTGCTGCTGCTGTTGCTACAGCTGCAGATGGAGATAGAAATGGAGCCGGAAGTGGGGCAGGAGCAGAGACAGGGGACAGGGTTAAGCGAAGGACAAACAAACAGCTGCGAACCTGCGTCAAATTTTGGACCCAGACGGGCGGGCAGCCAATGTTGTGTTTCCTGTTGCCGTGGTAACTCCTGCCGTGTGCTGCATGCTGCTGACCAGAAAAGAAAGAGAGAGAGAAAGAATGATGCGATCAGTAAATATGTTTCCGCTTTATCAGCTAATACACATCCTCTTTTAGTTTCCGTTGTCAACAGACTTTAAGCAAATTCAAAGTAACGCATTCCAAAAACTACGAAATCTTAAAATCATTTCATTTTCTATGCACTCAAAATAAAACAATATATGTTTGTATAAAAAACGCAGCATCCTTTGAGATTTATGTCCTTTGAGTAGACGAAGTGTCTGCGGTTCGGTCACTCTTCAAGGATAACTCTGTGCAAAGTGTGCGCAGCAGCAAAAACTTCTCAGGATGCAAGATGAGAAACTTGGCCAAGTCAAAGTCAATCTGGGCACATGCTGGCAGGGGAAAGTGTGCGGTGGCATGCTGTGATGTTTTTTGCAAGTTTTTGCGGTACATTGCAGTTTTCCAGACGAAAGTGCAGCGCTCGCATTTGAACCCCAAACCGGAAGTCGGAAGTACTCCATTCAATCTACGAACAAGCAGCAGCCATCAGTCACTAACTCCAAGTCTCCAGCTCCGACTTCGACTCAGATTCTGACTGCAGTAGTAACGTCAGCAAACGAAATGAAAAACTCTCTTTTTATTTAAATTCACGGGCAAAACGAAGCCAGAGCCGAAAAGTCCTGAGCTGCTGCTGAGTTTTCCAATGGCGCTTCCGGCGCGAGGAAGATGAATGTTGTGCCACCGACAACACGATGACGCCAATAGTTTTTCAGTCTTTGGCTCTCTCTCAGTTTGTTGATTCAGTGAAAAGAACCATTGAAAAAGCAGACTGCACAGCTAACATAAAGATCCCATACTCCTTCTAGTGTGAAATTTTCCATGCATATGAGCAGACAGACGGACATCGCTATATCGACTGGGCTTTTGATGCTGATCAAAAATATATACACTTTATGGCGTCGGCCACGTCTCCTTCTGCCTGTTTGCTTTTAACAATCATAATAGACCCCTTTACTCGTTTTAAAAGTTCGATGTCTAAAATAGAAAAATTGAAATTGCAATTTATAAAGTAAATTGCTCAGAAATTGTAACAAAATTTCAACGAATTTTAAATCAATTATTATTAAAAAGACTTACAAAACCACTACAGAATTTAAAAGAGCCAAGTTTAAGCAAAATAATTTTGTGCATAGCGAGCAGCTGTTAATTCTCTTTGCTGGTATTTCTGTTAAAATATGTGCAAATCGTGATCCCTAGGTTAGCGAAAAATATTAGCGATCAGCTAAAAGTGAGGATTTTGCTAGCTGACATATAAGCAGGCCGCGACATTAATGATAATGTTAATTCAATGTTAATGTTAATGTTAAATAATTTTTCCATTGCGACCTGCTGATTTTTCTGTTTGCCTGGTATTTTAGCAAGAGTTACTAACGATTTTAGGCACTGCAGATCGCAACGGTCAGCGACTGCAGCTGTAATGCTAATTAACAGCACATGTTAATGCTAACTAATACAGCATGTTAATGTTAACTAACAGCACATGTTAATGTTAATTAACAGTGTCTGTTAATGTTATTTAACAGTGTCTGTTAATGTTAATTAACATCACATGTTAATGTTAATTAACTGTGTCTGTTAATGTTAATTAACAGTGTCTGTTAATGTTAATTAACAGCGACTGTTAATGTTAAAAACAGCACATGTTAATGTTAACTAACAGAACATATTAATGTTAACTAACATCACATGTTAATGTTAACTAACAGCACATGTTAATGCTTAATAACAGCGCATGTTAATATAATTTTTGCGCTGCGACCTGCTGATCTTTCTGTTTGCCTGGTATTTCAGCAAGAAAAACTAACGATTTTGGGCACTGCTGATAGCAGCGGTCAAAAAAAAAATAATCCACCAATGGCCAAAATCGAAGATTTCTTTGTGTAAAACACCAGGCGATCAGAATCAACAGCAAGCGACAGGCTGTAATTTAAATTCAAATTTAAATGCAACGGAATAACCTCTATATTAAGTAGGTGAAATTTTCATAGCATACTTTTAGGCATATACTAAAACATTTTTGGTACATGAAAAAGTATGCAACGATTTTATTACAAGTTTTGATATAACTAAATTATAAAAAGAATAAAACCTTATATTTTTTTCTATGTATTTAATATTTTAATACAGTTAAGTCTAAAATACATTAAATATTAAATAATAATGATGGCAAATAAATCAGAAACACAGACGTCTTTGTTATAAACTGCTTTAAATTCTTATCAACGCTTGTGGCCATTTTAAAGTGATAAAGCCAAATGGGTCTAGGAAGCGAAAGTGGTTTTGGCCCTTAGTCGGATTAGAATCCATTTTATACGCCGGGTGTACACACACACTAGTGTCCTGCATAGGTGTAGGTGATATTTTCAAAAGGGATAAAGAGACAACAAGTTCGACACACCCAACAATCGTCGCCATCTAGAACCGTGTCCCAAATGAGTGTGTGTGTGTGAGTGTGTGTTTGGTGGAACATCCATAAGTGTCATGTTCGGTATTCTCATTCATCCTTGGCATGCACGCACGTTTTTTGCGCCCTTTTTGTTTTATTATGTGCACGAATTTCTTTACATATGGACTATATACAATCACACACACACGTGCATGACTGTGTCTGTTGTGTGTGTTTGTATGTGTGTGAGCGTGAGTGCGAGCCAAATAAATTCCGTAGCGCTAGAACCAAAGATTTATTATCAAATTAAATTTCTGACAGAATTTATTGCTTTATCTCTCGCCAAACATAGTTCTTTTGCCTCTCGGCGGCATCAGAAACAGCAACAGCAACAGCATCAGGAATACCCAACAGTCGCCAACATCCATCCGAAAAACTCAATGAAACCCAACGAAACCCCAGCAGAACCCAACCAACTCCAAGCAAACCCAAATAAAACCAACCATTAGGTTCTGTTTCCTGAAAATCTAGTCACTTTCAAGTCCCTGCATTTTCTGAAATTTTTCCTGTGCTATTTTTCCGGTAAACAAGCAGCGCAAAATTTCATTTCTCGTTTCACATTTTTTTTGTTTTGCCTACTTTTTGTGTTTTGTTTATAAAATTTATAGACATTTATTTGCTGTTGATAGCACGCGAGCACACACACATACCCACACCAACAAACATGTGTGTGTCCGTACAGTTTATAAAGTGCGCCGTCGCACTGCGTTTCCGCCGGAAGGGGCGCCATATTAGCAAGAGTCTCAAAACATAACAACACTCGCCTCGTTTCTCATAAATATGATAAATCGCTCTTGCCGCATTTTCATAATTAACTAACAGCAGCATCTCTTTGCAGCAAGGAGTTTTCCTCTCAAAACTACACAATTAATTTTCAATTAGGTTCTAGTTTGGGAAAAATTTGTTTAAGGGTTTGAAATGGAATCATCTTTTAGGGCGAAGACTATATTTAGACTGTTAATTGATGATTGAGGTTGTTTTGAATATACTAATCTATTTTTTTTTTTTTTACCCAAGATAAAAAGCTGTTTTAAGATTTTTTGTAGTTGACATATATTTTGCAGATTCTTCGATTCTTCGGAGCTTTGGTTCAAATTGATGTAATTCACTATAATTTTTATGTAGTTTTTAATTTTATTATATAAAAAATTTCCTTTTAGTCCAAACTGAGAAAAGATTTTTAGTTTGTATTTGAGAAATACAAAACATCAAAAAAATTTATATTTATTTTATAAAATTAATTAAGAAATATCACATAAAATTCATGAGTATTTTAACTTTAAGTGAAAAATATGCAGTTCAGTCTGATAGCTTAGATTACATAATTAAAAAAAAAAGTAATTTAAAAGTAAGTACGAGTAGTAAAAGATGTCAGTCACACTAGCTTCTCCCTTGAATCTCTTTGCTCTCGTGGACATTTTATTTATTTTAAAATTATTTTAAATATGGAAATTAAGTAAAATTACTTATAAGTGCTTTATAAATATCTTGATAGTCCTTGAAATGAGTATATAAAACTGCTCTGTCGCTTAACCTGGCGATTTGCAATTGGACTCGTTAATTCACGCGTTGAGGATATAAATTACACAATATTCTAAAGGCGGGACACCCACTAAATTAAAAATGATATAACGATGCCGCGGGTGGCGAATAAAAGTGCCGCCGCGCCGTACTCTCTGAAGGCAGTTGAAGTTGCCTAATTAATTTCCATTACAACGTGCCACGAGTTGCAAATTTGCAACGTACGTTCAAAAAAGAATAAAAACAATGGAAAAACTCGCGACAAAAATCCAAAAATACATGAAACGATGCTACATGTGAGTGTTTTAGTGGGTGTATGTGTGGGAGGGGGAGGGATTGGGAAAGGTGGGTGCAGTGAGGAGGGCTACTGAGGGATGGCGATTAAATTAAGTGGCGCATTAACAATTGCAGTGCCAGGAATAAAACTAAATCATTTTGACGCCACTCGCAACGCGTCACAATTCACACAGAATTCGTGTACTGAAGGTTGAGGATTGAGGCTTGAAGCCTGGGGCTTGAGGCTTTTTTGGCCAATTTGTCAAGCTGGCAATTGGCCGCACTTTGAAGGGTTGTCGAGGGTGCAACAACAGTGGCAGTGGCAGTGGCTGTAACTGTGGCAGCTTCTTTAGACCAAAAACGTGGCACTCAGTGAAATTGGCTCATTTGCATTCGAAATTTAAATTAATGCAAAACCGCTGAAAATGGCAAAGTTGGGCAAACTTTTGCTACCGGCCGTTGGATACCGCTTGCAGTTACTGTTGGTTACGCGAGCTGTGGGCGTAGGGGTGTGTTGGAGGCGTGGCGTGCGAGGGGCGATCATAAATATTCGCCGGCGCTCGTTAGAATGGACGCGGACGCGAATGCGAAAGCGAACGCGACTTCCTTACTAACTACGCACGGAAAATCAAGTGGGGAAAATGCTGCGGCAGCAGCTGCTGGCGCAACAGCGGAAAATATGTGGCCATGGCCAAGGCGGCAACTTTCTTGCCGCAGTTCCTTATTTCTTATTCCCAGGAGCCGCAGCATCGTCCATGCCACCAACGACAACAACAACAAGGAGGGAAGCAAACAGAACAACATTAGAAGCAAGAAGGAAAGGGATTGGGGAAATGAGGAACGGCAAAAGGGGGGTAAGTGTGTGTGTGTGTGTGTTGAGAGCGCGCGTAGAACATCTTACTCGCTTTTTAAAATGTCCAATAAAAATTGCCGACACATTTCGACCATATTTCTTCGGAATCCCATATAAATCACGCGCTGTAATCCCTCATGCTATCGCCGCGTCGTCTTCGGTTGCCGCTGTCGACTTTGCCACAGACCAGAGACGACTGCGGGTCTACATTTGGGTCTGGGTCTGGGTTCGGGATGGGATTGGGGTTGGGGTTCTTTGGTTGGCCCTGGGGTCTGTACGAGTGTCTGACTCTGGGAGGCTTCGGTTTCGGGTCTGAGTTTGGCAATAAGAAAGTTTTTCTCTTTTCTTTTGGTATGCTTGGGTCTGCATTGGCTTTGTTTGGGTATCGTAACTCCCCCCTCCATGGAGTTCCCTCCACACTTTAAGTCTGTGTGCGTGTGCTCCAAGGCCTCATTATGGAGCCAGCGATTATTTGAAATTGCAAAAGTTTATTCATTGTGGGCGGGCAGGAATGTGTGGCGTATACGTAAAATTGGAAGATGTATGTTCTCCACACAAATAAATCAATATCAATACATGTGCTGAATTCAGATTTAAATGCGTCTGTCTAACTGCCACACAACATTTGCCACTGCGATGGTGTATAGAAATTAACAGTACCATTAAAATGCACTCCAAAAATCAGAAGGTTTCCCTGTATCGTATAAAATATATACACTAATTTAAAATATTTATAAATCGTTTTAAAAATATCTGAAATCATTTTTACATATTTAATAAATGTTTTTGCCCAAGACTTTTATTAATTTATACAAATTTATGCCATTAAAAAATACTTCAATTCGGTAATATTAGTTTTCCCTTGATTAACAAAAAGTTAAGTCACTCCATATATAATTATTATTTAAGTATTAAAAAAATGGTTTTAATTTATTTACAATTTTATTGCATTTCTCTTTTCAGAGCTCACTTATTTAACTTTCTTTATCCTAGACATACTTGTTATCAAGTCCAGAGAAAGCCTTTAATAAATATTGACCTTCGAACAAAAGGTAACCGAATTGAAGGGCAGTCTTGACAATATTTATATACCAAATGGGCAGGTGAAACATTGGCAAATCAATGGAAACAATCAGTGACCTTGGCCTAAATGAGAATTACGGTTCGCAATGCCATTATCTGTGCATTGTCCATGTCCAATAGAAATTATAGACATTACGCGTTATTGGGTCAGAGCCAGAGCCAGAGCAGAGACGCACTTTTACTTTCAGGCAACTCACACAGGTAGTTCCATTAATTCGACCATAAAACAATGTACAATTTCCCATTCCATGCGGCAAGGTGAGAACCCGGAAAGTGTCGCGCAACATTTTGAATGCTCGACTCATTGAGTGGACAATAAAACAGAGATTTTTCTTTTTCTGCTGCTCTGACCGTGCGGTGAGGTCATGTCGAAAATATGCAACACTACAGAGAAAGACAGAGAATGCAGGAAAGAGGATGAGCGAGAGAGAGAGAGGGGGATAGAAAGAGACTGCAGGACTACGATGCCAACATTTCGATAAGATAAGTGGACGTTGCCAACTAAAATGTCATAAATCTCAGCGCTAAGGATGCCTGTTAAAACGAACCAAAAGAAAATCAGAAGAAAGCACAAGAAGAAGCAGAAGATGCCAAGTGAAAGAGTTGTCGCTTTGGCTCGCGATGCTTAGGTGCGCCTCAGCCTCAAGAGGGTTACAGAAGGGGGAACCAGTGGGGTCAGCAAAGGGGTCCAAAAATACACTTGACATACGAGTATCGAGTTGTGTCCGCGTATGTGCCACACACACTCACACACACACACACTGAAGAGTGCACTGATTTATTTTCCCGTTTTGCAGCAGATTTCTTGATGCAGTATTCGTAAACTCGTAAGCAGACGGCAGGCGGCAAACAAGATGAATGGGATGAATGGCGACCGGACGGCTCTTGGCCGTTGGCGTCGTTTATTTGTACAACAACAACACTACAACAACCAACTACACAAAAGTACAACGCAAACTAAAATCAAAATAGAAAAATGTACTAAAAATCCATTGGTTTCTCGTCGTTTCAATTTCGCGGAGTCAACAGATCAATACAAGACTTCAAACTTTGATTCGTTCTTAAAAAGTAAATTATAAAACTGAATGTTAATTAAATATATAGAATATAGGAAATGGAATTACCTTCCACTGCAAACACACAACATCACATGCAAATCAAGAACTAAGGAAAGTGAGGAAAAAGTCATTAGTATACTACCATTTTTAACATCACATTAGATATAATTATAAAACGGATGAAGCAGCTTCAAGTAAACTGATTTATCTAATGAAGTCAGTTAAAGATTTTATGTTTACTATTTTTGTGGATTTACATGTTTTTGCTTTCCAGTTCCTACCTAAAGGCAGATTCATACTCCATTCCTTGAATTTATACAGGGTATTAGAGCATAACATTACCTATTATATAAAAGAGTTTCTGCTTATTATGTGCAGTCTGTGCGAGTGTTAGTGTGTGTATCTGACTGTCCTTCCACCCCCATGAAAGGAGAACTCTGTGGCGGTAAGAACAAGGACTCGACAAACGACGCCATGGAAACCCTTAATACCTATCATAGATCAACCATTTTGGTAATAAATTACATTTGGAAATCTCTAATTTGTTTTGCTCCAAAGGTGAAATCCTTTCTCAAATTCCCTTTTACTGACTTTTTACTTGACGCTTTTGTTGTTGATTCCCAGCGTGGCAAACGAAAGATTAAAGGCGAATGAAAAGTGTGTGGATCCACAAAGAAAATACAAATAAATTCAATTTTAAGCATTGATTAGTTTTAAAAACTTTTCACACAAATACATGAGATTGTCGGGTCATAAAGAATATCTTCATTCGAGAGTGAATGTGGGGACATGGATGGCCGAGAATAAATTGTATAAATTGTCATGCAAATCACGAAGAATGCAACGAATTAAAAGACAATATCATCAATTATGTTATTACCATGAAATTGAATTGCCAGCAAAATGCAGTTGCCTGTTGATGACGCGAATTCTTTTGTCTGCCGATTTGGAGAATTCCAAAGGCCTAAACTAAAAGTAAAATTCGCCGACTTGGCATAATTCACGGTGCATCGTGTCTGGCATATATTTTGTGTAGTGCCCACTGTGCATAAATAAAGAAGCGGACATGGCAAGGATCGCTGCATATATAGAAATATATATGTATTAAAAGACAAACAATGCGATCTTGAGTTATGGCTTGTCACCTGTCTGTCGCGGCTGTCAAATTGAAAGTGGATTGAGTTGCTACAAGTTTCTGACTAACTGAGTGCCTTAGTACCTGAGTGGCTCCGTACCTGTGCTGAGTAATCGTAATCTTATCGATTGCCGATAAGAATATCAATTAATGTCAATCGATGCAAGTTTCGTGCCCTCTGTGCTCACCTCTAAACAGCGTGTAATTCATGTTTCGATCAGCTAAAAACCCGCACATCATGATCAGTGCTGATCGGTGCAGATCGGAGCAGATCGTGTGCTGTAGTTTCAGTGGAGTTTTGTGCTTTTAATGAAAATTAATTGCGCCACCAAAGTCGTGTGTTTTGGCCGCATTTAATTGCATTTTACACTCGCAGCTCGCACCTTCCTTAACTCGACGGTTAATTTATCAAAATGCCAAGAATGCAACCCAGGCCCAGACCCAGACCCATATCCATGCCTATATACAGACCCTAACTGCAGCCCCAAACCCCTCACAGGAACAAGCACATGATTAATTTCTGACAAATGTGCGACACAAAAGAGATGTGACACACCTCGCAGTCGGATCCACTGCAGTGCACCACAAGATGGCTGCACTCTCCACGAACTTCAGACCCAAACCACTTCCCGGCATTTTGATCTCATCTACGAACCTCCACTGCGTTTCTCTCTCTCTCTCTCTTTTTCTCTC
Source organism: Drosophila nigrodunni (assembly GCA_020829145.1). Classification (NCBI taxonomy): domain Eukaryota; kingdom Metazoa; phylum Arthropoda; class Insecta; order Diptera; family Drosophilidae; genus Drosophila; species Drosophila nigrodunni. Next base: position 13,524,517 of record JACVCZ010000001.1, read on the forward strand.
CCCACTTCCTCTCGCTCTCTCTTTGTGTGTGACAAACTGGTATCCGTTGCGTCTCCATCGTGCAACAGCTTGGACCTTGCCTCTGGCATCAGGTTCCACAGACTGCACACGCGCTCCAAATGATCGATTGCAGTTGCTTCAACCCTGCCAGAAACAGCGTCAGCGTCCAAGTCGGAGAAGGAAGCAGAGATGGAGACGAAGTCCGACTGAGCATCATTTCCAGAGTCAAATGAAAGCCATGGCAAAGGTTGGACCACTAATATATCATGCCTTATCAACTAGACAACTTTCGCACTAATTCGTATGCATTTTTAACATCGTGTAGAGCAAACACAACTTAAACTGATCAAGTAAATCTAAAAATATTTAAAAAATGAAAAATGAAAATTGTACACTTATATATTGCTTTAAGGGGATCAATAAATGCTATTAGATAAAATAATTGTTAATAAATAAAATAAGACAAAATATTGTCGTTCGGAGTGCTGAGTAAAACCAAAACCAAAACAATTACAGGGTATTTCTAGTCTTTTCATTATGGCTCAGGTATTTAAAAATGTACAAAAAGTCGCCAAAAATGAGCTATCACTCGTTTTGAGCCCACTAAACGAGACAATAAAGATAAGTCTAAAATGGAGCATTTAAAAATATAAAAAACTTTGGCGAGGTGAGAGCGCAACAATTGTTAGCATTCACATGTGTGAGCAATTGCCCTGCCCCAAAAAGGAAACTGTGGAAAAAATCCACATCCGAGTTAGTGGTGGGTGTATTTTTTTTCTTTGGGTGGTGTCCAGTGTCCAGTTTCCAGTGTTCTGCGTCCGTTTGTGCGGTCAGGACCCGGTGGACGCTGCCTGACCTTTTACCGCTTAATTGTGCAACATTTGCTGGCCGGCAATTATTTGATAAGCGCCTCACATTTGAACAGAGGCAAATAAATTGTCTTGCCGCAAAATAAATTCAAAGAAAACTGGCAAATGCTAAACTTTGCCCACCGTACTGAAAACACTGGCACTGCCACTGCACTTTTGGGGTCTCCCACAAGGAGAGCCTTAAGGAAACTCGGCTTTTGTGAGTACATAAATTTAACTCTGTTCACATTCACATTCAAACAACTACAAAACAATTCAAAAAATGTTGCTTCACTAAATTAATGAATGTGCGTCTGCGGCAACTCTAAACTTTGCAACGTTCTACGAAAATCCTCGGAGGAAAGTGTCCTTAGATTTGCCTTTGCCTTTTACTTTTACAAACTCATTGGTTTATTGTGCAAAAATAGTTTAGTACACATCTTAAAGTTTGATATTTTTAAATTATATGCTTTATTCAAATATTGCTTAAGTGTGTTGGTTGAAAGATATAAAAATTAATGTTTGTTAGATGGCTCGACTGTGTGGCTTGGTCTCTCGTCTTGGCTGACAACCACACGAGCAACTTGGCCATAAAACTTAAGACATGACCAAATGAGGAACAGAAAATCCAAACACGAGTTCATGAGAGGAAAACCACTTGAAAAATAAAATTAAAAGGAAGCCAAACACACACAAGATTAAGTTTCATGACAGAAAGCCAATGTAACCACAAGGAGCAAAGTTTTCATTTTTGGACCAGGCAAATGTTCAAGGCGCTCGAATAGCCAAGGATTGCGGGAGATGGAAGGAAGAAAGGAGGGCTGGAAGGAGTAGGGTAGATTTTTGTGCCTCACTTCTCCCCTCCTCCCTCTGTCTCCATCACTCTCTCCCTTTCCTACTCCGTGTGTGACAAACTATCTTAATGGCTTTTCGCAGCTTGGCGGCTGTTAAATGCGAATTTAATTAATTGGACACTTAAGTTAACGACATTTCTTTGCTTGCTGCTTTGACTGACTCCTTCGACTGCACACGGCGACGATTTTGATTAATTGGCCAAAGGAGCGCACTCTGACTCCGACTCCAACTCCGACCACGACTCCCCAGGAAGAATACAAGAAAAAAGCCGCAGCGACAACTCCGTAAACTGAGCGCTCTCGAGAGGTGTTGGATGCTGCCTCAACTTTATTGATGACCATTGCTGACTTTGGATTTTTTTTTGTACATACAAGACGTGACGCCAAAAAATAAAATGGAGTTTGTTGTCAAGTAGTATCAAATTGTTGCTTTTGCATTAAGAATTCACTAATTAGAATTACTGATGCACATTTTTAGATGCGGAAATTTAAGACACTATTTTTAGAATGTACAGCTTTTCAACCATTTCTCTGTCTTTGTTTATTAAAAAAGCAAAAGACGAGTAATTTAATTTAATAATATGATTAAAATATTTTTTGGGCTATAAGATAAAGAATTCGAATACTTTGCATAAATTTGTAAATTCAATAAAAATGTTCCCAATTATAATATTGTCGTAAATATTCAATGCTTGAGGTCATAAAAAATGATCTTAAGAAACCTAAAATTTAAATAAAAAGTTCTAGGCTTGTTATCTCTATTAACTGTTACAGCAAACGCTTGCCTAACAGCTGTTAAATGTCAACAATTGTTTAAATGTTATTAACAATAATAAATTACTTTATTTAGTTAACAACAGCTTAGATGTGTCACTTCAAGTTATTAACATCTAACGCTAAGTCAACTTCGCACCGTTGAAATGACAAATGAGTTGTAATAGACGCGCTTATTCCTCAATGATTAATAAAGCAATTTTCAAGTTCAAATGCGGCATAAAGCGCATATTATAAAATAACTCGTACTGTGAGCGGTTGCAAACTGGCAGAAGCACTCAAAGAGGCGACGATGCGCTCAAATGTTCGTTCGAGTGGAAACTCAAGAGCTCGTAAATTTCATAAGCGCTGGAAAAGTAAACGCCCATAAACAAAGCAATTTGCCGAGTGCTGCAGAATCAGTTACTGAATGAAAGCCACGTGTAGCCATAAATTTGACAGTGCTCTGAACCAGTTCGCAGTGCGCTCCTCTAACAGGTTTCTCATTAGGCCAGTGCTGGTTAAGGATCGAGTGCTAAATGTAGTCAGAGTGCATGGAAAATGCTAAATATTTGCATGTATTTTGGCAGCTTTTGAATTGTTAGCGGTTTCGTTGCGTTTTCCAACACCGAAAAGGGGCGGAGACTGATTGGCCGCCTCGCTCACACCAGTGCGTCGTCCCAGTTTAATTACTTCCCTTTCTTTCTGCCACCAACAATATCAACAGCAGCAGCAACAACAACACCAACTCAAGCATATGCTTGACATAGAAACAGCTGCTCTCTTTCTGTGTCGCTCTCTCTCACTCTCTGAGAGAGTGCGCAGTCGGCTGGTGTGCTTGTGTGCGTAAGTCTGTGTGCAGGCAGAAGATGAAGATGCCAGCAATAAACCATTCCCGGCAGCTATAAAGCATTGCAAGCGAGAAGGCGCGATGCTGACCTGTGTGCGTAAGCGAGACACAACACTTCAACTGAGAGAGCCAGCGACATCGTAAATTTGTGCGCGTGTGCGTGATTTATTTCATGCTGCTGCTGCTCTGCCGCTGCACTGCCAACGTCGCCGCCGCCGCTGTCGCAGCGCAGTCATCATGGCCGAGCAGAGCGCAGACTGCGACTGCGCTCGTAATTCTCCCGTTTAATGGTTTGTTTACATCATAAATAAATATGGCTGTGCTGCGAGAGCCGATTCTGCGTGCTGCAAGCAGCACTGCGTTTTGGCGCGCGTTCTCAACACGATTGCCTTGTTGATGCCAAATTTGCAGCTGTGACGTCAGCGGCATAAAAATGAGCCAAAACACGTTAAAGAATATGATCACTGGAATCGATAATTACGAGTGATATTGACAAAATCTAATGAGAATCGGGTAATAAATTAAAACTACTAATGAAACCAATTTTGATTTAAGATGGTAAATACCATTTAACACTTATAGGACAGTGTTATAACAGGGGATAAGTTTTTTATGAGTGGCAATAAATGTATGATTAATGTTGTGGACGAATCTAAATTTATAATATTTACTTTTTAACAATAACAAAAAGAAGACTTCAATATATTTTAAAATTTCAAGTTCACAAGGTTTGTTTGGTTTCAGGTGAAAACTGAATAAACTATTATAATTTTTAAATTTAAAATATACATATAACTTACTTTAAAATTATAATATATAATATAACTAATTTTAAAATTATTAAAATATTTATTATTTATTAACCTATTAACCTAGATTTTATACTACAAAAGTTCTTGAAGTTACGTTAAGCCTCTGATTTAACAATTCGTTAATAATTTTAATTATTTAATATTTATTTGTATTCAATCTAATGTTTTTGGATTAGTTAAGAAACTAGTGAGCTATTTTTACATAAACTATCTTTATCTTATCTTAAATAACTGAGAGTGTAGTAGTAAAGCCAAAAATTATTCAGCTCTCAGTTGCCGTCGGTGTTGCAACTGGTGTCAGTATCTGAGTATCTGCAACAATAACAGCCAACAATATTAAGCACAATTATTAACCAATTGGTAGGCTGAGACACGGTCTATGATGTGAGGAAGAAAAGGGGCGGGACAGGGGGCGCAACCACTTGTGGCGCTTTACTAATTCCACTGCCCGAAAAATGGCACGCTCGATAGTCACACAATTACGGACGTAATAAAGTAATTTGCCGTAATTGCAATCGAGCCGTAGAGTGTGGGTGAGTGAAGGGAAAAGTGGCGGGAAATGCGACGACCGTCCACCAAGTAGCAGCCACTGCGAAAAGTTTGTCTTTGAGCTGAGTCAACACAGCCTCATTCCTGTCACACACCCAAAGATACAAACACACCCCTTTTCGGAACGAACCTTCTTTGTTTCAAAGTTCGAGCTGTTGCCACCCGCTTCAATTTCTTGGATAATGTGTGACAATGTCTTGAGCACTTGCCGCGCACAGAGGGAGATTTTAATTTAGCCAGGAATTACCTGGTAACACGAAAAAGACAGAGAGGAGGGAAAGAGAGAGAACTGTTCCAATTTTGCATAGAAAACTACTTAATTATTACGCCCAGGCAAAGTTGGTTTTGTGGCTTCTGTGTGTCCGTTTACGTCTCAGCCTTCGTCTCCGTCCGTCTGTGTCTCTGAGTCCGTTTTATCCTTTCAACAGGCTGTGAGTTATGATGTCTTTATGACGCTTTTGTGTGTCCACTAACACTAAAAGTCACTGTTACCGTAACAGTCACCATCACCGTCACCGTCACAGTCTGAATCCCTTTTCCAGTGCCAATGCCAATCCTTTGTGTGTTGTTGCAGGATAATGAGCAAGTTAATTCTTATTATTATGGTTATTATGTGTGTAGCATTAGTCTCAATCTCTGACTGTTGTCCGACCTAACGCATATAAAACATACTTACACTTACACTTACTCCCATTCGTATGCGTACAAGTCGTAAACATGCCCCTCCCAACGCCTCCGACTTCTTCTGCCCAGTCTTATAACAAGTGTTGAGCAATCGAATTCTGGCAGAAGCAAATAAACAAATGCCACATCGTGGAGCACATAAAATGAGTGTATAAAAACAAATAGTGGGGCATGTGGCACCCAAGTGTCGACCCCCTTTGGATAAACAAGCGCCCTCACAACATATCGTGTGGCACCTCCGAAGCAACCACATTTCTGGGGAGCCACTCGGTCTCCCAGTATCGCTCTGCTTAGTTTTTACTGGCCTCTGTCTATGAGTTCCGATCACGCTGCGAATATTTCCAAATTTGTTGTTGTTTTTCAAGATTTTTTAAACGCTAGACAAATAAACAAATCGAGCGATGTACAAAATTTGATGCTTTTCACTTTCGAAAAACACTTTATTTATTTTGAAAATAACAGCTACATTTTTTAAATCGTATAAAGAGCAACTACAGAATTCGATAATCCATCTGGAACTTGAATTATTTACTTTCAATTTTATTTATGTTACTTTTATGCAGTTGTCGGTTGATGTTTATTTAAAAATGGCTAGCAAATTCTTGTATGTGATCCTTAAAAAAGTGTTGAACTTGTTTATCTAAAATTTCAACTGCTTCAGATACATTTTCTACCTAATATCTAGTGTGCATCGTGTTTCTTTCCATCGTCGGCAATTTGTTTTGGTGCTCAAGAACTCTGCCGACCCATTCAATAATTATAAATCAATTTGAATTCAATAATGGGCGCTCACAATTATTATCCGTAAATGTTAACTAAACACACACTCAACAACATAAAGAAATGCACACTCGAGTTCGAGTTCAAAACTCGAGGAAAAAGAGAAGAGAATTCAAACAATTTTCAAGTGATGCCAACTTAATTAAGTCACTAAATTTATGAGCTACTTCTGGCTGGCATTGGTGATTATGGGCTCACGCACACATAGTAAACTTATACATATACTGCACACAACTTCAGATGCATTCAATATCAAATACAAATATGCGCGGAAGCGAGAGAAACTCAATTGACACGCGTCGTATATGATACATCTATAGATGGGTGTATGTGTGTGTGTATACATCGTTTTCCCCGAACTCCACAAACACAAGCTCCAAACTCCGCAAATGAAGCTGTGGCAACACTCACAGCCCCAGATGAAAACATTCATTGAATCTGAATGTGAATGTGAAGAGTGTGAAACGAGGAAACAGCACGAAATGACGACAATCGACGACGATCGATTTTAACGATTTGTTTTGATATTTTTACGATTATGTGGAATCGTTTGCACAACATAAATAGAACATAAAACTCACATCACAGTTCCCTGCTCTTCCCGTGGCGCAGTTAAGCGGGGGAGCCTTCTGAAATGGGGATTGATGAGGAAGCTGAGGGGTTCCTGGATGGAGTTTCGTTACATTCAATTAATAATAAATTAGGTGCAAGTGGCATTGGCGTGTAGAAATCTCAATGAATGTATCCCATTTAACGATGTATGAATTGCACTTTGATGGCATTATCGCATCGACTTTTAATTGCTCACCGCGGTGCCGGATACTGGATGCTGGATGCTTTACACTGGATGCTAGATGCTCGATGCATGTGGCACTTACCTCATGCCTGGCACACTCTGTCCTGCTGCTTGAGTTGTGTTCCATTTGCATCATCATAAATCATATCTATGCGCCACATGCATGTGATGCAACCCAACAAAGTAAAAAAAATGTAACACTCAAAACAAAACAACGTTACAAAAAATGCAAAAATGCATTTAAGCATAATTTTTTTGTAAATATTTTTGGTACATTGTCCTTGTTGTTTTATGATGCGTTCGTCCGTCCGTCGCAAATGCAAACTACGCACTCCACGTGAATTTTCGCAAGTCTCTGCTTCAGTCTCTGTTCCTTTCTCCGTATCTCTGACTCTGTTGCTGCCTCTATCTCAGTTTCAAGTTGCGCCTGCCTTGTCCTTAGTGCGGCGACATATCTGGAGCAAAACATAATTTCGGTCCTTTTTTTTTTGCATCTTATGCCTGGCGAATATTTTGTCTGCTTTTATGATTTATGGCATTCGGCACAGGATGCTTAGACAGCGGCAAGTGTGGCATGCAACACAAACTCAGCATATGAGGCACTCCAGACCGTAAAAGAAATGAATATTCAGATCAATATAGTAAAACATATGTTACCATTGCCCAGGTCTAAAAGGAACACAGTTTCATGTGATTTAAAAGTCGAAGTTTTTAAAGATTTGATGAAGACTTTTAATAAATATTGGAAAATAGTTATAAAATCATATCCACACCTAATTAGAACTAAATTTTTACATTTAAGTTATAAGTTTGCATGACTTAATTGTTTAGTACATTGAATGAATTTAATAAAAATAAATAAAATTTTAAATAATATTTAAATGCTGAGTTACTGATCATACCTCAATGACGTGTCTTTAGTTCCTTTAAAATTAGTTCAAAATCACGTGCGGTGTGGCAAATGCAGTGCATTTGTCATATTAAAATAGAAACAGAACAACATGGTTCCCCGGTTCAAAGATCCATTACCGTATGCGGCCATATGTTGTCAGTCAAATCAAAATGGCGTCTGTCAGTATGCACTAGTTTTTGAGGGGGTGTCTGCCACTTTCCACTATCCAATTCGAAATCCAAATCTAATTCGGAGTGCTCTTGTTGATAGATATGCTGGCAACCCAATTTTCTCGCACGACGCTCCAGTGTGTCCTTTTGGCAGGAAGTGTTTTCCTAAGCCTCAACGATGCCATTGCAGCCATTTTGAGCAGTTGGCGTAACGGCATTCAATTGTGCATGCTGAGCTGCCCCCGCCTACTGTCTCCTTCACCCTGCTGCCGTCCCTCCCGCAGTGGCTGATAAGGCTCAATCGGGCACAAATCGATTGCCAGAGCGCTGCGTGTGCAACATGATAAATGTGCGTGTTATCCTCCTTTATAGCAGTTGTCAGTTGCAAATGAATACCAACAGCACGTCTCGTTAGTCCCCATTTCCAATTCCATTCCAAACTCGAACCCAATTCCCACTCAAATGGAACGAACGGAGTCTACTTAACAAGCGCTGCTTCTAGATAAAATATCATACGAGTCTAATCTAATTTAGGGGAATTCAAAAGTCTATTTTCTAAGTGATAAGAAGACTCTGGGAATGGCAATGGTAAGAACAATGGTTGATAAATATGTAAAAATATAATTGGAAAGTTTTATTTATATAAGTCAAGAGCTAAAGTTGCTCATATGGGATATAGATAGCCAGTGATTCTCTATCATAGATTAATTGGAATTATTTTTTATTTTGACTACCATTTTAAGCAAGTTCATCAATGGGCAAAAAGTAGTTTAGTTATTCTGCCAATTTAATGACATTAATTCATGACTGATTTAACGATATTTATTAATGTTTTATTTCATAAAAATCAATTTGATATACAGTAGCATAATTTGGAAAAAAATAGTATTTAGATTCTATTAGTTTTTTAAACAGGACTAGATAATTTTTTGATTGATGATTGAAGGCTACGACTTTAAGCAAAGTGTCTCTAACTTTTGTCCATACTTGATCTACAAAACTAAAATCAAATTAAACACTTCGTTGCTGAATACTTTTAACCCAGAATAATGTCGAGTCTCACTACTTTAATACAATCTAAAGTATTTTCGATTATTTGAAGCTGTCGGGTTTTATGGATTGTGAAAATACAGACTCCTACGAAACGCTTTTACCGTCATAGTCACACACGGAAACGAAATAAATCGAGAGCGAAATGAATGGCCTCAAAAGGATGAATGGTCAGTTTGAAGGCGAGGCATAAAAAACAATACGAGAACAACAACAGCAGTGAAAACAACAACCGGAACAACAACTACAACAAGAACAACTGCAGCTAGCAAGAAATATTGAAACGAAAAATACAACTGACAAAATTTTATTTCGTTTTATTTGCAAAGCGGAGCACTCCATAAATTTTCGGGCGCTCAATATTGTTTCAGATCATAAATCATGGCTGCATTTGCGTACGGACATACATTTCAAACACACTCACACACACGGCAGCACACTCACATACACACACATGGACGTGTGTGCACACATGAGCTGCATTCAAAGTGGAAGAGTTTGGGAACTCCGACGCAACCACCGTCTGCATCTGCATCTGCATTGCCACAGACACAAACACAGACACGGTCACAGATACAGACACACAAATGCACAGACACAGATGCAGACAAAATGTACCTTGTATCTGACATTGGGCTGCAGATGCAGCACAAAAAAACAACCAAAAAGCCAGCAACAACAACAACTGGAACAACAACAATATAAACATGCACTCATTGTGCATTTGTATAAAGTCAATGCCGCTGCACTTGTGCCCGACGCATCCACGTTCACATTCACATCCATATTCACATTCGAATCCGCATCCACATCACAGCGAGCGTCTCACACACCTCATCCCCAGAGCCAGCAACACGGCGCACAGTGGGCAAATTTGGTAAGTCTTGATCAAAATAATTCTGCAGCAAAGCACCGGAAGTAGACACAATTTATTGTTGTTTAATTTAAAGCAATTATTTGTTATTAATTAAGAATATTACCTTATGTAGTTGTACAAAGCCCATTGATAATAGTTTTAGTGAAATCATGCAAAAGTAAAATGTAAAACTTCGTAGAATTTTTTATGTAAAAAATACTTATTAGATAAAGCAGCTTGAAATTACTTAAAATACAATAAATGTATTTACTCTGTTCTTTATTTATTAAAATTTATTTGGTTTTCAATTCAATTCAATAAACAAATTTCTCAATTTGATCTGTAACTCTGATTCCAGTCTCTGGTGCATCTGGTCCACCGTCCAGCTATGCAAATTTAAAATGAAGGCGGTACGTCCGAGCTGTGACCAGCGGTACGCGGGCGGTGCGTCAGTGGGAGGTACGTGGCTGGTCACTGTCGACCAACTGAAGTGGTCTGCAAATTCACATTAACGCAAATTCCGTAAGTGAAGTATGTTGCATTTGCCGCACGTAAATTTAAAAAGCGCGGCACAATAACAAAACATTCGCTTGCAACTCGCTCTCGCTTATTTACAGATACAGATACAAATACAAATACTGTTACAGATGCGACTGTGACTGCATTTGGCGTCGGAGTCGCAGTCATAGTCGGATCCGGAGCCGTAGTCGGAGTAATTGAAGGAGTCAGCCTGCCCAACACTCTGAATTCCCTCTCCGCACCCTCGTACTCCCCCTAGCTGCATACTGGCTACAGCTGGCAGTGGCATAGGCATTCGCATTTGCACTAGCACACACACACACACTCACACAACACACACATATTTGAGATACATAAATCTTGTGGATGAGCGTGCAGCGTGCAACGCAACTTCTGCGCCTCCGAATGGGCGGCACAAAATGGGGGTGGGTCGAACACTCCGCTCGGTGATTGGGGGTCAGCAGCTGTGCGTCGGTTGGGGCAACTGAAATATTCGAAAATTTCTCTAGCATAAACCAAATGCTTGTTCCTTTATAAAATCGTATACTTTTAACAATTGTAGCTCAAAGGGACTGACAAATCATTCCATTTAGAATCAAACTTTATTTAACATACTTTTAGTTTTATATTTTTATTAATTTCCGTGTTACATCTTTCAAACTCTTCCTTAAATTCTGTACAATTGAAAGAAACTACTTTAACACAATTAATTCATACAAATCCCCTTTAAAATTCACCCTCTGCTAATAGATTCGATATGTTAAACTCGATTTATTCGCTTTCAACATTCAATATAATGTCAGAGAAGACAATCCTTTACCTTTAACTGACTACAGATGGCGCTTTAACACGATGCCAATCCATCTGCGGCACTAATAAAAGATTTCGCTAAATTGATACTGTCGATGGAGTAATTAAACTGCAATTTTTATGAGACATGTCGGACAGAGGCCGCTGCTATCACAGATCGAATAAATTATATTCGTTGGCTATTGGACCCTCGCACTGCACACACCCATCATACAGACGTACGTATGTGTGTGATTGTGGAGGGGCTTGAAGTGCTGTGTGCATTGTCGGCCGTATCCGTTTGGCCTGTTCGTTTCGACGGTAAATTTTCCGACGCAATTTTGCCACACTCCGTTTCCGGCTGTGCCGCAGCCACGACCTTTTGAACTGTTGCAGTTTGGTATTTTTATTTGCTTTTGTTTTTATTTTTGGCACGCACATAAATTTAAGCAAAATGCTGTGAAAACTTTAGAGACCGAGTGATTGCAGTTACATTTTCCAGTTAGTTTTATACTGTATTTGGCACCAGAAATTTGGTTCGACCCACGCGATTGCCAGCTCGTAATGAAAGTCGTCTCCAAATTGATTTGATGTCTTCACTGCCACTTACGGGTTACGGCTTGTTTTCCACTTTCCCTCCACTCAGTCACCTCCTCCCTTCCTGAACTTGATTCAATTCGTAGCTGGCACACATTCAAATAATTTCAATGCTAAAGGCAGCAAATAATAAAAAAAAGGAATGAAGAGGAGAGAAAAGATACTCTATCCATGAAGTTGTTAATTTTTATGACGTCATTACTCGCCTCGTAAAATTCAGTCAACAGTTGGTTTCTCTGCTCCAGGAAGCAACAGGCTTCAATTCAGTTTTATGAACATGTTGAGTGAGTGACTGTAACTCTGGAACTGGAATTGGAACTGGGATTGCGAATCTCGGCAAGTCGACTCCAAAGTTGTGAGCTTTATTTGCAACCGGAATTTTTATTGTTATTGCGCCATTTATGAGTTTTACGAGATTTTGCCTGGTTTTTGGTTCACTTCTAATTTGAGTCCATTGTTTTCACACTTTGGCAAGAGGTTTTGCATCAAATTTGTCCTTCTACTTCTTGACATTTGAATACGTGGCGCGAAAGGTCATAAAGGTGTGATAACTGACAAATTTGCCCTCGACGAAGCTGTTTAAAATATATTGGCCTGGTTGTAAAATGTATGTGTTTTTATTTGTCTGAAGTATTCATTAGAGCTTATTCATTATATTAGAGTGCACTAACTTTTATTTAGCTCTAAATCCACAAACATTTGTGAATTCCTTTCCTGCTCTTCACAATTGTAATTAAAATTTATGGCTAGTTTTAGACGTGTATTCTTGCATGTTTTTGGCTCTCTATCTATCTCTGTCGATGGATTGAATTTCTGGTAATTTAACGCCTTCATATTAGATGATTGTGAATGAGGTGAAATTGAGGTGGTTGATGTCATTCAATCTTACTTCCACCCGCTGGGCAGAACATTTATGCGCCATGTTCTACTTATATTTTTATGGCTGCTGCTTGCAACTCAAAACCACTAGAACACACATACACGCTCACACCACACTCATGCCTCGTGTATTCTATAGAATGAATAGAGAGACTCAGACATTCACCTCGAAGCACTCAAAGCGCTCGAGACAGTCGAAAAGTAAACGAGTAGCATATTTTAAACATGGATTCTTAATTAGTAGCAAATGTATCCCATTTGTTTTTTACACCTTGGCAACGCGATTCACGTACACATGTATACACAGAGGTATTACCAAACTACGGTCTATGAGCTAGTTAACACTCAGCCACCCTACTTCCCCCTGGAATGACTCGTCACGCCCCGCCCAGGCAGCAAATTAGTCGAGTGCCAGCCGAGCTGCGTGCTCCATTTTACGATTTTACCATTTTCCGCATTTTCCCATTTCTCCGTGTCCCCATTCGATGTCGACAGTGCGTCTCATAATGCGCGCTAATTAATCCTGCAAGGATCGGATTTTCCCGACGTAATTATATTTACAGCCGCCATGCGAGCTAAGCAACAACACAAACAATACAGGATGCTCATCCTAGCCAGAGCTCGGCAATCGCTCGAAGTAAGGACGAGGGGATTTTATGATATACAGCGACGTTTTGTACTTTTGCCTGGCCTTGGAGGTGAGGTAGAGAGTGGAGCCACCAATGGCAGCAGCCTGGCAGCGGTGGCAGCACAGGAACATGCGAGTCGGCGACGCCAGCTGAAAGGATACACAAGAATATTAAATTAATTTTTAAGTGCGTGCAGAAGACGATGAGAAGACGAACAAAGCAGCAAAAAAAGAAGAAGGCAACAAAAAGAAAAACTTAATGCGCTTTTCTTGCTTACGTCTATTGTCTGGTGGGAAGAAAACTTTAAGCATATTTCAGTAGTCACATACAGGGTGAGCCAAGGTAGAAAAATAAAAACCAGTTAATGAGTATAACGTTTAAAACTTTTTAAGTGTTTTTAACTTTGAAAATGGTGCAATTTATAATATTTTCAAATAGTTACCATTGCTCTAAAATAATCGATCGCACCCTGTATAATATGAAGTTTTTGTCTCACAGATTGTTTCCATGATTTTTATTCTTTTTCGTCGCGAATATAAATAATGAGTACATTTTGTTTATTTAAGTTTGTTATTTCTCTTTTTGCTGTTACTTTATTGCTTTCCACGCGGGTGGCTAACTGGCAACTGCCAGTGGTTTAGTTGATGGAGAGTTCGTGATGTTGTTTCTTGCCAGATCCGCTGATACGTTGGCAAATTAGTTACAACAGTTTCGGGAGCTTCCAAATTTTAATACTTGGCCATTTTTCTTTTTAGTCTATGCTAGTAAGAAAATGAATTCTTTGTTGCGATATCAACGAACGATGATTAAGTCAGCATAACTAGCCGACTTTTGGAGCAAAGTTAAGTGATTACTTTTTGCTGAGCAGATTCAAAGTCCTAGCGGAAATGAGCTCGTAAATTTATTAAGCAAAAACTTGGAAAACTTTCGACGGACAATGCATACGCAAGTTTTGTAATTGTATTCATTCAATGAAGTCAACTCTCGGTTGCCCACCATTTTATGCATTATTCATAAGACCGTGCAGATGAGCTCGGACTTAATTGGAATGCTCTGTATGTATGGACTGTAACAGAGACTGTGAATTTGCCAAACTGTTGTTGTGTATTTTGTGCTCAGATAATCAAGATAGATGTTAACAAATTAGATCCGATAAGATATTCTTCTTTATAGTTGACTGAAAAGATTGGAATTTATACTGAATCCCTGATAACTTTTAAGTTACAATCTTTGAATGTTCTTAGTACTTAAAACATAGCTAAAGTCTTACCCAAACCTCTTCAGACCTTCCCAAATTATAGGCTATGGTTAGGCCCTCAATATTTGGCCCTGAATAAGTTGTTTAGCTATTAACGAGCTATAAATGGCGTAATATTCGCTGTGGTTCGCGACCGTCACTGCATACAACTGACAAAATTACACAGTACTCAGTGTATCTTTGAGCTTGTCTGGCAGATGGAAAATGCATCTGAAAGATACGCATACGTCGAAGTAAAAGAAGTAAATGCATTGGCATAAAGCACACCTTGGCTTAAATGCCATGATGAATGGACTTATAACTGAGTGCGAACAAGGGCAAAGCCTTAGAAAAAGGTGGTGCAGTAGGTGTTGGTGGTGCTGGTGGTTGTGGTATCGCCGATAATGATAATGTGCTCGTCGTCAGTCACTGAATGCATCGATAGGATAAGCTGCCTGTGTCGGTGGTTTTTCTCAGTGAGATTTCAAAGTGCCGCCATTATAAGCAATGGTGGTGCAGTGGACTCCACTTCACTCCACTTCCCTACACTGCACTGAACTCAACTTCAGTCCGCTCCAAAGAACAACAGCAGCTGCACTGGTAATACCAAAAGACTTTTTGGCTGCGATTCAAGCATTTGGATGCATAAATCAAACATTTATATGCGGCACAGCTTCGGCGTCGTTGCGGCTCACATGTGGAACGTGGAACGTAGTGCGCTCTGGTGGTTGTGCTGTGTTTTGCGGTGGTGCGGCGGTGCAGGCACTTGAATGTGATTACGCAGCAAGAGATTGCAGGCTAGCTGGTTAAGTCTGTAGATGGAGATGGAAAATGGCAATGGAAATGGAGACGAAACTCAACTCGACAGACAGACAGTGTCCTAACCTTCCTCGCCCTTTTGCTGACTCTTTCCTTTCAGCATCAGCATCAGACACTGAGTCATGGCTTGGGTTAGAGGCATCAAAGGCGTCTCCGACGCGGCATGCACGCTCAAAATGAAGACGATTACTGTAACTGCGACTGCGACTTTGACTGTGACTGGGACCCAAACTGCGACTGCGACTGCAATGATGGATATTATCCCTAAGGCGAAAAGTCTTCGCCCAGCGGTGCTTTGCGACACCAAAGCGATTTGCGACGTGATTGATTGCTTCATTGCGGCACAACACGCTGCCCAGGATTTGGCAAGGATTTTTCTCGAGTTCGACATAAATATTACTTATTTTCAAGTTTCACAACATTGCAATTGACTGCAAATGGCATTGTCATTATTAAGCTATACAAGGCAAAAGAAACTCTGCAGATACTTTTTCTTTATTTACGAAATTTATCATAATAAAATGAAAAGTCTTGAGTTTTTTGACCAAAAACTTCTTTAAAATAATAGTTTATGATAATAAATCAATATTTTTTAATGAAAGCAGACTAATTGTTATTTTTTGCTGCTACTCAAGAATTCCATTTATTTGCACTTAGTTTCATTGTCTTGATTTCTTATCCGAAACATAAACGGATGTTGAGTTATTTAAAAAGCCATATTCATAAATAAAATTTCATTAACTACAAACTCAAAGGCTTTTTGTATGCAACCTGAAATATTGCTTCCATTAAAATAGTTGAGATTTTATTGGAGGCTGGAGGGAAGCCCAATAGGGTAGAAATTACATTATGAAGCTGACTTCAAAATAAGTACAACAAAATAACCAAAGGTCTTGATCTCAGCACAACATTGGCAGAGTGTCTATGCCGCTGAATTGAAATGAGGGCAAAACTTATAATTTGGATCGCTTCCAATGGATTCTCGAGAAACTTTCAGTACAAAATAATCACTGTGTGTATATACTAGACTATCCCTCTGACTTTGTGTACACTGTCCGTTTGAATGGTTTACAGTAAACACTCCCTTTCAACTCAATCCGAGTGTCCACAAAAATCTGAGCACGGAAATGGCAGAAAAAATCAAGGCGTAAAATATATGCGCAAAAAATTATATGGAAAACATAGTATTTTTTTGGTTTTCTTATAGACATGTATTTTTTTTTGCCAACTCGACATGTTTGTGCTAGTTCTTTTTTCGGCTAGCTGAAATTTATTTTTTACTTAAAACTTTCTGTTGTAAGCAATGAAAAATGGCAAAACAAACTTTCGAGCTTTCAGTAATGCGAACTGAATTTGTTTTTGTTGAAAGTATCGAATTGATTTTAAGTTAAGGAAGTTTCGAATTTTCAAATGCAAACGGCTAATTTATGCGAAAGTTCCGCCTTTCCTGCTTATTCTTTGCCTGCCCTTCTTTTCCCTTTGTGGGCTTCTAGATTTAATTTATTTACTTTCCTTTAATGGAGGCACACAAAAAAAATACTAGCTAGAAAAAGAGTGAATTTATTCTATATACATAATTAAATGGAATCACGAGAACTTTGGAATAGAGGCCATGATTTAAAATAGCTGATAGAACTTATTTATCTTCAGAATAATCTATAGATTTATTTTGTTAATTTTCGTTTGTTGTATATTTGATATTTACAACTGAATTATCATGTTTATCTGAAAGTTTGTTCAGTGAAAAAACTTGAGCTGTGTTCATTGTTTTTGCTCCTGTTTAATCCTTTAAAAATGTTGCATTAAGCTCGAATAAGTATAATTTATATATTTATTTAATTTATTGTTTTGCAAATCAAATTATTTGCCAAACTTGAGTCAACAACAGAACGACGCCACAAATATTATTCATTTGGCCGAACAGCAGAGAAACGAGAAGCCGGAAAAAGGCCAAAACCGAGAGATCAATGCGAGTTTAACTGCAAAAAACAGACGACAATATTTTAATAGTTTAACGCAAAACAATAAATAAAATAAAATCAATTGCCGGACGGACAATTCAGAAGAAATGGGGAGTTGGCCATAAACGCATTCATAGCTAGCTCTCTCTTCCTTTCACTGCCTCTCTCTCTCTCTCTCTCTCTCTGTCACTTGCTGGGCTGATTGGTGGAACAAAAGGCAAATAACCAAAATCGCAAATAATACGACATGTTATACGACAACAAAAAAACAATAGCTTGCAGCAGGCAACAACAACAGCAATTGCAATTACAACAACAATTGCTGTAGTAGTAGCAATAAAATCGTTTGTTTCCGGCTGCTGGCTATCAAAGCTACTGGAATTTATTTTCGTTTCGAACAACAAACACAGAAACAGAAACAACAACTGCAAATCGCAAAACCAAAGTGCAAACATTGCTGTTGTTTTCAATGTTGCTGCTGTTGTTATTGGTGTTGTCTCTCGATGCTGCTTGACTATTTGCTAAAGTCATTGCGGTGCTTTGCCTCCTTCACCCTACACAAATTGACCCCCGAGTCCACAAAGCTTCCCAGGGGCATGCGGTCGACTCTGCACAATGCCAACGACAGCAGCAACCAACAACAGCAACAACTTTAGCTACAACGACAACAACAGCAAGTGCAACAACAATTTTAGTAATAATATTCACATTTATGGATTTGTAAGTGGTTCCGCATGAATAACCCCGCATTCCCTTTTCTTCCCTCTCCCTAAGACCCTCAGTGCTCACTCCTTGGAGTCTAGACTCGAGTGCAGGTTCACTTTGGTCTTGTAGGGCATTAAAGTTTCAATAAGGTTGGCTCTAATTTGGCTTTGCATTTTTGAGACTCCGGAAAGTCCTGTGGGTCAATTTGGGCTTACAATTCATAAGTTACTACGAACTTGTTCTACTTTGAGGCATGCTACGAACTGTGGCAATCATCTAGAGTATCTTGAGCACAAATTTGCATAGCCTAGGTTATATAGACGCAGTATTTATAGTAATTTTAAGACAGTTCGCCTAAAAATATCTTACAAACTTAATAATCGAATAATTGAACCGTTCTTTATCAACTCTTTATCTATAACACTCAAAAGCTCAATTGAAAATACATTCCCATCTACGTACACAGTGACACTCTGTGCATCTCACACAGAATTTATGTGGCGAAATAATTAATTCTGTCAACGACATTCGCTGCAACAGAAATTGACGGGAAATATATATGTATATGTATATATAAATAAATTGGAGTGGAAATAAAAGTGCCGGGTATGAAATCGGTTTTCGATTATGTTAATTTAATTTCCATTGCTTGGGCGACATGAGTGGAACACATGCCGGCAATATGTCCAATGGCGCGGCGGGAATAAATCCAAATCATGCGATCCAATGATCACATTGTGCCACAACTTGAGTTATGGCGCCGAGCAAACATTCAGGCTCACACACACACACACACATACACATTCAAATTCCCACACACATACACACACAAGTGAATACAAACTTGACAAAGCGATTGGAGAAACAACATCGATGGTTGTTGGCAAATAAACTGCAGATGTGAACAGGACAAATAAACAGAGGGAAAACAAACAAACAAAGCGACATCCTTTTAATTCAAGTCTGAGAAATTAAAGATACATTCTGCAGAAATTAAACTCAAACTGTTCTTATTGCTCAAACATAGATTTAATGGGAATTTGAACTAATCAATAAATGCATTTAGAAATAAAATGTGTGCTTAAACAGAAAGTTATATGGGAGTTAAAATGAACACTACTATTGGATAAGCAACATTATTATTAAATTAGCAACAATTCTTCATAGCTCATAAAACGCTAGTTCTTATTTAAGAACTTATATTGTTTAATAAATAAATAAAATATATATAGTTATCTAGCTAAACTTTCATTAAAATAAGACACTTAAAATGCATTTTGCTAAAACACAGAAAGTCTTAAATGTGCGTAATTATTTAAATTTAATTCTATTTTAAATAATCAAAATTAAATAATTGTACTTTATAAGCCATTATTCTTAATAGACATGGCTCGTTGAGGGCTGTCCGTCTGGCAGAGTGTCCGTCTGTTCGACCTGCTGTCTGACTATTTTTGGCCACATTCTGGCGCTCGTCTGTTGTATCTTGAGACAAAAATTTCTTTATTTGTGTCTCCGATTTGAATTACGCACACACGATGCATGCGATTTCATTCGTGTGTGAGTCTTACAATTTTGAATGCTATTTGTTTTATATGTGTCGTAGATTTTTTTCTTCCAAGTGAAATACGTTTTAATTTATGGGCCTTCTGCGTACATTATAAACTCGTGTATTTTACAAGCACTTGGCAGACTTCACCAGGATATGTTGTATTACAATGTGAATTAAGAATGCAAAGGCAGACAGCATGGGAAGATAGAATAAAGAGCGAAAGAGGCAAAGAAAGACAGAGATAAAGAGAGGGATGCTTTCTAAAAATTATTATCTTTGATCAACGAATACTTTAGTTAAAACGTAAAAATTTGCTAGAAATAGTTAAAGTTATTAAGAAATTGTTAAGAACAGAAAAATTATGCATAGAAGTAGTTAATTAAATCTTTTAAATGCATTAGAACATGCCAAAAAAAAATATATCAGTTTAAAAATTAGTAAATGTATATTGAATACTATTTCAAAATTTCTAGCATACAAAATAGTTTAATTGGCAACACAGCTGGCATCTGTAAAATATTATTTTAACTTTCATATCTAGTATATTAAAAATCTAAAATTGCGTCATTGATGAAACACATAATTATCCAAGTTTGTTGGTTACAGTTTCCACTTCCCTGTGGTTCATTCGCGCTGCTTCACACCTAATAAATTCATGAAAATAAAATATAATGCTATGAATCAATCTGAGCTCTGACAAGCGCTAATTAATGCCATTGAACGAGCTCAGACCAGACAATGTGAATGTAAATGTAAATGTGAATCTTTGACCAATGTAAGGCCACTTGACTCAGATTCCAAAAGCCGAAAACCGAAAGAAACCGAACCGAACCAAGTATTGCCCTTACCAAAAATTGCTTTTCACCATAAATTGCCAAAGAAATCGAAAGGAAACCGTGAACATCGTAAACAACATTTGCAGTTTTTTTTTCTGCTATAGTGTTGTTGTTATTGTTGTTGTTGTAGTTCTCCCTTACTTTGCCTTGCTAAAGCAATTTGTAATTTTCCGTATTTCATTCGCATACACTTCATTAACATCCCCTCAGAGCCTGGGTGCTAGCTCCAAGGAAGAAGAGTTTGTTTCAGTTCGCTTCAATGGCTGCTAACCAGGCTGCTGTCAGGAAGGGGGCGGAAAGGGGTGGCTAAGGGAAGGTTGGCAGCTGGGGGTGGGATGCATCATTAGAGTCGTTGAGCATAGTCGTGCCTTGAAATTTACGTCCTTTTTGGCGAAGACCTTCTCTAATTTCTTCAAGGATCCTGCCAGCCGCATATATGCTCGCGTCCTGTAGCATAAGGGGGTGGGAGGGGAATGAGGAGGAAAGCTTTCGCATCAGCGACAACGACACAAAAAGTCCTTGGCCAATGACAGCCACAGCCGCAGTCGAAGCCGAGGCACTAACAGATCTAAGAGCCAGGAGTCAGCGACAGGAACCAGGAGTAAGGAGCCAAGAGTAAGCAACAAGGAGGTGGGACGGTCTCAGGCGCAAGCTGAGACAGGAAAATGTTTTTTCACGATAAAAATGATGGATGACATCATAAATAACGTTGGAGTGCGCCCAAACAGAGGGTTTCCAGTGGTTGTTTATTTCGATATAAATGAAATTCTTCTTTTTTTTTCGCCTTTTCTGCTGCTTATTTTGGCCAGCAAACCGAACAAATAAAAACTTTTTGGGCCCCTGCAAACAATTTGGCAAGAAAAATACACTCACACACACACTCCAACCACACACACACACACACACCAGATACACACCCATAGAGTTTTCCCTTCAACTAGGCAATGCAAATGCCGAAGCTTCAATGCTCTAACCCGATGATGCTGCTGCTGCTGCCAGTGCTGCTTTTGATCCAAAAGTTCTGCACATAATCAATGGCCATTAATTTGTGGGCGGGGCCTTGATATTGGGCGGCATTTGTAATCACAGTTCCAGTTCCACATTGTATCTGAGATGTTTCCCGTCATAAATATCGAAAATTATTATTAATGTGCCCTGATGTTTCTTAGGCAGCCAGTCAGCAAGTCGAGACATCGTTGACTGAGCTTTTGTAAATTTACCGCACTTGTACAGTGGGTGTGACAGCAACAATAAGCCACACAAATTTAATGAAAATTATCAATAAAAGTATATGCTTACGATTATATGCCAGATTATTTAAACAATCTTAAAACTTCAAAATAAAAGCTTTATACAATTTAATATTGAAATCATTGAGGGCTAAATGACACGTAATATATTTACTAGCTAATGAAATTGTATATAAAGCTCACTGTAAAAAAATGATTAATATTTATGCAAATTATTGTGGTATTTGAAGGACATTGACAATTCTAAAATTAAATTTTGGGCTTATGTATAAGGAGTTCATTAGTAAGTTCATACTGACTTTGATAATATAGTACTTACATTCTTCTCTCTTAATATTTCCGGTTTGGTTTCTTCATCTCATATCTACTCCAAATCTGCCAAGAGAGAAAATCCTATCTATTTTTTTTACCCTTTTAGGCTTCAACTAATGGAACTTCTTCCCACTGTACCTTTCACTTTGAAGGACAAAGTCGAGCCGCACACACGGACGTAGATTGTATGAAAGTGAAAGCCTGCCAAGATGTTTCTATGTGTGTGCGTGTGTGTGTGTTGGTGCGCTTTAATGATATCCTTATAGCCTGCTAAATTTATGGCAAAGCCGCATAAATTTAGACGCGTTCGTTTTTTCACGCTTTCACTACAAGGCAAAACCTTATCGTATTTTTATTTTAATGGATTTTTTATCTGCCGCTGCTGATGATGACGTTGCCAGCGTCTTTGGCAACAAGCAAATGGTTGGAGGATAAACAGCACAGGACACACAAGTGCTGGAAGGAAAACAAGAAGAAAGTGGGGAAAACCACAGTGGCCAGAAAGCTGGGCACATTTCTCATTTTATTTAACAGTAAGTTGATGCAGGGAAATGGGATTTAATAAGCCAACATTTATTTTAGACATTATTGATGACGGTTTATTTATCGCGGTCCTTGCTCCACGCGTCTCTACGCTTTTGGCTAGTGGCTCTATTAATGTGGAACTTCCTCCTGACCCTTTGCACTCTACTTATGCGGCAAACTCAAAAGGATTAAGTCACACACAAACACGCACACACACTATATACACCATATAAACCATACACACTTGTAGGGAGACAAAGGCGCAGCCAAAAAGATTCACAGCCGCCGCACAATGCAAAAAGCTTCTCCACATGCTTTTGTGCCCTGCCTTGAATTCGGATCTGTTCCCTGCTCTTTTTCCTGCTCCTATCTCTGCTACTCTTCCCTACTCCTTTCCTCTTCCTTTTCCTCACTCATGTTGTCCGACGATTATTCAAAATGCAAGTCACAAGCTCACGTATGTCTCTCTCTCTCTCCTCTATCCCATTCTCGCTCGCTCTCTGTGTTTGAAAATCCTCGCAGCCATGTTGGCGTCACATCCCTTCCTCCTCCACTCCTCCACTCCTCTACCCTTTCACTCCTTGTGCCTTTTGGCTCTGCTCCTCGACTTAGCTTTAGGATTTGGTGCCGCGGCTGCTTCGCATCCCCCTGCCACGTCCCTTGCTCCTGCTGCTGCAATTGCCGCATGTAAATTCTTAAAGTAGTACTTAGCGCTATTATTTATTATATTCCAACAGTTTCAACACCTCTCAACAAGTAACGAGCCGTCGAAGGGGTTGCGGGTGTAAAATTCCTCTCAGTTCTCCGCTCTACAGCTGCACTTTCCTATTGTTGCACACTGTCCACATTGTTGTTAGTTCTCCTCGTGTTGTTGTTGCACTTGTTGTTGCTGTTGTAGTTGCAGTTGTTGCTGCTGCTGTTGCTGCAGTCCTCGGCGATGTTGTGCAGAAATTTATGAATATTGCATGGTAATAAAGCGAAGGATTTCATTACTTCTGCATTTGCAAATGTGTGTGTCGGGGTGTGTATGTGGGTGTGTGTGTGTG
Organism: Drosophila nigrodunni; assembly: GCA_020829145.1. Taxonomy (NCBI): domain Eukaryota; kingdom Metazoa; phylum Arthropoda; class Insecta; order Diptera; family Drosophilidae; genus Drosophila; species Drosophila nigrodunni. The sequence goes on from JACVCZ010000001.1 coordinate 13,548,064, forward strand.
TGTTGCTGTGTGTATGTAGAGGAAAGTACTTTGTTTTTGTGAGTGTTTGAATGATTTGGGTGCCTTTAATTTGAGTCCCAATTGCTGCAGTTTCTAAAGACCACAATTCTAGTTTACAAAACGAGTATTTAATTTACGTCCTTCATTTTCACATTATGCACAAATCGTCTCTTAAACTAATTTATAACAAATATTTTATTAAATTATTAAAATATCGCACAATCGTAATAGAGTTTTCAGCTTTCTGGTAATTTTCAAACTGGCGATTCAATTATTCAATACGTAAAGAATTCTTAATCGAGCTTTTAAATAGAGTTAAAATAACTGTTTGGTTCTTAGCCCCCTCTTTGTCCAACTCCTTTCAATGCCTCTAGTAAATTGATGTAAATCTTCAAACTTCCCAACATTCCGTTTATACTTCAATTATTTGAAAATTCTATAAATAAAACTCACCTAAAAACTAACGAAAAATGCCATAAAGCATCTATTTTAAAACCAACTCGTATGTGAAATTCCATATCAATGGGTGACAAAGACAACGGGTCGCTCAGTGGCCACATTGGCTGTGAAAACCACCAAAAGATTTATGCACCACATAATTCCAAAATGAATCGCGAGCCGAAGGGAGAAAACAAGCAGAAGTTCACTGAGAAACCCAGATATTTTGACAGTGAGTAAGGAAGTGGGAGAAGTGAGAGAGAGAGAGGGAAATGGGAGGGAGAAGGGCGCGACACTTACAACCGCCATAATCATTTCAACAAGAATAATTTAAATAATTATTAAAACGATTCCCGAGCGTTGATGGCAGCGTCGACAATTACAAGCGACTTCGAGCTCGAACAGGACATTTGTGTCTGGCAACAGGCCGCCAATTGTTCGTTCTTCCCATTCCGTTGTCCTTTTCACTTCGTTCTTCATACTTCGCCCCTCGCATCCTGTCAGCTGCGTCTGGTCTGACTTTTGATTGCCCGTAGTGCGTTTGCCTTTTTTGTATTTGTGTGGTCGTGTGGTTAAAAATTAATACGCGGAAGGATATGGCAGGCAATTCGTTTTCAGCTTCTGTTCTCTGGTTTCTCTGCAATCCTGCCAAACAACTCTGGCCTCGCGCATATGAAATCAAAATTACAAACGAAATTCGGCAGCGCATTTCATTGGCTCATAAAAAATTTACATTTGAATAGACGACTGAATACATATATAATATATAGATATAATATATATATATATATGTTCCTGTTCCAGGACATTGCCGGGCAGCTGTCGCAACGATTCTGCGGTTCGCGACCGCCAGGAAGCTGCGCCAACAATGGCCGCTGGAAGTGCGCCTCCGTGAGCATTTATGTGGCGTATTGTTTTAATTTTCAGCATTACGATTATAGAAATTTATTGTGGATGCATTCAAAAATATATTCAAAGAGCAGCCACAAAAGAAACTAGTGAAAAGTGGCATGAAAATATTTAAGTTTTTAAATTCAAAGAATTAGTTGTAAAGTCAATTAAATATTTGGAAATAATATAGCCACAGCTGTAAATACTTACCTTGATTTGTATGCTAGCTCTTCATACCACATTTGGCTTTAAGATTCCACACTGCACGCATTGGGTACAGTGGGAACAGTTTGCAGTTGTGTCGTGTCACGTTCTGGGCCAGATTCGGAGTCACAGCTTGTGGTTGGCGCGTGTTTAGGCCATGTTCAACGCATTGCCACTTCCCTCTATCTCTTTTATCCCATACCAACCGCTAATGGCGTTCGCGCACTTTTGGCTACTTGCACTAGAGCATTTTGTCTTCCAAATTAATTTGGTGTCCAGCATACTGCGCAGTCCTTTTGTGTGTATTACGCGAGTGAAAGAGGCAGCCAACGAGAGAACAGCACCAGTACCATCCAAAACCAACATCAGCAGCAGGACATGATTATGTTGAACATTGCAGGCAGGAACCGAAGAACAGTAGAGACTGAGGTTCCAGTTTCCATGTTCATATCCGCACTGCGCTGCTTCGATTCAATTAAAAGAAGAATCCGAATGCCAACGAAATTGCAAATGAAAATGGAAATGGCAATGTATAGCGATAGGAATACAGATAGAGAAAGAGACAAAGACGGAGATAGTGATATAGAGAGATGGGTTTAGATGTGGGGAGGGAGAATTCGCTGGAAGAATGATGTCGCCGCTGCACTTAATGCATAAATTCACTGCTGGACATCGTTCATGATAAATTTGATTATTTTCTGTAATGTTGGCGATTTCCATGTTTCTGCAGTTAATCGATGTGATAACTTAACTGGCCTCTATAAACATTCGATTAAGTGTGAATAAGCCCATTATTACTGCATAGTATTACAGGGTTAATGGGATGTCAGCTGAACTTATTAAGAGTAAGTTGGCTTAATATTTAAGAGATGGAGTAGTGTGACAATATTTGACACTTAAGATTTAAAGTCGAAAAGAATATTTTGAAGTCTGTTTTTTCCTGCAATTAATATTCCCATATAAAATTAGATAAGTTCGATAAAACCTTAAGTTGCTCCTAATTTCTGTTTAGTACTGAAATTCAATTGACTCTTGTCTTAAATGGCTTAAGTAAAATCAAAGCTAATAAAAATATACTTTCCCAAAATACTAATTAATATTTAAGTATACATATTAATAAAATGTTTCAATTTAAATGCAAAACAACTTGGCTAAAACCAAACGCTTCAGCTCTTTGCAATTGAATCTGAAATAAAACTTTTAGGCTAGAAATAGGACCACATTTGGCAGTTGCTGCTGTCAAAATAAAAGCCAAATGCTGTTGGCTTTAAATTGTTTAAACATTACGATGCATTGGGGAATTCAATGCAAGTGGCTGGAAAAAAGTTTTTCGGTAGTAAAAAAAATTGGAGCTGAATAAAAAAAGGAAAATAGAAAAGGAAAGCCAAAGAAATTCAGAACGTGGCTGGGCAGTAGCAGCAGCAGCAATGGCAGTGGCAACATCCAATTATTTTTCGATTAGTTTCGCTATCATTCTTCAAAAACAACAGCAACAACAGGAAGAAGAAGAGTATGTATTTGGCGCATCTGAAACGGAAGCCAAATACGAACCCAAAACACAAAATTCACCCCTCACAATGGGTAAGGGTAGCAAAGCAAGCAAGAAGGGGGAAATGTTGTGTGTGTGTGTGTGTGTGTGGTAGGAGTATCAACAGAGCGGCAAAGTCGAATATAAATAAATAAAACATACAAAATGGAAATAAATCTAACTGAAAAGCCATAAAGCATTTTCAGCATTCGCAATTTAATATGTTCGAGGGTATTTTTCTCGCACGTAGCGAAGATGAACAACACCCACCACCACCGCCACCACCAACAACAGCAGCAGTAGCACCACCACCAACAGTAGAAGTAGTAGATGGAGCAGGAACAGCTCAAGATGGTGCCTGCTGGCATAAGAAGCAAACAGGACGAAGAAGAACGAGCTCGGCAGCTGGACGGACAGACACAATGGACAAACAGCAGCAAAAGAAAAGGAATGAAAGCAAACGATGGAAAAGAAAGTAGAGAATCGCATTTGGATTCGGATTCTTAGCTTAAGACACTGGGAAAGCAAAGGAAGAGGGAGCAGGACAAAATGGTGCAAGTGGGAGAGGGGAGGAGAGTCGGGAGGGGGATTCGCGAGCGCGCTAAGTGTGATATATTTCCTAAGATTATATAAAATGTTTTATTTGTTCTTCTTGTTGCTACTTTTTTCTCCCGTTGTTGTTGTTGTTGCTGTGTTGTTGTTGCTGCTGCCAAGCAAATTGCGTGCGTATCAACGGAGCGGGGAAAGTGCGGGGAAAGTGCGAAAAAAGGATATTAGGTGTATATCTAAATATGTACATATATATATGTATATGTATAGCTTATATATGTTAAAGTATGTACACATATATAAGTAGTTGGAGCAGCGTCGCAACGAGCGAATGAATTATTTCTTACCCTCATCTAAATTCCAAGTCAGTTTTGCTCTTCTTCTTCTTCTCCATCTTTCACTTCTTCCTCTACTTCTACAATTCTCGTTGTTGTTGTTGCTGTTGTGTTCTGAAAATTGCGAAAATGGAAAGTTTTAGGCATTTGCAAAACAACAACAACATAAATTTAAGACTGTGCTTTGAGTTCTACACAGTGGGCAATAATTCTAACGTTTTCAGCTTATATTAAAAATAGTTGAAGACATACGCATGGGAGAGTCGAGTATTATCGTATTATCGAGTATTATTTATTATAATTATTAATTATTTTAATATAATACTTATTTAAATATTTTATTTCCTAAGTTTGCCAGTTATTCTACACTTTCAATTCCTCTATTATAATTTTTTTTTTTTCAAGTTCTAGTATTACTGTTATAATTTCATCATTTTAGTATATAAATTGATATAAATATTTTTTTTAACTATTACCACAAGTATTCGATCTCCTATTATATTAAAATTTAGTACCGTTTCTACTACTATTTCTATTATTTTTCTATTCCTACAACTCCCAAAATTTCTACTGCTATTTCTATTTCTACGACTGCTTCTATATTTCTATTTAATCAAAAAATCGTTTTGCTCCACTGTGCGCACATTCGTCAATTGTGTCAAACTGGAGGCAGAATGTAGGCAGCTTTTTGTCCACTGGCCATAGGGTTTGATCCGGACCAAAATAAAGCTGAAGATGGCACCAGATGTGTCCAAGTTGGATTCTTAAGTGGCAACACACACACACACGCACAGCACCCAAAAATATACGCACACAGACACATAAATTGTGAAAATGGCTCGCTTAGAAATTAGTTGAAAAGCGTATTTTCCTTTTTAATTCTAGGTATTCAGTTTGACGCGGGCTCAGATGAGAAAATGAGCCTGATGATGTTGCCAATGACCAAAACTGGTAAAATACAAAAAAAAAGCACAAAACAGAACAGAAGTGAAGAACAATTTCCCAAGTTTATGCCAAGTTAAGTGGGTGATGTGCCTTCGCTTGCGCACGCTCACAAATTGATGGGAGGGTGTGGCAAGTAGGCGTGGGTCTGGGGGGCAAGGGGTGTGGTGTGAGGGGTGTCGGAGATGGTCTGAAGATGAATGTGCCACAGCTCTATAAATATGTATGGGATGCTATATATTAAAACCGACTCGACTCGACTCGAGTCAACTCGACTCGACTCGCACAGAGCAAAAACTAATTTCGAAAAATGCCAAAAGAAAACGCAGCAAAATGAAAATAAAAGAAAAGCACAACAACAGCAACAACAACAATGAGCTGAGGGCGGCAAGGAACAAGAAAAGGACATTTGTGCTTGCCTTTGCTACTTTAGGACACGGATACGCAGAAGTTGGAGGCAATGGCTCGGTTTTGGTTTTGGTTTCGGTTTCGAGGGTTGCTCGACTGGCAGCAGTAGCAAAAGCTGTAGCTGTAGTTGGAGCAGGGCTCAGGACACAGGTCCTGGAACCGACATAGACTGACAGGCAGGCTGCTGGCAGCTGCTGCTGCTGCTACTTTTGCCTTTGCCACTCCCCCTGCTACTGGTGGGGTACACGAGGGTAATATAACACAACAAAATGCAATAAAGCATTTTGTGGCAACTTGAAGATGTGAGCAGCAGATGCTGATTAAAGGTGTGCGGTTGGGTATGAGTGGTGAGCTAAGGGCATCAGTCTGTGGGTGGTGAGTGAAGAATTCCGCACACATACACAAGCGTTGCAGGCAAAAAAAAGAAAGAAGCAAGAAAAAAAGAAATGGGAAAACTCATTTGCCGCTTGCAAGTTGAGTGGCAGCCTGTGGGTGGTTGGGTGTTTGGCTGAATAAAATGAATGAAGGTGGGTTATTTACAAGCATGTTTGGAGGGGTGAGAATTGGTGGAAAGAGCTGGCAAATGGGGAATGGGAAGGACATTCTTTTGCTCATTTAAATTGCGTGTACATTTGCCGGGCACTTCACACTTGAATACGAAAGTAGATAAAGTAATGTAGGAAACGACTGGAAGTAATTGGCTGCTGCCAGTAATGAACGCAGTCACACACACACGTATTCTACTCATATATTAGTTGGTATTAGCATTTCATAATTGTTAATCAAATAAACAGGAGTTATAAAAAATATCCAAACAACAAACAAATTTATTTGCAATAAACTGATGGCATGTCATAAATACGGTAAACTATAAACCTATGAATATGAATCCTAAATTCAGTTCAAAATATAAAAATTTGAGTTTTCTGTTTAATATTAGAATTTTTTAGATAGGAAACTCAACTAATTTTAAGTAGACTATAAAATAAAACCAGTTTATTATAATTGACATTGTAAAAACAAAATTGGTTTGATATTTCCCATTAATATTATGTATACGCACTTGATTTAAACACTTGCTACAAAATAACTTCTTTTTATTATATGCACAACAAAACTTAACATTTTTACAAATATATGGGCTTAATAAAGGCGATAAAGGGAGCAATAATAGAAACTATAGATTTGAGAGGCACTGAAGCAAACCCCCTTGATGGCAGTCTTACTCTTGTGTAATGCAAAATTGTGCGAGGAACAGCTTCATAGGGGTCATAGGAGCGGTCCAAACAGTTGGCCCTCAGATCATTTATATATCTCAGAGATATGTTAAAACAATGCAAATCCGAGTGCTTAAATCTGATAATTTTGTAATAGTCATCATTGCGCTTTCCCTTAATAAAATGTGACATGGGCACAACCGTAATTGAATTGTATTTGGTAATAGGTGAAGAGAAGAACGACGCCAGAACGGTACCATCTGCATCACCTCCCGACTGCCACAGTGAGTATGGCACATCTTTTGCGACTCTCACGTCCATCCATCGGATTATGTGATCCGCGGTAATTCTACCTGTGCATAAAAATTTGAATTCAATTCCTGCGGCATATCTACAATTACCAGAGTTTTGTGCAAATGTTCGATATTGAAGCGCTGTGTATAACTCGATTACTCTTGACAATATTACTGCGATTATCAAGAGCAGACAGTAGCGGTCCATCGCACGCCTTTTGCACTTTATGTGTAATTTTGATTTTTTTTTGGTCGAAAAATATTTCTAAAATAATTAAACTGATAAGAAAATCAAAACAAACTTAATAATTATTAAAAAAAAGTATCGAAGCATTTTTAACTTGCTGTCTTCTGTAAAAAGTACCGTCGTTCTGCTGCTCTCTAGGAGATCCACTTTGTATGTAAACCTCATAACAAAAGGTGCAATAAAAAGCAGCAAGTTGTTGTTGTTTTTGCTACCTGGTTTGAGTACTTGTAGCTCAAACCTTACTCATCAGATCTGTCTTTTAAATATAGCGAAAGCGACGCGGATCGTGTTGAGAATCGACAAAATGTTTACTTGCATTTCACAGATCGGAGGATAAGGAGGGAAAAGTGATCATTAACTGCCAAACACAACATGCAGTTCTTGGCAAGCGATTGCGTCCTCTCGACCACGCCCACCTACGCCCAATATTGGCCAAAAATGGTATGCTAAGCCAAAGGCTTTCTACGGCTGTTGACGCTGTCTAATGACAGTTTCGACAGCTTTGGATTTGATTGCTGTCGCCGCATAAAAATGGAGTCTCGACTGGAGATCGACATGTGGCTGGTGAGGCATGGTAATGTGGTTGTTGACACTAATTATAACTGGAATTGCATGTGCCTGGCTGGGTGCCTGACTTGGGCGTGCGTTTCCACATTTTCACAGTTCCATCTTTCCACCTTTCCACCTGCCACTCGGTCAGTTTTCAGTTTTTCATTATTTTCATGCTGCATTTAGCTCACGTTTTAATTAAGTCGTCGGAGTCGTCAGAGTCGTCAGAGTCGTCGGCATAGTCGTCAGAGTCGACACAGTCCACAGTCCATAGTTGCGATTCCTCGGGCTGGGATCCGGTATGGACGGGTGGGAAGGGCGGAGGTGGCAGGGCGGGGACTTGCTGCGCTGTGGTTACGTTTGTTGTGCGACGTTGCTGCACTTGCATGTAAATCTGCTCATCATTGTTGATGGCATATTACAATGCAATGCTCCTGCTACCTGTATCCCCTACCCCTACCCTTCTCCACTCTATATGCCCCCTCCACCTGCCCACCCAATCGTTGCCACGCAACGAAATGAATGCGATTTACAGTCGTTGCATCTCCGAGCTGCAGTTGCAGTTGCTGTAGCTGTTGCTGTTGCAGCCTTTGGCATTGTTTTCTTTTTATGGATTTTCACTGAATTTGCTACTTGTGTCCGTTGACACGTAACGTTCAGTTTTTGGATAATGTTAACACAATCTTTGCCGTTGTTGTTGTTGTTTTATGTTAATTTAGTTGTTGCTGTTGGCGTTGCCAAATTGCAAAAAATGCTTTGGAATTTTTATGATTGTGTGTAGCTTGTTTATAGAGAAGATACTTCGTATATTTCTATTTAACTAACAAATGCCTTCAACTTAAATTCAGACCTACCGCACACACACTCCGAGTGCACAGAACAGTCAGCTTTGATCTTCTGTCTGTCAGAATTATAAATAAAGATTTCATCATCTGGCCCAGACAGTTTGGACTGCAACGCGTTCCGCTGCCAATTACTAGAGAAAGAAATGGGCGGGCGAGTGTTAGGGGGTGTGGCATGGCGTGTATATTGGATAATTGGATTATGCAGGAACACATTTGAAATTTACTTTATAATTTTGACACGTGCACTTGAATATGACAGACTTTATGAGTATTTATGGTATTATCATTATCATCTTGTGTTTGGCATATCAAAGTTGTCTCTATAAGGAAGTAAACCTAAAACTAAAACTATACTAAGTAAACTTATTGAGCTATTTCCTAGAAATATAAACCACAACAAATAAAAATCGCATTTACATTTCTCCAGATAGAACACATATATCAAACGGTCTCTGAGCAGAGGATAATTACTCTTTTAGTTTACTAGTGGATTTGTGACTCGTTCTACAGACGTGTTATTGCCAATTGCCCATTGCCATGGCTAACAATGGTTTCCTTATGCCCCAGTACCAGATTTCCATTGAATCCATTGCATCAGCTGCAAAATGGCAAAATGCACTTGAAATACCAAAATGAAAACGCAATCTGAGTACACAATGCACTAATTGAGGGCATGGCTGAGCGGGGTAAAGTTTGGAAAATGCAAATGAAAAATGGAATAATTGTGGATAGCAGTGGAAAAGGCTTTCGAGAGACAGAACTCAACCCTCTGCACAAATCAAAGTGCCAATCAGAGAAACTACAGATTGACATCTGTCTGATTTGCATCTACCAAATTCTATATTGGGGTAGTTGTATCTCGAACTACAGCTATCTTCAACAATCCCCGATGACTCTTCAGCTGGTGGCCATAAGCGATTAAGTTTGTTGGTCTCCGGGGAGCAGGAAAACTCAGCCAAAATGGCCCAAGGAAACTTCAATGTGAATGTGTTGATATTTTTCAAACATTTTAGAAATTGAGCGAAACCGATTTCCCACAGGATTCATCTACAACTGTGTGTGTGCGTGTGTGTGTGTGTGTAGTTGTATCTCGGCCAAAAGTTTCCCCGTCAGTCAAAGGAAAACAAGTGAATTCATTCTCGGAATCGGAATAGTAATCGGAGTTGGAGATGGAGTCGGAACCACAGACCAAAGCAAGACCAACCCACAATACTCGAAATGAAGAAAATGTGGTTTCGGTTACGGTTTTTCACTGTTTTTCTGCTCTCACTCGAAGCCCAAAAACCCCAAACCATCCAAACATCCAAGTGGGCGGAACTCGTCCCCCAAAAAGCCCAAGGCTTGTTTGTGCTGCTATGTTCATGTTGTTGTTTTTTGTCTTCTTTTTTTCCTTCTTTTTATGGAAATTCACGAAAAGTTTTCGTAGGCATTTTGTTTATGCTGCTTTTGCTGCTGCTTTCCTGTGTGGTTTTCAGTGGTTCGAAGTTTTGTCTTGACTACCATTTCGGTCGGCCTCCTTCATTGCGGTTCCTGGTGCCTTGCTCCTGGTTTTCTGGCATTCATTTGCTGATGTTTCTGCTGCCGTCGCTTCTTGTTGTTCTTGTTTATTTTATCATTATCATTGGCAATTTCTTTTTAAGTGGTGCCAATCTTTTTTTTTCACTTGTTATGCCCAAGTTCGAGGGGATTACCCAGCTATCTGGGTGCGACTGTGTGTGTGCAAATTTATTATAGTCATTTTATTCAATCGACAAATCGGAAGTGATTTTGAATTCATTATAGTGGGTGGACACAACTGTTCTTGCTTCGTCTCACTTTCCCTCTAGGCCTATAGTTTTAGATGCTACAGTGTTCCCTACCCACAAGCAACTCGAGGAGGGCATCAAAGTGGCATGTGTATAGAGCATGAGACTCAATTGATGATATTTTTAAATGGCCTAGAAGTAAATCAGATTTATACTTGTGTTATATTAAGTCAAATATCTAAACGTAGGCTTAGTTTAGTTAAGTATTCGATATTTGAGGTGTGCATAACTAAGATTGACTAGAAGTTACTCTTGAGTTAGAACCTTTTTGTTGGAATATGTTTTTTTATCGTTGCACAACTTTCTTTCTTATGCTTTAAGCTTAAGGATGTCTGCACTTTTCAGTTCTTTACTGCATATTTGTAGTGTGTTCGCTGCTGCAGTTAATAAGCCTCTCAGACGGTCAGTTTGGCCACGGCTTAGAGTTAACGGCAGAGCCAAATGAGCGCATTGACCTCATAAATTACACACCCTTACACACACACTCAGTCCGTTCGGTTAAGATGCAACTGAGAAGAGCGACTGGCTTATGGCTTTAGCGGGGAAATGGCATTTTCAATGGCACTTTGTTGGTGGTGGTCTGGCAGTTCCCAGACTTGCACTTGCACTTGCACTTTCTCCGCACACTTAATGGACAATTAACCTTGATTCCTGACTGTGGTTCATGACTGACCTTGCACCACTAATGCCACACGTCAAGGCCATTCACAGAGCACTTGCTGCTCTGTGGCAATTGCAACAATTAATGCATTTTATAACTGCCCAAAATGCAGTTCAGGCTCTGATGCATTATTACAAACACACGCGAGCGTCGCTGGATAATTACTTTCCCATCCACCGATGGACCAACCTGCACCACTTGTGGTAATAATGCCACTGAAATTCCTAATGCTTTGCTGTTCCACTTTCTGCTAAACAGTGCAGTTAGCGGGACATTGGCCTTCTTTGTTTGTTGGCCATGTCCTTGCTTCAGGTGTGTCTCAAACGAATCGTTTACTTTCGCTTTTCACGGTTACCTGCCTGCTTCTCAAGGTCTGCTTTTGGGTGAGCGGACGACTTTTAAACCATTACATCATTTTATTTTATTTTCTAGACATTCAAGTGATTATCGCTTGGAAAAGTATTAATTATTAAGTTAGATATGGGTATGGAATTTAAACATCTAAAGCTTTATCAAATTCTTATCACTTCTAAAAGTAATTTACAATCAAATTTAATTAAATATTAATATGACCCTATTCTTATAAAATTACCTATAATGTATCCATATAACAATAGCGCATAATGTGCGATTTGGAGGCTTTGAAATTTTGTCCACAATGCCGGAGATATATGGTGCTCATAATGAAAATTGTAATGACGGATATTTATCAAAAATCGCTTGTGTGTTTGTGCGCGAGAGAGGACATGTATCTTGTATCTTTATATCTTGAGCGGCACACATAAAAAAAGATACAGATACAAATAAAAAATGAATATGTATGTGCGAGTATTTGATAATTTTTGTGGTGTATCTTGGCCATGAACATGAATCTTTTTGGCTCGCAGAAAAGTCAAACCGGCAAAACAAAATAAAAGAGAACAAAATGCCAAGTCAAGACACAGGCTGATTTTATACATGTATACATATGTACAATATATATACATATATGCGGCATGGAACTGGGGGATCATCTTCAAGTTTCTGTTTTTCTTTTTGGCTTTTTTGACCGACCGTCCGCTGGCCATAAATCTTTGTGTATATTGGACTTTTAGACGATATCAATGAAATTGTATCTCTTTATCCGCATTATTATAATATACGGATGCGAATGCTTTCGCGCCCGCCTGCGACTGTCCCCAACTCTCGGCCCCAGCTCTCAGCTTTTAGCTTTCGGCCTGGCCAACAACAGAGCCAACATGGCCCACCTGCCCTTTCTCCCTTCCACTCACTTCCACCTCCTTAGGATTCCTCCGTTCTGTTCTGTGCACATTTGCAGATACTTCACGACATTATGAGATATTATTTATATACTTTTTTCGGCATTCGGGGAAGCCTTCCCTTTCCATCTCCCCCACTCTCTTTCCTTCTCTCTCTCTGCCTGTTTCGCTTGTTTGGGGCCTTTCTAAATACTTAGTTATGTATATTTCATTATGGAGCCCGGCTGGCCAGGACATGCCTAAGAAAACTGTCTGAAAAATTCTCATTTTGATTGCAGGACAAAAGGCATTTCACGTGCGGGTGCCACAAGATAGATTGCCCCGCCTGCATATTTATGTGCGAAATATCTTTGATACAAGCAGCTCCTTATGCTGCGCCACATGGCAGTCACTTCCCTCTTTTCTGTCCTCCTTTCTTCTCATCTCTTTCAGTTCCTTCTACTTCTTGTGCGCATCCTTGAGAAGGCAGCCCAAAAATTCCATTAAGCGAGCAAGTTGCTCTGAGTTTACCCTGCAATGCAAAGTGTGGTGTTAAGGGCTTATTAGTTTAACGAAAAATAGTAAGTAAATTGTTTACTTATGGGTTTATTCTTTTATTCTTTATATTCCAAAACCAGTGGATCTTTAAAATATTCAAATTTCAGAACTTGTTATTAAAATTAAACAGTAAAATTAACAGCTTTTTGTTAACAAACCTGTATTTACGGGGGTATCTTTAAGTGTGTATCTCCAAACCAAAACGTTTACAGAAGTTATATTTGTGGATGGGTCTTGAGGCTCGCTGCGGTTACGGGACCATCTGGGGATGATGCAGCCACTCAACCACCCAGATCCACTCACCCACTCATTGTCAGTGCCACCAACAACAACAACAATGAGAAGAGAAACAACAGCAACAACAACAACAACAATTGACGACACCCAGAATCACAAATCATATAGATAAGAGCACACAAAGGAATTTATTTCTATTTTGGCATTTTTCGGGCTTTCATTTTGCTTGTAATTTTTTTTCCTTTTGCCTCAAATGCTGTCACTGATATTATTGTTGTTGTTGTATTTGTTGTTGCTGTTTAACTTGCTGTTGTTGTGTGTCCTTCTCCATCGATATTTTCGGCTATTTTCACCCCAAAGTTATTGCGTTTTAGATTTTTTTTCTTTTATTTATATACATTTTTTTTTGCCTTAGATTCCGAACGCCTTGGGCGAATCCTTGACAGCACCGGAGTCCTGGGTCCAAGTCCCGGCATCGGTCTCAGTCTCGGTCTCGGGCACGCACCGGAAGCGCCGATAGCGCCATGTGTCGAGTGCGTGCGTGCGTTGCTCGCGTGCGTGTCCAGGGAGGGGCTGTGAGGGCGGGGGAGGAAGGCCTTCAGTGATTGTGTGTATGGGTGTGTGTGTGTGGGAGTGTGTGTGTTGGTATGTAGTGGCGCCTTAGGGTGTTGCCACATCGTATTTCACCACCCAGAGAGGCAGACCACCCTCTGCCTCCCTCCCACTATATCCATCTTGCTCGTTCTCTCTATTTTGCTATCTCTTGCTATCTCCCTCTGGCCCTGCCCACTTCCATCCATCTATCCAAGTTGTAGGCGTTCCGCTTCTTTCATTTTAATGGCGCACACGCATTTGCTTTCGATACAATAGATATGAACACACACACACACACACCACACACATCACACACACCTCACACACTCTCGCACACACACTATTCCAACTATACATATATGGGCGTTGTCGTATTTTATTTTCACTCTTTTTTCTTGACTTTAATATTTTTCATAATCATATCATTAGATGCACCCAATGGGCATAGTTTTAGACTCACTGGGGAATTTATATGCCCGATAAGATAATAATAAAAACAAATAAATATTAACACGCACACTTAAACATAGCTACTCCCAAGATTAACATAATTTTCAGTGTAAGTCGATCCATGGCAAATAATAAATTAATTTCTCATACTTGCTGGCTTACCACATTATTTTAATCTAATAATTAAGTGTCTGTTGTCAGTGCTGATTGGACTTAAATGAATGTTTTGTATTTATTTGGAAAGTATCTTTGATTTCTATATTCGAAAGCAAAGGCTATTGATTTATAATACTCAGATAAATTTAGTTTTTTTTTAAGTTAAGAGAACAATTTAATAACTCTTATAAGTATTGCTTATTGAGTATATAAATTTATCATGGGAATACAAATTTGTCACACACTTAATACCATTTCATATTGAAGTTAATGTCAAGTGTCATGATCCAACGATCCGTTAGAATCGTTGTGAATGAATACAGTTTGTGATTCGTGTCATTTCTGAAGGCATTAACGTATACTCGTTGTCGCCTGACGCTTTCCATTGTTGGCCAAATGTAATGTTGGCCAAAGTGAACTTAATCAAAATTGTTGACACTCGCTGAAGCATAAAACGCCCACTGCCACGCCCACTGTGGGAAATATATACACACAAAGTAAGCAATTGATGTTAGCATTAGCTCAGCTCAAAGACAAATTATCCTGTCTGTCCTTCTGTCTCTCTATCCATCCGTCTGACTGTGTACTCTCATTCTCATTGTTGTTGTGGCTGTTATTACTGCTGTGCTACCGTGCGCCGTCAGTTGGCGCTTTATTTATTGACTCACCTGATCAACTTGACTGATTATTCGTATGCATGCACAGTCTGGCACAAAGACCAAACCAAAAACAAAAAGAGCATAAAATAACAACAACGACTACATTGAACAACAACAACTACAACTTCATTCAGAACAATTGTGAAAAGCGTATAACAATATAGATTTTATGTGTTCTTTATTACTTAACAAGAAACTGATTCCGTTTGAATTTGATGGCACTTGAATTATGCAAATGCAATCAAATGAATAAGAACAAACTATAAAAAAATTTTAATGTTTAATAATAAAAGAACATTTTTAATTTCTTTAGAAAAATATATAAGAAATCAATTCTGTTATGACTTCAATATTATTCTA
This sequence comes from Drosophila nigrodunni, assembly GCA_020829145.1. Classification (NCBI taxonomy): domain Eukaryota; kingdom Metazoa; phylum Arthropoda; class Insecta; order Diptera; family Drosophilidae; genus Drosophila; species Drosophila nigrodunni. Next base: position 13,563,228 of record JACVCZ010000001.1, read on the forward strand.
ATATTGTGTCAACAATTACAAATCATATTTTGAAGAGCTTTACAGTATGTTGTACAGAACTACGATGTTTGAATAGAGTACATTCATGCATATGTGTATTACAATAGTTAAGAAGTTAAAAGTGTATCTCAAAAACACGTCTAAAATATCATTTACCACATATATATCAATATCAATTTATAACCAAAACGTTATGTAAATTGTTTGTTTTGTGTTTTGTTTTTTGTTTAGTGATATACATAAAAAAAATAAGATTTTTTAATTAGCAAAAAAATTGTGTTGAAGCCATAAAAATTAAAATTAAATTTAATATAAAACGAAAAAAGGAAAACTTTTGAAAACAGACTAAAAAGAAACTATTATATAAGTAATATACATATTTCACTCAAGTTCAGCTAAGGACAGAGACATTGAAAGCAGATCGATGTGGGAAACAGAGCGAGTGCTGCGACAGGGACATGAGCGGAGCCAAGAAGGGCCTGAGACGAGGCAAGGGCAGGTGCGGGCTTAAAGGCAACTCCACTCGAAAGCAAAATCGAAGCGACATGCGAAACAATTCAAAGTTTCACGTCGTAAATTTGGCGTTGGACTTCATCGATCACTTTTGGGCTGCTGCTGCTGTTGTTGTTGTGGCTGTTGTTGCTGCTGCAGCAGGTTGACTTATTTGCCCGATTGCCGAGCCACAATCGAGCCGAGGACGGGCAAGAGACAAGCTGGGACCCAGGGATCCAGAGTCCCGGATCCAAGGGCTGAACGGCACGCGCGTCTTGTTTTTCTGAATGTCGCTATATCTGCTATTCTTGTGATTGTTGTTGTAGTTGTTGTGATTGCCGTTGTTGTTGTGGTGGTGGTGATGGTTGTTGCTGCAATTCGCTGAAGCGGAAATGGAGACCGAGGGCGCCCGCTGGCGGCATGTGAAAATATTTTCCAAGGTGAACGCCACAAAAAGGACAAGTCCAATGCAAAACGAGCCGCAGTCAGAGTCAGAGCCACAGCAACACGATTCCAGCTGAGCACCTTGCTGCTGCACCGCCCCCGCCCACCAGGTATTCCAGCACACCTTCGCCCCGTTCATGCAACCCAATTGAATGATTTAGAGGCGCACAGTTGTCAAAGAGCAGCGATGCGTACGGGTCCACAGCAAAGGACTGTAGTGGTCCGAATACAGAGGAGTGAGAACGCAGGACCGAGGACCTGAGCTTTTGGTCCTGTGTGCCAGAGAAAAGTATTCACATCCGCATCCACATTCACAACCACGTGGTTGCAACGTTGGTGGGGCGCCAAGTATGCTTTTAAAACCGATTCATCCGCTCCTCAGATATTTATTGCTTCACATAATTGAGTGTAAAATTGTTCGGAAGAAACTTAAAAACAGCTGCCAAAGTCTGAATCTCACATTTAAATTATAGATTGAAATTGAATAACTTTAAGAATATGCCCAAAAGATCTTCAATGTTATTTTTAATGAATGATTTTTAGAATCAAGAAAAATACTTATGATAGTAGGAATTTCACAACTTTAGATAAGTGAATGTACCTAACATAGACTGGTTTATAATATCATTTTATATTTTTGCAATTATACAATTTATTTAAAGTGTTCAAATAATTGTGTCATGTTAATATTTTCGATTTTAGAAAATAAATAATTTTTAAAATTGATTCATTTATATTTTGGAATTCTTTACTAAGATTAATCAAATTCAATTTAAACTATAATCCCTCTGCCCACTTAAAATTGCCTCTAAAAATAACCATAGAAAATTCTGCAGTTTCCTAGAAAAAGCCCGTTTTAGCCGCTGTCTTTTCCTCGTGCATGGCAGACAGCAAACGGCCAAATGATTTTACACTCCAAGCAAAGCCGTCGGATTGCGCTCACAACGCGAACAGCGACGCCAGAGCAAATGCCGACGTCGCTGCCGAAGCCAAAGTCGGTGCCGACGTCGACTCGGTCTGTAGGTCTGCTCGGTGTGCTGCGTAAATTTATGTGAGAAATCCCATTGAAAAGAGCAACGCGGCCGCTCACGACACAATAAAGCAAAATAATGGCACATTCGTCACACTTAACGCGGTCCGCATGTTGCCATCCCTGTTGCGCATAGGAGTCAGCGCTCGTGCGCACTCGCTCGCACGCACACACACACGCACACACAGGCAGCGTCATCAGCGTCATCCATCTTGGAGTCGAGTTGTTGGTGTTGCTCTCCGGCAGGCGGTCGAGCAAGCGACAGCCGAGAATGCTTTATGAGCGCACTGCACGCCGCAGCGGCTCCTCCCTGTTTGTCGACGCGTTGCCAATTGGTGGCGTCGCGACGCTAGCAGAGGCAGTGACAGCGGCAGAGGCTGGCTGTGGCAGAGACAGCACAAAGTTGGCCAACTTTTCGCTGGGAGCTGTTAGTGAGTCGAATTGGAGCCCCTTTTTTTCTGGCAGCATGTTGCACGTGGAGCGTGTTGTTGTAGCCATAGCAGCTGCTTCTCTTCTTCTTTATCATCATCATCATCTTCTGCTGCTGCCGCTGATCTCATGCACTCACGCTCTCTTGTTCTCTTGCTCTCACGCTCTGTGCGGCCAACAGCTGTGCCAGAGAAGAGAGCAAGCCAACGTGGTGAGAGTAAGAAAGAGAGAGATTCTGAATCGTTTCGCTCATTTAGGGTGGTTCTGCTGTGCAAGTGTGCGTATGCGTGTATGTGTGTGTGTTCGTGCATGTCTATTTGTCTGCTTGTATGGGTGTGAGTGCGTGTTGTTTGTGTTTTGTGGAGATTGTACGCCATGATTGTTGTGCCGTCGGCAAATGAAGATACCAGATATATCGGCAGCCATAATTCTCTCTTGAAAATGGCTCGATTTGGGAAATATGTAAAATATTTTAATACAAGGCAATTGTTAGTAGAGTTAGTGTTAATTCTACATTTTCCCCATAATTTATTATTTGTGATTAGACATTTGGGTAGGTAAATCATAAAGCAATTTGGAATATATATTTAAAAGGATGTCATACTGAATACGAAAGCTGATAAGACAAGGATGTTATTTAATAGTAAAAGCTGACTAAAATTGTTGAGAAAATATTATTTTAAGTGTAAGTTATCTGTATTAATTATTAAACTTAACTCTGCCTCAAAACAATATATTTTACATTTTATTTAGTACTACAAGAACAGGTATTTTTTTGCTAATAAATCAATTAAATAATTAGAAGAATTAAAGATCACATTTAAATAAAAAATTAATAAAAATAATAAACGAACATACCAAAATAATAACCAGTTAAAAGTTTCGCATTCTGCGACTATTTTGGCCCAGAGTCAAAGCCAACTACAAGTTGCCGCAAGAAACTGCTGTGCAAATCTGCGATACAAACTCAACTGGCAACTTGCAGTGGCCAACTGGCTGTGCCACAAGCTGCGGCAAGCTCTGGCGAACGTAAATTTCGCACTCATTCAGTCACTCACTCATACACTCAACGAGCGCAAACTGCGAGCAGAAGATACATTTTTTTTTCGTTGTTGTGCTTCGTACTGACTGCAGATACTTTATGGGCAGCGTTGACGCCGCCGTTGACGTTGACGTTTACGCTAGCGTCAACAGCGGCAGATCGTAAATAACGTCGACTGCGCGGCTGCGGTCTGGTCGCTCTCTCTCTCTGACGCTCTCTGCCGCTACTTGCTGCCCGCAACTCGCTGCTTGCTGCTTGCTGTCGGCGCATGAGTTTCTTATAAGATTATTTATATACTGTTTTGGGGGGCGCGCTGCTAGCGCTGTCGCTGACTGTGGCTGCGCAGCTGGCGTCAGCTGGCGCGTCGCTTCTGGATTAATAAGGAGTTCTCGCTTGGATTTTCACATGTATATGCTTTGAATTGAATGCTTTATGGGTTTAGTTTGATAGAAGTCGTAAAGAAATCAACATCACACAATACAAAACGCACCCGTGTACTATAAACCGTGTATGCCACACGTTGCCCGTTGTCGTCGTCGTCGTCGTCGTAGTCGCCGTAGTCGTAGTTGTTCTTGCTCTCGTTCTTTTTCTTGTTCTCGTTCTGGTTGTTGTTATTGCTATAATCGACGTTGGGGGCATCTTAGAAATCAAGAGCAGCAGCAGCAGCGGCTAGAGCAGCAGCAGCGGCATCTTTTGGTTCTGTTGTTTGCCCAAACTATTCGGTCGCCTGCGGTCGTCGTGGTCAAATCGTCGCCCGCCCGCCCCTTTTGACACTCCATCTACCCGACAATTGACAGCTCGTAAAAATCCTAAAAATCATCAAAATAATCATAACAATAATCGTAAAAAATTAGAGCACTCTCGCAGTCGCAGTCGCAAATTGGCCACAGCCAGACACAGAAGAAACTCGCGCGCGCTCTTCTTCTACCTATAAATTCTTCGGTTCTAGCCAATATCCCCTCTTGGCCTTTTGGACAGATTTTTTATGATGTTGACCCACGCTGTAGATACTTAAGAGCCCATTAACGCCTATGTCTATGTCTAGCAGGTGTAGAACTCGGCGAACAAATTGTGCAATAAGTGAAGTTACACTCGATACACTCTCATACCAGTTTAAGCCAAGTTAACGGGTGTACGATAAGAGAGAGCTCTTAACAATTCTAGTCTCAAAACAAGCAATATTTACACAAAAACGTAGCAGACAGCCAAAAAATCAAATTAAAGTAAAGTAAAAACAAAATCAAAGTGCGCAGAAACATAAAACAAAAGTAAAGCAAAAATTCGACAGAAAAAAGTTCAAATAAAAAAGTAAAAAATAATTCAAATAAAAGTTTGTGTGATAAAGTTTTTTGGCGCACGTGCACAGCAAACTGCAAGTTGAATTTTTGTAAGCCTCGAGAATCCACGGATTTGGTGAATCAAATTGGATATAAATGGTAAGTTCTTGCCACTTTTTGTGGCACGTAAATTCAACACTTCATAAGTCACATCACTCAAATTGCAAACTGTTGACAGGCTTATTAGACATTTGCATAAATTTTGGAGCTAGCTCCGAACTCGAACTGGAACTAGTTTGAGTTGGTGTCGGAGTTGGAGCTGGAGTTGGTCACGAGTAATGGCCGCTTTGAACTTGGAATCATTTTGAATTATTGCACATATCCTGGGCAACATAGTTTCACTTCCGCATGCGGCAGCCATTCCACACACATGCATACACAGTAGCACACATACATACACCAACACACACACACTCATACACACAGAGACCAACAGCCTTTGCATAGAAAATTTATGCGGCCATTGTTGCGGCGCATTGTCCTTGTTGTTGTTGTCCTAGTTGTCTGGCTTCTGCATATTTGTCGCACTCTCTGTCTGTTCTCGCTCTCTCTCTTCCATTCTCTCTCTCTCTCTTTGTCTCTTTCCCTGTGCATTTGTGCTCAGATTTATTACATTTCATATTTAAAATTCACTATTTTTTTTTGCACAGTTTTAATAAATATTTATTTGATTCGCTGTTGATTTGTTTAATAATGTTTAATGAACATTACTTCACTTTATTTCTGCTGTTAACGCATTTGTACTATATATACAACAAACAGTACATTTTATTTTGCCAATTTCTGCCATCAGATCATATTATTTTCTCATAATTTATCGATTTAATCAGCTGGAAATGTTTCAATGCTGACAAAATCATAAACTCGGCCTTTCTCTTACTATATCTCTCTTGATCTCCCTGTCTCTCTCTTCAGCCAGTTCTGCTTCTCTTTCTGTTTGCATTGGCAAAAAGTTCATGATTTATGACTCGGACAGAAAACTGGAGACTGAACTAACATTTGTGAATTGATGCATTTCGTATTGTCACTTGCTCCAATCCGATTTAAAATTTAGGAATTTACTAAAAAATCTTTAATTTTTAAAATTATTAAAATTTTTTTAATCATTATTTCTTCAATTAAGTTGGCAAATATAGGCAATAAATGAATGGATTTCATTTCTTATTTATATCCAAACCAGATTACTTTTCACTTATTATTTCTCGATTTGCAACTGAAATTTAATGTCACGTTCTAAGAAATAAAGCATTAAATTAAATCTTTTTTCAATTAAAATACTCCTTAAATAAACACGATGGAATTCGAAAGTAAACAGACTATTTTTATAAGTCTTATTCAACACTTTCAATATCTTTATTTAAAATAATAGCTGATGACTAAGAAGTTCCCAAAAAGACCAAATTTTTTAATCAAATTCACACATTCGACATGATTTATGAGTTAAATAATCTCCCTATAAAAATGGCGACAAAGTCTTTTGTAAAAACATTAATCAATGCCGTCCAACGAGAGGAGAAAACAAAATCCAAAACCAAAATAAAATCAAAACCAAAACTAAGTAACAAAAGCAAATGAAATTTGAACGAAATCGATAAATGTATTCATAAAGGTTTAAAGCGCTTCGGAAACAAAGAGCATAGAGCTCTGAGCTCTCTGAAAACAATAAACAAAACTTGTTTAGTTAATGCAGATGCCAGGCATTTGAAATTAAAATTTATTTTAAAAATCATTGATAAATGGCGACAAGAAACGGCTAATTAATCAAATGCAAAAACCTAAAACAGAAACAGAAACAAAGCCTAAAACAAAACAAAAACAAAGTTTAACATTTATTTAATACAAAAACATTGAGTTAAATTTTTCCAAAACTGTTTTGATATTTTGTAAAAGCGGACAAAATGTAAACGACAGATAAAATAATTTAAAGTGCACTGATAATTGTTTATTAATAGTTTATTGAGTTTTAAATTTAAATGTATCTTCTTTATTTAAGTTGTATCTGAGAGCTTAGTTTATTTTGCTTATCTAGCTTTGGAACGTTGCTTGCCAATTATATCTCAAGTTTTTAAATCATTCAAGCAAAAACGATTTAAGTCAGCGAATTTCTAGCGGATTTTCAAAGTGGCAAGCATTCTTTTTTTTCTTGTGGCATGCCACTTGTTGTGGTCTTTTGCTGTGCCATTTAATTTTTGTGCGGATTTTGATGTAGCTGCAGTAAAAAAAGGACTAAACAGCACCCAAATGCTCGGCATTGGGTGGCAATTTGCAGTGACTGCAGTTTGTTTGCCATTTCTCAGCAACTCTCCGAGAGTGTGTGACTGTGTGTGTCTGGGTGTGTGTGTGTGTGTTGTCAGTTTTGCGTTTTTGGAGCTAGCAGTCAGCGCCTTTACGAGTGCACTCGAAATGCTTTTTGTGGCACCAGCACGCCGTGGCTTCAGTTTGGGAGTTGAATCTGGATTTGAGTATGAGTTTTGGGTTTGAAATTGAGTTTGAGTCGGAGTTGGAGTCAGAGTCGGAGTCGGAGCCAGAGCTTGGGCCGCCCAGCGGGATGCACTCGCAGTGACATTGCGCCGAGCGGGTGACAATGATTTATGGCAAAGAGATACGCGACAACGAACGCAAAAAGTATGAAAGTAAAAAATGCAGACGGCGAAAGAGAGCAAGCAAGGAAGAGAATAAGAGACAGCTAGAGAGCGAGAAAGTGTTCACAATTGAGACTCTAAACTTAGCCAAACTAACTGGAAAATCCAACTACCTGATACACTAGTGCACACACCTTAAAGAATTGCCAAAAATCTGTATTTTTTATGCGAAAAATGTCCTTGAAAATGCAACAACAACAAATGAACTGAAGCAGCTGAAAAGTCAAGTCAAGAAGAAAGTGAAAACCTGCTGTGTGGTTTTTCATCTTTTCATCTTTATGCCACTTGCAGTTTTACGTGCACATGTCATAAATAGCATAAAGAATTTTCCAAAATCCAAATTATCATTAAGGCATTTAGGAAGTCACCTTGCGAAGGCCGCTGAGTTCTCGATTCTCTTGTTCTCCGTTCTCTGTCTCAGGTTATGCAATCGTCATTTTCTACGGTCATAAAAATTAATATGCGTCCTTCGCTGTGGCAATTTGAGGCGCGTATCTCAACAAATGCATCTTCCTCTTCTACTTCTGCTTGCTCTTGTGACTTTGAACCGCTGCGTTCTCCGTCCCTGGTTCCGTGCCCCTGTGCATACCCCTGGCGCGCACCGGACATGACTTTTGGCTTGACTTTATCCACCTCTCTCTTTCCCCCCTCTAGCTCTCTCTCAGTCTTGCTTGCAGCCATTGTATTTGAAGGTTACCTGTTTTTACAGTTCTTCTACTTCTATATCTTTTACTTCATATTATTTTTCCTTTTTTTTTTTAGATTTTCAGCGCGAGTCAGCCTGAAATTATTATTTATGAGTTCGCATTGTTGTCGCCGTTTTTGAAAGTGATCTGAATCAAAAAGCCTGGTCGAGATCGCATCGAGTCTTACACACAGTTGGCTATCTTCTTTCAGTTCATTTGTATTTGTATTTGTATTTTTACTTTCAACTGAAAACGAAAATTCATAATAAATCAATTTATTTGTATGCAGTTCAATGTGTCATTTGGCCATAAATCAATTTGTGACTCTTTACAAGTCCGTGCAGTTTGCATTATGCAAAGGATTAGCTGCTAATCGGTAAAACTGCTTGGCATTGCTTGGTTTGCTAAGAAAATTATATTAAATATATTAATAAAATAGTTTAATTTAAATGATACTAATGCAAAACACCTATAAAAAATGTTTAGCATTATTTCTTCTTCAGAAAATGTTAGATATTTCTGTTTTGGCCAAACCAGAATCATTCCACTCTATGCTCTCTACTTTAGAATTAGGGCAAACTTGAAATTTTCCACGCTTTACCACCCACCGATCAAAAACTAAAACACAAACACTTCAAAGTATAGAAAATGTATGATTTATCTGTGTAAAATGGCAATAACTCAAATTCAAAAAAAAAGTCGCATATAAATCTTGTTCTGCAAGGAGTCCTGCCTCCTGCCTGAATACAGTCGACAACAACAACTGTTCCGTCTAAACAGCAGCAGAATTGTCTCAATTTTCATGAGGAATTCATGGGATGACATGAACTTGATGACGACATATGTTGCATAACATTTGCATATTGCAACAAATGCCGCAAACTGTGGCAGTTTCAGGGAAGCAGCGGGCGGCAGTGAAAATTCGCCGACGGTAGCCGTTGAATGTGTCCAAACAATGACAAATATGAATATCAATATGGAAATGTATTCGGAAATTTCTTTAGTTTTTTTTTAAGCAATTAGCTACGCTCTATATTCGGATTTTCTAAATGTGTGTTAAGTTTTAAGAATACTCATATCTGTATCTACCCGATTTCAAACGCACACACCGCGCACAGTCACAAGAGACAACAAAAAACTCATTGTTCAAACAGCACGAGCTGAACAAATATAAAAGAAAAAGAATATTCGCAATAAAAAGTAAAAAAAAAAAATAATATATTGCCTTTAAAATGCATCAACTAAACCATAAGAAATATTAACAAAATTTGAGAAACATTTCAATGAATTGCATAAAATCTAAACCTAAAATATGTGAAGCCTTCTACTGTCATCATACCCACACTGTACCCAAAAATACAGGGTATTATAAATGAACAAGCAAAGGCCAAGCGACGAGGTTTTATATATGTTTGTACATACACATAAGTATATGTTCATGTAGATGTCGACATATCTGCTATCTATGTATCTGTATCTGTATCTGCATTTGTATATACACATTCGTATCTGTATCTAACTTACTAGCCATGGGCAAGTTGGGCACTTGGTTTGCTAGTATTTGTATGTGTGAGTTTCGCATATAAAAATTTGAAGAAAAAACACATGAAATAATTCGTTTACACGAAAATGTCGCTAAAAAAAAGAGAAAAAGAAAAAAACAATGTCACACATGTCAAAGTTGTCGCAGAATGACACAAATGTGGCTCGGATTGCTCACCAGCTCCACACACCTCAACCCTCCTCCCACCATTGTCCCCTCTTCGAAGTGGACTTGTGTACTTGGACCTCACTGGACCCACGTCGTCATCATCATCGTCTGGAATCGTGTCAACTCGAAAACACGAACCAAGTTCAAATCCCCAAAAACAAAACTGAAGAAAAAAAAACCGCGACTCGCATTTCGTGGAAATTTCACAATTAAAAAAGGCACAAAATCTTAGGAAAGAGTTAACCGGAATATGAGAAATCGTGTCAACGTCAAACTTCAACTCCGACTCCGACAAAAGCCAAAAAACCAAAACTGAAACTAAAACCATTGTTGATCTGATTTTTCTTTGCCAAAAGCTGTAGCAAAACGAAACGAGTTGAAGAGGAAAAGGGCAAGAGACATTTAGCCATTAAATGGTATGATGACTAAATTGCTTTTGATTTTCTGTTCTTACATTTTTGATAAGTGTTTTGCCACAAGAGTTCTTGTCTTTTATTTAACTGCAGATAGAATCGAAAATTATGTTTTGATAAGCAATTTACACCAGATACTTTTTAAACCAAAATTAATTTTATATCAAACTATATTCTAATTGATTCATAATTAATTGTTTTAAAAAAAGGCAAGATAAAGTATCAGAAGTATAGTCTGTAGTGCTGCCAGATCTGCTGCAGAATCTCAAAGTCAGCCAGCATCAGCAGCGGCAACCATCATGCTATTCCCCTTTCCCTTTTTCTCCTAAGCCATTGCTCGGTTTCGGTGGAGGATGAATCACTTTGGGTGTGAGGGAGACAGAACAAGGGTGCGAGTGAGATAAACAGATGATTAGAAAGATGGTCGAACAAGAACAACAACAACAATAATGCAGTCAGGAGATGAAAACTATTTTGAAAATCGAAACTAGCGGGTGAGACCCAGAAACCCAATACCAATAAAAAATTTCGGATCCCTCAACCCTCATGTGTGTGCACACACAGTCTGCACACCCATACACACACTGCGATTGAGAGAAGAAGAAGCAACACAGACGACAACGACGACGAACAAAAATTAAAGCCCATTAATCATTTTGACTTATTTCTTTCCTTTTTTCGTCTAAAATTAATCTTGATGCCAAGCGTTGCCAAGCAACGCCGATCCCGTTCAAGCGAGTGAGCGAGAGGAGAGCGAGTAAGAGTGAGAGGGCATTGTTGTGCGAGTGAGAGAGAAGAAGTGCTCTTGTTGTTGTTGCGGGGATTATAAGGGCAGCGCACTGCAAACAACAAAGAAGCAAAAAACTCAAACAAAATTATGAAAGCCAAAAAGATGCGGATGCATAAAAGGGAAAACCAACTGGGAATCAGCTTCGAATTCGCAACCAAAAAAAAAAATATATATACATATGTATATGTATATTCAAGCAGCCCTGCCTATCTCCTACTCCCCCACCCTCTTCACTCCACCCCTTTCCGCTGTCGCGTCCAGATTAGCGTGCCGCATCCACGCCGACGTCTCTTGTCCATTGTTTGGGCTCCGCAAAATTCCCAAAAATAATTTAAAACAGATTAAACCGTTACGGCTGCCATTTGCACCACATTGCGTCCACACACACATACACACGCCCCTTTAAGCTGAGCACGGGGCAGGGGCTAAGACTTAAGTGTGCAGGGAGGGAGGAAGTGGGAGTACACAAGGGATTGGGACTGGAACTGGGACTGGGACTTAGACTGGCACACATGCCCGAAGCAGTGACATTGCGGCCCCCGCAGAATGAATTTGAATTTGACCAAATGTCTTGCGAAACTGTCGTCCTTTCATTCTCGTCCTCGTGCTCGTCCACGTCCTGTCGTTCGCCCTTTGTGCATATGCTGCGAATTTGCCACTGACTGCTCAGCAGTAAAAGCGAGCAGGGGGGAAAGTCAGTTGACTCGAGTACCGCACCGTTTGGGAAGGGAGACTTTCAGGGAGTAGTGCGCCGAGTGGCATACTTAAGGGCGCGTCAGCGTCAGCGGCAACTAGAGAGCGAGAGAGAGAGAGAGAGTGAAAACAACAGGACGGCCATAAAACCGTTTAAATCAAACGGCTGAACAAATTGGTTTCCTTCGAGTCGAAAGCTTTATGCGCCAGACAAACGATATCCGAAAGGTCAGGGGAACACATAGGGTCTAGAGGGCGGCCAAGGGAAGGTTTAAGGGTTGGCCAAGTTATGTCTGCAAAATATGTGCGAAATAGTGTACAGGAAATATAATTTACTCACCAATAAGCCAGTAACTTTAAGGCACATTCTTAAATATAAATAAGGAGCCAAATAGTATTTATTGACTAAATATAATTTAATAAATGAATAGTCATTTACTACTTAATTATTATGTTAACTAGGATTAATTGGTAAAGCCCTAAAATTTATCTTCCTTAGACGATGTAAAAGGACTCAATTTGAAACAGGCTTAGCAATAAAAGATATTTATTTCCTTACAATTTAATACAACTCAAAGCTATCGATTAAATTCTGGAAATTGTTGATTCACTTGCACTTTGAATAAGTTATCAGTGCGACGAGCATTACTTATGCCAGTGAATTAGTTGCCAATCAGCTTTTGACACGTCTGCGTTTTCCAGTATTCTACTATCAGAATCGCTTCCAGTTAATACTGCCAACAGGCTAAACGCTGCGACTGACAAAAGCCAAGCCAAGAAAGCCCACTCGAAACTGGCCAACTGATTTGCATGTAAATTGTCTAAGGAAGTGATAAACGATGGGCAGAAGAAGCGTACTGCGAACTCAATAAACTGGCGTCGTTTTGCCCTTTCCACATATGTATATGAAGAAAATCTAATAAAAATTAAGTTCTTATGGATATGCAGATACAACAGAGGTAACAACAACAGCACACACAGACAGACAGTGAGATAGAGACCGAGACAGAGAACACACTCCCGTTTGTGACATGACAGAGAAGATGACAAATTGTTGGACTGAGTTGAGTGACAGGCGCGACGGCAACAATAACAAAAACAACTGCAGTAACAACAACAACTAGCAGACACTTCAAGCAGCAAGTGCACTGCAATTAGTCAAAGTTGCCCAAGGTATGAATAACAGCAACAGCAACAGCCACAACAACAACTTAACAAACAAAGCCAAGACATTTTGGCTGCAAAAAACCAATAAAAAAATGCTATAAAATTATGAGAAGCCATAAAAGTGTGATAAAATGTTTAGCTACCAAGTGGAAAGAAAATGCGAAGCGTTTGTTGATCCGCCTCTGATGTTGCAGGAAGGTATTTGTGGCTGCCACTGCAGACACGTAGCTTCACGTGCGACGTGCGTCAACCACCGGCAATTATGAAGTCCGTGTCCACACCGTGAGGCATTGGCAACACCGTCGCCGTCGTTGGCGCCCAAACTAAACATTAGCACCCAAGACTCAGCTTAGTTCAGACCAGAGCGAGTCCAATCTTAGTCCCCGTCTCAGCCCATTTGCGGCAGGTGTTTGCAGCTTGTTGTCTGCTGAACTGTAGCTGTAGCTGTCGGCTTCAATCGGCTGTCGTTTGAATCAATAAACTCTGATTAGACACAGTCAGTCCAGTCTCGTCTTATCGTTTGCTGCAAATCGTCTGCCAATGCATCCGCAATAAAAAAATCCATTTGCTACTGCGCATTCCAACTAGCCAAAGAGTCGTCTACAATTATGCAATCGGCAATTTGCAGTTTGCAATTTGCTATTGGCAATTGGCAACTGCAATTGGCCACGTTTTGATTCCGATGACGACGATTTCAAGGCGTCCACTGACCACTGTGCGTGGGTCAGTCAGCCGGACCCAGTGTGGGCCCAGACCACTTGGCCAACATCCAGAGATTATCAATGCTAATAAGCCAATAAAATGCTGGTCTTCCCTTTCTCAGTCTTTCTCTCTCTCTTTCTTGCTTTGCCTGCCTACTTAAAACTCTTATCTTCAATCATCTAAATCATCTATGAAATGCTGAGATAACTAAATGTTTATATCTCTACTTATTTGCTTGGCTGCTGGGGAGCGTGAGCGAAATAAATTTATAAAATATAGAATTGTTAAGGAAAAGATTTTTGTAATAAGAATTAAGAATATGAAAATAGAGATATGTTTTGAGAAAAATAGTTAAATAAGTAGGTGAAAACGAACCATTTAACTAACTGATAATATCTTGAAATATTTGCCAGTTAAATATATTAGCAAGATAGTATTTTATTATTAATTCATTAAAGTCAGAGCCTTGCATTATTATTTCTGAGTCTTGGTAGTTAACATATTACTTAGGAAAGAATTAAGAAACGTTTATCAACATGCTCAATAAAAATGTTGCAATTATTTAACAAATTTTAAGTTATTCAGCTCTAAGTTACTAAACGTTTCAAGTGGCAATATTTTACGTGCTGTGATATTTAAATGAAGTTTGAAGATTTCGTAATTAATCAACTCACAAAACGGTGAATAGTGCGTGAGTGAGATGACAATATAAATGAATATCAATACAAGACCATAGAGAGAGAAATTTGGAGAGGATAAGAGAGAGGGCAGTGGCAATTTAACAGTTTGAGGCAAAGACATTTTATGCAAATACGATATGTGATATTTTGGCTCTCTTTTCTCTCTTTCTCCGTCACTTTCTGTTAATCTTTCCGCTTTGATACGATTATTCGTATGTTTCGCTTGCAAACGGCAATAAATCTTGTAATCATAATAATTTGTTTCAATGTTAATGCCTTCAAAATATCTGAAAACTCAATAAATAACAAAACTACATGTTCGTGTGTGCTGTTAATGTCATACCATGAGATACTTCATATATCATTCCGTTGCTGCCGCAGTCTCAGTCTCAGCCGCAGCCGAAGCCACCGTCGCAGTCGCAGTCACAGCCGCTGCTGTGGCTTTTGCTGTAGTTTCTGCATTGGTCTGGCCAAAAAAGAAAAAAAAGTAAACCTGATGTTAGCCCTGGCAGGTAGGTGACTTGTGCCTCAATTTTAGTTTTTTATGCACTTTTTCTGCTCATTTTGTTTTTCGTTTTCAACTTTTGTGACGCAACCAGCGAGAAATGCAGTGCAAAGGGAGGGAAATAGGGATGGGGTAGGGAAGAGAGTAGGGGCTGTTATGGCGATTGGGGATTTACTTGACTGAAGAACAAATTAATCCAAAATCAGCAAGAGACAAGCAAGAAATGAAGCAAACAGCAAAGACAACAACACGAGGCGTGCAACGCGTTGCAAGGCAGACGGTGGGACAGAGGGGAAGGGAAGGGCAGGCAGGTGCCAGGGACACAGACAGACATTGTGGCCGTTGTTGCTTTGAGGCGCGGCCTGAAGCTCAGATGATGCTCAAGTGTGAGGCCGGATGACAACACTTGAGTTTCGATATCGATATCGCGACTCGCCTGCAACACCCAATAACAACAGCGACGACAAGCACACACATGTATCTACACACACACACACAAACACACACACCCTGTATACGATGCATCCAATGCTGAATAACTCAATTAATTTCTGTCACCTGATTTATCACCTTTCGCGTGTTTTTGGTGTACGTCGCAAACAACTTTTAATTTCAATTTTATTTATTTGCATTTATGTACGAATTTCACATGGTGTATACACAGCTACACAGTCACACAGCTACAAGTAGGTGGCCATCTTACCAATGCAATTGCAATTGAGACATTGCGAAGAATTTAACACAAAGTCTTTCGATTTCCCCATCTTCTCCTCTGTCGCCATCTCTGTCCTTTGTATCAATCCCAGTGCCAACCCGAACCCAAACTCGTTTGGGTACAAGCGTCGCACTTGAAAATTAAAATGTTTTATCTCTCGGATATGGCGAGGAACATGTTATTAGCGCAGACTCTTGTAATTTGCATAAAAAGGAGAACCCAAAGTGCCCTGCGATGTCAGCTATTAAAACATTCCGCTTAACACTTTCTGCGACAAGAGCGCGCAAACCTTAAAATCCAATGCGACAATGGGGACAATGTCTACAATTTATGCTTAAAATGGCTCGGGGAGAACTACTAGTATAGGAGTGTTTGAGCTTTGCTTTGAGAAGCTTTGCTTTACGATATTTAGTATGTTAAATTACTTTGTAAACTTCGATTTATTAACAAAACTTAACAATTTGTACCACTGTGCAGCATCAGCCAGTTTTTAAATATGCCGAGCCTTCAGACATTTGCAGCGAACTGAAACTAGTTTCTCAATTAACCAGCACAACTCACAGAAGATTGGCTCACACACACACAAGCACACACTAGTGAGGTGAGTGTATTTACATGAGTGTCTGTGAATGTATTCATCAAACACGGACGCACTGCATCCGTCCAATTCGTCAAGGAACAGTTGTTGCACGCCCAGTTTGGGGCGTTGGACGTGCGATTGGCTGCGACGCAGCAGACAACAAAGGGGAGGAGAAGGAGAGAGGAGGGCAGGAAGTGGAGATAAAGAGGGCGGGGAAGAAGACACAGCCGCAGTTGCAGATGTCGGATGTCTCGTAGAAAGCATATTTATGGCTGTGGCATGTTATGAATACACCCAAGAGACATTTTTCTTCTTCGCAGTCGCGGGTTGCCGCAGATTGCAGCTTCGTTGCAGTTGCAGTTGCAGTTGCAAGACGACAAGTTGAACACAAGACGATGTTTTTTTTTTTTTTGATACGTTTCGGCACGGGGCGTGGCAGGGAGCGGGGGCATTGCACTGGGCGCTTGCAAACGAAAAGGAAATCTAAAAATAAGTAAAACAAAACCTACAATTCAAGACAAGGTGAGAAGGGGCGAATGGAGGGGCAAGAAGAACAAGGGAGGGCTGAGGTGGAGTGAGTCTAGCGGAGCCAAAAGAAAAGCGCGTGCAATGTACGGGAAATTCTTGATCAACCATAAATCTTGGCACCCGAGCTATCCATCTATCTCGCTTGGCGCGTTCCGTTCAGCACCAAAGTTGTTTTCTATGTTGTCTATGTTGCAGCATCCCCCACCTGTCCCCTCCTCCTCCACTCGCCCTTTCTCACTTCTCTTGTTTTTCTACAAAAATTTAATTTTCAAAAATAAAACATTTTTCTTCGTCTGGTTTTGGCCTTTATCTCAGTTGTTGTTGTTGTTGTTGTTGTGGCTAGAAAGCTACACGTAAACAGGCACGTGTATGTTTTATGTTACGGCTTATACAATATGGTTTTAATTAAAACCTAGGAGATTACCTTCATTAGTGATCTATCTTCTACAAATTTACATTTCAATTTATCCAGATTAAAACAATTAACTCTGCTTTTGATACAAAATTAAGGAAATAACTAAATGTAGTTCTTAGGAAAACTACAAATTTTGATTAACAGAAAAAGTATGTGCAGGAATACAAGTTTATATACTTTGATATAATTACTAGGAAGATTACTAAGATATTAACATTAATATATAAGAAATACTTCTGGTTTCTATTCCAATATTACTTGCTTATCAATTTTCTTTACCCCGTTAAATTATTTATATAGCAGTAGCAATTTCAAGCCAGCATAGCCTAAAAAATGAAAATACAACTGGAGCTTTAAGGTCGAAATTAAGAACTCAAGTTCGTTTCATGTTTAGGCTCGTAATTAATAAATCATGTCAGCGTCTGACGAGTTCGGGGGGTGGAATTAAATGTGTCAAATGCAAACACGCAGCTCTGAGCGCCAACCCCTTGGCCCATTCCCTTCTCCCTCCATCCACCGCCTACTCCCAGTTATTTGGACAGGATTCTTCTAGCGACGGCTCCAAAGGTTCCCGGCCAGGAAATGTCAAGAACGAAGTTAACCGAACACGAGAACAAAACGAGCCAGTTTCATGTTTAGTGGCAACTGAAGGCATTCCGAAAGTCACATAGCGGAGAGGGTGAAGCGAAGGGGTGACAGTGGGAGCGGGGGCCGTTATTTCGACAGGGGGTGTGGCCTCGCACGCACCTTGCCGCCGAAATAAAATCGCAGCTGAAATGCCGAAAGTTTTAATAAATTAAATTAAAGCTGCGTGAAAATTGCCTTATATACCCAAAGCCAACGTGTAAATAATATGCTAAAAGTATCTGAAAGTATATAGAAAACACACACACACACATAGAAAGACTCACTGAGTAGATGTGGCGAAAAAACAAACAAGGTGCGAGTGGGACAGCAAGTTCTCTGTGCGAGTGTTTGGCAAAGGAAATGATAAATGGCGTGGTAATATAAAAAATGGGGGAAAACAGCGGGTGGCAGCTAAAAAACAAAAACACAAAAAACAAAAACGAAACGAAAACAGAAACAGAAAACAGAAAACAAAACAATGTGGAAAAGAAAAACAAACAAGTCAGTCGCTTGCTGTGAAGCCGAAACAGAAACGAATGCAAAAAGTATAAAAAAAGACAACAAGAAAGGAATGAATACGTACAAAAAATACGAAAACCAAAGTTGATTTTCCAACTTTTCTGGTCAGCTACAAAAAAAAAACAACACACAAAAAATGGGCGGCGCATTCAAAATGAAAATGGTGTAAAAAGTAGAAAACAAAAAAAGAAACGAACAGAATTTTCTACTTGGAAACATTTTTTTGGCTGTTTTCATTGCTGCGTTGTCTATTTCCACAGCGAGACATCGTTCTGGCTTTTTCTGTATGTTAGCGGGTTTCTGTTACGCAATCAACAGTAGACCCAAACCCTTGGAAAACCCTGAATCCTGATTCCTGAACCCCAAAATACAAACACACCCAGTGACCCTAATTTTGGTCCTTTGAGAAATGTCGCTGCCACACTCCCCGCATTCACCGCACTTCTCTCGTTTTAATTTCATTTATGGCTTCCGTTTGCCTACATTTTGGTGACTTATCCGAGTTTTCTACTGACTTATTTCGCCCCGAGTCCTGGTCTTTAGCCCCATTCCGTTTTAGCCTTTTGTGTGTGTGATTTTCGGGCATTTATTCCAAATACGCAAAATACTTGAGAACTCAATTCATTCCATCAGCACAGCAGTTGCGTCAAGGATTGGGGCGGTTTACGAGCATATTAACAATGGAAATATTTGAGTTGATTAACGCTTGATATGCTTTATAGATAGAACACAGTCTTTAACTAAAAACTAATTAGGGCTTTATGTGTACAAAGTGCCAAGTAAGTTTGGGTTTAGTAAATTGAAGCTTAAATTATTTTGTATGATTTTTATAAGCAGTCTTAATTTAAAATTTAAAGATACAATAGTCTTTGAGTTCTAAGTTATGTTTTCTTCTTGATTTGTCTAAAAACAGATTAAATAGTTTTATATAAAATTATTTATGCATTCAAATATTTCTAATTACAAAGCTACTTAACAGTACCAACTTTTTCTACCCAATTAATTGGGTATATCTTAAACAAACTCTTCGCTATCGTCTTCTAAAAAGAGACAGAAAGAGAGACGCTGAGACAAAACATGTCTAATAAATAAACAGGGTTGTTTTCGGGGGCTACACTGAATCAGATATTCGAGATTGGGCCACATCCTCGGGGCTGTCGGAGTTATCAGACTCGTTTTATCAGAGCGAATGCGAATGTGCAACGCATGAATGAATAAATGCCAAATGGAACTTGGTATCGACAGGACTCAAACTTTGGCCGAGACTGGCGCTGTTATCCTTTGCTCCTTTGCTGTTTTGCTGTTTCTAGCTTCATTTAAATTGCCTGCCTTTGTCTTTGCCTCGCATTTGATAAGAACCGTCGCGTTTGCTGATAAGCCTACACACACACACATACACTTACCCAGTCCATAGGCACAACACATGTTTCCTGCCGAAGCCGCGGGGCAAACGGCAAACGACAAACGCGCAACTGCCACGCGTTTCGCATAGTTTTGCATTGAACGAGGGGAGTTTTAGCTTTTCAGGGACTGGACGACCTCTACTGTGTACGTAGAGCAGAGTGTAGAGTTCACAGCGCCCTTCGAGGACGTCTGCGATATCTCATTTTTATAATTAAAACACTTGGCAGGACATGTGTGCTGCATGGCAGAATTCCACCAGAAATACCAGCAGTGCGACAGACCAAGTTATTCCACTCTGTACTCCGTCCGTCATTGGGTATATCCATCTCTACGTCTCCATCTACTTCTAACCAGGGCTCGAGGGTGATCCTTATCAGCTGTGCGCTGTGTGGCCCTGGACTGGCAGTGCTGTCACAATACCAAACCGTATTTGTAGCCATATTCGTATCCTGGCCAACAATCTTGCCAACTGTTTGTAGGGTAGTTCAACTGTCTCCCTTTAAGGCTAACGAATCCTGCGTACAGTGAAACTTGCTGAAGTGTGTTCAATCTTCAACTAAACCAATTAAATTAAAACTAAACTCTAAACTAATTTTCGTATTTTTCTATTATTCATTAAAATTTAATATTTATGTAAAAAATAATTTACTAATTTATGGTTTTTCTCTAATTGCAGGTAAGTGTTGGCCAAACTATCTGCTGTTAATAAACTACATAGAAAATTCGCCGAATTTATCAATGCAGAAAATTTGGCGTAAAATTCATGCGGATTTTGATGTCGAACCAAATTTTTTTTCAAATGTTCTGCGAGCAAAAAAGAACTTTTCACAGACCATAAAAACTGCAGCACGTCAGAAAGTTTTTCGCAGAATTTATGAGTGCAGTTAACGGGTAAGTTTAAGCGCCTCTGGTAGAAGTACGGCGATGGGAGGTGGAGAGAGGGACTGCCCCGCAGCCAGTTCCAAGTCCAAGTTTAAGTTAAAGCCGCTGGCAATGCTCACAGCGAACTGGGAACTGGCCACAGGCTGAGTTTATTAATTTAAAAAGGAAATTCTCGTTTAGTCACCTTTTGATTTAAGTCCATAACATTCAGTGAACACAAAGAACGGCTTCCTCAGGGGTGAAGTCAGGGATAGGGAAAGGGACACCTAAGGGTTAGCAGGTTGTGCTAAATAGAATAGAAATGGCATAAAGGTTGCAGTTCAAGCTGGTGGGGAATGAATAAAATGAACAGTGGAGCAAAGAAAAATGATTTTCTGAACTTGTAAAACACTTTAATTTGTATTATTCATTAAATGAAATCTATTTTATAACTGAAAAATATTTTAAAATTTATATAACTTATTACGACTGCAATTAAAAAATTGAAATCAGTTTTGACCACTGTGCATATGGTAGACTATGATAATAGTCACGTATGTATTCGTATTTTTTCACTTGTTTCTCATTTTGGGTGGCTCTTTCTTCTGCCGTTGAGCTGAAATGCATTCGTTTATCGCCAGCGGAGACTGCGGGGGTGTTGGAAGGGTTGTTAGTGGGGAAGTGGAGTATAGCGATGGTCAGCTTTTGTATTTGTTCATACTGAGTTCATTCAAACTCATTCACTCACTCGCGCGCGCTTTTAAATATGCAAAACTCCACGTTGCCGTTGCACTGAATGCAGCAAAAAACAAAAAGCACTTGGCAAAAGCCCACGACCGCCCACCGCTAACCACCCTCAGCACCTACTGGCAATGGCGACGGGGGCGTTGCACTTCATCGCCGTCTGCGCAAAGCTGCTGAAGCGTGGGGTGTGAAGTGGGGGCAGCGAGGGGTTGTTTCCACCCCCGCAGATTGCATGCAAATTGGTTAAAGTGTGAATTTATGTGAGAAATATTGTTTGCTCTTGTTATGCGCACACACATATCGACAAATACACTCACACACACCCATACAGACACACTTCTGCTTAGTTGTGTACTCGGCGAAACACTCAGGGGCTCGACAAAATGATTCAAGTTCGTATGCAAATTGGAAGCGACTTTGACTGACATTTGCCGCGTTTGCATTTGAATGGCAATTGCAGCTGCCTTTCCCCATCCACCCCCCATCCCTGACTTCTCTTTTGCTTCACTTCACAGAGATTTAAGCTACGTATTTACAGTCTAGTATTTCGTGTGTCTATATAGCACATAAGTATGTATGTATTGGTTTGCTTATGTGCAATTTGGCTGCTGCACATAAATCTCACATATTTAATGTACTTTCGCATTTATTCACATTATTTTCATATTCATATTCAGATTCGCATTCATTTTCGGGGCGCCGGCGTCGCGCTCACTGAGCTCAGTCGCAATAAACACTCAATTAACGATTTCAAAATTAATTTTTCATAAATTCGTGTGCATTTCCTCATATGCCGCGTATTTTTAAACCTGACCCCGAGCTGCATTTTCATTTTCATTTTTTCCCCTGGCTACATTAACAAAAATAATATGAAATGCACATGGAAATGGAACTGGCAGTGGGAGTGAGCGTGGTAACAGGGAACAGAGTCGTTCTGCGCTCCTCTAGCAGTCTGTAGCCAGGCACATGGAAAATGCATTTAATTTATGGTCCAGTCCTGTCCCCCCATTCGCTTGCTTCTCAGTCTGACTCTGGTTGCCACTCAGGTTCTGGTTTTGATTCGACTTCTGATTTTTCTTTCACTTGCTTCATTTGGGATTGAGTACAAGATTTGATATAAAACAGGAACTGGCGCCAATGAAACACCTACTTTCAATTAATTTATTTGGCAAACACTTCAAGATTAAAAACGTTTTTTAAAGTTGTTGTTTTATAAATAAAATATATATTTTTCATAGCAAAACTGTTGGTAACTGTTATAACCCTTACAATTTATATAGATGTTAAGGAAATTGGAAAAATCTACATTTTTAGCCTTGAATGTTGTTCAATTTGAAAATAAATTTCAACAGCATCGATGCAATTCAGATATCAGTGTTTACACTGAAACAAACTCGTAAACATTTCATCACTTAACGGCCAACTTGAACTTCACGGAAAAATAGTTTTTCATTTTCTCGATTTTTCATGCAGAAGCCAGACACGAGTAGAAGTCAGGTCCCAGTTCGGGCGCCACAAATTAAAAATGCAACACAAATTGTGTTTGGCACCTGTGTAGTGCCTCCAACAGTTTCCCCTCTCTCTGTTGCTCCCCCTCTCAGACTACTGTTACTGCAGCGGAAGTTACTACACACACACACACACGTGCAGGTGAATGAAAAGGTGTTGATAAATGAGCCAAGAGATGGTGTTGGCCATGGCAAGTGAGCTTGAACTCTCACAATTGAATTAGGCAGCCAAAATATGCAAAGCTCGCTGGTATCAGCAAAATACTTGCAAAACGTAGTGTAATTTTGCTTGCCGCTGATTTCATTGTGCCCCCTAGACATGCAACCATACACAGAGTTACCTGGCGTGTTGCCTACCTGCAAACAACTGCATTTTTAATTAACACATGGCAACACTTTTACTCTAACAGGTGTTAAGTAGTCGAGCCCACTGTACAACAACACGCCATTAAAGTTTGCACTTTTTAGTTGCTGTTCAGCTTTAATCAAGGGATGGTGACAGCTCGGCAGACCAAACAGGGGTTGTCCACTGCAAAGCACAAGTCAAATTGAGCATTCCTCTGGGAATGGAGTGGAGACTGCAATGACAAGTGCTGCAATGGAAAATACCCTTTAAAATGCAGAGAATTATATGGAAAAATTCTGCTAAAAATAAATCAGACTGTTGAAAAGTATATTCTTTATATTGCTTCTCGCATATCTTGTATTCATAGCACATCACATGATTTGACTTATACAAACTACAGGGTATTTTAATAATAACTACAGACATCCGCACGTACATATATTCAGCAATTTTCCACTTGAAGTTGCAGTCACTTTTTGTTTTGGGGGAGAAAAAAGCAAATCAAAAGCTCAGCGGAAAAATGGCAAAGCAAAAAGAGCAGACAACAACAAAAGCAACGAGAGCACAAAACAATGCAAGAAAATCAACAACAACAACAGCAACAGTAGCAACAGCAACAGCAACAATAACAACGATGCAGACACCGACTGAAATTTCCGCAGCTGGGGAAACAGAAAAGTCGCGTCGTTGCTCTCGTGTTGACACTGCGAATGCGGACGGTTCGCTTGGCCTGGGGTTAAGTGGCACACACACTTGCACACAGCCATCCACCCACAGCAGAAACAGCAGCTGCTGTTGTTGCCACTGCCCCTTGACCGGCATGCCCCTTGTACCACCCCCTCCGCAGACAGTCGCTGGCCATTGCCATGCGCATAATAAATAATTGCAACGGCGGCAAACATTTCGCGTTGCACTTTCTGCAACCAAAGCGAAAAGCAAAAGCAACAACAACAACAACCCAAACAACAACAAGAGAGTCGTGTCCTGTTGCAGTTGCAAGCAGAGAATGAAGAGATTTTTATCGGCGATTCTCACTGATTTCATGGCAAATAAATCGCTCATTTTCGCTTAATTGGAAAATTATGGCTTTTTGGCCGCGAACAAGTCAGAGAGTAAAGAGAGGGAGAGAAAAAGAGACGAACTGTGTGGATAAATGAGAGCGCCGTGCATGTTAAATATATATTTTCATAAATACATATACAAAACACACGTATATAAAATTGCATTTGCATGTGCGCATTTGTATCTGTATCTGAATGAACTCTGTGGCTATTGCTACTTTTAGATACAAATGTTACACACATTTTAATTGCATTCGCAATATTGCAGTAAAATAACAAAAATGTTGCAAATATTTAATGCATTCGCAAAGCAGCAAATTTATCATAATATTTTTCTAACTTGGCTAAAAAGCAATTATATTTTATTTATCTATATTAAAATTACCTTATTTTTGTACAATAGATAGAACAAGTAATAGATTTGAAGTGTAAAAATGTATAATTTCAGAGCAAAACCATTTTATATAAAGTTAGCAAATATTATTCAAATTCTTCAGCTGCCTAAACTGCTTAAAAACTATTTATATCATTTATTTCCGCAAAGAGAGATTTTTAATTTAAAATGGAGTATACAATTTATTTAGCTACAAATTATTGTAACTAAACTAACTACATACATACATATTTTTCAAATATTATTATGTGTGCATATATTTTATTATTATATTTTTGGTTTATATTTTTTTCTCATCCATTCTATTTATGTATGGGAAAAGTTCCAATTTAACATGGTGTCGTCTCAGCGATGATTTATGAACGAACCAAAAAGCTGAAACACTCCGACACTGCCCTGTCTTGTGCCTCTCACTCTTCCGCTCTCTATTTCTGTCTCTCTCTCGCTCTCTCAGTCTCACATGTGTGTGAGTTCTCTGAGTTTGCCTTGTTGAGGGCATCGCCTTTTGCTGCTCATTTTCCACCACCACCGCCGTCGACGTCGTCACCGCTGCCATCGCTGCAGCGGTTGCCATTGTCTAACTCTGACTCTTCTCCCCCCGCTCTTTTTCACTCTCTCTCCATCCCCTCTATTCGACCGTTTGCACCTCACACCTCTGTTCCTCTCAGCATCTGTTGGTCGCTATCAGTACCTGGCACTAAGCGGCGTTCGCATCATGGCCGCCAAACCTTATCGATGCCACCAACCCCGTTGCAGGGGTAAATTAGTTAACCCCGTGTTGTTGCCCAAAGATTCAAATACTTGATTTTTGGGTCTACGGTGTCGCATTTCAGTATCTCTCAAATTGCACAAAAAAGGTCTCTTGAGTTCTCTTCCTGAATCAAAGGAGGTTCAAAACTTTCCTGAGTCAAAACATTTTTGTCCACTCTCCGACAACAGTGAAATTTACTCTTACTCACTAACTAAAATCGGAGCAACAGAGAATCTCCTCCACTGACATAATATCAGAAAAATGAAGTTAACCTTTAAGCAAGTTGCTTGCACCTACGACCAAAAGAGACCCAAAGAGAAAGAGAGACCCAATTCGTGCTGTGTATCCTTGTCTGTGTAATGTCCGCATTGCCTGCTCCTGCAGTTGTAGCTGTGTGTGTGTGCGTGCATGTGCGACTATGATTAATTACTTTTGCATACATTTACATACAAATTTGTTGCCACATTGTCTGCCCCGGGCGCAATCCACGTCCTTTTCCTCCCTTCCCTTTTCGTCCTGTCGCACTTTTGGGGTTATTTTTTACACACTCTGGGAGTAGGGCTGAAAATCCGGCCAACAGGGTTAATTTCATATGAAATTTTTCATTTTGTGCATCCAGAACGGAAGGAACTTGATTTGACAAAACTTTTTTCGCTCACTGTTATTCCACGCTGGCCTTTTTTCTGATTTTTATGCCTCGACCATGTTAATTGCATTTAAATATTTTATACAATTTGCGTAAAACCAAATAATGACAGCTCCGCTTTTTAATTGGCTATAAGAAATTTTATGAAGTGTGCGTTACGTGTGATACTTTATAAAAGAATTTGGAAGAAAGTATATGGTAAATATAAAGATAATTAAATATTTCTGATAACTTACAAAATATATTTGATAAATCAATCATTTCCACTTTTTCCTAGTTCTCAACTTTTCTATTATTTTCAATAAATTTTTAATATTTTAAATAAATATTTTATTATTTCAAACTGAGGCCTTTCCTGGTTCTTACCTTTTTTTCTGCAATGTTCGCTGCGGCAACTGAAATATGATTCATATTGCAGACAATCCAACTATAATTTACCCCAGATGTGTGTATCTGTATCTGTAACTGCTTTATAAGTCACATATGTGCGGATAACAAACGGAAAGCAAAGACAGAGAAAGGGAGAGAGAGAGAGAAGCGTAAAAACTAATTTCAGTAATTATAAACTCATATAAATGGTTACGTCAAAAATCTCTGTTTTTGCTGCCTTTAAATTAACACGATTTTTACACTTTGCTACCCTTCGGTGCTCGGCAGAGAGATCCCTGTACACAGGACACACCAGGATACACAGGACACACGTGTCGCAGGCTGAAAAGGGTTCACATTTCAGGTTTCAGGTCTGGGGACTGTCTGTTAGTGGAATGGCAGGAGTGTGTGTAGCTTTAGCAGTCACTGTAGCTGTGGCTACTCCTTGCACTGGCTCGTAACTCCTGTGCAGCAGTTTTCCAGCTCCCGTTCCTATTCCTACTCCGAGTTCTCCTTCTTCTCCTGTTTCTGTTTCAGCTTTTCTCCAACTCCTTCCTCCACTGCTGTTGTTGCTGTTTTATATAATAAATGAGCTCGGTGGGTTAAAGGCGTATTTCTGTCTAGTAAATTAGCAAAATACACGCAGAAGCGACACACACACACACTCATACACACTCTCGCACACACATTGATAGATACACCGGCTGGCAGTTGGGCGGGCCACACCCCTTTACTTCCCCCCTGGAGCGATGAGTCTCTAATGGGCTGCCGTGTTCTGATTGAGTTCAGCAAATTGGGAGCAGGGCTGCTAGAAACACTCAGTCATCCAACCCTTAACTCCCGCCGAGAGTGTGTGCGTGTGCATGTGTGTATATGTGTGTTTGGGGTTCCCAGTTGTCGGCTTGTTAAGTTTAAATAATGCTTTCTGCCATTTCCTCTATGCCAAGGTCATTCAAAATTCAAACCAAGTGCGCTTACATTTCCATACACACCCAAACACACTCACATGCACTTGTGCACATTGTTCTTGCTCTTAGTGTAGTTTCTGTTGTTGTTGTTGTAGCTGCCCCTGAGTTCAACTGGAATATTTCGAAAGTCTGTCATGACATTGTCTGCAAATTTCTGGCGCGTCATAAGTTGAAGTTAAATGAACTAACTTCATTCAGCAGTTTCAACTAAAGTCCAATTCCAACACCTACACCCACACACAAACCTACACCCACAAACCCACACACACACATACACAGCTGTCGCACATGCAATTTATGGCAATTCCAAGTCTCAATTGAAGTGGAGTTGAAATTGAAAATGGTCTCGAGCTGCATGAAGTCTGTAAACAAATTTAGGACTATTTTTGAATGCCTTAAATAGGTAAAGTTTCAGTGTGTATAAAAGTACAAATATCTTTTTAAAAAGGTAATGTTTATAACATTTTTATTTGCTGTATAAAACAATACATTTTAACACCGCTTAAAAACAAATTTATGCATTAAAGCTTATTAAATTTCCATTGCATAAAGTTATAAATTCAGATCCTATCAATGTTATATCTACTACTGATTTTAGAGCCACGCAATTCTGATAATTTTTGTGTCTTAATTTCGAATAGTTTTGGTATTTGGAGCAGCCTGACCTTGATAACTATGGTGGATAAACAATCTGCGCTACAAATTCCACTGAAGAGAACCAATGGCATAAATCAAGATGTTCGCAAAGATAAGGAATATGTCAGTTGATATGATACCACGTAATCCACATCTAAGTCTGCTTCTCTTATGCTTCTGCTTCATCTACTACTCTTTGACATAACGGCAATCACTCACGCACTCACACACGTTCGCTGAGTGCCGCCATTGTATCTGCAGGTCGACTTATGAATTTAGATTAGATGCGAATCAAGATACTCCGTGTATCTCTATGTGTGCTAGTGTCAAGTTCGCTGTGGACATTCACAATTGTTTTTTGGCCCTGGTCTGGGCCATTGTGAACTGTTGTTGGCCATGTAAAGTAATCACTTACAGTTACACATTGTCTGTCTGCCTGTCGGTCTGTCCCTCTGGCAGCGTTTAGCCAATACTTCGTTTTGGCCAAAACGCAAAAAAGCTTTTCATCTGAACCGCGGTAATTCTTATCGCGATCACACAACAAGCTGGACACGATGGAGATTCATGGCATGACCGGGCATGGCATAGAGCTTCACTGTACTTCACTACACTCCTCGTCACACCAGTGGAATCCACTCGACTCATAGTCACATCATGTCCGACATGCTAGAAAAAATTGAAGTCAAGTTTGACGTGTGATGTGCTCGGTGTGGTCAAAGCCAAGGGGTATGCTTCGGGGTCGGGGACGGGATCGGGGCCAGGTCTGAAGCATTGGCGCTTAGACAACAAAAGCTGCGACCTTACCGACACATCGTTCATTTTAATTTGTACAATAACTCAGCCAAAGGCGAATCACAACACAATTATACATATATTTCTTATTTTTTATTTTCTGTATTTGCAACAAATGACAAATATATAAAAAATAATTACGTCGAGACAAAAAACAGAACCGAATCGCGCAGAGTTTAATTTAAATTTCAAGTCACACAAAAGTACACGAGTTTCGGTCTGTTGTGTCTGTTGTGCCCTGCCACGCCCACAGTTGTGAGATAGTGTCACTAAAAATTACTTACAGGTAGTACGAGTACCTTCATGTCGGGCCAAAAATTTAAAAAAAAAAAAAAGTAACATCTTTCGGCTTCTCGCCTGCAATTCATCAAAATGCAAATCTCGTTGGCCAACTCTTTGGGACTTTGTCTGAGCCAAATTGAAGTACGGCGAGTAACCGGCTCGTGATGCGTAGCACTTGGTTCGAGGATTTACCGCACTCCCCCCACCAACCATTGTCTCCTTTCCCTCCTCCACTGAGTTGATGATGATTATTGTTTATTAAGTGTCGGCACGACCATAAAATTAAAGGGAAGTTCATTTTTATTGCCTTACATTTTGCGTCGGTTTCGGTTTCAGTTTGTCTTGTTGTTTTTTGTTTGCATTGTCTTGTATTTCATCTTTTTTGTATCTTTGCTTTGTAAATTCATATCTGAGATGCTTTTGTGTGGTCGCTTCTACAGCCATTTACCAGCACGAGTACTCGTTCCTTATTCAATTAAGCAGCTAGGAAATTATTCGCTTACTTATTTATAAATATTTTTAAAAAATAGCAGACGGCATTTGTTTGTATTCTTAATTCATTTATCATTTGCGCTAACAATTTTCTTATTAAAATCTAATTTTAGTATAATTTTTTATGCATAAATGCGCAAGATAAAATAATTATCTTTTGTACAGGGTATTAAGTTGACTGCCAAGTCATAAAAAACAGTTTCCTATAATAAGCTAAAAAGCTTTACATCTGGAATATCCTTTCGTGCCTGACTAGGACACTAAAGCGCCAACTGTCGGGCATTTGTTTAATTACAGAAAGTCCTTTAAAATACTCCACATTTCCTTAAAGCTTTTTAGCTCAGACACACAACCCAAACCACAGTTGAAAATATCCTGCACTCCGAACCTGCGCAGGATAATACTTTTCACTTCCCATAGCAGCCGCTAGAGGGCTACCATTCAGCGCCACCTAACGTCGAGTGGCCACAACTTGTCAGTGACTCTCAAACCCCGCGTCGATTCGTGAATTGATTAAAAACAAATTGGACTTGGCGCGATTCTCTATTTTTAAACATTGCAAAAATACTGGAGAGTGCCAGCTGCGCATGCAAATGCGACTGATTAGCGGTTTTGCGCTATGCATACGCATAAATCAAGACACTGATGATGCGAGGGGCCACCCAGAAGTTGTGAGTGCCAATTAATTTTGTATTTTGGGCACACAGTGCGAGCTAAGCGCCCAAAAACTATTTTCGACTTTAATTTTACGATTGAAGCTTTTTACGACTTTTTACGAGTCTCGGCCATAAATTGACTCTCGCGAATACGACAAAAATATTTATGGACGCTTTTGATATGATGTGAGCGTGAGTTGTTTTGAAATCTATCTGAAAGCCAATCCATCAGCACAGTGTCTATTGTACAGTCGGCACCCCTTACCTGTCCATAGCATATTACGCAGCACACAAATAATTTCGCGCTTCTCGCAACAAATCAACAAAGAGACCAATATGCATATGAATTTGGTTACTAATACGCCTAGGTGGCCCACCTCAGCCAACACCAAACAGCTAACAGCCAATCCATCTCATCACCGATTGACGGTCGGCATTCCAAGGGTATTCATATTCGTATTCCTAATCGAATTCAAATTCGTATTCGTTGTATACGTGCCCTGGAGCATGTCCGATGTTTTGTGCGTGTGGATTTCTAATGGGTGTTAATATCAGTCGGTTACTGATCGGAATCACTTTCTTTTTCGATAGATGACAAATCGATAAGGGGGAGTTTAATACGTTTACGGAAATTCGACTTTTTCAAAAACAATTTTATTCCCAAAACAAATAAACTCATTTTTAATTAACTTTATATTTAAATAAATTCCAAAACTCTTCATATACTCTGCTAGAAAATGCCTTATCTGCCTTTCAGTTTGTGTTCCGGAACCATTCACGATCAGTTTGCAATTAACAGTTCCCAAAAACGCGATGCCAATGATTGTGGCAGGCTTATGCCATTGTTAGCTGACTTCCTTGGTATTGGCCAAGTTAAAGTTCGAATTCTGTGTCTAAACCAAGTGCATACATGTGTCACTCCGAGCAGACTTTGTGCAGCGGCTGTCGCTTTCATATTCCTCGCACTTTCAGCCAAAAGACACCTTTGAATTTGGCCAGCAATTGCATTGAAATCGCATTATTAACGCCTTGCCTGGAGTGCTCTGGCCTGAAGTGGCCTGTTCTGGCTTGGCCCAAAGCATTGCCTTACCAAATTGGCAGTAACATCGAATCGAGTTGACTCCAAGACGGGTGTGAAAATAATCTGTTTAACGAGGGAGTCTTACAAAAGACCCAAACTGGCGAAAGAAGCCGCCAGCAACAGAGCTGCAGTTCACAGCCGATGCCTCCGTCCACGTCTCTGCCACAGGCACAACAACAAACGAGCAACAATAATGACATTTGGCGCAAATGAATGAGAAGCGCGCTCAAATTTTCAACAGAGTTTCTGTTGTTGCTGCAAACTCGCCGCAAAAGGATATGACAGCAACCAACCTGACAGTCCCACTGGCAGTAACAGTCGGATGTTGCATGGAGTGTAAAGGGGAGAGGGGCGAGGGGCAGGAGCAGCAACAGGCACATTGGTATGCCCCGTGAGCCACAACGGGTCGTGGCTTTGGGTCCATATGCCAACTGGGCGCTGACATTAAAAGGTGGGAAAATGTCAGCAGTTTGCAGCAGCAAAAAATCTTTTTCTTTATCGGTCAGGAGTGAAGGAGTATGGAAGAGGAAGCGGGTTAAATCGATATCGATTTAATTGCAGCGATAACAACGGGGAGCTTGCTTTGTTGTCAGTGGTCAGCATAAATAGTTGAAATTCAAATCGATTCAAAAAAAGCAATGACTATTTTAAACCATTTAAAAATGGAAATCACCAAAGAACACAAAGAAACTATTAATAACTTACATTCAATCCAATACTGTATACCTCAAGAATGACTATTTAGTGCTTATTGTTTATATATTCCCCATTTAAATTACTTAAAATAAGAGAATTATTCTAAAAGCTTTCCAAAAACTCAAGTGTTCTATGTTCTATACAGCTAAATAATCACATAATCATCCATATTCAAATAATTCATTTTATCTCGTTGCGCATCTCCGACACTGCTCAGAACTGCCGCTAGAGGGCGGCTCTTGTATTTTTATGGTGTCTGCGCACGATTTTGGTTCTTTTCTTGGTTTAGGGAAATTTTTGAATATCAAAGAACTCAAAACTAAATAAATTTTTCTATTTTCTCTTTGCAGCTGCAGATTTTTGGATAATTGGATTACCCATTTGCATAATTTGGATTAGCTGAATTGAGTGGTGATTTATGGATTACAACAGACACAGCAACAAATAAGGTAAGAAAATTGCTCAATTGTCGCTGATAATGCGATTAATTCGCTCACAAGCACAGTGGTGCAAACATACATGTGCATATGCTTAACCCTTGCCCCACTGTGGCAGTCACTTGACATCGGAATCGGCATTGGTTTCAGTATCCTCTGCGCGGCCTATTAATCCTAAGTGCTTCCTGTGATTTTATGCAAATCGAATATATCGCCGAGCTCAAAGCCCCTCCTTGGCACTCCCTTGGGTCCACCTGATCGTCCAGGCTGCTTGCTCGTACCACTGACAAAAGGGTCGAGCATTCAGTGTACAAATGACAGTTGACTGTGACATTAAACAGCGGCTTAAAGCGCTGCTTTGGGCCCAAAAGAAGACGTTAAGTTATAAGGCGCACACTGGTTAGGTTAAGTTGCATGCCACAAAACTAACAGCACGACAATTTTCCATCGACAAAAGACATTTTCATTTATTCATTGATAATGTTTTTGTTTTTGTGGTCCCTTGAACGAACAACATTGCGAGCGAGCGAGCGACTAAACGAACAACAACAAATGAGAAGCATTGAGAAGCGAAAAACATGCGACAAAACAACATAATTTAAATTTTGCGCATGCATCAGTAACAGCAGCAACAGCAACAACAACATTGCTACGTCTGCAACATGTTGCTGCAACACGCCAGATGCCAGTCGTAATCCGGTAGCTTCTTGGCTTCTCTGCGATGCGAGTCCATTCGATTTGCTTTGAATGAAAATGAAATTATCGCATTATTAACTATGAGCCAAAGCGACCAGCTTGGCCTGCGGCAAACAGTGGGTATCAGTGGGCAAAGGGAAGAGTGGAGGGGAGTGAGTGGATTCAGGCTGGCCAGAAGTAGCATGCAGATGCAGACAGGCCTTGTTAGGCTGGCCAAAAGCGTAGCAACCTCTGCGTACTTGGAACCGTCTGCTCGCTGAAACTCAAGGCATATTTAACAATAAAATGAATTGTTAATTCTCTTGCACATTTTCCGCATCTTGTTGTTGTGCCTCTGGTTGTTGTTGTCGTACTTGTTGTTGTCTGTCTAGTGGACTGTCTGCTGCGACTGCAGTTGTAATGCGCAAGTGGCTTTATCTGCGGCACAATCGCGCGCTCAGCTGCGCGGCACTGCGAAACAGTGGGGCAAACTGCATGCGTACAGTGGGTAATGTGGGACACTTCTTGGTAAACTCGACTTTTTAATGCATAAATGTTAAAAGAGATACATGAATTTTTTCATACATTGTATTTTATTTTTTAAGAAAAAGTAGATTAAATAGAAAACTTTAAATATCTTAGATTTGTACGTCTATTTTCAATATTCTATCGTAATTATTGGATTTCTAATAAGACCAACCTTTTAAAATTAATTATTATCCAACTCATTTACATAGTTTTGTTGTCCTTTCTTTTGAAAGTCTTAAGATTTATTATACCAGCTGGTTTTTTTATGTAAAAATTTACTCCTACATCCCATGGTGCGCCGTCTAACACTGAATGTTACTCTGCACCTCTGGCGGTCTGTTAAAGCAAAATACTGAACTTGTTTTTGGGCCAAGCAAGAAATAACTTAAACGAATGGCCAGAACAATTGTTAAAGCATCTGGCCAACTCTTCAGCCCAAGTCCATTCACAATGGCTAAGTTCAGACTGAGTCTCAGTCCGGGTTAGTGTCTGTGTCTTTGAATCGGATTCGGAATCGGAATCTGTTGTGGCCACATTAACGCAAGTGGCCTTTGGCTTGTTTTTGTTATTTCATTTTGGGTCTCTTGTGGTGCGCTTGTCTTCTTGGCCAAATGTCTTGTTCCAAAGAATTTGAAACGGAAACATCGAACACTTTGTTTTGGTTCTTGTTTCACATTTTACTTCTCTTTTTATTTATATTTTTTTAAGTCACTACTGGTCGTTGTTGCTCTTGTTGTTGTTGCTGATCATTTTGCTCGAGCTTCGCGTTTGTAAGCGCGCGCATGCGTAGCACTCGCATTTGCTCAGTCACGCAACTGCGATTGGGACTTAAGCTGAGGCAGGGACTCGGACTAAAACAGAGACCAAGACTTGCACTTCGAATGGAACTGAAATTGGCGCTTATCCAGCGCAGACTTTAGTCAAAATTAACAAGTCTCAAAACACAGTTTCGAGTGCATGCAAATTCGTTGTCAAAATACAAAAAAAAAAGACAAGTAAAAATAAGAACTCGAAACCACAACTCGTAACCAAAGTCCAAACTCAGCTCTGTTGAAGTCCAGTTAAGCGATAAATGAGTTACTGACATGTCTGTGCATGTGCATGTCCAGTCTCCAATCCGATCGCTACAGGGCAGCGCAGACAGGTGCCTCCTTCACTAAAGGTTTCGGGTCTCAGGTCCCAGTTCTCCATCTCAGTTCCCAGTGCTCGGATTGCAGGTTCTCTGCAGGTTGCAGTTGCTGCATTTCAACAGCTTTCAATATCGTTTCCAGACATTCTCATATGTAAATTTATGCAACTACAGCAATGGTGGGCGGAAGGGTGTGTGGGAGGGGGCAAATGGGGGCGTCATCGCTTGAGGCGAATGCACAAAGATGAAATATGCGTTGGGGCTGCAAAAATCTACTAATTGATCAGCGGCTAACATGATTTTTATCTTTTGAGAACTTAATTATTTTCTGTTCGCCGTGTTACCAAAGTGCGACTGTCGACTTCCAATTGGAATCGATACCTGAAACGCTGATCAACTGACAGGAACAGCGTACGCGCCCCGAGGCGATGCAAAGGAATGCGAAGGTTGCGATTTTCTCCCTTCCCCTCGAACAGTTTTATTTTAAAGTTGCTTAAACCTGATTCCAGTATAGAACTAAACTAATTGATTTTGTTTTCAATATTTTTACTTGTTTTGCTGGGAAATTAAACTTTAAAAAGCATTTTATACACGATTTCTAGTAAATTAAATTTGTTATATTTTTGTACACCGAATATTTTCCTCGAAATATTTTTCTCAGTGTTGCAAAAGAATTGGGGCCCACGTGATCGTTTACTGAAGCAATCAAAGTGTTTGGCAAAATTCATTAGCCGCAAAAGGGTCAGACGTGCGAATGGATTCTTGGCCATGGCTAATATATGAACAAACAAAATACCTGTCGATTGCCTTAGACGATCGAAAGTTTTATGTAGACGCCACTTTAGGTGGCAGCGAATTTATGTTAATGTAATTGAACTACAAATTGCCTCAGAGCCATGATTAATATGCAGCAAGGCGAATCCGTTTCAAAAAATTTGGCAATGACATCAAAATATTTGATAAAAACAAGCAAATTTAAAAATAATATTTAGAAATATTCGAAATAACACAAGAAATTCTCAAACAGTTGATAATAATATGCAATTCCTGGTCCTCGAGCGCCGGCAACTTGTTTTGGACTTTCCAGTGAGAGCAAGAGAGCGCGCACCACTTCCAGTGAGAGCAGCATGGCAGGCACAAAATTTGGCGGGAAGCCATGCAGCTGCTGAGCGCGAGTGAGACAGCAAGCGTGCAGAAGAGCGCATGGAAGTGTTAAACAGGATAAGAGCAAAAGTTGCGCTCTCTTTACTGCGCTCTCTTCATACACAGCGCGCAGCTGTTGTGTGAGAGCAAGCACTGGCTCGCTCTTTCGCTCTCACTCACTCACTGCGGGGTTGCAGCCGAAAGATGCCATGTGTTCGTCGCTATGGCTGCTGAAAGTATCTTGAAAATTATCTTCCATGGTGGATGATGACGAGCATTTAGCATTCACCACTCAAAGCCTTCGCATGGCTGACCGATAAACCGTTGCCAGGCCGACGCGATGCCACGACGCTCTTCAATGGCTGAAGTGCCACTCAAATTTGCCGACGGCAAATCATGGCTGCTTTTCTTTGATTTGCGCTCGCTCTCTTCTTGTCGCGTTTCTATTGTTGTGTGTACTGGAGTTTAGTGTGTGTGTGTGTGTAAGAGCGTGTATATGTGTGTGTCGGTGTTAAGAATGATCTATCTGATTTGATGAGCAGCCATTATTCATATTTCCCTTTTCAAACAAAGAGCGAACATTTCCATTTCCCTACGTTATCATTTGCAGTATTCATACCAAACTGTGCCTTATGATGTC
The DNA here is from genome assembly GCA_020829145.1 of Drosophila nigrodunni. Lineage (NCBI taxonomy): Eukaryota > Metazoa > Arthropoda > Insecta > Diptera > Drosophilidae > Drosophila > Drosophila nigrodunni. Next base: position 13,599,614 of record JACVCZ010000001.1, read on the forward strand.
CTTGAATTTAGTGTTACATGCTAATTTATCCACAATATTAAATTTATTTATCAATTTTCATTGAAAATATTGTGCAATTACCGACGGCTAATTTATGGCAAAAGACAAGCATTTAATTATTTTCATTATTTAAAAAAAATGAACAGAATATTAGTTTCAATTAGTTAAAAATTAAAGCTTTATATTGAAGTATACTTTTTCTAAATTTGCTACTAATCATTTTAATAACTCTTTCCACATTCATAGATAAGAATTAGATTTTTACTGCCGCCAAATCGAAAAGTAGCTCTGTGTAAACAGTTTGAAGTTTATCAAATTTAAAACGACATTTTAAATCATTTATTTAATCCTGATGTATCATAATACTCTATGTAAAATGTAAAACTTTTATTTAATAGCATTCTAATTGAAACATGTCAAGTACTTTAAGAGGATTATGTAATGCAAATACATATTAAAGTTCCATTTTCATATTTTATCACATTCAGTTTGTAATCAGCTCTTGGCAGTTGTCTTCATGTCTTTCAACTTGATGTGTTCTCGATTTTTATATTGAAACCCATAGAAATATTTGGCTCCCTCTAATAAAAAAAATATTCTTCATGTGCTCGTCTTTTTGGATTTGTTTTTCATCTTCTTTTTATTTTGTACTTCTGCTTCTTTTTTTTGTTTGCGTTGGTTTTTCTTCTGCCTTCAATTCTTTCTCTAGTTTTTTTTTTGTTTTTGGAGGAATTGGCACTTAAGTTACTCAAGTGGAAAAAAGTTTTTGTTTTTCGTTTACTCGATATAACTACAGACATACATATAAAAAGAACAACACACACACTCGAACACATACACCACGCAGATACAAACATCATGCCACATTCTGTGCAAGTTTCATTGGGGTTGTGAGAGCTGTGTGAAGGGGGAAAGGGCAGCGGAGAGCGGAAAGTGGGGAAATGTAGACGACTGGGATGAACGGGGCCAGGCCTGTCAGCTGGATTTTTTCATGGGGGAATTCTTGGATCTCTGTGCGTTATTTCTGTTATTCCTCTTCAGCGTTTTCTGTCCCCTCTTAGCCCCTTTCTCCCTCAATTTACTATTGTCGCTGTTTTGTTTTTCCGATTCAATTGAAGGCTGACAGCCGCAAAAATTTCATTATGAAATTGGATCGTTGTCAATTTATTAAGAGACGCGACTATAAAGTTGAAACGAGCTGAGAAACGAGTGCTCTAAAATGTGTTCTTTAGCTAGAAGTGCTACTAAATTGCCGACACCTGTTGTGCATATTTTCTACAACGTTTTTTTTTACCTGCCTCATTTGCCGCTACAAATCGGTGCTCACCTTGCGGCGCAGTCTGTCTGTCTGTGCTGCAAGTAGAGTGAAAACAGTCGGGAAAAGACAAAGCGAGAAAGAGAGACAGGGAGAGAGAGAGATACCAATGTTATGCGCCTCAGTGGCCACCCGGTTGCAAGTTCCACATCTACTTGCCACAGTTCATAAATTAGAGCCGACTCCGACTTCAACTCCAACTCCAAGTCCAACTGCGACTTGGAGTCCAATTCAGACTCAGCTCGCTCCATTCCGCTAGTGATGTGATAATTGCGGCTTGGCTTACTTTGTTCGCCATTTAATTGTTGTAATTTGTGCGTTTGCTGCTCCTATTATTTTGTTGTTGTTGTGGTTGCTTTGCTGCACAGTTTTCGCTTTTTGCTTTTCATTTTTCAAGCCAATTTATTCAGGTTTCGCCTCGAGTTTAGCGAAATTGTTCAACAAATTCTCGCTGGCACGCATTGCTGCATGCAGATACTTAAAGCCACAGATACAGATACCCTTTTAGCCATTGTTATTTTTGTTTTTCTCTCTACTAGTTTTGCTGCTGCTGTTGTTGTCTACTCATTGTTGGTGGCAATTGCAATGAATGTTGTTACTTTAGCCTCACTTGCACCTTTACGCTTCGTGGTTTGTGTCTAAGCTTTGACGTGCACTTCCTTTTCATGTTCACGCAACCGTGGCACACATAAAGCCAGACAAAAAATAAACAAAATATATGTAACTATATAAAAAGCAACATAGTAGCAATAACATGTTTGCCAGAAAGTTATAGCTACATGAAAATTTGCGCGCAAAAGTAGCTATAAATTGTGCCCTTAAGGCCAATGTTAATTATTTATTTTGAGGGGGGAAATGGGGTACTTTCTTTTAACTAGGTTACAGTGAATTATAAATGAATGAATTTCAGCCAAGAATGCAACTAAAGGGCGCATAAGTATTTTCTGTAAACTGCCTACTTTCCCCAGTCTATAACAGTAAAAACTGTAACTGTTTAAAGAACTAACAGTTAGTACTTGTAAAGCTTTATTTAACTAGCGAAAACTAGTTACAATTTTAGTTCCAAATTCACAACTTTCATTGACATTTCCTGTGCCTACCAAAGCTTCTTCTACTTCTTGCCCTTTACCTGCCCTTTGTGAATGTCTCTGCAGCTCCATGGCACAAACATCAAAACAAAATGTTTTGATAATACACATAAAAACAAAAGTAAAACAAAAACCAAAAAACCCAAAAAGCAAAGCTCAAAACTAAAGACGATGTCAAAAAACAAAAAAAAAAATACCCAAAGAACAACAACATATGTATATGTAAGTTTGTTTATATGTATGTATGTTTATGTATAGGGAAGAAAAAATCGCGCACAACTCTCGTGTGCTAAATTCCCTGGCGAAGGTTCCGAGAAAAAAAGAAACGAAACAAGAAGCAAAAAGAAACAGAGAAAAAATTATTTGTTACCAAGAACATTTAAAGAACCTCGGAGACCGCAAAAGAACTTTGACATTTTCCTTTTTGTGATCAACGTCTTCCCGCCCTCAGCCCTCCGCCCCCCTACCACACCCCCTTGGCTGTCATTGTGCTGAACGTTTTCATGTTTTTGAGCAGCGAAGTTTTTGGGATTATTTTTGTGCGACTTTTCGGTCATGTGAAGCAAAAGCTAAAGCTATAGCTAAAGATATAGCTATAGCTAAAACTCAACTCAAAGTTGAAGTTGAAGGCAAAGTTGAGTTTGACTTTTTGACTCTTTCGTAGAATAACATGGACTTTTGTTTCATCTTTTATACGCGTTGTTTTTGTTGCTGCTGTTGCTAACTGCATGGCTGTCACCTCCGGGTTTGCATGTCACAGCTAAAGACCCTGAGTTGGCCATTGTTTTTTCTGCAGTTCTGCAGTTCCCTCCACTAACAGCTGCCATAATCGCTTTAACAACGCTGACCTTCTTAGTACACATAAGTGTGTGTGTGTTTGTGCCGCGCCTACATCACTTGCAGGACATTGAAGCCCTTGACGTTGGCTCCTTATGCCTGCATTTGCGTTTGATTGTGTCCCCAGCGAGGAGCTCGGCAATAAATCAAAGTCGCCAAACTACAGCAAAGTGTCGGATGTCGGAGTTTTGCAAATTACTTGGAAGTGTGCCCCATGGCCATCGTCATAGCGCCCCAACGGCCCCTGGGAGTCGACACACACGCACACTAGTAAACACACACTCGTACACACACACACTGGCTGACTTGCAAGTACGCTCGACTAAAGTGGATCAACATATGTATGTGGGTGTTGTTTTCCAATAGCGATGACTGCGTGATTATTCGATAAACCGCCATCAACTCACACTTAAAGTTGTTAGAATTCTGCTGAATTAAGTCTAGTCAACAAAAACAAAACATATATAATTTTGAGAATTTTAAATCATGAAACTTTTTACAAAATAATAAAGGCACTTAAGTTAACTTGGCTTTCAATCTGATGACGTCTTTGCAATAGAAATTAGTTCAGTTAAAAGTGTATAAAATTATAAAACATTTCAGCAAGGTATTATTTTACTATATTTTAATAACTTTTAGCTTATTTATTTTTATTTTATTAGAATATTATAATTTTTCTAATTCCCAAACGTAAATTGCTCAGCTGCACTACTGTTTTATTATATAATAATTTATTTATATATCCACAACTGCGTATATAATTTACTATGAAGTTCTGTATTCAATGGCAATAATTGCGTATTACTGATAATGTTAGTCGATAAAAATTTATTTATATAAATACTATGCATACTATACGATATTGAGTAGTGCGTAGTAAATGGTAATTATTAATTATTGCAAGCAAGTTCCGTTACACGTTATCCAACAAAGATTTAATAATAGCATTTCTATATTCAAAGTACAAAACGGCAGTTGAAACACTTGTAAAAGTTTGGCATTGATATCGGAAAAGGGCAGTGGAGGGGAAGAGGGCGGCTATGAGGCGGGGCAGGGGCAGATGCAGAGGTCCACCATCCGTTAAATTAAACTAATCAGTTGCTCGACTGGCGATTATTGAGCAGGCGCCTTAAGAACAAAGTCCAACAATAAATAAATAAATCAAATAAATCAACAACAACAAAAAAGAAAAGAAAATCAAGAAAAAAAAACTGAGAAGAAAAACAAAAACAAGAAGCAAGAAAAATAAAGAAAAACTGGCGACGTAGCCAAGTGATTTGGATAAGTTAAAAGCCAAAGCGTGGGCTGGAATCAGGAATGGATTTGGATCGAGTTTAGTTTGGGATTCAGAGGAGGAGGGCGAAATGGAGGAGGAGTCGTTTTTGGGTACAATTGCCCGGCGAATGTTTGACATTTCTCCAAAGGCCATAAATCAGTCAGAAAGCGTGACATGATTTCTGTGTGCCTTTGTGCTCATAATTAGAAAATTAGTTGGAAACTGAATGCGGCTCTCAAAAATCACAAAATTCAGCTTGTTTTGCTGTCTTTTTGGGCCCAGGAGTTAAGGGCAAAAAGGACGGCTTGAAGTGGGCTAAAATGGAGCAAAGATGTAAAAGCGCTAAGTGCTAAGTATTTTGACAGTGGGAGCTGCAGCTGGAGCCGAAACTGAAACTGACTGACAGGGCTGTTGTCAGTGTTGCCAGTGGTGCTGGTTGTGCCGGTGGTGTCGGTGGTGGCAGCCACTTTGACAGACTATTATGCGGGAAAAGGTTTCTTTCACTTTCATGGAGCGATGCTGGCAACTGCAAAGATGCTCGTCGCTCGCTGCGGAACTGTCATTTCCGTTTTACTTGTAAAATGAACATGGAAGTATTCGAGGCAGCCGACAAAGTGGCGTACAAGCGGACAGACCAAACTCAGAGCTATCCAAAACCAGAGCAGGAGAGCAGCAGCTGACGCTGACTTGTTATATACTAAACTGAGATGGAGTTGGGGATTGAGACCGAGACAGAGACTGAGACTGAGACCGAGACAGCCAAACGGAAGGATGAACCAAACAGGCAGACATATAAACAGACACGAAGGGGGCGGATGAACAGAGAGCTGCGAACTGCGAACTGAGCTCTGAGGGGGACAGGCCCTGATGCTCAAACTGGAACTGAAAACGTGGGACAGACACACGGACGGATGGATGGACAGACAGGAGAACAGAGAGACGCACAGACGGACAACATTGCGTTTAACGTTTTTCGCAAAAGTTTCAGTTTCGTGTGTTTTCGCAGCTCGTCTAAAGGAAATTGCCAGCAACAAGAGCAGCAGCTCTGAAGGATTGGCAGCAGCAACGGTAGTGGGAAGTCGGACTGGGGGGCAGGGATGAACGCAGCCAGCCAAGCATTGCACGCTGTTACCCCTACTCCCCCCGGCAAGCCCCTCTACGCCCTTCTCCCCGCTGAAGGTAACAACGCAAGAAAATGCCAGGCAGCAAGACAGGCAGAACTGACGTAAAAAGATTTCTGTTTGGTAGAACGGCAACTCTGACTGCTGCTGCTTTTTCTCTCTCACTGTTAGAAGGCAACACCTCCCCCACCCCGCTCACCACTTTTGGTAATCATCATGAAGTGTTTGCACATTTGCCCAATAATAAATGTATCTTTAAACGCTGCTGCTGCTGCTGTATTCGAAAAGTTGTTTATTTACTTGTTCTACCTGACCAAAAGGTTACCCAAATGAAATGAAAATCAAATGGAAAACAAGTGAAAAATGAATGGAAAATAAGAGAAATTAATGCGAATGAAATGATGTGAATATTGTAAGCTAAACGTGCTTAAATGCAGCCGAGAAGAATATTTAAGATAGGAGTTTGGGAGGCAGAAACTATATAGAAATTTATATATTTATTAAGGAAAAAATGTAGGATGTAAAATATGTTAAGCTTATATATTCAAAATGAAATTTTGATAGTCTATTAAATGTGAATTTGAAATAAAATTTAACTATCTTATCAGTTTAAGTTATTATTAACTTTTAATAAATTTGTTTTTAGAACTGTCATTACACCAATCTTTATGAGTATTTTACTTTACAAATTTTATGTGAGTAATTTTTGTGCTTTAAGATCAATTGCCCCAAAAATATAAAACCCATTTGCAATCGTCGAAAAAATGAAATACTTAGTGCTGGCTTATATGGGTTGATAGATTAGCAATGCTGTGAGTGAAATAATTTTGCCTTAAAATAGAAACCCGCATAATTTTCTGTGGATTCTGCGTATCAACGGGTTGAAGCCGCAATTAAGTACAATTAACGCAATTCCATGAATTACTTTGGCACATTTATCGCTGGATTTTGATAAACGAATTAGGTTTTATCTTTAGCTAAAAAGTGCTTGTGAATCACTTCTTAAAGTACAATTTAAATTTATCAAAAACAAAATAATTGAATACTGTGTTGTATTTAAGACTGTATTGCATCCTGGACTGAAATTCCTTGGTCTGCATTTGACACATATCCGAAAAGCTGAAGTTTTTCACTTGCAACAGCAAAATTTTTGGGCTTTTGTCTAGAAAATAAAGCTATGGGTAAAAACTATTAAAATTTGTAAATTTTAATGAAAAATCTTTTGTAGAATGCAGCAAAGCTGAAGGCACTTTACAGTTTTCCTCAGTTTCCCCACTGACTGCCCCTTCCACGACCCCCTCTAGGCCAAGCACCGGTGACATGAATGCTGACAACGTGTCTTAGTTTGCACAAAACGAGCTACACACACACACACACACACACGCACAGTAGTTGTGTCAGTGCAGGACATAGAAGCTGCACACACACACATACACAGAGCTTCACAGTGGGCGCCAGTTGTTGTCCCCATGTTATGTGTCTGTGTGTTTGTGTCGACACTTTTGCCAGGCATGTCATGTAACAGGAATTTTAATTTAATTACGCTTCCAAGCTGCCAGCAAAACCACCGCCTACCGCACCCCACCACGCCCCCTGGCACTGACACTTCCACTGCCCCTCTCTCAGAGCAGCAACAAGAGATTGAGTTTTGCTTGAGCTAAAATAAATATGCACATTAATAGATTAGCCGGGATACGCAGGCCAAGAAGAGCTGATAAGAAATCAATAAAATCAGCCCCGACATAAATCATTTGCCCATTTTTGTGCCCTGTCTGACGATGCTTATCACCCAAATCAGCAGTCGTTTCCCCACTTCCTGTACTCCTTACTACGCCTCCTCTTACCCACAATTTCAATATTCATAATTTGAGTTGAAAGAATTTGGCTGAAAGGCAAAACGGCGACGACATAAAAATCAATAAATGAAATTCCTCCGCAGGCTCTAAAAAACTTTTTACAGGTAATTTTCCGGCGCTTTTATTTGCCATTGTCATATCAATAGACTTGGCTGCCAGAGAGTGAGACTTGTCCATCCTGCTTACTCTCACAACAGCTCACTCTCTCCCTCTCGTTCTCTGCCTTCTTGGCTGGCACAAGGCCGCAATGAGTTCGTGCCAAAAAATAATTTCCTTCTCGCAGACGCGAGGCGACTTTGCTGCACTTATTGTTGTTATCAACGCCTGAAATATGGCATTTTAATTTTATTAGCTGCCTGGCTGCCAGTACACTTGCACACAGATACGCACGCACACAAACACACATACATACACGCACACTTCGATGTGTTGATGGTATTGGCGTTGACAATGCTGTGCAACTTAGCACAGTGGGGTAAAGTCAATAAATATTTGCTCCAAATTTTAATATTGTTTTTTAAAGCACATAAAGTGAGCTAAGTCCAAGGAAGGCACAATTGAATTTAATATATACTAAGATTTTAAGACGTAAACTTAAATATCTCTCACAAATTAAAGTGCTGATTGAGAGACATTTGTACTAGTTTTAAGTATCTTAAATTATCTTATTATAAATATAATATAATTTTAAATTACATTGCCTAACTTAAAAATGTCTTTAATTAGTTAGCTTTCAACAAACACTCAGTTTTCTGCAATTAGGCACATTGTTTAATTTAAACGGAATTTACATAAACAATCTTGATGCCATTGGCTCCCAATGTGCAAGTTATTTATTGTTGTTCTTGCAACAGCCTGTGGCTGTTGGCTGCCAGCTGAGAGTTGCCAGTGGCAACTGCGCATGCTGCTCTTTCTGCCACGCCGAGTCGACTCTGCTCGCCTCGGTTCGGGTCGAGCCGTCTGGCAAGTGGATTTTAAGAGAACTTATTCTTTATGGGCGCCTATCGAAGAGCCATCAAGTAACAGTTTAGCGTCTAGAATTAAGTCGTTCCATTTGGGGCTGGCCAAAACGCTTATTGCCACACATAATGTTGCGTTATTATGTTGCCAGCTGGCAACAAGCAGCAACAAACAAACTCTCAGCTGGCTATGGAAATACTCTTAAGCTGGCCAAATTATTTATGCCTGATGTTGTTCTCTTGGCCTGTTCACGTTATTGGCTTTGTTGTCATTTGGCCGTTTTGGTTAAGTATTTCAGTTGAGCGTTTTTCGCTGCTCGTGAAGCGTTTTCCTTCTGTTGCCCCTAAAAAATCAGGAGCACATATAATATAAATTTTGTGGCTCCTACAGTGGCTACCAAAGCGCTGGCAGCTAGTTGGAAAATTGGCGGCACTGCGTGCGGAAAAGTCAAGAGCGTTTTCCTCTTGAATTATACGTTGTATTTGTAATAAACATGAAAATTGCTTATGCCAAATTTTCCAGTGCGTTTGTGTCATGGAAATTGTTGCTGATTGCAATTTGCCGACGGTAAAATTGAAGTTTCAAGTGCTCCAAGTTGCAAGTGATGTGTCAATCGATCGCTGTATGATCTCGTTATGATCTGGCATTGGTATTGATGCCACATCGAAGCGAACATGTGCCCCATAAAGCAAATGAAATTGTTGTGCACAATCATACTGGAAAAACGAAAACTGCGTCTCAGAACCAAGCGGAAAAAGTTTCACACATAACAAGCGGCCACTAACACAAAGGATTTCTCACTGTATCCTGAGTTCTCACCGAATGAATTCGGTTTCAACTCTAACATTTTGAACGACTTTCAAAACTGCAGGTAATAATATTATGACTCTTCATAGATCTTTGAGTAGTTTAACAGTATTCTGATGACTGACAAAAGTTTACTAAGACTTTTCGGTATTGCTGTTGTCCACGTTTCAACTTGTTTCGACTTCATTAAAGTTGGCAAACTTTGAACTTTGCAGTTGCCTTCTTCTTGTGCTGTTTCTTCTACTTGTACTGGCTGCAACAGCTGCTTACAATTTTCCGTACTACTTCAAAAGTTTTTCTCTGGGGCGAAGTGTATGACAAACTGTCGAAATGTTTTGTTGACTCTTAACCAATATAAATACAGAATTTATATAGATGTATGTTTAAATGCAATTTTGCAGTTGCCGAATAAGTTTGATGAAGTTCATAAAGAAACAGAGTATATAAACTTGGACTGTTTGATAGTTTGTGGGCTGAGCATTTGTTTAAAAACTTTATCTACAATAAATTAGTTCTATAAAGAGGCTTTTGACTATTTAGATAGCTGAAAAAGCTTTCTTTTCGGTGTTTAAATTAAAAGTTAAGAGGGGAATTCATATGAATTCATATGAATTTGGCTTACAATAAATTAATAAAATAGAAAATAAATACACAAATTGATTGCTCAATACTTTTTCCTTACTTTTGTATGACTTTAACTTCAGTTTGAAGACTTTTCTGCTTTCTTTGCACGACTTTATTATAATACACAACTTGAGAAAGATCACGAAAATCTCTTTGTACTTAAAACAGTTTAAACAATTCTGTTTTGAAGCAGTATAATTCTTACTTATTCACAAATATTTATAAGCTATTATATTTTAACCATTTTTATTTGACTATTTATTCACAATTACTATAAAGTTATTCAAACTGATTGCATTGCGCAATCACAGAGTGCAATGTAATTTTCCAATGTTCAGATTTTGTTAGTGGCATCTGGAATCTGTAGCAGTATTTCTAGTATTTCTAGCATTTCTTTTACATTTTTACCTGCCAAATGTCCATGACATGTTTCTCCTCTGCTCCTGTTGTGTTGCACGTTGTTCTTCTGGCGCTCCGCATGCCACAAAATTTAATGCATTTCATTGTCGCAACAACAACAACAACAACAACAATAAAATGTGTAACGCATGAGATGAAAAGCAGCGCAGGGAAATAAAAATGAGAACGAAAATGAAAACAACACAAAAAAAAAGGAAGCAAACAGCAAACGCAAAAATTTTAAACATGGCGCGAACATAATGTCCTGTGTCCTTGCCATTTGCCTCCCTCTGCCCTCAGCTTTTATTTTGCTCTCTCTGTTTTTTCTTTCTTTTTTTTTTGCATTGCTTTGCGAATTTCCCTTCTGCTGTTGTTGTGAAAATCGAACATTGATTTATGGCGTGTGTGTGGCGAGGCAAAAACTGTGGCTCCCTTTGAGCGAGGGGCGGAAAGGAGCGAGAGTGAGAGGAAGCGAGAACAAGGCAGTGAGGAGGAAAGAGAGGACAAACAAAGGTAGTGCCCAGAATCGAGGCCTGATGACGATGATGCTGAATGATGCTGGAATTGTTTTTGATATGTCGCACACACACAGTCATATGCTGGTCTCTACACACACTCACACACCCAACGTTACGATTATTATTTGCGACACACACGCACACACACATGCATAGCTACTCTTATTCCCTCTGCCTTCTGCCTCATTTTTTGCATTTGTTCCAATGCATTTACAACAGCAGCAGCAAAGGATAACAACAACAGCATTCAGCGACTACAACAACAATCCGAAGGGAATATTGTAAATGCAATTCGTAGGGCATAAATTTAAAAAACGCGTGTCACATGTCGATTCTCGATTGTTCGCAAATTAATATATAAAATACGCGCCACGAACTGCGAATTGCAAACTGAAAATGTTGCGGCTGTTTTTTGTGGTTTCTTTGTAAGCCCTGTTTTTTTATGCCAACTTATTGCTGTTGTTGTTGGTTTTGTAGTTTGAATTGTGGCATGTTAAACATCGATTTGTTGCTGGACTTTGCGCGCAACGAGCTTAAAATGAGTAAGATGAGCCACCATTTAGTTGAATTGATTACGAAACTGTTTTGATTTATGTACAGAAAAGTGACTTTTATGTGGAGAAAATGGCACAATTTTTAGAGTAGTTTTAAATATTTTTTGAGTACTTCCTGCTGGTCTTTGGAAGCCACTTTGTGTTGAAAAACTCTTATTAATACTGCTGTTATCATAAGAATGAAAAATCTTTAACCTTATTCGAGTTTACTAAGAACTTAATTGTGTAGTATTGAAGATAGTGCATCAAATTATTCTTCAGAATAAAATTCCCGCTAGAACCATTACGCCAATAACTGGTAATTTATTTCAAGATCAACCTCTATAAGAACTTCCACTTACTTTTATTATCCAACTTAACTTTTCCACCTTTCGACGATATTTATTGCTAATGACAAGCGTTTACAGCTGCCAACTCTAGCAAAACAGTTCAATTAGAAGACTCAGCTATAAACTGGAATTGGAGTTGGGAAAAGAGTTCGATTTGGAGTAGGATTTGAAGCCTGAAGCGGTGTCTTCGCAATGCATTTGGCAAATGAATTCATTTATTTCTGAGTGCGATGAATCAGCTGCGATTTGCGAATTGAGTTTTTCAGACTTTTTTCTGCTTTTTCCCGACTGTTGGAGGCGTATCGCAACTGAGGGGGCGTGTTGTGGCTGCTAAACTAAATGTGAAATACAGAAAAAAGAATAAAAAAAATAAAAACAAAATAACAGACAAATCGACAAACTATGCTGCGCCTTCGCAGTTCTGCTATGTGGATTAAGTTGTGAATCGTGATTCTACAACTGCAAGTGGCTGGGACTCTAAAAACTGCGGTTGTGCCCTGCCCGCGGTGATTAATCCATGAACTCTGAGCAGATCCTCAATGGCAGATACTCGGATGCAGACGCGCCTTCCACCTGGTCGCAGTTGCAGACACTGAGGAGCTGCGGCAACTGAGGCAACTGAGACACCTCATGGTCATGGCGATATTTAACCCATGATTACAATGTTTGTAAATTTTGGAGTGTCTTTCCCTTTCAGTCCAGCGTCGGTTGTCTGCTGTCTACCAGTCTCTCAGTCCTTCAGTCTTCCAGTCTGCCAGTCTTTCCGCCTCCTGTCTTCTGTCTTCCTGCCATTTTGTTTTCACCTTGCGGCCAATTTGTTCGAGAAACTGTTCAGACTCTGCGACTCGACAGGCCACAAAATGAAGCTAAATTGGCCCTGGCCACTGCAGCTGTTGCAGTTGCAACCTGGTTAGGGAATGGGGCATCGTACGGGGAGCACATGCGGATGTTTGGGGGCATCATTTGGGTCCGCACGCCTGGTAGTTGAGCAATTTATTATTGCCGCAAATTGATTTTTATCTACGCTTAATCGATTGTTGTGCACGTATGTGCCTAGGACTCCCATTAACAATGCGGTGATTACCGCAGGGGCTGCAGGGTGAAGAGAGCGAGCGAGAGAGTGAAGGTGGATTAAGGAAATTATTTATGTTAGTTCACACGTTGTTTTACACGTAATTTATTAACAGCGTTTTCTAGCGCAAACGATGTGACCTTGGGGCCAAATGGGCATCGATTATGCCGCCGTGTTAGAAATTGTCGGCCTCGGAGTTCGATTCGGAGTCTGAGTTGTAGTCGTAGTCGACTGTCTGCGTGTCTGTCGGGTGTGAAGGTGATTTACAATGTTCGACCAACTACCAAACTAGCGCTGGGTGTAGTTTACTTTATACATTCATGCATGATCCCAACAATTTTCTTCTTTTTTTTTTACCTTTTTTTCAAGTCAACTTAGATATTTATGACAGAGAAATGAGAGCCAATTGCCGCAATTACTGGCGCGTGTTTGGCCATCGGTGATTTTCGTATCGGCGAGTTCTGATTTAAGCCAAAATATGCAGGCCTAAAGCGAAATAGATTGCCAAGCAGCAAAGACTTATGGCATTCCTCTGCGACACTTGTTAGCTCTAGCTTCGTTTCATTAATTGATTGGGGAGTAAATTAGTAAAGATATTATTTTAAAAATATTTAATTTAGTACTTATTATTTAACAGTTAAATTTAATTAAATTTAAACTGAATTTTTAAATAAAATCTAGTGAAAATAAACTCCAGGAGCACTTATGTTCATCTATGATGAAACGGTTTGCAAGTTTAGAGAATTTTAAATTTTATATTGCTTTTCCTGTCGAAATTTCACTTTAAAGCTAAAGCCTGAAAACATTTGCACATTGCAACAAAAATCGACGGCCAACATAAGGGGGAAAATGAAGGAATAAAGTCGACATGCACTTTTATCAGAAGGTAATAATTCATTACACATTTTTTTTACCACCTCCCCGCCTGCCCGCCCCGTGCTTGTGTTTTACGCCTTAAACCATCAGCAGCGATGTCGGACTGAGGAGCATCGGATGTGCTGCATTTACCGCATTCGACATGACCATGCCCCCTAGCCCTGATGGCATTCCCAATGCCGTTCCCGTTCCTGTTACCGTATGCGTCGCTGTTCCTGTTTCCCTTATCCTGGTCTGCGTCCTCCATGTGCACTTAACTTGCTTGTTGGCCAGAAGGACGGGAATCGGGAATCGGGAACGGTCAGTTGATTGTTTCTTGTAGCTTGCGTGTTGGCAGTGACAGTGGGACGAGACAGGGATTGAGATAGCGCTGGGAAAGGGAAGTAGACGAGGCAGAAAGTAGAGGGAGATGTGTTCATCAGCGTTAACATGAGACTGGCAGCTTTTAACGGTAATAGAAGTAACCATTTGTGATAAGCCCAGCAGTTTTGTAGTACCACAGCACGCACCTAGACGCAAGTGGGTATGGTTAGTAGTAAGGGAAGTGGGCATGGGACTGGGTGGTGTTGGGATAAACCAGTGGTTGGCTAGCGCTCAATTAACTAATTGTACACAATGGACTGCAATCAAGTTTTGCCAGGCACAGCCCAAAGGACTTGTGAATAATATTCATTAATTGCGTAGCAGTTAGCACACAAAAGGCGCTGCCCAGAAAAAAAAAACAAAAACAAAAAACACTAGGAAAACCATTGGGAAAAAAGGGGTTGGGTCGACATCATCATGTTGCTTGATGGATAAGATTTCAGGGCATTGAAATGGGTAGAAAAAGGAGCAGAAACAGGACCAGAATCAGGAATAGAAACAGGCAAAGCGAGAGCCATAAATCAATGTAAATGTCAACGTCATCGGCATCAGCAGAGCGTCAATATTAGCAACAGCAACAACAACAGTATGAACGCAGAACAACCCCCGAAGTATGCAGCAGTAATCAGAGCTCTCGCCTAGCCACGCCCACTAACTCATGCGCCCATCGGCCATGACTCTACTACACATACACACACAAACATTCACATACATAACTTAGATGTGTTTCATTTTGCATGAGCAACACTTTTTCTAGCGATGACGTCAGCAAACACTGAATAACTAAATTGTTTCATAATGTCAACTAATACACACACACACACACACACACACAAACAACCACACACTTCTAAACTCATATATGTAAGTAATTTCCTCGTTTTCAGACAGGATATTACAAGTTACTTGCAAGGGAAATTAGATCTTGCAACTGCGTATTAAATAAGCGACAACATTTTAGATCCAGACTCAATCCCTGAGAGAAGCGACACACAGATACACACCCTCACATACACATACACTTACAAATAGTGGGAAAAGTCAGAAGTACAAGTCCCCGGAGGCATTTGGCGCCAGCAAATACATGTTATACTTAATTGGAATGATTTCGTCTGTGAAATATGATTTTAGTTTTCATCTTTTGTAAGGGACAGAAAGAGAGAGAGGGAGAGCGACGCATAGAAAGAGATGCAGCTAGTTACAAGCTAAACTAGTTGGAATTCCTAGGGAACAGTCAAATTTAAATTTGATTTAATGCGTTGTATTTCAAGAGGTCATTGCTTTCTGGAGATTGTATTCCTAAGCAAAACTTCGTTTAAATAAGGCAAAACAAATAATTATCTTTGTACCATAAAAGACTTAATGAAACTTATCTATATAAAAAGAGTATCGGAAATTTACCTTGATTTTGTTGCTCAAGAATTTCAAATAAATCCATAATTTAAATTACATAAAACTACTAGAATTTAATATTTCCAAACATATTTATTTTATTATAAAATTAATACATTTGATGTTTATAAAAGATCTATTCAGATAGCGAAATGTTAATTATAATTTGTTGAGCTCACGCCTGTTGCAAATTAAACTAATTCTCGATTGCTTACTCTATTCTCATTGCAGGTAAACACGCACCTGTATTCCAAAGATACTTTTACATGCATCTTGGCCAAGTTAGATCCACATGGCACTGGATGCATTTCAAATGCCTTAAATGCGAATGCAGCATTCCTGTAGACGCCTGTATCTGATTTCTGTCAACATTAAAATTGCAGACTTGACAATGCACAAAGTGCAATGCAAAAACAACAAAAGTATCTGCAAACTAACTAAGTAACCCACAGATACTCACATAGACTGACAGGCAGAGTGGTTGCAAGGTGGCAAGAGGGGCCACAAGGGACAAGGAGGACTGACGTTGTTTTGTTAGTCCATGTATATCAAAGTGTATGCCTGGCGATAACACAAAAGGCTAAAACGCCTCAAACTGAAACTGGCCAAGAGTAGAGGCATGCAACGGATGCCACAGAGAGTTGCAGCCAGTGAGTGGCAACAGAGATTATAAATTGAAATTGAGTTCATAAAACACGAATCAGCAAAACGTTTAACATCTTTATTTCTGCGAAATGCCACAGACAGAACTAAGCAGACAGACAGACAGATAGACAGACGGAAGGAGGGCAGCATGGAGAGACGAGGCAGCTTCAACCTCAACCACAAGAGTCAGCATCGGTCATGGCATTGCAGCATCGGCATCACTGACGCTCACTTCGATTCCTTCTCCGTCTCCTAATCCAACTCCGACTGCGGTTCAAGCCCAAGGTGCGAGTTCGAATGCAATCAAACAAGCGCAAGTCAATTGCAGAACCACGAGTACTCAGAGACGCTGAATGTTGCGCGTTGCATGCCCCATGCTGCAGGCAGCCAGCCAACCAAGCAACCAACCAAACAGCCAACCAACCCAGCAAATAGACAAACAGCTGTACGCGAGTGGCTGCGAGTAAGCTGCCAAACAGGCAATGCGTCGCAATATCGTCCAAAGCACAGTGGGCAAAGTACACGAAAAAATGTAGCGACTGCATAAAAAAGTGTTTTTGTAATCTTTTGTACGCATATATTTCAATTCTAGAGAGTTTGAAGATACAAACCCTCATTTATTAGTTAATTCAGTTATTTAACCCACTGTGCCACGCTGCGATGCTGTGAGCACAGAATGTGGAATGTGCACGCGTTGAATTTCTTGTAGACGTGCGATAAAAATTTGCGACATTGCAACAGTTTGGCGAAGGTGCGAGGTATGAGGCATGAGGTATGAACCAAGAGCTGCGAGAAGGAGTTGCCACTAGCTGCGATTTGGCATGGAGCGTTGCCAGCTGGCGTCGCACTCGCACTCGCACTCGCTGATCGGAGCACTCGCAGTCAATGCCAGAGCTCTTAGCATAAGCCGCTGAGCACAAAGCCAGATGACACGACGATATTGTTAATCTGCGTGAATAAAAATGTAAATGAATTGAAGATTGCGCCGCCATCGAAGTTGGAGTTGGAGACGGAGTCAGAGTCAGAGTCAGAGTGGAAGTCAGTGTCAGGGGCATCATGAAGTTGCGGCATTATGAGCTATGGCCGAGCAGGGGCCACTTAGGTGCCTACAAAACTGCCTCAACAAGTGACAAGCTAGATTAGGCCCCGAACTCTATACAAGCCAGGCAATTTAGACTGGACAACGTTTAATAAGCACTGACAGGCAGGTGAGCCCCAGAACCAGGCCTAGAAACAGGAACAGTATGCTGATGCTCAGTCTGAGCTGAATCAAACGAGCTTAACATAAATGTTGATTGAACATTGTGACTGTATTGGTGTGTGTGTGTGTGCCAGTCATTGGTAATAAAGTGTGGACAAGTTTAGCACCAAATGATGGCCCGATCGAGTATCCGGCAACTGGCAGACAGACACCAAAAGTCGTTGCCCAAGTCGAACTTCACGTATCGACAATATACACTCAAACTACAACTGAGAAAGCTAACGGCCAAGTTTTTGTTGTGCTGTGTGTTTTGTTGTGTTGTGTTGTGGATGGTCGCAAACATGTTTCAAGTCCAGGCTCGCCACACGAAAGCCAAAAACACAATCAGCAGAAGACCAGCTGCGCTGACAGTGGCTTAGTTAAGGGGTTGGTACAAAAACTGGGTAAAACTTTAAGTAGGATAAACCAGAATCATTACAGTTGCTCCAAATATATGTACATAATATTTTAAGTGAAGTTAGTTTGGGAACACACAAGCTTTAAAATCAAGAACTAGATAGATTCTTGTAACTCTTTAGAATAATTTTATACACCTATTTATAGACTGACTCACATAGCCTCCTCCTACTAATTCTTCCTTATAAAATTCCTATCCCTTGCGTGCCCGCCTCTGTCTAAAAAGCATTCAATAGCTTCCCTCTTGGCGTCGCTGCTAGTGATTGCTTTCGCATAAAGTGTTTGTCGATAAAACTATAGTAAATGTGAGGGATGATTGTGAACTGAGACCGAGTCTAAGACTGAGGATGAGGATGAGGTTCAGGTTGAAGTTGAGGTTGAGTAAATGGCGAACGTGTGCGATTGACCAAAGCGCATATAATAAAAATTAAATCGCACAAAATAAAAATGTTCAAGTGGCGAGTAAAAGGCACGAAACCGACAGACAGCCAGGAAAAATAAAGATGAGGAGAAGAAAGGCGAAAGAAAGGAGAATGAAAGGAAGGAAAGAAAAAAATCGAGTCACGAACATTGAAATATGTGTCCACAGCTGATGAGGAGGACGTGGACATGGCGCATTGGCAGACATCGACGCCGACAACGACAACGACACCGGCTGATAAATGCGTGGAAAATGCAACAGCTGCCAGGGCTGGATAACAGCAGGCGCTGCCAAAGAGCCACAGCCACAACTAGAGGCACAGAGAGGAGAATGGAGTGCATCGAGCGGAGAAAGGCTCGCGATGCGCTGTTGGTAAACAAATCATTTGAAAGGATTTTCACACACAATCTATCTTCGTTCCATTGGACTGCATTCGACTTGTCTCGAAGAGAAGCTGCCAAACGGCGGCTCAACAAATTTGTCAGTGCGCTGCGGGTATAGCATTGAAAATGGAAACAGGAAGAGAAACGTTTGCAAAGAAACCAAACCTGTTTGCATGTCCAGTACAATGGAGTGAAAAGTAAAACAAATTGAATCCTTTGCGACGCACGCAACTCAAGCGAAAGTGTCAAACAGCAGGAAGGACCTAAGCGACCTGAAAACCCTGCAGAACAATGAAGTATGCGGATTAGTCCTTTGACACCGACTGCAACGAAAAGAGAAAGTTGCATTGTTATTGCATTACAGTGGGTGTATCTGTTGTTATTATGCAGCTATTTAAATAGCCAAAACATAGGATCTAGGGAGTACCTACCGAGTGACTACAAAGGTCAACTGACAACTTATGTAACAGACTGTAAGTCGAACAATTTGGATTTGTTACAGCTGGATTTAAAAGAGTGCAAGGCCACACAGCGCATTCAAATGTCCTTGTTCAGGATCTGACGAGAAAACGCATAACATTATGCAATAACCATGTCCTTGTGAGCACCTCAAGGTCAGCGGAAAGTGCAAGCGTTATTTCAAGTACCTTCAATATTCTCTCTGTGGTTGACAAACTGTAGCAAGGTTAATGTACCTGCACTTAGACCCTGTAACTATGGTTATTAGCCCAATCATTAGTTTTATGACTCACAGCGGCGCTGAGACAATTTCCATTTGTAATCAAATTAGTTATGTAAGTTTTTAAAATTACCACAATTGATATTTTTGCATTTGTCGAGCATGTGTTCGGCCATTTTTGATTTTTTGTGACCATTTTGGGTTTTATTCTGGTGAGAAATATGCATTACATATGCTGAATAACTAATTTGTCTTTGAAGTTTACAAAACATTTTTTTTTCCTAATTTTGAATTTAATATTTCAGTTTTAGCTATCTGCATTTTCATTTGTTATTCATTTAATGCTAAATAATTCGTTTGCCTTTTCTAATATCAAACTAAAACTGTTGAATAAATTTAGAAAACTTTGAGAATTTAACTACAAGACTGGCGCTTTGACAACTATTTGCTGCTCTCGAGCGAGGGGAGTTTGAGAGTTTGCTTGCATGATTGTGCTATTTTTGCTCTTGTAATTTACACAAAATTAAATTCAAAGTGTCCTCTTCGTAGAGTCCTTCGAGTGAGTGCCAACAAAATGAAAAAATTCCAGTGCAACGTTTGAAGTTTATTGGCCATAAATAAGAGATGGCCGAAACGAAGGGCGGAGAATGTAGAACGTAGAACAGAGAACGCTTAACAGGCGACAGCGATTGACAATTTGATTAAAAACGAGGCGATTGAGAAATGTGGAATGGGAGTGTGAGTGGAGAGTGTGGGAGTGTGGCAAATGAAATGCATAAAACAAGGATAACAGCAAGGATGCGTTTCGCATTAAAGTGAAAGTTTCTCTGCACAATTTAATGCCGACAACAATGGTTACAACAACTACAACAACTACAGCAATGCCAATTGCCAGCCATCCGCTCTGAGTAATTGTTGCTAATGAAAACGAGGTCTCAACAGCAGGATGAGAGCGGTGTGTGCAGGGCAGGAGAAGTGGATCAGGCGCATTTAAGTGGCTAATTTCGCTGCTGGCAATTGTCAACGCAGCGCACAGGAATGCGCACTATGCCGGACAGCAGAAGGGGTAGCTGAGGGGGTGTGGCAAAGGGCAGAAGGGTGAGAAAGGAAAGGACAAATGAAACTGCAGGCAGTGCACAAAATGCAAATGAAATGTGCAATTGCCTGCAGACCCCCAAAAGGGAGGCGACAGCAGTTGGAGGCGGACAATTGCGAATGTGTGAACATCCTGTGTGTGAGAGTGTGTGTGAATTACATGAGTGAATTGTCCTGTGAGTGTACGTGTGTGTGTAGGCAGTTGTCCTGTCTGGCCTGTCTGCCTGGACTGCTTTACAAATTTCGCATTTATTGCCAGTGACAAAATATGATACGAAAATTAATATTATTGATTAAATAATTGAAATTGGCGTGCCCACGACACACAATGAATTATTACCTTCCCTCATTTCAGTAATAGCAACAACAATGAGAACAACAAGACATGTCAAATGATATTTGTAATGCATTTGGTTGTATATTTGTATTTTGTATTTTGTACTTTACATTTTGCATTTGTTGGATATGACATTTTGATCCCTTGTCGTTTGGAATGCAACTGAATGCGTACAAATTTATTTGAAAGCTTTTTATATAGTATTTTAGACTAGGATTAATGTTTTAAATATATCATAAAAAGCATAGAAAATTAATTTTTTTATAAACATTTTATTTATTACAAAGGCTTAAAGAATATTTCGTTTTTATGACATCAAATAATTTGTAGTTTTTAAATGGAATACAGATTATTATTATGTCCACATAAGCGAAGTTAAATTTTAAATATGCAGGGTTTAAAGATTAAAATACTTTTGAGTTTCTTTTCAATACCGTTTTTATTTAAACTGTAAATTCTTACAGTTTTTCAATTGAAATAAACTTAATTACTTAGCACTAAAAGATCTCAATATTTCGCTCTTTAAGCTGCTTCTGGTATCGATGCCATTGTCTCTGTTTCCAACTCAGTCTCGTTCGCTCGACATTTCTGTGCTTCAGTTTTAATAAAATATTTCATAATTCCTGCGCAGTTTTGCTATTGACACTTTCTGACGGCATCCTTCGTATCCTGCGCGTTCTCCTGCTGTGCCAACAAACGCGTAGGTGAAAGTTCAGTCGGATGGTGTAGGTCCAGAGCACAGGAACAGTCACAGGCACACAACACAAGCACTCTCTCTCTGGCCCACTCCCTTTTGCCAGGCCGAGCCATCAACAATGCCAACACCAGACGATGTAGGAGCAGGAGCAGGGGCAGCAGCCATGGCTGTAGTAAGGGGAGTAGCTACGGGGGTGGGATTGGTTGCAGCTTCGGTGGTTGAATTGATTTCAACGTTGATGGCGTTGACACAAAAAGCTTTTACGGCGCCCTCTGCGGTCGCGTACCGTTGACCACCTACGGCGCATCCGCATCCTGTGGCTGTTCCTGCTTGCTCTACCCCTTACACCCCTCCTTCTCTCACACTCTCTTGTTGTTGTTGCGGGTCCTGCCGGGAAAGCTGCTGGAATGATTTACATACAAAGTGAACATGGCCAAGCCTGAAGCTGTGCATAGGTTTTCATATTGAGTATGTGTGCATTTTACTGGTCCTTCTTCTTTTTCTTGTCTCTTCATTCCCCTGCCGTCGCCCTGCCTGCCATGAAGGAAGTCCTGCGGCGGCTAGCTCCAAAAGGGCGGAAATTAAAGTTGTGACACGTTTACATTTAACCAAAGCGATCCTTCGAGTGTGGGCTTCACATTTTTTGGTAATACCTTCAATTTCTCTCCTTTGCACATGCAAAGTGTTAAAGTTCCCTTCATCATTTTCGTTTTTATTTCATTTCATTTTTCTCTCTCTTGTTCTCCACTCAGCGAAATTGCAACCACCGTTTGTTGCTGCTGTTGTTCTTTCTACCTTTCGCTCGAGCGCACAAAAGGATGTGGCTGGTCCTGGTCCTGGTCCCGGTTCTCTGCACATTGTTGCTGCCCTCCAGCTGCGTCCGAATTCCCTTTTTAACCAGCCGCCAATTGCCAGTTTCCAGTTGGCGGCAACAACAGCAACTGATTCAGATGATTCGTTGTTCGTTGGCACTGCCCCTATAGCTCTCCAGCCCCTCCCCTCTCCAGCATTTGGCTTGTCCAGTTGATTTGGTCTCGAAACCATTTGCGCCTCTTTGCTTTCGTCTACGGATCCGGCTTTGGGCATCGCAGCATGTCTTCTCCTTCGGCAACAGTCACGTCAAAAAATATCCGCCCGTGTCTGCATTCAATTCAAGCCTTGCGTTTATTATTATTTTTGTGCTATTCCTTCTCACAGGCCCTCAGCACTGGACTCTTTGTTTCAGCGGCTCGCTTAGAAGATATTTTTATATTTATATGTATAATATTGAGGCTTAATTATCAGTAAAGAAAAAAGTCGAATTTACTCAAATTTAGTAGGAAGGTTTTACAGCAATACTTTAGGCTAAATATTTAATATAATTTTTAGACCTCACCTTAACTTTAATATCTCAATTACAGCACGGATTTAATGGTGTAATTATGTAATCCAGTTTATATGAGATGCTTCCAGTCGTTCAATCTGCTCAACCCTATACCAACGATTTTTAAACACTTTTTAACGATCTAAAGTTATGCGTAATTCTCCAACTTAACTTCTTATGGCTTTTCAATTAAGCATGACATAATTAAAACTTCGTTTTATGTGTTTTCCAACCGTTTCCATATGTTTCTCTTGAAGCTGACCTAACCCAAGCTCGTAAAATCAAACCCAGAACAGAAACGAGTGCACTCCATTATAATCGAATAAAATTTGTACACAAAAGGCGTTAAATAATTATTTACTTAGCCAGTTGGTGGCATTAAAACATTTGGCACACTTTTTATGATCCGTTTAGCACATGAGAAGTTAGGAACTTTTGGAATCGGTTCGGTAAGACCCGTACATCTCATAAATATGTCCCATAAAATCAACACTCACATGAAACGGGGAGAAGAAGAGTGTAAGGAACTAAAGCAGTGCTTGCAAACAAAGAGAGATAGAGAGAGGAGAGATGGACAGAGAGAGGCAGAGTGCTACAGATAAATGTCGACAAAACGATTTGTATCTAATTTTATGAGGTCATAAAAAGCAATCATTTCGCCATTTGCCACAGACTATACCAGAGCTCAGACGAGACCCCAAACCAAGGCAGACCAGACCTAACCACAGCTGAGCTGCCATGCCCATAAACTGTGGCCCATCCCATTTGAGCACTGTTGAGTTTTAGAGAGAGAATAAACGAGATCTGGCTGTTGAAAAGGTTCTAATGCGGCAGTTAAATGGATTTTATGAGCCTTGAGGTTGGTTAACTGAATTACATGAATTGGCTGCTTATTGGCTTTTAATTGCTGTCTGAAGACGCTAAAGGCGCGATGGAAGGGAAGCAGAGGCGTGGCCATTCAGTCGGGGGTCAGTAGGCGGAAGTATGGCCAGCTTTTCATTTCCGCAGGTCAGTGGCAAATGATCAAAAATGTGCGGCTGATAAGCGTGTCACATAATTAATTGGCTACAATGAAAATTTCAACTAATTAGCACACAAAAAAAAAAAAAAAAAGAAGACAGAAACAAAAACAAAACAAAAGTTCGAACGTGGGGAGGAAGCACAAAACTTGACGGTTCAACTGCGTTTCGGGCTGGAGATGGCAGCGTGACGCCGTGTTACCAACACGATGAACTCACGAGGCACGAGAAATATATACAGCACGGTTTGAACAGTTTTTGAGGCACATATTTGAGTGCGAAGAGGATATTTCTATAAATATATATCTTCAATATTTATTATTTGCTTAAATTGATTTTAAATATATTTATATTTATTTCTCAAATTTTTTTATAATTCCCCTATAAAACCATTTCACTTCTGTATTTATTTTAATTTCCAACGAATTGTGACTCACGAGTTTTAATTTTATTGTTCTGAGTGACGACTTTTGCTCAGCTCTGGCTGGATCTAAGTTTTTGGGGGGTCACTGGGAACGTGCATGAAATAAAAATGCGCAGTAAAATTTAATTTAATGAGTTCATAAAGAAATAAACACAGAGCCACAGTCAAAGCCAAAGCCAAAGCATTTCAAGGTTCTGTGCACATAAGTTGCCTGCTAAGGGCAAACATGGGTTAAGAGCAGGCCACCAAAAAATAAAACAACAAACACTTTCATCCGAAATCAATTTTGATAATTATTAAAAATTAGATACATATGTTTCGGCGCCATCGCTGCAGCTGTGTGTCAGACCAGAATGAGGGAAGGGGGTTAAACGATAGTAGGGACATGTGGCAAGAAGCTTCATGAATGAAAATCATGTTGCAGCCACCGCAAAGAGGCAGATGCCTCTCCCTTTGCACCTTTGTCAGGCGCAGGGGCAGTGGCAGCGCCTCGAGCCAACAACAATAGCATTTTCGGTTGGCAGCGGTATCCGGGTTCGTTTTGGGTTCGATTTTGGATTCAGATTCGGGTCCAGCTCCTCAATTTGGGCCCATAAATCAATCGATGCGTCGCCAGGGCTTCAAACTTTAGCCAGAAACTATTTTTGAGTGTATGTATGAGTGTGTGCTTTCGGTGTTTTGTTTTAGTTACTAAAAAATATAAAAAAAAACATATTGCAAAACATTTAGAAATATATTTTTTAACATTTTCTCGAACAGCAGCAGTTTTCCGCTTCCATTTTCTTTGCTTTTCTTTTTTTTGAGCTTCGCGGCGTGACACTTGCGAGTGCTAAAACTGTCAAGTCGCCTGTCTTGTCATAATTAAATTGGAAAATTTTTAAACAAATTTTCGTGGAGTGAAATCCATTTGGCAGAAGGCGTTGACGGCTGATTTGGCAGACACACGAAAGTTAATAAATCCAAAAGCTGCTCTTCTCCTTAACAGCTAAAGAAAACAGTGCCTGACAAATAATGTCTCTTGGTAAATTTATGATGCCTTTTTAAATACCAAGATTTCTATTCTATTTTATATTTATATAATATTTTAAATATTCAATTTGTTTTTATAATCCGCATTGACAGCTAAATGTGCTAACAAAGCAGGTATTATACTACACGAAAACGAAAGAAATTATATTTCGAAACAGTTAAGAACAAATGAATACTTTTTTACACATATTTAAAAATAAAAGAAATATATATTAAATGTTTCTAAGAACAGCTAAGCCAAAATGTCATTTAAGGAGAAATATTTCCCTTGCGAAATAATTTATTAAACAACCTAACTAAATATTTATACAGCCAAACTAAACCAACCACATTTCCATATTAAACTCATATCAAATAAAGTGTGCAATTTAAGAATTGTTCAGCAAATTCCAGCACGCATTTAAATACACCAAACATTTGAATTATGATCTAGTAATTTCTCATTTGAGAATTATGAATGGCTCTAGTAATTAGTGCAAGAAACACTACAAGATTCTTATCGCAGGCCAACAATATAACTCGATTTGAGGCTGAACGTGGGGAGTATAATATACACCCCAGTTTATCGGCAGTTATTTTTGTTGCTGTTGTTGTGTGTGTGTTGTTTATTTTAATTACGAATATATTTTTAAATGCTAACATGGCATACAAAATGGAAATGAGAAATGCTTGCACGCACATGTCATGTCAACTAGAAACGCATAAAATTTTTATTTATTTGGTTTTTGTTTTTTACTTGTCGTTCTGTTTTATTTTTTTATGCGGAACACGCAAATCCAACAACAACAAAGAAATCAACACGAGCCGAACCAAAAATTGAACACACGCTGACCAAAAAACACAGAACACACAACACAAAACACACAACATACAAAAACCAAAATCATATTTATAAGACAAAAGGTACAACCAAAACAAGTATATTAAAAACATGGATTTAAGCGCCGTCAGATTATTTTGAAAGTCGCCGTTTTTGGCCAAACAATGCATGAATACCCAGTGCAAGTGATTACTAGTTATTATTAGAGAGAGACAGAGTTTGGAGTGGGTAAAAGGGAGACAGGTAAATCTGTGCTGTGGAGCTGAGCCCCCAAATCAAAGTTCCGAAAAAAAAAATACCAACGCTCGACTTGAATGAAAGGTGCAATTTTTATGATTTATCGCCGTTATTATTATGAAAGCCGCAAGAGCTTGAAACGAAAGCAAACCGAACCGAACTAAAGAATTTCACAGCGTTAAATTATTCAAAAACGAAGCGGAATAGGAACGTGGGTCGACCAACGACCGTCGCCGTCATTTTCATAAGGTAGCTCCGTCTGTAATTTTCTAAGTTTACGCCATCTCCTTCTATTATTTGCCGTCTTGTTCTGGCTGAGGGGCCGAAAACAGAGCCCAAGGCGGTGTGGAGCACAAAACATTGCAGCGTTGCTTGGAAGCAAGTCCCAGTCAAACCCAGAACCAGGCAATAGAGGGTCTTCAAAAACAAAAGGAAATTAACATCCAAGTGGAAATGGAAGTGGAAGTAGAAGATGGCGAACCAAACATTAACATATGCAGCAGTTCACACGATATATTCACACACACACACCCACATACACTCTGGTACACACACACTTTGGCGCACTGACAGGTGCCAAGACATTGAACATTGACTGGCACCACTTGGTTTACTTGCGCAGGATAAGTATAAGGATAAGAATCTGCCCACTACATTATACACTAGTGGCATTCACATATAATCAATAAGCGTTTAGCTGAAACGACCCCAAGTAACTGTAATTGCTCAGCGCCTATCGCAAATCTATCGATAATTTAGTTCAATTTTCGCCTCGTTTTTATCGCCAGACGTCTCCAAACGTTTCATGCTTTTGGCTCGATAAGCCAATTTTATTGCATGGCCAGCGATCAAAACTGACCAGTTCAAGTAAACTATCATGCCACACCCCTCCACACCCCTTCTTTTAGCTGCACCTCTTGTCCCACTGTGCGGACTGTATGTGCCGACAGCGACAGGCAACGGCAACGGCAACGGCAACTTCAAATTGCAACGCCGGTGGTGCTGCCAAACGAGAAAACAAATCGAATGGCATCGGCTCACTATGGGCAACAGTTGGGAAAATTTAAACATAAAAATATATTTAATAAATTTTCCTATTTTAGATTTCATTTGTCAGAAAATTGTGTCCTTCTCATAGGCCCCTTCCCATGTTTGCCAAACTTTTATACACTAAGTAATATTTAGAACTCTTTACAACAAAATGTTAAGTCTTTTCAATGCATTAAGATTTAATTGTTGAAGAACCTTTAACTGTGTTTTAAGCAATTTTACTCTATACGATTTAATAAAATTTTTTACCTTTTAAGTTACTCTTTGCGTAAATAGTCCCACTGTGCGTCCTCGCCATTAGATGGATGCATGACGCATGACGGAGACTGGCTAAAACTAAACCAGACACCAACACACAACTCTCACACACTTATACACACAAACATACACACGTGTGTATCACGCAGGGCATTTGACTGACAAGCACTGCGAATGAGTTAGAGAGCTGTGCAAAGTGCGTGTGTGTGTGGATATGGTAATGTGAATACTACCGAACATACATGTATGTGTGTGTGTGAGTATCTAACTTTGGCCACTTCAGACAGGTTGAGACACACGCGTAAAAACTACACAAATTGACGGCGCAACCTCAATTGGAGGCTTCGCGGGGGCGCTGCGTAAAAGCGATAGGAATAGAGATACGAAGAGGGAGTGAGAGAGAGCGAAAGAGAGAGGTAGATGGAGTGGGAGCCCGAGTTAGAGATGGAGGGAGCTGTAGGTCGCTAATCGCTCCAACTGCAGCCCAGGGCAGGCAGCCAGTCAGACTTTCAGACTGACCAACTGCACAGATCATAGACGGCAGATAGCAGCAGCAAGGAGCAGCTGATGGCTGGAGGGATGTGGCAGAAGAAGGGGGTGCATGTACATGTCCATCCGGCTGTCCAAGTCCCGGCTGGTCGAACGGCCGGCCACGTTCGACCAATTCCAGGCAATTCTGCAGTCAAAGCGTTCGTATTTTGATTGATTTTAAATGATTATGGTTGACATTGATTTATGTGCGCCTCATGCATATATTGGGCCACAAGATGGCGAAGGCGATGGCGATGATGATGGTGCGAGCACCACGAGAACTCAGAGAAAACAACCAACTCGGAATCAGAGTCGTAGTCATAGTCGAAGTCTGGGCGCATGTGAAAGGTGAGCGACGTCGGTTCAAACTGATTCGCACGCACCCGAGACCCGAGAACTGAGAACTGAGAGCCGGGACAGCGGACTTTAGACCGACGGAACAGGACAACAACATCGATACCGATTTGGCTTAGACGGCCTTAGAAAGGGGTCTGTACACTGACAGAAAAAAAGAAAAACTTTAAGAAGCTAAAGCTAGAGATTTAATGCATTAAAGCTGGAACATTTATGCTTGAAACATTAACTACATTACGCTTGAACTGAAGTCTGGCCTGGCCTTAAAAAATCTTAAAATAAAATAATTTGTTTTTAAGCTAAAAATTGTACAACAAAAATTCTCCTCCTTGAAGTCACTTTTATCCACAACTGCTTTTAGTTGCTACTTTTATCAGTGTACTACTTGGAGCTGGGATCTTAGAATGGAGAACTATTCAAAGCACGTTCCTGACCTAATATAAGTAAAAACGCCCACAAAATTACCACAAGCTGCGAACTTTTTTCCTCCGCTTGATTATGGGTTTCATATGGCTCATGTATGTGTGTGTGTGTGTAACTGTATTTGTGCTGGTCATCTCACAGCAGACGGTCAGCTTTCTCACCATCTTTTCGTTTTTTATTTTAGCCATTTTTTGGCAATCGTTTTGGCATTGGCAGATTTTCGCCCTCGTTCCAGTTTGCCTTTTCGATTTGATTTTAATGAATCGATTTGAACTGTGCGCTCATAAGTTCCGGGAAGCGGCTAAATTGGATTACCATGTTGGCCCTTTGATTGGTGTTGGGACAGGCAATTTAGTCCTGTTTGGAATGGGATTTAAACATGCAATTCATAAAGTTTAGACCCAAATCGAAAATTATTGACATAGGAATTTACAAAGCTTGTGATGAACTAGTTGGAAGATCAGCTTAGACACTATACCTATAATAATTGATTTAATTTAACAAAATTATTGACGGAATATCACTATTTTTTTGCTATTAAAAATCATTATTATTCCCATGAGTCACTGTAGCCAAAGACAGAGCAAATATGAAAGCAAAATGGCAAAAACCTTGGTTTTGGATTGAGTCTTGTGTTTTGAGAATTGCGTCATTTCATGTCAGAGTCGTGTCACAATCAAATCAAATTGAAAATCGCGAAAAACTGTAACAACTTCATTCGCAATGAGCAATGAGCGAGATAAATTTGACTTGAAGGTGCGTAGCTTACAAAGAAAATGTCATAAACAGCGAACCGAACCGGTCGACAGGCACAAGAAAAAAAACAAAGTCAGAGGAGCAAAAAAGCCGAAAGCAAACGCAACAGGTTACCGAGCCAAAACAAGCCAAAGCAAGGCAAAAGAAGCCAAACAATTCCATTCCAGAGTCGCACTTTGAGGGGCTGCAGGGCGTAGGGGTGGGGGTGTGAGGTGGAGGAAGAGGGGCAGGGGTGGCTACTACTGGGTACATATATCATAAATACGCATAACTCGTGTGCAAAAACGTCAGACGAATAAGGCAAAAAATGCCACGCAACAATGCGCGGGGCAAAGGCAAAGTAAAGAGCTGAAAGCCAAAAGCTGCATTAAATTCATTAGCTAGGCCCAGAGACGAAGACCCAGTGTACGAGCCAGACTCCAAAAGGTGTCCCAGTGTCCACAGTGAGTACTCGACTCGTACTCACACTCACAATCGCACTCAGTGAGCGACACACGCTTCCACGACAATGATGTCAGACACACGAACATGCATCAACTTAAACTGGCTAAAAAGGGGTGTGGGGGAGTGGTAAGCGGCAAGAAGGGGCGAGAACAAAGGGGAGATCGAGGGGTAACAATGGGTAACCTGGGAGCAATTGCAGTGCCAGTTGCGGTGGCATTTGGATCAGCGATTGAGTTATAACCCAGTCGGCAAGAGATCGCCTCACTCCCCACTGCCTCCTCTACCCACTTGCGGTCTGGCAATCGTGCCACATGGACATGCGACATTGTTGTAAGCGATCGCACAGATCGGATCAGCGCCGCAAAATGCTGCACCAATTCTACATCCAATTGCACTGCCAATTCCACAGCCAATTCCACTGCCAATTCCACCTGATGAAGATGTCGAGATCAATGATCGCGGCGAGTTCATAAATTTGTTTTATGAAGTGCGAGCGACATTTGTAACGAATGCTCAACGATGCCCGATTACAGGCACGTATTCGCTTTGTATTCGTAATTGTATTCATTGTGTTCGCTGCTGTTTTATGATACTCATGAATGTCATTATTCCAAGTTTGGCGCACTGCATTTTAACAGTTTATTTCTCACTCCAAAATAATAAAGATTCTTCAAACACTATAAATAATTCTTTAAGAATATTTTCTTTTATTTATTTTTATAAATAATCTTCCATTTAATTTCTTAATCAGCGAGCTTTCCACCCGCATAAACAACATGCATCATACGTGTGTGGCAAGTTTGTCAGCAACAGATTTTCAATTGCTGCAAATAATTCATTAGAAATTGCACAAATAAACTGAAAAGTCAACAAAAATGTTACCATTAACTTTTGGCGACGAAACATAACGAAACGAAATCGAAATCGAAACAGTTTCCAAACATTTTTGTGCACTTTGCTTTTGTTTGCTCAACTCGCATTTTATTTTTATTTTTTGTTTTTCTCTGTTCGACAAGACGGCGACGTTGTGTTCGTCCCTCGTTTGCTTTCATTTCCCCAAATGTTTGGTCCCTGGGTTTTTGGCTGGCAAACGGATGCAACCCACACTCTGGTCCAGCATCGTCGTCGTATCGCCCTCGGAGTGAAAATAATCGAATTACTTTCAACAGAATAATTTCTAATTGAAAAATATTGTAACTCATGTTTTGGGCGAACCAGACCAGCGACTGGCCACCAAAGGACGAGCTGCAGACAAGTCCTGAAAGCCAACAGTAAATCCCCATTCTCATCCTTTTAATACACTGTTCGACTTGGTGGATAGAAACATTTGTATGCCACTGTCAGCTCGCTGAATGTTCAGTACTTTAGTAATATATTTTTAGGCTTTCAATTAAATATTCCAACAGTTTAGAAATTATTGTTTAACATTGTTTTTTACGATTTCCCTGATTTTAATCATGTCGTCGAAGTAATCAGTAAATGCAGCTCTAAAAGGGAAACCCCATGGAGTATTTGAAGAAAAGAAAAAGGGAAAGTGCTCGTAATTCAATTTCCTTTGGTCACGTGTTTGTGTGACGAATTTTTAAGTGCATTTTACTTATTTGTTTAGCTTCCCCCCAAACTGGGCATGCTTCATTTTCTAGCTCTTTCTAATCCAAAATTTTTCTCTCTCTTTCATTTTAGGTACGTTTAAACAGTTAACTATGGAATGCCTTTTAGAGAATCATTTAATCTAGTATATAAAGTAAGTGAAAGTAAATATTAAATGTACATATTATATTTACCTTTTCATTATACCCAAAAATATTTTATTTGTAAGATTAACTATCAGATCTTAGGCTCTATTCTGGTTGCCTTGTCTGAAAACTGTAGAATACTCCATTAAGATATAGACTATCTCTACTACTCATCCAACTGGTTCTCATGCGTAACCAATTAAACTTTTGTAAGACATACGAATTTACTCACAAAATTTAAAAAAAACCAACCAAAAAAGGCCTACAAATTATTCATGAATAATTTTTTGAAATTTTTGGTGTTTTTGTTTCTGAGTATCCGTTTGCTGTGAACGCCAGCAAATTGCGTTTCAACACATTTTCCAAAACAAAAAATTACCTTCAAAATGAAAAAAAAAAATGTAATACGTAGAGACGCATTCGCATTTTTACATTTCCATTTTCATTTTCATTTCCACTTCGATTTCCACTGCGTGCGCGCTTTCGACTTGAGTGCGTCGCGAGGCAACAATTAACATTTTCCATTTTCCGGTTGCCAGGTTTTTGGTTCGCCATTGTTGTTGTTGTTGTTGTCTCTGTCTTGAGCACCTTTGTCTGCTGCCTGCAGGATATTTATGAATATTAATCAAAGTGCATGTCGCGGAAATGAAGGAAAGTTTCGCCCCCATTTGCATAACTGAACTGAACTGTCACGCCCCCAACCCCAACTAGTTACAGCTTCTAACTCCGCTGTGGCAGCCATTTTGTGCTTTGTCTTTCTCTCACCCTCTGGTAGCCCATTTTGAAAGCAATCAATCCGAGATCGCCATATCCATATCCTAACCCTGTAACAGGACACACGCCATTCCCTAAAAAAAAACAAAGAAGAAGAAAAATCACTCGCTGTGAGTGACAGTTCGTCAGTTTGGCTAGCTCCGGCGCAATTTTAGACACTTTACTGCCCTCGTCGGCGCATAATGACAGCACCAACACACAGACATACACACCCACACACACTCACTCACAGGAATCATTCGTCATTGTCCGGGGGTGTTTTTGCCCGAAAACACGCAACGGAGAGTGTCCAAAAAAACGCACTGCTCATATCCCAAAGACAGCTCAAGGCAGCTCTCTACTTGTATCTGAATCTGTATACATGTATATGTGTCCTCTATACATGTATCTGCAGCTAGTTGCTGCCCAGCGTATGTGTAGTTTGCCCAATATTTTTTTCCTGCTCGTTCTTTCACCCTCCCAATTCGCTCGGTGGAAAAAAACAAAAACCGGAACACGTTTCTAAAATTGAAATTCTTTTTTCGGCACTCGGCAGCAAGAACAAGAATAACATTGGCAACATGTAAGTGTAATCATGCCATGTACAGTTTTTTGTATCCGTTGCTGTGTTCGCTTAGATTGGAACATGTGCGTTACCAACACCAGGCACAGGACAACACTGCCTATCCTTCAGGCACCCTGACTACACCTCCGACCCCTACCCTGACTCAGACAACGACTACGACTACGACTCTGACACCCGGGATCCCCCCTCTCCACATGTGTCGAGCCTAGCAGCGTGTCCTTTCCTGTTTGGTCTTTCGAAAATGTCGAAATTGATATTCGTTGGAAGGAAAACATTTCAATTTTCACTTGATGTTCGAGCTCTTGTTCCACTCGAAGATTACTCGTGGGCGTGTAGTTTTCGAAACCATTTTACTGTACTATTCTGTTGAAAAGAAAATGTAGTCCACAATTAGTTCATTAAATGCCAACAGGTGTGATTTATAATGATCCAAAATTAGGCACGCTTAGAGCAATTTACCTGCTGAAATATATATCTTAAAGAATAAATAAAAGAAATGTATATAAACTTAATTATCTAATCATAAAAAGGTTTTTCCTAAGAGAACTATTATGTTAGCTAACAAACATGTGTTAATATTGAGCTTCATAAAATATATAATTTATTAATATTTTTAGGAAAAGGTATTTGTTTAAAACTAAAACCTAAAGCCAATTAATATATTTTTTTAAAACCAAGTAAATTTACATTCAAATACTTATTTCATATTTCTGCACTTTAAAAACAAAACAGATTAAAACTATTTTTTGTATTACTTGAAAAAAGAATAATTCCCGCTGTGGTTGCTACAATTTCAGTTGCAAGCCATCCCAAAAGGGTTGTTCATGCCACAATTCAGTGGGAATCCTGTTGAAAGCCATCATTCATCTCCCGCTCGAATGCAGTTCAATGTTTTTTGTGTCTCACAACAATTCTATTAGCGTTAATTAATATTCAGTCATTCGGTGGCAACAACAACAAGTGGACGAGAATGAGGAACCACAAAACAGCAGCAGAGTCGAGCACATGATGTTGTTGCCACACATAGCCAGTGGCAACTCTTGGGCTCAATGGCAGTGGCAACACCCACACAGGGAGCAGCGAGCAGGAAACAGTGAACAGGGAGCTGACTGAGCATTGGGGGTAAGCCCTGATGCCTGTCTGCCACAGTGTAGCTTGCCCCATGACTGTGGCAGCCGCATGATGCCTGCTGCCTGCTGTTGTTCTTGTTGTTGTTGTTGTTGTTGTTGCCTCCTGTTCTTGTTGCTGTTGTCGTTGCCTGGTGATGATTACAATGATGGCCGTTGGTTTCCTTTTTGCCTCTGCTTATTTTCGGCTCTTGTTGCAAGCTTTTGTTTTGCGGATCTGGATCTGCCACAGACTCTGGATGTGCCATCGCCATTGGCATGGGCCTTGGACTCAGCTTCAGCATCAGCCACAGCCACAGCAACGGCCTCGTCCTCGGCCTTTTGCGCTCTTTGGTTGATAATTTTTTGTTCAGTTTGACTTTTTTTTTAGGTTTTTTAGGTTTCGTTTGGCTTTTGTTTCGTCATGTGTGCATTTCATTTCATTTGATTTCCTATGGCTGTGGCAGCAGCTACAGCAGCAGCGACTGAGGCGGTGGCAGCAGCGACGCAACGCTGTGCGCCCATGTTTGTTCTTTTGACAGGCAGTCAACCCGTCGTCATTTCATTTGTTCAGCAGCGCGCACTCAGCCATGTTCGTCCCGCTACCCACCACCACCAAAACACCGCAACACCGAACCATCGAACCACCTCACCACCCGTTAGCAGAACTCCACGACAGAGGCAGAGACGTAGGCAGAGACGGAGGCAGAAGCAGAGACAGAGCAAAACGCCGTTTCCTTTCCCTTTTCAGTTTCATTTCCCGTGTGCCTGCCTGCCTGTCAGTCTAACCAAGAGCGACTGAATGACTAAGGGAGTGAGAGAAAGAGAGAGGGGAGAGTGAGAGCGAGAGCAAGAGCAAGAGAGAGGGAGCGACGTCCGCTGGCCCGCTGTCCGGCCATTTTGATTTATGTGCGTTTCATTTCGTCGTTCAATACTCATATGCGGAATGTGGAATGTGTGCGGATATGGGAGTTTGGAATATCTTTCAGCCCTCCCCGAAGCCCCTTTCCCTTTCCCTGTCACTACCACAACCCGCATCTCGGTGTACTAGTGCGAGTGCGCCCATTAGCTGTGCATGGGAGGTTCTAATTTCAAGTCTAGTGACTGCTGCCAGGACATGCGCCACGTTACGATTTCTGATTTTCGTCTTTGTCAGCTTTGTGTGGCCAAGAGACACGGGACACAAAACTGAGCACTGAGCACAAGGGGACAGGGTAAAAGGGACAGGAGACAGGAGAGAGGGGGAATAAGGGTGCCCTCGTTTCGAGCTGACATTTTTGGTGCGTAAGTTGAAATTTCAATTCAACGGATTTGCAGAGAATTGTTTTTGATACGTCTCTTGGACATTGTACTTTTGCCTTGATTTTCCATTGCCGTTTCCATTTCCATTTGACCATTTCAAATGGAGGGAAACTTTGCTGCTAATGATGCCCTGCGTCACTGTCACTAACCAGAAACAGTGCACTGTAGTCCTGTACAGAGGGGGAAGGGTGGTGGCGGCCGGTGGGTGTGGTAGCAGCAGCATCACAGAAAGGGATGTGAGTGCAATCAAGAGAATTGCTTAGACTAATGGATGTTAAATGTGCTTGAAACAGATGCCCAAATAAATTAAATTAACAGTCTTGTATACCCAAAATGGTAGCTGTCGAAATTGGCAACAGTTTTAAATCGATTGCTGATTGAAAGTGGTGCAAAACGTATCAGTAAAGATTAATTTACAGGAGAAAAGTTTGCTTTACACTTTCGACTTTTGTTTGAAAGCAGTATTAATTTTATTTGTAGCCTAATTTTATAGCAGAACTCTCTATGTTTAAATATTCGTTTATATTATTATAAAATTACACACACTTCCTATCATTTTCTTGTACTATTCCCATTTAGTTTTCGCTGCTATGTGCAGCTGTTAGGAGCACTAATAAAAAATGGGCAGTTCAGGCAATCGATTTTAGATAGAAACTACAACAACAACTGTTGCTCTTGTGGCGTTGCAAATCCATTAAATAAAGTTATCAACGTTACGTGTTTTTTTCTTCTCTGCGTAGTCAAATAAAAAACAGAATTTTAGATTTATGGCTTCATGCAATTAGCGCTTAAATGTATGCAAAGGGATATTGAAATCACAAATTTCAAAAAACAACAGCAGAGGCAGCAACAACAGCAGCCGAGTGTGTTGCCCCGGGAGCCGAGACCGAGACAGGACCTTAGCATAATGAAGCCGTTCACGGCGTTGCTGACCGTCCAACCAACAGCAACAACAACAGCAGTAAGAAGAAGAACAACAACAGCCACGACACCGACGACACTCTCGATGACTTCCACGTTTCCACGCTTTTCACTTTCAATTGTAGCTCAACTTTTTACTATTTCATGAGCTCTTTACAGCTAGCTCTCTCGCTCGCACTGTCGCCGTCTCTCTTCTAACAATTGCGCCGACAAAAGCAATAAATCTTGTTCCAAAAAAACCAAAAAAAAACTGAGAAACAACAAAAATTGTTGTGTTCATTGCGTGCGCTTTTGGAAACGTCGGCAGCGGCGTCAGAGTCGGCATATTTCTATTTCATATGCATGGCGGTAATTTTTGTGATTGTGTTGTTGTTGTTGCTGCACAAACTGAAATTCAAGTTCAGCCAGTTTCCCACAGAAGTGAAGAATCCGAAAAGGGTTTTCGGCTAAACAAACAAAACATCAGCAAATCCAAAGCTCCGCCCTTTGTTACCCCCTGCCCAATTCACCGACATGAAAAATGAAATATATTTTTGGAATTATTATATATTCATGACCACAATTATCGGCATAATTTCAATGGTGCCAATGCCCATGTGACAATTTTTTGAATATCTATTATTTGTTAATAATTTTCATTTCAATTCCATATCAATCTGAACTTTAATTTCATATTTTTATCGCTTATCAATAGCATTCCGCATAAGTTGATTATTATTTGCATTTATTAGCTTTTAATTTGCCTCAATGTGCAGCTAATTTATGCAGTTTTATTCATATTCGTTTGGCTGTCAAATGCTTTAACTGCAATTATTTCTTTATTACTTTATTTGGCCGCTTGGCAACATGCAGCCAACAAGTTTTCAACGCGCGCGCAACATTCTCGCAACATGTTGCCAAGGCACTGGCAACATTTCTGCCGTGCGAATGTTGCGCAGCATTAATGCTCGCCAAGTCAAATAGAATCACTCGGTTGTTTAAATAGCATAAAAGAATTAAATCTTTAAAATAAATTCGTTTTAAATAATTTAAAACTTTATGCAGCACTAATTTTGTAGTGGAATTTAATTTCTATATATTTTACTTATGTTTAAATATGCATATTTTAAGGGCAAACTATATTTTAATTTATATTTTAAACACCCGTTGAATTAATTAACCCAACTCCTCATTTATTCACTCGTATGCTCACCAACTGCTTCCCAATTCGTTTCTAAACGTCTGGCCCGCACTGTGACTTGAGTTCCGTTGCCCAAAAACAATGCCGCCATTTATCATTTTCTCTGTTGCCGGCTCGCTCATTCGCCAGCGCCTCAGTTTGCGCTCTCGGTCGTTTGTGGGAAGAGGGCAACACGTTTGGTGAGCAACATGTTGCTGAATGTTGCCGTGTATCCATAAGTTTGTTTGTGAATCCGAAAGATACATGTTTACGAGCATTTACGGTTAGTTGTGAATGAATGAACGTGCCAAATAGACGTGTTGCCGCCGCTACTCGGGTACTCGTTCTCGCGAACTTCATTCCAAAACTGACGTAAAAAATCCCTCTCACATTGAACACAAGAACTCTACAGTTTATCCATAAAAATAATATAAAATTGTATTTATATTTGTGCATTTAATAAAAGTTTTTCCTAGTAATACTCGTATTGAAACGGTTAAAATAATAACTAAAATTTCTGGAAAATAAAATTAATTGTGCAACATTTTGGCGCAAAATGATGAAGGGCAACGTGTGCTACAGAATGAGTAATAACTGTGCGCGAAAATGACATGGAAAATACGTAGAAAATCGTATGTGGACTGACAAAGCAGCCGCTACCGACAACAACAACGAAACAAAAAGTTTAAATTACAAAAAATAATTCAAATTTATTGATTTGGTTTTTTTTTTATCAAAACAATTGTTGCAATAACAATTGCGCCCAATTGCCTTATCAGCAGAAGCCCGAACTGAACTTGCTCTCGCACTCTCTCTCGTCATTTCTCTCACTGTCTGGTTTCTGCTCGACTTGCGATGTCACCGGCAGTGGGACAACGACACCAACTTCATCATCAGCATCATCGACTCCAAATCTCTGGCAATTTTTGGCGCTGGCTCAGCAAAGCACACCGAACCCAAAATCATACCCAAAAAGTGAGACTGAGCCCTGAACACAACTGATAAGCAACGTATGCTGATAAGGAGGCCAGACCCAGTTCCACGCTGTGACTCTGACTGAGACTGAGACGCACTCGAGTTTTGCGAATTGATTTTGACCGTGCATAATATACAATATATTTGTTGTTTATGGGTAGAAAACGCAAGTCGACCCGTCAACATCGAAATTATTTGCGTTTGCGTCTTCTCGTCCTTTCGTTTATCGTTCTGATTGCCATCGTTGTGGCGCGAGTTTTGTTCATTTTGCTTTTGTATCGTTTGCAAAATTTCAAGAAATTCAAAAAGTTCATATCCCAATTCGACAACAATAACAACAACAACAACAGTTCAATAATAATAACAAGAACAACCACATCAAGGGAAATACAATCCAAAAACTCAACATCAAAACATTCGCTATATTTTATTTGGTGATTTCTATATGTACATATTGATGTGTTCTGTGTGTGTGCGCGTGTTTAGTATATAAATTGTGCTTATTTATCGTTTATAAATTCACCAAAATATTGTGATTGTCGATTTTGTAAATAAAACAAAAATTATAAATTAAAGTAAACATAAACGTAAACGTAGCAACAACGGAATCGGTTAATTTAAGTGTAAATCGTCGAGTTAAACGTCGACGTTTTTAAAAAGGAAATTGTGATATTAAATATATATAAATTAGACATACGCCAGTCTTAAGAAAACACGTCGAATTGTATATAAAAATAGCAGAGCGTATAGAAACATCAATATACACAATAAATGTATATAAAAAATTAAAATTAAAACAAAGATCATAAATATTTACGCACTAAACTAAGCTGAGCAGAGTACACAAGAGTATATATATATCTATACATATATAGTATATATAGAAATAAACACTCTTATATATTTTGGGCACCGACTTTTTACACAACCAAGACATCAACAACAAGAAGAAGACACGAATTATATCGAAAAGACACGAAAACAATCACAAAACTAAGGTAAATATTTTAGCAACTTTAATTTAGCTAAGAAAAAGAGAAGAGATTTGTATGTGAATTAAAAATAAGTAAATGTCAAAATATTAAGAACTAAACAAACAAAATAAAACAAAGTTAAACATTTAAAATGATTTTAAAATTAATTGCCTTAAAGAAAACAATCTATAAAAGTCTGTGACTAAATTAATTTCTTTACATCAAATATTTTCTATTGTAAATTCATGTTTACTTCACATTCCTGCATTTCTCGACTACTCAATTGTATTGGCATAAATTCTCACAAAATGCAATATTTTGCATGATAGTAGTACTCGTGAAAAAAGAAACAATTATCTAGTATTAATTAATTAATTTAATTTGCATAAACGCGTGTCGATAATTCAATATAATCACAGCACGGTAATACTCCTAACACTGCTCCCTCCTAACAGTCAGTTTTTTGCCTCATAATTGATGAGGAGGAATGCGAGGAGCTGGGAAACTGAAGTGGGAAGGGGAGAGAAGGAGCGAAGTGAAGTGAACTGAACCGTCTGATGTTATTCATGGCTAGTTGCAATTTAATTAGATCATTAAAACAGTTCATAAATCTTATTTAATTTTTTTTTATTCAAAGCTGCCAGCCGTAAAGCGACAGACACGTTTTACAAAACAAATTAGCTGTAATCGGTAATCGCAAATCGGAAAATCGTAAAATCGTAAAACGCGAATCACAAATCGCAAATTGAGAATCTCAAAACTCGAATCTCAAAACACAAATTGTTAACTGCGGGTTAAACACTTGTGTGGCTCAGTAATCAAACAAGTTGTTCTAAGTAAATGATACAAAATATGAAAACTGAAAGAGTAGATGACAATGAGTATGAAAGAGACAGTCAGAGACTGAGCGAGAGAGAGAGGGAATGAGATAGAGGAAGATAGCACTTTACAAGCATATGAAATAATTAGCGCATGGAGATGAAACAATTCAAATGCTGAGCAGATAAGAGAGAGAGTCACAGCAATGCCAGGCACTGCATATGAATGTGAATACTCACATTCATACACTCACAAGCACTCACATACACTCTCTCACTCACTCACTACTACTCGCTGTTGTGAATGCCATAAATCATTTCTCGCTCATATTTTTAAGTTTTTCTGCTGTTGAATCTATTGAGTGCCGTTGCACATGAAAATGTTTATACACACAAACACACACACACAGTTGTGTGTGTAAAGAGTGTATAACTGTATGCGAACATAGTAATAATGATGTGCCACGATATGGCGTCA
The DNA here is from genome assembly GCA_020829145.1 of Drosophila nigrodunni. NCBI lineage: Eukaryota > Metazoa > Arthropoda > Insecta > Diptera > Drosophilidae > Drosophila > Drosophila nigrodunni. The sequence continues at coordinate 13,640,431 of JACVCZ010000001.1, forward strand.
AGTATTTATGCAACAATAACAATTACATTAAACACCAACTGCATTGCAAATAACCAAGGAAATTACACGTATTCATTTGTTTAACATTGCTAATTAATTAAACTGTTTATCTATGGATTTAAATGATCCAAAGCACACAACAGCCTATATATTTATATCTATGATTGTAAGAAAAAACTTCATGGAACTATAATCTTTGATCCTTTCAAAGTTTTAAACATTTTCTTATTTCCGCTACTGAAAATAAATGTATTGACATCTCTGTTATTTAATTATTTCTACAACTATTGTAAAATTGATTTCATTTTTTAATCTTTTGTTTTAACAACTTTACTAATTTGTAGTTTTATTTCAATTATTTAAACAAACTTTGCTATTTATAAACTTAGCTTACCCTAGCTAGGAGTTTATAAGCAACTATTTTGTTTTCTTCTTTTATTATATATATTATAGTGTATATTAAATGTATAGCATCAAAAGCTCACTCAAGGCTGGACAGCACCAACCAAACGAATTCAAAAACAAAAAAACATAAACCATAAAACAGAAAAGCGAAAAAAAGTTACTGCCAACTGTTTGGCAAAACTAAACCAGGCTCACAACCTCCAGACTTGCGGTCATAGGGAGACACTGGCACTGCCTGTGGCGTAAGGGGGTGAGTGGTGAGTAGTGAGGGGTTAGTGGGGCTCTGACTACTGCAGCCCCTGGGCCAAAGTGGACGAGTGGACAGGCGACCCAGTCAGGCAGCCTCTTTTGTTGCTGTCATAGCTGTTATTGTTGCTGTTGTTGTTGCTGCTGTTGTCTATCGGTTTCATAAGTTCTATGAATAAATTTCCATAAATGTGTTTATTTTTTTTTGTTGTTGCCGCAGTCGCAGCTGGTTGAGAGCTCAAAAGCGCTGAGGTAAAACTAGCAATACACTCATGAGTGTACTCGCAACTAAACACTGTAAACTGAACACTATACACTGAATAGCCGACGGATGCAACAGAATGCAATGCAGAAAACAATTTTCAATATAAGCATCAAGTGACTAAAATTGTTGTTGTTGTTGCTGCTGTTGTTGCGCGTGTGTTGGAAGCGACAGTTTGACTGACATTTTTCTAGCATATCGTTTACATATTCGTTAGATTTTCCAGAGTCGCCGTAGAGACGTAGTTGTTGTTGTTGCTGTTTTTACTGCTGTTGTTGCTGCTGCCGTTGCTTGTTGCTGGCGCTGTACAACATGCTGTTGTAGTGAATAACATACGCAACTCGGCTCAAACTGAGCTCCCGTACAGAAACTAGAGAGACAAGTGCAGTCTGTCTGGCAGTCAAGTGTGTGTTGGGCTGTGTGTATGTCTGTGTGTGGGTGTCCTGACTACTCATACCACCATTTGACTCCTGTCACTGCCAGTTTGTCACAGTGTGCCTGTGTCTTATTAAAAATTAATTTGCCAGCCAGTGTGCCCAGCTGTAAATGCATTGAACACACACTTACACACACGCGTACACACAAACACACACTCTTACAGTTGTACATCACACTAATTGCTTTATAATGAAGCTGTCATTGTCACCTGTCGCCGATAATCTCTAACAAAATATATGCGGTGAACACAGAATGTGATTCGAAATGAGACACAAAATCGGGACGAGTACTGAGCACTCATTTAACTTCACTGCACTTGCAGTTAAGTTACAAATTTATCCATCTTTATCGAGTGATATACACACACAAGCTGAAGGAGAAACATTTGCATAAGACGACAATCGATCGTTGGGTCTGATAGCCACAACTCGTTCGGTATTCATGAATCCATGAATATCTATTAATACAACATGATTCGGTTGTGTATACTGATTCCGATTCCGATTCGGATTTCGATTACGATTAATCTGCCATTAATTTTAATTTCTCTCGTAGCAAGCAATAGAAATGTCACAGCTTTTAATCAAAGCAGCTTGGGAAGATTTTTCAACTGAGATTTGGCGGAGATATTCCCATTGTGCCAAAAGTATTCGAATTCGCCAATAGATTGCTCTGCATTTAAACTGTGTCACTTTTGGGGTTTTCGACGTGCCAGACAAACAGCACTTTGTGGACCCATTAATTAGCGACTGATCAACTTAAAGCTGGCACAATAGATTTGTCAAACTTGAACAGTGGAATATTTTCAAAATATTTGTTAATTTTTTATATTTTTGCAAACCTCTAATCGGTTTCAGCTTTTGCAAGATCTACAACTGGAATAGATGTCTCTGTACGCATATCTTATAAATTAAGGCAAACGGAGCTTTAAAATAATTATTAACTGAGCATGAACAACAAACTGGACATATTTTTGCTAGTTCATCCTATTTTTTGTGTTTCGGTTTTTGTGTAGAAAATTAATCAGAGGAGCTTAAACATAAATATGAAAATGTGTACCTAAATACATATTGTGTAATTAATAACAGTCTGGTGTTCAAATATTGAAATATTTTATATGTTTAAAAGAGTTTTAAGATTGCTTTCGTTTAAAATCATTATCAATTTTCAGACACTTTTCATCAGTAAATAATTTCAATACTCAAACTCGTTTTATATAAAATGATTTAGTTTGCAATTTTGCCCTGCTTTTAAAATAAATCTTATAATCAATGCATTAACTTAAAATTCCTTCACAAACACTTTATTTTAGTTACATATTTTTGTGCCATTTCTAATAATTTATACGCATTTATTTTCCTTTCCCTAACATTTGTTGGCAACTCTTTTCAGCCACTTTGTTAGCCTCAATTTAGTTTGGGTTTTAAAAGTAGCCTGTTGCCATTTAGTTTATTTTTTGGGTCAGTTTTGTGCAGCAACTGTCGCTGTTGTCGCTTTTATTGTTGCTGTTGTTGCATTTGTTGTTGCCGCTGGTGTTGCCATTACCATTAATGTGGTCGCTATTGTTGGTCGCGGTCTCATAAGATGCACATGGCCAACTGGCCAGCTGACAAGGGAGTGGAAAAGGAAAAGGGATAAAGTAAAATAGTATGAAATGAAAGGGGGAGAGAACTGGCAACTGAAACAATGCAAAAGGGCCAACAATAGCCAGGAAAGAAGCCAAGTTAATGATGACACGCGCTGCTAGATCAGGCCAAAAGCGATCCTGTAGATGGCCAAAAGATCCCAACGCCAACAAATTAACATACAAGTACATGGCGAACGGCAAGCCGCCAACGCAGAGACAACTAACTTGGCTTAAATTGTTGTTGTAGTTGTTGTTGCTGCTGTTGTTGTCGGTACAAATAAGGCGAGTGCACAATGCGAGTTGTCGCTGCTGCTCAGCGGGTCTAGGGGAGAAGAGGGAAACTCCACACAGCGACTTACAGGGGATTAACTCAATTGCACTCGAATGTCAACCGAATGCCGACGGCAACAAGTTGCCAACTAGCAGCAAATAACTTAATTAGCCCAGAGTGCTATTGTGGCTGTTTGTAGTTGTTGTTCTTGTCCGAGTAGCTTCTGTTATTAGCCAGCTGAGTCATTAGCCACTGGCAAGGATTAGGCGTAGGAGTTGTTCAAAGTGAATGCAATTAGCAGCACTTACTGGCAGCAACAAATGGAGTGATTCTAATTCAGTTACCATTGCTGTCGTGTTTTAAGCCATAAAAGTACTTCGTGGTCATTTGAATAGCAGTCAGTGGAAGAAAGGTTTGAATCAACTTAACAATTCACTGAACCGTTTAAATAAATTGCTCTGTGACTTTGAGTTTTATTTAAAGATATTTATTTAAGCTGTAATTATTTTCTTTTATGTATTGAAAATTAAATTCTATCTTTAACAACTATGTCAGCTTTAATTCTGAGTGAATACAAAATTAAGTCAAGTTCTTTTGAGTTGATTTGTACGATTATTTATGATTCTTTAATATTTATATTATATGTGTACTTTGGTATAAGTATATTTTTGCTCTTCTTCCATACCACTTTCGATCGCCATCTTTGGTGTGTATTTTTATCTCAGTCTTTGTACAATACGCCCTGCCCTTCACGCCCTTCTCGTGCGTTCCAAGGCCTTTGTTTTAATTCGGAATCGGGTTTTTAGTGTCGCATAATTGCCGTTTTCCTTTGAACTGCAGCGCCTGCAATTTGCTTATCGCCAGCGATCACAATTGCCAATGGGGAGCTTCGCTTTGTACCACATGTCGTATACGTATTGTTGTTACAGTCTGCTGCCGTGCATTGTTGTTGTTATCGCTGTCGCTGTCGTTGTCGTTGTTGTTGCTCTTGCTGTTACTGGCGCTGTCTTCTGCCGTGAGGCTCGAGTACATTTCAATTAATTAACATTCAACTGCACATGCGCAACTCAACTGATCGGTAGAGCTTCAGTCTGAGTCTGAGACTGAGTTTCAGTCTTGAGTCTCAGACTGTGACTGTGACTGTGACTCAAAAGCGGATACCGAAAATTGCTGATTGCGACAGATAAACTCATTTACAGCGGTTAAATGCCACCGGCAGCGCACATTGCCAACACTTTCGGGCGGTCTACAAAACAAGAGAACTGAATGCTCGGACCTGGACTTGGATGAGAGGCGGTGTCTATTGCGCATTGCAAATGAACCGAGTTACTCGTTTATGTTTATTCGATTGTAGAGATGAGCATTTGGCGTGTCACGCAGCGTTATTTTTATTTAAAAGTCTACTTAAAACTATAGCTTAACTAGTTTTGTGTAACTTTTATCGACACGCGCTCATTTCTAGCTGAAAGTATTACAGTCTTGAAGCTTTTGATTGACAACATCAGCGATCCATTGATGCTTATCGCTGCACACGTTTCTAGTCTGGCCTCTGACTTCAACTGTGGCCAACTGAAGCTCCAACTGCTTGGCTCCAACTGGCTTTAATGTTTTTTGGCCTCATGTTCGTGTCGGACTCTGCAAATTGTCATGTTGTTTTGAATCGAGCCGAGCACTAGACAGAAGAAGATGCCTATCGTCACGTCATGTTACAAATTTTATGCCAAAGCGACATTAGAAAAATTATTGTAATTAGCTTTTCCAACTAGACGAGGCCATGTAAGTCACACATGAGCCGAAGGGGGTAAAGCGGTGGGAATGGCGTTGGGAAAAGAGACATAAAGTTGGGAGTTGAGAGTTACAAGTTGGACGCAGTTGGTTGTGGCTGGTGCTTAATCCTCAGCACAAACAGCCAACGGCGGCAATATCCTGCACCCACACACACTCCCAGACACACACACACACACACTCACACGCATACGAGGACATATGCCAGCGGCAGATTATGAAAGGCAACCCCGTGTAAAGTGTAAAGTGTAAAATGTCTTAATGATAAACAAACAGAAAGTTTGTGGCAACCCGTGACTGGTTAGGATTGTTCCAGGGGCATCCGCAGCAGGTGGGAGAAACGGCAGGTGGAGGTAGGAGCAGTCGTATTGACGAAGGGTTCTCGCTGGCTAAAGTTGCCACACATCGTTGAAATCTCACAAAATATCTAATGCACAAACACAAAACCGTTTGAATGCCATGCGACGCTTCGATTTTGTACACGTGGCGTATACATAATATTTAAACGCATGCACAGTGGGGCAAGATGCGCGAGAACTTAAAGTAAGAAATAAATTTTATATTGTATAACTTTAAACATACCTTTCATACCTTGGCTCAAATAAAATCTTTTTATATTTTAGATTACAAGTCTAAACATTGATTTCTATATTCAAATCATTTTCGGAACTTTTATTAAAGGTTTCAATACAATATATTTAAGATTTCTAAGCTTATTTGTTCATACATTTATTTTATTTGTATTCTTTTGATTTTTATGTTATTTGTTTCACTGTGTGTAGTCATCGCTTGGTTGCTATTTGGAAATTTATTCACAATTCTTTATAGACGAGTGTTGTTCCCTCTTTCTCTGTCTCTCCCGCCCTTTTTCTTCTTCTCTCTCTCCCTCTTTCTCTCGCTTAGACCAATCGCTTACACTGAAATTGCATGTTAGCACGCAAAGGTTGTTGCTGTTGTTATACTTTGTTGTCGTTGCTGTTGTTGTTGTTGCCACTGTTGTTGGTGTAATGTCTTCTTATTATGCTGCGACACTGTTTGCGGTTTTCCCTATACCAACGTGGCCAGTGGAACTAGCTGTGGCCAGGGAAGTTGGGCTGAAGTGTGTGGATTTCTCGATGGTTATTGGTAAATAAAATGTCTAAGCGCGCAAATTTTGTATGAGGAGAAAACAAGAAAAAAAAAATAACGTATACTTGTGTATTAATAAAATATGGTTTTGGTATCAGTGGAAGGGATCGTGTATGCGGCTAATGCTAATAACATGCAATTTCCACCAGCAACAACACGCATGCAAGCCACACACAAACACACACACACGCGCAGGGAGCTTTTCCAGCGACAGCCCGAAAAGGAAGCAGGTGAAAAGTATTCCATTTGCATGAACACCAAGCAAACAACTTGCAACAAACTCGCCACCAAGTTGCCACCAACTGGCGACGTCTCTGGCAACCAAAACCACCGAAACCACCAGAGGCGAAGGTGTTGAAAATTAGTAACTGTCTATATACCCAATTCTCTATCCAGTCGGTGCCAGACACCAGACCAACAAAACAACCGCCAACAAACACCAACAACCGCATCTGTCGACGGGAAACTTGAGTTATCGATTGCCGCTTTTTGACAGCTCAAATATGATTTTAGATAGCTTTTTTTGGCAGTGGCAGTAAGAGATACAGATAGCTGCAGAAGCAGTTCAAAATATTTAATATAGTTACATATATAATATTATATATTAATAGTTAAAATATACTCTATACGTTTATTTAGACTCATATCACTTTGCATTTTAAATTTGCCAGTGAATTTTCATTGTTTAAAAATTTAAACGTTAAAAATAAAATATCATAAAATGATTTAAAAATACTTTTTATTTGTAAGCCAACATTATGTATTTATAAACAAATGTTGAATTGGTGAGCTAAGAGTTTACTTAAGATTTCTAATATTTTATTAAAAAAACAATTTTGTTTTTTTTTTTTTTTTTTGAACCAGCTTTCCCATGATTTATAAAATTTGTTGAATTGAGCACATCGTTTTGATTCCCACAAACTTCAGATCTATTAGTAGCTAATTTGAATAGAAGAGCTTAAACGTTTTCCTTCTTTATCGACTCCTACACTCTCTCTCTCTCTCTCTCTCTTTCCCGTTCTCCCCTTTCTATAAAATTGAATTTCAATCGCATCGGAAACTAATCTTAAATATGCCAACAACAATTCACTTAATCAAAATCTCAGCTCACAGATCGGCTAAAAACTCAACACTGAAATAATTTCAATTCATTTTGGATGCCAGGGAGAATGAGAATGAGAATATTTGTATTTTTTGTAAAGAGCTTGGGAAACGAGCAACTTTTGTGACGACAACTTTACAATGTGAGCAAAACGGGCAAAGCAACACACAACACACAGCACAAAAACAACTATGGACAGGCACAGACAGGGACAAAACATGAATAAAATTTGCGTAAAAGTGGACAACGAGCAAATAAACAACAACAACAACAGTAAGAACAGCGGGAGGGAATAAAACGTAAGCGAACGAGAGCAAGCCACAAAAAGAGAGTGAATGAGTGAGGGAGAACGATAGAGAGGCTGAGCTGGAGTGAGAGTGAGCGGGAGATATTTGAATTGGAGACATCGCTTGGACTTTGGGATGTTCGTGAATGTGAATGTGAATGTAGATGTGAATGTGAATGCGAATGTGGATGCTTAATAAAATAATGCGACAGACGGAACGGCAATGACAATAATGATGATGATGATGAAGCTAATAATGATGATGATCGAGTGTGTTACTGTGTGTGTGTGTGTGTGTGTGTGTGCATTTGGTGTGGGTAAATTTGCTTGTGTGTGGCACAGAGTGAATTAATGGCTTAATTGAAAAATTTGTTCTCACCATCAGAGTTTCTTTATAAATCGTCGCGACATTTTTACTGGACAAATTGTGGCGACTTTTCATAGAGTTGCCAAGTGTCATGTTGACAGTAGCAACTGGTGGCAACACTATGAAAGTATAACTTAAGTATTACAATAAATTAAACTGTTTCTAATCTAGAACTTTAAGTAACTCCTTTTTGATATCTTTCCTTACTTTTTAATTAACACTTCCCCTTCAAAAAGTGCCTTCTTAATGGTCTGCCAACAATCACATATTTGAGTTAACACCTTTTTGCCCATTTGCTGAATTCTCACCATGAAATTAGCATTTTTTAATGCATTTATTAAAGTCAAAAAATCCAAACTGACGACTGCAAACTACAAAATCGAAAGGAGCCGATGAAAACAAGTTTTTCCAACTGTTGACCATCTCGGGTAGCCTGCCAAGTCGAAGCCAAGTTGTCTTCGTTCCACTGGGGCACTAATCAATTTCATATCAATTTGTAAATTTGCAATAATTACGATAATTAGCTGCGAATATCAGCAGACTCCGATGCCAATGACGATGCGATGCGATGGGATGGGATGCGTTGCTCTGCGTTTCTCCAATCCTCGCTCTTCGTTTGGCGTTCTCAAATCTCGACAAGGACTGAAAGACAGTGAAACCTGAAATGCATTCGAAGAATGCGTCGAGGTGATAATGAGATTTGCAATTCAATAAAACATCAACAGACGTTGCCAATTTTGGGTTTGCAAGCAGCCAGCGAACATCCTGAAATCTCTGCATGAATATTTCATTCAATTTACACTTGGCCCGACATGGAGTTTTTTTTTTTTCTTGTCCTGGCCTGCTGAAGTTGGCCAAGCATCTTCTGATTCAGCTAATTAAGTAATTTTTTTCCGCAAGTGTCGTTGTTGCTGTTTTTGCGCCTTGGCTTTTATGGCTGCTTAATCAACACTCTTCTGTCCAAGTTTCTGCTAACTTGAATTCGAAGTGGTATTGGTAGTGGTAGTGGCAGTGGAATTGGTTAGCAGTTTCCACTTGCCATTTAGCGGTTTGCCTCTGCAGTTGACTTTTTCTTAATTGTTTCTTACAGCCGATTAAGCGCCTTATAGCCAGGCCAATTGAGCACGGGAATTGAATGCAATCGAGCTTGAAATTGTGTATAAAAACTGTGAATGACATCAAACATAAACATAAGACAATTACTTGCTTTATAGTTGCCTTTAATTGATTATAAACATGACTTTGCTATTTCTCTGGCTTGAATTAATTATAGTGTTAACACTTTTTTAAGACTTTGACAAGTTTGAAAATAGTTTCATAAATATTTTAGCACTTTACAAGCTTCCATAAGACTACATATGGGAGTGTTGTTAAATTATTTATTAAATTATTATATTTTTTTATGAATAAATGAATAAATTCATTAACTATTTTTTCTCTTCTTTCTCTTTTTAGGTAAATTTTCACACCTTTCCTGAGAACAAATGCTCAAAGTAAGCTACAAAAAAAATTCATTAAAATGCGATTCGAAATTTTAAAAATTCCTTTCGACTTTTGTAATTAAATGTGTATGTTTTCCGGACCCTTCGTGGAAATGGGAAAACTTCAATAGGGCAGATCAGGCAAACGCACTTGCGCCCGAATAACAAACCACCCCATAAGAAAACACACACACACACACACAAGCCGCGTGTTAGTTGAATGCGTGAGGAAAAACTTACCCTGTGGACGGGGTTGTTTTTCCGTTTTGCGCCTGTGAAAATGAAAAGGAAAAATGAAAATGAAAATCCACCCAAACTGTGCGTCGTCTGCGATTACGTTTGTTTTAATGCCATTTTTAGTTTTTCATCCATATGGCCTTCCAGCTGGACCGAGGAGTCACATAGCTTATCGCACACAGGCCGACTGACCAGGGTTGCCATCATTTTCAGTTTCTTGACCGTTTGGCCAGTGAAGCTTGTTGCGTTGTTCTTTTGCTCGAATCCTGCTCGTTTTGTATTTATCGCAGCCACACACACACACCAACACACACACACTCATGGTTTGACTACTCCCGTGGGCATACAACTAAATCTCAGTATCTGTATCTAATGTGGGGACAACTCGATATGGCCATGGCCATTGAGCATATTGTATCTACAAGTAGCTGTAGTTGTTGTCGTTGTTGTTACTGCTACTGCCAAAAACCGATAGCCAAATTGCAGTTGAAATGTTTTTATCGATTTAACAGCTGCGTTTCGCAGTAGTCGGAAATAAAGTGGAGCTGGAGTAGGGGAAAAGAGGGCGTGAATGGGGCGTGTTAAGCGATTCTAGATTCAGCTTTTGTGTGAACCGAAATACATGGAAGTTGGCAAGGTGATTACCACAGCAACGCTGATTATCAGCAGCAAGAAATGAATGCCAATAGTTTCTGATTACGAGGAACTGAGGTGTGTTTCAAATTAAAGCAAAAATTTAATTTGGCAAAGCTAAATAAAAGACAGAAAGTGTAGATTATATGTTAGGTCTAATAACTCTGAAAAAGACTGAAAAGCAGCAGAGTAAAATAAATACTTTAATATATAAATGGGCCAGTTTAAAATGATTTTTAATTCCATTAGAGGAAATGTCTTCAAGTTTTGATTTTATATAAAGTGGAGAATTTAAAGCTGTATTAAAAAAATGACTGAAAAGTATTTTTAAATATTCACTATTTAACTAAATATGGGATTGACATTAAACCGATCTCTTTATCAACTCTAGACATTAAAATACATATATTTATTTATTAAATTTATATATTTATGGTACATTTATGTTTAATTTATTCAACTATGTATTTAAATATCTACATAACTCTTCAGTTGAGCTTGGTTAGAGTTTTACTAGCTTCATGCAGATAATGAATTCTAAACATGCCACAAATTATAAAATCAACTTTTCAACTCTCTTTTAGTTACTATTTCGCAGCATATTAATTAACAAATAAATTTAAATAGAACCCTTTGTAACTGATAAGCAAATTCACAGTATTTAGCAAGTTTGCATTTAAATGACAATTTAATTTGGTTTAATTAATTTGTGGCTGCGTTTTGAGTACATAATGTAATTGCAGTTGGTTTTTACTACTCGACCATTTGTAATAATTAAACTAAATGGGCAGAGGCAGGGGATGGGAAAGGGATGGCTGGGGTATAGGTAAAGGACGGGGGCGACGGGAGTGAAATTTTTTAATTAGCAGCAACGACAACTCCACCGCCACCACCACTGCCAACTGTTGTGGCATTAGCTGCGTCACTGCGGTGTTGCAACACGTGCAGAGTGCTGCCGGTGTGGGCGTGGCGCCAGTGCCGTTAGTAGCGAGGCCTGTTTTGGTCTAAATCCCCATTGGGACCTCAGCATTTCGGGCTTTTGGCCTTGTCGCTGCCTCTGTGAATTAACCGCGAGCCACAACAGCGAAAACTACTTTGGCAAAGGTGTCAGCTGCGCATTAGGCATACACACAGTACGAGTACATACATATATATGCCACTCCTCCTGCAGCCCAGCTGCCCCCTGGCTGAATTCCCTGATTCCCGACGCCTGTTAATGGGCGTGTTTTTAGTCAGCTCGTCATGCTGCCAACTAATTTCATGAAAGTTGACATAGAAGCACATGTGAAATCAGGCTAAAAAGGGAGGGTAGAGGCGGGTTGGAGGTTGGAGGTGGTGCTGGCTGGTAGGTGGTAGGTGGGTGGCCACAGCAATGCCCAATGGAATTGTTACATTTGTTGTTGTTGTTGTTGCTGTTGTGGCGTTGTGTTCTGGAGTTTTACGTTGTTCTCTGGCGTTGACTAAATTAACATTGACGCGTGCGTTGCTGTTGCTGCAAGTTGCCACATGTGGCATTTGGATCCGCTTCGGTGTGCTACGTTTGTTTGGTTCTTTTTTGCCAGCCAACCAAATGAAATATTCACACATTTTCCATTTTATATTTTGACTTGTAGTTGTCGCTCCATGTTAACCCAACACCCGCCCCTTTCCCCACTCCCACTCCCACGCCCACTCCCCTGCCGTGTTGAAGTTTTACGGCCGTTTGCATATGAATTTAACATTTTGTGTGTGCTTTTTGTGGGCAACAATATAAGTATATATACAGATATATGTATATAATTATCATATTATGGCTCAGTGTCTAGGAGGACTAAGCAAGCCACAAAACTCTTGGTAAGAGAATAAGTCTCGGGAGGGCAATGAGCGCGTCCTCTAAAAGGGATTTGGGGCCAGGTTCAGTCACATTAGCATAAATATAAGAGACTATACGGTGAATGGGTTGCTTTTGCCATCACAGGGACTCTTACCAGCTCCTAATGGAGGACAAATGAAGCCCTGAAAAGTTGTAGACCACAGCAGAGTTAGTGCAAGTAGAGGAAACACTTTAATAGTTGGTTATTATACTAATTTAAAATTAACATGAATTGTTTCAACTACAATTTAAAATTTTAATTAATTTTAATAAATTTAAAGGATGAAAAATTCCACACTTTTTTTAATCAATTTACATACGCTTTTCTTTCTTTAGTTATATAAATTCTCCTGCTCCACGTTACTGGCCTTTCCAGTAGTTCTAATATTTTCCAACACTTGTCTTAATTAAATAGAATATTCAACAGGTTTTCCTCCACTTTTCCACAGTTTTCTTTTATTCTCTTAGGCTTGATTTCAATTGGCGCCACTGCAATTTTCCAAATTTGTGGGTCAATGCAGCAAAAATCAATTAAAAACTTGTTTAGCTGCAGTGCCAACGAGATACATGAAAAAAAGATACAAAGATACATTTATGAAGTGTGCAGTAAAATTCAAAATTAGCTCGTACATTTGCTCAGAATGTTTTAATTCTTTCACACAATTCACTTAAGAGCAAATGAACGTGTTGCTTGAGACGCAACTACAGCAGCAGCTACAGATACAGATGCAGACACGGATACGCTTACTGTTTGCAGCTGCAGATACATTTGCCACTGTTGTTGTTGCTGTTGTTGTTCTTGTTACAGCGCTGATTTCTCAGTCAAGTTCAGTTTGCAAATTGCTTCGTTTTTTTGGCGCGCATTTGATTTGCTGTTGTTGTTGTTGGCGGTGTTGCTCCCGAGGCATTTCACGCTGCGCTGCATTTTCTTTTTGTCGTTGTCAGGCGGCGGCGCCGACGCCAACGTCGACGCGGGCGCGCCCAAGACGGAGCCAACGAGCCATTGCTAGACGGAAAGACGAACTGACAGGCAGACGGACGTCGTGAGGAGGTGGTTGAAGGGGGAGGCGAAGGAGGAGCAGACAAAAGCCAAGTCAACACAAGTTGTGACGGGACGGGAAGGGAGAAACGGTAACTGCGACTGGGGCGGTCGCGTTTTCCATTTCGTTGAAGTGGAAAATATTTTGTAAATATTTTCATGTGTTTTTCTCTTGCTTTTCTTCTTTGATTTTACGTTCTGTGCGCCTTCTTGCTGCCTCCGCAGTTGTTATTTCTGTAAAGCTGTGAGTTTATTTTTTCTACAGCCCCCACCACCTACCCAATCCCCAACACCAAGAGCAAGTGACGCCCCCGCAGCATCCCGCCCCTTGAGCTTGTTGTGTTTTGTATTTTTACAAATATTTTGTGTAATCTTTAAAGCAGACAATGATGACAGCGACGACGATGGCGGCATTTTGTGTCACATCCTGAAAAGTATTCTCTCATTCTTGTTATTGTTGGCAAAGTATTTAAGCACGTGCGCACAGTGGAGCCAAAGCGAATGATTACGATTGTATGGCTTGGCCACATCCCTTTCAATTCTTTGCACTGTAAAAATGGGGGGTTAAGCAACTAATAACTGTAGAAAATAAATTGATGGAGAATACATACTTTCAGATTATAAGATCAGATCATAGAATTTGAGCCTAGTTAAAAAAATAAAAAATAAAATAACTAAAAGTAATCAAACAATTATTATTCAGTTGATTATATCTTTATTTGAAAATTGAATAAATTTTATTTAGTTTACAAAAAGTTTTTATAGACAACACTGATATCATATTAACATAATTAAATCTACTGCCTTTAATTAAAATGATTACAGTCTGTATGAACAGTATTGCTACTATCCTAGTCATTAAAAATTTATGATGTAAATAAGTAATGATTATTTCACAAGTTTTTTGCTTTCATAATTTTTTTAAGAGTTCATATTCATAGTATTTCTAATTTAAACATTTATTTTTTCTCTATTATACAAGTTTTTATTTTTTCGAATTTGTGACTCAGTGAGTCAGTGAGCTAAAAGCAAAAATTGTAACTCCTTTTCCAAATTTTGAAAGCTAGTCTTCTTTTTTTATCAGTGTACAAAGCGTTACGCAGTGAATCTTACGCTGAAATGGACTCATATTTCGCGACAGGGCTGTTAGTCAGCAATTCAGTATTCAGTATTCAGTACTCAGTATTCAGTTTGCTTTGGGTCTCGAAGTCACTGAGCCTGTCATGACATTCACTGACTCTGCCTTCATCTCCACCAACTCCAACTCCAGTTTCAGTTTCAGTTTCTGCTCCAGCTTTAGCTACAGTTCTAGCTCTTTTCCCTTTTTGTTTTTAGCATTTTTGCAACTTGGCTTTGCTCATATTCTGAATACAACGACACACAGAAAAGAATGAAAGAAAAACGGAGAAAGAAATACAAACAAGAGAAAAAAAAACACTGTATATAGAACAAAAGTTTTGCTCATGGCCTGTCGCTGTCAGAGAAGTGTCAGGCGGCAAGTTGAATAGGACAGGGATAGAGAGACAGGAAGACGGAGCGACAGGGAAAGAGACAGTGGATAAAGTGGAGCAAGGGAGGGCAGGCAGTCAGCCAACATGCGATGGGAAATGAAAATGAAATGGTCGATGTGGCCATGAGAGACGGGGGAAAATCTCAACGATTTGAATAAGTAAATAAGCATCTATATGCGAGAGAAGCAGAGAGACAGAGAAGCAGCTAAATTTTGTGGAAGTGGCAAGCCAAGTGAGCACATGGCCGGAGAGATGACGATGACATTGTTAATAGGGCTAAAGATGGACATAAAACTTGCTGAATTATCTAAACACTCTGCACTTGAGTGAGCGAAAAGCTTTATCTTCAGTGTTTTTCGAATTTAATTGAAAATTTTACAGAATTTATTGATGAACTCTACTAAAACTCTGAGTTCAGTTTCGCTTTCCTTCTTGACTTATAAAAATTCCCCTAGTTTTCTGAAGCGATCACTCAATCGCTTCAATTAAACTCCGCTTTATTGCGTTCCGATCTAGATCTAACCCTTTGAGCTACTTTAATTAAATTGATTTGGGGTGACGTCATCGCAACAAGCTGCAGATGCTGCGATAGCGAACGAGTTGCTGTTTGGAGTTAATTAAATTTAAGCATTTGACAATTACGTGTTATGACTTTATGACATTGTCTAATGTCGAACTATGAACGCTCCACGCTCCGATAATCGCAGTCACTAGCTGACAATTAGGCAAACGAGCCAAATGACAAACGTGTCCACTAACTTAGGGCCTAAAGACATTCGCTGTCACGTAGACAAGGTTAATTGCTCTATTTTGGTCAATGTCTGTCCAATTTCACGGACCGTATCTCAGGTATATTCAACGAGCACCTGCAGGTCATCGAGTTCGGGGCCTTGACAACGTCTTACGCAATTTCCTTTGTTTCTATGTCTATTTAAAAAAAAAAAAAAAAAACTGTGTAGAATTGCATATCTCTGGCTTTGATTCTTATGCAATGCCAACTTTCACCTTATATCCCGCTGATTCTTAGCTCACTCCATGGGGTGTCCGAGCAGGTTCCTAACTGTTTTCGCTTTGCTATCTCCGCTCAAAGTGTCCATGTTCCATTTTGGCTAGAAATTCTTAAAAGCAAAACGGTTTTTACTGGAAGTCACACGATATTGGTTGAGGAATTTGTTAATTAAGTGGGCACAAAGATTGTTTACCAAATTAATCTTTGATTTATCTGTGGAGTGCTCTAAAATATTTGTTACATAATCAAGCAGCAAATTGAGAGATATGCAGAAAAGTCAAAGAATCAAATCTGTAAATGCTCAAAATATTAGTTATAAATGTTACTTTGTATAGTTTATTTATTTAAAATCACGCTCTAGTTAAATATACATACTTTTATTATTCAAATTTAATTAAAATCTTAACTTCATTTTCACTTCAGAACTTTTATTCAACTAAAAACTTTAACTTCTATAAAATGTAATGAAGTACTAAAAAAAAGTTCAGCGAAAGTCTGCAAATACTTGCTAAATAATACTAGTATTTTATGTTAAGCACATATTAAATTTGACCTTAGTGTGTCTAACGGTTAAAAAAAAACGTTTCAAAGCAAACAAAGCAAATTTATTTGTTGCAGTCACAGAAATGTGTTATTTATGGTTTAGCAACTGGTATTAAATGTACAACAAGCGACGCAAAAAAAAGTAGCTAAATTATGTTCACTTTCATTTGCACAATAAAAAGAAATTTAATTAACACTTAAGACTTGCGAGACTCAAAAAAAAATGTGAAGACAAAAAAGAAAAATTTGCAAATTGTTGACAACATTTAAAGTAAAGTTTCTTTGTGCTTTGTGGTACAGTGAACAGTGTACACAGCGGTCACTCGATGGCTCTGTGGACACAGTGGTTCGGGGCTCAGTGGCTCTGTGGCTCGATGGTGCACACACGAAATTATAATTTTCACACGCAATCGTGGCAAACTGGCAACTGGTTGATGTTGTTGCTTTCTGTGGGGAAGTGAAACGACTGCAGTTGTTGCTCTTGTTGCGAACGCACTTAACAATTCAATTGTGGAACAATAATGCAAGCAAGGAGGGTGTGTGTAAAAGGGGCTTAATCAGGGAGGGGGGAGTGTAATCTCATTAAAAAAAGAAAAGCGGAAAAAAACAGACGACAAGCGATTGCATTTGCACTTAACAAGAGCGGCAAACAAAATGTCCATAAAGCTAAAACAGAGCTGCTACAGTGAGCCCCCGCTAACCCACACTCCGCACCCACCTTTGTCATGTCTGCTGCTGCTGCGTGCGTGAGTGCGTGTTTTGGCCAAGACGCGGACGATGTCCGTGTCTGGCAATGCGCATGCGTGCATTGCGTTTACGCATTGAGTCTTGTAATGAAGGCATTGCTCATTACAACACTGAAGCAGGACAACAAACAGCAGCAGCAGCAACAAAACAACAACAACTTGAGCAGCTACAACAATAACAAGCAGCTACAAGCCAGAACCAGTGCGTTGGCCATGTTGTTGCCAATCAATTTCCAATAGCCAACAACAACGACAACATTGCATTTTAGCCTGCCAATCAACACAGCGAACTGCAAACAGCAAACAGCAAACAGATGAAGTCCAGTGTGGACAGTACAGACAACACATCCACTTGACGATCCTACCCCTGGCGCGTTATCACCACAGGCAGCAGAGCCAAAAGATTGATCGATCGATCCAAGCCAACGAGTGATCGAGTGATCGAGTGATCCAACGATGGACGATCAAGTGCCATGTTGCAATGCAATGATTCGATATGATTGTAAATTAAATTTATGTATTGTTTTGTTGTGCTGTTGTGCTGTTGTATGTTGTTTGTTGTTTGTTGTGTGTAGATTGTCAACTCTTTAGGCATAATTACACCAAATGGCTGATCGATGGCACTGTCCACAGCAGCAGATCCTTTGCGATCATTAGCAATGCAGTGCACTTTTAATTGCACGCACTCACATATTATTGGACAGAGTCCATTGGAGTCATGTCAATTGTCCTGGGAATAACTTTGGAGGCATTGTCTACCGGCGCAAATGTGTCAATTAGATTTATTATCAGTTAGTACAAGTTCCTCTACTGTTTCGCGCTCTCTTTCGCTCTCTTTCTGCCTCTGTTTTTCTTGAGTATGACTTATTCCCAGCAGAGTCTGTGCAGGTGCTTCACACTGAGCCATGTCCATTAGTGAATGCTAAATAACGCCAATTAAATGTAAGAAATGCGTCTTGTTTTGGCTCTAAACTTGGCCAACGTTAACTCATCCCCTCGTTCTCCCTCTCTCTCTTTCTATCTCCCCTTATACTTCCTGCTCCTCTACCTTTTTGGTCAATAACCAATTTCCAATTCAAATGCAAAACTTTATTTATGAACCGGCAATCGTCAAGCAACTGACATTTTTATTATCAGAGCGTCCAGAGAGCGCGCGCGCCCAAAAACTGTAGAATGCTGTTGGCCAGCTGTTGGCCACGTTAACTGGCAGTCGGCAGACGTTTCCCTTTCCTACCTTTTGATAGCCGGCCAGCCTGCAAGCCTGCCAGACTAGCCAAGCGATGCCGCACGGTCGCGTTGACAAGCTCAATTTCCAATCGCAATAAAACGCAGTGCTCGAAATAAGATAAATGTGAGAAAAATGCAGGCCTCGCTGCGTTCAGTTCTCCCCCTCTCTCTCTCAGTCTTTCTTTCTGTCTCTGTCTCCTCTTCAGTCACTTCTTTTGCCTCTTGGTTTATTCGTCTTTATGCAACACCGTCGCTAAATCGCGTGGGCTTATCCCTAGCACCGGCCTGAGCCAAGTCTGGCCAAAGAGACCTGGCCAGAGACCAGAGCAGAGTCGTGGCCAGAACCAGACTGAGTCGGAGAGAAGAACCAGCGCTTCAAGTGCTGAAATTTATAGTGGTAATAAAATTTTATTTGCTCCTTTAGTTGATGGCACAATAAACTCTTCTGGCATTCGCCCTGAGCACGTGCTTCAACTTGCCAGCTTATTTATAACATGTTCTCTTGTTTTTTTTATTTTTTTGTTTTTCCTTTTTCCTTTGCTTCTCAGCTCTCCGCTCTGTGTTTTGTTTTTTATGTGTTTTATTTAACTACTTACTACATGTTTTTCTGCAGAGTATTTTGGGTAATATTTCAAGGTCGTTTGTGTAGCGGTTTGTAAGAGTTAAGATGCGCATAAAATGAATCTTAAGCACTGTTGATTTCTAAGGTTGTTATGGGAATAAAATAATCATGAATTGTCTGTTCATGTGTGTGCGCTTTCGTCACTAGCAACCCGAGTAATGGAGAATAATATAACCGTAATTTAAAGAAGGTTTTTGTAGGCTGAAAATTATAGCAGAAGCTATAAAAGAAATTGTTATTGACACTCTATTTAAAATTCTGTAAAATGAATTTATTTATTATTCAGTTATTCAAATGGTTTAAATATTAATTATTACATAACTAATGAAAGTTCCCAATTTAATTAGTTAATTTTGAATTTAAATTTGATTAGAATACATGTAACTTAATTTAGGTTTTGTAATGTAACTTCTTACTAAAATTTAAAATTTTTAATGGCTAAATTTACACGCTAATCCGCAATCAACAAGACTTTCTCATAAACTATTCTTTACTTTAGTTGGGCCAATTAGTTGTTATTTAAATAAAATGCAAAACAGTAATTTAAGCAGCCAAGCAGAACACATTTTTCAGCTGGAGACTTGAGGGAGCTCTCAGACCATTCTCTTTACCTACGTCTCCTCTTTCATCTTCCCTTTTCCTTTCTCTCCGCTTCTTATCTAAGAGATAACGCGCGCTAACAACCTTTTGTAAGTTTACCGTTGCGTCGCTTAGATGATGCCGACAACAACAACAACAAGGGTAACGCTATGCAAAACTGCGAAGTAAACGCAGAAGCTGCAGCTGCAGTCAACGTTGCTGGCGACGGCGACAGCGTTGTCGACGCCTACAACAAGGCAATCGTAAATCAAAATGGCTGCAGTTGATGGCTGAAGAATGAAATCATTCATTTTCGTTTACATTTTCTTTCCATCACAAGACAGCGCATGCGTGTGAGTGTGACTGTGTGTGTGTAAGTGTGTGTTGATGTGTGTACTGATTAACTGCATTGCTGAGCTCTTCTTATTGCTTTCACTGTTGTTGCTGTTTGTCGCCTTTGATGGATTGGCTGCCATTTCAATAGTGCTCTCATTGTTGTTGTTGCATGCGCAGCTCTCAAATTAGCTGTTAAAAGGGAGGGAGCGAGAGGGGCAGAGAGGACGTACAACTGTCGTTGTCGTTGACGACTTAAACAGGTAACGGGACTGCCCATATGCCATGCGCATTCCCGTTTGTGCACACGAGTGTGAGTCAGTTGTGTGTGTGCGTGCGTGTGCATGTGTGCGGGTAAAGTGGGCTGGGCTTGAAACTATGGTTGCTGTCTTGGCTAATTGCACGAGCATTTGCACAGTGGTACATTACTAATGATAAAGTATTTAAAATCAAATGAATTAAGGCAACTAATTAAATCATATAAAATATAAACGAACTTTTACTGTCGAAAATGGCTTAGTCCGATTTCATTTTAATATAATAATCCCTATATATTATCAAGTGTCTCAAATATTATTTATTATTATTTATTGTTTAATATTATTTAAAAGTAAAAAACTTTAACTTTCACTAGGCGCATATTGAAAAACATTTGAGGCAAGCTACTTTTTGTATATTAGACGAACTCATTGAACTTTTTTACAGGGTATCTTTACATCAGAAATTTTAATTGTTCCACATTTTGTCCAGTACAATTCCATTTAACCAACTGTCAGTCATATTTGTTTCATAACCAGTTGTCAGGGGGCGCCACTTGTCAGTCAACGCGAAAGCGACATCTGTCAATACTTGAGCAGTTTCAGCACATCACCGGTAGAGGGCTGAAAGCGAACAAGCCTAAAAGTATGCAACACTCAAGGCAAAATAAATTCGAATATTTCTTTTGCCTACACTTAAAAGCAAAAAAAACATACATATAAACTTAAGTTATATATAAAACAAGTTAAATAAGTTGCAGCTTTTAATCAAATTTCGATTGCTACAAATAAAAATGAAATTATTAAATCAAATTGAAGACAATAACAATTAAAGCATGGCTTATGATTTTTGCTTGGCTGCAAATCTTTTATTGCAAATCAAATTTTAGCATTTGTTCGCTTGAATAAATCACATCAGACAAACATAAATCATAAAGAAAACAAACACACACACGAACACACGCACAACAATAAGTGCCAGTAGCAAAAACAACAACAACAACAACGAGAACAACAGCACAAAACACACATCAGACATTATTATCATCTCGCTTGTGCTTGAGTGAGTTTCTTTGCACACCCCTTGCTCCTCTACTCTCGGCTCTCCTCCTCACCAGATACCGCACGGCGTGCAAGGTCCAACCGTGGCCATGGCCAAGGCTGCTGTCTCGTCTGCAGTTATCCCCCGACCACGCCTCCGCCCCCGCCTCCAACCGAGTCCCACTCCAACACATGTCTGATAACCACCTACATATCGTATACTCGTTTATGGCCATCTCCATAGGCAGAGCGAGCCACCGATTTTACCGGGGGAACACGAGGGGAATAGTAAGGGACTGGGGCTTTTGGCCTTTTCGCCCAGCGCAGCTTCCTTCCGCCAGGCATTGTCCTTTCGCACGGCTAACCGCCTCTTGCTCTCCATGCCCCTTTGCCCACCCAACGTTCAACGTCAGCGGGAAATGTGTAATTGAAAGGGAAGCTTTGGCTTTGGCGGCGCAAGAAATTATTTCGTTAACAAAAGCGAAATAACAGAGAGAAGGAGACAGAAAGAAAGAGAGTGAGCAAGGGAGAAAAGGAGACACAATACAAATACATATTCGCCAGGGAAAAGGCGGAAAAATATGCAAGTAGCGCTTGTCGCTGAAATATTTTAAAGTTTTACGATGTTCCCTTTTTTTCTCCTTCCCCTCCCTGTTTCTTTTCTTGCGCTTTATGGCCATTCTGCAAAGTTGCAAAGTTTCATTTCCGACAACAAGTTACCGTTAGTTAGTTTTTCGGCAGGGTTGTCACCACCAACCAACAACAACAGCACAAACAGAGTTAAAGAGGGAGTAACAAGCGAGTGAGAGAGAAAGTATTGAGAAAGAGAGAGACGCATGCAAACATACGACTATATGCATGGCATTTAACGTGTGTCTCTGTCTGTCTCCCTGTGAGTGTGTGTGTGTGGGTGTGTGCTTTTCTCTGTCTGTCTGCATTGTTCGAGTTTTGATTTATGAGGTCAGAGACTCGTGATAATGAGCCAGGAAATTAAATCACTTTGACCGGAAGGATGTCAGGTCAAAAGGGGATAACACAATTGATTTCATATTCATAAATTCAACGAATGTTGTCAGCTTGTCAGCCCAGCCAATGAATGACATTTCTGTTACAAACCAGAAATATATATCTAAAGAATTAAACATTTTAATGCATAAAAGTTATTACAAAACAAAATTTCCTTAAGTTTTAAAATCTCAGCTGAAGTTTGGCAACGCTGCCAAAGCATTTTATAAGAAGATTGAATAACCATAGAGCCCATCTCCTCTTTGCTTCTTTTCATGCCATTCTTTTCCATTTCAGCTCACTCTTAAAACTCTTTCTTATATTTTGAATAATTTTAAGAAATTGTCAAAGCGTAGCATAAACAATTTATCAGCCGATTCTTGCCACAGATCGTGCAGCACATGTTGCCTCCAATTCGAAGACTTTTAAACGCATTTTGAAACGAAACTTTGAGCTGAAAAGAACAAAGATTGAACGAAATATTTAACTAATGAAAATATTTTATTTATTTATTTGCAGAGTTTCAAAATCAAAATTGAAAAATACCAATTAGAGGTTAAGGCTACTTAAGGATTTAGGCAACAATAACCACAGCAACGGATTTTCTACCAAACGGAGGAACAGTAAAAAAACATAAATCATTTTATACCTCACACACATACACATAACCCCACAAACAAACACACACACAAACAATACTAAAGTTAAGGCGCAACTGTACATTGTACTTAAGTGTTCAAAGGATAATTAGGTAAGTTAGTTATAAACCACTTAAAAAGAAATCCATTAAAACGGTTCAACTTGCAGGAAAGTAGCTAAAAGCAGACAGAGTCGAGTCACAGTCACTAGCAACTAAGTCACGATAACGATCACGGTCGCAGTCACAGAGTAACAGAGTAACAGCAGCAAAATGACGATGAGTACAAATAACTGCGAAAGCATGACGTCATACTTCACAAACTCGTACATGGGAGCGGATATGCATCATGGCCACTATCCGGGGAACGGCGTCACCGATCTCGATGCTCAGCAGATGCATCATTATAGCCAGAATCCAAATCAACAGGGCAATATGCCCTACCCGCGCTTCCCGCCCTACGACCGCATGCCCTACTACAATGGCCAAGGCATGGACCAGCAGCAGCAGCAACAGCAGCAGCATCAGGGCTACTCGCGTCCCGACAGCCCCTCCAGTCAGGTGGGTGGCGTGATGCCGCAGGCGCAGACAAATGGCGGACAGTTGGTCGCAGTTGCACAGCAGCAGCAGCAACAACAGCAGCAGTCACAGCAGCAACAGCAGACACAACAACAACAACAGCAGGCGCAGCATCAGCAACAACAGCAACAACAACAGCATCCTCAGGTGACGCAACAGGTGACACACCCGCAACAGCAACAACAACAGCAACCCGTCGTTTACGCCAGCTGCAAATTGCAGGCAGCAGTCGGCGGTTTGGGCCTAGTCCACGAGGAGGGCTCACCTCCGCTGGTGGATCAAATGGGCGGCCATCACATGAACGCACAGATGACGCTGCCCCACCACATGGGACATCCGCAGGCACAGGTAAGCTGGAGTTCTTAGGCACCCGTCCCTCGCTTACCCCTTACACCCTAAATTTATCGCTTATCGATACTTTCTAACCCAAACGCTTATAACACTTCTAACGCTGCAATCTTCCATCTCTCTCCCATCTAACTCTTTCTCGCTCTCCAGTTGGGTTACACTGACGTAGGCGTTCCCGATGTCACAGAGGTAAGTACCGCCCACTAATTTAGCCCATTTGCTTATCGATATCCCTGTACTGGTGATGGCACTTCAACGATAAACAAATTCTTATCGTCACTTATTCCCAGGTGCATCAGAACCATCACAACATGGGCATGTATGGACAGCAGCAGACAGGTGTGCCGCCCGTGGTGGCACCACCGCAGGCCATGATGCATCCGGGAGCGGGACAAGGTCCACCGCAGATGCATCAGGGACATCCTGGACAACATACGCCGCCATCCCAAAATCCGAGTTCGCAATCTTCAGGGATGCCGTCACCACTGTATCCCTGGATGCGAAGTCAGTTTGGTAAGTGTCAAGGAAAGTGATCGATAATTCCATGAAACGTATTAAGTGGAATTTTTCTTCTTCTTATAGTAGTGGGTTGCTGTAGTTAGTTGATTTGATTGTAGTCTTAAACTAGTCGTAGTTGCTAAGCATAACGCACACAACAACAAAACAACAACAACAATTTAAAAATTAACTATAATTAATAAGCATTTAAAAAACTAAATTAATCCAAGGGGATGCGTTTGGCACAAATGTAAAATCGGAAAATAATCTTGGCGTTGTCTACGGACCACATTGATCTCTTCGTTAACTTTGTGAGCACTGCTTGCACTGCTTGTTAGCACTGCTGCGGGAGGAGCAGCATGCACTGCTTACTGTTTCGTTAAGCAGAACTGCTTTAGTGGCGCACATATAGCGCGCTAAATTCAAAAAAAGTTTATTACACTCTCGAAGCATTGAAACAATTTAAGCTCAATTTAAAAAATCTTAAGTAAAATTAATAATAATAAATGCTAATACTGGTTTTTATAGCATGCTTACTTTAGTCATTTATACTGTACACCAAAATCAATTCAACTCAGTTGAAAATATCCGATTTAGCAAACTGAAGAAAACACTTGCTGACCTTGACACGTCTGTGTAATTTCACTTTATTGCCTTGGCCAATCGGTCACATTAAGCGTAATCCATCTGCAATGAGTAGGACAAAAACAAGGGTTCTATCGTTTCAACATACCTGACATTTTGGCAAATTTGCAAATTTCCCAAAAACGAAATCGATGAATGCACACGACACAAGATGTCACGCAGTGTGAAAGAGGTCGAAAGAGGTACACAAAAGGCACGTTGACTCAGAAGGCGGTCTCTCAAATAATGCAAATTGACAATAGTTTCGTTTTTGAATGCGAAAACGAAAGCGAAAAGGTTACAAAATCGGAGCGTAACTAATCCAACGACAATTTGCCTAAAATGTTCTTAAAACAGTTTTTGTTTGAAATCAGTTCAGTCAGGTAGCTGGGAGAGTTGCATAAGTGGAAAAGGCAAATGTGAAAAATGCTTTCCCTTTTAAAATTCTAATGAAAGTAAAGCAGTTTCCTTATTTCTGCTCATTACCAAATGTCGTGGTTCTGTTTTAGCTTTTTATTTCTTGCCTCAACTACAGCTTTGGCTACTTCTGCCACTTCTGGCTTTTCTTTTTGTATACATGGATTTTTTTTTGCCAACGCCAGATTGAGATGTAAAGCAGAATTGATGAGCGCCATTAGTTACACGTTATGTGCAATGGATGCCATCAATTTATTAATCTCCAGAACACGCCGCGGACTCCACTCCATTCATGCTCCCGACCTGGCCGGACTTCAGAGTTGTCCAAAGTCGCGTTGTCTTAATCCCTCGGCCCCCCAATCACCTCCTGCTTCGAGCTGCTCCTGCGCCTACAGGCCAACACAAAAAAAAGAAGGCAACCAAACGCTGCGGTGACACGAAGTATTTTTTTATTAAAGAAATAAAACAGCGACAAACCTGAGACTCAAGACTTTTGAGAGGCAGAGTCAGAGTTGGAGTAGGAGTCGGAGTCAGTTCCAAAGTCTGAGTTACCTGGCATCTCCCGCGGAGGGTGCGGCCAAAAGACTCAGAGTTGGACTCCGATTCGGACTACGTACTTGGAGCACTCTTTGTGACGCTGTGTGACTCTGTGGGTCTCTGGCACAACATGATCTCGAGCTTAAGTTACGATGATTAAATGCATACGAGTTTATTTCTGCTTAGCCTTTTATTTTTTTGTTCGTTTTTTTCCTTTTTTTGGTCTTGCCAACACAGTGGGTTGAAAATTAAAAATAACTTAACTTTAGCCATCGATTGACAACTTAATCGAGTTGCTGTTTTTATTAGAAATATAAAGTTATCGGCACTAGCATTGTGTAGTTTGAATTAAATGATTTCCCATCCAACTATATATAGTATGAAAAAGTCAAAATATTTCTAAGAAAACTTCAACTATAGTTACTAGGCATTTCCATGCCCACTTTTACTAGTTTGCCACTTAAAGATACAGATACTCTGGCATAACAAATCTCTTTACTTTGCTTTGCAATATTGCTTAGTAACTACTTAACGCTTCGTCATATTTCACACGGACATTAGGCAAATGACTAAAGAGCGCCGATCGTGACTATGCGTCCTTCGTGTAGAACCCGATTCTGGATTGTGGCAGGAACATTGTCGCTGCCACAAAGGCGCACTTTCAATTAAGTTGTAACTCATGAGCACAAAAAGCGAAAGACATAATAAAGTAGGGACAAGGAAGTGCAGAGAACGAAGAGAAGAGCACACACAGTCTGTGAGCAAGCTGAAGTTCAAGACCAAGTCCAAAACGAAGACCTAGGCCATGACCAAGTGCAGCTTCTACTTTTCGAGCCCTTGGCAGTCGCCTAGTTGTGGTTCTGTTAATGTTGTTTTGATGCTGTATTGGTGTTGGCAAAGTTTTCAGTTTGGTTTTTGATAATTTGCTCATAAGCAGCAAAAACTGTTGGTCTTTGGCTGCCATTTACCGCCTCATCCTTTGTCCCCATACCCATCCCCATGTCCATCCTTTATCCTGCCGTCTTTTCGTTCTCCGTGTTGGGTCATAAATTTTAGCGACAGTCAACAAATTCTTGCAACAAGTGGCCGTTTGCTGCTGCTGCTGCTGTTCTTGGCCAAAACTGTTACCATATAGCATCCGTTAGTTTGTCTATCTTTAGATATGTGTGTGTGTTTGTGTGTGCTGGTAGTCAAAGAGTTTTATTTTGACCTTGTTGCGCCTTGATGTTTATCTTAATGTGTCTAAATTTCCAGTGCCCAAATACCACAGAGTGCAGATTTTTTAAACGTGGCTATAATTTGGCAACTCGCTTGGCAAATACCAGTTTAAATAACTGTCAATTATACAAGAGGAAATGGTTAATTATAAAACAATGTTATAATACTATTTATGTATGATAAAGAGCGAAGAATCAGCTTTCAGTTACTAGAATGTCACTTTAACTGATGCGTAATAAAAAACTAAGTAAATAATTCTTTATAAGCAAATTTGAACTAAGTGAAGTCTTCATTTCAAAAGTTTCTATTACTCTTCAAATAATAAAACTAACTTTAGTGAACTGTTTCAAAGTAACTTAAATGGCATCTCCCTATGATAAGCCATCAGCATTCCATTCAATGTTTAAATTGTATATGAATAAACGGTAACTGCCCAACTATTTATCGAATATTTATGCGAATAATAACAACTCAAATCGAAGTCTTTTCTAACTCAAAACACTGAGAGGTGTATTGGTGTGTGGCAAACAAGTTTTCAATTCGTTCAAGTATGAAAAGTGCACTTCATTGTGCGCATTATGTGCGACAGCTTCCCCGCCTGCCCCCTCTAACCAAGCACCCCTTCAGCCCACCACCCCTCGGCCTTGCTTGCCACGTCAGTGTCAGAGGGCGCTGCAGAATGAAAAGAAACTTTTTGGCCAAAAAGTTGCACATTGAACGATGGAACGATGGAACGATGGAACGTTGCCCCTTGTCTATTGTCTGTTGGCTGTTGCCTGTTGTCTGCTGCAAAAGTTTTTTACGGCTCTTTGGCTGCTACGTAAAACGTTGATCCCCAGCCATCATCCGCTGGCAGCAAGCACCGCCCCGCTCCCTCTGACTGGATTTGCCCACTTGCCACTTGGCGTTGGCTTTACTAAAGTTTTTCCAACGTCGCTTGCCCCGCGACTGTTGTTGTCGTCTGCCTTTCGCTGCTGCACTTAATGTTCCGCCCGGAAGTGGAGGAGCTGCACGGGAGTACGGCGTAGAGGGTCCTGCAGGATGTGCTGCTGCTGCTGCTGGGAGTTTTGCTAAGTTGAGGATTTGCGCGCAAACTACTTTTCGATGGCAGCTCGAGACATTTGAGACAACAACTACTTAGGCAGGCGATTGCCCTGGCTTAGTTCTGTTCTCTCCGCTCTCGTTCCCATTTTCATTGCTGCTCTGCCAATGTGGCACTGTGTTGACGCTGCCTTTCGTGGCGAGCAATTTAAGCGTGCGGATCAAAAGATAATTTGCCAAATGCGTGAAGATTTTTTCAAAAAAATAAAAAAGCAGAGAGGAAATATAAAAAGCGGATAGGGCTGTGGAGGCAGAGAAACCACAGTCGCAACCACTGGCAGCTGTTGGCCAATGTGACACGGCCTGTCAAAACGAAAGCGACAACGACAAGTGAGCGTCGAGTGGGCAACAACAGCAACCAGAATGATAACAACAACAACAGCTACAACAACAACAACAACAAAAAATGACACAGGAACTTTTGGGATTTCCATGTGCGGCAAAAAGTTTAATAAAGCGCAGCAAATGCGAAAAGGAAATTTCGCTTTTATTTTTCTCCGCTTTACCGCCCACTCCACCCCTGCGACCGCTTCAGTGGCCAGCAGTGAAGTCCAAAAATAATGGCAACAGCTCGCCAAAGGTCCTTCGGGTATTGCCCTGAGGCATCAGCAACAACAACAACACTTGCCTCAAATTGTGGGTGTTGTTTTTGTTTTTTCTTTCTTTCTTCTGCTTTTGCTTTTTTGCCATTCATTTCGCTCAATCGCAGCGTTCTTTTTTGGATTTCGCATCGCTTTCTGCTCACTTTTTTTGTTCCATTTGGTTTTGTTTTTATTTTGGGATTTGGCCAACCTTTTTGACAAATTACGAATATTATTCATGCAGCAATGAAGTGAGGAAGCTCTCTCGTGGTTCTGCTGTCCAACAAACTTGCCCAAAAACTGTTGAGATCCCCAGCTGGATTCGGGATTCCCAATTCCATCTTCGGTTTCTTTAATCAAAACTTTTCTTTAATAATAAAACATTACCGCAAATAGTTTTGGGCAATTGCTCAAATTTATTAATTATAAAATTAATAGGAAATATGATAGACATATTTGAAAGTAATATTAATTAAGCTTTGACTAGCTAAAAAATGTAATTGCTTTTGAAATTAATTGGCTAAGCTAACAGCTTTGTTTATAGCATAAAAAAATGTGGCAAAGTTAGAGCAATAAATCTATAAATATATTTTTTATATTTATGACTAATCAATTGACATGTTTCTAATAAAGGCATTTGATTAGAATCATTTATTTGAGCTAATCATGTCTAAAACTACTCTGAAAATACAGATACAAAAAATGTACATTTAAATAAAAAAATTATATTTATAGATAGATTTTTTGCATAAAAAAGCTAGTGATTAGTGCCGAGTATTAAATTTCATGTAGATTAGACATTTTTTTCTGTGCAAACTGATTTAGTTTGACAAACTGTGTTTAAAAAAATATTTATATGTTTTAACATAAAAACAACAGCTTTTCTGTTATCGCAAGCATATTAAATTTCTAATATACGCAGAAAATTATTAAATTATTTTTAGTTAATTAGAACGGAATTTTTTTTAATGGAAACAATTACATTTCGTTAATAATTTATGTGGAATTTTAACTACTTACATGTCAAGTTTGATATACCCACATATACTTTAAGATACCTTTGCCAGGACCTAAGCTCTATATAGCATATAGTTTAAGTCGTGGCAGTTGCGCGTTGATCGGCGTCGACGTCATCAATGTCATGCCACATGTTTCATGCTTCCGTTGCTTTCGATGGCTTCAATGGCCGACAGCAGCGCCTGCCATGATGGAACAGGCGCTCAGCTCGCATTCCACACACCGCTTGACCAACCAGACAGAGAAAAAAGAGCGAGGGAGAGAGAGGGAGCGTTAGAGACTGCCTGAATTTTGGTCGGACTAGGGATATGCGAGTATGATGTGGCCCGATTGCCTGACTGCCTGTCTGTCTACTGTACGCCCACGGTTTCTGTTCTCTCTCTATTTCTCTCTCTCGCTCTTCCTCCGTGTCGCTCTTCATGCCGTCTCGCATAGCATGTTTTAGTCAGCTGTCAAATATTTTGACATGGGTTGCGAATGCTTGAATCCGAATCCGAATTCGAATATATTTTCAAAATGGGGAACATAGAAAAAACACACGAACTAAACAAGTGTGAGAGCATAACGTAGAGCAAGTAGACTAACTAAGCTATACCCTGTAGTAAATGGGAAATGAGTTGGAAAAGTATTTAATTTATACAGTTCCATACACTGTTCACACTTCTCTCGCGAATCTGTCGGCAATTAGTCGGGAGTGTGCAAGTTACTATCCAATTAAACATTTATTTTCTGTTTGAATTTCCTATAAACCCCATCATAACAGGGTATCGACGCGCACATCAGTGATTTAAGTGTGCCTTTGTTTAAGCGATAACTAAATAAAGTTTAAAGTCCCTCACCCAGACCCTTTGCTCTACCCCCTTCCCCTCTGTCCCATTCTATCCCCACCGTCACTGCACATGTGCATGCGTCTCTAATGAACGCATTCATAAGCCAGGTTCCAAATCATCCCAACTCTGCTTCCTTTTGCTGTCCTTTCTGTTTTTTCTTCTCTTATTTTTTTTGGTTATTTCTGTCAACTTTTGTCGATTTTTAACCCTCTTAAGTGCTTAACAAGTCCCAAATTAAAAAGTCGCAGCGTCTCCTGAGATTCTGGTCAGCAAAAGGGAAGAAACGAGAAACAAAATTAAAAATTTTATAAATGTGCTGCTGGTCAATGGTAATTTTTAATTGTAGCCGCTAAACTCTGACAGGCCAACGAGTTACGGTTTTACTTTGCATATACCCTGTTATTCAAAGAAAAAGGATAGAAATGGGGTTACTTTTATCTTGGTAATCCAGCTTTTAAATCTATAAATATAAATGAGTATATTTCTGTAATTATTTCTAAATAATCTGAAAATACCTCAGATATTTAAAAAAATTCTATTACACTTAACATTAGTGCAGGGTATTTGCTAGCCTATGCAGCACTTCCTTTTCCACATTTTGTTTAATTAAAATAAAAACATTCCAGTCTCAAAATAAATGAAAAACTCACCTATTCAGGCATCAAATCGCAGACTTTAGCTTTATTTGGACAGTGTTTTTCGCAATGAAACTGTCAGCTGGAAAATGGCCAAACTGCTAAAGTGCAAGAAAAACTTTGGATCACTCGTCGAATGTTGTATCGATGTAACTGTGTGCTAAGTGGCAAGTATGTCAGTAAGTGTTGTTGCCATTCCCACCGCCAGGGGGCGCGCTGTTTACCGTTTATTTAGCACAAAGTCATCACTGACTGACTTGGCAGTTTTAGCCAACAGAGAACGGGTGACATCACAAGCCAACTCAAATTGCCACACACGAGGTATTCTTGACATCTCTCCCGTTCACTCTCAGAGTCTCCTTGGGCTAAGCTGTCTCTTACTGGCTGAGCAAAAATATTTATCAACTCGCGGGCATAAATAATAATAATTTGCCAGCATTTGTTGCAGCGGCGCGCGTTTGTCTGTAATTTCCGCAATTAAAAAACATTTACTCGCATTTGATGTGTGCTTTTTACTTTTTTTTGCATTTACATTTTTTTTTTTTTTTTTTTTATTTATTTCAATTTTTACATTTTTATTTGTATTATTTATGCTGTTGTCATGACATGCAAGTTTTAGCTGAGACCACCAGCGTTGAAGGTTGCTTGCAAGTCTTAGCCTGGCCAATGGCTTAAAGGTTAGAACGAACAATAAATGTGGTATTTTGGTGAAGTATCTGATTGACATGAGGGAAGTCTGTTTCCATTGCTCAAGTTGAATTTTATTTGATTGTCTTAAAACAACAGATATAATAGCTCTTAAAACTCTTTTAATAAAAAATGGAAGCTTAAGCCGGTTTAGTACTCATTTATCGCAAAATACACAAGTTTTTACTACAAAATATGTTAAGGGCTTTTAAACAAAAGCTTTAAACAATTTACACTTCTTTCTATGCAAAGTGCATTCTAATTTCTCGCTGTTTGTTTACTTATTTTTTGATTTAGTTTTTTTGAGATAATTATTTGTTAGCGACTTCAACGAATTTTATAAAATGTAGCCGTAATTATTTTAATGATTTCCTTTAAACGCTAAACACACACTCGCACACACACACACACACACACACACACACATATAATACTAGTAATGTAATTGTGAGCACATGCAGCAGTAGAAGGAGGAGGAGGAGGAGTAGTGGTGGGGGCGGGGAAACAGGGAAAAAATGAAATAAAATCCATTATGGAGCAAGAAGAGTAATATACAAGTAAAATGGTTAAAATGGTGGCCTAATCGCAATTTAATTACAATACGCTTTCATATCAAAAAGCATTAATGCCAGACAGCCGACCACTCAACCACTCAAACCACTGAAACCACTCAACCACTCATTCGACCGGTAGTTCAGCTGGCCAGTAGTTAGGAGTAGTTTTTTGGGGCGTGGCATATGGCGGCTTTTTGAGAACAGCGCCACATTCGGCGCCTCGAAAACTGAGCGCTGAATTTGACCACTGTGCGTATCGCAGCTCCTTTTCATATTAATTGTTTCACCTTTATTACTTTTTCTTTATTATTCTTCTTTTGTTTTTTTGTTTACTTCTTTGTACTTGATACGCCGACATTTACCCTCGCCATTAATGCGTTTATAATATTTTTTTTAGTACACAAGTTTTAGTTGACTTCCGAGCCATTGGCAAAGTTTTTTGAAACGAAATCAAGAAAAATTTCATTTTGTGGCCTTTTGAGTGATGGCCACATGAAAAGTGCAAAGGCATCATTAAAAACTAATTTTAAGACCAAACGATAGGGGTTTCAACCCACTACCGCTGACCACTTCCCTCTTGCCACGCCCTGTGCCCATGCCTCCTCCTCTTTCTCCTCTTGAGCTCCAGTCCTCATCGTCGACTACGAAGGTGTTTTATCAATTAAAATAAACATTTATTTGGCTCGCTTTCAGTCCTTGAGTTGGAGTCCCGGTTCGGAATGACCGTGTGTTTGCTAATTACCTCAAGTTTCTTCTTTTATTTATTTTTCTTGCCTCACTTCCGTTGCACAAAAGTTATGTTCCCCAATGAGTACAAAGCATGAAAATTGTTTTTTGAATAACTTTCAAATGGGTTTGAATTTAATAAAAAATAGTTTAAGCTTTTAGTACTCTAGAATTTACACTAACAGTCTCTTCTAACTCCACTTTGATTCATATTTCTGTACTTTTTTTTTATGGCCATCTACTAGGCAGGTGAAAGTGCTGCTCTAGGCCATATTCAGCACAAGTTAGTCATAACGAGTCTCTTCTTAATCCACGTCTAATACCTCAGCCCACTGGCTAAGAAGCTACACACTGTGAGTCTGGGGACCACAGGGAGCTTGAAGATTGCAGGAGAAGGTTAAAAAAAGGAATGAAAAACAAAAAAACACGCACGCTTTTTACCACAAATCTCTCAAGTTTTTTTTTTTCTTCTTCGTTTTTTGCCGCTGCTGCTGAGACTCGTCTAACTGATGATGATTAAATGCGAACGCCTTGGGTTATAGACATGGCATCAGTCGTGTCATTTAAAAGAAGGTAGCTGAGCAGCCTGCCCCTGCCCTCCGCACTCCGCCTCCACTTCGAACTGACCCCCCTCGGTTCTGCTATGAATCCGATTCGCGCACATTAATGGCCGCCGCACAAAAAAGAGCTTATGATGTAATGACCTACAGCTTCAGCTGAAAGAGAGACAGAGAGAGAGAGAGAGAGAGAGAGGCGGAGAGAGAGTGACGCAGCTAGTTGAGCAAGACAAATGTTGAAGATGTTATTAAAAAATAGTTAAGCGCACCAAAAGTCGAACGCCTTCGTTTTTGTTTTTGGCTTTTTTACTTGATTTTCCAACTTGGAATCCATTTTCATTTCCCTTTCCGCCGCCGGGCAGTGCAGCGGGTGTAGCTCAAGGCCCCACCCGTCGCTCTCACGCTAGCTGACCAGTGTACTTAGGGCAGGGGTGGAGAGGGGGGTGCTTTTGGAGGGGATTTCTCCATTGACAATTATATTAGCTCGAATTATATTTGACATATTTAGTGTGTGTGGCATTTTCGTGTTCTGCTTTCGTTTATTTTTGTTGTTGTCATTACCAAAATTATAATTATAGTAAGTGTCATTAGGCGCTGAACTCATTTTTTTGGAGTCACTGTAATTACGCCGAATTATTTTACGGTTACAATCTGTGGCAATGTTGCGACTTCACAGAGTCCAAGCGACTCACGATACCCGGCATCTTTTGTAATTAGTTTACCAGCTCCACAGTCCAGGCACCTGTCTCCCTCTCTACCTCATTCTTTCCTCTCTTTCTGCCTCTGCCTCTTTGTTTCGATCTGTACAACTTTAATCCCAAAGAGGCCGCTCGACTATCGAGCCCTGTTGGGTTTTTGACAAGTACAAATATCTGAATTCGGTAAGGTCGTCTTTTAATCAGGTTCGGATGCTTCATGCGTCGCCTCGCGTCGCGCTTCATGTGGTTTTTCAGTTGCCGAGATTCGAATAGGGTCTAGAACAAAGCCCGCAGCTAAAGATACATCTACAGCTACAGATACAGCTATGGCTATGGCTATGGCTACAGAAACATCTTTAGCTACATGTACAAATGTTGTGCGTTTCAGGCAGTACACTGGGAGAAACAGAAACAAATCTCAAAGAGGAAATAATATTTAACTAAGTAAAAACTTATGAAAAACTTATACCAAAGTTAAACAAGAAACTTTTTATCACAGACACTTCCAGCTTGGTAAGAAATCAATGAATTTTTCTCGCTGTGTAGCTGCATTTCAGCTCTCACATGCTATGATATGTTGTTGTTCACGTTGTTGTTGTATGCATTGTATTTGTTGTAGTCGTAGTTGTTGTTGTTGGAATTGGTATTATTTTGTTTTACACTTTTATATATATCTATATGAATAATACGTTGATTTTAATTGTGAACTTTTGTCTTCTCTTCTTTACTTCTTGTGTTTTTTTGGGGGGAACCTTTGATCATCTTGGAACCAACAGAGCGCAAACGTGGCCGTCAGACCTACACACGCTATCAGACGCTGGAGCTGGAGAAGGAGTTCCATTTTAACCGTTATTTAACGCGCCGACGACGCATTGAGATCGCACATGCGCTGTGTCTCACCGAGCGTCAGATCAAGATCTGGTTCCAGAATCGACGCATGAAGTGGAAGAAGGAGAACAAGACGAAGGGAGAGCCCGGATCCGGCGGAGAGGGAGATGAGATAACGCCACCCAATAGTCCACAGTAGGAGGAGGAGCATAAGGAGGAGCAGGCGGAGGAGGCGGAGCAGGAGTGGGAGCAGTGGAATCCAAATCCGAATTCAGCACAAAACTAAATGAAATTTCAAGCTAAATACAATTTACAATCTATGAATTTGTTTTGAACTATCCAAGAGGACTAACAATGCGTTGAAGTACACAACACTACACAACACTATACTACACTAAACTACAAGAACTTAGTTAATTGTTATTATTTTCATATTATTATTTAATTTTTACAAAATGCAAATGGAGAAAGCGTAATAAGTTAAATCAAATAAAATACAATTAATGCGTAAAACTCAACAAAACCAACTCATGTGACCTCAGAATTAAATAAGCTATAAATAACTCTATATATATATTTATATATATGTATGTGTATGTGTATGTGTATGTGCATACATATATATACTTGTATATATAAATATTAATATGTGTATTAAACTAAAGCATAATAATAACTATAATAATACGATTAAAGTACATAATAACAACTATATATATGAAACATATATACGAGTAAATACTATATATATATATATATACAAAAAATAATATTAGATCTATGCGTCCTAAGTGTAAAGCATACTTTATGATTAATGTACGAGTACGATTAATTTATACGGTATAGTTGTTCGTATAAACACACTAAACACACTATAATATACTAACTAAATTGAATGTTTGTAGCGAAAGGAAGGAAAGAAGCAGAAAACCAATTGCTAAAACCATGCAATATGCAGATTAGCGTGTTCTATGCAGTGGGAGAAGCACATGAAAGAAAAGAGCAAAAGAGAAAGAGAGCAAAGAGTAACGACCACTAAATAAAATACAAATCGAAGCAAAATAATACTAGAAAACTAAACTAAACAATAAGTGCTAAATGTCGCAGGATTAGACAAAAGAGATACCAAAACAGTGGAGAAAATGGCTAAAAAATAAAACCAATATTTAAATAAATATATATAATAAACCAAAATGAATCGAATATCGAGTTACACTGCACTTCGGCTAGCCGAATTCTCATAGTTTTTCCCAGGCTTAGAAAATGCTTAAACTACATGTGGAAAGATTATCAAAAAATTATATGAAAAACTCGATAACTTAAACTATACTATTATTTCTTGTGCAATTTTTATTTCCCACTTTCGTTTATTATACTCATTTCTAAAATTACGAAAAATTGCAAAAAAAACAAAAACACTTGAATTAGGTCGTAAAGGATATAAAGTATACCGACAAAAACAATTGGCAAACATTTTAAAGAAAATTTCTATAAACAAAAACAAAAAAAAAAAAAAAACATTATATATTGTTAAAGAATTGTACACGCTGTTTTCAAACGAGAAGAAAAATACTTAAGTAATGAAATAATCCATGTAAAGTAGAAAAATAAAATAAATAATAAAAAAATCGTATACTATGCATATAATCGAAGCTATATTGAATGTATGTACGTAACTCAACTCAATTTCTACGTTTTTCATACACAACGCCGAGAACGAGAAATGTAGAAATCCATATACCAAAGTTATAAAGAAAGAAAAAGAAAACAAAAGAAAAGTAAAGAAAAAAGCATCATATGTTTATATGTAGATACTATATATGTATTTAAAGCAACGTAATATTATACGTGTAACTTGTAGAGATCGTTTCGTTTTGTAAATTCCCCCAGAATTCAAACAATAGCAAAAAAACACAAAAATAACTAAGAAAAAACAAAAAAAAAAAGAACAAAGAAAATCCCCAAAAATAGAGAGACAACATTTGTGATTGTAAGAGAAATTATTAAAATGAAAATATGTAGGAAAACGCGTGGAAATGTAAGGCAGATCAACAGCCAAGTGTGGTATTCACTGGGATCGATTGGCTATAACAATCCAGACTCAATCCAGATACGTAACTTTCGGCCTCATTCTGTAAGAAACTAAAAGTTTAAGTTTCGATTATTCAAAACAAAAAAGAAAAAAGAAATTTAAAACAAAAAAAAAAGAAATAAAAAAAAAATATTATTGTAGAAATTCAAGAGAAACAAAATTAAAATGCATTCAAAAACGAAAATATATATCTAATGGATTATATATATTTCAATGGAATGAAAATCACACATACATTTCAACGCGAAATTGAAGTGTGGAAGGAAGCTAATTAATTTGTTGTAAATAAAACTTAAATTTTAGTGTAAACAAGATGAAAATGAGAGAAGAGCTGCAAAAACAAACAAAACAAAACAAAAACAAACAAAAACAAGTGAAAAGAAAAGCATAAAAATTATAATTAAATTACAAATGAGATTTTGTTTTTATTTGTAATATTTATAATAAAATATAGTATTTAAAAATTCAAAGAGCTGTTTTCAATTCTTTAAATGGGCCTAAAGTTTTATTTCAGCGTAAAGCAATGTAATGGTAAGTTTTAAAATAATTTGTTTCTAAACAAAAAATAATCTAAAAATATTATTTTTGCAGTTTGTCAACTTTGGAACTGTTATTCTTACCAAAACGAAGCGATCTCTAAGTCAGAGGTAAGCAAACGTTGTTTCTTTCCGTCTTCATGCGAATAACATGTTTAACTTTCAGATAAAAATACCCAAGAGCGTGAGAGAAAGAGATACAGGGAGAGAGATAGAGGTTACGTCTGAGCAAATAAGCCATTTGGAAAACGATCTTATTAATCTGACATCATAATAAGCCATTAATCAAATGGCATTAACAAAACGCTGACCAATGGCCACCTGAAAACTGAGGCCAAACCCAAGACACGACTCTCGGATCAGCATCACCATTCTCCAACAGCAGGAGCATATGACACCATTACGAGTACACACAGTACAGTGAAGCGGGGGTGTACACGGAGTGAAACACGTACTCGAGCTTCAAACAAATTGAATTCGCATTGTTCGCGTAATCACTGAACATTTATAATCGGTGCACAGAATATGCTCACGTTTATGTCACACTAAACAAATTAATAATTTTATGCCAAGATTTTTTTCTCTGAATTGAGACAATGTACATAAAAAACTCGTTGATCTGAACGTCTGGCACTTGCGAAAAGGCGCGAAGAAAAAGTCCTCAAAAATTCTTGAAAACATATATATACATCTTAACATTTCTTTCGTCTTCCGATTTAGCATCTTGTGTTGCGCCTCAATGGCCACTTGAAATACTTTTCATCTATGAGTTTTCCGAATAACTGAGATCCACTCGAAATAGTTCTTGAGCAGCTGCCAATTTTCTATCCCCAAAAGAATATTTGACAGGCAACGCGGATGCGTTTTCCGTTCTCCGGAGCAACATCTATCCACAATCTTTATCTCTCTATCTCTATCCCGATCCCAAAACTGAATCGCACTGTTTGTAAGATTTTCTGCAAGAACGCATCAAGTTTTGAGTTTTTTCTATTTGTTTTTCGGTCTGATGAAATTAATTAAAAATGTTCTTGTTTGTCCAAATGAAGCACCTCAAATAGAATTTTAATTGAATTCATTACCTAAAGATATATACACACCATGGTCTTGTTTTAGGTGTGATCATCAGGTTCTATGCTATATTACTCAGATCTGTTATAGCATCTACAAGATAATGTTTATCTTATTTTCTTAATTGCGTGAAAATCATTTAGATTGTGATTGGCTTAACTGCACTCGAGCAAAATACTTATTAAAAGTCAAGGAAACTATATGTAGTCTGAGTAAAAATTTGTTAACAAGAAATAAATTCAAATATTACAATATTGCATATAATATAATAAAATAATATTTAAATTCTATTAACATTATGTCAAAGGAAATAATGAAATCACAAGTTCTAAGAATATGAAATTAAATGGAATATTATTATAAAAATAAATAAATATTTTATAAACTTCTTATGTGTATAATATTAGAGAATAATATAAATATGTACACATTGGTATTAAACGCAAAATTTAAAAAAATGTATCTATTTTGTAACTTACAAATATTAGAAGAAAGGAGTACCTTAATAGCTTCGACCTACTCAGAATCACAACTTCAAAAATATAACCTAATAATTTAAATAACTTATTTTATTGGATATGCAACAAAAATAATATCCCATTGTTTTAACACATCACCAAAATTATTAAACCCTGCCGTATACAAAATTGTAATTTGCTACTAATAATTCTGCATGAGTTTGTGTAATTTGTGAAAACTCCGACGCTTTTTGGCATAAAAATAATCGCGTGAAGTTGTGTGCCACAACAGTTGTACACGGACACCAGAAACAAAAACCATCAATAATGAGTTCTGTGGAATTAAGACAACAAACTGAGAGAATTGAATAAATCATTAATTACGAACAAATTGAAATAGGCAGAAACATGAACGCCACAACGAGAAACAAAGAAAGATGTCAGAAATCCATCCGAGGTACTCCTCATTATGAGGCCTAGACAAGTGCAGGCTTAACCCAAACCCATACCCAAAGTGAGGCCTGAACCTAAACCCGCTTCACACAATCCATCAATCGATCGACGATCCATCAAGGCGATATTGAGACTGTTTGCCCACTTGCTGCCCTCCGTGTGAGCAAATGATGAATTTAAAATGGCCAAGAGATAAATCATTAAATACGATAATTAGCAGATGCAGACGAATGAAAATAACAAAAAATAACCAATGATAAACGTTAAACGGAAAACAAACACAAATTGAGTTGTAAGAGTTACTTTTAAAGCGTGCTTAAAGCCAAAGGGATTTATTGGCCAATGCCAAACGCAGTTCAATTTGACTTGGCTAAAAGTGAAAAGGCAATCGCTGGAAAATTGCACTAGTCACTGCGAGAATATCCATATCCTTGATGGCAATCACACAAATGAGCCACTAATAGAATATTAACTCGCAGAAAGCATCGATGGCAGCCGCAGCAGGTAAACCTCAATTCGAGTTGGACCTGAGAACCAGTTCTGGGACGACAACAGCTCATCGAATGCCCAAATGCTCGAACATTGTTCGAACGGCGAGAGAGCATGCTCGAAATCCGGTTTGAGCCGCACTTCGAATACCAACACTCACACAAACACACTCGCATGCTCTGGTCGACTTCGAAAATTCGAAGATCTCGCCGGCACTAATACCAATGCAATCTGCTCACCACTACACTCACAGTTGCTGAGAGAGAGCAAACGAACAGTTTTT
Source organism: Drosophila nigrodunni (assembly GCA_020829145.1). Taxonomy (NCBI): domain Eukaryota; kingdom Metazoa; phylum Arthropoda; class Insecta; order Diptera; family Drosophilidae; genus Drosophila; species Drosophila nigrodunni. The sequence goes on from JACVCZ010000001.1 coordinate 13,680,914, forward strand.
TTTCGACAACAGCGACCATCGTAGGTTTCGAAATTCAGTTAGTTTTCGAACTCGGACCACTGCAGACCATCGCCAGCAATGCTCGAAATACAGCGCATGCACAGTAAATTCGTTCAAAGACGAGCAAGACAGACAAGCCATACACATGTTTGCTGCCTACTCGCTCGCACCCGCATGCGCACTTGACGCATGCACTGACTCCGCCTACCCATGTTCGAAATACTTGAATGATTTTCAATATGGCCGCCGTAGCTACAGCGTGTTGTTGTTGCTACTGCGAGCACTGCTGGTGCTGCCTCTGCCGCTGTCGCTGCCCTTGTTGCTGCTGCTTCTGCTCGCTTGACTGCCAGATGCGCCATGCGTAGGCAACAGCAATGGGACCCTACAAGCGCCATGGGTTCCATTTCATGCCGGCGGCGGTTCTTCCATTATTAATTTCAAATAAATTATAAATAAAATACCTTTTAAAAAATATTACTATTTAAAATACAGTTTTTTTTGGTATATAAATAAAACAAATTAAGTTTTTAATTTCATGTGGGCTTATTTTACGTTCTATAACTTTGAAAATATTTATTGTGTGTTTTGGGTTAGAAGACATTTGTTTAATAAAAAATAGGTAAACTAGAATATTTTAGTTAGCCGAAAGTTTTTAAATATTAATTTCAAGACGAATTTATTTATCTTATTTTGCCATCAAGAATAAAATTATATTTAAAACATTACCAGACGCCTAAAAGTTGTGGTTTATGGATAAAAGATTATTTTAAATTGTTATTATATTCTTAACTTATAGTTATTATTTAAAATGTTGTTAACGAGAGGTTAAGTTTCTAACTACTACATCGAGATCGTTGGAACTGAAGTAAATAATTAAAGTTTAAACCTTAGTTGACACTAATTATACACTTTAAAAAAGATTTAGCAGTTTTGTGCATAATAAATCAATTCAAAAATTAAACCCAGTAGGTAAATGCTACCAATTTACATTACATTTGCATGATAATCAAATAAATCATCAATCAACAAAGTTAAACACTTTAAAGAGTTGTCAAAAATCACATACTCAAGAACATCTTAATCTTTTGCTTTTGGTTATTGCCAGCCATTGAAATGAAGTAATTTGGTAGACAAGCTAGGAAAATATTGTCACAACATTCCCAGTAATTACCCAGTAGGACCCAAAAGAGAACACAACGATGACTACTGCTCCACAGTGGCGCTAATGATCGAATCATTTCGGATAATGTGCCCAAGCGATGTCTGGAATGGAGGGCAGGGGGGAAGGGCCACACAGTGTTTTTGTTAACTGTAACAGTAAGTGTGACCATAAGGAAACCTCAAGACCAAAACTCGAGGCAAAAGTCAAACTGAAAATTGAGCTGCAGATGTAAGTAAATCAAATAAAATCACGTGTCATTTGTCTCGACGATTCATTGAAAGATAAGAAGCCCGTTTTGAGTCAGACTGCAACTGTAACGATATGAGTACAAGTGTTGGCCATAAACTTAAGGCAGGTTAGTTACCGAAAGAGAGGGGAAGAAGTGTGAGAGATGGAACAGTAACTGAGACTGGACTATCAATCAACGCTTTACTAAATTTAATATGCGGTTAAAAGTGCTAATGACGTTGGTCTGGCAATCGTTTAAGCCTGGCTACCCAAGTACCCCTCTCCCTTGTCCTGTTACTGTTACTGTTACTGCTTATCCGCCCACATGGACTGACAAAGAGACGGACAGACAGACAGACGTGGCAGTACATAAAGTTTAATGAGAAACCACTTAACACTTTCAGAGCTTTTTACGTTTTGCTGTCATTAGAATGATTTTTACCACTAACTACGATGCTCGACCTCTCCTCCTTTCTCTTCATCCACTACTTCATTTCCCATTCCTCAGCACACACTCTCTGCCTGTGGCCAGTGCACATTTCCTTCCGAGTCGTCGTCACAATCCTCGTCCTCGTCCACATTCTCATTCTCTTCCTCGTCAAAGTCGTTGTCGTTGATGCTCAGGCCGCTGCCGCCGCTGCCGCTGCTGCTGCTGCTGCTGCCGTTGTCGTCATTATCCGGCCATGTTCGCAATATTGCACTCTCTGCCCCGCACCCATTGGGGGCACAAAGCCTGGCACTGGCACTGCCACCGCCCGCATGCGGCAAGGCAGCTCCAGGGCAACAGTAACAGCCACAGCTACAGCAACAGAAAAAGCAGCGACTGCGGCTGTAGAATATTCCGCATTGGCGAAGGCGTCAAACTCCAAGGAGAGAGAGACCGCGCGTGTATTTCCAAAACAAATCGGCAACAATTTCATTAAATGAGTATCATATTAAATTTAATGATGCAGCCGTATTTCAGTTTTCGCTCCGTTTTTTGTATACACCGACACTTTTTGTTCTAGCCCGACATCGTCCAGTGGAAGAGTGGGCGGAGAGTGGAGGAGGAGTGGCAGCCGGAACGGGATCACAACGGTAGCAAATCTTCAGCTGAACTGAGCCTTTGCCAGATACAAAGATACACTTGGGCCAGAGACCTGAATTTGAAGTGTGATGCACACTTGTCAGTTTGGAATTTCTATTCGAAAAGTTATCCGTATTCAGCTCTGTCTTCTTCAGCCAACAAATTCTCTCTTTCTCCTGTCTCAGTCGCCTTCTCGATGAGGTCGCCGTCGAGTGACTGATTGATAGCGTTACGCTTAGCGATTATGGATTGTAATACATCTTCAATGCTCCTGTCTCCCACGGAAGTTTCCTCTCCTTGTAGTCTGTGTTGCCCTATATTGACTTTTAATTATCACCTGCTAGATAATGTATCAATTTTAAATTCTGTACTGAACGCTTTAACAATGACATGGGTAATTAGAAAGCATTGCGATGATGGAATGTATCAATCAAATTGTCTGAAACTAATAATAATGAAAATGGCTCAACTAAGTAGTAATTGCGTAGGGAAAAATAACATTCTTAAGGTTATAAATTTCTTGATAGTTTTTCAACACAAGAGTCGTGCGCATTTTTTATTAGAACACCATAAAATACTTGAATAATATTAAATATTTTATGAAATGAAAGCCACGGTACACAAAAGGCCTCATGCTTTTTTTTTTTCATTAGAGAAATTATAGATTCACTACATACAATTGCCAAATTCAAAATGATAACAGAGAGTTTTAAAAAGAGAATTAGTAAATGGAACAATGGCATGCATTTTTTTTAATTTCACTTTTGCAAATTATGTTGACAAATTAAATATATATATTACATGATGTTTAAATGTAAACTAAATCAAATATTTTCAATGATGAGTAAGACTATGAAATGTCCTTTAAAACTACCTTAAATATAAAGTTGAATCAAAGGCTTTCATGATTTAGTTAATCGCTATACTTATAATACTTCACTTCAGTTCTTCACTTATAATTGGCATCTGATAGTTATCTTAAATTGAAAGAAGTTTAGAATTTAGAGTCGGATATTCCTCTTAAGAGTCTGCACGGCTTCCAGGGTAGTCGCAAGTAAACCACTAAATGCCATTATATTTCGTACAAGTTTTATATGTGGTAAAAAAATAGTTTAATTGATGCAGATTCCGACTCAATTGACACATGTGTTTATTGAGTAAAATATATTTTGTAACCACAGTTTAATACTTTTATTGTTCTTGTGTTTTTAAACAATTTCTAAAAAGTCATTGGTGTTTAATACGCATAAATATATTTAAAAAAGATAATAGATGAGATCAATTCTTAAATTTACGAAGGCAGTAGGAGTTTTAAGAGCAGGTGTAAAATTACTTTTACGGTTGACCTTTGTGTAATGATCCTCTGTGGGACTGAAAAGGGTTTTAAACTACCAAAGAAAGAAACAAAAGCCCTTAAGACATCAACCCTAATACACTACCAAGATGACAGTAGAGCTCTCAGTTAACCAAACTTGTCGTTAATAGAAACACCAATTGTTGTTCTAATTTGTGTTTGTTTAATTTAATGTGCATTTTCAGTCAGAGAGAAAAACAATTTTCTTAAAAATAAAAGTAAAAAACAATAATAATGAAGCTGGCCAAGAGAGTGAAACAGAGTGAGAATTGTGAGTGAGAAGACAGTGGGGGAAACAGGAGTAATGCGTAAGCTCAGCCAAGTCCATTACCAGAGCCAGGCATCGATTGATGGCAGCACAACAATGGCTGGGGGAAATTAACCAATTTATCTTTGTTTTCTACACAGTAGAACAAAAAAGAAAGAAAAAGACAAAAACTAAAACTGTAGGGAAAGCAAAAAGTTTATAATAAAAAGCAAACGCTGAGGCGAACCAAACAACAATCCCCAAGCGACAAAAGGAATAGAATGGAATGGAGAGGGAGACGGAGAGGGAGAGGGAAAGAGAGAACTCCGTCAAGTTACTTTGCTGCGTAGGAGACATCAACAATGTCGACAGAAGAAACCCGAAAAAAAACTTGGGGAAAATGTTAAGAAAAGCAAGGAAAAACTAAGAAAAACACCCAGTAGAAACAACAGGCGGGGCTTGGAGTTGACCTGAAAGGATTCAGCCATTAGATTTGAAAGCATCAGAGTGAATCGAGGGAGCGTGTGTGGAGGAGTGAGTGAGGAGGGGTGCAGAGGGGAAATTTGTCGCCAACGTGTGACACATTTCTGCTTTTAAGGAGGATTGCATTTGTTACGCGTGCGTTGCTCCGTTACGGTTCAACGGCAATCGATCAAGAGTAAACATTTCGGTTCCTGCCAGTGAAAGGGCTCGAAATTTAGTCAGTTTGAGTGAGTGCACTCATATATTATTTGTACGACTACGAGTGCCAGTCACTGTCGTATTCGCTGTCACTGTTGTTATTCGCCTTTTTTGCATGCGTGTGGCATCCCTGCAATGCAAATGTAACAATCTCCAGCAGTGCGAAGGCAGCGTGCCACGCAATGTTGCATGAAATTTCAGTGAATGTCGACTGACCCAGGCGCACTTTCACTTTCACATTGTTTCCCAGAAGCTGCCTATTTAGGTAGCAAACAGCTACCACAACTAGGGCTGCACAAAGTACAGGCTAATGCCATTAGGTCGCCAGGGCCATGGCTCATTTTGTTGCAGATGTGCTGACAGGCAGTCGCAGTCGCAGTCGCCGTCGCCGTCGCCATTGCCGTTGCCATTGCGTGTATGCAACCGGAATATTACGTGTCGCACTTCAAATTCTCTCACATCCTTTTAGTAGTGTAATGCGGTGCTCAGTCTTCTTCTTCCCACCGCCTGAATACTGTCTGAGTTGTCCTGTTGACACACTACACACATGCTAAACAGCGCTACACACCCACATATGGATAGTACAGATACAGATACTTCCTCTCGCTGTCTCCTATTCTACTCTGTATGCACTACATCCAAATGACTTTGCCACGGTTTGCCGCTCTCTGCTCTCAGCTCTTTGCAACAGCTCAGGAAATTAAAACTCATAAATCTTTGTCTCTCATAAGTTTACAATGTCCTCGAGGCTACGAGCGGGCCGCGAGCTTTACACTCCGATGGAATTGAATCTCAGCTGGCACAACAACTCCAACAAAATGTGGCATTGGGTGTACGTGTGTGTGTGTGTGTGTGCTTTTTAATATCATAAGTGAGGCTGTGGCGTTCAACATGTGGTTGACTCCAGGTGATGATCGGAAATACGCTAAGGTAACAGGAAATAGTCAAGTTCAATTTAATCATATTAAAATAAAGGTAGAGAATTCTTGAACTATGTTAAAGTTAATCGAGAAAGTGAAATTGAGGACGGAATTATTCTATAAAAGTGGAAACTAATTGGAGCCATATTAAAGAACTTAAAAAACTGGTTATCTTTTCAAAAAGGGCTTTCCCCCCTATAAGTGGGAGTGACTCCTTAAACGATATGTGTAAAGGCATTTAAATACTTACGATAGTTATATTCAAAGTTATTTGTATTTTTTAGTAAAATTTACGATAGCTGCCAATAATTTTGCAATAAACTATTTATGAAACAATATGAAAGCAGATGCCCGGGTAGCTCAGTCGGCAGAGCATTGGACTCGCCCGAGCAGGGACTTGAACCCTGGACCCTTGGATTAAAAGTCCAATGCTATGACAACTGAGCTACCCGGGCATCTGCTTTCAGTTAAAAACTATTTCATAAAATAAAATGTATGAATTTGTACTGCTTTATTTCATATTGTTTCATAAATAGTTTATTGCAAATTTATTGGCAGCTATCGTAAATTTTGCTAAAAAATTTTTAAATGTTGTAGAAGGAAAGAAAACTAGACTTCTTTACTTTTTAAGTGAATAAAAAAAAATACGAACTATAATTTCCTGAAATTTCCTTACTCCTCACAGTAAAACAAAAATATAAATGTCTTTTTGAACACCTTTGAACAACCTTGAGCAAATGTCTTTAATAATATCTATTTACATTTGTAGTCTGATTTAATGTCTGCTACATTACATCTAATAACGCTGTCTTTGATTTTGCCTTTGACCCTCTGGCACCACAGTGATATTGTGCAAAGAGTCAGCGGGAGTTGAGAGTAAAAGACTAAAATTTTATGGAGTCGGCAATGGAGCCAGCAATTTGGTGCCGTTGCCAGCGGCCATCATCATCATTAGAAACTGCGAAAAATCCTCCAAATACGTATATGCACATAGTGCCTCTTACCTCTCACGTCGTCTCACATAGCTCTTACCTCGATTCGGTAGTGGCCTTAAGTCGTTTTTGATGTACGTCGCCAAGCAGCGCCAGTAAACGCCATGAACGGAGAATCAGGCTGAGGTAATCAGCGAAATAACTGAACGATCCAACACACATATGGAGGAGAGACAGACGGGTTTATAGCGAAATCGACAAAAGCAACAAACATTTATTATACACGCACTTTTGCGGCATCATTCGATGATCTGCAGGTGCCGATTAAGGCACCGACTTCAACTCCAACTCCGTCCCTGAGTCAACTCCAACTTGACGGGAAGGTAATGCAATTTTAATTGTTGATCAGTCGTTAATTGTGGCAAATTACTTGTACGGGAGAAATTGCAAAACAGACACCAAACTGACCAAAAAAAGAATACTTTAATTGTGGTAATTAATGGCAACGCTTTTGGAGCCCACTTATGGCCTGTCTCATAACTTTGCACTAATCTATTTGCCCATCTTGCAGCAAAAAGGAAAAAACAACAATTTACTGCGCACAAAAATAATTTCATATTTATTTAGTTGTTTACAATTTTTAGTGGCAAATTGCGTAAGTTTGGTTTCAATTACCAATTGTTTCTATGCCTTATGATATAGTCGTCGGATTTGTATGAAATTTGGTCAGCATTTAGGCAATGGTAGCAAATGTTTATTGCTTGAATTTGGTTGAAAGTGTTCAAGAGACACTGCACATTTCATACTAAACATTTTAAACTGACAGCTATATGATATAGTCATACGATCTGAATGAAATTTGGTTTTAACATGGGATTTTATACTAATTGCAGATGAAGCGAATTTAGTTAAAATACTTGAAATATCTCTAAGTTTCATCAAAATAGCTTTAAAATTGAAAGACTAGTTCGCATAGAAACAGACCGATGGACATGGATACGTAGACTGGGCTTTTGGTGCTGATCAAGAGTATATTGTATTATCGGAAACGCGTTCTTTAATGCGTTACAAACATCGTGACAAAAACAAAGATCTCTGCAAGCGTATAGAAAGGTTTAATTATATCGTTCTGAAAACTTTAGTTACCTAGACCCAAACACCTTTCTCCCATTTATTCCTTGATATATAAAACTGTTAAGATTTTAATCGATATTGAATATTAAATCTTTACTATAACCCAAAAGTATCTGTAAGATACACATCTCAATGTGAACACCTGATAGCTGCAACAATGATGCTTGTCAAGCAGAAATAAAGAAAGCAGTAATCAGTGCTATTTCTTCACCAATATCATATTTCGATCACAAAATAATCACAAATTGTATATAATTTTCGGAAAACAATTTCGTTTGATGTTCGGTTATCAAATTAATTTGCTTTTAGCGTTAAATTATAAGAGGCGAAACTTTTGATTGGCTTGCAAGTAAATTCACTTGTTATCAAAGCCGGTAAACTGATCGCTCGATTGTACGAGTGTTTCGGGTGTTCGTGACTTGGATCGAGTGCACGGGGCACCTGTGCCAAAGAACCTCAATTATGGATGCTATGGATCACGGGACTTGGAGTTGGTCTGTCTCTCTCTGAATTTTAAAAGCTTATTAATATTTCAACGGTATTTAGATGGCAGGCTACTGTGTGTGTGTGTGTGAGTGTGTGTTTGAGTGTGTGGAGTGTGATTAACAAGAATGGTTGCAATTACAGAAAATTGCTTCCTTGCACCTTCCTTCCGCTCACAGGTGTGTGTGTGTGTGTGTGTGTGTGTGTGTTTAAATTTTAAGCGGCTGCACTTTTTATTTAATAACAAATTTGATGCATGCAAAATGAAGACATTGCCACAATCAACTGCCTCACTTTTCCTCCCTTTCTTTGAGTCTCTCCCTCTCCGTCTTTTGCTCGTTTTGCAATCACTTTAAAAACCATAATAAGGGTGAAATTTTAATGACTTCATTGCGAGCTGGCCCAGAGACTGATACCAGCGGAGCTTGCAACCAGCCATGTTGCAACTGTGGCAGTTGCTGTTGACATTACCCCATTACTCGATTACAGTTCGATGGGGCAGCTCTTGGAGCCCATTTAGTGCGTGTTGCGCTTAATTCGCTGTGAGCTGCACATGTTTTACAATATAATTAAAAGAATTTTCTTTTAAGTGGCATACAATTTTCATGCCACAGAGAGAGAGAGAGAGAGAGACGAGTGGCACGTAGCCAGTGGCCGTGTGGCAAGTGCATTAACCTATTTCCAGCCGTTTAAGTCGCAGTTTTCAGCGCCATTTTGTCACGGAATCTGCCGCACAATCAAAGAAGTAGAAAAATGCCTGCTTATCTTGGATGCCATTAAGGTAGCCTCATCTATTGACAGGTAGAAAATTTATCGACTGCATTTTCAGTTGGCACCCATTGTACACTCCACAGTAGAGGGATGGTGCGGAGTAAAGGTCAAAACTGGTTCTCAGCTGATCGCCCACTGTGAGGTCAATGGCTGACTCTTTTTGTTTTGGGGTCTGTTGTTGTTTTTTGTTCGAGTTTAATTACAACGCTTATTTTCAAATCTGCATCTGCATGATTTGAATAAAAGGTTAAGTTAATTTCTGTTGTCTTCCAAATGGAATTTATTTAAATCCCTGATTTTCTTAGGAACTGAATATTTAAATGAAACTTAAGGAAGTCGTTGACTAATTGGTGTTCGGTAAGCGGGTTTAGTGGGTCTAAGTTGGGCACATTTTAAATATATTGAAATAAGTGAATATTAAATATTTAATAACACTTTTTGAGTAGAATCTATTCGCAGTTTTACCATCAACGAATTGCTTTTCAAAATATTATTAATCTTCGTTAAAATATCATTTGGGGCTTCTGCTATATTTATAAAATTTATTCACTGTTTTCACAAACAAATTATCGATAAACTTTAAAAGAAAATCAGCTACTCACAGAATGAACTCATATTTTTCAATTATTTTCCAAGTAAAAATGCAAAACATTGTTGTGTACTTGCACTTGTTAAAATGTTCCCGAACTAATTGAGAGTAATTATTATCGCCATAATTAAAAGTAAATTAAATTTAAGCACTTGACTCACACTAATGCATATTTACTGATAATTACAATAATTATGCAAATTTGCTGCGTTTTCATGCAACACGTTGCCATCAGCTCCAATTCGCCCCGAAACTCCCCCCCCAGAAACACCCCTTAAAATATATATTTACCCATTGGTTTGTAGCGTACTCACAAACTGACTGAATGATTGAATGTCTTAGTGACTGCTCATCGCAGGTTCCACTTTCAAACTGTAGAAATGAACAAATGTTAAACTTAAACTGTAAATTGGTCTGAGAAGGCAGGTAAATTTAATTGCTCAATAACGAACATTTCAGACCATGAGTTGATTTGCATTAGAGTATGTGAGAACAAGGAAAAGCGGAAAGGGTGCTGACTATGGTATACCCTACAAAAATTTATAGAAAATAACTTTAAAATATTTAAGAAAATATTAGTAATTATTTAAATCATGAGTCGATTGGAAAATCTCAATTTATTGCCTAAATTTTCCGCTGAGCATACCCGCTTTTGTCGCGTATAGGGTATAGTAAAGCGCAAAATAAACGAGTTTAAGTCCGAACAAACTCTTGGCTAATACAGTACACATTCTGGGCAAATTAACCAACTGAACTGAGTCTCCAGGTAGCTCCAGGTAACTCCCATGCCAAGTCAGCAACTAATCCGCTCTAACGTAAACAGCGTGCAACATGTGCTTTAAACCCAATACTCACGGATCTGTATCTTTTATACATTTGCCTACCATTTGAATTGTCTGCGTGTCCTTGACATTTTGCGGATGCGTAACGCTTCCATATGCAAATATTTGCGATACAATTGTTCGGCAATCCTTTGTAATCCTTGCCCCGTAGGCAGTCCATATCCGGGAAACTCAATTGTCATCGATGACCGTCATAAAACTTCTACGACCCCGAGAGGGTGTCTTGTTTGTGTTGTGTTTTGACTCCTGACTTTTGACTTCTGACTTTTGAGCGTTTATCCTTTTGAGTCTCTTGATTTATGACACCGAACTGACTTTGGCGGCCAGTTAAGTTGGCCATGTGTATTCGATCTACTCTGCAAACAGTTTAGTTTCCATTTCCATCTTGACACAATCAGTTCATCAATTGTAAAGGTGCTGAAACTTCTAGCCATAAATGTGAGTAACACTAGTGGAAAATAGTTTTGCTTTTACTAATTTTTTCTAAATTGAATACATGAGGTCAAAACAGTCAACGGAAGTCAATTGTCTTGCATATAAGAGCATGTAATTATTATTTTATTAATACTGTTTTTTCATACCCGTAAACTTATTCTATTAATGGAATTTTCGTTCGTTTTAATCGAATTTGAGTCGCGCGTGACGATGATCGATTTTTGTGGCATGTACGGCAACACCAATTGACAGGATGATCGCGTTGCCAATCGACTCCAGCAATATGAGCTGACTTACGCCAACCATTTGGCACACCTGTTTGCCCCACAAACGCCTCGTTCCAATGGATTATTAATGATTGGCAATCGATCGTGCAACAATCGCGTGAATGCTTTTATAAAAATAGCCACATAACATTTTGTCTGCCTGCCATAGTGGCGATTCCCTTCTCCGATCCTTCTTTCGATCGCCTTTCAGCCGATCACTGATCTCCTTCTCTTTCTATACCCTATTCACGACGGCACGAGGCGTTTGCCGTTTAGTGTTTAGCGTTAACGTTAACTCAATCGACCTGTCATTTGCGTTTCAGTTTGCTCCTCGCATAATTGCCACCGTCACTTGAAGCTGTTCCCTGGCACATCATTTGTCATGCGGAGCAAACCAGCAGCCAAAATGCCGTGTTCTGGCTATTTATAGCTATTATACTCGAATAGTTGAAGTTCTGAACTGCAGCAGTTAGGTTTTGTACATACGGTACACTTGGAGAAACTATGAGTACTAAATCAAGAAAGGAAATTTCGAATCGGTTTTATCTAAATTAAATACACAGTATTTTAGTTCTTATTTCTTTCCTGTAGATAAAGTTTATTAGTGAACAATTATTTTAAACATCAATATTTTCTAAAACATTTAAGGGAACAAATTATATTACATATAAACAATCCACCAAACGATTCCTCCAAATCGAAACAGTAATTTAATGCATAAAATAAACTCCAAGTTTCTTTCGCTATATTTTTTTGTAAGTGTGTTAACTGAATTTGCATTGACTCTTGTGTTTGAAACCATTAATCAACATTCACTAGAAATTAATTACCACTCGTTCGGTTCTGTCTTTAATTCGATTTGTATGCGATATCTTTGGGTGTGAAACCACGTTTCGAGTCGATTAATCATGTGCACAGCACCAACGAAATCGAAATCGATCAAACAATCGCGTATTCGAACTCGTATTCGTTTTTGTAGTCGTATTCATATCCATACATTCACCAGGCACTCGTGTTTGCCGACATAAAGTCTAGTGCAGTAGTCAAGATACTCAGTGTCTCTGGCGGTGCAGACACGATGGTTCCAGCTTTGGATCCCTGCCCGCCCCTTTGGCTAAATGGGTGGCCCATGCATACTCCGGCTTCTTCCAACACTGTGGCTACTGGTCCAATTCTTTCTGGTTCTGTTGTCAGCACACTTCTCAATTGTTTATGTTATGGTTATTTCACATCTTGGGGTTTTGTTTTAATTTTTGGGCATGCGTTTCAAAACAGAACTTCATTAATTTTCTCCGAAATGTTCGGACACAGTTCCACTTCCAGTTTCAGTTCCAGTTCGACTTGGACATGGGCTGGACGCACGTTTAGCACATCTTTTGAAGGCATTCATAAGGCGTTCATTAATTCAATTTCCAGCAATTTCGTCTCCCCGTATTTTGTTATTAATGATGTTCAACAAAACGACTCCTTGTTGTTGTTGATTCTGCTTCTTCTACTTGCTGTTTTTGGCTTGTACTTGGATGGTTCCTTTTGGCCATCGATGATACTGTCTGCCCACTGATGATTTGCGGTTAATTCCTGTTTATTTTGCAGTTGTAATACATAATCATTGTACTCTCACTCGCACTCCCAGCTCGGAAATCTTTCGAGCCCCTTTTGACCGGAGTCAGTTTTGTTTCTTATCATTACGAAATGTTGAATGATGTCGAGTGTTTGTTTTGACATCGAATGTTCTGAGGTGCTTGTTATTATTAAACATTTAGCCAATTGATTAATGATTTTACAATTCTCGTTGACGCCCTTAGTTGTTTATGCTGTTGACCTGTGGGAAGACTGCAGGATAATCAGGTTTATTTCACTTGGGCTTGTTTGAGTGTGTTTCTATTTAAGTGATTAAATGCATTTTAAAACTGTGTAATATAATTGAGTATTTAAAACTGAATGATTATGGGCTTAGATGAATCCTAAACAATGTCTGAATCAGAGTAATACACTATATTCTGAAACCGATAACGTTTTAGTTGAATTCATAACTGATTTCCAATTAAGTAATGAGTAATCGTCATTGAGATAAGTAATAGTAGCTATGAAAATTTAAAATATGATTTCTTTATGATGAAATTTTCTAAAGAAATTGAGTAGCTTTACCATAGTAGGTTTAGTAGTCATACAATATTATTCGGTGTAAAATTATGTAGTTTAATTCTGTTTTCTTATCAAGTGCTTAAGCCCGTTACAATTTAGAGTATAAAGTATAAAATAAGCGTTTACATATATACTTCATTTACTGACTTTTTCTAAGGTAAAACTTGAAGCCCCCTCTGCATCCCATGCTAACATATGCAGATGAGTGTGTCCACATTGCTCAGTCAGCTAATAAACTAAAGCCGAGCCAATAAACGTACCCCAAAAACAATCGAGGGGCTTGACATGAATGCAAATATTTGTGAATCGAAAACACTTAACGCAAACACATTTAGTGATTCCTTTTCAAAGCCGATTCACATGCAGTAGGAATCATGCGGGTAAAGGGCACTACCGAGAAGAGAAGGGGAGCTGCGTGAACCCTGAAGCGGAGAAGGGCCCAAGGGAAACGCACCCAGAAGCCAATTCTAATTCCGGGAAAATGCTTTTCATAAAAAAATGAGGGAAACAACGAAAATATTTGACATCAAATTCGTCAAACTCATGCGTTGGCCGCCTTCCGTGTGTTTGAATGGCCTGAATGGGAGTTGGGGGCGTAGCAGGGGGAGCAGCAAACAGGGGGCGTTTTAGGCGTGGGTTGACTTGCTGGCAAGTGACTTTAAGGCCAGGCCAGAGCCAGAGCCAGACACACAGGCAACAACAAAGCCAGGACCTTCTCCTTGTCGTCCTTGCCGACAGGCGGACAGGGCGAACGGGCGTACGGGCGGACGGTGGGACTGCCATTTAAGGCTGAAATGGAAAACGAAAATGTCTGACATTGACAAATGTCATCCGTCATTGCGAACACAAGATTGATATAGATTGGAATGTGACACAAAAATACGCACAACTTCCACCACCACCAATGCCACTTCCCCATCCCCTACCGCTCCCCTTCCCCTTCCCCTGCCACTTACATTTCCACCGTCACCACCACCACCATCGTCACCATCACCACCATTGCCATCAGAGCCATCAGAGGCATCAGAGTCTGTAGCAACCACTGCGTCAGGCAGCGACGGCTCAAAGCAAAGACACAATGGCGGCATGAACCGTTCTTTGCTTCCCATACCCCCTCCACCTTAACCCTCACCAGTGCTCTTCCCGCTTTTCCCTTTTACTTCACTTTTCCCACTGCCCTTCTCGTTGATCCCATACGACGCACAATTGTGCGTAGCTGGCGATGGCACAAGATGACGAGCGTTGATGAAAAACGTCGTCGTCGTCATCGTGGACGTCTGTCCGTCAAGTCACCCTTGTTTCACTTTCTGCCAGAACCAAAAAAAATAAAAAGAATAAAGAAAATAACACAAAAACCAACAATGGATTCCTTTTCAGGGATGAAAGCTGCATTTTTTCACGCTTTGCTTTTTGGGTAGCTTCAACAGTTTCTGAGATCGGACAGTTCTTAAGAAGGAACACGAAAAAATTAAACAACACGTAAGAAATTGCTGTTGTATATAGTATAATAGTGTGTTTAATATTCTAAAATATATTATAAATATTACAATAAAGTATTAAATGCAGTAATGTTATTAAAAAATATCCAGTAGTCTAATACTAATGGATTATAAATTAAAGTATTTAAAAACTAAAATTCATATAACTCTCAACGTAATAATAAAGTGAATTAGTTGATTTTTCATTTCAAAACATGTCTTCTACTTAAAAAAAAATAATTTAAAATGAAATTTATTAGTCTATAGAACATTTCTTGATTATTGCTATAAATAATAGATCACTGCTTGATCAGTTAAGGTACAAAAAACTTAAATTTATTCATATAGTTTTTATTTATCATAAAAATATGTTTTTGTGATGAGTTTACCACTGCCATACTAAATTAAAATGCTATATTAAAGTAGTCAAAAGAATTTGTTGACTAATTAGTAATTAATATAATTTAAAAATGTTCTACCTGAGAGATAATTTATATACATTTTTATAAAAATTTAAAAAAAAAAGTATTCGTATTATACAAACTTTTTTGAGCAACCCGCCTGAAACAGAGCAGGGCTTTTTCGGCTACGTGTAAGCGTAAGTGTGTCAGTGTGTGTGCGAGTGTGTGTGCGAGTGTGTGTGCCAGTGTGTGCGTATTTCCTTTTGTAGCTCAAAGTTTTATGTGCGTGGCACATAATAATGGTGGATTTTCTTTGTTTGACGTTAATTTTTTATTCTTGTTGCTTTTGTCTCAGCTTCTTGTGCCATTTTGCTGCTTGCGAACTGCACTTAAGTTTATTAGAAAGAACAAAGACAAGAGGGCGGGGCTGAAATGCGGGGCACAGGGTGACATGAAGGAAATGGGGGCATTCCACTAAGAGTGTTAAAATTTGATAAATTAATGTTTGCATTAATCTTGTGCTGCAACTATTTTAACAATTTGCATCCTGCTGCTGACAACGAGCTCAACTCGAACCAAAAGGACGAAATCTGTTTTTCAGTTTTGCAGTCGAATAGTTGAGCAAATTATGGAGAATGTCTCCCCGGTTGCATGTTAGGAGTAAAACACAAAAGTTTGTATAACTTTTTGTTGGTTTCGAACGCTCCCCGAATAATAATCAAGTGTTAATTATTTTATGGTTCTCCCAAAAGTTAAAGTTTCATCAAGCTCGCACCGCAAATCATCATTCGAGATACGCATCGATTTGAATGGCAAGTTTGTAGCTCGGTAACTTGGCAAACTTGCCAACTCTGGAGCGTGGGCATTTGCTCATTTCCTTTTGGCAACTGTAATGAAACATCCGCTGCTTCCACTCCATGCCGCCCTATTGCCCTTCTGTTCACCCACGCCACCACTGCCAGTCCAGCAGCTGGCAAACTAATGCGTTGCCATCAGTTGACGATGGCATTCAGATTAAGCTGCTGGCAATGAATGAACTCGATGCGGTGATAAAAACATTTATCAAACAAAAAGACGAATAATCATTCGTGCCAAGCCACGCGTCACGATATCCACAGCTTCCCTTCTCATTACCCTTTCTATTCCTTAAGTCTGAGCTCAGGTAATGGTACCCCCTTTTTGGGGGACCCTATAGCGTCTAAGGGCGCGTGATTATAGAATTTGTACGCCACTTAAAAATCAATTAGATTGTTATTCTAAGATGCCATTTATGCATAACTAAATAAATAAATGAAAGCGGAAGTGAAATTCAAGTAGTTTATCCATGAGACACATGCTTCAGTTGTACTTGTTGTACTTAAAACTAGAATACAAGAGATTAGAAAGTATTTAACCAATACATAATTAATTAATGGGATCCTTTATCTTCTACGATAGCTAAATAAATATAGATATATAAATAAATTGAAAAGCATTATTGGGAGTGTCTCTAGAATGCTCTCTAATGAAGTGAAATTCAAGTTGTTTATCCATGAGACACATGCTTCAGTTGTACTTTTTGTACTTAAAACTAGAATAAAGGAGATTAGAAAGTATTTAACCAATACATAATTAATTAGTGGGATTCTTTATCTTCTACGATAGCTAAATAAATATAGATATATAATAAATTGTAAAGCATAATTGGGAGTGTCTCTAGAATGCTCTCTAATGATTTACTAAAATTATTCATGTATTAAATTGGGACAACTAAGCAATACTAATGACTACATAAGTACATATAAAGAATGCATTAAAAAGACTACGTAACTTACCGCAAAATAATTCCAAAGACAAGAATAAAATCATGTTTTTACAATACTTTGTCTCAAACTTATATACAAATTGCGTTGTCTTAAAACATGGATTGCTCATGAACATCGAAGAAAAGATACAACAACAACGACAGTAAGAAGAGCTAACAATCAGAGAGATCCGAAATCGAAACCTTTCAAGAACAAGACAAAATACACAATTCGGAACAAGATCTTCACTTTAGCTTGTCATCGGAGACATCGGGGGTTGGCTGGGAACGGGAATGAAGGGGAAGACGTCGCGAGACTTCGGAGTCGGAGAATGCGAGTCGAATATGCTGGGCTCCTTTTGACAATGGTTATTAATCAGTTGCCGATAATGCAGCTGAGCGAGACATGAGTTTTGAATAAAAAAAATAAAAATACTCTTAGACACCTTACCGTGCCCCCGCAACAACAACGAGAACAACAACAGCAAGAACATCGGCATTTCCATTGCTTCATCACAGTACACTGATAAAAAAAGTTTTTAACTTATGATTTTATTAAGAACACCAAGAATTTGCTTGGAAAATTGTGTCAGACTTTCTTTTAGCGAAGTCTCTTTCAAAAGATTTACATTTAATAGTTCAAATATTAAGCTGGCTAGTATTGGGATCTAAAGTCTTTATTTCTTATTGTAGAATTAAATCTATTTGAACACACTAACAGTACTTGAACAGTACTAAAATTTTAAAACTCAATTCTATGGGCACTTTTAAATGCTATAAAATATTCTCTTTTCATCAGTGTAGTTGTCTCGCCATTGTCGATGATCTCAGAGAAGCAGACACGACCGAAGCACACGTAATACCCAGTCATAGATGGCTATAAGTACAATCCGAGAGAAATGTGTCGCAGTCACACTTTTGCTGTTAATTAAACGTGGCGACTGCACGCCTGTGCATCTTGCCCCAAAGTCCATGTCGAGGTGCGTTCAAATGCCAGCAAATGCCGGATTCATGATAAGTGGCATGTGTTGTGTCTGAGAGAGAGAGAGAGAGAGAGAGAGAGAGAGAGAGACACCATCGAACTATTCATAGAATCGCTGCCATTGGACCTTGCCAGCATTGCCAGCTCTTCCGGCAATTGATTAATTACGAAGAGCGACGCACTTTTGACGCCAAAGTGGCAGGAACTTGGACGATCTGTACGCAGACCCAGACCCCAATTTGAGAGTTAGTTTAGTTGATGTGCAACTAAGGAGATTAAGATAAATTAAGTATAGTACCAATAATTATAGCTATTTGCAAATAAGTCTATAAAAATCCAATCAGAGCGCTTTAGTTCGAGAACCTCAGTTGACAAACAATTTTTGTTACTGGTAGTCCGATATTTATTGGCAATTTATTCTATTATTTCTAAAAAAAATATTGAACAATTTATTTGCTTAGAGCAAAAACTAAACAAACATTAATTACTAGTCATTTCAGTCGACGCAGTCTCACGCTCAGCTGAATTGCTTCTCAAAGTTCTGCATAAGATTGGAATGAATAATTTTTATATTAATAAATTTAATGAATTTTCTTACCGTTTACAGAGTGTGTCGATAACTTCCTTCCTTACAACAGTCAACATGAATAATAAAACGCCCTGTAGTGAAATGATGGGCTCCATGTACTCAACAGATTCGTATTGAAAGACACGTAAGATTACAAATATGTTATAAATCTTTTCAAAAATGGAAAATGCGCCTGTAAACACGAACAATCGAAAGAAAAATAAGTAACTGAAAAGAGAATAAAATGAAATTAAATCTGTACAAGTAGAAAGCTTAGCTATAAAACATACTTTGTTTTATTTTTAATATGATTCTGAACATATGAATCGCTCCATTCGTTACAAATACTCCTGTTTTCTTTATAGATGTGAATTGCCGTCAAGATTGAAAGTGTTACATTAATTACAATCAGAAGAACCACAGGTCCATGCAATAAAATAATTGCCATCCAGTCATATGCTATTAAATTAAAACATAATTAAGTTGAATATACTTGGCTTGAGATACTTTACGTACTAGGTAGCAAACAGCTTAAAAGAACTAATTTTGGTGACCAAACTTGTTTGTAATCATTTTTAATAATATAATCAACCAAAACCGATAGAGCAATGAGACCAATGGCTCCATACCAGACCAGCTTATTACATTTTCTAAAACTTTCCTGCGATGTTGGCTCAAAAGTTATAAAAGATTTCCTTATATTAAAGTTTATAATCAGTAGCCACAAATATGTGGTAAGAACTGAATAATAACCTATTAAAGCTAAAAAAAAGGATATTTAATAATTTAAATTAATCAAAGAAATCCAAATTTTAATATACCTATCATAGCACAAAATAATGAAGGAATAGTTACTCCAAATTTCAAAGCTATTTCATCAATGGTCTTTAAAGAGAAGTTTACAGTCTTGCAGATAATGTAGCAGGTACAGCATTTGTTGTGCACCGATCCGTTTCGGGGTAAGTAGGAGAACAGATAAATGCAGATGCTTAAAACCATACAGAAAACAGAGACAACTCGAACTGAGTGTCGAGAACACATTAATGGGAAGTTAATTAAAAATATTTAATATATTCTTACTACATATGTCGATTGTATTCTTATGCACACCACAGAGATGAGGCTGAAGTGTGTACATATCCGCATCCTCTGGTTTGTACAGCTTAATGCAGATATCCGACTTACTTACGTTATACCCGGGTATATTAATGTGCAGTTGACCTGTCTAAATATTTTATTCATTATAAAAATGATTGTATGTTATTTATAAATCCCTTCAAACCTCGACAGTCCACTCATATTGTATGAACGACTTTTCAAAATCATAAAGTTTTTTACATTGTCTCTCATAATTCTTTTCAACCACAAAAGGTCCAGTCACATATGCATATGAACCATTATTCAGCATAATTTCGAATACTGCTGTTATCGAGTTCAAATTGTCAAAATTACACATATAATCCCACAACATTATTAACTTTTCTGGTATGAAGCAAATGTTCTCAAATGACAGATTTTCATAGTCTTTGTTATCGATTGTATTAATTTGAAGGCAATCCGAATTATCTGCCATTATTTTACTTATTATAACACTTAGGATAAGCAGAACATAACTTGATTTTAACATTTTGTTTAAGTTTCTTTAAGTTTCTGCGATCGCTTCGACGCGTTTTCCTCTAAATTCTGCAACAAACTGAACCAAGAAAACAATGAGAGTTGTAAACTATAACTATTAAATGAGAAAACCATAAATAGGGGCTACTCGTAATCTTAATAACTTATATTTATAATCTTCTTCTAAGTTGGTTTCTTTCAATGAAATCGTTTGGTGGTTTAAAAGGAGTTTTATAAATATACACATTTCATGATTAGAGGGTATTAGTTGTGGCAAAAGCCAGAACTGATAAAAATTCTAACATAATACAGGGCAGCAACGAAAAAAGATTCAGCAGCTTGCCCAGCATTTTCCTTCATTTTTTTTTTTTGGGTACTCGTGATGTCCATCGAGTGATTTGATGAATTGCTGTCATTAATCTATGACGTACGCAACTACCAAAGGAAATGCCATCATCATCAAAAGCAGCCCAGGCAGCAGCCGGTCTCAACTTGGGCTCCGGCTTCAGCTTCAGCTTCAGCTACGGTTACGACTGAGGCCACGACTACGGCTCAAAGCAGCAGTTTCCCGCAGGGAGTCAGAACAAGAAACAGAACCAAAGCCAGTTACAGTTCCAGGGTAACGAACAGGCAGTCGAAGTGGTGGAGTCTCGGGAAAAACATTGGGAAAACAAAGCACAGCAATACCCAATTCGAGCAAAGGGCTTTTCTCGAGTGGTTGCAGTGGACTAAATGAAGCATTTGGGAATTTCTGAAGGTTTCGTTTTCATTTCGCAATTTAAAGCTGAGGCATCTGCTGAATAGTAACCAAAAGAAGAACGAAAGTTTGTGTCAGATAAAATTGTTTAAATATTATATTCGTTGCTAATTTTTCAAAACTTACAATAAAAGTAAAAAAGTAAAAAAAGTTATGTATAAAATAAATATTTTTATTAATTTTTTGCTTATAAATAGCGCTAGTGCAACATACTAATAAAAGTGACTTTTCAAATGATTTCCCTAACTGAATCACGCCCTCGACAGCAATTTGTTATTGCAACTTTCCCAGGGGAAGCGGGGGCGTGTTCTGTTCATACATATTTATACATTTCTACATAAATGCATTTCATGTTTACATTTTTTCAGTGACAAGTGTCTGAATCACACTGCAACGGGATGACATATTGAGGCAGGGGAATCCAGCGACACTCAGCCGACAATCGATTAATCAGCGAAAAATAATAAGAAACATCTTCAACCGAATCCAATGGCGAGAGGAGAGTGAGGAGACACAACATCAGGCAAAAACGCATTGGGAACTTGCTCAGACTCTGGCTCTGAATCCGAATCTGAATCTGAAAAGATGCAGATGGAGAAGGAGAAGGAGATGGCGTTCGAAATGGAAATGGAGATGGAGATGGAGATGCTGAACTGACTCTGCCCGAATGCGGAACTGACGCTGGAATAAAAATGAGCGACTTCAGCGTTTTGGCAGCCAAATAAATACGAAACATCAGGCGACAGACAGCACTTCATGTGCTTAAAGACATAACAAGCAAATGACAAAATTCTAAAGCGAATAAAAATAAATATGAAACGCTCTCTTACCCAATGTTTTATTCCATAAAACATATCTTAATTAAACACACTTTAAAGGCAAACTAAAACTAAAGCGGGTAACAAAAGCGTTAAGCAGTCAGACAAACCCTCTTTAATAGCATGTAGGGTATGCACAGGAACGTTTACAAAAATTATACGAATAAAGACAACAATGAAATGTCAAAGCCAAATGACTGACCAAACTCATTACAACGAAACTTCAAATTACCGAAATTAATCTAATTTTCAGTTTATTGTTGTTAATGTTGTTCTTTTTTCCTTTTTGTTCTTGTTCTTGTTGTTGTTGTTGTTGTGTTGTTTTTGTCTGTTCTTTTTTGGTTTTTCAATGTCAATGAGTTGAGCGAGCGCTTCGTCAGTTGTTCTTTCATTCAAATCATTTCTCTTTCAACGTTTCTCGCTGTTGTTTCTCACACAATTCTCACATAATAGAAAATTGTGTATGTCATTTGTTAGCGTTTTCCTTTCACTCGCCGAACTCCAAATGAAAACGTCAAAAAGCCGATGCGGCTTCAGATAGGCCATTATAATTATTGATTAGAATAAAGCAGATTAAATATGGCTTATCGGTTAAGGGGAAATGTGAAGAGCCAATCAAAGGAAACTACTTCGAATAATATTTATAAGCTTAGATCTATTTCCAAGAAGCTTTATGAACCGACAGACATACATTTAAATATATATAAATTTGTTCTTCTCATATTATAGCCAATTTTAATAGCCCTGTGACAGATTACCAAAGTAATTGCAATCGAAATCCAAAATGGTCGAGTCAAACAACATTTTGCGCCATTACCAAAAGTGTCAGTCAGAGCAGGAGATGCTTTGCCTTTGATCTCCACTACTACTTGTAGTTGTATCTGTGTCTTTCTCTACATGTATCTGTATTTGCAGCTATGGCTGCGTCGCATCGTCGTCGTCATTATTAATTTGTGGCTGCTTCAACATGGGGAGCAGTTTGAAATGAATTTTCGTATGCCTTTGGCTGCCTTTTGGCATTTGATGCGGTTGCAACTGCTGCACACCTCGTTCCCTGCGGTGATCACCCACTTCCTCAGCTCCTTCTCCTTCTGCTACCCATGACGTTTCATTTTATTTTTACTTATTTTGGCATCACGTGCGCCTGCTGCTGTTGCTGCTGCTGCTGCTGCTGCTGTTATATTTTTGACATATTGCCGACATTGATAGCATGAGACGTTGCAATGAAATTTGTTTTGCTCGTCAACAAGAGACGCGACCATCACTCAAAAGCCCATCCACGTTTATAGCCGTTCCTGCAATGTCTAAGATTATATATTCAAATGTTGCCACCCCGAAGTATGGCCGCCTCACTCCTTAATATGAGAAGCTAAGTGATCACGCCAGCATTTTATATTAGTTTAGCCCTGGTAATTGAGATCTAAGTTAAGCCCACATTATTTGTGACTTGATAATTGGGATCTAAGTTTAGCTAGTATAATTTTAATATCTCTAGTCACGATAAAAGATCGAAAGTAACTACTTTTTTTTAAGTTTACTTTATTTTAAACCACCTTGAATAAAATATATTTAATTTTTTCTCCTTTCTGCTCTAATTATATAAATTTTACTCCACGTCTACAAATTATTTTTACTACTTTGTTTCGTTACTTTTTCTGAATTTAAGTGTTCTATGTTTGGCATTGACAGCAAATAAGTTACATGTTTGGAATGATGGTAATTACAAGTATTTTTGATGAAAATCGAGTCGGCATTTTCACTTTTCGATTACACAAATAACTGAGTAATTTCCACATTGAGTCAGCCACGCATAAAATGCAATTTTTCACTTTCCCTTTTTACACACAGCAGCGGCAAACTTCAATCCACATTCGACCTGTGGTACCGCAAGGAGAAAAGAGATTGAATGAAGAGAAAGGGAGGGAAAGGAAGAGAAAGGGAGAGCCAGAGGGAGGTGGTGGCTCATCGAACACTAATTACAAAGCAACATCAAAATAATTATGGCCACTTCGAGCATAATAACTAAAGAATTTATACCTGCCAGTGGTATGGCATTCGGTAGTTTGACGAGAGATTTGCTCAAATTGCTTTCACATTAAAAACACTCACCCACTACAAGTGAAACGAGCACTAGTAGCACCACCAGCAGCACCACCCGTAGTATCAACCTTATGTACTACCCTGTACTATTTGTATTTGTATGGACATTCGATCGGCCTACCTGGCTGCTGGCATTAGCAATTAATACCTTTCACTCTGGGCCCGTTTGATGTGCTCTGTCGGCCTATGGGCCAGCTTCGTCTCCATCTCCTTTTGCTCACAAATAGCTTCAGGCTCAAGGCTGGACAGACTTACTGGACTGTGGTCATTTGTTTATGTCAACGCTTGGACGCTTGATGCTGCACGGATTAGAAAGTAATCAGTGCCGATAAGAAGCGTCGAGTGTCTCTGGAGACTCCGTATGGTCAAAACTCAGAGTGTGTGTGTGTGTTGGCAATTTAAATTAGAGTGGACCGTCGGTGTCCATCTCTATCATGGCTGATATCCACACGGTGGCAGGCATTTTGGGAATTTTGCAGTTCGGTTACAAATGTCCATTGGGACTTTGCTAATCTGTCATTCGCCATGATGTGCTACTGAAGGCGGCCTTTCCTTTTATTTCTGTTGGGGGTTGTACACACACATGTGCACTGACACACCCACTCACCCACTCAGAGGAAAAGAGACAGATAGACACCAACTGGCAATGAAAAAGGACGAGTGTTCATATAAATGACCAAAATGCCACGCATTGACCCACACACACAGTGCCCAAAACCTCATTCGACCCTTCTCCCTTCGCGCCCCTTTGGCATCGACGACACGCCAGATAAAATGTTTCAATGTCCAATCGAGCTATTTGTCAAAATACTCGCTCCGAATGGACAGCGACTTCGACTCCGACTCCAACTCCGACATGGACATGGTCATGAACATGAACATATATATTTTGTATTTACCAGTGGAATGAAATGTTTAAAGGTTCTTCATCTCATTTCAGTTATTGTTATTCTCGTTTTGGGTTTGTAATTTGTACAGACTCCAAACAGATTCGATCGGGCGTATCGCACACTCACAGCAAATGAGCTAACATAATCACATTTTCATCTTGCCAATATTCACTCTACTTCTTTCAGTGATTTATAAATTCATTTTAAGGTATTACAGTATTTATAGTTTATTTGATGTATAAAAAATAATATATAAATTACTATAAGAAAATGTCTTTAATATTCAAAATGGAGAACACGCATATTTGTGGAAAACTGTAGAAGTTATGTAATTTCTAAGGCCGAGCTGAGCTATTTAATATATGAATACATTTTAATTACACGCTTCGGTTGATAGGCTAGGCAAATTGTGGTGGCAGTTTAGATTTGTTCCACGCATCGGATCGCATCGCATCGCGTCGTGAATAAAATATAATGAAAATTTCAACGCCAATGATGGCTAACGTCGCTCTGACAGCACAGACGGAATGCTGTCGAGCTGACAGACAGTGAGACAGTCAGTCAGTCAGTCGGTTGGACGGGGATCAGGGAATGCGTAGCATGACAATGGAGGGCAAAGGGAACTGAGAAAAGGCAGAAGGCGCAGCCGGCTGTCATTCTATTGGACTGTCGAACTGTCAGTCTGGCAGTCTGTCTGCATGTCTTTCTGTCTATCTGGCTGTTTTTGGCCGTTTGGCCGTTTGGCTGTTTGGCTGCCTGCAGCGTGCACACTCCGAGTATCCTTTTCGCCTGTTTCCAGTGCCTCCCTTATGGGCGTACATGATAAATGGCGACAAATTCGTCAATGTCAAAATCAGACTGTTACAAACAGCGCTGCGATGGCAGCGCCACTGCGCAGTGTTGCGTAGAGGTAGAGGTGGAAGAAGCGGTAGAAGAAGAGAGCCCAGAAACTGCCAACAGGACGCGTATCCAGGAACATCACAAGCAACACAATAACAACAGTTATATATATAAATATCTACATACATACATATATATATTAAATGTATTTATTTTTTTATGCAGCGCATAATCTGTTCCATTTCAACATTTCCAAGCATTTCTTTAAAACTAAACAAAACACACTCTAAAATAAATGCAAATTTCTTTTTCTAAAACGACTTTTCCAAAACTTATTCTCATATTTGATGTACAAATTTATACAAAATCTTTTGCACACCCATTGGCAACATGGGAAATTATTGAGTGGAAATTATGTTGACTAATTATAAGTAATTAATTTCAAGGCCCGAAGAATACACATGAGGCGTGTTGAGTAACTGGCCAGAATTGAATTTGATATGGTCCATTGCCACCTTTTCCCTATAAATTCATGTAACAAAATAATTATACAAGTCTTGAAATGTTTTTTTCTTATTTGAAAGAAAAATATATGAAAATTGTATTGACTAAAATAAAACTAGAGGAGCGGTCTGTAAATTATATATTGTTTTATTACTTTTACAATCTATAAAAGACTGTTTGAGTCCCAACAAAAATCAGTGACTTCATAGAAATGACATTCTTCTTTCCTGGAACTGAGGAACCTGTAAAACCAGTTAATTCTTAGGGACTTTCTTGCATGCAAACGAGCCAAATATTAATTACGTTGTCAACTATAATTTTTCCCTTTCGTTTTGTGGAGACTTACATTTAACAGCTCAATTAATTTGAGGTCTACGCTCTTGCCGGCACATGTGAGCGAACCTAAAAGACTGGGTCCAAGAGACTGGGCCCAACAGACTGGGCTCTGATTTGAGTTATGCGATCCATTGACATTATCTGCGGCTCGCTCGCATGTGACAAGCGGCAACTGATTCATTCCACGGTCTGAACATGAACGTGAACCTGAACCAGTGAGAGAAGGAGAAGACTATCGTTTTTTCGGAGCCGATAAAGATCTCAAAAGGATCTTGTTGACTGTTTTGGTTACTCTCAGTTCAACAAATGGGCGCCATTACTGGCCAACAACTTTTAGTTGTGGTGAAAACGACTTTAAGTCAGTTTTAAATTGAATAATATTAATTTGCCAGATACAGCGTGTGATCGTGGCCATAAATCAATTAATTAGCTTAGCTCTCATACTAAATGCAATGTCTGCTGCTCTTGTCGCCATTGCAATCAGACGCTGTCATACGTTCAGCCAAAAGACAAAGACAGATAGACAGAGAGAGATGGGGGGAGAGAGAGAGAGGGAGAGAGAGGGCGAAAGGCGTCTAACAGAATTATAATTGTCTAAGGAAGGGCGTAGACGTAAAAATGCAAACACAAACAGCAAAACAAATGTAATTAAAGCAATAAAAAAGACAGGAAACGTTGCTTTGCGGCACTTTTATTACATTTGTATACCCTGCAAACAAACGTGTTCAAAACAGGGTATGCTGTTTACAATTAACAAAGTTTGTAAGCTACCAGTGCGGCTAAAAGCCCTTAGTTCTTAACTGAGCATTGTCAAGTCGAGTAATGTCTACTTACACATTATAATTTGTACTTCTTTTTTTTTGTGTTTTGTGTTGTTTCGTTTTGTTTCTTGTTTTTTAATGACCAGAGAACAAATAAAAGAACAAGAAAGAAAAGTACAGTCGAGCGCGCCCGACCGTATAATACTCTCTGCATTTTCCCGATTAAATTATTAAAATCGGTATCCAGATATTACAATGAATAGTACTTGCATTAAAACACGTTGAAACAAAAACAATCTAAGCATAATCAAACACACATCTGTTTGTTTGTTGCGAATACACATACGTTTGACAATATATGATGCATGCATGTATGTATGTGTGTATTCGGCGCAGCCAGCGACCGCGGGCAGCGCTGCCGCCACACAGGCAGCAAAAACGTTCGAGCATGTGCTTGTGTGTTTCTGTCTCGCTTGCACCAATGGGTTGATATTGCGTTCAATTAACAATATTGTAACGCTTCTAGTTTTCTTGTTTATAGTCCGATTTTAATGCGCCTTTCAGGATAGTTTAATATAGTTAGTCTCCACACCAGTTATAAACTACAATACTGTACGATACGGAAAAACGGCATTGAAGCTTGAAAACTATTTTATAAATTGTGGGAAAAGTGGGCGTGGCAGTCCAAATTTATAGATGGCAATGCAACTATGCTGTCGCTAGGAACTCCCGTACAAGAATTGGTGATCCTAGGTGCCATAGTTACTGAGATATTTGCCGAAAACACCAATTTTTCACGAGGTGTGTCCAGTTTTTTGCTTTTTGTGGGCGAATGGGGCGTGGCATCGAAAAAAAAAAAAGATTCTTGTATTGACTGACTAAATATCTGATCGTTTGACACCAAGCTCGAACTTGTAGCTCTTACCATCTCTGAAATCTGTTTGTTCATACGGACAGACGGACAGACAGACAGACAGACAGACAGACAGACAGACAGACAGACAGACAGACAGACAGACGGACAGACGGACAGACGGACATGGCTATATCGACTCGGCTTGTGATGCTGATCAATAATATATATACTTTATGGGGTCTGCCACGCCTCCTTCTGCCTGTTACATACTTTTGCACAAACCCAATATACTCTTGCAGAGAGTATAAAAATGTCGTTCTGATTGACGAATTGCGTGCGTATAATTGTGTCTTCCAGATACTCTGTTTATTGCGCCATATTCATTTGTTCAGTATGTGTGGCTTTCGTTTGGTTTCCTCCTCCTTCGCTGCCTTTGCCCCTGTCTCTGCCTCAAACCTGATGCCTCAACCTTTAATTGAGCCACAACTGTAGATACGCGCACACGAGTTCCTCACAAACTTTTTGACTCACGCGAGCTCAAAAACAAAATGTCGGATATCTTTGATGCTACTCACAATAGTAAATATATAGCTTGCACATCCATATATACCTATAAATGTATCTACAAAACTATATATCAATGTGTACATTGCGTGTGGCTGTGAAAACTCATTCATGTTTTGTAATTAGGAACAAACCGAAATGAACTGATTGCTTCCAGTCCATTCAAATTACTCATCTCAATAAATTTTATTATATTCATTCAGATGTGCTTAAATTATAAATAAATTACTTGTAAGAACTATTCGGGTCAAGCATTTTGTTTTATATTTATACAAATTTGAGCGTAAAGATTTTTTAATTTATTTAAATATCCTTTCTAAAATGTACTTTTAAACAAATTAGCTAGAATGCTTTTGAAATAACGCCTTTGAAGAACCAATTACTCCCGACAAAGCAGTTCACTGCGTTAGCAAGCAGAAGAGTCAAGTCAACTGCACTGCTTGCCGCTGAACAAAATTCTTTGCACTTCCTGTGGTTTGTGTATTTGCTAAAGTGGAAACTAGAATGTGAAATGGAATGTTTGAACGGCGGAAAATGCGCATTCCAATGAGAAAACATAATCAAATTTGCCATTTTTTGCAAAGTGGAATTGCGAAGCTACCAAGTCTTAACGCTAGCTGGCGTTTGGTGCCGTTGCTTGCATAAACGTACGTTCTGTCGATCCCGAAAGTTGGGCCAAAAAATCACTCGACTTGCGACTCGAAGTGGTCGGCACATGTTTTTGGCGGCCTCTTTGACAAAGTTGTGGCACAGAGGATGATGCTTCGCTCTTGGTTCTGCCTCTGCCCTTAAATCATTTTATGCTGCGCTGATTTTATGTACATATGTTTGATTAAAAATTAAAATTATCATTTACGGCCCATTAAAACTAAACCGACCAGAGATTTTTCGCATGTCGTTCTCATTTTCGAAATAACAAAATATTCTGTGGCTACCGCTTGAAAATAAAATAAATAAAATGTATGTCGATCTTGAGAATACAATTCTGTTGTTGTGCTAGTACCTATTGTATGAATTATTTATGAGTATTTTAGTATTTTATATATACTTGTTTGTGGTTTTATTTATATCTAGCGTACTCCTTTGGATTATGCATTACTTCATGAATGAAT
This sequence comes from Drosophila nigrodunni, assembly GCA_020829145.1. NCBI lineage: Eukaryota > Metazoa > Arthropoda > Insecta > Diptera > Drosophilidae > Drosophila > Drosophila nigrodunni. The sequence goes on from JACVCZ010000001.1 coordinate 13,710,533, forward strand.
TTGATCAAAACTTGGCAATTATAAAAATTATTTGTATATTTATTTATATTTTTTTTAGATATTTTTCCAAATTTCATTTCCACATTCTTCATCTTCTTTTGTTTCCTAATTTCCAAGTTATCTACGCCGCTGGATTTTCTATCCCATTTCCCTTCGCAGAAACAGCGAAATGTTCTACAAAAAAATAAAAATATAAAAAGAACTTTGAGACAGTTTTAACAGACCTTGACTACCATAAAGTCATTTTCTACAAAAATTCGAGCAGCCCAAAAATATGAAACAAAAAAGAGCATACAAAAAAATGTTTCAGTTCTAGTTTAGTTTTGAGAAAACCTCTGTGAGCGTCGGAAGAAAAAATGGTAATAGTGTAGCAGTAATATGCGCACAATAAAAAAGATATTCAAAAAAAAAAGAAGATATATTTTAGAACGAATTTTCATTGTGTCGCGCATTTTTGCCATTGTTAAAAAATTGAGCATTTTTTTCACCGGCGACTTAATTTTTTCCTCTCATTTTCCATTTAAAATGCGCGTAAAACAAAAGTTTTTACAGATTTATGAGTTTATCGTTTTACGACCACGTCTCAGTCCCAATAAAATTTTATTGAGTTGCCTGACGGTCGTGACCGTGCTCGAGTTTTCAAACCGTAGACCTTATTTAGTAGCCACTGAAACTGTAACAGAGCACAGAAAAGACTGAGAGCACAGTGCGAACTAAATGTCTCTGATCCTCACAGTGCAAAACTGCGAATTGCTATGTCCAAGGACGTGTCCGGTTATGCAAGTCTATGCAACGGCTTACATAATAAATGCAAATATTACCTTTAAGCCGCCAGTACGGAACCCATATTGCTCTACTTCTGCATTGTTCCATTGTTTAGTGCTGAACAGTTTACCGGGTAACGTCCACGAGTCGAGTCAATAGATTGAAGTCGTCACTCACAGGTCATTTCACTCCTCTTACACAATATTCCACAATTTATGCTCTCAAATCCGGGGATTAGTTAGCTCGAGTCTTCCGCTAAACAATTATGCCTGTCGCCGTTGCTCTAATTTAAATTACCGGCCCTCGGAGTGTGACAGTTTCATATCTGCTTAAACATTTCCTAAAAACTTACCCAGTTTTTGCCACAAAACACTTTTGTTTACTTCTATTTTGTTTATGACTCGTCTGAAGTTCTGTGAATTTTTATTATCTCATAGTTTGCACTTATTTATTAGTTCAACTCGAGTTCATTGGATTTGCCTTTATAAAATACCTCGACGGGGCGTTCGCAAAAAGTGTGCAGAAATTTTGTGGGAATATTAAGTTCTGGGAAGTCTATGAAAAGAAAGTAGTGAAAAAGTTTTATTAAAATGCAATTTTGGTTAACTTAAGTTTAGGAGTAGTTTAAGACTAGGATTCAAATATAGGATTCTATTTTTAAGTGTTTATTTTTAACAATTATTGTTATTAAAAGCTGAAAACAATTTTGATTACAATTTAAAAAATTCAACAATTTTTTTTTTTTTTTTTTTGTTAAAAAAATATATGAAATGAGTTTATTGGATCATAATAAACTCAATAAATAATTTTTAGAATTAGGTTTTCCCATAGACTTTTAAACAAAACATTTGTACGATTTTTTTTTTGTTATATGTATATTGAGAAAATCTTTTTAATTTATTCTTCAAATAAAAAAAAATCAACTAAAATTATTTTTCTATAAATTGGTTATTTGTTTATATGCACAAAAAATGTTAGTAAATATTAGCTTTGCTAACAAGCTATAACTAAAAGATTATTATAATTGTTTTTTTGCAAAACCATTTGAATGTGTCCAAATTTTTCATAAAACAAATAATAATAATAATATTTGTTAATACATTAAATATATATTTATCTGAAAGATTAATTTTGCTATTTAAGTCAGACCATTTTTGTTTAAATTTTAAATAAAAAGCTTTCTTTTAATGAATAAATATTCAACAAAACTTTTTTCCCTCAAAAAGTAAGTAAAGTAAAGGCGGGAGAAGGCGTTAAATTTGTTTAGAGTAAACAGAATCCCTTGGAACTCGAAACTTTGTATTCCGTGCTGGGTTGGTAAATCAAGGACTACCTGAAAGTGGCAAGAAGACGCGTGTGTCTCGCATTAAAATGATGTCTTGTTGACGGGCTCTGAAGGACACAACTCGCGCGACTCGTCGACTTGGTTCGACTCGACTGTTTATGGAATGTAAATGCACCGTGTCATGGGTCCTTAAACGTCTTAATTGCGCACGTATCCTTCACTAGCGATGCGCAATTGGTTTCCAAGGCGGAAATATTATTGCCACGTCGTAAAACTATAAAACTGTCCGCAGGGGTCGGAATGCTTTCAACTGCATCCTGAACTGTCCTGCTCGGCAGCGTCCTCTAAGAACATATAGACTAGCTCGAAAACTGAAACTTTCAATCGCCATCAAGAAATTCGCTGAATTCCAACGAGCGCGCGACTTCGATTCCCGGGCGCACGACTCCTTAACAAAATTACATTGAGAGTTTAAAGAGAACCTCGTAGGTGGGCCATAGTTGTATTCATCATTGTTAGCGAAAGGAATCCTTATTAGTTGTTGATATGTTATCATTCAACATGCTCACGAAATAATGCCAAAGGAGTTTTTTCAGCTTGTGTTAGGATTTTTAATCGATTAAAGCTAATTTTATTTTTAAGTGCCATCTAAAATCAAATTAATATGTTACCAATAAATTATTTAAAAGATTTACTACTACAGTACTTGAATCTACGTTTAACAGCGATTGTTTTTCAGCTTTTATTTAGCTTCTAAGTATCTTATCTACTTTACAGATATATGTATATTACTTTGCGTCTTCTAGTATTCAGTACAGCCTATATCAAATATATTTCCATACTCATACCTTTGTCTATAGATTAAAGGATTTTAAAATAAATAAAGGCCACCAATAAACTTGCAAGACCCTTAAGTGAACAGCAGTCTTTTAACAGGCAGAAAGAGGCATTACCGAGCCAATAAAGTATATATATTCTTGATCAAAACCAAGTCCGTTGGTCCGTCTGTATGAGCACATGAGTCTATATGAGTTAGGGCCATCCAATTTGGAATGAAATTCTACTTCGAGAGCTGACCAAGTGGTAAAGGCACTAGCCAAAGTCACTAACCAAAGTCACCCTTCCGCTCACGCAAATTCGTATCACCATAACTTTGAAACAATAAGAGCTATCGTTTCCAAATTTACACATTATGTTATACCATTATAACTATCCATACCAAATTTGATAGTATAACTTTCATAGCTCAAATCTGTCGGATATTTGCATGAAAAACTGCGCTCTAGTATGAGTATAGCGATTTTTACAGTCGTCTCGCTGGACTCTAGCATTTCTTGCTATTTTCAAACTGTTTTAACTAAAACTGGTTTAGTTAAAATAGTAAAATGGTGGAGTAGTATTTTATATAGTTTTCCGACTGTTGCAAAATATTTTCTTAATATATCAAATAACTGGTACGAGGATTGAAAACGGTTTTCATTTTTTGAAAGTCTTTAATCTTTTCAACAGTTTTTGCTTGTAACAGAATCAAAGATATTCCGACAAAAGACGTCCACAGTGTAAATCGTTTAGCTCCTAATTTAATAATTGTGTTTATGGCCCAAATGAAGGACAAATCGAGTGCTCACTGTAAATATATGATCATAATTTTCAATGCAATGACTTTAAAAGGACCTCATTATGAAGAAGGCAAAACAATGCGAATAAGTGTGACAGAAGCAATTAATGCGCTAGGGAAATGTCAACAAGAAAACAAATACACACACTCGCACACACAGGGGAGACGGTGCAGGCAGGATGACATTGAGCGAAGATGTCCTAACGACAGCCAAAGAATGAGAACAGAAGCCGACGACAACGAGGACGACAACGACAACGACATTGCCGATGTTCCAAGGACGCAGGCGACGCGTGACGTATTGGGATTGTTTGTACACATCGTGAAAAGGAGCACAGCAAGTCCGAATAGGAGTGGGAATCGGGAATCGGAAGGACCTTGATGCCTTGACTTTGATTGGTGCACTCATGGATTATCCAAGGTCATTCAGCTCACCCACGCTGGCTTTTTGCTACGGCCGATCGTGCAGATCGAAGGACTTTTCCACTGCACATCAAGGACATGGAAATTGTCCTCCAAGCGAATGAGGCATGCCAAATGCGACTCGATTGAAATTAAGTAGCTACAGCTGAAAATTACTTCATCTCTGAGCATGGAGCAGCTAGCCAAGTGGTAACTAGTAACACCTGCAGTGCCTGGATGCGAACACTGATTAATATTCTCAGCAGAAACTCGACAAGAAATCGCTTACTTAAGACGTCTGCATTATAATTGTTAAATCAAACAAATTTTGAATAATTATACCCAAAATACCCAGTGGGAATATTCAAAGCGGGTGATATCAATCGATGCAAGCAAAGGTAATCACTAGAAAATAGACTAAAAATATTGAAAATGAAAAACACTTTTCGGAGGGGTAAAAACTAAATAAATTAAAAACTAAATAATTTAATAAATAAATGCACATGAAACGCCTAAACTTCAATTACAGGGTAATTTTCAGTCTAGTTTGTACTGCCAACTCATCACACTCTTTGTTTTTCCATTAATTTTGGCATTTTTCACAAATTAACCGTCGATTGAGGCCATCAAATTGATTGCATTTCAACGGGTTGGAATGGAAATACGAATTTGGAATCACGTACTCTCCGATTATACCGTTTATACGGCGAAAGAGTCATGCTGTGCCACTAGATGTGTTCGTGTTAGACCCTCTGACGCTTATACTATATGCTATATATAAATCTGACTAAAAGTTTTACATCATTTGTTTGTTTTTGTTGTTGTTGATAATTTTTCTCCGCTTTTTCTTTGCATTTTTATACGCAGCTTGATACTGTCTGTTTCGGTCTGATAATGAGTGTCGATCTAACCGATTGTTGTTGTTGCCGCACAATTAGCATTTGGGGACGGCGTAATGAGCAATGCTATCTACGATTCCCAGAGGAGATCACAACTTCAAAGACAAAGCAACCACAGCGTGTGACCCTCGTCCAAGTAAACGAACTCCAACAATAACAAATAAACAAACTAACAGACAGACTGACTATTGGGAGTATCTAAAGTGGTACTACCTCTATCTCCACCTCTCTCTGCAGCAGATAACACAAATTTCAGCTGAACATTTGTACCATTAAGTGCAATCCTTTGAAGTTTCAGGCTGCCCAAAAGCTCAGAGATCTCAGGTATTATATGATGATTGTTTCATATTAATGAGCTCGACATTAATTGATACACGTAAGTGCTGACTACACCTGCCAGTTGCATCTTTCAAATAGTTTATCGAAGCTTTTAGCATGTAAATACTATTATTTATCTAACAAAATTTAATTGATGAAGAATCTTTAGATATTTTCCGGACAGTTTGATATTTCGCCATGACTCTTAATGATTATATGACGGTTTTATTCTTGGCATACTTAAACTTGTTGCAATATTAATCATTTTTCTGCTGATAGATACAATTCTCTTCATAAATGATCTGAGAGCAGCTGATGATACGAGTATTAACGGTTCATCTTTGGGTATTAACACAATCGCCTACTTCAGGCGCGTGCCTGTTCTACCTTCCAGAGCATTGATAAATACTTATGGGTCCGAATGTCCAGTGTTTGCAGTCTGCAAAAAAAAACGTAGAGTCCTCCTGTGAGGGTTAACCCTCATGAAAGCTGCGAAAATGTGCAAGAAAAGGGGGATGGTACGGTACGACCTGGTATGGGGTACGGCGATACAATGGGATGGTCCCGATTCGCTGTCAAGGTAATTTATTAATTCGGCAATAAAAACGATGCACAAACTTCTCTCCTCTCCGCTGCCTTCCCTTCTCTACTCCCGTCTCGGCCAGCTAAGGGGTGTGTTGTGGTCGAGCACTCGCATGTGGGCCTTACAACTCAATTAAACCTTGTCTCTCAGCCCGATTCCGAACCAGAATCCGATATTGTAACCGACTGCAGCGTTTTGTTGTCCATGTGTGCGTGTTTATTCCAAGTATTTCATTGGGATTATACAATCAGTTGAGTGATAAAAGTCAATCGTCCAGAAACAAAATGTTGAGTCTTTTTGTGGCGAACTCAATTTAAACTGCACCTGATAAACCTACAGATACGAGGAGTCAACTACACAGCTTCTTACCCAGATTTTGACCATTTAAATGACACATGTCTCTTGTAAAGCGACTGCAATTGAGTCACTTTTATGTTACTTTATTGCTGGCAGCTAAGTTATTTAAATCGCATTTGTATAACTTCTAATGTGATTCATAAATAAAAGCAGTTCATTGACCATAGCAAATTGTACATCAAGTTGTTAGATATCATTGCTCATTATATTATACATTCAATTAAAATGAGTGTGTGGAGCAAATGTATAACTAACAATCTGTTTCGAAGCTACCCAGATTACTGTTAGAAAGAAATGATCAAGGTCCAAGATTTTCTACTATATTTAAAGCAAAATGTGGCCCAAGTATTTGATATGAGTAGAATAAAATATTGTGCTTAGTTTAAATGGAAGTTTTGTATACTTTTTATAAAGTTTAAAGAACTTTTATTAAGCATTCTATACAAGTTTGAAGAATTTCCATACCTAATACTTATGACATAGTTATAGGTACATATATGTATATTATTTAATAAAAAATTCCATTTTATTGCTTTGCCTTTCCCTCCGTTTTCTATACACACATTTCAATTCCATAGTTCATACGTTGATCAGTGAAAACAAAGAGTTTCATACATAGAAACTTAAGCTATGAGAATATATATTTCCAATCGATACCCAGTCCATATGTACATATGTGTTAGTTATAACAATGTCCTGTATATTCGAAAGTGGGTTGTCCTGGGTCGTGGGCCCTGAGTTCCGTGTTCTGGGTCGTGGGTTGCAGTCGCCCAGGCGACGGCCTGTCAAACTGAAAAACGCCATAAATTTCGCTCGGCTGTCACAGAACGTGCGCTATACAGCAAAGGGCGAGGGAATGGGAGAGTTGCAGGAAATGCTGGAGCAGGGGCAGGGGTAGAGGCAGGGACAGAAAGAGTCACAAGTTAGCCGCACAATTGGCACATGCACAAACTGCACACATATGCCAGGGTATCTGCAGAAATCGTTGGCTGTGTGGAGGGTGCTCTTTGAGGGTTGGGCCGCAGCTCGGGGTGAACGGGGGTGGCGATACCGCTAAGCGGATAACAGAGATTGGAGAGCACAAGAGAGCAAACCTAAGCGATTTTTGTGCCTTTTGGCCAGTCAATTTACGGGTCGACTATGCAAATACGCGAATGTGTGAATACGGCACTTGCCAGCCACAGGATAAGCCCTTGAAAGCAAACAAAAAGTAACCAAAAAAGAAAAGGAAACAGAAAACAGTTAACAGTTAAAGCAAACACGCGACGCAACAATGAAACGAAGTTCGGTTCAGAGCAAACGCGCAATGTTATCCTTTACATAGTTATCCTTTAGATAGATTGCAACATGATTGCAGCAGCAGCGGCAACTAGGCGTAAGCCTTGTTTCAAGCCCTTGGGCTGTTGGTCGATTGGTCTGTTGACGAATACCTCGATCGCGATTCCTGGAACAACTGGCAGCACGGTGAAATTTTTAAGGAATCTACAATAAAAGGAACGAGGAACGGGCAGAGGAAAAGCCTTTTGTGCCAAGCGTTTTAGCAACAGTTTTCAGTTGGCAGTTTTCTGTCTTCAGTTTCCAGTTTTCAGTTTCCAGTTTTCAATTTTCTATTTTCAGTTTACCGTTTACAGTTCTGTTTATGTCTTTATGATTATTGCAATTAGAGGAACGCAGTAATGCCGTCTGCGTTCGGCAGCCGTCTCGCTTGCACTAACTTGGCCGGTGCCGACTTAATTACGGGCCTGTGGGACGTCCTGCGCACGTTCTGCCTCAAGGAGAACCAAGGACATCTTTCGCCCGATGCGATGCATCAGGGGAAATGCCGAGAGCGGATAACTCGCGATGATAATGGGCGCGATGGGTAGGTAATAAGCAGCACAGCAGGTAGGCCGCGTACGGATAAAATCACACACCGGATAAACTTACCCCTGCGAGGTACTGCGCTGCTTCGAAGGGGAAGTGTTCGCTACGCGCTCAGCATGTGTCAAAGTGTCATGCGCAGGGATATTTATGCGCTATGACGACGAGCGTGTGCCGTGCATCAGCAAGGACAAGCGCAAGGACGAGGGCGAGCACTATATATTAGGCAGGATCAGAGAGCAGAGCAGCTCATTCGCAAACGCAACAGCGTCGCGTAAACATCACAGCAGAACGCAGAACTCGCATCGAAATGGCAACCAGCAATACTCAAAGTCACTTTTATGCCGACAGCATGTACAACATGTACCACCAGCAGCAGCCGCACCACCACCACCAGCAACACCACACCCTGCCGCCCACATACTACGACAACAGCCACAGTCACAGCAGCAGTTACTACCAGAGCAGCTCCATGGCAGCCCCCACCTGGCAGCCTGCGAGCTACCAGAGCAGCAGCTACGCGCAGTACAGCCAGGAGAACTACAGTGAAGCCTGCTACTACGCCAACTACCAGGAGCTGATGCCACAGCCCGAGTACCAAGCACCAGCCACGCTGTCCACTCCCTTCGAGAGCACGACCACCCCACCCGCACCAGTTCCCGCAGCCGCACCAGCTCCAGCGCCCGCCAAGAGCCGCAAGCGCAAAGCAGAGGAGCAAGTGGCCGACATCATTGCTGCCGTGGAGGAAAGACCAAGCACACTGCGTGCCCTGCTCACAAATCCCGTGAAGAAACTGAAGTACACACCCGACTACTTCTACACGAGCATCGAACCCGTGAAGCGTGAGCAGAGCAAGAGCAGCTCCACCGGCGAACAGTCACCCTGCTACGAGCAGGACTATGCCGTGCCCACACCCTCCACGCAACAGACGCACATGTCGCCACAGCGCAGCAGCAGCAGCGAAGACGTTGACTATCTGGATGTCTACTCGCCGGCACGCAAACAGGCCACGCCCGCCGCTCTTGTGGGCATCAGTACGCCACCCCAATCGCCAGCCGAGAAGGCTGTCAATCAACAGCAAAATGAGATCAATCATCGCACTGTGACAGCTGCTGCAGTCGCCGGTGATTTCAATTGGTCGCACATCGAGGAGACACTTGCTTCAGGTAGGCATCGATAATCCGCACCAGTCCACCCCTGTATACTAGCACTCCTCTCGCTTCTCTCTCTCCTCTCTCCCTCTTACTGCTTGACAATTTACTAATTTCATATTTTTTCCTCTTTCTACAGATTGCAAAGACTCGAAAAGAACCCGCCAAACCTACTCCCGCTACCAGACCCTGGAGCTGGAGAAGGAATTCCACTTCAATCGCTACATCACACGACGTCGCCGTGTGGACATTGCACATGCGCTGAGTCTGACGGAGCGACAGATCAAAATCTGGTTCCAGAATCGACGCATGAAGTCCAAGAAAGACCGCACACTGGAGTCCTCACCCGAGCACTGCAGCAGTGCGGTGTACAGCTCACTGATGACACCACTGGATGCAGTCGTACAGCCACAAACGGTTGGCCAGACACCGTCCGCTGTGGGCTATGCAGCGTATCCCGCCTATTTGGCCAGCTCACAGCAGAGCTATGATTACCCGCAGCAGTCGTCGCCTCTGTCGCTGTCGCTGCCACCGCCACCACCGCCGCACTTTGGGCAACAGTACGAGACGCAGTACACACCGCAATACCATCAACACACACAGCAGCAGCAGCAGCAGCAGCAGCAGCAGCAGTGCAGTTACCAACAACAGCAGGAACTGAGCACCTCCAACCAAGCACTCTATCATCTGCCTCTTCCCTAAGCGACACACACACCTACACACACACACACACGCGCAGACGCACAAGCGGAACCAAAGTGCCGTACACAATCTCGACCATTTGCCGGTGACACGCAAATGTCTAACGAGATGCTGAGCAGCCTCTGCCGCAGTCGCTGCCACAGTCGCAGTCGCAATCGCACAAGAAACGCATACTCCCTACAGTGCCCAGCACACTGGGCAAAGGACGAGTGTGCAATGTGCTCGAGCGAGAGAGACAGAGAGCGAGAAAGAGATAGAGTGAGCGACCAACAACAGGGCATACCAAAACCCTGTAAACCCAGCTGGCCTGGAGAGCTCGATTATCGTCGATAATACCCAAAAAACCAAAACGAACTTGGAGACTGAAAATATTTGAAAATGTTAAGCAAAACTGTTTACATATTTTTATAGCGTTAATACTATTAATATTTATTGAAATTTATAGACAATTAAAGTTATAGTACAAATTTATAAATCAATTGGTCTTTTAATCATATTAAACTATATAGGGCCTTTCTCTGGCTTACGTTCACGACGAACTGACATAATGAATAATTTTATAATATGCAGAATTTTTTAAAGGGAAATGTTAATAATGAAGTTTACAGAAAGACACAGAGAGACAAAACTCGCAAAGATTTAGAAAACAAATGAAGGATTTATTTCATTATCTTTATAAAGACTTTGAATGATCGAAGTCTTCAAAGTAAATAGAATTGAATAAATCTTTTAGAATATTCAACGAAAGTATATTTTATTCTTATACTAGTTTTTAACTTATACTCTGAAGTAACAAATTTTGAAGTAGAGTTTGAAAACACATATCTTTAACTCTGTTAAATATTTTAGTTCTAAGTCTGCTTTCAGATCCACACTCCTGCTTTTTGGATTCTCTTGCTTTAAGCTTTGGAATTTTAAAGTTTGCAGCCTTTGAAACTTAAATTTTCCCTCGACTTACCTATCTTGCTAAAATTTTGGATCATTAGTAATGCAACCACCCGAAAAGGCAACTTTAGGCCAAAAGACAAACGTTTTGATATCAGTTCTAAATTCGAGCAGCTGCAATTCGATGCTCCCCTCTTCTCTTTCCCTCTGCCTTTCCCATTCCCTTGTCCCTTCTTCATGTCCCTTGATTTTTCTATAAAATGCACTATTTTCGTAATAGAAAAACGTCACATTTTGGTCGACTTTTGGGCGCTACCCACCACCATATTCACTTTTCGTATCGCTGCCTTTCGATGTTTGTTCATCCATTCAACGGAGACATTGATTGGTCATTTTTCATTCTCTTACCATGACAGTTATCGGTAATGCAACCGAGAAACCATGTGCTATATATTTTATTTGCCAGACTGCATTTATCCGATTCATTAGTTAAAAGTGGACTCTGGACTGTGGCAACTTTTGGCTAGCTTAAAAATGGAGAGAATTTGTTAAAGACAAAAAATAATTTAAACTTTTTCAAGAAGATATCCTACTTTTGATAAACTGCTAATACTTGATACTATATAATAATTATAATAATATTATAATACTCTCCAGAATATGCTCTCAATGAAATGTCAAAACTATTGCAAGAAATTTTCTAACTCTAAAACATTTGCTTTGCAAAATTTATAAAATGTATTTAAATAAAATTAAATTATTATTAGCAAAAATCCAAATTAAAGGTATAAACTATTTAAAGTTAAAATTCATTTCAATATTTCTCTACTTTTTCTTTCCTTTACAAACTTTTCGCAATAATATTGAAGTGTAAATTTCCCGCTAAAATTAGGCAAATAAATGCAACTACCTAGAGCTTGGCTAACATTAGAGCTAACATCTTATTTATGGCGATATTTTCTTAGAGTTAGTTGCTGATTTTTTACAACTTCTTGGTGAGTGGTAAAAGGTTTGCGTGCAAGTTGCGAAAGAGTTACGTTAACTCGTCGATGTCCTTCGTGGAAGTGAATCCTTTTTATTTGCAATTTGTTCGCTTTCTATATTTATTGAAAACCCAAAGGTCGCTCTTAACTCATTCGCGAACCATAAAACTCACTGTCGAAGGATTGGCAAGGCGGAAAGGGAAAGATATTGAGGCGGATTCGCGGAAAAGTTCATTGTGGGCGTTAGCGTCTGAGGATATTAAGGATGCAGTCAAGGCTGCAAAGTCAATCCTTTAGCGTAATCCTTTAAATAGTCAAAATAAAGCCCGCCTTTTGTCAAAACAATTGTGCAGAAATATTCACTCCTTTGCCCATCTCTCGATTCGCACTACGAATAGGCGTTCTATTGTGTCCACTAAGCCCAAACACGGTACCTGATCCTCTGTCCTCTGTCCACTGTCCCAGCTTGTCTGTCCTCTGTTGTCTGCCTGCGAATAACGATCGTAAAATTATCCTTTCGCCAACACGAGCACAGAACCCGTACAAATTCGCACAGGACGAAGGAGTTACAAAGTCATAAAAACAAAACACCTTTGTCCTTTAGAATTGTCGGTTGGCAAATTATTCTTCAGTACTGCTGCTGCTGCTGCTGCTGTCGCTGCCTCTGTCGCCGTCGCCGTCGCTGTCCCTCCGATCTCTCCTTAATCCGCCTCCGCAGCATGTTTACAGTCAACACGCCCACCTCGACAAATTCGCAAATGACAACATCTCGAAGTCTCTGCTGTGTGTGAGCCTTAACTCTTAACTGGAAAGGATTAAATTACATTATCCTTATGTTTAAGATAAACACAAACAGCAGATCAGTTCCGTTGATTTGGTCTAATGCCAAAATTGGGTGGAACTGAGTCAATTTTAATAACCCAAAACATTTTGGTATTCGACCAGTTAATCCTTTCAACATCATTTACAGAACCTTCTAAGCTGTTTATAGTTAAATATAAGTTAACTTTGTGAGGGATTAGTTCACGTAATGTGTGTAAACATATTGTTTAAAATAGTCTAGATGTAAATTATGACATTATATAGAGTTTAGACGGTCTTTATGAAACTTTAAAGTTAATTAAAACCATAAACAACAAATAAATGACTGAGAAACAATCCTTCAGTAGCTATTATAGTTGGTTTATGTCCCTTTAACACACCAAATATGCTTATTAAAGCTATTATATCAACATAAAATCGATTTTGACCAAAACTTTAGATCAACGACGATCAGTATTTATGGCTAGTTTATTTCCCATTACCAGACTCGCTGCTAATTGAAGTGGGATCAACAGGTTTTCCAGAAGTTGTAGTAAAGTCGATTATTTGGAGTCTGTACAGATTGAGTTAAACATTTTGTGCTCCTCAAGGTGCACACTTAAGGTCACGGCTGCGGTCTGTCCCTTTGTTGTGATTAGCGCATTCGTCGCTTTATTTATGGCGCTCCGAAATCAATTAATTGTGACCCAAATCAACAATTTCTGAATGGTTGGCAACACTCGCTTGTCGCTCTCTCTTGGCCTGGTCAAATGGAGCGGCAAATGTGTACGATCGCCAGAGAGTGTGTGAGAAGGCGGTGGCGGTGGTGATGGCGCTGACTACACATGAGTTATGGCCACAACGGACAAATGTCGCGTTTAAATGCTCCATTGGCATGCATAAATTTTGGTTTACAAGCCCCAAACGTTTCACAGAATCCCAGTCTCAGTCTGAGATGAAATCAGCGCCAAAAGGCGGCTAGATCAGTGCGCCAAAGTCAAAGACGCCAACTGCGATACGGCTAGATCCCCCAACTAGCCAAAAACACACAGAATATATAAAATAAACATTAATATGTTAATGCGCAGATCAGACTGCGATCTATGCAGTGGAGAGGGGGTAGGAAGGGGACGTGTGGTGGGGGGAACGGTGGCTCCGACAACGACAACCGCCACCGTCCTCGGCGATTTATGAGTTCAGCAAATGCTTTATGGTGTGTCGCTTTGACTAATTTATCTGAAGAAGGTGACGACGATGGGCAGCTAAGGGGAGCAAAGAGGAGCGAATTGGAGTGGTCAGAGTGAAGTGTAGAGTAGAGCAAAGGTAGAGGGGCGACCACAAATTTATGCTTAATTTATGATTAAGCTGATTGTGTTCGAAAAAAGGTTTCCATTCCTTCCACATCGTCGTCTTTTCCCCCTTTCCTAACCCACAATCATCCTGGCCAGGTACAATAATTGCAACAATCTTGTTTTTGGTTATATAAATCTTCTATTTATGTATTATGATTGTTAATCAAATATTCAAAACAAAATACGAATTTGTTTATTGTTTATTTCTGCTCGCTTTAAGCATTTAACAACTCATAAAAGTAACACACTAAATTCCAGCTAGAAATATTCATGGCTAAAACTGTTGAAAAGAATTTTTTGATTTTTTGCTGAGCCAGAAATTTTCAGTTTTTTTGGGTTTCAGTGCAGAACAAAGCTGTTATATAAGAAGTATTTTCTTTACTAAGATTTTGTATATTTAATAAGTTAAGTATTTGGTATTTTAATATAGTTTATGCCTTAAATGAACGTATATTCCTTTAAACAAAGAAATTTAACTGATTTTTATTAAAAATTCACTTTTACAAACAAAATTACAAAATTGGAAAGTTATTAATTCAAACTTAAAAGACAAAATCATAAAACAAATAATTTGATCTGGACATTTAGTGCAGAACATAGCGTAAGTAATTTATTTATTATTTTGTATATATAAAAAATGTTGTAGTTGATTTTTTAATAGAATTTAAATTCTATTACACAAAGACATATTACTGATTTTCAAACTTTCACTTTCACAGGAAAAATTTTAAAATTAATAATTCTAGTCAAATGAATGAATTAAAAAATATTTTGAATACTTGATTCATATACATATTTGTTACAATGTTATATATCGCTAATTAAAATTTGTTTTTTTTAAATTCCGGTACTTCGAATAATAAAATCCAGATATTTCACAATCTTTAGCAATGATTTGAACTCAGACCTTCTGACTATTTGTCTCTACTACTTGGCAGTATTTTTCACAAGAAACTTAGTTAATTTGCCAATTCTTTTAACTTCATATTAAGCAGTAATTTTTAAATATTATATACACTAGTCTAAACCGATTGAGTTACGCCAGTCTCAAATATATTACAAACACATTTACTGCATGTACTTCTGCTATTACCGCAGCTCAGCAGAGTATCTCTTAGTCAATCACTCCCAACTGCAGTTCACTTATTATTTTTCATGATTTTTGGAACTGCCTGCAAAATGCGTTTGCGTTTTGTGTTTTGCACTTTGTTCGCCAAAGACTTTTTGACCCAAACTGGGGAGGTTATTAAAAGGCATAATTGAATTTCTTGCAAACAGTTGTTTGTTTGTGAAAGATGTGGCCTGAACATGCAAAACGACAACAAGGTTGCAAGGGGTGGCGACTTATAAGGGGGAGAGTGAGAAAGAGAGAGGGGGAGGGGTAACGGGGCCTATAGCCGTGGATGCGGCTGGCGCTGAAATTTTGAAAGTATGAAAAAAGCAATTAAAACTGAAATAATGAATTCTTTCTTTGCAGTTTGCCATGTTTTCTGTCCGTTGTCTGCTGTCTGAACCGGGGACTGTAGCGGTACTGGAACGGGAACGGGAACTGGCGAACTGAGGAGCTGAGGAACTGAGCTTAAGGTTGGAGCGTGCTCTGGTTGGTTGGCTTGGGTGAAGGGATCGGCATTGGAATCGACCTCGGAGCCGAGCTGCTTGGGCTGAGCTGATTAGCATGAGGCGTAACAGTTTTTAATTGCAGCCACATTTGACGGCGCGTCGCAATATGCCAAAACGAGCGCTTATCTTGCCATCAGAAAGTTGAAAAACTTTTACATCCCCCTCCAGTTTTTTGGTGTTTTTTTGTTTTTTAATAACAATCATAAAAGTTGTTGCACAAATGTTTTCCATTTTGTCAGGCGTTCGGTGATTAGCTGGAAAACGAAAGAGCAAAAAGTAATTAAATGAAAAAGAAATCAAAAATAAATACTGTAATATTCAGTTTGCTCCTATAAAGGTTAGTTATCATATTTTAAAATTCTTTATTTAAAACAATAGCTTACAAGTCTTTATAAGCCTCAAAAAATAGAACATTAGATACTCGAGTGTGACTTTTTAAATATTTCAAATTATATATGACCTATTTTTCAGAAATGTTTTTCCGTCAATTAGACACATCTACACAAGTTTTGGGCATAGGTGTGTGTGACTGTGTGTGTGTTTGTGTTTTGGCGTCGGGTCATTAATTTTGATCATGCCCAAATATGTGTCAGCCAGTCTGTCAGTCAGTCAGTCCGCCGTGGGGCGCATTGCCACCCAGTCAGTCCGTCGAGCGTCCACGACAAGTTTTCCGTTTCCATTTACAGTAAACCCAGCCTACACACACACACACACACACAGACTGCTACACACTGTATTCAAATTAGGCAAGGCGCCTTTCCCAACCCCAAACAGAACCATTCAGAAATCCCTTTCCCTTCGCATTTCCCTCTTCTTGTCCAACACATGTGGCAATGTGTGTGTTTGAGTGTGTGTTTGTGTGTGGCGGAATTTTCTAATTTATTTTTTAGCAAATGGTTCAAGGCCCTTCATGCTTTACATTTCAAGTTCGAGTTTTTGCCGGCGCCAAACAAATTGTTAATGGAAATTCACGCGTCTCGAATTATTGATTTTCAAACACTTGAGCAACTTTTCCGCTTTTCCCCGCCTTTTGGCACACAATTGACAGTTGAATTGCACAAATTGAGACGGTGACGATTAATGGCCAAGGTCGATGCTAAGTTTGACAGCTCATTGAGTGAAAGGACCTCAAAAGGTTACTTCAACTTAAATTATACCGAAAATTTCAAATTTAGCAATATTTGCAGCACTTTAAAGAGAGTTAGTTAAAGCGGCAGTGCAGCGACCTCTGGCGACAGTATAGTTAAAGATTTAAGTGGACATAGTTTTCCCATTCCAGTTGGAGTTTTACTTATATGCTTTTCGCACTATTTCCAATTAGCTGCGTTTGCGAATGGAAAATTGCAATTTTCTCTGGACACAAACCGAGTTGCATGCATTACGTTCCAGCTGAATTGTAAAGCAGTGCATGCGCAACTGCTTGCCAGGAATGTTGACATAGACACTGCTTGCTTTAGATATATTCTATTTCATTGCTCAGCGTAGAAAAATAGTAAATTGAAGATATTAACATTAAAAGTTATTAACAGTTTTTTAATTAAAATTATATTTTAAATTAAATCAATAAACGTTCGCTCCTTGTAAATTGCATGCAATTTGTGTGAAGTTTAAGCAATGATTCGTAATAATTTTTATACTATTTTAAAAATAAATTGCTACCGATTTAATATAATAGCTCTTAATACAAGAGTAGAGGTGATAGCTGAAATGAGAAGTCAATAAAAAAATGCTTAGCTATTTCAAGAATGTATAACACATTTTTATATTTTCATTAATAAGCTTATAATTCAATTGGTTTACTAGTAATACAGCTTTTGCTCTATGCTTAAAATTATGTATATACATAGTATAATATATATTTTCATTAGTAAGTATAAGCTATTTAAAAAACAGCACTGTTAAGCAGTTTCAAATAAAAGAAACTTTAAGGTCGTACCGAAAACTTACATTTCCCAGCTGAACCTGTTCAGGAGGACATGCTTAAGAGCGTAACTAAAGCATTGTTGAGTTAAATGTTCCTATTCAGTTGCAAATTTAAAGACCTGACTCTGATTCGCATTTGTTTAATGTGGCCTTGATGAGGTAAACTAATTAAAGCGGCGCTGATTAGCAGCGGCAGCAACAGAAAAACAACTGGAAACTATGCAGAATAGGAAGGAACATGCAGAGTTATCCCATATAGACCAGATACAAGTGACTGCCACATTGTTCACACGCATAATGTGGGCAAAAAGGATTTGGCGGCGCGCCGCAGGACGATAATGAACACAAATGAGCAGAGCGAAAGGAGTTTTTGCCAACGCTCATGAAATGGCAAACATTTGCCAAAAACCAAACACATACAAACAAGTATATATACAAATATATATGTATATATGTACATGGGATAGAGAACAATGCGAAATGGAAAATGGGAAATGCCGGCAGACCTGTTGGTCCTGTTTGGTTCGCCTGCAGAAGGACACGACCTTGGCGCAACGGTTCAAGAGCAAAGAACAGTCATCCAGCCATTTTAGTCAGGCATTTATAGAATTTGACTCTATATCTTTTGTTGCAATCTGATTGATTGCTGTCATGCGGCTGGCAAAGAAAAAACCCCTCACAGTAAATACATATACATTTTTTAGGGGACAGGAGTTTAGGGGCTGAAAGCAGCTGCCCGAGATGGAAGAAGAAGAAGCCGTGCAGCGCCGCCATTTTAAATTTACACATTTTAATCTTAATTTTTTGGTGTAGAGTTGAAATGCTTTAAAGTGTCCTTTTTTGGAGGGGGTGGAGCCACTTTCCTTTTTGCCCCGACAGATTAATCAGCAGACTAAGTACACAGCTTGTGGTCTTGGACATGCGCAACAGGACCTGCAGCAGCCAGAGGGAGAAGGACATATACCAAAGAGCTTTCACAGCATAGAGCTTTTTTATATCACTGTGTCTCTCTCTGTGTGTGTTTGTGCACATAAGGAAGTGTGTGCGATGCCACAAGCAAATCAAAATGGCGTTTTAGTCAGAGCACCACGTATTTGAATGCTCCTAATGATGGATACACTCAGCCAGCTGTTGTCCTTGCTACAACTGCGCCTAATGACTCCCCAACCAAACCTCCAGCTTCAGTTCCTCCTCCAGCTTCACTTTGGCCGCCATCTTGTCGACTAAGTAGCTCGGCGGCTGACAGCTGAGACGCGTTTATCATAATCAAATGTGGATGGACTCGTGTTGCCACAGACAGTAGTGACACTGACACTGACACTGGCACTGGGGCAAGCAGAAAGCCATCAGCTGCAAAAACAGCAACTACAACACTATCGACAAAAACTAAAACAACACAGCAGAAAAATTGGGAAATTAATTTAAATTGCATTTTGATGTAAATGCATCTTTCAACGCATCGCCAACTGCAAACTACACTCGAAAAATCGAAGTATTTCAAAAGAAAATAAACAATTTCAAGGAAATCGATACAAAGCAACTAAGTAATTTAATTACTCAATTGAAAGTTCTGTAAATTTATGAAAAATTTTAGTTTTACTATAAGATAAAGTGATTATTTTAGAAAGCATATAATATTTCAAACAAAGTTTCAAGAAAAAAGTGAAGAAATTTTATCGATTATGAAACATTTCAATAACATAATAAATATCATATTTTTAATCAAAACACTGCGCAAATTAAAAGAAAAATATTTTATATTACTTCAACATTACTTCATTTAATCATTTTTAAACTAGAAACAATATTGTTTTGCAGCCTATAAATATATCATAAGTTAAAAAAAAAAATCTATTAAATTTGAGAATTTGCTTTTTATTTATTATTTATATTTATTTAAATTAAGTTTTTATTCAACAAATGTCCTAAAACACTATAAATTATAGTTCGTTTATGAAGAATTAAGTGATTTCATGTGAAGCGTCTCTACGGAGTGCCGACTTTATTTTTATAAACCATTTAATATATCTAAAAAATATATAAAGGAAACTGAATAGATACCAACTACTAAACTTTACACTACCAAATTGTCATACTACCAATTTGGACAAGTTTCCTATACACATTTCAGTATCGATTATGTATGTACATATATATTTTTTGAGTGTATTTGGTGACTTGGGAGTGTGTGCTCCAGATTTGTCTTTTAGTTATCGTTTGCTCTAAGTAGCTGCAACTTTGGCGTTGTGTGTTTGTCCTAAATGGCGTACATTTATCAACTGCCACTAGTAGCAACTGCCCAACTGACTCCCCTTCCCAGACCACCCCCTTGCACATTACTTCAGTTGCAGTCAGTCTCTTAGCCGGTTCAGTGAGTGCGTGAAGAACTCAAATTGCAAGGTATTAACGAATTGTCGTGAGCTGGCGAGGATGTGGATGAGAATCGGGATGTGTATGTGGATGGGGAATTGGAATTGACCATTTTTCTTGGGTCGATGGCACTGAGTTTAATTGAAAACTGTTGCAGTTCCGTTGCAAGTAGCAAGTAGCACGTTGCATGTTGCACGTTGCACATAGTTTCTATGCCCACATTTAATTTGAAAATTCCTCTAGTTTCTTTTTTTTTTTAGTTCAGCATAAAAACAAAACTACAAACGCTGCTGATTGTTTCATATTAAAAGCGTGTGTGCAACAGCAACCACAACAACAGCAATACGAGCAACAAGAACAAGAAGAAGAACAGCATCAATATTAACAACATGCGAGCGATGATGAAAAATCGCCTGCAACATGTTGGATGCTGCTGGGCAGACTCTGAATGTAGCTCCCTCCCAATTCCCATCCCGTCGCCCACCACTCGCTCCCTCCAGCTTCTCCTAGTCCAATTCCGACTCCGATTCCGGCTCTGGATCTGTGGATGGAGTTGGAGTCGGCTGCCCGCTGGCAGCTCCGACATCAACTCCAATTACAGAAGTACACGCAGGCGTCTCTCTTATGATTCCTAGTTTTTCTTTTCATTTTTTATAATTTTAATATGGGTTCCCTCATGTCGTGCGGGCTGTATAAAAAAACTCTAGAGAAACTACCAACTGCATGGGGAAATTTGGAACCATCTGGAAATCAAGTAGATGCAATGACAACGCAGTTTGCGAGTACTATATTCCAAAGAGATTTTCAAGTGTTTAAAATAGAAATTTAAAGTAGAACATTTCTTAACTTGAAGCTAAATAATGGAATTATCTGTTTGAATTTATCTTTATTACGATTTTTTATAACATTAAGTTACGACTTATTACACAAAAAGTATTTCACTCATGACTAGACTAAATAATAATTATAATATTAAATAAAAATAATTATTTAATAAGTATTAAATAGGTGTAAATAAAATAAATAAATAAAATAATCAATTCGTTTTAAATTGTGAGATTTATTCTCATTTAAATGATGTAAGATAAACTAATTATAATAAATAGAAAAAAGATAAATAGCTTTTGATAAAAAACACATTGAAAAATAGACAAATTAAGAAAACTATGGTAAACAAATATATAGTATTTTAATAAAAAAAGAAAACCAAACGATTTAGATGTATTATTAGATATAAACGTATTTAAATAAAATAACAATTAATAATTTATTTAACAATTTTCAAACTGCAAATTCAAGTATTTTTCATAAACCCTGCATAAAATTAAAAAAAAAAAATACGCAAACTACTCACTAAACCAGTCCCTTAAAGGAAATATTTGATTTGTTACTCGGTTACACAATAAATCTTAAAAAATGCAAATTTGCTTGTCACTAAAGCATATTGATAACCGTATCGGTATCTGTATCTGAATCTGAATTTCTTGTTTTGCTCATTTGAAATTTGGTAGCAAAAATTCGAAATTGATTTTTAATTAAGGCATTTAGCCAAATAACTGAGACTCCGCTGTGAGAAGTCTCGAAATTCAGACCCAGCCCAAAAAGCCGTAAGCTTAACCGTAACACGAAACCGTATGAATCATAAGAAGACCGCGATGTCGCCAACCAATGTGATCAATAAATTTAAATTCTGTTTAAGATACAAACTCAGATTCAGATTCAGATACAGAAACCGATACGAGCGATTCGATAACGACTTCAAAGCTCGAGTGCAAACGAGCTCATTTTAAAGAGATGCAAACAAACTCAGGTGTGGAGAGTAAGAAGGGGAAAAGTTAAAGGTAAAAGATACAGAAATAAAAACCATTTGTCGGTAACTTTTTCTGGTGACTTTCTGTTTACAGTGCTCGCTGTAAAATTTCGAACGCAGCCAATAAAAATGGAAATGATGGCGCACAGAGAACGAAACGTTTATAAAATAATAATGCGAAATAATAATGTGACGGTGATTTAGCGGAACAGCGCCACGATTGAATACAAATAAAG
Source organism: Drosophila nigrodunni (assembly GCA_020829145.1). NCBI lineage: Eukaryota > Metazoa > Arthropoda > Insecta > Diptera > Drosophilidae > Drosophila > Drosophila nigrodunni. Next base: position 13,732,453 of record JACVCZ010000001.1, read on the forward strand.
TGCCCAAAACTGGGCGGGGAATAGAATTGGATACATAGGAGTTGGCAAGAGGGGGAGTGGAAATAGGGTGCTTAGGGGGTGTGCGGGACGCACTAATCTAGGACGATTTCAGCCTAATCTGGAGCAAAAAACAACACAGCTTCTGGATGAGAGGGAGGACAGAGACGCGTTGGCGTTGACGCTGACGTTGACGTTGACGTTGACGTTGAAGCTGCTGACGCTGACGCTGGATTTGAGTGGCAGGCAATCATCTGCCTCGTCCAGCGTCCAACTACCTGTTTCTCTTTGCCAGCTGAGACTGGCAGCCGTGTGGAGCCGCCGCCATAGGCCGTTGGTCCAGGCAATGCGGCACCCCCTGAAGCATAAATCAAAGCTGGAGGCGTGGCCTCGCATAGGTGCGAAAGAGCACGACTCTTTTTCGAACATGCGCACACAGTGTGCGTCTCGCTTGCGCGCACACCAAGCAACCAGAATGATTTACAGTTTTCGAACACACAGGCACGCACTAACACACGCACACACACACTGAGTTCGACTGTGGACTCCACCGCGCAAGGCTCTGCTCAGCGCTGCGCTGCTCTGTCAAACGTGAATCGAACGTGGCGCACTCAAGTACGCCAGCTGCGCGCTCGGTAACCGGTTAACTGTTAAACTAACTGTTACTGTCTCTCCCATAGTGGAATTTAGTCGTGTAACGCGAGTTGCAATCCAACCGATTGGGTTCAATCAATCAGACAACTCCACCAGGCGACGGCAAAAGACCCAACAACTGCAAGTGTTATGGAATATTCTGTGAAAAAATATATAACTTATAAAAGTGTGCTAACTAACGGATAAATTAGTGGAACTCAGGCCCAAGGATATATGCAATATTAGAGTAATAAACAACGCAAGTAAAAAGCATTCAAGCTTTAGAAATGCCAATACAATTGGAGAGTGCTACGAAAATTGAGTAAACTAATGGAAGCAATCGAGCGCTCAAAGTGCATAAAAGTTCATGAGTGTAATTAAAATAATCAAATACAATATACAAACTAAGTGAAGTGCTATAATCACATAATAACTCAACTTTGGATTCCATTTTACAACTAGCAACCTATTAGGTAAGTCTCAAAATATAGAGTAAGGTGAACAGGTGTTAAAGGCAAAGGTGTAGTAGGAAAGGTCTTAAAGTTCGAAAACATTTGATTACTACAAATATTTGTCAAATTTAATCAAAATAAATTAGCAAAATATTCATTCGTTTAAATCCATAAATATTTATAAAACTTGTATATTTATTGGCAATTTTGCTCAAAATAAATGACCCTAAAATCGCTTCAAACTAAACTTTTAACACCTTAAAGACTTTGCGGTTGTTTTTCTGTTTAAACTTTTCAACTGAACCAAACTTTCTCGCTGTTATCAAACTTTTCGACTGCACACAAACACACACACACACACACGGGCCAGCTTTGTTCGAAATTCGAATATTTATTATTTCAAGCGATCCCATCACACGCCGTTTATGTGAGACACACACGGACAGTGTGTGTGAGATCAATAAGAATATTTCGAAATAGAATGAGTTCGAACGCAGAGAGCGCCAGCTATTCGAACTGGCTCTCTTTCGAACTCACACGTATACGAAGCAACACACGCACACGAACTTACACACACACACATAGTTGCGGCTACACATTTCTGCGTCCGCAAAGGTAACAACAGAAGAGCAATGGCCATGTGTGCGAGTGAGTCAGACTGCAACCGCATTAAATGCTGTCTGACTGCTCTAACATGCATGGCCAGTTCGAAATTGTTGTTTTTTTTAGCTTCAACGCGAGTGTCTAATGAATGCACTCGAATGGATGTGTGCTTGCTATATGTAAGTGAGAGAGTGAGTGTTTGGCTATGTGTGAGCGCGTGTGTGTGTGTGTGTGTGAGTTTACTTGCTCGTACTCGCAGCTACAATTGGCGGCGCTGGCGCTGCGCGTAGCATGAGTTTTTTATTGATGCTCAGATATTTGAATTATGCCCGAGCAGTCAAAGTGAGACATTGGCGCTTCGAGCACGTATTCGCGGATACATTCATTCGAGAACCGATACAGCAAAACCAACAGCAACAGCAACAACAATACAAATAGAAACAGAAACCGAAAACTTTGGCCCTAGCCAAAAGCAATTCATCAATCCGTCATAGCAGACGCGCTCGCTTCGCGAATCGTGCGGCTCTCAGTGTTTTTAGATACAAATACAACAAAAGCGAACATCCGTTGGATACATTTACAGATACAATTGAAAGAGACTCAGTGCTGACTTTGAACGATAATAACGAAAGATGGATGGGCAGCAAAGTGTTTTCACTGCCAGTGTTTTCATCGATGACGTTTAAAATACTCAAACATTCGCGCTGATGGATACCATAAACTCGGCGTAAACTCAAATCGCGAATAACCGTCTCCGTCTCCTAATGAGATACAATCGCTATAATCGATTCCAACTAGAACTGTGACAAATTGTGTGCATGCCCGTTGCGGCTAATTACGGCTAAAAATCCGCCAAAAGTCAAAACAAGTGAATTAGCAGGTAAATTTTTGTTAACCCCGTTACACCTCAGGATGCAAACGGATTAACTTGAAAATATGCGGGTCCAAATGGCACTGGCAATTAGCTAAAGGCCATCTCGAAAGTGATCACAAACTGTTTCCGTAAATTGACAGTAACATTTTCATTTCGTGCAATGTATAACATTCAAATCACTTCCACTTGTTCAAAAATCTCACAAATTGCAATTACCGTCGGTTAAATTGTTGTTGAGCCAACGCCATTCGTTTCTGTAAATTAAATAAAGTTTATACAGTAAACAGAGGTAAACTACATGCTGATAAAATATATCACAAAAATAAGACAAATAATATTTTGTAAAATAAAATTTTTTTTTTAAATTTAATTTTCTTTATTGTTTGATTGTTTATTATAATTTATGTTAGTTGGTGTGTGTGTGTAAAATTTGTGTACGTTTTTTCAAAATATACTTTGATCAATCTACATTGTGTTAACTGAATACAAAGGTATTATGAATATATTTATATCAGTTATTTAGATAACATAATATTTACATCCATAATACTCAATTTTAAGCAGCATCAGGCTTTTTATCTAATAAATAAATCACATATTCAAATTTTGCATAGCTACAAAGACTTAGACACAGACAGTCACACTAAACAGAATAGTTTCGTTGAAGTTAAAATATGGAAAAATATGAAAATGTATCCAAACAATGAACAAATAATTACCATCATTATTAAGTCCATTGAAAAATGTGTGTATCAAATAGTAACCCAAAATTATCTTCACAAATATATTGTTGGATAACATTATTTTGCTGTTTGTATTTTTATAAAATTTTAATCTTCACTTCGAAGAGTTTTTCAACAGTATTTATTTGTTTGCCTAGAAGTATTTGTCATTTTATTAAGAATTTAAAATTGGCTTTGTGTAGTTTATTTAGTAAACAATGCCAATAGATAGACATAATTTTATACAACAATTGATTGAAAAGTGGAGTAATATGTTATACAATAATTCGTAATATTTGTTATAAATTATTGAACAAATCACAAATAATTATTATTGCTTGGGTTTTATAGTTTACAATATTTTCCAGTTTATTTCATAATTCTCTTTTCATTTTATAAAATTCAAGCGTAAATTTCTTTTAATTAAATGAATGAAAAGTGTTGCTCTAAAAATTGAACATAAAACTACCCACAGTCTAATCTTCTAATCGAATTGAAATATTAAATAGTGAACCGTCTTAGACTTGAATTAAATTAGTTAACTCGCAGTCGAGAATATTTTCTATTTGCCATATTTCAAGGGCTCTTCCAATTTGCTTTTGTTGTGTTCCATTTTTGTTTTTGTTTCATTTCATTTTTTTTTTTTTTTTTTGGGTTGCGTGCGCGATATCAACACAAAGAATTTTCACTTCATTAAAACGAATGCAGCCGTTTTTGAAATAATTAAGAGCCACAAAGGCGGAATGTCACCGCGAATGAAAAATGTCTAACAAGCAGCCAAAGCGAACTACCTACTATACCAATACCTATATATGTATATATACTACTGTTAATATATACAATATTATCAAATACATAGTGTTGTACATAGAAATTGCGTGGTTTGCTTTTGACATGCCCTATTCGAGCCTACATTGGCATATCTTGACTTGCCTTGGCTTCCCTCACGGTCTTAACCACATGGAAGTCATGCTGACCCGCTCGCTGTGGGCGCAAACGAAACTGAAATTTTATTTTATTAAAATGTGACTACAAACTGCGCCCAGAAACTGGGTAAAGACGTGGACGGAGGACGGAGGACGGAGGACCGATGGCAGAAGACGCATTGATATGGAACTGAATTAGGGTACACTCTTTCGCTCTAGGTACACACACTCACTACATACAAAGACACACACATGGTTGGGAAAATCGCCACTTGATGTAGGTCACTTTCATTTGCATTTGCCTCACTCCAACTCACGGAGGGTGGTCAAAAGTCAGATCAAAGCACTACCAACGGCACGTTGCATAATGTGTGGACACAAAGGCTGCTGCCCGTCGAGTTGATTGCATTCGCACACAAACACAGCGTCTTTAATACGAGTCTAGTTTCAGTTCCACTTCCAGTTCCAGTTCCGAGTTCTATGCCTTTTTTAGAATCGCGAGTTTTGTTTGACTTGTCAGCACTTTTATTTATGCCATAAACATTCGCATTTGGTCTGCGCTTGTAGCACACATTCATCATTGGCAGAGGGACTCCAATACCCAATACCCCCCTCTGCACTCCCTGCATAATGGGGCTGATGATATTTCAGCTTTTCTTGCCATATTTATATTTATAAATCAAGCAACTACAAAGTACCAAAAAAATGTACGAAACACGCAAACTTTGCCGCGACAAACAGCCAGAACAACAACAACAAAACTATAAGCACTACTTTGTTGTTGTTGTTGTTGTTGTTGTTCCTATTGTTGCTTTTGTTGTTATTGCTAGAAAAAAGTCGTTGATCTATTGAGGCGACGGCAGCCATTTGCAACAACTTGTATTTTGGATGTGTAGGTACAATAAGTGCCGGGACACATTTATTTTCCACTCCGACTCCAACTCCAGCCCTGTCGTCTACTTCTTTCCCGCTGTCACCGTCTTGAGTAAACGCCAACATAACATCCTTGGGAATTACCATGTCCTAAAAGCTGATAAATTCTGATTTATTTTTGCTTACTCCAGAATTACAATAGTTTTCATACAAATTCTACATAACTCTAAATAGAAAATATATGTTGTTAAAAAAGAATTATAATTTGTATTATCCTCATATCAGTTTTTAATTAAAATTTATAGATTGTGCATTTTAAATATAATTTTATAACATTTTGCACTTCTAATGTGCTCTATTAAATTTCTTGTGTTATATTAAAAAATTCAATATACTCTTTTTATTTTAATTACAATGTTAGTTTTAATTAGAATTCCACTTTTATATTCTATTCATAATTAGTTGCCTTTTAGCTTATTATATTTTGACTAGCCATAACTTCACTACATTTTAATTTAAATTTTAAACCTCAGGTATGCTTCTTATTATTATTTATGAGCATTTTATAGGGAACAGAAATCTACATTTTATTTGCAAAATAAAGTTCTAAAGTTAAAAGTAAATTTAAGCAGCTCCAAGTATTTTTAAACCCAAAACTTTTGTTAAGAAAATGTGTTAGTTTAAATTATATATGTATATATGTCTGTTTGTGTCTGTGTTTGTTCCCATTTTGTGGCCAGATGACCCAATTAGTGTTTCGGTAGTGGTCCGGGTATAATTGCATGTCGCACAACTGATTTGTCCTTGACCTTTGGTAAATGTCATTATTTTTAGTTTTTGACAGATACAACTATTACATAACAGATCATAAATTATGTGTTAAAGAGCAAACCGCAAAAACTCGAAACTACAACTAGTTTGAGTACGTGCCAAAAGGTCAACAATGGCCGCTTGCAGTGAGGATTTGAAATGGGATCGGAATTGGGATCGACAATGGACGCAAAACACGAGAAACCAAATCAAAAACTCATAAAAATTATGAGAACCACAACCGCAACAGGCGACAAAGACGAGGGTTGAAACGAGAGCAAAAGAGAGGCACAAATGCAGAGACAATGGAAAGAAAGGGAAGGAGAGAGGGAGATGGAGATGGAGAGAAAAACAAACAAAATAATAATATTTATGACTACTTTTATGAGGTGCTTACAAATTTTTATGAGTTTTTAATGGGCTCACTTGCAGTCGTGTGTGTTTGTCGTTGCTTTTGGCCCATTGTTATGGAAAGAGACAGACCGAGTGAGAGAGAGAGAGAGAGAGAGAGAGACGGGGAGAGAGGGAGACAGTTAGATGCCAATGAATGTGACTGCGCGTGCGCAAATACCTTTTAGAATTGTAGCGTCCCTGGTCGGAGTCTCGGGCTACGACTGCGGCCTGTGGCACTTTTTAGAAGCGGCGTGTTTACATATACACGAGCTACGCCCATGTTGACAACAAATATTAAAAATTATGATTTATGGCCTGGCCCGGAACCCGACAACAGCAACAACAACTAGAAATCTGTAATGGTGACGCTGTCGGAGTATACTACAACGTTGGGCGACAACAACAGGGCGACATTTGTTAAAGAAATAACTGCTTAGGGTTTTGTTCAGTTCATAATTAAGATATGGTTGCCACCAGTCGATGATGAAGTGTTCAAAAATGGTTGAATCTTAACAGTTTTTGTCTATGTGGTTGAGAAAAGATTGGTGCTAGTTTTAGGTGGGGCAAGTGTTTGAAGCTAAACAACAAATATGTTAGTTTATTATTACGTAAATTAGGTATAAGATTTTATTAAAGTTCTTGTGGACAAATGAATTTGAAACTGGTTTAAAACCGTTTAATAACAGCACTACTTTTAGACAAGCTCAGCCAATTACGTGCTAGGTTGATAAATTGGCCGGCAGCACAGATTTTTAAATTAAATTGGTATTTTAATATATTACATTCTTAATTTATGCATATATATTGTTTGAAAATTAAGATTTTAAAATTTAATAGTCTTTATTTGGAGTTTAAAAGTAGTCTTAGCTGCCTTAAGATATTTTGCATATTTCCAAACACTTTTACTTCTACCGCAAACTATAAAATCGCCAAGAAAGTTAGTAGAAATCTATCAAATCTCATAGCTCATACATAATGCTCTTTAAATATCGATTATGCAAAAGTTAATCAACTTAATTACAATACGCTGCACTGTAGTCATAAGGTCAGGAGCTGAAACGTCTGCCATTGTCTGGAAGTCCCTCAAAGAAGAGGCAAAAGAAACCCTTTTCAGCTGTCGCATTGGGTTCAATTGATTTATGGTGACACTGAGTTGCTGATGGAGGCAGCGAGTAGTGGAAAGGGCATGGAAAAGGAACAAGAACAGGGAAAGGAAAAGGGAAAGTCAATTTAGGGAGACAACAGCGCAGTCTTAGAGCTCTGATCATGTGCAACTCAATTGCATTTTATTTACCTGTATCCAGCCACATTTGAAAAAAGAAATTCGTTCTGCGGTTTAAATATCCAACGAAAAATTTCACTCCCGTTCTCGTTGGCATATTTAAACTGTTTATACAAAAGAGGCCCGAGGCGGTACAGAAAAAAAAAAACAAAAATTAAACTGAGAAAAGAGAAAATGAGAAATTGAGAAAATGCGCAACCGCCACGCAGACGCCGAGACAAAGGAAACTCGCTCAGTTTTTGTGAGTCTCCCTCGTCTCGGGCTGGAGAGAAGATGTCGCTGGGCCAAAGAATTGCCATAATTTATGGCTTTCTTATGAGGCGACAATCAGCCCAAAGCAGCCGACCAATCTATAACAATATTTATATACACACGCACTTATATATTGTTGATATTTTGAGAGAAAGGGCGAGAGGGAAGGAGAGACAGAGAGAGCGAGAGACCGAGAGAGAGACGGCCCGCAAATTCGGTTTGCGTTTTCATTATTCATGGATTTAATTAACACCAATTGAACCGCTTATCGAGTCGACTCGTCTCGACTTTGGAAAACAATTTTCAAACTCGTTTAATTTATTGCCCTTAAATAGTTAATTCACATAAAGTGATCGCAAAGTAAACAACAAATTGTCGAATCATTTTTTAAGACTAACTCAAAAGTAGCACAAACTATAAGTTACTTTAAAAGCAAAATCAAACTCTTTTTATATTGTCTAGATTGCAGTTTGTATCATAGTTTTTAGCGCTGATCTTTTGGCTCTCGATGCTGCTAAGTCCACAAAGCCAATGGGGTCAATGCTGTTGTCTATAACTAAATCGCAGCATATAATTTTGATAATCGAACTGTTTTTGTATGTCGCAGTTTTCTACTCACTTACATTGGCAATCGAAATGATTTGGCCAAGGTAAGGAGAGACCGTTACAATTGCTTTTAACTGCATAATCGACAAAATACCCAGGGCCTCGAAGGCGAAATTTGCAATGTTCTGCGGCAAGTTTTGCTCATCAAATAAATCTCTGTCGAGCGATGAGCTTTGCCCCAAGTTCCTCCTCTCTCTCTCTCTCTCTCTCTCTCTCGCTGATACTGCTGCATGCCACCTCGTACCAGATTTTAACTGAAAACCCGCCAGGTTAGGGCCAAATCCAGAGCCAAAACTCAGTGCAAGAGTCAGAGCCAGAACCGATTTAATTTAAAGCTTCAACTCCTTTCATTTGGACAACATGCTAAAGGGTTAAATTGCCCACTGAATCAAAATTATTGGTTTCATACCAAGCAGCAAAAGAGTCCAAAATAAGCAAGAGACAGAGCGAGAGAGAGAGAGAGGGAGCGTGTAGTATCTACAGTGCGCCCTCTTTAAGTTGGTCGTACGTACTGTTTGCAGAGGTCGTTGCATTGTTTTTGGGCAATGCTCTTCCTTCTTTATACTTTTTTTTTTAGCGGATTACTTGCACTGCACTTTTCGGCTTTAAGGCTTAAACCAATGTTAAAACCAAAACCGTTTGGCTTGTTTCCATTTTGCAATCGTGGCTATCTTTTCGCGAAACAGCCAAATACAAGTTTTTCCTTCTTCTGCTGCTTCTTCATTGCCTTCTTCTGCTTCTTCTTCTTCTTCTCCCTCTTCTTCTTGCCATACAGTATCAGCGATGGTGTCCAAGCTGCAAGCGGCTCTTTCTCTCTGTTTCTCCTGCAAGTGCAATTCAAGTGTCCAAGCAACGAGAGTGGGCGGGTCAAACATTCCACTCAGTGTCGTGTTTTTGTTGTGGTTCCTGTTGTTATTGTTGTTTGCCGTGCCACACTAAAATTGCATGCAGGTAATACCAATGCTTAGCCATATCCGCGCTTGCCCATCGACTCAAGTGAAATTCAAACAGTTTCCTCCCCCTTTTCCTACTCCCCAAAAACTCAACTTTTGGCCAACTACAAGAACTCTGCACATTTTGCTTCTAACCGGTTCACAAATAATTTTTATAATCAACCGCCAATGAAAATTATTAGCCAAAAAATTCACTAGAGTTGATTGGACAGCATTACATCGATTATTATTTAAAATATATAATATAATAAATAAGCATGTAGTTCACACAGAAAATGAAGCCCAAACAGTCAACAAAAAATAGTTTAGCTTTAAAAATACGTGTTTTTAATATATAGATTTCATTTTGAGTACAAGCTTTACCTTTTGATGATCCTCGTAAGCTTTTAAGCTGAACTTTAATTTTAATTTATGTAAATTATGTAGATTTTATGTATTACAAAAAGTTCCTATAGAATGAAATTATTGCTCATAATATTCACAAGTTCATGTGCTAAGCTATCAATTGATTTTATTACTATTCAAATAAGAACTAAAAATAGTTCAGGGCTTATTAAATATATTTTTAGTTTTTCTATAAGTTTTACAAACTATTTCTTTAAAAAGATTTTTTACAACAATAGTTTTGTTAGTAAAAAGAATCAATCATGCAAATTTATCACCCAAACTACGAAGTCTATTCCATTCTATTGTAAACACACCCAGAACTGAGCTTAAAGTTACAGCGGTTAATGAAGTTATGCAAATTTCTACTGAATTTAATATGCAGCTAATGCAAATATTAAGTCAGAACAGAAGTGAGCTGTAGAGTAGAAATCGTTTAATGGGATCTGGAAAGTGGGCGGGGATTAAGAGGCTACACCTAAAGCCAATACGGTATCAGGGCTGCTCATCTGGGTTACAGTGAGCACAGTGAGCACTGGCTATATGTGAAGCAAGCAGAACTAACCACAACTCAAACTGTTCTCTTACATTTTAGATATCGATCTTCAAATATGGATCCCGACTGTTTTGCCATGTCCTCGTACCAGTTTGTCAACTCTCTGGCCTCGTGCTATCCACAGCAGATGAATCCACAGCAGAGCCATCCGGGTGGCAATGCCGCAAATGCTGGCAATAGTAACGGTGGTGCAGGTGGTGCAAATGGTGGACAAGGTAACTCTGGGCCAACGACGCCAGGCAGCAATGATTACTTTCCAGCAGCGGCAGCTTATACACCCAATTTGTATCCGAATACGCCGCAGGCACATTATGCCAATCAGGCTGCCTATGGGTTGGGTGGTGGCGGTGGTGCGCCCGGTGGTGGACAGGCAAATCCCGATATGGTGGACTACACACAGTTGCAGCCGCAGCGATTGCTGTTGCAGCAACAACAGCAGCAACAACAGCAACATGCACACGCGACGGCGGCTGTTGTGGCACAGCAGCAGCAGCAACAGCAACAACAGCAGCAACAGTTGCCACAGCAGCAGCAACAACACCCGCAGCAACAACAGTCGAGCATCAGCTGTAAATATGCCAACGATCCCTCAACGCCCGGTGGCAACAACAACAACAACAATAATAACAACAACAACAGCGCCAACAGCAATAACAACAACCAGTCTCTTGCCAGTCCACAGGATCTCTCCACCCGCGACATCTCCCCGAAGCTCTCACCCAGCTCCGTCGTGGAAAGCGTCGCCCGTTCCCTCAACAAAGGTGTCCTCGGCGGCAGTTTGGCCGCTGCTGCTGCTGCCGTCAGTCTGAGCAACAACCATGTTGGTGGTGGTGTCGGTGGTGGCAGTGGCAGCAGCGGTGGTGGCCCCGTCAATGTCAATGTCCCCATGCACAGTCCCGGCGGTGGCGATTCCGATTCGGAGAGCGACAGCGGCAACGAAGCGGGCAGCAGTCAGAACAGCGGCAACGGCAAGAAGAATCCTCCACAGATCTATCCGTGGATGAAGCGAGTACATCTCGGGCAGAGTAAGTAATAGTTCAATATGGTTAATTGTTAGTTTACTACCCGCTATTCGCTCTTAAAAAGTTTTAAAATCCAAACTTGCTCCAAGCATATTTTGGTTTTCTACGCTTAGAACTCTAAACATAAATTTAAGCACATTTTTTTCATCTCTCTGTACATAGATACACTTATGGAGAACTCTATAAGTGCATTCTGTGATAATTGGCTACAAGACTTGTTCAAGTGAGTTGATAATTCGAGAACAGATTCAGTTTGTTTGAGTTTTTCCAGCCAAACTTGAGTAGAGAATTTTATGAGTTACTTAAGTTAATCAATTATTCAGTCAATTGATGTTGTAAGAGCACAATGAGGAGGCAAGGGGGAAATGAGACGAGTTGAGTTGAGATGAGAGGAGGAAAGAGTTTCCAGCACCAAATTGTCTGGCAAACTGAGCGCTCGGGTAGCATCTTGTCAAAATACATAAACAATAACAAAAAATTTCCCTCACACTTACACTTTCCCATTTTTCTTTGCGGGGCGCTGCGTGAAACTCGACCGCGAAAATCGCAGCGCGTGAAATTGTAAACAAATGTGCCTCCAATATGCCCGGTAAATCCCCCTGCCTCCACCCATGGGCGCACGGCGGCACCCGCGGCTAATGCCGACAGACTCCCACAATAACTCATAATACCTATAGATACAGATACAGCTACAAATACAGTTGCAGATACTTGGACTACTAGAAAATCTCACACCTCTCGCTCCGTTTATATTTAAATTCTCCAAATTTCATGAAAAATTGTTGGGCATGAGGCCCAAGATTCTAAGATGCTATACAACCAACAAAAAAATTGTGAACGAAAAATTGTTGAGCGATTTTTCATCATGTCAGTGATTTTTCTTTAGCATCTCCCTGTCTTTGGCTGGCCCTTCCTCTCTCTCTCTCTCTCTCTCTCTCTCTTGCTCCCTGTCTCCTTCTATTATTATTCTTAGCTACTCTGACCTATTGACAGTTTAAATTAAGTCAAGTTATCAGGTGCATAAGTCAACAGATTCTTCATTTTTGTATTTCATTAATATTTATTGAAAACTTTAAGATACTTTTTATTTAGTTTTCTATCGAATGTCCGGCTGTCAACGATCAAATGCCTGAGTGCGCTCATTAGCGTGAATGTTTCGCAGTCGATTTAACTCGCAGTTGGCAAGTCTGGCTAATTGCAGCCAGTTGGCAGCACCACACACACATAAACTTAATAACTTATTTGATATGCAATAATTGCAGTTCAAGCGAGGTGACAGGCCAAAATCACAACATGTCAGGCAATTAAAGAGCCGCTGAAAAGTGCCATGAACCAAGTGCATAAAAATAAATACCATTCAATACCAAACCAAACAATAACCAGCTGGAAAAATCGTTCATGTTATTGCCATTTGGTTGAAGAAAAAAACTCGTTTGAGTTCGCTACAAAAAGCCAATCAATCGAGCTTATTGTTATTTTTTGCTATATCTGTAACTCATGGCAGCCAATTTAGCAATACCAACAAACACTAAGCAAGAACAAGTGCAAGGCAAATGGTCTAAAAGGCAAGTGGGTAAAATAATTATAGAGTGGGGAGAAAAGAAGCTAAGAAGAGAGCTGGAGAGGGAGACAGAGTGAGAGAGAATTGGCAAGATGCGTACACGTTTGTGGTAATTGAAGAACATGAATGGAACCCAATGAGATACAGCCATTCAGCCATTTTTAGCCGCACTCGCAAACTCATTTGTATGTGTATCTTAATTTGGAAGCAGACACAAGTGTCGGTTGTATCTAATGTGCATGTATCTACTTTCATGCATCGTTGAGATCTAATTGCATTCCATCAGTTTTTTTCTTTCTGTTCCCTGAGTATTCATGAATGAGCCAACGTTTGGCACTGCCAATTAGTGAGACGTATAACCCATGGTTTAAGCCATTGACGAAAACCAGCATCAGCACAATTCAAATTGACAGATTAAGAAAAAAATGATTTAACTACAGAGCAAGAAGTTTAGCAATTGGAAATACAAACACAAACTCGAACCACTTCCGCTTCCACTTAAGCTGCCAAAATATTGCGATCGACAGCTAATTGGCTAAGAAAAGAGAAGCCAGTTTAAATTCAAGTCAATAACCTTTTTGCATATGTCCAAATTGGGTAGCAATTATAATCAGATTTTCTATAGTTGTTTGCTTATCGCGGGGACGCTGTTTATCGTGTACAACTTAATTTTGGAGTGCAAATTTCTTCATTAAACCGCATTTCTGGGTTTGTGTTGTGTGCTACGTAAGCCATTTGAATGGTAATCAACCAAAAATGCACCCAATGCTGAGAGAGAAGAAGTGCTACCATAATGGGTATTTAGGTGCCAAGCGGCGCAAATACTAATAATAAAAGAGCGTTGCAGAAAATGGCCAGAGTTGGGGAGCAGGTTTAGCTGCATGTAGCTGCAGCAAGAACAGTCGCTGATTAAAATCCAACAGGAACAACAACAGCAACAACAACATGGCAGTTACAACAACAGCATGTTAACAATTATGCAAATTTGTGTGCATGTTGTTGTGCCGAGTGGAAGGTGCAACTGGAATATAACAACTACAACAACATTGATTGCATATAATCACGTCAAATTTTATTTTTATTTTTTTATATACGAGTATACTGTATATATTCATCTATATATACCATATATTAAAATGAACTTAAACGCCATCATCGAGACGAGCCTCAATTAGACGCTGCACGAGAGATCGTCAGGCGAGAACGCGGGAATTCTGCGACACACCCCGCCCTGAAGCTACGCCCCTACACGCTTTCCCCCCAGCCCCTCTCCCACAGAGTTTGAATTAAAAACTTCGACATTTGCATATTGCATCTGGTTAAAAAGTGTTTTGTCTGAAACGAGCTCTGCAGAAGCTACATCAGCACGACACGACAATAGATGTAGATACAGATAGAGATACACTTACGACTACACGACAAATAGAGCTATAGATACATTTAAACATCGCATGCAATCTTGTGAAGTTGAGTGCATTTCTCTAATTGACAAGACCAAAGCTGGCGACGTTCCAAACAATCATCAAAGATCTTTTTTGCGCTTCATCATTCGGCCACGAATTGAAAGCTAAACGCATTGCATCTTTCAGATACTTTTACCTGCAGTCTGTGTAGGCAAAACAAAATGTCAAATGCTTATTAGATGCCACCGACTACCACACACACACACACACAGCCCCGCCCACTGCCCCCTCTGCCCTCAGCTACAAATTGTCAATTTAATAAAAATTTGTGAAGCGCGCCCAAAAAAAATAAAACAAAATTCTGACGATGGTCGAGGGACAATTGTAGACGAACGCCCGACCGCACCCTAATTAGTGGGATTTTATTTATAATCATTTAAATAAGAGAAATTTAAAGCAATATTATTCATCTGGGTTGGGAAAGTCAGCCGTTGTTTTTCCCTCCCCCTTCACTCCTCTGATGCAGTTTCCCATTCTCCCAACCCGCCAAATGATAGGGTAATTACATTACCCATTACTTTCAGAGTGTGGGGTTTATACAATTTATACGAATGTTTTTTTGTAATAGAGAATATATCCATTAACTTTTACCAATCATCGTAGCGATAGTTATGGCTTTTTAGGTATTTAACAAGCTTAAGTTCCTTAAAGTATGCAATACTTTATATACTGTGAGAGGTAGAAATTTTAAAATGATGCAATAGGTGGAATGAATCTCAAAATAAAATGCCATCAAGCTAATTTTTTATTGTAATAGACGTTTATAATCAGAAATAGAAAATCCTCCGATAAATGTTGTACTTAAATTAAATTAAAATTATTACAAAGGTTGTTAGTAAAGTAAAGAAAACCTACTTCTATTTATTTTGTTCATAATATTAGAGCTGAAAAAGCTTTTAAATTTTCGTTTTACTTGATTGTTTGGACTGTTGAACCCGAAGGCCACGCTGGGATGCAGGATGTTATACAAAATTAATAGTTTGCAAACGAGTTGAATGCCAGATATGTACGCGATATGGCAACGATGGCTGCAAGGCAACAACAACGATAACACAATAACAGCAACAACAACAACAACAACAGTAACCCTCTTGCTGTGTCTTCTTTTTGTTCTTGAACTGAGACTAAGTCTGAGCCTGAGTCTCGGACTTGGTCTTGGTCTGAGTTTTAAACTTGGTTTTAGTTTGCGTCTGGTGAGTTTTGCTGCTGTTTCTAGTGCCTCTTTGCGGTGGCTTCTGCACGCGGTGGCATGCAGCAACACCAGACCTACGATCGCAGACCCAGTTGCATTCGCTGGTCAATTACATTTTCATTAACTTGGGACACGACTTTTCAAATAGCCACGTTTAATCATAATGATTGTTATTATTCCTTTTCCCCGATCCAACTACTTTCTAAGACCTCTCCCGTATACTTTTTCATAACGTTTAACGTTTTGCGCTGCAGAAAAGATATAGAAACTTAGTGCAAGGTGCTGAAAGCATAGTATAAGACTATAAATTAATTTTATAGGTATGGCAAAAGGTGTTTGGCAGACAGAGTTAGGGGTAGAAAAGCACTTAAATTACAAATATTTATAAATGTTGTACTCGGAATATTCCTGATTTTGCTAATGGGATTGCAACTGAAGCTGGCATTTCATTAAAATGTTGAATTATTACTAACAAAGCGTAACACTCTTGGCAACACACAAAACATATACGTATAGATACACATGTATCTGTATCTTTGTCTGTATGTAGTCAAGCATATTGTGTAGATACGAATAGACAGTCTTCTGACTCAACTGAGCTGCCTCTTGTCGCATCTGATTGTTCTTAATGAATTCTGGTCTCATTCATTCCTGCGGCTCACAGAGCATGAAGTAAATTGTGTCGGATGTGAAAACTCATCACTTTGCTTGAATTAAAATTCATTTGCTTCGAATGCAGAACATTAGGGGTATTCATGACCTGACAAATTATAAAACATGAGCATGAGAAGCTACCTACTATCAAATCAATTACATACTCACAACTAAAGATATCTTTTTAAAAATTACCTTTTCTACGACGGCTTTCTTGTAGTTTATTTGTTTATAGGTCAAATCTAGAGGCAATACTCGTTTCATTTAACTTCACTTTGATAAATCTCACTCATCATATTGTCCAAATCAACATTAACATTTACCCAGACTTATATTCCAACCGTAAAGCTTTCTACAACAACCGAAAAAAAAAAGATGAATGATTACTCGAAAGCGCATCACTAGAATTGTTTATAAGAACCACAAAAACTTGTATGATGATGATGCCTTCAAGTGGCTGGCCACATTTTGGCCAAAGTTAATAAAAGTGCATAAAAAGCACGAGACACTAACAATGGGGGCTGCCCCAAAATCCAAAAGATACAAAGAAAAAAACTGAAGGAAGAATGAAAGAAAGAAATAAAGATCCGAAGAGCGAAAGAAAGAAAGAACGAAACAAAGACAACAACAATGGCGCCACTAATGACTGATGATGTGCCAGCGCTGATAGATGCAAATACAGCACAGATACAGATACAGATATGGATGCAGCTACAGGTACACCTATATATAGATACAATTGCAGATGCCCGCCTGCAGATAGACAAATACGCACAGCTTTATTCTCAGTGTACAGTTCATTAGATACCACAACTCTTTACACTGAGCAGCCAATCTGAATTTTATTTCAATTCTGTGTTTATTTTGCTTTTGTTTAGAGCGCAAACAGTGCAGTGTAACTTGCAGATACATTTCGATTGCCGCTGCTAGCTAGTGTAAGGGGAAATTAAATTGCGAATAAAGCAAAGTAATTGCGATTTGAATGGTGAAAAAGTGCGAGTCATAAATTCAACTGAATGTCACGCCAGCTCTGCATGCGAATTTATCAAATTCAGGCGCAAATTGGCGCACATCTGCAAATTGGCACTGCCCGGCGCTGCCAGCTCCCGATTCCCCGTCCCGTTTATATCCTTGCTCCTGTACACCGACTGATATCGTCCGAGATACGCATAGAATATTAATCTGAGAGCGCATTAACTTAAATGAAATGACGCAATCGAGATAAACGCTAGCAGCACAGTGGGCAAAAAACGATAGAAATCGCATAAAAACCAGCACTGAGCTCCAATAAACTGTGGTAGCAGAAACGCTTTTTCTGCGATAAGAAATCGTAGTTGAAACACTTAAAGCTTTAAATGATTGTAACATAGACATCACACGACAGTTACATACTCTGGAATACACAGAAAAAGTCTAGTATGTCCGCTAAATTTATAGATAATCCTTTATTATAAGTTATTATCCCTTTTTCCCTTTTCTTTAACTTTTGATGAACAGTAATTTTTATTTTTGGCAATTTGCCCCACTGTACCACAAGACGCTGCTTAAAAAACTTGTACAGAAACAAGCAAGAAAAAACGTGTAAGAAAAATACCAAAAGCAGCAACAGGCGGCACTCGGGGAGTCAAGTTTTAGCCGGAATATGGCCAGAATAAGCCAAGTGTGGCAAGCTAAGCGAAAACCATCACAAATCGCATACAATTCCAGATGAAATTGTGAATTATTAATGCAGGCGGCAAACTATTTGAGTAGAGTAGACAAACCCACGAACCGTTCTCCTTAACTTGCCCCCTTTCGCCTCCTTTCCCCGCTTCTTTCTGTGCCACAAACCGCAGTACGTGAGCGGCCTCTTTTCCCCCTTTACTGCATTCGAACTGCTGTCCACCATTGAAAATTGAGTTACACCCGTGTGTGTGTGAGTGTGTGTTTGAGTTCTGCCCCCGCTTATGTATGCCAACATGTATCTGACAGATACTTTTGCAGGTATTTGTATCTGGCAGTGGTACGTGCAGCACGGGCTTACATTTTGTAGATTAAAACTAAACACACATAGAGAGACACACACAGACACACAGGTTTACACTGTACACCTGAAGCCAATTCGATTTAAATGCCTGGCATTTCCACTCCGCTTTTCCGGACCATATTTTCCTATGTCTTGAAAGGACTCTTTCCATTTGAAAAGCTAGTTTTGTTATTTGCCGTTTCTTGCTGTTTATG
Source organism: Drosophila nigrodunni (assembly GCA_020829145.1). Lineage (NCBI taxonomy): Eukaryota > Metazoa > Arthropoda > Insecta > Diptera > Drosophilidae > Drosophila > Drosophila nigrodunni. Next base: position 13,750,881 of record JACVCZ010000001.1, read on the forward strand.
GCGTGTTAAACGAGCCCAGAGTTCAGGGGGTCAAAAGCTAAAGCTCTGCAATGAAGACATGCCACGAGGCAGTGCCACAAATAAAAACTAAGCCGCCACAATCCCCATAAGGGAACAACAAAATATGCAGGAGTGTGAGTGTGTGTACCGATCCTGTTTGTGTGAGTGTGTGTCTGGGTTTGGGTTTGGGTTTGGGTTTGGGTCGGGCTGCAAAATGACAGCGCCAATGCAATGGCAACAATTGCAATTTGTTCACAGCCCGCCCTGGGGCAACAACTGTAGCACCATGGAGTATACAATATATGGTGTACCCTGCCTTGTACAGTGGGACGCATTTGACTTACTTTACTTTCAATTTTTGCCTCTTTCGCTCATTCGCTGCACTTCGCGCTTCATTAAAAGGCGGGCGGATGCAACCAGTAAAATGCAGCAGTTACTTCGCTCTCCCCTCCCCTTCCACACCCCTCTCATGCTCCTTTTATTCGCAGTCCTTGTTCGTTGCCATTGCCTGACGATCAGCAAATTTGCAGCTTGGCAACCAAACGAAGCGATGCGAGCAAAAAGTCAAAATTAAAAGATTTTTAAAGACACCTTTGTAGCAAGTTTAAAACTTGTTCCGCGCTTGACTTCACCATCTTCATCTTCTTCATCGCAGTCTCCCGGTCTCAACCGCAGTTGTAGTCACAGCAGCAGCCTCAGTCTCAGTCTCAGTCTTAGTTGTTGTTATTTTACCAAGTTTGGTGTTGTTCTGTTTTTTGTTGTTGTGGGTTTTTGCTCCAAGCTGTCCGCCATGTTGAATACTTTTGTTTTTCAAAACAAAACAAAAAACAGTCGCTACAAAGTATTTTTTTTGTAGCCAAAATTCAAGTTAATTTCGTTTGTACTGTTGTTGGCTCCCAAGCAATTCCCAACAGTATCTACAGCTTAAATATCTATATTTAAATGCGAGTGGGTTGAAAAACAACCAAACAATCAAACAACCACACAAACAAAACATAACAAAACCGGTAGACACTCAGCAGACTCTATCTGAAAGGCAAGATTAAAAAAAAAAAAAAACATTAAATGCAAATCAATCAGTTTATGACAATACGTTTTATCTGCTTGAAATATGACGTAAAACTAAAAGCAAAACAATCTATAGATAAAACTCTTATCGGTGAGCTACTACACTTTGTTAGCCCAAGCACTAAATAGGCATTGGACACAGGGTGTGTCAGCAGCAGAGTGGCGCAGTGGAAGCGTGCTGGGCCCATAACCCAGAGGTCCGAGGATCGAAACCTTGCTCTGCTATGATGTGGGATTTGATTGCAAATCTCTTTTTTTCATTTTTTAATAATATTTACAGATAAACACTTATTATTAAATCAATATTTTCAAATATTTATAGCAAATTAAAATGATATATTGTTATTTAAATTAGTTTGCTACCGCTGTCATAATTGGCCGATTCATATTCTAATTGAACTTAAACTGGTTTCATTACGCCACTATTCACATTTCTAGCTGTCAACACAATTAGCTAAGAAAAATGAGTTTGATTGGCCATTTAATATATATTACGCAACTTAGAGCAAAATAATTGCACTTAAATACATCATCAGAACCATATTAAATGGGAAATTAAAGTCCACGGCTGCTGCTGCTGGGCTGTTGGGCCAATTGGCCAGGAATGCTCTTGGCTGGATGTGTCTTTGATTGATCACAAATGAATTGATTGCTAGTAAGAGATTGAGGTGTATTCTCAACATATATAATTGATGCTAACGCCATTTTGGCACAGTAGCCAGCAGTTAAATGTGTATGTAGTGTGTGTGAGTTAGTGCATTAATAAAGAATTCATCACAATTACAACAATTGCCAGAGGATGCAATTTACAAAGAAAATTATTAATGGAAAGTCAATGAATTCTTTTTAAAATTCTGTTTTGTGCCTTTGATTGATTACATGCTGCTCGAACGAAGTCAGTTTTTTTACTCCGCGCGCTTTTTGTCCTGGACATCAGGCAGCAGCGCCAGTCAAAGACCCCGGCACTTAATCATGCATACATGGCGAAAATAAGTCCAGAAGCCATTCAGAGATACAGACAGTGGTGGAGACAGGGGTGACGTGAAGGAAACAGAGCTGCAGCGGCGTTCATTCAACTGCAGACGACAGGACACTCATTAAAAATGGGTGCACAGGTACCATCAAGCGGTGGGCCAGAACCAACCGGACCAGATCTGACCAGAACAGAACTGAGCAGGCCGGGGCCAGACCAGACGACAGTTTAGACGCTCTTTACATGGCAGTGGCTGCCAACGGAGACGGGGCTACTAACTTGGCCCAAACAGAGGGGCAAGAACTGGTTTTATTTTTTTCATTTTTCGCTGGCGCGTCAGCTAATTTATGTGCGCATGCGCACCGCTCTCGCTCCCTACTCGGGAGCCCCATAATTAACTGAGGTAGTCATTTTGAATTCGAACATGCACACACATACACATGCACACACATGGTCACCCAAAGATACACACTCACATTCTCACACACTCAGCAAAACAGCATCAACAAGAGAAACAATCAACGAACGCGCTTCTGAGAGACCCTCTCCTTAAATCAAAGATAAACGATAATTATCTGCGCGAAAATGCGCACATAAATAATTTGCAAGAAGCCGCATTAAAATTGTATCTAAAAGATACGCATCGCTTGATAAGCACAAAACACATCACTGAGTAAAAGAGCTCTCTGACCATGTCAAACATGTCCAGCTCCAGTTCATTTTCGGACTCGTTCCTTGCATCCCAAAAGAATAACGATTACAAGAGTTAAACAAACTTTGCTGGCCCAAGAGAAGCTGTGGAATAAGAAGAAGCAGCCTGCGACGCGCCATTAAAAATTAAAAGCTCATTAATTAAGCAGATAATTCATTAATTATATTTTCAACACAATACTCACAAAAAGGAGCCATAATTTGTTATCCAGCTCATTATGTGAACTCGGGGAGTTTCGGGCTCAGGATGTTCAGCTGAGGTGGCAACTGTTTCGAATCGAAAACAATTATTACCGTTTCTCTCTAACTGTTTGTTGGGGTGGTTTCTTTGACTACTCCAGCCCTCAAGGGGGTGTGAGCTTCAGTCGCCACGTGTCTCCCGTGGGGGCTGTCCTCAGCTTAATCCCCCAAAAAGCACTTAACTTTCAAGTGGCAAATCAACCTGTTGATTCCGAATGTTGGGCAATTGATTTATAATTGCAGTAAGCGGAAAAAAGATTTACGGCGAGTTTAGGTTTATTAAATGTTAATTGAAATTTAATATTAAACTAAAATAATTATTATGAAAGTAAGCTGAATAAATAAAAATGTATATTTTAATAACAAGAGCTGGCTTAAGATAATAAGACAACAAATGTTTAAAACTAAATTTTTGGTCTTTAACCAAGTCAAATTCAATCAATATTCCCCTTAAAAACATATTATAATAATATATACATATTATTCACAAAAAATATAATTCAAAATTAAAATTCATAAAAATCAAATTCTATATTAGTTAATATATTAGATAAATAATATTTACAACTAACTGAAACCAAAAAAAAAAATACCTTTTCTCAAACTTAAAGCCGATAAATACTGTTTTTTAGTCAATGGTCCTTCAGGCATTTCTGTGGCAAGTGTTTGTGTTTTGGTTTCAGTTCTTAATGTGTGTGTATGTGTGTGAACCGGAAACCATATGCTGCCGATTGGTTGGCTTGGCTTCTCTCAGAGGGTTCAGATCATTTAATTTGCCATGGGCATCAGCTGTTTGCACTGCACGAGAAGTTCAGAGCACATGATGTCATTTCAGTTGAATGGCTTTAAAAAAATATAAAAAAACGCTGAGAAATAAAGAAAAAAAAATATATTAAAAAAAAAAAAAAATACATGCAAAGGCAGAGGAAACTATTGTTAATGTTATTTCTCTTTTTTTTTTTTTTCTGTTACTTTGTATTTTGTGCTGATGTTGTAGCTGACGAAACTGAATGTGTTCGTGTTGACAACGAACACGGAATATAAATTGAGAAATGCTTTAAAGCGAAATAATCAATTTACTTCTTGACATAATTTCCATTTTTCACGAAACCAAAGGCAGCCACGCGAGCGAGAGAAAATGCCAAAAAGACGCAGTCGAACAACCACAGCAGTAGCAGCAGCAGCAACAACAAAAACAACTTTAACAACGACAACTTGGTAGAAAAAGCCACGCACAATTCGCACACAAAACATGGCCAAAAAGAATACAATACATGTGGCTCCAAAATAGGCAAATGTGGGTTGAGATACAGGCGGGTGAAGGAAGGGGCGTGGCGGGGCACGTGGGGCAGCTGCAAATGCCAAGTGTTGCAGCAATTGCTACCGTTTGACCATTTTTTATGGCCATCTCTTTATTTGGGCTGTGATTAATGGTTGCGCACAGATACAGATACTTCCGCAGATACAGAGAGATACAGATACAGATACAAATACATATATAGATTCTTTTGAGCCTGTCGTCTTGACAATTGAGGTTGTAACTACGATTTAATAGCACTTTAATGGTGTGTGAACAACAAACAGCGATAAACCCAAACACCTGTTGTAGTCATATAGTCTTTCCCTCTCTCTCTCTCGGCTGTTCTCTCTTCATCTATCATTCAGCTTGAGTATTTGTAGCTCGTGCCGCTGCAACACTTTCATTATCACAAATGTCACATCATTTGTCGCATTGCACAAAACTGGCCGCTCATCATTTATCACCAAAGGAATGCTATGACTCCCTTACACACACACACACTCTTTTACACACACACTCTTTAATAGCGAGCATATTTGATTAATTTTCCTTTTCCGAAAGAAATTAACCCGCTGCACATGTCGACCCCAGCGGCCTCTTTGACGCGCCCTCGATCGCCGTCTCAAGATTTATCTCTTCCAGTATAGCTCGAGCATGGCCAATATGCCCCTCTCCCTCTCTCGCTACCCCGCTGCTGCTCTTTTACTCTCCCTTGCCCGCAAACGTATTGTCTCGCACGTCGCAAGTTGATTTATTTATAGAGCAGTGCTCAAATCAAAATATTTGAAATTTATATACACATTGAATTCAAATTATCCTTTCAAAAAAGTATCTTAAGTGCTGGAAAATAAAATAAAAATTATTTTTTTTTTTAAATATAAACAAATTATTTGACATTGCTTCACAAATATGAGTTTGCCTTAAATATTAATATATTAATTCTTATAACTAATCCGACTTTATCCAAAATAATAATTTAAAAATGCTTAAAAGTAATTGTTTACACACATTTAACATATTTGGCATTAAAAACTCATAAATCAGCATTTACGATTATTGAGAAAAACAGCAAGAAAATTAATTAATGTGCTAAAAGTGTAATTAATTGTTTGATGTAAACATTGGGTAAACAATTAGCTCAGGCAGTTAAAATTATTAAATATGATAAAAACCATTTCTAGCACGATAAAGATCGTTTCCAGATACCCAACTCTGTATACCCTGTGTTTTTGTGTTTTTTGTTTACCTCTGTGTGGATGCCACACTTCAGTACTGCCGCGTGACTGTTATGAGTAATGATCATTTGAGTGTATTTTGACACTGATAATGGTTTTTGGTAAACGACTCATTAGCCTGCCGCTAAGTAGCTGCACACTGAGCACCGTAGACTAAACACTGATCATCGTACAGTGAGCACTAACCACTGACCACTTGCCACTTGTGAACTTGCGCAATCGGAAGTGCGTTGATTTATGAACTTTTCGTTTGAATCTCGAGCGCAATTTGCTCAGCTTCAGGTGTGTTACGGCGAAAGGCGAAACAGCAACAAGTTGGCTTACACTGTTGTTTTCTTAGCCTTTTTTTGGCGCGATAAGATCAACAGTGAGCTCCAAGTTTCCAACCATTGCAAGTTGAGACTCAGCTGTGTCCAGGTGAGTTTCATGCCGCACACGTTGCTCGGTTGATTACGATGACGATGTTCAGTTTTATTTAAGTTTTTTTTTTTTTCGCTTTTTTTGTATTTTTTTAACTACCCTTTGCGGTGAGGCAGACGCCGGCCGTTGACAAATGACCACTACAAGTGTTTGTGACAAGCCGCAAGCGTTTTTATTTTATTTATTTCTATTTGTGACTCTCAAAGCAGAGCCACACAGACCATGCAGCTGAAGATGAAGCAGAAGAAGCAGCAGCAGAAGACAAAGTGGCTGAAAAAAACAATTAAACTCTGAACCCGATTGCAATGACAACTCCAAGGAAAAACAACTTCTTGCAGCTGACCTAGGCCAAGGGTTTTGAGCTTAACTTTGAACCTGACTGCATATGCTAATCTTGTGTCAATCACAACATGATCACAACATGATCAGACAGTCAGACTAGCTCCCTCTACCTTTCTTTCCTCCCTCTCTGTCTCCTTTAGTCCACTGGTATGCAAAGTGCTTCAAACAATGGGCGATTTGAATTGCAGAATTTGTGGCAACGTTGACACTGCAAAAGCTGCACTGAAAAAGGGGCAGAAAGATCACTTTTGTGCCACTTAATAAATTCTGTTGCAGATTTTTGCATGCACCAAAATTTCAAATACATACTATATACAGATATTTGTATATACAAACTGATATATGTTAAACGACTGTCAGCGTTTGACTTTGACGTCATCTTACATGAAAATTAAATGCAAAAAGATCAAAAAAACAAAAGACCAAGCACATTCCACACTGCTGAAAGTATTTAAAATATATATAAACATACACTCGATTTCTTGCTCTTTGAGCATATATGCAAAATCCAATATGTCTATATAGTATTTCTGCCTAGACAACGAAATGGGCACAAAGTTGTAAAACGCTTCGAATGTTCGCTCATTGGCGCTGTCATGAGTCGACATGCCCCATGCCCCGATGTCCCCATACCCTCCCTCCCTATCCCTGTATCCATGCTATACCCATACCATGCCCCGACGATAAGTGATATGACATGCCAGGTGCCATTTCCTCAGCCCTGTCAACTCATGGGGCTTTGCGCCTGGCCATGACGACAAGCGACAACGATGCGCTACTTATGTAGTTATATAGTTAGTACCGATTCCATTCCCATTCCCAATCCGTAGCTTTATCTGTATCCCATTCCCAGTACTCGAAACACAACCACAGTGTTGACACTTCTGTGAGCCCTCTCAACGGGTTGCAGTTCAGTTCTTGTTTTTCACAGATTGAGTTGTGTGCTCTGATCTTTAGCTGGAAATATACATGTGTGTATATGTGTGTGCGTCTGGTTTTGTCACTAGCGTGTATGTGCACAACATGCACATGCCAAATTATCTACCTATAATACTTTCTGAACTTACTCAACGATGAAAAAATTTAACAAAAATAAACACTTTAACAATTTAAATTTAAAGCAGAAAAAACAAATTTAAAACAAGAAATCTTTAAATTAGTTTTTCGCTTCTTTGAAATATTTACAAAAAAATTAATCAAAATAATAAATAAAATAAACTTTAATCTAAAATCGATCAACTATGTTTTAAAATCGAAATTTAGTTTAAGCTCTTCAAAAAAAAGTGATTTTATAAAAAAAATTTGGTAGCATAAGATTGTATTGAACTAAAAGGTATTAGGTCTTTTCTGTTTATTAAACTGTCTATATTTTTTCTTTCTCAGTGTATTTCTTATTAAAATTGTGAAATAGATTTTCCCGCTAAATCCCGCAAGCAACTTAACCTGCCGGCAATCCCCAGATACTTTAGCTACAAGAACGCATTCTCACAGATACTTTTCTTGCTGCCAGCTGAATGTGTGTGTGTGAGTACGTGTGCCTTTGTGTGTGTTTGTCACATGTGTAAACAAATTGCAACATCTTATGACAGCAGAATTTGACAATTGTAAATGGTCGGCGGCAGCATACAAGTGCCGTAAGCACCGCCCAACACACCCCGTTGCCCCTTAGCAACAACGCAGGCAGACCCTAGACAGTGTCTGTCGCAAGTTTACGTGCACACACAACGTACTTATACAAATGAAATGTCCGCCAAGTGGCCTGCAACAATTCGTATTGATTTGCCACAGAACGGGGCAAGGTCAGAGATATTAACAATAAGTGCAACCTGAAGTCTAAAGAAGCTGCCGCCTGAGGCGTCTGCACTTCATGCATCAAACTTGCCACATTCTGAATGCTGAATGTTGCATGTACCACTGAACAACTCAAAATGTGTCTGAAAGTCTGAACAGTTTGCGAAAACTTCTTTTGACCGACAGTTTTTGGACTTGAGTTGTCCAATTCTAATGGCCAAAATGAGAGATTAGTTTTCCAATCAAAGTGGATAGTTGAAAAGCTGACTGACAGCGCTGCTAACTGACCAAAATGGGTCAGCAAGGATTACGACTAACTTAAAGAGTATTTATATATAACTTCTCTCCCTGTCTTTCGCTCACACCCTCTCTCTTTCTCTCATGAGTGATGGAGTTGATGTCGTTGTCTGGTTACTGTCTGCTCGCTGTTTACGTGGTCATTAGTTTAAACCCGTTCAGGCACCCAATGGTTTCGACTGCTTCCCACTATAAAGAGCGGAAGAGTGCTTTTGATGTGTGTGAGTGTATGTGTGTGTGGGTGTGCTTATTTGTGTGTGTGTTTGTATTTTGGCAAACGCCGCTTCGACATTTGCCACAGCTAAATTCACTTTAATTAAATGAGCGGTAATTAATTTCAACTTTAATCGGAAATTCCATTTAGATTTCCCTCTGATTGATGTGACCCGACATCTTCCGACAACGTCACGTCAACCGCAAAAAATAAACTTTTTTGTCGCGCATCCTCAACTACAGGGCGAGGAAGCAAGAGCACGAGATTGAGGGAAATACGAGGGCGCTGGCAAAACTATTTTCAATTTATTTTAGTTCTAAAATTTGTGCACAGCTACGAAAGTTATCAGTCATTCAAATAATTGTTGTTGTTTAATAAGCTTAGCTTTAAATATAAAAATATTTTTAAATGAATCCCGACTGTTGTTGATAAGGCAGTTTTAATATGGCGCATGTCAGACGATGCCCGCAAAATAATAATAGCAAAAGATTCGAAAAACTCTGATTGCTTTAAGAATGATTTTGTTTTAATTAAAACCTTTTGGGAGATTCCCAATGCGTAATGAGCCATAATGGGAAGTAATAAAAATACAGCTTAAAGTTCAATTTGAAAAACAAACAATTTTATTTAGTCAAATCAAATTCATGTTATACATTTTTCCATATATCATAAGCATACCAGATACATTTACTACACATACAAGAATTGTTTAAGCAACTTTGTAGCCAGCAATTACCGCTTGTCAATGGGCCATGACCCATATAAGCCCAGTGGAGCGCTACGAAATGTGTCCAAAATGGAGCATTTGTCGGTATTCACAAAAAGCGATTTCTCAGACGATACGATCTGTCTAACTTATTGACTGACTGCCATACATTTCACTGATACTATGCCTGTGTGTGTAAGTGCGTATGTGTGTGTGCTTGGCATTGTCTCAAACTCTTTGCGGCCGAAAGGCAGGCAGGCCAATTGACTTGGCCATAATAACACGCCACGGTAAATGGCTTTTAAAAGTCTACTTTGGCATAGACCGCCCCCTCATTACGAACGACGCGTTCCGAACGCCCTCGCGCCAGTCCAAAGATGACAAAAGCTAACCGGGTGGGAGGAGGGGCGCGGTGCGGAAAGTGCGGAAGGAGGCGGGACACATGGTATGGGAAATTGTCATTATCTTTTGTCGAGCGTTGTGGGAGGAAGAAAGCGCCGAGAACTCAACCGACAGCTGTCTAGAGTGATACTTCAGTCAGCTCGTCTATATGGTACTCCCCCCTTCTGACTTTCCCAACCACTCCTTAGCCCCTCCCCCTCACCACCTGTTTTGTGGATTTTCTTTCGTGTTGTTGTTAATTTTTTTGTATTTTTATTTACTTTTTGGCCAAGAGCAATAAAGAAATCTTTTTGCTGAATACCAAATTGCAGTTTGACACGTCATATTTTGTGAAATGCGCAACGTTGCAGAAAATCACAAAATAAACAAGATATTTAACTCGATTCAGTAAATATCGTTGTGGGAAATCAACTTAACGGTACCTTGTCCACTTCAGTGTTTGCCGATTGCCTAGAAACGCCTTCTAGAAATCAAATATGAAAGTTTTTTTTTTTGGTCTATGACTGAAAATACTAGAAACATATTTTGATTTCTTAACATTTGATTAGAAGTGGAAAATATTATAGAAAACTTTTGATATGAAAGCAGATACAAATAGTTGTTAGAATTTATGACTTAGCATGTTTTCAAGTGGTAACTTTGTAACTTTGCTTAAATTTTAGTTTAAAGATACATTTTACTTTAAAGATACTTTTTGGTCCCATCATTTTACTTGTGATTAATTGAAGTTTCTTGACCTTACAGGTACTGTGAATGCCAATGGCGAGACGAAACGACAACGGACCTCATATACCCGCTATCAGACACTGGAACTGGAAAAGGAATTCCATTTCAATCGTTACCTGACACGCCGACGACGCATTGAGATCGCCCATGCGCTTTGTCTGACGGAGAGACAAATAAAGATCTGGTTCCAGAATCGTCGCATGAAATGGAAGAAGGAGCACAAAATGGCCTCAATGAATATTGTGCCCTATCATATGGGACCATATGGCCACCCTTATCACCAATTCGATATCCATCCGTCACAGTTCGCGCATCTGAGCGCATAGGACGCGTGGCACTTTTCGGGTACTGGTTAGAGACTCAATCAGTTGTATCAGGAACCATATCAGGCGGCGGCAGCGGCAAGCGTGGCCGGCGGCTATCAGTCACAGGGCTCTCAGGATGTTGCCACTTCGGCGGTCTCGCTGCTCGGCAGTGGCAGTGGCAGTGGCAATGGCGGTGGTGCTGGCAGCGGCAACGGCGGCGTCGGAGCTGGCGTCGGTGTTGGTGTCGGTGTTGGTGTCGGCAACGGTCCCAACTCGTTGTTCAGCTCCGCTGCGGCGGTGGCCAATGTCAATGCCGAGTGTATTAAGTATCCGCAAGAGTTCTGATCTCAGGTTATCATCAGGCAGCAGCAGTCACAGCCACAGCTACAGCAGCAACAACAACTCGAGCTCAAGCCGGACACGGAACCAGAGCAGCAGCCGGAGACCGAACTAGAGCTAGGGCTGCAGCTGGAGCTGGAACTGGAGTTGGAATACAAAGCGGATATTGTGGGCTGCAATTTGTTTTGCTGCTAAATCTATGCCACTGCCTTGCTCCGCATTCGCATCCACATCCGCATCCGCATCCACTTCCGCCGCCGCCGTCAATCAACCAACATCAAAGATGATGCTTCTTGTTTGCAACTGATTCGTGTTAAGCTGAGAAACGAGCCGATGCTGGAGCTCGGCTCGTTTGGGTTTATAATACTGGAGGTGGAACTGACTCATAAAGTTCTCCCAGAGCCGTACGTCCAAACACCCACACCCAAACACACCTATAAACACACTCACACACTCATTCACACACACAGTCACATTCATCACACACAGCACTTGGAAATGGATCTGTAGAGCACTCAAATGTTAATTCAGCAAAATCGAAGTTATTACCGTTGAACGTCCAGTATGATAAACCTCTTTCTCTAAGCAGTATTCGAAAAGCTATTAGATCTAAGTCTAGTATAAATTTTAGTGTTTAAGCAGCAGTACAGACGATGAACAAACCCATAATATAATATTTGCAATAATTTCAAAGTGATTTCTATTAAAATTAGTTCTCGTTTAATACTTAATTCTAACTTAAATGTACCCCGGCAAGCATTTGTGCCCTATCAAATGTGTACTTAAAAACAAAACCCAATATATCTTATGTCTGTATAACTATCAAAACTAAGGCTTTGTTTAGTTTGTATATAGCTGAGCGCCAACTTCCACATTCAGATGGCGCCTTAATATGTTTGTTTGTTTCAAATTTGTATTAAAATTTACAATTATATCGAAATGTTCAGTTTGATTTGAGTTGTTGAAAGTGCTTTAGCGACTTTTGCAAATGCTTTACTAATTTTATCAAAAAAAAAATTTAATCATATTGTATTTAAATTGTAATTGTTTTATTTGTACCAATTGAATAACAAATTCGGAAGACAAACAGGGAATTTGGCAAGCGATCGAACTGTTTTCATAGTTGCGAATTTTATTATAGAATAATTTCAATAGCAAGATAAAGCCGTCTTACCGTACCTCTCTCCCTACCGCTATCTCTGTATCTATCGGTTTTTATTTGGAGTCGATTTAAAGTTTTCATCTCTGTAAATCGATAAAACACCATCCTATAAATAATATCTCCTAGCGTAAGTAAATCTATTGAGTAATGCGCAAATTGTTAAATCCTAATTCTATATATATATATATATATATATAAAAAATAAAAAAAAAAGAGTAAAATTTACCTAAATGTAATGTAATTATTTATGCTGTACTTTTCGCTAAGCTAAGGTTAGTGCATTCTAGAACCTATCGGTAGTCTATGTGAAACTAGCTCGTAAGACTAAATTATATGTATCGAATTAGCAAGACAAATTTTAGTAAAAAGTAATTTAAAGTATAATAAAAAACATAATTCAAATAAAACAAATTGCGCGATGGAGAAAAATAAATTAATAAAACAAAAACAAATGCAAATGAAAAACTTAAACAGTAAATACTTAGCACAAATTAATTAATTGTTTTTCTTTATGTTTAGTTTATGTATATTTTTGCAATTTGTCCAAACAACTTGATTTCTCAAAGTTTCAACTTTTGGATGGTGTGACACGCTACAGTGGGCACATAAAGTTAAACTGCATTCCATGTAAAAATAAATACATAACTATTTTTTAATAAAATCTGTATTAATGTAATAATGTGGGTTTAATTGCAAATACAATGTTTATAAATTGAAACTTCAACTATTCAACCACAAAATCATACAAATATAAATAAATAAAAAAAAAAAAAGAAGCAAAACATATGTAAACATTTATGAATATGGAATAAAATAAAAACTATTTTAAAATGTAGTGTAATGAGTTTTAATTTTTTTTTTCAGCATTTGTAGTAAAAAATTCTTCTGTTTGAAGTAGTTGTAATCGATCTTTATTTTGCGATATTATCAGAACAGTTCTTAGACACAAGAAATGTATATGCCCGGGTAGCTCAGTCGGTAGAGCATTGGACTTTTAATCCAAGGGTCCAGGGTTCAAGTCCCTGCTCGGGCGGAGTTAACTTATTTTCTTCATAAATATTTTAAAATTTTAATTTTCATTTTTAAATATTTTATTTATATATTTTTTCTATTTTTATCTATTATTTCAACGAAAGCAGTGCAATATTTGTAGCACAACGTAAGCAGTTCATCAAGCAGTGTACATACAAGCAGTACACACTCCAGTTGTCGGTTAAGCAGGGCAATACTGTACAAAACCAACATTTGAACGCAAGCATTTCGACTGGAAGGTTGGCAGCTTCTGTAATCACGCTTCTGTGAGGTCTGATTGTGGGATGACCTGAGGCTGGGGATCACTGTGTAGTGGACCAGCCATGTTGACGGAACGTCCGCACTAAGCTTGCCATCAATATGGGTGCCGCGGAGGAGTCCACGGCATTCAGGTTGGCTAAGGAGGGATGAACCGGGCCAGGGGTGAAAACCAGCAGCCAAGAGTTCCCGTGGTAGGCAGTAGTGGGATAGCGTACCGGAGTGGACTGCCATTATCAGCCTTGCCAATTGTTGGACCGCAATCTTTTTGCTGCTTGTTTTTTCCTTCTCAAAAAAAAAAAAAAAAAAAATAAATAAATAAATAAAAACAGATTTGTTTTATGGTTTATAATCAGTTGATTGTTATATCCGGCCATCAAAATTACTTGCGTGCAAGTTTAAAATTTACATTATTTCGTAACAAATTCTGACAAAAAACAGGTTTAAATATAGTATTTTGAACAATACAAAAAATAAAGCACTGATATTGTGTTTGTTAAAAATTTATTGTAAGCATAATTCCATTTCTGGTCCTTAAAATAAAAATTGACTTTCTAGATTACTTTTATTATTTGATATTCCTAATATAAAACAAGTAAGAAAGGCTACAGTCGACGAGCCGACTGTATAAGACCCCGTACTCCTTGTAGTGCGCATACAAAAATACTTACAAACTTAAAAGAAGAAGCAGTAGACTGATTCATATTTTAAAATAAAAATTTAAACAAGGAAGAAAGGCTACAGTCGACCGAGCCGACTATAAAAGACCCCGTACTCTCATAGTAGTGCACATTTGTATTCAATTTGAATTGAAATTTAAAAAAAATAATTTAACAATTCGCATTGCCAGCATTCGAACCTACAACCTCAGACAAACTCTATCAGTTGCACCACGCGCCACTTTCAAGAATTCTCCGAATATCAGCATTTACATATTATTCATACAAACACACATTCGTTTGAAATTATATGTATGCATGTATGTATGTATGTGTGTTCGGCGCGGCCAGCGTCTGCGGGCAGCGCTGTCGCCACACAAGCATCGAAAACGTTCGAACATGTGTGTGTATGTTTCTTTCTCGCTCTCGCGCGTAAGTGATATTGCAGTTAAATAACAAACTTTGTAACGCAGTAGCTCTTTTGTTAAAGGTAGTATGTTGATGCCGCTTTCAGAATAGTTTGATTTTATATGTCTCTATACGAATGTTGAATTACAACACCCTACTATATGAATAAATGCCTTAAACATGGCATTAAAGCTTAAACGTTTGGTTAACACTAATGAGAAAAGGGGGCGTGGCAGCTCAAAATTTTTAATGGCATTGCATTAAAGCACTCTCTAGCAACCTGTTTACCAGAAATGGTGTTCCTAAGTGCCATAGTTACTGAGTTATAGGCCTAAAACTAAATTTTTTTCGAGGTGTGTCTGGTTTTTTGCTCATTGCGGCGGCGGTAAGGGGCGTGGCAACAATTTGAAATAAACTTGATCTGCTCGCGAAGATAACGGACTTTCATTCCAAATTTGGTGTCTCTAGCTTTTTTGTAGTTTAAAAGTTCCAGGTGTTCGTACGGACGGACGGACAGACGGACATTGCTATATCGACTCGGCTGTTGATGCTGATCTAGAATATATATACTTTATGGGGTCGGACACGCCTCCTTCTGCCTGTTACGCACATTTCGCTTCTGACAAACCTAATAGACCCCTATACTCTTTTTTAGAGTACGGGGTCTAATCAGACTCAAATAAATGGTTTCTATAAATAATGTAGGTATTTCATTTTAATAAATCGCAAAATTAAAAT
The DNA here is from genome assembly GCA_020829145.1 of Drosophila nigrodunni. Lineage (NCBI taxonomy): Eukaryota > Metazoa > Arthropoda > Insecta > Diptera > Drosophilidae > Drosophila > Drosophila nigrodunni. The sequence continues at coordinate 13,766,207 of JACVCZ010000001.1, forward strand.
TATTATTAGCGTCGATTTTTTCGAAAACGTTAAACCGCAGAAATTATTACTAATGTTCAATCCATCTAAAGTATAAAATTTGCTCATTTTTTGCAGCTCTTAGTTCTAATTATTCAGTTTACTTCGACACTCTGAGAAAATCACACCGATTAGCCCACGAGCAGAATATTTAAATTATAAAAGTGCTTCTGTTACCAAACTACTTGTACTATGTGGAATATAAGATGTGGTCTCATAATACTCAGTATATTTATATCCGTAGTAACAGGGGATATTCCCAGTTGTGACTATTTTGACACTGTCAGTCTTAAAGGCAGAGAACCGTTTCAAAACGGTTCATATTCGTATAATAATATTTTAATACCGTCTGATAAAATTGGAAATTACGATAATCGGACAACATTATACGGTGAAGAAAAGCGTGTCTCCAGCCACCCAAGGGGATGCCTGTGTCAAGTGAAATCCTGCGTCCTTTTCTGCTGTGAACCGGATAAATCAATCCAAAACTTCGAATTAAACATTACTCTAAACAATGGTCAAGCTGTTCAGTTAAATGACATCAATGAGTTCGCAATGCAAATAAAATTTGAAATGTCTTGTGATCTATTTGAGGATAAAGATTTTAATAAACAATTCCTTAGTCAATGGACACTATTTGAGGTTTGATAGATCTGATATGTATACTACATTTATGTATTAATTATTTTTATTTTAAAAGAATGGAACACTTCATAATCTAACTGATAACAGAGCGATAGAAAAAAAAGATTACTGCCTACTTCCTCTTAAGGTGTCAGATGCAAGCTATGAACTTGTACCCTATTTCTTGGAGCAACCAATTAAATCTAAAACTATTCGTAAGAGATTTATCCGTAATTTTATTTTAATGATATTTATTTTTGATTTTATTTTCCTTTTATTTTTACTCTTAGTTGACTATCATTCTGCTATTAGAGTTATATCAGTACTGTTTTTGGTTATAACCATTGCTGTATATCTGTACTTACCAGAGTTTCAGACAATCTATTGTAAATCCTGTTTGTGGTACTTCATAAGTGTGACAATAAGCTTCCTTATCTTATGGATTGAATCTTTAATTCGGGATATACTAGCAAGTATTTCGGAAACATATTGCTTCTTGATTGGTAAATGAAATCCCGAGATTCGAATAATCACCTAAATATTTTATTATATTGTATTTATTATATAAAAGGTTATAGTGGATATTATGCTGTTATGGCCATATTCCTTTGGCTAACGGTCATTAACTTTCATTTGTGGAAAACATTCAAAACCTATGGGATTAATGACAATATCAGCATGGTTAAATATCATGTATTTGTCTGGACAACAGCTTCTGTATTGCTAGTGATTACTGCCTCATTTGAGTACCACTTTTTTGGCAACTATGACGAGCAATTATGGCGACCTGGTATTGGTGAATATTACTGCTGGATTAATAGTAAGTTAAGATATTACAAATAATGCTTTAGTACTAATTTATGAATCGTTTTAAACAGCTGAACAGAGCTCCGCAATTATTTTTTATTACGCTCCAATGATTGCAGTACTATTCATAAATTCAACATTTACTTTTATAACGACACGACACCTTTATATGGAGAACAGACAGAACAACACTACGTGGAACACTTCTGAGAGTCAAAAAACTACGTCAAATCGAACGGAGTATAAAGCTGACAAAGTTTTGTTAATTTAAATTATTTAAATAATACTTTAATTTTTTTTTTTTTCAGCTATACCACGTTTCTCCGGATTTTTTCCATTGCAGGCATAATCTGGGCGTTTGAACTTTTTGCGTACTTTACTAAAGATTGTTATGAAACCATAACATTCATTTCTGACTTATTTACAGCTTCAATGGGTATTACTCTATTTTTTACAGTGACGTGGAAAAAGGAAGTAATTAAATCTCTCTATGAACGGTAATATCTTCATCGATTTAACTCTTTTAATCAATACAATTTTTTTTCTTTTAGATTGTATGCGAAGGAAAAATATTCGAGCAATCCGCCAACAGCTGAAGTATATTTGAATGACACAACTGACAAAGCCAGTGAACCATTAACCTGTTCCTAAACTATTTATAATTTTTAAAGTTTTATATCCTATTTAATTTGGTCAATAAATTTAAATTTGTAACCAAAATGTTTTTAAAGTAATTATAAAATGCTTCAAACTTTTATAAACGTATAATTATGAAACAGTTTAGATGTGAAATCAATAGGTGACTGTCGATATATCTGATAATACAGGATATTTTTATTCCCAATTCGGTGACTCGAACTCAAATAGTCTCTGAGATCCAAGACTTCATACGGCTGGACCGATAACTATATGCTACTTGGATGAAAATAAGTAGGGTTTATTATTTCATGATTATTTTCACGTTTTGTCCGGATCAAGCAACTATAGCATAAAGCATCCATGCGGTAAATCTGACGAAAATTGGTGATATATATGAAAACATTTAGTGCTAATTGAGCGTTCTCAACGTGACTCACATATTATGTTTAAATTATGATTCTATATATCCTCACCAGCTATAATAAAAGATTCTATATGCCAAAATGATTGGAAATTGCTTATTAAACAAGTAAGAAAGGCTACAGTCGATCGAGCCGACTATAAAAGACCCCATACTCTCATAGTAGTGCACATTTGTATTCAATTTGAATTGAAATTTAAAAAAAATAATTTAACAATTCGCATTGCCAGCATTCGAACCTACAACCTCAGACAAACTCTATCAGTTGCACCACGCGCCACTTTCAAGAATTCTCCGAATATCAGCATTTACATATTATTCATACAAACACACATTCGTTTGAAATTATATGTATGCATGTATGTATGTATGTGTGTATTCGGCGCGGCCAGCGTCTGCGGGCAGCGCTGTCGCCACACAAGCATCGAAAACGTTCGAACATGTGTGTGTATGTTTCTTTCTCGCTCTCGCGCGTAAGTGATATTGCAGTTAAATAACAAACTTTGTAACGCAGTAGCTCTTTTGTTAAAGGTAGTATGTTGATGCCGCTTTCAGAATAGTTTGATTTTATATGTCTCTATACGAATGTTGAATTACAACACCCTACTATATGAATAAATGCCTTAAACATGGCATTAAAGCGTAACCGTTTGGTTAGCTCTCATGAGAAAAGGGGGCGTGGCAGCTCAAAATTTTTAACGGCATTGCATTAAGGCTGTCTCTAGCAACCTGTTTACCAGAAATGGTGTTCCTAAGTGCCATAGTTACTGAGTTATTGGCCTAAAAGTACATTTTTTTTTTCGAGGTGTGTCTGGTTTTTTGCTCATTGCGGGGGCGGTAAGGGGCGTGTTAAAAATTTGAAATAAACTTAACCTGCCTGGGTTAATAACTCTTTTTTAGAGTACGGGGTCTAAAAAGTACAGTGGCTTGCTTACTAGTTTCTATTATTAATACTCTATGTGAATAATGCAAATTTTTATTAATTTGGTTTCATCAAATCATAGGTTTCGTATTTTTACATAGTTAAACCGCAACAACTAAAGCAATAAATTTTAAGTCAATCTAAAACAGAAAGTGCTATTTATTGGAGAAGTTCAGTTTACTTTTTCACTCCAAGACAATCACACCGTAGTGATCAGGCAACGATAAGGATATTAAAATTACTATAAATTATCGAGCTACTTGTACTATGTGGAATATAAAATGTGATCTCATAATACTCAGTATTTTTACAACTATAGTAACAGGGGATATTTCCGGTTGTGATTATTTTGACACCGTCAGTCTTAAAGGCAGAGAACATTTTCAAAACGGTTCATATTTGTACAATAATATTTTAATACCGTCTGATAAAATTGGAAATTACGATTATCGGACAACATTATACTCATTACTTGGTGAATTTAATCAGGTTTCCACATACAAAAGGGGATGTCTGTGTCACGTGAAATCCTGCGTCCTTTTCTGCTGCGAACCAGATAAATCGATCCAAAACTTTGCCTTAAACATTACATTAAACAATGGTCAAACTGTTCAGCTCAAAGAATCCAATGAATTCGCGGTGCAAATAAAGTTTGAAATGTCTTGTGACCTACTTGAGGATAAAGATTTTAATAAACAATTCCTTGGTCAATGGAAACTATTTGAGGTTTGATAGTACTGATATATATACTACATTTATGTATTAATTATTATCTTTATTTTAAAAGAATGGAACACTTTATAATTTAACTGATAACAGAGTGATAGGAAAAAAAGATTACTGCCTGCTTCCTCTTAAAGTTTCAGATGCAAATTACGAACTTGTGCCCTTTTACTTGGAAACACCAATTCAAAATGAAACTATATGTAAGAGTATTATCAGTACATTAGTTTCATTATGGTTCATTTCAGTATTAATTTATTTTGAACATGCATTATTATTTTCAGTTGACTATCATTCTGATCTTAGAGTTATGTCAGTATTGTTTTTGATTATTACGATCGCTGTATTTCTATATTTACCAAGGTTCCAGACAATCTATAGAAAATCCTGTATTTACTATTTCGTTTGTGTTACCTTTAACTTTCTAATAGTTTGGGCTGAATCTCTAGCAAGAGAACATATATCATGGTCTGTTTGTCTATCGATCGGTGAGATGTGTTTCATAGTTCGTAGGACCACCATACAATAATAACATATTTAACAGGTTTCGTTGGATATTACACCGAAATGGCCGAATTTCTTTGGCTGTTGGTCATTAATTATCATGTGTGGAAAACACTCTCAGGCAATGCCACTACTTCCATGGCCATATATCATATATTTGTCTGGACAACAGCTGGTTTATTACTAATAATTACTGGATCAATTGAGTACATGCTTAGAGATTATGATTTTGACTATTTCTGGAAGCCTGGTTTTGGTGCTTATTACTGTTGGATCAATAGTAAGCGTTGAATAAGTATATTTAAAATAATATTTAATGATTTGTTTTTTAAACAGCTGAAACTTGGACCGCAATGATCTACATGTATGGACCAAAACTGATAATAATGCTTATCAATCTTTCGTTATTTATTTTATCGGCAAGACAGATAGCATATGTGGAGAGTAGTATTTTGTTGATCCAAAGTAGAAAAACTTTACATCATAAATTGGAGTAAGAAATTGAAGGATTAATTTCAATTGAAATATACTTAATAATAATTTGTCTTTAGTTTCATCTTGTTTTTCAGATTAATTACAATTACAGGCATCCTCAGTCTTCTTGACATAGTTGAATACGTTATTTATGACCACAATAATATAATTTCTTTTGTCTTTGAAAAAATTAATTCTTCACAAGGCATAATATTATTTCTAGCAACCGTCGTTAAAAAGTGTGTGATTAAATCTCTGAACGAAAGGTATCGAACGCTAAGCCACAATATGTTTACGAGTGTATCAAAAACTTTTCTTTCTTACAGAATTAATGCAGAGGACATATCATATGAGTTAAAATTAATGCCTAATCACTGAGTAATGAATACTTAATGAGCCGCAAGTCTTATTCTGGCTAAACCCGAATACAACATTTCGATTTAATCATTATCTGATTGTTCACCAAATTCGTATTTTATACAAAATATATTTTTTACTAAAATAAATGAATTTGTTGCATAATTATTTAATATGTCATGTAAGTTTATATAAACAATTAATATATTCCACATTTGTATTTTAAAGCCTACTTACTTATGTGAGCTACTCAGTCATAATAGCTTGCGGTCAAGTGTAAAATTGTATTGTTAGTTCAAAATCCATTTTACCGCAAGTAAAAGAAACAACAGTTTATCGCATTTTTATTTAGATTTTATTTTATCTGAATTGTTAATTTATATGAAGAAACTTTTCCTATTTCATCAGTTTGAGTTTGAACTTCGATAAAACTAGACTTTATAATAGGAACTAATATAAATTATTATTTATTAAATAATATATAATTTGTTGATTCTTAAACAACTTGCTTGTAGCTTACTGTCGACTTCTCTTAAAAATGTGGAAAATAAGCTATAATGTTATTATACTATTATGTATTATAATGACTGTAGCAACTGAGTGTGACTATTTTGACACTGTCAGTCTGAAAGGCAGAGAACCGTTTCAAAACGGTTCATATTCGTATAATAATATTTTAATACCGTCTGATAAAATTGGAAATTACGATAATCGGAAAACATTATACGGTGAAGAAAAGCGTGTCTCCAGCCACCCAAGGGGATGCCTGTGTCAAGTGAAATCGTGCGTCCTTTTCTGCTGTGAACCGGATAAATCAAACCAAAACTTCGAATTAAACATTACTCTAAACAATGGTCAAGCTGTTCAGTTAAATGACATCAATGCGTTCGCAATGCAAATAAAATTTGAAGTGTCTTGTGACCTATTTGAGGATAAAGATTTTAATAAACAATTCCTTGGTCAATGGAAACTATTTGAGGTTTGATAGTACTGATATATATACTACATTTATGTATTAATTATTATCTTTATTTTAAAAGAATGGAACACTTTATAATCTAACTGATAACAGAGCGAAAAAAAAAAAAGATTACTGCCTACTTCCTCTTAAGGTGTCAGATGCAAGCTATGAACTTGTACCCTATTTCTTGGAACGACCAATTAAATCTGAAACTATTCGTAAGAGATTTATCCGTAATTTTATTTCAATGAGACTTATTCTTTTTGATTTGATTATTGTTTGAATATGCATTTTATACTTTTAGTTGATTATCATTCTGCTCTTAAAGTTGTCTCAGTATTGTTTTTGGTTATAACCATTGCTGTATATCTGTACTTACCAAAGTTTCAAACAATCTATTGTAAATCCTGTTTGTGGTACTTCATAAGTGTGACAATAAGTTTCCTTTTGTTGTGGATTGAACCTTTAACTCGCCATGACGTGACTTCGAGACTGATATGTTTTATAATAGGTTAATTAAACTTCATGATGTTAAATACCAACCCAATACAACAATTTTTTTAAATTAAATAATAGGTTATAGTGGATATTACGCTGTTATGTCTATATTCCTTTGGCTAACGGTTATAAACTTTTATTTGTGGAGAAAATTTGTAACCTTTGGCATAAAAGAGAATACCAGCTTGATAAGATGTCATGCATTTGTCTGGACAACAGCTGCTTTCTTGCTAATAATGACTGGATCACTTGAGTATATGTTTTTCGACATGGATTATGGTGAAGAGCCTTTATGGCGACCTGGTGTTGGTGTTTATTACTGCTGGATGAATAGTAAGCTCGACTAATGTAAATAATACATTGATTAATATTTATGAATCATTTTAAATAGCCGAAGATTGGTCCGCAATGATTTTTTATTATGGTCCAATCTTACTTGGAATATTAATAAACATTACACTTTTTATTATGACGGCAAGACACATATTTTTGGAGAACAAAAATAACAGGAAAATGTGGAGAACTTCTGATAGTAAAACAAACGAATCAAATCAGAATGAGTATATTATTGAAAAATGTATCTTAAAATCGTATCTTTAATCAAAAAATGATTCTTATTTTCAGTTTAGTCGTGTTCCTCCGGATATTTTGCATTGCTGGTGTAATTTGGGCGCTTGACATATTTTCATATCTGTTTGAAATTAATATTAAATGCGTTACATTTATTTCTGACTTAATTACCTCTTCTCAGGGCATAATATTGTTTTTTTCGACTCTCTGGAGGAAGGACGTGATAGATTCTCTTTATGAAAAGTAATATCCCTTATAATTGTAATCGCAAAATTCTAAAATGCATTTATTCACCACAGAATGAATAATAAAAGCAATCCGGTTAATGGAGTAACTAAAACCAATGAATCAATTAGCGCCGCTTAGTATCTAATGATAAAATTTGAAATTTTACTTTATACAATTTTATACTTGAACTGTAAAATTAAGTTCCGTATTTTTTATTTTAATAATAAATATATTCAAAAATAACTAAATATACAAAACTATGAAAACAGAAGCATTTTTAGTATTCAAGAATTCGATAAAGATATTGACCACACTTTGGCGAGTTCTTTGCAGATGCCCGGGTAGCTCAGTCGGTAGAGCATTGGACTTTTAATCCAAGGGTCCAGGGTTCAAGTCCCTGCTCGGGCGAAACAATTTTTTTACATTTAAAAAAAAAACTTTTTTAAATGCGATTTACCTATAAAGTTCATTTTTTTTAATAAAAAAATTATATACATATATATTTTTATTCACTTTTCTAATTAATTATTTTAAATGAAAAATATTTTGCTCGCTGTTTGCTAAGAAGAGCATCGCAATAATTTGTTACTAAAGAAGCAGTTCACAAAGCAGTACATATAATAGTAAAGCAGTGCACAAGCAGGGCACTTGACAAAACTGTTTGCTTTAACATACAAAATCAACATTTAAACACAAGCATTTCGACTGGAAGGTTGGCAGCTTCTGTAATCACGCTTCTGTGAGGTCTGATTGTGGGATGACCTGAGGCTGGGGATCACTGTGTAGTGGACCAGCCATGTTGACGGAACGTCCGCACTAAGCTTGCCATCAATATGGGTGCCGCGGAGGAGTCCACGGCATTCAGGTTGGCTAAGGAGGGATGAACCGGGCCAGGGGTGAAAACCAGCAGCCAAGAGTTCCCGTGGTAGGCAGTAGTGGATAGCGTACCGGAGTGGACTGCCATTATCAGCCTTGCCAATTGTTGGACCGCAATCTTTTTGCTGCTTGGTTTTTCCTTCTCAAAAAAAAAATAAATAAATAAATAAAAGCAGATTTGTTTTATGGTTTATAATCAGTTGATTGTTATATCCGGCCATCAAAATCACTTGCGTGCAAATTTAAAATTTACATTATTGCGTAACAAATTCTGTACAATAAATTCTGACAACAATGTTTGTTTTAGCAAAAAACAGGTTTAAATATAGTATTTTAAACAAAACAAATAATAAAGCACTGATGTTTAAAATTTATTGCAAGCATAATTCCATTTTTTAAAAATAATTTTGTTTTAAGTGAGTTCAGTAATAAGAAGAAGAATCAGACCAATCAGAGGAATCCGAGGAAACATCATATCCAATATATATCTCAATACATTGTCCTCCATGTCGCACACATTTAAATGCATCTCTGCGCCCTCTTCTGCCAGTAAACATTTTAACGCACGATCTACCCATAGAGACACACCTACTTCTTAGCGATCGTTTTTCAATCACATGTTGGTTGTTATGTTCGCTTAGCACTGCAGTATCACAAATCCAGGACAGCATAAAAATGAATATAATAAGCCCGATAACTGTTTGTCCTCTCATACTGTTTTATTTGCTCGACGATTACTGGACGTCTTTACTGGACGTTTAAATTTAATGAACTGTCGAGCCTTATAGACAGGAAGACAAAAAAATTTTGGACTTTTATAAATCTGTACTTGTACACAAACTGAACACACATTTCATATAACGAACAAAAAAATAATTGGTTTGGAAAAACCCGACTATAGAATCTCGCAAAAGTTATTCTAATTAAAAATTGTCTACTAATTAAGCCATACATTATAAATAATTAGTTAATTTTATACCAAGGCGACTAGCGATAATGAAAACCAATTTTTCTTTGTTCATTTTAAATTCGAATGTTAAAATTGTTGATCCCCAAACGAGACTAATCTGGGCTGTTTCTGTAACAAGACAATCCAAATAAATATATATGTGTCACATATTTCTCACTCAGAATACAAATCAAATTGATGTGATCTAAATAAAATACTTTAAACTTTGAATGAATAGAATACCTACAAAGTAGTTCAACTACTAGCTTGAATAACATATGAATTTGTGCCATTTAATTTTCTTTAATTTAGCAAAATTATAAAGTTAAATTCAGTAATACAGAAGACACAAAATTAACTGACGACTTTTTCCGAGGAATGAAACTGATCACTATTTATGCAGGCTCTAAAAAATATATTTTTGTCACTTTCAAAATCAGACTCAAATAAATGGTTTCTATACATAATGTAGGTATTTCAGTTTAATTAATCACCGACCGTATAATACTCTCTTCATTTTTCCCGGATTAAATTAAATTCAATTAAATCGGCATCGAGATATTACAATGGGTAGTACTTGTATTAAAACACAATTTTGACAGTCCAAAATTTTAAATGGCAATGCATTTATGCTGTCACTAGGAACATTCGTACCAAAATCGGCGAACCTAGAATATATATAAAATACTTTTATTACCTTTACCTTTAAAGCCGTTTATAGTTGAATCAATTAAGTGGCATGAACAGGATCTCTAACAGCCCACCCCGTGTTGTGCAATTTCTATAATGCACAATAAATTATATGCACAACTAATTTGTTTGCTCCAGAAAACTACTGTAGAGGAAACTCATTTTAATATGCCGCCTAGAAGTATTCACCAAAAAAAAGTCAGCATTACCGCCATCTATGTGTTGGCGGAAAAACTTACAATCTGAAATTGCGACCGAGATAAAAGTATGAAATTAAATAAGCAAATCCATTAGGTCCTATAACAGGGTGTATCAAAGGTGTGGATTACTTCATGAATAGTATTTTTAAATATTTATATTCTTGGTCAGCATCAACAGGTTAGACGATAGACCAATGTATATTCGTTGGTCCTAATGCATCATACAGATCTGGTTTGTGCCGACAAATCGTAAAATCATGACCATCGACTGATTAACCGGCATTTCCATTGACTTAACTCCATTAATGTAGGAGTTAATTGCTTTCAAATAATGCTAAAACGCTGACTAACACCGACTCAAATCGATGACTATGATCAGAATTGTTATGGAAGAAATGTATTTTATTCAAGACATAGAATAATTGAATTTTAATTTTGAAATCCAGTAAATTTAATAAAAACGTGTTTCAAGATTGCAAACTTCTTTGTGAAACAAACTCGGGAAATACATTATTGTGTCAAAAAATTTAAATAATTAAGCTCTAAGCAGATGTGTCAAACAAATCAACGCACGAGTAAATACACCGAATTTCTTTGGATGTTTCAGTTTTTAATTAAGTTTAATTTATTTTGTATATTTTAGTAGCCACCTTTTTAATAACACTAGCATTAACAGTAATCACAGCAGTTTCTGTTATAATATACTTTAGTACAGTAGTTTCCATTTCGCATACATGTGTAACGGCGACTTCTACGGTGTCGGAGAAACACTGAAACACATTCATTTCTTTCATTAAAATCACACCTGGGTCCATAATGGCGTTTTCTAATTACATGCTCCTCTTCATGTTCCTTTAATGTAGCAGTTTCACATATCGAAGACAACATAACAATTAATATTAAAAATCCGATAACTGTTCGTCCTTTCATTTTGCTTAATTTGTTTGTACAATGATGGCTAGCGAATGTTTTCTTGATCGCTGACTTACTTTATTTAATTCTCGAGATTTGTTTAAGGTGTTTTTATAGGATGACAGACAAATAAACTCAAAATTAAACAAAAGCAATCTAATTGACCCTAAGCTTTTCTGGTAAATACATGTATATGTATATTTGTAGATGTACAGCAATCTGCTTCATAATCTCACTTTGACCTTTACGACAATGGAGCTATGGCCACCAAACCAGGCATGACTATCAAAGACCAAAACCCGTTTAGAAACTGTAAAACTACTGCAAACAAATATTTTAGGTTTCATTATTTATTTAAGATATCTCACGAGTCCTCATTTGAATGCTTTATAATAAGTACGGGGTATTTTTCAGTCGTCTATTGCCATCTAATAACAAATTCACAGTTAATAGCTCTCTGTCTTTTTTTCCTTCGGTGATAACAAATAGGTCAAATTGCATTTATATAGTCATTGCACACACTGTACATAATGCGATTTTAAAGTGCATTTTTCAAACTCTATCAGTTCCAAGCATAGAATGTTTTTTAAAAACCAAAAATGAGTTAAATACTTTAATTAACAAAACTTGATCATTAAATTTTATCAAGCTGTGGCTTTGTTAAAATTGACTGGTGCGCTCGGTTAAATCAAAATACAATGAAAGCTTTACGAAATTATGAATTTAACTTTTTTGTAGAATTGTGCTTAAAGCTTTCGAGAACACTTTTGCGGGAAAAACTTTTTCGTCTGCTTCGTCGTAAAGGCGTTTTGGCAAGCAGGAACCAAATGCCCGGGTAGCTCAGTCGGTAGAGCATTGGACTTTTAATCCAAGGGTCCAGGGTTCAAGTCCCTGCTCGGGCGAACGTATTTTTTTTTTCTTAATTTGTATTTTCTTTCCTTCTAAACGCATTGTACATCATGCAAGCATATATTTTGGAATTTCATATATTTCATTTCGTTTAAACTAGACCTGCGATCGACAATCGAAATAAAGGCCAAAAAGAAAACGAACAGCAGCCCAACAACTAATTGAACCCTCATGAAATTAGCACCTTTTATTTGCTCTTTTATTTACGCTTTCGGTGCGGATATACCCAAATTGTGTGAAACATACTCGTATATTGCTATCTGTATCTGGGCAAGCACGACGCTATCTGTATGTCTATCTGTGTAAGTGTTTTGTATATTCTTCTACGCATGGCTGTGTGCGTGTGTGTCTGTGTGTGTGTTGCATATTTGTGTATCTAGCATGTGAGCATGGTTTTGTTCATGGATACGCCTAAGAATTTTGACACACTTTGTTACCCTGCCATATAACCGAACGCTTAAGTTGAACGAATACATACATATATATATACGTATCGAGATATCTGGAGATTGGGATTGCTTTGAGTATTTTAACATCGATGTGGATGCTAGTAGCTGTTAGCTGTTAGTTGTTAGCTCTTTGGGCATTGTCCATCGGCTGGCAAGTGAACTAGAAAACGAATGCGTTTAATTAGCATTCATTACGACAAATCATCAAATTGCCTCAACGAACCAACAGCAAACCTACAAACGAACGAATATACCCAAGAAACGGACTAGTTATTATACAATTAGTTTGTGTTAATCTACAAAATAAACGCAAATATTTATTCGATAAAGATTTTCGAAACAGTTCCATGACGTTGTTGCCACAAACTCAAAAAAGAGAAATCGCCCAGTTGAAAAATGAAGTCTGCAATTTGTACATCTTTCAGGTAGACTTACAGTACTAAACTGCAGGAAATATGGGTCATAAATTAAAAATATGGCTAAGCAAGGGATCAAAATTACCTTGATTGTCTTTTTTACGTTTCTTTTTTTTTTGAGTTTTTCTCGGCCTTTACCTAGAACTACTACCTAGGATTGCCAAACATTTGGCACTTTAGTCAAGGTTATTTGATCAGCCATATTTGTTTTAATACTTGCAGATCTCGGTATAACTTTTATATGCTACAAATAAATATTTGCTAAGCTAGCAAATAGATTTATTTGAACGCTATGAACCTTTGCCGTTATGTCCTCTGAACATCAACTAATTATCAATGAAACAAATTTGAACTTAATGAGCGTATTAACGCTCTCAAAGTTGGGAACTTGGGAGTCTCGTGATGCCGTGCACTCAACACCTAACATTGGGTAGTTCCATGTGATGGGAGAGGAACTGGTTAAGGGCGTTGGATGTGGATGGGGGTTGTACTTGGGGGAATGAATGGAGTCATCTTGTGGAAAGCGACAGTCTGATTAATGAGGCTTTAAATATCCCACTTTGATTTCATTTTGAAAGACGCGGAGCGTGCAACAAAGAAGTTTCATTGACTCCAGTTTGGTGAGCGTGCAACGAAGAAGACAGGGATACAAGCATAAAAGGGATACGCGCTCTTGTAACTGGCTTGCACGAGTCCTTGCTCAGCACGCAACATATAAATACAAATGTATTGTGGAAACACAATCCACAAAGTCCACACTCGCGTCTTTTGCTGCTCTGGGCGCACTCCCAGGCACACATACACTTACACACGCACGTATACATTTGGCTGTTAGTATGTGTAGAACGAGGCATGTCCTGGAAAATGAATGAAATCTATTACACTGCTAAGAACACGCTTCAAATGTTGCTAAAACAACATTAAATTCAAAACTTGATTTAAATTTAAGTCGATAATTATATAAAATATTTAATTAATAATTTCTGTACATTTAAATTATAGATTAAATACAAATAACTTTATGTGTGTTCGCTCTATTGTCTGTTTATTATTCTTTCAGTGTAGTTGCTTTCTCGCTCTCTTACTCTCGCACTCACTTTGCACTCGCTCTCAGGCGTGCTAGGTGCTAGGTGGTTGCACACACACGCGCACATCAACTCTCCGACACATACACACACACACACACACACACACACACTGTCAGCAATATGGCTGTTATCAACTTTAGCAAAAAAGCACCGTTTGCCTGCGCGGGTATCGTTGTTGCTGTCGCTGCTGCCGAATGCCGCGTGGACCCAGTAGGAAATTCAAACGTGGAAAGACATATCAGTAATCACAATAACTTTAAATAACTTTCTATACAAAATTTGTGTAAATAAAAAGTTTTTATTAAGCGGTGTGTTAGTTAAGAGTGTATCTTTATCTATCTTTATTTATAAGAGACTTGTCTTTTGTCTTCTGTCAGTTTAATTTTCGTTTTAATAAAAAATATTAAACGAATAAAAATTGTTTGTGTATGCAAGGCGTCGAAAAGAAATCAGAATTAAATTATAAGCTACCAAAATAAAGTATATAAGTTAATATTTATCATATATTATTAAAAAACATAAAAAAGAAATTAGAATTTAATTTAAAAACAAGAAAGAAAAGTACAGTCGAGCGCGCCCGACCGTATAATACTCTCTGCATTTTCCCGATTAAATTATTAAAATCGGTATCCAGATATTACAATGAATAGTACTTGCATTAAAACACGTTGAAACAAAAAACAATCTAAGCATAATCAAACACACATCTGTTTGTTTGTTGCGAATACACATACGTTTGACAATATATGATGCATGCATGTATGTATGTGTGTATTCGGCGCAGCCAGCGACCGCGGGCAGCGCTGCCGCCACACAGGCAGCAAAAACGTTCGAGCATGTGCTTGTGTGTTTCTGTCTCGCTTGCACCAATGGGTTGATATTGCGTTCAATTAACAATATTGTAACGCTTCTAGTTTTCTTGTTTATAGTCCGATTTTAATGCGCCTTTCAGGATAGTTTAATATAGTTAGTCTCCACACCAGTTATAAACTACAATACTGTACGATACGGAAAAAACGGCATTGAAGCTTGAAAACTATTTTATAAATTGTGGGAAAAGTGGGCGTGGCAGTCCAAATTTATAGATGGCAATGCAACTATGCTGTCGCTAGGAACTCCCGTACAAGAATTGGTGATCCTAGGTGCCATAGTTACTGAGATATTTGCCGAAAACACCAATTTTTCACGAGGTGTGTCCAGTTTTTTTGCTTTTGTGGGCGAATGGGGCGTGGCATCGAAAAAAAAAAAGATTCTTGTATTGACTGACTAAATATCTGATCGTTTGACACCAAGCTCGAACTTGTAGCTCTTACCATCTCTGAAATCTGTTTGTTCATACGGACAGACGGACAGACAGACAGACAGACAGACAGACAGACAGACAGACAGACAGACAGACAGACGGACAGACGGACAGACGGACATGGCTATATCGACTCGGCTTGTGATGCTGATCAATAATATATATACTTTATGGGGTCTGCCACGCCTCCTTCTGCCTGTTACATACTTTTGCACAAACCCAATATACTCTTGCAGAGAGTATAATACAAAAACTAAAATAAATAAATAGGTTTGTTTGTAAAATAATAATAATCATGAAACTAATATTAGCACTATGTCCAAAATTAAAAAAATTAAATAAAAATTAGACAAACTAAGATCTTCTACGAAATCAAATCAAGCTACAATTCTGCATGGCCATAACGAGAGTTTCTTAATGCGAAACGCACTGCTCTCTACACACACAGCACACCATTAATTTCCTGCTGGGTAACGCTGGCTTGGAGGGTCGCATTCGAACTGGGTTTTAGCTGCGGCCATGTCGGGCTAACTGACTTTAGTTTGAAATTTGACGCCGAGCGCAGCAGTTCGTTCAAAACGAGAGCGCGGCCATTGCCAAAGACAACGGACTGCGGACTGCGGACAACGATAACGTCTCAGTCGCTGCCGCTGTCTCTGCCTACGTCTCTGCCACTGTCTACGTCAGCTTCAGCGTCGCTGTTGCCGTTCATTGATATCCTGCAGCCTGCGGCTGCCCTGGATGCTGACTGCGAGTAAAATTCCCCCCTCTAACAAAAACATTACTCCAAATGTGCACAAAGTGTTAAACTTAAGATATCGAACAGCATTTAAAGAGAGCACCCAAAACGCTAGAAAAAAGTTACTTATCGTTAGCGTTTATTTTTGGAATTTAAATGGAGATCAGGTAAACGATTTATGGCCACAGGTGAGTTACTACTACACACATTAATAAATTGCTGAGCTGATACTAAACTAAAAATTGAGAAACGGCAATTTTGGGTTTTGGAAACCATTCGATAGCTGTAGAGTGTTTGTACGCATGTGCCAGAATAGGGACGACTCTGCCCATAACTTTAGCTACGTCTGTCCTCGTTTTGACTCGTTGTGTGTATGTGTGTGTGTGTGTGTGTGTGTGTGGTGTGCGCGCCCGGAAACGACAACAGCAACGCCAACGCCAAAGTTAGCGCCTGTTCCAGCTTCAGCGCCTTTCATCCACTTTTCATTTGCGCAGAAAAGGCAGCTATTCACCCAATTTTTCCCACCAGGCCACCCCCACCAATTCTCTCATCATCAACAATAAAAAGAAGCAGTAGAAGTAGAAGTAGCAGAAGAAGAAGTACAACCACTTGAACAACCACCCCCAGCCCTGGTGCGGGTTTTCTATTCGCGCTATAAAGCACTTGTCCCGCCATTTAATGCATGGGTTAAGTAGTATACCGAAATATGGCCAAAAACGGCGCGGCGTCAGCTGCCAGGCAGCATAACCAAAACCAAAAGAAGACTGAACTCCACACTGAATTTCACACAGTAAAATCACGAGCTGGGAAGTGAGCAGTGCGAAGCTTGCAGCGCCAGGACAGAGAGATGACAATGACCCAACCCGAAATTGCAACCCTGCGCTGCCAACGGCTGCATTTAATGTTAGTCTATGTGTGACCAGTGTGTGTGTGCGTAAGGTGTTTGTGTATGGGTGCACAATATGGCGCGACGGACGCCTGAAACCCACATTTGGCTAAGGTCAAAGCGGGCCATGTCGGGACTCTTAGAAGAGCCGCATTTAATGCAGCTGCCAAGGACTCTAAACTCTCTGATGCTGTGCGTGTGTGAGTGTGAGTGTGTGACTGTGGTGTGCGACAATCTGTGCGCCCTTTTCATGTGTCTGCAGCTACAGCAATTACGCGGCACTTGGTTAAACTGCGTCTCCTTCTATCCATTTCCCATGTCCCGCTCTCATTTCCCAGTTTCCACACTTTCTCAACTTTCATGCTTAATTTGTGGAAAATTATACAAATGTTTGCAAACTTGCAAATCGGTGCAAAGCAGTGTCCACTTTGTGCTCCATGGGCTTTCCAGCTTAATTGCTGAATCTGACCGTTGTATGCAAATGATAAATGAACGAAACTAAATAAAAATCGAATCGCTGTCTTTTATGTTTATTTTATACATTTGTTAAGCCAATTATTGAAATCTTCTTCAGTTTCGTCGTTATACGCGACTATGTAGTTTATGACAAATTTGGTTTTCGAGGCTGATCAAATGCCGGCCAAAAAACCCCATTCCCCTTCATCTCCGTTTACGTCTGTGTTTGCCACCATCTCATTTTGACCTGAATTTTCGGTTTGTTTGTCCACATAGTTTTGAAGTCGGTTATCTTTATCTTGTTATTCAAATATTAACATAGACCGCAAAGTGCATGTAATTCCTATGGATTTGCTCCGAATTCCGCATGCTTATTAAAAACATCTACAAACACTCCATTTTTTATACACATCCATAACATGTGCCCTTTTCTCGCTTTTATTTGAGTGCCACATGCAAACCATTTATGAGAAATTCACGATGTACTCCATGAGTCATACAATAAGTAGAAAAAAACTGACGATAATAATAAACCAAATAAAAAAGAATTGTCAAGGGAACAATTTGTATGTTTTTAAGTCTAAGATGAATCGCAGATTTTAAATTATTACCTCAGTAATTAGTTGTTTTAGAAATGGTAATTAAGTAATATATGATAATTAACATATAAAACCCGATGATCAAAAAATATATAGGAGAAATCGTACTACGACAAAACAAGTTATAAAATTTGGTTGAATTCAAATTCATTTTGCTGAATACAATCTTTGATTATTTCTGAGTTTTTATCAAATTTCGTATTATTTGTATATTTTTACGGTTCTTTTTATGGCTGGGGAGAGGTCTTCACTATAGATAGTACCATAAAAATAGTATCTTTAGTCGTATTCTTCTTTAGTTAAGTTAAGTCTATGCAAATCTTAGTAAAGACTCATCGCTCTAAACCTTACGTATATATTTATGATAAAACTTTTTGTTAATTATTTCAATGCACTTGTTATGTATTTTTATAAACAAAAAAATTGTCAGCCCTTATGTATACATTTTGCAATCATAGAATTCGAAACTGGGGATGCATCTAGTTACAGGGTGAGTTTAGGCAAACTTCCCTTCGGAGCGCTGAGCACTCCGTGCACTTTTCAATAGAGTATCTGACTGTAGTGGCATATTTATTTGAATTTCATGCAAATTTCTTAGTTGTTTATGCAATTGCAGCTGCTCAGAAATTTACTTTACTCGTAGCTTCAGTCGTCGTTAGCGGGTTAAGTGCGATCGTTTTCACTTAGACCCAACTAAAGAATAAAAGTATAAAGATAAAAGTATATAAAACGAAGTTGCGTATTTTGTAAACAACAAACAGGAACAAGAAAGCAACAACAACAACAACCGGTATACAAATACCGCGATGTGCTTAGTATATAGAGCAAAGATACAGATACGAATACAGCTAAAGATACAGATACAAAATGCCGCAACTTGCAGGTTCATAATAAATACACGCTAAAGGTGAGGCCGAACCGTTTTCTGAAATTCTTTCTCTTACTTCTTCTACCTGCACCCATTCTTTCTTTCTCTCTGTCTGTCGTTCGGTCTTTCTTTATTTCTTTCTTTTGCCGCGTTCTCGCGAACGGCAATAAAAGCGAAACATTTGTGTTTTGAAACCGAAACTGAAACCGAAACTGAACATCAAAGTCGTAAAAAGCAACAACCTTGGCCTCAAGTTATATTCACTTCGATTCAATCGCCGAGATGCAAACACAAATTCGCTGGTAAGCACAGTGTGGCAAAGCTATTGAATATATGCATTAGTTATTAACTCTATTCCTCTGTGGAAATCCCCTGTTTCTCTGCAGCCCTCCCTGTCATCCATGCCACTCTGTGATTTATGTGCGAAGTTGTCTTCTCTATATCGTTAAATTCGCCAGTCATTGCCCCGTTTTTTCCACTTTTTTCCCACTTTTATTTTTGCAAAGGGTCGCGTATTTCTCAGTTACCTTTTGTGTGCTCCGTGGAACTTCCGTTCTGAGCCATTTCGGGGTCTACAGTAAATGCATTGAGCTGGTAGCAATATAACACTGACTCCAAACAAACAAACACACACATATTTTTTAACATTAACATTCAATTAAAGTTCTTCTAAACTGGGTGTGTTTCTGTTGGCCCACTGTACCGAGTGTAGCTCCGCCCACGAAATGAATGACAATAATTATCATTCAACCAAAAACACTCGGTTTAATGGTTATCAAAATATAATTTCATAACTATTCATCATATTTATCAGTTGTGAACTCTTTTTGGGTTAGTTTTTCAATCCAATTCCAATGTGAAATGTATCAATCCTTCCACTTATATGTAGTTTGATTCGCACTCCATCAATTGTTGTCAAGCTGAGTGCATTCATTAGCCTAAATTTGATTTTTAAATGCGGCTTTCAAGGAGTACAAATTGATTATAATAACTTTTCTGAAGGTAAATCATATTTAGCAATATCAAATAAAATACCTTTTATATTAGAAACTTTTGGAAATTTTATGCAAAAAATTTTGCTTAATAAATTGTTAAACGACAAGTTATTTATTTGCTGAAATGCGGTCGATTGCGAAACTACTTAATTAATAGTTTTTGTTAATTAATGTACAGAATTTAATTGTCGAACTGTAGCTAAATGTATTATTTATTTATAATTTGCCACAAATTGAGCACAAAGTAGCTACTGGAACTAGTCTGAGATAAGTCTTTTGTGTTGTTAGTAGATCATCTTGGCGTCGA
This sequence comes from Drosophila nigrodunni, assembly GCA_020829145.1. Classification (NCBI taxonomy): domain Eukaryota; kingdom Metazoa; phylum Arthropoda; class Insecta; order Diptera; family Drosophilidae; genus Drosophila; species Drosophila nigrodunni. Next base: position 13,786,595 of record JACVCZ010000001.1, read on the forward strand.
ATGGTGCTAACAGTATGTGCAAGTAGTATGCTTCCACGTGAAATCAATTAGCATATCAAATGGCACTTGGGATGATGTAATGCGTGTATTTTTTCGCAAACTTCAACTTTATTTTTTGGCGAAGACGCGTTAATTTGCCAAGGTTAGTTAATTATTAGTATTTAGAGCAGTTTGCAAATAGTTATTGACCAAAAGACTCGGAGTCAGAGTCGGAATCGGTCCCGTACTCACACTCGTTCCCTCGACTCATTGAGCACAAAAGTCACCACCGAAAGCTATGACAATTGGCAACCCTCTCCCAGCTGCCGCTCACCCTGTATTCTCTTCCTCTCTCTCTATCTTTCCTTGTGTTTGGCCTGCTATTGTGGATTGTGTGTATACTTTTGGAGAGTCAGAGAGACATGGCCGTACTGCTAGAGAGAGTGAGAGACAGTGAGCGAGGGAGAGAGAGAGAAAAGCAGCAGCCATTGAGGCTGCAAAAAGAACAAATGCCACCACCAAAAACAAAGACAAAGCGCTAGACACCCAGAGAGAGAAAGAGCGAAAGAGAGAGAGAAAGAGTAAGAGAGCGAAAGAGAGAGCCAATGCTCACAGGGGTGCAAAGTGTGAGAGTTTGGCTTGCCTTTGTTTACGCAAGATTTGTTGCCATTATAGGACCTTAATCCGGGATCTCAGTCCCTGTTAGTCTCCTAAAAAGGTTTTTGACTTTGCTGGCTTGACTTTAGGCCCACTGTGCGCGCCCCTTAAGCAGCTTAGGGGCGGCTTATTTAAGTTTAGTCCTAGGCGATTAGTGCTAATGAATAACGCTGAAAAGTCATTAATTAATTGAGTTGAATTCACTTTGCTTGCAGGACACCAACACGAACACACACACACACACACATACACACCCAAAATACACACACAGCGATGCACAGGAAGACTGATAGAATCTTTTGTATTACAATTCAGCAACGACCTTGCACAATGGCAATGATTTGTGCCATATTTCATACTCATCCTGCCCTCCAGCTCCACGCCCCCTTGATCCCTGTTGCCTTCTGCTTTCTGCTTCCTGACTGCTGCCCTAGTCATGTGTGTGCTCTGTACATTATTCAGCAGTATAGCGAATGCTTATGCTGAATCATCATAAAGATGAGACAGAGATGGAGGCAGAAACGGAGACAGCAAGTGAAGGGAGCTAAAGGCAACCCTGTAAATTGGAGTTGGGGCTTATAAAAAGCTTTGGCCACATGGCGCCAACAATGTTGCCGCCTGGCCTAATCGAGTCGGGCGTCTTAACCAATGCAAACAAATTTGGCTGAGTGCAGCGACTGTAATGACGAAGAACTTGGCCATTAAGCCAGGCAAACGGCACATACTGTGGAAATTAACTGATTGATTCGTGGCCTCAATAGCAAATAACAACGAAATAACAAATATCAAAATACACAGACAAAAATCTATCTATCATTCATTAAATGTGATTCAATTTTTACATTTTTTTTTTATCGCACAGGTAAAGACGACGAACGATATCGATATGAAGAAAGTGCTTTAATCCCATGCGCAATCAATTAGATACATGGAAACGCTAAGAACATGCACAAGACATGTTCGGGATGGGAAACTATTCGATTCCGCTGTCTCTTATCTTATCGCTCGATAACAAATAGATTTTCGGTGCGACTGCCTAATCTTGTGCCTCCACGTGGACGACACGGGTGACAAGCGGACTTCAGTTGGTTCTACGATACGAGGCTGAAGACAACATGCTGAACGACAAGCTGGAATTGCAGCTGGAATTTAGCAAGGACCAAGTCACCAAAACTAACAAGTAGAAAGGATATCGTGACGGTGAACGTGCTTCAATACAATTACCAACACACTCTGAGCATTGTAATCATTTTTATGGGTCATTTCATAATTTGGCATCACGTGTTGCACGACACAAATTATTTGACTATGCACATGTAATTTCAGTGCCCCAACTTTGGACACGGTTCGCGCAAATTACAGCTTACAACATCAGTACTACTACTATTTTTTTTCCAGCCGTGATTTCTCCACTTTGTTCCACGTCTACCCTGTAGATCCGAATTTGTTGTATACTAGTTTTAAGGACAAATTCGGTTCTAGAGAGGTTTGTGTGGCTCATTGCCCAGCGAAATATGTTACCAAAAAGTGTTGTGTTTAAAATCTTAAAAACTAATCGAAATATCACATAAATCTTTATAAAAAAAATAGTTTTAAATTATGTACACTTAACAAAGTTAGGCTATCTACATTGTTGTCTTTGTTTTATGCGTATTAATTAAGTCTAATGTATACTTTAAGATATCTTATCATCTTTTCAAAGTGTGACAAGTCTTATATGTATTTGTTATTGTATAATGAACAATATATGATAAATGTTTTAGGCTTTATCTTGTATCAGTTTAAGTTCTTTGTTAAAAATGATTATATATAAACTATAAAGTTAGCTAAAAGTTTGACTACGTTTTCATTTAAAGTGTTCCTATCTACCGATTGCGGAGTGTTCTCTGGTGCTTTCTGCATATGTCAAGCCATTACCTAAATGCATAGCTTTCAGCTCATGGGGAAAAAAGGAAATGGAACGTCCTTCAATGGCGCATTGAAAACACATTTGAAATGTTGTTGCCAAGCGTGTTGTATTTTTTTCTATTTCTTTCTATTTTTTTTTGTTTCTGAGTGACTTCAATTTATTCGACGTTCCACTTGAATTTCCATAAATATAATTTAGCATACAAATTGCCATTAGAATTCGGTTAGAGTTGGTGATGGAAGAGTTCTTGGGTGGGTGGAGAGCTATGAGTGCTCAGCATTTGGGTCAATCGTCTGCCGATTTGTGGTACGCTTGGATTTTTGCCGACTTTGTGCAAATGCCGGTGCAGTTATTGCAATTTGCATGCAAGTTCAGCTCGAGGAAGCACTTCCGGTAGGGGGAAAGTGTCGCCGTGGGAGTGGTTTGGGTAAAAAAAAGATATAGAAGTTTGCATACTTGATCGCTGACTGTACCTGGCTATCTGACTGCCTGTGAAGTACGCACACTTAGTTTAGATATTAAAAGTGCTTGTAGTATTATTAGTTGTAGATAGCATAACTTAAGCGATGGGTCTTCGCAATGCTCTGTACTGTTCTGTTCTGCTCTGCTGACATACAAATGGTTTATAATTATCTGATACGAGTTGATAAAATATTTTATTTACTCATTTCAAAACCTGATAAAGTCCAACATGATAAATTAATTGTATAATTTCTTATATTATAAGTTGCAAAACTAATATCGCTTGGCAACCCATGATTGAATCAACTGATATCGAATTGAAAAATAAAGAATACCTTGTCTAAGGTTTTAGTTTATTGACTTTTATTTAAGCTGTAAGTAACACACTAGTAACACGACTAACAATTTCTAATGTGACTCACTACTCGCTTTGCCTTATACTTTTCCCTTTCTAATTAATAGAATAAATATTTTGATAATTGAAAATCAATATTTGTGCCACAGTTGTCTTACGTATACTTTGATTTCAGCAAAAATAATTAGTAAGCCACTGCTAATTTTTGATTTCTTACAATATCGACATCATTTGTTCAGAAACTGATGAACCAATTTACATTAAATTGATTAGTAGGCAAGAAATGCACCGAAAAAAGAAATAAAGGAAATAGGCTACTTTTTATATTAACAGTTTGTTACTTAATCTAAATAAAGCATTAATTTTACGTTTTAATTGACTGTAAATTATTATTGTAAAATATACAAAAATTTAAAACACAATATTGACTAGGAAATTAAATAATTGAGATCACATCCAATTGATCGTGATTTGGCCGCTTTTCGTGCCCGTAGGCGCTCAGATCTATTAAATGAAATAAATAATTAAAAAAATTAAATATAAACAAATTCAATACAAAATGTGCACAACTTTACAAACATCAATGAAATAAAGAACGCCAAGTAGAATCCCCAGTTGATTTGCTTCCTTTAAAGAGCAGTTTATGGGATTTCTTATGGTTTATAACTGATTAATTTAATTCTAGTTGGCAAACAATTTAAAATTATATTTAACACACATATTTTTAAAAAAAACAATAATTGTTTACTTCTATTTAACAAATAAGCGCATTCCCAAGCAAATTCTTTTAGACGCATTGTTAATTGGCAACTTATCGATAAAAACAGGTTGTTTGGCTATCGATGTTAGAAAGAGCTGACTATATAAGCTTGAGCAGTGCAACACTATCATGCGGGTGGTTGTTGTACTTGCTAACTCGAATATACGATGTGGACTTTATGGCAACCAAACAACAGATGGCGCTAACCAATATTATTAACAGTTATGTTAAGAGTCACAGCCTTTGCTGGCAGAGGAGGTATGTAAAGAACTTTAACTTTAAATAATATCATAATTTTAATTGAATTTAATTAATAATATTTCTTTGTAACATTTCAAATACTATATACACAAATTGAATTAATTTTATCAAAGGCAATTATATTACAAAGAAACATTTGAAACTTGAAAGTAAAACTCGGCCATAACGTTCGTTATGTTGGCCAGCATAGCGAGTGACGTTGGCCATTTTAACACGTAATAGCCGAAAGAAATGGAGTTGGGAGAGAAATATTTCGTTTGGTAGTGCGAACATCTTGAAAACCTGTCAGTCAAATTTGATGAAGGTTTCTTACGCATTTCGCCTTTTAAATGTTTTTTGCCTCATTTCGTGTTGTTGTTACTGTCGATGTTGTTGTTCTTGCTGTTGTTGTTGTTGCTGTCCATTTTGGGCCATCCTACGTTTCACGGGCTTAAACGCATTTTAAAATGGCCAACTGAGCGCGGCAGTAGGTAGAGCCGATAGAGCGGAATCATTTTTCTAGTTCTAAGACACAAAACTCGACACTTTAAACACTAAAATTCCACCCTCGTATTTGCCGCTGGTGTGAGACCGTTGACTTTCCCTTTGGCCAAGTTAAGAGAGTGAGGCGATTCGCAGTGGGGCCAAAACTGGTCACTTCTGGCTTCTGGAATGTGAACGTGATTTACACGTTCAGTTTAGACCAGTCCAGTACTGTTCAGGGGTATCCGCTGCTGTCCACTACTGCTCTATTCTGTCCAGTGTCGACATATGTCACGTCCACCCTAACTCCATTTTGGGCCAAGTTGGCAGCTTGCGTGCTCTCATCAACTGCTTAAGCGCTAATAACGAATGGACATTGGTCAAAACTCAACTAGTCTCGAAATTAGTCAGTTCTGTATCCAGTTTAATTACTTCGGTACATCAACACTTTGTCAAAGTGCCCAATTCCAACAAGGTGTGAGTCCGTATGTGACTAAGGAGAACCAAGGGACTCCCGTCCACTCTGTCACTCCCACTTTCTGCTTCCACTTCCCATTCTCCTGCTGCTTTTAATTGTCATTCTCTGAAGGGGAGTGTTGGGGGGGAAAAGTCGAAGTGCTGAGTTGATGCCACGTGTGAAATGGCCAATGATAATTACTTTTCTACTGTTCTTTTATTCATGAGTTGTACTCAACGGAAAGCATTTGTTTTCGTTTAATGGACTCCATTTGATAAGTCAAAGTGCATTTAACTAAGCTAATTTACATTAAACACATTTCCTCTAATACTTTTTTTTTCTATTAATAGTTATCATATTTAAACAAGAAAAATAAAACATTTTATAGATTAAATGATTGAAAAGAATGTTTAATTATTCCAACTACAAAACTGCATGGCATAAATAATTTTAAAACAAAGTCATAAATGTATTATTGTTTTTTTGTATGTAAGCCCCAAAATTTACTTTTTTATAATAATTTTATGCAAATATTAAAAATCAAAGTGATACTAATAAATATTTAGTTTTCATTTGAGCAAATTATTTTTGTTACACTTTAATATAAACATTTGTAAGTTTAAATTAATTCAAGTGATCGCAAACTGTGTCCAATTATATTTTTGCTATTTTCTATTCAATTCTTATAATTTATAAAATTAAACAATTTTCTTTACTTTTCAAACAATCAAAATAAATTTAATAAATATTAAAATATATTTTATTGTTGCTTCCTCAAATTATGTAAATTAATTAATCATTTACTTCAACTCATACTGCAAAATCTATACCAACGTATACCCGGTAAAGTCACTGAGCTTAAGTAAACCCAAGGAATTACCTAATGGAATGTGCATATAAAAATAAGAAGTTCCAAAGGAAAGAAACAATTTTTTTGTTAAACTTTTAATAGAGCGGGAAAGGCATTGTTCTGTCTTTTAAAAACTTGGTGAACTTTACGCAAAAATTCGAGAGAGTCGAATGAATGTAGGGACTGCCGCGGAGGTGAGGAAAGCGAGTGAGAGAGGCGTAGAGGACGAGAGAGTGAGAAAGGAAACTTTGCAGAGACGAGGCGGATTATGTGCCCAAGTGTAACTAAAGAGAATAAGGGCGAAAATCAACGAATCATTAATCAATCCTTTCATGATGTGACGCGGTGCGTGTCCTTTTATGTGTCAAAAAAAGAAAAACCCCGAGAAAAACAAAATACAAAAGGAAAAACGTGGGGAAAACGAAAACACGCTCGCTCGAAGAAAGCGAAAAGCAGCACAAAAACAACACCAAAAAAAAAAAAAAGAAATTCGAAAATAAAATATAAGAGAGGAAAAGAAAAGTATCATTTTTATTTCTATTTTTTTTTCTTCTTTTTTATACTCTCTGCAAGAGTATATTGGGTTTGTGCAAATGTATGTAACAGGCAGAAGGAGGCGTGGCCGACCCCATAAAAATATATATATTATTGATCAGCATCACAAGCCGAGTCGATATAGCCATGTCCGTCTGTCCGTCTGTCCGTCTGTCTGTCTGTCTGTCTGTCTGTCTGTCTGTCTGTCTGTCTGTCTGTCTGTCCGTCTGTCCGTATGAACAAACAGATTTCAGAGATGGTAAGAGCTACAATTTCGAGCTTGGTGTCAAACGATCACATATTTAGTCAGTTAATACAAGAATCTTTTTTTTCTTTCGATGCCACGCCCCATTCGCCCACAATAAGCAAAAAACTGGACACACCTCGTGAAAAATTGGTGTTTTCGGCAAATATCTCAGTAACTATGGCACCTAGGATCACCAATTTGGGTACGGAGGTTCCTAGCGACAGCATAGTTGCATTGCCATTTAAAAGTTTGGACTGCCACCCCCTTTTCCCACACTTGAAAAAACTTCAAATGCCGTTTTTTGCGAACATACAGTATCATACAGTATTGTTTAATTATAATTCGTGTGGAGATTAACTATATAAAACTATCCTGAAAGGCGCATTAAAATCGGACTGTAAACAAGAAAACTAGAAGCGTTACAATATTGATAATTGAACGCAATATTAACCCATTGGTGCAAGCGAGATAGAAACACACAAGCACATGTTCGAACGTTTTCGCTGCCTGTGTGTCGGCAGCGCTGCCCGCGGAAGCTGGCTGCGCCGAATACACACATACATACATATATGCAGCATATATTGTCAAACGTATATATGTATGTGTATTCGCATGCAAGCAAACAGATGAGTGTTTGATTATGCTTAGATTGTTTTTGTTTCAACGTGTTTTAATGCAAGTACTACGCATTGTAATATCTTGATACCGATTTTAATTATTTAATCGGGAACAAATGCAGAGAGTATTATACGGTCGGGCGTGCTCGACTGTACTTTTCTTTCTTGTTTTTGCATGAATTTGACAGACAAGGCGACAGATACGCAGCCCAAGAATGAAGTGACTGGGGGTTGCGGCGTGTGGCAGCTAGAAAATGGCGACAATATTTGCTGAAGGATGTGCCTATTTACATTTTGAGGCCGTGTTGATTAGCTGAGTGCGTTGGGGGAGAGTATCCCAGGCCAATGCGAATCCCATTCCCAAGCCAAGTCCCTTCCCAATCCCAATCCCACATGCCCCAAGCCACAGCATCTCGGCGGACAACGCCACACGCAAGTGACAGCGCGGGCGGTCGATAAGAAATGGTATTATATCTTGGAACAGAAGGGAGCTGGAAGACCAGGGGCACCCGGGCTAAGCGGCAGGCAAAACGTGGGCTGTCAACTTGCTGTCTGTCAACTTGGTAGCTTAAGGTGGTGGCCGAGCTGATAGAGAAGAGTGGGGAGAGGGGAGAGCAGAGTTTACTGGGTATGAGTTATGGCATTGCTGGAATCTTTAGCAGCTAAACAGATGCAACTGTTTTCCAACACACACATCACTGTATCTCGTCCAGTCGGGAAAGTCTTTCTTTCAAACTATGTAAGTAACTACATATATATGTATGCATGTATCTTTTTAGTTGTCTTGCACGCACATCACGTGACCGAAAGATACAAAAGTGACAGTTGCCGGAACATAAGAAATGGTAAATCTGAGATCTAAACTCTGGCAACCCACGGATATGCAGACATGCAGGCGTAGGAACATTGCAACTGCCGGACCAGACAGTCGTGTCCAAGGGAGAGACGAAGACAGAAAAAGCGACAGAGAGAGCGAGAGCAAAGAAGAAGACCTACACCAATGCGTGAATATGGAGCAGATCATTAATTATGCGCAAGACGAGAAGACAACTGAACCGTCTACTCTACTCCGCTCTTTTGGCCGAAACCGAGGGCGTCCCGATTTATCTGACAGTTTGTATTGAAAACTTTTTTTTGTTGTAGTAGTTTTTTTTTGCTCTTCCTGTGGATTTCTTGAAAAGTGAAAGAAATGCCCGCTTTGCCCAATTTCTTTCTTTTTCAATTCATTCGAATCCGTCGAACTGAGATCATTAGTTTTCTTTGGTTCAGCTGAGAAATTCATATGGCGGCGACATGTTCCAAAACTGCACTTAACCCAAGCTAACACCTCCCAAACTGAACACAACTGAAGTGAAAAAATCAGAGAACAATTCGATTTGGTATCTTTGTAATTGTATCATTAGTAATTGAGTTGTTTTCGGGCATGGCCGAGAGTTCACTGTAGACGACTTTATTAGACCCCGTACTCTAAAAAAGAGTAGAGGGGTGTATTAAGTTTGTGAGGAGCAAACTGTGCCTAACAAGCAGAAGGAGGCGTGCCCGACCCCATAATTCTGGATCAGCATCAACAGCCGAATCAATATAGCGATGCCCGTTTGTCTGTCAGTGCTGAATATTTTAAACTACAAGAGCTAGAGCCTACAAATTAGGAGTGAAAGTCCGTCTATATTAACAAGTTATTAACTATCTTAAGCAGGCTCCCACTCTCCGCGCTAATCGCGCTCAGAGATCTCTGCTGCTGTTTGTGTGATTGTTCGCGGACGCCAGCAGAGCGCACGAACGGTTTGTGTGTTTGGTCGCTGTAATCTGTGCAGCTAACAAGGAGCACTCTTTGTTTACTGTTTATGTATGCTCCCGCCCTCTAATCTCTGTAATTGAAATTAAATTACTGTCTGTCGGTTGCTGCTGATTCTGATCGCCTGGTGTTTCACATAAAGAAATCTTCGATTTTATCCATTCGCGGATTTTTTTTTGCTTGACCGCTGCGATCTGCACTGCCCAAAATCGTTAGTAATTCCCGCTGAAATACCAGGCAAACAGAAAGATCAGCAGGTCGCAGCACAAAAATAATATTAACATGCGCTGTTACTTAGCATTATCAAGCGCTGTTATTTAGCATTAACATGAGCTGTTAGTTTAACATTAACATGAGCTGTTAGTTAACATTAATATTTACTGTTAGTTAACATTAATATTTACTGTTAGTTAACATTAACAGTCGATGTTAGTTAACATTAACAGTCGCTGTTAGTTAACATTAACAGTCGATGTTAGTTAACATTAACAGTCGCTGTTAGTTAACATTAACATTTGATGTTAGTTAACATTAACATTTGCTGTTAGTTAACATTAACAGTAGCTGTTAGTTAACATTAACCGTCACTGTTAGTTAACATTAACATTAGCTGTTAGTTAACATTAACGTGAGCTGTTATTAAGCATTAACATGAGCTGTTAGTTAACATTAACATGTGCTGGTATTTGGCATTAACATGTGCTGTTAGCTAACATTAACATGTGCTGTTAGTTAACATTAACATGGGCTGTTAGTTAACATTACCATGCGCTGTTAGTTAACATTAACATGCGATGTTAGTTAACATTAACATGCTCTGTTAGTTAGCATTACAGCTGCAGTCGCTCACCGTTGCGATCTGCACTGCCCAAAATCGTTAGTAATTCTTGCTGAAATACCAGGCAAGCAGAAGAATCAGCAGGTCGCAATGCAAAAATTATTTAACATTAACATTGAATTAACATTATCATTAACGTCGCGTCCTGCTTATTCTGTTCGCCTGCTGAATCAGCTAGAATAATGTTTACTTTTAGCTGATCGCTGATGTTTTTCGCTAACCTAGGGAGCTCACGATTTGCCCAGCAAAGAGAATTAACAGCTGCTCGCAATCCACAAAATTATTTAGCTTAAACTGGGCTCTTGTAAATTCTGTTGTATCTTACTGTGGATTTCTTTTCGCCTGAGAATTCAACTGTAATACCGAGCGAAAATAGCTTTCAATAGATCTCAAATCCTAAATTGATTCATTGAACATTTTTTATAATTTTTAAGCAATTTACTTTTCAAATAGCAGTTTCCATTTTTCATTTCATATTAATTAAGTAACCTAGTAGCTATAGTAATTCCATTAATGTTTAAAATTAAAAATAAGAAAAGATTTATTGTAATATTCTAATCATTCCACGAGATTCTAGAATCATAATATAGTCAGGCAATTAGAAACAATCATTAAATGTTATATTTAATTATATAAAAGGGCGATTACCAGCGGCATTATACAGACATAAGTTTAGTTTTAAATTTTGTGATTCTCGGTAGTACTTCAATTGATTTAATAGATTCAACTGATGACTTAGAAAACGTAAAACAAAAAGTATAAATCATGAAAACTTTTCAAGTTCGTGACTTGTGGAAGTGAAAAGTGCAACTTGGATTCCAAGTGATTAGTTTTTTTCAGTTTTTAGTAGTTTATTTATTTCTTTGTTAGTTACTATAATCAAATTTGTTCATTTATTAAATGACAAGTTACGGAATTCGAGATCTACAAACACTCGGACTTGTGGATTATGACAAACAGCCAAGCGAAAGCTTGGAACAAACTAATTGCACAATTGTGAAGCTTAATGATAATTGCAGGTAAGTGGTGCTAAACTATACAGTTTACGCAACTAGCGACAACGTCAAGGGGGGTTTTAACTAGAATCGAAGCAGTTCTAAGACGAATGCATTTCCCAGTGTGTGAGGAACAGAAATCTCTTGCTGCACATGCAGTCAATTAAAAAAACATTTATTAACCGAAGCCGAAACGAAGTCGAGGGCGAACTCGAAGCCGAAAGCGAAGCCACTGCAGAAAGCTGTTAACAAAGCCATTTGCCCATTCAGGCCAAAGATGTAAACGTTTTTGTTGGCGTGGTCAAAGGTGCCTACACGGGAAGAAGAATTGTACAGGATTATGGACTTAAAACTAATCCAAAGTAATCGTAGAATAAAGGAGTAAATTTATCAGTTATCAATTTTCAACATTTGTACTAAATTCTAAAATTTAAGGTTTATTTTTTTCCACTTATAATTCGAGTATATGTTTAAGAAGCATAATCCATAAGGTAAAATTTAATTACATTTCCTATTGAGGTTAATTTTTTCAGTGTAGTGTGCAGATGAGACTCAGTACCAGCCTCAGCTTGTCGCCGTTACAGAAAAGCTATAATTGATGATGCCACCAGGACACATGCGAGAAGTGCAGCATGGACTCCACATGCAACTCTGTTGGTCTATCTATCTGGACTCTTTCACTCTTCCCCTCTCCCTCTTACTGCCTCTTGGTTGTTGATTTCATGCACGGAACTCAGTCGGCGGTAAGTCTGGAAAGGCGAAAAGCTGGTCACAGTCCCAATTTCGATTCCACTTCCAATTCCACTTTGAATTCCACTTCCAAACTCAAACCCAATCTCAATCTCAATTCCACTCCTGAGTCGGAGCTACAGTCACAGTTGCTGTACCAGGTTTCGAGTCCCTCCCGGGCTATACATAGTGAATTCGAATTGAATTTTGGCGCTACATTCATTAATCATTATTTCAATCATGATCATGAAACAAATGTGCTCTTGGTGCTGATGGTTGTTGTTGTTGTTGCTGTTTTTGTTGGCATCGTTCTTTGGCTTTTGTTTTGTATCTTGTGAAATGTTGTGTCGAAGCGTATCGATACTCTTTGCCCCGCCTCCTGCCTCCAGCCCCCTGCTCTCTCAAGCTGTCCCAAACTCTGCTGGCGATTGCGATGGCGATGGCGATGCGCTTCAAAGATTGATAATCTCTTGGATATCTTTAAATTTAATTAGTCACATTCATAACAGACCGCCAGCAAACTACATGGATGCTCAATATGTTTTGTTGCTGCTTTCGGGAATGGGAACAGCGGCGGAGAGGTGGAGGGGCTGGGGAACTGAGAGGCAGCGCATCCGATGCCGCTGCCATCCCAAATTACATGTTACAACACACTGTGCTCTGCTCTTGGCCATGCCCCTCCCACTGGTCTTTTTCAGCTGCTCTTCTCTCCTCCTTTCCACTATGCCTCCATCGACTTGTTCTCTTTCTTTCCACTTCCCTGTTTCCTTGTCTTGTTTGGCATCGAATCTAGTTCGTTACAAGACTTTACTCTTATATAAAGTAAGAGTTGATGGATTTAGTGGTGATTTTGGTCAAAATTTATCATGTAAAGGAAACTATTTATGTAGAACGTTTAGATACTTAATCCTAGAGTCCGAAATGAAATAAAATAAAATATCTGCTTTCAAATGCACCTGCTCAACGAGTGTAATTTTTAATTCATAAACTGTTTTTGAGTTGTCAAGCTGATTTTCTTATTAAAAGGTATTCAAACTTCAACTTAATTATGCTAGTAAATCTTTTGTTGTTGTTCCGCGTAGTTGAGAAAGAAAACTTGTTGTTCATTTTTGTTTTGTGGAGCTCCCGAGCCACGCACATGTGTGAGAAAGTCGCTACAGTGGGCATTCCGAGGCCCTCTGCAGTGCAGTGGTTGTTGTTGTTGTTGTTGTCGTTTATGTTACGTTTAGGTTAAATTTTTTTCTGTTTTTTTAGAGCCCTTTAATGAAAAATCGACGTTGTTACTAATTATGATTGACATAGACGTAATTGGAAATTTGAGGCAGAGCTTTTGGGCCGATTGGCAGCAGCATTGACGCAGGCATCCAAATCGAAGCCAGAGTTTGAGTCGGAGTCGTAGCGTCAGAGTTGGAGTCAAATTCAGTGTCGGAATCGGCGGTCTTCAAAAGTTTCACTAAATTAAAGGGTTAGCTTAAATACCTTAGCCAACTTTCTTTGATGGATAAGCGCAAGAGGCGTGAGGTTCCCAAAAACAAAACCGATATTTTCATAGAGCCCAGTTTCAGGAGCTGATGGGGGTCCACATTTGGTGTGAAAATTTTATAGAAAGTTTTGTTTAACTTCGGCACTTTTAACGCTAGATTTGAGCAGAAGATTGAAATTCCAATCAAAATACTAGAAATGGAAGTTGGATATTAAAAATGGTTAAGAATACTATATTTAAAAATTAAATGAATGTAAAAAATATTACAAAGTAACACAATGGATTATGTGTGTTTACTAGAATGTTATATTCTCTTTAATTTTCAAAGATATAAATGTATATTTTTTCTTAATATTGTGGCAGTATTTTGACATTTCAGTTTTATGACAAGAAATAAAATTGATGACACATTATTTATTGTAATACAATTCAAATGTAGTTTATAAACTGAGGGAAATGTCACGCTGTTTTCGGTTAGTCCCCTACTTTAGTTATTAAGTTATTTAAAAATATCTTTGCAATAGTCCACAGACGAAATAAAATATTGTTTACGACAGGTCTAAAATAGGTATTATAAATACAAGTAAAATACCATGTGAAATGGAGTTCTTCTCGAAGGAAAAGGTAAACTTTGTACGATCATTAAGCATAATTTTAACAGTTTTCTTTAATTTCGGCTAATGTGAGGCAATTACGGAGTCATCTTTCAAAATTGAACATTTAACCAATTGACGGCAAAAGGCGACCGAAGTTCAGCTCAAAATCGAAGCATTTTGGCCTTAAGCTGTTGTTGGTCCATATGTACACACACACACACACACACACATTTACACACACGTGTGTGTATGCAACCGCTGCCTTCATTATGGCTGTGCAGGGGTAAAATGAAATCAATCAGAGATAATCTGTCATGGATAATGGGTACCTGTGACTTGTCCCAATCTCAGTCTCATTCCGAGTCTCAGTCTCAGTCCCAGCTTCGCTGGTTTTCCCCCTGAAGCGATCAGTTTGGCTCATTTAAGCCGTTCGTGTAATTATTTTAAACAGCCGCAGTGTAAATTTTGGTTAAACACTCATCTCGCTTCCAAACTGGACTTACACATGTATACATACATATTTACTGATGTATTTGGAGTCTGGGTCGCCGATTTGGGCATAATATGACAGCTAACAGTTGAGCCACTTGATAAATGAAAGAATTGTACGTTTCTCCCAATGGCAAACAACCAAATGAACCACATTTAATTGGCCTGGCTAAGTGTTTTGAGGACTTTCCCTGTTCAAAAACATACACAAATGCGACTTTAAAGTCAATAAAAGTCACAAGTTGAGAATTTTTGTAGCTTTAATTACATGAGGCTTGTGATTGACGCACAGTCAATCATTAATCACACAATCAATCATTGAGCAGCCTCCTTTATTGTCCTGTCGCGAACTTCTCCTCCGAGTTCAGCTTTTAAAATTGGAAATTGGAAATGGTTGTGATAAGTACGACGCTGCTAATCAGCATTCTGTGCTCAAACTCAATCTCACTTGTCAACATGTCGTTAACACAATTTTCATCCTAAGTTGATCTCGTGGGGAATTTGTTGATGTTTGGGGGATTGTCAAATCAATGAAAGACTTGGATTTTAAGGGAATTGACTAGCGATAAAGCTGAAATGTAAAGAAAAGTGTATCAAGTAGTATTCTATTTCCTAATGAATCAAAGATTTACTTAAATATTTTATTCATACGAATTAGGGCTACATTTAAACTTCTATTTTAAGCACTCAAACTAAAATTACATTTAAGCTATCTTTTAAAGAGACTAAGCTGGGATTAACTAAAATTTTCGGCCTTGAAAATAATCTTAAGAGAGCAACACATTTTAGTACTGCTAAAAAACTTTAAATTTGGTAATAAATCAAATCACTTTCTCTACTGATATTAACTGAAATATAATAACTAACTTGGATGTTGATTAATAATTATAGAATTTAATATTTTCCAAATTGTGTTTATTAGTGAGGTAATTAGATATCTGGGTAACACCCATCTGCATAATTTAAGCGGAGTTCTTTGGTTTCTTGATTTTATACAAAAAGATGAATTTGATGTTTGGCTTAAAGACGAAAAGATAGAGCAAGAGAGGTCGAGAGAGATGGAAGGGAACAAAAAATAGCCATACGAATAGGAACAACAAGACCAAGAGTGCCTCACGATAGGGCACACACTTAGATACACACACACATACACATACATATAATATGGCTCGAAAGAAACCATTAATCACATTTGCCTTGTGCAGCAAGTGAACTTCCTTTGCCGCCTGACAGTCGCAACTGATTGCTGGCTCTGAATTGGGATTTGGAACTCAAATGCTGCACAAAACAGTCACCCTATCCAGCATTGGATCATCTCAGACACAAAGCTCCCTCCCTCTCTTACACCCCGTCCTACTCTATCTGTCTTTTTCTCACCCAAAACCACCCGCCTGTCTCTCAACACTCTAAAGACATGAATTCTTGGTGCAGCTAAAACGAGTAGAGTTAATTCAATGGAGTAGTCTGTTATACTTAAGAGTTTCTTTAAAAGACTGAGAACTTAATAGAAATTTTAATGTGATTTCACTTTTGTCTTAAATTCAAATTAAAGTTGACATTTTTAATATACTCAGCTAATTATTTTTAAATATCTCAATTTAGTTGTAACAACAATTTGATGTTGATGAAGTTTTTTAATTAGGAAATTTTAATCATAGATAAATAGATGTATTTTCGATAATTGTATAATTTTGGGTCTTAAATGAAATTTAAGAAAGACTTCTCTTTACTTCTTAGGAACTGAAATCTAAACAATTTGAATATAAAATACCGAATTTAAATAAAACGAAATATGTGCTTTGTTAAAATTATTTAATATTTAATAGAATTACTTCATAAAATAAAATTGATTAAGACAAGATTTAAGTAAAATAAACAAAGTTTATTTACACTGCTATAAAAATGAGTTTCGTGAAGTACATTAATATAAACATACTAGGTGTTTTGATAAATCAAAACCCCATTAATTGCCTGAATAATGTTAAATATGTACAAACCTATTAATTAAGATTTAAATGTCACAACTGCTGTCTGAATGCTATAAACAGATTTTTGTACTTTTTTATTAAATTATTTATTCACAAGTCAAATATGTTAACTGTTCGATATAGTACACAACAAGCTAGCAAATAAATTTAAGTTTTATACACTTAATGGTCTTAATGAACTTTTGATAGTCCCCATCAAAATCGAATCAGTTGGAAGTCGATTAATTAGTAGTCTCTCACACACATGAAACATTTGCAGACTGGACTGTGTGTTTAGCAGTAGAGTATAGCACGTGTGCTCTCTTGGAGTGGGTTCAATTATTCGGCAATTAGACAGTCACAAGTCGTAGTCACAGTCTCGTCTATACAAACCACCTTCCACATTCCATTATTCACCATCCACGGCACACGGCAACGCCATGACGCATATGTGAAATTTGAAAGGAGAATTTCATTAGAGTGTAACAATATTGAAGCTGTATTTATTGATGAGCGAAAGCGGCAACAAAACAAGAAAAAAAAAACAGTGTCTAAATATTTATGTGTAAAAATATTAAAGCGTTTAATGTGCGACCTTCCTTATGTGCATTATACAACAAAATCATTCTATCGATTTTCCATGTGAGTCTGACTCATTTGAATATTTGCCTGTCATGCTCATCATTTCATCAACATTTTCAGCAACAATACAAATCACGGTAGTAATGATAACAACAAACAGCAACAGCAACAATAACAAAAAGTAAGTAGCGGCAGCTTCCCCCTTTCCCTTTCCCATTCCCATTCCCTCAGACAAATAGTAACCACAATAAAAATGAAACATTGCGCCAAGTGCGGTGATATTCATTCAGCATTCAACATTCAGCATTCGATGGCAATGGAAAATTATTGCAAGTCAGAGGCTGCCTTTCGCGCTATGTACAAAGGTGTATGTGTACTCTATGCGTAAGTATGTACTCCATGGCTATAACTGGAGCCTCTCAACTCGGTAGCCAAACAACTCATATCAACACTTTGCAGCCTCGTCGACCGATCGATCGATATGTACAATGTCCATACATATTTATGTATTACTGTAGGTGGCAGTGTCAGAGACTTTGTTGCATCCGCTTATAAGTTCTGGAAAATAAATGGTCTCGCCTGCCATTCTCGCTTGTGGGATCGATGAAAGGCATAGTGAAAAGTGGGCGGTGCTTGTTGGCCACGCACGAACCGATGCGAGAGACGTTGAGGGCAGTTTTTATTTCATTTTTTAAGTTTTTATTTTGAGCGTGCGCCATGACCGAAGACCACAAAAGCAACACTCACACTCGCACTCAAATGATCACACACTTTCACATACACATCTGCTCTCACTCAGCCAGCAAGCAGCAGCAATTGGCATACAGTCACCTCCTACTTAAACAGCATGCAAAAGCAAACAGTAGACTCCGTAATATGCAAACAGCCACATTTTCATTTGCTGTTTGACTGTTCATACCCAATGCTATCAAGCAAATAACCTATAACATATTCCTTTCCTTAAATTATAACTCAATTAAAAAACTCTTTCATATAAATTTTAGTTAGTTCATAATATTTACGCAGCTATGCACATTATTCTGGCCTCGACTGTGACCAAAACGAGCTCCGCACCAACGGCAAATGGGTGTGACCATATAGCTTGTTGTCTCGCTCGCTTTAGCTCAGTCTGCACTCTGCTAACTCACAGACTTTTTGGTGGTTGAAAATGGCGTACAGCCATGGCCACAGTGTTCTCACTGCGTGTGGGCCGTCCTTTGGCGCGTTGTTGTTGCATGTCTGTTAAGAAAAAACAAAAACAAAACCAGTAAATCGAGTTTCGAAACTCAACTGTCGACGTCATCGCTGGCTGTCAATGGCAATGGCGATTTGCTCGGAGAGCGAAAGAAAGACAGAGAGAGAATAGCAGTGGGACGGCAGAAGAAGCAACTGTAAGGGAATACAGAAAACAGAAAACCGAAACCGAAAAGCAAAAACAGGTTCGCTTGCGCTCAGAGCGTTCGTTCGCATTCATAACAAAAGAACGGCTCGAATTGAACGGTTCGAAATCGCACTCGCACTCTCGCACTCGTTCGTGATCAGACTCAGACGCGTCGTGTTTTTAGGTGTTTTTTGAATGTTTTCTGAACGTCACACAAAAATTGTTTGGCATTTTTGTTGTTTACGGTGCTACGCAGTGTTTTTAATATTTTCAACGCGCCGGTTGCGCAAAATACGCGTTGTGTTCAATAAACAGAGCCCCACTGCATTTAAATCATGCTGGCCACAATCCAAATAAAGTGATCGTTCTCAATAAAGCATAAATGTGCTGAAAGTGAGTGCCAATAAGTGAATAAATATTTAAATGAAATATGCGCTCAGCAACTCGGAATCGAAGTGCAAGAGCCTAGCAAAAGTTTAATTAAAACAACTAAGAAATTAAGCAACCACGATGAGCTCATTCCTCATGGGTTACCCACACGCACCACATCATGTCCAGAGCCCCATGTCCATGGGCAATGGCCTGGATCCAAAGTTCCCGCCGGTTGCAGACGACTATCATCACTACAATGGTCACTATTCCATGACCGCCTCAACGGGCCACATGGGCGGCGGTGCTGGCGTTGGCGGTGCCGGTGGTGCCCTCACTGGCGGTGGCCCTGGCATGTCGGGTCACCCGCACGCCACGCATCCGGCGGAAATGGTCAATGATTACATGGCTGCCGCTGCGCACCATCACAACCAGCTCCCGCACTCCCATTCCCACACCCACTCGCACGGCCATTCGCATTCGCACCACCACAGCAACAGCGCGCTCTCTGGCCACCATCACCAGAATGCCAACTACACCACCAACTATGCCACCACACCGCCCTCCCATCATCCGCACTCGCATCCGCACCAGAGTCTCGGCTACTACGGTCATCATGCGGCAGCTGCAGCCGCTGCTGCCGTGCACCATGCCCCCGAGTACATATCCGCCGGAGTGGTGCACTCCGGAGCGGACTACGGACCGCCGCCGTCGGTGAATGTGCCAAACAGCAGCAGTGGCAATCCCCCGAATGGATACTACGGCAGCTACTACGGCACTACCAATGGTAGCGTCGGCAGTACGCACTCCCAAGGACACTCACCGCTCTCCGCCCAGATAATGGACCTGCCACTACAATGCTCCTCCACGGAACCGCCAACAAACACCTCGCTGGGTCTGCAGGAATTAGGTAAGTCTCACGAAGTTGTACAGTAATTATATGAGCTCATAAACAAAGTTAGTTAGTTAGTTAAATAAACCTATCTTTAGGAACTACAAAATCTATGTCCTAGCAGCAAAAGTTTGGACTCAATATTATGAACTTCGAATGGAGGGGAGTGCTTTATTTTTTTTTTATAGTCAATTTATTTGCTATACTTTCAGTGCAATTTTGCGGTTTACTAGATTTTCAGTGTTCGGTTTTACAAATTAATAATGTACTATAAGTGTTTAATTATATTACGCAGGCAATCGCTTAAAAATATAGTATTTCTGACGTCAAACTTAAATTTCAGAAATTCAGTTTAATACACTTAAATTTCAAATATTTTATTTTATAACTTGGATTCCTAACAACTGGAGTGATTAAACGATTAATACGATTTGAAAGTTTTGAAATAGAATCAATTTACGTAAAAATCGAATTCTAATTGTGATTCAGTCGTTTTAAATAGTGAAACTGATATGCTTTTTTGTATAAATAATAACTTGAACTGACATTTTTTAAATAACGATCACCAGTATTTTCTTTATCGCAACAAAACTATTTAAGAAAGTATTTTAAATCATAAATTTGATCGAAAACCCTATTTTACAGATATTATTTGTGCAGATATTATTTGTGATTTTTATTACACTGCAAATATAACAAATCATTTTTAATGCAAAATAACATATTTTTTTATTACTATTAAATATAATTTAATTAAATTATAAATAATTCAAAAATGTTTTCATTAGGTTTAAAGTTAGAGAAGCGCCTGGAAGAAGCGGCGCCCACTGGTCAACAACTGCAAGAAGTTCTACACTGTGATGATATGGGATCAGAAAATGTATATATTGAATTACCAGTCTAAAGAGCAATTGATTAACTAATTGTATCATTTGTAGGACATGTCTGAAGAGGATCGATTAATGCTCGATCGATCGCCAGACGAATTAGCGTCCAATGACAACGATGACGATCTGGGAGATTCAGACAGTGATGATGATCTGATGGCAGAGACAACCGATGGGGAACGCATTATCTATCCCTGGATGAAGAAGATTCATGTAGCGGGAGTTGGTGAGTACAGGTTTTCCTCGATTTATGAATCGAGATGCACCCACAAAACAGACTGCCCCATTTTTGTTGGTATGCTAATTAAATTACTTAGCTGCCAACACCCACGTGATTCACTGACAGACTTTGTAATGCTCCATGTTAGCAAAAAAAAAGAAAGCAAAAGGAAAAACATTGAAAGACCTAAAAAGATAAAGAAAAAACCTCCACTTTTGCTCATTAATCAAAATCAAGAATGGCGCGCCTTCTGCTGAGGGCAAGTTGTGTATGGCGAGTGACATATTCATACATGAGCATTACACACGATTCCCTATATATCGTGTATGTATCTTTATGCAACTTCCACTCGATTTTAGTAGTAATAACACTACATGCTATTTCAACACTTCTGGGTTTCTTAGAGTTAATTTGCTTGTCAAACCTAGTGGGGAAACAATTGCCTTATAAATATATTTGTAAGAAGAAGTCAATTGGTTTAATCGAAAGTTTCATCAATTGAACCACTTATGTTTTAAATAAGCATATCTCTGTTACAGTTTGGTGTATAAACTTTAGTAAACGTGAAGATATTTAAAGCAAGGGGGGCTTTCTATTTTGCTTTCAAACAACAATTTAAGCTATTCACAAAATATCAACACGATTAGAATTTTTAGTGTACGATCTGGAAGAAAGTATATTTCTCTTTTTATTTAAATTAATTTAAGACTTTAATTTTATATTCATAGGCAGATAAATTGCATTTAGATAAATTAAAGGATTAGATGTTTTGATACTTGAAAGTGTAAAAGCATTTTTTTCACCAAGAAGAAAGATCTTCTAAGTTTTTACTTTATATAAAGAGAATTTATTTCATATATTTCGAATTTCGTGCTCTCTTTAAGACACAAATTGAATTTACCAAATATTTATAATAAATGGTTTTCTTCTTCGAAAGAAAACCACATTTTAAATTAAAAACGTTTCCAATATAATTATTTTCCGATATAAATGGTAAACAATTTTTCTTGACTTCCAAGTTTCCGACAATGTTATCTATTTATTTATTATAATTTTTCGTTGTTTTCGATTTTCACACCAAATAGTTTTGAATGTGGGCTGTGGAAACAGGTTTCCATTCACTATTCAAGCGAGACGTCAGACTTGATGAACGAATGAACTTGGCTACCAACGAATACACAGCATGTCCAATGGCCAATACTCAGAGCTGAATACCCAGGTAGTTACACTCCGAGTATGTGGTTATATACAATACACACATTTGAATGTCAGCTCCGATAGATAATTACCATTAATTGTCGCGACGGAACATTACTAATGGGCCTAAAACCAAATTCATTGAGCCATGTGTTGAGTGTCATTATCAAAGCGACGTTTGTCAGCGCTTATTGTTTTAATTCAACCAAATATTGGCTACTGCGAGTGGCTGGAAACTGGACTGGCTCCAGGGCAAACAGAGGGACAGAAAGACAGAGGGACAGACGAACAGTTGACAATAGTTCGACAGGTTCATATGTTTTATTGGCTTTTATATGAGTTTTGTGATTCTAGGTCAGACTTTAGCAGGCTGATAAATTGGTTTTTAATAAGCGAGCTACTTGTTTAGTCGGAGCTACTATTATGCAGTTACTGCTACAGTGATGCACTCCAATTAAGCATAACCTTGACCCTAATGGGCAATTATATCATTAGGTTTCGCCACGCGTTAACTCTTCAGTTCACTCCAGATGAGTATAAAGAGATGGAAATGGAAACAGAGACACAATCTCGACATGCGACACTGACACTGGGGGATTAGCTATGCTGATGAGCATCAAATCGAAGTAGTTCGACGTTCGAGAGGCAGGCAAAGTAAGAGAGAGGTGAGAGAGGAAGAGGGAGCGACACAGAGCAGAGATCGCTCAGGGGCACACACAGAAAACTCCGACTGAGTGACGGATGGTCCGTGTCATTTGATGTTAATGTTGTGACATTTATCATGAGCGCACGACTACGAAAACAAGACGAAACTTGATTATCGCCAGTGCATCATCTCTCGTTATACGGAATGTGCCTGTTCCCTATTCCCCCTCCATCACCCCTTCACCTACACCTTCACTTTTCCTTCTCCAGACTCTCTGCCAGGTTGAATCGCTGCCTTCTTGTTGTTCTCAGCTCTTTTACAAATGACTTACACTCGGTTAACGCTTTTCGTAGGCCAAGGCCCAAATACTACTACATGTTTTTGGCTTGGCGTGCGTATCAGGTGGCGTGTGGTCGCGACTGGCCCTTTCAATTTGTATAATTCGCCTTCGGGCACTTCTCTAATTTGCCAAAGTGTGAGTATTTAAGGAACAATTTGGCATTTATACAAATAATTTAATAGCTGCAAAGTGTTGACAAGACTCTTAAGGGGCGACAATCAATTTGAATTGTAGTTCAATTTGTGTTTAACTAGTGAACTATTTATTCCGGTTTTGCTCAGTTAAATTTTGTGAGTATTTAAAAATATTTAGAAGTTATAAGTTCTAAAAAATACGTAGCTAAAATATAAGTGAAGTAATGTACAATTTCATAATTACAATTGAAGTTGTTTAATTGTTAAATGAGTAGAAATTATTCAAATTGATGGCTTTGTATAACATGATAAATAAACAACAAATATCACCTGCTTGAATCAATTTATCACTGTTTAATAAATTATACTTCTCTGTGCAACCCTGCAATCCAGGCAAATTCTACCATTAAATTAATAAATCTTTTCGGCTGTCTGCAGCTAAAGGTGTTTTTAATACTTTTGGAATTTCTGTATAATTTATGTGGCTAACTTTAACAACAAAGCATTTCTTATACGCAAAATTGCATATAATTTTTTTTAATTTTTATAGTTTAAATTAATTTTGCATATAACATTTTATAGTTCTTAGATTAAATGTTGCTTCAAACTAATTTTCGCTACAACGTATTCATGTATCATAAGCCAATTCAATAACAGCGCTTGTATATTCATAAAAACACTCATGGATACTTTTTGTATAAATGCGGAATATTGATTTCATGCACGATTTTATTCTTGAGTCCCTGCAGATGATCGGCGAGAACGCGTTCCACATAACATTCAATAACAGAAAAACTCGTACTCGCACTCGCATTCATAGTTGTATTCATGCTCATATTCATAGTCATACTCGTAGTCATAGTCATAGTCACTGAAAACGTGGCCAGCCTTGTAACTGAATTTCAATGGCAAGTCCACGATTAAGTTTCCAGTGTGCCACAGAGGCCAGGCTCACAGTTACCCGATGACTTGCGAAAAACCTCATCAGCATCAGCTCCGTTGAGGCAAAAACTGAAAACCGACAAAAAAAAAAGTGCAAGCCCAGACTCGGTCGCAGTTTTAGCCCCAGACCCAGACCGAGACCCAGATGCGACCGAGAGATGCTGTAAAACGTAAACCGAGCTCAGGTTAACTCCTATTGCCTTTTGCAAAGTGCGAATGCGAATGTGATTGTGAATGGGAGAGACGATTGAGAGCGGGGAACACAGAGTCAGACTCCGATTCCGACTCCGACTCCGACTACAGTTGAGGCCCAAGCCCAGGGCATGACAATGATGAAAATGACGCAGTAAAAATTAAGAAGTTCGCCTTTTATGACAGATGAGGCACGAACAGCTGAGAGACTGTAACTGTGACTGTGAATATGACTGTGACTCGCCATCTGGCACTGGAGTATTGGTATCTGTATCTGTACTTGAGTATCTGTTTGGCGAACAAAGCGTAATTAGCGTCCCAATGAAAAACAAAAATCACAAGAATGCGAATGTGAATGTGAATGGAGCCCAGAATTTGCAAAGTTACTTCGTTTCTTCCTCGAACTCCCTTTAGATTGATTGTGCTCAATTTGCGCCAATAAAGTTCTGGAAGCTCTCCCTCTCTCTCTCTCTCTCGCTCTCTCTCTCATGTTGTGCGATTTATTGAAATTGGCATTAATTAGCGACGCTTTTATTGGACCAAGAATAATTCCGTATATTAACGTATATCAGCGACGGACACTGGCAAACTTCGAGAGGTCTTTTGTCAGTGAAGTCTTTTGTAGAAAGACCCAAAACGAAACGAATCTTCAAGGTCGCCTCTATTGTTGCTGTGGTTTTTAAAGTCGCGAGCTTCTTAACTTGATGCTGTTTGTCTTTCTGCTTTTTGGTCATAACACTTTTTGTCTTGTACACTATTTACAATCTACAAAGCTCGTAGTAAGCTTTTTTCTTTTAAATAGCTATAAAATCAGCTTTGGCACAAGTGCCAGTTTTAGTTTCGCTAAAAATAAACAACTTTTGGTCATTAGGTTCGCGTTGGAAAGTGAAAATATCTGGTGTATTGTGAGTAGTATTCTTATGGCTTAAAGAATGAATGGACTGTGTTAGAAAAACAATTTTAGTTGCTTCAAAATACAGTATGCTTTGTTATGAGATCATTTCCGAAAGAAACTAAAAGTAACTCTTTGAGCAACTACTGCGTTGGTTATAAAAATGTTTAAAAACTTTTTTAATCAGAAACAAAAACAGCTGCGTTTATATTGAGAGAAGATTGTAGGATTGTAGGTAAAATAAACTAAAAAGTTTTACTTTATCTTTCTGTAAAATTTATATAATATGTATAGCTTTAGTTATATTTTGTGCTTCTCAGAATTATGTATACTTTTCAATTAAAAGAGTTGTAGTAAATGTTATATAACACCTGTTATCTAATCTATTTGATTAGAATAATTTAAGAACTAACTACGTAGTTTTGCAGTCATTAAAATAACTTGCTAAATTAAACTTATAAAGAGTCATAATCATTTTGTTGTTTATTAATGAATACACGCCATTTGAGGTGACATCAATCATTTTGATGCCTTTCCAGACAGTATTTGTGTTCTGAGCTCCAAAACAAAACGACGTTTGTTCAAAATTTTGCTGAAAAATTGATCGAGTACTTGGCACGTTTATTGTGCCATTTTTATACCCGTTACTCGTAGAGTAAAAGGGTATATTGTAATCGTTGGAATGTATGTAACAGGCAGAAGGAGGCGTGGCAGACCCCATAAAGTATATATATTCTTGATCAGCATCAATAGCCGAGTCGATATAGCCATGTCCGTCTGTCCGTCTGTCCGTCTGTCCGTCCGTCCGTCCGTCCGTCCGTCCGTCCGTCCGTCCGTCCGTCTGTATGAACAAAAGGATCTCAGAGACTATAAGAGCTAGAAAGATGATAGTGGTCGCAAATGAAAGGTACAATACCCAAGCAGTACAAGTTTGTTTTTGTTTTTTGACACGCCTACTTTAGGGCGTTTTATTTGCATATAAAGGTAAATGTACAGGTTAAACTAGAATGTTTTAGTATAGAAAACTTTTTTGTTAGCTATTCTATCTAAACCAAATTTACACGGAAAGTACATGTCTAGGAAGTACATGTACTGACCAAGTTTGATCCAATTAGGACAACTATATCGTATAGCTCCCATAGGGCCGATCGGTCAAAAATTCGCTCCAAATATGAGTTAGTATGGAAAACTTTTGCGTTAACTAAGCTACATTAATCAAACACACACAGAATACATCTGCAAATAATATATATATACTGACCAAGTTTGATCCAAATCGGGCAACTATATCGTATAGCTCCCATAGGGCCGATCGGTCAAAAATACGCTCCAAATATGAGTTAGTATGGAAAACTTTTGCGTTAACAAAACTATATTAATCAAACTCACACAGAATACATCTGCCAATAATATATATACACTGACCAAGTTTGATCCAAATCGGACAACTATATCGTAAAGCTCCCATAGGAACGATCGGTCGAAAATATGCTCTAAACATGAATTTCTATAAAAATGTTCTGTGTTTGCCAAGCTATTATATCCATCACCATTGTTAATAACAAATTGAAACTGAGTAACGGGTATCCTAAAGTCGCGAGGCGACTATAGCATTCTTTCTTGTTTTAAATGCGGTTTTGTTTTGTGATTTTTTTAAAAGCTTAACTTTAAGTTAACAAGTATATTTTTAGTCTCGGTGGTTTGCTCTCTTCCTCCCACACACAAACGAGCTCCCTTTCTCTGTCTTTAATGCGGTAAGAGTTATAATTAAAGTGTTGTTGGCGAATTAAGAATTCGAGTTGTGCACTTTTTGAGCTTCAATTGCTGCGGGTGCTTCAGCTGTAGTTAAATAAATAAGTCGGAAAGATACAATTGTATATATGCGAGTACGTAGGTATATAGACAATTGTTGTACTTTGAGTACATGAGATTTGTAGTACACACATGTGTGTATGTGTGTGTGTGTGTGTGTGTGTACTTGTAAGTAGCATGAGCTCATGTTTATTTTTATTTGCCTGCCACAAATTGCAAGTCACTTGACAAGCTGCTGATGCAGCTCCCGCTGTTGTTGAAATGCTGATGTTGACTTGCCTTTTTCCATGAGCTCATGAAACGAGCGCACACACACACACACACACACACACACACAAATATTTAAGCATACCCACACACAGTTGGCAACATCAATACTAACATTATGTTATGAAAAACGAAACGAAGCCAAACCTGAAATGGAATTCAATTCAGAACTCTAAACCCAAAACACAAAACTGAAGCTGACACTGGCCAATGCGGCGTATGCGCAATATGCGCCTTGCACTCACTAAAAACTCAGCTCCATTAGGGCCAAAAGCAACTAACTTGAGAATTCTTGAGTTGAAAATTAATTTGTTGTCATTTATTTGATTTAATGTTAGTGTTTGATGCTGCATATGAATATTATTTTCTGTAAGCATTTGAGGCGCCAGCTTCTCATAGAAGAGAGTTTTTATGGGAACTGGTTTTGGACTGGGTTTTTGGGCTGCGATTTGATGAATGGGCAGGTAAATCAAAGTTGACAGACGTAAAATATTTTCAACTTGGCACGAGTCAAATTTCTCGATCACAGGTCGTGCCCCAAACGTACCCAAAATATTTACAAACTCTCATACAATCACAGCAATTAATCAAGTGTCCCAATTGCTCGGTTTCTCAGCTGCTCTGCGAACATTGCGAATGAATGAAAATCGAAAACGAGATTTCAAAGCCCGGAAGTTCAACGCCAGTGAGGACCACACCTCAGAGGCTCAGGCCAGACTCTAAATGGGATCAGTTTTTATGGATTAAACTGATATCGCTGCTGATACCTGAAGTGTTCTCATTGCTGGTTTTAAAGCATAAAGTTAACCTACAATTGTGGCCGCCACCGACACAAAAGATTATGATTATTAAGTAACGTCTGACATAGTTTTTTATTCGTTCTCGTTTTTTTGGAAGCCCCTCGATACCCTCTATGAATGAAAGTGTAGAGTCACATATGCATGATAAATCATATGATGGGACAAACATGCCGACAGCCGTGCATGAGGTAGGGCCAATTATAATAACTCGACACATCATATGCATACAACAGCAGAGCATGAGAGAGGCACAAGAGTGAAAGAGAGAAAGAGAGGGCATCATCGTCCTACGCATTAATATGTTTAAGAAACGCCGTCAAATCCCCTGAGAGCGCCAATTTTCCCAAAAAACGAAAAATATAATGTACGGCTCGCTCTCTTTAGCAGTTTCACGCTACGTTCTCGCCACATTGTATGCCGCCCCTTGTCCATACCCGCTACCCTCCACTACCCACCTCTGTGCCGACAGTGGCCGTGTTGTTTGTGCAATCTTGATTTCCTTGGCCTTGTATGATTCGGCAGTTTCATAAATTGGCTGCCAAGCAATTGCAATTGGCACTCTTTGGCTTCGCGCTCCGCAGCAAAAAACATGACGCTGCACTTTGTACCGGGACGGGACTGTGACTTGAAATTGGAATTGGACTTGGACCTGGACTTGGACTTGGAACTGAAGCTGAAGCTGGAGATGATTGCGAGCTGGCAACTTGAAGGCCTCTTCCTGGACATGTATATGGCACCTCAAATGTTTTGTTGAAATCTTGAAATGAAATGATACGCACTTATTAAAAACGAATTAACGCAGCATGCTGCCAACGCCAACGCCTACGTCACCGTCGCAGTCGATGACGACGACGCAGCTGACGTCGTTGGTTTCATTTTCATTGTTCTGTTTCGCTTTTCGCTGTGTTTCTTTTTTCCTTTGGGGTTTTGTAATTGATATTGTTTATTTGATTTGTTTTTTCTTTATCTCCTGTTTTTCTTCTTTGTGTGTTTTTATCTTTATTGCTTTTTTGTGTTAGCAAATCAATAACTCATTGTAGAATTTGCGTATGAAGCCGCAACGAATTGCGTTGATGAAGTATTCTTAAAGGAATTTCCAAAGGAATATATTTTTATTTACAAATTTAATTTCAACTCAAGTTTGAATTCTTTTTCAATACAGTTATTATTGTAGACCACAGTTCTATTATTTATAAACAAATAATTTGAGAGTATGTTGAACTTAATTAATAGACAACATCTACAGCTTGTCAGCAGCTTTTAAAGCCCACATCAGTTGGTTTGCACAATTTTAGCACAAATCAAAGGGAGACAGCGTTTAGAACCCTTCTCTATCCCTCCCCTTTGCTTCTCCCTCCTCAGCTGTCAGCGGCCGTTGGAACAACATCATTAATCTGCGTAGTGTCTGCGAATTGAAATATTTATATCAAATCGAAAGCTGTCTGTCACAGTGCAATGAAATTTTTATAAATTATAACACGATGTGCGCCGGATATGATTGGTCAAGACCGGAGAGCAGCCCAAAAAATAAATGTAACGATAGAAATATCAACTTGAATCCCAAAATCCAGTCGATGGCATTGGATGCTGGCCAAAAAATTGAAATTGATGGTGCAAAAATAAATTTGATGGGCCTGTCTGTCTGTCTGTCTGTCTATCAAACTGGGAATGGGAGTGTGTATGGAAACGGTTACGGTTACGGGTAGCAGGTGTAAAACATTAAAAAAGGAACAGGAAACGGATACAGCGGCTGCTAAGGCGGCCGAAAGTTGCTGCAGGCGGGAAATGTTTAATTTCAAGGAAAAACTAAAATGCGTAGCTGCTGTCCTTTTTCCAAAGTCAGTTTGAGTTCAGCTTCGAAGTCCCTGTCCGATAGGCAAGCAGACGGACAGACAGGGCAGTTGTATTATTTGATTTTGATTAATTATCCTGTCCAACTGCCGCGAACTGGCGCTGTGTAAGTGCAGCTCTTTCATCTATCCGCTATCCGCTAACCGTTGTCCATAAAGTACTGTCTACTGCTGCTTCTAGCTACTCCTGGCTACCCTTCTGGGTGCAGTTTTGAGAAGGTGTACGCCGAGAAAGTTTTTGGCGCGCTTTTTGGGGTTGTCAACTTATCTTGGGAGATTTATTGAGCCTGTTTCTTATTATGAAACTCCTTTTGAAGTGTATTAATTGTGGCGCGTTGCGACTTAATCGCTACCCAGGCTCATCCCTTCTGCTCTGCTGCCAATCATTAATTATGCATCTTGTTTAACCCTCACTAACTCAGTTTCTCTCCTCTCTCTCTCCTGTTGTTTCTTGTAGCGAATGGCTCCTATCAGCCGGGCATGGAGCCGAAACGCCAACGCACCGCCTACACACGCCACCAGATACTGGAACTGGAGAAGGAGTTCCACTACAATCGCTACCTGACCCGACGACGACGCATCGAAATTGCACATACGCTGGTGCTGTCGGAGCGCCAGATCAAAATCTGGTTTCAGAATCGACGCATGAAGTGGAAGAAGGACAACAAGCTGCCCAATACCAAGAATGTGCGCAAGAAAACAGTCGATGCCAATGGCAATCCAACACCAGTAGCCAAGAAGCCCACTAAACGTGCCAGTGCCAAGAAGCAGCAACAACAGCAGCAACAACAACAACAGCAACAACAACAGCAGCAGCAACAACAGCAGACTCCAGTGATGAATGAGGTAAGTTGCATGCTCTGAACGTGAACAGCGAAGCACTTAAAGCATACGAAGAGCACTACCAATGACATTAGCTGAAAGTGGCACTTGCGCAAAAGATTATTCTGTCAGGGCTGCACAACAATGCAACGCTTTATGAGTCATGCGAGCGTCAAGAGCGTTTTAAACAGCGGTCGACTTGAAAGCTAGCCTAAATTCCATATCAGCCAGATAAGCTTTCAATAAAGCTTGCAGAGTTTTGGATGTTTTTATGCTAACTCTAAAATTAAGTCACGCAATTTATTAAAATCTAAAAACTATCATACTCATCATTGTCTCTATCTCTGTTTCTCTCCTCTCCCCTCCAGTGCCTACGCTCTGATAGCCTGGAGAGCATTGGTGACGTCAGTTCCTCGCTGGGAAATCCGCCGTACATTCCCGCCGTTTCGGAGGCGCCGTGTGGCAATGGCGGCAGTGGCAGTGGTTACCCAGGATCTCAGCAACATCAAGTGCATCACAACAACACCAACAACAACAATAACAACAGCAACAACAACAACAATAATAACAACAACAGCAACAACCTCAACAACAACAATCAAATGCATACGGGTCTGCATCACCACCAGCAACAGCAGCAACAACAACAACAACAATCCGATCTCATGACCAATCTGCAGCAGCACATTAAACAGGACTACGACCTAACGGCACTTTAGGATAGCATTACGCTAATCCCATTGAGCCCTGTACATTGAATCCTTTAGTTAGCACCGCAATAATTTCTTTGGTATCCACAATTTATAAGTCAGTTTATATTGTACTATATAATCATAGGAAAATCTCGTTTTTTACACCCATTGAACCATCCAGTTCCTTCGGGCAATTCGGAGTATACAGTGAAATCTTTACTTATAGTTAGTTAAGCACCAAAAAAGTGAGAAATTATAAACACGACCATTGGGCTCTGAGTAAAAACAGGGCTGCAAAACCAAGTACTAAAAATTTTACAAAATGTTCAACAATTATTCTCTTACGTTTAAAATAAAATATTTAATACTTTAGCCAAATACCAAACGGAATCCACTTTTATTTCACTGTAAATTGAAGTCACTCCATAAATTTCTAGCTTTGCAGCCCTGTTCAGATTCAGCCCTTAAAATAATCTAAAAAACTTGTAAATTAGCAGTACTTAACTAGCGGTACATAAGTCTTTGTATAAAGCATAGCAAATTATATATGTAAACACAAGCCCCAATATGTCATAGCCTTAAGTGGAATTATATAGTACATATACGAGTATATATATAATAAATATATGAGTTATTATAATTAGTATTGTATCTAAGTAGTTGCATCTGTTGTGCGTAGTTATTCATGTAAGTTCAAACGTATATTTTATGGATACAACAACAAAACAATTGAAAGAAACAAACAGAAACACATGATTATAAGTATATAAATATACATAGACAATATAAAAACCAAATAAACAGAACAATTTTACTTGGAATAAACTGTGAGTGTTATTTGTACGTTTGTAACGCATTGAAGTAGGCGTGGCCGACTCTATGAACTATAAAAACTCATAGTCAAAAGCAACAAACGAGACCATATAGCCATGTCCTTCTCTCCACCTCAGACCGCCTGTTTCTATGCGAACTAGTCTCTCAGCTTTAAAGCTATCTTGATACAACTTGGTACAGCTGTACATTCTCTCTGCACGGAGTTCCTATGTTGAAATCGGCCAGTTTGGAACATTAAATCATATAGCTCTCATATGAGCAATCGGTTTTGGGAGGTGTCCCAACCAAACTTACTCAATATGCATATCCTATCATTCTACGTTTATGCATATTAGACATACTTGGTATGAACAACTTTTGTGTGTTATTTTAAATTATTATTTAATGTTCGGTGTGCCGAAGATATCGATTTTTGTTGTTCTTTATAAAAATTATTTTTAAAAGGTATGTTATTCGTTTTTAATAATATACTATTCATCTATAGATAGAATTTGTACACATTACGATTAAATCTTATACAGATAAATTCCAAATAAAACCCTTAAACTAAAGCTTTACTTTAATCAATCTATAGACACAGAAATAGTTGTGAAACGTTCAGCCGATTGCTCCCCACAGAATGTTTGTTATTTTGCGCTGATTCATCGTTCATAGTCATCTAATTAGGACAAATTTAAACATCATGAAAGCGAGCTGCTGGATATGCAACCAACAGTGTACGGCTCATCCTGCGATTGGGCTCTAAAGAATTCCGAATTCAACAAGCCTTTGTTGGCAATCAACGCAGCTCATGTGGAATGGCAGCGAGGAATGGGTCTGAGACTGGGACTGGGACTGGAGTTGGAGCTGGAAACTCAGTCTGAAATGAGGCGCGAGATGAACAGACAGCGATAGTTGGCAAATGCTAACAAGAGTTCTTAATTAAACATCGATTCGCAATGATTGATCACAAACCATTGGCACCTGTTGGCTTCTGGAAATATGTTAAACAAGGCATCATCTTTCAAATTGGCAGCCTACCTACTCGATTCCTGGCTAACAAACCGCCAGAGAGACAGAGAGAGGGAGTGAGTGTCATAAACTGGTCTTAAGCAAGTCTTGAATTGTTTGCGTCAGAGATACTTCCCTGAAAACCGAGTCCTATTGCAAATTGTCGCTGTTTATTCAGGCGGACATCTCGTTGACAGTGTGGCCATAAAGCCACAGGTAACACACACAGCACATGTGACAAACAGCAAGTGGGAGGGGAAGGAGTTGGGGACGTGCAAGGGGAAGGAGTAGCTGCCACAAGCTCAACACAATCAATCTACCGGGCATGACAGTGGATTGTCTTGCAGGAACACGAAAACACTCTTAGCGCTTAATTTATCATTGCGAAATGATCTACGCGCCTTCGCCTCAAGCCACTCCGCCAGTTCCACATTCGGTTCCAATTCCAGTTCCAGTTCAAGTCCAGTTCCCTGTCCAGCATACAGTGCGCACTCATTCAATGCGATAAAAAAAGGATTAAGTCCTAAATAGGACTCAGAAGCGTGCACCGGAACGAAAAAGGCCAAGACCCTCAAGGGTCGAAATTGGCAGCTCGAGTTGATTACGCTAGTAGCAGTGGCAGTGGCAGTAGCAAGCAGCTAGTAGCACGTGTTGCAATATCGACTTCCTTACCCTAATTACTGGCAACGGTAGCCCCCGTTTGTCAGTGGCTTTCCGCGCTTTGCAGACCTACCGCAAAAGTCGCGATATAATTATTTTAAGGATAAATTAGTTGGGCCTTTAAGTCAAGTTTTAAACTAATCTGCAGAGAAGTGTTAGCATTAAATGTAATTGATAAAGCAACTCAATTTCACCGAGTTCGGGGTATTACTTATACTTTTTTAGGTAATTTTGTAAAATTTTGCTAAAAAGTTCTGAAAACCGTGAGGAACTATTGCAGAAAACTAGAAAATATTGAAAAACTTGTGAGTTTTCAAATAATAATTTTGAATTCCTTAGTTTCTGTGTAATTCAAGCAAATTAAGTTCATGTTTTAATAAAGTAACTTAAACTAACTAACCGATTTGTTAAGGTGACAAATTTTTGATTCATAGAAACTGAATTAGTCAATACTTATTCATAAGGCAGTAATTTACATACTTCCCTAAGTTATTTAGTAAAAATACTTATTTAACTGATCGCAACCTTATTGAATTGACTTTTAACTGAACTTCCCCTGGTTAGTCCAAGTACAGACCATGACCGCCTTCTTTGAAGTTAGTAGTATTCGTTCGGCTGGCTTTAATCCCGTCTCATCCTCTTTCATCCCGGCTAATCCCAACAGAAGTCAACGGACACGGCACAGCCCAACAAACTAAAGTCAATCCTTTTTGACTTTTGGGCAAAAAGACAGAAGAAAAGAAGGAAATAACAATTAACCCGTCTACTGTTGCTAATTTCATAGGATCTTACGAATGCCAGCGGTGTTTTGCATATGTGGCATAGGCACAGCGTTACGCCCCCTCGAACGCCCACTGACGGCGACATCACTAGAAGGGATTTAAATGCACCGAAAGGATTGTTCGGTTCATGCTGAGCGCCGCACGCCGTCGACTTCTGCTAATGCGTGTCCTTTTGATGCTTTTGTCGAGCAATTTCTGCAATTTTTGCACTGGGCTACCGTGCACAGCGGATTGACTGCAGTCGGGATCGGAGTTTTCCAAGAAGTGTGCTTACCTGCTAATTAGCTAGCGATGTTTACAGCCAAACACACAGACAGGCAAACACACGAGTGTCCTTTGAGCTGAGCTGAGAGTCGACTTTTTGTCAAAATAAAACATAAATTCTCATTTGGCTTGAATTGGAAACAAATTTGTGCAGTCTCCGGCATAAATCAAAGTTGCAGCCAAGGCCAAAAACTGCATTGGCCGCTAACAATTGTGGCAACAAAGCCAACAATAAACTCAAGTGTGTGGCCTCAGGAATCAATCAAGGCTCATCACTCACAGAGAGGCCTCAACAAGCCCTTCTGGAGTGCGTGTGTTTGTGTTGGTTTAATTAATGTGTAGCCATTTATTAAATTGGCAGTTTAGTCTTGGCGTCACTTTTGACCAGCCTGGAACAAGAGAGGGCTAAAGAGAGAGAATCGTGCGGTTGGCCATTTATGCACTTGCTCCCTCTACCCCTCTCTATCTCTCTCTCTCCCTCTCTCTCTCTCTTTCTCCCTTGAAGTGCGTGTATTTGTTGTGCATGCGTGCGGCCGATCAGCCTAATTTGTAACCATTAACCAATGTATTATGTTTGGCCAAGCGAATGCATGCTGTTATCCATGTTAAGAGCACCATGGAGGACGCTTCACATACACATATCTATGTATATATATGTGATTGCCTTCAAGGCTCGATGGCAAGATGGATAGATTGTTTGTGGGATGGCTGAATGTCTGTGGTGATTGCTGTCTATTAAAAACCATTTAAACAAATGGCCAAAGCATTTCTGCCACACATTTCCATTGTAGCGCTCAAGAACCCCAAAAAGAAAAACCATTGAGGTGTGAAAAAGTTCAAAATCAAAGCGTTTCTGTGGGAAAACAAATGAAAAATTGTCTTTTCTGTTAAATCATAAATAATTATGCTGTTGGTTATCGAATTAAAATTATTTCTGGTCTCCAAAACATCTATTTTTTAGCAGTCGTAAATAAAGAAAATTTTAACTGTTTATGAATAATAATAATATAAACTATATTAATTAATTATTGACTTAGTACAAAGTATCAAACTATGATACAAATTTCACAATAAAATTATCTTATTTTTATATCAAATTAAACATTTTAGACACGTTAAGTTAGTTAGAGGGTATCTGCTAGTCTCATCTGATTTTTATTGCATAGATTGATACATTCCCAAATAAATACACAATTTTAGAAATCCGCAATCTATTTACTAGACAAAATTGCAATAATGTCGCAGGTTTCTTTGAGAATTTTCAATCGCATCAATATGGAGACTCTGTTGAATTGTTCGCTCCTTTTGCAGCTTCTCATCCGCATTTGGTCTGAGTTCTCTACGGAAATTGTTTGCGAGTGTGTGTTAGTATGTGTGTGTGTGTGCGAGTGTGGGGAGTAGAGCGCAGTATATGCGGTAATTGACATTCGATCATTAATCAAAGTGCACAATGCAGACATTTCGTTTCGAATTTTATTTAGTTTTGTATTCGTTTTGGTTGTTGTTCCTCTGCTTCTTCTTTTTAGTTGTTGCTTGCGATTTTAGCCCGCTGAGAGCTGAACGCAGGCCAAATCCCAAAATATATATACATAGGAATATACATATATGTATAGAAATAAGGCAGTTTTAGCCCAGAATTGTCCAATCCATTTGCAAGTGGAAACGTCCTTCAACACCTTCTGGCAAGGTGAGTTGTGGATGTTGCAACTGCCACCACTTTTGGGCTCCACACACACACCCTCCAAACACACACATCTACTCCGCTCTTAAAGCCACATCATGGCCGCCTGGCGCTACTGAGTGCTTTGTTCTTTTGGCTGACAGCTCGACAGTCCCCCTATGACTGAAGAGTCCACAAATCCTCACATATACTCGTATATAATATCTGGTATAAGCATGTATGATATGAGGGTTCAGTTCACCCTCTGCAAGAGTCACCCCGCACCTTTCTCCCTCCCTTCGTCGAGCGGCAGTGAAAGTTCTCCATGCGTGCAAAGGGAACAACATGAAAGTAGCAATTTCGTCCATTTGCAATTTTTACCCTAAGAGGAAAGAGCTTATAAGTATGTGTGTGTGCGTGTGCGTGTGAGTGTGTGTATCTCTGTCTCTGACAGTCGCATTTTGATGAAATTTTATTCTGTTCACATACCCGTCAATGTCATCTCTGCCGCTTGTTTAGTCCTCCGCTTTTTTGTGCCATGTCCTTTTCTTGATTATTTCGTTGACGTGCCTCAAAGTATAAAAAAGCAGTAAGCAGGAAAGAGACGAATAAACTAAGCCGCACAACACCCTGTACTCGTAACTAGTTACTAGTACACTTGCAGTATGCGTTAGTATTGTATTAGACCCCTTGAGACCCCTATCAGAAATATGAAAATTCTATTTGACAAAGCCTAAACACACTCTGTTATTTTCGAAGTACAGGGTCTAAACAGAAATGTATTTTTCGTTGTAGCAAACATGTGTATAAGTGAACTCGGAACTAAATATATCGAAGGAAAGCTTTAACTTTCTGTTACTCAATGGACTGTAAGTTCGTCTCCTGTTCCTGTCTTCTGTTCTCAAAATGACCTATATAAAACCTATCACACTTCTAAACTGAGACATTAAATAATTTCGGACCACTTTATCAATCAACATTATTAAATTCATTTTTTGTTATTAATAATTCAATCACAAATCAATTATAAGTCGTTTTAATTGTAACTATTCAGCCAAACTCAATTCAAGCTATTTAGCGTCGAACAACCTTTTAAATCTGTCAAAGTTATATTAATTTAACGAATTAGATTTAAGTTCCTTGTAAACATTAACACTTTTCAAACATTACACCACCGTTCACCAAATGATTCTCCAGTTTTGCCTTCTGCCATGTTCTTTATACTCAACCATACATACCTAGTTTCAAATGTGAGCATGGCGCCATCTGTTGACAAATAGCAAACGAAACTTGACTTCCACAGTAGGTTTGTGACTTGAACAATTTCAATACAATATTGTCATCTCACTCTGACGAAAGGAGACAACAGTATTATGCTTAGTTAGGAATCGCACCCAAATGGTTCTTTTCACTGCTGGTTGAAAGATTTAAATTCTTCTCTAGTACATTAATTGGCTAAAATATTGTTAATGTGCCGCGTATAATAATATATAATAATATAATTTAATGCTGTATTTTTATATAATTATTACATTTTAAAGCCAATTTTGAAATGCTCAATTTTACTATTTTAATTTTGACCATATTGGTGAGGTTACTAACTGATTTGTTAGTTAAAAACTGTTGCTATTTCTGATAAATTCCTGAAGTACTTCAGAATTATATAAAATGGTATTGCAATTGAAAATGTTGAAGGTTTCCCCCTTCAATGGATTAACTTTTTACAATTTGATGCACAATAAAGCATTAACCGAATACATTCAATCATTATTACAAATCAATTTGTTAAAAAATGATTGACTTATTTCGTTTTGATTTCTGACCATTTATACGAGGGGGAAGTCCGATGATTGCTGCTGTAACTGACCTCGACTAATTGGCAAAGTCAAAGGGGAACTTTTAATGGGGCCAGAGGGATGAAGAGTCCCCCGAGTGGGTGGAACAATAAAAATGGCATTCAGTTTATGTTAATCCAATAAATATTATTTGTCTGATGTGCAGCGCACAGTTTGGCAATCAATTTTGTTTGGAAAACATTTTTCCGTTTGTTGTTGTTGTTGTTGCTACTGTTGTTGCTGGTTATCGTTATCGAATCGACATTGGAGGGAGTCCTGATGTTGGCTCCTTCTGATGCCAAACAGCCACGGCAGCGTGTAACAAATTTAAAAGCTCAATTTGTCCATTTATGTCAACTTGTCACGCGAAGGAAAATAAAACGAATTAATAAAAGAACTGAGGCAGCAAAAGGAAGTGGCAAGTGGATGTAGGGCATGAAGAGAGTGTTAAGTAGAGAGTGGCAAGTAGAAAGTATCGCAACTAAACGCGTAAAATATATTCAGCAATTGTTGCCACTGTTCCGGCTGCCATCGCTGCTTGCTGCCACTGCAGATACAAAGATACTTTAGTGGCAAGATACGGATACACCATCATTCATCGCTTATGTTTCACCACATCCGTTCGTCCTGTTGTTGCACAGCAGTTTCTATTGCTTCTTGCTGGTTGCCACCTCCTTGTTGTCCTTGCTGTCCTTGTTGGCGGCATCGTTGCAAACAAATGGCAAAAACTGTCGCTCATTCGCATAAATCCTGACGAATGATTTCAACGCGCGGCCCAAAGTGCCAAAGGAGTGGGAGTTGTGGGCGTAAAAGGCGGTGTGGGCGTGCCAAACGTGGCGAACGCACAACAAAAGCAATTATATGTGCGAATCATTTTACGAGCGAGCGGAAAAAGAAAACAGAAAACAGAAACCAGAAAACAACAGACAACAACAGGAATTGCTAGAACCGCATCCTTTTCAGAGAGAACTCCCCCAACCCAAACTCAGTCCACCCCAAGCCAGTCATGTGCTGAAATCTGTAAAATATAAAAAACAAGGAAATTCGTAGAGAAAGCGTATAGAAAAGGGAAGTAAAACAAAGGCCATGAGAACTGCAACAGCGGCAATCAAGAGCCAACAAACAAGCAAAGACTTGCCAACAACAATTCAAATGCCAAAGAAATTGCCAACTCAATGAAAGCGACAAGAAAGCAGAGTCCCCAAAAGTACCACCACCAATAGTAGCACCACCAGCAGCCCCTGCCACTCGCTTACCCACTCCACACATGCCATTGAGCCATTGAGCACCACCGCCGTAGTCGCAGCGTTAAATCAGCAGTTGAAAAACGCACACGACCAAAATCAAACGATTGTCAATGCGAAAATAAATCGCATTCCTTCATTTTAGCACTCTCCCCCTTACCCTACACCAGCTATACCCCAAGGACAACAGCTGCCATAAAAAGTTTAGTTCAGCATCGTTGATAAAACGTGCGTCAATTTTTTATACTTGCAAAGTCTAAAAGGACTTCACGTAGCTTTAATCAAGAGCACTCAAATCGACAGGCAACTCGAACTCAATTTCCACTTTTCAGTTCAATCACATCCACTTGATAACACTTTTTAACAATTTTTCTATAGAAATTTAAATGCTTGCAAAGAGTTTCAAACTTTGTTAGACAAATAAGGAAATCAAAACTATTTTGCACCTCAGCGTAAAAGTTTGTCATTCTTGCGTGAAAACAAAGTTTTGTTTTGTCAGTTGCTAGAAATATTGTAAAATATTTTACCCGTTAGCTAGAGAGTCCTTTAAAGCTCAGGGCTAAGTTTTAAATACATTAACTTAAAGCACAACACATTTAAGGAAAACATTACTTTATTAGTCTTCTTAAAAATGTACATATTTATTTATAATTTAATTTATAATTTATGTGCTCCAACTGATGTTAAAAAGTTTAAATTTCTTAGCCTTTAGAGAGGAAATAAAGTTTATAATTTTAAACAGATTTCAAACCCAAAACGAGTAAAGAAACTGTGCTGAGATTTGTTTGTGTGTGTGTGTTTTATGATTGGAAATTAGCATTAAATGGTAAATCAGAGAAATCAAGGCAACATAAGCAATTCCCAGACGAATATGTATGGATAATAATGTGGCTGGCCAGCAGCAGCAGGAGCAGGAGCAGAAAATGTGTTGAATATTAATGCATTTGGTAGACATAAATGCCAGCAGAAGATGCCAATGCTAATACCAATACCAATAGATATCTGGGGGATATATCAGCAATCAGACAACTGCTGGAATTTGAGTTATTTTTTTGTACGCTTTCCTTTTGTTTTGTTTAACAGAGTGCAGAAGCGTGGGATAAAAACAAAAACCAACTACTGCAGCATGTGGCGTATACTTAATGTCAGGCACAACACAGTACTGTGGGTGGAAGGAGGACACATAAACGTCATCATAACAGGCCTGGCACAAACAGCCAAACGGCCTTCCAAATCGTTATTTATGTATGGAAACGTGCCAGGCTGATTTTTCATAGCACGGAACAGGACAGGATATGGCCTCCTTTCAGCCACCTTACCACACTTTACCCTCTTTAGACTTCCACTTCACCTCCTCCTGTTCGTGTGTTTTTCGCGTCTGCAGACAACGGCATCCATTGGTTTTTCTTTTCCCGGGATTTTCACAGTATATGTGTGCTGTTGAGCTGTTGAGTTTCCTCTGTTGCTACTACTGCCGCTGCTGCTCCTGCTGCCTCGCTGCTGTTGTGATTTTCTCCAGATTTCCTCTAAGCTATTGTTGTTTGCTTTTTCTCATTTCTTGCACTTCACTTCAGCACGCAGCCCCTGAGCGCAGTCTCTCACCCTCCCGCTCTCTCTCTCTTTCTGCTTCTTTCTTCGACTTTTAGTGACGGCAACTTTTACGTGAGCCTGAATTATTAATACACGTTAAAAGGCACCGCCAATTGTTGGCGCCTGGACACCAACTTCCCCATTGTTTCTCCTCACCACAGCACCACCTGTGCCTCCCACTCCCCAACAGTTTTCCGAGTTTTCCGAGCTTGCCTTGGGCTGCCTTCGTGGCGTCTGCATCATAGTTGAGTTGATGTTTTATGTGCTAAGTAGTTGGTAAGTCACCTGCGACAAGTTGGATGAAAACATATTTTTCTTACTTGTTCGGTTAGCCTTGGCTGAAATTTTAGACGTGTT
Source organism: Drosophila nigrodunni (assembly GCA_020829145.1). Classification (NCBI taxonomy): domain Eukaryota; kingdom Metazoa; phylum Arthropoda; class Insecta; order Diptera; family Drosophilidae; genus Drosophila; species Drosophila nigrodunni. The sequence continues at coordinate 13,828,170 of JACVCZ010000001.1, forward strand.
TATTTAAGGCAATAAACATGCTAATGAATTACTTAAACAAAAACCAAAGTTAGTTAACAGTCAGCAACTTGTGGTGAAAGTTTTCAAGCAAAAATGTAGAGCACTCAAGTAGTAAGCTGTAAATACAAAAATTTAAGCAAATTTATTTATAGTTATGGGAAAATAATATAATATTTAAGTATATTTTTATAGTTTTTTAGCTTAAGAAGTTTATATTTCATTGTTTCTTTTCTATTTCTATGCTTTAGTTTATTTTATTTCAGCTTCCATTTCATTTAATTTATTTATTTTTATTTTATGACCAGCTTTTTGTTGTTTCTTTCTACCCTGTGAGATACCTGTAGAGACGAGCTTCTGATAATTGACAATGGCATTTGACTGCGCTTTAAACAAAAGCCCGGAACTACAGGGTAGGTCACGGGAGCGTTTCAGTTAAGCACTGCACTACACGGCACCTGATCACGTTCCAGACACAGGCATAAAACACAACACTTCAACTTCAAATTATTGCCAAAACAGAAACTTGTCTTTTTTGGGGGCATTCAGTGCGTATACGTAATCGTTTTGTGGCTTCACTTCTGAAACTCAATTTTTTTCCTGTTGGCTGGTTTTTGTGGTTTTTGGTAGTAAGTAGATAAATGCCACGCACCTTGCGAAGCAAAAAATAAAACACTAACAACTGCCATAAATATGCAGTAAAGTTTGTTTTTGTTGTATTCCGTATCTGCTCGAAATACTGCGAGTAAAATAACAATTTGAAGGGGTGGGGGAGCGGAAAAAAAAGACAGACAAGACAAAGTTTTGGTGGGAAAAAAGCCAAAACAAAAACGCATCCGAATACTTGCCACAAAACTTTGTCCATTGCCAAAGTGAAATTGCGACAAGCTAGCAGATGTCCTGCTGGGTCCATGTCCTTCCTGCCGTCCTGTTGTCCTGCTGTCCGTCGCCGATCCTTCTCCTCCATCTCAACCCTCTGGCAACGCATTTAATATTAAAATTGTATGCATTCTTAACTGAGTTCAGGAAATGATGCGGTGTATACTGGCTTTTGTTGTTGCTGCTGGCTCTGAAAGGTTTATAAACTGAAATCATAATTGGAAAATGTATACAATCTACAAAATATACAGATAAATACGTATATATATATATAAATATGTACATGTATTAAGTACATAATACTTATTTGCACTCTGGGTAAACAAATTGCATTCACAAATGTGCAATTAAACGAGAATGAACTTGTTATTTATGGTCCATGCATGGCCAACTGCATATTATTGGCATCTCTACTTTGTGCCATAGTTTGTTTGCCCATCTATCTACATTTTCATGCACATTGACATCGGTATCCTCATCCACATTCACATCCGCATCCGTATCTGTAAATGCATTCACATCCGTATCCGTGTAAGCGTATTCGTATTCGTATTCGTAGTCGCACTCGCAGTCGTGTCCTTGCCACGGTCTACACTCAGCTGCAGTTTAGTTTTTGCATTATAATCTGTGAATTACAGCAAACATTTTGTTTATTTATGGCACTTGCAAATGTGCGTAATTAGATTTTCTCAAATACACATAACTAACTTAAGCTTTGACCTCGTTTCAAATTAATTAATTTGAAATTGTGCTTAGCATACTTCAAATAAAACCAAAATTTAATAAATCAAAATCAACTGGAAATACTTAACCAAATGTTATGATGCTAGTTTAATAATTTATTTGGTATAATGTATTTTATTTTAGCTATTCATTTTGTAAGAAATATAAAAACTCTTTTACTAAAATTTGTATCTTTGAGTTGATAACTGAGTATTTTTAAGTCTGAAACAAGCTGGTTTCAGCTTTAAATGTTTAGCCTTTTAATATAATTCGAATAGCCTAAATTTGTATCTTTGAACTACTTACAGTATCTTTTATAACTATAAGCTAAGCTTACCAAGTATCTATTAGTCGAACTAGTTGATTTTCAATGAAATCTTAAAGCTCAATAGCCAAAACTTGTATCTTTTAATTATTATTACAATTAGTAATATTTTTACCGAGCATCTTTAAGTCAAATTCCTTTTAAAAAGCCAGAAAATACTTTTGTTATAAGCTTGGAAATACTAACTACTAGTTTTAGTATCTTTATGCTCCGTCTTTTCCTCTTCAGCTCTTAGAACACTTTGCACCTGTTAATAATTTGTATAAACTTAATTGGAACTTTTATCTGTGCAGATTGCAACTGTCATTTGAGTGTGGCTTTGGGCCAACTGCACATAAATTGGACAAGTCATGTGGACAAGGGATAAGAAAATGGAAAAGAGCCAGCAAAGTAGCAGCAGTAGACAAAGAGGAAGGCCAAGAAAGAGGTGGAAGATGTGGTGAACGCAGAGTTGGAAGAATGCAGTGAGTGTGCAACGTAAACTTTAATTAAATTAGTCCAACAATTTATCATGGCTTGGCAATCGCTTAAAAAGGCCAGAAATGCTTAAAAGGCATGTTCTGCCATGCCATCCTGGCCATGTTCAGCGCCATGTTCTGGCCATATACTGTCCTTGTTTGCAGCCTTATAGAGGAATTAAAAGGTCTGGCCAAGAGCGCCACAGTTTTTTTTTTTCTGATTTTTTTCCCCTGCTGCTCGCTGCGCCAGAAGGTCATTCGCTGTGAGTTATGGGCCAAAAGGCAGTACCAATGCCACTACCACTACCGCTACCACTACCACTTCCTCTGCCGCTTTCATAGCCACTGCTGGCCACGTTCTCTAATGGGTTGCATAAAAAGGCTGGCATGAAACAGTGGTAAGAGTGGTAAGAGCTGCTGGCCAAGAAGTCGGGCCAACGCCAAAAATTCTAAATGAAAAGGCAACGAGCAAAAATTGTAAAAATTATTTTCCTTTTTGGACCTAAAAAAAAAGCGAAAAAACCAACATAAAAAGAAAAAGGCCTGCGCGTCATTTGTTTTCAATTTGTGCGCTGCGCATTTGATGTTTGCCACTGCCACGCCCACAACTCATTCGCAGCAGGCAGCTAGTTTTGTAGATGCCGAAAACAGGGATTTGGGCCATCCACGTAGGCGGTTGTAGGGGCGTGACGAAGCTAGTTGGCTTCCGTCTGCTCGTATTTTCACTTAGCCAACGAGCGCTTTCAACGGTAGCTAGAAGAAGCAGAAGCAGCGGAAGGCGACTGTAAAACTCACGCCTTGAGGCTTCTAAAAGGACCAAGCGGAGTGATTCCAATTCCAAGTCAGAGGATGCACCGGATGCACAAGTAATTTTCAGCTGCCACAGAGCCGCTCGCTGTGCCACAGTTTGCAACCATTTTTATGTGTTGTGCGGGCTTATGCGGGTGTGCGTGTGTATGTGTGTATTTGTGTTAACTTAAACATAAATTCACAGCGGCCATGGCCAACTTTACTTTTCCGCTGTCGCTGTTGTCGGGAAAATTCACATAAATTTGGTTTAAATTAAACAAGCATAATTGCATGCCAGCTCAGATGCAGATACAGATATAGAAGCAGATACAGATGCAGATACAGCTACAGCTACAGCTACAGCTACATATAGATACACTGCGACAGTTATAGCTACAAATGCAGTTTGCAGATACACGCAGCTGTGCCAGTTGCAGTTGCTGTTGCACATACTCAATTATGAATTAGCATTCATTCAAAGGGTAATTAAAATCTCCATCTAACAGTCGAGTCGAGAGCATTCAGATAAATTCAGGCGATTGCAACGGCCACGACCCATTAGCCATATCTCTGCTATAAGTACTGCCACTCTAGAACCTCGCTGCATTTATGCAAATGTCCATTTCGAGCACGAACACGAGAACGAAAACGAGTGCGAGTACGAGTATATATATTTCATGGTAACATTATTCGAAAGTGCATTAAAGATTTAATTAGTTCGCGTACTTTATGCAATTGCTGTCAAATACACGAATGTGGGCAACAAAATGCAGTTACCAATACAAAATATCTGCACTTGTTGCCAAAATACCCACACCGTTCTGTAAATTTAGCTAAAGCAACAGCATTTTCGTTGAAAACAAACTAATTTTTAATTTGGCCTCCTAAAAGTATGCAACACGTTTTCATTGCGCACTTAAAGCTTAGACAAAGTCTCCAAAGAACAAGAAAATTAATAAAGCTATATAATAATTATAGAGAAGCTGAATCTTGACAGCGTTTAAAAGCAATAATTTGCCGTTTGTATAAAACAAACCGCCAACAAACTTGCTTAGTAGTTTCAGCAAAATGTGTAGCATACTTTTGGGCGCTTCTAAAAATTTGCCTTGTATAAACTCAATTTTATAATAAATTTTAATAATGTTCATTATAAATATTGTTTAAAACTTTAAAAAAATTACTATGTATTTAATATAATTGCATTAAAACATGCTAAGCTTAAGTGATTAAAAGAGTTGAAATATCAAATCTCAAGTCTATATCATAATTGCTTGCGTTAAACCGGCAACAACTTGTACGGGCTTAAATATTCCTTGTCTGGCTGGCTATTGAGCCATCAATAAGCAGCGCGTAGGCGTTGCCACGCCCAACGTAAAATGCTATAGCCAAGCTCATAAAGTGGTAGCATGGAAGGAGTATGTAGGGGAGAGGGGTGCGGGTGGCGGTTGTCGGGGATGTTGGAATAAAATAAAATGAACGCAAATTATATGCAAATTGTATGCTATGGCTTGAGGGGGTTTGCCGAACGACTCGAACGACAAGAAGCAAAAATGGAAAGTCCAGACACACCTCTAACCCCATGTCCAAGTGCCACACACATACACACGCACACACAGTCAGCCACATTGGCATTAGCATCAGACACAAACATAAATATACAAACATAAAAACAGACACAGACGACTCCACCTACTTCTGTTACGCTTCCTCCAGCTCCCACTACAACGCCCACTCCCAAGAGCTGCTCCGTTTGCTGGTGGAAAGGACTAGCGCAGAAATACGCAATTGCAGATGCGACGATGATGCCGGCGATTGCGCCAGTTTATTTATATACGGTGCACAGTCGTGTAGCCAAGGAGGGGAAGGGGCTGGAGACTGGGATTGAGGATTGACTTGCCAGTTACCACTCCCTGCAGCCCACTGCTACGCCAAACTCTGACAGCAATGGCAACATTTTAATGTAGCCCAGCACACGGTCATGAATCTCACGGCATGATGCGGGCAGCATTGGCTGGAAGCGTTCAGCAGACACAAAGAACACGAGGACACAGGGACACGGGGACACAGGGACACGAGGACACAAGGACATGGCGCATTTTGATGTTGATAGATACTACAACAGATTCTGATACTACAACTACAGTGGCAGGATGTGCTCAGCGATAAAGCAGAGCGTGCAATGCATGTTATAATGAAACTCTTAAAGCAAATAATATCCCCAATGTAATCGCAACCAGCAAAGCACACACACACACACACACACACAAAGATACACTACCAAAGAGCTAAAACTACAGTGCCTGGCGAAAGCGAGTGTACAAGCATATCAGGGACATTCATTACACAGCAGATTTTCAGATTTTCTTAGATTTACTTTAGATAAATTGCATATCATTTGGCATCGGATTCAACATCCACGTCGCCTTTTGGCTTCAATCTTTCAGTGCAATGAGAGCTGAAGCTAGTTGGCGCCACAATCACCAAAATCACACAATCTATGCTTAATTCGCCACTCTGGCAAAACATTTTTGATCATAATGGACATTATTATACTCTCTGCAAGAGTATATTGGGTTTGTGCAAAAGTATGTAACAGGCAGAAGGAGGCGTGGCAGACCCCATAAAGTATATATATTATTGATCAGCATCACAAGCCGAGTCGATATAGCCATGTCCGTCTGTCCGTCTGTCCGTCTGTCTGTCTGTCTGTCTGTCTGTCTGTCTGTCTGTCTGTCTGTCTGTCTGTCTGTCCGTCTGTCCGTATGAACAAACAGATTTCAGAGATGGTAAGAGCTACAAGTTCGAGCTTGGTGTCAAACGATCAGATATTTAGTCAGTCAATACAAGAATTTTTTTTTTTTTTTCGATGCCACGCCCCATTCGCCCACAAAAAGCAAAAAACTGGACACACCTCGTGAAAAATTGGTGTTTTCGGCAAATATCTCAGTAACTATGGCACCTAGGATCACCAATTCTTGTACGGGAGTTCCTAGCGACAGCATAGTTGCATTGCCATCTATAAATTTGGACTGCCACGCCCACTTTTTTTTGACTTTTCTTTCTTGTTTTTATTTGTGACACACTAAAGTGTCCAACGAAAACAAAATTAATTTGGCTAAGTGCGCGAAACTGATTCAAAGTTTTCGCTTAAAGCAACCAAATGAAAAATAACTAATGTTGGGTAATCATCTTAAATAATGAAATGTAAGTGCAACAATTTTTAAACTGTCGGTAAAAGATTTATAATATCGTAATTCAGATTTAAGCTACTGAACTGAAAGAATAAAGTGTGGTGAAGTATGGTATTTATTTACACAAAAACTATTGGGATATCTGCTTTCAAAAATTGTTTTTAAATCCTGCCTGAATTTCGTTAAATTTTAAGTAATTTCCACACGATAGTTTGTGGAAAACTTTATTGAAACAAGATAAATATTTAAGCTTCAATCTTTCCCAATTCACTTTTCTTTTCAACAAAAATATAAGTTAATCAACTCGAATTGATTTTAATATCTTTTAAAATTGTGGCTTTATACCTGTGATTTCTCGCACCTGTAACAATTCCCACTTCATTGTATCTTGTAGCCCACACATTAAAGTTTTTCAAGCTTTTGTTTTTAGTTTATAGTTTCAAGAACACGATTTTATCAAATAAATTGAGTTGAGAATTGCTAACCAAGCTCATATGTATTTTTGAGACCTTTCGAGTCATAATTTACTTTTCTTCAAACTAAATCAGATTTCCAAATTGAATAAACTAACTTGAAAATAATAGCGAAAAGTAAATCATATACTATACTACAAATGTGTGTGTGTGTGAAGTCACTTCCGACGTAATCACAGCTCATTAGGAGCCCATTTCAAGTATGTACATTTGGAAGGACTCCGAAGTGGCAAAGTCCTTGTTAAATTGTGCTCAAAACATTTTGTGTACTGTGTTTGCTGTGGCAAGGACCTCGTTCATATTTGTGTGTTTATTTGTTAAATGTTTAGTGTGAATTGCAGTTGTGTCACTCGTTTTGGCATTCCTCTGGCAGGTTCCATTGCGTATCCTTGGCTCCTTGGTTCCATTGCTGCTGGCAAAACGCATTTCGCAGTAGACAAAAATGGCGGTTGCACAAAACTTCCGCAGCTGCCACAGCCAAAGAATAAAGAAATGGCCAACACCGCAGGACAGACTCGCAAACCAGAACCAACTTCCGTTGCACGTCAGTAGGAGGAGGGCGCGAATGTGGTGTCGGGGGTGTAGAGGGGCGTGCAGGGCGTTTGTGGAAAATAAAATGTGCACAGTGCGAAGCTCTTAACATGCAAATGCGTTGGCAACGCGGCATTGCCACACCTACCCACTCCCTCCCCCACCCGCAGCTAACAACTTTTTATTTCTTTTTTAATTTGGCACAACAAAAAAACCGCCAAAAATTAAAAAAAAGGGCGAACGTGATATCGAGACACTGCCGCAGATAAGTGCGCCCAGTTGTGCGGCAAGAGCCACGCCCACTTGGCCCGACAAGCAAAAGTTTTAATTTCAGTTGCTGCACAATTTTTACAGCCTTACTCCCCCGCCAAGTCCCCAGCCCCTCCCCATCGAACTGTGTCGCATGCATCTGCATTTTAATTGCAAATGGAAACAGTTATCTAAATTGGTTAAAATTTAAAACGATACAATACATGGCGGTTTTTACACTCGGCAACAATCTGCAATGCCAAATTGCACTGGCTTGCAGGCTATAGCTATATAGCTATAGCTATAGTTATGGCTATAAAGCCAAGTGCTTGTCACCAGCTGCCTACAGCCAAAAAGTTTAAACTTCTGTCAGAAACGTTAAGTGCACTAGCAGATACCCTGTATGGAGAAGCAGTTGCTTATGCCTATATTGCTACATTTTAAATAAGAAAAACTTTTAATTATTAAATAAAATTTACAAATAAACCACTAATAATAAAAATGTATAGAGCTTTTAATAAGCCATTTTAGATTGCGTTCTACAATGTTTCAGTCCAGCAAAGTGAGCTTTGAAAACATTAATATTTATTTCTACATCGTTTTTCTGCTTACTTTGTGTATTTAGCATTTTATGTATAGTTTATAAATTGCGAATGTTTTAGGCTTCCATTATAATGTTAATGAAATAGAAGACATAGGCTGTGACATTTTTCACTAGACTTTAAATTGTTTAGTTAAAATTGGTTGGCTCTTTACAAATTGAAGCAAGAAACTAAGTTTAAAATTCTAAATTTACTAAGACTAAATTTTAGCATTATATGCCAGTTGAATAGATTTAAAAACATTACATACATAAAATATATGTTAACTTTTAGTTTAACTCTAATTTTAAATAAAAAATGTTCCTGTTCAGATCGACTGCCTTTAAATAAATAAATCTTAAAATCCTACAACATTAATTGAATGAAAATTGAATTATTATGAAATCAGGTCTCCAAATTGTGTGTTACACCCATTAACTTCTTTACACATTCAATGGGTGACTTTTTGGTGACTTGCCAACACATTTTTATAGCTCACGGCATTCCTTAGCTGCGCCCCAAGGCACCAAACCAAAACTGCAAGTGGCATTTGCCTAAAAACACGCGTCTAAAAGAGTTGGAAAAAGTTTTTCAGTATTAAAGCGAGCGGGTAACAGACAGAAGTTGAATGCGAAATCAGTTGTTGGAGCTATGACTGCGGCTGTCCTTTTGTTTGCCAATCGCCAGGACAATTAGTTAAATTTATTATTTGAGCACGCACCACAACCGCATGAGCAGCAGCGGCAGCAGCAGAGGCAACAACCGAGGATGCCAAATTCGTAATCCAAACTCAAACTCCAAGCGCCCAAAACACCCAAAACCCGCACACACAAAAACCCAAACCAGAAGCAATGTGTCAGCGACAAAACAGTTTCCATTTGTCTCCTCGCGAAGGGATTAATGACAAGCAGCAGCAACAAGAACAACAACGACCCCTCGAGACACTTTCAAACTTGCCAGGGCATGCATGAAAATTGTCATACCCTAAAGCACGCTACCCCCGCTCCTGTCTACCCCCTATCCTTGCTTGGCTTTAAGCATACGCCAGAGCCAAATTTGTTTTTATGCCTTATGCGTTAAATACAAATTTTTAAATTATTATTTATTGATGCAACGCAATTTGCATTTCATTTTTTAATTTTTAATTTTTTTTTGCTTCGTTTTCCCAACGGAACTTTTGGTTTTTGCTGCCTTTTGACTGCATTTGGCTATAAATTGTGTGTCATAAATCAACGGCAAGACTTCAATTAATGCTCCACTAGTCCCATCGATAATTCATTACTAATTTATCTTAACCGACCGCACACACACACACCCACACCCACACATACATACAGCAAGTATGCATTAATTACAATGCAATTACTTATACACACATTGCCCTTTTATGCATGTACATATGAGTGTGCATGTGTGTGTGTATTTATATATACTTATATGGACATAATTAGCTTTATGGTTATGGAACAGTGTGCGTATGTGTGTGTGTGTGTGTGTGAGTGTTTGTTTGTGGGAGGTGGGCGTGGCAATTAACGTCCACATGTGCTACTTATCAAAGCAAATCATAAGAGCTATTAACAGCCAGATAGAAACAAGCTGGCCAAAATAATTAATACTCTATCATGAGTAAATATGATACTTAGAGCTAAGAGCAAAAAAGTATATATTTAATTAAACAAATGTATAGCAAGTTAAACAAAAACTTTAATTCATTATTAACGAAAATCAAGCTTAGACAAAATGTAGTTTATGCTTTTACTTTGTGTAGGAAAACTCGCAGTTTAAACTTCTTCTTTATATAAATCTTATAAAAACAATTTTTTTTTTTAATTATACAGTATTTGAATAATACATAATACTGCTGATTTTATAGTGCATTTTTGTGGTTATAACTATACTATTAAGATAATTAACCGGTTAAGTTAAGTACTATTTTAGCCACGGATTACAATAGAGATTTTTAATGTTTTTCAGCAATTTTTTATGACTTTAAAATTCTAAATGATAAGCCATTTCATTATAACAACTTGTCTTTAACAGCCTAACTCATTTTTAATTTCATTAGTTTAGTTAATCAGTTTCTAATATACAGTAATAACTCCTTAAGTCTGGCGCTTTACTCTGTTATTTCTACTCGTATCTTTAACTACAGTCTAATCACTTCCAGCTTGCTCTTAATGATCAGAAACCACTGGATTAGTAAAGCACAGTCTATAGCAGCAATGGTTAAGCAGTCACTAGTACTTGCGCACAAAGCTCATTCCGTTATTGTTTGCATTTTGAGGTACAGCAAAGAAACTCTTCGTTGCTGCTTTATAGGCTGATTAACACACATTTGTTGCTGCTTAATTATATGTTTTAAATATAATATACTTTCTACAAACTCAAGTGAAAACTGAAATTACATTAAAATAAAACTTCTTAAACTTAAACACTTTCACACTTGTTAAACACTTTATTTAGTTAAGTTCAATCATTTTTCGAAACCAGTTTTCAATTAAATTCTTTCACACTTAGTTTTTGAAAAATCTTAAAACGCGCTACTCACCGAATCCACTCCAATCCCATCCGAACCCAACCCATTCGCTACAATATTTGGACATTCTTGAGATTGGCGCTTGGACGTTGTCATTGACGTTCACGTTCACGTTGACATTAAAATTGACGTTGACGTTGAAGCTGGAGCTAAAACTGAAGCTGAAGCTGAAGCTGACGCTGTCGTTTGGTTTATTGGGCTGACATCTGAATGGACACGGATCGTAAAAGGGCAATACGCCTTTTGTTTACAACTAGAAGAGGTTCACCCCACCGAGGATTTTGGGCCAGGCAAACTGGCTGTTATCCAAAAGTGGCGATGGCACATCGTAAAAGACGTCGAAGACACAATAAAAACAAAAACACCCGTAGTCGTGTGCCCAAAAAAGACCCGTAGAGTTGTGTACGGCAGCTGCATCAACGCCGCCTGGTCCAAGTCGAATGAGCGCCATCGAGATGTGGAGGCATTGAAGCCGACACCAAAGGCGTACACGTTGCTACAAACCGCCTGGAAAAGCCATTGCCATTGCCATTTCCATACGCATTTCCACATACACGTTTCCACAATTCCAACGAGAGAAAGAGAGCGGCAGAGAGAGAGGGAGATAGCTGAAGACAGAGAGCAGCCAAAGTGCAGTCTTTGGTCCAAAAAGGTAAACAACGATGTGAGAAGCGCATGCGCATATAAAAGCTGGATGCTTAGGATGCTGGACATTGGATACTGGAATCTGGAATCTGGATGTTGACTGTGAGCGGCAAAAGTTCTCGGCTTCTTAGTCATACACTGAAACAAGTTTTTAAACCGCGTTGCAGTCTGAAGCGGAGTGCAGTGTATACAGCAATCACCTTGCCATTTTCTTCTACAGGGTTGAACAGTAACCACCCTTAGCTGAGAGCGAGTAGGAAACAGAGAGGCAAAGGGAGAGAGGGAGAGCGCGCGCGAGAGATTTAAACCAAAGGATGCTGTTTAGCTAACATTCCAATCGACTTTTCCGGGTGGTTGTTGCTACAGCAACCCAACAAAAAATCAATAATGTCGACGTCCATGTTGGACGCCGTGTGGACAACAGCCAGACGATGAAATGATGAAGCCGACGCAGCCGTCAACGCATCCAAAGAGCGCACGTGTTGTCCCTGTGTGTTCCTCAATTCCCTCAGCACACACACACCACCCTAGCTCCATGTGTGTGTGTGTGTGTGTGTGTGCGTTTAGCGGCAACAACACCAATTACAATATAGACAGACATTTAGAGCTGGATTGCATTTAGTAAACTCGCCTGCCATGCCTAGACCCCAAAGGATGTGTATCCTGCGAGCATCCCAAAAAAAACAACAGGAAAAACAAAAGTTGACTGTGAAAAATTGTGGAAATGTATTTAGCAACGAGTTTCTAATGGAAACAATTAAGTCATTAGCAAGTGTTGATTTTCATGACTGCCCCAAGAGGGGAAGCGGTTGGGAGTGGAAAAGAGGAGTGGCGTTTAGAGGCGGAAAAACTAATGTGACAGCACATAATGGACTTGGGGCAAAAGGACTAGAGACATCGCTCATGTGGTTAACTGCTCACCAAATGGCACCCACCAAAACACACACACACACACACAACTATATATGTAATATATATGTACTTGATATATAACTGGAGCTCTAAGCCTATGCTTTAGTATATATACTAAAGCTGCGTTGGCCAAAAACACAGCCACAAAAGTGCCAAGAGCAGACGCTTTTCCGGGCTGCCTTTACAAATGTCTCGCATTTTTCTCAATTACATTGAACAACTTACTTGCCAGCCTCCCAACGAGTGTGTGTGCCAGTGTGTGTGCGTGTGTGTTTTCGAGTGTGCGAGTGTGTGTGTCAAGAGGTGAACTGTAGTCCATTTTTAACCATGATTGAAGAGTTAAATGTTGTGGCAGTTTTAGCAGCTTAACATAAATGACACTTAAATAATCTACTGCCCGTCCTTATATGAGGACTCAGACTCACTATGTGCCAGATATATACATATATATTCTATATATACTCTCAGACACGAGCAGCGGGAACATGCAAAGTTTTGAATTTGAAATGTTGTTCACAGTTTTGATTAAAGTTAATGGCTTAAAAATTGTGAATTTTGTAAACTCTAAAATCTGGCAACAAACTTCTTAAACGTGTTTGTATTTTTTTATATAAATTACTATATCGAATATATTGTTTTGTTTATTTCAGGTATTTTCAATAAAAGTTAGAACCTCATTCAGTTAATTTTATTTAGTCACTACAAATAACTTTGTCTATTACAAAGTATTAGAAATTGTTTACTCTAATGCAACTTTTGGATATGTTCAAATATTGAAACAAGTTTTTATAAATTTGAAGATTTTAGAAAAATGTTTCTTTAAAGTTTAAAGTTTCTTTTTAAATTTTAGTTGGACAGAGAAGTTTAATGATATATTAATACAATTTTTTAAGAAGAAAATAGCAAATAACTGAGATATTGAATTACATATTTTGTTTACTATTTTAAAATATAGTCTGTGCCTATTTTTTTTGTCTCTTATTATCAGAGGGAAGTTGTGAGTTATACATTTAAAATATCTAGCAACAAGACAAGAAAAAAAGTGGTATTCAACTAAATTCTTTTTCTATATGAGATATATTAAGAGGTACTTTTTATTTTTTTTTTTTTAACGTAATTTAAAAATTTCAGAGTGTTGTCTGCAAACTACTAATTTGGGTCCTAAAACTTTTAATGAATTTATTCAAGTTTATCTATAATTATTTATTATATTTGTTCTTCATGTTTTTCAAATAACTTCGGTTTGTTAATTATTTTACTCGCTTCATTTAAATATACTAATAATCTGAGAGAATTTCTAAGTTTTTCTAGTACTTACCAAAAGACAGTCCCGAATCGAGGGATATTAATCTTCAAAACGATAAAATAGTTGAACCGAACTACAGTTCAGTTCTTATCTTATCTCCAAAGCGTGTGTGTAAATAAATGTTCAGCTCGAAATCAGCTAACTGAGCCAAACAGAGACAACGCCGCCGCGTCGTGAGTCGTGAGTATAAGAGAAATTATAAGACTTGTGTGCATATAGTATAAATGTGATTTTATTTGTAGGAGAAGCCACGAGATCCACACATGCAAGGCAGCTGGATAGCGGTCTCTTAAGGCACAAAGATCGGGATGTAGATGGACGTAGATTAAGTGAATCGGAATCAGAGTTAATTGAATGAATCATTAATAATATGAGCTACAGACCGCATCCGAGTGGAAACAGTCCGCAGACAATTGCCGAAAAAAAAGAATAAAATTAAAATATTCAAGTCTTTTGTGGTTGTTGTTTGTGTGCAAGTGTGTATATGTGTGTGTGTGTGTGTGTGGGAAAATGAAACCGACTACGATGTGGAGGGCACGGGTATGATCGTCTGGAAGAGATGTAGCCGTGCATCGGCGTGTCCAAGCTTATTGGTGGCATTGCAGTAGTAATCTCCAAAGTCCTCCTCCGAAACGCTGTCGATACGCAACACGGATGTGGTCGTCTCCGAGGTGGAAGCCGTGTTGGAAATCTCGTGCTGACGACTTGACTGCAGTTGAACACCGTTTCTGTACCAGACGACTGTGGGCGCCGGATAGCCCTGCACGCTGCACACAAGATCCGCTGTGTGAGACAGCATTTGTGCCACCTTGGGCAGAGCGACCACGATCTCTGGTCGAAACTCGACCTCTACACGCACCAGACGACGATCGGGTTGACCCTCGCCGTTCTGGGCAACACAGTAGTAGCCACCGCGATCCAGACGATGTACCTCCTTGATGCGCAGCGTCTGATCGTTCACCTGGTGTCCTCCGGCGGGCATAATGGCGTGTCCCACACGTTCCCAGGAAATTGTGGGCTTGGGATAACCGTTGGCTTGGCAACTGACCTCCAGATTCTGTCCCTCAGTTACCAGTTTGCTCTTGGGCGTCGACTCCGCGATCACAGGCGGTGTTTTGATCTGCAGATTGAGCTTTTGGGTTACCTTGACCGTGGAAGAGACAATCACCTGGCACTCGTAGGGTCCCATGTCGTTGATCTCGATTTGACTTATGCGGAAACTGTAGACGGCACTATCCTGGCTGGGATTCATATGTACGGTCAGATTGTACCGCTCATCGTTTAGACTGAGTATATTCCGCATGCTAAGCACCACCGCCGATATGGGATCGGCTTTGGCCCAGCTAACAGTTAGCGAGCCCACGTGCTCCACTGTGCAATTGAACTCAACGTTATCGCCCACGCTGGCCACCACATCCTTGGTGATATGACTGATAACGGGCGCAGTGGCAGTGGCGGTCACAGCCGTAGCCGACAGCCACAAAAGCCATAGATAGTGAATCCAACACTTTGTCATGCTCTCTCTTTGATTTTTGCTCTTTACTTCTCCTTTATGTTTACTGATAATTCCACAAGTGATTTCGATTTTACTTCAAAAAGAGTTCAAAGCGCCGTTTTTGCGTCTGTTTTGTTTGTGTGCGTTTCACGTTCGCCGCTCGACTGACACGACCCTCGGCTCGAGCTCAGTCTTCGGCTGTGGCCTCTGAGCTGCGCTCGGGCAATAACAGCGACGTCAGCGTTGGCGTCGACGTCGGCGGCGGCGTCGGTTTTGGCTTCAACCAGCGACAATCACGTCTGCGCTGCCGTCGCTGTTGACGTTGACCGATCGCTTGTTTTGTTATTTTCCTTTTTGTTATCTGCTGCAACCGAAGAGCAACACGATCGTATCTCTTCTTCGTTACTTTTTGTTGTACTTGCATTTGTGTATTTGCTTTCGCTTGTCGATACACATGCGGCCGTTTGTTTGTGTGTGTGTTTTGTTGCTCACTTATCAATGACTTAAACTTGGCTGCACTCTTCGCCTTAAATTGATTTGTTTTGCTGCATGACGCGCCGACAGCAGCGTCGACTGCGACTGAAGCAGCAACTTAAAGGCGAATGGCCGTTGTAGGAGCAAAAACGCGAGCAAAACGCCTCAAAGATTCACGACTCGCGAGTTACTAAACAAAACTGACACCAAATTTAAATTTGTGACGCCATTTGCCCCTGAAACCGTTTAGAAGTTCGTGGAAAGGTGGTGAACGCACACACACGCACAAGCAAGCACACACATACACACGATGATTTATGATATGGCGCAGGGAACAAAGGACGCGAAAACAACAACAGCAATAATGCCGTCTGCTGGAAAGACCTTTCGCCTCGGGAAATGCCAATGCCAGGTCGCGATCCTGCAAGAAAACCATGCACACATACGCACACAAACACATGTGCATACATTTGCATGCCATCTCTGTCATGCACAGACGACGACCATCGCTGTGAAGCAGAGGCGCGTGCGTGAAATTATCAAAGGGGGTTGAAACTGCGGCAAAACTTCGCTTGCTCAACGTATTTTAATAAAAGAATGTTTAGTAACAGAAATATGAACTTAAATGGGAATTATTAATAAGGGTTACTTTGAGATTAGTATTTTATGGTGTTAAGTTTATAAAGGATATTTCCATAAAACGGAAGCACAAAGATTAATATTTGAAAAATCACCGATTTAAGTAAAGTTTTTTATTTTTAAACTAAAATTAATTTATTTATTATTTTAAGGAATGTTCTTTATTAAATGATACCCTATAAAAGTAAATAAATTCAGAAATAAACGAAAATCTTAATGTTTAATGCTTCAAAGAAAATTTTAAAATATATTTAATTGAGTTTCTCCACTAATAACGGCAATAACTAATGTGCAGATAAAATTATAGTTCCATAAATTTAACTTGTAATTAAACTTCAAGTCTTAAATTTCCCACCTTTTGTTTAATAGAATTTTTAGTTGTTTGTGGTTTTGTCGGTCGGTATACGCACCCAAACACGAATTACGATATGTGAGAGACGTTTCAAAAAAAAAAAATACAACTAAAAAAGAGATAGAACTGAGATAGAGGCATTTACCACAGTCAGAAAATTAAATCAGACCTTAAAACGTGACTGTGACTGCGACTGCGACTTTTGTCGAAAAGCGAAGGCGGAATCGGACACGGAATCGGAGGAGCAGTCGGAGTAGGAATCAGAGAAAAAGTCGGAGCTGGAGTCCTTGTAGCCGTAGTGGGTGTCACAGTCGGAGGCAGTGAGCAGATGAAAGTGCATCCTTTTTAGACGCAGCAGTCGCAGCAAAAGTTGGAATGGAGTGCACATTTGAATCAGATAATTGTAAATTGTGTAAAATAATAAATTTCAAGTTAACTATCTGTATCTGTGGACCGCATAGAGCGCTACTCGCTCACTCTCACATTTGTCCCAGAGTTTTCTCTATCTCTTACTTGATACCCCGCTGTGCCCCGACAGATGCACACAATCCTAAGTGTGGTCATATTCCTGGTTGTGGTCCTTTGATAGTTGCAGTTGCAGTCAAGCATTTTGGCTCATCATCGATGCTCCTTTATGCACTGAACAAAACTTGCCACTGCTTTAACTCACGTACACATATAAAAATTTATATATGTATGTATTTATATGTATATGTGTATATATGCATCCATATCCTTCCAATATTGGGAACTGGGAAGACTGCGTCGGCAACAACTGCCAGTGTTCACGTTTACGTTCACGTTCACGAGAGCTCAAGCGGATCTGAAACAGAAAATGTCAAAATTTGTAATTTATTACCCGAATCCTGTTTCTGTCAGTGACTCTTTTGGGTGCTCTCGCCTCAGAAGGGGAGTGGTGAATGGAGGGGAGAGTAGGGCAGAGTAGGGGTTTGCCATAGTCCTTTGTCACACACTGCGTGTGAATTTGTGGCCCAGTATGTGTGGCTGTGTGTGTGTGTGTAACTATGTGTGTATCTGCCTGGGTATGTGCAATGTTTTGTTTGTTTTTGGCTCGCTGCCTGGCTGAACTGTGAATTGACTTTTGCTGCCAGTTGGCACAACAAGAACAACAAACATAGCACATATCTAAAGTCAACATAACATTGATCAGTTACATATTTGGTAAGCGGTATTAGCACAATTCAAACTGTAACATAAATTGAGACAAACAATTTACAGTTGGGAAGCTAGTAACCTATTTATTCAACGCTAGCAGCTGCTCTATGCTTGAGTTGAAATTTAAATTTACATAATTATAATATAGCCCTCTTTACTGCAATAAAACTCTTTTGCGCACTTAATTAGCCAATTGTATATATTCTTTTAAATCAACGCGCCAATAAAGAACAATTTGTTAGCGCCATCTATTGTATCAACACACAACCTCCGACGGCCAGCGTTGAACACTACAAAAGCGCCACCTGTCGCTTTTGGTGTACTCAATATATGCCAAGAGTTGCCAGATATGCGCATTTTGTATAGTTTTAGTAAAGTCTGGCAACTATTTTGCGCATTCTGTTTTGAATTGTTGTTCTTTAGCTTGAAATAACGGCACTTCCCAGACGCGAAAGAAAAATGTGGGAATAATAGATTAAATTATTGCAAATGTAACCGGTTACAATTAAATTGTATATGCAAAGACAAACTTATTATTAGTTTTAAGTAAAACGTGCGGAAAATTAGGAAAAATAAATACATCAAGGTGGAGTGAGTTGTGGAAAATGGCGCAACCGCCGCCGGATCAAAACTTTTACCATCATACATTGCCCCATCCGCACACGCATCCGCATCCACACACTCACACGCACACACAGCACCCGCAGCTGCAGTTGCCGCCACAGTTTCGAAACCCTTTCGATTTAGTAAGTTAACAGTGTCACACAAAAACAATAATAATAACAACGATTTCCTAAGCTCTTTGATGAACGAACGGGCGCCATCAACTACAACTACATACGTCCCTACTTGCCGAACCAAATGACCAAACCAGGCAAGTGTACATACCCACATAAGTAGGGAACCAAGTTTACTAATTCTATGCAACCTTTTGACATCCAGATGAGCTTTCCGACTCCCTGGTAATGCGACGACCGCGACGCACACGCACCACTTTCACAAGCTCCCAGATAGCGGAACTGGAGCAGCACTTTCTACAGGGACGTTACCTGACCGCACCCCGTCTGGCCGATTTGTCCGCCAAGTTGGCACTGGGCACGGCACAGGTTAAGATCTGGTTCAAGAACCGCCGGCGTCGTCATAAAATCCAAACGGATCAACACAAGGATCATTCATACGAGGGCATGCCACTGTCGCCATCGATGCCCAATGGACAACTAAAGTCCTCAGAAGCCGATCCACCGAGTCTGCAGGCATTGAGCCTGTGCTCGCCCAATGCTCTTACACCGTCGCCCACACCGTCTACGCCAACAGCACATCTAGTGGAGCACTATGGGGAATCCTTCAATACCTACTACAACTACAATAATCACACAGGACAGGGTCAGGGACAGCAGCGTCATGCGCATGGCCAGTACTCAGCGTCGAATGCTGCGGCCCAGTTCTTTCCTGGCCATGGACAGCAGCATGGACATCACCAACAGTCGGTGCCACCACCGCCGCATCATCAGCAGTCGCAGCAGCATCATCATCACCACGTGATGGCCCAGCAACAACAACAACAACAGCAGCAGCAACAACAACAACAATATCATCATTTTGACTTTCAGCAAAAGAATGCGAATGGCTGTCGTCTGTCGCTGCTGAAGGGCGACAGCGAGGGCGACTACAGTTTCAATGGCTCGTATTATATGCGAGCGACGTCGCTGCCGCTGTCCGGCGTCGCTGCCAATATGCCGGCTGTCGAGTCCGTGACGTCTGCGCTCTCGCCGGGCTCCGAGGTCTATGAGCCATTAACACCAAAGAATGACGAAAGTCCCAGTCTGTGTGGCGGTGGCAGTGGCGGCGGCGGTGGTGTCGCTGCCAGTGGCGTTGGCGTTGGCGTACCCTGTGCCACCGCTGTCGACGCCGACGATCTCTCCGATGACATGGACGATGGATCGACTAAGAAGACGACGACGCTACAGGTGAGCATACAATTTTATATATTCCAGATAAGTCTAGTTTGGTCCTACAAAAGATGTAAAGTCGTTGTTATTTTACACATTGAGTAAAAAGAATTTTATAATTTCGCCATCTGGTAGTATAGTTTATATCACTATCACCTAATCGGTATTATGAAAACTATATTATAATTCTTGTTTTAGAATTTGGTAAAAATATTTTTAAAATTAAATTGTTTTGTTGCGATTAAAGAGCATGATCTCATCTAAATTTTTATTGAAATCTGTTTTCCAGTACCGAGTCAATATCCATTGCTAAAGAATCTCTCCAAAGTCATTGACTTTGCATTGTTCATACCTATGATATATAAATATTCGATTCTTAAAATATTTTGTCTAGCAGAAAGTTTTAGAATTAATTAGTAACGTTTTGCAAAAAATGACGTTAGTAAGCTATCAACTGTAAAACATACAAAAGTGTATATTCTACATAAAGCTACGTACTTAGCCCTTCGTTACTAGCGACAATACTTTGAATAGCCCCACTGTAATGATTCTTTCATAATTAACCACGAAAAAAAACACAACGAATTAATTTCAACACTTAGTTTCAAATTAAGATTAAAGTTAGTTACTAGACTTAACTAACTCTTTTGTTTTCCTCCTCAATAACACAGAACTTGGAGCCCCTGAAGATCAACAACGGCGTTGCAGACAAAACCTGTGACGATGGCAGCGATGTTCTGGGCGCAGGACTGCTTGCTGTGGCACGTGGCAATCTCAATGGGAGCAGCGCATTTGGCAAGTTTGGCAAGATCAGTGTGTCGTCAACGCAGGCCTCGCCTTTAGCGCCCTCGGGAGCCACACTGGAGGCAATGCACGAGGCGAATCAATATCAATGCACGATGGATACGATAATGCAAGCGTATAATCCACATCGTAATGCCGGTGGAAACACACAGTTCGCCTACTGCTTTAATTAGGTTTGGTCGAGACCCCCAAGGAGGGTCTTGGAAGCTATATCCATATATTGTAAACACAAATTTGAATGTTTGTGGAGTTTATATAGCTATTAAGTGACACGTTATTTCCTGATTGTACAAAGATTTTAATTATTGTAGATATCTACTCGTAGCAATTCCCTACTAGTTTTAGATGATTTTAAATATTTTAAGTTCTGTCGTTGTCTATGCAGTTTTCAATGCATTTTCCAACGATATGCTGCAGAAACTTTCGTTGTAGGACGTTCGTTGTTCTCGTCAATGTCTGGCTGATCATTTTCCAAAGCCCATGAATGCCCAGCCAGATATTGTAGAGACTATAATGGGCTTTACTAAACGCTCTACAGACTAAGTTTCTGCGGAAATTCCCTTTATAAATTGAATTATGTTTCTATAACTCGATCACCTTGGCGTAGCTAAACCAAAACTGTACTGATCGAAATGAAAAATGTTTCTCTTCCTGATAATTTCAATCTCCAAATTTTAGAGTCTGCTATTATCAGTCAAAGATCGAACGTTTAAACAATAATAATCATCAGAATATTTTTAATCATTTGCTATGCTTCGCTTTTCATGCCTGCAATTGAACATTCTTTGCGCAAGAATTGTTTAATAATTGTAAATAAATGCATGGAAACACAACGATCCACTTATAGAAATAGTAACTTTATTTAGTTAGCGGAATTTCGTACTATTATCAAGATTAGAATGCATTGAATTCTGTGCAGTTACGATGCGAATGGTGCACCCTTCGATTAATGCTTTAAGTATACCTGATCTGTATAAGGTAGTCTATATGGCAACATATTTTAAATGTCCAACAACATTTTTTATTAGAAATAATATGAAAATTGTATTTAATAAATTAAAACTCATGTTTATTAGTATATAATTTATATTTAAACAAAGTTGTTTTATTTAGAAATTTGTTTTAAGTATTTCTAGATACATATAGTATATATACCATATATGTATGTGCACAACGATGAAAGAAAAACGTAGCTGGTTTTTCCGAAAATCTTATGAATTTAAAACGGAAAACGAGAAGAAACGAAAATAGCTTTTACGATTGTCAGGCACATGTGTGCAATAAAATCCGATCCGCGAATTTTCCACGAAAAGCGCGTAATAAAATTCGCCGTTAATTCCTTGGGAAGCCACCAGGTGCCTATTTACACGTATGCAGATTTGTAACTGACAATCTACCTGCGACCTGCACTATTTAGGTAGGCTGACAACCAACTCTCGGACACGTAGCCCCGGCACCGGGTGTACGGCGCAAACTCTCTCGCTCGATCTCGATCTCTGCCTCACTGAGGCGCCGCTGAACAGGCAACTTGTTGCCTCATTTTTCTTTGATATAAAATATGGAAAATCCAAAATTTGCATGAACGAATGCAACTTGGGTTTATCCCAGATGCAATTTTATTGACTCGTTCCCTGGACGGCCAAGTAAACATAATTTAGAATAGTTTATGCTGCAAAAGAGGCGCGTTAAAAACTAGATTATGGTTATGCAGAAACTGATTTAGTTCTTAAAATATATAATAATTAATTTAATAAAATTCAGCTAGGATACAACATTTGGTGTGCCTATAAAATTATATATTGCAATTTTGACACAAAGTCATAAGTTTATAAGGTATGCATAAGAGAACGGACCTAGTTTGTCATAGGTTTCTTGGGATTCTTTTGTGAGAACTTTATAGAACTCTTTCCAAAAATAATATAACAAAATGTCTATAAATACATTTTCCTTATAGTTCCATAAATAAAGGCTAACATATATTAAGTTATGCTTGAAATTAATATATAAAATCACATGCTAAAAAGTTTTTACTGAGGACTACTGCTTGATGTTTGCTTAATCCATTCCTTGGACCTATTGTTCTTCAATTTTATTGTAACTAAAATGAAATAATAATTTATATAATTTTTGTTTTATTTTAAAGTATGGAAATATTTAACATTTGGACTATATTTCTTATAAAATTCTTTTTAAATTTTTTCAAAACTCTATACGCATTTAATTTGAAGTATAGTAAAAACGTATATTTTAGTTTCTGGAATACAAAGATACATTATTTGCCCAAGTAATGTAATTACACACACTCGTGGGTAGGATCTAGAAACTGTACAGTATTTATCTGTTGTGACTCGGCCTTTGTTCTGCATATTTTTAGTGAATTCCGCGAAGTCGCAAATCCGATAGCGCCAGTAATAAAATTTGGCAAACTCGTCGGAATTGGCAGGTGAGGTGATCGGGCGCCGGTACAAAGACAGGAATAGAGACAGGCACTGAGACGGGATATGGAATTGAACAAAGAAAGAGACAATAGTAGACGAGACAGAGACGGAGGAAGACAGTCGTCGGTCTGTGACACAAATAAAATCATAAACTGTTAAATCAAGCATAAAACCCTCGAAATATCCCTTTCTCATAGCGTTGCTTTCTTTGCATTATGCGGATAATTGTAGAAGGACCATGGATGATGGCTCTGTCGCTGTCGCTGTCCCTGTCACGAATGTCCTTGAAACGAGGCACTCGGATTCGCTTTCAACCAACAGGTGCTACAAGTTGGACAACACAAACAGATCATCATCAGTTATGGACAGTCGTCTGGCTCGATCTACCTGTCGATCTGGACTCGCACTCACGTAATGTCAAAAAATCCGTGGCCAGCCTAGGCTAGCCTAGCCGGATTTCGATCAAAACAAGCCTCTAGATTGCCCCTACTCTGGACTTGGCTAGTCCTAGCGGCGTCGGAGCAAGACATAGACGGTGCGAAAGAGAAGGAGGTCCAGAAAGAAAGAGAGGGGCAGAGACTGTGTCGCGGCGCAGACACAGGCGACACGGATTTATGGCACCGATCGCGAGTTTAGGCAAATTTTTGGTTTTTGGCAAACACGAGCAGAGCTCGGCTCAGCCTGACCTGAACTGATCGGATCTGATCTGTCTACCTAGCAGCCTATAAATTACAGGAGTGCAAACGAAGAGGGCATCACTATTGATTTTGACAGTCACCGAGCAGCAACTACAAGAGATGTCATCCGTCATGCATTACTATCCAGTGCACCAGCCCAAGATGAACGCCTTCCCAGCGCCCGTCGTCAAGTACAGCAATGTAAGTAGAATTTAAGATCGGTTTACTCAACTTTTAACTAACTAAAGATTCTTCTCCTTTCCTTCCTTTAGCTGCTGTACGCTCAACATCATGCCACCGCTCAGCAACATCAACAACAACAGCAACTACAGGCACAGCCCCAAGTAAACACCGCACCGCCCACGTACCAGCAAATGGCACCCACAAGTGGCCACTGTCTGCCACTGCCCTTACCTCTCTCCCTAGGCGAACAAACAGCAGGCCAGCAGTTGTCCTCCGATGAGAATATGCCACTGCAGCCGGCACAGGAGCAGCGTGTGAAACTGAAGCGTTCCCGCACCGCATTCACAAGTGTGCAGCTGGTGGAGCTGGAGCACGAGTTCAAGAGCAACATGTACTTGTATAGGACACGTCGCATTGAGATTGCCCAACGTTTGTCGCTGTGTGAGCGACAGGTGAAGATCTGGTTCCAGAACCGACGCATGAAGTTCAAGAAGGACATTCAAGGACATCGGCAACGTGACGCCAAACCAAATACGAAACTTAGCCAACCACAGACAGAGCAGAGTGCCCATCGTGGCATTGTGCAGCGCTTAATGTCATACTCCCAGGATCCCACGGCAGAGAAGCGGTCTAATCCAGCTGTACCTGCCCCACAGCCCAATCCAGTGCCTAGCTATTATGGCCAAATTAAGGCTCAAATAAAGCCAAGAACTCCAACAGTGTCCAGTAGCAGCTCCTCGGAGCTAAGTGAAATTCTGGAACATTTGGCTGCGTCTTCGACAACACCGAGTAACAATGCTGCTCCTGTCAGCAGTGCATCCTCTGGACACTACTCGTACAATGTGGATCTGGTTCTGCAGAGCATTAAGCAGGAGCTCGAGGAGGCGGCTCAGGCATGGTCCAAGTCCAACGCTGGTTCACAGGTCAGACATACCGATGCCAATGTCATGCATGCCACTTCAAACATTTCCATGAATCTTAACTGGGGCGAACCAGCAGCCAAGTCCAGGAAACTGAGTGTCTCCCACTTGAATCCCTGCACAACAAGCTACGACTTTAACACTGGCATTTAAGCCAACATTTTTATTCTATTAGCTATATATTTTTTTTAAATTTAAGTTTAAAATCGGTCTTAGATCTTAAGTAATCGTCCCTGGTATCAAAAGTCAACCAAGCCGACGTAAAAGGCGCTTTGAACTCAGTGAAACCGCGAAGAAAAGTCAAAAATTTTAAATGTTCCTACTACTTAGTAAATCTGTACTTCTACTTAACTATTTTATAATAAAATAAAGCAAAAATTGCATAAAATATAAAGTGTGTTTTTTAATAGCTTTTAAGATGGAAAAGTCTGTGAAACTGTGAAAAGGTTTACCCACAAAAGTTGGCTATAAATGTGTCAAATTGGCTTGCACATTTCCTTCCTTGGGTATCTTCAATTTCATGTATGAGTTAAGACTAGAATTTCCATTTAACTGCCCATCCTATCCCCGCAGGTATCCATCATTGCCAATGTCAGTGGGCAAAACCAGAGCGAAAGAAAAAGAAAAAGCGTCGCAAGGAGAGTTCATTTTTGTGGCATAGTTAAGCCAACTCGCCTTAGTTGGCTGAGTTTTCACTTTAGCCTTTAATGTGCTCTTTGCGGCTTGAGGGTCAAGTTGAGGAATTTGCGTTGGTCCAAATGAGCAGCTGACCAGCTATTAACGGTAGCAAAGTGTCAACCGCATTGGCCATGAGCAAATCGAGACACAGGTCCACAGTGGTCATCTTGAACACAGCCATATGGAGTTTTAGAGAACTTTGGCGATACAAGAGCAGCGAGGGAAGTAAGAGAAGTGCTAAGCATTTGATTTATGGATATTTAACCGCACTCACATTACTTGTACTTGGTTGTTGTTTGGGACACTTGTTTTTGGGCGGCAACTGGACGTCGTCTTTTGGCTGCCCCTCAAGGAATGCCAGCGAGCAAGCAAACACACGCACAAACATGCATATGCAGGCACACACATGCCACAAAACACATTTAGTTACTACGACTACGGCTTGAAGTGACTTTTGGGGTTTACCCCTGAGTTAGGGTTAGCTCTGGTGTGTCAAATTGCTTCCCCTGGGAGGAAATTGTCGGTGCGGAAATAGTGTGCCAAGAAGCTGTATAAGCAGTCCACGGGAAAATGTGGTAAATGCGTTGAGGAAAATGCGGAAAACTGGATAACTGGAAAAGGGGTGGCTCCTTGGCACTTTCATGCGCATTGTTGACATTTCCGAGCATGTGTCAGACGAAGCCACGGGCGGGAAAAAGTCCTTGACATCACATGTGCTGCTTCAGGCCCCGAAGTCGCTGCCATAATGAATATAGATGTGATTTGGTTAGAAGAGAGTTAGAGAAAGGCGTTTCAAGTGGGCTCTAAGCCAAAGAGGGTGTGGCTAATCGTCTGGCAATAAACGCAGCTAATCAAAGGCGCATAAAAAACCGCAAAAAGAACAAGACAGAGGCAGAGAGTAGAGGGGGAAAGAGGCGCAGCACTTGCAATTACTTCAAATGCTATTGTAATAAACATGTCCAACAGATTGTTTCAATTGTTGTTGCTTCTTTAAACACACACAAACACACACAGACACACACACCCAACTGAGCTCAATCATTTCGCCAAGCCGCGAAATTGCCATTCTCGTTGCCATTCTGTTGCCTTGCTGATGACATTGGCAACGCGACTTCCTTCTTGGCCTGGTCATAACAATAAATTCCCAGCCGCACTGCTTTTCCCCCTTTCCCTTTCCATCCCCTACCCTTTTTCCAAATGGTTTTCTTGTTAATTAAATTAAATATTCACTTGGTATTCACTTATTTCCACCACAGAAGGTACTCGCTTTACAGTGTGCTCCCTCCTCCAGCTCCTCTGCCGCTCCGCCCTAAAAATAGCGCGACATTTTCTAATTAGATTGAATCTATAATTTTTATGGCTAATCGCATGGCGAGTTTTGTTGCACTGAATTTTGAATTTGCGGCTTTGCTTTCACGACTTTCACGACTCTAAATTCCAACTGAAACATTTCTCTCACTCGGTCTAAACAAATGCGAAATTCGTGCAAATGAAATGAGTTTTCTTGCACAACTTTCCTAAATTAATTGAGCTGCTTATTCTGAGTGTTTGGGGAAAACTATGAACAATTTGATTCGAAATTTTAGTATTATAATTTAGCACAGCTGTTGAGCGGAGTGTTATCTTTTAGTAATTAAATGTTTAAACGTTTGCTTTATGCTCTTTTGCATAATATTTTTATATACCATGTTCTATAAATTAAATGAAAATATCGTGCCTCAAAATGTGCTACAGATTGTAAATAAAACAATGACTTTTAAGTAATCTACTTAATCCTTTATTCTAGCCAATATTAAATTCTTTTGATTACATTTTATGCTTTCTTCAGACTATTTTTCCACTGCTAGCATTCCAGACATTACCTAACCTGCTCTATATATGGTAATAGCGCTTTCAGCTCTTTTCAATTTAAAATCGCAGTTCACTGGAGCTCAGTTTGGCTCTCAATGGATTCAGTGCCCGAATGAGCATAATTTTTAATATGGAACGAGGCGAAAAGGTAACATTTTCAAATTTTTAGCACGTTTAAACGTTATGACATTTCACAGACGTGTTAGTCCCTCAACGCCGCCAATGTATGGCAACACCTGTCGTATAAACAGGCCAAATGTATTCCCCCCAAACACCTTTGAAAATACGAAAAGAAAAAAAATTGAAATGAAAAGTTTGTTCAGCTCACCAAAAAAATTTGCACGTGGCAAAAATATTGGAATACGAGTGTGTGAGTTTCTTTTTTTTTTTGGGTTTGGCTGTAGTGTGTGACCTTATGTACTAGATGGTTATACCTACCTAAAAAAAATAGTGAATCAGGCACATTCCGGCTGTTGTTTTGTATGCCGTGCTTGAAAAAAGATTCACTTTGGCATTTGAATGCCAATTGGGAGACAGGTGGGTCCTTGCTTATCCTGTGCTTCACAGCGCAATACAACCGCCTTATTGTTGTGCTTGAATCATGGCACTAAGCCGTGAGGCTGTTCTAAGCATCTGTTGCTGCAGGGAATGTACATATCCACCCCCTCCCTGGACCTGGAAAACTTCAAAAAATGTGCGACAAATTTGAATATTTTGAAGATTTTTCACGTATGTTTTCTGTACTTCAAATTGCAATTGTTTCGAGTTTTCCGATTTCAGTGACATCTAATTTATAGTTAGTCGAAGCTATCATTCGATATAAGCAAATTAATCATATCATACGGTAGAGTATACCCTTTTCAATAGGGTAGGGGCAGCCGTTCCTTTTTTACTGCCCTTTCGTGGTCTTTCTATAAGGACATATGTGTGTGTGTGTGTGTGTGTGGACCGGACACAGCGGTCTCAGTTTTTATTTATGAGCCAATGTCGGGTATATTTTTCATGATGTTAAACCCGCAATTAAATTACATGAAATCCATTTGTAACAATTACTCCGAACGGCAATCTATGCTGATGATGCCGAAACGGTCGTCATATGGGCAAAACAGGAGAACTCGTAGAAACGGCAGAAGCAGGAGAAGTCATACAAGTACACCGAGAAAAATTCAAACTAAGTTTAAACTTGTAAAGTTTGAAAGCCGTTTAAATAAATACAAAAACTTAACTTAAATGCCGTACTTAGAACTAAGAACTCTATTCAGGCACTTTGCTGTTTTCTAAATTTCTTTATAATTAATTTTTGACCACATTTTCTTGCTGTGTAGGGACAGAAATTTTGCTGCTAAGCGCAATTCGTATAAAAATGCGATGCGTCATGTGAGCAATTTGATGTCGCTGCTAGGGAAAAGACAGAGAGAGAGAGAGGGAGAGATGAAGGGGGAGAGGGTATGAAGACTGATATGGCTAGAGGAGTATATGCACAATGGTGCCACAACCAGTTCACCGGCTCGCTTTGAGCTGCAATTATTTATTCCTCGATGTTGCCACAAAACTTGGAACAAACGATGGCGCTTAAGCATGTCCATGTCCGGCCATCGTGTGTGCTCCTAAATGCAGTCTGCACACGAGACACACATCCGCCGCCAGCACCCCACACACACACAAACACACACATACATGCAGGGGCAGGACCAGGTAATGTCTGACAACATGCACACAAGCAGATTCAAAGCCAATGCACTCGGAATCGGAGTCGTACTTGGAGTTGGAGTTGGAGTCGGTGTTTTGGGCTATAATACGAATCGAGATTGGCACTGGGTTTGGGTCGGGTCTTTTGGCTTTGCGCTCAGATTGCGGCTCTATTATTAGACGCCATTATGTTTTATAGTCTATAATTGATCCTCTGAGCTTGGCATGCATACACCACATCTAAAGTATAAACTCGTACATACACCTATATATTTTGTTATCTTACAAATGGCATGAGATTAAATAAAAAGTAATATGTGCGAGTGTTGTGCACAACAATCTCTGTTCGTAGAGTCAAAGTTTATCAATTAGACATAATTATACATTTAAAAATCTGTTTATTTTCACTTCTAGTTATTTTGAGCTTTAAAAATAAATAATTATCAAAAAATATTACTCTAATTAAATTTGTTCAATTTTATATAGTATTTTAAAACTTTTCAGATTTAATTTAATTTATTTGGAATTTTATAAGACTATTAATAAAAGACAAACAAAAATTTCAGTATTTATACATTTTTTTTTTTTTTAAATTTAAGTTTAATTAACGTAAAAAATGTGTTGCTAAATTATGATAACTTTCACTATCTATTACAGCCCTTAAATACTCGATTTATGGTGTTGCTAGGCAATCTGCCCTGGGGTTCCCAGGGATACGTAAAGGTTTTGCCGACATAAACAAACTGAATAGCAAAGGAAAGTAAACAGTTTATGTAAATTTTATTAAATAAACAATAGTAGTTGATTTAACATGTATTCACTGCAACATCCGCAAATCGATGAAAGTTTTCTCCAACTAGACTCGAAGGTGGAAGAAGTTATGACTCTGCTGCGTAGCATGATTAAGCCCACAGAGTAAGTTAAACAAATTCGAAGCCAAACTAAGCTTAACTCATATATTAACATGCAGTGAAGAAGCCGAAACAGCAGTGGAGAAAAATGAGGAAACGGCGGAAAATGTTACAGATGAAAATTTCATGGTTACCGTGCGAGAAAATCCCAAAGTGAACACACCAGGTGAGAACTATGATCGTTTCACATTTATGCGACAAGTGGAAGTGGAACAGGATGAGCGCTCCAAGGCACGACTGGAACGGGAACGCGTTGCTCAGCATTTTCGCAAGTAAATTTGGTATTTGTTAATCCACACACAAGTTTAATGATTTAATTTTGAATTTCTAGACTTGGCAATGCCCATTATCGCCAGGGATACTATGAAAGTGCCGTAAGCATGTACAGTCAGGCCATTGAAAATATCAAAGATAGTCCAATTCTATACATAAATCGCTCACTCGGCTTTATCAAGTAAAATGTCACAAATAATTTATAATTATTACCATAATTATTAAAACTTTTTTTTACAGACTGGGTAACTGCAAGCGTGCCATTATTGACTGTGATTTTGTGCTGAATAAGTTGGATGAGAAGAACTTACGGGCCTGGCTATATCGCGCCATGGCCTATAAAAGCCTTAACGACGAAGCCAACTTTGAGAACTGCATCAAATACGTGCGCAAATATCACTCGAAGCAAATGGAATTCATCGATTCCTTTATTAAAAAAATGCAATCCACTTTGTGATTAAAATAAGCTCGAACAACGTGTACAGATAAGGAATTAAAAAAAAAAAAAATATATGTGATTACATTTACAAAAATATATATTTTTATTTATTTATAGACTGTTAACATTTTTGTTCTTCATTTTCGATATGTTAACGAATATTCTATTTTTGTTATGTTCCAGAGAGCGTCCGGAGTCTGCTCTCTCCCAACTGGTCTGCCACTGACCTAGGCTTGATCTCCGTGCATCAGCTTTGAATTGTCATAGTTCCTTGTTCCATGGGTCTTGTTCAATCTAAGACACTTATTGTCTTTACCACGTGCACATTGGATAATAAACGAATTGGCAGTCAGTGAAGGTGGTACCAATTGAAGTAAGCAGAATATTAGAAAAGCTACAGCAATGTGGAATCTCATCTTATCAATCGACTGTTTGGATTAAGCTTTGAATTTGAACTAATCTTAAAATTGGGATAGTGTTTAAAGAAAACTCAATTTTATGTATTATAAAGCTACATACATAATACTATATAAACATTATCACTAAACACTGAGCTTAAAGCTATAATTGTCTAGTGAGATTGCGCTAATTTTCTACAGAATTTTAAGAGCTTGATGCAGTACGTACACTGGAAAAAGTACGGTAGAACTATCGAAAACGGTGTTAGAAGTATCGAAAGTAGTGCTAATAGAATTTCCTATGTTACAAATAATCAATTCAAGTAACTTACCCAATGTAAGGAAAATAAACCTAACAAATATAATTCAAGTAGAATTTGTTTATATTTTAAAAACCTTTATACCTTAATTATTTATTTAATACTTAAGTAGTTGATAAGAAACTTCCCGATTGGTACTACTGATATTCTCCGATTTTTTTTTTCAGTGTACTTTTTGAATATACATATAAACATGTTATTCAAACTCAAGCTGATTAAACAAGTAAGAAAGACTACAGTCGACGTGCCGACTGTATAAGACCCCGTACTCCTTGTAGTTGCGATCACTTAGCAAATACTACATGTCTTCATACAAATTTTTTGTTTTTGACCGATTTGTCCTATGGGAGCTATAAGCTATAGTTGTCCGATGAAACTTGATGAAACTTGGTGAGGATAGTTATAGTTGTACCATACACCTACTGTGTAAATTTGGTTACGATAGCTTTCATAGTTTCAAAGTTGTAGTGCAATGAAAACTGTTTTTTACAATTTGCGGGGGAGGTAGGGGCGTGGCAAAAATTTGAAATAAACTTAACCTGCCTGCAATATAGACGGACTTTCATTCCAAATTTGGTGGCTCTAGCTCTTGTAGTTTAAAAGATCTAGGTGTTCATACGGACGGACGGACGGACAGACAGACGGACAGACAGACAGACGGACAGACGGACATTGCTATATCGACTCGGCTGTTGATGCTGATCTAGAATATATATACTTTATGGGGTCGGCCACGCCTCCTTCTGCCTGTTACGCACATTTCGCTTCTGACAAACCTAATAGACCACTCTACTCTTTTTTAGAGTACGGGGTCTAAAAAGCATAGAAATATAAGTAAACAAACTATAAGGATAACCCTGCAGAGTCTGTCCTACCGCGTATTAGTTTGGCTAATAGACAAACTAAATTAAGTATTGAATTTATAGTTGCTTTTTAAAGTGTATTTAAAGTTTAGAATTCGAGCCAGGGCTAAGAAGAGGGAGGAAATATGCAAAACTCAAGTGTTGTTTACTTATGACAGCGGGAATTTCATGTTGGTGTCGACCCTGTCACGGTCTGCACTGTCGTATAACTCTTTCGATTCTAATGCCATTCAATCGAAGCACTCGCATCCCTGTACACACACACACACACACACACACTGCACACTTACACATGCACACATATGCCACCCCGTTATAAAGGCAAACAATTCGATGGCGGTAATCAATCTTCCTCCACTCTGTGCGAGCTGACAGCTCCGTGGTGTAGAGTCAAATTGCGATCTTTGTTTGTCTCATTCCCGTTCCCCATTCCTCTCTCCGCTTGCCACGTATCTCTGTCCCATTCCATGTTCCTATCTGCTGCTTAGTTGCTGGCTGAATCGAGTGGGGATTTTTGGGGGGGTGGCTCGTTCCTGTTCCATTTATGCGTGTCAAAGGTTGCGTCGGAGGGCGACAGATTGAAGCGTGGCGGAAGCAGAGACACTAACGGAGGCAGAGCTGGGGGCAGCGCCAGAGGAAGGCGACACAAATGTTGTACTTGTCACGGTTGTTGCGGTAGTTGCATCTTTCGCTTTGACTTTGGGGTACATGTGTATGTGTGAGCCTGTGTGTGTTTGTTTGTTTGTTAAGTATTTTTGCGGCTCCAATCACACATTGAGAAAAAAGTCAATAAATTCTGCAAATGAGTCGAATAATTTCTTTTTTCTTACAATTTCCTCAGATATACCAAGTCATTAATCCTTTGATTTGTTATTGCCTTTATATGATTCATAGTGAACACAAATTAATGTTAGTTCTAACTATAAATATGATATTGCAACTAAATGGCGTTAAAAAAAATATTCCATTCTTCATAAATCATCCAAAATCGTTATCTCAAACTAAACGTTTTGTTTTGTTGAAATTGTTCTGCGAATCATGGTCATATATCATAATTATTAGGTAAATACACATAGTTAAAAATACATTAAATAAGTTAATAATACTACATGGCGTACTGTATTCAATTGATATTTTCTAAAGTATTTATATTGGCTTAAAAATTATTAAATGTTTTAAGGTATTTTAAACCAATCAAAATGGAAATATTTATAGAAAAATATATTTTATAGGTAAATTAATTTATATAAATATTCTTGTAATTTATATATTTGCTAATCTGCTTAAATCCAAAATTAATTGTGTAATAAATGTTGACTCTGATTTTTTATCTCACATCTGTCACCTGCCTGACCCCCTGCACACCACCCCCCCGCGTCTTCTAGAGCCTTTCATGTTTAGGCCAACTTTTGTAATCAATATTGTGGCAGTGGGAAAGTTTATCGATAATGAAATGCAATGCATTAATGTTATTGGAATAATAAAACTAATATGTAATACAGCAGCTGCTGATGAAATATTGTCCACAAAACAATCAAAACAGGATACAGGACACTCAGTGTATCAACTTGTAAATGTCCTTGCCACTTGCCTTCTCTGTGATATGAGCTGAATTTCCAATATGCTGAAATGACTTTATGATGTGATGACACCAATTTATCCAAAAGATGACAGACAACCCACCAAATCCACTGAAAGTGACACAGATTTCTAACAATAAGATAAATTTATTCCATAATTTTTTATTCAATCATTTATTTATAATAAATTTTGATTTTTGTAGACAAAAAACTTAAATTAAACTTAAGTATAATTTACTTTTTTAAGGCTCAGTTGTTCAATAAATGCTCTAGAAAGTCAAAATCCACTTCATGTGTTTCAAAGGAGTCGTAAGAAGCGGTTGATGTGGATGTGGATGTGGCAGTGGAACTACTCGAATCCCAACCAAAGTGTTGTTCCAAAATGGGGCCAGGACTATAAGAAAATTCATCGATGTTCTCAAAACGTTGCACATCAATTGGCGCTGCACTCGAGGGATTCCAAAAATCAGCCGTGAACACATCATTTGGGCACGATAATTCTGGCACACGATTCTCCTGGATTTCTGGCAACTCAGTGGTCAGAAAATTGCACTGATTCGGTTCCAATAAAGTCACATCATATGAAAGATCAAAGTTTTGGGGCACGTTTTCCGTATTCACGTACTGCAAAAGACGTTCCACAATCAGTTCATGTTCACTGAGAGCTGGTTCCGAGCTGCACTCCATTGGTGTTGGCTCACTTATGGTAGGCAGTTTCATCTCTTTGGGCTTGATTTGACCATGGGCTATTTTCTTGCACTTCATGCGACGATTTTGGAACCAAACTTTCACTTGTCTTTCGGTGAGTTGCAACCGATTTGCAATTCCAATGCGTCTCGCTCGGGCCAAATATTTGTTCTCATTGAATTCCCGCTCCAGTTCTAGCAGTTGATTACTTGAAAAAGCTGTACGTGAACGCTTACACTTGGTAGTCACTATAGTGGACAGAGTGACAGAGACTGGAAACTGCGACTCGTCGTACTGAAAGTTGTTGCCATCACTGACGTTATTGGCAAACATTTGGGAGTAACTGTTGTCGTAATTGTTGTTCATTTTTCTGGCTTGAATATTTTTGCTTCTGTTCGCTGACACAATTGTTTTTTAACTGAATACAATTGTGTGTTGTCCACATACTTTTATACCCGTCAGGTAAAATCCATCCGCGAATTCGGAAACTCTTTTGCATTTCTTACCTGTTCGAAAACGGTGACAGGTCAACTAGACGGTTGCATGCAAACGCTTACGTGACGTCGCGTCTCCTTTTTTGGCCAAGTCTCTGGGACAGGCCAAAAGACTCTGCCACTCGACGCACTTAAATTCTGGCGTGAGTCGTGATTGCGAAACGGCTGACGACATGTGACTAATTATTAGTAATGCGCACTATAATTGACTTTGGCAGACACTATAAATAATCAAAAATAATGTACAGGGCGCAAAGACTTACAGCTTAAGACAAGTTACCAAAGGAATTCCTGATTTTATAAATCTAAAAACCTATTTAATAAATTAATTATGACTTTCTAAGTTTCAAAAATATCTTTATTATAATATTTACTTATTTCTCAGTGTGTTTAAACTTACCGATGCATTCAAAATACTAACATTTCTTACCAAAATGCTGTACTGTCAGATTTTTACCTCTTACCTGTTCGCGGGTGTCAAACTCATGTTTCTTCAATTTTATTTCAGGTAATAATACCCGCCAAATGCGCTTCACAGCGCGATGAAAGAGAAATTTCGTTGGTTTTTCCGCGGGTTTTCCAAAATAACTGTGAATACTTCAATATTGATCTACCTGCTTAGTTGAGTCGCAGCTCTCGATGTTCCCTAATCCGGCTATAAAGTGCGTTGCGTCGGCTAAAACTTGATCTCCCTCCATAAATATTCGCCATTTTTAAGCCAAGGGGTAAAAGTAAGGGGCTAAAGGAAAATATCTTGACAGGCTTATGCAAACTAACGCCAGATCTGGATTTCAAATAAGTACATAACACTTATCCCACTCAGGTGTTCATTATATCCTGCACGTATACATGTACATGTGATTTACTGGGATCAAAGGAACGATTTCAAATATGCATTCTTAAATAGTTTAAATATATAATTTGTTAACAGTTTTGGTGCAATCTTATTTAGTTGTTGATTAATCAATGTGTTTAATAAATCAAGTACCAACATTTAGTTGCTTACTGATTTACTTCTACATAAAATATGTCACATTTGACTGCAGGAAGCGTGTAGTTATTTTCGTGAAGAGTGCTGTATGCTACGCTTGCCAATAACAGTCCTATCAGCTGTTAAGTGACTTATCAATTGGCACCTTACGTTATTGCAACATAATTGCAATGTATTCCATATAATTCACGCTGATATGTACTAAGTACTCATTAACAGAGGACACAACATACTCATATAAATAAAATATTAGCTCTGTTAACTCAACATAAGTGTCGATGTTAACATCTAACAGCTAATAAAGGTAAAAGAGGTCCATCAACTTTTGGCGCTCACTGTGCAGCGCACACACATACATAAAAGCGTGCATAACATAAATGAAACAGAAGCAAGTAGAAACGAAGCGATTGCCAATAAAAACAGAATGTGAAAAACTGTGGCAGCAGAAAGACAAAAACAATGCCAGCGAACCACCAAGATTGACAACATGATGGTTAGACAAGAAGAGGCGCTCAAAACAAAAAGAAAGACGCGCAGCGCGCAAAACGAAATGTCAAAAATACGCAAAGCGCACAGACGCGTAGAGACAACAAAAAAGAAATGAAACTCGTCGCTGTCTCTGTCGCTGTCGCTATCGCTGCAACGGCGACAGCGACGGAATGTGTAAATAACAAAAAGCAAATAAATTCCGTCACAAGCAACACGTTTGCAGTTCCCAACACAAGCAGTAAAAAGTGAGCGACAAAGCAACAAAGCCGCAGAGCGGCAAAAAGAAGCAGGCAAACAACGACAGTCGACCAATCAGCGTAGCGGAGACTCTACACTCTTTTGCCTGTGTGTGTGCGTGTACATGTGTTGGTGTGAGGGTTTTGTGTGTTTGGCTGTGTGCGACTGAGACAACTCCACTCCCGGCAACCGTCTTGTCCAGCAACTTATGCGCATGTGCAGAGCAACTCTACGCTCCGCTTTAGAGGTGTTGGGAAGACCCAACGATAATATCGTTTACATGGAAGCTAATACAATGAACTTCATAAATAAATTAAGGGGTTTTTATGGTCAAGTTAATATTTTAAATGTAGTATCTTTGTTTATGATTTAATATAATTTTAATACATATTTCCTTATTGTTGTAATTCTCTTTAAATCTGCAAGTCTGCAACATATACGGCTCTAAACTTGCACGATATTTACGCTCACGAGCACACAACCTGCACATCTCCCATCGCATGGCAATCCACCCCAACGTTGTCTTGTGCTCTGCGCTGCTCTGCCATCGCACACACTCACACTCACACACTGACTGTATAGACACGCCCTCTCAGTCGGTGGTTGTGGCGCTCATCTTGGAAGCACTCGCTGTGTTGCTTATTGTTGGCCACTCCTTGTGTCAAGTGCGGACAAGTTTCAGTGCGTTCGGTGCTATTGGATGAAATGGTTGGTTGAGATTCGTGAACGCACGAAGCATCGTCGTTAAGCCCCAAAATAAAATCGGAGGGAGAGTTGCGAGTCTGAAAACTGTGAATATTTCGAATAAATATCAAGCATAAAACATTAAATAAAATTTTAGTACAGCTTGGCAAAGTGCAATAAATAAATTGTGTACAATATTTACGAGAAAATATTAACAAATAAGAACGGCAAAGGCCACCATTGAGGCGCTGAGAACAACAACAGCCACATAAACCGGTTCTGCGCACCGATACGCGAAGCTGAACCTACGCCGCAGGCCAGAGAGAGACAGAGATACAGACAAAACACAGTGGCGCGAATGTGTAGAAAAGTGTAACTTGTAACTACAAATTGCAGTGCAACTGTCTGTGTGTTTACGAACTCGCGCGAGTGTATGAGTGTGTGTGTGTGTAGCCATTGCAAGATCAGCTTCGGTTTCTTGTCACTTTGCACAGAGCAGCTCCCAGACCCTCGCTTTACTCAGCTCAATAACCAAACTCGTACTCAACTTGTCGTTTCGCACACGCACCGTTATACCGGGTCATACAATTGTATTCTACTGTACTGTAGCTTGTAGTTTGCTGTGTTTGTTTATCGCCGTGTTTCTGTTTTGACACTCGCGTTTCCATGGGTGCCAAGGTGCGAGTAGTATGTGTGCGCGTGTAAAACTGTAACACAGTTGCCCCAGCTGCTCTACATGATGAACCTGGAATTGTCCCGCTCGAGTAAACAACGGTCGCCATTGCCATTCGTGTCGCGTTTGCCCGTGTCGCTGACAAGTTTGTGCCTGCTTTGCGCCCTTATCTGACCCTGTTGGCACTAAACATCTACAAGATACATAATAATAGTAATAATAATAATAATACTGTGTAGTACATACAACAAATAGTAATTGTGCTGCTTTTGCAACACCAAAAAGTGTGTTAAGTAGTGCTGAAAATGTGAAAAATTCAA
This sequence comes from Drosophila nigrodunni, assembly GCA_020829145.1. Classification (NCBI taxonomy): domain Eukaryota; kingdom Metazoa; phylum Arthropoda; class Insecta; order Diptera; family Drosophilidae; genus Drosophila; species Drosophila nigrodunni. The sequence goes on from JACVCZ010000001.1 coordinate 13,866,449, forward strand.
AATGGAAACCAATTGACAAAACGCTATACGGCAATCTACAGAAATGGTGCGTTTCAAGTAAATAATGACACTAAGCGCTTATTAATAAATATATTACTTTATTATGTTTTTCTTGAAAATAAATTTCGGATTTATTTAAGTGTACTTTTAGTAATTTAGCAAATTTTTAAACTACACATAATATGTATTATTTCTGTAAACATTGTATAAACATTTCTTCTGTATTTATCACATTATAATTTAAAAACTTAAAACTTTTTTTCCGACGGTAAATTTTTCAAGTGAAAAATTAAATTTGAATGAAAAACATATATAAAGTAGCTAAATTATTTGTATTTTAATTTATAGTATGATATTGTTTAACTTTAATGCTCAATTTCGAAAAAAACTACTTAATGTTTTAAGCAAATATTTAAAAAAAAAAATTATATATATTTTAAGAGCTCAATGAACTATTATTTCTTTTTAACAATTGAATTCAAAATATGTTTTTAGTATTAAAATATATTTCCCTAAAAGGAATTTAATCATTTTTTATCAAAATAAATTTATTTCTAGTTACAATTTGAAACAATTTTATATTTTTTTTGTACAAATTACTTATTTTGAGTACCCAACTTCTTGTCCTAGTTTTCAATAGATTTTAAAGATTCCTAAATTTTGATATCATATTATCTTCACATAAAAAGCTTATTTTGTAAACTATACATTTTTTAATACTTTTTAATTTTTCAATTTAAATCGCTTATAAATGCTTCGATTTAAAAATAATCCAATTAAGTTTTGGCAAATAGTTTCGCCAAGAAAATCATATTATGTGAAAATATGTAATTAATTATATTTCTGAAAGTTTACTAAGTTAAAAGTACTCCCAATTCATTTAAATTTATAATATTTGCCTTTAGTAATTAATTTAAATATATTCAAGTGTTACATTAATCATTTTAGGTGCACAACTGAAAGCGAAAATCATAAAAAACTGTGAAAATAAAATAGACAAGAATATCTGCTAAGGAAAATCGTGTGTGAAAATGCAAGAGGTTTGCAGTACATTGGAGAGCACCCAAATGGGAGCACAGATAAAATCCGAGTCACCGTTGAACCCGCTTCAGGTGCAAACCGGACAGACAACGGTGGCGTCTGTGGTGACCGGGAGCGGACCCGGAGTCGTGCCCGGACAACAGCCGCAGGGACCACCACCAGCGGTGATGCTTGTCAACAAAATGGCACCAAACTGTGATAAACGAGCGGCGGACACCGCCTACTGGATGGCCTCCGAGGGGGGTTTCATCAATTCGCAGCCCTCGATGGCCGAGTTTCTCAATCACTTGAGTCCTGAGAGTCCGAAAATAGGCACACCTGTTGGCGGTGTTGGTGGTGTCGGCGGTGTCGGTGTCGGAGTCGGAGTCGGTGTTGGTGGTGGATATCCGGTTGGTGTTGGTGTACCGCAGACACCGGATGGCATGGACTCGGTGCCGGAGTATCCCTGGATGAAGGAGAAGAAGACATCGCGCAAGAGCAGCAACAACAACAATCAGGGTAAGTACCAGTTACTAAATTGATCGGCCAAGATGAAAAGCCGTCAACGCACACAGCAGGAAAATGCAAAAGTCTCATTAATCAAGAAATCAGTGCAATTTGTGCTGCAACAAGCGGCGCCCAAAAATAAATTTCCAGTTTGAGTTTCAGTTTCAATTCCAATTCCAGTTACCAGATTTCTATATTCCCAATAAGCCCGAGAATTTCATTTCATTTCTCAGTGCAACACTCGAATCACACGCAACGCGTCTGTCGCTCTCTACCTTTACCACTCTCTCTCTCTCTCTCCCTCTCTCTCTTTGCGTTTCTTGCTTCTCGTTCTCATTCGCATTTCTGGGTTCGGCTCCTTTGATGGACTGGACTGGACTGGGTCCAGGTTGAGAGTTGCAGGCCCAAAGCCCGATCGACCGGTGCGGCAAAGATCTGTTATTTGCGATCATTTGTAACAATTTTCGAGAGTTCGTCAGTTGTGACTGACTGATGAATTCAACTCAACGAAAGACGCTTCGTAGTTTCAGTTCTTCTTCATCTTATGTCTTTTCTTATTTTTTTACCCCAATGTGTCGATTTCATTTGTACAACTTGGACTTCAGTCTGTGGCTGGGTTTTCTGGAAATAAATGAGGTATCAAGGTTGTCTGCCTATACGTTTTCCTGTCCAACTACACAGGTAAAGGTACATATAGAGCGCAGAGTTTACCAGCGTCCAACTCTGCCAGGGCCACGCATATGCTGCGGCTCCTGCTCCTCGCTCACTCCTCTAAGCGATTGCAACCTGTTATTTAGGTTCATTTGTCAAAATATTTTTCCTGTCCCCTGTTTCGATAAAAGGGGCAGGAAAACAGCCCAAAGCTGGGAATGGGAACGGGAATGGGAATGTACAGCCGGCTGCAAGTTGCAGTACTGCAGTACACACACACACATTTGGAGAATATCCTCGGGAAATTTATACCAAAAATTGTTCAGTCTGCGCTGCGTTTTGTACCGTAAAATTTGCCATTCCAATTCGTATTCCATTCACTTGCACAATCTTTCAATTAATCACAACTGGACACAAGTGGAGCATTGGAGTGCAGCATTCAGCTTTTGTACGTCTTGCCCCAGGTCAATGCTATCAAAACAACGGTACATCGTAGTAGATCCATTTGTACTGACAAGTAAAAAAAGAAAATATATAAACTATAGCAATTCAAAACAAAAATTTAAAATAATAAATATATAAACATGTAGTTTAAGATTTTCTATATCCAAGTAAAATTCTTAGGGAAGTGAAAATACCCCTAACTTCTTTCCCACCTATCTAAGAAGCCCGACATAATCATTAGTTAAGACAAGGATTATAAACGCATTTTCCTCTAGCATATTACACAATTTCATTTGTTTGGTGTCCACTCTGTGACCCACTGGACTTAAACTAATTCAATGCCAATTAATAGCAACCACATCATCGTCATGTTGACAAATGGCCACCACAAATCCGACAAACGTTTCAAGTGTAACCCGAAATCCAAACACGTGACCAATGTCACTACCCAGGGAAGTGAAGGAATACCAAATTCCCCAAGCAACTGCTGCTTGGAGCACTTGTGGGCGTGTTAGGGATTTCAGATAGAGCGAGTTTGTTACCATTCTCATCTCCATCCCCATTCCTGACCCTGTTCAAGTCCAAGTGAAAGTGAGCCAATAAATAGCGTGAAGTATTCCTTACAGTATCCGTTGAAGGGTCAATACATCTTTTCTCCTACACATTCTCAAACATAGCGTTCAAATGTAGGTATGTCTATCGTCCGGGACTATGGGACTACATGCTGTGCGATATGGATTACAAATGATGTTGTAAATGTCTGGCAACTGGAACCGGAGAAGGTACGGGAGATGGAAAGGGAATGGGGAAAGGAGAAGTGCGTTGATACGGTACTCAACGGTTGTTGTTGGTGTTGCCCGTGTGTTGGTTTAACAGTTTAATTTGTTAATGTTGTCAAATTAATTCCCTGTCAGGTTTTAGTGTTGTCGGTCTCCAGCAGTGCAGAGTATTGTTTAAACGCTGTCGATTATCTAGAAGTTTTAAATTTAGATATGATTTTTATTAAACATAAGCGTATAATCTACTTGTTTCTTTTGCTTTAATTAGCATTTCAGAGTTAAAGCTACTACTACTAAAATAGAATGATACTTAAATATTTAAGATATCTAAGAAGCCACACAACAAATTTGCTTATTCTAATCATAACAGTTCCAGAGATTGCGGGCTTAATGTAAAAAAAAATAAATTTAAAATAGATTTCTTGTTAAAACAATGATTTAAAATAACTCCTACTGTTTTTTTAGGCCTTTGAAACAATTATTTAAATCCAAGGCAAGACCTCAACCATACCTCCAAACTGTAATCGAGGTCCTTGCCACAAATTGTGTGTTTCACATCCTGAATTTTAATGTGCTCGCGATTTGTGAGTCTGAGAGTGTGTGTGTGTGTGTTCTCTGGGCTGTTTGTACCCTATTGAGCTGCTGTGAGTGTTGTAACGAGCACATGAGTGTGTGCTCATACAAATACAAATTGTTTTGGCAATTTGTTGCTGATTCTCAGACTCATTCACTCACATAATTGAAACAATAAAATTTCAAGTTGAATAAAGTGTTAATTAGGCGTAAAGCTTCCACTTCTAATGAACTCTAAAGGCCAAGTTTTAATACGAGCCGTTTTATGGCCCAACAAGATGCGCAAAGTATCTGACTTTATCTGCTGAGTGAAGTATCTTACTTTATGTTCCGGGTGTGTTTGAGAGTGTTTCTTGTGGGTGTATGCAAATCTCTCGTGTTGGCTTTTAATCCCCGTGCAGCAATCAGTTAGTGAAACCAATAAAAAACCAACTTGACTTTGCTCGCGTCTATTGAATTCCAATCCAAAATTCGTAACCTTTGGTGCGCCATCTGCCTAATCCACCCAACGACCATATGTTACGCCAGTTGATCCTGTAGACGTATCCCCTCCACCCGCTATTCAACGTGTCCGCGTCCTCGACCGCGTCCGTGTCAGTTCCTGATTATGATACGGGGGCGTCGCTGGATAAAAAATGCGTAGCGCACGACTCAAAACTTACCCCCTGCGGATTATGATTATAACAAACCATTTATCATAATATTTATGTTGATGCGTTGTACTTTTTCTCAATGAAGGTCTCTCAACCCAACGAGTGAGCCCAGGTTTTGGTTTCGGTTTCGGTTTCGGTCTCATCGTATCCGTGTGCCTTTTATTAATTTTATTTATGATGAGTCATTTGCACATTTATAATTTTAACCTTTACAGTTGAATTCATTCAAAACAAACCGCGAATGAGTGCGAAATGTATTCAATGATCATCCATGGATAATAATAACAATACCCATACATATGTATTCCGAGCAGACAAAGCTGAATTTCAAACAGATTTGTGAACGAACATTTTTGGGGAGCGAAGACATGATAATTTTTATGTCTTTATCAACAAGGAAGTAACTTGAATGTAACGAATTAATAAACTAAAGTTTTTATTTATATTTTAACAGAAATCCACTTTGATAGTATTAAATATTAGAACAGATATTCAGTAATCCCTCTGAGACATGTGAATATCAAGTACTGTGTGTACAACCCGTTAAGCAACATTTTAGGCCCACTTAAATTAAACGTAAAATTAAACTTGAGAATGAAGGAAAACATTAAATTAATTGTGGGCCATCAAATAATTTTTTTTCGAGCACAAATTATGCGTCAAACCGCAAAAAAGGTGCTCAGCGCACAAAATGTCGATTCAGTCTCAAACTCTTGGTATACCCTGGCAGGAATCGCGTTGGCCACAAAGGGTAGATTGTGCTGTGGCCAGTAGAAAAGGTCGCGCAATTAATTGTTACGACTTTATTATGGAGATAAGTGCATTGAGATAGAGCGCCGTCTTGAAGCCTCCAAAAGGCAAACAAAGGGTTCTAATTGGCAGACCTCGGGGCAGGATATGGCCAGAATCAGTGAGACAGACGCTTACGCCCAAGGCTTTCATTTTTTTGATGCCCTTATTTGCTTTCTTCTGCTCCTGCCAAGGTGACTGTGAAAAAAATCTGTTACGATTAGTTAAGCTTAAGGAAAAGTGCGACAGCGGCTGCCAAAAGAAAAACTCGAATAATTTTCTATTTTTTTGTTGGTCTCCTTTTTGTGGGCCTCCTTTATCTGCAAACTGATTTGTCATTATTTTAAAGCGCATTTCGGCTTACAAAAATTATGAAAAATTAATGCACGGTTAAGTTTACTTAGCCATGGCTAACAATTTAGGCCAACTGACGCAATTTCTTAATAAAAATTAATTTGCCTGAAATTGTAGGGCAAATGTTGTGGCTTCAATTGATAATATACTGGTTTAAGTAGACCCAGCACAGTGGTACAAGGAACTTTTGGGAAGCAGAGGAATATTTTGTATATGTTAAGTTTATTATTATACTCGATTTCAAATGTGTAATATAAAGCATAAACTAAAACATTTCAAGCTTTTATTTGATTACTGTAGAGCAATTCCCACTGTGCATCATTTAGACCCCTTAGCAAATTAGGAAAAGAAACTTTGACTATAGAATTAAACTCACGGCCAGTATCGATTTAATTTTATTTCCACTCATTTAGCTAAAAGCCAAAAGAGAGGAGTAAACGAAGCAGAGAAAAAAGTCGAAAGAACGAATAAAAAATAGAAAAAACGGGGCGAAATGAAAATATTTGTCCACGATTAAATTTTAAAAAAGCATTTTATGAAATGACTGCACTGACGTTGGCCTCGCCTTGGAAAATTTGAATACATTACGCGCTGGAGGTGGAGATGGAGGTGGCGTTAGCAAAGGAGGTGGGGAATTGGAGGTGGAGACGGTGGTGTTGGTGTTGGTGGCAGTGGTTGATTCGCCCTCTGCAAATAAACTTCAACTACATGCCCCTTGCTCCCCCTGTTCCCTTACAATCCCTGTCCCAACAAGGAGCCCATTCCTATTTGTGGAAAGGACGACGGCATGACAATGACACAAAAGCCGCGCACTTAATCGCCACGGATCACATTCCGTAAAAAGCGCGACGATAAAATTTTTTACGCTCTATTCTTGTGTACTTAGTCAAATGGAAGGGACACCCCACGATGTGGTTTCAAGAACACCAACAACAACCGCAACAACCACAACGTACTTACTTAGTTGACCCGCGCTGTCCACATTTGAATATATCTCTGTCCACTGTTCCAGTTGTTCCAGTTGTTGTTGTTGTCGCATCATCGTAAAGAAGAAAATCAAATCCGAAATTATTTTCAATTTGTACGCGATTTACTTTTATGTCTTTTTCTCAGCCCAAACTTAAGCAGTATTCCAGTACTTTTTCTGCTCTTCTTCCCGCTCCTCTTCCCCCTCCCCATCCCCTACTTGCCAGGAGTTTAATTCAGTTTAAACGATTTGTAAACATTTGAATTGGATTTTCGGTCATAAAAATTGCTTGTTAGCGGCATTGTTGAGCGTTTATCAAAAGGATCCCGCACTAAGTTGGACCAAAGTTAATGGCCATAATACACTTACAACAAGTACAGCAAGTACACCTATTTATTACCGCATATCAGAGACTGTTAATCGCATTACCAACACTCGATTGCATGCAAATTCACAAATTCAAATACTAGGGGAATTCGTGTTTATAACTCACCTTTGTTTAGTTTACACTTTACAGTTGCACTTTACCAACTAACAAACTCTAATAAGTTCATAAATTATCGGGTTTAACATAAAACGTCGCTTAGTTATCAATGAGCTGCGGAACTACCGTAATTATCACAGGGGATTCCGTGTTGAGCTTTGGAAAGTGCCTGAGTGGGAGGTTTGAATCCAAGACAAATGACTGAAATAATATACTACATATGTATATGTGCCTACAAAGAGGAATGTCATAAATTATATATATCATGTCTAGTTGTTCACACGAGCGCTGATTTTAGTTGTTTGGTAACGCTCTGGTGACTCCAAAACTTGCTGAAACTAATTAGTTGAAAACTTCTATTCTCATCTGTCAAACCCATCGAAATCACAAGTGTGAATTTTTAATACATTCAACAACATACAACATGCAATGTCTTGCAATATATTTCCTACTCACTGCGGAAGATTAAGAAAAAATAATATAACTAAGTATTTAAGCAAAATCTGACATGTTCTGAACTGTGAAGTCTAGACTACATCTTTTATTCAATATACTTATATAGATTCATTTTATATATTATATATTTTCTGGAAAACTAAACATATTTAAGACGTGTTATCTCTGCTTTTAGTACACCAGCTTTTTTATTAGCTTTTTAGACTATATTTTTAAACTATTTGTTTTCAAGGAATGTTGTTCTTATCAATATATCTCAACTATCTCTTACATCAGCTAAGAATTATTAAGTCCAATAGGAAAATTTCTCTTCGGTAATCCTACTCCGATTGGAAATTTCCTTATTGAATTTATTAAATAAATTCATCAATTCCCAGCATTTTTACTCCATGAATTTTAATAATTTATGGTCATATTTATTTTCATTTGCTGTTTAAAGTGTGATAAATGTAGCCAAGCGGCGTTTAAAAGAGCGTGAAAGTCAACAAGGATAACAAGGAAACAACAACAAGAACACGGGAATATGGGATGAACACTTGCTCCTGTTTGATCCTGTTTGCTCTTGTATGCTCCTGCTTGCTCCTGGGACAAAGGTCGTGTGTGTACGAATCTGTGATTTAAATAAAACTAATGTTTGTGTGAAATGGATTTTCTGTTTGTCATCGACTCTCCGAGTGTTTGTGTGTGTGTGTTTGCTGGGGTGTGTGGTGTGTGTTTCCCACTGTTTTATATTCAAACAGCAAACCACAAAAAGGCTTCAAGGATTCGTATTCAAATGCACAAACACACACACACACACATACATACACACAGTTAAACAGATTTAAAATCGCATACGCTTAGCACGTGAATGAAAATCCGTAACTTGAATCCTTAAGGCTGCCTTCAGCAGTCGAGGACGCCTTCCGCCGAGTCATGCATCATATCGGCTACGTAAAGAGGAGGAACAAGAGGAAGAGGCAGAGGAAGAAGGGGCTTGGTTAAAGGGGCATGCGGCGTGTGGATGACACGTGATTCCGTTGCTCGTAAATTTTCGTAGCACGAATTTTTAGTGCTTTGTAGTTTTAATTTGTGGCTTGTTGAGAATGTTAACAGAATTATTTATGCGATGAATGCGATGATAAAAATTATGATTTTCTGCTGCTGGCTGGCAAAAGTTTTGCTACTCTTGCCACAACGGATATTGCCACAAGGTGGCACACAACGTGCACCACGTACCTATCATCACCTGAGATAAGAATAAGTGTTTAAAATAAACCTTGAAACTGGAATACTCCCTTCGGAATCTGTTTTTCGCAACCACCCCAAAAAGACACAAAAAAAAATGAAAAGCTGGGAAATTTTTTAATAGACCTTTACCGAGTACAGCAGAAAATGTCACTCAGCCATTTCATTCATCTCCTTGTCGATTGGGGTGTCATCTCTGCTGCATGTGTGTGTGAGTGTGTGTGTGTGTGTGTGAGAGTGTCATGGCATCATCCATCATTTTGGACTTGACCTTTTTTTCGACTAAGCTTCCGTTTAGCAGGAGAATCTTTAATTTTGTACATTTATCTGGGCTGGAATGAGGTGCGTTCCAAGCTGTGCCACACACACATGCCACAGATACTCTGTCTAAAAGATACAGATACAAATACTGATGGGATGGGGCAGCGGTACGTTGACAGCCAAACGTCACTTGGCAGACAGACAGCCAGACTGTCTATATACAAAACATACATGTATAAATACATATGCGACCTTACTTTGTAATGATTGTATACCCTGTAAAATGTATAGTCATCTTCATGCCAAGTTTACTTTAAACTTAAATCTCAACAAACTTTAGGCATAAATCATATTTATTTCACATGCTGGGCATTCGTATGTCGAGCACTCCTTTTTTTTGCACACTAAACTCGAGTGAAATGTGCAGTGCAATGGCTTATTGTAGAGACATGGCGATGATTATATGGTTGTTGGTCCATCAAGTCGGGGTTTCACTCTGGCAAACGTGTTAAAAATGAATTTGTCATCTGTTAACTGTAAACTGTGTGACATGTTTGCGAAAATCGCCAGACATCAGACGACTAAAGAACTAAGGAGCAAAAATCACAGAAATCAGAGATTCAGCCAATACATCAACTGATTTAGCCATGGTCCAAGTCTGATTGATTTGCATTGGGAATTCTTATTTAAATTGACATTTTTATTTTCAGATTGAAAAAAATAAAAGAGAAAGGGAGTGGGAGAGAAAGAGATGCGGTGTGTTCTTGAGTTTGTTTTAATAATTTGGTTTCCCTTTTTGCTAAACTGCAATAATTATGTCAGCTGTAATTCTTAATGTGATCGATGGGTCTAAAGAGCAGTTAAGCGATAGATTTAAGTAGAGATAGATTTTTTTAAGCACTTTTGAAGCTGGGAACATTCTTGAAATCAACTTAATGTCAATACCAAACCGATTAAATTCAGATATTGAGCCGCATTCAATGTATTTCCCCTACAGCAATCTCTGCAGCTAGTAAAATATTAGTATAACTGTGACTATGAAGCTGTAAGTGAAGAAACTATTAACTATGAGAACTACATTTCAATTAAATAAGAAAATGTGGAAAATATTTAATCAATTTTCAACTTATATTTAGCAGGTTATAGGCCAGTTATGGCCCTTAGTTTTCAGTCATAGTGGATTTCTACGTCCTAAAGTCTTGTAGAATCAGTGAGCTCTTTGCGAACGGTAGCAGTGGCCTTGCTGGTAGATTTGATGCCCAAATTATTGAGTAGTTTATGTGTGTGCGTTCTCTGGCAGGACATCGGCAAAGTAGATGCTCATATTTAGTAGGAAAGTTTAAGTCGTTAAAAGGCAGTTCTAGTTGTGAGCAATTACTAACGTCATTACTTTCAAATTTAATACCTTTAACAAAAAAACTCAAACTTGGTGCGCCTAAACTCCATTATATTAACTAAACACAACTGAACAAAAACGATTTAATTTGTCGTGTTGTATTTAGAGATAGTCTCATGCTTAATATCTGTTGTAATCACCATTTACATATCAATTAAACAATAATATTCTAATCAACAACTAAATCTAATGATTTTAATAGGTTTTTCTTTCGATAAATTTCAATAAATAATTTCAACCTTTGCCCCGACAACCACAACAAATGCAACATTGTTTTTGTGTATTTAAGCCATGAATATAAATAAATATTCTGGATAATTTTGTGCCATTAAATCGAGCGATTCAATGTGCATAAATAAATAAATAACTAGTACAACAACAACAGCAAGTATCGAGTATCGAGTACACTCGAGTGTAATTACAACAATTCGATGGCGGCAGTTATTAATGGATATTCATACATGTATAACAGATAAAAATGAAATAAGTGGGCCATTTATGAACCACCAAGTGGCTCCACCTGTTTCCCCACACTCCCCTTACCCCTCACCCCTTTTTACCACTGCCAGTCACCTGCATGGCTACATGCTCCCATGCGTTGTGTAATTGGCAGCGTTTAGCTTCAATTTTGAATGCCAATTGGCAGAGAAAAGTGGAAAACAGGAAAAGTGGTTAGGTGATTTGGTGGAAAGGTGTTGAGGGTCGGTGGCATTGGTAACTGTCTGACCGTGTGATTGTTATAAACGCATCGTTCAGATCATTGGACAAATTGCTTTCGAATAATAATGGCAAATAATTTTTTGGTAAAGAGCGTGAAATTCATATGCAATTAAAATAATATTTTTCCACGTGAGTGGAGCATTTATTATACAATAACATTTGGCATTAATTTGAGGCACGTAGTAAATGGAAAATATGTCACAAGTTCAAAGTGCTTAACTGGTACATATGCTATAAAGAGAATGGAATTAAATGAAGACTAACAAGCATAAACATAACTTATATTAATAGCTTGTTAAAGAGAATAATATTAAGGGGGTTCTTTTAAAGTAGAATATATTTTTAAATCTTTTCTTTATTTATCTTCCTACATAGCTAAGATGTTTTAGGTTTCTGTAGATTGAGGTTTAAAATATTCCTTTTATTTATCTTCTTGATAAAAATGTTTTGCTTTTTAGTCATGAATCAAAGTGGGCCAATCGACTCGCCAAGCTCATTATACCCCGCTTTACTCCCCTAAAGGGTATAGGCATGTTTTTTATAGTCCCAGCAAATTGGAGGGCTGTGGCCAACAGCTGTCGCTATCGCTATTGCTGATTTGTGTGGGTGAAATATTAATTTCGCGTTTTGTGAATTTTAAATACAGAAAAAAAAGAATGCGTAAATTGCAAAGTTCGAACTGTGAAATATTTAAAGCTGAAGCTAAGGATTTTTGCTGATATAAACTGTTTAATTTCTCGCTGCAAGGACAATGTCTGTCAACAGCAGCAGCAGCAACCACAGCAGCATCAGCAACAACAACAACAGGGCACAAGTGACTGCTGTGGTTAATGGCTTTTGAATGCAAATTCAATTTTATCGCACTGTTCACTTTTTAATAAGATTTCTTAACGTCTGCGACTGCGACTCGGTCTTAAACCGAGACTTGGCAAAAGGTGCAGTGTGTTGGAAATGAAAATTAGTTGCAAGCGCAGCCCAAAAACAAAAAATAGAAAGGAAAAAGAAAATTCAAATACTGAGGCCAAAGAGACACGCGACTGGCAACTGCGAAAAATGCGGCTTGTGGCGCCACAAGCTACACTACCACCACCACAAGCTGTAGGCAGTGCCACAAAGCAACAGTGGTGGTAGTTCACACACACACAAACACACACACTCGGGCACACACAGCACTTTTACCTTTCGTGCTTAGAGGGCACAACCTACAATCCAACAAATTGCGTTTTGTGCAAGAGTGGGTGGGAAAACTGTCAGAATGAATGAGTAGACTGGTCACACCTACTGTCAGTCAGCTACAGGGCAGCAAAAGTAACAACAACAACGGTATCATTTTGAACTGGACAAGGCGTTTCCCATTGCTCTGCGTCTGCGTTTGGCCCCGACTTGGGCTTTAACTGTGGCTTTGCCTTTGGAGTGGGTCCACTTGGGGTCTGCACCACAGCACTCCGCACCACACCAAGAGCAACTTTAAAGTTCACTTACATTTATTTCCTTTTTTTTTTTGCACATTAGATAAGTTTTTTACTTATATTTTTCAATTAGGCAAATGGGCTTTAAACATGTATATAAAACGGGTGTGTTTGCAATTGAATGGATTTCATTGCAGAGAGTAAAGAGTTCAATGATTTTAATTTTTAAATAGATTAAGAAAAGTCTTTATAATATGGAATATAGGCTGCCTTTTGGCATCTGTCGAAAACAAAGTTAACTTCTTTAGTTTCTATCAAGACTTTCAACTTAAATACACTTTAAAAAGATAAAATGTCAAAAGACCAACACCAATTCTAAGGCTAATTTTACACACAAGTATTCATAGAATTCCTCTGCCTCCAAATTCCAATTTTTGGCTTTAAGAAATGATTATTTTTGCAGGATTTCTTACTCAATTCAATAAACTGCCAGTCATATTCATGAGCTGCCAGCAGCTGGCCAACAAAAATTTAGGAATAAACTAACACTAACTTATTATCTATCAAAATATTTGCTAATCATGCAGCTGCTGGCCATTTCTAGGCGAGAAATTATTAATATATATGTACATTTACTTACTCGCATTTATTGGACTGGTTATGGTTTGTTATGAAAGTGCATAAAGTTGGCTCCAATCCCAAAAAAACAGAATTAACTGTCAGCCCAGACGCTATTATTTCCGAGCGCATGATTTTATTTTCCCATCGACTCAACTCAAACCAAGATTTCAGATTACTCCTTTGATATTTCAGTTGGTTGCTTTTCAGTTTTGTGCAAATAATGTACTGCCAGACAGCAGACACGACACGAAAGGGCTTTCTTGAGACAATCTTCATGTAGTTTGTATCCTTCCCACATAAACTCATGTATTTTTTGCCATCGAACTGAAGAGCAAACTTCTCAATTACTTGGTTTGGAAGTTGTTTAATATTTTGCTACTGCTGCTGTAACCGGAAGTGGTATGTCGCCATTTTGTTGACCGCTCGTTACGTGCTGCATGTGTTTCCCCATCAGCTCTAGCTTTAAGTTAGCTACTGTCTCTCAGTTGAGGTCCAAGCTGAAATCGGAGTCTGGTCAGAGACAACAACTTGAAACTTCCGCTGCCAACTTTGGGGTTAATTATTTTCCACTTTTGTGCTCAATTTCAAGTAACTGAAGTAAAACAGCATCAAACTTGTTGAAAGTCTGATTAAACTTTCTAATAAACTGATTAATCCAAGGCTATTTCTTGGTTATAATCTATACCAGATAATGGGTAGTTAAAAATAAAATAAAGATGGTACCCGTATTAACTCTTTATATATATTTTATTTAATATAAATTCCTTAAATTAATAAACTGTTTTTCTCTTTATTTCCAGGTGATAACTCCATAAGTAAGTACAGATTGTTTCCATTCATTTGCTCAACATTGAAAACCACAACATATTTAATTGGCAACATAAGTACAACAAATTGCATTCGTTTGAGTTTGAATAGTAAAAAAAATCAAATCTTTAATGGGTTGGGAATAGACACAATTAGATTTTGCTAAAAATGAAATGACTGAAACCGCAAGATGATTAAATGTTATTATACTACGAGTATTTGAGCCGAAAAGTGTGCGAAGGTTATGCAAAGAGCCGCAAAATAAACCAACGGCTGCCAATTTAAACCAATTCCGTTTTAGCCATTTCGTAAATTTTGTTTTTGGTTTTTTCTCTTTTGCCCCTTTCTTTGGCTTTGTTTGAATGGGCCAAAACAAGCTGCAAAGTAAAGATAAAAGCTTTTGGGAACTCGAATTATACAAAGATAATTACATAAATATTTGGGAACTGCAGATAACTCCTTTCTCCACAAGTAACAAATATACATACATATTTAAGTTAATTTCGTGCAAGTATTTTAAATTCATATCAAATTTGGCTGCCATTTTGAATTGAAACTCGCTCCATCTAGAGTCTAGACGTCGACCTCTCCCTACAGTCAGTCAAACCAAAAAAAAAAAAAAACAGAAAACAGAAAAAAACTGAACCAATCAACCGTCAACCATTTTTGACCAATTCGACGGAAACGTCGCTTTTTCATGTTCGTGACCAAAGTTTAAGAGTGCTCGGGGTCTGCAAAAAAAAAATTTACCTGAATTAAATTGAGTAACGAAAAACACGAAAAGTTTTTTTTTCTCCATGTATTTCACATACACAAAGTCACGCACACAGCTGCATGTACTTAAAGGTATGGAGGTCTGTGGACTATAGACAGTTCTGTATCTTTTAGCATTGGTCGACATCAGTTTGGTTGTTTTTTTTTTGGCATTGTACTTTTTATGCTCTTTTATTGAGACTAAAGGTAGCTCTGCTGAGTGTAAATATTTGACTTAATACAGAAAGTGTTCTATGAATTCGTTAAGTTAGGTATGAAAGATTAATAACATACTAGTTATTGCCTATCTTAATTAAGCTAATGTGGAATATTTATTACTTCTTTTAATCAAATCATTGTTTTATTTTTAAATTTGATTGATTAGTAAAGTATTTATTTCAGTTTAGTTGTTTGTTCTGCACAAGAACCTCTTTTATTTTAGTCGCAGTAAAATAATTTATCTTTCTAAATTGACATATGTTTAATATGTTTAGTGTTTTATTTCATTTTTTTTGTTTTTACTAAACATAAACCCTTTTATCCTTTTATTATGTGTACATACATACTGTTTAGCTTATCTTTAAGGTTTCTGTTTACTGTTTTACTGGTGTTTAAGCTTGATCAAGCAGAGTATTTAACATTCGCCTTTCAAGAAGAACTTGATTTCTTCTCAATTTTGTTTCAGTTTCTGTTTTGTTGTTTGCATAGCGTAAAAAAAGGTACAAAGAGCGAACAAAACTCAAAGCGAAACACGCTACCAGTTTCGTGTTTTTCTTTTTCTCTTATTTTTTTGCTTTCTGTTCTTCCCAACTTGGCCCCACTTGTAATATCATTTGTCGACGACGACGACGCTGACTTCGACGTCGACGTCATGTATGCATGTATTGGTCATTTTAGTGGTATTGCTAAAGCGGTTGCGGAGGAAATAATTACATGATTGAGGCACAAGCACACACACACACACACAGACAACACAAACACATAGACACACACACAATGACAACAGCGGTCACCTTCTTGTTGGTGGAGCTTACAGTGTGATGGTGGTGTGGTTAGGGGCAGTGGGGATTAGTGCTGCCTCTGCTGCCATTGTCGTTGTCTGATCGAACAGAACACGTTAGCCAGGCCAACTCCAGCTCCAGCTTTTTGGCCCTTTGACCATTGCATGACAGCGTCGCATGTGTGTGCCAGTGTGTGTGTGTGCGTGTGTTTGCAAACGCCGGCAATGGAATGAATGGCGGCTTTGTACACTAAATTCTTGTTGTTCTTTTCTTATTTTTTCTCTTTTCCTTTTTTATTCATTCGTTTGTTTGTAATTCATGCCAAAGCCGCAACACTGTTGACGACAATGTCCACGAAGGCCCAGAGCAATTATTGTATCGCTTGCACAGTACACACTGTACAGTAGTAACCTGCCCTACTGGCCATCTCACCCCTTAGAACCCACCTGCCAGGCAGTTAAACCAACCCGCTGGAGTGAACTCTATGCCGTTACTCTTATTGGCTAAGAGCGTTTTGGGCTAATACGAGTAAATTTATTGTGTAGTAGCTTATTACGAGTATAGCTTTATTTTTGGTATCGTTACACGTTTTTGACAGACCGTTTTGTAGTATGGTAACAAAATTGTATTTTTATCGATAAAATAATAATTAATAATGATTGAAAAACATTTTTGTAAGAATTCAATGTTTGTTGTACGAACTTTGTATATTTGCTTTACAAATAAAATAAATTAAAATCTATAGGAGGTTTTATATTAAATTTTCACTTTGGAAATAGTAATTTATTTGTGGTATTTATTTTTAGCAAAATTCTAAATAGTTTTGAAACTTTTATAATCAAGTGTTCATACCTAAGCTTTATACTTATGAAAACAATTTTATTTAATTTTTAATAGTGCATGAACAAGTCTGAATATATTTCTTCAACTATGCCATAAATCTGCTCAATTTTATAATCAATTGCCCGATTTATTTATTCATATTCACTATACCACAATAAGTGCAATGAATAGTAATACCAACTTATGGTTGAAATCCCTTTAATTCCTAGTGCATTAAAGTAAGCCCCAAGTGCGTGTTTTCCTCTAACTCAGTCTTGTTCTTAGCCAAAATTAGCCCCAAATAGTTAGTAAGTAGTTGTTTAATATTTACATTTGGCATGTGCTGCCTGTGGGTTTAATTCTGGGGTCACTTTATGAAATGTTTGTCTTTGAAATTGCTGCCACCGGAGATTTAACAATTTTCTATCGACAGAACGACACTTGGCTGTGTCTGAGTTCGACAGAGTCGGTCTTGGCCAAGTTAAGGCAGACGTCAGTTTGAGGGCTTTTTTCAAAACGTTTTCATTACAATGAAAATGGTGCGTAGTCGACGCCGCCGTTTGCTATTTCTGTAGCTGCCGATCGGACAAATGTGTCAGAGCTGAAACGTCATGATTAATGATGTTGGCAAGCATGTGGGCCCGAAGGCCAAAGCCAAAGCAGTCACATCCACAGTTAGAGTCAAAAACCAGGGAGTAAAGAGCATGCCCGGCCCTGGCTGCATTTAAAGGCCGAGACAGAGACTCAGACACAGATAGGGAAAGGGACAGGGACAGGGACAGGGTCGGCGACTAAGACAGCCCTGGGGGTAGGGCAGTGCGACCTGGCAACTGGGCCATGGGAAGGGACACTGGGAATGTCTGCTCGCATGTAGTTGGGGAAATGATATACAAACTGCTCGCACCACTTGCCACTGGCCAAACATCAAGGTAAATTAGACAACAAACACAGAAACTCTCTGAAACACGGTGCACATTATGTAAACACAAACTGAAACACTTGGCAGAGCATTAGGTGAAATTAGAAATTAATCCTTAGCACCGAGTGTCGGTAGTCGGTAGCTCGGCATTTGTAGCTCGGCATTTTTGGATTGTTTGTGTCTTGACCATGGCAACGAGACAACTGCTCAAAGGGCGACAACATGGCGTACAACGTTACTGTTATCTACAAGAGAGGGTGAAATTGGTTAAATAGGGAGTGGCTAACACATGTTTTCTTGCTTACTTACAAGAGCATGGGAGAATTCTTTTCAAAAGTAGTTAAAAAATGGGAAAAGCCAGAAACATTTTTTCAAATTAATATAAATTAGAAGAAATGAATTTCTTCCATGTTTAGTTAAAGATATTTTTGTTAAAAATATTTTACTTCAAGTAAGAATACATAAAAAATAAATTAATTTCTGATGAATATATTTGTTGAATTATTATTACTTAATAGAAAACGCTTCATTGATTATCTTAGTTTAAGACCACACTCAAGAAACGAATGTGACGGAAGATACATCAAGAAAAATATACATAAAATTACATTATAAACATAAATTTTCATTTACCAACAACGGCTTCATAAATTCTCAAAAGCAAATTAAACATTTTGTCAAATTTTGGATAAAAAACGTTAATCTAAAAATCATTTATAAAACTCCAACACTGAATTGAGAAATATTTTATTCAATTTACGAGACTTTGTCTAATTTTGGATACCACTCTGATATAGTTTTAAATTACAACAAAGTTTACAGACTCCAAACTAAAGTTTCACCTGCATACTACTTTTTAAGCGTATTTCCTTTTCAATTTTCTACGCAATTTAACATGCAGAATGTTAAATCATTTATTTATCTAACTCAAGCTGATAGCCAAATCTCCAGCCCAAAAGCAGCTGTAACAATTCTGTCTGTCTTTCTATCTGTCTGTCTGTCAATTCCAACAATTCCATTGATATGACGAGCAAGCAAAAACAAAGCGAAAAAAACTGAAATTGTTTTGGGATGTAGATGTGGAAATGGAAGTGGAATTGAATGTGAATGTGTTGCAGCAGAAAGATGCGCATTGGCTTAATTGAAACCGTTTAAATTGCAATTAATCACTTGGCCAGAGTCGAGTTGCACAGTTGTTGCCGAGTGGCGCAGCGAATTGGAGGAGGATTGTATGAGAGACCAGGGAAGGGAGAGGAGTTGGGGACCACACCGACTTTGAATATTGTACAGCGAGAGCGAGAGGGGACAGATGTGGAGCAAAAGTTGGCATTACTGTCACCACAGTGACTAATTTTATCCTTTTGGCTGCTTTTGTTTTAATACCGAGCAAATGAAGCAACTTCAGCAGGAGAAACGCACGGTAACTGTTTAATCGCTTTCGACATGCGGATTTAAGTTTTTTGTGACAGTGAAAGAGCAAGAGAGAGGGAGAGTGAGAGAGAGCAAGGTGGAGAGAGTGAGAGTAAAAGCTGTGATAAGTGAAAATATGCAGAAGAACCCAACCCTCGAGCTGTGTGTGTGTCTGTGTGTGTTGGGCGGATGAGGATATTGCCAAGAACCCACTGTGGTGCACCCAAGCACTGAACCACCCAACCACCCGATAACGGAGCCCTAAACCCAAACCCAAAGCCAACAATCGCTACACCGGACGCACGCACAGGATGCGAGCTGCGGATGCTGCGATGAGTCCAAGGTGAATCGAGGGATGAGCAGAACTCTGCGCTTGGTAGGGTGACAGGGAAGGGGAAAGGGACAGGAACAGGGAGAGGGAGCAGGGTGTGAGACAGTGACAGTAACAGGGAAAGAGCAAGGAAGCAGGACTGGGTAAGAGATTGAGATTGAGACTGGGATTCAGACTGAGCCTATGCTCATGGCCTTCTTTTCTTTAGCCTGCGCGTCGTGCACTTGGCTTTTTTAAGTGGAAATAAATTAAAAATGGGTGGCAACTCTAGTGTAGCGGTTTGGGGGCGTCTACAAAACACGCGTTGCTTGGTTGGTAGGAGCACAGAAGGAGGAACGAGGGGAGACACGATGGCTTTAGCTGTTAGGTAAAACTTTTGGATAAAACAGTTGAACTTCAAAATGTGAATTTGATTAGGATATTTGCATAAAATTCTGTTTCTGCGCCAGGCACTCACCACGGCCCATGGAATAATATGGCCATAAAATACGGCAAGCGGAGTCGGAACGTATGTTTTTTTGTTGCCGGAAGCGGAAGTATATAAGTCAACCTAGATTTGGTACTGCTGGTTACCCTGATACAAGGACAAATGGCCTTTCAGCCAGTATTTTATGTGCGAAAAGTTGTTGAAAGCCAAGAACTTTAAGAATTTCAGCTAAAACTTGCACTAAACTGGGCTAAAATAAAGCTAAATGTTTAAAATAGGTAAATTATAAGAAATTATAGTAGTTTAGTTAAAGTTATGGGTTTGGAGTGAAAATAAATGATTTAGAATTGGTTGAAATGCCTTAAAAGTGATTAGTTAAAGTATTTTAAACTTTTAATGTTTATTTTTAAAAAACATTTTATAGGTTGATTAACTTAATACTTTATCAAAAGAGTCTGAATTATTCCATTAAAGACTGTAAGCTATAAATCTATTATTTTAATAGTTAGATTTTCCATGTAATTTAGATTGTTTTAAAAAGTAGTTTAAGGTTTCTTGCCAATCCCCAAATATTTTTGAACATATTTTACGACTCCAACTGAGGACATTATCATTAACATGTTTTAGTATCTGTCAGATATTTTAAGCTTAGCTCGTTATATGCCAGTTGCAACATCAATACAGCAGATTGACTTATATCCCCGAGCTAAAAAAGTATAAATGATATATGGAATGTATGTATATATTTATGTGTGTATGTTCTACATGAATATATAGCTGTATTGTAGCTGAAACTATGAGACATTGAACATATGTCGCCACCTGGGAGTAATGTACGATACACATGCACTTGACAAGGCTGCCCAAGGAGCAATCCAGTCAAATCTAAAGACCAAACCCAAAAACAGCAAACACTGTGGGTGTGTCCGGACAGGGGGGCGTGGGTGGTTAGGGCTTGAGGAAAATGGCAGCTTGGAAAATGCAAAACTTTTTGCACAGAACGTTTGAGAGCTGAGGAGTTTGCTTAGGCAAATCGTATGTGAAACATTTGGCAGCCAGCGATTTATTTAATGTCTTCGAGGGGAGGGCGGTGGGTTGGGAGTAGGGGGAGGGGGGCAGTTACAGCGGCAGCGACAGGAGCTTGTGGCATGGTACAGCGTAAAGCTGCATGTTCGAGTGATTTAGATGATTTATGTCTCAAGACGTACACTGCAGGGTTAATATTGGCCAGTAAAAACAGCCACTTCACCACCAACTACCAACTAGCGCTGCCTGTTTCGGCGACAAATTTACGCACTGAACACTCATGAATATGTATGAATATTCGCGTGTATATTCATACTCGTTGGTGTCCATAACTCAAATTTAAAGGCGGCGCCTGTGGCAAATTGGAGGCTCCATCTTCAGACACAGCTGCAGTTTTAACGCATGCGAAATTCAATTATCGGTGCGCATCTCTCTGTTTCGGTGTGTGTTGCTGCCTCATCGACTCTTTGACTCTATGGGGCATGCAGCACGCATACGCCATGTTGT
The DNA here is from genome assembly GCA_020829145.1 of Drosophila nigrodunni. Taxonomy (NCBI): domain Eukaryota; kingdom Metazoa; phylum Arthropoda; class Insecta; order Diptera; family Drosophilidae; genus Drosophila; species Drosophila nigrodunni. The sequence goes on from JACVCZ010000001.1 coordinate 13,887,763, forward strand.
CGGGGTTGCAATTAAAGCAAACGCAACGCAACGCGGTTCGCTAATTAATTTGCATTTGCGCCAACGAGTCGAAGAGACAACTGGACACTAAAACTTGTTGATTTCCAAACTCAGCTACAGTCAAAACATGCTATAACTGACAGCTGCATCAAAATTCTGTTAATAGTGATAAATTGTAATTGAAAAACTTACTTGAAAAATAATAACATGTATGTTGTATGATGTTTAAGAACACAGTAAAGCTACGCTATATAAAACAACTCTATTAAATATTTTTTAAATCGAACTCTGAACAGCAACTTACCAAGCTTTATTAAAACCACACATAATGTAGATTTTTACAAACAAATATTAAACACAGTCAAACTTCACTATAACAACTCCTCCACAAAATACATTTTAAAACTAGTTGAACTCTAAAGTTGACAGTTTGTCTTGAAATCTATTTGTTTCTAATTAATCTATTAATTAGTTTGTTATAACGAAGTTCTACTGTAATGCATACACCTGTAGAGCAAACCGGGCTTTTAGCTTGTCAATTAGCCAATTTGTGTTTGCCAGCTACAAACTAAACCTGCAATTTAATCGTCTTGAGATTTATGACATTTTTAAATAATTTCTGTCCGCGCCTTGGGTGCAACCTGTACATTTAATCGCGCTGATAGATTTATTGATTGTAGTTTATCGCACGAATGTGCCTGTTTCAGACTGGTTTCATTCAGAGTATTCCATCAACAAATTCCACTGCCTTGGGGGGATTACAATTACAATTTATTGTTGAGTTATTAAAGCCACGATTAAGAGCACACAATTATGCATAACTACAAAATATGCGGATGTCATTTGCGATACTTGCATTAATGCATAACAGCTCTCTATATGCTATTTCTTATTGTGTCATTAGGTGGACTTTCGAGATCTTGATACAAAGAAATTGTACAACTTTTCCCTTGTTGTTTTTAGTGTAAATTAAAATTAGCTTGTGTGGAGTTATTTTACATTTTTATAATAATCTTATGTTTATAAATAATTGTAAATTGTCAACCTGTTTGTATATATATTTAATAAGCTTATTTGGAGTATTAGTTAATTTTTCATAGAACATAGAAGAAGAATATTATTTTTCACAATTGTAAATGAATAGAATTTTTGAAATACCATAGCAAATTTTTGATATTTATATAAGATGTCAATCGTGAAGAATCTGAAGTTGTGCTCAGAATTCCTTCTTTATAGATTTGTTATTGAAGTCTAAAGAAAAGATTTTCTTAAAACAATTTCATACCAAATAATAATCAAACAAACTTTTTTGCTTTAATATAAAATTTTTTGTGTAATAATTTCTATTTTTAATCACACAAAATAGTTCACGTTCAATGTAGTTTCTTTAACATTATTATAAAATTTGCGCTAACTTTATTTGGCTTCCGTGCAGTTTAAAGCTTACGAGTACAAACCTTAATGTGTGTGTTAGTGTTAGTATATAGTATTGTGCACTTTTTTCACCCGATCTTGGCATCTGCGACTGTTTTTTCATCTAATTAGAAGCTGTGAGCTTCTCGTCCATTTCTCGTCCAAGTCTGAAAGCGGGCACTACCCACAGTGGGCAACGGCGTCGTCGTCGTCGTCGTCTTCGTGGTCGTCTGCAGACTTTTCGCGTTTTCCTTTGGCGCAACGGAAGTGACTTTTGTTTTTTTCTGTTTTCTTCATGCTATAACATGAATATTATGCCGCCGGTGTTGTTGTTGTTGTTGTTATTGTTGTTGCTGTAGTTGTGGTGTTTGCGGTGTTGTTGTTCGTTCGTGTTTAAAATAAGCAAAACTTACGGGCGATAAAAATGCCGCTTCAAGTAGTAACAACAACAACAACAGCAGCAGCAAACTGATGGCGTATAAGAAATGACGAAACCGAGAACAGGGAAAATTGCAAAAAAAAAATAAGCAGAAGAAACTGAAGGCGAAAGAAGAGAAGTGGGAAGCAAAAAAAAAAAAGTAACTTGAGCTTGGCGTGTAAACGGTTTTTTCTATCTTTCTCTCTCTCTCTCCGTCTCTCTGCTGTTTGTACCCCGTGATGTGGACAACCGACGTCGCCGGCTGGGTGGCCATCTCTATAGCTATTCCTCTGTGCCCCCCTCCTCCGCGGCTGTGTCTCTCACCTACCCTCTGGACACCACCAGGTTGAGTGACGTTGCGTCTCTTTGCTGCTGTGGCTGAGGGCGATTTTAGTTGCGAGACAAATGGAAATGAAGCGTTTATGCTGCTTTATTGCCGCGATAAGAAAAAAAAAATGAGGCATTATTTCGTTGTTTCAAGCAAAGTTTTCCCCCCTTCCCATTTCCCACTTTTTTCCACATAGAATTCACTGGCGACTTAGCCAAGTCGTAAATACATGCACACTCCTATTTATATTTATATGTATTTCCATTTTTACCCGAGGCGCGGAAACGCCGAGTTGCCAACTGGACGCAGGCTCAACCTTAACCTGTGAGCTTTTTTTTTCCTCGGCATCTTCGACCGTGGAATGCGGCAATTTCCTCTGCAGTCTCCGGACTTGGAAATATTTTAGCACTGGACTCTGCTCTTTCCTCTACGTATCCTGAGTGTGGTCATGAGCTGGCGCTTTTCCTATTCCCCGTGGGTTATTGTAAGTCCGTTTGGCTGCTCCAAAATGATTTTGGCATTTTATTTCGAACCTTCAAGCCACATGAATTACTTGCGTTTTAACAACTTATTTAATCGCAATCAAATCGAGCAGAAAAATAAATTTCATATCTTCAAACAATGCCAATGACTTTGAGTCCGCAAAAATGGTCAAACAATTTAAATACTTTTCATTCAAGTGCGGAAAGCAGAAAGGAGTTTGAATTAAATTAAAGAAAGTTTTTTAAAAGAAATGTTGGAACATTTTAAAATAAAATAGTAGACAACTTTCGACTTGAATAAGGAAATTATTTAAGTTTGTTCTTAGAAATTTGTTATATTTAAAAAAAAAAAAAAACAACATTTTCATTCAATAAAAGTGACAATTTAATTTTTAAACTTAAAAATCGAGTAAACCATGTTCTTTTGTAATAATTTTTTATTACTTAGGCGATTTGCCAAACAAAATCAGCGTTAGCTGTTCTTTATAAAGAAATCCTTTTTCAATAACTTCAATCTACATTCAAACCGCCAAGTTATCATCAATTTCAAGTGGTCAAAAAGTCGGCAACAGTTCTAATTAGAGCCCTATACAAAGTAATTGACTACTGTCTGACCACGGCTCTATCAGCTGTCTCTCTCTAACTCTCTGTCTGTTGGGCATACCTTTCTCTTTCAACTATCATCAGTTATGAAGCGTGAATATAAACAGTAGCCGCCATCCGATCAAACAACTCGGAATTCGCTTCTATCGAATACAAAGCAAATCAAAAAATAAGCAAACACATAAACGGGTATGTGGAGAATAGTTGTGGATCCAATGCGATCAAGAGACGTCCATTGCCAAAGCCAAAAGCGAAAAAACAAAAAAACCAAAAAATAAATAACAGAGAAAGAAAGAAATATTCAAAAGCCAAAGCCGCATCATCAATTATGCTCAACATTGCTCAATGGCAATCCAACAACAATGACAACTACAGTAGACACTACAACAGCGACAACAACAACAACAACAACTACTACTACAGCAGCAGCAACAACTACAATACAAAGCTGTCAGCGCACGTTGATCTGTCAAATGCGGCAACCGAAACTCAGGTCCGTAGTCCAAAAGAAAAGCGGTAGTAGCATCCGTAGTGCTCTGTTAAAATGTTACTGGTGCTGGTACCGCTGGCACCCGACACAAGTCTCCACTTGGAGACGCAACGCTTTTGTTGCATTTCAAACAAAATATTGATTAATCATGACTTTACTGCTCGCTGACGTTGTCATTCATTCAGTCAGTTCCCCATTCAAGCCGCTCCACTTGGCAGCAATACTTGTCGAAAGAGTTGAACCGATCATAAGCTGATTTTTGGCCTTCGGTTTCCGTGAGTCTTTGTTTTCGTTTCGATGATAATATTTCATGGCTCTGGACTCTTTTCTATCATTTCAGCGGCACTTTTTTGTCCACCGATCGCCATTGTTGCTCGGTTTGCCCCTCTCCTTACAGTTCTCTGCAAAAACTGAAGCTTTCCATGGAATTTGGCTACGCTTAAGAGCATTTTTCTTGTTAAGAGCTGTAACCATACCATATTGTTGGTTTTTGTTAAGACTTCTTCATACTACGACAAGTTGTAATCGCATTTGTGGCCAGCGTGCAGAATTTTTGTCATTTTGGCCATCTTTTTTTCTGATTGTGGGTGGGAAGGGGGAGCATTTGAAATTGGAATTGAAATTCAATGGAAACTTTTCAATTGACGTTATGGGGATTTAATTTTCCATTTTTAATTCGCTTTCAATCTGGCAAACATGCTAAGCAGAAAGTTTAATCCAGTTCCACCCTCTAAGAAAAAAAAAAAGGAAAAGGGAAATGTAAATTTTTTTGCCTTCCATTTTTTGTTGGTATTTTTTGGTGTGCTGTTGTTGTTGTTGTTGTTGCTGTGCATTTTACTCATGAGAGCGTTGGAAAAAGTTTCCCTCGCTGATTTTGATTGACAGCTCTTAGCAGCATCCCTGATGGTTTTCATATTTGAGCCACGGCGCCGAGGCGCTGCGACAGGCCAAAATGACAGACCGGAGACGCGAGCTGGTGACTCTAGACCAGAGACGGAAAAACCAGGGAGCTGTAGCTTAGGCGCTTCACACAAAAGTTTACCAACAGCTTTCATATTTCCCTGACAGACGAGACGTTTCATTTTCTTCTCTTTCCCGCTTGTATATGAAATTTATAAAAATATATTTTATATACAAGAGTTTTACATGCTTTTATATACAGTCAGTCTTAAAAAGCAATACATAGTTGTGGCAGCCATGTTGAAAGTTTTTCAATTTGAGCCGCTTTAAAGTATTCAACTTGATTCAATGACGATTTACCACAACGTGCTGCAAGTGTGTGTGTGGTGTGGTGTGTGTGTGTGTGTGTGTGTGTGTGTGTGTGTGTGTGTGTGTGTGTGTGTGTGTGTGTGTGTGAGTGGGGGACCAAAAAGTCAATTTCTTACTCGATTCGTTGCGTGAAAAGTTTTTTCTGTTTAGAAATCATAAAAAGAAATCGAAAATTTAACCATTTTTAGACTCTTTGCAGACTTGTTGTCATTTAAAAATATTTTTTTTTTCTACTTCCATAAGCTGCCTAATGGCTTTTTGATATTTGCGCTTAAATCGAGCAAAAGTCTGGCTGAACTTTTCTTAAAAGTTCAAAAGTTAATTAAATATTTAAACAGAAAAGTTTAAAGTGTAAGAAAAGTACACCAAATATATTTAAATCATGTGTAATTAAATAAATTGGAATTAAAAATATTTTCAAAATTTAAACTGTATATTTAAAATTTAGACTTATTAACATTTCTTCGAATTAAATAATAATATTCAATAATTTTTTTAATTTAAAATGTATATTTAAATATAAAATATTTTTTTTAATTTATTTACTTCTTTTATAAATTGAAAATCTATACCAAAATTCCATGTTTATTTTAGTTAACTATTTTTGAATTTATTTTAAATCTAATATGACTATTTTAATTTCATTTGTAAACATTTTATCAATTATTTAAATATGCTTTAATTTTTAAAATTTATATTGAATATCGCCTTCCTTTTCGATTATGCAATGACATTTCAGAAAACTGAACATTAATCAACAATTTTCACACCTACCCAGAACAGAACAGAAGAGAGCAGCAGAGAACAAAGAGAAGGAAGGAGAGTTTTTTCTACTTTTACATAGTTTTGTTATCATTGCTGTTATTATTATAAATGTAAATGTTCTGTTTGTTGACATTTGCTGGTCATGAAAAGTCATTAAATATATTTCTCTAATTTATCTTGCAAACTGGCAGCTCGGTAAAAGCATTCAAGTAGAACTTTGAATAGAAATTTCGCCCCTCTGGATTGGATATGAGTCTCTTCATCTCCCCCGCTCCCTATCCTCTCGCTCTGTCAACCCTTTTGAAAGGCTGCTAATTAAAACTAAGCCGTGGAAATTCTTAGCTGAATGAAATGTTGTACACTTTTCGCATGAATGTCAATCAAGCCCACAATTAAATGATTGAAGACATTCGTTCATTGAGCATTAAAGATTCTTGGCAGCTAATCAGCAGCAGGCACTCAACTGGGTACATTGAAGCAACAAGCTTTAAGCCAAACTAAGTATTCGATACGAGTGTCTCCAGTTTTAAATGCCACCTTTTTTTAGTGCTTGTAGTAGACGCATATCAAATAGATACAGATACAAAATATTTTCATGAGAAATTGACTTTTTCTACGTTTACATCGACTCCGACTCCGCCGTCCTCGTCGTCGTCGTCGTCATCGCCTTCTTTTCCGTCTACGTTTGCGTCTCGGTCGTTGTCTTCCTTGGCTGGAATGATTAATGATGCAGCTCTGCGCATTCGTACATTTGTCGGCCCACACCAGAGCTCCATCTGTATCTGTAGTTATAGCTGTAGTTGTATCTCTACGTGGCTCTGTGTTTGTATCTGTATCTAGTGTTTTTTTTTTATTTCCTTTCTTTCCATTTGTTTGTTGTTGTTTGTTTGTCGAGCATTTTTACTGCATTGGAACGCAAACGCATCGCATCGCTTAGCAGCGTAGCTGAAGCTAAAACTGAAGCCGAGAAGCCGAGCATGTAAGCTGCAACATCCGTCCTTGCCACATTTCGACTGTCTTTTTTGATTGAATTTGTCATGGCACTTGCTATGCCATGGCTCACATCGCTCCCCTTTCCCCGAGTCTCCCTCTCACTTTTGGCCAAGGCCTTTAAAGTTGTGCCAACCACAAACTCAGCCATAATTCAAGCCACACTCGTGTCGAGGGTTTTGTTTTTTGTCTCCAGCTTGAAAGCTAGACCAAAAATTTACAAGATAAATTGAGGTCATTTTTTGGCAGTGTCCACCTTTTGGCCATTTCTTGTTTGTTTGTGGTGTGGCGTTCAAAGGTCCTGCCACAAATTGTGTCCACCTTGTTGACCGCTGTCCCATTCGTGTGTCCACAAATGTCCTTAATGTCCTTATCCTTATCCTTATGGACTAACACATGTAAGTGGTTAAGCACCAAACGCACACACAGCACACACACTTACCAAGTGTGTGCATAGTTCGGAGCATGAGCAAATGACACAAGGGATGCGCTTTTCTTTGGTAGGGGAGCTGAGCATGATTTAAATGAGCCCAGTACACTCAAAGAAATTGTTGGTACTTTAGTGGGAAATTATATAAGGTTTGTTTTCAAAAGCGCTTAAATAAAATTACTTATATTAACTAAAAATTTAGCTGCATTTTATCGAAAACTTTAAGTATGAGTAAGAGCTTCAAATTAAATATAAATTAAATTTAATAGCAAGCAAATATTTAAACATTAAAATAGTTTAAATTGGATCTTAAATTTCTTTAACGAAATGTATGTAAATCAATCTTAGAGTTTTATTAACGTATTTGTAAAAATGTTTAATATATAATTATAGTATACTGGTTTGCGTAAAAATTTAGAAAAGAACTTGATATTATACAAATTTACAAATTTATAATCGATCAAATCGAAAATATTCTTTTCGGATTCACAATTTTAACTATAAAATTAATTATAAATTTAAAAATAAATGCTTTGTCTACATAAAGACTGAAGGCGACTTCTACTAACAGCTACTGCACCGCGTATTATTCAACAACTAAGAGCTACACCATTTTGTGCAGTGTAGAATTTTTTTTAATAAGCAACTAGAAACTTACAAGTCGTTTTGCCACCTTCCGTGCTGTAAGCATTCATTTATTTTGGAATGGGTAAACATTTTGCAATTGTTGCAAAATTTACGCTTATTTTAATTTTCGCAAGTAGGAGAGGGAGAGGGGGAAGGGAGTTGAAGCGGGCAACAGCCGTAAGTGTGGCCTTAGCTGGAAAATTTTTTAATGTTTGCCTAACCAAAAATACAGACATAAATTTGCGCACAGTTGAGTGCAGTGAGCGGTAGCAAGAGGGGGGGAAAGTATAGGGAGAAAGAGGACTCCAACTAAAAGAGAAAGAGAGGCAACGAGTGTGTTTAAGTGTTAACATGTAAATTATGCTCTTGGCGCTGTTAATTTAGTGCATTCTCAACTGCTGTAAATCATGTGAAGAGCATTTCCTGGCCAAGCGGACGGCTGAGAAACAGCTAACAGCCGGTGGTCTGTGGAAATTCTTCAATAATTTAATAAGCTGCAAATCTTCAGTTTGGCAATTGCCTAGGCATTAAGTTCGAGCATCCTTTTGCTTTAGTTTGCTGATAAGTTTTCGTTACGTTTTGACTTTTCCGGCATTTCATCCATGTTGATGACATTTCCAATGTGCATATTTTCCACACCCCCACTCCGTACTCCCACGATGGCCCAATATTTCCCCTAACTGGCGCAATGACTAACAAAATTCATTTTGTAATTTTCAGCCACCTTGCAATGTGGCCCAAACCCAGCCAGCTGTCGTCCTTTTTGTCCTGTGGATTTCATTTTGACCAGACTGCAGAAATTGCACTCAACTTTGCTTTCATTTTTGGGTTGAATCTTGTACAGTGATGCCACTCCAACATGATCCCCACTACACCGCCTGCTGCCTCTAGCCATTGATTTTGCTACAATGCTGCTATCTCTTTCTTGCTGTCTCTGTCTCGCTCTGCTGCTCTTGTCGGTATGATTCTGGTTTAGAAAATTATCTTTCTGCTCGTCGTCGCCAAAAAGGAAATCATATTTTCTGCTTTTGTGCACTTTACTTTTCAGTTTTCGTTCAAACTCCTTCCACTCATCTACCTCAGTCCTCCTTTCCTCCTCTCCCTCTGCCTGTCCCTTTCGCTCCTGCAGCACTTGCTCGTAAACAGTTTGGTTGCAACTTTTGTGCGAAATTTATGCTTTACGTACCATTTCCCCTCACCGCAGCGTATCTGGAGGACACCTTTCGCAAGTACTCTGTGCATACGACTTGCTGCCTTCACCTTTCTACTTTTCCAAATTTCCACCTTTACAACCGTTTCGCTTCAGCTTTTCACCGATACCCGAGAATGTGCTTTCCCTGTGCTTTCCATTCCATTTTGGGGGAAATGTCTATGTGTGTGTGTGTGTGTTTGTGTTTGTGACATCACAACCAGGTGGTGTTTATGGCATCCGCTTTGCGAGTATTGATGAAGGAACTCGCATCTGTAATTCAATCAGTGTCTATGTCTGTCTGCCTTTTGAGAACTCAACCGGAGCCGCTACCGTAGCCAACTCCGTTTACGCAGCTCGTTCAACTGGAAATTTCGGCAAATATATATTTTTCATTCGCTATATAAAACCTCAGACCCCCGTTTACTCGCCTTCCCGCTCTTTGACAATTTAGTGTCGAAAATATCATCGCATCAATGCAAATAAGTTGCGCCAGAAAGTATCTAAAATATTATATGATATGCCAATTTTTTTAGCAAGCGCCGCATCATTTATTTAATAGTTTCATAACTGAACTTTGACATCCGATTTGATTTGTAGATAATAGATTTAAAGAGAATGTGATGTATAAAAATGGTTTATTGGCACTTTTCCTCTACAAAATTTTAAGTGCATCTTTGTTTTAATATTTTACATTCGTTCAATTATATGCTTTCAGCTTCTTGTATGTTTTCAACTGATTTTAGCGACCAAAAATTTTAAATTTACATAAACAAATTAAGAAATTAATTTTGATTCTAATTTTGTTTAGTTGCTTTAACTCAATCGAATGAGAATGAACAAATTAAAGCAAATGGAGACAAAAGCTACTAAATGTCGTTATGTTATTGCATAACCAGTGCGAGTCGAGTATTCAAATGAAGTTGCCCAAATGAGGAGTGGAAAGAAGAAGCACATAAGGTAGTGGAAGAAGAAGAAGAAGCAGAGGAAAACAGTAGCCGAACTACTTGAAGTGTCGTTGCCTCACGCGGTGGCACTCAGATTGATTGATTAGATTTTTTGTTGTTAATTACTTAACGCTTGAGATTGGAAGCTCTACGCATATGAGAGAGAGGGAGAGAGAGAGAGAGAGAGAGAGGGAGAGAATGAGAGAGCGAGAAAGAGCGCGAGAGAGATGTGAGGTGAGAGATCTGTAATCTTGTAGCGAAAAACTTGCGAGATGCGTACTGAGTGTGGGTATGCGAGTGTGTGTGTGTGTGTGTGTGTGTGTGTGTGTGTTAACCGTATTTGGTGGCACAACAACATCAGCTGCAACATTGGGCGAGAAGTTGCTCCTTGAATTAGTTATGGCCGGTGACGAGCTGATGGATTGATTACACTTTTAACAAACAGTTGTGGTAGTTGTGGTAGTTGTGGTAGCTCTGGTAGTTGTAGCTGTTGTGGCAGTTGCATCAGTTGCACAAGTTGTCGCAATGCATCAGCATGTCAGAGCATTGATTTCGCCCCAGGCAACAACTCGACTCATCTCCTGCGACTGCGACTTAAAGTCCAACCACTCAAGCGAATGCAATTTGTCAGTAGATTGGAAGAGTAGCGAGAGGAGAGAGGACAGAAAGAAGAGTAGACGATAGATGTGGAACTTTGTTGTAGTTCTATCGAGTGCAGCTCTCTATCCGCCGTGTTCAAATTTCACATTCACCCAAAGACTCAAACAAGAAATGCAATTTTCAATTGCAGCTGAATTCGTTCCAGAAAATGGCCTTCCTCGACGTCTGCGGACCGCGTACACAAACACGCAGCTGCTGGAGCTGGAAAAGGAATTCCATTTCAATAAATATTTATGCCGCCCAAGAAGAATTGAAATTGCAGCCAGTTTGGATCTAACCGAACGACAGGTGAGTACCATCCCGCCCTGCCCTGCTCTGCCACGCCCTACAACCCGTCTTTAAGTATTTCAACATTTATGCGCACCCTACGGTGGAACAATTTTCATTATTTCTGACAAATTGCAGTAAGCCAAGGTTGACAGAGTCCCTGTAAACTCAAAGGCCCCCGTCGATTCTGTCCATCTTTAAGTTAGCCTTCTATAATTGCACTCGTTCACACCTTTATTCGCATTGTTTTGTATTTTTTTCGCTTTCAGGTCAAAGTTTGGTTTCAAAATCGTCGCATGAAACACAAACGACAAACGCTCTCGAAGACAGACGATGAGGACAACAAGGACAGTCTCAAAGGTGACGATGATCAGTCCGACAGTAGTAAGTGCACAACTCACTTTAATCATACATAGTTTATAGATATTTTTAATTTAAATTAAATAAAGATTTTATAAGAATGAAGGTAGCTCGAGGTAAAGGAAGGTATCACAATAGGTACCAGAGGAGGTCCTAGTTTCACTAAAGAATTTGAATTTAAGAAAGGCCGAACACTTTAGTTTTAAAATAAAGTTTATTATTTCCAAATCTCTAAAAATCAATGCTTTTAAATACACCCAAAACTCTCGGCTTATTTTAATAAATTCATTCATTTAAATAAATTCATGCCTAAGCAGATGTCTTTTAAGGGATTTGGGTCACTTGAAAGCCCCGAGAAAACTGAGAGAAGCATAACAAATTGTGGCCAAAGCTGATGTGGCTCAAAAGAACCACGAAGTTTGCTCTTAACGGGTCACTTTTACTTTTGTCGAGGCTTTTACGCAGAAGAGTAGAATACGCTGTAGCTTATCAATCATTGTCAGTCGGAGACGGAGTAGAGCTCAGCTTTTGCATAAGACCTAACCCCTTTCGTGATATCTTCAGGTTTAGTTTGTTATGCTTTGTTTTTAGCTTTTTCGTTTGTTTCATTTCTGTGTCTTTCTTAAAAAGAAAAAAAAAATCAAATCATCAATTTTCACACTCGATTCTGACTGATTCTACTTTGCTCTTCCCATGAAATGCAGACTCCAATTCGAAGAAATCGTGTCAAGGTTGCGAACTGCCCTCTGATGATATACCCGACTCTACATCCAATTCCCGAGGACACAACAACAACACACCCAGTGCTACAAATAATAATCCCAGTGCAGGAAGTCGTAAGTGTTGATTTGAGAGTGTGATTGCTAAAACTTTGATTTAATCCATTTAAAAAATACTTTTTTAATGATAGTAACACCAAATTCTTCACTGGAAACGGGTATCTCATCTAATCTGCTGGGCAGCACCACCGTATCCGCCTCGAATGTCATCAGCGCCGACTCAAGCGTGGCCTCTAGTGTCAGCCTGGACGAGGACATTGACGAGAGTCCCATCAAGGTCAAGAAAAAGGACGATAGTCACAATCAGGTAAGTGATTAAACACCATTTTCCCATCACGATTTTTGAGTAAAGTTTCCTTTGCAGGTTATTAAAAAGGAGGCTGTATCCACCTCTTCGAAAGCCTCGCCATTTGCCTATGATTCTGGCTCCAGTTTGGTCTCTTTTCGGCGAGATTCCGATGCCAACGCCTCAAATCCTCCAGTAAGCAAAGCAGCGGCCAAGAAGCGATATCAGAATACAAACTCCAATGCCAATGCCAATGTTATTGCCATTGCTTCCCCGCTGAATGAGAATAGTGGCTCTGCTGGACCACCTGGCTATTTTCCTGGCGCTGGTTACTATCCCAATCCGAATGCAAATCCGAATCCAAAAGCATTGCAGCCGCCACAGCAAATGGCACAAGATTATTACGGCAAATATGACATCGAATTTGCCGCGTCGCCACACCACATCCCGCACAAGCAGCAACAAGCGCAGCAACAGCAGCAACAACCGATTCACGGCGAATATCTAAGTCCCAAACCAAACACCAACGCTGGCAACACCAACAATTTCCATCAAAACAGTCAACAACACCAGCATGAGCAGCAATTCTACTACAACTACAATGACACCAACGGCGGAAGCGGGTACATGAACCATCAACAACACCAACAGCAGCATCATCCCGTTGGCGACTTTGAAGCGCCACCTATCAACGGACCAAACAACTTCTATGATGCCAAGTCACAGGCAGGCGGCGCTTATTACGACAACATGAATTTTCAACACCAACACCAGTCAGTGGTATTTCAACAACAGCAACAACATCAGCAACATCAGCAGCAGCAGCAGACGCCTATTAATCACCAACAGTAAGTACAAGCTCTGCATTAGTGTTGGAGCGGCCGCTGTGCGATTTTCGTCAGGCGCCATCTATGTGCCAATCGCACAATGTGTACAAAAGTTCGTACTTAACGAAGTAACTCCACACTTAATAAAATTGCTCCACACGCAAACCAACTGCTCCACACTCGCCGCAACTGCTCCACACTTAACGAATTTGAAGCAATGAAAAGTATACTTGACATTTATTAACAATTGAATCTCCTTTATTTTGTACAGACACATGCATCACATTGGAACAGGCGAGACGTACAGTGCACTCGGTCTGCAAATGGAGAATTGTGATGGCTACAATAACTTTGGCGGTGGTTACTATGAAACAGGACCAGGTCAACAACAACCGCCGATTGCGCCCACACACACCCACCCCCACCTACCCCATCACCATATGCAGGCTCAGAACCACCCCCATCTACACGGTCACCACAATGCAACAGCTGCAGGTGCTGTCCAGGTGGTGGGAGCTCCACCAACTCCGACCGCACATGTTCACATACCGAACGTTAGTGCTAACCCCAATTTCGTGCTGAATGGAGCGCCTGGTGGGCAAATACAGGCATTTGCCAACACTGGCAGCTCTGTTGGACCCGGTGTGGGTGGAGGCGCTATCAGTGGGCTGGAGAATTCGAATAGCTCCTCGGACTTTAATTTCTTGAGCAATCTGGCGAATGACTTTGCCCCAGAGTATTATCAGTTGAGTTAGTTCTGGTAGAGAGTCCCGGGCAGAGAGTCCCTAGAACATATATAAGTGTAAATAATCTGCAATGTCACGCAATGTCGATGTAGTCGAATTTTTTGTCCTCAACTTTAGCTGTCATTGTAAGCACTTTGTCTAAGTAAAAACATATCTGTAAATAAGTTAATATGTCTCTGTCCTTATATATTACTATGTATGTGTGTAGATATGTAGGTAGAGTCATAAAATGCTTCAGTCCATACTTATCTTTGCGACAGATATAGTTTGAGACTCTCAGCACAACAGTCGAATGAGAAATCGCTTGGGAAATTCATATTTGGCTTAAAGCCAACGCGAGTCTATCCGTTCTTAAAAATATTTAGAAGTAAGCTCTGATTGTAAATAGTTAGTAAAAATTTAAATACTTTACTGTCATTTCCACCAGTCCTAATCAAAAGTAATTGATTATAAGCATACTATATATAGTTCTTATCTTACACATGGAATACAGAAATCAAAATAACTTAAAATTGTCGCAATTTGTGTTTTGTAAATATATATTCGAACATACGTGTAGCTCAAATCAAATGGGGAAATTCCAAATTGAAATCGTTGTGCGATTCAAATAAAATACAATTTCCATTATTGTAATATTATTTAATATTGTATTTGAATTAATATAAAAATAAACGACAAATTCAATGTTTGTAATGTTTGTATGTTGTTCTAAATTCCAATACAATTAACTTTACAAATATCTAGACTATAATAATAAATGAAATCAAATAAATCAATAAAAATACCACTTACAATTTCATTTTAACTCACTTTCCAAGACACAAAATTGCACTAATTGAGATACAAGAACTGGAACCTAAAGGTGTTTGCAAAGAAAACAACTCACATGACAACAGTCTCCACACTTTTCTTCACCTTTCTTCGCCAAACACGTTAGAATGGAAAATATATGCTTTCTGCCTACCCAAAGACTGACAACCAATGATGGATGAGTTTCAGCCGCTGAAGGGGACTAAACCCATGTACTACTTATACCGCTGCCTTTCAGCAGTGAACTGTGGAATTACGACTATGCTCATCAAATAGAAACCATTTTAAAGATATAAGATACACATGTTCTCAACAAATAATTGGCAGTGAAATTAGAAAAAAATCGAATGCCTGTAGGATTTAATATAAATAATGTTAGGCGTCCAATTTTCTATTACTAATAATATATCGATGTTCCCTACAAACCGTGCTTACTCTGTTATAGGGTATACACAATTTTTATTGAAAATTTGAAGTGCCGACATTTATGCTTCATTTGGTCATTGGTCGCAGTTTGCATCCCTAAGGACCTTCCAGCTGAGCCCATTCGTCAACCAGCAGCAACAGCAGCAGTTTTTGGCCATTCCTGTCAACGTTCTGTGGACTTCAGTTACTGGAACAGCCTCTATGCCACATGCTGTCCCTGTCGCTGTCCCAGTCCCAGTCCCGTCACACTCCTAGTCTTAGTCCACAGTTACCAATTTCCAATCCCAATCCCAGTTCCTTTTCCTGTTCCAGTCCCCTGTCGTCGACTACGCACATTTCTGACAGAAGCGGTGAAAATTTAAGATTGATCACCAAACCGAGTGTTTGTCAAAATTGCCTGGCTGCTGGGTACCGAGTACTGGGTGCAGTTGGTGTTCTTATTCCTGTCGAGCAGCGTGTCTCTGTCGAGTGCAGGCTAAAACCTAAACAATGTCACAACTGTCTGCCGTTTTGCCGTTTTGCCATTCGCCCTGAATCAGCCCACATTTTCGTATGCCACGCATGTGTTAGGGTCCGATCTTATATACCCTTACAGTGAGCATTATGATTTTGTGATTAACAATAGAGGTAACTGTGACATGAAAATTTATAAAAACAAAAAAAAAAAGAAGGGTATTTTATAAAAAACTGTGTTTTACAATATTTTATTATGAACAACAAAATTTTACACAGTAAAAAAACTGCTTAAAATGCTTAAAAATATTAGTAACTTATTCCTTTATGTTTACAAAATTTATTTTAATAGTTATCAACTTAAAACCAAGTAAACTTACCTTCACGCCTAGCTCTTATTAAATAATTTGACCATTATTTAAATAATAATTAATTGAAGTAACTGCAAGGGCATTTAAAATTTCAGCATTTCCATTAACACCACTTGTTTTGTTATCTTTTATTTATAAGCCACCACTGTCATTGTGGCTCAGAGTGTGTCCTGCTCAATTTAAACTAATTAAATTACCGCACACTCTTGATTGGCCAAAAAACACAAAATTCAAATGAATGTGAGAGTACATTTAAATTTTTGTAAATAGCTGCACAAACTCGGGTCTTTAAGGTCGTTGGCTGTATTGAAATTAATTAGACTTTTCAAATTCCAAAACTTCGACAAAAGGAGAAAAAAAATCAAAGTCTTTATTGAAATTGAGGCAGAAATTGATTTGGACACATACGGTGGCAGACAAAACGTCAACAAGTCATTTCTGGCTTAAAGATTTGTTTCAATTTTTCCCAAAACTGAGCAACTGAATTTGAATTTATCGTTGAACGCATTGAAGTAACTGGAATTTGAGTTGGTTAATTACGATAACTGACCATTAACCATTTTAAGAGCCGGCGTTTTGTTGGCCACATTAGCCGGCGATGACGAAGACGAAGCTAACAAATATGCGGGCATGTAACATGACATTTACAAACATTTAGCCAAAAATAGTTGACAACTGTTATTGTTGTTTATGCTTATTTGTAAGATATTTCAATTTCAACAAAGTCTGTCAAAGTATGTAGTACAGCGAACCTTAACGGCCCTGTCCAGGCCAACTGCCAACTGCCAGCTAACAACTACCAACTGGCTAACAAGTGAAATAATAGCAATTAAAGTAATACAAACCAGTTTGCTCTTAGCTTACATTTTGGCAGTTTTGTGCGTGTGTGTGTGGTGTGTGTGTGTGGTGTGTGTGTGGTGTGTTTGGCTTATTTCTTTTGATTCATAAGTTCCAGTCATAGGCTTTTGTGGGGGCCCCTCTGACCTTGATATACATAAATTATTGTTCACTTGCGGCCGCTTTGTGTAAAGTAATCATAACGAAATATTTTAAAACATTTTCATGCATATTTTTATAATCGCACTTAAACTATGATTGTTTTTTTTTCTCCACATATGATTTTCAGAAAATTGAATTAAGCTGCTGTTCAACTGGTTTTCTTTCAGACGGATAAGTCAGTTAAGGCTTTAAAATGTTTTCAATTTGTTAATTGGAATAATCCTGTAAAATAATACTCAACAGATTATAAATCATTAGCATTTGTCGATTTAAAATTTACATGACAGTTTTTGGGTTCTTTTTAAAGTGCTGACAACATCGGAAGAAGATTTAAAGTATTTGTTTCTTCATGACGTCAGGCGATTATAAGCTCACCGACTGAGTTTTTAAAACAAATTTCAAACCATTTTAATACAGAATTCAATAGTTTTTAAAAGGGGACCCTTGGTTAATGATGCTTCTGCCTTCGTTTGTGCTTGATTTGAGCCTGGATCCCATATAAATTTACTTTAAAGCTTAAATAAACAACACGTTCGAATTGGTAGCCTATTGTAGTTTTTTTTTTTTTTTGTTTATTGGTTACACCTAAACTTAATCACAAATGTTGTAAATTTTGTACAAGGGCCGAGAGTGTTGTTTTCTTTTTTGAGGGGGGTTCTTCCAACTGTTTCCGTGCGATTCAGTGCCTTGTGATGAGGGCCAAAATGCGAACTGGCCGTGGCTAACAATCGACTGCCAATTGCCGCCGACAGTGTGGGTTCATTCTCATCCACATCATCATCTTGAGGTGCTGTTTTGCCGGTGCTGCTGGATGATGTTTAGATGTGAGTTGTATGCCGAATGTATGCCGAAAATGTTTGGAGGTGTTGTGTGTGCCGAGCGGTGGTTGGGTGCTTTGGTTGTGTGTTATGGTTTGGTTTCGAAATCTCAACGATTACTTTCCATTTGGATGGCGAAGTGCGCGCAGCTGCAACACGATCTGTACTGATCCAATTGAGCTAAAGAATAGTTTAATTAGTATTAATTAACATTTAATTAATTGTCTTTAATTTTATTACAATTTACAGATCCGCATTCTGTGTTGTTGTGATTCTATCTGCGGCGACTGCTAACCCGATTCCGATGCCGAGACCGAAACGAATCCAAAACTTTTGCACGATTGCTGGCCGTGGGCCCAACCTCTTGGACTCAGCACAAAACACTGAATGATCCGTCCAGGAATCTATCACATCTATTTATATGACTCTGGCCAGACAGATTCCTGTTTTAGCTACTTGGTTCTCCCTTTTTTTTGTGCTTTTAATTTTTTTTGCGCAGCGATCCTTTAACTCACTTGATCGGGTTTTACATTCAATTTTTTCTTGTTTTGTTTCGTTTGGTTTGGTTTTTTTTTCTTGGCTTGTTTTTTGTCTTCACTGTTTTTTATGCTCTTTTCTGTTGGTCTGCATTGTCGGTTTGCATTATAGTTGTTGTTGTTGTTGTTGTTGTTGTTGTTGTTGTTGCTGCTGCTGGCAGATGATAATAATGCTGATGATGAAGTTGAGAAGGGTTCACACACTCGGAAACTTGCTCACTCGATATATCGATGTGTATGCAACTAAAAAACTTGGCAATCTTTCACTTGATTAGCTTCGATTTAAGCCGAAATCATGCCAAACTCAAAAGGGTCCAAAAGCAGTTACAATTCTCGACCTTGGACTACCCCTTGCGGCAGAATAGTTCTTTCTGGTAGTCAAAAACAACAGGTGCAACATCTGGAAGGCATCTAGAATAATGCCGCGGACAATGGTGAGAAACTAGTGATTCTCCTAGAGATTCTACAAGTTTGTAGCAGACTTGACTTGCATTTCGCCATAATTGTGGTTATTTACTCCGCTGGACACAAAACCATCAAAATATCCGTTTGTCATTTTCAAATTGAAGTCATGACCTCCAGGCTATTCATTTTGTGTGCCTGCCCGAGTCCAGCCCGCCCTTCAAATGCAAATAACTACCTCTTTAACCCCTTCCCCTTAACCCTTTCTTAGTCCTTCCAACGCTGTCTTGTGTCAGGTCTGGCAGGAATTTCAATTTTGTCTGCAGACAACGAGCAGACAGCCGGACGGATCTAGGCTCATCAGGAGGCAGGACAACGACAGTTCGTTGCACCCGACTGCGTACTGCAAAAAGAAAAAAAAAAGCATCCTTAAAGGGATTTCAATTTCAAACAAAAGTCGAGCAGGACATGAAATCGCAGCACTGCCAATCCTTTTATGCCTCTTAATGTCTGTGAACTTTTTCCGTTGTTTCGCCAAACAAGTTATAAACTCTTCACAAATCAAAAAAATATATATATGTGTATGTGTACATATATAATAAAGAAGGAAAAACAGGATAATAGTGCGCACAATGTGAACGACCTTCTCAATTAACAATAACAACAAAAATGCAGTTGGAATTGCGCATCCAGATAAATGCAAATCCAACAACAGTCATTCTATAACACCCAAAGCTCTGTCGGAGTGTTTACTTGGAAGTTCTTATACAGATTAATCAGCAGATCAATAAATAAGTTTATAAACAAATTAACAGCGAGGAACAGACAGCGACTGTCTCTGTCAAGATACTGCTCTCTTAATCCGACCCTTTGTGCAGTGGAAACAGTTGAATTAAATTTTTCATGTATGCATTATTTTATTGTAAATGTCAATAAATAAATGTACAGTGATATGAGCAACGATTCTATACAAAAACAATCAAGGATTCAACACTTTAATGGTGGTAGGCAACAGCTGGAGCGGCGTAGCTGGTGTAGTGGGCAGCTGGGGCGGCATAGTGGGCAACGGGAGCCACAGTCTTGACCACAGCTGGTGCAGCGTAGTGGGCAACAGCGGGAGCAGCATAGTGAGCCACTGGAGCAACAGTCTTGACAACGGCAGGAGCAGCGTAGTGGGCAACTGGAGCAGGAGCGGCATAGTGAGCCACATGAGCGGGGGCAGCATAGTGGGCAACTGGAGCCACAGTCTTGACCACAGCTGGTGCGGCGTAGTGAGCAACTGGAGCTGGGGCAGCATAGTGGGCAACGGGGGCAACGGTCTTCACAACTGGAGCAACGGCAACAGTCTTGACGAGGGGCTCACGGTTGACGACAGCGTTGAAACCGTTGATGGGATCGGCGGTGTACTGGACGGTACGCTTGTAACCATCAGCATCCACCAGAGAGTATTCACCACGGACAACATCACCATCACGTTCCTCAACCTGGCTCTTGGAGTCACCAGTCAGCTGATCGTCGACGCCATAGGAGAAACGGTACTGTGGATGAGGATCGTAGGTCTCGTCGGACTTGACGACCACCTTGTGGGCAACGGGCACAGCCACGGGGGCGGCATAAGTGGCCACGGGGGCAGCTGCGTGGTATGCCTGGGGCACGTAACCGGCGCTGGCGACTGCGACGAAGGCGAGTGCGAAAACAAACTGTGAATGGGAATGGGAATTGGCGAGATAATCCATTGATCCATTAGTACACATGCGATACGAGTACTCGAGTAATCGAGTATTGTCCAGTGGTAATGCGACTTACCTTGAAGGCCATGTTGCTTGGGTTTTTGGATTTGCGTTGAGTTCTTTACAGAAGTGAACTTGATCTGCGAATGATACATTTCTGGGCGTAAGCGTCAACTTTTATAGCAAATCAACGACGCGACTGCGCTGCTTCAAGTGAGCGTATTATTTTCATGGTGACAGCAAAAATTTAATGTTTTCGACGTTTTGATTGTTCGCTGTCGATTGCTCGCACTCTCATATGGATACTTCCTGTTCGATGGTGCTAAGTACCGTGGGTGTATGGTTAATCGTGTCTAGATCGGCCAGAACCATGCCCAAAAAGAGAAAGACCATTGGCGAAGGGGCTGCCAATATGTATCTTTGTATCTACATCTCGACTTGAAAAGGCTTAACGGTTCTTACACGTGCACACTTCTGAATCGAATTTCTTTAATCTAATTTACGTAAGAGTATTAAATCGAAACTTATCTAAATCTTAAGTCCGTAAGCAGTTGAGAGCGTTATATATTGGTGTTACATAAGCAACAAATTGGAAAATGTATGTATTCTATAATAAGAACTAAATGGGAATACCGTTGCAGAAATAAATAAATATTTGACTGATTTGTATAAACGTTTGTAAAATGTATTTAGATGTGTGGTAGAAGTACACTTGAAAGTGGCATGCAAATTATTCTTTTGGACCCTAAAAGGTTACAAATTTTTAAATGAATTTTTTAGTTAAAAGAAGAATTCTGCTATTTAATAAAGTATTTAGCTAAAACCGATTATTGAATTGATAGAAAAGACCAGTTTTCATTTGTAGCACATACAAATTTATGATGAAATTCTGAAAGTTTAGACTTACAATTTAACATATCTCACCATCATTTATGTTTATTTATGTTAGATAAACATCTGCCAATAAACCAACAAAATAATCATTTAGGAACTTAGCTTGTAATTCATTCTGACTAATGTCTCATTTTAATTAAATGCAATGAATATATGAATAAAGTCCTTTAAGAATGACTACTTAGAACTCTTAGAATGATTCAACCTTAAATTAATTAACATTTGGGATTAAGTTTCGCTGTTATGTGTATACATCACCTTCAGATTTTATAAGCTTACAGAAAATAATCCTTTAGGATAACTTATTCCCCCTCAACATTCTGCACATATTATTTCAATTATTTATGTTGTAATCCTCAAGTCGAAAATTTTATTCTGAAAACCTGCAAATTGCAACTACGTGCATTTTATTTTCGTGGCCAAAAGGAAATCCCAAATCCTTTCTAAATAATTTCGCCTCTTGCAATTGCAGTTGCCATCACAATACACAGCTCTGCACAGCTCTGCACCTCTTTTGCACCACTCTGCACCGCTCTGCAGCTTGACAATCTCTTCGATGACCAACCGCAGCGGTGACTGCGCTAATTTCGAGCATGATATGCAGAAGGCCACAGTTAAGCACCTTACGACTACGATTATGGTTAAAGGTACAGCTACAGGTGCTGCTGCTGCTTGTACAGCCAAAGGTAAAGGTAATGGTAAAGGTACAGGTATGAATATGGATACACGTATGGGTATGGTTTAGAGTATGCAGACATAATCAAATTGGCTAGCGGTGAAAAGTCATTCGACTGACTATAAATATCTTGGCCAGCCCCAGAAGCAGTATCATTCAACATTCGCTCTTGCTTCCGAAAAGAACTCGACACAAATCCAAAAACCCAAGCAACATGGCCTTCAAGGTAAGTCGCATTACCACTGGACAATACTCGATTACTCGAGTACTCGTATCGCATGTGTACTAATGGATCAATGGATTATCTCGCCAATTCCCATTCCCATTCACAGTTTGTTTTCGCACTCGCCTTCGTCGCAGTCGCCAGCGCCGGTTACGTGCCCCAGGCATACCACGCAGCTGCCCCCGTGGCCACTTATGCCGCCCCCGTGGCTGTGCCCGTTGCCCACAAGGTGGTCGTCAAGTCCGACGAGACCTACGATCCCCATCCTCAGTACCGTTTCTCCTATGGCGTTGATGACAAACTGACCGGTGACTCCAAGAGCCAGGTTGAGGAACGCGATGGTGATGTTGTCCGTGGTGAATACTCTCTGGTGGATGCTGATGGTTACAAGCGCACCGTCCAGTACACCGCTGATCCCATCAATGGCTTCAACGCTGTGGTCAACCGTGAACCCCTCACCGTGGTCAAGACCATCGCTGCTGCTCCAGTTGCCCACTATGCTGCCCCCGCTCATGTGGCTCACTATGCCGCTCCTGCTCCAGTTGCTCACTACGCTGCTCCCGCCGTTGTCAAGACTGTTGCTCCAGTGGCTCACTATGCTGCTCCCGCTGTTGCCCACTACGCCGCCCCCGCTGTGGTCAAGACTGTGGCTCCCGTTGCCCACTATGCCGCCCCAGCTGCCCACTACACCAGCTACGCCGCTCCAGCTGTTGCCTACCACCATTAAAGTGTTGAATCCTTGATTGTTTTTGTATAGAATCGTTGCTCATATCACTGTACATTTATTTATTGACATTTACAATAAAATAATGCATACATGAAAATTTAATCCAAGAAACTTTCAATCAATCCAAATGGTAATCAACAGTCAATGATTAACTGAAGTGAAGCATAATTAACAAGTTGTTCAACGCTGTGAAGGAAGACGGAATTGATTTCGATTTGATAAATAACTTTAACCGATTAGGCCCACACACCCCAAACGAATTTGGTTTTGAGCCAAAAGTGTTGCCAATTAAATTTGGTGCGACATTGAAATTCCGAAGTGGAGTCAAAGTTTTCAATTACGGCTTCATTTGTTACACTTCCAAACAATTGCCATGAAAATGAACTAATCCTATCAGCACACAATGGACCAATTTGAGACTGTGGTTATCTCCGTGATTGGAGATCCGAGATTGGAGTCCCCCAACGGGGAATTCGTCTCAACATTCTCATTTTCTGATTTCTGATTCCGGTTGCTATTTTAAACTTTGTTTAGATATTGGCAAAACATTACCGGCTACTTCGTCGTCAGCTTCGGCATCGGAGTCGGCTTTTCCAATTCCGTTCCAAAAACATGACTCGGTTCATTTAATGGGAACTGGTTTGGCGCTGGTCAGACGCACGTCAGACCCCGAGAGATCAGAAGTTCTGATTACTTCTTTTATGTCTGCATAATGGTTGAGTAATGAGAATGAACCTTTCTCGCCCAAGAGCAAAACTTTTAATTATTCTTTTTTTTTCTCAAATCCTAATGCGAATGCGAATTTCTACAAACAAATAACCATTAAACGAATTGAAATTGAAATTGAAAGTCAGACACGGCATTGAATTATTGGCAAAGGTCTTAAGAGTTGAAACCTCAACTTAATTAATTAAACTTAGAAATCGAATTAAAGGCAACTATTTAAACAGGGATTTAAAAATTCGACTTTTATTAAAAAAAGAAATATTCTTTATTATATTGTTCTAACAAATTAAATTTAATGAGTTAGAAAAGTTACTAAAATTAACTATCATTTGCTTAAAGATAATCAAACAAACTGCTGTAGTTCTTAATAGTTTAAGTAGCTGCTATTATTTATTATAGCTCATTTAATTTCTATTCATTTCAGAAGTCGCTTTCATTGCTTTCTTAGAAACGACCTCTAATGAAATTCTTTCAAACCGATTTGCGGACCAGCACAACATTACATCATTTTGCAAAGAGTTGAGTCACTTTAGATACATGTGTGTAAGTGCCTGTGTATGTGTGTGTGTGCTTGTTGTGGCATGATTGAGCACTTATGCCGTAAGTCGATGCTATACAAAATAACAGCTGGAAAAGCTTCAACCTGAAAGCTCAGACATTACAAGTCTGACAACGAGCTGAGAGTTTTGGACATTTGGACATGGGCCAAAAATTCGAATTCGTATTTTTTGTTTCTTTTCAATTATTTTGTGTTTTATTTTTGGGTCATTGCAGTGCGAGCGTTGGACAGCTGGTTGGTGGGCGGGTTCAGGGGGACTGCCAGGGGTGTGTGTCAAGTGCAATGCTGGCATCGATCAAGTTGTCTTTATTGGGTTACTTACATGACTCGCGAGTCTCCCCGACATACGACACCAACTACAATCCCATCTCCCTCTACCTCTACCGCTACCTCTCAAACTGCCACTTCCTCTCCGTCTCGGGCCACTTCTTTAGCTCGGACTCTGACGCCGATCAAAGCCAAGTTGCTCGCTTAAGTCTTTTGTTTTTTGCCTTTTTTTTTCTTTCTTTCCGTCCGTCTTCCATTCATAACAATGCCAATGTGCGAGAGCAAGTTGGCCAAATGGGTGTGACTCGTGGGTGCAAATCTCGCAGCGTTTGGTAACTTTAGGAGTAGGAAAAAAAAAAAGAAATAAAAAGATATCCATACAAAAAGACATGCAAATGAATTAATACTCAAATTCAAATTCAAATTAAATTTTTTTTTCTTGTGTAAAACTTTACGAAAAAGTGAAAGAAAGGCCAGACACAATGGACCTTTTGGCCATGGTAAGCCACGAAATTCCGTCTATAAATACAAATGCAATGGCCGTTCAATTATTATTCAAATCACAGCCCTCAAAGCAGGAGTACACAGCTCAGTTTTGATTACAGCAAACCCTTCTCAAACACAGCATAATGGCTTTCAAGGTAAGTGTGGAGAATCCCTAAAGATATCCTTAAATAACAAACTCTTCCCATCTCTGCCTGCTTGCAGTTGCTCGCCTTGGTCTCGCTCGCCGCTGCCGTCTCCGCCGGTTTGATCCCTGTGGAACATCATGAACACCATGAACCACAGCTCTACCACGCCGCTGTGCCTCAGCCCCAGCATGTGATCTACCAGAAACCCCACGACATTCACGGTCACGCCCACGCCCATGAGGTTTACCCCGATGATCCTCATCCCAAGTACAACTTCGCCTATGATGTCCAGGATGCTCTCTCCGGTGATTCCAAGAGCCAAGTGGAGTCCCGTGATGGTGATGTGGTCCAAGGCGAATACTCCCTGGATGATGCCGATGGTTTCCGTCGTACCGTCAAGTACACCGCCGATTCCGTCAATGGCTTCAATGCCGTCGTCCACCGCGAACCCCTCGCTCACGCCCACACCCACCACAAGGTGATTGCTGCTGCTCCTGTTGCCCCCGTGCAGTACCATCATGCTGCACCACAGGCTGTGCTGAAGGCTCCAGTCTCCTATGCTGCCCCTGCCTATGTGGCGCCCACTTATGCCGCTCCTGCTCCCTCATATGCCCACCACGAGCACGAGCCACACCACGAACAGGAGCACCAACACTATGCCACCTATGAGACTTCTGCTCCAGCAACTCACGATGCCCACGACTACTACCATCACTAGAGTGGACACGTGCGCCGTTGAAAGTATTATTGCATCCCCCATTCCATGTACTCATTGTCACACATTCTTAGTTCCGTAGTGCTGTATGATCTGTTAAATAGTTCTATTGTAAATATTTCAATACATTTTTAAATGCATACAAAAATTAAGTTTGGAATTTTTTTTTTTTTGGGGTTTTTATTAAAATACTAAAGTGGTATTTTTTTAATATCTTTTAGTATTTATTGTCACTGGGTTATAATCTGGAAGACATACCTCAAACATTTGTTAATTGAGCAGAATTAAAAGGGATTATATTAATTAATACGTGAACTTTATTTTTCAAAATTTTTCTGTGTAAGTTCATATTTAATGTCATGCATTTCTGGAAATATAGCTTTTTACTGCAAAGTCTGGATTAATTTTATCAAAGTTCAATCCCACCAATGAATTTAAATTCACTATGAAAAAATCATATTTGTTATTACTCTTAACTAAACAAATAAATATTTATAAAAGTCTAGTTTTAGTTATAAAACTTAATATACATTTTATCGGATTCTATATGTTTTAAAAATAATCAAATTGTGTTAAATTTGTGATGCTTTAAAGCTAATCAAAGTGAAAGCAGACAAATCAATATAAAGAATATTAGTTATATATTCAAGTACATGTAGTACCCAATTTGTATTGAGATACATTATAATTGTTGTATAGTTTAAATAATAGCCATGTTTAGCCTATAAAATGCTAATGAAATTGTACACTAATAAAAAGTTAGCTTGAAGTAAAAGTCTCAATGCAATAAGTCAAGTAAGAATTGGGTTTACCCGACTTACTGTTACTAATTGAACACGATCAGTGAACAATCGGAGCATATACACATGTCTACATATGTCTATTTATATTTACCTACACTTGTTTTATTTTGTTTAATTTCATTTAATTTAGTTTAGTTTAGCTGTATTTTTTTGGCATTTGAGCTAACCGGTTTGGCATGCCAAAGTATCCGGTAGCAACAATGGCAATTTTTGCAATTGTAATGTCGCGCACACAAATTGAATGACAAATAGCCCCAGGGCAGATTTTGGCTGGGCACTCACTCGGATTGGACTCAGCTGAGCCGAACTGAGTTGAGGTAGATCTGAGTCCGGAACCTCGACGCTTATGGTGTCCATGAGCATGAGCATGAGCAATAGCACGAGTATGTCCAATTGCCAGACAAGACCCGATTTGCTCCACATTCCTCAAACAAATGTTTAAGGTATTGCGTACGCCCTGCACTCAATACACGACGCGGGTCGACTCGACTTGAATCAACTAAACTTGGCCTTTCGTTTCCCTTTGTCTCGGTTGTGCTGTGTGTTTGTGTGGTGTGCGTTGTGTGTAATTCGGTTGTTAATAATGAGTAGCCGCAACCTCGGGCATGCACTTGCCCATTTCCACAGCAGACATTTGCTCTGTTTGCTCTATAAAAGCCGAGCTCAGTCCAATTTCTAATCATACTGCAGTCTTCGCTCCACTCGATAGCACACGCTTCAAGTCACACACTAAGCACTTCAAAATGGCATTCAAGGTATGCAATTCCCAAACACCCTCTACTTTCCTTACTACAGAATGACCTGCCTTTAACCAACTTACAGTTCGTCGCAATCTTTGCTCTGATCGCCGCCGCCAGCGCAGGAGTTCTGCCCGCTGCTCAGGTCTACCATGCTGCTCCAGCCATCGCCACCTATGCTGCCCCAGCTACCGTAGTCAAGACCATCGCCCCAGTGGCCCAGCATGTGATCACCAAGGCTGCCGAGGAATACGATCCCCATCCCCAATACAAGTACGCCTACGATGTCCAGGATGCTCTCTCCGGTGACTCCAAGAGCCAGGTTGAGGAACGTGATGGTGATGTTGTCCGTGGTGAATACTCCCTAATCGATGCCGATGGCTTCAAGCGCACCGTCCAGTACACCGCCGATCCCATCAACGGTTTCAACGCTGTCGTCAACCGTGAGCCCCTCGTCAAGACTGTTGCCGTTGCTCCAGTTGTGAAGACCGTTGCCCCAGTTGCCCACTATGCTGCCCCAGCTCCAGTTGCCCACTATGCTGCTCCCGCTGTTGCCCACTACGCCGCCCCCGCTGTGGTGAAGACTGTGGCTCCAGTTGCTCACTATGCTGCCCCCGCTCACGTAGCCACCTATGCTGCTCCAGCTGTGGTCAAGACCGTTGCTCCCGCATACTCCACCTATGCCGCTCCTGCTGTCCATGTGGCCCATCACTACTAAATGCCATTTTGTTACATGTGTGTTGACTGAAACTTGCCAATGTTTAAATAAATAACAATACTTCAATATTCTTTAACTACCTGTGTTGTCTCTTACAAGAAATCGGAGCTTAACCCTTCAGTGAACAATGGGTTAAAGTTTTAAATACTTTCTTACATATTTTTCCTATAAAATTTGAATAGTTCATGGCAGTAATTGACACTGCTTCGATCGTGGTTTTCGGTTTATAGCTCTTAAATTTATTTTCGATTTTTTTGCAATTTTTATATTGACCGTGACAAACGGTCGACAATTAACTGACCTTAATAATATTAATACCTTAACAATGTTAAAAAAAAAAACACCTAATTTAACGTATTGAATATTATTTAATTTTCTTTTCATAAAATGTTTTTCGTCAATTTATTGTCAATCTCTTGATTACACAAATGTCGGGCGTGCTCGACTGTACTTTTCTTTCTTGTTATCAATGAATTCTTTACATTACACAAACATCTTATTGATCCATTAACTGTTCATTTTCTATTTTTCGTTTTGTTTCTATTTCTATTTCCCTGCCACTGTGTGTGTGTGTGTGTGTGTGAAGCTTTGCGGATGCCAGCAGAGCTTTCGAACGGTTTGTGTGATTGTTCGCTGTCAAATGCAGCGCAGTCACACTCCGTCTTCTATTCTCCTTTTCACTATGCTGCAGCTCTCCATGTTTGTTGCGCTCAGAGATCCCTGCCACTGTGTGTGTGTGAATGTTCGCGGACGCCAACAGAGCTTACGAACGGTTTGTGTGATTGTTCGCTGTCAACTGCGGCGGTAAAACACAACAGACTCTCTCCTCTCACTTCACTCTCTGTGATTGCCTATGTTATTAAATTTAAATTAAACTCCGCCGCTTTCTGCTAATTCTGTTCGCCTGGTGTTTTATACAGTGAAATTTTCGTTTTTGGGCTTTCGCCGTTTATTTTATTTTATTTTTCTTAACCGCTGCGATTGGCAATGCCAAAAATCATTAGCAATTCCTGCTGAAATACCAGGCGAACAGGAACAGAAGCAGGTCGCACTTTAAAAATTATTTAGGATTAACAGTAACATAGCATTAACATTAACATGGCATTAACATCAACATAGCTTTAACATTAAAATAGCATTAACATTAACATAGCTTTAACGTTAAAATAGCATTAACATTAACACAGCATTAACATTAACATACCATTAACCAGTAACATTGAATTAACATTTTTAATAAAACCCAGTTTATTTTGAAAATACTTTTAACATTTATTCTTCAACATAAAACTATAACAAATCACAGGGACCATAAAAAACTTAATGATGGTAGGCAACAGCGGGGGCGGCATAGCTGGCATAGTGGGCAGCTGGGGCGGCATAGTGAGCAACTGGAGCCACAGTCTTGACGACAGCTGGGGCAGCATAGTGGGCAACAGCTGGAGCAGCATAGTGAGCAACTGGGGCGACGGTCTTCACAACTGGAGCAACGGCAACGGCCTTGACGAGAGGCTCACGGTTGACGACAGCGTTGAAACCGTTGATGGGATCGGCGGTGTACTGGACGGTGCGCTTGAAGCCATCGGCATCGATCAGGGAATATTCACCGCGGACGACATCACCATCACGTTCCTCCACCTGGCTCTTGGAGTCACCAGAGAGAGCATCCTGGACATCGTAGG
The DNA here is from genome assembly GCA_020829145.1 of Drosophila nigrodunni. Taxonomy (NCBI): domain Eukaryota; kingdom Metazoa; phylum Arthropoda; class Insecta; order Diptera; family Drosophilidae; genus Drosophila; species Drosophila nigrodunni. The sequence goes on from JACVCZ010000001.1 coordinate 13,917,543, forward strand.
CGTACTTGTACTGGGGATGAGGATCGTATTCATCGTCGTGCTTGGTGATCACATGCTGGGCCACTGGGGCGATGGTCTTGACCACGGTAGCTGGGGCAGCATAGGTGGCGACAGCTGGAGCAGCATGGTAGACCTGAGCAGCTGGCAGAACTCCTGCGCTGGCGGCGGCGATCAGAGCAAAGATTGCGACGAACTGGAAATTGATATGGAGGCAAAAGCAATTGAATACTGAACTCTTTGGATATGCGTATGTTGTGGGCATACCTTGAATGCCATTGTGTTTGGGTTTTGTTGGGATACTGTTGAGAGCGGAGAGCGAACTGAACTGTGATCACTGCTGGATGCCGAGCGCTTATATAGAGCGATATGGCGATCGAGCAAGTCAAGACTACCGAATCGGGTCAGTCTTTCATCGTGTTCAAGTCGTGTAATTAGTGCAATTCATTTACTTCATTTATGCTAAATATGTGTGGAAAATGTAGCATTGAGGCCGCATACACAAACAAATACGAATTGTCCATAGAGTAATGTATATTTCGTTGGCTTTTGTGTGTTGTCATCCAAATAAATTCAAATATTGGGGGTGCAAAAACCGGTTTTGAGCTCACGTTGCAGTAAAATGCAAAGATTGCAATGTTAAATACAACATAAAACACGTTAAACAATTGTAAACCATGACGAATGGGCATACTAAAAAGGGCTTGAGTTAATTAATTTGATTAAGCCAAATAAATTAAAGTAAAAACATATAGAATTCTATTTTTGATTAATAATACATTAAATACAAATATACCATTACTAAGGTGCATTGAAAGGAATTATTGTGTCAATTAAGTTGGACAAAATGTTTAGATAAATACGGGATTATTATGAATTAATAATTAATAAAAGAAAATAAACTTTTACAGAAAGCTACAATAAATCGATGTTGTATTTCCAATTTATTTGAACACGCCAAATATAAATACTAAACTTAAAAAAATTATATTAAGTTATGTATTCGATCAATAATTACTGAAATCAAAATAAAGCGGGACAAAAAATAGTTTCTCTAGATGATTTGTTGCAGAACTTGGTTAGTTAACTTTTAGATTCCGTACTTAAAGAGTTCAAGCGTCTATTCGGTTTGTTAGAAGCGAATTAGGCGTAAAAGGTAGAAGTAAACTTCTACGACCCCACAAAGTATATACATATATTCTTGATCAGCATCAACAGGCGAGTCGATATAGTAATGTGTGTTTGCCCATCTGTCCATATGAATAGCTGGAATTTAGAGACTTAACAACTAGAGCCACCAGACTTGGAAAGCTTCAGGCAGATCAAGATTAAAAACTATGACTACTACGGTGTCGAGTACGGAGTCTATTACTGTAGCCTCGCTCTGTTGTAGCCATTCTTGCCTGTTTTAAATATTAATTATTTAATATACTCTATATATAAATATATTTATATCCAAATATATGCAATTTACTTCTACCACGTGCCTTAATGAATATATATTATATTACACTAATAATAAATAGCTAACACATTCCAAAAACCGATTTCAGAAAAACCCAAACTATAATAATTTTAGTTAATATTATTTATGAAACTCACATATGGATTTAAAGTCCAAAATCGTTTTTGTTTATTCGCACACCATCAATTTTAAAATGAAACTGATTTGTGCAATAACTGTAAACTGTGCAGAGTAATATAAATAAATATATAAACACTTATACACAGATGTGTAATATGCAGTATGGGTTTTTAATTAAAGATTCCCATTTGAGTGTCGACCTGGAGAACTGAAGAATGTACGTGACCGAAATACGCAATGGACTCGAATTGTGTCCACCGAAATGCACTTTCAATACCACCGAGGGTATCGGAGTGCCAAAATTGAATTCCAATTAGGTGTCATCAATGTCACCGGATTGACTATATAACATAATGGCCAGCACTTTGGCAGACATTCAGTGTTCAGCTTTGGCTTTAAACAACACCGTTCAAATCAAATTCCAAACAAAATGGCTTACAAGGTAATTAAAGAGTCCTGGCGACCTGTGGATTACGCTGGACTACTCAGTAACCTGTTTACCGTCTCGATCATTTACAGATCGTTTGCGCATTCGCTCTGCTCGCCGTTGCCCAGGCAGCAGTACTCAGAACCGTTGCACCAGTTGCTGTTGCTCCAGCGCCCGTGCCAGTGCTCGCCAAGCAGGTGGAACTCGAGGAGGTTGATCCACATCCTCAATACTCCTACAGCTACGATGTCCAGGATACGCTCTCCGGTGACTCCAAGGGTCAGTTCGAGGAACGTGACGGTGACATTGTCCGTGGCGAATACTCTCTGATCGATGCCGATGGTTTCCGTCGTACCGTCACCTACACCGCTGATCCCATCAACGGCTTCAACGCTGTTGTGCGCCGTGAACCCATCGTTGCGGTTGCCGAGCCCCTCGTTAAGGCTGCTCCCGTAGCCGTCGCCGCTCCTCTTGTCCGCTCCGCACCTGTTGCAGTTGCTGCTCCTCTGGTCCGCTCCGCACCTGTTGCTGTTGCCGCTCCTCTGGTCCGCTCCGCTCCTGTGGCCGTCACTGCACCCCTCGTCCGCTCTGCCCCTCTGGCAGTAGCTGCACCCCTCGTCCGCTCCGCTCCTTTGGCGGTAGCCGCTCCTGCCATTACTGCTCCTTTGAGATACACAGCGCCAGCTTATGCCGTTAGGAACTTGTAAATTCCTAAACGACTGATCTAAACTTGACTTAATGTTTGATTAATGAATTTGGAATAAATTGTGATTGTTTTTAAAAAATTTCTTGGTTTTTTATCGTTAATAGGACATAAGTATCTATCTAAGGATTGTGATATTTTGGAGAAGGTACGGCTCATTTTGTTTTGTATAACGTTACGGTAGCGGTTCGTTAACCAAGTGAAACATATCGTTTGGAATCTTCCACGTTTAAAATTAATTTCTTAAACAGCTTAAAACTAATTTATAACAAATCAAATTTAATTTATGAGTTAAACATATTTTAATAGTCTTGTCTTTAAGAGCAGTTGTATGATTAATTCCCCAAATGAGTAAACTATTCAAGTAAAAAAGTAATTCAATTGAATCCATAGTTTTGCCTCAATCAACTTCTTTATCTTGGCTTATTTTCATTGTTTTTGCTACCAGATTATAAATAGTAATTACAGTTAAATGATATAGCACACAGTTTTAAAGGTCTGTCAATCCAATAAATGGTTAAATACATGCATTTAATTCGATATCACCTTCAAGGTGAAATTGTGAAAGCGCCCAAATCGCAAATGCCCCGCGGTCAAAACAGCAGCAATTGGAGAAGGTGTGGTTGTGTGGTTGTATCGATGCGGTGGTTGTGGTGGGCACCACTTACCTATGACACTAATCTGCACACATTTACATGTCGCAGATATTGCATAAATTTATGTATCTGCTCGTATTCGTAATTACCTCGCTTCAAGTCGATAAATCAACAAAAAATACAAATAAATACAAGTGACAAAAAAAAAACTTATTGAGCAAATACACCAAAAAAAAACATAATAATAATAATAACAGTAATAAAAATAAAAATAATTTCAATTTTTCAAGTTACATTTTTGAGCGTATAAAACGAAGTGCGCCGAGCTCTGCAAATCATTCCACAGCATCTCTGCTTTCGCATCAGTATTCGGATATTCGCCCAGCCAAGCCATCAAACCAAATCGCCATGGCCTTCAAGGTAAGCTTCATCAAACCACCTCAATTCTCTTTCTAAATAACCCTTGATATCCTTGCAGTTCTTTGCCATCCTTGCTCTCGTTGCCGCCGTCAGCGCTGGTGTTGTGCCCGTCCAGCAGGTGTACCATGCACAGGCTCCAGCTGTCGCCTATGCCCATGCCCCAGTGGCTGTGGCCCATGCCCATCCCGTGCTGGCCAAGCACGACGATGAATACGATCCCCATCCCCAGTACAAATACGCCTATGATGTCCAGGATGCTCTCTCCGGTGACTCCAAGAGCCAGGTCGAGGAACGCGATGGCGATGTCGTTCGTGGTGAATACTCTCTGATCGATGCTGATGGCTTCAAGCGCACCGTCCAGTATACCTCTGATCCCGAGAACGGTTTCAATGCCGTCGTTAACCGTGTGCCAGTCGATCATGTGATCAAGACTGTGGCTGCTCCAGTCGCAGTTGCTGGCTACCATCATTAAGTCAAGGAATAAGCTCAGCCATTTCGCATTGTTTAAAGCCATCAACATGTCCTTAAATTGAATAAATTGTTGCATATTTCTAAGCCTAAACAAAGAGGGATTTCTGAATGAAAGAGGTAAAGAGATGAAGAGAAGAGAATGGCAGAGAAAGAAATAGAAAGGCAGCCAAAAACTATGTCTTAAAGATTCTGAGCCATTTCAAAAGTCTAACTAGTCACAGAAAAAAGTACAAAAGGTATAGAAAAGATCATATTTAATATTAGAATTCAAAAAAAGGAAGTCTTAACTTTAGTTACTTTTTACTTCAAATAATTAGTTAAAGCACTTAATGTACTGTACTTGACTTGAATTAACAACGCCCAGATCGAAAGTGGTTAAGATCACGTAGTCAACGGCAATTCACAGTCCGATAATGGCATATGGTAGATCAGATAGAGGCACTACCATTCATATGGCAACCACTAGTATATATTTTAAATCAATTTCTGACAGCTCTGACGCAGATTGCACGCTTCCAACTCATTATGGGTAAATTGAGGAGGGCAGAGTTACCATCTGCCATACGATACCATTTACATTTACACCAATCACCGCAAATTGATGCGGACGTTTATTGCTGTAATCAAAATTCAAGAGCCAAACCGAACAACAACTTAAGGTCAATTCGATTTGGTTTTGGCTTTGGTTTCTTTTATTTTGGGGGCCTTTCGCCAAATGCAATTCCCAATTTTCAGTGTAAAACTCAGAATGATTTACGATGTACGATATTGTTTTAAGTTGTTGCCATTGTGCTATCGTCCAGATAGCTGTCAACTGATAGGGACAGTTCACAAGCTTTCTGGGACTTACTCTTAAGTATATACCCGGACGGTACTTAAGTTGGATTAAGAAGGGTACATTGGTTTGGCATAAGCTTTGACAGGAACTAAAATAACTGGAAATAATTATTTTAAAGCTTTGATTCATGTCTGAGGTAACGACTGAGGTGTAAGCTCAGGTTTGACTCAATTCAGGAGAATTGAAGAATACGTCTCTAAGCTTACGACTTATTGCTGCCACAGGGTATTTGGCAGTCGTACCTACCCGTCCCCTGTTATTTCTTTGTTTCTACCTTTACATCTGTTACACATACCTTGTCACATCCGTACGCCCAGCAATGCCAAGGCATGGTCCCCAAATCGTCTCACTGTTTTGTCCTCCAATTGCAGTTGCAGCTGGCGACAAGTGACCAGCGATTTCCAGTGTTAAGGTCAAAGTCAGGTTTTATGGTTAATTACGGCCGAGTCGTGTACGACTACTCGATGACATGTTCGCGTTTCGCGCCCGTTCCCATGTTAAGTCCAAAAACAGCAGCAGTAGTAGCAGATCATAAAAGTAAAACGGCAGAAACAAAAAATAAAAAAATAAAACAAAAATAAAAATCAAGACAACCAAATACGTTCCATACCAATTACAATTACAGTAACTTGCCGTTTGCTTTGAACTCTACAAAAGACCCAGTCGAGGTGGTCACTTGGCCTGGTCCGCAAAGCTGGCCCATAAAACCACAAGGCGATTACAACAATGTGTGGAAAACCCAGCACACACTTTAAGCGTGTTCACATTACCAAAAAAACAACAGTCATATCAAATTGCAATCTACTCAAAAAGGTTAAGAAACAAAGCTGCTAATCTATACAAAATTTACTATAATAATTAATTTAATTATATAGTAATTAAATATTAATCTAATATATTTATAGTATTTTATTAATTAATAAATCAAATAACTTTATTTAACAACTGAAAAGCAGTTTGCAATTTAAATAAGTGTTTACACTGACTCGGCTTAATCAGCGCCGTTTTTACCGTTTTGTCCACTTGCCTCGTTCTCGGCCAACTTTAAGTAATTTTTTTTATTTTTTGGGCATCTCACGTACTCGTACTCGTACTCGTATGTTAACATTTACATTTACATTGTTTCGCTTTGTTTTGTTATCGTTTTGTTATTGTTTTCTTAATGTTTTTTTGTGCATGCTTTCGGTTGGTTCTTTCTTCTGGTCTTAATGGCTCTTTAAAGTGGTTCAATGCCGACGGCGACCTTGAAATGTACAGTAAGTGTGTGTGTGTGTTTTAACACTGGAGAAGCGAAAGTCGTGCGATTTTGTGCATGTAATGTTTTTTAATTTCTCTTTGGAGTTTTTGGAGGTTTGAACAATAACTTGGATGACTTGATTTGTAAATCTTGGAGGAACTTCTAAGGCTTTTAATTGATTAAATTTAAAATAGCTTAAAGATTAAGATACCTTTTATTTAAATGTAATTATAGTTGGTTAATAACTTATTTAAAAAATTTTAGATAATACTAAAGCCGAAGTTTATAAACAAAATTACAGTATACCCTTTTACTCTCCGCGTAACGGGTATAAAAGATGTTAGACAAGTTAAGTTCCTCCTGAAATAGTAAAATTCTTCCTTTTATTAGCACTAACATTAACTTAAGCACAACATAACATTAGCAGACACAGTTATGTTAACTTAACATACAAATTAAAATAAGAATCTAAAAGAATCTCTTTCACAAAATGATCCCACGCCCAATAAAAATTCACAATTCCAGAATTGTTCTATGACATCACATTCTTTATTCAATAACAACTAACGGCAATTATCAGGTCGGGCAGCACCTATTGATCTTCTAATAGGCATAGGAGATGAGAGGAGAAGCGAACTGGGTCTTGACGAAAGCTGGACCAGTGGCGACCAGAGGAGCAGCAGCCTTCACAACTGGTGCGGCAGCAACAACGGGAGCTGGGGCAGCGGCATAGGTCAAGGGAGCAGCGGCGACCACGGGAGCGGCACGAACAACGGGCGCTGGAGCAGCAACAACGGGAGCAGCGGCCACAGCAGCGACCAAAGGTTCACGACGCACAACAGCATTGAAACCGTTGATGGGATCGGCAGTGTAGTCCACAATGCGACGGTAGCCATCGGCATCATTCAGCGAGTATTGTCCCTGGACAATGTCGCCATCACGAGTCTCCACCTGAGTCTTAGAGTCGCCAGAGAGGGCATCCTTAACATCATATCCATAGGTGTACTGGGGATGGGGATCGTACTCCTCCACCTGGGCAACGGCGGCCAAGGGAGTGGCAACTGGGACGACTCCGGCGCTGGCGACAGCGATGCAAGCAGCGAAGAGAATGGTGAACTGCAATTAGATTGAGAGTTGAGCACACATTTTCATAGTTTTTCTTGGTATTTTCTGTTAAACACTTTTCACTTGACACTGCAAAGGATTTGCTCCCTTTAATCTCGTAGGTTTTTGGTGGAATTTTGGGCTTACTTTGAATGCCATTGTTGGATTGTTTTGGGGGTTGCTCTAGATACCGTAATTGGTGTTGAACTGATTTGAACAGTGTCCAACTGGGGCTTATATACCACGCTCGAGGCGATGTGCCCGAATTCGTAACCAAATGCGTCCAACTTGCGTCACAAAACGACGGCGACAATACAAAAATACCAATACCAATACTAATACTAAAAAAAATACCAGACGACGAGCCAAGACTAGAAGCAGCGCAGAAATGGGCAATGGAGGAGGCGTATAGTGAGGAGGAGCAGGCGGTGGTGAAGCCAAGCACAAGCACATTATTAACCAAGGCTAACACAAGTGACAAAGCAGCAGCAATGACGATAACAACAACAACAACAACAAAGTCGAAGGCATAATGCCTTCTTGATTGAATTGAACGCACTCGAGTCGAATTAATATTGGGCTCAGATACTCAGAAGTCGCATACTCAAACGTGCACTACGCGATGGACGAGCCACTAAAATCGATGCGATTGCTCATTTATTTTCGCTTTCGAAAGGCACACACAAGCACACACGAGTACACACACTGAGGCACACACACACACACACACATGTGCACACACTTTGTTATTAATAATCTAGTATGCTGCTCATGCGCAAATGCATAACAACGGTTTTTCAAATTGACTGCGCACCTCTCTGCACTTGCATGCACACACACACACACACACACCCACAAACACACACACATTTATGGCTATTCCCACACCAGTAGCGACCTTAGGATTTGTTTTTTTTTTATTTTTTTGTCTGCTGTTCAATTTGAACTCTAATTGGATTTCATATGCTCTTTTTTATTGTCGCCACCTTGCAACTTCCGAGCAAATTGTCCACTCGATTAAACGTTTGTGTTAAGCACGAGTGGGACTATGTGTGTGAGTGTGTGTGTTGTGTATGCGTATAGAAACCTAAACTGTGGCTTACATAACATTTTAGCTATATAATAGATTTTTATGTATTTCATTTACGCATTTTAAATGCTTATATTTAGTGTTTGTTTTTTTTTTTCTATACTTTAACAGGATTAAATTTTTAAATACTTCCGCTTAAGAGAAAAAATATTTAAGATATTAATGTTTAAGAGTAACTATTAGGATTTATTGTTACCATTAAATAATACCAAATTACCACAATTTGGTAACTAGTACAATTTATTGAAAATATCGGAGTAATAACTTATTTTATTGGTGATCAAGAATATATATACTTAATGTCTGTCACGCCTCCTTCTCCCTGTTACATACATTCCAACGATTACAATATACCCTTTTACACCACGAGTAACGGGTATAAAAATCAGACTTTGCCTCTGTCTAGTGCTGGTAAACGTATGAAATGGTTTGTGGATGAGCGGTGTGTATCGATGACTTCAGCACGGATGGCACGTGATGGGCGACCAGAGTGGGAGCGGGAGCGGCATGAACAACGTGTGCGACTGGCGCGTGATGGACCAAAGTGGGTGTGGCATAGCTTCTAACCACCACAGCTGGTTGAACCGCCCGAAGCTTGGGTGTTAGTAAAGTTTGTTTTGGTTTTTTCAAAACAACCGCAGCTGGCACGGGAGCAACGCGAACAGCAGCAACTGGAACAACAGCATTAAGTGGTTCACGTCTCACCACAGCACTGAAGCCACGCTCTGCATCCGCCGTGTAGTCCACAATACGTCGGTAGCCATCGGCATCGTTCAGGGAGTATTGTCCCTGCACCACGTCTCCGTCTCGGGATTCCTTTTGGGACTTCACATCGCCACTCACCGCATCTGCCACATCGTAACCAAAGTCGTAACGAGGATGTTCATCATAGGAGTCCTCACTGTGCGGAGTCTTACTGGGCAGCAGGCCACCGCTGACCACAGCAACGAACGCGACACACAAAAAAACCTGATAAAAAATTAATAATTACTATAATTAATTATTTCTTAGGGCAAATTTAATTCTCACCTTGTAGAACATAACTATAGAGATTTAAGAGACACTTCCCAGACGATAGCTGAAGCAATACAAGTACCCTTCAGATCGGATCAGACTCTTTTATATAGGGCACCTTGCAGTAAGTCAATGCCACTGTCAGTGTGCCCCATACCTGTTACTGTCCTGTGGCAAGGTCATGTTGGACCTCCTCAGACGTGCACTAATTGAAGACGATTCCAACTAGTTTATCAGACATCGACAGGTTTTTAAATATATCAGCAGGTCTTGTAATTGACTTTTGCATGCTGTGACCAGCTAAAAAATTCATCTGTCATCCTACAACAAGTTATGCAGTTCAAAATAAATGCACTTTGGGCGACACGCTTTAAAATTTTAAATATTTATACTTTATATTAACTGATTTACAGCTACATATGCAAATAAACAAACTATGTTAAAATAAGTTTTAAGGTAAAGATTGGAGTATCCCCCCAATTGTCAGCTGTAACCACATTTGTTTTTAGTTATTAGTTACAGCCATTTATTGGCAATACATTAGATTTCTAAAAATTCGGAGCATGGCCAATTGAATTTAAATGACTCCTAAAAGTATGCACGGATATTTTATAAATTTATTTTCCCCATAGATGGCGCACGTAAGCTTAGCAAAGTATTTGTACGCAAAACTATATCGAATTGTTCACACTTCAACGAATACTACTGTCCACGCTTGTGACTAAACCGCAAAATCACACAAACAGTGGCGTTACTAGTATGAATAGTATGAATAGTTAGTATTCGCATAGATTTAGCCCGCTTGTAAGGCGGTTTAATAGTTATAAATTATTTTAATGTATAGTTTGGATGGTAAACTTGTGGGTTTATTTTAAATTATAATATTAAAATAAAATAAACATTTTATAAAAACAATATTAAACTGAATAAGAAAACATTTTACTTCATAGCTATGAACAGAGAAACTACACACATACTTACAAATTTATCAGATCGGATATACTTATAAGTTATTTAATTTAAGTTAGAAGTTTTAACTCCAGCTTCTGCAAAACACAGAATTAATTGCTTAATTATAGTATTCATATTTCGAACTCATTGTTCACACTTATACACATTCAGATACTTTTTAAAATACATAAAATATAATTTTTCTTAACTTTCAATTTAAACATTGAAATTTTTTTCACAAATTCGTTTAACGGGGAGTTTTTTTTTAATTTATTGCCTAACTAAACCGTTAATACTTGAACCTTTAGGATTGCTGGCTTGTCAACACTTTTTATCCGACAATTCAATTTGTATAACAACACAATCTTCTTGAATTTGGTGAGCATCTGTACAAATTTGGCAACAGAATACAGCATAAAGACATATGGAACATGAATTGTATCCCTTCTGTGCAGCTGTCTTCAAACTGACTGACTCTGTATTCCTCCTAAATATAGGGGTTGTATGGAGATCCAATCGGCGTCGTTACTTAACCATCTCTTCTCCCATTGGCTGGTTTCATTTCAGCAACGGATAAGAGTTGCGCATCTAGTTGTCTCGCTCTAACTTTATCCGCGTGCAAAATGAAAGAAACATTCAAGAGTTTTTCTTGCCGACATTACGAAACGAGTGTCTCCAAAACTGAGCCATTGCATAAATTTGCATAACAATAAAGCCAAGGTCAATGGCTTAGAAATTTATGAGATTTGTAAACAATCGAATAAATGAATTTGGGAACTTATAAAATTTTATGAAAATATAGCTTATAAGTTTGCCGTTTTTCCTTTTTCATACGACTATCAAAATGGGAAGCAAAGGGCAAAAATACTGTACCCTTGGGCACGAAAAGTTCGATAAACAACCATTTTGCAATTTGTGATAAGATAAGGTTACTTATTTATACTTGTGGCTCTAAGCTACAACTATCTAAACATATTTAACAAATTTATCAATATAAACAGTTGTAATATGTGTACATTAGTATATGGACACTTCAATTAAGCCATGTCTAAAACTATATTTAGATATAGATATATATATTTTATGTTTCCTGTATATCATTAAATTATTTATAAATTTTCTGGTTGAACTTTAACGTTGAATGTCTGTGGCTTGTACACTAAAACTTTTTAAACACTTCATTGTATGCATGTATCTAACCGCTACAGTTTCATGTATTCATACATCATATACATCAGCTAATTAAGAATACAAAGTACTGGTATTCACACTGTTACATCTATCAATCATTTCAAAAGGGTGTCATATATCTTTGGTTCACAAAAACTCGTCTGCATTCTAAGGAGATTTATTTGTGATGAATTCAAGTTGTAATTACATATTTTGTTTGTCCAAATTAGTGACCAGAAATAAGCTTAAAATCATATTAATAAAAAAGAAAGAACAATCAGGTCAGGTCGTCTGGTCGACCTGTAATTATGTATTCAATTAAAGGAGCTAAGCTTTAGCCCAGTTAACAAATTTGGCGACAGGCTGCGTCTGGGCTTTAATTGTCCGGTCCGTCTCCGGTTTCGTCTTCCCCACCATTCCGTTTTGACGAGTGCAACAGGCAGTGGAAGCAACAGTTAACTGTAGAATCTGATAAGCACTGAACAATTAATTAATCATTACAGAATTGAAAAGAACCAACAAAAGTCAAAAGCTGCGCACAACAACAACACGAAAATGGCACAAATATCGATTTACCAAAAGTATAAAAAAATAATAATAATGATATTACAAAGAATGAAAAAAAAACTACAAAAAAGACCGCCGAATGGTTTGGACATCGACGTGGACATGGATATGGCTATGGAGTGGGAATGGACTGAGTTTGGGTTGGACTGGGAGCTGTGACAGTCGGCGCCAAGCAATCCATCAATTTGTGCAGCGCCAATTACGCCTGTTACCGTTACTCGTCACGTCCCCTCCCCTTCCCCCTTAGCACATGGCCAGCTGCCGTATTTTGTTGTGAGGGGTGGACGCAGGAGTGTTGCAGTGGAAACTTACAATAACTTTGAAAGTCGCTTTATAACTCCACGACGTCTCATCTACTGGCGTCGAACATTGGTCACTTTTTCCAGCTGTTGTTGTTGTTGTTGTTGCTTCAACAATTGTAATTAGTTTAGACGACAATTCAGTCGATCGACGTCTGTCCATTGACGCCTTCTTAAGTAGCCAAATCACAACCATATGTCATACTTCCGACGGCCCCAGTAGCACTTACAGACATTAATGATGTCTTGAGTTACCTGTGTGACTACAGTGCTCCCATACCCCTTTGAATATTGTATAAGAGGTCTACAGCCTGGGAAATATAAAAAACTCAAGCTGACCAAGTTAAAGTGTCCTTTTTTGTATGTTTCCAGGGTGCATATCGAATAAAATACACAGTAAGACTTGAAGAGGGGAGAATTGCAAAGATGGCTGCACCGCCATTTTTAAGAGCTCTAAGATGGAATCAAATGCTGCTGTACCGATATGATCTGAACTACAGTGAAACTTTTGTTGGGGGTTTTAACCAATAATGCTTTATTTTAAAAATGTATTTTGTTAAATAATAGTTAAGAAAACACATTTGGATGGCGTTAAAATAAAATAAATAAAAAATGGGAAATCTCTTACTTTATGGGTAAACTAACTCTTAGAAGATTATAATATTTTATTGTATAAGCAATAAACAAAATATTACAGACTTTATTTATAATTAATAGGTATAAATCCGACACTATGTAGTTTATTAGCTCTATTATAAGGTTGAAATACTTAAGGGACTCCTTTTCACACAACGGTTTAAGCACAAGGCTTACACTTTATGAATAAAATATATATATTTATGAATATACTATAATTAAATTACAATATACAATATATATACAATTACAATATACAAATTACAATACAAGTTATATATTACAAATTTAAGATCTAATAATATCATGGACATAGTTCGCCATACTAATAATAAAACAGAAAGTGAAGTAAAATAATTTAATTATTTGCATGAATTCCAATATTCAACCCATAAATTATACAATATAAACCTATATACCTAGTATACACTCAGTTTTCCATAAGTCGACGTAATTTATTAGAGATTAATTTAACACTCCCCATTATTAAAGTGATTTGATGTATACTAAGTTAATGTTAACTAAATCAACATAAACCAAATGATTTTAAAAGGTAATAAATTGAATTATCAATATTCTAACTTAAGTATAATTATTATTGAGTGCCTATAAAGTCAATAACCAATTCAGACTATAGCTAGTAAGTATAGGGTATTTTTGCATACTAAAATTTATTATATGCTTCGGTTTGAATATACATAGGATATTCTAACGTCCAAGTTGAAAACTTTTGTTGAAACGAACACAAAATGCAGATAACATAATAAACTCATTCCGTGGGATATGGAATACACATGTAACATAGGTGGGAAATGGGATCGCTTGGAAGCTGAAGTACAAAAACACACACATCCTGTTAGTATTAATTGCTGCTGTCCGAAAATATAACAAATCACCTTGGAGCGCTGCCCAAAGACCCAAAAGGACGAGTGGTTGGTATAGCAATGGGAATGGGAAGTGGATTGGGATTGGGATTGGGAATGAGATTCAGTTTTGGGCACGGCCAGTAAAACCACCAACTACGAGTACACGACAAAAAGTTGTGAAAATGTCAATCAACTTGTACACAAAACCAAAAAAAAAGAAAACGAAGTGAAATACACAAGAAACACAAAAGTTTTCCAGACTGAAGGACTGACTGTCGCACAGACAGACAGACTGACAGACAGCCAAAGATGATGCATTGTGCGTGAAAGGTGCAATGCCGGTTCGGGGCATAAAGATATCTCAATGTTGTATCTCTATCTGGACAGTGTGACAGACTCGTAGGGGGCGCCTACGAATTGCATCCCACTGAGTCAGTCTCCGTCTCCGTCACCGACTACGACTCACTCTCTGCATCCAAGCCTCAGTCGAAGTCAAGCGACGACGATTTAAATTCCGCAGTAACCAAACATAGATGGGCTGTCATATGTGTACATATGACGAGGACGATTGACAGCTGCACAGTTGGTACATCCCGTTGTAGAGCTTCAGTGCCCGAACAATTTTTGGACAGTACCTGCAACTGTCAATTCATTTGGGAATTTGTGTAGGTGCGAAAAACGCAAAAATAACAAAACGTGCCAAAAGTATCAAAAACTGAAACACACATACACAGTACTTACACACACACACACACACACACTGTGTAGTTTCCAGTTAAATAAGACATGAACATGGGCGTAACTCTAATATCAGCATTTGCCCAGGGACCAGACCGGACCGGCAAAAAAAGCAAAAAACAAGAACGGAATATAAAACTCAACACTAAATGAAAACAGCAAACTGCCAAAACCGGTAATGACTAACCCCCGAACCGGGGCCCACTGATAAGAACCCTAGCATGGTTCAACTACACAAGTGCAAGCGGTCCAGCACTAGTGTCTGCCTACAACAGCAGCGCAAGTGTGAGCGAGACAACAGCTGCTGCTGGCATGCGCTAGGCGTGGCCTGTGCTGCTTGCTGTCTGCTGCTGTCGCCTCTGTGCGCACTGCCTTGGGTTGGCTGTCCCCGTCCAGCAATCAGTCACGACTTGGTTAGCGCGCATGCAGCACGAAGTTCGATAGTCGTCGCGTACCCAAAGCAGATTCCGTCGGAACTGTAAATTCTAAACTGTAAACTGAGAACTGAAGAAACTGTTATTCTTTAACTGTAATGGCGTGTCTCCCTCTTGTACAACTGTAACTGTTTGTGTCAGTGTGCCCAAGTGTTGAAGCAATCAAAAATTAATCGCGAGTTCTAATCAAATCAAAATCAATACTTATTGCTGCTGCGGGAGCAGACAGTGCTGCACAAAATACTTATTTTGCAAAAAGTTAGTGTACAAAAAAATAAACAAAATATATTGCCTAAATGTAGAATTGTCCAAATTTAGATATATTGCCTAAAATAGTTGATTTATTAAGTTAATACGCGGAAAATTGATCGTTTTGAAAAGAACCTTGGTACCAAATAGGGATGTTTTTTCTTAAATTAAAAACTTACTATTTTAGAGACTTTTTCCGACCATAATAGCAAGATTTGTTATATTATATACTTATTTCAAATCATGTATAACTTTATGTTCTAAACAGGTTAATTATACTGTATTCCCAATTAGTTTAAACAAAAATCAAAGAATCTTCCACTTCTGACATAATTTTTGAATACATTTTAACTTGGGATCCTTGCGTAAATTTTGCTCTGTAATTTTATACAAAACTTTCTGTAATAACTACAAAATCTGTTACTAAAATAAACTAGTCTTGTATGGAGTCAAATATTTTAGGCAATATAATAAAGTTCTTACACATAAAAGCTCACATCTTAGGCAATTTTTCACTTGTTGTAGGCAATTAAAATTTTTGAGTGCAGTTTGGCATACAATATGATGGACGTTAGCAGCATGTACGGCAACCATCCGCATCATCATCCACATGCCGCTGCTACGGCCTACGATGGCTATGGCAGCAACTACTTTCCCTCGCCGACACACCATCTTCAGCAGCAGCAGCAGCTGCAACAGCAACAGCAGCAGCATCAACAACATCAGCAACAACAACAGCAGCAGCAGCACCAACAGCAGCAATTGCAGCAGCAGCAACAATTGACCTACAATGGCTACGACAGCAACTCACCGAACTACTACCAACAGCAGCAACAGTTAACACCGCCACCAGCACAACAACACCAGCTGCAACATCCACTTGCACAGCAGCAACAACAACAGCAACAGCAGCAACAACAACATCAACTCTATCCCCATTCGCATCTGTTCAGTCCCAGTGCTGCGGAGTATGGCATTACCACCACAGCCAGTGGAGGAGCAGCTGCCAATAGTACACCACTGCATCCTAGTAGTCACTCGCCCGCCGATTCCTACTACGAGAGTGACTCGGTGCATTCGTATTACGCTACAGCAGCGGTGGCAACAGTGCCGCCACCCGCCAACAATTCTCCCGTAACAGCAGCCAATGCCACGCAGCAACAGCAGCAACAGCAACAACAACAACAGCAACAGCAGCAGCAGGTGACAATGGATGCGCATGCGCCCATCATTAGCTCCGAGAATGGCATGATGTACACAAATCTGGACTGTTTGTATTCACCGAGTGTGGCACAACAGGCGCAGACGCAACCCCTTGGCTATGGCGCCCAAATGGAGGAGAAATACGCAGCGGTTTTGCATGCCGGCTATGCTGCAGCAGCACCACCGGGACTGTTGCTGGAGGAGCAGGATCCAATGATGCAACAGACGACATCACAAATGTGGCATCATCATCAGCACATGGCTGGTGGTTACACCTTGGATGCGGGTATTGCCATGGACTATCCACACGCACATTTGCATCACACTCTCAGTCATGGGCATTTGGCCAGTTTGACTACCAGCGCACAACACGCACAGCAGCATCAACAACAGCAGCAGCAGCAGCAACAACAACAGCAGCAGCAGCAACAGACTGGCAGCAATCAGGTGGTGCCACAACATGCACTATCACCCAACGGTTCCAGCACTTGCATGAGCATGAGCCGCAATCAACGTGGTGGGGGTGTCACCTCACCTGGCAGCTCAACCTCATCCTCAACGGCATCTGCGTCCGCCGGCAACAACTCGACGCATCAAACGAGCTCACAATCAAAATCACCAAATCAAGCCACCAACATTCCAACCTACAAATGGATGCAGCTCAAGCGGAATGTTCCCAAGCCACAAGGTGAGTTTACACGATCATAGACTATAGGCTATAGAGACTGTATGAGCCAAGAACCGAGAGTACTTAGCGGTAGTTAAAGCCTTTAAAACTGGTCAAATATTTTACAATATGCCAGCAATATACTTTCCTCAAATTCTATTTGACTTGTTCTATTTTCATTAAGGTTATGATTTTTACCATTTCGAAAGAGAACCTTTCTCTTCTACCTATATAATTTTCAATTGATAAAAGTATCAAATTAATTGAGAAACAAAAACCTTTAACTTCCATACACATAACCCATCTTAGCTCATTTTAAGTAGTTTATAGAACAAATGTCCCCTTAAGTTCAAGCTTGTTTAAAGCTCAACAAAAGTTCAAATTAATAAAACTTTAGCATCAAACTGGCCATTAATCATATCGACACCTTATTCAAATTCCAACGTAATATATTGTAAAACTTATATCATCGATTTCATATTGTCTGCCATGTGAGATATGTTGGTGGCAATTATAAAATAGTTTTGCCATTTCTATGATCACATAAGACCATTAAGCAAAGTCAATTTAGGCGCTCGCAGCAATAGATCACACAGCTAACCAAATGAATAAAAACATATTTTAAACCAGTTGAACAACATAGTATTAGTATATACTTATGATTATGACGCGAAAAGAGGTAAAAAGCAAAACAAAATTCAAAATCCAAATCAGAAATGAAAAAGAAAAGGCAAATAAAATGAAACGATGACTTTCAAAACTGATTGACAGTCCAGATATACGAACAACCCAGGCCCAAGTGCGTCAGACGTCCAACCGAGGGCATGTCACCTAAAAATAAGAATGTCTCTTCAAATGCCAAAGATTTCGCCTGCCATTCTCTCTCTCGCCTTACCCCTCTCTTTCACTCATAAGTTTTAGCCGTTTCCCCTCTGCCTTTTGGCATATTTCTTGCATATTTCAGATAATTTTGTCAATGCTGTGCAGTCAGTCAGGTTGTCACTTGTCAGTGCGTTGAGAAGTTTTGTATCTTGGAATTAGCCAGCTAAGAAAATACGCAACGATGATAAACTGAAATATAATGATAAATGGTGTCTCTTGCGGCGCTATTAAGAATTATTTGAAAGGAATTTATAGAATAGGTAATTTTGGACTAATAGGAAAGACAACAGTGTTAACAAGAGTAATAATTGATTATTTAATAAATAAGTTCTTAGGATTAGCAATTTGTGATGTACTGCAAGTCGGTAATGAAACACATAAACCTCTAGTTAGTTATAAAATAGTTATAGTGTACATGCTAATTTTATATTCCGATTTTAAAGACTTTAACTCATCAGTAATTGGTGATCTACTAGTACATCACTAGTTAAATTCATGAATCACCGCTCAGAAGCTCAACCTGTTGGCCAATTTGATGTGACAGGCTTATTTGACTTCCAGAAACTAGTTAATGCACTTTACCTGTTGCAGCCAGAGTCAAGAACAGGCAACAGCAAACGCATCAGTTTGATCAGATATAAAGGCATCAGGGGCTACAAGCACACACCACTTACAGCATGAATAACGTAATCCCCCCGGCTACACCAATAATCATACAAATATTTGCTTATTAATGCTGAAAAGTGTCATTTACATGCATCGTTTTCAATTAAACGACGCCCCAAAGATCTCTGCACGCGCCGCACCCAAAACCCAGACTCAAACCCAAAGGCAAAGCCAAAAGCTCATGATCGTGATCATAATGATTATGACAATGACGTGTGCAAGTGGAACTGAAACGGGAATGGGAATGGGAATGAATACTGAGTTCGAACCCAAATCCGAAGCGGGCGCTTAAACGTCTCTCGGCCACAAGTCAAACAAACAATTAAAGCGTGCAAGAGCCCAAAAAAAGAAAATGAAAAACAAAAAAAAAAAGAGTATACAAAAAAGGAAAAGATATAATAATAATAATGAAATAAAAAAAAAAAGTTGTATGAAAGAAATGCAGTGCGGTTAAAGAATGAAACGAGACGCGAGCAATGCAGTTGTTGTCACTGAATGTTGGATGCTGGATGCCGATCTGGAAGTCAACTTGGCTGTCAGAAAAAATGATTATTTAAATAAGAGTTCTTGTTTGAGCTCCACTGCAACCGAACTGTCACTGAGTCCATGAGTCCAAGCTCATAAGATCTGGACAGAGATGCAGATTGTTGGCAAGGGAAGAGCGGAAAATCACCAACTGAGACAGTCTTTGGGTTCTGGTTCTGGTTCTGTTTCTGTTTCTGGTTCAGACTCAGAATCCAACTCCGACTCAGACTCTGGCTGTGCCTCTGTGCTCCAACTCCATCTGTCATGTCATCCATTTTTTAGCCAGGGAAACAGCATAATCAGCAATCATGGTTATAAATGGTAGCATTCGACATATTGGCATTCACGCACAGCAGAAGCTCATGTCTAAAATACCTGCACACGGGGTACTCACACACACACGCACACTAACACACTCTTACTCACATTCATTGCATTCAATTCAATGTGCTCTAATGTGTTAATCAGCATTTTTCAATAACCAGACCAGATTGAAGTGGAAAAACATGACATGGCTTCCAAAATGAAAAACTTCTCCAGCTGCGAACACGAAAAAAAGCGAAAGATTAATTGAAATCTGTGCAAAGGGTTTTGCCAGTGACAAACACATAGACAGCAAATTGGCACTAGAGACACGGCGCTCAAATTAGAGATACAAATCAGTATTAGCTCGATGAGTAATTAGAAAAATGGCTTCGACTACAGCAAGAATTGATTGAGAACTTGGATTTGTGCTACTTCCTAATTAAAATATGCAAAGAATTTAACTTAGTTATAACTACCAGTAATACTTATGCTTCGATTAGATTTTTTATTTTTAACAGTTTTCTAAGCTTTTTGGCTGCTAGTTTTGTATTTTAGTAATTTTCTCACAAGTTAAAAATATTAAAATATTTATGAATATTTCAAAAACAACTTGAACTGACTGAAAATTACTTATCTTGTGCTTAAAGACAATTGTAATACAATATTTTATTTTAAAAAATATTTTAAGTAAATTTCTGATTTCATTATTTGTCTCATTAATTAAAAATCTTAAGCTTAATTTATTATAACAAATGCTTAAATACAATAGAGAATTCCAACATTGACCAAGCACAAACCATAAAACACTAATTCTAACTAAGCTCCTATGCTCCCTATTAAGATATAATTGCCTATTTGCCCCTACTATGCCCCGCCCCTTTTCACACAACTCAATACTCATTGATTGAGAGTTTTGTCACCCATTTTATGAGTGCACTTATCGTCTACTCGTATAGCCCTAAATCATACTCCACACTACCATTTGTTAGCGTTTATTGGCCTTTATTTTTTATTTTATTTTATTTAGTATTTTTTTTTTTTTTTTATGAGCAACCATAATTGAAAACTGTCCACCGTCTTGTGGCATAACAATTTAATTAATACTTGTACGCTGAGTTGGGGACTGAATGTCGTGCCTCGTTTAGAGAGCCATCCAAGTAGGAGTAGTAGTCGGGTTAGGTTCGTGTTTTATTGTTTTTTAAACGATCTACCACTTTGTCGCAGCATTTCCCCCTTTTGAGAGAGGAAGCGGAGGAGGAGGAGGAGAAGGCGGAGGCGAAAAGACTCCAGGCACGCAAACTATGCCAAATGAAATAATTTGAAATATGAATAGAGCTCAAAATAGTGAACGAAAATGAAACCTAACATGAAAATTAACATAACTGTCGGTTCAGTTAGTAGTGGACTTCGAGGCTACAAACTAGCGAAAGGTGTTAGGAGAGGTAAGAGCTAGGGTCTAGGGAAGGGAGCAGAGGGGTAAGGGTAACAGGGACAGGTTGGGCATTTCGCTTGGCGTATTCAACATTTATTTGATGTGATGTTTTGATATTTCTTGACACCAACACGCGACGCAGCACCACCGAATGTGCCACAGTGAAATGAATTAATTACGTGCATTTCAAAACAAAACAAAAAACAAAAAAAAGGAAAGAAAGAAAGAAGAGAAAAAAGAACTCTATATATTTATAAAGAGTCGAGTAAAACAAAAGGGGATAAAAAGGCAGACTATTTAAACGAAACGATATTGTGGATAGAAAAGTGACCACCAGGAATTTGAGATAAGATCAAACGCTCAGCCAGAACCGTACCGAACCAAACGCAGACAGATACAGTGACTGAGACGGTGCTGGAGGTGGAGGCGGTAGCAGAGACCCGCCCGCCTGTCTGTCACCGTACGTCACAATGTTTAGTTGGATCATTCTCGGACCTCAAAAAAAAAAGGGCCAAAAACTGAAAAGCAACAAAATTTTGTACGCGGCATGTGTCGTGACAAATTTTGTTCACTCGCGCGCTTTGAGCCAACATTTTTGGAAAGCATGTTATTAAATTTCTATTGAAAGGCCAAGGGGTTAAGGGGCTACAGGGATCAGGGTTCAGGGTTCAGCTATGCACCTTCAACTTGCAGCCAAACGTTGAATTCTTCTAGCCAGATTGAAATCGATTTGTAAACTGATAAATGCCGCAGTACTTACATTAATTACCACTTAAGAACGCGGTATCACTCAAGTATCAGTATCGGAATCCGTATTCGAAAACCCAAAGAAATCCCTACTCTCTTTTTAGGTCGAAACTTGTCTGCGACACTTTACACACCTCAAATGTCATGTCAGTTCTCATGCATGTTTAGATACACTTAACGAAAAAGCTGCACTGGAATATGAGCTTGAAGTTTTGGCTTCTAATATTGTATTTTTTCAGGAAAAATTTAGTTTACTTTTAGCTGAAACACCAAGTACTTAAAACAACCTTTGAGAAACCCCAACAAGAATTTTTTTCTGTGTATGTCTGTATAACTGAAAGATCATAACAACATAGGAAGCGCATTAGCGGACTGCGTGACAGGCCAAAACTGATATCCGCAACAGGGCGACTCGCCCTCGAGAGGAGGGAAAAGCAAGTGCTGTTGCCCCTGTTCCTCCTGTTACTGACCCACCCGTTGTCAGCATTAAAGGATACTCAAGGGTGCGCTCGTCTTGTTATGTAATATTAGCCATAAAGTAAGTCATAGCTTGAACTACTTTCGGTTGATTTTGGCCACTGAATGTTTGCCTTTCTGGACATTTCGTGCAAACATTGCCAGGATATCTTATCTTTTGTTTGCATTCGCATAAAGTTCCTTTTTGGGCCCAAAAGCGTGGACTGAGACAGTGGCGTCTGCTCGACTGCCTTTAATACTTTTCAAGTGTATAATTTAGTAAATTATATAAGTATCCAGTTACGTGCCCAACACCAAGCAGCAGCAAAAGATACCCCGATAAAAAAACACAACTCAATATCTGCCCAACAAAATTGCACAAAATCATGCTACTCACAGTTATGCCTAAGTACCCTGTATATATGCGTGGGTGTGTGTATAAACATCGACAGAAACTGATAAGAAACGACCTCACGTACTCGACACGCCAAATTCACTTTTAGATATACAAATTGTGCCTCAAATTGTTATTAATAATTTAATGTTTTATATTTTGAACTAGAAGATAATTCAACTGATTGGAATGCACTTGAAGAGAGTTTCTTAAACCACGAAAAAATCGGTCAAAATGCTTTATCCCTTTGAATCTCTGTCATGATTCGATTGCATTGCCACTGGTCTTTGTTGTGCCCTATTGCCAAACTTTATAGTTACTACACATAAGTATCCAAATGGCATTTCGATGTAAGTCGAATTAAAAACCTGACAAATCAAAGAAATAACAAAACACTTTCCGTAACTCGCATAATGAATCATTTGTGGTAACACACAGTAGTCGACTAACAATTTAAGCTGCTCACAATTTTGATTATTTGCGCTTAAAGACAATAGCGTATTGAGCGAGAACTGGTTCGATATAGTTACACATATAACTGAAGCATACAGGTATATAGTGCAACAAGAACAATAGAGCGACTCTCCGTACTGTAGCGGCGCTCTTTGGTGTAGTGTCTATGGTGTGTGTTGGTGTTTGGTGTATGGCTCTCCAAAAAGCACACACGTATTTAGCCAATGATCTGGGAATCAAAGAAGCCGCCATCGAAGCTATTGGACATGTCTCCTCCAATTCCCGTATAGCTCCACAATTGTCTCTCGTTAGGCGCGCCAAACATGTGAAGGTGATTTCATGCTCAAGCTCCGAAATTCCCAAAGAGCCCACACCTACACCAGAGAGGGGTATGCGGTGTACTGTATGCGGTGTACTGTGTGTGTTTGTGTGTGGTGTACTCCGCCGAACGGCAGCAAACGGTTTCAGCAGATAAAAGTTAAACGAAAGCTGTCAATTTGAAGTTTCTTTGTTTGGATTTTATCATTGTTTAACTATTTCTGTTGCCATACCCTGCAAAGCAGATAATAGTGAAATGTGTAGGGCTTTTTATCAACACATTTTTAAAGATACACGTCTCTTAGAAAAGTTACATATAGGGTATATTTTAGTCACTACACTTAGTACAAGTGCATACTTGTTTGATTTTATTTATATCAATTGTGAAATGGCGATATCGAACGCATTACAGAAGTGTCACCATGATCCGTTGCGTAGCACTAGGTAATGCCCATTGCCCCCGCAGTTCCCCAGTTCCCCCTAGTTCCCCACTGTGATAAGAACAATGGACACCGCTTGACGCCAGTGGGCTTTAAAGTGGACATTCTAGTGGGCTCTGGTATTAGGGTTGTACGCTTGAACTTCAACTTGGGTTGCGACACGCTCCACTTGATTCACAATTTTTGGATTGAAGCTAATTGATGGATCTATCTAAAAGGTGTTGCCCCGATATATTAAAGTATTAAATGAATGGCACTCGATTGTCTTAGTTCGACAACAAAGATTTACATTTAGAAAAGATCGATCTAAAATGTATACATACCTACAAAAGTTATGAATAAAACCCCCTATAATATCAAGTAAGCCCGATATAGAAAGAAGTATTTTCTTTATACTTTGTTTAGTAGTTGGAAATACTTGCTCTATGGGATTACTCGTTTAATGGTAAATAGACGTTTGTTGGATTGGTAATCCGTATCCATTAAAAATCCACTTAGAGATCCACTTGGAGGCACGTCTACTAGCTTGCCACAATATATTATGACATTAGCTTTCATTGAGTAGACTTGAAATCGTCTCCGAGTAGGCTAATGATAATTACCTCAAGTAGTTGCTAGCTAGTGGCCAGATAATGGCAAATATTTTAGATTAAACATATCGAAATTTCTTTTTATAGCCAACAATTGACAGAATTCACAAGAAATTTCTATATTGGATTTCTATTAATACGACTCGAATTTTACTAGTTAAAGTTAACAGACAGTTACGGTAGTGTGTGTGTGTGTGTGACACAGCTGCTTGCATGTGTGTGCGAGTGTGTGTGTTGTGTTAATTCAATTCAATGGCAGAAAAAAAAGAAGTAAAATCTTAATTCGAATAATACATTCTGACAACATGACGGATCACCAACGAAAATGCAGAGGCACACACACACACACACGCACGCACACATAAATAGTAGATGCCCATAGTTTCCCTTTTTTTGTTATATATGCGCATATATATGTTTTTGCCACAACCCAAAAGAACTCTAGTTGTACATAGAAATAAGGGTGTACGATAAAAGCCAAGAAAAAATGGCTGCCAATGCCAAATGTGGGTTGACAAGCATACATACATATCTGTGTGCGTGTGTGTGCGTGCGTGTGTGTCTGTGTTTGTGCGTGCCAATGGCTGACAGTCAACACTTTCAATGCTCCAAATTGAAATCCACTTGACACAACGCTCCCCGCCCCTACACTTCACTCCCCTTTCCCACCATCGTCTTTAGCCCTCAACGTCAGCGTCTTTTGACGATTTAATTCAATTAATGCTTCATTCGTGTGAGCTTTTGGCATACGACGAAAATTGATTCACAACACACACACACACACGCTCACTACATAGGCTGTCTGTAAGTATTTGCAAATTAAAATGTCAACAAAAACAAATTTGAAAACATTTTGCGACTAAAACGTAAAACGTGAAGCCGCAGACGACACAAATTCGAATCGCGTTTTATTTCTTTTCTTTCATTTTTTTTGTCGTCTTGTTCCATGTCCTTTGGCAATTTTGCTGGGCTTTAAAATATTCGACAATGATGCTAATGTCATCATCAATCTTCGTGCGAAAATTCAGCAATGCAGAAAGACACATAGAAGCGAGGCAGAGCGAGTAAGATAGAGAGTGAGTGAGAAAGTGACAGAGACAGTTGTGTGTAGGAAGCAAGGTCTTCAATGCTTATTAGCCAATGTGGAAAAACTCAATACACAGAAGAAAATAGTCCCAAAAATGTACAGAAAAATACATTTTTAGAGTTTGTAACTCTTGGATTAAAAATATGTGCCAAATTTTGAGAAACTGTATAAATATTTCAAATATTTAATGAAACAATATTTAAAGTTTGATCTTTCTGAACTATAAATTAGAAAATATATGATATATAGTTATTGTAACACCTCTAAGTAACCTATATCTGAAGTTGAAATTTTATTAAAAATTAATTTATCAAATATCCAAAATTTATACTTAAAAAACATAAACTAAAATGCAGTATTTTAGAAAAACATTTTACTAAATCTTTTTTTGCCGTGTACCATAGTCTGACTTTCTGCTTTTTGTGCCCACACTCGCACAATTTTCATTAGACAAATTAACAGCATTTTTGCTGACTTTGGACTGTAGCTGGTGGCTGGTGGCTCAAAGATAGGTAGAGTGGGAGGTGGAGGGGGATAAGGAAAGTCTGCCGACAAGTGGCATTAGCTATACTGGCAGCTTGACTTGTTTACATGAGATAATTTCAATATAATAAATCATTTTTAGCCTGCCTGCTACCACAAAACGGGCATTTTCTTAAAATTGTCGAATGTATCCAAAAGTGTCTGAAGTAAATGCAGAAAAACTAGAACAGCTTAATTTGGCCTTGGATTTGGACTGTCAACCGAAAAAGAGTTACGAGCTCACCTTCGCTCGACTTGGTCTAACCACAAAAGTCCTCAAAAAACCGTATGACTCAACTGGTATAGCTTGAAATCAAACACTTTATAGAGAGGATTACTAGCAGTAGAAATGATGATTCATTTAATATCTTTACGTGATTCACTTTAAGCAATCAATTAGTTTTAGCCCAATATCAACAATTTTAAATTAATTTAATATTTTTAGCATATTGTTCTATTATTAGAGTGTGAAGAGATTAGATATGAGAAAGTTTACAATACAGCTGTAACAAACTTTTTAAAGTCTTTAGCCTTTAAAAAACGCCTAAATTTAATAGCTTCATTAGCTTTCTTTCACATAACAAAAATATAGGTCTTTTATTATTCCGATACGGGTTATATCACTCACATTCAGACAACAGCTTATCAAAGTACGACAAACCAAATAATGTTCCAATTCTCAGGCTACTGGAATTCGATTTTAGTAATCTTTGAAAACAGTAGCTATTAACGCTTCTACTAAATAAATATATGCTTATCTATCAGATCTGTGTAAATATTTAAATTTCGATTTTGGTTTTTGTGTCACTTTCAAAAACAGCAGGAAAACACACGTAAAAGACAAACAAATATAGTTTTTTTCTTTTTTTTGATAAAAATCTTCAAGTTCTTCCGGCGCGACAGACAACAGATATTTAATGGGCTCAAATATGTTATGTTTGATTTTTCATCGGAAAATTTGAAAATGTTAAGAAAGTCTACGCGTTGAGGTTATGTTTGAGTTTTGGAACTTTGCTCTTTGTTAAGCAATTTTCACGTGTGTCCAAAATGTTGCACATCGTGACTAATAAGCCACGGGACGTCCATACAGACAAACAACTTTCAATTAATATGAAAAGTTTTGGATATGCTCTCTCTGCACAAAGGTGTACGGTGTATGGTGTATGGTGTATGGGGTTTCGAATTATGCATTTCATGTTCCAAAAAATTTCAGAAACTGCAGCATTGCATGACATGTGGAAAGTTCAAGTTGACAGGCAGCAAGCCAATAAAACTGACAGCATAAATGGATTGGATTAGTTGAGTTTTAGTCAAGTCAGCCATGTATTGAAATTACCAAAAAGGAGAAATAGTTTTCTAACCCAAACATGTGTGTGCGTGTGTGTTTTCTACTAGGCACCCCCGCAGTAGGACCGTCACTGGCCAAGGGGTTAAATAGTAGATAAGTCAATTAGTCCTGCGAGTCAGCAGGATAAGAATACTCTGTAAAAATGGTAAAGGGGTGACCATTTTGTACAACTTTAACATAGTCTGTAAGTTCACTAGTTTTTAATCTAAACACACCATATTTGCTAAAGCTTTAGCTTAATACTATGAGCAAATATTCTGAAAATTTCATAGTCATCGCTACAGAAACACAAAAGTTATGCAGTTATAAAACAAGACAAACCATTTACAGGGCATTTCTTAGTCGTTTATCGACATTTCTACCTTCCTGATTTGTTACGGCTTAATTTGGTTTATTTGCTTGACCCTTTGCTTATTTGACCAGCGGTCAGCTGTCTACCAAACTGAATCTGACCATCTGCTGACTCGACAAATACAAATTCTTATCAACGGATATTGCGAAATATTATAGCCAGAATGTCAAATTAGACGCTGAATGCGACGGCAATTTTGATTTTCACCGACGGCAGGCCATAAATTATAGTAGTACTTAGTACTTAGTTTGGAATACAATTTTAAATCGTTTAACTGCCTAGGTGATCAATCAAATCGTCACTAAATGATCGTCCAAAATGAAAATAAAGAGGTTTTTGGGTCTCAGCATTTATGATTGTGATTAGTCGCAGAATGCTTGGCATATTAAGTTGGATAGCCAAACATGACATTGTTGTCTTTATATTTATACGAGTTGCATTTAAGCAATAATTAAAACAATTTACATTTAATTGCAATATAATTTTCTATTTGCACACGAATTAAGCAACATTATCAACTGAGCCCCAAACCAGACAACAGACATCAGACATCAGACACCAGAAGACCCTCATCGGAGGCTCGTGCAAACCGCGAGCTCGTCTGCCCACTTAATCGCCATCGGCCTCGACAGCTCCGTCCGTCTCTATAATGCCCCCAAGTCGTAGAGGGGAGTGTGGTGGTGTAGCGTGTGTGGAGAGTAGGGGATATCTGTGTAAAGTGCCACTGGCGCCTACATATCATAGCTCTGATAATATCATACCAAAATGGCCGTCAATTGATCATGACTCACAAATTTCGTCTATGCAAAAAAGCACACAAAAAACTTGTAATTTTACTCGAGTTTTTATTCAGATTCCCCAGCAGATCTATTGAAGTAATTACCATATGATAGATTGTCCAATCGTGATATAAGCAAAGCTATAGAAATTTGTTTTTACTTTAAAGTAAGTTATTTACTCGAGAGTTCCCACGGTGCACACTTGATCTGAATTTTAGACAAACCGGAAAGAAAATTTCTGATGTAGAAAAGCTTAAATAAACTTGTAATTGATCGTTTGAATTATTGAAAATAAAATGCAATAACTAATAAATTAAATGCTTATGATATAATTTAATCGAGTTCAGATTTGTTAATATACTTTTTGTTCAACATATACAAAGAACTAATAACATAAGAAACTTTAACTAATTTCTTATGCTTTGAACATATTTATTTGATTCAGATTATGAGTCTTAATGCTGTTCACTCTTAAAAACACATATCGTAACTAATTTTTTAATAAACTGGCTTCTCTAAATTTAATTAAAAGCGGTTTTAAAACAACTGACTTACCTTAAATCTTTACCTAAACCCTTAGAACCTAAAAACACATGCTATTTTCAAATCAAGATTAAAACTAATCCGTGTTGATTGTGGGTTTATGTAACACTTGAAAACTTCATTCACTTTCTTTTCTCACGAGAATTGAGTCGAGTTATGCAAAAGTCAACAAATGGAAATGCTTTAAGGCAGCCACTGTAATTAACGCTAGTTGCAATGATATCAAATTACAACCAACTTTGTTGCCATCTAAACGATTGTTGCACGTGCAACTCGATCCACAATGGCAACTCTCAGCTGTTGTTGTTGGTGTTGGTGTTGGTGTTGCAGCAACTTCTGTTCTTGTTTACATTGATTGTCAGCAGTGTCATTTAAGTAAGCGCCATGGTGCCATGCTGCCCTGGCGCTTAGCACCCGCTTCCCTCGCCTCCCCCGCGACTTTCCCCGGGCAAACAATACTGGCAGCGGCAACAGCGGAATGGCCTTGTGCATGTGCAGAGGGTGAGTCCCAAAGACACGCACACACAGTGAAAAATAACCGTACACTTCAACTATGCTGTCAACCGTACACTGAAGAAAAGACAAGAGTATTTTAATTAATTTCAAATATTTCTTTTAAATTTGCGGTTTTCTAAAACAAGTTTAACGCTAAGTTTAGTGTATTTATGAAGTTCGTCAAGTAGGAACAGTGAATACTTATAAAACATGTTTAGAATAGCTTGAGGCCAGTGTTTTTTGTCTTTAATCGTTTAAAACAAGTTTTAAATTTGACATAATAAGCTTTGGACTATATAGAACAGATTTAAGACAGATCAGGAGGAAACAAGAAAAATTAGCTTGTCTTTTGTAAGGAATATACTGATTTTAAGCACTTTTGATGTTACAACTTAAAGTTTGCCTAGTTTAAAATCAAGTAAGAGATAACCAATTATTATATGTATAAAATTCCAGATACTTTAACCAGCGTAGAGCTGGTAAAACCAATAAATTTGATTCAAAAAGAATGCAATTATTAGACGTTATGAACTCTAGTGAATTTAACAACTTACTAATTTTAGTTACAAACATGCTCAATGCTTTCGCTCAGTGTACTAAGGCAAGCGGGTGGAGACGTCGGTAGACTTATGCGGACATGTCAGCGAGCTGGGCATGCATTCAAGTGGAAGCGATCCACCGATAATGCTCTCTAAAACTAATATTACAAAGTTGATATCGTTTGGCGCCGGACGCGAAAGCGAACGCAAAGGCAGAGGCAGAGGCAGAGGCAAACGCGGACACGGACGCCAGCTAAAGGCGACAGTGCCGCCAACTGGCCGCGACATGTTTGACATGCCGAGCAACACCAGCAGTTGCAGTTGCTCCAAACACACAACGACAGGCATACACACACAAACACACATACAGTTATACACACACCCGTAACCCACAACGGTATACTTTACATAGCCATTACCCAAAAGCCGGAGCATTGATAATGCGGAATGCGACATTCAGTCGACGTTCGACGTGTTTTTTGTTTGCCTGGAAAATTCAAATGTAGCTCAAGCCACTCACCAATATAATCCTTGGTCTTGTTTTCTGAGACACTCCTGTCATACCTGAGAGAGTGTGAGTGTGTGTGTGTGTGTGTATTACGATAGCAGTTTTGAGTTGGACTTATAATTTTCCAATTCCAATTTCAATTGCTACGTCACGTTATCGGGCTACTGTGCAAATTGTGGCACAGTGGCTGACATCTGTATGCCAATTGGCTACCATAACAGTGGGTGCCATAAATTCATCATTCATTCGCGTGCTCTTGTGTGGACGGCACAATTTATATTTATGATATCATTTAGCTTGATTTATTATCGCCCAAAAACTCTGCACAAACCTCAACAAAAAAAAATTTACAATCTCCTCGGAAAAAACCAGAAAAAAAAATAAAAAAATAAAAGTGTAACACAAAAATCGAATACTGAACTTAATAAAAATATAATAAGCACTTAGTTAATAGTGTTGTACTCGATTTGGCTACTTTTCGGCACCTTTTAACTCAACTGTCGTTATTACTACTTAATGCTTATTATTAATTGATTTATGCGAAGGAAACTTCCATTTAGATTTATGACTGTGTGAAAAGGTTTTCAAAACTTCCTTTCCTCAATTGCCCCCCAGTACAAATAATCTTTTAATCCAATTTATAGCGCTTTTTATGGGCTTATTGGGTTTACTTGTGTTGCTATTGCTTTTCTGTTTTGTGTTTTCTTTAATTCCTTTTAATATTTAAGCATATTTTTGAAAGACTTTCTTTAGTTGGTATCGAAAGATTACATTTCAAACAGTTTTTTAGCTGTACAACTGCTAGAAAGTATTTATTTTTTAACTTGTAAATAATTTTCTACTCATTTCTTAAAATCTACTTGCTTTCATGGGAAAGGAAACAGTTTCTGACACCTCCCAACTATACAAAAGATTTTCGTTTACAAAAAGTGGGTTTACCCAAAACAAGTCAAGCCCACAAAATCAAAATATATATCATAATTCTCGTACCACCCACAATAATAATATGTTGTTGCTTTTTTTTTTTTGTGGTTTTTACCTTAATTTTGACAACGAAAAAGTCAATTCCCGCTGTCAGGATAATCCCAATATTTTCAAACAAGCCTATTAGGCACATTAAATCCTTCTATGGAAAAAAGGTAGAGATCATTTTCATCATCGTCGGCTTAAAGCCACGGGGCGCATGTCAAATTATGAATAAAATGCAAAATCACGCAAAAGACCAAAAGTCAAAAAAAAAAAGAAGGAAACGAAAGAAAGAAAGAAACAGGGCAAGAAAGCAAAGAGAGGAGGGAAGGCAGAGGGTCGCTTGGTTTCTTGGTCTCTCGGACTCTCACACTGATTAGCTGCGACAGCTAGAGATCAACGCCAGGGGATCACTCAGTCAAGCAAGTCAAATGAAACCACAACAAATGCCAAGACAATTCCTATCTTTACTTACGTCTCTTTCTCTCTCTCTCCCTCTTGCTCTTTTAGCACCGAAACTACCTGCCAACATCAGCAACATGCACGATTACCAGCTCAATGGTCACCTGGACATGTGTCGTGCGGGCAACGTGTCCGGCTCCTCAGCCGTCTTGCCACTACAGAATCCTCTGCTGCTCTCCAGCAATCCTGGTGCAGTAAGTGCATCCAACGGTTTGGGCGTAGTGCTGTCCACAGGCAATGGTGTTGCTGCTGGCTCGGTTACCGGGCTCAACAGCTGCAGTCTAACCTCCACCAACAACTCGGGACGCACCAACTTCACCAACAAACAGCTGACGGAACTGGAGAAGGAATTCCACTTCAATCGCTACTTGACACGTGCTCGTCGCATCGAAATCGCCAACACGCTGCAGCTGAATGAAACGCAGGTGGGTCAAAAAGTCGATGTGCTAGTCTTAAGTCTGCAATAAAACTCTTCTATATAAAACTAATTTATTGTTAGCTTCACAGTTAATCGATGCTAGTTTCTATAAAATTTATTCACACTTTACTTTCCTTTTAAATCTACAGGTGAAAATATGGTTTCAGAATCGTCGTATGAAACAGAAGAAACGTGTCAAGGAAGGTCTCATTCCGGCGGATATTCTCACACAGCACAGCGCGCCCGTGATAACTGAAAAGCAGCCCCAACAACAACAGCAACATCAGCAGCAGCAGCAACAACAGCAACAAGCTGAATTGAAGGCTTCTGAATTGGTCAGCAATGAAATGCCAACAGCAACAACAACCGCAGCAGCAGCAGCAGCAGGAACAACAACAACAACAGCAGCCAAACAAAGTTGAACAATTTGTATTGTTGTAGTTGTTGTTGTTGGCATTGCTGCGATTGTTTTTGTTGCTGTTCTTGTTGTTGTGGTTGTGTTATTGTTGTTTGTTTTAATTTGTTGTTATTGTATTATTATTGCTGTTTGTGTGAAATTGCCAAATGTCGACCGCATTTTGTTGTGATAAATTAATAGAAAAAAAAAAAAAAATGGCAAAAAATTAACAATTAAATGAAAATGATATAAAAAAATATAAATTAATATAAAAATAATATTATTATGTCATACTTGTAGCCAGTTACTGAATAATTTGAATTGTATTTTGTACAAAAACCAGAAATCAAACGTACTAGCATCTGTAGAATCGGGGAACTGTAAATAATACTAATACCAACCGATGATACAGCAACTGAATTCTAGACTAGCATTAACTAAACTCAGGGTTATACATACTAACTACTAACTAACTAAACTAACTAACTAGCTAACTGTAGCACGCAGAGCAATCGACTTTCAACTTAAAGATACAAATACAAATCTGTTCAACTAAATCAAAATCTATTCGAGAACGCTATGATAATTTCATAATCATAAGCAATAGCACCAGGAGCTATACTATATAAATAAATAAATATATATTACTACTCGTACATGTATGTAGTATTATTATAATTGTTTTTTAATTTAAGCAAGGCCTTCTACGATACAAGAACAAAAGTTAGTCGTTTTGTGTTCGAACAAATTGGTATTCAGTCTTGATGTATGTATATTTAATCTAGTCCTAACTGTAATATAATTATAACTGTACAACACAAAACCGAAACAGATGAAAATAAATCAATTTATTGAAAAAAAAAATGTTGAAATTAAAAAATTTTCCTTAGTCAAAGAAAAAAAACACAAACAGGTTTTAGCTAAAAAAATTGAAAAACATGGGAAAATAATTTACATTATCACATTCCCCGGAAATTGAGTTCTTATCAATGTGGTTTTGATGAATTAGGGGATTAAAAAAAAAAAAAAAAACGAAAAGATCAATATCGAAGTGAAGCTTTTATATCACATGTGTACAAAATTTAAATTTTCATGGGGATTTGCCGCTGGGTCGCTTTGATATCTTGACTAATTTGCACAAGTCAAAAATACCCAGTAAAATTCATCAACAGGGCTCATCAAAGTCGGGCTGTATTTTGTGATAGATACGATTTTAATTCCACATTATAAATTGCTGTTGCACGAGTCAAACTATGTTTATAAAATATCTGAAGGTTGTCTCTATATTTGAGCACAGGAAATCTGGCTAAATGTACATTAACTGTTTACAAAAGTGTTGAGTTAATGCAATAATTCTTTAAATTACGGTTGTATTAAATGTTCATTAAATTTTAAATAGTACGCGCTTTATCGAAACTTTTAACGTAATACCTATCGATAAATAATTCGACTAGAGCTTCACTCTTTTACCACAAAGCAGCCAGCTTTTGTAGGGAAACAAATATACATTTCGTTTATTGGTATTTTTCCACATTCCACAGCTGGTGATTTAAATGATTTTTGAGCTACGGCCACACCGATGCTTAAACATTTGAAATATAAAAATAAAAATGTGGTTAACAAATAATTTAAACGTTTGCTTAACGCAATTGCACACCAAACCTAAAATAATTAAATATGGATATGCGGACTCAAAGTTTGGAAGAATCCTACTTGGCCTTACGATGGTTGCTAAAGGTGGGAAAAGCTTCGACGCAATTTGCGTTTGGTATTTCGTGCTAAAAAACGAATTGGAAACTCTAAATCAAATGCATAAACGCTGGCCAAAAGTGGAACTCGTACTGGACGACGTGGCTATTGACAAGTGCATGGAACGCTTGTCTTGCGATAAGGAGAATGCCCCCATCATAGATGTTGCAATCATGGGTACGGACTTACAGTTATCGGTCTGGAGGGAGCTGGTGAAATTAAAAGCTGGCGACACAATTACGTACTCGGAGCTCGCTGAACGTGTGGACCATCCAAAGGCAGTAAGAGCTGTAGCCAGCGCTGTGGGAAAGAACGAGGTATCCATACTAATACCATGTCATCGCATTATCTCCAAGAGCGGCGCAGTCAAATATGGTTGGGGAGCACAGCTCAAGAGCGACTTGTTAGCATTTGAAGCAAATACATAATCCAAAGTGTTTAGTCGTTCAGATACATATTTAAAAATTCATTTTATTGAAATTCAGCTCGGGACTCCATTGTTTTCTTTTAACTTGAACCTAACGTGTGGTATCGTGTAGAAAAAATAATAAACAAATTACAAAATGCACATCATATTGGATAGATCAAACGAAATGCAAACAGGCTCGAGATTGTGCAACATTCATCATCTTGGCATCACAATGCCCGCAGATCCTACTTAAATTGTAACTATATTTAAACTGGCTCTATTCTCGATGTAGCAGCACAAATATTGCCAGAATCGACAGGATAGCCCACTGGAAAAATTTAAAAAGAACTGGTATTATTACGAGCACAAAGACCGCATCAACTTGTAACATACCTTAACTTTTGGATATTCGTTCATGAAGATTGTTATTATGCCCACATAGGGTAAGAACCCTCTGGCACGCCCCACAATGTCCTTTTTGGTCAGCCAAAGCTGTCCTGGTGCATACAGTCCTCGATCATCCACATTGTTGTTGTCGCCCTTGGTCAGAAACTTGACAGAGCCGTCTTCCCTGCTCAACACAAAGCCAACTCATTATTAATTGTTTAAACAATTTGAATTACTGTACATACTTTTCGTGCAACTTGATGACACGATGCACAATTGGTATATCACGCCCTTCCACTTTGAAGACAACGATCTCACCAACACGCACTGGCTCCTCCTTGTAGTTGGTGAGGAAGAGCAGATCGCCACGGTGAAAAGCCGGTTCCATACTGCCGCTAAGCACAACCACAATTGGCGATTCGCTGCCGGTGACGACCATCAGGCCCTTCCATATCATGAGAGCCGATGATACAATCATTGCGAAGCTAAGCACCTGGTACAGTGACTAAAATGAAGTGACAAACTTAATTAGCAAAAATAAACCAAACACACAGAGACAAACAGATTTACCTGACGCTTGTTCATTCTATTGAAGTCGCCCATCATTTCATCGATTTGCAGTATGCTGGCCAAACCCATGATTGTGCCGTTTTATGTCTGTCTTTGCTGTCTGGAATTATTGCAGCTTGTTTTGTGCAAAAAACAATTTTTTCGCACCAAAAATTTGTTGGTTTAGTTCCACGAAGACAAAAAATGACAGGTTGTAGAGCGCCGGACAGACGAAGCGTTGGTCCGACACGTCAGTAGGGATGCCAGTGTAACTGAAGTGCAAAATATACCAAAGCCCTAAATATGCCACCAATAAATACTAGAACACAGCTTGAAAAACATAAACTTCACCAGTGAAGTTACTATCGATCACATATTGATTTCATCGGCAATAGTTATGTGCACAAAATTCAAAAAGAAAATCGAATATAATTAACATGCTTATTCAGGGCTAGAGGCTGTAAGCATTATAAGTAGAAGTTAAATATTTTTCAATAACATATTTTTTATATTATTAATTTGAAATTAAATTAACCAAAATGAGGTGTTTTGAAGACTTTCAAATGAATTTAAGATCGATTAACTGTATCGGGCAATAAGCTCAAAGAAAGATATCGATATTGATTAATCGCCTTGAATATATTACCAAAAGAATTTTTATCGATGTATCAATAAGTTTTCAACAAGCCGAACGTCTGGAGAGTCAGTGCATGCATTTAGTCATTCTCGGCGAA
This sequence comes from Drosophila nigrodunni, assembly GCA_020829145.1. Lineage (NCBI taxonomy): Eukaryota > Metazoa > Arthropoda > Insecta > Diptera > Drosophilidae > Drosophila > Drosophila nigrodunni. The sequence continues at coordinate 13,954,258 of JACVCZ010000001.1, forward strand.
TTTCATCAGTTATTGTTATATATTTAAATTAAACATTAAAGAAGAATGGGTGACAAGCTACTGGACACGACACAAATCATAAATGGATTGGCTGTGATGATATCATTTTTTGTCGGCTACAAATATGCATTAAAACGTGGTGAAGCGTGCGCAAAAATCGACGACACACCGTCAACAGAGGGATCGACGAAGGAGGTGGAGGGAGCAGCAGCCGCTGCCGCAGTCGCCGACAAAGTAAAGCGAAATGCAATTAACTGAACTGAAAGAGTAATATCGATAAAAATGTTAACGATTTCAGAATTACAGCGGCTTCAATGACAATTTTAAAATGGTGCTAGTCGTGCGCAACGACCTGAAAATGGGCAAAGGCAAAATCGCCGCCCAATGCTCCCATGGTGCTGTGGGTGCATACCAAAGAGCTGTGACTCGCACACCGCGTCTGCTGCGTGCCTGGGAGAACTGCGGATGTGCCAAAATTGCGGTGCGTGTGGAAAGCGAAGCTGAATTGCTGACCATCAAGCGGGCTGCTGAGAAAAACCAATTAAACACGTGCCTCATACGCGACGCTGGACGCACACAGATCGAACCAAATTCAAAGACTGTTCTCGCCATTGGTCCAGCGGCAGCGGTGGACATTGATCGGGTCACTGGCCATCTGAAGCTATTGTAAAGTTTCGCTAAACGAAGTTCACGCTTAACTCTCACGCACCACGCGTATAAAATAGACATGGAATTACTACCCTCCTTCTGCCTCCTGTCTCCTACCCAACCACGAAAACCAATTTCAAAGCAATATTGGGAGCCACAATGACTGTGACCGTGTGAAATGCAGGTTAATCTTTGAGGACATCTGCTGCACGTGTTTTGTGCGTTTACTGTTGTAACACTGAGCTACTATTACATACATATACATATTATTAAATTAATTGTGATGCTGCTGATGTCTTCAAATCGAATCGAACTGATTTTTGTGAATTTTTGGTTTAATTTTGATGCGATGACTTCTTGCCCTCACCGCAATCCTTGATAACATCCTGGGTTATCTCCTCCCACTTATCGGGTATCACTTTGAACAAAACATCCTTAACATCGCCTTGAATCACTATATCATTGTCGCTCGTCACCGACGATCCACAGGCGAATTTGGTGCCAAAGAACTTGGCGGCAGCACGCAAATCAATCTTGAATGCACCCATTCCGGCAACAATCGTTACACGCTTGTTCTTGCCGCGCGTGGTGCATGATAGACAAATCCGTTTGGGTGCATCATCATCCGCACTGGCATCCTTCTTTACACGTAACAATCCCTTACCACCACGTTTCTGACGCTTCTTCTCACCATCATTTCCGTCAGCTCCCTGCTCAGCCTCGCGAAGCAGCAGCTTCTCATAGTCCTCTGGATAGTTTTTGGCCAGCCATTCCTTACACTTGTCGTACTCAGAGTAATACTCACAGTACTCAATGGGCATGGAACAGTTGCCGCAATATTTCACTTCGATGGGATAGATGAGATCTGCGCGGGGCTCGCTCATGGAATCCATTGGAATTGAAAACCAAACTCAATGTATTATTTATGTTAACAAATTGCTGTTAGCTCAGTGTCTGCTCAGTTTCCTATTCCATTTTCCACTTGGATTACTTGGATTGTTTTTTCTAAAGGTGATCAATAGTTAAATATATAGGATTTAACATGCAGCTAATGAAATTTCAACTTTTATAAAACTCATCAAATGATTTTTGCATGCGACTTCAACATGAATTAAAAGTCTAACTAGTCTATTGTGATTTCAATTGTTTGATTTAACTTAATTTTATTATACTCAAGTAACATTTAAATGTAACAGTTATTTAAAATTGTAGAAAATTGTTTGACAAGCATAGAAAAGTAAAGAAAATAAAATTTTTTGTATTGTCGTGGACAATCACTCAATAATCAAATAAGGAGCTGTAATCATTTTCAACTTGTAATTAAACTAAATCTTCATTTATCCTGATTTTAGACATTTTAGAATGTCAGCCAATCATAATCATTTTCACCCTGCGGCTGCTGCTGCTGCTGCTGGTCGGGCTGAGATTGCATCATTGTCTGCTGTGAGCTCTGCAGCTGTTCCAGCTCCTGTGTGGACTGGAAATCCGAAGATTGCGCTTGGTAATCGCTGGGTTGAACGGGCTCATTGGATGCATCCAGTAAATAAATTTGCGACTGCTGCTGAGAAGAGGAATGATGCTGCTGATGCGAATCCAAGTCGTCATCGAAGACTTCCTTCTTGATGCGCACACCACCACCGTTATCCTCCTCGTCACTCTCAGATATGTCCAGATCCTCATCAATGCCCATACCATTGTTATGGCTAGACGTGGGCATATCATCTTCCTGCGACTGTAAGCCAGTTGCTGATCCCGCTGCTGCTGCTGCAGCTGCACTGGTGCTGGCCTCTGGTGGATTGTACTGTCCATTGTCATCCTGCGCCTGTGGCATAAAGTCGGAAAAGGCGCCCTGTGCATTGTAGGACTCGCCGTAGTTTTGTCGCGGCTTGTGCATGGCCAAAAAGTCCGAGGGATCATAATTGGGATCGACGTCCATGGACTCATCTAAAAGAATCGCCAGAAAGTTAATAAGTAAAAGCCAAGCAGATTGAAAGTTAAGGATTTAAAAAGCAAGCCGTGCTTGCAATAAATAACAAAATGTAAAAAAAAACTAGGAAGAGTATTGGATAGTTGGGTAATATGAACCTTGCTGCTGTTGAGCGTAAAAGCCGATGCCACTCAACTGCACCATAGCTTCAGCTGCTCGCTGGCTGTCATCCTCGTTTCCTGGTTCCTCTTCTAATCTCACACGCACGCACGCATAACAAAGGTAAATATATATATAGTATAAAGGATATATATGAGAATGTGAAAACAGAATCTCAAGCATACAAAGATTTCAAAACTAGCAGTTTATAGTCGAATGAGCCGACTGTAAAAGACGCCGTACATTATCAGCAGAAATTAAAGTTCCTGATCTTCAAGTTTTAAAAAATTATATTCAAATAGTTTTAGTTTAGACGTGAAAGAAAGAATTCGCCTTTTTCCGACCCAATAGTCCAATGAAAGCATAGACGGACCTTCATTACAAATTTGTTGGCTCTATGTCATATAGCCTCCAAGAAGTTTATATGGACAGACCCCTAGTCTACGGTGTCTTTAAACTTATTACACACACAACAAATAGAGCTAGATTACTGGCTACAACACGGAATTTAATTACACCCACCTGCCATGTTTTGCGCCTCTATGTCTATCTCCGTCTTGATATTCTTGGGATCGATGTAGTCCATGCCATCGTTGGTGGCATTGAGACGTTCACCCTGATCCAGAATATTGGCAGCATTATTCTCATCCTCCGACACCTCCTGGAATTCCTCCTCGTCATCCTCTTCATCATCTGTAGAGCATTGCAGATCTATGCAAATTTGATTTAAAGATAAGCACAAAATTTAAGAAACAATTAATATAAAATACAATTTTAAACATTTTATATTAAATTACCAAGAAACTGAAAAAAGTTATCAAATTTAAAGTTATAAAAAATCAAATCAAAGTAAATTTAAGCAATTGCTTTAAATAATATAAAATAATTAATTGTTTTTAGTGCAGTGTAAGTCAGAAATAAATGTAATTTTCAAGAAAATAATGTAGAATTTTTAAGGTTAAAATGTCGCCCAAAAAACTAATAGTAAATGCAATAAATTAATAGATAAATCAAAGCAAAACCAATGCAAAATCGAGTATGAAAGCTGCAGTGGGTTAAGTGTGTATAAGTGTGTATAAGTGTGTGAGAGTGTGGTGTGTGTGTGTGAATGGGTTTAAAAAAAGTTTAGTTTTGTTTTAGAAAAGTGTAAAGTGTATGTGGGTGTGTGGGTGTGGGTGTGTGCGCGGTTTGTGTGTAGCTGTGGTCCACACACAGGTGGCAATAACGCAGGTAACTCCGTCATAAGTCTTACCTTCATCCAGAAAGTAAGCTTGCGTCTGACTCATGTTAGAGCCAAGACTGTCCTTTCGGGGACGGCCCCGACCACGCTTAACGGGATTCGAGTTTTTGACTAGAAAATAAAAGTTGGCAAATTTGTACGTGTTTATGCACGTTGTATTTTGTTGCTTTTTTTCTATGTTGGATTCATTTCTGTATTACAAGTACTTAATATACAAGTAAAAATGGTGAAACATTTATAACAATCAAAAATAAAAACATTGCTTGCATGTAATTTAGTTATTTTCAATTTTTGCAAATTTATATTGTTGTCGGATTTGGATACTGAACGAAAATATGTTGTAGGACAATCAAAAATAAGTTGCTTTGCCGTAAAAAATCAAAAAAACAACGAGTACAAAGTATTTGAAAGCAGTTGGCAAAATGTGCATAGTTATCGGATTTTAGAAACGCAAAAATCGAGTGAAGTACAATAACGTATACGAATATATATAGCATATATATATATAAACAATTTTCCGTAATGCAGTTGCAGGCTATTTATCGCTACACACATGAATATATAGAGTGAGTTATGGGACACTTTGATAACATTCAGATGTGTTGTGTTTAACTTAGAGTTGATTTGGACTTGGCTGTAAACAAAGCGTCCATGCAGTTGGTAACACAGAGAAGAACTTAAGATATAGTTATAGTATACAATTATATATAGGGTTTCAAATATTTACAACTTAAGCTTCACTCAAAAACTTTCAAAATTACATTAAAATCACCAAGATTACGATTTTTTCAAGGAATTTAGATTAGTACAAGCTAATGGAATTAAATCTGTAGACCTTTACCAAGTGCAAGCATATGTACATAGTTACAGCACTTAAATACACACAAAGACTAAACTAAATGTATTTGTTTATGTTGCAGGGTATGGGAATAAGCATAAACATTACCAGTAGTTAAGCAAACCAAGTCAAATGTGATATGATATGGATATGTAATCCTGACTAAATATAGTGAACGGTACGACATGGAGTCTAGCGTGAACATACCCTCCTCAATTGGATCTCGTTGTTTGCGTGGTCTACCTCTTCCTCGCTTCACTTCGCTGGCAGCCGCAGCCGCTGGCTTGCGCACCGGGGGCGTGGCATGTGTCAAACTGGAATCAGCGCCCATTGTGCGATGTATGGAGTTGGGTGTGACTAGTCCGAGGCCAGCATGACCCTCCACATCGATATAGTCGTCACCAGGTGAGCTGGCTCTGCTACCGCGACTAAGTTCGTAATCATCATTGCCCCAGGCCTCCTCAAACTCCGGTGCATTAGCTCTGGCACGCTCTTGGGTCTTCAGTATATTATCCTCCAGGTTGGCACAATGATCGTCGAACTACAAGGCACAGATATGCATGCATGAGTTATAGATTCGAAAAGGGAAACTGAAGTGGCCAGGACTCACCTCCACAAGCTCTGCGTATGCATAATCCAGGATGTTCTTGGCATACTTGGTGTATTGGGCTTCGACTCCATTGTACTGCTCACAGTTGGTTTTAATCAGCTCTATATCGGCCAGATACTCGGCACGACTATGGTAAACGTGATCTGTAAAAGATTTGATACATTAACTGAATTTCTACCGAAGGTTATGAACTCACTTTCAATTTTCTTGCCAATAGTCTCCAGATCGATGGGCTTCTTGATAACCGTGTAGTAATCCTTGATGGCCTTCTTGTTCACCGGCTTCTGGAAGGGCCAGCTCTCGCCCAATGCTTTGATTTGCGTGTGCAGCTTCTCTAAGATGAACGACAATGCGACCTGATCGTCATCATCCAACAGCGGATTAATGGCCTTCTCCAAACGCATTAATTTATCCTCTCGCTCTGTGAGCAGCTCAAAGCAGCTGTTCAGCATGCGCTGGGCAGCCACGGTGTAGGTGCTCTGGGAGCCATTGTATAACATGGAGTTGTCCACGATTTGCTTAAGATCTTGGAGGAAGACCTCTCGATTGGTGTAGCGTCGCTGGCGAATGTATTCCCGCATCGTCTGCAGATCCATGGGCTTGCTGACCACACGATAGTAGTCGGGCACACGTTTGGCATTCACCGGGAAGAGGAAGGGTGACACATCCGGCATGGAACGTAGTTCGTTGAGAATGTGCTCCAGTATCGATGAAAGCACAACGACGGGATCGGTGCGTCGTCGATTGGCAGTTTTATTGTGACGCTGCAGATAGTCACAGTGGACATCGTTGGCCATGCGTCGCTTCTTCTTGCCCATCGCATCCCTGGGCACCTTAAGCGTCAGATTGCCACGTCGCTTACCCTCCTCCCCTTGTCCATGACGCTTGAGAATTTTGCTGCTCAACGTCACCTTGGTGCCATCCACATTGACCAGATCATCATCGTCCATGTTCATCTCCTTCTCGCTGTGCTCGTCCAGATCGTCGGCCAGCGAGGGATTCGATTGCGACAGACTGCTCTGCATGCCAGTGTACAGTGGACACGCCTTGTTGGTGCGCATGTGCCCCACTTGGCCACAGGCGCCGCACTTAAGCTTCAGATCAGGTTTCAGCTTGAACTTCTTGCGTGACGGACTGACTTCCTTGTGGCTGTTGTCCCGCTCCTTGTGGGCATGGCCACCCGAGCTCTTGGGATCACCCAGTGAGGTGGGCATGCCGCCGGGCTGTAACTTCTGGTTCTGGGCCAATTGGGCCAGACGTTCGCGTTCCTGATTGCGCTTAATGCGACGCAGTTGCTCCTGAATGCGTCGCTTCTCCCTCTTCATCTCCTCCTTCTGCTGCTCGTCCAGTGTGGCAAACTGCTTGATGAACTGTTCATCCTTGGTGGTGCGTATCTTAATGTAGGCATCAATCACCGCCTGCCTACGTACAGTCTCCACCCGCGTGTACTCCTTACCATCGTTGCCCTTAAAGGTGCGCGTGATGCGCAGAATGCGTCCGTGATTGCTATTGGCCAATGGATGCTGGGTAGCTTCCTCCTTGGCCTTGGCTGCTTTGCTGCCGCCATCGCCCTGCTCTTCCTCCAGCTGACGCATCAGCTCCTGACGCTCCTGCTCTTCACGTTCCAGCGACAATTGTGTGGACGTCTTCTTGTTGGCCAACATATTCTCCAGATTCTTGCCCAGTTCCTCCAGATCGGACTCCTCAGAAGCACTGGACTCATCCTCGTCGGTGGACAGCACCTCGGAGCTGGCAAGCACACGATTCTGTAGATCGAATATACGCTGACACTCCTCCTTGTAGCGTTCCTGGTGCTCGGCTATGGAGAAACGATTGCCACGCGAGAACTTATCCATGCCCTCCTCTCCAGCCTTGGCCTTCTCGGTGGACAAAGTGCGCACCACATCAATAACCTCCCAACGTGTCAGCTTCTTGATCTCCTCCTCGGGCACCTTAAACTTGCGCAGCAGCTCTTTGGCACGCTGCAGCGGAAGACGACGCAGATCAGCATCTGTTCCAGTTACCGAACGCTTTGGCTGTGATTCCTGCTCCTCTTTGGATTGCTGGAAACAAATGGGTTACTAATGATGGGGAGTCATTGGCATGATAGTGTCAGCTTACTGTTGGTTTATTGGGTACTCGCACATAGGAGAATCCTTCGCCACAGCCCGTGGGATCCGCAGGACCGCTCAACTGCAGCAGACACTTGCCACGCATGGCCTGAATGTAGGCACGTGTGGTGTTCCAGGGTGCCACTTTAACCTCGTCATCTAGCAGCTGTGCCTCCTCGTCGTCATCCTCTTGTGGTGCAAACAAGGATTTCTCACCATAACCAGCATCCTACAAGTAACAGAAACTGAGTTAAATAAGAAATATTGACACAAGAACTGTGTACAAGCCTTTAAACGCTGCTCGGCGGCTATCATGCTGAAGTAGGCACAACATTGCTCAGGCGAGACCATGGCTCGGATCTCCTCCTCGGAGGGCAGACGGAATTCAGGCTTTATGACCCACCAGTTGGAGTCCATGCCAGTACGCTTAAAGTCTGCGCATTGCTTCAAACGTTTTCTAATGCTGCTCTCCGAGTGAGCGGGAAAGGCACGCTTCACATCGTCCATGCGTATACGACGCGGATTATCGCGACTTTTCCAGAACAGGCGATAAATGAAGACCTAAGAAGCATAAGAATCGTTTAATTGGAGCACCTCTTGGACAATCCCTGCACTCACCTGTAGAAAGTCACGGGTAAAGTTGTTGGCTCGCTTGGAATTGGGTCCAGGCACCTCGTACAGTGGACACTCCTGGCCCACGGTGAACACAGAGTTCACCACACGTACCCAGTAGTTGTTTCTGGTGCGTATGATGAGGAAGTCATTTGATGCCATCTTGTGCGGGTAAATGGGAGCACGATACATGTTATTTTCTAGTGCCTGAATGCATTGACCCGGATGCAGTATGCCCAGGAATGGACTGGTGTGGGCAAAGGCCACCTCACCAAACACATAGTCCTGAGGACCACTATCCTTCTCCGCCTTGCGTTTGTAGTAGTTCTTGATCTTGGAGCACATGCCCACCTGGTTCATCAGTGGCGGATGCTCCTCACAGAACTCGGCAAGCACAATTTCTCCATCCTTGCCACTTAAATCCTCTGGGTTACGCATAAAGAACACATCACCACCACCAGATGCAATACGCTCCACTTCCCTCTGCTTGGCCTTCTTCACAATATGCTTCAGCAGTGGATGCACTGCATGCGGAATGGTCTGAGCCAATGGACCGTGAGAGAACTTCTTGAGCGGTGGACGGTGGAAGGAGCGCAGCTTCATGGGACCCATGTGTGTGGGCACAAACGGAGCACGCAGCTCCACAACGGGCGTGGAGTGCTGGATGAGATTACCGCCCCCAACTTTGAGCCGCAACGTGGGTTCCGTTTTGGGTGTGTAATAACTGGAGTAAATCAAAGGGATTAACTATCAGAACGGAAGCATTTTAAGCTCTAGACTTACGAATCATTGGATATGTTGAAGGGATCACGATCTGGACTCTTGGGTGGTGGCGGTGGCGTGTCCTCGGCAAGCACATTGATAACGCCCGCCTTGCCTAGTAGAATCTTGGATTTCTTGACGTGTGGATGTGGTATCTTTATTTTTGGCGGTGGTCCCGTGTTCTTATTAATCTTGGATGGATCAATGTCGTCGGGAATGCCAAGTATAATGTTCTCATCATTGGGATCAAGGGTTAGCACCTTCGGTTTGGGCACCTTGCTCATCTGCTGAGCATCCCAGATGACCTCATCCTCCCACTTGTGGTAAATCAGCTCCTCGTTCTCCACAGGAAACAAGCTGTACCAGGTGTCATCAGGTGCCTCCACCTGCTTATTCTGAGCAGCACTAAAGGGCATACAAAAGCAGAGGTTTAAGTGTGTATTTAAATCACTTAGGATGATTCCAACTTACCTCTGCAGCGCTTTCTTGTTGGAACCGCCGCCTGAGTTCTGTTTGCCACTGTTTCCACCGCCTCCGCTGCTATTGCCCACGGGCAGCGTCGACTTTCCTGGCTGACTAAATGCCCCCGCTGTGCGGGATCCGCTGGAAGGCAGCCAACCCGCGGCATTTGTCTTGGAGTTCAGTTTCTGCAGCACCTTGGCCTTGATATCATTGCCATCCCAGACTACATCGTCCTCCCAATGCAGCTGCGATACCATAAGAAATGCATCATCAGCTATGCTCAAATCCGTTTCACTGTCGGTTGTGGTTGCTGGACGCTCGCCATTAAACTTGCCCTGCGAGGAGGACGACTGTGGTGGCTTCGTCTTGAATCCGTAGTTGAATCCTTCACCAGAATCGGGTACTTCCAGCATATCGTACCAGATTTGTGCTGGTCCATATCGCCAGTCAGCCACCTTTGGCTTCTGATCACTATTATCCCCGTTGTCTGGCCCCTCCTGGCGCACATCCTCGCTGTTCAGGTCACTGAGCAGTTTGTCCTCATCATCGGACACACATTCCGCTGGCGACGGCTCCGGTCCGAAGTGCATGGCAAACCCACGCCTGCGAGGCTCCTCGGAATCGCTTGGCGAGTCCGAACCTCCTGTGTTAACTGTTTTCTGATCACGTGACTGGTTTCGCTTGCGACGTCGCTTCTTTACATGTCGCCAGATCTGGGGAAGGCTTGTAGGCTTGCCGGGCCCAAAGAGGCGGGAGAAACGTAGCACCTTTTGTGGGCGGAAATCGGGAAAAAGCTCACACACATCAACGTTTTGGTATTTCGATGGTAATATGTCTGCCAATGGCGTGTCCAATCGGCGGTCAGCTTCAGCTAAAACAATAAAATTTATTTAATATAAAACTCAAAACTTGTCCAGAGATTGGAGATGCCTCCTTCTGTCTGTTTAACTTAGTTCAGATCTAACCTTTAGCTTCATTTGCTTTAGCCTCACTGGAGCTAGCTGCATCGGTGCCGCCTGCTTTGCCAGGGGACTCCTCTGTGCCAGTGGACGAGGAGTTGGCACTACGCATAGGCGCACTTGGTGGCGGCATGAGTTCCTTATCATCTTTGGCTGCAAAGAGAATTAGTTTAGTATAGCGTATGCAAAAGGCTCAAGTTGACTCACTGGGCTTAGCTTCGACTTTAGTGGCAGGAATAGCATCTTCCAAATCATCGAATGTGGAGGCTGATGTGGCTGGTGGCTCCACAGGCACTGGTGGTGGCGATGGAGTGCGTGGACAATCCTCAGATAGTTCAGTTATGTCTGAATAGTCAATGGCATCGTCTTGAGCCTTGATGGCACCATCCTCTGTTGTGTCCTCGTTGTTGACACCAGCTTTTAGAGCATCAAAGGCGCTCAAATTATCACCAGACTCGGGCGCTGGTTTGTCCTCGACCTCCTCTTCAGAGTTGGAACCACCGTTCTGCTCAATTACCTCATTTAACAGAGAGTTTAAGCCCAACCTGCAAGAATTTAGTTTTTTTTACACACACACACACACACACAGTAAACGAATCTCACTTTGATAATGAACTTAAATTCTCTCGCAACTCGGCATCAAATGCATGTCCCTGTTCGTCCTCATCGTCAACCAGTTTGCCCTCGGAGTCAATGTTACCGAAAAGTATTCCTGTCAGATCCAATCCCATATCGTTTGCGGCATTGCCGCCAATGGAGCCCCTCATCGCTGTCATTGTCCGATGCGGTATCCATAGTTTGTTTGGTTTCTTTTTTTATGTGTTTAAATCAATTTATATGCTTTGCAATATTTGGATATCATGGACACCGTTCTGTTGTACTCTATGCAGTTTGTTAACATTTGTTTTCTTAACGTTAAATTGCCGAATTCACTTTTTTCTTTTTAAGAAAAATTCCGACATTTGTCCAATTCAGTAAGTTGTTGTGAACTGTGTGACCAATGGTAGCAATCGCCAAATCGACAAAACTTCAATTAACAGAATATGGAAGTCGTCGATAATTAATCGATAATTGTCTCTTAACTGCTTTGACTGTAAAATTCGTTAAATTAAAAATTTTTTAATTGCTGCGCCTTTTATAAATTTAAAACATTTTAGGATGTTTTTTTTTTAAAGTGCAGTTCTAGTTATAGGAAAAAAATTTAATTTATTTCTCAGAATTTATTTTTAATGAATTACGTTGACAGTCTAATGTTATGCTCCCTGTTAAAATATCCCTCGTGGGAAATGCTAATAACAGAGCAGCTGATTAGTCAACAAACCAAACACACTTTACGCTTATTGACGAAATAACAACAGTATAATTGAAATTGCAATGGAGGTGGAATTTAGCAAGGAAAACTTTTTATTGCCCGAAACAAAATATGAATGTGAGTATTACAATAAAATACATATTTTACATGGTACAACAACTGTTGCACGTTTTGGATTCGTTACAGACTTGGACCACACAGCAGATGTGCAGTAAGTATAAACCGACCACGTTGCCGGCATTTTCTCTATTCGAATTCCAATTCGAATTTCCATTCCAATTTGAATAACAGATTGCACGGATGGGGCACAACACTACAGGAAGCCTTCGAGCAATGCGGCGTGGCAATGTTTGGATATATGACAGAACTGGATTATGTTTCAGTGGAATCATGCTATGAGATCGAAGCCAAAGGCGATGACGTCGAAGGTTTACTTTTTCATTTTCTGGACGAGCTGTTGTTTCTGTTTTCGGCTGAGCCGTTTTTGGTGTGCAAGAGACTGGAAATCACAAAATTTGACTTGGAAAACTTTGAGATTGTTTGCCGCTGCTATGGTGAACCCTTTGAACTGGGCAAACATCCCCAGGGCACCGAGGTGAAGGCAATCACATATTCGGCCATGCAAGTGGTCCAAGACGTGGAGCGAAGCAACTACGAAGTGTTTGTCATAATTGATATTTGAGTGACGACGACAACGACGATCAGAATCTTAAAAAAAAAAGGTATTAAATGTGCAATTTGCATTTGTTTGTATATACATATATATAATTTTTTATATGGTTACCAATGATTCATCCCCGACTTCATTAATCATAAGTGAAATGCCCAAAAAAAATATACAAAAAACATAAAAAAACTTAATAATAAGAATGCGCCAGACTGTGCCGAAAATTTGCAAATCTGTTGAATTTGCACCCCAAAAATATCCTGGGGTTGCCACCGATCCTGAATGACTTTTGAAGACGCATTCAATTTGTGTGTTGCGGCTGCAAATGCAATTAGAGAACCTTTCTACCCTTTGGCTTTGTGAATTTGCAGCGTGCTTGTTTCCCAGACAACCCTCTTTACTTCTTTTTTTTTTAAATTATTTGTGCATTCCCAGACTGCAGTTCAATGCACTGTCTCGCTGAAAAAATCCTCAAAAAATGCGCATTTTTCTTTGTTTTAAGATTCTATAGAAAAAGATTTCGTATAAAATTCTTCAAGACATAATATTTGCATACTTTGACAGAGTTTCTCAACTCAACTTTAGAAGCAAACAATTTATTTATAACTTTTTAAAAAAATGCCAAAATTTATACAATTGAAATTCAAATTCAATGTTAACAGGTGGCAACCATAGCAAGACTGCCAACTTGTATGCCGCGGCTCAATGTTGTTTAGCGGCCTAGTTAACAGATTGGTTAACAGCTGTTTTCACAGCTGATCAACAGCTGTAGAATGTAAACAACAGAAAACTGTGCGCCGCTCACGTGTAGGTGTATTCGTGTGTGTTTGTATGCGTTTATGGGCAACGAGTTCTTGTGTACCGATTAAATTTGACATCATATTAGTAGCAGTTAAAACCAGAAAGAGTAATTACACGCAAAATTTAAATAAAGACAATATACCGCGACGTTGATGAACGCAAAAAGCAACGCTGTGTGTACAAGAAAGTGTGTGTAAAAGAACAAACAAAGTATCAAAAGCGAAGCAGGCAATAAAAAACACGTACAACGACTGCGACGGCGACGACGACGACACTAATACCAACATACAAAAATTCCCATTCCTCGCTGATGGTCGAGAACGCGAACGCGAGTGCTTAAAAGAAAAATAAAAAAAGTTTAATTTGTCTTATTAATACAGGTACCCGCTCAATATTTTATGCATATTACAGTAAAGCAAAGTCAAAGATAAATTTGGCGCACTTTTACCAAACGATTTGATTTGTAAGTTTAATAAAAACAACGTCATAATCGCCGCGGTGGCCGCACTTCGCTGCTGTTGCTTTTCAATTGTCGCTTGTCGTCGTCGTCGTTGCCGCTTGTTCGACTCTCGCTCTTTCTCTCTCTTTCACTCACACACGCTCGTTCATTCTTTCTGCAGCCACCAATTGTCATGGTGTCGAAGAGGAAGCATTGAAGCACATTTTGCTTGAATAATTTGTACGCTGCAGTTTTCGCATAGAAAATATTGAGTGTACGCCATTAAACTAGACACAATCAAAAGAAAATATTACACGCTTCAAATTGAGATCAAAATCAAGTGTGTGACTTAAGTAAAAGTGTGTGAAAAACGTGGCAGAAAAAATCCATAGCTCAGGCCCATAGAGAAACGACAAAAAATGTGGTAGGTATGTATGTATGTATGTATGTTTGTAATAGTATTAGAGGCTGCGAAAAATGTGACGTTCTTATATACGCGTACACATGTGCGTATGTGTGTGCGTGTATGTTTGGATGTGGGTGCTGCGCTGGACATTTTCATTTTGAGCACCCGGTCGGTCGTCTTGCCGGCCGCTGCTGCTGCTGCTGCTCGCCACAGCTGATGCGCAATTTGAGCAAAGGGAAGCAAATAAGGAGTAGGCGACTTTCTCTAATTCCCGTTTATTTTATATAATATTCAAGCAGTATTTCTTTGTATGACCGCCCCCACCCCCCTCTCCCGCTCTCTTGATATCTCACATGTGTTTGTGCATGTGGCAATACTGGTCTCTCAGCTGCCCACTCCACGAGCCAACAACATCAACCTGCTGCTGCTGCTGCTTCTTCTTTTCGCTGACTCTTTCTCTTTTGCTGCTCTGTGCGTGTGTGTGTGTGTGTGTTTGTGCGCAAGTAACGGTTTTATAAATGAACAAACAACTCCAATTCATTGCCGTGTGGATGACGTCACATTCGATTTGCCATTTGCATTTCTAATCAGAATTTTCGGCACATGTAAAATTTAAAACTTGGCAAACAAGAAATTTAAAAAACATTAATTATGTTTACTTTCACATTTTGACCTATTTTACAATCGGAATTTTTAAGAACCTTATACTTTATAATTCGCGTGGAGTTTCAGGTGGACAATGGAATCGACCTTGTGCCAGTGTCAATGGCAAAGATCAACACTGATGATGAAAAGTTGATGGCTCTTAAAATAGCTTTTCCTGCGTTCTTTACAAAGAATTCTGCTTGGCCATGTTTTAGTTTTTCTTTTGCCTATTTCTGTTTCCGCTTTTTTGTTTCTGTTTTTTTTTTTTTGAGTCGCCTTATCAGCGTGTTTCAATTAACCTAGATATGATGGAAAATGAAGAGCTGCAGAAGAAGCACGTGATAAGAGCTTTATTAGCTGGCAAAACTCTACTTAATAATTTTTATTATTTTTCCGCCTCCGTTTTCTTTCCCATCGTTCTTCACACACTCTTTTCGCTTGGATTTTGTCGCGTCTGCTGTGCGGTGCGACGTCATCATAGTTTGATGACCTCCACCCGACGACGCTGCGTCATCGGTTTTATAAGTTCTTGTTCTACCAAAAAGGGGGAGTGGCAGGGGGGAGGCCAGTCGGACCAAGTTGGTAGCAATAAGTCTTCTTGAGTCTGCATATTTTTGGTCACAGTTTTGCCTCTGTTTCTGCTGCTGCTTCTTTTTCTTCGTGTTCTGTTGGCCTTCAGTGCTTGCTTCACTCTTGGCTTTGGAACTCATCATTTGTGAACCAGTTGCTTATTTTTTTTTTATTTTTACCTGTTCTCCATTTGGTATATACACACAAATGTCGTGATTTCTTATGCGTCTTCGTCTTCTTCTTGTACTTATTCTGCGCTGTTGCCTTTTATAAATTGGTTATAACAACAGTCCCCACATAATTCAATATATATTATTACGGAAGCAGTGATTTGTGCTTTTCAGTTGTTCACTACTTTCGTTCCCAACTTAAATCTGTAGGAGAAATGATCGTATTACTTATAATACGATACGCTTAAATTCGCTTAATAATTTCCCAGAACATGTGGGAATTTCGAAAACATTTTTAACATTCTGGCAGCTCCACAACATTCCTAACGGGTCAGCACAAAATGTGATTTGTGTCGAGAACCAAATCGGAATTGATAAGCTACACTCACGACCCAAAACTACAAATGTATTGCTATAAATACTCGTGCATTAATTATCGCGATCGATCGATCTGGCAACGCCGCATTAAGCACCCAAGCGGGCTTACACAATTTTCAAATGTGTGCGGCTATTAACAATTAATAAATGGCGCACTTGCTTCGGTATATATCAAATTCATATAAATACACACTTTGTACCTGTAAAATACTCTTGAAATTTATTTTGATTTAAAATTTTTTATTTGCTGTTGTTGTTGTTGTTGTTTTGTAGATTTGCCACTTTTGGGCTGTGTCGTGTCGTGTCGCTGCGATCGTATCGTGTTTGTTTTTATCATATAGTATTTTATGTATTTAGCTGTTGTTGTTGCACTTTTTTTTATAACCAGGCCGAGGCACAAAAAAATTCTGAGAGACCGAACGCAACGCAGAGAGTAAGACAGAGAGGGCAAGACAAGCCCCACAGCCCCCGCGTCACACTCCTCTCACCGCCCCGCTCTCCGTATTGAACAAAACGCATGAAAAATACTTGAGCGAAACGAGTTAAAAACGATTTCATTAATATGTTTTTGTTGCCTTTTGTTGTTGATTTTAGGTCGTTTTGGGTTGCTCGTTGCCTTTTTGCTGCTTGATACCCTTGCGAGTGGGGTACACTAGACTTGCCAGTTACTTTGCTACAGTATATTTAAATACTTGAACAGAAAAATAAGAGTTTTTATAAAAATGTATCCTCTTGATACATAATGCACCCTAAAAGTATGCAATTGTTATTTAGAATGGTTCCAATTGGGACTTTCGTAAGGACATGTTAAAAATTCTCTTACTTTTGAATTAAAAAGTTATGAGTTTTTCCTAAAATCTTTATGTGAATAACTTAATATTAAAATAGATTTGTATTTACCCTTGTAAAGTTAAATAACAAACTTATATTTAGTTGTTTCCATTAATTTCTATAATTTAAAATATTTAACCTCAAACTTAGAGTATTTCAGCTGCGGTGCTTTTCGTAAAGCTTTCGGTCGCTTCTTTACGTTGCCTGTTCATTTAGTGTTGCTGTTATTGTTATTGTTGTACACTGTTCGCTGGCTTGGCTATTTTTAAAATGCGCGAAAGCAACAAGAAAACACGAAGCAAAACTCAACGCAGCGACAGCAGCGACGCCATCATTGTTGCTTTTGCTGTTGTTGTTATTGTTTCTGCTGCGGCTGTGGCTGCTGCTGTCGCTGTCGTCGTTGCGTTTTGCCGTATAAGATATGTGGAATATGGAATTTCAGTTTGCTGCTCCCACACACAGTCAAACAAACACGCACACACACACACACACACGCGTATACATTTCACAAACTCCACTCCAAAGCGTCGCAGCTTTGTTGCTGTTGTTGTTGGTGCGTGCAAATTGGAGCAAAAAGTTTTGAGCGGCGTCAGCAGCGCTGCCAGCGACAGCATCGATTTCCTGCTGCAGTCAGTCAGTGACAGACAAACAGACATAGAGCGAGAAAGAGAGGCAGAAGTGGACAGACGCAGACATGTCCATTGTATGACAACTCATTTGTTGTTGTGCCGATTTTGCTGCTGTCGCTGCTTCTGCTGGTGCTGCTGCTGTGGGTGATGTCGTCACTAAAATGACGCTGACGCTGCTGATGTAGATGCTCGAGCTGACGCTGACGCTGACAGCGTCGACAACAGCAACAACAACAACAACTACAACACATTATTCCATAGTCCCTTCAATTGGGTCACACTGGCGTCGACATCTCTTTGCTTTTTGAATTCGTTTTTCGCTTAATTTATTTATTTGCCGTTTATGCTTTTTTACATATTTTTTGTGGTTTGACTTCAAATGCGACTTCGCACTTCATTGATAAAAATGATTAATCGTTATGATTAATGTGTGTGTGTGAGTGTGTGTTTGTGTGTGCGTAAACATGTGTGTGCATGTATGTGTGTCACCTAAACGGTGTTGAAGCGTAAAGCGGATGTTTAAACGATTTATAAATCGGACCCTGACGTTTTGGTTAACCCTGCAACATTGTGGCACACTGCAGTGTATGCTTATCACAGCCACAGCGAGACACACATGAGAACCGCGCAATATTCTCCACAAAGTTCAACCGAGTTCAGTCACGGGTTCAAACTAAAGCCAACGCAAATTAGATAAAAGTATTTAAAGAATGCCAAAACTCTTAATGAATAACATATGATCTCGTTGGAGAGTTGGTAAATCACTTTAAAAAGTGGCTAACAAAAGTATATTTAAAACTAAAAATTATGGCTATTTAAAAATTAAATATTTAGATAGGCTTAAAAAATATATATAATTTCTTATAAGTAAACTAAATGATCTAAGATCGAAGGAAAGAAGTAACAATTTAAAAAATAAAACACAAATGGGTTGGATAATGATTATACTTTTTGATTTATCAGAAGAAAATAGAAGTAATACTCATTAAAAGAATATATTTAAAAACAGAACAAAATAGCTTTACATCAACTTAAAATCTATATAATCAAAACGTGTAAACGTGTAAAAAAATCATTATTTTCATCTAAATATTTCCTCAGACACTGAATGATCGAAAACATTAATATTTTTGCTCGTAAAATAAGATTAAATTAAAATTCCCAAGAGATTTCTGATTTCCTTTCGACAAATCATAATTCTCAGCCTAAATTATTACAGTCCTGTGACACTTCCAGGGAACAAACCCAAAAGCAACCCCAATAAATTGAAGTATCATTGATTCGATTTGATTTTGCCCTAAAGATGATGTGAATCTCTATCCTGCACAGCTGCAGACCGAGGAAGATGCTTTGATCTAATTGCATAATGTATATGGAATTATGTAAGCATATCTTCGGGCCTACTTTTCAGACGTCTAGATGGGTCTTACCACACGACCCACAAATCGATTACGAGTGTAAATTTATGGGACAGTTACGCGTGTATATTTTTGCTACATCTGTCAGATACATAATATTTAGTAGAAGATAGAAGATACATTTTGCAGCTGCTTGAGACCATTGAGTGTGAGACGGTTCCAGTTTTCTTCAATTCATTCAATGAGACAATGCGCACACAGTTTGAGAAAAATCGCAAAGTCGCTTTTCACTTTCCACTTTCACGGCAGCTGTGTGCGAGCTGGAAAAATGCACCAAAGATTGAGGACAACATTTTGCATCATCTTTGAATGGGAACGGGACGAGATGAAAGTGGAATGGGCAAATTTATTTAACCTTTGGCTTTTCTCGTCTCTTGTTTTTCCTTGTTCTCCTCTGCTTCTGGCTGCTTCTGGTTTTTGGATCATCTGTAATCCTGAACATCCTACGTTGCGTGCGTGCTCATAATTTATACCCAAACACACATACACACCTGCTTCGGCCCAGCCCAGTTTTTCCTTTAGGTTTTCCTTTTAGCCAGCTGCCGTTTTGCCTGTTGCTTGTTGTCCCTTCCTCTTCCTCTTTCCCTTCTACTTCTTTTTGACTGCTTTACGGCATTTTACTACATCGTTTTTCTTCTGGCTGTTGTTTTTAATTAAACATGGCCCTTTAGTCTCCTTCAATTGATATCATCGCATCGCTCGTGCTGATAATTTGTACCTTTTGTTTAACGCTTACCAAAGTGCAACAGCTGCCATGGAGTTCCATTGTAATACGCTTTGGTATTTCTGGTAATCGATGATGCAATGTCCTCTCCGTATTGATTTTGTCAAGTTAGTTTCACCAACTGCTTAGCCGAAGTCTTGCAACTTGAATTTCCTACAGGGTATCTATTTGCATGTTTTCACACCACACCCGCACAGAGTCCACTCTTAACCCTTTGCTGGCCCACACTTGTTCGCCTTGGCAATTTATTATTGCCTGTTGCTGTTTTATGGCCCTCGTCTTTGAGTCGGCACACGTTTCGCATTGCTTGATTAGATTATGCCCCTACACACTCACACATACCCTGGTAATATCCTTTAGCTCATCATCAATGGCGTCTCCGACGTCGACAGCGACGCCGGCTTCGGCATCGCAAAGTTCAAAGTCAATCGACTATTTTTTTATTGCCTCGTCTGTTGTTTCGGTTGTTATTGTTGCCTTTTATTCGAAGATGCTCTTCTCAAAATCTGGTTATAATAAAATTATCGTTGAGCATAACGATTTGAGGTTAGAGTAGAGACTGGTTCTTGTCTTAACAGCTGCTGACTGCACATAACTCTCAAAAAGTATGCTAAGGAAATTGTTGCAACAAGTAATAATAAATTCAAAGAATTAACAAAGAAATTTTGTATAAAAAAATTGAATTATATTATTTTTTTTTTTTTTTATTTTCTTGTTAAATTGTATATTTTTATTTCAAATTCCACCTCTGTTACTGTTCATCTATCAATAATAATAGAAGCATGTTAACGTACTGTTAGTTGGTCTAACAGCAGTACATGTCTGTTAATAGCGAATAGCAAAAATGGCGCTTTGAAGAGTATTCATAGCTTGTGCACTTTAGACATTAAGAGTTGTTATTGTCGCTGCTTCTCCATTCGATGCGCTTACACACACAAACATTCGCTTGTAAGTGTGTGAGAGTGTGTTGTCGCTGTCGCGCTGCTTCTGCTCTGTTTCGTGGCTGTGCCTACGCTGCGCTGCTGGCAGTGCACTATGGTGCAGTTGGCTCCTTTTATGGAATTAACTATCTATTAAATCGAAGCGTTCGTAAAATTAAGCAAACTGTTTTGTTTGAAATTTGTGTACTTAAATCCTTCCATAAACATTCATTGAAAATATTATAGTAATTGTTTAGTTCTAGAATTTTAAATAATTAAAAAAAAAACAGTCAAATACACCACAGTGCCATGCTGCCTGTAATTGCGAATCGTCTCGCAAATGTAATGAAATTCCATTGCACTGTTGTTGTCCTCGTTTCTTGCTGTTGTAGTTGTTGTGCCCGCAAGTTCTCCACGCTTTTTTTTTAACACTTTTATTTTAAATACTAATTCCAAGAAACTGAAAGCAAAACATATGCTCTCCCTCTCTCTGTCTCTATTTGCTTCTCCTTTTTAATCTGTTAAGTTTTGCTGCACAAATCACTTTGTCCAAATGTTGCCTATGCCCTATAATTAGCCACTGGCCAAGGCAATGGAGTCGGGGGAATCGTAAGGCGTGGGGTGAAGTTGAACGACAATTAAAATCGCATTAGTTTTTGTGTTTCTGCTATGCTAGCTCTCAGTCTGATTAGAAACGGCGACAATGCTGAAAATAATGTTGCTTTTCGTTATCATTCGTTCCCTAATGCGGCGACACCCGCACAGCTGTTAAACGGAAAGGGGGAGGGGTGACAAAAAGTGCAACGAATACTTGTGTGTATGCAAAAGCTACAAAACTCGTTTCAGACAAGAACAACCACATTGAAGCGTTATCGTTGTTGTTGTTTTTGAGAACGTCGTCTGCCCCACATGCTTTGGTCTGTGGCTCTCTGTCTCTGCCACGGTCTCTCTTCGCTCATTCTGTCGATGCGCTGCACATGATTAGCGCTACAACAACAACAGCAAATGAAAAGAAAATTTACAAATTCCATTCATGAAATTTTGCTGCGTTGGCCAACGTCGACGTTGACGCCGCCGTCGCTGCCGCTAAGCTCCACTTCCACACAGACCCACACGTAGAGTGCTGACAATAAAAGAGGGAGAGAAGAGAGCTTATAGCCGTCTCTCTCACGCTGTCATGTTTGTTGTTGTTTCAGATTTTTTGCGGCTTGTTTTTGTGCGTCTCTCACCAGCAGCAGCAGCAGCAGAGCAACCGCTGCATCCATTTGTATGAGTGTTGGTTTCGGTGTTAGTGTCTGTGTGTGGCGCTTGCTCAGCTTTGGCACTTGCCGGATATTTTGTTGTTGTGGAACGTTTTATATGCCGGCACTGTGCTCTCCCTTGCTCTTTTTTCCTCTCTCGTTCGAACGCTCGCTCATTCGTTTTGTGCTCTTCCTCTCTGCTTTGCACTTGCAATTTTTAGGGTAGGGGGGTTGGAGCAACATTGTTGTAGTTGCTGCTGCGACTGCTGCCGTTGAGGAGGCCATTCTTCACTCTACGTCTCCTTCCTCACTCTCTTTCGGTTTTCTCGTGCTCTATTGTCGCATTGTCGACGTCTGCGTTGCCTGACAATTACATGCAAAAAGTTTTGTGGCTGCATTTTGTTACTCACACAGACACACACACACTGACACTTTATTATGTGTATGTTTGTGTGTGCATATATGTGCGCTCTGGTTTATTATGCGGGTGCAGCAGACACGGTCCTCTTTGCTGGTTGCTCCAAAGCTCGGTCCTGTGGCCAGCCTCTTTCAAAAGGCCGTAACGCGCATCCGTTTCCCTTTTGCTTTATTGCTAAACTGCAATTCATTTGCTTTGTTATTTTTACACATTTTACGAGTATGTGTACAATGTACAGCGATTACAACAGTAACAAAAACAGCAAGTAGAACCCACTACACCTCCAACTCTCCCTCACTCTTGCTCTCTCTTGCCTTAAGCAAAACTCTCGGCGCATATTTATTACGAGACGGTAGACGACGGCGACGCCCGACTGTTCCCCACCCCAACTCCCAGCGCAGACAGAACCAATGCAGTTGTGTTCTGGTCTGGAATTGCTCTGAGCAAATCTCCTGCTCCCTCTCCTGTCCTTGGCTGTCCTGTGCAGCGGTGCTCAATTTTCAAACGATTTCAATGGAATTCTGTACTGTGTGCGCTGTGAATGTGCTTGCAGTCGACGTCTCAGACCGGCAGAACGCAGCGCCGCCAAACCAAAAACCCAGACACGCATCTTACCGTCTCCTCTGCCTCCGCCTCCTTCATCTGCATCCTTTTAGCAGCACTTTGGTTACACCAAAAACAACAATAATATATCCACATGAAACAGCCTCCTGCAAACGGCGCATAATTTTTTCTATATTCCCAATATGAAAAGGGTTATTTGGATTCTCTTACGCTGTTTGCGAGCAGCAAGACAAACTATTTAAATGTAAACTTAACGAAACTATCATTAGGTTGGCAACATTGGCGCTGTGCGTTTGGCAACACTAAATCAAACAATAACAAAATTCAAATTCAACCGAAAAAACTGAGAATATTACCAAACAAATGCAATAAGCTATGCGCTTATCTTCTATTAAGTAAGTTATCAGTAACCCTTGCACATATAATAAATAAATGTATATTTATGCGCAAAAAAGCTTACGAGTTTAATCCGTTCACCTATAGCAGTCTACTAACACTCAAAACAGAGTATTTACTATTCGGAGTAAAACAGTTATTTGTTGTTTCTGCTTTTCGGTTGATGTTTTTATTTTTTCATGTAGCCGCCGCCGTTGGCTGCATTCCCTTCTGCTTCTTCTCGTTCTTCTGCTGCTGTTAGTGCTGCTTCTTACTCTCCTCTCTGCTGTCGATTTTGTTGCTGCTGCTCCTTCTTCGTTTTGGCTCTTGCCTTATTGGTTGTTGTTTACGTTTCGTGGACCTTTTGGAGTTACCCGACGACAGCGACGTTGCGACGTTAACGTCAGCGTTAGCAGCGTCGGTGTCTACGAGCTTTTGTGGACGCTGTTATCGAGTGAACTTTTTGCTAGATTGCTTTGCCTCTGCTTTGCTGCTTTATTTTATTCGCACACTCATACACGCGTATATTATGTATGAATGTGTACATATATTAAGTATATATTTAGAAAATTGCATTTGCCGGTTTCTTTATCGAACTTTACTAGATAGTGCCCACAAAATAAAGACCCCCAAAAACATTACTTCCCACGCAGTCAGCTCACCCACCCCCCTTCTCTCGCCTCTCATTTCTATGTAGTGTGTGTTTTGTTTTACGCTTTCATTTTTAGCTTTGTGGTTTTTGTTGGCTTATCTTTTTGCATTCTTTCATCTTATCCTTTCCACAAGTTTATTGCTGTGTCCTCTATGTGTGCAGTTTCTCCCTCACACTTGCTGACTGGCTTTACAGCTATTGTTGCATTTATCGCATTTCTGTGGTTTGCACAAATTCCTCTTATTTTTATGCGCAGGACACGACAAGACACGCGTCTTTCTTTAAACCTTCTTTCTTCTGCTTCTGCTGCTTCTTCTTTGCTGTTGTTGTCACCGTAGATATAATGAATTCCTTCTTTGGGGGCTTAACCTCAAATTGGCTTAACTTCATTTATTTCATTTGCAATTCCACAAATATTTCATTTGCGGTTTTTCCTCCTCTTTCCTTTCGCCTTGCCTACCCACTTCCTTCATTACTTGGTAACTGGACACTAAAGTTGTGCTTGTGGTTAGGACGCGAGCCACAAGTAAGCTCCAAAGTTGACCACAAAAATGTGCTTTCAAAAGCTTCGCGCTTAAGTGTGAAAGTTGAGGGGGGAAAAGAGATAGGTCGACAGGTGCAGTTTTTAATGTAAGACTCATTTTAGTAAAGCGACAATTTTAAAGTAATGACAGTAAAGAGACCTATGAAGTCTTTTTTGGATTTTAATACGAAAATTAATTTGAAATGTGATGGACTGATTAAAAGAATTTATTAAAAATTTAAATACCGAAATTTACAGAAAATTTCTGTCTAAATTAATTACACACAAAAAAAAAAGACAGTAATATTATAATAGTAACTTAATACACTTAAAATTTAGTTAGTCCCCTAAATAAATTTGAGTACATTTTTTAAACTATACAAATAATAACTATTAAAATATAATAAGTTTTATTTCATCTTTCGACAATTTTTAACGACTTAAACTAACAAATTTAAAAAATTAAACACATATTTTTAGAATTGTAACTTCTTTGATTTTAGAACAAAGTTTAAAGAAACTTTATAAAGTGTGTTATTTTGAACGGTGTAAGCATATAAACCATTTCAAGATTAGATTAATTATTGGACTAAATTTGAACTAATCGAAAGCAATCAAAGCAAATCGATTTTGCAGCTTACAGTTACTTTTGTTAATTGTTGTTGTTTGTTGTTATTGGCAAAACTGGCAAATACTTGAAACAAAAGCCGTCTCATGTGTCTGCACTCGGTTTTAGCCACAAGTCACGCAGCTGGATTCACCAGGTTCATCTGCTTCTTGAGCTTGTTATTGTAGTTTTCTCTTTTGGTACAGGGCAAAGGGGGTAGAGGGTGTAGGGTGGCATCAGTTGGTGGAGAACAAGGACAACCTTGAGACTGTTCAATATTCCGCAGCATAATTCGTGGCCAGCTCAATATCACGAGTTTCACGCTCTCCAACAGCATCGTCATCATCATCATGCTCTCATTGAATGGCAATGGCGCAAAAATGTTGCAAGTGGACACCAAACACACAAACAGACACACACACACACACACACACACACACACAGGTCTGAGGTAAAACCCTTTCAAAAGTGGAAACAATGTCAGATGCTCGCTGTACTAAAATTACGCCAAATTATGCTGAAAATGCAATGAGAGCAGTAAATATGCGATGCGATGCGAACTTGGAGCTGATTCTCTCAGTCTGGTTGACTCCACTCTATACCCATGTTTATGTGCACACTATGTAGATACGTATATATATACACATATATATATTCAAGCCAGACAGCGCTGACTTGCTTTTAGTAGTTTTATCGGGAAGCCATAGAGCTGACTGGGCCCCGAGCTCCCATTGGCTGCTCGTAACGCCCGCTTATCGGACATTCAACATCTATGCGTAGTTTCTTCTTATTTATTTTTTCTTCTTTTGGAGCATGCGCAAAAGGACAACGTGAAGTGGGTGGCAGTAGGAGTAACGGTAGGGGTAGTACGGGGGTGGGGTAGGATAGGCAATACGTCTGCTGAGCATGAAATATTTTAAACGCTCCAATGGCAGTCGGTGCACTCACACACACACACACACTCACACACTCGCACAACACAGTCACACGAATATATTTATTGCATTTTAATGTGCCACTGAAATGTGATTTAATTGGCATTGTCGGCTTACTGTAGCTGCGCTGCACAGTGGTAGCAAAATGTCAATAAAGCTGTATACAAATCTATATAAATGAAGTCGCTCATATCAGGGCTCTCTTGGTAAATCTTGGCTAAAATCTTACGACTTCTTGGTATAATCTATTAAATTAATCAGCCATATTTCACCTAACTCCTTTCTCTGCCAACTCTTAGCCACGAAAATCAAGGAAATTGACTGATTACACGTGCTGGGCATAACTAACCTGTTCAACCACTTTCCCTCATGATACAACTCATTTAACTTGATTATGTTTTTTGTTGTTGTTCGTTTTCTTAGCCATCAATTACATGCACAATTACGAGACCATCGACTTGATGAGTGGCAAACAATATTGTCTACTCACGTTTGCAAATTTAGTAATAATCAAGCTGAGTTTATCGATTGCTTTAGCTAACATAAATTTAAATATTTAAATATATGCTCAATAGTAGAACAAAAAAGTTCAACAACTAAAACCTTTCTAAAGTAAACCTTTCTAAGTAGGGACTATAAATATAAGATTTAAATTTAGAGCTGGAATCATGTTTTAAAATGAAATGTGTGAGAGAGGACAGTGTGAGACATTGAGAGCTTAGGTTAGGGTAAGCTGGACGTCCTCGGGGGTACAGCTTATAGACCAGATACAGCCCTTAGTAAGACTAGTAAGATTTGGGAGCGTTTTACAATAGTTCATAGGTCTCCCGGCGAGCGTTTGGATACTCCTTCCAGTGGACACCTCTTTCAGTGTCTTGTTCGCTCTAGTGCAGGGCAGTAGTAAAGGAGATGCTCAAGACATTGAGAGAATAGTATAAAAAATTAATTAAATTTTGAAGTTAGTAGAAAGTTCATAAAAAAAAACTAATTAAAAGAATTATTTAAAAGAACTTTTATTAGAAAAGCCCTTAATAATAAATTTGAAAGTAAGATGAGCTTGAAAACAAGACTCTAAAAGAGCATAAAAATCAGTAGAAAGTTAAGCTTAAATGCACAACCAATTAATAGTTATTGGCCAGTCAATGCGTGTTGGAATCACTGTGCGAGCGCTAGACTTTGAACTAGTTGTATGACGGTGTGTGTGTGAGTGTGCTTGTGTGTGTGTGTGTGTGTGGCGCTGCATTGGTCTGGATTTGCAAATGTTGAAAATTGTTCTTTAATTAAATTCATTCTCACAGTGTGTGCAACATGTGGCAGTCAGCATTGGAACAGGGCTACACTGGGTTGGGTTGACTGTCTGCTGGAATGCTTGCAGTCTAAAGAACCTGAGAACAACTGACTCCAGAGATGATTCTGCTGCTGACTTGCTGCTTCTTCTATTGCGTAGTCAGGCACTTTGTCCAGGAATTTTAGTAAAGTCTGGCGACTTCACACAGCGTCGTCTCTTGGTCTTGTTGGACTATCCTTTGTCTGTCTCTGGCTGTCTTGTGTGTGTGTCTTCTGGTGTCTCTGCTGTCTTTGGTTTTTTCTCTCTCTCTACCTACGCGAGCCCTTTCAACTCTTTGGGCCGTCATCAAATCAGGTTTCGACTCTGACAGACGCATAAATCGCTGGCGTTTTTAAAATACCCAACTCGCATTGGGCCCAATGACTGGGTATTACTTTTTGGACTCCCGCTTTAGTGCTGCTGCAGGCTCCTTGGATCGGTCTTCTTCTAAGCACACACACACACACACACACCGTCCAGCGATGCAGCAACAAAAAAGTTATAAATGCCTCTCATATTTTTAACACCAAGCCAAGAAACCAGATCCGTACACTGCGCAAAAAAAGTGTTCAAAAGTCGAGATTTGTTGCTGGAAACTGTTCTCTACAAAATAGGGAATAGGAAAGGGTTGATATCAAATAATTCTAAGCTTTTTAAATAGCTTTAAATACTCAAAAGCTCTTAGTATGGTCTTAATATATGAGCACTTATCTGACTAATCCAGTTATCAAGAGTTAAAGATTTTAGTCAGATTATAAAAATATATTAAAAATCACTTACTGCCTTCTATAATAATTCCCAACCCTGTGTGGCATTTTTCCTTAGCTTCTTGTAGTCCTATTTGCTGCTTAAATAACACCTTGATTTCTCTCAGTGCTCCCACAATCATGCCCAGCAATGCCCTTTTCCACCTTTTTCAGATTTGTTTGATTTGACAACTTTGTTCGTTTTGCGTTTCGCATTTTGCTTCTAAATCAGCGACTAGGATTTTTATTTTGTTGATTTAGGCCCTGAATCTATATCTGTATCAGGATTGAAATTGGAATTGAAATCTGCTTGACTGAAATCCACTTGAATTTCAATCAAGTTTACAATAAAAACTTCTTCTTTTGAGCTGAAGTGATCTTGGCTCTAACGAGCTGTTGTTCGCTAAATAACTCGACAAAAATTGAAGCAGGATAATCTTATGTTAATCTTATCTAAAGCTATAAACTAATGAAATTACTTATTCTTATTTACTTTACAGATTGCATGCTTTTACATATTTAATTGCTGGTAAGTTTTCTTTTATTCCCTTTATGTCTAAGATAAACAGGGGATTTTCATGATCAAACCCAAGTGAAAAGTAACTGATAACCAGTGAAAATTCCGAGTTCGTTGCTGAACTACTTTTGTGCTCTATGGCTATGGACATTACCTTTTTGGCTTGCCCCTTGCCCCCGTGTCTCTTGAGGTGTTATTCACCCTTCGACAAACCGCTTGACAGTCCACTGAACCGTGTACCGAAGTTGAGAGAGTGACAGGAATTGAGACTACATAACATGTACAAAACAAAACAAACAATATCGGTACAAGTTCTATAAGTTGTTGCCATCCTTCTATATCCCAGACAAATGAACTCGAACTCTCGGAGTACATCAAAGATAACTTGTCAGTCCACAAATGGTCAGGACCACATTACCCATTGACAAGACGAGGAATTTTTGTTGTTTGCATAGCAAAATGTCACACGGCTCAGACATTTGGTCGCAGAAAGGCTGAAGAGGGTGAGCAGGATTTGTAATTACCCTGTAAACGATGCTTCTATGCTGAATATCGAAGGGTTTGCAGGGTATACTTGGTGTAAAGTAAACTAAGTAAACTACAAGAAATCTTTAGTTAAGCATGGAAGAGAGCTGGTGAGGCTTTTTAATACCCTGTAATCGATCCTTCTAGGCTGAATTTCGAAGGGTTTGCAGGGTATACTTGGTGCACAAATTAAGTAAACTACAAGAACTCTTTAGTTAAGGTTGTAAGAGAGCTAGTGAGGGTGCGAACAACTTTTTAATACCCTGTAATCGATCCTTCCTGGTTGTATTACTAAAGATTAGCAGTTTATACTCTGAGGGAAAGGGCCAAAGTTCTAGTAGAAGTTATTTAAGAAAGATACGGTTACGATAGACTTGAAAATACCCTGTCAAAACCCATTTATAGTTTTCAATAATGGTTTAAACTAAGAAAATAGTCATTCGGCTAAAAAATGCTTCAGTTGGAGATGGAGGAGGATTAAAAAGGGTATGACAAGTTTTAAAATACCCTGTAAAAGACACTTTCGGCTCTTTAAACATAGCTTAGTAGGTTACACACTGCGGGAAAAGTCACTCGGATACAGATAGGCTTAAGTTGAAGATAAAAGAGAGCGCAAGAAGGTACCAAAGACTTGAAAATACGCTGTAAACGATAAATTAAGCCCGTTATGCACTTAATAACTAAATTCTTGAGAGTTTACCAAGTTAAATGGGCACTTGAAGACAAGTAACTCGCTCGTTCACGACTTGGTGCTACTCTACTTGCTTACAGGGCATACCAAACTGGATTTCTGCCATATTTAAATACCAACAGCAGTTGCATGTTGAGTTAACAAATCAATTTCAAGTTTCGGAAAATGCATTTCCCTCACACCGCTTGTCGGAAAAGCAAGCAATTTGCTTTGACATTCACTTGACATACCGCCATATCCGATACGTACGCATAAAAATTCTGGGGTGACCCAAATTGAAGAATCCCTAAACCAAATGCTAATTAATCCCACGATAGCAAACGAAGGCGAGGGATTTGCCATGCTCCGCTGATTTTCACACACACAACAGCACGAGGGGAGGGACGATGGTGAGGGGAACTAGAAACACTCGCGTGTCGTGAGCAAAAGGTTTAACGCGTTTTTCTGTGCTACCTGATTTTGCCACCGGGCTAAAAACGAACCCAAAGCCGGATCTCGATCCGATTGAATCTCACGCATGTAATTGCATCTATTTCCAGAAGGAGGCAACCAAATATATATCAACTCATCTTTAACCCCCTGAAAATAAGCTGAACCCATTTCGCAGTTTTTTTAAGGCACCTACTTGGCTTTCTTTTCGTACCCAGGCTAAAGGGTGTCAACGTTTCCTGGTACAGTTTGTTATAACTGATTATATGAGGAATATTCGATGTCATTCCTTAAAAGAATAGTTTTCTTTCGTTAGTTAAACAAACTTTTAATCCCTAACTTATTTCCTTTCCTAATAAACTAATCAATCTAACAAAAGCCTAGTCCTTTCTTGGGTTATAGCCTAGAAAGCGTCTTAAAATGGTAGACACTGCACTGCAGGGTTATGACACTTTTGAACCCCTTTTCCTTCAGTCCTTGTTGCTTTTTTTTTTGACACGCGCGTCAACGAACCTCAAGGAACCGATCGAGCCCAATGGGCTCTACGAAACGCCAGCTGTTTTCTTAATTTCAAAATTCCAACACAACAGCTACAACAACAATTGATTAGTTGTAATAGCGACAAGCTCTTCTTCTACCCCCTGCCCCTGTCACCTCTGGCAAACCTGGACGAGGGTGCCTCTCCCTGGCCCTGCTCTAATTTACAATGAGTTTTTTTTTTACATTTCGTTGAAGGCTTTTGCAAAAAGTAAAAAAAGAAGTAGAAACGGTGTTCACCCTATTTAGAATTCCCTTTTGAAAATCCCCCGCTTAGGGGTTGCTTTACTTTAATTATTAGCTCAGTAGCCCTGGTATCGGGCTCTCAGCCCTCCTGCATCGGGCAGCGGTCACCCTTGCCGAAGGGGCAAATGCTTTTTGCTGTTGTTGCTGCCGTCATTTGGCACATGTCAATGGCTGCATTGGACTTTGGTCTCGGCGAGCGGTTGTGCAGTGCAGCACAGTGGGGCAAATTGGGCAGTAAAGTGCGTAACTAACTAGTGTTTAAATTGAATAGTTGCTGGCAATGCAACAATAAATATTATGACATAAAAAATAGCTAAATAAGCTTCATAAAAATAGTCAAAAAAATCAGAAATTCTTTTGTCCTATAGAAAAGTTATTAAGTTTCAACTGCTTGATACCCCCTCTAATCCCGTCTATTTGTACAGTGTAGTTGAAGAGCCACTGTGGCGCCTTTTCACCCATGTCTGTACTTTTCCGACCTAATTGCGTTGTGCAACACTGGCCCACTGTCGTTCCGTTCCCATTACAATTTCTGCTGCTGCAAAAAAAAAACCACTTCCATTTCCTGTTGAATTACAGGAAACCCAACTCAGCAGCAGTGCGCCCAATTCTAACACTAGAACAATAACAGTACGAGAGGGAGTTCACTCAAAGCGTGAGAGTGAGAGCGAAAGAGAGGAAGAGAGGGAGAGCGGGATTGATCCCTGGCGGGCAACATAATGTTGCACCCTTAAAAACATAGCTGCTGTTGCATTTTTGCAACAATTATAAACGGGACAGCGGCAACGTAATGTCTCCTCGAGTAGCGAGCAATGCAAATAGTGTGCTAAGCATGTAGATACCCTGTAGGCAGTGCACACAGGGCATGAGTAGAGTTTCAAGCAAAACGAGCGTTAATTTTAGTGAACAAATTGAAGTATTAAATTTTTTAGAATTTGTCAATTTGTTGGTAATTTAATAAATTAATAAACACTTTTAAATTGGCAGAAAATTAGGTAGAGTATCAGTTCTTGGCCCACAGTGACTGCTGTGCATACCCTTGTCTCAGCGGCGCAATTACAGGGCATAAAAATTACCTTAGCACCAATTACCAAGCTAGCGACATTTGTGGATTTGGTGTCGCGGTAGCAGTGCTGACGTTTTAGCCTTTTTTCGCCACATCTAGCGGGAAAAGTTTATTACAGCTTTTAAAAATTAACAAAACTTAAACGTAACTAGTTAGTTAACTATTTGATTTAATTTCAATACGTATAGCTACTTAGTCTGTGTTGTGGGTGAAGCATTTTCCCAACAGTTTTATAGCTACCTGTCACCTATAAGACAATTCAGCTGCTTTAGAGCCAACAACGACAACACTGTTCCTGTTAGAGCCGTGTCTCAGTGCAGCTGAGTTCGTTCCACTTTCTAAGTGAACACGGAGGACGTTGGCAATGTCTGAAGTGCCTCGTGGGCAAGCACGAAAGGAGGTACACACGGGGTACACACCATGGAGGGTGCTGTTATAGCTACTTTTTGGTTTTTCCTTTTTAAGGGTGCTTCTACCCAAGTCTCAAGTCGAGACGAGGCCGAGTCGAGTCGACTATGCTGTCTAGAGTTTTGCGTAAGACCTCGTCCAGGTGTGTGTGTATTTCCCTTTAACCGTGTTCGTGTCTCTGTGTCTCTGTCGTTTCCTTCATCTTTTTCCACTTTTCCTTTTCTTTCGATGTGTGTGAGTTTTCGTTGTTTCTCAGGCATTAGTTTCAGCCACATTTGGGACATCTGTTTGGTCCTTTCATTTTACGGGTCTTGATTGTCCGATGTCAGCTTGATTTTGTCTTGGATCCTAATCCCAGAGCTCACATCCGCTCGGAAGCTCCCACGCTTTGGCACTATCAAGTGAGCTTTACTTTAGGCTAATTGCAATCGCAGTGTCCTCCAAAGCCGCTGCCTTCATAGGAAACCAGAACTGAGATTTACTGATCTACAAATTTCCTGGAATTTCGTGAATGGAAAAACAAAAGCGCAACGAACGCTCTGCGCGCACAGGCCAGAGAGGCGGTGGGGAGAGAAAGGAGAGGCACAGGCAGACGATAAGTAAGAAGAAGAAGCAGGAGGAGGAGGAGGTTAGGCAGACGAGTTGCTCTACCTATGGACCTGAACCTGAACCCAAACCTGAAGCTGTAGCTGTAGCTGTAGCTGCAGCTAAAGCAGAAGCCGAAGCCAAAGACGAAGCTGAACCTTCTTGGCCCTGTATATAAAATATCTTATGAATGTACTCTCGTACTTGTACCTCTTCCTCTCTCTTTTACACTCACACTCGCTGCAGCTCTGTCTCTTTTCCTCCGTGTGTTTGCTGTTTATATTTCGAAGGTTCTTCTTGTGTGTTGTTTTTGTAGTGTGCCCTGTCCCGGCACAGCTTTTGTAGTTGCTCTCGCTCTCACTTTTTCCTTGTCTCGCGGTCTCTTTCTCTCGTTATTGTTACTTAAAATAGCTGAAAAACGTGAGCACATATCCCAAATTTGAAAACCGGTAAGCCAGGCCAAAGGCATCGACCAGGTAGTCAGAGATTTAATGAGCACCCGTTGCCCGTTGCCTGATTCCCGAAGCCTTAGGCGCACACGCAGACACCAAGTTGGTTTTGGAATAGTTGGTCCAGTTGGGAACCGGCAAGCCACTAAAATCTCTCATATTAATCACTGAGTTTTATAATAACTTTTAAGATTCAAATTTCATAAATTTCATGCATTTCTTTTAATTTTCTCACACTTTTTGAATAGATTATAATAAAAAAAGATCTTAATTAAATAAATCGCTTGATTTAGTTGAAATGTAGCAGTACGACTTTATCTTTAAGCGCTCTCTAAAATCAAGAGTTCTTTAGTGTAACTAGAAAACTATTCGAAGATTGAGTTCTCCCTGTACTCACCTAAAATCATGCTCTATTTAAGTAATCGTGACTCAACTCTAAACAGTTCTGACTTTATAGTGAAAGAAATAAACATTTCTAGAATTTCGTATGCCCTGACGCTTTCTAAAAATTCCTTATCAGTTGCCAGACCTCGGAAGAGTCCAACGAACCTTCTCAAAGGCGTAACAAAACAGAAATTTCAATGGTCTTGGGTACTGGTTGCTCCGTACTCAGTTTTTGAGCACTCAAATACACAGTTAGTTACCCTTGTTTGCCCCTCCCCCAACCCATTTTGGCATGTGCGACGACATTTTGAGGCAATAACAAAACGACAGCTGCAAACTATGTTGAATGCTTGTTGATATTGTCGAGTAATACATCAGTAAAGACAGTCGGACAGTCAGTCAGTCAGTCAGTCAGTTAGTAATTCGAGTTCGAATTCGAATTCGAGTAGAATCCTGGAACCTTTGAGGCAAACGTATGCAACTTGTGCAGTCTGTACAGGATACGTGCTGCTTGGTGGAGGGTAGGGCATGAAGGAGCAGCAGTAGGCACGGGTTCTGCAATTGGCAATGCTCCCCCCGACTCTCCTGTCTGTTCCTTTTGTGGGGCGGCCAATTCATCTCCTGTTTCATATCCGTTTGCATTTTGATTTTCAACTTATTTCGCTGATTAATTTCCGACGCGTCCATCTAAAAATTGTATTTGCCGAAAATTGCTTATGGATTTGGCAGCCTCTGTAATTTCATTGTATCCTGCGCTCTCTGTCATTATATTGCCGATTGTTTTTTTTTCTTTTTTTTTGGTGATTTCCGGTTGGATTTCTTTATATACACTTTTCTGTATTTTTCTGGCATTTGCATTTGAAGCTGCTGCTGTTCAGCTGCTTGGGTGCTAATTGAAGGTACAAAGTTCATTGACTGACCGCATAGACGAAGTGAAGAAGCAGAACTAGTAAAACTTAACACCTGTCGTTCAATTTCTAGCTGAGCCAGTCCTGCGCTTCACCAGCGCAGCAGACATCTTTTTGGGCAGAAAGAGTCACTTTGTCTGTGTAAATCTCAGGGATGTGACACACACACACACACACAGCAAGAAAAAGTTCGCACAGAGTGCACATAACAACCCTGCGCTGGGTGGGCTGCAGCCAACAACAGTGCGACAGAAGAGAGAGTGTATAAAACAATGCGAAAGAGCGAGCGAGCAGGCATGTTTGATCGCTGCATTATCCTCCCTTATTGTTTTGCTTTTGCTTTTGCTTTACTCGCTGCTGTTGCTGTTGCATTCCTGTTGTACGCTCCCCGTTACTCAGTTACGCTCTCTCTCTGGCTCTCTTGCTGTGGCGGCCGCAGTGTCTGGGCTGCGCTCTCTCAGTCCTAGGCGTGTTCTCTCGCACGCACGCGATCTCTGCCTGCTGCTGTTGTTGTTGCTCTTGTTGTAGTTTTGTAGTTGTTGCTCTGCAATTGCATTCCTGTTCTGCTTCCTCTTTCGCGTCTGCTTGTGTATGTGCATGTGTGTGTGTGTGTGTGTGTGTTTATATGTTGACTGCCTTCACTTCAACTCTGTCTGCGGCAAGAACTACGCAACATTTACAAACCGAACGCTGCAGAAAGTGGAAGTGAATCTCCAGAGAGACGGTGATCCGATCCGTTCCGTTTCGTTTCGAAGTGATTCAATATGTTGATCATTACGTGTTATCGTTGTCGTTATCATTGTTAATGTTCAAGTTTTTACAACCAAAAATCTCTGTTAAAAACGTGACTCAAAAATGCATTAAATTTGTTAACAAAATTATTAAAGTGCACCGCAAATCTCGTTGAAATTTCTGCAATCACCAATACCAATGAAGTCTGACACACACACACACCGAAGGATTACAAAAAATGCAAATAAATTAATAAAATTCTAAACAATAAAATGATCATAAATAAACTATAAACTCAGTGCTAAAATGCTACAAAATTATTACTTAGTTCTATGAAAACGATTCCAAAATTACACAAAAAATGCAATAAGTTTTTAATAAAAAAAAACTTTTTAAATTATTCTATTTCTATTTGTTATATTTAAAAACATTTTTGACCAAATCTATTACTACTTTTCTACAACTGTTACACCAAAAATTCTCATATGCGCTAAGTGTTTACTTTTATCTTTAACTCGTTCTAAATTTATTAAACTAAAGAAACAAGCATTTTTATCACCATAACTTAAACATAATTTATAATATTG
Organism: Drosophila nigrodunni; assembly: GCA_020829145.1. Taxonomy (NCBI): domain Eukaryota; kingdom Metazoa; phylum Arthropoda; class Insecta; order Diptera; family Drosophilidae; genus Drosophila; species Drosophila nigrodunni. The sequence goes on from JACVCZ010000001.1 coordinate 13,989,948, forward strand.
TTAAAAATAAATCATTATAAATTCATTGCCAAATTCAATACAACAAAAACTACAAACAAGCTACAACTTTTGGATTACCTTAAAAAATTTCAAATTCAATGCCAGCAAAACGCGTAAGTAAAAAAAACAACAACAAAAAGAAAAATATTTTTGTAAATAACAAGAGTTAAAAGATACTCGTTAGTTTCTACTCGTTGTAGTCACTCGCTGCGCATACCCTGTAGCGGGAGTGTGGCAGAAAGGGCACTTCTAGCTAGATAACACTTCAAGGCAAATTTGTTAACTTAAATTTACAACTTAAACATTTCAAGTACCCATTTTAGAGGGTAACTTTTGTTTACTTCTAGTCGTTTCTCTGCTTTGCTTAATTTCTTAGCACTTTCGTTGCTGTTGCTCAAGAATAATTAAATAATAATAAGATTGTAGTTACTGTTTTTGTGTTTTATGACTTACAGTGGAGTTCATTGAACGTGAACAGAAACTGAAATAAATTTTTTTTTTTAACTTGTTTGGACTCTTGACTCTGCCCCGCAACAGACGCGCTCAGTTCCAGTCTTAGAAACCAAGTCAAGTCCACTCGGTTGTTGTCTAACCATATAGAGTACATGCTTAGCTTTGTATGTTTCTAGACCGCTGGGGACTTGGAGATGGGGGAGTAGAAGGAGAAGGAGGCAGGGAAGGGAGTCGTTTTAAATGCGGGCATGCAGCGTGTTTTTTAAGGTCGAATACTCGTTAAACTGACCGCTCATTATAACCCTAACCCCATTTGAATTGCGAGTCGCATCGGTAACCTTTTGGAGTGCCTAGACCCAGTGCTTAAATTGGGCACTGAGTGGCTAAAGTTGTGGAAACAACTCCAGAGTTACTGGTGCCTAAAGCTAACTCGAGTAGAAATTACAGAGTCTCCTACAGTCGCCCTATCCCTTCCCACCTTTTTTGTAATTTTAAACTGGCGCATGATAGGGTTACGCCCCACGGACCCACACACAAATTATGGTATCAAACCGAGCAAGTACAGTGAGTAATGCTGCACACGTACCACATAATTATGTGGCCTGTAACGCTTTTACCGTATCGGACCAAGTTTATGGACTCAACTACCAGAAAAGTGCATTAATTTTAGATTTGTATAAACAAATCATTCAAGTTTATCTGATAGATAAATAATCAAGCTTGAATCACATATTTATCTACTTTAAAGTTCAGCTTAGTCTATTAACACTGTAGGGTATCGGTTCCCATGCTCGAGTTGAGAGCCATTAAAGCTCAAAGTTGACTGCTTACAGTTGTGTGCCCTTTTGGCTAAAGAGCGCGATGTCTGTAAAAATAATTAACATTCAAATCAAATTAATTTGCAATTAGTGTGAGTTGAAAGTGGTAGCTAGATTGCCCTGTAACGAACGGAGGGGAACAGTGGGGGAGGGGGTAACTCTGACATAGTCAAACTTACGAAATATTCATTTATGCCTCAGCTGCTGCTGCTGCTGTTTAAAGCAATTTGCGTCGCTGCATGCGTCGACGTCAGCGAAGCTGTTGGCAAATTCAATAAATGTTGCGTCAAGTTAGTCAATATGACGCGTCGCATAGTCGGAAGTAAGCAGCAGACGCGATGCACACATACTTGCACTTACACTCACACAGACAGGCAGACACTCTCTTACTTACTCACGCTCTTACAAAAGCGCCTTCGTAAGCTGTCGTCCTCATGAGCCACCCTAACCAAAGAGCAAAGCAATAACACAACGCTAAGAAGCAGCAGCGACAGCGACAACAACAACAACAAACAACTATACAATTCAGCAATGTGACTGACATTCTGTCAAACATGCAGCGACGTCAACGTCAACGCCGCCGTCATCGTCGGCTTCTCTCAAAACTTTAATGCTCAATGCGTTTGTTTTCTGCTTTTTGTTTTTTTCTTTTCTTTTCTTTTTTGGTACGCTTTTTTTTTTGTTTCACTTTTATTTTCAAATTTGAATATCGCCGTCGCTCAGATTCTCAAGTAGTTTTCAAGTTGATTGCATTCTGCGGCATGTCTGTGTGCCGGCAACGTAGCCGCCGCCGCCGCCGCCGTCGACGTCGTCAGCGTCATTGTCGTCTCTCCTTCAGCTTTCATTCATTTCCCATGTCCGTGTCCATGTGCACGCCTTGGGGATGCAGAGGCAGAGACAGAGGCTGTAAAAAAAAGAGTTTTTGCACCCCACCCCACTGTAAAGGGGTTGTTGCAAATGGAAACGACAAAGACCAAAAATGAGGCTGATGATTATGATGTAGACGATGACGATGACGATGATGAAGATGTTGAGGATGTTCTTCGTTCTGTTCATTCCGCTTTGGTTACTTTTGTGCTGCCGGCATTTTATGTCTGGCTTGTAATACTCTTTACTAAGTGAGAGCTTTTGGAAAGCTCTTCACTTTGACTTATGTAGGAGAGGAGCTTTTATTAAAATTTTAGCTCAACCATTAACCATTATCAATTTTTTATCTAACCAGACGCAATTTGTCGGCTCTAATCAAATTTATTCACATGCCAGCCCTTAAAACGCCGAAAAAAATAATGCGATTTCCAGTTTTCAATTTCTATTAACTTTTTTTCGGCTCACTCTCTTCACATTTTTTGTCAGCCTTTTTTTTTTTTTTTTGGTTGGCTGTAGTTGTTGCTTCTCATGACGACCCCTCAGCCAGGCAGACAGGCAGGACTTTTTGGAAGATACCAAAGTCCTTAATTTTTTTTTTTTAAATCTTGCTGAGAAGAAGTCTTTTTTTTTTGCGTTTTTCACATCGCAGGGAGTCACACCTTAGGGTGAAATGTCTTCTGCCCTCCCCCCTGCGTTGCCCCTGCCCCTGAACTGAGCTTCTTCTATGCATGTCTTTTTTTTTTGCTGTGCGTGATTTTAATATATTTTTTCTTATTTATTTTTTTTTTTCCTTTGCTCATAGATACACATTTAGTTTTTGAGCTCGTTGTGTGATCTCGTCTGTGCTTGGAACTTCCCACGATCCTTGTGGACTTTTGTACTTAAGACTGTAGTTTTTTTCTCTTCGTTCTTTTTTTCGCTCTTCATGTGCATATGTGTGCAGTGTCATAAATACTTTTAATTAACTGGAAATGCGTGTGTGAGTGAGTGCGTTCATCTGCTTGCTGCTCGCTGCTTGTCTGTCATCTCGCTCCCACTGCTTGCAAGAAACTAAGAGTGAAGAAGGGCGTGAGTTTTGCGGCGTATTTAACATAATTTGCTTCATTTTTTTTATGGGCAATAGAAACAGACATGGATGTGAGTGTGTGTGCATATGTGTGTTAGTGTGTGAGCGTATGTGGGTACCCCAGTTACCGATCGGTACATGCAAATGTTCGTACAAATGTATTTGAGCAGATGTGTTTGTCTAGTTCATTGAACTTGAGTCAAAACAACAATAATTGTCCCAAGTTTGGTAGCTTAAACAAACACATATTTAAATTGGCAATACATGTGTTTAAATACGGCTTTATTAATCATAATCCATATTAAAATGTTCTACTTTAAATGAAAAATATATTGCTTCTTGATACGGAATGCGTGCCACATTGAGACGTAGTTACAGATTCAACGACGGTGTGTAAATGAAGACAAGAACTCACACACACACAGATACGCACATTTATTACTTAAATTCATGTGTGTGTGTTTGTATCTACATTGGTACCGAGTTGGTTAGTATTGTATGCTTGTGGGTGCGGTAACAGCGGTGGCGACACAGCACTTCCGTCTCTCAGTTTTAGTAGCCGGCATTTGAGCAACTGAGAGAGCGACTCAACAGCACACACACATACTCAAACAGTTACCCAACGTGAGTCTGGCATCCACATGCCACAAGCATCTGCCTACGTTCCACTCACTCACTCATACACAAACACACACATGGTTAAACTGTTTGCCCACTCAGCTGCTGCCTACATTATTGCGGTTCTCTCTCACTCTCTCAGCTGTGTGTACGCTTACTCTCAGCTGCTGCTTTTATTTCGCCGCACTTCATTCACTTAACAGAGGCAAAAGCAGCACAATAACAGTTCAAATTGGCGGCAGCAAATTCGCCGCAATCAGTTTTTCGTTTACGCTCCGCACTGCTGGTCGTGTCTGTTTGTTGTTGCTGTCGTCGCTGTTGTTGGCCCTCGTCGTCGTCGTCGTCGCTGTTGTCGTGGTTGTGTCGCTGATGTTGCCTGCTCACTGCCCACTGAGCAAACGAAAAGCTACAAATAAGTTAGCGACAGCGTGGAACGTAGAACGTAAAACCGCCCGCGTGGAGAAAATTATTGGATACGATACGGAGAATTCAATTATCAAATGTTGTGATATTAATTCAGTTAATTTTAAACCGAATACATAAGTGACGTCATCAAGGCTGCCGCATTTGGCCTTGTCCACAGTTGCAACATAATCAGCAACAACAGTAGCAACAGAAATCTTTAGCAACACGCAGTCTCTGTCGTCGCGACGCAACAATGCGTTAACGTCACGTTGCCGCTGCCGCCGCCGGTTACGTTTTCTCTGTTCGCTCGCGCTCTCTCAATCATCTCGCTCTCTTCGGCGGGCACTCTCTTTCGCTGTAGGTTTGCCGGCGACTCCATTTACTACTACGACGAAAAAGACGCTCAGGCCAGTCACGGCACTCAGCACTCACTTTGCGTTTACGTCGTGGCCCATGAAGTTCGTTTAGCGCGCCGCACAAAATGTGAAAACTGATGAAAAGAAAAAACTGCACACATTCAGACACATTTAGCCACAAAACAAACAACAATAACAACAATTTAGGACAGAAAGTCAGAGCGCGATTATCAAACACAACAATTATGTGATATCTACAACAAATAATATAATTTTTTTTTTCTGAACTGCTGACGTCACACGTCCAAAAACGAGAAGAAAATAAACTTGCGCAAAAGAAAGAAAGAAGAAAAAACGTAGTAGTGAGAAAATGTACATGAAAAACGAACGCAAAAATATGAAACGTGTGTGATATTAAATGAGCGCGACGGCGGCAGCAGCAGTAACAACAACTACAAAACGGCAGCAACGACGTTGGCAGCAGCGACGACGACGACGCAGGCGACGGGCAGCGGCAGCGGCGTCAAGCATTTGCTTTGCTGGTTTTTGTTCGTCGTGATATATAAAGCGAAGAAATTCCAATTTAGGTGCGTGCACTTCCTTTTTACACAATATTCTCTCTGCAATTTCACCAAGAATGAATACTACAAGTATATGCAATAACTGAGCGTATGATTAAATGAGTGAACTTATCAATTGCCTTAAAACTTTCTGGAGCCATGTGTTGGTGTGTCTACATATGTGTGTGTGTGTGTGTGTGTATTTCAACAATTAATCATTCTTTCAAGTTTGCTTTGTGCTGCCTCCCCTTCGCTACTAAGCCCGTTAATAACCTTAAAACATGTATTGTTGTGTGTGTTTCGCTCCGTCCACACGAAATTACACCTGAAACGGCGTTTAATTCATTTGTAAATAGCAAACTTCTAAAGCTCCCGCCCTCGGGCGCACCCCGCCCCCTCAGACTGTTGGCTCGCTTTGCTGCTTGTTGTTCCACATTATCAACATTTGTGGAACTCGGACTCTGTCTGGCTTCAATGTTAGTTAACATAGACAGCACTTGGAAGGAGCGCGAAAAGCAGCGATAAAGCGAGAAGGAAGTCAGTGCGAGTGAGCGAGCGAGCGATAGAGTTTAGTGATAACAGAAGGTGGAACATTGTGATTTCATTTCCATTGCATGTTTTTCCGGTACCCCATGACCACGAATGCGTCATTCATGCATATGCATATGTATGGAACGACTGAAGCGAGAATCAAATGCCGTATGTAAATGGCTATTAATTCCTGGTATTGCCTTGAATATTGCTAGAGATGCAGTTTCGTTCAAGGGACTTCCCCGAAATTGAATAAAAAAGAAATTTGTCTTGTCGGCGCCGGGCATTGAATTGCCCTCTTTTCCAGAACCAACACCCACAACAAAACACACAAAAATATTGCGAACTCTATATTTGCCTGTTTTTGTTTGCATTTTGTTGGCTAAATATTTTGCGACGCATTTTATGCGCCTCTGCCGAAACGACGAGAATTAACTCTCTCTCGTTCTCTCTTTCACGCGTCTCGCATTTTGGGCGGTTCACTTCCCCGCCCACCAACTGGCAATTATTTTTGGCTTTTTGCACCCATCGAAAAAAAAACAAAAATGGAGAAATGACAGCCACTGTTGAGCCTAACAGCGTTATGTTAACCTACAGTTTTGGCATCTCGCTCGCACAACAACTCGCTGTTGTCTGAAACGAAGTTTTGTGTTTTCACCTTTTACTTTTGCTGTTTACACTTGTCTTTCCGTTTATTTAAATTGCATATCAAAGTGAGCGCACTGAACAGCGAGTACAAACAAATAATTAGATTTTTATTTTTGTTTTTATTTTCTGTGTTGCTAACGATGTTGCTTTTGGGCAACTTTGCCTTAGCCGGTTTGATTGGCATTTTTGGGTTAAGCTTTGATTGTTTTAGGCAAACACAGGTAAAGCTAAAGATAGCCAGCGGAGAGACAAATCAAATCGCATTAATGTGTAGCACTGGCCTGTAATTGGCTTAATGAAATTAACAACGAGCAGGGAAATGCAAAACTGGCGACAACAAAATTGTCTGCTCTTCAGTGACGCTCAGTCGATGGCATAAGTATTTTGACGAAGTTGGGTGTTTTGTAAAAAATAACTCTCAGTATTAACAGTTCTTTTTAATTTCTTCACACTTCAGCTTAACATTGCTTATGTCAAAATACTTATGCCGTTGACTTTATGTATTTGTGTTCTTACATACGTAGAACGACGTTTGCTTATGTATTTGCCGGTCAACCACTAACAACCACATGCAAAGAGTTCGAAGCGCATAATCAATGTGGAATCCAAGTCAGAAAACCGGCTACGTAGAAATAAACATAAGTGCCACACTTAGATTCCACACAAAAACAACAACAACATCCATATTTGCCGTGGACCGTATCTGTCGACGCCTGATCTAACAGCTGTTAGCTAGCAAGAGTAAAAGAAACAAAAAATGCGGCCGGCTTCGCAGAAGCACCGACCGCAGCCGCTGTCGCAGTCGCAGTCTCATGAAAGCAACAAAGCCCCAGCATCCCACTCTCTCGCTCAAAAGCTCTCCCAATACTACAACACAAACAGACACACATATACATGCACTTCACTGAGCGACTATGGAGCTCTACACAAAATTCTTCTTTTCTCCGGCGCTTACCGATTACTGAATGATTTTCATGGCAATCATTGGGGTATATGCTATGCTGATATGTAGATGTCCATGTGTCTGTGTGACTCTAGCTAGTCTGTCTTCTTTTTATTGTCTTTTGCGTCTGATTTTCTACTGCGCATGCAAAATGCTGTGCAAAAAGAAAGCGAAACTTTTTACGTGTGCGCTGCTGCTGCTGCTGCCACTGCTGCAGCCAACAGCGCTGCTCTGCTTAGCAGTATACAAATGTGTGTATTTACTCACACACAGACAGAGCCACGCAAAATGGTTGCGTGAGTGAGAGAACGCGAGGGCGCACTCTTTACCGAAGATAAATTTATGCATATGTTTGTATATATATATTATATTATGTACATAATTAAAGAACCATAAATTGTAGCTTGAATAATTAATCGCTCGTGTTAGAAGTTATTCAGCATTCCCGTTAGATTGCATTCGAAGCACCCAATTAGCTCTGCTGACCATTTGTAATGGATAATGGCCAAAAAGAGGGTGGTATATATGGTGGATAATGGTGGTCACACCTCTGGGGCCGCATCAGAACTGGTTCTTTCTAATATTTTCTAATTTAATACGAATTTCTCGTGTTTTACTTCACTAATTTACAATAGGCAGCAGTTGTCGAGTACGCGAAACGCTATCAACTCAAAATAAAAGAAATAAGTCGCTCGCGTGCTTAGACCTCTGCAGCTTATTTACTCGTCATTTACACATACACAAATGTCGGCATGTATTAGTGTGTGTATAGTGTTTATATTTCTAGCTTTTTCTTTATCAGTCATACGGTCGCTGCGCTCTGCTGCGTCGATGTCGTCAGGTTGATTGAAAGCAACAAAAACAAAAGGCTAAGCTGTGCTGCTTTCATGTTGTTCTTGTTAGTGGTAGGTTTGCTTGCTTTATTTATTTTCTCTAGGCCATTTTGTCCACGATTTCTGTTATTTTCATCATGCTCATGTTCTCTTCCCTGTTTGCATAATGTTTTTCTTTCTCAAGTCACAGTTGCATTTGTTATTTACCTTATGGGTTTTGTTGTTATTAGATAAATACATACAGAACCGCAGAGCGAGCGAAAGAGAGAGCGATGCCCGACAAGTGTAGTTGAGGTATCATGAAAATGCAATACAAACACATACAACAACACAGTCAAACAAACGCCCACACCTACATAAATGTTAAGTGGAGTAAACAGTGAACTCTGATGATCAGTGTTGTCCCACAACTGTTATGGCAAATGTTAAACGCACGCATTCCAAATACATCTCCGTCTTGATGGGGTCACACTGAATCTGTCTAACTGACTGACTGCTCAGCATAACCAGAAATTCACTCAATAGAGTTAAATTAGCATAAACTCTTTCATTGTTGCTGTGCTGCTGCTTCTTGCGAAGAATTTCCATGTGTAATATTATATGATCACTGTAATTTTATATGTACGACTAGGGCTACTTGTTACTGCATTGTTGATCAAACGGACCAAATAATTCATGTGCATTTAAATTAAGATATATCAAAGGACCTACCTGGATACACATATTTTTTAATATGATGTTGTTTTGTCTGCTACCCACATAATTTGTTAACTGGTAGCTGAGTATAAAATTTCAATGTCTTCGATTTGAATTACCTGTAGAAGAAAAAAAATTAAAGATATAAAACACAATTCGCCGGCCTGTAAACAGATACCGTTTTTGGCAAACACACAACACACTCATACATACGCAACAACAACATAATCTCTGCAGCAGCAGCAGAAATGAAGCCCGTGTGCTGCCTCGGCTTCTGCTGCTGCCAACGCTGACGCCGACACCGACGCTTGCAATTTATAGAGAGCGCGAGTGAAAAAAGAGAATGAGCAAGTGAGAGGCTGACTTGTGTTTGGCTACCTGCGCCGATTTGTTGTTGTTGCTTTATTTTTTTTTTTTTTGCCATTGCCTTTGCCGCCTGCTGCTTATTTCTTGCCAATTTCAGCAAATTCCACGCGACGTTCCGTTCGTTCATTTTGCTCGTTTAACGTTTCACTGTATGTATATAAAATAGTACATGGTATTCCTACATACCATGTACATATATATGTATCTATATCGCGCTTGTTCTTGCCACATACACACAATGGCAATAAACGTTTGTCATTTAGTACAAATTCGTCGAGTGTTTGCTATTTGTTGTTGCTGCAATTAACAGCTCGTAAATTTTAAAGCTCCCGTTTGACAAATGCAAAATACAACACCAACTTTAGCAGTGCCACGCTAACAGTTCTGCTAATGGAATGTTAGGTAACAGTGAATTACTGATTCTTTTTCATTTTCTGTTGTTCTTTTTAATAAAGCTTTCTTAATTTGCCAAAAGTCTTTCTAATGAACAAACACAATTTCACAGCAGATAAAGACGTGTTGGCCCAAAGCGGTTAATACAACATTAACAATAACGTTACTATTCTTACCTGTTGCTGCTGCTGCTGCTCTCGCTTCATTCATTCTCGTTTTGTGCCTTTTGGTTTTTCTTCACACGCCGTGTCGTCGTCATCTTCTTTCTCTTTCTGCCTTCTACCATATTGATTGGTCTAATACATTTATGCTGAGTTTATTGACATTTGCGCTTGCGCGACGGCAACAACAACAACTACGCATCACTTTGTTTTATGCTTAAAATATTTTTGGTATGCGATGGAGTCGAGGGAGAGCTTTTGGGTTGAGGTTATGGGCACTGTGGGTGGGAGGGGGTGTTGTTAAATGAGCTTATACATAATTCAAAATGGTTTCCCTGCTTGCGCTTTATCATCAGCTTTTTTAGTGTCATGTTATTGGGGGTTTGTTCTCTTTTCACTCTCCCTCTCTCACTCACTCACTTTTTTGCTTACATGTTAATGGCATGTAAATGCAGCCCCATAAAAAGCTTGAAATGAAAACAAAAACACAACAAATGGCGCTAAAGTTTAATGTGCCAATTGCATAAATACATACACTACATATATTTACACTCATTGAGACACAAATCATACTTAAATGTGTACATTAGTCGAATAATTATTAATTTAATTTTCTATTTTGTATTATTTCAGATGTGAAGAATCCCTAGGTGCTAATTTAGTTGATAAGCGCAAACAAAAAGTACAATAAAATAAAAGAAAAAACACAAACACACACACGTACACGTACACGTACAACACTCACGAAGAGCGGGAACATTTCCAACTAGGTGGCAACGTTTATAGCGGTCGCGCTTAAAAGTATGCTACAAACAAATTCTGGCGTCAGCCGCGCTGTCAGGAGGGCAACGTAGCAAAAAGCAAAAGACACAAAGCAACAAAAGTGTGAGACGGAAGACGTGAGTCGCCAGACGAATGAAAAGAGCGTGAAGGGAGGAGAGAGAATAGAGATAGAAAGAGAGCTAGCAAATACTATTTTTGTACAACTGCAGGCAGTGTGGACTGCGAAATGTCGAAATATATAATAACCACCGCCGCGCCCAACAGCCACAACAGCAATAACAGCAACAATCACAATCAAACACAACGGCAGCAGCAGCAACAACAACAACAACAGCAGCAACAGCATTATGGAGGTGGCGGCAGCTCAAAAGTGGTGCGAAAGCTCAAGTATGAGCTTTTGGGCAACAATAATAATAACAATAACAACAACAATAATAATAACAATATTGTGATTAAAAATCAGTTGGACTATGCCCACCTGCGAGATCATGTATATATAAATCTGAATAGAAGTGGAGCGACAACAACAACAACAGTGATTGCAGAGGAAACGAATACACCGCAACAACAGCAACAACAACAGCACCACCACCACCAACAACAACAACAACAGCAGCGAAATGGATCTGGGGGCAAAACAAATGAACAAATCACACATTACTACAAGGTGAGTAGAGACAACAATAACAGTAGTAAACGAAATAAAATTCACCACACACGCAACTAAAACTCACCACTCTATGATTTGATAGCAGGTCAAGCGCCGGGCGCATGCAACCACCCACGAAATCCACCCGAAGAAGCAGGCGAAACAGAACGAACACCACCAAACGGTCACCTACAACAACAACAGCAGCAAACACACGCCACAACAACAACAGCAACACCAACAACACCAACAGCTGCGATACCAGCAACAACAGCAGCAACAATACGAAGTCGATGCCGATGAAGACGACGATGTGGAAACGAGCAAACCGGCCGGCAACGGTACTTCTCTTTCGCATTCGCAGTTCGCGCGAACAGCGTCGCAGCATCAGACGTCGACGCAGCAGCAGCTACAGCAGACATCGTTAGACACATCCTCGTTGGCGACGTCTGGAAGTGTAGGAGGTGCTAGCAGTGGTGGTGCTGGTGTTGGCGGTGATAGAAATCGAGCAGACACCTCTTTGGGCATACTGACAAAAAAGTTTGTGGATCTGTTGGAAGAGTCACCCGACGGTGTTGTCGATCTGAATGATGCCTCCAATCGATTGTCGGTGCAAAAGCGACGCATCTACGACATTACGAATGTCCTCGAGGGCATTGGTATACTGGAGAAGAAGTCCAAGAATAATATCCAATGGCGTGGTGGTCAGTCGTTGGTCAGCAGCGAACGATCCAGGCAAATCGAGGCGGAGAGCGAACGTCTTGAGCAGCGGGAGAATGAGGTTAATACACTGCTCGATCAGATGCGTGGCGAGTTGGCCGGAATCTCGCAGGAGGTGGAGAACAGTGATGGCATGGCCTATGTTACGCAGAATGATCTATTAAATGTGGATCTGTTTAAAGATCAGATTGTGATTGTGATCAAGGCGCCGCCAGAGGCCAAACTTGTGGTGAGTATACTCCTCGGGATGGGTGTTATAATTCTAAATAGATACAATCCCTATCTAGTATATATACTAGAGACATCGTGTGAATATCTTTACTTGTCCCTATTCCGGCGACGTCAGACAATTGTGCTTCTTCTTAGCGTCTGCATGCCATTAAAACATGGCGTCCTATTTTTAGACACGACGCAGACGGCGACAAGCGCCGCACTGCAAAATGGAACACACTCCTGGCCCCCCTGCTGCCCCCTTCTTTCCATCCTCCTTTGATTTTGATATCAAGCTAAAAGTGAAATCAACTTTTGCTCATTTTCAAAAAAAAAAAAGAAAAACATTTTCCAATTGAAATTCGCTCAATAGTCTTATAATACTGACTGCTGCTGACTTGGCCTAAACTGTTGGCTGATCATGTCCGTTGTCCGTTGTCTGCTGTCTGTTGTCTGATCTGTTAGCCACGCACTATTTATAAATATTTCGCTTAATGTTTCCGCTCGCCTTGAACTGTTTAATGAACTCGCGCGAGCCAAAAAAAAATATGGAAAATGAAACAAGTAATCACGCGTTTCCAGATTCCCCGACTATGAAATATCCGTTACTCAATTGAAAATCAAGAACTGCATTAAAACCGTTGCATACTTTTAAGTGCAGCGTAGAGGAAACACATTTCTGCAATCGTCTGCTGTTTGCTAATGTACAGTCTGGCAACGCTGTTTCTGTGCTACTCACGCAGCACCAAAAACAAACAAAATTGAATGAAAAATAGGAATATGTAAATATCATTTCTAAAAATACGAAAACGACGCCATGTCCAGTTCGCTCTCTCACTATGTTACTGTTAACATACAGCTGTTATATTAACGCTGCTCTCTTTGTTTCTGTTTACAGCTGCCTAGCACGAAGGTGCCGCGTGAGATTTACGTCAAGGCGGAGAATAGCGGGGAAATTAACGTTTTTCTGTGCCACGACAATTCGCCAGAGAATTCGCCTATTGCCTCCGATTCGGGATACGCGAGATGTGCGTCATCGTGGGGCACCAGTGGTCTGCGTACGGCGACTTCGACGCGACTGCAGCAGCACCTGAAAACCCAACGTCTCAATGATCCGCTGTTGTTAAACATTGATGCCATGAGCACAAAGGGTCTAGGTAAGTTAAGCTATATAAATATAAGAATATTTATAAACTAGTAACTTTATCTGATTACAGGCCAGACACCATATCGCTTATCAGCCCAACGCAACCTCAGTAAATCGATTGAGGAGGCGTCTAAGCAATCCCAGCCTGAATATAATATTTGTGATATTGGCAGCGTCAAGTATGAATTGACCTCGCCACAGCAGCAGCAGCAGCAGCTTCAGCAGCATGCGGATAATAATGATGATGATAATGTAAATCATGGTGATGACGTCGACGATGAGCCGAGTCAATTGGTGCCGACACTGACCAGTCCCGTTGTCCGAGGTCATCAGCATCAGAGCGCTATTCAGCAGCTTTTTAGCAGTCTAACAGAATCCTCGCCCACGCCAACGACGCGGCGACGTGCAGCGAATTCCGCTGCCAACGCTGCGGGCAACACAACTACGCTTAATAGTCATAACAGCAGCAGCAACAACTCCCAACCCCTCAACAGCAGCCGCAGTAGCAACAATAACAGCGCAGTGCATTACAGTAATCAGCAACAGCAGCAGCAACAACAGCGACGCAGCGATGTTCCCATGTATAACTGTGCAATGGAAGGCGCGACTGCATCGTTTGCTGTTAACAGTAACAGCAACAGCGGCAGCAACTCCTCTGCCATGGGATCACTGCAAATGCAGTTTACATCCGTCGCTGGCAACGAGAGCAACAGCAGCCTTGGCGTCGTCGGTTTGACGACAACATATGGCGACATTTCTGGCGCTGGCGCCAATGTTGATCACCACCACCATCAGCAGCAGCAGGAGCAACAACAGCATACATATAATCGCATTCTGCCGCCAGGCGTTTCCGACTGCGACGCCGACAGTAATGGCAGCAATGTTGCTCTGCAAGGCCTCGACGCGCTCTTTAGCGACATCGATGCGGACTGTAAGTACTCTTTGTTATTCAATCATAACTCATTACTTTTATTCTCTCTATGTGGGACGACTCATTCTCTCTGCCATACAATACGCTCATCACACATATGCCTATATACATATGTATGTTATGCCTCTGTAAATAACAGCAGCTAACGTTAATGTTAACATTGTACAAATTGATAAAGAAGCGTGCTTGTCAAGAACTTTCTCTGTGACTTGCGTGCATTTTTATATTAAAAACCGCATCACAGTCTGAGTTCTTGCTGAGCGCGTTCTTTGCTCATCTTCGTATATCTAAAAAAAAAAAAGTGACAGTGTACATAAAATCAAATCAATTCAATTGTGTTATTCAAAATTTAAATGAAATGTTTCGGCAAAGCTACCAACAACCAACGAGATTCAGTTCAAAATTGAATTTATATTTTTGTTATCATTTTGGCCTTTAGTTTCTTGTACAGTGAATTGTGTAATATACAATAAAATATAATTAATAAATGAAATTAACCAATTACTAAACTACTCTACTTGTATCACGCTCTCTTAATCTGCGACTCACGCACTCAAACTCACACTCAACATCATTCACATACTCACACACACACACACACACATAAACTCACACATCCAATGCATGCTCTCTTTGTATCATGGTAAACTGTTAAATTAACAGACAGAATTGAAAGCTCCAGCGCGCTGTTAAGTTTACAGTAAGACTGTTGTAACTTAACAGCTGCTACTACAAACTGGGAAATTTCAATGTAATTGCAAACTAACAAATACTAATACTACTACATTTGAAGGTATATAGAATGTATGTATATGTATATATTCGTATTAACCCGCCGCCACTTGTATCGTCCAAAAATGATGGAACCATTAATTAGCAAAACGCGCAAGCGCAAATTCATTTTGGAACTGAATTCTCGTGGGTCTGCAGTGCACTGACCGTTGCGGAGGGCAATTGTTCGTTCATATTGAAATTGAAATTTTGTAGCACCATGAGATTCAGCTCTGGCGTGAATTTCAAACATGCATCCACCAAAAAATCTAAAAAATAAATAAATCATACCCGAAAATCAACAACAAATCGAAACCCAACAAACAAGACAAAACCATAAGCATTTTTTTTAACTAAAATATGCACAAGATAATAATAATTTGGACTAATTTATGGGTTGGTCTTTCGCTTCTTTTGCAGACATCTATAGCGAAGCTTTTGTCCCGATCGATCCACCGGATGATAATGATTATCCCTATGCGCTGAATGCAAACGAAGGCATTGATCGTCTGTTCGATTTCAGTTCCGATGCTTATGGATCCTATGCCAAGACCGATCCATAGGCCCTGGCGATAACATCTGCGAATTGGGGGGGACTCTGGGGGGTGTTTATAATTTAAAATTATATACAAGAAGAAGCAGCGCATATATTACGTTAGAGATGATCTATTATTATTATTATTATTAATATTAATATTATATTATTATTATTATTATTATTATTACATATTATCGAGTAAAGATGCAGTTTAAAAGGTCAACAAGTAAAACAAAAAACAAAATGTAGAAAACTTAATGAAACTAAGTTGTGTGTAACATTTTAAGCGTAAAAACCTACAATTAAATTTATAATCCAAACGTATTTTAAGTAAAAAACAAAAACATAAAAAACAATTAATAATAATGCCCTCGCAAAATGCAAAAAAAAACACATTTTATAAGCAAATTTCAATTTTTAGCCTTAACGAAAATCAACAAGCGGAAAATAACACTTAAAGCAAAAGTAAAAAACAAAAACAAAAAAAAACACAAAGAAAAAGATGAGAACAATTAAAATGCCTCATTAATAAATAAATATTTTGCGCCAGAACTGTCTGTAAATTAGTACACACACACACACACACACACACACACACAAGAACATAATTTTTAATTAGTAAAACAAAATAGTTCTTAAATTAATATTATATGCAAATAAAAAGATATCCACACAATATACAAGAAACTATAACGAATTCAATTGAAAATTGTAATATATTGCTATGAAAATTCCAAAAGAGCAGCAAGAAGAAGAACTGCAACATTTCCTCTATCGACCAACTCCCAGTTTAGTTATTGACGCATGCAACCCAGATCAAGGGACTATAAAATTCTAATTCTAAACTATTATTTATCCCCCATCCCTTCGCCTTCCCCCTTAACCCTTACCCCTTATTGTGTCTTGTCTGTGTTTCTATACATTTTAGTTGCCGTTTCAAGCTCTCAGTGCGTTTGATTTAGTTATTAAAGCAAAGTATGCATAATTATTTGTTATTGTTATTGAACTGTGACCTACACACACACACCACACCACACAAACACACACAAAAGACTTGACACACTCTTATCGTAACGCAACTGAACCGTGAACATCCTCAAAAATACTTAAACCCAGTTCAAAGTTCACCAACAAAGTCAAAGCCAAATCATTCACACACACACACACACACACACACACAGGATCGACCGCAACTAGTAATTTAAACCTATCACCTAGAGGTTAATGATAAAAACAAACCAACATTAAACATAAACAAATACAATTTAAATGATAAATGATAAATGAAAAGCAACTAGGACTACAAAATGTATAAAAACAAGAAGAAAAGCCCTGTAAATGTACTTTTATTTTATAAACAAAAACAAAACAAAACAAAAAGAAATATTATAAATAAAACACAAATTTGTTAGGTACTTTTCTTTCGTTTCAAAGCAAAAACCAACACAAAAAAACCAAATAAATATAAAAAAAAGAACGAAAAGAACATCAATTGAAAAACTGTCGTTATTTTTTGGGGATTGGGCGGATTTTGGTGTTACAGTTACGAAGCATCAAAAATACCAGGCAAACAGAATTGACAACAGGGCGTATCTGCATAATCAAACACATGTGCATAGCCCACTCACAACATAACATAACATAGGCCACCCGCACATAACATAAATAGTTAGCAGTTAACTGTTAATTCTCTCCTGCTGCCAGCTGCACTGCTAACCCACAGCAAACTCTCTTACCGCTGCTCCCTTACGCTCTCTACTCTTTTATTGCGCTTAAATTTACAGCCGTTTGCTTGCTGCTGAATCTGTTCGCCTGGTGTTTCACGCGGTGATATCTTTGTTTTTGGCCTTTCATTAGTTTTGATTGCCGCTGCGGTTTGCAGTGCCCAAACACATAAGTTATTTTTACTGGAATACCAGGCAAACATGAAGATCAGCAGTTCGCTATGGATAAATAATTAACATTAAAATGTGTGCTTACAGCTGCAGTAGCAACTCTTCCGCTGTTAACTCTCTGTTGGTCGCTCTGAGCGCGCTCAGCTGCTTACAACTGTTGTTCGGCTTTGTTGTTTGTGGATTTGTTCGCGGTCGCCCGCTCTCTCTTTATTTTTAACTATTTGCTGATGTTCTTTGATGATCCTTCTCTCTGTTAGGCGTGAACCCAAATAAATACCAATTTTGTTTAATTTTTTATATTAATTTAGTTTTTATTATAGTCGCGCCATAATAATTTTGTTACATAATAATATGTGTAGTTGTTTATTTCGCTTATATAAACAGGAAACAATTAATTAATTAACTTAGCTTTAAATGTACAATTAGCTTTAGTTAGAAATAATAAAAATATTGAAGCTTTTTTTTGTTTTGTTTTGTATTAATTTATTACATGATAGGTGCCTATTATAATGTATGTATGTACGTATATATATGTATGTATATATAATTTTGTATGTATGTGTATGTACAGTAACGCTGCTAAAAGTGAGCCAACGAAAAGCCAACTATTCAGAATATACCATATATTAAAGGTATATATAAGATGTTGGTTTTTGGGCGTTGTCGCGTCTGCTCAGGTTTTCTAACACCCTTTCCCCTCCCTTTCCTTGCTGCTATTTGTTGTAGTTGTTTGCTTGTTTCGCATGGTTTTTAAGCATTTGCAGTTTGTTACACAAATTGAGTTAATTCAACTACTAATTATACATAATTTTTATATATAATGCTTTCGGCTGCTTTTCATTTCCGCTTTCAGCTTTCATTTAATCAACTTCATCATTCATTCCCGTTAATGTGTATTGTATGTATTGTATAAATTTAACGTTTTTATTGATTTAAATTTTATATTGATTAATTTATAATTCCATTAATTGTTTTTACGTTCTCATTTCGCATTAAGTTTACAATTTTCGTTAGAATTTTTGCTTTGTTATGTACATAAAAACAAAAGGAACTATATTTTTCAGTCTTTTTAGTGTGTGTATATACATATATATATATATGTATGTGTGTGTATTGTGTGTGTGTGTCTGTAGAATATTGTTTGCTTTATGCATGTATATAGCGTATTATCAATTAATTTAATTTAATTTAATTATTATTTCAATAGTTTGTTTCCTTTCAATAGTATTTTCATAGGTTTTCATTTACAACTAGCATTTTGTATAATTCATTTAAATATTTTAAGTGTCCTTGTTTTCTTGATTTGCATCTATAAAATAAAATAAGGTATAAACGTGCTTGCGTATTTTCTTTTCATCTTCTTCATCTACTTGTTTCTGTAAAGTTATATTTGTTTTTGTTTTTGTTTTTTTTTTTTCTTTAACTGTATATAGGTATATGTATACATATAAAGAGCGAAGGCAAATATCGAATACTTTTGTTGCTGTTTCTGTTTTTAATTTTTGTTTTTATAAAAATTCCATTTGTTGCAATTGCAATATTTGAAGAGAATGTCTTTGTGTTTGTATGTGTGTAGGTGTAGGTGTAGTTGTGTGTATGTGTAATTGTAAATTTCTATTGATTTATTCTATTTTATTATAGCAAGTCTTCTATTTTCATAGAACTTTGAATTCGTCTATTGCTTTTCCATGTATCCATTGTTGAACTTGTTGTACTTTTTACTATGTATGAATGTATTTATCTATGATCCGTAAATATTGATCTCTTAAGCGCCCATTTGTCTCTTTTCTTGTTCTAATTTGAGTGTATGGCAATATCTTCTACATGCTATCTCTCAATGTGTATGTGTGTGTGTGTCTGTGGTTGTGTATGGTTGTCCGAGTGTACATTTTTCTGTGTTTGCTTTGTCTATAATTTATCAATAATGTTAGAATAAAATGCGCATTATTTAGCATATAGCATACATATAATTATTTAAATGATGCATTAGTTACTTAAGCTCTCAATTACGTAATTTTGAAGCTTGGCTTCTAATCAAATTAATTTAGAATCAAAATATAAAACAAACACAATTTACATCATTCATTCTCTTTGCTACGTATGTATGAACCTGTGTGTGTGTGTGTGAGTGTGTGGGCATAGCATATAAATTACTCCCGCTCTCTCTCTCTTTTCTTCTCTCTTAGTACAAACTTTTGCCAGTGCCAAGCGCCTTGCTTTATATCAGATTACTTCTCTTCACCCTTTCTTCTCTTTTCATTCTTATTTTTTTTGTGTATAAAACGAGCAACACTTAAACATAAACGCACTAAAAATTGCAACACAACGCCATTTTAAAAAAAAAGTCAATAATAAAAAAGAACAACAAAATAAGTTGTTTGAGTACATGTACTACAATTTAGTTTGTAGCTGGTAATAGTAACTAATTTAAGGACATTAAACTCAGTGAAGACATTTCGTTTGTTTTTTTTTTTTTTTTTGTATCGTTTTGTTGTATTGCTTATTGTTGTTGCAGTTTTGTGTTTTTGTATCTCTTTTTTTTTGTGGTTCGTTTTACAGTTGTACAGTTAGTTTGCTTCATTGTTGCATCGCTTCGTTTTGCGTTTTGGTAGGTACTTAAATAATTATTATAATTATACATAAGTTAGGTTAGGTTTCGACATACACAAACACATATATAAATACATATGCATGCGTACGTATGTATGTGTATGTATGCACTGTAATGTAGTGTATTGTTTTTGTTTTGTATGTCTATCTCTATGTCTAGATCTAAACGGTACTTAGGTTGGTTGGTTGTTGGCTTTTGTACTTTTGTTATTTGCATTTAGGACTTGTTTTGTTTTGTTTCTTGTATGTGTTTCGTTTTTTTTCTCTTTTTAACGGCGCTAGTAAATTATAAAAGAAATACTTAACAAATACGAAAAAAAATTAAAATAAACATATATAAATTAAGCTTACGTATATGTATAATAAATTGTTAGGAGGCTTGGCTATAGGCAAAAGTTTGCTTGCGCCCTTAATGCTAAGCATGATTTACAAATGTGGAAGGGGTAACACTGAACGCAGAAACTTAACGAACTCAACGAAAGACAACTACACAGTGTGCACGTCGCGAGCACAAGAAAGTGAGAGAGAGAGAGAGCGAGTGAGCTTACAAAAGCTGCGCTCAAGCTGCACTCTCATTCTCTTGTTGCCGCTTTTATCGCATGTGAGTTATAATATCGCATGCAAGTTAAGCAAGTGTTGTGAGTACCCCTGTTTATATATAAATGTTTATATCATATGCTAATTGCTACATACACATTATGTGTGTGTGTGTGTGTGTGTGTGTCTGTGTCTGTGTATATTTATTTACAAATTCACTCTTTTACGCTTCGCGTCCTATGAAACCATTTGGCGGCGGCGGGCGTGGCGTGTTCGCTTGCCTTAGCCAATTCTCCTTGAGTATGTTGGACGTATTGCCAGTGGTTGCTGTTATTGTTGCTGTCGGCATTGGCGCTAGCGCTAACGCTGGCGCTAACGCTGGCGTCAGCGTCTCTGCCTTGCGCGTTTGACTGACGCTGCGACTGCGCGGTGGCTGCTGTTGCTTGTTGCTCCTACGCTGAACTTGTCGACTGAGCGGCATTCGTTCCATTTTGATGTGTTCCGTATGCTCATCCGCATCCTCATCGTCATCGTCGTCACTGTAAAAGCACATGAATCACTTAATTAAACAGTCACTTGTAATAAATCTTGGAATTCTTACTCGTCTTCGTTTTCATCGTCATCGGTGCTGCTGGGTTGTTGACCCAGTGTTGGTGCCAGCATGGATGCATAGTTGGGATTGTCGCTGGTGTAGACCGATGCAGGTGGAACCGTTGCCAGCTGTGGTTCGCTCATAAGCACATAATTGGGATTATCACTGCTGAGCACGTTTATGGGTTTACCATCAGCCTCTGCTGCTGCTGTTGTTGCTGTTGCTGCTGCTGCTGTTGGCGGTTGCATCATTTCATAGTTGGGATTCAGACTGCTGGTTGTGAGTTGTTGGGGCCAAGTGGAGTGCACTGGATCAGCACTATTAACCGATTCATCCAGTAATTTATAATTAGGATTATCGCTAATGATCGTTGTGCTGTCATTGCCACCACCTACTAGGCGTACGAAACGGGGCGTGCCCGTGTAACTGCCGGCACTGCCGCTACCGCCGCTCTCGATGGTGCCCAGATTGGGACCCATATTGATCATGGCCATGCCAGCGGGATGACTGGTTAGATTCGTGTTGCTGCTGTTGCTGGGCGCATTCGAGATGTTGCTCTTGTGGCTAACGTTGCTGCCGCTGCGCTTGTGACTGAAACGACTCAATACCCGATTCCGAAATGTATCGGCCATGACCCGCTTCAGACTCGGCTGACGACCAGCGCTGCTAGCATTCGAGCTGGCCGCCGATGCTGTCGAGGGTTGCAACGAACTGGAGATTATGCCAGTAGCTGGATTACCACCACCACCTCCTCCAATCACTTCGTCCGGCATGGAACTGCTCATGTTGTGCACAATGTTGGCTCCACCACGTTTCGATTTGGGTATCAAGTGCTGCTCCCCACTCAGTCTGCCACAGCCGCTGTGAGGCAGTTCACCGAAATTGGGACTGGGATCGTACAGTTCATAGCCACGTTCAGCATCGGCTGTGTTGGCCACACTGGCATCCGCCTGTACATAGCCAGCCACAGTGGAGTCATCCTCCATATGCGAACCATGTGCTGTGGGCAGCGTGGATAGGGCATCGGGTGTGCTACTGACTATGAAACCCGAGTGCAGGCTAAAAGGTGAATGAGTTGTGGCCTGATCATCGACCAGGGCAATGGGACTCTCTGCTGGTTGGTCCAGCGATGAGTTGTTCTCCATGTTAGACTTGTAGTCCTGGTATTCCCCCACTCGCAGTGGCGTTGTGGCATCCTCGCCTTCGCCATCTGCATCGGCTTCAAGTTGACCGCCCGCAAAGATGTCCAGTTGATTGGAACGCTTCTTACGATCCTTCTCCCGGTACTGCACACCCGCCTCGCTGTAGTAGAAGGCCACCTCCTTGAAGTGTGGATCAGACAGTTTCTCCAGGTAGGCAATGATGTCGAGGAACGTGGGACGTGCCGATGGCCTGTGATGCCAGCAGCGATGCATTAGTTTGTGCAGCACCTCGGGACAATTATCGGGTCGTTCCATAATCCCGCCGTCGATGACATAACGCAGCACCTGTTCGTTGGACAAGCCCTGATAGGGTTGAGAGGCCAGTGTGGCCATTTCCCAGAGCACAACGCCATAGCTGAAGACATCACTGGAGCTGGCATAGACACCGTCACGCAAACTCTCTGGCGGCATCCAACGCACTGGCAACAAACCCTTGGTGCCCTTACGATAATAATCCGCCTCGTAGATGTCTCGGGTCATGCCAAAGTCACCGATCTTCACTGTAAGATCGGCAGCAACCATACAATTGCGAGCGGCAAGATCACGATGCACAAACTTCTTGGCCGCCAAATAAGCCATGCCATCGGCAATCTCAATGGCCATTTGAAAGATGCGACTGTACGGCGGTGGCTGCACTGAACCCAGAGTAGTGCCAGTGCTGCTGGTGAGCCCAATCCGATGCTGGTAGACAGCCAGCATATCCTCGCGCTCATCCGGACGATGGGCTCTTAAGTAGGACTTGAGATCACCCTTCTTCATCAGCTCCATGACCACCAAGGCGGGTTGGCCACGTGAACAGACGCCCAACAAACGAACCACATGGTATGTATCGAATTCCTTCATAACGCTCGCCTCGCTCAAGAAATTAGTACGCTCCCGATCCGTGGCATTCTCGTTAACCGTTTTGATAGCACACGGTGTATCATCGCCACGATTCTGTGCCTTCAGTATGCCCTCGTAAACCATGCCAAAAGAGCCCTGACCCAGTGGACCCAATTGTATGATACGCTCTCGCGGCACTTCCCAGTCATCTGGCACATACTGTAGACTGGCGTAGAAGGGATTCACTTCCGTGTTGATGATCAAGTCCTGTGGTGTCTTCTTGTTCTTGAAGAGCAAATACGACAACAGGAGTATGATGAGCAGAATGAGCAGACCGCCAAGGCCAAAGGCGAGCTTAACCAAGAGCGAAAATCCAGGAGGCTGCAAAGGATTCATCAATTAATTAAGGGTTAAATTTAGTCTTTGTATTACTTACCGGCACTGTGACATAAACGGCATCTGTTAGCACACCTTCACCGGCGAGCGAGTTGGATTGAATGCGAAAGCTGTACTTGCCCTCATTCAGATTGGACACCACGAAGCCACTCTGATTGACATAGTCCTGGACGGTGATGCATCTCTTCTCCTCGACGGCGTTCTGCTCCTGCCGCTCGTAAAAGATGGTGTAAGAGACGACTGCACTGTTTGGTCGCTCGGGTGCTTCCCAACGCAGATAGACACTGCCTCGTGTGGAATTCACAGTTCTCTCCACCAAATTGGCCGTTACATTCGTTGCCTTGTCCGCATGTGCTGTAAAATTGTATGAAATTTAGATTACAAGACGAAATGTGTTTCCTCTAGAAAATACGTACGCTTCTTTAGAGTCCTCTTGTCGAAGGACTCGGCTTTGCTGCACAGCATGTTCACCTCCTCGGTTTGATTGTCGACGTTTTCGCTCTCCCGACAGGCGATCACGTTGAGCGTGTAAATCGAAAAGTGTCGCAGGTTTTTGAAACGATACTCCGTAGTGCTGGCATTAACGGAAATGGTAAATACCCGATAGTAAGTGCCAGTTGGATCCATTTCGGTACGATTTGTCCACGTTCCATTGTCGTTGGTTAAACTAACTTTTGGCTGTGTGCTGGAAATGTTGACAGATCGCACGTGACGCATGAGCACGCTTTCCAAATGCCCATCAATGCCATCCATTTCGTTGTCCACCTCAATGTAACGCTTACGACGATTCGCCTTCTTGGTCAAGATGTCATCGATCGTTATATTGCTCAATTGTAATCCGCTCTTTTTCGACTTATTCTTTCTGTGCACATACAGATAGTTTTGCATTGCGTTCTCAAACTCAGTGTCCTTATTGATCTGCTCCTCAACCAACTGCTGATCGTAGGTGGGACGACCCGATTTATCGCATTTACAGTTATCGGGTATGGGTTTCTTGACCTTATCATCGGGCGACGAAGTTTTGTCCTTAAGCGCGGCATTTGGCATGGCTAAAAATGGCAAAGAAATTGAATTCCAAAACATATTTCAATGCCAAAATACTTACGATCTCGACAATAGTTTCGACTGTACTCGAGCGCTGCATCACGGCGATGTAGCTCTACGGACAGCAAGTACACGGACAACTTGCCATTGGCCGACAATGGTGGACTCCAGGAGAGCAGCTATTAAAAATTAACAGGAATTAGTTGAATTCAATTCAATTATCTTGACTCTACTTACAATTTCTGAACTATCGGTGGATATGGCACTAATTCGTGCCACATTCATTGGCTTGCCAGGGCGTGTTCTCTTTCGTATTATTTCGCTCTGAAAGTTACGCTTTTCGGACGATACCGTTAGGGTGCGTGCATAGAATGCATATCTCGTATATGGCTGTAGATTGCTTATCGTTATCGAATTGGCTTTGCTGGGCTCCGTGACACTCCAGCTGTGTATGTAGAGGAGATTTATTAATTTAGTCGCAAATGTTGAATTCAACAAATTACTCACTCATCCGAACAGGGCATGTAGTTATCCCTAGTGACATTTCCATGGGGATCAAGTGTATAATAAAACTGATAACCAATAAAGGTTCTGTCGTCATCATAGTTGACTTCTGTTTTGTTTATCGTAAAGATTACATAATACGTTCCCAGTGAAAAGATTTCGACATTCAGTAACTTTGTATTGCCTAAAATGGAAATTGATTTGATCGAGAATTAAGGTAAAAATAAATAATTTCATACTGGTAAACATACATTTGCCCTTGTCACCGTTGGAGTCCACGGCCACCTCGTTCTTATTGAACTCTTTGGGTTTGCCGGCCAACATCGGTCTCAATTTTTTAATTTGTTCGTAGCAAAGTTTTGGATTAAAGTGAAAGAAGACACTTCCATTGATGTATACTGTTTGATTTTCGGCCCAAATCGATTCAAGATCTCGATTCTCTAGCACATATAATGCATAACGTCCATCCACAGTGCCATTGCCTTTGATAGTTCGGAGATTCTTGAGGAAACTAAGCGAGGTGAGGCCATACGTCAAATGGACCTTCAAATATGAATCAATCGTGTGTATAGAGCTCAAACCATTTTCCAGTGCTTCAATTGCGTGTTCTGTGTAGCATAAAATCAGTTAATTAAATGTGTAGCACTCGGAACTCTTTATCAACTTACGTCCGCCGTGTTTAATGCTAATTGTCAATCCATTCTCTGTGATTATGGTACAGCCATAGAATTCCTTAGCTCGCACCGAACTGTCGATGACACCGCCACGACAGGCCTTCTCACAGGTGCCGTTGCACTTCTGACACGTGTTGTTCACCGGCGAATAACCCGATTCACAAAAGGTGGTGCACTTGCCATTGCTGCGTACCAGTTGCATCTCCACATTGTTCACATACTTTTTGCCAATCTTCTCGCATGTCTCCGCCGTAATGCAACGTTGTTCGTACTGAAAGATTAAGCGGAAATTAGTAAAAAATTCTATTTGAAATCCATTTTAATAGAGTTACCAGAAAGTAACCGTCGGCACATTGATCCACACATGTTCCAC
The DNA here is from genome assembly GCA_020829145.1 of Drosophila nigrodunni. Classification (NCBI taxonomy): domain Eukaryota; kingdom Metazoa; phylum Arthropoda; class Insecta; order Diptera; family Drosophilidae; genus Drosophila; species Drosophila nigrodunni. The sequence continues at coordinate 14,016,060 of JACVCZ010000001.1, forward strand.
CTGGTATGGAGACATTGCGACAAGCATAACAATCGCCCTCAGGGGCTGAGGTGCATCTGCCCAGACAGGACGCGTTGCAGCAGGTCTTGTCATCAATGCAGTTGTAGGGACACTCCTTGGGACAAACTGTAGCGAAAAATAGTGTATTAGTTGTATACTTGGGAGCTGCTCAACAACGTTTCTTACTTGTCTGACAATCGCGATTATTCCAGCAGTAACGCTTGTCATTCTCATGCTTCCGACATGGCGCCACATCGCTCTGATCGGTCATAACGCTATCGGGCCCATAGTCATCGCCCGGACAGCGAGCACACTCATCGGTTCTACGATTGTTCTTCACCACAATAGTCGCATCGGTGGCATTCGAGGAGACGATCTTCTGCCAATTGACTGTGTCCACAAAACACAAATTATCATTCCGTTCAATGCGTACACCTCCCTTGGAAATAGCACGCAAATTGGTAAATCCAATGTCCTGTAAATCCCGATTCAAGTACACAACCAGCGCATAACTCTCAAATAGTATATTGCCACGTATAACGCTCAGATTGGGAAAGATTTGGGATAACGATATCAGATTCCCCACACGGAATACCATCAGAAAGCCAGTGATCTCAGTGAGCAGTGGATATGTTGTGTTCAATTTGTCGCCATCGTTGATAAGAGTGATGAGCAAAAATCCCTCAATAACAGTACAATTAGCCAGATGATGTAGGTTTGCTATAGTATTACGTATATCCATTGACTTGCAGTCTGTGTGGGGAAGAGAGTACAAAATGTGAGTTAATTGTAATGAGCTCAAGTGGAGGCTAGTTGAACCGACCGTAAAATACTCTGTCAAAGTGCCAAACTGTGTCTCTTCTTAAATGTTAACTAAGGCGCGGAAGGGAGGTAGATATATTGATCCAATGACTCTCTTTTGTTTACCTATAAACTGATCGTAATTCTACTATCAATACAGCTTTAGAACCCTACTCTCTCTTGACATTAAATGATTTTTAAATACAGTGAAAGCTCTACTAGCGCACAGCTCAATCAGGCGGACAGCTCCCTCAGGCGGACAGTTCGCTCAGGCAGACAGCTCCCTTAGCCAAACGAATTTGATAGTTATTTGGCATGATTTTCATACAAAATCCATTCTATTAGCCGGACAAATAAACTGGAACCCTGGCTGTCCGGCCAAGTAAGCCTTCACTGCATGTTGTTGCTGGGCAAAGGAATCAGACTTCTCAATTTAATGCTTCCTGCTTCTATCACTACTGAGTTTAGTTTGTTTATACCAGCGAACAGACGGACTTGACTTTAACAACGCATCGCATGGACTGTTACCTGCTTCTAACAAACCTATTATACCCTCTGCACAGCGCACTTTACTTAATAAAAGTGTTGTTAAACTTACGTCTTTCCACATTCGCCAATTTAACGGTTCTTTTACTGCCAACACTGCGCACACTGTTGCCGTAGCTGTTAGCGTAGCTGTTACTGTTAATGTTACTGCTAGCGATACTGTTACCGATGCTGTTACCGTTGCCATTTGTGTCAAGACCAATGTTATTGCCGTTGTAGATGTGAGATGTTAGACTGCGTTCAAACTGATTATGCGCTTGTTGCTGTTGTCTTTGGGCCATTGCTGTTGCCGATTGCAGTGCCAACATTGTGATGATTGTGTATGCAATGCTGTGTTGTCGCCAATTATTGTGTTGCTGTTGTTTTCGTCGCCTCTCAAAGAGACGCCAACAGTGTTGCATCAAGAATAATTGCAGTGTGCCCAAAATATTTAAACAATTGCTAAACTTGTTGTTGTTATGCTGCAGTCGCGGATTGTTTGTGTTGCTCTGATTGTTGTTGTTGTTGTTGCTACTGTCGTTGCTGCTGCTGCTGTTGCTGTTGTTTTTACAGTTGCATTGGCAATTGGCTGTTGTTGCTGTTACTTTTTGGTTATTGTCATTTGTACTATAACTACTACTATTATTTCCTTCTCGATTATTATTACTATTATAACTACTACAGCTACTGTTAGCGGGACAGCAACAAGACGCACTGCCGGCAACATGTTGCTGCTGCTGCTGCTGATGTTGCTGCGGATGTGTATTGTGTTGACAGTCACAATGTTGCAACGACAACAGCTTGCTGGGGAATGTTGTTGCCGTTTCGTTGCGATTTCTGCTTCTGCTTCTGCTCCTGCTTCTCCGTTTACTTCTGTTTTCTCTGCAATAGGAACTGCTGCTGTTGTTGCTGCAAGTAGCTGTCTCACAGCAGCAACTTGTTGTTGGGAACACATGCCGGCATATGACACAAATGTTACCATGCGATGCTGTTGCTGTTGTTGTTGCTGTTGCTGTTACTGCTGTTGATACTGTTGTTGTTGCTGTCGTCGTTGCTGCTGATGCTGTTTTTGCTGTGATTAGCAACAAATCATCTTCGCTGGCTAATTCTTTGAACATTTTGTGGTGTTACTTGTTTAAACACTTGACAAATAAAATTTATGAATTTCACTTTGTGTTTTTGCAAATTAATTTGTTATAAATTCAATGTTTTTTTTTAGGGGCACCGGCCCACTAAGTAATCATTGCAGCTTTTGCTTGCTCTACTCCTCATTTGCTCTCGTTCTCAATTCTTGTTGTTTTTGTAGTTTCTTCGTCGTCAGTTGGAATGCTTGTTGTTGTTGTCGCTAGTCAAAAACCTGTAAATAAAAATAAGTGTAAATACTGTTGTTAATTTGTTTTACATACGAAAAAACCATACAACAAAATACAGCCCTAGGGCAAAAATTACAACAATTACAATTACTTGTGTATTTGAGCAACACTGAGGCACTTAGAGGCTATTTCAATAATTTTATGCGAAAAAGGGCGCCAAGTGCTTGACACACGTGTCGTCGGCGGCGCCGCTGACGTAGCTTTGTTTAGCGTAGCGGTGTTTAGGGTGACCATGCTCCACAGTGATTAAGTTTATCAATCTGTCATTACATGCTAATAATACATCAATAATAATTGCATGCCGTCTACGCTCAATAATAATACATGACTCAAATTGCTTAACAGCTGCTAATAACAGTCTAAGTTTATGCCGGATCCTCCTGTCTCTTTCTATCTCTCGCTCTTTGTTTTGAAAACACAAGCGCACACACACGCACACACACACTTGAAAAGCTCGTGCAAACTTTTAATGTTTGTATGTGTGTGTGTACATCTGTATGTGTGAATGCTAATGCGCTGCCGCATTGCTCAATTAAGCAGCAGTGACGCTGGCAGCGCCTATAGTGATTGCTTAAACTCTCTTTATATGTATATTTCACTGTGTGTGAGTGAGTGTGTGTGTGTGTGTGTGTGTGTGTGTGTGTGTGTGTGTGTGTGTGTGTGTGTGTGTGTGTGTGTGTGTGTGTGTGTGTGTGTGTGTGTGTGTGTGTGTGTGTGTGTGTGTGTGTGTGTGTGTGTGTGTGTGTGTGTGTGTGTGTGTGTGTGTGTGTGTGTGTGTATACATAGCAATAATTTTATGCGGCAAAAGAAACAAGAATAAATACAAATTGTTATTATTGTTGTATTTTAATTGTTCTTGCTATTGTTGTTGTTGTGCTGACTGTTGCTGCTGGCCAAACCGAATTGAAGTTTGTTTGCATGACGCCCGTCCTACGCCGACGTCGATGCCGACGCCGACGTCACCGTCGCCACACTGACGTGAGAGACTGTGACCGCGAACGCTACGCCGGCAGCGTCGCAATTGAACAAGCGTAGTAAATAGTAACAAAAACTCAAAAAGGAATCAAAAATTACGCATAGCGTATTTACAACTACGTTGTAATTCATCAACTTGACACTGCCCCACACCCCTCTGCTCATACTGGGTGTTGCCGGCCTTAGTTATTTATTTTGTTTTTTGGTTGCTCTTTTTTTTTGTGGGGCGTAAGGAAAACAAAATGCGGCTGCGTTGTCAGCGGTATGATGTGAGCTTGCTGAGCGCAAAACGTGGCACCAAAACAGAGAACAACTGTAAACGAAAGAGAGATGGGAGAGCTTAGAAGTAAGAGGGCGGTTGGGAAGGGGCGCCTCTTGGTGCTTGCTCTTGTTTTTGCAATAGTAAAAATGCTGCTGCGTAGTTAAAATGTACTCATACATGCACATAAATACAAGCATGATTACGACCATGTGTGTATGCATAAACACACGCACACGCACACACACACACACACACACACAGTTATACAAATACAATTACTATTGGAGCATGTTCTGGTGGGCCTGTCAAAAATGCTTGCAGCAACAACAACAACAATACAACAATCGCCTCTCTCTGCCACTTACGCACTCTGCTCTCTGTCTCTCTCTCTCTCTTTCTTAGCTAATGCTGCGGCCGCCGCTTGTTTTATTATGCTTTATTATTTGTTGTTTTTGTTGCTGTTGTTGCTCTTATTGCGCAGTAAAAATAATACAATATACATATGGGCAGCCGGGACGGACGGCCCACAGTCGCGGTTTAAAGCCAATGGCGCCATTAATAATTAGAAGAGAAAAAAACACAGTATAGTTAACTAAAATAATTAAAATGGTTATAATACATGACATTAAAAGCACATGCTAAAGACAACAACAAAACTGTATAATAAACGCCATGTCTAATGCCAACTGCACGTTGCCTCTGACGACCGCCATGACACCTGCCGCATTCGTACTCTCTCGCTCTCTTGGTCACAGTGTTTCTCTACCTTCTCTCACTTTTGTATATTTTTGCGTTCGCGCTCTTTGCAATCATAGTTTGAGAGTCACATACATATCTGCGCGCATTAAGCACTTCTGTGAGCTCCAAAACTGTAGCTCTTCGTTCACGCACATACAGAGAGGGAGAGAGAGTGAGAGAGCGAGAGAATGATAATGAGAGAAATACACCAATGCATGGCATGTTGTATGTTTGTGTGCATGCGAAAGGAGGGTAATGGCTTTCAAACTGTGTAACAACATTGTTGCTGGCAGCTGACCCAATTTCACACAATTTTTATATTTACTACCTGAAAACTGGTAAAAATCGCAACATTTCCGTCTACACGATGACAAGAAAACAGAAACTGTGAGTAGCAGATACATATACAGAGATACGATTCACATACACATGCTTATCAGGTGTGCACATGGAAAATGAACAGACGCTAGCACTCGACATTTTATTATTATTGTTTCATTTCGTTAAACTCTGCTCAGGCGCCACCGTGCACGCGCTCGTAAAAGTGTAAAGGTGCAATTGGCACGCTTAACTGTCATTTGTTTTGCTTGCTTGCTTTTATTTGTTGTTCTTGTTGTTTTTGTTGTTTACAGTCAAAAGGGCAATGCTGGTATCGGGGAACTTTTTTCATTATAAGCTGCAAAAACACAACTGCTGCATTCGCTACGCACGCGCCTGACGTCGCGTCGCGTCGCTGTTAACAGCGCAAGAGAGAAGCGACGCAAGGCGATGATGCTTTGCTTTACGACGTCAATAACACAATAGGCTGATGACGCCAACGCAGCTGCTCTCCAAGCCAATTGACGTAGCTACTTCGACCCTCTCCTGACTCATTGTTGCAACAACAACAGCAATGGCAATATCAAAGCAAAGCAAAGCAAAGCAAAGACAAAAGTAAAATCAAAAACAATAATTATAATAACAGCAACAAGCGTGCACATAAATTAACAATAGCAACAACAACAATTAACGATGGCATTGACGATGGCAATAACGGCAAACGGCGAGAGAAAGAGCAAAAGAAACAGCAACATAACAACAACAACAACAGCAGCAGCAGCAAAACAAAGAGAACGAATAAACCACTGCGGCATCCAAAAGGTAGCAACATTCCAATCCAACACAAAGTTGCCAGACCAGTTAAGTTTAAGAGCAGTGACAACAACAATAACAAGTAACCAAAAGCGTAACAGCAATGCATGAAATATTTTTCTTATGCTCCAAATCCGCCACTGGGCAAGTTTTTTCCCTCTCCCTCTCCCCCCTCTCTCTCACGATGTTTGTTAATTTTGTTGTTATTTTATACTAAACACACGCATACCGAAAACAAAAACAAATCAAAAATCAACAAAATAAAAACAGGAAAGTTTAAACATTCCTTTATAATTATTAAGATAAACGTTTCTGACACAAATTCAGCTTAAACTTAAACTGAGCTTATGGTTGAATGATCTACCAAATAGGTGTTACTTTACTCTGATAAACTTGGGAAAACTGCAATAACAATATAAACACACTTGTAGTTTACTTGACTAAAAAGCAAATAAACAAACATTTCGTAAGAACTGTAAACTAAATAATAGTAAACAACTTGTCAATAATGCAATCGCTATTCCCGGAATAATGACTCTCAGATTTCAAGTTGCCTTTAACACTAATTCGCTAAAATGAACAAAATAAAGTAATAAAATTAGTTTGGTACAAGTTTTACAATTTAGTAATAAATAATTATTAGTTACAAATTCAGTTTATTAATAAACTAACTATCAACTAATCAGTTATAGACAAGTTTAAGATCAAACTCAAATTGATTGTGAAATTCATTCTAGAATTTTGTTTTGACTTTGTGCCTGTAATGCTGCATACGAAATTTTCTAGGAATTTCATAATATTTGACGGTGCCGCCTTCTGCCCACTGCCTACTGCCTACTGCCCTCTGAAATTCTGGATAGTCGCTCGTCAGTCGGTCACATGTAGTGCCCTAATCTCTATCAACAGACCCCGTTCGAATTTGTCAAGTCATTTCAGTGTGTGTGAGTGAATGGGCAGAATAACAATAAGAGAGCGCTACTCAGGGAGGGAGAGAGGGACAGGGAGAGGGAGAGCGAGAGAGCACACACAATTTAACAGGTGAAACTAAATAAACTTGTTAGTATAGTCACACACACACACACACACACACTTAGTTAAGGGGTTTGTATAGCCCGATATTTAGTGAGCATACGAAGCGAACTCAAATTGTCCCGTGCCTCATTTGTGTAGGTTCTCCAGATAAGCAACGTGACGCCTCACGCGAGATAAATCGCAACTTTACCGGTCGCCAATTTTGCTGTCATAGTGTTGGCAAAAAAAAATAGCTAGAAATAGCTAAACTAAAGCAGTGGCTTATTAAAGTGCTGGCAAAAAAATAGCTAGAAATAGCTAAACTAAAGCAGTGGCTTATTAAAAGCGGTCGCCAATTTTGAGGTCATAGTGTTGGCAAAAAAAATAGCTAGAAATAGCTAAACTAAAGCAGTGTATTATTAAAAGCGAAAAGGGGGAAAGTTAAGAATTTTGACAACATTTTTGACAGCTTTAATTACAGCTAAATAAACCAAAAAACTGCTAAATTTAGCTATAAACCAGCTTAGACCTCCTAACTAGCTAATAAGATATTTAAATCTCCACATACTGCGCTAAAATGCTGATAAACCCCTTAAAGATTCCAAGAATTCATAAAAATAATGAGAAATATAGACAATTTCTAGCGAGAAAAATGCTAATAAATTTACCTAGCTTTCTCTATTTATATAATATATAAATTTAAGACCCCGTCACAGCTATAAGCGCAATTCCAAGAACTATAGCTAGTGGAAGCTACTAAGTATTTCACTCCAAAGTAAACAAGTTGAATCAGATGACGTGTCCTACGCAAATTGATTGCGGCAAATGCTGATAGATAAGACTAACGAACTACTAACTTGGTTTAAATGAGCTACCAACAGTTAGTAGAAAGTATTTACGATAGTTAATTCATTTCTTATCGCTGACAAATTGAAAAATAAACTATTGATTGAAATTCAGCATGAAATTTAAAGCAATTTAAAGCGAATTTACTCGAAATCATTGTTATTATTATTAGAATTATTATTAGTATTAAACGGGGTATCAATAGACGATTCGCTGTAACATAAACAAGCGAATTCCCTGTAATAATCGCTAAACACACTTGATTTCAACTGAAATCGACGAGACCTAGGAAATACTGAAAATAATCGTAATGTTATAATAAAAAGTAAAAATGTATTAAATTTCATTACAGAGCATTTGGTGCCTGGCGCACAATTTTCCACGCTTTTCTCTTATCACATTTCCTTTGGCTTTTCTTTTGTTAATGACTGGAAAAGCCGAGAAAACTTGACTACTTGACGTTTGCGTGTAGCGCTGCGAGTTTATCAATAAAAAAGTGTCTTCAAATTTAATATCTACTTTGGAATCCCCAGTTTTCTAATAAACAACTAAAGTTGTATACTAAGTATAGTTCAAATACTTTGTATAAGTTTATGTTTCCTGTGCACAAAATAAGATTTAACTGAATTTATGCATTTTGAACTTGAGTTAATATTTTTGTGTTTAATATTTGATATCAATTCCATTTGTATCTTTCGAGTCCATAAAATGGCAGCTATTAATTTTTAATATCTGCTATAAAGCTGCTATATATTAATAATAGTAATAACTCACTTAATGAATATTCTATTGATTGATTTTCCAGTTCTTTTGTGACAAATGAAATCAAATCAAATGTCTCATCAAACAAAACAAAACAAGAAAAAACGGTTATCTTAGGCTCGCCGAAGATTAAATACCCTTGCAGTCATGAATATTGCATTAATTTGGTTTTAATAACCAATTATTTCTATGGTAGTTATATGATACATATAGTAGTCCGATTTAAAATTTGGTCAACAGATGGGACAATGAGAAATACATTCTTCGTGAATTTCGTTGAAATCGGTCAAAAGACACCGAAAATGTTCATACTAAGCATTTTCAACCGATTGTTCCTATGGGAGCTATATGATATAGTGGTCCGATCTGGCCGATTTTAACATATGAACTGCGTGCAGAGAGAATACAGAGCTGTACCAAATTTCATTAAGATAGCTTTAGAACTGAGAGACTAGTTCGCATAGAAACAGACGGACAGACAGACGGACATGGCTATATCGACTCGGCTGTTGATGCTGATCAAGAATATATATACTTTATGTGGTCGGAAACGCCTCCTTCAATGCGTTACAAACTTCGTGACAAAAACAATATACCCTCTACAAGGGTATACAAAAACCTGTACAATTCTCATTTCTCAGTTTGGGTTTATGGAACTGGAATGTTACTGGTTTACTGTTCTTTTATTATGTAGCAAACGAAAACGTTTCTCTGTTGGTTTTTTTCGGGGTTTCATGTTTTTTTTTGGGTTTGGAATTTGAGCGCATTTTCAATGAGTTCACCTTACCGATTCGTTAGACATTTTCGATAGACTTTTCCCCCGTTTGTGCTTGTTGTTGTTTGTTTGCACGTTCATTCATAAGCTCGTAAAAATTCGAAAACAAACATAGCCGTTAAATGTGAACATTCCAGTACACTTTTCATTAACCCAAAAAAAAAAAAAGAAAAGGGGCCTCATGGAGGAAGCAGAAGATAATACTCCGTTAAGGAGTGGGTAGGGTAGGGTAGGGGAAAATGCAACAATTTTTATGTATCGCCCGCGTCATAAAACGTATCGAAGCGCACCCAAGTGGGAAAAAATAAAACAAACTAGGCCTAAAAGAAACCCCCAACCCAAAGGCAAACCACAAGACCCAACTCGACACAACTCGAACTCGATATCATTAACAATTACAATGGACACCTGCGAAAATAAAGAAGCATTACGAAATGCCATTGCGACCCAAAAGAAATTAACTCTAAGCTAGAAGAAGTTACGTGAGCTGAGATACCAAACAGGTTGAAGGAGAGGCAAATCTACAAATTCCGAATTCCAAATACCAAATACTGAAAACCCAATACCAAACGATGAGGGAATCGGAAATTCCAAGTCTCTGACGTTTTGGCATTCCTACGTTCGCTGAGTCAATGTCCAAGAAAGTGCTCAATATAAATTACGCTAAGCTATGCGAGAATTATTCCTAGAATGCTTCAGCTACACATGTTTTTCTTAGAGCTAAATCTTATAATTATGCCAAACCGAGAGATTTCTTGCATTTAAACTAGTTTTATTTATAATATACTAATTTATGCTTTTAATAAAGTTATTGTTAAGATGACAACTTTCGGGGAACTACACACAACACACACACACACACTCACACAACACCCTATCATAGATATACACTGCACAATCAGCGGTATTGGGAAACCAGGGCGTAAACAGCTTTAACTGTGCATGCGACGAGGGCCGCACGTTCAAATTCCATATCAATATTGTGCCGATAACATTGAATGAAAAATCTAATAGAGTCAAAGTATATATGTCCCTAGCTTCCCCTCTTTCAACTCTCCCCACTCTCTCCTTTCCCTCCTATCGACATATGAATTTGATTAAAATTGTTGATCTTTCTTAGGCAAAAGTGCGTGAATGGAAATTTCGGCATAGAATTAGTTAGTGCTCACATATTAGCCGTTTTTTCAAAACAGTGCCATCTTTAGCTTGAAAATTCTATTGTTATTTTTATTATCATTGGAAAAGTGATTTCTCGCCTGCAGTTATCGTGAGTGGTTAAATCCAATTGTGATATCCAAGACCTTGACACGATAGATAACACCAACAAATCAGAGTCACGTCTGTCTTTGGTCACGTCGTGACACTTCAAGGAGCTTTTGTCATCTCTATAGCGCTTAGTTAAAACCTGGTCAACATATCTCTAGTACCGCCAAGTACGCACGTTCCTATTTTCCAACTTTGTTTGTTATTATGGCTTTATCAGACGAGTCAAGTGATTTAAATCTGTTCAAAATATATACACTATCGTAGTGGGTATTTCTACAGTTATTTGGGTTCTAAAATATTGATATATTTAGCAGGTAAAAGCATCGTGCAATTGAGTTAATCTAAGGCAGAGATTAAACTATAATCAATCAGAGTAACGGTGTGAACTTTGTGAGCTGTTGTATCGGAAATAGTTAACTAAATGTTGGAGAAATTTTGCACATTTGATTCATTTTTGATACACTTCCGATGACAACTTCCTTTTCCGCATTCCAAGCCCTAGAAATCACTAGGTACTGCCACTATATAAATAGGTATTGTCGTCTAGACATCTAAGTCAAAAATACACACAAGTAAGTGGCTGCGAGTAGCGTTTAAATATGTGAGTAAACTTCCTGTGTTTTAGGGAGGAAATGGGGGAAATGCGTCAACTTGCACTTTGATATCGATAACACACAAATACAGAATAATGAATACACTCACATATAGAGTCGGCAAACTACAGTAATAATAATAAAAAATGCCTTTGGCGCAATCAAGAAGCCTGTTATTATTATTTACCAACGACAAATAATTTGTAGTACTCACATTCCGTACGTTGTTGTACTACGGATACGGGTCTCAGTCTCAGAGTTCTTCAGTGCTCCGACGACGAGTAATTGTATGATTTTGATATTTATGAGCAATACTTGTGTTATTTCCTGTTGTTGGCACTTTTATACCCTGTTGATTGTGCCTTAAGGGGCATGTCAAAGCTTTAAATGAATCATAAAGTATAAAATGTGAGCATTACTACTGTTAAAGGGTATCTAATAGCAGAGTATATGAAAGTTATTACTACAAAATTCTCGGAACTGCCTCAACAAGTTACCGAAATCGAGTAAGCCCAAGAAGAAACGGGGAAAAAAACAAAATCATTGGACACACTTATTTGTTAGATAAGAAAAAAAAGTATTGCAAATTGGGGGACCTGTGGCCCAATTGATTTAATTGTTTCGATACGGCAAAACTTCAGATATCAGACGACATTCTACACACGTGATAGTCAGCTAAAAGTCGATTTTAGTGCCAATCCCCTAAAATTCACTATAAACCTGCTGTAATCCATTCAATTATTATTTATCACATTCCTTCTTCATCTTAATTCTATATTCGCATTCTTCTCTTTACACTACAAACTTGTCGCGGTCGCTGCTTCAGCTGGCGTCGCTGCCCCTGGCGCTGCCGAGGCCCGTCGCTTGCGGATCTCAAAGCGGAAATAACGTAATTTCAAAACAACATTTTTTTTTTTCTATTTCGTTGTCGACAACTTTTTTGCCATTGTGTTGTTGTTTTGTGTCTTTTAGTAGAGATTTTTTTAATATGAATGTATTACAAACATTTTTGTGGTTGGCTTTTTTTTAATGTCTATGAAACGTGTTAAATGCGCACAAATATAAACACACATACATACATACAAACACATTCAGACGTGCACGTAACGAGCCAAGAGATTTGAAATTACTCAATGAATGAGCCAATTGCCCCGTTAGCTACACACGAGCCGGCCCAGGGCTGGCGAGCAGTGATCCGGCTCCGGCTCCAATGCATGCCTTGCCTATGCTTCTCTCTCTTCCTCTGCTTCTCCTTCTTACTCTCTTTATGTCATTTGCTCTCAGAGGCTTGCACTGTAAGGCTATCGGTGTGCGTGTGTGTGTGTGCGTGTGTGTGCGTGCCTGCTTGTATGCATGTGTGTGAATGAATGCATTGAATGTAGCGTAAAAAGCAAAAGGCAAACGCAAGTACGGCCAATGCTTGTGCTTGCATGGTGTTGTTTTTGTTGTTGCTGTGAATCAAGTGAATGAAATTTAGCGCGTATTTTGAATGACATTTTCAAGTGTTTTGTGCTGCAGTGTGTTCGTGTTCGTGTCCGTGTTCGTGTCCGTGTCCATGCTTGTTTGCTTGTGTGCGCTTGTGTGTGTAGCGAATGGAATGCAAGAGTGTAAATAATAGTTGTCAAGAGTCACAACAAACAGCACAAACAAACTTTTAATATAAAAAATGCCTACACTTCGATACGCTGATTTTGATAACAAGTTTAAGCCTCGGGGCCGTGCTCAGTGGTATGTGCTTTACACATACATTTAAATATTTATTTATTTAGTTATTATTTACGATTAGCTTTAGTTCGTTTCACAATTGTTAGCGAGTGTGAGCGAGATAGCTTAATTGCCCAATTTGTACGTCGCGACGTCGCTGCCACAGCCACAGCCGCTGTCAACGTCAACGTCGCTTTGGCCCTTATGTGTGCAATTGCACAAGCGTCTCAAATGTGCGTGGACGTGTGTGAGTGTGTGCATGTGTTGTTTATTTGATTTGGTATTTCGAAGTTATCAATGAAATTGTAGTACACACCCACACACACACATACACACAACTTGTACTTGTGTGCGTGTATGTAGAGTAAATTGTAGTTATTGAGTTTCATTCACAGTCCTCAATTCAACGTTTAAATAACACAGTGTTCATATAAATACATAAATACACACAACACACAAGCACACTCATACACACACACACTACATACCTAATATGGTATGGAGTTATGTAGCCCTTCGAAATGAATTATTGCCTTACAACTTGTGCCTCGTTTCTTCCCATTCTTATTTTCGTCATATTTGTGTCAGATATGCATGTTTACGCGTTTAGATAAGCGTTATTTGTTTTTGTTTTTATTTGTGGTTCTCTATTTTTTTTTAGTTTTATTTCACTGCTTCACCCCTGATTGAATCACTCACTCACTCACATCACACACACTTTCTTTAAGTCTCTTGCTCTCTTTATCTCCCTCTCACTTTTCTTACGCTTAAACGGCTTCAACTTAACGCGATTATTGGCTCAAGCTTTAACTTTGTGAGATTAAACTCACTGTGCACTCGTTTCTGTGTGTGTGAGTGTGAGCATGCAGTGCTTGTATGTATAGGGGCAGGGGCAAGTGAACTTATAAAGCTTTGATCTGATTGGGCTTTGCTTTTTGTGAATGAAAATCAAAGTATCACAAAATGGCGATCGTTTATGGCTTTGCTGTTTGATACGTTTATTAATTAACGAGCTTAAGCTTTTTTATTTACTCGTTAGCTTATGAATATTCTAAACCTAGTTTAATTCATAAAATATTAATTTCACGAACTAAAATTTCTAGATTAACTGAAAATCATAAACTACAATTTTCAGCTAATGTCATTTTAGAAAAGCGCGCTTATCAGTGAAGCAAGAGCAGCGTTACAAACATACACACACACACACTTGTACAAGCTTTTACTCTAGCATCCTCTCTTTGCTGGATCCCAAGAGAGCTTTCGGTTCGTCTCACATGTCAAATTTGACATTTGCTGTTGAACCGTTCATAAAATAGGCGCCAGACAGATTGGGATCGGGTAGGGGGATAAGAGCGGGGGTTATGGGTGGTCAGCGAACGGGAGGCCACACACAAAGAGAAGCAGAGAAGTTGCTTCATTTGTTTTCTTGTTATGATTTATTAAACATTAAATTTGCTTTAATGAATTAATTTGATTTGATTTCGACAGCGTAACGGAAATATACAAACAAACACATTCACACAAATGCACACACACACACACATCATATAGAATCACTGGCCTGATGTTGTATGTGTGTGTTTGTTTCTCTTTGCGTTAGCGCCACTTGTGAGGCGCCAAAGAGGCGCACCGCACAACGCAATTGTCCAAGCGGGGAGAGAGAGAAAGAGGAAACAGAAACATCAAGCAAATGCACAAAGGCAAATGACAGCAAAGAGAGCAACAAGTGCAGAAGGAAAAAGAATTACAATAGCAATATTAAAAGCTGCAACAAAAGCACTGCTTTCGTCACTAGCGTGCACAGTGATGTATTAGCGGCAGCAACGAGCATAAAATAAAACGCAATACAGTTTTTACAAACGGCGGAAAAATAAAAATACAAATACAGCAGCAGCAACAACAACGTTTTTGTTGTCGTCGTCGCCGTTGTGGCAAAGTTAAAATAGTTGTTAAGCTATTAAGTTCCGCTTAAATTGTTTTCACATTTGCCTTGTCCGCTTGCTCTAATGCTACACACACACACAGACACCAGTCGCATACATAAACGAATACAAAAAGCCAGCGCCAGCAGCAGCAGCAGCAAAAACAACAACAACAAAGTAAAGTGCGAGGCACAAAAGAACCTAATCAAGAGCCAAAACGCCGCAAATAAAGCAATAAACAAGACACAATATTGTTTTTTCCTCCCCAAGACAAAAAGAAATAAGAGCAGCAGAAACAACAACAAAAGCTTGAAAGCTGCTCAGTGTCTCTCTCTTCTCTCTCTCTTGATTCTATACTCAGTCAGTCACACACTCACACACACGCAATCAAAAAAACAAAACAAAACGAAAAAAAAAACAAACAGCACAGACAGACAGACGCAAGTTGAATGAACATGAAGAACAACAACAGCAGAGCAGCAATACATTTGGAGCCGCACTCAAAAAGGTGCGCCCTCGTCCTAGAGAGACAGAGGGAAAGAGAGCATTAAAAAGGAGTGAGAAGCACGCACGCTCTACTTTAAAGTCGAAGTTCTTTAAAGTTTTCGTGTTTAAATAAATTTACAAATAATTAAAATTAGTAAAACAACAATGAAAACTTGAGTTTTTATTTTGGTTTTGAACTTTTCATGTTACATACAAAGTGCTTAATTATTGTTGTGATTTTTCACAGAATACCACAATTGTCGATCTTCCATAAACTACAGATACACACACACACACACACAGACACAAAGGAACGCGAATGTGAAGAAGAATCACAGAGAGCTTGAGAATGTTCAAGATGTGTGAGCGAGATGAATTACGAAGGCAAGCAGCAAATAACAACAACTAAATAGCGCATAAGAGTACAGACGAGTGTGTGTGTGTGAGTGCTTGTGTGTGTGTACCGAAGAGTGTCTGTGTGTGAAGCTACCACAGTGAGATTGGGAGTTTTGTTGCTCTCCAATGAGAGGCGCTCAGCAATATGAGCGTGGCTTTTACTCAATTGTGAATTCTGTTGTGCTTGATTACTTTGCGCGATATTCAGTCTGCTCTCTCACACCAATACCAATACAGGGATACTTTGACGCCTCCTCTGCTCTTCACTGTTGTACGCTGGAGTCGACGGCATACCGTGTTCTCTTTCAGGTTACAAAATTATGTATTTGTATTACAATTAATGTATTACAATTACAAAATGACATTTATGGTAATTTGTTTTTCAATCCGCCAAGCGCCAAACGCCAATTCGAGACGTAGAAATAGAAATAAATTAGACAACAACAAGCGGTTGACTGAGAAAAACAACAATGATATAGCAAGGCAAGAATAGGATGGCGTTTATTTTTACAATACGTAATACACGTTACAGCAACAACACCAATAACAAATACACACACACACAGATAGTTATAGGGAATACATGTTTGTATGTAGTATAGCAGGCCAAGCAGCAATAAAAATAGAAACAAAACGAGCACGAGCAATAACAACGACGACATCAAATGCCGAAGAAGAAGAAGAAGGCACAAAAACACAAATTAAATAGCAACAACAAAATAAAGTCGAATAAGTATACACTAATAAAATAAGGTCGAGAGTAGTAGACAAAACCAACAACAATCTAAACTCCTCTACGTACTCTCTCTCTCACTCCCGCTCTTTCTGCTTCTGCCTATCGAGCTATCGATAACGATTTAAAGCTGCACAGCGAATGCTGCGGCACGCACAATAACAACAACGATAATCAACCACTACAACAGCAAAAACAACAACAACAAGCTTAAGCCTCTGTTCATACGGTTGCAGCGCGTGTCCAAGTGCCCAGATTTACAGTTGTTGCTGCTACAAATCAGCTTAAAGAGAGTGCTGCTGATGACGCCTTTGTCTCTATATCTCCCCCCCACCCATACCCCGCCTCTCTTTAACACGCTGTCCTCCTCTTGCACTCTCTTTGATTGTTGGACTGCAGCAGCACGACACGAACGTGGTATAAAAATAAAACAAGAAGATCAGCAGACATTGTGAGATACCAATGCTGACGTTGACGTTGACGTTGACGTCGAAGTCGAAGCCGAAGCCGACGTCAGCGTTGACGCCGCTATTGGCGACAGCTGAGCCGCTAGATTTACATCGATCACACATTTTATGTCACATGAAGAGCCGACCAGCAACAAGAACAACAACTACAATACCGTTTGCCGAGACAGTTGGGTGACACAGACAGAACAACAACAACAACAACATGTTGGCGAGGCCATTAGATGATCGCCGTCTAAATTTAAATGTCTGTCTGTCTGTGCGTTTAAGTTGCAAGGCAAAAATAAATCTACATAAGTAAAACGTAAACGTAAACAACACACAGCAAAAATAAAGAGAAGCAAAATGAAATAACAAAAAAAAAAAAAAAAAAAAAATAGAACCGTTTCCTTTGTAATGCCAGATCACAAGATCGACGTTGCTTTTGTTGTTGCTGCTGCTGCTGTCGTCTAGTTTAAGTTATTTTTCAAGGGGGTTGTGCCAGCGGCAAAAGGGTTGGCAGCAAGAAATAACACCGCGACTAAAGCGGGTTTCTTCTGCTACTTCCCTTCCCTTCCCTTTCCTGCCCATAATATGTAAAACATTCAGACAGTGACAGTCCACTGATGTACGCCATTTTGAATATATACTAATATGTAAATATTTCGTTGAGCGACCCTAAAAACCAACCAGCAATTGCCTTAAGGGTCTGTCAATAATATAGGGCTTATTCTCTTACATTTTTTTAATTACCTACCAAAACTACAAGGGGAAAGTAAAAAACTGTTTATTCAATTACCAAAATTGTAAGACTCTTACTCAACTATAGGGGTGTTATTTTGGAGTACTTTTTTATGGCCTTAATAACGATAATTGTTAAGAGGCTGTTAAGTTAACAACTTATAAGGAAAGTATTGTAATGCAATTTTGGTCTAAATAGGTTTGATTATGTTTAAGAAATATTTAACAATTTCCAACTGTTACAAAAGTTAAGCAGTCGTTTCCATATCTTATGACATCGGATAAACTCGGTGACTAGCCGCCCCCTCCTTTACTGCCCTCTCTACTCCCTTCTCCGCTCGTCACCTGGCAACTAAATGAAATTTCCACTTCTAAATTTATTTTTAAAACGCATTCTTCGAGCGTTTGCCACAAAAATAGCCACGCTGCATTTCTATTCCACACAAACGACGAGTACATTTATTTATAAACACAAATATATATATTTTAGTTCATAAAATAAATAACACGAGATACACCCCTCCCGCTAGTAGGGGAGTATCTTCGTTTTTTTCATCTTGGTTTGTGGGGAAAATCATCATATGGCTGCCTGCGTTTTCTTAATTTGATTTTCGTGTTGCATCTCACGATCAATTTCATTTCAATGATTGTAATTAAAAACATTTTTTCTATAGCTGCATTCTCTTGGCCACAGCCAGCAACAGCCAAACAGACGAGGGGCGCCAAAAGGGGGCAGGGACCAAGGAGGACGTACAGAACCGACCCCAACTAAAAGTCGCCCACTCACGCGCCGGTTAAAAGCAAAATGAAAACAAGAAATTTGCGCTCGGTTGCATACGAAAACAATAAAAAAGCAAAGCAGTTTAAGAACGACTCGAATAGCTAATACCCTTGATTAAAAAATATATTAAATATTTCTTACTTTAACTTATATAATCCCTTATTTATTGTTTATTTTTTTATTAATAAAAGTATATTTAATAAACTTAAACTTTTTTTTCTCACAACTCGAGCATACCCCTTTTATTTGGGCCACAGCCAAGGCGAGGGTATGCACAAAGGTTGCCAGACAGACAGTCGACAGTGGAATCGGTTGGAATCGGGTAGAAACGGTTGCCAATCGTATGGGGATGGGGTTGGGGGGCATGCATGCCGGCAACATCTCGGGTCGTCATCAAAAGCACACGAGTCTGTCTCGTTGCTATTTTTTCCATCCCTCCTACGTCTCCCCCACAAAACTGTTGGTTACAAGAGACCCGAAAAAAAAACGTTTGAGGGCATAAGAGGTAAATCTATCTATTTGGGGGTTTGGTAGCGGAGACTGCAGTTCTGCTACGTCGTCATCTGTTGTGCATTTCTGTATGTAATTACATTTCTATCTATAACTTTATTTGTATCTGCGTTTGTTTGGCTGCGTTATGGATCATTTGGGGCACGTTATAGTGTGCAATTTTTTGTAATTAGAAGATAAATTCAGTCTAGAGAAAATAACAAAAACTTCAATTTAGAGCCAAAACTTGGCTGGCATTAATCACAGGCAACACTATCATCATCATCTATATCGGTTATGGACTTCCCTCCCGGATGCATAATGCAAAAACTGCAATATCCAATCCAAAAATGGGCACAATGACTCAAAAGCTGACGCAGATTGAATGTGGGGGCTATAAAAAAAAGTAAGCAAAGCAACCAATAGACAACTAACTTTCCAAATGCCAAGACACACACACACACACACGCACACACACTCAGACTATCATAGAAATAGAGACTCGTACAGTCATTATGCATAGTGTTATTTGTTGTCGTTGTTACTGTTGTTGTTGTTGTTTTCACAGCGACATTTAACTGAGAAATGCAATAAACAACATTCCAATCTAACTCTTGTATGCACATGCCCAGCACCAGCAACAACAGTGCCTTTCATTATGCACATTATCATGTATGTAATCAGTCATACAAAGATCTCAACTATAGTCAATGGGTCAGCGTAGCTGACCAGAGTTCACTCGTTGGAATGCGACGAGTAATTGATCAGACATAACCTTAAAAAGAATATAGCCTTCCAACATTTAATAATTTGAGAGAAATGTTACTTATTCCTGTCTTAAATCTGAGATCTCAGTTCTCCAGTTCTTCAGTTCTCCAAGTGGAAACTAGACTTTATCTGATTCTCTTTCTTTGCTATATTTCTTTTCGTTCGTTAAGTAAATGAAGAATAAGTTTATGCAAAATTCTGGAGCGACATTGTCAATGTCAATAGCAAGATCAGTCGATCGCTGGCTTTGGATTCTCTTTTTCAACATATATACTATAGATACATATAGCAAAACCTATATATAAATACATATGTACTATATATGTATATACAGGTATATGGTATATAATCATCTTGCTCTCTATTCGCTCCGACTTTGAGCGGGGTTTATCGAGATTTCAGACTGAAAATGCGCATATCTTAAGTTCGCTTTGCTCTGCTCTTATTGCATACGCTTAACGGTGTTTTATTTGATGTGGCGGTTTTTTAGCCTCTCGCTGTCGCAGTCACTGTCCAAGTGATTAACGTGTGAGGCTCCAGCGACAGAAATATTCGACATTCAACATTTGACATTGGCATCTTGGGATGTCGGTGTTTATGTAGCGCACTTTGGGAAGCTATCTGAACTTTTATGAGCAATTAAAAAACTATTATGACCCCCACCCCAAACCACTCTCCAACACAAACAACTACAACAGCAATCACAACAACAGATGCTGAAATGGCAGCTGCATTGTGTTGTCCCCTTGAGCTTAACGTGCCAAGAACTATGACGTTTTAATGGGCGCCACGAGTGTTTGTGTGTGTGTCTGTGAGTGTGTGGGTTGTAATTCTTAGCTCTCTCACTTGCTCTCCCACTCCCAATCTCTTACTTCTTCAAGTGAGGCTGCGCGCATGCGCTTCGTTTGGAATGCGGAAATGCTCCAAAGAGCACAAGTATCGAAGAGAACAGCAAAAATATCTCTATACATACAAGTGACGTTATGTCTGACTGTGTGTGTGTGTGTGTTTGATTTGCCTGCAACTACTACACTGAGCAAATCTTATTTATGACTTGACAAAAAGTCAGAGCGCCTAAAGTGTTTTGGCTGCTTGGCATTGCGAATTATTACAGCATTCAAAAAATTACAAATTGTGACTACATTTTATGTGTAAATGAGTATTGTTCTACAATCTTCCGGAAATTACTAGTTGTAGTGTTTGGAAATCGCTTTAAAACTACATTAATCAAAATAATTACAATTTTTTAAGGCTCTGTCTCCATCCGCATTTTGCACTAAACCAAAGTTGCAAATCTGTCTCTAAAAGGCAATTCTTGCTCATTTACTCTCCCACACACACACACAAACTAACACAATATCTTTTTTTCTCTCTCTCTCTCTCTCCCCCTCTCATTCTCTCCCACAGTTCGCCCACACACTTGCCCAAAAGGTATTGAAAACTTTTTCATTATTTGCACAGCAATTCATGGCATGTCATATGCAGCCGCATTACAAAAACAGCAACAACAATAACGACAGCAACATTACAAACATAACTCTCACTGTCTGATCTCTGTCTATCCCGCTCTCTTGTTCACAAACCACACAAGCAAAACAAGTCTGGCTTGACTCTCTGATACGCTCTTCTCCTCTGTCTGCCTCGCTCTTCTTGTCCAACGACAACAACAACAACTACAACTACAACTATAGCTACAGCAGCAGAACTCGACGACGACTCATTCACACGCCGTTCACATAACTTAAAACGTGCTTTTTACATTACACAGCAGACAGCATCCACAGCTTCCACAGTAAAGCAGACAGAATAAGAGAGACGAAGCAAGAGAGAGAGAGATACAGAGAGCAAGGGCCGAGAGACTGCAGACTGCTGCTGCTTAATCTTTGCATTCTTGACTGCTGAGACAGCATCAACAAAGACAACGACAACGACAGCAACAACAACAACAACAACCACTATAGTTAACGAAGGTCTGTTGCTGCTGTAGTAGTTGTTGTTGTTGTATGTGCTGCTACTCTCCTCTATGTTGTTGTTTATGGTCGCACACAGCCCGTCACACACCAAAAGAGTGAGAGCTGAAAAATTTTACGGCATGTTAACTGTCTACGGGTATTGAGTTTGAGCTCATAAAGCAAATGCAAGAGAGGGCGACACATAACTAAGGGAGTTGCCTGTAAATGTAAGTAAGTATATACACGTACGCGTATGCGTATGTGTGTGTGTGTGTGTGTGTTTCTGTGTATATACTGCACTTATACATTTGTATGCGTACAAAGCCGTAATTAATCATTCGTACTCTCCCCGCTATTTTCTAGCGTTCCCCCTCGCACACGAAACCAATCAAATAGACCCGCAGCAGCGGCAGCAGTTTGGTTTTTATTTTATTATTATGAATTGTGTTAATCGTTACATTATTTCTTTTTCGTTTGTTACATCATTGCTTTACAAGCATAAAAAGCGACATTAATAGTCGCTGTCGCTATCGCAGCCAGCGGCAATAACAGCAGCGCAGCGACTGCGACTGCGACGGCAACAGCGACAGCAGTCAGCCATCAATCACACGCAGAAAACGGAAATAAATATAGGAAACATGCGCACATTTGGAGAAGGCAGCGCACCAGCGTCGACAGAGGCAGCATCTGCGCTGGCAGCGCAGCGCCAACGAAATGTTTTGGAATGAGAGAGACACAAGTAAAACGCTTTAGTTGAACTGCTCGACTTTTATGTGCCCAGTTTAGTAAACTTTACAGCAATGAAACCAACTTTTAAAAAATATTTGACTGTTTTTAATTTAGTTAAGTTTTATATTAGTTAACGACAGTTTTTGACACAAAAACATAAGTTCTTAGTGCTCTCTTGGAACTGGGCTAAAAATATCGAGTGGAAATGTGAATGCGATTGGAAGACGAGGGAAGACAAGGGGGCTTTATAGCTAGACTGTCTATGCAACGGAAGTGCGTCTAATTGAGCAACTGACAGAATGCGCGCGTCTGCGGCATGTGGCAACAACAACAACTACAACTACAACTAGCAAAGAAAGAAGAAGAAATGTGTCTCAAGCAGCGCACATGCATTGAGTGCCGGAGACAAGAGGAGACAGTTGTGGACTAGGACTCTTCACTCCCCACCCTCCTCCAACTGCTAACACTGCTGCTCTCAATCACAACGATTGACAGCCACCAACACGTGCTGCAACTTAAATCGCCAAGCTAAACAGCTCTACAAACAGTTCCGTAAAATTTATTAAGCTAAACTATTTACTAACAATTTGAGTAAATTTTTAACAGAAAATAGCAACGAAATGTATTCTTAAATACTTGAAAATCTTATTTATAAACTATATGGAATGTTTCTTTGTCAAATATTGAGTTCATTTTTCAGTTACGTTCAAAATTTGTCCAATTCCGGCTAAATTTTATAATGCGGGTCAATTCTTCGTAATTGATATTTTTCTTATATTTATTTTTGAAACGATTTTTAAAGAGCTTTTGAGCTAATGTTGAACTAATCGAGCGCCAACTAAAAACATCTGAGCAATTTTAGTTGCATTTGCTGGCATTTCCGGGCAATAATGGCAACTCTGGCCGCAATAGTGAAGGGTGCTGAAGGAAGGAAGCAAGGCGGGAGGGAAGGAGGGGATTGTGTGTGGTGAGTGTTGGCAATGTATGTACGATATCTAAATGTGCAATGGCAGTGCCACAAATCGCATGGCATGCCACATGCCACAAGCCGCATGCCAACAGACGTCTCAAGTGTGCCTCCATCCCCACACACAGACGCACACACACACACACATACTAAGAAAAAATACCAAGACGGTGAGTATGCAATTGAGTGACTGACACCTCCCCGCTCACCGCCCACTTTATCCATCTCTCTTTCTCTCTATCTCTCTCGCTCTCGCTGCTCTCCAAGCAACAAACAATCTGTCCCCGTACGTCAGTCGACTGAACGAACGAAGGAGATGGAGAAGAAGAAACAGGCATTGCTTGGGGTGGTGGGGGTAATACTCTAGAAAGTTTTGCTGCTGCTGGAGAAGCAGCAGAAATAGAAGAGCAAAGCAGAGGAGGAGGAAAAGGAGAGCATTCGTCGCTGCCAAGTTATTATTATTGCAGTTGCAGTTGTTGTTGTTGTTTCTACTTCTTCTTCTTCTTCTTCTGCTTTTTTTCTTCTTGTGGTTGCGACAGACGCGCCATTTGTTACACATTATTTAGCCTGGTCGCTTTCCCATTTTTTCCGGAATTTTCTCAATATTTATTATAGCGCGAAGTGCTTGAGAAACTGGGCCATGCGGAAATACCACTGTAAAATATTGGAGGAACACAAACGGAAACATATTCCTAGCCAATAAGCTATAGCCATACACCCCCAACTCCCACGCCCCTTCCTGTGTATCCGGTTCTATTTCCATCGCCTTCCTCAACGCCAACGCTATTTAAACTTTCATGTTCACACGTCTCACAATTGTCAATCTAAAGAAAAATCCACACGACTGGCCCAATACTAAGCCGACTGTGACTATACCCGGTAAGTTGGCACAAGATTATATAGATTTATGGCACAGAAGATATAGAAATCTAAGATATAATTTCGTAATTTCATTTCCTAACAAAGTTCTTGATAAACTCGATAGGGTTTTGCAAGATATATCCTAATTTTAACCATTTTTCTGAGATTTAGTGGAATTCTTAAGTTGATCCGCATAAACGCCTTACTCTCAACAAGTTTCTCTACATATATTTGAGTTCCCCAAAAATGCATAATTCGATATAGACACTATATCTAAGTAGGTTAACAGCACACCCCGTGGACCCCCTGTCTAGGGTATACCACAAATAAAAAAAAGATTGGAATGTCACACAAATTTGGAGCACGCAAGTAGCGAGAGAGTCGCTCTCTATGCGACTAGAAGAGAGTGTGGAATGTGGAATGCAAGCAACTTACCGTATTCTTCTTCTTCTTTCTCTTCTTGTCTTCGATTCGTTGATGATGATGATGATTATGTTGAGTTGTTGTTGTTGGGCGACTGTGGCAGCTCAGCAATTTATCTTTTTTATTGTTATAAAATTAAAACACGTTTCAAAATATTTTTTTTTTTTGGCTCTGCTTCTTCTACTTGATTTTGATGCACTTTCTTTTGCTTTGCTTCTCTCTTTCTCTATTTAACTTTTTTATTTACTCTGTGCAAGTCCCGTCTCTTCTGGCGAAAGCGTAGATAACAACAAAGTGTCAATTGTAAAAAATAAAAAATAATAATCTTTGAAACGCTTTAAGATGCAAGCAGCAGAAGAAGAGGGAAAAGCAACCACACCGTGGAGTGAGAGAGACAGGCTTAATTTCTTCTTAGGAACTCAGGAAAATGCACTCGTCACGCCAATTCTTCTCGTTTTCTTTCTCGTTCCGATCCGATCTGATCTGATCAGATTTCTGTTTTCTGATCCGATTTTAATGTATTTCTTCTTCGTTTCACACTTTTCTCTTAGCTATTTGACTAGCAATGCTCTTTTTAATTAAGTTATCATTTTTTCTTAATTTCCTTATTCACTCTTTTTGTTAACTTCTCTCTCTTTCTCTTTCTCTCAGTTGTCCGTTTCTTTTAAAATTCGATTATTTCGGTTACATTTCACACAACTTGCAGCATTTTGCAGATTAATTCAATGATCTGAAAAGACAAATAATAAAAAATAAATTAATTAAAACTCATTAAGTTAAGCTATATTTAAATCTAATTATTTAACTTCCTATTCTGTGCAGTGTATTTATAAAACATTTAACGATCTTTCCAAAAACAATATAAATGTGCAGTTGGCACAATGAATCAAATAAAAATAAAAAACCGCTAAGAGTTGGTGGCAATAACTTATTACAACACCACGTATAAAAAAAAACACACTCAAGAATAAAAATGTTGTTTTGGCACTTAAATGCCACGCCTTTATTGCAAAACCAGAATGAAGGAAAGAAAAAAAAAAACACGAAATAAAAATTTGGAGTAACTGCTGTTGCCACGCCCCCAAGTGGACAACTACACCCCAAAAATAGTCTCATAAACAAGAGCAGACACAACACAACGGCTCAGACATAATGCAGAAATAAGAGCAAGGAAAGAGTGGAAGAGAGGGGAAGGGCAGAAGAGCTTTATGCAAAAAGTCACGTGGGGTGTTTGTGTGAGGCGTGCGGCACGCGAAGCGCACTCAAATAAAAGAAAAGCAACAACAACAAGCTTTAGCTGTAGCTGTAGAAGAAGAAGATCGAAGAATGAAATTGTTCAAGTATAACAAATAAATAAAAATTATTTTTGTTGTTTTTGGCTTTTAATTGGCCCAGACGCAAACGTAGACGCAGACAGCGAATAATAATGTTTTAAATACCAGTTTTATTTTGCTTGCAATTCGCAGTTTGTCTAAAATTAATTTTTGGTCAAGACAGCAAATAAACAGAACACGAGCACAGACAACAGACGGGCGGAACGACAGACGGACGGACGGACGGATAGACAGGCGCATCGAACCGAGAGGCGTTCGCGTTGCGTCGCGACAGCATTAAAAATGTGCTGCAGCAGCAGCAACGGCAGCGGCAACAGCAACAGCAACAGCAAAAGTAACACGTTTATGCGCCTAGCCAAATGTGATATCAGGTTTACACGTGTTTACTCCTCTAAAAATATTTGTACTTTTGTTTGCGAATGCATTTCGCGCTATTATCACGTTAACGTTGTGCGCATAAACGTAGTAGCAGTCAGACGCCGCAAAAATACGAGACATGCACAAAACAACAACAAAAACAAACACAAACAACTGCGCGACGATTGACGGCGGCAGAAGCAGAAGAAGAAGCAGCAGCAACCCTCGAGATGACGTTGACCCCGAAAAATGACGCGAAACGTAATGTGTGAAACGGCAGGCGAATATGTATGAAAACAAAGTGAAATCTAATAACAAAGTACAGCAAGTGCGATTGAGAGACCAATATATACACGTACACTACACAACGCTATACGAAGATTGATAGAGAGCGACAGAGAGAGAACGAAACTAAGAAGGAATGGAGAGAGGCACAAAGAGAGACGCAGTGTCGGCGTCTGCGTTTTAAGGATAGACGTGTAAAACGCAATGCGTATAAAAACATGCAGACGAAAGGACGACAACAAAACTTGGAACCACAGTTAGGCGGCGGCCAAAAGAGAGCACTCTCTCTCGCGCACAGGTCGGCAAGAGAGCGCTGAACAAAAGAGAGTCAAAGCGCATGTGCTCTAAAACAAGAGCACGTCCCTGTGTACTTGTGTGTGTGAGAGTCTGTCGGTGTGAATGTTGTGATAAGGGCGGAAGCAACGCATGCAACAGCAAAACAATAACAAAAGCAACAACAAAAACAAAGACAGTAGTAAAAAGGCAGCAACAAAATGAACACAAGCACACACACACACATAGGCCGAAGAGATAGAGAGAGAGAGAGAAACAAACACATACATGCATAAATAAACAACAACAAAATATTTCACATGCAAGCCGCCAAATTTTGCAGTCAGCGGCGCCGCTGTCGTAGTCGTCGCCGACTGCAAAAAGCGCAACGCTTATGAATGAAGAAGGCGCACACGCCTGTCCTCTGATATGGATGTGTTTGCGAGTGTGTGCGTGTGTGTGTGTTGGGAGAAGAGAGAAAGAAAGAGAGCGAGAGGGCAAAATGGTGTCGTTGGCCCCTGTCTGGGGCGCTCGGCTCTGTTGTAAAAATGTGGTACAGTGACTACCAAAAAATACTAGCGCGTAGTAGTAAAAAGGCCTAAAGCAGAAAAATGAATAAAAAGGAGACGAAGAAGGAGAGCGGAAGGATAAACGATGCATGCGCTCTGCTCTATGCAAGTGATGATGGATTTACTGTAATGGTGGTTGTGCTATTGGTAGTGACGTATGTGTATGTATGTACGATTGTAATGGTGGTGGTGGTGGTTGTAATAAAAAATTACGAATGCGGTTGTAAAGTAGTAAAAATGTTTGTAGTAGTATTTTTTTGTTGTAGTTGTTGTTGATATAGTGCGGCGCCTGACTGCGGCCTGGCACTAAAATGTAGCAGACCATTGCAAAATGCCTAATGAGAAGGCGCAGTCGACAAAACCAAAAGAGAGCAAGGCGAAGAAGGAAGGGAAGAGGGATACGGAAATGGAAACGGTAGAATGGGAGGGGTCTAGGCAATCATCAAACAAAAAAGCCGCCTAATTAAAAAGCCATTAAAAAGTTAAAGCCATCGCCTATGCACGCTAATCAAAACATAAATTTTGCACACAACCCGAGGAGGGGGAGGAGGATGAAAGAATGAAGGAGAGCGCCAAAAAAAACAAAACAAAGTAAAGCTTAAAAGCAAAAAACAAGGCGAAAATTAATTACCTCACGAAACAAACAAAAAGCAGCCAAACAAAAAAAAAAAAGGAAACAACAACAACTCCGAAAAAAGCTGCATTCAGTCGCGGTTGTCAACGTTGCCACGCCGCAGCGTTGGGAACAGCATGGAATTGTGGCTAAAAATAAACTTCGTGTGCAACAATGTTGCAAAAGCCAAACAAAGCGACAGACGACATACAAACACACATGCAAACATCGAAACAGCCAGAAAGAGAGACAGAGAAAGAGACATGCTGTTCAAGCTCGGCACGCCTCGTTCCACTCTGCCTCACTGTCTGTCCTGTTTCTGTCTGTTTTGTCTGCAGAGGAGTGCAAACGTCTCATTGTTTGGGGAGGGCAGCACTGGCAGAGTCGTTGGCGGCGACGGCGACATCGGCAGCAGCGGCGGCTAAAAGGAGCAGCCGCAAAAAATATAGAGTGCCGCGACTGGCGCGTGAAGCACGCAAAACGAAAACGGCGACGAAGAGGAAGCAGCAATACCAAAACCAAAGAAGAAAAGACAACAACAGCAACAACAACAACAACAACAAGAACGGCAAGCAAACGAAGAGGAAGACCAAGATGACGACGTCCACTAATCGCTAAATTTACGAGTACAGTTAAAATAAAATCATAAAAATGCCTTTCTTATTATTGTTGTTGTTGTTGTGGTTGCGAGTCAGTCAACATGCATACATACAAACATGTACATTCATATGTATGTGACTATACGCATACATACTTATGCATGTTTAGATCCATCTCAGTGTCATCGTGCTTAGTTTACTTTTGTCTTACATGATAAAGTAGCGCACAGGACGAGTCTGAAATTTCCACTGAAACTCTTGAAATAGCTTCCCGTGTACTCGCACTCACACACACACACACACATTCACAGATAGCTCACAGAAGCACACGGATACAAGAAAACAGACAGCAAGCAAAAGAGGGAGAGCGTGACAGCAGTATAAGAAAGATCTAGGCTGCTCTTGTTCTTTTTGTTATTATGGTGCAGTGCATGTAATTATGATACACTATCGATGGAAATATCGATAGTTTTGAGTTTTGTT
The DNA here is from genome assembly GCA_020829145.1 of Drosophila nigrodunni. NCBI lineage: Eukaryota > Metazoa > Arthropoda > Insecta > Diptera > Drosophilidae > Drosophila > Drosophila nigrodunni. The sequence continues at coordinate 14,045,029 of JACVCZ010000001.1, forward strand.
TAGGTTTGCACTTGCACATGCAGTTGTTACAACTGATGTTACAATTTTTAATTATGTAATTTCTTTAATTTAATTACAAAGTCTAAAGTCCACATAAGCCACTAACTCTTCTTTGCCTCATATAAGCACTTCGATAAATAATAAACATATCGAAACTAAACTTTAACAATATAGTCCTGAGCACGAGCAAAAAAGCTGACACTTGAACAAATCATATACATATGCACACAGACACACGCACACACATTTAAATACATATATATATATACAAAAAAAAAAGCTGGGACACTGTGCCGGCTTTTTCCATTTCAATGAAGATGACGACGACAACAACAACGACACAAATAAATACAAGCACACACACAGTCGACAGCAGAAGTATTTTGACAAAATATCTTTATATATATTTTTTTAAATAAATAAAATATTTCTGGTCACAAGCTATGATTATCTGTTGTATGTTAAACTTACTGATTGTCTTATGTAAACATTTAATTAAACATTCTAAAAAATTGTGGGAAAAATATTTTTGACAAATGTTTTTAGGTGAAAAAAAAATTTTTGGGTAGTAAAATTTAAAGATCAAAATTTATTAATTTGAATAAATAATTCATCAATAATAAACACATAAACCAAAGTTTGTCAAGAAACTTATGCCGTCGACTGTGTGTGTGTATGAAACAACAAGAACAAAAACAACGATAACATGCGACGACAAGCGTTGAAGTTAAAGTAAAGTGGCAGCTCAGAAAAATGTGTGTGGGGGGGTGGAGGGAAGAAGAAAGAAAGGGGGAAGAGTAGAATGAATGCAAACATTGTGAGCTACTTTGCCAATTTATGTGCGAGAGTGAGAGGCACGACGGGGGCGTTGAAGGCTGTGAAGAAAAGTCTACAATGGAATAAAATCCAACTGCATTCCATATGCTTTGTGACCTACAAACTGTAGTAATAAACTATTAATGAATAGCACATCGATAAATATATGTACTATAAATTATGGTTAAGAATTTGCAAGGACCATGCTTGACCTCTGTACGCTTATCGATAACAAGCTCAATACTACAGATAAATCTAAGTCTATATAAACCCATGTAATCTGGTAAATAATCAATGTATTTATGGCATATCGATAACAGTTGTTGTTGCGGTATCGGTGAAATGCGATTTATGTTAATCTAATGTTGATCATTTAAATTTTAAACAGTTCTCCCCAAAAAACAATTCAAAAACAATAAATAGAATCCAAATTAGGTCACTCAAAGGTCGTTCCACAAGCGTAAGCAGTAGCAGCAACAAAAGTGAGTGGCGCAGCGCCAAGAGGCCAGCGATTAGAAAGCTAAACAAATTCAAAACACACAAAAAAAGAAAGAAAATTCGAATTTAAAAAAAAAACTTATTAACTAACAACAATTTAATGCGAGAACACGTCAATGCCGTCAGCAAATCCCCCAATTCCAAGCAAATAGATATGCAACGCCAAAATACCCACGCATGCTTCACACTCACACACACATCTACAGTTAAGAACAAAAACAATACAGCGGGCATTGGGTTTATCTGTTAATGTTTATAAAAATGCCTATAAATAGCAGCAAACGCCAGCGCCACCGTTAAATAGCCGCCCACCCAGCAGCAGCAGCAGCGACGTTCGTACTGAGAAATGCTCCAAGCGCCATACACTCTCACACACATACACTCACACTCACTCATCATTTACACACACACACTCACACTCACGCATGCAAAACGGTGAAACGAAAAACAAGAGTTGACCGACTGCAGCAGAGAGTTAGAATGAGTGAGAGAGACAAGTATAACAGAAATGCAACCACGTGTGTTGTTTATTGCACCAACACAAACTGAAACACTCACACAACGCACGTACGCACAACACCGGCTGTGTGTTTGTGTTATGAGCGACGTTCAACAAAAATTTATACATACATACATGCATACACATATACAAATATATAAACGAACGTCAATACAAAACGGAATCTTTAAAAACAAGAAAAACAAATAACTGCGCAAAGCAGAATGCCGAAAACGCACACTCACACATCCACACCGATGTATGAGGAGAACAACAACAAAAACAAACTTGAAGCGGTCACATTGTTATTGCCTGTTTTCGGTTTTTTTTTTCGTTCTGTTCATCAGATTGTAACGGCACCTTGGTTAAGGATAAATTACAAATGGAGGTAGAAACTGTGTTATCAAGTGCAAATCAGACATTAAATGTCATAATTACATACACTTACACATGTGTATATGTGAATGCCTTTTATAATAATTGTTGTTTATAAGTTTTTTGCGATATTTTACAAGTGATTCATTCGCATCACACGCTCCGACTTTCTGCACTTATCAAGAGTCTAAGGTCCAAGTAAATAAACACACAACTACAACTACAATCACAATCGCACACACGCACACTATGTCACAGTTATGTTGTCTGAGTGCCGCCTACGCATAAACACAAAATGCGTGCATATGTGTCTGTGTGTGTGTCAGTGTGTGTGTGTAATCGTAATCACAATTTATGGTTTTCACAATATGATTTAAAAAAAAATGGCAACACTGGATTCCACAACCACAGCGAGTGTGAGTGTGGGAGCGAAAGAGCAAACATGTGTAAAAGAGAGCAAGGTGTGACATGGCGGCCGATGACGTGGTGTTGTTTTTCGGATGCTCAACGGGTGGGGATGTGGAAGTGGGGGGCTCGTTTAGGGGGATGGCGTTTGCACATATCTTGTGATCACTTTTGCTGTATTTCGTCTTCTTTTGGTTTTGCGCAAGTGTCACAACAACTATTAATACTGCTCCAAATTTAATAACTTAATACATTAGTTCCCTTATCACTTTTTTTTTTTTTAACTTTGCTAATCTTATAAACCTTAAATCGATTGATTTTAAAAAAGATATTTTAACTGACAAGAAAATCAAATCAAATACGTTTTTAAACAATAGTTTAAGTGAATATGGTCTACTGTTAGGGAATCTAGATTATTTTGCTTGTACTTCAGTTGTACCTTATAGACATTTGGCACACCAAATTACTGGATTCTTCAGAAGCTTTCGTTATACTCTTCCCTTTGGCACTTTACATTATTTCTAAGAATTAGATTAATTTCATTAATGAGGTTTTAATTGCCTTAATTTGTTAAGGTTATGTGACCAAAAGAGAGCCAAAATTTCTGCTATTTACAATTGCTCAAAAAACCATCTGAAACTATTTAAATACAATTTTCTATTGCGGTGTATGACTAACATTAATTATACTTATCTACACGCACATACTTGCCTATGGTTGTGTTAGTGATTGTACAATTTAAGAGATATGTATGTATAAAAAAAAACTCAAAGCCCGCATCTGCTCCCTTGAGAATGAGAGAATATTGAGTCATTTGAAAAATATGCTATGGATACGATTCTGAGGACGTGACCCACACACGCATCACCCCCTCTCCATCTCTCTCTCTGTCGAACGTTCTGGCATGGTTGACCTCAATTTCAATAATATAGGAAAGAAACAACAACAGCAACAAACATCACAACAAGCTTTGCTTCACTCACACACTCAAACACACAGAAACATAGACAAGTATTTGTCAACAGCTATGAACAATGAAAGTCGCAAAGCTTTTAGCACCAGCAGCAACTACAAAAGTAACAACAACAACAAGAACAACAATAGCAACAGCATCAAAAGCAACGAAATTGCGTAATTGATACCATTTTTGGTGTGTGTGCGTTTTGTGCGCCGCCTTCCAAAGAGAACTGTCAACAAACAGCATAAGCACAAAAGAAGAAGAAAAAAAGAAACAATAATAAAACACAACAACAACAAGCAGATGTGCGTGTGTGTGTGTGTGTGAGCTTTGGAGCTACAAATATGTATTAGAAAACTCGCCTAAGTTCAAGGCCAAGCAGCCGCACTGTAGCATAAGCAATAACAATAACAGCAGCAGCGGCAACAACAACAGCAACAAAACCAAAATGAGACACAGCAAACGCAGCAAAAAAAAAAAAACTGCAAATAACAGCAGCAACAACAACAAAAAAATGTGCTTTTACCGTCACAGCGAAAAAGGTCAATGACACCTGCCAGTTTGTCTCGCTCAACCAACACAAACAAAACACACAGACACGCACGCATACAGCGAAAGACAACAGGCACACACACATACACACACAACACTCATACACTTGGTCATCAACTCGCTTCGCTTTGCTCTCTTTTCGTTTTTTTTTTATATCTTGTTGTTGTGCTTGCACACGCGCGCCGTTTAGACATGTGGTCAATGTATTTGTTGTATTTATATGTAGTTGTTGTTGCTGCTGATTTGGCTGCTGCTGTTGTTGTTGTTCTTGTTTTTCGTACTGCTAATTAGTGTGGCCAAATTATGCGCCAAAATTTCCAATGAGTTGCCACCTTGCATGCATGTGTGTGCGTGTTTGTGTGTGTGTCTGTGTTAGTGGTGGCCCGTCATACGTCATAAAAAAAAATAGCGATCGCTTGATTTTGACGTTGACGTCGCTGCCGACATCACATAAACAATTTCCGGTTTTGCTATATACAAAACTTGGACGGTCCCTGTTGTTTTTCAACAATTTTGTTTTTTTGCGGCAACTTATTTTTGTCACACACACATACGCGCATACAAGCAAACTCGATTTAAAAATAAATAAATTACACAGAAAGCGAACGCACTAACACATACGCAACTTACACATACTGAGAGACATACGCATGCTAAACTTTTTCGGCAACACATTCCTTCTGCTGCCGCCGTCAAAAATAATATTATGATTAATACAACGGCATTTTATGGCATTTCTTAATACGTACATACTAATGTATGTACACACACACACACACACATGCACATTGTGTATATGAATTGCAAATACAGAAGAAAACAAAAAGAAAAAAAATAACAATAAAATTGATATAGAAAAAACGCACAGCAAGTGGGAGCACTATAGATGAGCAAGCGAGCGCACAGCGGTATACCAATTACTGGTACGCTTTTTAATTAGCAGACACCCCCGCCCCAACACCAATACACAACACCACCCACCCCAACATGTCCACTAACAACAACGACTTGCACACGTTTTAGTTATAGTTTCTGTGCAATTGACTTCTTATTGCTATTGCTATTGTTGTTGGTATTATTATTGTGGTTTTAGCGCTTCCTTCGCACTTTTGCTTTTCTTGCTGCATTTACACTTCCCATTCCCGCATATACAACTCACTACGAGAGCGAGAGGGACAAGAAAAAGAAGAGCGACACTTGAAGAGAGCACTGAGCATAACAAATAAACACGGAGAATGAAAAGAGCGAACTAGTCAAATAGATAGAGATGGAGAGAAAAGAGAGTGTACGAAGCAAACTGTGTGTGAGATGCCGGAACGACGTTTTGTTTTGCTATTTTGCTCACAATACACGCACACTAGACGGCGCTGCTGCGCTGCTCATTCACAAAACGAGACGACGTCGGCGGCGACAAAGACGAAGCAGAAGATATGATAGATATGGAACAACAACAACAACAACAGTACCGCATAAATTTCTGCTGCGTAGTAATTTTTCGAGTATGTTTGTATTTTGTATACATTTACACATACATACATGAGTACATTCGTACTGCCCGTATTCACACTACTCACACTTGCATATACACTCACGCATATTCAATGTATTTACCTTTTTTTTTGCATTCTTGTTAACCATTTTGTTTGTTTATGCTGCACTTTGCACACGAACACTCTCACACGCCCACAACTACAAATACATATGCACAAGAAAACATTTGTATTTACGGCTGTTTGTATGTATTTATGTAGAGCGAGGCCCACTTTTTGTGTATTTTTATTTTGGTATCGATTTCAAAATAAAACGACGCACTTTCCTAGATGCAGGCGTAATTCAATTTTTCCTTCCTTTTTCTCTTCTTATTTTTTCTTGTTTTATTCGCGGGCTTTCTTTTTGCGCCGCAACTTCACAACATTTTGCTGCCTGGCGCTGCTCACTTTGTGTATACAATTTTATTCATTTATTTACCGCTTCTAGTGAATTTTATTTTGCACCTCGCGCGCGCACTTACAATCGCACTCACTCACACAAGCTCGTACTCGCACTCACACTTTCAAAGATAGACACTCGTATGCCTTGCATGTACCTACATACATTTGTATGTATAAAATTTGTGTACATGTGTCGGCGGCACACGCACTTGTGATTTCTTAGAATCTATTCACTTTTATGCATTTGCTTTACTTGACTTTTTCTTTTCTTATATTTTCCGTTTTGGGATTTTCTTAAAATATATACACTTTCATGCACGTTTGCATATATTTATTCAACTATTTTATAAAACGATATTTTTTCGCAGCAACAAACAAACAAGCGTCCGCGACACCGACCACGACGTCCGTACGCTTCAAATGCCAGAATACGAATGAGCGGCAAAACAAAATTAATGAAATTCAGCGTGAGCGAACGAGCGACTATGTGCTCTCTTTAAAATTGAGCCGTGAATTGAAGAGAAAAAAATGCGCTCTTTATATTATTTACAGTTATCAACATATCGAGATGCAAAGTTTTGTAATTCATTAGCCGAAATGTATTTAAATTTAATGTTAACATTTTTATAATTACCTTTGATGCATTTTTTAAATTTACACATGAATGAAAAAATTTCATCCGCATATTAAGTTTTTTATATCAACACCGATATTCGCACGCTAATTCGAATTAAATGGCCCCTCCACATATGCAACGATCATTCGAGGATTTAAAATTTTGTCAATTGCATTAGGAATTTAATCGATAATAACATACGATGGTTTTTTGTTTAAACTTAAATAAAATGCAGAGACTGGAAGAAAATTTGTGTGTTATTTTAATTAAATTTTACAACTAATTTGACGTTGTCAACGCGAACAAAATATTTCAAGCACTGAGTGTGTACACACTTGTTTATTGGCAACATTCAAGTATATTGTCAGTATTTTTTGAGTATAACAGGGGCATATTAAATGTATTTGAATGCTCGCAATATACGGTCACGCTGATGTGTAATCGGTCATGAACACTTACGGTTTGTAGCTGAAAATAACAATTATTATTTTATTAAATTGCTTACCACAGAAAAAAGAATATCATCCAACATATTTAAAGGAGCGAAAGCGATAGAGAGTTTCGTATTTGATTTTCGTTTTAAGTGCCGTTTCTATTCCGTTTGTGTTCTCGTTCGTATGCGCTTCTTCTTAATATCCTTAATTTTTTTTTCGTAGCCACCTCTCATACACACGCACACATATAAAACATACAAGCAAGCAAATTGTGTACATTTTTATGTGTAATTTATTATTTTTGTGTTATGTACAACAACAACATTGAAGCACACGAGAAATCACACCCAAGCACAACAACAACAACAACAAGTACAACAACAAAACACCCGAAGAATTAGCAAACAAACCAAACTGACAAAACGCAAAAACAACAACGAAACCCTTTCCACAACAACAGCTAGAAAAATGGCCAAAATGTACGGAAAGGGTAAGAGTAAGTAGACCAAAACCAACAACAACAAAAACACATATTGCATATCACGTTATTATTATTATTGTCATTATTATTTAATACATGCACCGCTAAACTGTAAAGTCAATCGAAAGTGATGAGCAAAGCAAATTTATTAATTTATTTATGAAACATAAATACTTAATTTAATTTGTTTAATTTTTTGGCTAATTTGTGTAGCGGCCATCGAGTCGGAGGAACAACAAAAACGACGCTGGCAAATTGAATTGGAATTCGTTCAATGCCTTTCCAATCCAAACTATCTCAACTGTAAGTAAATTATGCGCAGTGGCTGCGTTCAGCAGCACATGCCGACAGACCCTTTGGCATGAGTAGCATAGGTTTGTTGAAAGCAAACTGACGTTGGTTAAAGCTTTTTACTAGCTTATTAGATAAATTTAATCATTTATGTACCAAGTTTATGTGATGCTGAACGCAACCACTCTGTAATTACCGTCTGTGAATCGAAATTAAGTTATTTCTTATTTTAGTTCTGGCTCAGCGTGGTTACTTTAAGGATCCATCGTTCATCAACTACCTCAAGTATCTGCAGTACTGGAAGGAGCCCGACTATGCCAAATATCTGATGTATCCCATGTGCCTCTACTTCCTGGACTTGCTGCAATACGAACACTTTCGTCGCGAGATCGTCAACAATCAGTGCTGCAAGTTTATCGATGATCAGGCAATATTACAGTGGCAGCATTACACTAGAAAGCGCATTAAATTGATCAATTCGGTGCAAGAGAATGCAGCGGCAGCAGCTGCTGCCCAACAACAACAGCAGCAACAACAGCAGCAGCAGCAACAACAGCAGGCACAACAACCACAGCAACAACAACAAAGCAATGGAGGCAGCAGCATTATGGCACCAAATGAAGCGGCCACTGTGACAGGAACCGAGGCAGCAAATCCTCAACAACAGGCGAATCTACAGAACGGAGACAGCAGCTCCTCAAACCAAACCTCACAGCAGCAACAACAACAGCAGCAGCAGCAACAACAGTTGGCAACACGTGAAGCAGCACAGACACAGTCTCAGGTGTCGACAGTGTCCCAGCAACAACAACAGCAGCAACAACAACAACAACAACAGATCAATGGCCTTGCTCCAAGCGGCACCATTAAACTAGAATTAAATTAGCAAGCCGCTGAAAGAGCATAAATAAACTAAACTAAGCGAAAATTGAGCGTAACTACAAGATTTTGATTATATTATTGCTTCTAGTTGTAGATAAAGATACTTTCTCCCAAGTTCCTTTAAAATGTTGGATGATTTTGTCTCAAAGAAAAAACTCAACTTAAACTAAACTAACTAACTGCTGTCAAAAACAATGAAACTTTACAGAAAACTCTAACGAGGATCTGGAGCAAAAGGGACATTTTTATGGCGTCTACCTGCTGTGCAGTCAGAGTCTAGATGCACGCTATCATGGCAAGTGCTATGTGGGATTTACGGTGAATCCCAAGCGAAGGATTAAGCAACATAATCTTGGCTGTGATTTTGGCGGCGCCAGAAAGACAAGCAAAAAAGGTCCGTGGCAGATGGTAATGATTATACATGGTTTTCCCAACAATATTGCAGCGCTACAGTTCGAATGGGCGTGGCAACAGCCCACGCTTTCAACGCGTCTGAAAATCTTCCCCGAACTCAAACGCAAACAGGCCAATGAAACACATTTCGCTTATAATTTACGGATTGTGAATCGCATGTTGGGCGTGGGGCCTTGGCATCGCTTGCCACTCACAATTCGCTGGCTGGAGACGGACTATGAGCGCGATTTTCCACTACCATTGCCATCGCACATGCGAATTGTTAGTGGCAAGGTGGCCATAACAGCGTCACAGCGGCATCTGCGCCAGGAGGTGGTCAGCACGTCGGTGTCGTGGGCACCCGAGTGTCATCTATGCATGGAACGCATTGAGCAACCCGAGCGCTCACGTATCGGCTGCCTAAATCCCAGCTGCAGACTCACCTGTCATCTGCTCTGTCTGGCCAACTATCTGCTGGACGATCAGCCAGGTCAATACATTCCCATTGCGGGTGATTGTCCACTCTGTGAAACGAGACTTTGCTGGGCATCGCTGCTGGCACGCAAACGTCTGGGATTGGGCACAGCTAGGAATCATTCTGACGCCGATGAGCCCAGTGAAGATGATGATGAGGATGAACTCGTGCCGGATGTGGACAGCGATTTGGAAACGCTTGAGCCCGCTGTTTGTGAACTAAGCGATTCGTGATCAAAGAACAAACTCTAAATTACAGCATTCAATTTTAACTCAACATTTATTCATTTTATACACGTAGCTTAATAGAGTTTCTTAAATGTTTCAAGTATTGGCATAATTTTGTGTTTTCTTCACTTAAAAAACTAGTTTCTGAGTTCCCATTGGACACAACAAACTCGAACTGGAGTTGGGACATAAATGTAGGATGTTCTTCTGGGCATACGAGCACTGATCGTACTGAATATATCTAATTATCTTATCAAACTACAGAAAGTCTTCAGCAAGTGTCTAGTCTGTACTACGTTTAAGAACTGTTTAATCGAGTTACTGTTTAAAATATGTCAATTAATGTAAAGGTTACAAGTGTTCTGCTTGCTTTTTTAGTCGTACAGCTTAGACACATGCCAAATGCTTAACTTAAATGTCTTTTAGCGCCTTCAACTGAAACTTAAAGCTGCTCAGCACTTGTTTGTAAGTTCGCAGTTGATTCAACATTTGTCGCTTTTCCTTCTCATAATATTGTCGAGACATTTGTACATATTCCTCGCCCTTCAGTTGGAATATTGTAACTTCGGTGGAGTCGATTGCTTGTTCCTCTTCGTGCTCCTCGTCTGCGAGCTCCTCTGCTGAGTCTGCGGATGGAGTTGGCGAATGCGCACGTTTGCGGGAAGGCGTCACAATGCTGACACCAACTGTGGTAGGGATTTAACTATTAGCTTTGAGAAGTCTATAGTTTTTTCAGTGAACTTACATTGTTTTACTTTCTGTTTATCGCTGGCATTATTGGACTCGATCATGATCAGATTCTCTACGCTTTGTTGATCTTCGTCCAAGCTAATAATATAGTTTTGATCTGAATCAAATGTTTGTTGTTCCTCTTCTTCCATTGGTTCCGTAGCTGGTGTGTCCTCGCGAGCAGGATCCTCATTTTCCGGTGATTTTGAATCTTCCGCGTCTTTTTCATAGGCATTTGGCACCGCCTGACCCAAAAGAATTGTGCGATTCTTTGTTATAGACAAGTATTTTCTATCAAAATGCTTGGAGCACATAAACAATTCTTTTGGTGTAATTTTGGGATGCACTTGGCCGAGGAGACGCCACTGTGCAGCGCGTAATGGATCCTTGGGAAATGAAAATATTGTGACATCGTTGCAGGCCGAGTTGACGCGACTGTACAAATTGTGGCAATCCTTAAAAACGCAGATTCGTGTGCTCATCCTAGCAGGTTGTCTTAATTACGCTTAAAAATCACTCGTACTATGCAAACTTAACAAAGTTAAGTTTAAATCGTAATATTGTCGTTTTGTTTACAATGTTGTTGTCAAACGCTGAGCTACAGAGCTATCGAAAACATGTATCGCTTATCGATAAAGGTCGCTGTTAATTAACAGTGCATTCCATTGTTACTGTAATAAAAATTAGGCAAATAACGAAAACTAAGCTTGTTAGTAATACAAGTAGTAAAAGGCTTACACAAGTTTGATTTAACATACACATATAAGGAAAATTCTTTTATAAAATTGTTAAATTATAAAAACCGATAGTAAAAAAAATATTTTTGGCGCGCTTAGTTGTTTGGAAATCAAACTCTGTTGACTAACATTTTGTTGTGCATGTGGCAACACTGTGTGGTCATGCCAAGCATGAGTCGCCAGTATTGTCAAAACGCCAAATGTGCTTTAAATTTAATAAACCTATAAAACATTCATTAATTGTACGTAACTCAGCAGATCATTATTTATTTTTTGTGCCAAATAAAATTTTTCTTTTATCCTACATATATACGCATACATATTATTACTCGTCTTAATAATAACATACGCCTACACATAAATAATTCGAGGTCTTTGGCAACCCGGCGTTGTGTCTTCTATTGTTCTGCTCTTTTTTAGGCGGCTTCGTCGCGTGAAGATTGTGAAAAGCGTGTGTTTTCAGAATCGCAAAAAATATTGTGAAAACTGCAAATCAAGATGGCTGCAGACCAGGCACACTTCCAAAATCTCCTAAACTCCTTGTTGTCCATGGACAATGAGGTCCGCAAACAGGCTGAGGTGAGTGTATTTACCGAAAGAAAAAAAATAATTTTTGGCAAATTGGCATGAGGAGACAACTGCGCAATATTTGCATATAATATAAACACAAAATACAGCTAGCTGGCAGTACAGTGCACATTTATCTGTTACAAATCATCGTTTTATATAAAGATTAATAGGAAAATTTGAGCATGATTGCACTGAATCATCGCAATGAATTCTATTTCAAACCACACACAAAACGTGTTTTTGGTTTCCCTTTAGCTGCGATATTCGCATGTCGTTTGCATGGGTGTGTGCTACGTACGTGCGTGTGTTTGTGTTTATGTGTGTATGAGTGGATATAAAGTGGCGCACAAAGCGGAAAGACAAATTGTACAATTCATATGGAGCCATTGAACATAATATCATTTATTTTTCTTTGAGCAGCCAGCGCCTGAGAATTATGATGAACGCTGGCACACACACACACACACACACGTAGACGCGTACACAAACCCAAATACGCTTAAATCTAACACGCGTGCAAAACGGAAACAAAGCGCAGCTGCAAAAAAATGTCTATTTATTGCTAATTATAATGACGCATGATTTTGAAATGCAATCTGTTTTATCAGCGTTCTATATGTGCTCGCATGTGTGCCTCAGCATTGTGTCTAGGTGTATTTTTCCCTGTCTACACGACGATAGATGGCGCAACACGCACCACAGCTGTTGACCTTGGCGCCACCCACGCCACGCGCTGCCTTGTACTGCATTTATTGACAATACAAATGCAAGCCAGTCGGTGTGCATGTGTGAGTGTTTGGGTAGCAGTGTGTGTGTGTGTGTGTTTGTGCTAACAATTATGTTTGTAGTTCATAGTTCATGTCTGGGCTTGACAGGTAAAGGGAGTAAGGTGAACACGACTTTAGAAGACCCTTTAGTTAGCAATGTTTACTCTACTCATCAGTTAGGTAACGCTTAAAAGAGAGCTGTAAATAATTTCAAGCTAACTACTTTTATATTGCAAATATTTATGTGTTGCTTCTAAACAAATAACATAAGATTGTTAGTTGCTAATTTTGTTTAAGAAATTGATATATTTACAAAAGTAGCAACTACTTGGAAACACTTGAAATAAATACTTATAAGCTAAATATAATTCCTTTGATTCTCAGGAAACTTACAACAACCTGTCGCGGGAGCTGAAGGTAACACACCTGCTGGGAAACATTCACAATGGCCAACAATCGGAGGAGGCACGCCAAATGGCCGCCGTCTTGTTGCGACGCCTCTTCACATCTGATTTCGTGGAGTTCTACAAGGAGGTAAATTCAATAGTTGTACTTTACTTTAATAGAAAGTTTAAGTAATTTCTTTTATTTTCATTTTAGCTGCCCGTTGACTCGCAGAATCAGTTGTTGCAACAGATTCTGATGGCCGTGCAACAGGATGTGACGCCACAGTTGCGTCGCAAGATCTGTGAGGTTATCGCCGAAGCTGCACGCAATCTGATCGATGAGGATGGCAACAATCAATGGCCCGATATTCTTCAGTTTCTGTTCCAATGCGCCAACTCACCAACACCCCAACTGCAGGAATCGGCGCTTAGGATCTTTACGAGTGTACCATCGATATTTGGTAACCAGGAGACACAGTACATGGATCTGATTAAACAGATGTTGGCCAAGAGCATGGAGAACACTGGCAATGCCGATGTACGTGTCCAGGCTGTACGTGCCATTGGCGCTTTCATTCTCTACCACGACAAGGAGAAGGAGGCCTCGATCTACAAGCACTTTGGTGATCTGCTGCCACGTATGCTGGTCATAACGGGTGAAACGATTGAGGCACAGGATGATCAGAGTCTGCTCAAGTTGCTCATCGAAATGACGGAGAATTGCCCCAAGTTCTTGCGTCCCCAATTGGAGTATATCTTTGATATGTGCATGAAGGTCTTTAGCTCACAGGACTTTGAGGATTCCTGGCGTCATTTGGTGCTCGAGGTTATGGTCTCCATGTCGGAGAATGCCGCTGCCATGGTCCGCAAGCGTGCCGAGAAATATATCATCGCATTGATTCCACTTGTTTTGCAAATGATGACGGATCTGGATGAGGATGAAGATTGGGCAACAACCGATACCATCAATGAGGACGATCATAGCGATAATAATGTGATTGCCGAATCCTCATTGGATCGTTTGGCCTGTGGTCTCGGTGGCAAAATGGTACTGCCCCATGTCATGTCCAGTTTGCCAGCTATGCTTAATCATACCGACTGGAAGCATCGCTTTGCCGCCTTGATGGCCATCTCGGCCATCGGCGAGGGTTGCCACAAGCAAATGGAGGCCATTCTCGATCAGGTCATGACCGGTGTACTTAACTATCTGCGTGATCCCAATCCTCGTGTCCGTTATGCCGCCTGCAATGCCATCGGACAGATGTCCACGGACTTTGCACCCAACTTTGAGAAGAAGTTCCACGAACAGGTCGTGCCCGGACTTCTATTGCTGCTGGAGGATGAGGGCAATCCACGTGTGCAGGCCCACGCTGGTGCTGCTTTGGTGAATTTCAGTGAGGATTGCCCCAAGAACATCTTGACACGTTATCTGGACGCCATCATGGCCAAACTGGAGGCCATTCTCAACTCCAAATTCAAGGAGTTGGTCGAGAAGGGCAACAAGCTGGTGCTGGAACAGGTGGTCACCACCATTGCCTCCGTGGCGGATACGTGCGAGCATGAATTCGTGGCCTACTATGATCGCTTGATGCCCTGCCTCAAGTTCATCATCCAAAACGCCAACTCTGAGGATTTGCGTATGCTGCGTGGCAAGACAATTGAGTGTGTGAGTTTGATTGGATTGGCTGTGGGCCGTGATAAGTTCATTGGTGATGCTGGTGAGGTTATGGATATGCTGCTCAAGACTCACTCCGAGGGTGATCTGCCCGATGATGATCCCCAGACATCGTATTTGATTACCGCCTGGGCACGCATGTGCAAGATCTTGGGCAAACAATTTGAACAGTATTTGCCCTTGGTCATGGGACCAGTGATGCGCACCGCTGCCATGAAGCCCGAGGTGGCCCTGCTGGACAACGAGGAGGTCGAGGATATCGAAGGCGATGTCGAGTGGTCCTTCATTACACTTGGCGAGCAACAGAACTTTGCCATACGCACCGCTGGCATGGAGGACAAGGCATCCGCTTGTGAAATGCTCGTCTGCTATGCCCGCGAGCTGAAGGATGGCTTCGCCGAGTACGCCGAGGAGGTGGTACGTCTAATGTTGCCACTGCTCAAGTTTTACTTCCACGATGGTGTACGTTCCGCTGCGGCTGAGTCCTTGCCCTATTTGCTGGACTGCGCCAAGATCAAGGGACCGCAGTACTTGGAGGGCATGTGGCTATACATTTGCCCGGAGCTCATCAAGGTGATCAGCACCGAACCCGAACCAGATGTACAGTCGGAACTGTTGAATTCATTGTCCAAATGCATTGAAACTCTGGGACCCAACTGTCTCAACGAGGAGGCCATGAAGCAAGTTCTTGAGATCATTAACAAATTCGTTTTGGATCATTTCGAGCGCGCCGACAAGCGTTTGGCTGTCCGCGGTGAGGAGGATTACGATGATGGCGTCGAGGAGGAGCTGGCCGAACAGGATGACACTGATATCTATATACTATCCAAGGTGGTTGACATCATTCACGCCCTCTTCCTGACCAACAAGGCCCAGTTCCTGCCCGCCTTTGAGCAGGTGGCTCCACACTTTGTCAAGCTGTTGGATCCCAATCGTCCATTCGCCGATCGCCAGTGGGGACTGTGTGTATTCGATGATCTGATCGGTAAGCTGACTAAACTATAACTCTTGATCTCTACTCATTTATTGTTTATGTAGAATTCTGTGGTCCCGCAAGTGCTCCGTATCAGCAGATCTTTACGCCAGCACTGTTACAGTATGTGGTCGATAAGTCACCCGATGTCCGTCAGGCAGCTGCCTATGGCTGCGGTGTCTTGGGTCAATTCGGTGGCGATCAGTTTGGTCATGTGTGCGCTCAGTTCATTCCACTTTTGGTGCAGATCATCAGCGATCCAAAGGCCCGCGAGGTGGAGAATATAAATGCCACGGAGAATGCCATCTCAGCATTCTCAAAGATTCTCAAATACAACAAGTCGGCATTGAGCAATGTGGATGAACTGATTGCGGCTTGGTTCACGTGGCTACCCACATCGGAGGATCCAGAGGAAGCTACACACATCTATGGTTATCTCTGCGATTTAATTGAGGGCAATCATCCAGTTATTTTGGGCGCCAACAATTGCAATCTGCCACGTATTGTCTCGATCATTGCCGATACCTTCTGCAATGATGTGCTCGAAGCAAAGTCAACCACTGGTACCCGCATGCTAACAATCGTCAAGCAGATTGAATCCAATCCCGACGTCATGCAGGCCTGTGCCAGCACCTTGAGTCCCGAACAGCAGCAGGCACTGCAGGAAGCCTATCGGGAGCTGGCTGCACCGGCGTCAACCTAAACTCTGTTGGTGGACACGTAGAAATGTTGTCAGCACCCTTAACCATCCATTAACTAGTGCAGCTCCTCCAGCACATTCTGCTCCCCCTCCCAAAATAATCGTAACCTACAGAAGAAATTCTAGAAATTATCATTTCATACACACAAACACACACACACACAGAGAAGAAAAGAAGAAAAACATTGGAAAAGCCAAGCTGAAATTTATGAGCAAAGCAAGCAAAATGTGCTTTCCTGTCGTTATACGCTGAAGCGTAACTAAGAATATATATATTATATGATTTATATACATCGTCTATGTATATAGAAGAGAGCATTAACTCTATATATATTTATCTATTGTGATTTCAATCGAAAAACTCGTCTCCCGCTACCGAAAGGTAGCGTCTTTGGAAGGAAACCCAAATAAAAAACAAAGTCTGCGTCTCGTTAGAACTTGACATGTTGAATTAAAAAATAGAAAACGAAGAAAAACCAAACTGTTCGTGGAAATCAAAGAAATTCCAAAAGTTTTTCATATGTTATATACATACATTTATATTTATATATATATATTAATTATATAGTATATAGTATATATGGCCATCTCCTTTCGCCAGCCCATCTCCTCAAAAGGATTTGAATGTAGTCCGAAACGAACGAAGTGTTAATTAAAAAACAAGAAACATTCAAACAAACAGTAATGTGTATTTTAAATTAATAAAAACGAAAAATTTTTAAAACAACTTGTTTTCTTAATTAAGTAAAAGGGTTTAAATAAAAAGGAACTGCAATAATAACGAATTCTTTACAGTTGAGCAGCGGGATTATAGTTTTTACACATCTCGATAATAAGTGAATCGACTTGATAATGCGTAATTCCTAAACATTTAAATAAAGCAGGTTATGTTGATACCCTGTTAACATCAACAACCTACATTCAATCAGCTGTTCGTTTCACAGACTGACCAGCTTTGTCGTAAAATAGACACTAGTATTAAAAATGGTTGCGCTAGAAAGAGAGAGCATGCGAAAATTATGGATTTAGTCGGCAGACAGCTGAGAGACACACTCAAAATTCGCACACAGCTGCAAGCAACGAAAACAAACAACAAAACACAAACAAAAACGCACGCTCTACAAATAAAAAGCAAATACTCGATTTTAATTCTTGAATTAATTTACAAATTAATCATGCAATTAATAAAACCATTTGGGAAACACAACAACAGCTGCATGACAAGGTTGAAAATCAGATTGTGAAATCAAAGTACAAGATACGTGTGTAATTATTTTTAGCACTAGAAAAATAGATAAGCCAAAGTACACATCGCAGCAAAGACAAAGCACGGCGATTAGTCAGCATCCGCATCCACATCCGATTGTCGCCACTAGACGAAGCCGATTGAATAAGGAGAGCGCAAAAGGAACGCCAGCCAACAGAGAGGAAATCGAAGAGAGAGAGAGGTAATACACACGTAAAAGTAAAAGTAAGTTGAGTCCAACAAGTGGGTGGAGTAGGTTGGTGGCCGCTCACCCTCTCTTAGTTGGACCATCTCGTCATCTGAGCAATTTTTGTGTAATGCAATTTGCAATTTGTGCTGTGGTCGTATAAAGTCACGTCATTTGGCAAACATTCATGCTGTGACGTACTTGGTTGGCGCTTCCTATTGGCAAATTCTCTGCTGCTCAGTTCTATTTGGTCAGTCAAAGTACATCCAACATGGCTAACGAGCTATATCAGGAAGTTGGTTGAATTTTATTTTTCAATTTAAATACTATATTCATTAATCTGTTGTGTACCATATTACTTAAACGTCACTGTGCCGAAAAACTTGTATATGTGTAATAACATTTAATTAGTTATCAGTGTGGGTACATTTCTACCCTGAAATTAAAATGGTACAATAAATTCAGTGACAAATTTTTGCATCAAGTGGCAACGCTTTCTAACTCTCTTTTACCGATCCTTGTGTCACAAGGACAAGTAGATAAAGAGTAGCAAGAAACTGTGCTACAAATCTTTTGATGCTTGCTCTTTTGCTTAAAGTTAAAGAGAGTCAAAAACAAAATGGCCGCTACAACTTAAGCTGAAGACGATTTTACATACAATTTAAATAATGCATTTCATTTGCAGTTTCTCAGCGCCATGTCGACGGAGGCCGAGTTCCTGGAGTCCTACGACCGTATCAAGCTGTCCTACAAGGCAGCCATGACGCAGGTGGAAAAGGCCATAAGCCTAGAGGAAGATGAATCTCAGCTGGCGGCCATCAACGCCTACGAAGAGGCACTGCAAATGATTGAGGTTACGTTCGCCATTCCAGTAGGTCTGCCAGAGGAAATAGATGCAGTGAAGCCACAGTGGATCGATGCTTGTGCGCTCATTCAGAAATTGAAGAGCGCCAAAACAGAGATCAGTTATCGTCTGAAGGTGTTGCGTGCAAAGGACTCACCTGTCGATGAGAGTGCCGTGGAGGCAACGGAGCAAACCGATGGACAGACCAAATCTCGTCCTCTACTCGCCGAGAATCCAGCCACGTTCTATGACATAGCCAATGCCAGTGGCACACCCAAGACCTACAGGGAACTGGCAGTTGGAATGCGCGAGTTGTTGGCCTGCCGCGATACGGAAGCGCAGCTGGACGAGCTGTTCCAGGCACAGGTGAAGCTTTACAGGATTGAGTCCAGCGGTCAGGTGACCACCGTTTCGGGCAGCACCAGCATGTCTCTGATTATGTGCACAGTGGGAGGCAAATGGAAATATTTAAGTGGCATATACTTCATCCAATGCGATATGCCGCAACAGGAGCAACAGAGTGATCCAGGCCAGGCTGTCTGGCTGTATCCATTGATACCCAATGTTTCCACCTGTTATCGCACCGATTACGGCGCCTTCATATTGCCGGATATGGAATCGGAGCAGCCTGGCAATGCCTTTGGCATTATGCTGGAGAAGCCGCAGCGTCCGCTCAGCACCAGTGCCGGGGAGACCGAGGAGGAGCAAATGGCTGATCTGCAGCAGTTCTTCCTCGATCTGCTTGAGGCCGTGCTGGCGGGCACTGTGGAGGAGCTGCCATCGCCGCGCACCCAACGTTCTGCCATCAGCGGTACGAGCGGCACAAGCAGCTCGGAGCAGGTGTCCAGGCACATTGTGTGTGCAGCGGATTTCATAGCGCGTAATTTGATTAAAGGTGCGGAAAAAACTGGTGGTCTGATGATGAAGACCACTCCCTACATAATGTCCACGATGACGCCAGCAGCACCGGATGCACATGCTCAGGTGCCTTCCTCAGTGCAGACAGGCGTTGAGGTGGCGCAGAAAGTGACACATGCCGCTGCCGGTGTCACCGGTTGGATAGCCGGAAAAGTGGGAACCGCAGCGGTCGCTGTGGGTGGCTACCTGTCGCCACACATTCAGACGCAAGGATCACGTCTGCTTCAAAAGGGCTTGGGCTACGACAGCAATGAGGCCAATAGCGCCATGGAGGGAGCCATGACCATTGCAGCTGGTGCCGTCGAGGGATTCACAACGGTTTTCGATGGCCTCGAGACGTCGGCCAAAATATTGGGCAACAATTTGAGTGAAAACTCAGTGAAAATCATTGAACACAAGTGAGTTTTCCAGCTCTAAATCCATTCACAACACTTATTGAGTTTTCTACTTTTCAGATATGGCACTTCGGCGGGAAATTTGGCTTGCGGCACGTTCGACACGGTGGGAAATGCATTTGTTATTAGCCAAAATGTCAACTACATTACACCAAAGGGTTTGGCCAAGGGTTTGGTCAAGAAAACTGGCAAAGCTGTTGTTACCGATTGTTACAAGCGAGACTTGCGTAAACCTGAATCTCATTACATAAATGCTGGCGCACTTTATCCTGATCTGCGAGCTCTGAAGGAAGATTAATCCAAAAAGTCAAAATATCCAAAGACAAGTTGTTATACTCGTAATTTCCAAAATAACTCACGCGTTGATATTGATATATATGTAATCTCATTTAAATTATGTACTCTTTCACTATAGCTGCTTGTTTAGTTTAGTTAAATAAATTTATAATTATTTTAAACTTTTGTTTTAAACGCGCGCCAAAGCTTTGAAAACAGCTGATTTGGTGCATGTTAATTTAACAGGCAGCGCATTTACAGTGGGTCTGCAAGCTAACAGCTCGTTTGAGCAGTATTTAACAGTAGTATGTTAAATGAAAGAGCTGCTAAAAACGCTAGCGTTTCTCGTGCGACTTTTGTTTATCACAACCTTTTTAGCCATTTTTTTCAAATTTTGCCAGCTGATATATTTTACTATTAAATTTACTTAATTAATTTAAACCGATAAGCATAAAATCACAATTTAAATAATGTTTATTCCATTTTTCAAGTAACGGCATTTCAACAGAAAAGTTAGCGCTACCCGCTGTTGTTAACATTTCAGCAAAATGTTAATGCTGGTCGCTCTTTACAGTGCGCTGCTGCGGCGATTTGTTATTGTTAAATTTGTTGTCGAAGCGTGCGGTCGTCGGTTCGTCGGTTGTGCGGTCTACGATGTTTTAAACAAAAAGTGATGATATCAATATATGTATATTGTTGATACACAATAAATATGTGTCTATACAAATAATTGTAAGAAACAAAAGCATAATTAGTTTTTTTTATTTAAATAATAAGCTTTATTGTATTATGTCGTTCGTATATTTTACTCTGCCGGGCCCACGACTTGTTTTTTTGTTTTTGCCGTGCTGCTTATTAAAATATTAATAATAAAACACACCTGTGCTTTTGGAAAATTTGTGAATTTAGCGCGCCGCGTTTCGGCTGCTGCGTATTAGTGTGTTGGTTTATGTGTGTGTGTGTGTGTGTGAGTAGTGGATGTGCCTTTGTATGGATGAGTGCGTGCGTGTGTACGTGTGCTTGACTGCGAATGCGAGCGTGCGTGTATGTGTGTGTGTCTGTAACTGAGAGTTCCGTTTTATTTTCATTACGCTATAAGTCGGTGCAATTTTATACACATGCTGAAATGAAAACGTTGTCCATTTCAAGTGAATAATAAAGGAAAGAAAAAAGAAGTTGAATGTTGCATATATGCAACAACAAAATGTTGTATTTATTATGTGTGCTTCTTAAATTACATAGCTCCGCTCACAACATCTAATACCAGTTTAGAAAAACAACAACAGCAACAATAACATCGGCGACAGTTAAGGCAACAGCAACAGCCATAAACGGTCAACAACAACAGTTCTAATCGCACACAGGCATACACATCTACACATGCATACATATACTAATACAGCAACAATACTCGCAGAGAAACACGGTTAAAACGTGTTTGTTTGTGTTCCACTGAGTTCGTTTGCTGTTGTATTTGCATGTGTGTGTGTGTGTGTGTGTGTGTGTTTCTGTGTGATTGTCTGATGTACATACATACATACATATAATTTCTAACACATCTCATTTTGATACAATGCTTAGAGCGCGAACAACAACAACACAAACAAATATACAGAACGAAGAATACAAAACAAAACAAGAAACAAATTGGAAACGCGAGTGTTTTTAAATCTGTTATAATTTGTTCAACGCACAACTCAAACGAATTGGACTAAAACTGCAACAATTTTCCAACAGCATTCAGCAGCAACAACAACAATAACAAAAGTTGCTGAATGACTTTGATATTTTGCATGGTAAGTTTGCCGATCATTTTTATCGATCACTCTTTTTCCTTGCTTATCGTACGAGAAGTCCAATTGGAACGCGCAGCTTTTGCCTGTGTGTACACACTATTGTTTAGAAAAAATTCCAAAAAGAATAAATGACATAAACGACAGCAACTACAAATAAGAAAATGGCCGCAAATATATCAAAATCTTCTGGTTCATCATAAATTTCATCGGTATTTGTTGCTTTGTCAACCATTATGATTTTCGGTTCAGCCATGGAGCGCCATGACGTCGAATTGTTTTCTTTTGCTCCTCCCATGTTTGGTGAAAATAGATATTACTTGGTGATACAGGAGTAGCAACAGCAAATAAGGATGACCAGCAATAGCATAGACAAAATGGCTAAGAATAAGTCCTGCTCCTGATCGCCGGGATGGTTTGTTGCGTCGTTTCGCGGACGCGTTGATAGCTCTCCAGGGAACATATATTTTTTTTTTTCAAAATTTAGTTTAATTTATTTTCTCTTAAAAGTTGTAAATATTTCGAATAGGTTTTGCTTGTGACAACAGTCGGGGCTTGACTGAATTTGTTTTCGTTTCAAATTTTTGTTTTTTGTTTTTCGTGTGTAATCAATTTTCTATTACAAATCATTTTCACTTTGCATGTTTGAGAAAATACCTCAACGCTTTTCACCCCCTTTCATCCCCTTTTCCCACACTGCCGGGTAATAACATTTAGGCGCCTGAGCATTTATTTTTTGATATCATCAACATCATCATCATCAGTGGATCGACTTGGCCATCGTGTCTATGCCAACAGGTTTTTAGCTAATAAGGTAATGGCAAAATACAGTAAAAAAAAAAACAAAAAAAATGGCTAAATTATAATCGTAAGATGAAAGAAAAAAAATCCATCATTGGAAAGTTGATTTGATTGTAAGCTGCGGAATGCAGCTGTGCCAGGGTTGCCGCCTAGTTGCTCGACAGGGCGACGCATTTTTTCTGTTGTTTGTTTTTCATTTCTTGCAAAAATTACAACTTGTATAATATTACAAGCCGAATGCTTCATGCTTCATTTGCTCTTTGAAACTGTGCAACTTTCGCAATACAACACAGTTGTCAACAACAGCCATAAGGGCGTCGATCTGTGGAGAAAGGCAGTTATCGAGGTCTAGGGTTACACGCCCCCACCTTGGTAATCAAAGACAGTTCCGTCTGTAGGCTGTAGGCCCTCTTAGTTGTATAACAAAGTCTACAAATTGCTTTATCTAGCTAGAAACACTGAATGTAGGTAATCTTACAAAAATTAGCTCATAAATTGCCAATTTTAAACTGAATTTCTTAAGAAAACTGCAAAAAGACTATGTTGATTTGATTTTATTTAAAATTATATGTGATCAAAGTTACTATTGATTTATCGCTAATTTCTTTTTAAATATGTTTAAAGTTTTTTTAAATCTTTTCATATTCCTTGTAGCACAGTTTGATTTTCTGTCGTTAGGAGTGCTGCTAATTTTTAATTTTTCTTGCAGTGTGTACACACTGTTTAGGATCAGTTCAGCTTCTGGTCTTGGACTGTGCTTGGTCTCAAGTTCTTTCAATTACTTTTGCTCCTTTTTTCGTGTTGTTGCTGTCTTTTTCTCTCCACCCACAACAACAATAATAAATCGCTCCGTCTGCAGTTGACAGCTGACAGTTGGCAACGTTTTTGTTTAGTATTTTTTTTTGTTGCTTCTACTGTT
The DNA here is from genome assembly GCA_020829145.1 of Drosophila nigrodunni. Taxonomy (NCBI): domain Eukaryota; kingdom Metazoa; phylum Arthropoda; class Insecta; order Diptera; family Drosophilidae; genus Drosophila; species Drosophila nigrodunni. The sequence goes on from JACVCZ010000001.1 coordinate 14,068,778, forward strand.
TAACTCTTTTTAGCAATTGGCAACGCTGTCCCAAGACATATGCTTGCTTGTGTGTGTGTGTGTGTGAGTGGGAGTGGAAGAAATGCTGTAGGTGGGGGGACCACCACATTACACAATTATCCAAAAGCATTTCCCAAAGCAAAACATTTTTCCGCCGCACACACATACACATGAAAATCAATTCACTTTTTCTCTGTGTGCCTGCGCCTCCTCTCTTCCCATCTCTCTTCCCATTTTCTCTCACGCGTTTTCCCATTTCGTATTAGTTGTTTTTTCCTCTGCCTCTGTCTCTGTCTCTGTTGTTATTTTAGCCAGCAGCATTTGATTTTCCGTTGCCTTTTGCCTTTTGTGTTTTGTGTTTTGTTTATTGTTTTTGTTCCCATCTTTATACTTTTTGCGCGCCCCGTGCGTCAATTTATGTATGAGAAGGTGTTTTTCGTAGTAGCTACGAGGCGGAAGCCGCTTCTTAATGATACAAATAATAATAATAGTATGTGCAGTGTAGGGTAGTGTAGTGTAGTGTCGTGCAGCGCAGTGTTGCCAGAGTTTCAAGTGCCAAAAAGCGGGTTTAAAGCAAATAAAACTGCTACAAAAAGACCGATAAAATGTTATAAATTTTATACATTTCGTTAAGCATATTTTTCTTTACTTATTTTTTAGAAAATAAAATATTTTATTAAATGTAATAGCTTGTTTTTTCAAAAATACTCAGTTTTCTAGTTCAACTTGTCAGCAGAAGTAATTATAAAAATGGCTAAAATGCCAGCACTGCGTTGTGTGTGTTGGCAGCTGAAAAATCTACAGCCGCAACAAAAGGGTGGCTCCTGTGGCTACCGAGTTATGCAGTTTTCAGTTTGCAATTTGCAATTGCAACGCGAATTTTGGCGTCGCCCTGTTCAACAAGCCGCCCCTTACAGCTGCCCCACCCCCTGCTAACCGTCCAACTTACCCCGCGTGGCAGTTATCTCAGTTCCAAGTGCCGCATGCTTGAAACTTGTTTGCCGCATAATTTCCAAAGTTGCAATTTTCATTTTTTATGGCCATTTTGATTTGGCAGTTGTTGTTTTTTTTTTTTGTTTGTTACTTCTCTGGCTTGCTGGCCGAAAGTGTTTGCCATTCGAGTCGCCTGGTTTTGGCCAAACTAGACAAACTGAGGTAATCAGAATTACATACAGCGTTTGTCAGTGTGTACACACTCAATGCAGAGGAAAAACATTTAATTTTGGCTTGGCGTGTTTACAGCTTTTCACATTAAAAAAAAAACCAATTTGAAAGTGTTTGAATCCATTTTGCTCCATGTTGTGTTATAATTGAAAGTGTATCGATTATTATACTCTAGTCTTGGAGTATTTTGAATTATTATTTGGTTATGTCATCAGTTTTGGTTTCTACTACTATTCAAAATTTCTTATCTCAAGTTCAAGTGTACTTGGCTTGTATCAATAATAGTATTAATCATTTGGACGTGACGTGCTTAAATAAATAAACACAAATCTAGCTATGTTTATTTGTAATTGATTCAATTTTATTACTTATTATTTATTTATTAACAAACTGCCTTTTTAAAGTATAAACTGTGCCAATTCGTAACTGATAGAAAAATAAAAATAATAAATAAAATAAGTAGAAAATCTGTTGTATAAGTCGGAGTTTATGTTAGCTTGTTGAACAGTTTAAAAAGCGACACAAGTTTTGCTTTTTTTCTGTGCTTAATTCTAAACAATTGCCAGCTGAGTTGTTTTGTTTTTGCCTAGTCATAATTCCCATAGACAGTTATGTAAGAGTGCTACTATAGCCAACAATGAAGAGGAAGCAGCAAAACCCACCCATGTGGTGCACTTAAAGTATGTTTTCTTTAACTGGGCCCATAAAACTGACTCTTTGCCCAGCTGTGACAATTTGTAATGAAATTACCACCCAGCATATATGGAGTTTACTACGCTGTTTCTCTCTCCCTCCCTTCCTCCCTCCCTCTCTCGCTCTCTCGCTCTCCTTTGCTGGCTAGCTGTGTCCAAGTGACACTTGTGCAATTATTGTACAAAATGTTTATAGGAATCCCTCGACAGGTGGTTCGTTTATTCCTGCGTCTAGCTACCTATCTCTGTTTCTCTCGCTGTGTCTCTTTTGGCCATGAGACAGCGTCGGTAGCCTGAAACGAATTGTTTTTTTGTTATTGTTGTCGCCGACATGGTCGCCATCCCAACAGGTAACAAAACAATGCCGACTATTTAGTGAAATGCTTTTGTTTCGACTGTGTCTCTCTCCCTCTCTCTCCTTCTCTCCCTCTATCCCGCAGTGGCAGTAGCTTATTAACTTACCTGTTATTCGAGGCATTTTCAGTTTTCACACGCACACGCAGACCACGAAACTCCTGTACTTACAGTGTACAGCGGGTGTATTAAAACCATCAGTAAAGAGTCGCTAAGATAAAGAAATTAAATTTGGTTTATATTTATGAATATTTTTATGTTTAATAAATTTCATTACGGCACGAAATTCAAGCAAAAAGTCAAAGGTTTTCAACTGGCTTTGTACAGGGTTTTTAACAGTCGTGTTACTGCCGACTTTTCAGCTACTTTTCACTTTGGTTTTCCAGCTGACAGACTGGAAAATGAAAATGCACTTGTCTGGGATTAGTTTCGATTCTTCCTACTCCACACTTGAGTCTCGAAACTCGCCCTCAACTTGGCCGTGTGTTGAATGAAAGACGAACGGAAATGCCGCAGGGGGTGATTTCTTTTTGGCTCCGCTCTTAACTGGGCCTATAAGCCTTAACCAGCTGTGTATGTGTGTGAGTGAGATACTACCCATAGATAGCTAGATATATCTGTCATTAGGATTAGTGCTGTTGTTTGATTTAATGCGTTCACAATTTGTTTGAATTTGAGTTCAAGTTTGGGAATTGGAAATTGGTTTTTCCTCTCGAACTGAGGGCGCTACCGGCGTCTGCTGCGGCAGCATATTAATTAGCTCACATTTGGCTGCTACTCTACACCATAATTAAAATACAGGGTCTTTTATCTGTCTGCTTATCATTAAAGCGCGATTAAGTCAATGCTATCTTCGGTTAGTCTCTCATGCCTTAGTTTCAATGCGCTGGGAAATTCGTTTGATTTACAAAACTAAGCTTCTCCACCTTTTTTGATTGCTAAATAGCTTTTAATATATATCTTTTCGATGCTATTAGCGTCTGTTTAATTAATCGCCATGTATTTGTGATTAAAATTGAGGAAATCGATATACATAAAGCTGAGAGATGTCGGCGCTATAATGTAAACAAATAGACTAAACTTTGAGCGGGGTTATGTTGGAAAAAGGTACGAATATACAAAGTAAAGTAATGTAAACAACTGTTTTAAAGCAACAAAAATCAATTAGAAAGCTGTAAACTGTAGTATAAATATATATTTCTATGGAAAAGAAACTTGTGTAGAACCCAAACTGGGCTAAAAGTGCTTTAAGTATTTAAGCAGCCAGTCTACTCACACCTACTCTAACTAAGCTTAGTTTAAATTTAATATAATAATGCGCAAGTATTCCCCAACAGAAACAAAACAAATATTTGCTTATGCAACGATTGTGGGCATATTTTCCCAAAGGATTTCCCCCTTTGTGCCACTAATTGAAAATTGAAAGCATTAGCAATTTGCTTATCAGCCCAGAAACATTTCGCATCCCCAGGCGAATATGCAAAGTCAGCTAAAAATTGCTAGAAGGCGGCAGGGAATACTGTTGACCTAGCTCCGAGAGCAATATGAAATTAATTATAAAATACGTATATTTTTCAGCTGTGTGTATACCACAAAACACATGGACATGAAATGGAAGTTGCAAATGTTTGTGGCCATATAAACGAGTATAGATACAAGATACATTGGCCACATACAGTTTCAGCAACAGTAACAGCAACAGTTTGAGCTACAGGCTGTTAAGCATAACAGAGCGCTGTTAAATGCAGAACAACAGCTGTTGAGAGAGAGAGAGAAACAGAGCGGAGTTTAATGGGGTGTGTCGGGCTCCCGAAGGATAACGAGTGCAACGAAGTTCTGCAAAGTCGACAGCTTGTGACCTATATTAACATATAGACAGTTGTATACATATACTTTAATGGTTATACATAACTCTATATGCCTGTGTATACATATGTACAGCTTTAGAATGCATTTACCCACAGCTTCAATTTTCTTTTGGTATTAAATGGGTTAGCAAAAGTTTTGGGCTTGCAAATGGCTTTATTCGCATCCGAAAACGAATCGTATCCGTACCACAGCCAACTAAACTTCCTCTCCTCTCTCTTGTTACAGGCTCTTATCAGTTGTTGTCGTCATTTTGGCTCAGTGTTTCAAGTCAACTCAACGCGTCAAGTTGTGCCTCGAGTGTGTGTGCGTGTGTGCCGTTGTGTGCCTCGTAAAGTAATCATATTTAATGCATAAGGCATAGTTAATATTTAGAGCGAGTGTATCTACCTGTATGTGATAAAGGAAGTCAAAAAGGTAACATTAAATAGCCTATCTCGATAATGGCCAAAAGCTAAAAGTCAAAGTTGACTCAATGAAAGCTTGTGTTTAGATTTGAATGTACTGAAGTGAAAGCTTAAGATCTTAATTATAGCTGGAACTTTTAAACTTGGACTTGGCATACACTTTAACACATAAAACTCATTTTACATCTAAAATATTCTTAAAACACTAAAAAGTTCTGTTTTAGCATCTTCTGTTAACTTTGCTGTGTTCTGTTAAGCTTTTTAAATAATTGCTGAACGGATTTAAAGCTTATAAACTCAAGATTGAGTAGAGTCAACTGATTGTTTATGTTTCATTTGGTTTGTTTACTGCACTCTATTGCGTTCTACTTTAAAAGCATCCTTCGTTTAGGCCAAGACTCGGCACAGACTTTTTAATTTATGGCCATAAGTTTGTTAACTTGTTATCCTCAAGACTGCAGCTGTCTGCATCTGATTTCCGGCAATAAAATGTATTTAGATTTTCATAATTCACACCTTGGCTCTTATCGTTGATGAAATGATGAAACGTGATGCCTCCAGCTGGCCCAGTTATGCAAATATAGCTCTGATTGCACCTACAGCTGCGCCTCAATTGAATTGAAGTGCCTGAAACGGCATATATGAGTGTATTATTTGATTAAAGTCAACAGTTGCAGATAGCGGACAGTGTACGGACAGTGTACGGTTTGCACTGTACATGGCTACAGTATACACTGTCTAAACACACACGGGCAGACTATCAAAGAGAGTCAACGTTTATCAACAATTATCAGTCGTATTTGTTTAGCGGCACAACGCCCTTAGGCGCCCTCCAGGTGCAACAACATTCTATTCTATTTTTTTTTCATTCTGTATGATTTTGTTTACATTTTTGTAGCAATTAAGTTTCGTGTTGACTTTTTTGCTTGAAAGTGTTTTTATTTGTGCAGCAAACATTGTTCAGACAATTAGAGCAAATGTTCAATTTGCAGCGCTGCGCAACACTGCCAAATCAGTGTGATAAAAGTGCAATTTGGCAACGTTGCAAATAAAACAAAAGCAGCGTCTTATCAACATGACTGTTCTACAAATTAAAGAACTTTGTAGTGTTAACTTTTAGTAAAGACAGTTAGTTCTATCAATAATTGCTACTCTACTTTTATTTGCCATTTCTCTCAGCTAGTGAAGTTTGGCAACAATGCTTAGAAAACTTAAATTTAATTCATCTTCATATGAAACTTGCTATAAATTTGTTAGCAATCGAATTAGCGTTAAGTTTTGAGCATTTGATAAGCGTCAGCTACTAATTTATTTTATTAGCACTTGAATTTTTATTTTATTTTTTTTTTTTATTCGAATTCCTTATCTATCAAATTGTCATTGCAAGCACTTTGGACTTAATTTACGAGCTTCAATTGAGTATTGAGAAATGAGCATTAAATGCAATTAACAATAAATACTTTACAATTTACATTTATATAGTGATCGATCTGTTTTTTTATTTTCGTTCTGGTTTGTTCCTTTCATTCGATGCCTAATTACAGCTACGAAATATTTCCCTTCAGAGTAGTTGTTGTTATTGTTGTTGCAGCTGCTGGTGTTAGCTGCTGTGAAGGTCAAACTCTGTGGGGTCACATGTCAAAGTCGATTTATACAACAATAAAGCGTGGTAAACCAGATCTCTCGCTCTCCACGCATATAACCTTCGAGATCATTTTGGCTCTTACCAACTTTTATCCGTTGCCCATGTTAATTAACGCATAATTTTCGAGCCTGTCGTACACTTTTCAGTTCTCCACCTTTTCTTTTTTTGTCTTTTTTGTTTCTCCGGCTTGATTGTGTTTTATTTTGATAAATGGGCTCGTATTACCCATGGCTACGTTGACCGATCTGTTGTTATTAAAAAAATATTTAAATAGCCAAAACCTTTGCTCTCCGATTACCGATTAACGTTTACACTGTGTATTGACATTGTTTATAGCTCGCATAGCTAATTTTGATAACTAGTTATACGAAAATTGATTGTTTATTATTAAATTAAATTCTTACCATATCTCAAGTGCTATTAACTTAATAGATTCGCAGCATTTTTGCTACCAAAAATAATTTAAAATAATCGCCAATTATTTCTACACATTTTCTGATACTGATTAATAACTCAGATCTTCAATTAGCCAACTTAATGCATTAATTAATTAATTTTTGGTAGAGAAAAATAAATTTATATACTGATAATAAAATTGTGTGTATCGCAGACTTTAAAGTGCTTGGAAAAACTCGTAAAGCTTCGCAGTGATGTTTTGCAACATTTTCTCCTCCTGTGAAAATTTCACTTTTATTTCTATGAAGCCAGTTTAAACTGAACACGAAAGCCACAGCCAGAGTAACAACAACATCAACGACAAGAGCCAGAGTAATAAATAAAATAAATGGCAGTTGAATTGTTTGCCATGTGGATGCGCTGTTTGGAAAATGCAAGACAAACCTCATGATGGGGGCTGCCATGGACTCCAAAATGGCATTCGGCTTTAACATCATCAACCAAAATCAAGCATAGAAGATCGCTTTTTTCGGTTATAGTCCCCACGCTAATTGAAAGACTGTGCGTGTTTTCTTTTGAGTCTCAGAGTCAGGGAATTGCGTGGAGTTGTGCAAGTAGATCACTGACGGGATCTACTGGCTCCAAAATTGGGTTAGGGTTCAAAACAAGTTAAAGAAACGTTTAAGAAAACACTTACTAAACAAAAAGAGGCAAACGTTTTTATTAACACACGTCTTTAGGCTAAAACTGGATATGTGGCAACGCCAAGTCAATAAACTAATCGATTATTTCGATTAATTGCCTGCTTAACTAGTTGTTACTTGATTTATTGGCAAATAAAATGGAAATTTAACTTAATTGTTAATTTTGGAGTTGTCTATACTTAAGAATTACATTGGCGTTGCCATTTTCGTGTAGGCAATGCCATCCGGCAACGCTAAAAATACTTAACTTCTCGCTTAACTAACTGTCAGTTTGCTTCAACTTAAACAGAGTCTTAGCCATTTACATGAACACGACAAAACGAGACTTAAAGTAAAGTATTTTTTTTTTTTTTTTTGCTTTTCGGTTAGACATTTCTTTTCTTGTAACTCTACGCTCAACAGACTTGCCACATGTGTGGAGATTTGTAATGTTTTTTTTTTTTGAAATGCAATTCCGTCAAATGTCTAAGGGCATTTGGCACAAAGAAACCTGACAACCCTAAGCCAATGCCACAATCTCACACACACGTCAAACACCTCGAGGCTGTTGGAGGCCTCTCTATGCAAAAACATTTCCTTCCTGGAAAATACACACACACGCGGAGAAGGCAAACAGCAAAATGCAAAGGGCAACGCTTTGGAAAATTTAAATGAAAATCGTGTTGAAGCGGAAAATGAACACTCGCTCTCAGAGCTGAAGAGAGAGACAGGAACAGAGCGGGAGTGAGAGCGAAAGAGTCTAATAAAATGCGCATTATTGTGAATTCGCTATGCCCAAGAGTTGTGTTTTTTTTTTAGTTTTTTTTGGAGTAGAGAGAAGCGCTTGTTTGGTGTCTGGTCTGCGGGCAATGCAATTATGTAGTATGTGCTGCGGCCTTCACCTCCGATCGCTGATCGAGGCCAGTGTTGCAAAACGTTGCAGAGGCGAGTGAAGCTTTAGAGTGACACCAAGTGACGACAGATGGTTTCGCTGGCCGTGTGGAATTTGCGCAATTTGTGTAGTGACTTATGCGCATGCCCCAACAGCAACAACAACTGCAACAACATGCAACAAGTTTTGTGGCAACAAGAAAATTGTTGCCGTCCATAACACTCGCGATCTCCTCGTGGCTGCTTACAAAGTAAACAAAAGTCACCGTCTTCGTCTTCACCTTCGTCTTGAACTTCGTCTGCGTCTTCAACTGCTCTCCTCGTCAAAAAAAAAAGCCGGTTGTTTGTTATTAGTTGGTTTACTCCAGCCCCCCCGTTACCACCCCGCCCCTTTCAGGCCGCCCATCATTTCCTCACACACATGCGCATTGTTGACCATATGCGTGTCTCTGCTGCTGCACACTCTTTGCTCTTCTTCGCTTAGCCACGTTAGCGTTTGTTGGCCTCTCTTTTGCTGCAAAAGTTCACTGCACCGCAAGTTCGTTCCATGCAGCTATCTTGCCCTCTCTCTCTCTCTCTCTGTCTCTGTCTCGCTCTCTTTGGTCAGTCTCTCCAGAGTCCAGTCTGTCGATCACAATCAGTTTACGCTTTGCCTTCGTGCACACTAAATTGAATGAACAACCATTGATCAGCCTCAACTTATAGTTTGCTTCCCGCCTCACTCGACTTGTTTGTCTCCCTCTCTCTCTCTCTCTCTCTCTGTCTGTCATTTAATATTGTGTCTGTCGTCTGTGATCTGTATGTTTATCTTTTGAATATTGCCCAACACTGGCTCGGTTCATTACACTTCAACACAAACACACACACACACGTCAACAGCTGCTAGCCCTTCTGCTAGCTAATAGCCAATTTCCGCTTTGGTCAACTAAACAACAACACCATCAGCTGCTATTTTTATACTCTGGAACCCAAGAACGAAGAACCAAGTTCAACAGCGTCTTTATCAATTTGGTATTTCGTAGTTAGTTTGATAAATAAGGCCGGAACTTGACATTGTTGGTCAGCACGCGATAAGTTACCTAGAATGTCGTCTTGGCCTATAACGATGATAAGCCTTTTGCTTGCTTCAAATGCAGTTTAACAAAGAATGGTTATGTCTTTCAAATAGTGTATTTTGTTTTATAAATTTTAAATTTAATTATCTTAGTTTAGGTTTATACAACTTTTTCTCTTGTAAAGTACTTAAAATATATGATCTCTGTTGTAAGATAATTGTAGTTTCTTTCACTTCATAAAGTAAATATAATCTTATCCTTATGGATATGCTTAAAAATAACTTTATGACTTATAAACTTTTAGAATAGATAACGTTTGTTTATATTAAATTTTGTGCAGATCTTTTTGCACTTAGAAAGCTCCACAAATCACCTTAAATTTATGCTCTTTGTCACCAGATAATTGTATTTGCTTCTAGTTCATAAAGAAAGTATAATCTCATCAAATAGATAAGATCTGTTATGATCTCGTTCTTCACGGCTATCAGAACAACTCGTGCTGAGTTATTACTCATTTAGCCAACTTCATAAATAAGCAGAAAAGCCAAAAAGTCCCAAATAAAAGAAAGGAATTCTTATCAAGTTCAAAAAGCAAACACTAATTGCAAAGCGCAATAAACAACACAAAACTAATTCTGAAAGTTCCGAGATGAAGTTGAGAAACTGCACTTGAAATTCAATGGATTTTGTTGTTGTTTTTTTTTTTTCAAGCAGTACTTTAGTATCGTCGCTTTGTCGTAAAGTTGTCACAGTATGCGATAGTTTGTTTGCTTTTCGATACTTGTTTATTTGGTTTTTCTTTCGACTGCGAGTCAAATGAAACTTTCAAGTTGTCACATTGTATTGCTTTTTGTTTATTTGTTTAAACATAATTAGTAATTCTGTCACGCAGTTTTTCACGATTCCATTATTAAAGCTGCGTTGATTTTCGTTTTCAACTGTTTGATTAACTTTTCATTTAAACAGGCAGACCGACAGACAGACAGACCGACAGACAGTCTGTCAAACATTCTATAGTGTATTCTTTGGCGCATTGCACATATTTGTGGTGAAATGTGGCTTTATGTACTTTTGATGAATGAAGAAAGTGGTCAAAACGTCGAGGCATGACCATTCTTATGCCCGAAAATGCCATAAAGAACTCGTCTCTCTCTACTCTCCTCACCTCTGCCTCATTTTGTTTAGAGTCTAAGAGTTTTTGAGCAGATTGAAGGTCTAGGCCTGGGCCACTGGGCCTCGCTTTTGAATGTGCTACGTGTCATTGAACAATTTAACTGGGTTAGTGTTAGAAAGTTGTGACAATAGTGTGTGTGTGTATGTGTGTGTGCGTACGAGTGTGTCTGGTGTGTGCTTTTTGGCAATTACTGTGATTTGCTGTTATGGAAAGTGTTCTAACTTGAGTTCCAAAGTGTTGTTTGATTTAGGAAATTTAGCTGTCTTATTACCTACCAAGTGAAGTTTGGCAACAGCGCGTGACTTAAGCTGCAATTCTTTATATTTCACGAGTATCTATGCTTTGATTGACAACTCTGGAGTATATATCCACTAGACATATGTTCTCGCTTTGCTTTTAGACAACGTTGGTGGTTTTAGCCCTCCAAATTGTCATTCATAGCACGCCTCGTTGATGTTTATGAGCCATTATACAAATGATCCAATGACTTGTCTTCGTTAAATCTCTTTGACTTGGGTTTGTACAACGTTTGATGTTCATTAGCCAAAAAAAAGGAGCAGAAGAAGCATTACCAAAAGACAATAATCATTTAGTCGTCTAATGAGTTTAATTCTCGCAAAATTTTAATCACTTTGCCTGCGTTAAGTGTATTTTTGGTATCTTAATTACAAAGTTATTAGCATTTATTGCGTCGACTGGCAATTGAAATAAATTGCAGAACACTTTTGAATCAAATTTTTTTTGGTTTTTGGTGGTCCAACGTTAAGATAAGCAGCCAACCATCAATTGAGACAGTTCCGCCGACTGGGTAGATAGAAAACTAGATGATTTAAAGTGATACGATTGCGTTTTTTTGCGCTTTGGCGCCATGCGGTCAATAAAATGTTTATTTTTGCACGCTACAAATGATGACGACCAAGTTTTTTATATTTTTAATTGAAACAGCACATTTGCGAGGCCAAAAAATGCACAAGAAAATTAAGCCGAAAATAATGTGGTAAAGAATTAATACACTATCGTAGAGCCACAAGTAAAGAAAGTCTTTTAATCAACTCAAGAAGCAGTTTAAAAACAATTCCATAGAAATGTATACGAAATATATTTTTATTGAAAAAATTCCCATTATGATTGACAAACACGTGCTACCCAAATATAGTGTATAAGAAGATACAACACACAGCAACGTATTTATGTATATTTTTGTTAAATGAAAGAAGAACTCTGCAGATTTGTCAAGAATTTGGCCAGCGGGCAAATGATGAATCTTCTGCTGGAAAGACAATATAACAAAATGTGCCTCATCAATTTTAATTGTTGAGAGAAGCAAACAACATTTTCAATCATTATTAATTTCGTCTGTTTGTTTATCACACTTCAATATACACTCATCTATCTGTGAGTTGCCTGCATAATTTTTCATTTCTAAGCTAAATTTGTGTTCTGTTTTGAGTGTTTCTTCGATTTTTTTTTTTTTTGTGTCTTTTTGAGCTGTCAAATTGAAATACTAAAACAGATATATAAAAAAATAAAAATAAAATAGCAACATTTGTGACTATTTTTAATGCTGCTTGCTGCCTGGCTGAGACTGAGGAATTTTACTTGGCTGAGTAAAAAAAAAAGTAAAAGATTAAAACATCGACTGCATTTTATGCGGGTTCTAAACGATGAGCGGGGGTGTATTTGTTTTTTTTTGGTATTTGGTAATGGGTAATGGGGTTGTTTTGGGCCATTTTAGCTGTCACTTCATGTGCAAATAGATTCGTCATAGGCAAATTTAATGAATTTCATAACAAGCACTTACATTCCATTTAAAAATACGTTTTTTTATGTTTTCTTAAACTTTAATTGTGCAGGGAATTGCTAATTTTTAGAAATGGATTTAAAGGTTCAATAAAAATTCGTTATGTATTTGGAAAGCAAAAGAATCGCCTATGCTACAGATTAAATGCCTTAAATCAACACCACTTAAAGCTTAGTTTTTTTCAAAAACATACAAAAATGTGACCCACTTTAAACGCTTAGCTTTAACACCTTTTACATTATGAGTGAGTGTGTTTGCTTTTCTTCTAAAAAAACAACAAATCGTATACAAATAAAAGTTGCATGGAAATGCAATAATATGCCATAGAAATGTAGTTGTTAATGGTCTAATCTTTATTAACACTTGTTCCCATTTATTTCTAATCCGTATTTTATGATCTCTATCTTTTCATTACAGGCCTAGCAAATAATACTTCTAACGACGCCTTTTTATGGTAAGTGTACAATGCAATTTAATAAAATAAAATATTATTGAATATCAATCGATATTGGAATTTTCTGCTTAAAGCCACACCCGGTAATTTCTTGGCATTGACGTGTATATTTTTTATTATTATTATTAAAGGTGCATTGCATATAAAGTAAATTGAAAGTCGAAGAAAGTGGCAAAAACACTTTTGTATATGTGATAAAATTATTAAGAAATGAATTAATAAAGTTAGTCTACAAATTTTGTAAAGCCAACTTTTTCTAAATTTATAACTATGACCCACTGTCAATATATCATGTAAATAGTATTCTTCCCATAGAAATAGTAGGCTATAAATTAGCACTTCGACTGGATTGACTTTAATGTGCTCCAGTTCTTTTCCAATATGAGCAACTTGATGGCCAACTGAAGCGCCAGTTCAAAGTGCACAGAAACGTGCGTAAAAGTCTAGAAATATTGTATAATTTATGGCTAGTCAAATCAAAAGTGAAATAGAGCATACAATTTAAATTAGTTGAAATGGTAAAAATGAAAATTCGATACAACATAATTAGCATTGAGAATCAAAATGCAGATGAGTAAAAAAACATGATTTTCTATAGATGCCACTCAATGGTTTATGATCGGAGGGACCCAGTTAATACTTGGCCAGAAAGACAGACAGACAGACAGTCATTTCGACTGCCAAACAAAACAAAGTCCAAAACGATGCGTCTTAAAATGGAGCATATAAAATTCAACCAAAAATGAGAGAAAAATAGAAGAAAAAATAAAAATTTTCGGCAAAGCCGACAATAAAAAAGAATTTGAGGAGAAAAGAAGCGTCGCGACGCGTTCCAACTGCAATGAAAATTGAGTTATACACCAGATATATATATAACTTTATACATCAACATACATATATATTTTTTTTTTTTTTTTTTTATATATGTATATGGTATAGAAGCGAACAACGCTAAAAATGCGCCACAAAAATAGAGCAAGGCATGTAGAAATGAAAGAAATTAGATGAAAATAGGCGCTATATAAATATATATACAAACATATATAAATTTATACATATATATGTGTGTACATGTGTGCTATGCCGCGTAGCATCGGGAGATATTTGTGCTAAATCTGTGTATGTGCCGAGGGTTCCTTGGCAGACAGGAATTCAATGCTTAGGGAAATGGCCAAGAAAATGGTACAAAACGAAGCTGAAAATTGGGAAATGCGCGTATTTGTTTTATTTTTATTTTATACCGTAGGATTTTTTTTTATTTAATTATTTCTTTACTTTATTTTTTTGGGACAACTGAATTTATGGCGCTTGCGTTGAGCTTTTTTGGGATTGGAATTTGCCGGCGTTTTGAATTTGGCGCCAAGTTTATTTTTTGTAGCGAAGTAAGCATGAACGTAGAGCTAACAAAATTAAGTTTTAAAGCGATTTGATTTAGATTTTATACAAAATTTAGACAGTTTTATCAGCTTGATGTCACTGTTCGTTCGATAGTCAATTTAGTTTGGCCATAAAAAGCTCAGCAGGTCAATATATTCTTAGATACTTATTAAAGCCGTTACCTGTAACTCGCTCCTTCCTCTCACTCTCCCTCCACCTTTAACCCTCTTTCTCCTTCTACGACTTTCTATAGATTTACGAGTTGCGCATTTAAATTGTGTGGAAATTATGCACAATGCGAGCTTTACTTTATGATTGAGATCATTATGATATGCATAATAAGCATACAAAATATGCTTATTTCTTTCATTACTTGTTTTTGTTGTATTTCGTAGTCTTTTTTTGATTTTGAGACACGTGTCTTGAAAGTCAACTTGTTGCCCCAAAACGCCCAAACAATGAGCAACAAGTTTGAAATTCAGAAATGTGTTTAATAAGCGCCGCTGTGTTTTTTTTTTTGATGGACGGACAGCTTGAAGGGGCTCTTAAAAAATACAAAAAACCAACTCACACACACACACATACACTCAATTATTTGTTGTGGCCAAAAGTTGATAATGTTTCTATATATTTGTGTTGTGTTTTTTTTTGAATAGCGTTTATCAACTTGTCGTCTTTCCCCAACTTTATTCTCTCTTCTGCCCAAAATCTTGTTGTCGATTTTTGAACCCTTTGTCCTAAAGGCATTCTATGGGATTATCCAGCAGCAAAGATATAATAAAGCTAAAGAATTTTGTGCACAAGTTGGCATAATGAAGGCACAAAGCTACCCCTTAAAATATGCCAAGTTAAGCCAGCTAAACTAGAGTTTATATAACAGCATACCCTTTCAACTGCTCCTGCATAGGGTATTAAAAAAATACTATAAAAAGTCAGCGGAAAGCGTAAACAAACTTTGGGCTATTGCCCTTTTTTTTTGGGGTTTTGTGAAATGTATTTTCGTAGAATTTGTCATAGGCTTTTTTTGTACCCTTTTGCCCAGAGTTGTTAAACATGCAACGGAAGAGAATACGAGTAAAAAGTAGCTTTAAAACGGCTGAGGGGAAACGCTAATTGGAAACCAGCTAAAGAATGACATCATGAGACTGTAATGTGGTACATAAGAACAGTTAGATTCTTTAGGAATTTGTGTGGATTATGCAAAAAGTGTAATGAATGTATTAAAAATGCATGTACTTCATTTCATGGCCAAGTTAAGACATGAAAATGAATGGCAAAAAGGCCAAAGGTGCTTGGCTTGGCTTCGGTTGCCTCAAATCAAACTGTGGCAATTGTCAATGGGAAGCGGCATGACGAAGTGGGATAATAACAATGACCACGACACTGATGACGATGTTCATCATGATGATGACGACCACAAAATGTTATGTACATGACTTTGCTGGGTTGCCTCTGGGCCACTTCTATACAAACTCCTAAACCACTTGACAAACAGTAGCAAAATTGTTCAACTTCATTTGTGTTGTTTACCTTATTCATCTTCATCTCTCTCTCTCTCTCTCTCTCTCCCTTGTACACTACTTCTTCGTTGTCTTCTTCCTCCTCTCTTTTGATTATTATTTTCTAGTTATTGTAAACATTAAAGATTTTTCTCATGTAAATTCCCACGCATATTTCTTCTTCACTTGAAATAAAAATAATAATGATTTTTGCCCTCTCTTTCTGCCTACCTGTGTGGTTTTCTGTATCTGGTCAGATAGTTAGAAGCGGCATGAAAACCAGTAGCCCTTCCATCTAGGCCTAATGATATTTCCTGCCCCTTCCTTTCCCCTTTCCGTGGTAACCAAGAGTTCACAGAGGTTGAGCATTGGTGAGAGGGAAAGGTGATTTGATGTGTTGATAACTTTAAGTACCAGCTGTGCATAGTTTTTATTGGGAAATGGAAATGTTTTTGAATGAAACAGCAGCCAAGTTTTGTTTCTACACGTTTCCATGTTTTAATGATATTTTCTCAAGTTTTTCACGTGGGTTTTCCTCAGTGTTGAGAGATGCGATACCAGCGCACTGATAAGAATGAAAGTTTCATAAAGTATTTGCTTATGTGGATATGACATTTATATTTAACTTAGTTCGAATAAGACAAAGTTTAGTAATCGGGTCATGTTGAAGCGCTGTACAGTTTGGTTTTAACGCCTTTTTGCTTTTTGGGGCTGTATATATAAACATATACTTCTGCTTAACTTGGCCAACTAAGTGTATATATGCAAGTTGACAAGGCAAGGTTTAAATCTGCAGATTTCAGATTTGTTGTTGCTGTTTGCTGTTGCTGTGATTCGACTTTGGCTTGTGGTTTTAGGCAAATCGTTTATCTCGTCACCTTATGCACAGGTATAATGACCGCAGAAGCTTAAATTGCTTGAAAATATCAGTGAGGTGTGTTTCGAAAGAATTTTGGTATAAACGAGTCAAGAGTTCGTGGAATTGAGCAATATACCACATATTTAATGGTAAGATCTTTTATAGCAAATAAAACTTAATATTTAAAGGTATTCTAATAAAAATTTTTGTTCACACTTTTGGAGGTTTAAAATGTGACTTTAACTGTTGAATACTTGAAAACCTTTTGTATTCAAATTCCCAAGAGTTTGTTGTGAAAAATGCAGTGTATATTCCGTAAATGTTTGGAAATACAAAAACGAGATCAAGTCAAAAATTTGGCAATGGGAACACGAATAAATACAAACTTTAATATTCATAAATATCGCATGAATGATTCGTTTGAATGAATGAACTGAATAATGCGCATGATTGCGCATACGAATGCAGTTCAGGGGAACACAAACAAAACCAAAAACAAGAAGAGAACCCACAACACAGCTCTCGAATGGCCCTGTGGCCAAAACTGTATGAGACGTGCCCCAAAACAAATCACAAAAAAACTGAAACCAAGAAACAAACACCGACGCCGACAAATATTACGAGTGTGATTATAATGTAAAAGGTTTCCTCATTTTGCGCCAGATTATCATGTTAATTTGAATGTTTCTCCTCTTTTTTGCATAATTTTCTTCGTCTTTGTCTTCGTTTTTCAGTTTTATTTTTTGTTGGTGTTCTGTTTTTGGCAAGTTTTTTGTGTTGTTTTTGTTGCTTTTTCTTAACTTTTGCCTCGTTGACTTTTGGCGTTTCAATTAAATTATAAAAATAACAATTTGCTAATTTTTATATCGCATATTGTGTATCTGCAAAATGAGATGTTGTGATCACAATGACGTTGCCGTCATTATCTTGTTCTTTATATTTTTTTTGTCTCAGTCTATTTTGTGTTTTTGTTTGTTGTTTGTGGTTGACATTATCGTGGGCGTCATTCGTTCTTTTAACTTTACTTTAGCCTGGTCTTAATGGCAATTCTTTTTTCGAGTATGAGCTGTTTTGGCCATGATAGCATGACGCATCGAATTGGCCAAGATTGCCTAGCAAATATTTATTTTTTAAAGCAATGAGTGCATGACTATTTTATATAAATTATGTCTAGGATAAGTTTATACTCTAAATGTAGAATAATTTAATTTAGTATACTTTAGTTAAACTCTTTTATAACTAGAATCTAACTACAACTTTGTATATAGGTTGTTGGGTTTGCAGCTGTTCTTTTTCTCCAGCTAATTGATAAGAATCTTACTTTCCATTTGTATTTTTTGGTTACCTTTCTTGGTGGAATTAAATTGTTAACATTTAGGTTTTGACTTGCGGCAAGCTGTGAGAACAGTTGCAGAAGCATTTGCTTACGAGGTAAAATATATAACCCAAATCTGTCCATCAAATATGCTGAAATACTCTCATTTCTGACAGTCGGACATTCCCTTTGGCTATCACTACATGTGTGTGTGTGTGTGTATGTAGTGCTCTCTTAAATGTCCGATATAGTATAGTTAATCTACCATAACTTTTGTGTAATTTGCCTGTCAAGTTGTTTGGCAGTGAGTCACGCGACAGTCGAAGGAGAAGTCTCCTCTGCCTGTCTCCTCAGTGGAAGGTTAATTTTTCAAAAAAGGATGCACTGATTAAAATTTACACACAAGGTCATCGCTGCTGATCTCTTTTGCCTTGGCGTCGATCGATGAACATTAAAATTAATGCAGGGCATAAATATTGTGCAGCCAGTTAAAGTTGACTTGAGTGTTTCCAGTTTCTACACTGAAGAAAAAAGATGAAAAATTTAAGAGTAGAATTAATCCCAATTTATGTTGGCAGTAGAGTCTTATGGAGTGTTCTGCAAACTATTTGAATTAAGTACTCTTTAATAAGTTTCGATTAAGTTGATCACTTTTAGCACAATTATTCTTTTCTGTGTACTACTCTGGCTTAAACAGCAACGAGTCGAAGTCGTAGCTTTGGCATCCCTGAACTTGGCTTATGCGCTGAGGTTCATGGCAACTGCAGCTGCAAAATGTGCCAACTCTTAGAAGAAAAGCGTTCAAACACAAACCACACACTCACACACACACGACACATTTCTGTCATCATCAATAATGCCGACATATGGAGTGCCTAGACTGAGTGAGATAGAGAGAACAGAGTGAGATAGTGTGTTTAGAGACTTTGCTGTGGTTTTCCTGCCTTTTTACCTTTAGCAACAAGCAAATTGGCACAATTTCTCCCAGCCACAACGCGTGTTATGTTGCATACAACAACGGCATTTGGCCATATGGCCATCAGCCAACGAAACAGCAACAACAACAACAACTGTTGCAACAGCTGACATTTTGCGGCTGCAAATGTTGAACATTCAACAAGCAACGTTCAACATTGAACGTTCAACATTCAACGTTCAACATTCAACTCTCTTTTCGCAGATTTCTTACAATATTTAACATAAATTGCAGACACCGCACAGCTGCTGCCACCGCAAAGCCAAAGCCAACGTTCTGCTCAAAACTTTTTCCTTTTACTCTTATGGGACATGACGAATTGATCATTGCGTTTGTAATGCATTAGAAGTGCTAACTCTGATTTCATTTCCAACATGCTTGAGTGTGTCTTGAGTCAAGACCATGAGAAATTACTTAACTGGTCCAATAAATATATTTATTGAGCTTATAAATGTATCTTGTGTGTATCGCAGTAGCTTACAAATACCAAACTAGGTTATTTGTTAATACACATCTTTTGCTATTAATACTTAAATACACTCAATTGTTTTATTGTTTAATTAAATGTACTAAAAGGGATAATATTGCTAAATGAAAGGAAAAGCCTTGATATGATACCTTAAAGATTTCTTTTTAAAATTTTGTATATTATACTTTTAAATCACATAATATTTTTTCTAATGAAAATTTGATATTTGTTTGGTTTAGTAAGTGCGTTATTTATACATTTATATTTATTATAAATATATTAACCTATAAACCTTTGTGGACTCTACAGAAAAGCTACTTTATTAGACTGACCAAATTGCATTTTTCTTGCTTAGCATATCTGTCAGTCGGTGTTGATTTAGAGCAGCTAATTTTTTTTTAGCTATTTGTCAGTCGTGTGGTTGCATGATCTTTAATCAAACAGTTAGCGGCGCCGCCGACGCAGATTGGGGCAATTGCAACCTTGATAGGCGTCGCTTGTTTCCTCCCAGTCTTCCCAACTCTTTGTACTCCCCTCGCTGGCCCCTTCTGCCCCTTCAGTTGCAGTCAAGTGGGTTTTTTATTTCTTGCTCGAATTGGAGCGCGTGCTGCGTTTCTAATGCAGCTGTGTCAAGGCGCTAACAAATTTATGTGGCCCAATGTGAATGTATGTCTGTGTCTGTCTCGCTCGCACTTTTTCTCTTCCCTCTCTCTCCCTGCCTGCGCTCAGCACCTCTCTATCTTTTTCCCTCTGCCTGCATGCTACTGTCTTGCGGCTTTAATTAACGGTCAACGGAAACTTATGCGCTTTTGTGTGCCACTTCATCGGTGTCTTCCTCTTCATGCTCTTTTTCTGCTTCTTCTTTTTCTCAGTGTTGTAGTTCTGCTTCTTCTTCAATCTTGGTGTCTTCGTGTGGCCCCAACTGTTTTTCATGTTGTCTTAGGTTACCGAAAGCGTCGGTTCCGCTTTCGCATATTGCGCTTTTGCAGCTTTCTTGTGCACAATACCCTGCAGCAATTGATTGAGGGGTATATGCTTGCAATAACAAAGAAAGCTGAATGTGCTCTGGAGATTCTAACAGTAAGTATCTCTTGAGCCGAACCCTTTTCGTTAACTTGCATTTGCCGTTAGGGCAAAAAGGCGCCTTTTATTTTGTGGTTGGGTCATATCGATACCACTTACCCTGCCATCCGCTTCGCTCTTCGTTCTACCCTCGCATGCTGGAATCTGGCTGGCATATGTCAATGTGCTTAATGCCTCACTGACGCTTTAGCCATAAAAGAGAGAGAGACAAAGAGACTTGGATAGATAGAGAGAAGAACAACAAACGATCGCTGTCAACTTTTGTAAACTTCCGGTTAGAGCCGCTCGTTTGGTTTAAGCCATTAATGGATTTTTATGTTTGCCCATCGCCCCAAAAAAAAAGTGTACACACAGCCAAACAATCCAGCACAGCCGGGCAAAAAAGTGTGGTATAAAAAGCTAGGCTAACAGATACCCAGTAGCTGAAAGTCAGGCTTTAAAAAGCATACAGCTTGAGATACTTTAGAAAAAGTATGGCATCTTGAACTGTAGCTAAAATTAAACTAAATAGATTTGATAATTTTGTAATATTTTAAATGCGAGTACACCTTTTAGTGCTCAACTTATTAGCGTATGGGTATATGTATCTCAGAGAACGTTTTTTGTCCGAGTTTTGAATGAACGCGTAATTCCTGGAATTTTTTTTTTTTGCGTTGTGCCTACAAACGCCTAAGGTCGGATGATTTGTTGATTTTCGTAGCTTATGACAATGTTTTTGTAGCGGTGCTTTCAATTAATCAAATGTTTACTTCGAGAATATATATATTCAATGAAGACTGATAAGAAAAGCGAAAAGTCGAGTCACGTTTATGCATCGCATCGATCCATTCGTTTGCCGCCTGTCAATTAAATTTGACAATTTGAAACGCAGAGCGAACAGAGTGAACAGCGAAAAGTCGTTTATCATTTAGCGAAATCATTGTCACATGTTGTAAATGTTGCAAATGGAAAACGAGCCAAAACAAAAAAATTGTATGTGCATAAAAAATTCACAAAAAGATTTTGGGAGATGAGCATGTACCAAAATAACACTACAAAAGAAATCCATTGAGTTGTGCCGGTCTCTCTCTCGCTCTTTCTCTCTCTCACTGTCTGTCTCTTTCGCTCCTCTTGGTCTTCATCCACATTTCCATTTCCATCTTCAACTTTAGACGTCGTACAATCACTTTCGGCAAAACTACTAGGTTCATTGCTCTCCTCTGTTTTATATTTGAAGTTCGTGCAGACGCAAAGTTGATAATGCTAATGTTTATGATGATGATGATGTGTACAACAAATAAAAACTAAAAAAAAAAGAAACAATACAAAAAAATATGATGAAAACAGACAATAAATAACTAAATTCAAGCGACATTAAAGCAACAATGTTGCTTCATTGTCCACCAAAAAGCCATCAACAATTTATAATCAATGCGCAGTCAGAGAGTTGCCAATTTAAAAAGTGTCTGAGGTGTGGCAACGCTGTGTTGGCCATAAACAGCTAATCAGCTGCAAATATAAATTAAAAGCAAACTAAGGAGAAAATAGTTGAAAATTTTTAGCTGATAAATTGTTATGACAGTGTTTAATGAAGATAAGTTTTAAGTCTTATAAAAGTTAAAAAAGAAACAAGGCAAAGGGTTGTTTAAGATACTTTATTTAACAGTAAAATACAGTAAATATATTTTAATTTTATTATAGGGTATTTACGGTGCGCATTTCTAAATTCTTTCTTAATTTAAATGCTTTTTAAGTAGTTGACTTGATTTAATAATTTGTAAGATTTGCACACATCCGTGTATTCAGCGCCTTCTAACAATTCAGATGCCAGATTGCGTCCCTGGCACTAATACGAAATATATGTTGTTGTTTTTGTTACTGTTGTTATTGCTGTTGCTTGTTTGTTATTTTTGCATTACATTGCAAAATGTAAAACAATGAAACGCCATGAAATCATGAACACTATGCAACAATATACAACATGCCACAAATGTGATGATAATTATAATTGTGTGCAGCGAAAATTGCAAACAATACAGCACGGACAACAAAAAATAAGACTAACAACAACAATAGTTGCAGCAAATACACACACACAAACACACACAAGATACACTAGTTTACAGGTTTCCTTTTTGGCTTTTGCTCAATTGTTGTTAATTTTCTTTTAATTGCTTCTACGCGCGCACTTTTTTTTAATTTCCTGCCTTACTATTTGATTAATTGTTGTTTCCATTTGGTACATTTAAATGCACGCACGTAGCGCTTCGCTAATTAAAAGCACCATGGAGGACCCTTCCCTTCAGTGCTCATTGCATATGCCAACATTTTTACGATGGTGTTGTTATAAATTTAATAGTACTATTTAACAAAATGCTATGATTTAAAGTTAAATAAAACATAAATAATAAAAAATACTTTAAATTTGTGTTAGATAAGTTGGTTTAGAGGCAGTATATACATGTTTTAAAATATATTTTAATCATATTAAAATTATGCATTAACTTTTTAAGCCGTAATCCCTTTTGTAAAGTTATGCAGGGCATTACACTGTCGTGCCCTCTCGGTCGAGCTTTGAGCATTACAAATATTTGATTGTCTTGCCAGTTGCTAAATCGAAAATCAAAAGAATTTAAATGGGTAGCTTATGTCATCGAATCAGTTTTGTGTGAATGAATGAATGGATGAATAATGTGGCTAAATGTGTTTTATTTTAAAATTAACTAAACTTTGCACACACACACACACACATGTACACACCACATGACAAGGCAAATAAAAATTTCAAATTGTAAGTACAAAAAGTTCCCAAAACAATTATTTTGTCATGATATAATGCAGCTGTTCGCTCAATGTATATTTAGTATTTTAGCTGGCAATGATTTAAAAGCCAATTGTGAAATTCCTTGTTTCGGTTAAATGATGCATATCTTTTAATTAATTTGTTAGGCAATATTTACCGCTAATCCATACCTAATATATATGATTCTAAAACGTCCGCTTTAGATTTAGTCTTACACAAATTCTTTTGCCCAACTGAAATGGGAACCTGTTTTAGCCTTTTGTTTCTCTGTTTTTTTTTGACATTGACGCAACTTTTGTGACTAGCTGCAAATTATCAAAATATGCAAATTGATCTCTTGGCAAGTTTATTGGACAATAATTGACGTGGATTAGGTTTAAGAACCACCTTCCCACCTGCCCACCTTTCCACCTGCCCAGCCTCCCCACGTTGCCAATTTCCTTCCCATTGATTTAGCCTATTTGATTATGCATGCACATAAATTATGGCCAAACTGTAAATTATTTGCCAAATTAGATGGATGGCAACTGGTTGGCCTTTTCGGTTCGACTATAATCTTGATCTTCTGCTGCAATTCTTTTTCTTTATGTTTGAGACAATTTCGATTTTGTTACCAATTTCTTGGCGAGGCCTTTTGACTTCTAGCTTTTTTGCTACTTCTGATTAAGCGGTTTTTTCATGTCTATGTATGCTTTTTGTAAGTTTTGGATTTTATAAGCTATTTAAGAGTTTATTATGCTATTAAATTAGCTACCTGTTGGTTTAAAGCAGCTTAAAGCTCCTTTATTCCTGCTTGCTTTGGGAATGTATTGTTTTTTATTTGTAATCGGCTGTTTTTGACTCTTTACAGCTTGAATTCTAGAAAGCAATAAGCCTAGTTTTTAATGGCTAAAGCCTGCACGACTAGCACATACCGTGTAACATGTATTAACAGTGAAATTTTAATGCTTTTAATTGTCCTTAACTAGAATCATCATTTTTTTTTAGTTTGCTCAAATGTATGATAACCTCACTTTGCATTTTAATGGCTTTATAGGATATTAGAGATAAGAAAAACCAAACGGAAAAGCAAAGTTCAGAGAAAGAAATGTTTGCCGTCAATTTTTGCCTTTCACATTTCAAAAAGTTTTTACAACAAGCCCAAAAAACCGTTGCTCTACCACGTCACGCCACATATGCCCCACCCCGTCACTGCCCAGTCTCCGACCTCCACTTGCACCCCTTTTCTGGCCGTGCACAGTTTAAAGTGTGATTTGTTTGTGAGTTGTTTATAGAATTTTAGCTGCTTTTCTTGTTTATTTTTATGAAGAACTGCGCGTTAGCCATTTACACACTCGTAAACATTCCACAAGAGGCAACAGTAACATCAACAACACCAACAACAGCATCAACTCAATATTTATTAATTAAATTTGAAAAGTCCAAAAGTAGCAAAATTCTTAAATTGTTTACAAAACATACGAAGGCCAGCTGCAAAAATACTTTTACGTTTTCAATATATTCACTTTTTTGCTCCAAACAAAGTACAACCTGCAAAATACAAGAAAAACCAAAAGAATAAAAAAAATATAAAAAAAAAGGAAAATGTATAAAAATAATAATGATTTGCTGTTGCTTTTTTCATGGCCATTGTGGCATGAATGCCGAATATATGCCACAAATCTGTCAAACGCTCTGACAATACATTATTTTTAATCTATATACAAATTTGTTCACGAAAATGGGAAAACTTTTTTATTGCATGTGTATTTTCGTTGCTGATGCGTATTTTTTATGCCAGATTTTTCCTCTTTTTTTTCCACAAATTAGCGGCACACAACTTTCTCAGCTCTCAGGGTCATTGTCGGCATCGTCATAAAATAAAATTAAATATTAACAATAAATTTTGAGAAAATTGCAGTAGAGTTTTTTTGTCACACATCGGATTTTAAATGATTTTTGAAATCGGCAAACAGTTGAGATTTTTTCTTAAGCTGTAAACCCAGCGGTGAAAATGTGACATTGAAAATGCTACAAAAATACACATAGAGGAAATGCCGTTGAAACTTTTATGAGACGGATTAAATACTCTTTTAAAATGCTTATAATGTGGTTGAATTAGTCACCGATTCAGACAGCTATCTATATCAATATTTAGGCTTTTGTATTTTTTCAAATAGTCTGTATTTATACTCGCATGTTTTGACTATGAGCAGTTCAAAATACCCTATGCAAAACTATTCAAAAACAATCACACATCTGCACATTCGTCATGTCAAATTCATTTGCATAATTTTCTATTAAACAAAACTGTTAAAATGTTTAAAAGACACCTTTAAATTGCCAAAAATCATCATCAACAACAACAGCAACAGCAACAACGACAACGAAAATATATTTAAGTATAAGTTTAATGACTTTCTGTAGCTTGTTGAAATGAGACATTGATGAGCAGCACCAACACCAAGACCAAGACTAAGACAACCACCAGACAGACCACTCTGTAGCTTGATTGAGCATTTGTCAATTTCATTTTCAGACGCAATCAATTTTAATGCTATAATATTTCATAATTTGTGTAATTTATGCGATTTTTGAGTCAAAGTTTATATAGTATTCATTAAATTGCCAAAAAGAAACAAAAATTGCCCTTAGCTGTAAAATTGCTATACTTAACGGCAATAGAAGCACATTTTTGCGTTGCCTTTTTCCCCCATTATATCATCGAAAACATAAAATAAAAACTTTGGGCCAAAGTTATGAAAGTTTTGGCAATGATTTGTGGACACAAATTTGGAGCGCTTAAATGGTCAAAGAGTGTGTGTCAAATGTGCCAATATATAAGTTATTGATGTGAAAATCGGAGATTAGACAACTGTTATTATAGTAAATCATAGTGCTAAAAAATTGTAGAGCCATCAAATTATATTTATTATAACCAAAGTTAAGATATCGAAATTTTGGTTAGCTAACAATCTTATCTATCAGATAAGTCATTAATGTCTCATGAAAAGTTTCAAAACTCATTTTCATAGGCAGCAAAATGTACTGTGTCACGGTTGGATGAATTTTAAATAACCGTAGAATTTTCACGTATACATAAATTAGCACATTTAGGTGTGAACATTTTCCGAAAGCAAAGGTTTTCTTTTCTTTATTTTCTCTTCCCAGAAAGTGCTACTTGCAACTGGTACGTCAATTAGACAAACAACTAACTGGACAATGGGGTTAAGTAAATTTGAATGTCATTTGCTACTAAACAATTTTTCTTCTTTATGATATTTAGTTATTTTTTATGTTTTTGATTAGGGTTAGACAAGAAAATGATGAGAATTTCGGCTTGACTATTTTCGGTTATCTTGTTTTTCACTTTTAAGCAATTAAAGCTAATTTCTAAAATTATTATGCCTTATAAAAAAAACAGTTTTCTTTTATTTTTAAAGAACTTGAATCTTTTGAATCGGTTTTTATTGTTTTTAAATGATTATTGAATGTCGTTAGCGGTAAACGTTTAATGGATCAAAAGCAAGAAATCAAAAAGTTGCCTCAGTCCTTTAAGCCAATTGCATTTAATGCAGACCTTAATGGCATCTTCTCCAGTAATCTC
Source organism: Drosophila nigrodunni (assembly GCA_020829145.1). NCBI lineage: Eukaryota > Metazoa > Arthropoda > Insecta > Diptera > Drosophilidae > Drosophila > Drosophila nigrodunni. Next base: position 14,095,306 of record JACVCZ010000001.1, read on the forward strand.
CTCATGCCGAGCAGTAGTAGTTTTTTATAAGACAACAAAAAGCTGAGTATTTATGGCCAACTTAGCTTAAGCCGCTATTTAAGTAAACGTTAAATTCTATAGCTTGAGGTTGTTTATTGGTAAATGCATTAACTTTTAATGACCCATGTTTGAATGATGCGCGAACCTCTTCAGGAGCTTGCACAACTCGTCTATTTGAACTTACAGATAGTGAGAAGCTACCTAAAAAGAAAGCTAAAAACGAGTAGCACAAGTTGAGTACATTTGGAAGACATAATTATGGTGCCTTTAGGGCTATAAACGATTTAAGTGAATGCCATGAATATTGATTTATTTTAAGCTAAGATAGTTATGGCTCTTGGTGTTAAATTAGGCGTCAATATGCCCGAAAACCAAATATATTTTCCCAATGGGCAGAAACATTCATTTATTCTAATGTATCTTTTTAAAAACTTTCTATTTGCTTCTTCTTTCTTTTGCAGAACCCAACGAATACTACAAGAAACCTCCTGCTTCCCCCCAGACAATTTTGGACACAAAGGTAAGAAAATTCAATTGTAATTTTCGTGAGCTATACGTAAAACAAAACTTGGACCCAAGAGTCGTTAATCAAATGGCATAAAGTGAAATAAAATGCACAGTTTACAGCCTCACACATATGGTGCATTGCATCATTAACGTTGAATAGGATAGGGATATGTATAGTGAGGTGTAGTCGAGGTGCCTATGCAGATAGTATGCATGTACCTGCCAAACAAAGTATCTAGATATAGTATGCACTCGTAAGTCAACAGTGAAACGGCGTCAAATTGCATTTAAATTGAATGAAATTAATTTGACACGCAAGTTGTGTTGACTCAACTCAACTCTCGACTTGTCTGTCTGTTCGATTGTTGTAGCTTTCAACAAAGCGTTATAGTTACACGTGTTCAGATGCAGCTACAGATACAGAAACAGATACAGATACGCATACGCACATATTAACAGATACAAGCTGCATCTGTAAGATATACACAAGCAGCAGAGATGAAAGCAGCGGCTCCTCTTGCACATGTCGAGCAAAAATCAAAATGACAGCCACACAAACCAGTGCTGACAAGAAATGATTGCAGGGAAAAGGCTAAAAAGATTGGAAAACATATAGAAAAGGGATGAAGAAGAATAAAAAGATTTAAACATTTTTAAATGTTTAAAAAAATATCAAATGAGTTTTTGATAACGCAGAAATTTACATTATAATTTAATAAGTAATTTATATTAATTTATTTCTCCTTAGTTTATAATTTTTGTATTATGAAATGAATTTGAATTGTTTGGCTTAAAATTTACCGTTTTAAAAAGCCAATTTAATATTTTTACAAATGCTTATTTCATTCCAATGCTTTTCTTAAATGAATCAAATTAGCTGGTAAAAGGCTGACATGCCAGCACTGCTACACACAACCCAGATTGATAGAGGAAGAGAGAAAGAGCACAGGAGCGAGATCGTAGACCCAGGCGTGCATTCGATAGATACAATAGGTGTCTTCAGATACATATCTTTGCGGTGGTGGTGGTGGTGATAGGGTGAGGGGCATTTTGCTTATAAATAGCAGACTAAAATGATCTATGCCTAGCTGCCGGGCTGTGCTGCACTGTGTGCATATAAGTTGCTATCCATTCTATTCTATATGAAATATTTTTCATCAATTTTCACTTAGAAACTAAACAGTTTTCTTCCGTTGCATTGCCAAATTGCGTAGGCGTCTTGCTAGACATTTACCTCTCTTTCTCTGCCTTTCCGTTTTCTTTATTTTTTTTTTGCATTTGATTTACTTCATTTATTACACTTTTCTGCCAGCTTCAGTAGATATACCGTTGGGTTTCATAGTCTTGTAATTTCTTAATAAATTATAAAGCGTTTGGCGCCTCAAGTCTTTGGTATCTTTCAGATATGTATCTGCGCAATGACTTTTGTGCTTGTGCTGTAAATGAATGATTGCTTTTATTTCCATTTGCATTTCCAATTTCATTTTGTTTTTGTCTTTGCTTTCCCGTTCTTTTGCCTTTGATCTGTTGTATGGAACTGAACTGCCTGTAATCAGATTGAATTTGTCATAGGTTCAGTAGGGGAATTTTTAATGCATTGCCTTATATACCAAATTGTGGGGTATTTAGATCACAACATGATCTATTACCAAATCTACATAAACTAATTAATGTACTTTTCTTTTAGATCTGACAGCTGACCTTGTTATAATGTCAGTGAATAGATGTGGAAAATCGTTTTGCATTTCTTCTTCTAGAGTATTATGGTAATAATAGTATGTACTTTGATTAAAGTGCTATTATGTCATTTTGAAACTGTGCAACTAATGCAAGTATCTTTCTATCTCCATCTTAGTTTAACCCTATCAGTTAAACACCATAATAAAGGTCAGTTTGGCGTGTAACAAGCGCCTCTCTCGTCGCTTCTCATGCAAATACTTTGCTAAATAAATGCTTAAAAGTCAGCGAAGCATGCAAGTTTTTCCACTGCACTCAGCTGTGCCGTGCAGCCCCTTTAACTCTTCGTTTCTGTTTCTGTAGTTTATTCACACGCATAACGCCCAAAATGGCAACTAAAGTTAAGTTGCAACATTCGCATGACATGAGCGCCACCTAGCGGCCCTGTGAACAATTGTTGGGCTATTGTATTGTCAGTCTTATCTGTTGCTTTAGCTAGATTCAAGACGATTTTATAGCCATAACTATGGTATTTATACCCTGTATACGTTAGGGACACCTGTGAAATGTTTATCGGATAAATTATTTAATTTGCCTTAAAATACCATTAAATATTTTATGATAATTCAAATGATTCTACCAAGAATCGCTTTCTTCATCTGTGTAGACTGTATTTTAGTCACTAGCGTGAATGTTAAACGTTTTGCTTTTACAAAACTTGTTTAAAATGTGCTAGGGTATCTTCTAGGCCAGCACATTTCAGTTTAAGTAATCGTATTTTTCTTCATATTTTCATCTTTAATATGTAGCTTTGTTCGCGTAATCAGGGTGTAACAATTACGCGTCTTGAGTTGCGGGTTGCCCAGATACATAGATACGAGTCGACTCGCTAGATGGCCAGATAGATATAGATAGATATATATACCAATTACATACATATATGTATGTACCCAAGTTGGCTCTGTGTCTGTTACAAACTCTGCCGCGCCCCGTCACGTCTTACGTGTTAGTTGTGCCATGTTCTCATTCTATGCAAGCCAAGTTAACTCGAGAATTGACTTGAATTGAGATTGAGACATGCGAGTGTGCGAATCGGTATATCTGTATATATATATAAATCTATATGTATGTGAAATAATAGACATATCAAATTAGTGTGGCCTTTGTGTAGATTCTTATTATATTTCAAAATGTTCAAATTTTTGTGGTTAAGCTTTGCATTTGATTGTTTTGCTTCATGCTTAATTAAACGCTATAAACTTGGCTATTGGTTTAGGCCATTACGATTTACGATTTCACATCACTTTTACGATTTTTTCGATTTACCAACAATACCAACAATACCAACAATCAAATCAAATATTCAATTTTTAGAATGTTCAATCGCTAAATAATGAGCACTCTTAATGTGGGTGTGACGCCGCCCCACCAAATATGCACAGTTAGTTTTATAGCAAGAAAACACGTATAACATATACTTATAAGATAAATGAACAAATGGCATTTGCAACGTGTTTGTGGTAGGCAAATTGTTGACTATTAAACAAATTGCTACAAAATGGGCATTATTTTTTGTTCTTTAATTTTTTATATTTTGGAGAGAAAGGAACTGTCAGGGTTGTTGACCATATGCGAGCGATAACTTATGGAATGCAGCCAGTGTCCAAGTAGCGTTCCAAAATGGAATGTAATGGGATTGATTACAAATAATTGTAAAAGGGAAATGTGCAAACCAAACCAAACCAAACCAACTATTTTCAATTGAATACTTGTAAAATGTATCGATGAAACCTGCTCAAAGTGGAGGGATCAATCATAAGTATTTATAGATGTGACTGCAAATTTAGCTGAAATTTAAGCTGTTTTATATGTTCAGAGAAAGGGTGATCAGAGCTTCAATATAAATTTGCATTTTTGAATTTGCTTGGGGAATACCTCACTTAAATTCGATACACAAATGCCATGGAATTCATGAAGGAAATCCGCCCCTGTTTGTTTAGCCATGTAAAACGAATGATATTAAATCAATTGCTTATCGAGAGACATTCGCATTCGTAACTCTTTCGAATCGAAAAACTATCGACAGAAATTGTTCCACTTCAGTTGGGAAATACACAGAGAAGAATAACAACAAAAAGCAGAACAAACACACAAACAACAAGATTACAACAAAAAGCAACAAGCAAAATAGGGGAACAATATAAATTTGCGCGATCATTGTGCTGAATCTACTCATTGAATTCTATTTGTGGGTGAATATACCGCTCTCTCTCTCTCTCTAACTCCCTCCCTCTCTCTTCAATCAATCTAGCTGTGTATCTCCTTCTCGCTTTGGGCTTATTTGCTGAGCTTACTTTTTCATTTTCAATAGCAACTTTTGCTTGGATCGCAACGACAACCACAACAACAACGACGAATATTTCAAATGAAATTGAAATTAAGTATTGATTGCAATTGGAACTGTGCGCAGTTCAAGCTGACCACACACACTCGTACACACTTACACACACCCAACTTATACACAGCATTGCAATCAGTGTTGCCAAATCAGCTTTTTTCCCGTCAAATCTGGCTTTTTTGAAAGTCCAATTGCGGGAAAAATTCTAAAACAGCGGGTAACGGGAATTCTGGCTTTTTTTAAAATATAAATTGCTTTTTTCCGCTTTTTTGTCTACTGAACAATCTATAACTTTTTTCGGTTTATCTAGTGTTGAGTTGTTCATTGTGGAACAACAATAGTTCAGTACTGATGATGATTAAACTAATTCGTTCAATTGAACTTGTAAACTTGTAAAGACACCACTAAGTTTTGGGTGAAAGTGATTGCTTATAAGGATTCGGGAGGAATGGCAAATTCAAGGAGTTGGCCACTTTTGCAGCGCCATTGTTTTCGTTGCTGTTATCCACCGCAGAAGTGGAACGCATTTTCAGCCAAGTCAACATCGTGAAAAAAAGCTGCGCAATAAAATTAATGTTTGCACGCTAAACTCAATTTTAAGCGTCAGGTGAAATATATAAAAAATATTAATATTTAATAGTTAATAAAAAAATGTATTTATTTGCTAAAAAAATATTTAGACATGATAGGATCAATGAAAACTTACGACAGAGCACATAAATTGCTGTGAAATGGAAGATATAACAAATAATTTATAAAAAAAACACTTAAAAAAGGCCTAAGACATCAGCTTTTTTTCCAGCTTTTTTCCCCAAATTTTCAGCTTTTTTTTCTTGCAACTTCCCACTAAAAACAGCTTTTTTGCTCAACAAAAGTTGGCAACACTGATTGCAATGCAAATTGAGCAACGACTATAAATTATAGACGATATGGCAACGCCACGCGATGCGCTGCAAACGAAGGTAGCTATTAAAATAGCCAAGAAAATCGACAGCAAAAGGAAAACAGAAACAAGTAACTGGAAATCGCTGCATATTAACTAAATCAGCAGTTGTGCTGAATACAGCGAGAGGAAAATCAAGAGCGAGTTAACTTAGTTAGTTACAATCTCTGTATTCTCTCTGTAGCTGACTGTAAAACTGTAATCAATTGGGTAAAAGATAAAGGAAAGTGATTGAATGACAGAGTTGTGTTTAAAACGATTAGTAGTTAGTTGAACTTGATTTTGAATTCGTAAATTTAAAAACTTAAAATTATCTATGTATCTAGATATATTTGTGAGTTAAACTTCAATACTCATTAATGACTAAATTATTGCTTCATTTAATTGAATTAGATTAAATATTTTATGTTCACATTAAAGTTCAGTGACAGAGTTATTATTTAGATCAACAGTTTAGCTAAAACCAACACAAACATATATATATTGTCAGATCAGCATCAGTTGTTTTGCGTTAACTGTATTTAGTCGCTTTGTTTAGCTCTAATTTTCTCTAGCATCGTCATCAACAATTTATGCCATTTTAGCCATCATCTGTGTAAGCTCTCGCTCACCTTCTCTCTGTCTGTCTTTCCTGCCATCTATGCTGTATCTGTTTTTGTCTCTGTCTCTTTTTGTATCTGTATCTCTGGTTTTGGCCTTCGTTCATGTGTCACGGTTTCGCAAGCATTGGCTTTGAAATGAGCCCATCAGAGCATCAATACTACATTCTCCATTGTTGTTGCCTGTGTTGACTATTTGATATTTTTGGCTTGAGCATTTAACAAATGCATTTGGTTTTTGAAACAAACTTATTTACAAATAATGAGCAATTGTAATAAAAATATACATATGTATCTATCTATCTAAATATATATTGTATTGTATTTGTATTTGTATTTGCTTTGCTAGCAAATTTAATGAGGTCGCTTCCTTACTTTTGGCATTGTAGAGGCATGAAATGTTTACAGAATATTTATTTCGTCAACTGTAGTGTCTAAAAATATGCCTGAAATGTTTGCAATTTATGATCTAATAGCTTATGAGTAATGCCATTACGAGAGCTGAATACTGAAACTGGTTTAGAAGCTAAAGACTTTAAGCAGCTCTAAAATAGAATTGAAATGGTTAATTTTAAGTTTGTAATAGGAAAAGCTGTCAGCGGCTTGTCAAACCTATTTACAGTTTGATGGAAAACTTAAGACTAAGACATAACTTTTCTGTATGCTGAACGTTAGAGGCGTAATGCTCTTTGCATAATCTTAACATTTCCTGTCTACTTTTAGCAGAGGGCTTAACAAGTTACACGGTGAAAAAAGTAATTGAATAAGATTTATAGTCTTTGAAATCGGTTGGATAAACATAAAACATAAATAGAAATAAGTTTACAATATTTTATAATCCATACAGAATGTTAGTTGTTTCCTGTAATGAATTTAACACAACCAACCTTTTTTTTTGTCAGTGTAGAATAGAAATTTGAAAGACAACAAAGTCAATTCTATGTCGAAACATAAACAACAAGTTTGACTGCAGCTCTAAAAGTCAAAGAGAGAGAGAGAGAAAGAGATGCAAGTTCAAGTACCCAATGCAAAAACAACAAAGACAGAAACAACAACACAACCAAGTTTGATCCCTGATCCAAATGAGCATGACAATAAACAGCAACTGCGTTGTGTCTGACTCGGAGCTTTTGGGGGCAGCAATCAAGACTTTGGAGATGCGGTCACATTAAAGTTATGCCGGCCGGCAGTTGGCTGATTGAAGAGGGAACACGAGACACAAGGACTGGATGGAGGAGCAAGAGACAGAGGGGATAGTGGAGAAAGGCGAAGAAGAACCAGAACTGAAACCAGAATCAGCAACAGCTCAGAAACCGAACACAAATGCTTAGTCATCGAACTTGGCCTAATGCAAAACATTGAACACTGAAACAACAGTCAACCAGTGGCTACCGTGACTTCATAGGCTCCCAAATGGATGACTCAGCCCTGGCAAAATGTGCTACCAGTTTAGCACAACAACAATAACAACAAGAGTAAAAGCAACAACATCAACTTTGGAAGTAAATCTCGTCTCGCCGTCGCATCTGCTGCTGTCCTACTCCACTTCTTGCATGCCGACCGAGAGTTGAGCACTGAACTCCGCGCATACACTGAGAAGAACATGGGGACTATTCACGTAATATGGTTTTCCCTAAAAAACTAAAATTTATATTATTAAATTCAAATTAAATTTCATGTTTTATTTTAATGAATTTTGAAAAAAGAATTTCCTATTACAAAACTTTATTTTTATTCTATTAATATACTTCGGAAGACATAGACTTAAATAAAAGAAACTGATCTGTTTCTTTTGAACTGTGTATAGATTTTTCAACGCTGTGTTTAGAGTATTTATGCTCCGTCATGCTTTGGCGCAACGCCCTCAACTGGCAATGCCCTCGAGATACACATGTATCTTATGGATACCTACACACATTCCTGCTTCACCCGTGTTGTGTGTGGTGTTGTGTGTACGTGCTGTGGTGTACTCTCTCAATTAGTTATTCATATAACGTGCTAAAAAAAAAAGCTTAAAAAAAATCCTGTTGTTGATTAAGGCCCGCATTGGTCGGCTACTTACCCACAACTGTCTGTCTGAGGGAACTCATCCTTTTAGCTATATACATTGTTTGCTGTCTGCTGCTTTGACAAAAGTTTGCAAGTCATGTTGTCATTATGTACGTTTCTCCCTCTCTATCTCTCTTTTTGCTTACCCTTATCTGAAAAAAAATTCATGCTCAAACTCGCACTCGAACCCGATCCTGAACCGCTTACCTCCCAATCCCCAGCACAGGCTCGCCCCAACCCTGCGCTGACATTGTTTGTCTACTACTTTGGGTCGACTGAACTCTACTCGAGTAGAGTCGTCTGCTAAATTCTGTCCCGGATATTCCATAGACATTATATGCAAGCACTTATCATCATATTAGGCTTCACGCCTTTTGTCTCTCATCTTGGCTTTAATGCCGCAGCCGTTGCCGCTGCTTCTGAGCGTTGTTCTTGTTGTTGCTGTTTGCTCAGCTCATCTACTCAGCTTTTGGCCAAATACACTTTCTGGTATTGGCTTTGCGAGCACATTAACGTTGTCAATTGTGTGTTAAGACTGTCTGCAATCCATTTGCACTAAATATTAGATTTACACATTCTTAAACTCTTATTTTCAGTGTTATCACTTTGTTGACTTTTTTTCTACAGTTAACTTTTAATTTTTCTTAATTTGCTATATGCTTCTCACTAATTGAAATGTCTTTGGCTAAGAAGTAATTATCAAACTGTAGTTTATTGCTGTCAAATTGCAGTCGCATCTCTGTCAAACCGTCAACGCGTCAAAGTGTTAGTTAAATTGTAGCAGCGACTGTCAAACTGCTGCCAGACAAATACAAGATAAACATTATTGGGATTCCCGTTTTACGAATCTTTTTTATTTGTGTAAATAGCTTTGCCATAATTTCTCTGCGATATAAACAAAAACTCTGGTTCTATTCTCCTGTGAATATATCAATTGATCTTAAGAGTCAAGCTACCATGTTTAGACATAAATCGACGTTCTCTAAGCCAAAATCGAAAACTGGTCAAGATGCGAGGGGTGGGGCAGGCAGACACTGGGTCGTATGAGTGATGTTTGTTGGTTAAAAGAAAAAAATAAAGAGCAGAGACGAGGAGAAGACAGAGCAGAGAATTCTCGAGGTCAGCCACTTTTGTTGCGCATAAACCGCTTATTCCTCCCCGCTAACCGTTCAGCTACCTGTTGTTGTTGATGGTGCTATTCTCAGGCACTCTTGACCAACATATGCTCGCATCATTATACCATACATATAGAAGTGTTAGTTAGAGTACGGGTATTAGAACTTTTTGAAGACGTTTGCTGCACTTAGTGGAAGATAGAAGAGTTTTTGGAATAGAATTTTGTTGATTAAATTTAAAGACATATTTTAAATACAGTTTCTAAATTGATTTTATTTGTGTTAATAACAATAAATAATATCTGACGTATATCTATTTCAAATCCCACAGCGCGAGTGGACAAAAAGAAAAGTTTGCTCCCAATTGCTTGAAATACTTATTTAAAACTAGACTTCCAGTTCAACAGTGATTTAAATATTAACTTTAAATGCCCTTGAAAATGTTTTAAAATTAATTTCAGTTCATTTTCAGCTAGTTAATAATTTTATTTTTCAATCTGCCTTAATCAATGCTTTATTGCTTTAAAAAACTAGTTAAATTTTAATTCTAATTTATGGCAAACGTGTGTCAACTGCTTCTGTTTAAATACCCTACTCCTAATACCAATAGAGTATATACTACATGGGATTCGGTTTACTGAGATCAGCTTCTCTTTCTTGTTCTGTTTCTCTGCTGCCAACGTTGTCCGGTTTCGCAAACGCTGCAGTTGCTAATGTTGTTGTTGTTGTTGTTGTTGTTGTTGCTGCTGCTGTCGTGTGTGGTTTTTACTTAATTTACTTTACTGTTATGTTTTGGCTTTCCGCTTGTTAGGCAAGCAGCAGCAAGAGCAGCAACGGCAGCAGTAACAACAACTTGCAACAGCAGCGCCAATTGATGTGTGTATCTGTCAGATACTTTTGCTGATTCTGTGTGCAACATTTTGGTTGCAGGGGGCAACAACTTGGCGTCGTCTACACTTGACATTTTCTGGGTGTGCTGAGGCTGAGGCTGAGTCTGAGGCGTGGGCAAGACAATTTCATAACTGATCCGTCATGCCAAACATAGCAATACATATCAAAATATATATGTGCTACATAAATAATATAAACTTCAATCTCATAATAAATGCCAAAGGTTAATGCCAAACAAAATTTGTACAAAAAGCACTTAATAGCTTTATTTGTCTTTGTATTGGGCAGTTGTGATTATTTTCACATACATCTTTCTGTTTAGGTCAATCTCGTAGTTATGCAATCGATTTATAATTATGTTTTTCTTTATTTTTTTTTTTCACTTTTTCATTGCGTATACGACACATGTGTTTATGTCTCTGTTTCTGTCTCTGTTGTGTTTGCTTTTGTAATTATCTGAGCCATAAAAAATTAATACACTCGTCGCTTAAATCAATAACAACACAATTTTTGTTTGTCGTTGTTTTTTGTTTTTTTATATTTAGTGTGTTGCGTGTGTTGATTTTATATCTTTGATTTTTATTGGTGCATCCATTTCTTACACCTTCTGACGACAAAGAGTTTACTTGATTTGAAGCTATCGGCATTAGAAGCATGAAACAGATTGCAATTTATCGGGTATTATATCTTTGATTGTAAATTGGTTATTGTGTCACAATCAGTTGACCTTAGGCTATATATTAGGCCTATAGACAAGCTATGACCCAAATTTGTTGTCAGTATTTGAAATGGGCTATAAATTTGTCACGAAATCAAAACTAGACAAATTTAATATATTGGTAAATTCAGCTGAGTTCTTACTAAAAATCATAAACAAAAAATGTTTTAAATTAAAAAACTTTTAGCTCCTCACTTTTGATCTTTACTTACACAGCTCTTCTACCTTTTTTCTTTGCAGAAATTTAAATATTGACAATAATTAATCACATTAGCACAAATCGGTGAGTAAAATCAAAGTTTAACTCTATCAATCAGCATCATCTGTCAGCGTGTTCTTTAAAAACTTATGCAATCGTTTCCTAAAAAAAACATTACAAAACAACTTGAATTGTGTCAAAAGAAGCCAAGTTGTCATTGCATAACCATGAACAACAACTTAATTATCATTTGCAATGCGACTTTTTGTTGCTTACTTTAAAAATAAGAGAGAGAGACAAACTTAGCTCATATAAAAAGTAGTCAACGACTTCCGTTGCCAAAGTGCAACCAACACTGGAATCACGAGGTGTTTTAATACCAACTATAAGAGTTGTTCCACCAACTGCATAACATAGGCCTGAAAAAAAAGAGTTAAAAACACAACAACACACCGGGACAATTTCCGTTTGACAAAGCAGCTAATTTTTTAATTGCAATAGACGAATTGACAACAACAACAACCAGACAGTTTTGGGGCAAGAGAAAAAATGGGGTTAACATAATTGGCGCTACTATTAACGGAGTAGGCGTTGAACCTAAAGTGAAAAAAAAAGATACAGCGAATAACTGGGGTAATTTTATAATTTTTATACGTTAATAGATTAATATGTTATATACCCTGTAAGTACCAAGTTAGCTACTAAATTGTACTGTTTGCCAGCTTAAATGATTAGAAAGTATTGAATTTGTATTTTGTCTTGACCAAGCTTTAATGGTCAAACCTTTTTTGATTTTTAAAAAATAGACTATACGAGCATTTAATTTATATTCTATTAACATAATGTGCACAGAAATGCCTAGAGGCATTGTTGTATGTGGCCCGGCACATGGATCAGTTCTTAGCCTAATTGGAATTGACGATCGAGTGAATGGCCGACAGCAATTAGCGTAACGCCTGGACGCGCCCATATTCATAGCATATGTACAGAATAGAGGAGAGTAGAGCGGAGCGAACTGAATCGGTTGAAATCGGAGGCGAACCGGACTAGGGATCCGGGACCCAACATAAAATCATGGCCCCAAACAATGAACATTTTATGCTTTCTTGTTTGTTGTAGTAGTAGTAGTTGTTGTTATTGTTGTTGGTTCTATGAACGGCAGCGAAGCGCATTAAAAACTAAAGTTTAGTTAGCGCATCTGTTGCACATGTGCGGGGCGTGGCATGTAGCATGTGGCATGTGGCAGCAACTAACGATTCCATGCTGCTGCTCACTTTAATGGTTTATTCTCAGTGCTTTTATTTTATATATGTATATACATATTTTTTTTTTAGTTTTTCGGGTAGGCTGGCAACATTTGTGGACTATTTGTAACCCGTAGGCGCATAAATTTATAAATATATCTTTCGTTTTTTTTGCTGCGTATCTCAGGCACATACAAACGGCGACATTAACCTCAAAACCTTAACATATAAGCCAAGTTAAAGCAGAGGGAAAGATGAAGAACACAACAACAACAACTACTACAACTACAACAACAAAAGACAGCCTACGCATGCGCCGATTTGTTTTGCTTTTCTTTGGCTTTTTTTTTTAGCTTGTCTTTGTTGTAATGCGAAAACTTGAGAGACAGTTAAAGCGCCAAAATGAAGCTAATGACGAAGCGTGAATGCTCTTTGGACATTGATTTTCTATAGCCATATCTATGGAGCATTTAGAAATTGACAGACAATGACCAAAGACGACTGCTGTCAAATTTTATATACTGTATAACCATAGATCATTAATTGATGAGTCTTCTCAGCTGTCAGCTGTCAACAAAGGAGAGAAAGATTAGAATTTAAAAAGACTGTCGAGTGTGTCAAGGCTGAATGGGAGATAATGTTATTGCTGAAGGCTCAGTTTGCATTATGTTTTGCTCAGGGGAAGTACAGAATTTAATTGATACAGGGTTGCTAAATTTATCTGTTTAGATATTGTAATAATACTAGAAAATAGTTCAAAGAGTGATCTTCCCAGCTAATTTTATATATTTAGATTAGTTGTAGAAGAATTATCATAATTTTTTGTCCACAAAAAGAATTATTAAAATCTTTTAATTTCCAAAATTGTTAGCTATTTAAAGAACTTGGCAGATTTTGTGACTGAAGAGTTTATAGAGTATGGAAGCAGACCTCAACATTCCGACACACACTTGAGGTGTTCTTAACATATTTTAATTGAGCCCAGAGGGGGCGGAGGAGAAGAAGGGCGGGCGAAGAGTGGTAAAGGGAAACAGACGACTGTGGGGCGTGTTTGTGTTTGTGGTTTACCTGGGTGGGTGTGTACGAATTTAAATTTTTAACATGTAACTCATTTTTAATGCAAATAATATAATTTTTTTTACTTGCGTTGAGTTCAGTTAGCGTGCAACTTGTGGCAGCGAGGACTTATAGCGAGCACGCGAAATGGGTCAGGCCTCTGGCAGACTCCGATTTTTTTCAGCCTTTTTTATTTCTTTTTTGGTAACTGAAAAGTGAGCGTGGCCAGCTTTAGATTGATTAAATAACCAAGAACTGCTAACCTTTCTGTTTGTAATATTGTTGTTATTAATGAAGATATTTGACAGCTGTAACATTGGTCTGTCTGACTGTCTGTCTGTTGTACTCTTGATGGATCTTGAACTGTGCAGCTAATGAAGTGAATTTGCCAAAAGATACTTTTACCAGAGTCGCTGGCGTCGGTGCCAGCAAGCGGACAAACAGATGCAAGCAATTTACAAATGCAATTGCAACAGTTGGTGCAACATGCAAATGCGAAAAAATGTATCTTGCAGATACACAAACGGACATTCAAAGCTACGAAAATTGAAAACAAATTGCATGAATTGTTTGATTTTTGCAGCTTAGAATGCAAATGTAAGAGATACCCTGCAATGCTACCGCTGAGGTATAACAGATTGTCTTAAATTTATGCAGAGTGGCTTAAAAACTGCTGTTTACACATGTTTACAGGGTATCTATGGTTCAAGTAATATCAAAGGCGTGTTTTTGTACAAATTTGCTGCTGATTTGGCGAAATATGCAATTGCCACTCACTCTGTTTTCAATTCCTGACTTGGCAAAAGATACAGATACATTGTGTGCGAGTGTGTGTGTGTATCTGTAATATACATGCATGTGGCACAATCAGCTACAAATTGCAGCGAAGAATGTGCCAGTGATATGTCAATAACTATGATTAAACAACACACAACAGCTGATATTGGACAAAAATGCAAGTTAACGGTTACAATCTCAGATTGATTTGTATCTGAATGTATCTTGTATCTCGTATCTGGTAACTTGTATCTGCCGACAGTTAGCGAAAGTGCACATAGCAAGTGGCCTTATCGGTGTTGAAATTGAAATGTTAATGAACTGAAAATTTTGCGTGTCGAATTGTCGATATTCGATTGTCGATAGTTAACAGATCGCAATGTTGCTGCCAGAAGCGGCAGTAACAGCGGCAGCAACAATACCAACAGATCGTAGCTCCAGATACAATGATATCGAAAAAGAAAGAGAGAAAAAAAATAGCATAATAGAAATGTTGAAATACCAAGATTGTTGATTGTTCAATTCGAAAGGTAACAGCAACAGCAACAACAACAACTACAAAAACAACAAACTACAAATACAATAAATGCCCAACATCATTTCACACTTTACTTTCCATTTGGTTGTTGCCGTTTGAACAATATTTCAATTAATGCAGCTAGTAATGATTTTGGCCAAAATACAGTTGAATAATAAAAAAAAGAAAATGTTGAAAATTTATAAATAAATTGTAATAATTTTATCACGAAATGCGCTGAAAACATTTTCAAATCTAATGCGACTCATTTTTGAATCCAATTGTTTCTTCTTGCAAAAAAATTGTTTTCATGGCTTCAACTTTTTGTTTTTTGTTGTCGCTGTTTATTTATTATTATTTTTACGTTTTTGATTTGACTTTTGTTTATGTTTATGCCATTGCGTTTGGCACGTTTTCTGAATGCACTTGAATTCGTTTATTTTTATTTGAGTATTTCTTTTGTGTGGGTTGTTTTGGTTTAAGATGTTCAAATATGAATGGAAAATTCACTTGAAGCTGTTAGTGTTTTGCTGCTGGTCATGATTATCGTGAGTTTTATAATGATTTATATGCAATCTTTTAACACCTTCGATCTTAAAGTGCCACTTTTGGTCATCACTTGAGGCCTGACTATAATGATATATGTACCTGTCAATAACTATTTTCAATTCAGCTTTCAAACAACTGCTTAGCCAAAATACCTAAGAATATAATTTATTTGTTTAAGTGTTTGGCAAAAACATTATTGTCTGCATTTAAGTGTTAAATTAGCCAATTACTGTCAATTCTTATAATTAGCAAAACTAATTTGTTTGTTTTTCTTGATGAACACAAATTAAGTTTAATTTTGCTTGAAAGTGAAAACGAGACATGACTTAATCACAATATAATTTAAACATATCTTTTTGTGTTAATAATATACTTAAGCTTGTTTCCGTTTGTTTGCCCATTAGCAATGCCATTAAAAGGGGTAAATAAAATGTCAAGTGTTTGATGAGTGCGTTAAAGAACATTACAAATGGGCTTAAAGAGTTGCCAGCTGGCTGTAAGATTTCTATAGAGTGCTGACAACACTGAAACAGTGGGAGGAATATCTCGTCAACACAATTTTGATCAAAAGTGCATCTAGAAATGCGTTAAGTTCCATTACTTTCTCCAGCTCTCGTTTCCGTTATCAGATCTGATTTAATGCTCACTTTCAAGTTGATATCTAATATGTTAAAAACTATTAACATGTGACAGACAGTCCACACTTAGCTGCAATTCCCCCCTAACTGTCTGCAATCACTGCACCATTTGAAATCACTTGATTATGACACAATTTTGACAATCTACAAACTGACAGCTGTGACATCAAATGTAGTGTAAACACTAGAGAAAATTTTGAAGGGTATGTGTTGGTAGTAGGGAATTGAATAACAAATTATGGTAACTGCAAGTGCTGTGCAGCTACACTGAAAAAATATCGAAATTTCAGTACTAATCAATGCTGTTGTAAGAAGTTTAATTTATTTAACTATTAACTATAAATATATGCTTAGTTTGTCTGTTAAAAATATAAGTGTATATGAATATTATTGGCTATTAATTCGGGAATGTTTTTTTTTCTGTGTACACGTTACACATCGTGCTGCCAAATAACTGAAATTCATTGAAGCGCATTGCATGAGAGCAATACCTCGATTTATGGGTCTATGCCAACAACAAATGGATTGAAATGGACATAGAGTCAGTGTCTACACCACTCAGTGACTTCGACTCTGACTTTAACTGATGGTTGCACATCAACATCAACAGCAACAACAACAACAACAACAATAATAATCACAACGGCGACACTTTCAATTGCACGCCTTCGAACTCGGCCGCACTTTCTCGTTGCGGGTTTTGCTTTGGGGCTGCGTTTTGATTTTTCTTTACTTTTTTTTTTGTATTTTGTATTTTATGGCTTCTTTTGGCGCTACAATTTGAATGTCATTAGTGTCAGCTCGGACGACGCGACGACTAACGGAGCTCCGAGCTGACCACAACAGCGTGACAATTTGAATAGCAAAAAACAGCCACGCCTACTAAAGACATTCTTTATACCCTGGATATTGAGAAGGTATGATGAGTTGTTTGGTTCTTAGAAGAAGTTGGGTAGTTGGTAACAGTTGGAAGCTTAATTCATACTTATTTAACTCTACCCTTATTATTTTATGGTCTCTTCAGCTGAAAATTGTTTTCAAAACTTTAAAGACTTTCTCCATTAAGGGTATTTGACAATCGGCGTATCAAAAACATCTCAGGTTAATTATTTTTAGTTAGTTGAACTTGTTCACACCATACAGATACGTGAACAATCGGCAATTTTTATTTAAAATTTGAAGTCACGTTAAGCATTTATTACAATGTCATTTTCACTTGGTCGCTGAACACTTTTACTGTGTCACGCCAACTTCACTACACTGAAAACAACAACAACAACTTAAAACATTACCTCCTTCCATTTTGTTCCACTTTTGCTTTGTTACCGAATCTCAGAGAGTGTCGTCAGTTCCATGTTAATTTACCCGATCATTAACACTCCGCTTGAAAAGCTTATCTAAGACTCCAAGTTTTATGTACCGCATTGAGTCCAACTTTGAACTACTGTTATTACCCGTATTGTATGGTTAGTTGCTTTGCAGTTAGTTGATTGTTTAAACAAGACACTTCCATTGTTCTGTCTGTCTCTAGTCATAATCTGGTCTGTCTCGGTCTTGCTCTCGGCCTCTGTCTCATAGAGTAATGCCACTTTGCGTTATGATTTCACTTGGACGATAAGTTAATAAGCTTCTTGCTCTTTAGATTTCAAATCGTAGATAAATATTTAATTAGGCTTAGTTTTTTTTCTTTTCTAGTTTTTGGTCTATAACAGTACGTTTTGTTTGTTTGTTTGTTTGGCGGCGCCGGAGGGTTCTACGCTCCTTAACACCACAATGTTGTTTTGTTTGCATTTCAGATTGAAAGATTTACAAAAACTAAAGCCTTTCAAATGATAGAGTACTCTAAAAACAACATTATGAATTTTATTTAACAAAAAACAGAAAACAATTCTTGTTTGTTTCCATGTGAAGTTTGTGGGAGGCTAAATAATTTAGATTAGAATTAATTAAGCTTTAAATAGCCAAGAGTTGAACAAAAACAAACAACAATTAGCACAACATCACAGTCATAATTACTGAATTATCTTGAAACCACTTGAGATCTAAATAGTGTATTTTTAGTAATATTAAAATAAATGAGAACTGTGCACACTTTACTCTATCTTTCTAGATAAGTTTTAGCTAATGTTCTGTGAAGTCTTTGACCTTTACTTAGGGTCATTAAAGAAGCTTTGAGCTTGGCTTAATTATTGCGTGCCAAGACCTAATAGCACACAAGTACTTTCAAGTCGTATTTGCATTAGTGCTGCTTTGCCAGATTTTCTTTGTTTGGCTAAATGCATTCGATTATTTTGACTTATTGCACATTTGAGCATTCTGTATGCACCTAAACCATGCCTCAAAGCCCTGCCATTGTGTGCTGCAGATTGTGGCATGCGTCATGATGGGGCATGCGGCGTTTTGCTGTTGTCTTTGATGTTAGTTTAAGCGACCGTTTTTTAGTCTTTTCCAGCTGTTAATACTGCTAATTAGCCAAAGGAAAGCACTGCGCAAGAAAGACAATTGTTGAGCATTTACGAGCTATAAGATTTTTGCCTGCACGTCGCCAGTTTATACTCTATATACCCTGTATTTATTAAAGCGAAAGCGGCAGAATGGTTTAGACAGCAAACTCTCTTAAAGTTAATACCTACAACAAGTAGTTTTCATTGGGAAAACTTAAATAGAAGTATCGTATGAGTTTTTATAACATTATTTAAAATCATAGATAAACTTTATAGCTTTCATCAAGTTTAGATTAAACTACAAATGGTTTACTACATTTACTGGGCATTTCCAAGTCGTGCTCCTGCTCTCTTTTTCTTTCTCTTCGAATAAACTATTCCTGCTTGCCTTTTATATCAATTAATTCAGCGCCAGGCTGCGTCCCAGACAAACATCTTGATACAATTTGTAGCTAAACGTCGGCATCTTGGTTCTATGTAGTTTTTTTTTTTATTATTTTGTATTTTTTTTTATTAGCAGTTATTTAGTGAAGAGAGACGCATAAGTAGAGATCTGTTTCTTGAGTTATGTCGCCGCCAAAGATCTTGCCTTTGGCTCTTGTGTTGATCTTTTGCTCGTTGTTTATTTGCCATTTTATCTTATTATCATTTGTTAATAATTATTGCTAATATGCTGTGTCTATCTCACTCTTTTACACTGTCTCTGCTGCGGTTGCCACACACATATGTTTGGAAAGTTTACCGAGTTTCTTAGTCGCAGTCTTATATAAAATATACAAAGAGACAACTAAAGTTTAGTTCGAGTTAAATTTAAATTATTGCAATTAGTTGGTCAGCTGGTCGGTTGGTCGGTTGGTCAGTTGATTGGCTAGTCGGTTAGCTGGTCTTTAAAAGTGCCAATTCATTGGTTGGCAACTCGACAACTCTGGCAGTTACAGTTCCCGCAGCCTTTTAATTATTTACAATTTGAAAGTTTTGCTTTAATTGTTGTTTTGTGCATTTAGTTGCAGTTATCTTAGCGTCGCCAGCTACATTTTTATATGCAAATTAGCTGCACACATTCATGATGATTAACATCCACTTTCTACCCCCCCTTAGTGTCCCCTCTTCTTTCCTGTTGAGTGTTGAAAAGCGTTGGCATACTGAATGTGTGTTGATAACAACATTGTTTGGCATCACATTGCAGCAAAACTGACGTCGCTTGTCTAGGAAATATTTAATGAGAAAAGTGTGATCTTCATCATGATCAACATGAACATCATTATGCTATTAAAACTTGTTCTTTTTCCTGGAATGCCATGCAAAACTTGACAAAGAATGGCAGCTGGAGTAGATCCACAAAGGATGATTTGTTCATCTTTTGATCATATCTTAGATCAAGAAATACTTTTATGACTAGTGCAGCGACACAATGATAAATGATACTTGAGGCCTTATTGTCTGAATCAGCAGTAGGAAATATTCAGTTTAATTCTTAGTTCAGTAATATCAGTGGATATAAATAAAATTTACATAAAAAAAATGGATACATCTTGTAGTTAAATACATTTTATTATAATCCCTAAAATGAGTTGACCTGACGTTTGGACCATTCTTTGGTATAACAACTGAGAGAATTTCTATAGCAGAATTTTCATCCAAATTTTTTTTATTGCGATCTTTAGTAAATATTAACAATTGAAAAAGTATTTATAGTTCGGTATGAAGAAACACAAAGTTATAGCTTGTTTTTCCATTCAAAACACTCGTACACTCAGTCAGTCCGTCAGTCAGTCACTCAGCCAGCCATTCACTCATTCAGTCAGTCATTCAGTTATTGTTAGCTGAGCATTGTTAAATGCATTTTTCTTTCTTGCCTTTTTGGACTGAGAGCGTGCTTTTTGCCTTTGCTTTTGCTTTCAACCGAAACCGTCAACTGTCGACAACACCTAAGAGGTTTCAGCGGCTCTGCTTAGGCATATTTCAAGTGCTTTGACCCACCCACCCAGGCAAGAGACCATCTACACACACACACACACACATACACTCATATGCACAATCGCCTCATATGCACTTCCGCCAACAAAAGCAGGGCAATAACTATGACCAGACCATAAGACGATGGCCACACTTGAGTGCCACAGAATGAGAGATTACAGAAAGATGTGCAGAAGGGTAGGTGGAAAAGTCAGGGAGGCAGCAGAACACAAAAAGAAGCTGGTCAATATCTCATAAAGCGCCTGAGAGTCTGTAATGATCCATGTAGCAGTATTCTGAGGAAAACGTTTAAGTAAACGACTAGTCGTATTCCTATTCATATTCCGATTTATGGTGACTTTTCTGGAGAAATTTTATAGGTTTTACTGTGCATCATTAGCTACCTCGTAAGGGAATTGAGTAACTCACTTAAGAAAAGCAATACAGTAATTGTAAATAACTTAATATAGCTTGAAGTTTATGTAAAATGTGCAATAGTGGCAACGCCATGCTAATTAGGTGGTAACAAAGCATTAAAAAGTTAACAGGGCTCTCTAAATAGGGAGCAAAAGGTCATTATAAAAAGGTTTTAAGTACTTCTACTTGACTCATATGCTTAAGCTTAAATCGCTTGCACAACAATTGCATAAAATTGGCAACCGCGCTTTAGCTGAAGTCTGGCAACACTGTATGTATTTAACATAAAGATGATTTAAAGCGTTGCGTTTTGCAATCAAAACATTTAATAATATTACAAAATAGCCGACTTGAAGGTCATCTGCTCATTTAATAAATCAATAATAATCTGCCAAAAAACGAAGAAGAAAGAAAAAGATTTAAATATTGCATGTATTTAGCAATTTCTCCCCATATAAGTCCTGCCAATAAATTATAAACAAAGTGTTGTATATTGACTGCAATTAAAGGCAGTTCAAGGCGGCGCTGTTGTCAGCTTAGTTTTACTTAAAAAGTGAAGAAAAAAGTTGAATAAATGGACATCAAGACTTGGTTGGTTGAGCACAAAAATTGAACTGACTTTATTCCTTAAAATCCTAGGTCTTATATAGCTACAAATTACAGCGGAGTACAGCTCTCCTCTAAGAATTTGGTGTTGTACCCCACGCACAGGATAGAGCGTGGTTTTATATTTAGAACTATTTTTATCTCAGGCTTCGTTGCCAAGCATGGGAACGGGTCGCCAGCATAGATACAAATATATTCTTAGATTATACATTTTTGAGTTTACATAGTCTCTTAAAATAATCTCTCCGGTGTTCTAGTTTCATTGCTTGAACATTCTGCCAAGGGCCACAAAAGGTGGTAGTTTAAATACAATGGCATTGACATATTAACCTTAGAGTAAACATTTTTATTTTTTGTTTTATTTTTATATGTGAGGAAACGTGATCGTTTGTAGTCTTCTTGTTACATTTATTTTTTCTTATTATGTATACAATTATAACTAACAATATTATCAAACAAATTCCTAAAGATAGGTGACCGGATACATGATGAAAGTTAAGGTTTTTTAATTCAAAATGATGATTTTTAATGTCATATAGGTCATTCTTTAATTGATCTATCTCTACTGTATGGTTGATAATTGGATATCTCAATGGATCCCATATAATTTTCGGTATCTCACTTACATTACTTATATAATAAGGTGACAATTTTTTCGTAACTTTCGGAGTGAATTACATAATTTGCAACTAGAATTTTATCAACTGTTCTAGCAGTACAATCTGACTTAATAGATAATATACCTTGTTCGGTAAGTCAATAATTTCCTGGTGAGTATGGCTACACTGAATATTTGCTTTAGTATTAGTTGGTACTTTGAAAAGCCAACTACCCTTTCTATTTAATTCAACCCAATAGTTTGAGTAAGTTGATATCATTTTATAGACACAATTCGATGGTCTATTCGGCTTAAAGGTGAGACCTCGCAAGAGTCATCATTTGCATTATTCCATGGCCAGTTTCCTTCGCAAATTCGTTTATTTTGTTGCCAATGCTTGCATTTGTTTAGCGCTACTTCTGACATTAAATTATACGAATCAATTGCAAAGTTATACACTATGTATGGGAACTTTAGATCGGCAATTATTATTCCCTGTTGGTTTTAATTGGTAAGGGAATAATTTTAAATACCTGAGATGAATGTCTATTGAATAAAGGTATTTTTGCATTTATTATTATTTTTTTGTCTAAATACAACCCTTTTGCAGTTAGCAAAGTATAAATTTCTTTTAGTTCCGCACCAGTTTTTTTTTCCTGGTAGAACAAGTGTATCAGGTATTTTGTCTTTAATGTAACTAATTTCCTTTTTTAGTTGATTTGGTTTTAATATATTAGTGTTTAATTTTCCATGATTGACGTCAATAAGCAAGCTGATTACTCCAGCTTGAACCTTTTCACATTCATCAATCAATGAGTTCAACTGTTTTGTTATCATAAAGAACTTTATTGATTCCTTATATATAAAAAATAGCTTTCCTTAAGAAGTTCGGTCATGTTGTCTACTGTAGATTCATACTGTAAAAGTTTTTATTTACTTCGTCTATTGTTTGTTTCAGAATGTTTTCAGTGGAATCAATTACGGAAGCCTGTTTTTTGGCTAGATTGTCTATGTTATGTTGATTTTCTAACAACACAATCATATTTTCTTCCATTTGAGTTCTATCATCTGCATCCATGAGCCCGAATACCATATGATATAAAGATCCTACGAAATCTAAGGGTGATCTTTTCTGTCTTGGAGTTCTCTGCGTCATAAAAAGGCTATTGTTTTCCTCTACATCATCGATTTGTCTTTGCATGTTGTTCAGTACCAAATTACATTGCTCCTCAAAATCATGCAATTTTCTACAAATCATTCGCATCTTTTGTATAATTTCTTTCCCTTTCTCTATCATAACGAAGTAAGTGTCCATATCATAAAACACAACTAAATCCCATGATGACGTTATTACTTCTACGTCACCCATCGGATCAAGTATATTGATGCTGTACTGTTGACTTGTTCAACTGTCCATTTCTTTATTTCGGTCTTAATTGGAACCGCATTGGATACTTGACAAATCAGCATTAACATCATCATGGCTAAATACAATCCGATTTTTGAAAGCCTACCTCCTCTAGTTGAGCGTTCCTCATTTTTAGAGTCTTCTCCTGACTCTTGGACTCCAATTAGAGGACATATTTTACTAATAGGACGCGTTACCAATCCTTCTTGTACTCTTATCTTCGCTACTCTAACTTTTTTCATCTGCGCCTTTATGAACTTCCTCAATTTTCCCTAGGGGCCATCTCGCTGGATGACAATTTTCGGATTTAATTAACACTATTTGCCCTTTTTCGATATTTTTATTTTCACGTTTCCATTTATTTCTTTGCTGTAAAAAGTATGTAAATAGTCTTCTTTCCATTTTAACCAAAATTCATTTTTAATCCTTTTAATTAATTTCCATCTGTCTAAATTGTTTATCTTCTCCTCATTTATAGACTCTATTACTTCCAAATTAGGTCTACCAATCAGAAAATGTCCCGGCGTTAATATCTCCATGTCCTCAATATCTTCTCCAGTAGTGTATAGGGGACCAATTGTTCTTTTTTTAAGTGATATTTCACCGATTTAACTCCCGCTTCCCAAATGCCACCGAAATGCGGTCCTGCCGGCGGGATAAAATGCCAAGTGATCCTTCGCTTTCTAAAATTGGAGCTACTTTTTCGTTATCCATAATAGCTTTTGAAAATCTTCATTTAATTTTCGTGACGCACCCACAAAGTTTGTTCCATTATCGGAGTAAATATTAGCACATTTTCCTCTTCTTGCAATGAATCTTTTAAAGGCTGCTAAAAATGCATCAGTTGTAAGATCACTTACAACTTCCAGATGTATAGCTTTGGTTGCCATACATACAAACACAGCTATGTAACCTTTATATGACTTAATTCCTCTGTTTTAGAACATTTTATATGGTATGGCCCTGCGTAATCTACTCAGTATTTAGAAATGGGTAATCTGGTGTAATTCTATATTTTGGAAGGTCTCCCATTATCTGTCCTGCTGTCGTCTGCCGATATCTTGAACACTTTATACATTCTTTCAACTGTTTCTTTAAACTATTTCTAAGTCCAAAAATCCAATATCGTCTTTGAATATAAGTTCTCATCAGGTTAAGTCCACCATGCAATGTTTCTCTATGTGCCTTTTTTTATTATTAAGTCCGTAAAGTGACTTTTGTTTAAAATTAAAGGATGTTTTACCTGAAAACATGCATTAGAGTTCCTTAATCTTCCACCAACTCTAAGTAACCCATTTTCATCTAAAAATGGGTTTAAACTTAATATCTTGCTTTTTATGTCAATATCTCTTTTATGAATTATACATTTAATTTCTGCATCGAAATAAATAATCTGCTGTTGTTTAATTACTAAACAGCGTGCAGACTTTATTTCATTTACAGTTAAATACGCTGGAAATACTTTTTTGTTAATTTTCATATCAATAAATCTTAAAACATATGCAACTACTTTTTTCGAGTTTTTCTATACAGGAAAACTTATCTGTTAATTTCTGAATAATATCAGAATTATTATTCAAAATAGTTGTGCAAACTAATTCATTTTCAGAATTTTTTCTTCCTTTGGCCAATATTCAATTGACTTCGCAAGCCAATGAGGTCCAGTCCACCAAATGTCACAGTTTTTTAACTTATCGGCATCTATTCCTCTTGACGCAATATCTGCTGGGTTGTCTTCTGATTTGACATGCCCCCATTCTACTTCTTTTAATTTTTTAATATCATCTGTTCTACGCCTAATAAATTTATTTTTATTGGCTCCATTTTGATCAAGCAAGAGTAATCGTTGAGTCGCTCCATGCATAAGATTTTGTACTTATTCTAACGCTTCTTTTACTCTTTCCATTAGTTTTGCTAACAGATGAGCTGCACATAACTCTAACTTAGGGATCGTTTTTCTATTCTTTTTTGGGATTAACTTTACTTTTACTAGTAATTATCCATATGTTACTGAACTTCCGATTTTTGCATACACAACTGCCGCATAATTTTTTTCGGAGGCATCTGCAAATCCATGTACTTGGGCCAATACATCGTTGTGCATTTTTAGCCATCTAGGAATTCTGAGATTTTCTAATGTTATTAATTTTTTCATAAATATTTCCCAGTATTCTGAATCGTCTATTGGTAATTCTTTATCCCACTCTAGCTCACCTAACCATAGTTTTTGCATAAACATTTTACCGACTATTGTTACAGGAGATAGCCAACCTAAAGGGTCATAAATTTTCGCTAATGTAGACAATACTGTTCTTTTATTAATTTTTTTTTTTGTTCACAATGAATATTAAATTTAAATTCGTCTTTTTACAGGTTCCCATTGTAATCCTAGCGTCTTGACTGACTCATTTTCTTCAAAACTTAATATTTTTTTATCATCAGTACATTCTACGCTTGCCACAACGTCTGGATTGTTGGAGATCCATTTCCTTAAATTAAATCCCACATTCTAATTCTCGCGAAATTAAATTTACAATTTCTTTAGCCTCCTGTACTGTATTAGCGCCTGTCATTAGATCGTCCATATAAAAAATCATTTTTATTATTTCACTAATGTTTTCATTGCTACATTTGTAAGCAATTTCTAACAAAGTCCTGGTCGCTAAATATGGGGCTGATGCGGTTCCGTAAGTAACTGTTGTAAGTTTGTAAGTTTTTAATCTATCCAACGGACAGTCTCTCCAGAATACATTGAGATATTTTTGGTCATCTTCATCAATATTTATTTGTCTGTACATTTTTTCTATATCAGAGGAGACTACAACTGGCCATTTACGCCATTTTAACAGAATATCAAAAATATCTCTTTGAACTCTTGGTCCTGTCCACATGATGTCATTTAGGCTTTTTTCCCATTTGAACTTTTTTGCTGACGCATCAAATACAACTCTTAATTTTGTTGTTAAGCTACTATCCCTTAGTACTGCTTGATGAGGAAGATAATATTTCTACTTCGTTTGATTCAACCATATGTCCTAACTCCATGTACTCCCTCATAAACTGAATATAATTTTCTTTCAGTTTTAGATTTTATTAAATTTCTTTTCTAAATTGTGAAAACGTGCTAAAGCTTGCGTTTTAGAATCTCCTAAGTTCGTATTTTCTTTAAATGGGATTTTTACAATAAATCTACCATTGCTATCTTTTTCTAGTTGTTGCTATATAGTTCTTTTTCACAATATTCTGCTTCTAAGTCGTCATTATCTTCATCTTCTAATTCCCAAAATCGATCCATGTCTTTAACCTCGATTGTAGTTGCTGTTATTACAGAATTTCCCTTTGATTTGGTGCAGCCTGATACTACCCAACCAAATTCCGTATTTTGACCCAGGAGTCCGTCTATTTTAATAATGCCATTTTTCATTATTTGTGAATATAGATCGGCTCCAATTATCATATCTACTCTGCTCGGTTTGTCAAAATGTGGGTCAGCCAAAACGTAATTCTGCCATTTATATTTATTTATCTTTATTGTTTGATTGGCAGCGCTTTCATTAATTTTGGCAAAACGATTGCTTCTGTGTAAAAATTTTGTTTCTCATTATTATATGGTTTTAAACACAAGTTGACCTTGTATTTTGATGAGTTTGAGTTATTTGCTGAAACTCCACTTATTTTTGTTATTTTTTAATTCTAAATAAGTTTAGAGTTTGAACAGCTTCTTCTGAAATAATAGTGCACTGCGATCCACTATCGATTAATGCTCTTAATTGCTCAAAATTACCATTATTGGTTTGCACTTTCACTATTGCTGTAGCTAATAGTGCTTTTTCAGCAACACAAGTGTTCACTTTCTCGTTAGAAATGTGTAACATTGTGTTGTGTGATTTTCTGCAAATAGTACATAATATTTCACACGAGCATCGTTTATTCCTCGTGAATTTTAAACATTTCATACATAATTGCACTTTTTCTTACTGCGTCGATTCTCTCTACTGGACTCATGGCTCTAAATGTATAGCACTGTACTGCATGATGTCCAGGTTTCTTACATATCGGGCAGTTTTCAATTCTATGTTGCTGAACATTAGAATTTTTCTTTTCATCGTTTTTAATGAACTAATGGAACCATATCGTTGTTCCAAAAATTCTTTGACATCTGACAACTCTTGAATTTCTTTTGTCTTTCTGACGTAAGATTCGTATAGTTGTAGTGTCTCTTTATTAAATTTACGCAATATAATGTGCGCAAAGATACTGTCTATTTCATTAGACATATTTGCTTTTAATTTTATAATATGCATAGCCTCATTGCTAGCATCAATAAAATTTTTTATCTGCTTTTCAGATTCAATATTTAGTGAAGGTAAATCAATTAACCTATTTAATTGATCTGAAAAATTTTCCTTTTATTTTCGAACCGTTTGGTCAACAGTTCCCACACAACATCATAATTATTTACTGAGCCAGTGAGCAAATGTGATACCATGCTCCTGGCTTCACCTTTTAAAGCCGATTTTAAATAATTAAATTTGACCGAAAGACTTAGGTCCTTCTATCATGAATTATTTCCATAAATAATTCAAAAATGAATCCCACTCTCTGGGTTCCCCATAAAAAGTGGGTACCTTAATTTTAGGTAGAGCTGGAAGATCTTCTGTCTTCACGGTTACCTTATTACTGTTGAGACTTATATGCTCCAATATGTCAATCATATTGTTAGCATCAAACTCTAATTCAGAAACATCTTCGTTGCATTGGATGTTTTGTTTTTTCAAAGAAATTAATTTTTTCTTGATTCTATTCCAGAGAAAATTAATTTTATTTTTTCTAATGCTACTCCATTCCGGAGTAGCATTTTTAATTCTTTTTTTCAGTTTCCTGAATATAATTTTTAAGTTGCAACAAGTTTTCGTCTAACTTATCTGCAATCTTATTATTTTCAACTTTTTCTGGAACATTTTCTGTTCCAGGATCAATAATTTTCTTCGAACATATATATTGTTCACTAATTGATTTAATTGTTAATATTGTTTTGTCAAATATTTTTTATTGAAGTAGTCGTGATCGACTGCTCCAATTTTTAAAAGAATAGAGTTGTTTGTTACAAATTTGTCTTTCAACTCTGTCAATATTTCAATAGATTGGCTGGAAATAATTCCAGCTTCAATCTCCTGAACTTTTTAACTATTACTGCTTGCTTTTTCCAGCAGATTAATTGTTGCTTCTGACAACATTTTAACAATATATTTTAAAACTTAAGTTTCATGCACTTATCTTATGTTGTGATGAAGCTGACTCTGCTGCTGATGCTGATGCTGACGCTGCTGCTGATGCTGCTGCTGTTGACTCTGCTCACGTTGCTGCTGATGCCTCTGCTCACGCTGCTGCTGATGCCGCTGACGATGCTGACGCTGACGCTTATGTCGCTGATGCTGCTGCTGTTGACTCTGTCGCTGCTGTCTTTGCGGACGTTGTTTTTGGCTCTTGGGGTTGTAAATCCTTCTAGCCACTCCGATTTCCAAAGAATACGGCCAAAAGCAGAGTAAACTCAATTTGATTAAATAGTATTTTTTAGTACATGTGTGACGATTAAATGCCAAAGTATAGTTCTGGATAAGTGGAAATGCATATTTGAAGTAACTTCATTGGCATTTTGAACTTGAATAACTTGAAAGATTGTATACCCCATAACTGGAAAGTTTATCTTTGTTGTCTTGCATAGCAAAAACAACATCAACAGTAACAATAATAATAATAATAATGGCAGTAAAAATAATAACTTTACGCCGCATACATTTCACCTTTGTCACGTCTCTGGGGGCCAAGACTTAAACCAAGCAAAACTTTTTAATTGGCCGAGAGCAGAGTATAGAGTATATATGTATATATCTTACCATATGTATGTAGGTTTAGTTGTCATAGTCGCAATAATACAATGAGCTTTATTTTGTATGCTAACTTTCGCTACTTTTTCTCTATACAACAAACACACACAATAACAATAAAGAACCTTGACAATTGGAAATCATCACGGCGAAAACGTGTCGAACACATCATCGATCGTGTGGTTGAAACGAAGAAGCTTGAGCTTGAGGAACATGATCGTACGCGTCGAAAATCGAAAACATTTACCGAAATGATGGAGGAGAGGCAAGTACTAAAAACACACAAAAATCATATCACACCCAAAACTGTTCACGTTTGAAAAACTTAAATTTTGAACTTATTTTACCGCAGGGCTGAACGCGGCGGTTCGCGAGGACGCGTCAAATTGGCATCCCTGGCCGTTTATAATGAGGACGAGGCAAATGATTTCAGCGATTTGGGCATCGGAACCAGCAGCGCCAGTGGCAAGAGCAGTCTGTCCGAGGATTACGACAACAACAGTGTTATGGTGAGTAGAAACATGAATTTCTTAAAGTAGAAAATAAAAGTGAAACCGATAAACTGAAAAGAAAAAGTTAAACAACGCTCAGAAATTTATTTGTATAAGCAGTCACTTTAAAGTGATTCAAGATCAGAGTACTGAGTGCTGCTTTCGTTACATAAACCTAAGTATTTTAGGAAAAACTAATTAGAATAATATTCTTTGATAAAAGGTTTAACAAAATCTGAAATGTAAGAAAACAGTTTAAAAATTTACACAAATGAATAATTGAAAATCTCAAAAAGCCGTTTCTAAAAAATCTTTAAACAATTATATTTTTTATTGGCAACTTTTTAATAAGCTTTCTTAAGTATTATTGCCTTTTACGTGTGAAAATGTTTTCCATTTTCCAACCGGCGGCATCGTTTCATTTTCTGCCATCTATAATTACTTGATTTTGTTGTGCAAACGTTTATAAACAATTACAACAAATTAGCAATTAAATTGAGTTTTTTTTTTTATATTTTTTTTATAAAAAGCTTGACGCTGAGAAACTGTTTCAATTGAGGCTCAGTCATGAGTCTTGAGACTTTGGTGTTGGAAAGTGTTGCGAGCTAATAAACACAAATTGTTTATTAATCAAATGCGTTCACAATCACAATCGCACAATAAAAAAAAAAACTAATAAACAATAAAAATAAAAAAAAATGAGACAAAACAAAAAAAAAGCATTTCACATTGCCGACAGATTGAGCAATTAGACGCGCTTGTCGCCATCTCATAAAATGCAATCATATTTCATTTAGATGCTTCATATTTATGATGGTTCATGGCATCTGGGTTAGATGGGTATGTTGGGGTTAAACCAGCTGGAAAATGGGGGGATAGAAACTTTAAAATAAAACAAAGAAAGGCAATGAAAGTTGTAGAGGGATTGCAAGCCATAAAATCGGCATTAAAAAGTAGAATAAAGGTTGAAAAGATTGAAAATGTTTTCTAAATTTATCTTAAATTTACAGAGCGACAATCCAGTTGAACTGGAGAAATCCGCTGGCACAGCTGGAGCTGGGAGCACAGAGCAAGAGCAGAATCACATCAACAGGAACCGCATGGGGAATGGAAATGGAAATCAGTCCAATCAGGCGAGCACATCGAGTGTCAACAAGTTGCATGCCTCAAGTGGTGCTGCATCCGGAGCGGGAGCAGGAGCCTCTACGCGGGAATACATCTCATCACCTGGCTACGATACCTCGTCGAGTACAGCAGCAGCTAGCTCTCCCGATCCCTGTGAGTACACCTACGAGGGAGCCATTCAGGACTACAAACAACGCGTGCAGCGAGCCAGCAGCAATGGCAAGATATGCAATAATAATTCAGCTGGAAATGGTGAAACTATTGGGTATCCCACACGTCGAGGCAGCAAGATTGAGGATCGATTGAGTGGCTTTGAGGTCACATCGCCCAGCGACACACAGGAGGGCGTGGAGAAGCAGAAAGTTGATGTGCCCAAGGTGGATATATCGAAGCGTAAGGAGATCTTTGAGCAGCGTGATCCAGAGCCAAAGCCAATGCTCTCAAACGGTGGTGGTAGTGGCCATGGAGTAGCACCGCCACCCAAACTGGTGCTGCGCGAGCGTCTAACCAATGGCAATGCCAATGGAGTTGGTAGTGTCGGTGGTGTTGGAGTTGAGGCCACAGCCAAGCAGGAGGTGAAGCGTTTGTCTGGTGACTTAACCAGCATACGGGATCGCATGCAGAGCCTGGAGCAGCAGCGGAATGCCTTCAACTCCAGCAAGAGTGTGGATGTGCCTGTGGCACCATTGAAGCAGCGACTCAATAGCTTGCAACATGCCGTTACCAAAGAGGAGCAACTAAAGAAGCCACCGCTTGTGGCGCTCATCGATGCCAGGCAGCTGGAAATCATGCGTGGCGAGGAGCAACGTATGCGACAACAGCAGCAACAACAACGCGAGCAACAGCAACAGCAACAAAAGCAACTGCAACAACAACAACCGCAAAAGGTGACACCACCAGCTCTAATTGTGGAGGAACCGGCAGCAACACACGACGATAGCGGCATACAAGCGGACAACCAAGAGGAATTGCTCAAGGAACAACAGCAGCACCAGGAGCAACAACAGCAACTTAACGAAGCCCTTGCCGCTCTGCAGCTTGAGGAACGTCAACTGGAGGAAGCGGCCAATGCAGTTAATCAAATCGAGGCTGAATTTGATGAGTTGACTGAGATGCAGCCAGCGGCATTGCCCAAATCAGCAGTTTCTAAAGCAGCAGTAGTGCCAACAGTTGCTGCTGCATCGACAACAGCAACTAGCAACATACAGGCAGCACCAGCAGCAGCTACAGCAGCAGCACCCGCAGCAAGGGACATGGAATTTAGTGTAAGTTCTACTAACAATTTTATCGATTCAGCTAAGTTAAGTCCACGTAGTGTCAATGATGGCAAACATGATGATAATGATGATGTTGTAGTAGCTTTAGCTTCCAATGCGGTGTCGGTTCAATCCAATTACAATCCCAATCCCAACTACAACCCCAACAATCCCTATTCGAGTCCCAATTGTAACTTGCGTAGAAAGCCCTCCAATGAAATGGTTCATGCGCGTAATTTGCTTAAAATGTTTAAGGAAACTTTTCAAAATGATCCCGAGCTAAACGAGGCCAATGAGTCACCACAGCCAAGTGGTCAATTTAGCCAGATCTTTGACTTTACCAAGCCAGCAACAAGCCCAACTCCGCTAATGGCTACCACTCAGCACCCAATCTCTAGCCCCAAAGCAGCAGTCACACCACCAACACCAGTACCAACACCAACAACACCAACTCCACCAACACCAATAACCAGCCCTTCACCCACACAAATACCACGCCCCCTGGGCAAACCGCCCATGTCACCCAAAGCGGTGCGTTCCAAGATCACAACCACACCACAGCAATTTAGCATTAATGGACGCGTTGAGATCTTTAATTCGCGACAACTGGACAAACCGCCCACACCTCCGACCAGACGTGCCTTTAAACTGGATCATGATCCATTGGTGGAACCGCATGCACCGCATGTGCCTGAGGTGGTGATGTGTGCACCACCCGTAACAATTGTGAATGCCGAAGAGCTGCCCAAGCCCAATACGGTGAAGGCCTTGTCCAGTTGTTTCACCAAGGAAGTGACTTCGAGTCCGACTAATTCCGCTGGTGCCACTGCTGCGCCACCTGTGTTGCCCAAACCGCTGCCACGCAGTCGCATACCGCAGATAACACCACCAGCGTCACCCAACACCAATCGTCGTGGTCTTGATGCTGTTGATCATGCTCTAATCGATCGGGACTCGGGTGATTATGCTCCCATTGTGGGTCAGACGCAGGCAGTAGTGCACTCTCCACCATCACCAACACCAGCACCAGTGCTACCTACCAAACCACGTATTAAACCACCCACAACGTTGCCCAATCTTGATCCTCTCGCACCCAATGACTCGCTGCAGGTGCACGTCACCTCTCCTTCTAAGATGCCCGCTTTGCGTGTCTGCGTCCCCAATGAATCCAGTCTCTTTAAATTGGCCAATTCGGCACCCACATCGCCACATGGCCCAACAGAAGCAGCTGAGCTGGAGGTGGCGTTATGTCAACAGTTCTTGGAGCGAGAGGCAAGTAAGCAGCAACTGCAGGTGGCCCCAGAGGATCAGGAGCGTCTGGAGCAGCTGGTGGTTGAGGAGGTGCCCTGTGATAAAATCGATGCGACAAAGATTCCCAAGTTGCCCAGCACGGGATGTCAGACAATTAGTGAACAGCAGCTGCTAAGCTGCGATGGTCTGACCCGGGAACATCCTGAGCCCTCCATACCAAAGGAGGAAGATGTGGCACTGTGCATGGGTCTACTCGATTGTCTGGCACCAGCTCAGGAGCCCAGTTGTGAAAGCATCGATGTGCGAGAACAGCCGATGCCGGCTACTGGGTATCAGGACATAACCGATGCGGATGTAAAACGCTGCGATCGAAGCTGGCAGGATCCTAAGACAAATAGTAAGCCCAGTTCACCCATTGGTGATACTCTAGCAGCACACTCCAAGGCACTGATGGAAACTTGTGAGCAGATCATTGCTGAGGAGCGTTTGGCCAGCAGTCAAATGATGAAGTCATCGCTACCCGAGAGCAGTGCCAGTAGCTCTACACCCGGCACATCTGGCACTCCGTTGATGGGTCGCAAATCAAAGATTCCCATACCCAAACCATGTTGCATATCTGCCTCCAATACGGATTCCATTGGACGCACTGGTTACATGCCAGCGGAGATAGAGCAACCGTTGATAGCACGCACTCAGGTGGTGGAGACCGAGATTAGTGTTAAGCAGATGACACCACCCACATCACCGAAGCCACAGGAAAAGGAGAAGGAGAAGGTGAAGGATAAGAAGACCAAGAATATATTTGATTTTCTTCGTCGTAATTTCGGACATCATGAGGATTCCTCGGCACAACCTCAACCACATCCGACGCTCAATGAAACCCTCGAGCCCAAGGTAGTGCTAACGAGTACTCGCAGTGGTGTCGATGTGGCCAAGCCTGATGATATCGTCAAAGTGGACAACTCAAAGTTCTATTTTGCTACGGAGGAGGCACTGAGCCCTCCTCCGCTACCCAAGACACCGGCTCCCGTCAACATTGAGATAAAGAAAACAATCACAACCGATGAAATTCTTGAGGAGCACAACACGGAGCAGGCATTGAGTCAGGAAATAAGTGATTTGCTCGATGATGAGCTCAATAAACTGGAGGCGGCATCGGGAGTGGGTACGGGATCGTGGTCAAAATCGGCTGTTGGTGCTGGTCATTAAAGTAATGAAACGATTCTATAAGAAAAACGTGAGAAATTCTTAGAAAAACTTAGTATCAATATTGATCATAGGTCAGCGAAACTTGTCCGAAAGCTCTCTTGAAAACCTAAAGGAAATTTATTCATGACAAGATATTTAAAATGGATTTTATGCTGGAAGAATACTCGTACTTTATTGAGTTTCCGAAATTTTCAAAGGCTCTTTAAAAATTCACATTCGACAAACTTTAAAAATTGTGTGAACAAACTCGAATTTATTTTAGACTTTTCTACGGATGTGTCACGGAGATATATCTAGTTCTTTTTTGTTATTCTTTTATATATTTAATTTTATACATTTCTGTTGTGGGGCTCAAGCTACGTAAGCTACAGTTTCGTTTATTATTTCATTTAATTCTTTGTACTTTCTATTACTAAAACCAATTTTTATGTATAAATACAAAATTTGATTTTTATGTAAAGAAAAATGTGAAACATATGTTCTATGGTTATATATTTTATATTCTACGTTAACTTATCGCGCTGATCAAAGCATCTAATACACAAAAAAGAAAAACGAAAAAACATATGAAACAAAACCTCAAAATGCATACCAAAATAATGAAAAAAAAAAATCAATAATAATAATAATAATAGTAACGATAATAATTATCATAATAATAAATATAATGTTGTGCTATTTTATGAATAAACAAAAACAACTACAAGAACAACAAACTTCAATGCTACAATGTTATCAAAACGGTGAAAATATCTATTTCAAAGTGCAAAAGTCGTTTTGCAGTAACGACTGCTTGCATATACAAGCAGTGCAGACTCTGCTTGCTAACCGCCACCTGCTTTGTCCACTGCTTTAATATTTCCTTATATGGGGTTTTTTTTCGAATCAAAGGGAAATTTAATATTTCTTTGCCGTTGCAGATTTTGCATCGTTTAGTTTTTTGTCTGATGTAATAAAGTAAACTTTAATTAACCAAATTCTGCAGAGGTATTTAAGCTTCGGCTACCGAAGATAAATCTACTTTCTTCATGGTGCAATCAATAAAATAGTTTTTAACTCGATGGAAGACTTTCTATAAAACATATCCTGTTCGCCCTGTGGTCCTTGTTGTGTTCTGTCTTTTCCTGTCTTGTCCAGCTGAT
This sequence comes from Drosophila nigrodunni, assembly GCA_020829145.1. NCBI lineage: Eukaryota > Metazoa > Arthropoda > Insecta > Diptera > Drosophilidae > Drosophila > Drosophila nigrodunni. The sequence continues at coordinate 14,130,995 of JACVCZ010000001.1, forward strand.
TTAGCGTAAGTAAGCCCCAAGGGTTAAAGGTTAAGCATTTAAGGCTTTCTATCTGTATATGTAAATAATTTAAAATTATCTATTTAATTATCTATCTATGTATTATGATCATAATCTGTATGCATATATATACTTATTTCTCTTACATGCCTTGCGCTCGTATTGTTGGCTAAAATGTAAAAAAAAAAATAATGAAAATTTCATAAATATGATTACATCTATAGTTACATAGTTTACATGCTTACTGCCAGCAAAAGTTGTTGCAAGTTTACAATTTTCGAGGTAAGCGGTTGTGTCTCTATCATCCTCTCTCTTTCTCACATACTCTTTGTTACGTTATCTTTGTCTCCCTCTCTCATATATTGTATACTTATTTATCTGTTATGCATCTCTCTGTTGTCTCATTTCTTGGTTCTTTGCTTTTGTAAACTTTTGCTTTTCAGTTGTTTTTGTTTTGTTGTGTTTAGCTCTTAAGTTTCATGCATGTTTCAGCTACATATATACATAAATACCCTATAATTACATATTTGATAATGCCAAAAGTCAGTGTCGTCACAACCTACGACCCTGCTTAGACGACCCGCCCCTACTGAGGTTTCAGTTCATCGTTGCATACTTCGGGGCGCTACGAGACCAAAACCCGACGCAGCCAACTACGACAACTATATCGTAGTCTGTTATAGATTCACTCTTTTTGCATTCTTTACTCGCTTTTATATGTACAACGTGCAGTTTTGCTTTATCTTTTATAACAACGTTTGCAACAATTGCGGTTTAGTTTAGTCGACTTTGGGCTTTCAACGCTTTTGCTTCGTTCCGGACAACAAGTCGTCCACAGACCTGGTATCTGTTCCGTTCTGTCGTTTATCTTTATAGTGCCTCTTTACCACATATGAAAGAATATACATATATAGTCAACTAAAAATAATCAGTTGTTGTGTCGGGGATATACCTATTTAGTGAGGGCAATAGGCTCTACTTGTCAATAAATTAAAGTGCGTCACTACCGCGAATTCCATATTGATCGCAACAAAATGGTAAGCACATAAACTATATAAATTTAAACGGCTAAAAAGCTTAAGTGTTATTACCAGTTGTTTTCATTGGAAAACACTCAAATAGTAGTAATTAAATTTAGATTAAATAATGTATTGTAAATAAAAGTTTTTATTGATTCAGTTAAAATTCTTTTTTAAAGCCTGTTAAATTAAATGCTTTCTCAAGTTGTCTCGAAATCTTAAAAGATAATTAGATTTGCTTTCGTCACTATCATACACTACTATCTACGTGGTGCAAGTGTTTAGATATTTAATGCAATTACCCTCAAATATGTTTTATTAGTACAACATTTAGTTAAAGCTCACAAGTAATTATAAAGTTAACTTAAGCAAAATCGCTCTTTAGACTAGCTAGTATCAGATGGACAGACCTGATAACTCAAATCCTAGTACCCTAGTTCATAAAAGCTTATCAGTCTGTTAATAATTGATAATTACTTCCACCTTTATTGCGTTGACTTTGCTTATCAGTTTAGGTTGCTTTTAGGAATCACATTCCTTGAAATCGGCTACATATATACGATTCTATAGTATCTAATGATTTGGTCTGTGTTGTGTTGCTGTTAATAATGAAACCCTTTGATTGAATCTTATCAGTTCTTTGTGTTGACTTTATGTTGTTCTTGCTGTTTATATTTGTATAATTTTTATTTATTTGTTACTCCTTTTTTTTTTGCTAGCTCTCAGCAATTGTGTAAATTAACTTAATTAAAATTTGTGCGATGATGGCGCATTTTTCTCTTTCTCTCTCTCTTTCGCACGCTTTGCCGAACGCTTTGTTCACTCGCTCGCTCGCTCGCTCTCTGTCTCGCTGTCTTGCCGTCTCGCTCATCCGTTTCACAGATCAACGAAGCTCTTGATTTGGCGCTGGAAGCTATTGACAGGGAGACCAGCAGTAAGCAGGAGGAAGACGAGAAGGAGATGAAGGAGGAGCTGCAACAACAACAACAGCTGAATAAGGAAGTTAATGTAAACATGGAGAAAGAGGTGAAAAGAAAGGAGAAAGCAATGACAGAGACGGAGCTGAGAAACGCAGCAATGCCAAATAAAACAGATGAACAGAAGAAAAAGGAGGAACAGACGGAAGTAAAGGAGGTGGAACAGGAGCAGAATGAGGAACAAATGGAACAACAAACGGTTGATAGAAATGAACCCATCTATGAGAATGTCAGCTCGACTATATCTATGCAACAAGTAGATAATGAAGAGACAGCGATGACAACGATGATCATTAGGAGAAGCCACAGAAGAAGCATTCCAAATAAAAGCAACAATAACAATAACAATAATAATAACGAGCATAATCAAACTAACAATAACAACAGCAACAATAACAATCAAAATGATACAACAACAACAACATCAACATCAACAAATCCTGACTTGGAACCTTATTACCAAGTGCCCAAGTCAACGGAACCCTATTACGATGCACCCAAACATCTGCGTCCCATTCCCGTCTACGAGAACATCGACATCTTTTACACGGGCCTGGAACTGGGTCATAATAGTACAACGAGTCTCGTTTCCGCCATGGAGCCTCCCAAGGAGAAGCCACCACCACCGCCGATTGAGATTAGTGCCACTGAGGGCGGACACACCGATGATGATGAACTGGACGCAGGCACCTGGTCATCGGACAACACGTACGAGACCATCTCGAGTAATACGCGCAGACAGTTACAGAGTCAAGGACAGGGACAGACCACGCCCGTTGCCCAGCCATCGCCGCCAATAAAGCGCATGAATTCAACGAAACGCATCAAAAAGGAATTGCGCAACAAACGATCCAGTTTTCTGGGCATCGAGACTGATGGCGATCTGGACGATATGGACAGTTATTTAGAGCTGACAGTTGCGCCGCCGCCAGATATGGCGCAGTTGCTGCAGGAAGAACGGCGTCTGGAGAAGCAACTGTACATTAAGGCGGGTCTGTGTGACAGTTCAGATACAGGTAAGTGCGTGTGGAGAGAGTGGGGCGATAAACGTTCGCAAAGCAAATGAGCAAATTACTACCGGACACTTATTGTTGTTGCCAAACAGACTGTGAGGTTAAGTATAAATAATCCGTTTAGTGTGGGACCCATGACAGCGTTTAAAGGGGGAGGGGAGATAAACAGCGCTCAACTATGTCATACCCTGCATTGACAAAGAGTTGATTCAACTTTTAAGTGAATTGCTGAACAAAAACACTGTGTCCTTTGGCAACGCCAAGTGATGACGTTGGCAAGACTATGTCTGTAGTGAAAAACAGCAAGCTGGTCACACTGGCTACCAGCACACAAAACAAATGTAGAGAAATGGGAAAAACAAAATATATTTTGCTTTTTAGATTGCATTCAAATGGACAAAATACTAGAAATCGGCTTGATTAGAAATTTATGCATTATAGGCATAAAAGTGATCTTAGAAATTTGTTCTAATCATAGTTCTAAAGAAGTTGGCAATTCCATAACTATAAGTTGGCAACAGTGTTGCCAAATCAGCTTTTTTTCCGTCAAATCTGGCTTTTTTGAAAGTCCAATTGCGGGAAAAATTCTAAAACAGCGGGCAGCGGGAATTCTGGCTTTTTTTTAAATATAAATTGCTTTTTTTCCGCTTTTTTGTCTACTGAACAATTTATCACTTTTTTCGGTTTATCTAATGTTGAGTTGTTCATTGTGGAACAACAATAGTTCAGTACTGATGATGATTAAACTAATTCGTTCAATAGAACTTGTAAACTTGTAAAGACACCACTAAGTTATGGGTGAAAGTGCTTGCTTATAAGGATTCGGGGGGAATGGCAAATTCAAGGAGTTGGTCACTTTCGCAACGCCATTGTTTTCGTTGCTGTTATCCACCGCAGAAGTGGAACGCATTTTCAGCCAAGTCAACATCGTGAAAAAAAGCTGCGCAATAAAATGAATGTTGGCATGCTAAACTCAATTTTAAGCGTCAGGTGAAATATATAAAAAAATTAATATTTAATAGTTAATAAAAAAATATATTATTTGCTAAAAAAATATTTAGACATGATAGGATCAATGAAAACTTACGACTTGCACATAACTTGCTGTGAAATGGAAGATATAACAAATAATTTATAAAAAAAAACACTTAAAAGAAGGCCTAAGACATCAGCTTTTTTTCCAACTTTTTTCCCCAAATTTTCAGCTTTTTTTTTCTTGTAACTTCCCACTAAAAACAGCTTTTTTTGCTCAACAAAAGTTGGCAACACTGGTTGGCAAGGCAATTCCTTTAAAATTAAAATGATAGGTGGCAACGCTGTTATTCCTTTTTGCTACGCAGACTTGTGGGGACAAAACAAATTCAATTGATTTTCAAATGCAGAAAAACCCTAACACAATTTATTTTAATAAAATGTAGAGTTATTATGTATTTTTTTTCTAACGTTGTTAAACTTGTATGATCGTTAGTTAGAGCATTGTTAAGCAACTGTTATACAAGTGTTATAACTTATTTTAACAGCTGATTTCGTACTTTTAGTTTACTAACGTTTTCTGTTTTGTCAGGTGACAGTCGCGACTCGGGCGTCTCGGAGAATCATTCGCGACAGAGCAGTGAGCATTACACAAACTCCTCGGAGGAGAACGACACACCATCGGAGGCAACACCACCGCCAATGCCTCCACCGCCAGCACAAGCAATGGCATCGTCTCAACTCAGCGAGGTGATCTATCAGAATGAAAAGTTACTGGCGGCGCAAACGCCGTTGCTGCAGACCGTGAAGGGCAACTCGGCGGAGTCATGGACGGAGTCGGCAACTGCAGCAGCTGCTGCAACGCAATCGCTAAGCGAGGCGACTGCCACGGCCAATGCCAAGATGCTGTCCATTGAGGAAAAGATACGCGAACAGGGAGAAGTGTTGCGTGTAGAGCGCGAATTGTTGCAGTTTTCGGTAAGTTGAGCATTGCAACCAAATAAACAGAAATGAACTAATCGATGACGTAATTACAGCAGGAGGAGTTGAAGCGACAGCGGGAGAATCTTTTGTTGCGCGAGAATCTGGCTCGTCGGGAGCTGCAACATGGGGCAAAGATGCTCATGTCGAACAATCGACGCTCGCTGCAGGATCTGCATCATGGTCTGGGAATTGGCAATGGAATGTTATCTGCTTTTCAGCCACCACAGCAACAATTACCACCACAACAACAGCAGCAACAGATCTATGCGAATGTGCCACAACAGCAGCTGCAACAGCAGCAGAGGGCAATGCCACCAGCGCAAGCTCTAACACAGTATCATTATCAGCAGCTGGACACGGACTATCGTAAGTCCATGTCGGACTTGAATGAATTCTCGAAGCGTCTAATGCTGCCGGGTGCGCCACCAACGCCGCCCACAAAGCCTTTGCGTGCCATGCACCTCACCACCAATGGACATGGCCTGGAACCAGATTATGCTGTCAGTACAAGGCAACGCACCACCCCCAGCAGCAGCGTCTATGGTGGCTCTCTGGTCAAGATTGCTGGTGCTCCAATGCCGGCAGTGCCCGCACCTCGTCTTACAGCGAATCTGGCAGCCGCCTATCATCATCAGTCTGCTCAGAATCTGAGCAACATGTCGCGCAACACGCTGCTAGCCCTAAGTGCCACGCCCAAACCAAAATATACCGATGGCTGGGTACAAGTTCAGCAACAGCAGCAACAACAACAGCAGCAACGCAATCTGATTAACGATGCCGCTTGGCTGCAGAAACGCAAATCCATGCCGGACTACAACGGAGCACTATACAACAATGGTCATGCCAATCACTGGCTGCTCCAGGAGGCCGAGCACAGGCGCCTGCTTGAACAGCAGCAGCAGCAGCAGCTTCAGCTTAACAGACGTTCCATGCCAGTAGCTCCATCCAATGGCAAACCTCTGCCGGATTCCATCATACAAACTCTCACAGAACGTGTGCAGAGCAAGGGAATTGGCGAACGCAAGCGGTGAGTATAACTTTGCATTACACAAGCACCTTCATTGTCAATTTTTTAAACGCTTTTCCTTAACAGTTTCGATGGAAATAGCAACTACAGTCAGCTGAATAGCAATGGCGTTGGCTTAAAACCGCTTAGCAACAACAGCAGCAACACGAATAACAACAGCAGTAGCAACAACAACAGCAGCAGCAACAACAACAACAACAACACAAACACTGCCAGCAATCAGGAAAAGGTGCTCAGCGTTAGTGGCAAAAAGAAATGCTCCCATTGCGGCGACGAATTAGGTAAACTTTGCTACTACGTTGGTTGTGAGTGTGGTTCTTCTTCTTTCTATTCAAACCTTCTACTATTTGAAACCTCTAATGATTTATGATCTACATAACTCATTCATCGGCTTGCACTGCGACCATCAACAGCATCAGATAGTTAATCAAGTTGAAGACAATCACGACTATCACATTTCAAAATGGTTTTATAAACTATCACTATATTTATATTCATTGTACAAAAGGAACCTATCCTTAGACCACTTTATTCCCTGAATATCTGCTCTCTGCTGATAAATCTCCTATATCTCACTCCTGTCTATATCTTTTATTTTCACATGTCTGTCACAGATTTGGGCTGCACCCACGACAATTGTCGGCGGGTGCACAAGGCGCTCAAATATATTGTTTGGGTCTAGGCCAAAAAACTAGCACTTAACAAAAGACTTAAACAAAGACTTAACACTAAAAAGCAAAAATTAATTAATTAACATTTAAACTATACCAAATTAAGCTGCATTTTAAGGCTGTCACCAAGGTACTTGAAAGCCACCTTAAAAAACTCTCTGTATACTTAGAGGATTAACAATTAATTGACATTTGACATTGTTTTTCACAGGACGCGGAGCTGCCATGATAATCGAGTCCTTGCTGCTGTTTTATCACATCAACTGCTTCAAATGTTGCGTCTGCCATGTGCAACTTGGCGATGGATTGAATGGAACCGATGTGCGTGTACGAAATCATAAATTGCATTGCCAGAACTGTTATTCCAGCGACGATGGCATCAAGTTTAGCTGCGTTTAAGTCGAGGACTCGGGATATTTACCTTCATATATCATACTTACATACTAAATAGTTGTTGAAGTTAACTGGATTGTTGTTGTTGTACTAATACATAATACACGTACATACATAGTTACATATGTTAAATGTTATTAAAATCAAAATCAATAACTAAAATCAAAGCAAAGTCAATATCAATACGAAATCGTTTCAGCTAAATGTTAATTATCATCGAATCAATGCAACGTTCAATATCAATATCAAAGTCAATATCAATACGAAATCGTTTCAGCTAAATGTTAATTATCATCGAATCAATGCAACGTTCAATTCGCAATTTTTGCTAATTCAAATGGTAAATGTTTTCGATTCAGATTTTAAATTTTTATATAACGTTATATATGGATATGTAAATGTATATGTATTTATACACATACGCGTATTTTAAAAGCCAAGCTCTCTTTCTCTTAATCTGATGTTTTTTGCCAAGTCAAAGTCAAATTCTACATGGATATATCAATATATGATTATATATATCTATATACATATACTATATAAGATTTAATGTGTGTTGAAACCATATAAGACGATAAATTTCTATGAATGTTGTTGAATTTTTTGGAAATTGTATATTGCCTATAGACGTATATATGTATATTTATATATATACTTCTTTGTTCGAGATACTTATATTGTATATTAATTATAAAAACAAATGCTGAATTGTCTATTAGCAGAAAAATATATAAACAGACACAATCACACGCAGACACACACACACACACTAACATATTTTTTATTCAAAAATGTTGTATTTATTTAACCAAATTTGTTGACTAACTTTAAAGACTTGCGACACGCCCAGATCCTATATATATATCATATGAAACCTTCACGACGTACCCAATGTACCTAAAAACTATATCGTACACAAACACACATGCACACACACACACAACCATACACTTGAAAAAAACACATACATATATCTGCATAAAAGAAGAAGCAGCGATTTTAATTCTAATTGTCGTTATTATTTGTATAACATGATATAACATTTGTATTTAATATATTAAATATATGTATTTTCTTATTCTTATTTATTGTAATTAAGCATTAACGATTGAAACTTTAAATTCATTCAATTGGAATATTGTGTACCAATCTTAACATTAATCGGTATGTGAATCATATTTTTATTTTCTGTATAAAGGCAGCTTGAATTTCGTTTAGTTTTAAATAAAGTACATGCATATTTCAACATAGCTCTGGTTTATTTTTGGAAATGTTCTGGGGTTAATAAAGATTTTGAAAGGAAGTATCTTTAAATTTTAAGATATCCTCATATTCCTGGTCTTCCGAATCCAAATATGTGTACTCATGGATGATCTGATATGGATGCTATGAACTGTCATCAATGCCATCACTGAATATCCTTTTGAACACAATTGTTATCATACTTTTACCTTTGAAATGAAGTATCTTTAAATTTTATGATATCCTTATATTCCTGGTCCTCCGAATCCAAATATGTGTACTGATGGATGATCTGATATGGATGCTATAAAATAGCTAAAATGTCTTCACTGAATATCCTCTTGAACACAATTATTGTCATACTTTTGCCTTTGAAAAGTATCTTTAAATTTTATAATATCCTCATTTCCCTGGTCCTCGAATCCAAATGTTTGTACTCATGGATGATCTGATATGGATGCTATGAAATAGCTAAAATGTCTTCACTGAATATCCTCTTGAACACAATTATTATCATACTTTTACCTTCTGTAAACCGTCGTAAAACAAAATAAAATCAACTTTCGTCGTGATCTGAGCACTTTATTACTTAGACGCATGAACGGTAAATACACAATACGTAAATTAAACTTTGCTCTTAAATCTGACTTAAAATCCGATAAATCAACCGAACACTGACTAAGCTGTGGGCAGGAATGTCAGTTTCTCGTTGAGCTGCAGCTGCGTCTTGATCAATTGTGAGAGTGTGATGACCATCAGCAGGTCACGCACATTAGCGTTGAACATTTGAGTGAATTGTTCGTGGGACATGTGTGGCACTGAGTGAATAAGATCCAGCAGCTGGCGTCCAACAGCATTGTCTGGCGTCACTTTGTGTGCAATAACATCATCGACATATTTCAGTATGAGGTCCAACAGCGATTGCAGTTTTGTTGAGGCTTCAGAAATTTGGGCCAAATCCAGCATGGGAGGAACCGTCTTGGGACGATGGGCAGGTGATACGCCCACTGTCTTTTGCAAGAGTTTTAAGCCAAATGTCTCGGGCTCATAGCTGGTCAACTCCACGGGTATGGGGGTAAACATGCAGCCAGTCTTGCCGCCGGGCACGCCGAGCTGAATGCAAACATATGCGCGCAGTCCCATGCGTCCGCCTTGCAGCGAAGTATCCACAGTCAAATGGACCGGATTGTTGCACTCGCGGGCATAGTACTCGTGAATGACGGAACTGTGGTTCGTCACTTCGTTGCCGGTGGCCCACCATCCAACTACGTTCTCGTTGGCATTGACCTTTCGGTTCAAATCGTACATGTCCAGGGCGTAACTCAGCTCAGCTTCGACCTGATCGTCGTGCTCCTTGTGTGGCACACAGAAACAATTGGTAACCTCGACGACTCCCTTGTCGACCGAGCCCAGCAGTGTGCCGATGACGCGATGTGAGTCAGCATTCCGGCGTTCAAACGCGTCCACAACTTGGAACAACACCACGGGATGCACGCGCACGGTTAAATTTAGTGCCGACATTCTTGATTTCTTGTACGAAATGTGCAAAAATTTATAAAATTTTAGCAATCGCCACGCTGGGTGAAAAGGGATGGTAGAAATCGTGCGATAACTAGTGAAGGTCTATCGATTTGTCTAAGACTGCCAACTTGCCCGAAACAAAAGCACTGCCACTTGTTGAACGTTCTTTTGTAACAGTTGACCAACTGTTGAGTAAAGCACTTGAGTGACACATCATTTAGCTTCAAACACAGCACACAAATCAGCGGACATTTTCAAATTCCTTACAACGGATGAATTCAAGAATACTGAGTTATGAGATAGTGAAAAATAAACACACTGCAACTTGTATTAAATATATTTTGCTTAGCAGTTTATTAAATCGTTTAATAAGATTGAGACTTTTGCAATGTCAATGCATATGACACTTTGTGATGTTCAGCTTTCCCAGAACCAAATTAATTACTATATTCAAATACTGGTACATAAAAACAAATTTAATTAAATAATAATTAAATATAATTGTATTTCTACGTGAGAAATGTCCCTTAAGTTTCGGGCACGATCGCTAACATTCACACACAGCTCGACTAATATTTATTGAAAATACGATCTGTGCCGAGTCTACTTAATTGTTTGTTCTTTTTCTACCACACCTCGCATTTATGCACGGGATTCATTGGTGATCCTTCGGGGCAGCTAAACTCCTTGGCGAATTCCTTCATATTGCTTAGCGAGCCCAGGACCCGGAACTCTGAAGGCGAATGAACGCCAGTGGTGATCCTCATCTTAAGAGATTCCTTGCGGTATTTGGCACACCAGGTCTGAGCGGATGAGATAAAGAACATCTGCAGCGGTGTGTATTCCAGGCCCGGCAGCCTTGGTTCCGGTCCGTTTTTCTCCACCCAGCGTTGGTAGGCGATGTACGATTCCTTGACGCCACCATTATCGGCAATATTCTCTCCCTGCGTGTTAATACCATTCAGCTGGAAATGAGATTGTGTTAAAGACTATGTTAAAAGAAGAAAGATCAGTGAACTTACATTCAAGCCTGTAGAACGTTCCGTGTAGTTGCCGTACTGATCAATGATGCACTGTGCCTTCTTGAGGTAAGCCTTCTGAGTGTCCGGTTGCCACCAATCCCGCAGATTGCCCTTCACATCAAACTGACGACCCTGATCATCGAATCCGTGTGTGATTTCATGACCAATCACATAACCAATGGCTCCGAAATTCATGTACTTGGGACGCTGAGCGCTGAAGAAGTGACCCTGGAGAATGCCAGCTGGGAACTCTGTGGCAAATAATGATATATCAATTTTGATACCACAAATATTTGTGTACTGGCGCTTACGAATGCTGTTCTCCAAGGATGAGTAGAAGGCATTGACGACAGCTGGACGTGCATGACGCACCCAGTCGGTTTTATTGACGGGCAAACGAAGCTTGTTGAAGGAATAGTCTGTGCCAAAGATGTTCATGGCCAGGAAGGACTCGAAATACTTGTCTGGATTGATCTCCAGCTTCTCGTAGTATTTGGCCAGCTTCTCGTTGTCCAACATCTCATCGGGATATCCAATGTGGGTGGCCATGCTGTGAAGCTTCTCCTTGGCCTCCTTCTTGGTCTTGTCGTCCATCCAGTTGACCTCGTCAAGGATATCGTTGAACACACTGCGTATATTGTTGACCATCTCCAAAGCCTGAGCCTTCGAGTCCTGGTGGAAGTGTTTCCTCACATACAGCGAGCCGACGGATATGCCCAGGCTGATGTATAGATACATATAATTAATGTTAATAAGTGATTAACTTTTTAATTAATGTTTAGCATGTGATGTTGTTGCTTAGTGAATCGAAACAGTTTTTGTTGTAGTGGTGAAAGATACATGTACTATAAGATACAGATTGAAATCGTGGAAGAGTCGAGAAATTTGACGTGAAAGTGGGAACATAAAATGAACAATTTAATGAGAACATTTAGCATAAATCGATTAATAAAATAATTAACATTCATAATTTGAGCAACACAAATCGAATGTGAATATCATTATCGATATTTATACATATATCTATATCAGTTGAATAAAGCAATGGGTCTCCTAGAAACGGTTGTTGCTAACACTAAAAGCTACTAGAAGCGAAACTCAAGGCAAGCAGTACAGTGAGGCGGTCCTACAACGAACTCAGCTCTAGATAGTTCGTCATAGGCTGGCTCAACTGTGCATGAAAATATAGCCGATGCTTTCTAATGCGGGTATGCTTGACTACCAGTTTTATTGGGTATCTCGTAGTCGTATACGTGATATGAAAACGATTTAATTTGTAGTGCCTGTTAACATATGTGTGGTGGTGTGTGTGTGTGGGGTATGTGTAGGTGTGTATGTGTGTGTGTGTGTGTGTGTGTGTGGGGCGGGTGTTTAAGTTATCTATGCCCTGTAGATGATTATAACATTTTGGATTGTATTTATCTGAAAATACCTATCGACATCTCCTTCAAGTTCCTCAAAGTCACTGCAAAATCACAAGGAAATCAATCGGAAAGAACGATGTAAAGAAAGAAAGAAAGAAAGGTAAAAAGAAAGATACGAAAAGCAAGAAGAAAAGTTGAAGATTTGAGCCAAATCCATCAGCTAAACAAATTCGAAACACACTCTGCACTCTTGAAAGACAACCAGACACTCCTCGGACTAACTTACCTGCCAGCGGCGATATCAACACACTCCTTCCAGCGTGCCTCCTGCTCCTGGCGACCCGACAGCGCCGTGGCATAGACCAGCTGTCGCTTGCGGAACTCCTCGCTAAGGAATCCAATGGAGAAGGCATGGATGCGCCACATCATGTAGTTGGCAATGACTCGGTTTGGTGTCTTCTCCAACAGCTTGCCCAGTTGCTCGAAGAACGTGGGCACCGTGAGATTGATAATCTCATCGTCCTCAACGTGAAGGCCAGCGGGCAGCAGGGCATTCATATAGTCCTTCCACTGTACATAGGGATATGCAGCTTGCAGCTGCAGTGTGGTCCTTGGATTGAAGAGCTCCGAGGAGTTGCGACGCTTCTCGTTGGGCAGGGAGATCTAAGCAAATTGAAATCGGGATTACAGACAATGCAGCTCGCTACCCAGTCCTTTCAAGCTTACGTTGGCCAAGGCCATTTCGAATTCCAGGGACTGAAGGAGCTGCTCCTTGGCCTCTTCCTTCTTGGCGCCAAACAGCACAGCAATGTCCACCATGTAGTCATAGTAAGCGCTAACCAGCGTCTCATTGAAGCCCTTCACCAGGTACTCACGGCTGAGTGCCAAGGCGGATTGATCCAGCTGTGGAGGATTTCAGTTAGAGATCTAGCTGGGAACGGTATCTGGCTGGAGAGAGCGGCACTTACATCCATGACACGCTTGGTGCTGTTCTGCAGATCGACACCAATTGAGAAATCAATAATGTAGTCCATGCTGAAGCCAGCGGCGCGGAATTTCTTGACCTGCTCCTGCCAGGTCCAAGTGTTGTCCGCATTCCACTTGTCGCCCTCAATCAGTGGCCAGCCGCCCAGGGATTTGGCAACCTTGGCAATTGGCGCCGGACCCAAAGACTCAATCAGAGCTGCAAGTAAATTCAAATAAATTAAAAGCTCCCACGACGCGGGACTACTCGCACTCACTCTTGTTCATGCAGGCCTTGTAGAGCAGATTGGGTAGACGGAAGTGTTTGGGTTCGGTAATAGGACGATCGGCTGTGATGATGTCCTTCAGCTGCTCCTGCAACTTGTCCGAAATGACGCTGAATGTGCTAATGGACACCTTGTCATCTGGAATGGTCTCCTCCTCCAGGTAAGAGCCACAGGAGAACTCATAGAAATTGTCACATGGTTCCACCTCCGGCTTGAGCTTGCTGAGCACCTTGGAGGCGGTGTGAATGCACTCCTTGGTGAGACAGACCTGCTCGGCATCCGCTTTGCCCTTGCCATCTGAAGCCACCGATACCTTGTTCATGTTGGTGCCATCGCTGTGCAGAGCTGTGGCTTGGGGTGGAGCCATCGGTGGCTGTGAGTCACCGCTAGGCATCATCTTGAGTCCATGGAACAGCCAAAGGCCAAAGCCGCCAGCAACGATCACAAGCAACAATATGATCCCAACGAGCAGGCCTCGCTCTAGCTTGGTGCGTCGGTGCCACCAGTTGGGATTCCTGCAAGGAAAACAAAGGAAAAGCAGTGGGAAAATCCACACACGAGTTACAAAAAAAGTCGCTCATAAATCTCAATTAGGCAATGGCGCCCACTGTGCGAAAGGGGTGGGAGGAGGGGGTAGGAGGGGAGTAGGTAGGTGTAGTAAAAGTCATGTAAATTTCACTGCGCATCAACTTGTTTTCCATTTTTTGTCTCTTTCTCTTCGCTTTTTTCGCCTTCGCCTCGTCATTCATCCATAATCAATTCACTGTTTCTTTTTTGCTGCTGCTTCTTTTGGCCATCTCGTTTATCTTGTGTTTGGCTCTTAACTTGTTTATCAACATTGACCAAAACATCGACTACACTGCGCTACAAATGTCACATGAGTGCCATAAATCTACAGAGACTAACGAATTAAAGTCTTTTATCAGAGTTGAAAGATGCAGAAGTTGAAGTTTACTTTATAAATTTAAATTTTAAAAATATACTTAAGTCTTAAATTATTAGATTTTCATATAAATCATATTTAAATATATTAAGCCTTGAACTAAAAACATTTTCTAACCTGAAACTATAAACATATTTATTATAAATCACATATTTTAGTGTATTTCTACTCAAACTTCTTTTGAATTCATTATATAACAAAAGAAATACATTAAACATTCCAGTATTCTTCACATAAAGTACTTAGTTTACTTCATTTAAACATAGCCAATAAAATGTTTAAGCCACAAAAATGATTTGAAATAAATTCCCCATAACTTTAACTTAAAAGTCAATTTGAAGCTCTTCTTTTATATACCCTATAAAATGCTATACTTAAGCAGTCAAATTAAGCACTGTGCTACTTATTATATTAAATAGATTTTATCGAAATTTTAATAAAGTAAACCAGTTGAAAGACTGACATTTTAAAAACTGCATTGACCTAATTAGTTGGTTGATAATAGAATGAATAAACAAAAGTGCAATTTGTTGGCCATGTAAGAGGTAATAAGTGTGAATTTTATTAATATTGGAATACACGTCCAACAACTGAGTAAATAATTCATAATACCCAGTGGCGTGGGTGTATAAAGCTTGTTAAGCGCTGGTAAAAAACCAAAGGAATTTGTTTAAATTTAACCAACTTAATTTTATGCCAGATTCGAAAGAAGTGAGGCAGTTTATAGTTGTTGTATATTTAAAAGCAGAAAAGATAGTACAAGTTGAATAGAGACTTGTTTAACACAGAGTATTTGAAAGTCTAGTGAACTCGTCTGCATTTTCCTAGCATGTTTGTAATGAATTGAGGTTATTATACTCCTAAACATGAACTCACTTTGACTTGTTTATGTCAACAACAAGTTCAACTACAGTGTCATAACTATGGAAATGTGAGTCCTCAAAAAGGGGCTGCCAACTTGTCAATATTTCTGGTGAGTTGGTAGTTACCTAGATCAGTTCAGACCATTTCAGACAATTTCTGATTACGAAACAGTTAAAACGTTAAAACTCATGAACTTTAGCATTCGATTTAGGCAGTTAATAATTATAGTAAAATTGGTAGTGCCAAAATGTGGTCGAACCTGTAGTGGAAAACCTGTTGCACAGTGTAGTTGGTCGACTAATTGCCAACTTCCTTCCGATTAGCAAATGAGACGCGATTTGACAATTTTGCAAGAGTTGAATTCGAGTGGCAATCAAAACACACATAGATATTGATCGGCCGATTATATATATACACCGCTGTGTACATATTTAACTTGCAACTGGTTACATGTTGTGGACCCATTTACAAACGGTTTGAGCTTTAAGCCACAGAGCAAGGCAACAACTTTGAGGCTGTGTGTACTACGATATTGGCCAATATATATATGTCTATATATTTGTTGGGTTTTTAAGCATTTCCGTGACCGCTTTTTGCACGCTTCAATTACTTTTGAAAATTATTAAATAATAATGATGAGCACTAAAGCCAAGAGTTATGAGCCCGAAATACACACGCTTTTAATGTGCGATTAAGCTCGGCTCTATAAATATATTAATGACCGATTATATACATTATTTTGTATTGTGTATTGTGTATTGTGCCAAAGGGTCGTTATCGCATTTCGCTGGCCACGTTCTGCTATCAACCACTTTGCGGGCCAAGTTTTATAGTGAGCGCCAAAGTTACAAATTTAAAACGAGCAAAAAACAAAAATCACTAAAACAAAAACTTAATTTAGGGCTCAAATTCCGGTTGAAATAAATTCATTATTAACTTTTGTAGGTGAAGACTTTTGTCTAATTTTAGACTCATCTCTCTGCGTCTTGCTCTCTTTATCAGTCTACAAAAAAGTCTACAGAAATCAGGCGTTTTCCGCTGCCGTGTAGGCCTTGAAATGACGTCAACAGCTGAGGCCACAAAGTGTCTCAGAGTGAGTCATCGCACTCTTCTTTTTTTCCTGCTTTTTTCCTGATTTTATTCCTCCAAAAACAAGTCCGCTTGTTTACAATGAATTTCACCAGTTCTCGATAATTTTCTTTATAAATTTTTTAAATTTGTTCGAATTCTTTTGAGCCTACCACAAATTCATGCTTCAGCGAATTTAGCCACGCGCTTCAGGCTTTTCTCTAACATGCAAAAATAAAATCTAACTCACAATTTGTACACAAACTATTCAAAGCAATTATATTGTTTAATGCGGCTGAACCTTTAGCTATTGTTAACTGAACAAATGGAACATGGTACGCCAATATAAACAACAACAGCATTAGCGAAAAAGTGAGCAATAAAGCAAATGACAACCTCGACACAAAATATATATGTATATACTATAAACATTCTATATAAATATATAGCTATAAAAATAAAGAATTTACAAAAATGCGATCGTAAATTTGCTACTTTTATTCACAGAGTCTGAGTGAAAAGCGTTGGAAGCACAAAGAAAACACATTCCCAGAAGACAGCGCGAATCTCGTATCTCAATAAATTCATGACTAATAAAGAAGAAGAGCTATTTACATTTATTTCTTATCTTGAGTGAAAAATATTTGAATTTCAGTTAGTCTATTTAATTTATTGTTTTATTTTAATGACTAGATCTTCTGAACTGAAGGACTGTCGATTAAAACAGCTTTTAAGAGGATAGTTTTGATATCTATATAGCATATACGATGAGGTAGTTAAATATAGTATAAAGTACTTCCGTAACACTCTATCCTAACTCTAATTCTATATATAAATATTATAGTCAATACTCTAAATAAAGCAAACAACTTTTGTTGTCAGCAGTTTACTTGAAGTTCTAATTGAAATTAAAAGCATTATTTGTCTTAATGATTTGCGCTTTACTTTTTTTTTTTTTTTTGTTGTTTTGTTTTTTACTTAAAACACAATCGAACAAGTGCCGATTTCTATAATTAATGCCAGCAACCCAAAAAAAATTTGCTTTTAACCAGTTTACAAATAAGTTTAACTGCTTTTTTTTTAAGTTGTTGTTTTTAGGGACTCGAATGAAATGTGCATTATGCAAATTAGTTATTTTGCGCATATCGTGGACCATTGTGATTTAGCCAAGTTGAATGACTTGGCCAGAGATCACTGTACCGACGCATTTTTTGTTGTATACTTAAATTAGTCAGATTTCAAGTTTATTTTGCAGTTGAATTTGTGTTTGTACAACTCTTGAGTGGAATAATTATTAAATAAACTGCTTGTTAACAGCTTATGCTGCAGTTTGCAGATACCCTGTAATGGAGAGGGGTTGTGTGCAATTATATTGCATTTAAAGGAAGTATAACTTGGAATTCTACTAGTAAAACAAGCCTACATAATGCACACAATCTTTTAACTATCGATTTGGTGTTTAAGTAATGTATCTATAGATAAATTATTCCATTAAAGTAATCATTTCTTAAACTAATAAATATATATTCCAAGTCAAAGCTCTAGAACTTGAAGCGTTTGCTTTAAGTTTTCTTTGCTAATTATGACCTTAACCTATCTTGTTAAGTCAGCTACTTTATGCATACTTTGATTACATCTCGACGTATCTAAACGACTGATTTCTGGCTTAATAGATACATTATCCAACAGTCTAATTAGTTAGACGCGCTAATCGAGCAGCGGCATTTCCAAACTGAGTTACTCCGGATGTTACCGCACATTTGGCATACATGACTAGAGACTCAATCTCAATCTTTGCATTTCCAATCCCACAAATCGTGTGACTTTGGTCTTATCGGATACCGGGAAACATTTGTGTCTCTCGTAGTGCCAACAACTGAGTTTGATTTGGCCATTATTATTGGCATTGCGTTGGCGACAGCTTCTTATCAGCGTATCAGTCGTATCAGCTGTCGCTCCATGCCAAGCTGTATTTCTATCTTGCAGATGTATCTGTGTAACGTACTTGTATCTGCAGCTGTGTGTGTGTGTGGAGGAGTGTGTGCATATTTGTTCGTATTTTATTCATAAATACAAATGTGTATAGCTCAGGTGCTGTTGTATCCTAGAAAGTGTTCCACCACCGCCCACCCACTGAAAGGGGCGTGGCAATGGGCGCTTGTTTCAAGCTGTGCTTTTGTCTATGAGTTGCCCAATAAATGTGTCAAGTGCAGGCGGCGTTTTTTGCCATTGACGTGACACTTTACTGTCACCATCGTCATCGTCACACACACACTCACACTTACATGTGTGCATGTGTGTGTGTGCGTGTGTGTGTGTGTGTGTTTGTGACGTTTGGCAACATTGCTTACTTTTTTGGGTTTTCGTTTGTTTGTTTTATTTGATTATTTTTACACTAAGCAAAAGTTTACCCAATTTTCTGCTTTAACTTGTGTCTATATACATTTCTGATCTGCTGGTTATGCCTGATCTGATTACAATTTATATAAATGTATTTAAAAACCAACAGTTGATTAAATAAACTTAATGCTGCTGACTTTAAATGATTTCTTAAGTTAATTATAAATTAAAAACGACTAAAAATAGTCGACTTTAAATATTTCTTTCTTACTAAAATAAATAATTTAAAACAAGTTAAACCAAATTCTAGCTTTAAGTAATAAATTAATAGCGTAAACAATGTTAGAGTATAAAACCTTCGGCTTTAAAATATGTCTTGCTTTTATATTTGTTTTTTTTATTTATTTCATTGTTACTGTTATTTATTATTTTAATATGATTTTGACTTTATTAATATGCAACGCATTGATTGACACAACACCCAGCCCATTTATTATTATTTATTTCTTGAAGCACACACACACACGCACACACACACAGCAATGGTGTGCACACTTCCTGCATAACTTAAAGGTTTTTGCGTTAACCAAATGCGAATTTAATAGCAGCAGATACAATTGAAGCCAAGTTTGTGTTGTGTATTTCAAAAGATTTGTTAAGCACACAATATAAACACTAAATCTTTAAAAAACACACTCATTTCTGTCTTTTGTATGGCAGGCCATAAAGTGAGTGATTGAGAAGTGCTTGGTAATGTGAAGAAAGGGTTTAGAAGGGGGTTTTAAGCAGTATTAAACTTTGCAGCTACAGAAACTAGAGAAGACTTTTCCGAATAGTTTAAGCTCTACTCAAAACGCAGTGGAAATCGCTTCAGTTAACAATTTATCTTTAGAAATATATACAAATTTGGTACAACAATCGAAACACGCCGATTTCTAATGCTGTAATAACAAACAACAAACAGTTTGAGGTCACAAACTGTTTGAGGCAATCATAAACTATTCAGGCCAGAGCCAAAAAATTGTAAAACTCTCAAAAAGAGTTAAAGAAACAACTGATGGGCTCGTCCATCAAATTGAGTGGCCTTTGTAGGATTATGACTGACTTTCTCACTAGTCACAATACGTATATATATATGTGTATGGCTATGTAGAGCCCGAAACCGAAATATAGCAGCGACAAATTGCTTTCCAAGTGTTAATTTGTGCCACAGACACAATTACCTAATACATTTTAATTACGACCGACTTGGTACCGAGATACTAAACACTACTCACTACTCACGACTGACTACTACTCGGTTACTCAGTTATAAGATCAGAGAGACTTGCACACAAAATGAGTTGTTGTTGCTGTTGTTGTTGTGTTTAGTCTCTGATTGTTGCTTTAAATGTCATTTTTAATTGCTCGAAATATAAGAGCTGTCATATCATTTAAGCAACTGCGTGTGCGCTTATTAAAAATCCGGAATGCACTTGCGACGCATATTCCCCAAAAAACAGAAATAACAGATACCAAAAGAAATCATGTTTCACTCCAAATAATCATGTCATTAAAGTTATCTCTAAAAGCTATTAAAACACTTTGATTCTTAGCGGCTTTTTTATGGGCAGGTAACAGTGGAAACTATTGTGATTTAAATACTAATACATTAACTTGAAGAATCGCTTGTGGGCACTACAAGAACTTGAGTTGGAACTGAACGACTCACTTGCTTTGTAGACAGTGTTGCCAATTTAGCCTTTTTGCTGAACTAATCGAACTTTGTGTTGTAATGTGAAGGGAAAAGTTTGGAAATATTTAAAATCTAATCGATTATTAGTTAATAAAGACTCTTAGTTTTTATTATATTTTTTAATGAAGTTTTTTGCAGCGTATGTTCTACTAAAATATTAATTTATAAGTGCACCTAGTGTATGAGTTCTATGCACTCTTAAATGCATTAAAAATTCAGCTTAAATCATAAACTGTCTACTAGCAAACTAGTGTTGAATAACATAAAAAAATAACAATTCTCCAAAGACCGTTTTTTCGTTTCACAGCTTATTTTAGGCCCACACCTGAGTCAGTTCTTTATTAGTTTCTCTGGGCTTTATTCCGTTTTCCTCTTTCGTTTCATAGTCAATAATTCCCAGCCACTTTGTTGCCACTTTTGTTAGTTTATGCATTTATCATGTAACGTTGGCTGTTGTTGGCTTAAAATTGGATTAAATTTCTTTAACTTTCACTCACAATTTCCGACTGAACTTGTTGCCAACTCTGTCATTTAATTTAATTTTATTTATTGATCTTGGCCCTAAGTCGAGTGCAACTCGTTGCCCTCGTTTTGGCCCGGCTTTGACGCTGGCTTTGAAATGCGTTTACGAACAGGACGCTTGCAATTTGCAAACAGGAAGAAATCAGCGACAATGCAATTGTCCCTGCTGCCGTTTAGGAGGGTAGAGGAGGGGAGGGGGCGTGGCCGGAAGCTGCGGCCGAGGGAAATGGCAGAAAAAGCAAACTTCCGTTGTCTTTGCCAATGAAAACAAAAAAAGGAAAAAATAAATATTAAAACTGCAGCGACATAAATAACGGCAATAGTTTATAAAATTCAACAAAATAAAGTCAAATAAAGTGAAATAAAATAAAATAGCTAAAAAGTGGGAGAAGCCAAAGGTTGTCTCATATATCAAAATGCCTCAACGGGTTTTTACATTGAATATTACGAGGTGTGTTTTGAATGCTAACGAAATGGAAATATTTTGTTAAATTTATTTTTTATTTTTTGTTTTTTTTTTTGGGTGGCTGCCCATTTGTGAAGGCAGCAGCAGCAATATTGGCAATTATTGGACGACACGCATACGATTAACAATCAGCCAATGGCAAAGGCAATCGATTAAATCGATTAAATATGCAATCGGCATTTGAAGTCAGCGGCGAAATTTTGAAGTTTATCACAGAGTGACCTCAAAAAAACAGCAAACAGCAAAGAGCACACACAACATAAATATATAGCAGCTATGAGAAGAGTAGGCAAGTCGACTAAGCAATACCCTGCACTTGTTGTAAGTTCAAGTGGTTGCCCTCACAACGTTGTAAAGCCCCTCCCTTGTTTGATTACAGGGTCTAAAACAATACTAAACTATTTCTACGCTTTCGTTGCCAACTTAAAACAATTTACAAACATTTAAACTCACTAAGGGACTTTAAGTTGCCATAAAAACGGTATGTAGACCCTAAACATTTAACGGCTAAATTCAGCTCAACAAAAAAAGTCACTTTTCTGGACCATAACTCATTTTAAAGATTTACTAAACGATTGGCAAAAACAAATTGCTAATTCATCACAAAATGCGATAAAAATTCATTGAACTGACACTAATCGATATAAGTTTAGTTTTGCTGATCTCACAGCTGTTGAAATGCATGGAGTTGTTTCAAAATTTTGTATTAACTTGTCCCAAAACCGTTTAATATTTATATTTAGAAATTTATATAGAAAAACATAAAGCTTAACAGTTAAAATTAAACAAGTTTCTTTCAATGACTTAATTAACATCATGTGAAATTTGAAGAAATAAGACCAACACTGTCATACTAGACTCACTACTGGTTTATGCCCAGATCAAATCGTTGTTATATAACCAACTGGTCTCGGGCGTGCCCCAAAGAATGCTCAGATGGCACGTAGTACAGTGTTCTGTGTGGGGTTTAGACAAATATTTATTTTCTACTTTATCTAACTGCAATTAATAAGTTTCAAAACAGACGCCGAGTTCAATGAGGTGATTTCGAAATGTTTGTACAAGCGTTGAGTAATTTTTGAAAATATTTTCTGACCTTCCCTTTGCCTAGAACCCGTTGGAAAGCTTTCCCAAAAGATTTTCAGCTAAGCTGAACCGTGACCGTTTAAACAATTTTCTTGTAGGTCACGTAACGCTTCCCGGTTCAAGTAATTCCTTAAGAATCCTCTCTGCAGTCAAAGCCTCTTTGAACAACAAAACGACCACACGTAATTGCCTTGAATGCGAAAGAGTTACGGGCAGCTGAAAGCTGAAATTGAGTCGGGCTTTGACATCATCAATCAGTTGGCTGTGACAAATGCACCGCATTAACTACACTCGTTCTGTATTTTATGATGTGTGGCGTGAGTAATAATGATCTTGAAACCAAAATCTCAAAGCCCAAAACCCAAAAAGATGTCAAAGACCGGCAACAAGTGTTACGTGAGTTACACGCTCCAGCATTTCATAAAATTGCTAAATAATTTCTTGATGGTCTGATTGGCAGTGATTCATCTGTTTTGGCCATAAGGAAGCGCTGCACCTGTTTTTATTATCACTTTTGGTCTTAAGCATTTTTATGCAATTTGCTAATCATGTGAAATTCTTGACAAGCTTTTGAAATGTTTGTGATACGACTCATCTACTTAAGTCTTAATTGATAGATGATTAATAATCAGAGAGCATCGCCCATTAATCAAACTTAAATTGTGTTTTAATTAATTTAAAATACTTTTTTCTTGCCTAACAAAAAAAGCATCTCAGTTCTTCTTGTTTACAATTTCTTTGTTTATGTCTGTGAGATCATGCCATAAGTTGTGTGTATACTGCAGGTGCGTAAAATTCTAGAGTGAATTGGTAGACAATAGTATTTATAAATATATATACTTGGTATATATATTTACACACACTTATATGGAGATGAGTTTACTTTGCAATATGCGCTTTTTTAGGCCTTGGGGGGTGTGGCAACCACAAGCTTCACCTTCGGCCAAAAAAAGAAAAACAATAAAAAAATGAGAAAACGCTAAGAAAACGCAGTCGCATGGCCAAATGACTGACCATAATTGGAGTTGCAGTTGCGGCTTCTGACCACTTTAAGGTCTGCGTGCATTTAATTATGCAATTTGAGCAAATAACTAACTGCAACCGCAACAACTACAGTAGTCACAGCAAAAACAAATACTTTACAAAAACAAACAAACATAAAGCCAAAGCCAAAGACTTAAAAATTTCTGTTCTTAGCGGATTTCTTGTTCATTTAGTTGACCTAAATACCGCTTTGAACAAAAAAAAAAATACTAGTAGAAAGGCTACAATCGGGCGCAGCGACTTGAAAAGGCCCTGTAGTGTAGGTGAAGCTGTGAAGCTTTTCTTAGTTACTTTGTAAGAGCAAAGAATTTGAGTTCTTGAACACACATAACAAACCTTTATGTTGCCTTAAAATACAGGGTCGCAAACAGATACCAATAAAATACACACTCAATTTTAGAATTAGTCAACGCTGAACAAAAAACCGGTAAGATGCTGCCATCTACAGGCCACTGATACCAGTAACGCCCATAGGTGTGATATTTCATTTTTTTGGGAGTCCACAAAGGCTCTCATTGTGCGATTTACGAATGAAAGCCAAGTTAAGCTTTTAGGCACTAAAGTGTGTTGAAAGAATTCGTAAGAGAATTTAAAAACCTAATTGTGGACATTAGAAATTCACAAGGAGACTAAATAGACATCAAGTGAAACTTAAAAACCTTTTTAAAAAACAACTTGCCTCTTTCTGCCAGTGTATTTATAAATAATGCAGTTTTCTTGCAATAAATAAGTCATAAGAACTATAATTTGAAATCTGTTATAGAAATGGTTAACTACTCAAAGTGTATTATTAAAAAAAATATGAAAAAAAAGGGCGATTAAATAACCTACAGTCTATATAAATATGCATTGTTAAATGCAACTAGTTAATAACATAACAAAACTACAACTAAAACTTTAGTTTCAATTAAACAATTGGAAAAAAAGCTCATGTGAATATTTAGCTCGCCTTTAATCATAAACAATTAGAGAAAATTAATAAAAATACCTGAGAACTTGGATTCATGCAGCTAAAAACAAACAAAAATAGCTGATTTCCGACAAGATAAAGTATATATAGAGTAAATATATATATATTAATTAATTGTGCCATAAACAATTGTGTTTATTCTATGCAATTATTTTTTATATATATATTTACGCATCGAATCACAATGGCTATTAAGAAACTAAACAATAGAAACAATTGAATTAATGAAAGACAAAAACATTATATTTTAATGTTTTTGTACCTAATTTGGAGTTCTTAGAAATATATAATTTAATTTGTTAAACCCGTTTTTACCGCAAATTTAATAAATGATAATCCAAATATTCGAACTTAAAAAATTAACCAATGATAACAATCTTAGCTCGAGACCAGTTTTTGTATGTCTTGCTATTTAAAAATCAAAACAACAAAAACAAAAACATATCAAACACCCGGAACGTGTTTTTAATAAACATGCGCAACTTTCTTTTTTTTTCTTTTAATTTTTTTTTTTTTTTTTTTTGAAGTGCCAACAAAAATTAACAAAATTGTATGTGAATGTGGTGTTTGTCGGTTGAAGAAACTGGCTTGCAGCATACAAAGTAAAGAAAATGCAGCAGTTCAATATTTACTAACATAATTTCATGTGTGTGTGTCTTGTTGGACAGTGTTTGTGTTAGGGGGGTGGGGGGCGTATGTTAGAGGAGACAACAGCAACAACTTACTTAATTACTGTCTGCATCTTAACCGTTTTTACGATATTGACTTAAATGTCCGGTAAAATTGGTTGTTGCTTTTTAGTTTGTTGTTAATATTAGCGACACGCTGCTTAGCTGTTGGAGATATAAATTATTTTTTTAAAATTTCAATTTAGTTAAAACTCAATGGTTAATAGCAAATAGTGTACAATATGCCACAAATAATAACAACAATCACAATCAACACACAATCACACAACTATTTGATTTCCAATTGAACAGCCAATAAATATTTTTATAATTTACGCACTGAACGTTGCTATTAACTCAACCACGGACGACGGACTACTGAGTTGCAAAACCCAACGGCGCAATCGTATATAAAATATTTTTTAGAACTGAGACCGAGAGCTCGGATTCGGACCGGCTCAACGTCGGATGCGCAAACACATACAACAACAAAACTTAACATAATGTTACAATAACAGCGCTATCGATATCTATCGAATTGCAATGTTTAAAATTATGAGGATGCACATTTTTTTTAAGTGGCTTATGCAAATTTTTAAGCGTCTCTACGCCTATAAATAAATTTTATATCTTTAAATTTTAAAAATAATTTAAATATTTTTGAACCGCGTTTATGGCCGATAACTCAGTGTCAATCGGAAATCGTTCTTGCAAAGGCGAGCTGTTATGCCGCTGTTATTTGCAGAGCGGGCTAGTTTAATTGAGTTTGTTCGCTCAATTGAATTCAGAGTCGGTATATCGAACTTGTTCCAATCGTTTTGCTACAGCTAAAATCCACGCGACCGTCGTACGATTTAGTTGAAATTAAAGGATTTTAAAGTTTTTAATTAGTTAATAGGCATAATGAGTAATCTCTAGAGCTGCAAGTAAGTAAATAGCGAGCACGAAGAAAGCATTTATTAAGAGAGAAACACACCAACCGCTTTTCACTGCCAGCCGTGCTTGTTTGCATGTGTGTGTGTGTCTTTTCTGCAAGCCATTTAAGCGAATGGATTTTTGCAAAGCTTCTACTTAAATTGACTTTTTGGGTATTTGTTGAAACATTGCTTGTATTCTCTACTCTGTTTTAAACAGTTTTTTAAATAAATTTGTTTTCGACTACAAATCGTAGCAGTCTGCATCGAAAGCAATAAAAAAAAGAACTAGTTCAGCGATTTTAATATCAATTCTGTACTTTAGAAATTTTATTGCAACAATCAACAAAAGAAGAACCGAAGCAATAACCATAACAAGAGGGGTGTTCAATTAATCGGGAAGCTATGGACTTATCACAGCCACCTCCACAATTATTAACGGCGCCTTCGGCGCTGGCCACAAACTTCACATCAATGCCGCCGCCGTCAATGGGCGGCCAACACTACAGACACTACCACCCGCATCATGGAGCTGGCAAACAGGGCTACAATCACTTTAAGCCGTTCATGCCAGGCGGCTTTCAACGACCGTTTGGCATGTCCCAGGACGACTTCGATGGCAAAAGACTACGCAAGAGCGTCATGCGAAAGACTGTTGACTACAATGCATCTATAATTAAGGCACTTGAGGTGAGTAGTGCAGAGAATGTGAGTAGTCTCATAATCTAATAATTTACTTGTGATTCATAGGCACGCCTGTGGCAACGCGATTATAGGGATCGTCTGGCAGTGCAGCCAGATAGCATTTATGTGCCACAGATGCTGCCACCATCCAGTTACCTTGACAATCCAGCTAACGCGATAACGACGCGATTCGTGAAAACGGCCACAAATAAGATGCGTTGTCCGATCTTTACGCTGGCGTGGACACCGGAGGGCAGACGATTAGTTACCGGTGCCAGTTCGGGCGAATTTACACTTTGGAATGGACTTACCTTTAATTTTGAGACAATTCTGCAGGTGAGTCACAATCATTTAGCACCTGAATTGTAGTAATTAGTTATCTCTCGTTGTTAAGGCACACGATATATCCGTGCGTACGATGGTCTGGTCCCACAACGACAGCTGGATGGTAACCGGAGATCACGGAGGATACGTTAAGTACTGGCAATCGAACATGAACAATGTGAAGATGTATCAGGCACACAAGGAGGCGATTAGGGGAATAAGGTATTGCCTAATGATTGTAATTGTCAATTGTATTTACCATTTCGCAGCCGACGTTGCCGATGTTGCAAGCATGTGGCCAAAGCCGAACCACCCAAGTTTAGATCGTTTACAGTTGCGCAGTTTAGCAGGCAAATCTCTTAACGTACTCCACGAGTTGCTCGTTCTCGCCATCGCCTGGGCTACACACCTGAGATTAGCCAGTTTAGTTCTTCTTACCTTTGTCTTGAATTTCGTTTCCAATTTTATATCTCGGGGGCTGTTGCAATTAACACAATAAAGCCGTCACTTGAGCAACAAGCCAGGTCTCTCTTAGTTAGCCAGTTTAGTACTTCATAAAGTTCTATTAGGTGAAGACGTTAAGCTAATTAAACCAAACGAAAGCCATTCTATGAATGGAGTAACTACTGTGATCCCTTTTAGGCTTAAACTTATACAAAAAAATAAAAAGACTGTGAATCCAAAGAATAAAAATCAATCAACACATCAATTCAAATTAAAATAAATACTTTTCTGAATTTTTGTCACACAAGATAAACAAAATACAATAAAGGCAAACTAACACGAAAACAAATTTAAAAAAAAAATCATTTTTATTTTTGCGCCAACGCAACATCAAACAAAAACATTAATAAAAATGCTAAATGCAACATTTTGTATGCTCAAATTCGGGGGTTCGAGTGTTTTCTTTGCTGCCAGCTGCAACTGAGAGGGAAGCGAGGGACGTGAGTAAAGTTCATGACACCGCAACACATAAGCGGAAGCATCCGTAAGAAAGATTTGTTAAGAAAGCCTCAAGAAATCCAAACCCAAAACAGATGGATACTTTTAAAGCCTCCAGTTTTCATTCCAAAATAAAAGTATTTAAATGGCTCATTTATTTAAATGATTTGATATACAGATAGAAATGTTTTAACAATTACATGGACTGCATAATTGTATTTTTAATTAATTTGTTTAATTACATTTAATGTTTCTTTATATAAAGAACAGTAACAATTCCTTAAGAAGTATCAATTTGCCACAACTTAAATCCTTATTTATAGTATGATATTAAGAATATAGTAGTTGCTTCCCTCAGGAATACACTATCCTACAGTCACTCACGCGTGTATATATATTTTATGCATGTGGTTCTGTTTTTTATTTATATAAACTGGTTGTCTCTTCGATTCCGACTCCATCACAATGTCCAATTCACAGTTTTAGTCCAACGGACAGCAAATTTGTCAGCGGCAGCGACGATGGAACACTGCGCATCTGGGACTTTATGCGGTGTCAGGAGGAGCGTGTGCTGCGTGGTAAGTACACAAACTAAGACGATCCAACCGTATGCTAGACTACAATTAACTGCTTAATCTTTAGGACATGGTGCGGATGTCAAGTGCGTGCATTGGCATCCACAGAAGGCAATGATTGTCAGCGGCAGCAAGGATAATCAGCAGCCCATCAAAATCTGGGATCCCAAGAGTGGCATTGCACTCGCCACGCTGTAAGTTCAGTCTGTTCATAATTCAGTGGGTGTCTCCTCTAATTGAGTGTCTTGAACTTTTACAGCCATGCCCACAAGTCAACGGTCATGGATCTCAAGTGGAATGACAATGGAAATTGGCTAGTTACAGCATCCAGGGATCATCTTTTGAAGCTCTTCGACATTCGCAATCTGCGTGAGGAAGTTCAAGTCTTTCGCGGTCACAAAAAGGAAGCCAGCTCCGTCTCCTGGCATCCCGTACACGAGGGTCTCTTCTGTTCTGGTGGCTCCGATGGCTCCATTCTCTTCTGGAATGTGGGGTGCGTTAGAAGATTTTTTATTTTACTCAAGAACATTTACCTAATCCTCTTGCTCTCCATTGCAGCACGGATAAGGAGATTGGTGGTGTGGAGACGGCACACGATAGCATCGTGTGGACACTCGCCTGGCATCCGCTGGGTCACATTCTGTGCTCCGGCTCCAACGACCACACCATCAAATTCTGGACACGCAATAGGCCTGGAGATCTTATGCGTGACAAGTACAATCTGAACACGCTGCCCGCCAGTTTAGCTGCCCTGGACGAGTGTGAATACGGTGCGTGGACTTGGAGAGACTTAAATTTATGGTATTAACCTGACTTTCAACACTTTCAGATGACGCCGTAATTCCCGGCATGGGACCCGAAGATAAGGTTGAGTTTACAGAGAGCCTTACAGCCGACAAGGGATTTATTCCAGGCTTAGATCTGGATGCAGGCAGTAGGTCGGCCAACGACCGAGATCGGGAAAAGAAGGTACCCTACAGTAAGCCCATTCCACGCAACTTTCAAGTACAGTGGGCAGGTCCACGTCGGGCGGATGATCCCAGTGTGCTCAGCATTCACGATGAGCTGGCGGCGCGTGAGTCAAAGGATTCAAGCAACGGACTTAGCCATCAGCAGATCAGCGAGAACACGCTTGAGGGCATCCTGGCCAGCGGCATGCTCAATGGCCTTGATCCTCAGACAATTGTTGGCGTATTCGTCTATGGACGCTTCGTTCGCGTGCATCCAGATTCTCGTCTGATGGCCGCCATACGTCAGGGCTCCGAGTACCTGAACAAGTACATCGATGCCGGAAAGCTGGAGGAGCTGCGAGATGTGGTGCCAATGCGGGAGCGGGAACGTTCACGCTCGCTCTCGCCTACGCTGGAGGCGGCACAGGCGCGGGGTGAGGTGTCGCCACCGCTTAAGAAGTCACGATTCGAGCCGAGGCAGCACAATGCCCAGCTAGTTTGTGTGCGTGAGCTACTGCTGCTGAAGAAGCCCTTCCTGCCGTCCCTGTTGACCGTCAAGGCGCAACAGCCGAAAACGGAGTTTGTAGACGATTCATCCAGTTACGGCGGTGGCTCACCCATGGATCAGGCATCGCGTGAGGATACGAGTAGACCAAATCCTTGGGCTTCCAATGCTCCGTGGTCCAACTATGGCAATGGCAACGGAAATGGAAACCCCGGTGGCCCTTCCAATCAAAACGGTTATGGAAACAACGGAAACAGCAACGATAACTTTAATGACCGCGACCGTGATCAGTTTCAAAAGAACAGCAACAATAATAACAACAACAGTGGACAGCAAAGGCGAAGGCGTGGCAACAATGGCAGCTCTGGTGGTGGTGGTGGAGGAGGCGGCGGCAGTGGTGGTGGTGGTCGTAGTCGGGGACGGAACAACAACAGACGTTTCTAGTCTATTAAGTTGCCTGCACACACCAAACCAATAAAAACACACACATTCTAAACGCTCGTTTTGTAATCATGCTAAAGTTGAATCAATTATCTATTTAACATGGCAAAGTCTACTCCATTTTAAACTAAAATCAATTTATATTATTACCTTAGAAATTCTGTACTCGTAATCACAACTGATTGTAAATTGTAGCTTCCGTTTGTTATTATTTTTAACCGGGTACTAGCGATAACATCAAATCGATTTCGATTGAGCAATTATCGGCCTGCCGCCACATCTTACCGGAGTCTAGCGGATAACGGATAATTGGAAACGAGCTTACCGAACGAAGGATCGAACACATTTTAAATTATTATTGCATTAATTTTATACCAAAATCATTTATTTAAAATTGTATCAACTATGTATGGGTCAAATTAATTATGCTAAGCTGCTAGAGAATTGCGACGACTACTCCTATTGCTGCTACTGTGTCTCTTATCGTTATCCCGTGCATCATTCGATTTGTCACTTCCATCCGATGACTGTTTGGCAGCTTCAATGCCGTCTGCATCCATCTGCATATGGTCATCGTGTAGGTTATTCGTGCTCGGTCGCTGATGTCGGAAGTTCTGCTTGATTTCACGTACTTCCTCGCGCATGCGATCCTTTGTGTGCTGCTCCACGGTGCGTTGAATTTTCTCGGCTGAGGCCACCAACTTGTCCGTCTCCAGAACAATGCGCTTGGAGGAATTGCTGCGACTGCGACTACGGCTACGACTGCGCCGGTCGCGTCGTGAGTTGGATCGCTTTGAGCGCGTGCGGGAACGCGAGCGAGAATAGCTGATCGAACGAGAGCGACGCGTTGAGGCCAATTTACGGTTTCTTCTCTGCGCCGGAGTTTTGCTGCGACTGCGTGAATGTGAGCGACTGCGGCTGTGGGTGCGTCTAGGTAAAGAAAACAGTATTATTAGCTTAGTTTGTGTGTTCAGTTCATTTGCTCGTTATGACTACTTACCTGGACCTTGATGAATAGGACGACTTGCGGTAGTTTGAACGACTGCGACTTCGGCTGTGACTTTTGCTGCGTGAACGTGAACGGGAACGCGAACGCCTGGAACGACAAATAAGACTACATATGAATTGCAATAAAAGATCATAATTGTTTGTAATCTCTGGAAACTCACCGTCTTCCACGAGAGCGGCTACGACTGCGGGAGTACGAGCTGGAGCGTGAGCGATTTCTGAAAGAAAGTTTTCTCTTAGTCTTGGTATTCTTGAGGGGCAAAATGAGCACTCACCTGCCACGTGATGACTTGTGGTAGTAACCATCGCCATCATCGTCGTCATATCGATCGCCATCGTAGTGCTTGGGATTGTAGTAGGACGAAGAGTGTCCGTCGTAGCCACTGCGACCACCCCGCATGCCACGGCCTCTACCCCGTCCACGTGGACGCGGTGCAAAGCCGCGATAGTTGGCGGATACGGGGAATGGCGGTGGACCTGGTGCACGGTAAAGTGCAGCACCAGGAAACACTGGTGGCATGCCATAGCCAAACATGGACAAGGACTGCATCCATTCGCTAGCCGCTTCAGCACTGTAGGCACCAGCTGCGCCCGGCACTGCCGCTCCAGCTGCCAAAGCAGCCGTCACAGCCTTGAAAGGATTTAGGACTGCATCTGCACTGGCTTTCCCCGACTGAACAGCTCCAGCTGCAGCACCAGTTGCTGGTGCGTTAGAGTCAGTTATGTTGCCATTCAGCTTGTGCTTCTTGTTGGATGTGGACAGTGCGTCCTCCTCTTCGCTGCTGCCCGCGATGGCTCCACTCTTCTTGGTCTTGCTCTTGAGCAGACCCATTAGAGGTGTATTGCTCTTGATCTCCTGCACAATCTTACGCTGATCACAGACCAGTTTCTCCGTGGCTGATTTGTACTTTTCCACCAAACGACCACGTTGCAAATCCTTGGCATCATCATGATGGACACGATGGGATTTCCCCTTCTGCTTCAGCTGCACAAATCACAAAAAATTGTTGTAAAATTCAGAAGTTTAAGGATTTAGAGGCCTCTGCTCACCTGTATGCGCTGGAAGACCTGCTCTAGGATGCGTATGCTTTCTAGCTTACGTTGAGCGATCATCAGTTTGCGCTCCTCGAGGCGAATCTTCTGGGAGATCTCCACCTGACCGCGTTCCTGTATCTTTTTCAGATGCTTTTCTTTGCGCTTCTCCTCGCGCTCTCGTTGCTTCTCCAACTCGGCCAATTTCAATTGTTCCTGCTTTTCCCTGCAAATTTTTTGTGCAATTTTTCGCAAGTTTTTTTTGTTGTTGATTTGGTTTTTCAATTTATGTTTTTGCTATAAAATTTTGTTAACCGCTTTGTCTAAAAAGAGTCGGAAAACTGTTAACTCGACACATTTGACTCGCAGAGTCCAATATTAAAGGATTAAAGCAGCAATCTAGACGAGGAATTGGTATTAGTTGAGCAGGTAATGAAATCGAGGTGGACTTTTCTATTTAAATGGATTACTACAGCTTTGTCTGGGAAGATTATTCCTGTAACAGATACATTGAATATATAAACACCTATAACTGATCAATTATCAGCAGAGTAGAGATTTCTGTGCATAAATTCCTACTCTACTGCTATGCTTAACTCTTTTCTGTCACATATTCATCAGATTGCTCTTAACTTATCCACAGTCACATTTTCAACTTTGTAGCAGTTTCTACGCCTTTTTCACAGCTGTTTAGTATCAAAAGCTCTTGTTTTTACATAAAAAACCAAGAAAACTAGCCTCTATAAAGAGATTAGAACATTTAGCTAATTTTTCTATGCTTTTCGAATCCCAAGTTGGTTTAAATCCGGCACAGACAATGTTAATCCCGCTCTAAATCGAATAACTTCTCCTAATCCACTTTACTTTTAGCCTCATCTGGGCATAAATCGATTTCATTGCCTGCTCTTCTGGGTGTTGGCATAAAATCCAAGATCAAACCTTTCGCGTTCCAGCTGTTCGGCTTGCTTCTTCTTCTCCCGCTCGCGGTCCTCGTCCTCTGCTTGGGCCTTGGCAATGCAGCGCTTTCTCATGCGTTCACGTCGCTGCTGATGGGAGTCGCTCAAATGCTTCTGTTTGTCAAAATTGACGGTTATGTTGATGGCCTGCGTCTTGTCCACAAACTTGCGCACCAGCTTGGTGCTTCTGAACTCGTCCATGGCACGCACAAAGCTCGAGTATTCCTCGAATTGTACATAGCTGATGGGGATAATTAGAACTCAATAAGCTACAGTGGGCACTCGCTAAAGTGATTGTTTACTTACGCCTCAAAGAGCACATCTTGTTCGAAGCTAAAGGTGCGCATTCCACTGATCTCCGGCTGCATGCTCTTGCGATACGGATCACAAATGGGTATATCAACTGCACGCACTCGTCCAAACTTCTCAAAGATGCGCTTGAAGATGCTCTCGCTGGGCTTCACCTGATCCTCGTGCTCGGCATGTCGTGGACAGAACCAGCGTATAGGCAAGTGGGTCATGTGTATGGTATCAGGACGTTCGCCCGCCTTCATCTCATCCATATTGCGTGCATCACGAAAGTACGAGTCCCAGTCGTGACGTGTGGGAAACTCATCCTTGGACTCCGTGCAGCGCACACGAAAGGCTTCAGTGAATCCAGACAGACGCAGTGAGACGCCGTCGAGACGTTCAACGGCCAAACGAAGACGTTTCCGCTCGTCCAGCTCCGCCTCGAAGCGTATGTAGTTAACGGTGCTCTTGGAGACCTGCGCCACAGTGGATATCCATAAATAAAAAGGAAATTCATTTATGCACTTGTTTACTCACTTTGAGCACCAGAAACTTATCAGGCTTGAGTTCGGCACTGAGTTTGTCCATTATCTCCAGATTTGATACGGATTTGCCCGTTTTGATTTTTTCAGGCAATGCAACTGAAATTTGCATTTTGGCCAACGGCTTGAGATACAAGCTATGCGGCAAGTAGAGGGGCGTGCAATCTGCCACATTTTCTATAGTCTGAATGTTGATCATATTGTTTGTTGTGGTTTTTTTTGTTGGATATTTAAATATGGTTTTTTGGTACGTGTGATTTTAGTTGTTGTAATAGAATACAATGCAATTAAGTTAGGGTAAAATACAGATAGTAAAATGTATAAAAAAAAAATAAGTTAATAACTATTTACATCTAAGCTTAAAGATTCTCAACAATTGTACAAATGTGCATGTGTATGTGTTAGCGCTTGTATGCGTGTACATGAAATATATATGTGTATGTGTCTGTGTGTCCCCCCGACCGACTTGTGTTCCTGGACAAATCCGACGGATGACGATTTTTACTGTGTGTAGAAAGTTTTAATGTCGCGCGAGTAAAACGATGTGTGTTTATGTTTATGTTTTTGACGAAATCGTCATCCCGGTGTACAAATCTTCTTAAAACTAATAATGCTGTGACTTTTTTTAACGTAGTTTTCCTAAAAAGAGAGCAATTTTATAATTTTTTCCACTTTTGCTGCTTTCTGCACTTTTTTCTTCACTGCTCCGTGAGACACTATCGGCGAAAATTTATGAGATGAAAAATTACGCTCACGAAATGTTGTCGATATTTTCACTGAACTACTGATTCCAATAGTTCGTTCAAAAGTCCACGAGTAAAAATGTCCCAAAATACCAGTTTGCGCTAACAATAATAACAGTGGCCGTGGTATTATTATTATGGTGGCCGTGATATTATTGTGAAATAATAGTGGGACTTTACAGAAATGTTAAAAAATAACAGTGCACTGTGAGCCACATAGAATTTTTTTCGAAGAAGAAGAAGAAAGGAGGAACTACGAAAGTGCGTTATTTCATTTTTATACCATTTAATTTAATTAGAAATTTAAGTAATTCAACAATATGCGTGTGTGAAATTTATATAATAATAAAAACTAACAAAAGCCCCACGGCAAAGCGTGTAAATGGCAAAAAATTGACGTGAATTATAACTGCCAGCAACAACAACAACGCAATTGTGATAGACAAAGAAATAGATTAAGAAGGGGGAGAACGAAACAGCAAGAGGCCCACAAAAAAAACCCCAAAACAAAAACAAAACGCAACATATTTAAATTTTAAGCATATCGCGGGAGTATTTGGTCTGTTTTTACAAATTGTTTCTGATTTTTTTTGATACGCAACGAATGCAGAAATAAAGAAAAACAGATTGCGAAATCGAAGTAAAAGCAATGCGATAAAAAATAAATAAGAATATACATAACTAAGAGAAATACAAAAACGCTGGCGTTGACGTTGACGTTAAAGGAAAAAGGTGCAGAAGGAGTGGAAGTGGAAGGAAAAGCCAAAGCTGGGGACCAGCAGCTTTTGTTGTGGACTGCGACTCCAACGACGCTGCTGCTGCTGCTGACACACACACAAACACATACAGACACCCATAGTCACAGCTGATGTCAAATCATTTGCAGCGTTCGTGTTCGTGCGCGTTTACAATTGATTAAAACCAAAACACACACGGACTCCACAAACAAACAAACAAATACACACACACAAACACCAGCGCGCCATTGTGATTGAAATTGATTAAAGATTACAAGGTAAGTGCGACTGTCGACTGGCAGGCATCAGCAGCCATATAGTTTTAATTAAGCCCCATATATTTATAGTTTATATACAAAACAAACATACGCACAGAGGTGCATACACACACACGCACACACATGCCAACACTTATGCAAACAAAGAAGTCGTCGATGACGCCCTTTTTACTGCATAAATTTCGAACGGCCGCCCACAATTGCCTCCCCCTTACCTTTTGCCATCCCTACCCGTTTCTCCCATTCTCTCGTTACCAAATGCAGCCCTGCACCTGCTGCCATTTTCTTTTTGAACAAACGTCAGGCAACCCTTGTTGTGCTGGCTGTGGTGTGTTTTGCTGTTATTATTATTATTGTAATATTGTTATTGTTGTCTGTCGTGTTGGTGTTGGTGTTGTTGTTTTTGTGTTGTGCGGTGCGTCAGTCGCTTCGAGCCAAATTACAATTAATTGCAACAATTTGCATATTTTAAGTGTGGTGCATTTCTAAAATAGTTTTCGCTGAAATTACATACTAAAAAAATAGCGTTGGTAATTGCAACTGTCATTTTGCTGCTCTCTTGTATCTCTGCATTTTCTCAATTCTATTTTATTTTGTGGTGCCCAAAACATTGGGTATGTAGACAAAATGCAACGTAATGGAAAATAACAAAGTGCAGGCCAAAACAATACACCAACACGCACGCACATGCAACACAGATACAACACACACACAGACAAACACACACACACACAGAGAGTGAGTTGTGGTAGTGTTGGTGGCCAGTGCTGCCAACTGAGCGACAAATCTATCATATGTACATCACTGCACATTGTTATTGTTATTGTGGGGTGATCAAGCATCAGCTGTTCCAAAACAGCTGCGAATTATTTACTTTTGTTTTTTAATATTTTTGGCAAATCTTAGCAGACTGACTGGCAAATTCATGTGTGTGCATGTTTGTATGTGTGTACTTGCTTATCGCACTTTGCGCTTTGTTTTGCCTTGAAGTTTTGCAAACTGTGGCAACTTAACTAGGCTCTGCGTATTTAATTTACATATGTATGTACACTTCCAATGTATAGCGTAGAAGTGTTAATACGTATTTGTAACTATTACCAACAAAAATAAAAATATTTACTAACCTACTTAGCTGCAGGACACAATAACAAAAACAAGTATAAAATTCAATTACATCCCATATACACAAAAAGTGACATTCCTAATTAATGACTACTTGATGCTTGTGCTAGTGTGTGTGTGTGTGGGGGTATTAGTGTGTGTAGCCTTTTTTTATCTTCTTCTTCACCAGCTCATAAAAGTGTTTTCGTGTTGTTTTGTTTTTTTTTGTGCCCTCCTGCACCGACTGAGCGCGATAACTCTGACGTCGTCGTTGGCGTCGACGCTGCGACATCGTCTGCTGCTGCTGCTCCCCTTGTTGTTGTTGTTGTAGTGACTGTTATTGGGATTAACATACAATGCAATCAGTTAGAGTATGTAAAAGATGCTGACCCCAACGAATAAAGTTCAGGGTAGTCTGCGCAGCCCCACCCCCTGGTGACTGTTATCAGCTGTTTATAGAGTAAATTTGATTTATATTCGTTAATTACACTGCATGTCACAGGTAAATACACTTGTATATACACACTGTTCAGTGTACACACCGTATGCATGGTCTTTGTACTTAATTGCGTTGATAAGCTCTTATCAATTGGACAACGTGCGGCGATCTTACTTTTCATTGATGAGTAATCAAAAACTAATGCCATCATTTGCCGCTGCAGTGGCTATTTCACTTTAGATCGTAAGAATCTTAAACCTGTTTAGATACTTTTCTCCACCATTTTGTTTTCCTAGTAAATAGTTGAAATTCTGCGTAAAATTAAATATTATTTGAACATATGTTACGGCGGGAGATCATTACAGCTTCGGCGAAATCCTTGTAAAATTATGCGTTTTTTCCGAAAATTGTGAAATTAGCTTAGGTAAAAAGAAAAAAACAACAACAACAGCAATAAAGGACGGCGCGCAGGTAATCCGAATGTAAAACTCCATCTCCCTTTAACATATCTCGTGCTCAATCCATCTGTCGCTCTCTGGCTGAGGCTCTCGCGCTCTCTCTCTCTTTCTCTCTCACGCGTTTCAAGCTGTGTGGGATCGAGAGAGGGAAGCACACGTGTAGCGGCAGCTACTTCGTCGTCAGCGCCTTCGCCGACGCTGACTGAGGCAGCGACTGAGACTGCGACAGCGGCGGCGACAGCGACAGCGTTGTCGTCGTCTATTGTGGTTGTCAGTTATATTCGTTACGCCTGAATGTCTAGACGTTGTTATATTTTTGTTTTTGTTAACTAAGGTGCGTTGATAATAATAATATTCTTGATATAGTTGTGCGCGTGTGCCATTTACATATACACATACACATACACATGTACGAGTTAAATGTTTATAAAGATCGACGCTATTTTTGAATTAGTTGCTTATCGTTCTACACTAAAGCCAAAGTTTGTCACACAAGTTGTAAACAAACTGTAGTAATGTAAAAAAACACAAGTTGAATAAACGGTATGAACAACAATAACAACATGATCAAATAATTCTTTATTGCGACTTTAAAACGCGAGCAGAGGCAGCGTAGCGGTAGCGGCAGAAAGAGCGCTGCGTTCGGTTTAGTCATTAACATTTGAACTGTTTGTTGTTCGCCCCCAACAGCGCCAATGTGTCTAATCTGCAGCTGTTAACAGTTGAACACATTAACCGCGACTGTTAAGATCCCCTAGTGTGTGCTACGCCACTGTTGCTCTAACAATGTGTCTAACTCTATGTTTATGTTTGTGATTGCAGCCTCTGAACGCTAGGTGGCGCCATTAACACAGTAAACACTGAAAGCCTTAACACTGCCAAAACGACAAGTAGAAAAAGTGAGGAATCTTCCAAAAGTGGTGGAGGAAGCGGAAGTGGAGGAGACGGCGTTGAAGTAGAGCGGTGGTGAGGTGATAAACAGCTAATCCATGATGCTGTACGTATTCCATGTGGACGTCGGTCGCATGTTGAGCTTCGACATGACCGTCGCTCTCTCATCGGTGGAGAATCTAAAGGAGACAATCCATCGGCTGCACGGCATACCGGCAGCCAACATAGTGCTGCTGGTGAGCGGTGGCGAAATGTTGACTCACTCCACACAGGTATCCTGCTACTCCGCGGGCACCGACACGAATCCCATTTACATGTTTCTCACCGGTGACGAGCGACTGGCCCAGACGATAGCCAGCGGTGGAGCCAACGATGTGCCTGATGCTGAGCTGCGGCGTCAGGTGGAGGAGAGTCACAGATTGCCCGCCGTGCTGGATACAGTGCGTCAACGGGCACAGCTAGCCCAGCACATGCGTGAGCTGGGCAGGAAGGAGGAACAGCTCTGCGAGCGTCTGGTCCACGAGCAGCATCTGCAGCAACAGGGCTGGTCTGCCGTAGTGGCCAACATGGAGGATCTGACCAATGAGTTTGCCGAGCGCTTCAATAACTTTTGCCAGGCATTCGATCGCCATCTGCAGCAACGTGGTAGCTACGTGGAGCTGCTGCAAAATTTCAACGATGATCTCACCCAGCTGGCGAGAATACCCATATTGCCGGCACTGATGGCCCAAGCAGAGGGTGATTTCCATGGCTTTGATGCGCTGCTGGACAATGACAGCGAAGGTGTCGAGCAACTGCAGCAGGAATCCGAGACGGAGCCGGGCAACAGCAGCAGCAGCGTGGAGAAGAGCAGCAGCAGCACATCACCGAACAAGAAGCTCAAAATGGGACACGAACAGGATGAGCAGCAGCAGACGGAGGAACTGCAACAGTCCAAGGAGCAACAACAGTCCAAGGAGCAACAGAAACAGCAGCATCAACTCAATCTGCTGCAGTGGATCAGCTCGAAGGGCAACCATGCGGCACTGCAACAGATGTGCGACGAGTGTGTCCAGGGCTTGGAGACGTTCTCGGTGGAGATCTATGAGAAGCTGAAGCAGGACGTGCAGAGTATCATCAAACTAGCCAAGCAGGGCGATGTCAAGGAGATCAAGGGGCTCAGCGATCGACTGTATCGTCTGGATGAGTTCAAGTACAAGATCCAAAAGATGGTCCAGGATCAACGGGAGCAGGCAACGGCCCTGCAACAGAATGAGGCACGTGCTCTGAATCTAAGGGACACCTCGGTGCTACCCGATCTCTGCCTTTCGCATCGCTCCCAGCTGCAGGTGATGCTCGAGAATCACTTGAAGATCCGCGAGTACTGTCGCTGCATTGCCAACTCCAAGGAGGAGCTGGGCAGGAATCTACATGCGCGTCTGCATCGTGTGGTTTGGATTGAGAACGGCATGAGCGAGTTCGACAATCGTTTGCTCTTCTATCTGCGGTGCCTGCGTCGTGCCGAGCGGCACATCAACATTATCGAGCAGATCCATCGGGCACCCAGCACGTATGTGGCCGCCGTGACGGAGGTAGTGCGTCGCAAGATCTTCTCCGATGAGTTCCGCACGTGGGCGTCCAGTTTGTCGGTGGACTTTGATCGCATCCATGGCGAGGAGCTGCAGCGACGCCAGCTCTTTAATGCCAACTTCAATGGACACTTTCTGAACATCCTGTTCCCGGGCATGGCCGACATGCCGCCCACCTTTGCCAACGAGCATCCCGAGCTGACCTTCGATACGTGTCTGCCCCAGCTCAATGAGTCCGACATTGAGCTGCTCTCCACGCAGCTGCCGGAGCTGGCCACCCAGCTCCAACTGCCGGACATGGCTCCCGTCCTGCAGTTCTTTGTGAAGCACCGCAAGACCACAGCTCACCAGGTTGGCGATACTGTGCCTGATCCTGCGCCTGATCCCACGCTGCAGCTGAGCAGACACAGCGTGAGCACCTCAACCACTATGCCAGCGGAGCAGATAGCTCGCAGCACGGAAACGGAGAAGCTATTGATGCTTAGTGCCAGCACGTTGACGGATGAGAATGCCGGAAGTGTGGAGCGGCTTCGTGAGGCTTTGCAGAACATGTCCAAGCTGGCGCTACAGTGTCTGGCCATGGCACGTTCCAACCTGAGCAGTCTGCGCCAAGAACTGGCCACCAACTACCAGGATGAGCTGCAGTCCGAGATGCAGCTGTTCCAGGAGAAGTGGCAGCTACTGCGCATGCAGTGCGAGCAGCGAGAGCAACAGCAGGCAAGTCAATTGGAGCAACTGCGTCAGCAGTTGTTGGCAGCGGAACAGGAGAAGATCACGGCTGTGGCCCAGGCACGGGAGCAGCTAATCCATGAGCACAAAACGGAGCTGGAATCGTTGCGTTGTCGCTTCAAACTCATGACCTCCATGGAGCGTTCGCCATCGGACACCAGTCTCGAGAAGCTGGAGCGGCCAACGAGCAGTGCCAGTGTAGCCAGCCTGGATGTGGAGCAGCTGCTGGCCCAACAGCGCCAGGACATGCTACTCCAACGTGAACGCGCCATCGGTGAAGCCGTGGAAGCGGAACGTGCTTTATGGCAAGCCCGTCAAATGCCGGCATCAATGTCGATGAACTCAGAATCTGTGATGGCCAATGTGTCCATACTGAAGGACATGCTGGAGGACAAGGAGAAGCAGCTGGACATGCTGCGTGAACAGAATGCCGTGCTCGTCCAAGAGAGCTATCAATTGAAAACACGCCTTGATCTGCTCACCAACGACGACGGCAACAGTTGGCTCAAGGAGAAGATCGAATACCTCAACCGGGACAAGTGTAGGTTGGAGGAGGAGCTCAACATGGAGAAGAGCAAGCGCATCGAAATGGAGTCCAGCGTGGCAGCACTGAGAAAGTGAGTACAGCAAAAGAAATAACAAAAAAACATTAAGCTTTTTATTAGAATAATTAATAACATTGGTAATTGTAGAGATTTCATCCATTTTAATGATAAGCAGCCAAAAAATGTTATTACTCTTAACATTACATTACGCTGCTAATAGAATGCTATTTCCATTAACATTACAGTCTTTAATGCTAACGATATGTTTACAGAAGCTTCCCGCTGTAAAGTTATGTGCAGTAATAAAATGTTATGTTATCATTAAATGTTAAGTGCCAATAACAGATTTGTGTGTACAATCATTATTAGTACTCAATTAATATCATTAAAAATATAACCATTTTTATTGCTAATAGATTTGGGATAATTAATTGAGTCATTAAATTCATTACTACAGTTTTCTCCTCCATTTTCAAAGTTAATGTGTTTATAATTATAAGTTCTGCTTCA
The DNA here is from genome assembly GCA_020829145.1 of Drosophila nigrodunni. Taxonomy (NCBI): domain Eukaryota; kingdom Metazoa; phylum Arthropoda; class Insecta; order Diptera; family Drosophilidae; genus Drosophila; species Drosophila nigrodunni. The sequence goes on from JACVCZ010000001.1 coordinate 14,173,319, forward strand.
GTTTTTAACTTGTTTTATAAAATGCATCAATCTAATTGCAGTTCCACCTACGAGATGGGCACTGTGGCCATTCCCGGCTCCATGACACGCTCCAGATCAAGCGGTGTTTCGTCCAGAAATCGCTACATCACGCTGGAGAACTGCGCCAAGGGAGACTTGGTGTTTGTGGTGTGGAGCGTACGACATGGACAGTTTATGGTGGTACAGGATTCACTTACCCTGTACTTTGTGCATGCCGGTAGCTTGCCTGCTCTGCAGCTGACGGCACCGCCCACTTCTACGCCTCCATCGTTGCCAGGCACCGCTCTTCCAGCCGGCAACGAGGTAGTGACAGCTGTCGAGGAATTCAATCAAATACCGTTGCCCTACTACGCCATCGGGCGTGTGATCGACAAGGAATACTGCCAGGCCCGCAAGGTGAGTGCTTCTGAGTAGCAGTTCTTCCAGTTCCACTTTAACACTTGATTCTTTGTTATAATTTTAGGATGAGAACCGTTATCGGGTCAGCAAGGGCTCCAAGTTCTATCGCATCAAATTGGAGCCGCTGGTGTCGCGGAACACGCAGACTCGCCAGCGTTTGGAATGTAAGTGAGTGAGAGCGATGGTTAACAGTATTCAAATGAACGTGTAGATGATTTGTAGTATTTTACATCAGCTGTTTGGCAATTCCAAATGAGTCTGTTGAGTAGGTCAGTTTACAGAATACAGTAACTAGCATTCTGCTCTGTTCATTAACTGTTAACCTACAGCTGTTACTAGCCTTAACAGCTGCTTTGACTGTTCAACTCCCAAGTACTGTAAACTAACAGATTTTCTTTTAAATTTCAGCAAGTGGTTTGCCGCCCGGCTTTATTAACCGTGCGCATTTGATGACTGCAGTCCGGGATGCTATGGATGCCTCAATGGTGTCTGGTGTGAGCAGCGTCTATCAAAGTTTCAAAGAGCGCACGGTGAGCATTACCAGCGTTAATGAGGAGGACGAAGAGCCGTCATCGTTAATCAGTGATCGGTGTCGTTACACAAGTGTGAGCGAGGAGGATGAATTGCTGGCGTATGGTGGCAGTGATCCGGCAACAACAACAATCACAACTACTGCAGCGGCAGCGGCAACACAAACAATACAACATAAAACAACAACAGCAACAATAACAGAAGCGGCAGCAACAACAACAACAACAACAGCAGCAGCAACGGCAGCAACTCAAGCACAGTCTGTGATAACAGAGCAGCCAACGGCATCAAGAAAACTCAAGTTGGATCTACTGTTGGCCTCTGCTGATATAATAATACAACCCTTAACACAACCACAACAACATGAGGAGGAAACAGAAGCAGTCGTAGAAGAAGAACGAAAGAAAGAAGAAAACTTAGTGGAGGATCAGACACAGGAAGACTTGGACACCACATTAACATCAACAACGATAACTACAAATGAACCCAATCCACAATCGGATGATAATCCAAGTGAACCGGCCGATCAGCCAGTTAACATATATGTAGCCACAGCAACAGCAGCAGCAATGACTGCAGCAGATATTGCGGATGTTGCTGCTGTGGTTGAGGCGCTTGTGAGCACAACAACGGCAACAATAAGCGAGGATTCGGATGAGTATCGCTCGCTGGAGGGCAAGGATGAAGCCGATTTTCCCATTTCCGAATAGTGTACGAGAAGAAGAATCGCAAGAGTTATTAATTATAGCTATATAGTCTATAAAGTGTGCGATGTCGTGTTTATCTAGGCTAAAACTCTTACTATTTATATAGGACCGATCCGAAAATCTGTAAGCCCCTAAACAAATGAAGAACCGACGGCAAACAAACACACAGACACACTCAAACACACACACACACACACATTCAGCACACTAAGAAGAAAGTTATATACTTAAATAATTTAATGTTTACAAACAAAACAAATGCAGCAAGGATAAACAATTGCAAAAAAACAAAGAAACTAACGGCTAACGTTCTAATGTAGTTTGTCTATATAGTCTCTACATCTACTATAATGTATAATCTTATATCAGATCTGTAAATGAGTTCGATAAAAGTCCCACACACACACACACACACACACACACACAGAGAGAGACACTCACACACATACAAAAATAGTTTTTATTTCAAATAAAAATGACCACAAAATAAGAAATAATCAAATTAATTAATTAGTTTTTTGTAAAAGCAAAAAAAAAAAAAAAACAAAAACAAAAACGAAAACGAAAAGAAAACGAGAAGAAGAGATAAGAAAATTTATAATTAATTAAAGTTTTGAAATTCCCTTTTAACTTTTTAGTGCCAAGAAATTGTTTGCGATTCTTATTGATTTCTTTAGCAAGTAAATAATACATATTAAAAAAAAAAAACAACAAAAACTTTACACATAAATTATATTTTTTATAGGAATTTTCACAACCCGAAAGAAATATACTTTAACACACCCACACACACACACAACAAACACAACACGTTTTTTGCACACCCCACCCAAGACACAAGAACAAATCAACACTGAGTAGATTTCTGCTATGGATTACGGAGGCGTAGCCCCGCCCACTTAACAATTATGCTCAGCTCTCACTCTTGATTTCTGTGTAAATACATTAAATGACGAATATTTTGCCTTTCTTAACTTTAAAGAAGAAAAAACACAAACACAAAAAACTGAAATTGCTTAAAACAAACTCAAAGCGCAATTTGTAAATAGACAACAAATGAAAAAAAAAACCAACTAAATTTTACTTTAAATAATAAAACAAATTACAAATTAAATTCAACTGAGTAAAAAGAAAAACAAAATAAATAAACGAAGATGTAACAAACAAATTGTGAAGCAAACAAAAAAAAGAAAACGTGTAAAAGCGAAAATCAAATAAAAACAAATACAAAAAAATTGTAAACATATTGAAAAATGTATGACTAATTTTATTGGCTACTTTTAAACTGCTAAGTTTTACTTAAACTATTTTTTAACAATTTTAGAATTATTTACAATCGATTTATTTTAGTATACGACTTAGTTGGCGTTTTGAAACTCCCTTTTGCAGCGTGTGTACTGTCCATCCAATTCTCCCGCCTCCAGCGAAGCCATCACCAGATTCATCTTGGACTTGGCCATGCGCACAGCAGTGGCATCTGGATAATTGCGTAACGTAGCCGCCACCGACTTGCCCCAAAGATCGTATTCGTCGTCGTGTCTTCTGTGCGCCAAGGGATCACTGCGATCAGCGTAAATGAGCGCAGGATCTACCGTATCAGTTGAATCATCTGTTGATCTTTCCGCTATATCAATATCAATGGCTTGAGATGGTGTGCCAAAGGAAGACATGCTCGCTTCAGAGTCTTTGCTAATTTTCTATAAAAAAACAATAAAATTTAATTTTATGTTAAATTTTAAGAGTCTAGTAGTCGTACGCTACTCGAAGTCCTTGGCGCCGTATCCATATTGATAATGGGCTGTAGAAACAACATCGCCTTGTAGAACTCATTTGGTGGCTTCAGCGCAGCCGCTTCCTGATCACTTGTACTAGCTTTAAATTTATTAAAAGCATTCTACAAAAAAATTTAAAAAATCGAATTTAAGTTTATTTGAAATCGTAAAACTAACGCGAAATTGCTGACGTAGCAGATTCCATTTATTGGAAGCTTCCTCCTTGGGCAGCTGCATCTCCTCGGCAATTTCATCCCAACTCAAATCCCGACACTTGTGACTTTTGTAATCGTTGCTTCTGATGTCCCATAAGTTTGGCCGGGATGCTACCAAACTGATTAGACGATGACATCTAGTAACGCACCACTTGGTGCTGATTTTCCTCGGGCGTCGGGTTTTCTTTAATCTGTGCATATTTTATTTGCCTTCAATTATCTTTTTTGAGCACGCGTTATGTCAACTTGTCGCTAGGATTGACATTCCGCAGTCAACGCAGCCATGGTGTAAGCGGAAAACAGGTTACTTTTTAGTAGTACTTCAATTAAGCAGAATTTAATTACTTTTTGGTAGTTTGAGTCTTTCTTTTTTAGTCTGTGTTTATTTGCTGAATTTTACATAATTTTGTTGTTTTTGTTATAATAATAAAACATGTAAATTAAAATGTTTATTTTTCGTTTACTCGTTTACACCTTCATTATGACACCATGCAGCAAACAGCTGATGCGTTGTTACACTGGGGTTGACTGTGTTGTCAGCGCAGTTGACTCGTTCGTCAATGCACAGTGTTGAAAACGAGTAGAAGCACAGCCGCTCAGTGTTGGCAAACGCAATTTGATGTCTTTAATGCTGCTTTAAAGCGTAAGAAGAGTAATAAATGGAAGTTGGCAGAATATAATTAAATTTAATTTATAATTATAATGAATATCTTTTTTAAATTATATTCTCTCTTACTTTATTTAGAATATTCTTATTTTCCACTACTTACCTCATGAAACTAGTTCAAGTAATGCCACATTTTTAATTTACAATACAAAATAATTTATTAGTTCAGTAATCATAAGCTTAAACTTTAATAATATAATATATGCATATCGTTTAATTATTAAGTTATATATACTAGGTTGATGGTTAGGTAATACACTACTAACTGCCAAAGACTACGACTTTGTTCTCAAGCTTTGACAAAGACGTCGACCAATCGTAATTTGCATATTACACTACACTCTACACTCTCCGATGTGAGATGCCTCTTAATTAGCTAATAATTAGATGAGAGTTGAACAATTAATTGCACATTTTTGCCAACGCTAATTGGCAAATGGATTTCACACGAAAAACACAACTGAACAGCTGCCCACCTGTCCGCCTACTCTGTGTGTCTGTCTGTCCGCCCACCTGCCAAGTGGGCGTGGCTTGGCGCTGCTGTCGTGCCACGGGAGTAATATCTCTTCCTATCAGTCTCCGTTATAGAAAAGTCGGCTACAGTTTGCATATCTATAACTAATTGGGCTCCAAATAATAATTAGTGTAAATGATTTTAGTTCTATTGATTGCAGATACACTAACAAGGGTAACAGGGTAACAGGGTAACAGGGGGAACTTGGCTTCGTTTGATTTGAAAACTGTACACTTAAGTAGCCTTGTTAGTCAGTGTGGTGCGCTTTGATTGTCTATAAATATTTAATAGCTGCTTTTTATCTACATGTTAAGTACTTGGCTCAGCTGGCAAGGCTTTTAGGCCGTAAAGATCAGTAAACTGGTTGGAATTTGAAGCTTTCTTATAAGCAAAAGTGAGAAAGATAATAAGTTCCAATTGGATTTGTTTTCTAATAAGTTTTAAAAAAATATTAACGATTGTTTTTCAACAGTTTTTAAAAAAAAGTCTGTAAAATCATTGAACTTTTTAGAGTTACGCTAAACATTTAATCAATTTTGGATAAAAAAGCCTCTGCTTTTTAAACGTAATAAGTTGGTTTTACTAGAAAACAGTTCAGTTTAGCTGAAAACTAAGCTTTGAGCATGATTTAAACAACGGAATCCCCATAGCTTTGCCAGCTTTTCCTCTAAAATTCCTTCATTTAGTTCTGCCTGTTGCTAGGCGAGAGTATTGCCAATTCTATGTGGCTTAAAATTGTGCTAACCAGTTAGTTTTGTGCTTCTTGTTCGTGTCAGTTCGCTTGTGCCCCTCCTGGACTAACCACATAATCCCCTACACACATCATGCGATAACTGCAAACATTTGCGGAGTCTGTGCACGACTAGTGAATGGCTCTACTTGTCGCTTCCCTCGGCACTGCACCCCCTCTCTCTATCTCCACTACTCCCCTGGCTCTGCTGGCTGCATTCTACGCTTGGCTGGTCACATGGCTACAACTTGATTTTGGGCTCTAAAATAATTAAGCGTTAAATATGCTCCAGTTATTAATTGCCAACAACTGTAGCTAGTAGCTACACATGTCCCTCCCTCTCTCCCACTACCCCTTCCTTTCTCCACCGCTTTCCTCACAATATTCCACACTTTTTGAGCACAATTTTGCGCTTTCGCGCCGCTCGGGAGCCGCTTCCCTTTTTGGCAGGACGTAGGACGATGGTGCCGCTGCTTGACTTGGTGAATGTCGGACTAAAGGCGCTAATTGTGGGCGTGGTATTGTAGGGCGGATGCGTTGAATGCGATTGACTGCTGCTGTTGATCTGCTCGTAGCTCTGCGTCATCAGCTGATGACATTTGGTGGCCAAATAGCGAAACACCGAGGCCACATTGATATCCTCCTTGACCGAGGTGCGTATCAGTCGACAGTTGAGCATCTTGGCCAGCGTTTCCACCTCATCGGCACTGACCACCGCCTGTTCAATCAGATCTATCTTGTTCTGCACTATCACCGTGGGTATTTCACTGCACTCGTTCTCCACCTTGCGTTTCCAGTCCTTAATGGCATCGAAGGATGCCCGATCTGTTGTGGAGAAGACCAGCACCGAGGCCTGTGCTCCACGATAATATGCCTTTGTGATGCAATCGAATTCCTCCTGTCCCGCCGTGTCCCACAGCATTATGCGCACATCCTCGCCATCAATTTCGATCTGACGCTCGAGGAAATCAACGCCTATGGTCTTCTTGTAGTCCTTGGTAAAGATGCCTTTGCAGTAGCGCTGTATCATGGAGGACTTGCCAACGCCTCCGTTGCCCACAATAACCTGCAAACGTTAAAGGAAGGTATTAGAAACAAATGGAGTTTTAAAAGGTTTTTTAAATTAATATTTTAAAAATGTGTTCAATATTAATTAAAGTGAACTAATGATTTTTCAAAAATTAATGATCAAGTCTGAATTAAAATTATTAATTATCATAAAAAAAAAACTTGATTAATGATTTCGAATATTCTTTTTTTTTGAAGAACTTTAAAACACATTTGATTTCAATTACACCGAAATTTGTAATAAATTTAAAGTGTGCGCTGATCAAGCTAAGACATAATTATATTTTAAATTACAAATTCCTCAGCTCCACTAATGAAAATTATCGCTACTCTCCCAGGAAATCTACAATTAATTCGAGTCTCTTTCTGAGCGCTCGTTAAAGTAAATTTAAGACTCTCTTGGGTCTAATCCTCTGCAAAGCGGAGAGAGACAGAGAGAGAGAGAGAGAATCACCCATTGTAGTCATAATTCCAAAGAATTCTTAAGCAAAAATAGAAGATGAAGCAGAAGTGTAAAGAACCGTTAGAAATACGACTAGCTAAACGATCAGTGATTGTTCCGACTGTCCATTAACGAGTAGCTGCTGTATAGCATGTGGTTATTATTTAACGCTTATCCACGCCACATCCGATACGATCTTTCTTTCCAAAGTCTGTACAAGTATTGCCACAAACATAAACTTGCTCTAATCACTCGCTTCAGCGGCAGCTGCCAGAACAGGTGGGCAGTTGGGCAGGTGGGCAGTTGGATTATAGTTGGAATTGGCAGTGAGCCCATTAGAAGAAGGCACGCGCACGCACTTTCAGCTGACCGGATTTTCACTAATTAATAAAAATCATATTTTTGTTACCCAAGTGGGATCAAGTTTCTTCCGTGCACAGTGGGACTGAGCTGGTTTTTCTGGGGAATGAATTTTGAAGCTTTTGTGTTCACAGTCTAAACGATGTAGATAATTGCAGTTCTAACTTATTTTCAGTCGTAACTACTTTTAATAATCATTTTAGTATATATAACTCAGACTTCAATTGGTTTATTATTATTGTTATCTATTTTAAAATTGAATGTTTAATAAGTATAATGGTACTTTCTTAGTTTGACACTTGAAACTAATGCGGCATAAAAAAATTCATTCATTTATAGAGTGTTAAAGAGGCCAAGCCACTTTTAGGCCTTGTGTTTAATTGGCATAGATAACTTACCACCTTAATGGCCAACTCGATGTCGTCCTCACGCATACTGCTGTAGCTGTACTGGGAGTGCGACTGCGAGTGCGACTGTAGAGCAGCTGCAGCAGCGCCACCCGTTGCGGTTGCCGTTTGGATTAGTAGACGCATCCAAATGTGTGTCTTCTCGCTACCAAATGTGCGTTTTTGGCAACAAGTGTCTGCGGTCTGTGGTCGACGGTCTGCTTTGGGCTGTGTCCAGTTCCAACCACGCAAATGTTTAGTGCTTTTCACTTTCTTCTCCTCAAGTGTCTATTATTATTAACTATTATTTTTTTGCGTGATGTCAAGTGAAGTCACAGCGACTGCAATTCACTTTCTAAACGCATTGATTTCACCAAAAATCGAAGACTGAAACTGGAAAAGAAGAAAATAAAGAAAAACAATTGTGGAAAAGCAAAATCAACAACACGAAAATAGACAAATGTATGCAATAGTTAACTTTTAAGTTTTTCTTTCATTTTCACAATAACCGGTTTTTTCTATTTCTGTTTTTCATATTATTTCTATTACTTTATTTTCTTCATTTTTTTTTTTTTTTGGTCTTTTTCTTGATTTCCTGTTTCGGGTTCGTTGGCGGGCGACGAAGAAGAAGTAACAAAAATAGACGCAACTGGAGCCGGTTACAGCAGGTGCCGCTGAGAAGACACCTTATGACGCACAGTGGTGTTGCCATTAGAATTGAGAATGTGGCAAGATCAAAAGGTGGGACTTGTATCTATGTTTGGGTGTGCGTGTGTGCGAGTGTGCGTGTGTTGTCTGCCTGACATTAGCGTGTGCTTATGAATTCTTTTGAAATTTGTTGTTGTACACAACAAAATATAAACTTGGGGATTAACTGTGCTGTGGAGCTTTTCAATCGATGGTGGGCGAATAGAACGAAAGTCTGGAGTTTTAAAATTAGCATTTGTCATAAATATTTACATATTAATTGACAATAGAAATGCAAAAACAGTTTTCGTATTGTTTCTCACCCCTTTTTCGTCGATTTATGTGTTTGCTTATTAATTTTATATTGTTTTACCAATTGGGTTTCTACAAATTTCCTATTAGACTGCACATTAAAAACCGATTAGGCGATCCACATACAAGCTAAAAGTTGAAGCTCACGGATTGTCATTAGCCAATCAGAAGCGTTCACTCATCTTCAGCTCTTCGCTCTTTCGGTTTCTAAGAACCAATATCAATTTAGTTGGTCACACTGCATTTGCATTTAGATTACTTTCAACCTTTGACATTGAGCTTTTTGTTTTGCCTTTCGCTCGTTCTAATTATGTTGTGACTATTTCGCTTTTGGGCCACATTCTTCTGAGACTCTGCGCTTCGGGTTATTAGTTTTTGCGTTTTTGTCTATTGTGATGTTAATTAAGGCCAGTGGTGATAGATTTAACTAGTCCAATAACCATGCAAACATACACGTATCTTTGTGTGTGGGTCAACAAAGAGCAGCAACACTAATAAGAACCCAAAGAATCAGTGTCGTGTCAACGAAGCTTGACATAAAATCCAATTGGATTGTGTGTGTGCATGCATGCATGTGTGCGCGCGTGTGGGACGCAAAAGAATGAAAAGAACTGCACGCAGTCGCTGTCGCTGCCGACGCAACGCGACGCTGATTGAGCCAGCCCCGACTACCAGTTTCGCCCTGGTGTCTGTCTGTGTATGGTGCGTGCGTGTGCGTATGTGTTTGTACAAATTACAAATAATGCACATTATTGCAGTTCCCCAGTGTTGCTCAGTTTCATCGTGCCTAGGTTAAATTGTCTGGAATGTGCAATTATTTTGAAATTTGCGCTAACCAATAGATAAATTGCTGATGTTTTGTTGTTGTTGGCGCTAGCGCTGTCGCTGTCTCTGCCGCTGCTACTGCGGCGCTCAATTGTCGTTTGCCGTTTCTTTGCCACTTCCTTCTTGGCATATTGTGTATTGTGGTTGTTCTTTTGTGGAATGTGGATTCTAACTTGTCCATTTAAGTACACAGCGAACCGTGCAACTGTGTTAGTGCAGCGAAACAACAACTACAACTAGAATAGGAACAGCAACAAATGCCACTTGTTGCTGTTCTTACTGCCACTGCAGTCTGCAGTCAGTGGCAACAAAAGCGAAGCGAATTTTCTTGACGTGTGTTTTTTTCTATCTACACGGTTGTGTGAGTGAGTGAGTGTGTGTGTGTGGAAAATTATGCAAATCCCAGAGAGCTTGCTTCGTTATATGTAATGTTGATAGCTGATGCTGCAGTAGTTGTCTGTGTTGCGCTACTTAAATCAATTATGAGCGCAAATTCCTCATTATTTAAATTAACTTTAAATACTCGACTCGCGCACTAACGGCACTTTTGAAAAGAGCACCTCTGTTTGCTGTCGGCGACAAAAGTCTCTTCATCTCTTCTTTGAGCTGTTCCATATCTTTTTTATAGCCCTTTTCTCACACACAAAAAATAGTTTTGACAGCGCATTGTGTTTGTCGGTGAGAAATTAACAACTTTAAGTTGAAATATAAAACAACATATGCGAATGCGAACGCGAAAACACGAAGCTCTCAGAGAGTTGGCGGAGTTGTAAAAAAATACAAAGATATATACGATTCATAAGCATCCACGGCACAAAGAAACTTAAAACAACTCTTGGAGATCGAAATAACAACAACGACGACAACGCGTGCGAAGCGCATTAATTAATGCTAGCGTTAGTTTGTGACTTTGGGCTTTGAACCGTAGTGAAAGTCTCTTCTTCTACACGCACACCCAAAGAGAGGAGACACAAAAACGAAGCCACAGCCGCCACTGCCACAAATCACGCAGACAGATAACGCGAGCGCAACAGAATTATCCGTCATACACACCTGTTGCTTGGCGCATTTCAGCACAAACTAAGCCAGCCTAAACATGGCTTACAACAACTTGGCCATCAGCCAAAGCAGACAAACAACCAGAAGAATATACACGAAGAAGAAGAAGAAGAAGAGGTGGAAGTAGAAGCAAATGCCCGGCAGCTGCAATTATAATCTTACAAATGTTGCTGGTAAAAGTATTATTATTTAAAGAATGCAATTTATTTATTTGTACATTTTTTAAACTTAATATCCTTTGTATTTCTTAGACATTAACAGATAATTTTAATTTGAAAAAATAACGTTCTCCCCAATTGGTACATTTTCAGTCGTTTTGCAACATTGATTGTGTGCGGGTGCCTGCGAATGGCACTCACAGTCAGCTGTTTAGCTGCCGTCGATAGTTTGAGGTGGTCGGTCGATAGACAAACACTGTTTGCGTTTCGTGGAAATGGCATCCAATTGTTTACTTAGATTTTTGCTTTTGTTTGGCGGGCGAAAAGTTTATTGTGCTTTAACATAAATAATACACTCGCATTTGTGTAGATCGTGCTGCCGTCAAGAAATCATGAATCAATGCGTCAGAACGTTAAATTTACCAAACTAAAAAGTGCCCGCGTTCGCTTATTTGACATTAGCTCGGTACTCAATAGACAACGCATGCGCACAATACGCAGGACGAAGGACGTTGTCGTGGTCGGTTACTGCATCGGCATAGAGAAATGTCGTTTCGTTGTCGGCTTGTGTTAGAAGGAGCATTGGAGCCATTGGTTGTACCGATACCAATTCAGTGCTCTACGTAAATTCACAGCGATTTGGCGTCACTGTATTCGTCTCCGTTCATAGCACCCATTTCGGTTAGTTAGACTTATTATTTTTTGTTGCAAGTCTACGCGTCTGTGTGTGCGTGTTGTTAGATGTATGTGTGTGTGTTTACAGAAAATAAAACATAAGTAAACTGAACAAAAGAAGAGAAAAAACATTGGGAAACCATAGAAAAGTTAAATTGTAAATGTTTATGCAAAAGTAAATTCCAACATTGCCATCCAGCGACAGTTTTTAGGGGTGACTCTGCCTCTGTGACTGTGTCCGTCCCTTGCCACTGCCGCTGTCCCTTGTGCCCTGCCTGCTACTCGTGATGGTGGTGGTGTCTCCCGTCCTCCTTCCCCTCATCCTCGCGTTCACACATTCCTATTTCAGGCAGTCGCGTGCAAAAAAAAAAAAGAAACCCCAAAGGAAAGAAGAAGCAACTGCTCCGCTTTTTGGCTTTGCCTTTTGCGAATGTGAAGCGGCAATAAAGTAAAGTGAAGACGCGTGAGGGCAGGGAGGAGTGGAGGGCAGAAAAATCAATATTGATAGTAAACGTGGCTGCTGATGAGCAGCACAAAAAAAATGAAAGAAAAATAATACTAAATAAGCCATCACTACTAATATTATCAAGCATTAAGTGGCGCCATCAGGTGGTCATTGTCCCTACGGCCAAATACCGTTAGTCTCTGCCTTTCCGGTCGAATGACTCATGCAGAACTTCAGTTCCACGTCCTTTTATGGAATTTATACTCTAAACTTTGAAATCCCATGTGGAGTTAGAGAGTTTTCCGCATTTTCATTTAAATATTGATTTAAGTTTAATGGTTTTTTCCCATTGTTTTTCTGTGTTTATTTTTCACAGCAGCAGACGAAACAATTAAAAAGCAATTTGAATAATAACCAAGCAAGCGGAAAGTGAATTTGCAAAATAAAAAACCAAAAACAAAAACATTACATAAAGAATGTGCACAAAAAATGATGAAATGTAATTTGCATGCTCAATTTAACTTGAATTGCATTTAGTTTTCAACTAAGTAAATAAAAAAATCAAGAAAGAATATACAAAAACACAAATTTATCTGAAAATTAAGGAAAACTTGCAATCCGAACAAGATGAAAACTCGACTCGTTTCATTGACCTATCGGGGCAGCGCCTCCGTAGATCCCCGCTACTCGGCGTCCATGTTACCCTGGACAATCAACGACATACGATCCACAGAGAGCTACACAAAGGTGAGTAAATCCAAGAAACGTTTTAAGAACTTTATATAAATTGAACAAGGAGTGGTGACAAAAATCTATTAAAATTCTGTCTTAAATTTAAACAAACTTTTTGAATTCCTTTTTTTGTAGTCTCTGTTTTATTAATACACAAAAAGTTTCTTTTAGTTTCTTTATTACACTCTTAAAAACAAAGAACTATTATAATTGTGATATAATTTTAACATAAATCTCTATAATTGCTTTATAAAATGGCTTCTAAGAGAATTATGGCTCACCAAGCCACAAAAGAAATACTCAGCTGTTTTAATCGTTATTCCAAAACCGCAAGCGAACTTTTTTAATGAATTTAAAGACCTTTAAAATAAGTGCATCTTAATTTAGACTTTGTAGGAACATTTTAAGAGTAGTTTTGACTCAATTATAAATTATTGTTGTGAGTTCTAAACTTGTAACCACTTGAATATGTTTTTAAGAGCTCGTCTTAAATTCTTAACACATATTAATGATGTTGCTCAAGTTGACAGGATTTCCCAAAGCTCATCACTTTATTAAATCATCAGCTATGAAGTGAATCATCAAGTGCCTACACTCGATGTGTTTGTTGCTTCCTCCACTGATTTTCCAGAAAATTGTGTTCTTCGTTCTGTCCGACATGGCTGACACAAAAACGCTTGGAGCGTTATCATGTTAATCCAATTGCATTTAGTGATATCAGCCACACGCTTTTATCTTTGTCAGAAACAATTAAAAGCAATTTGCAATTATTACGATTCAATAAATCAATTAACCAGTCCACCAGGCAGCCAGGCAGGCAGTCACAAGTTGAAAGCCTTCGCATTGCCTATGAAATTTTATTAATAATTTTTCGCCTCATAAACGATAATAATTACACTGATTAGCTACCGTTGGTAACCGTTACCACATATAGTTACGCGGGGGCAGCAGGAAAATGCCTAAAATTAGGCCCACAATTCCGAAAGGTGAGCCACTAAAACCAAAATCACTGTTGTAATACGGGACTCGTAGCTAATTGGAAGGACAACGTCATCCCAAAATAAAAGCAGACAGACAGACAGACAGAAAGACAGATAGACAGACATATCATATGCATATACTTGGGCGAGCAGGAAAAGCGAGGGTATTGCGAACTGTTGTAAAAATAGAAAACTTTTTTATTATTTTTCTTTCATGAGCAATCATTTATAAGTGGAACTTTATTTTATATTAAAAAGTTTGCTTACATAACATTCACCTTGAACGTTCTGTTATATATATTTTAAAATATTCACATATCATAATAAATATTTATGCTCTACATGAAACAACCTAATGACCTGCCCTCGCTTAGGCCTACTACATTTAAACTGATATCACCTGCCTGCCGCATTACGCATACGACGCGTTGAGCACGTGCGGCGACAAGTTATGTTCCTGCCAGCTCGGCCGCTGCCTGTCTCTCTCACACGCAGTCTCTGTCTCTTTCGCTCGCACTACGGTGTCCCATGGCTAATATTATTTGAAGCTTGAAATTAATTTTAGCAAAGCTTGCAATTAGTCGCCCATCAGCCGCATGTGTGTGTGTGTGTGTGCGTATGCGTATGTGGGTGTCTGTGTTGTGTGTATGTGGGTTGCTTCAATGTGCCCGTTAACGACGCTCTGGGGCTTTCTTCAGGGTTCTGGCAAGTTGGGTCCAGTGCAGGTCGTGGTCCAGGCAAGCGCATAATTAAATTCCCCCACAGCTGCCAACAAGTTGTGAGTTTCAACCTGGCCGAAAGTTATGTAAAAGTGTTGGCAGCCAAAGAAGAATCTCTTGGATTTCCCCTAAAGCCCCTACCTTCCTACCTTTCTCACCTACCACACAATCCCATAGCTGCCAGCCATGTCCATTTCGGTTTCATGTTCTCACTGCTCAGGTGGCAACTCCGGGGCATTAAAATGAATCCTTTTTACGTGCCTGCGGCAAGTTGACAGCGTCTTCTCATTCCCATTCCCATACCCCAATTCTCTCAATCCTCAGTGCCAGCCAGCAATTGTTGTTGATGCTCATTGAATAGAAGCCCCCGAGAACCCCAAACAAATGGACAGCATAAGTTGGCAAAAGGCAAAAAAAAAGGAAGGGAAACGAAAGCAGAAAAATCCCATTTTTATAAAAGGTAAACTGCTCTTAATGTTTGTGTTGTCGAGTGTTCTGCGAGAGATGGAGTGGGAGTGTGAGCTCCTTCGGATTTTGATCCTGCCGCAGCTTTGGGGTTTCTTAAATGGGGAATTATGCGAAATTGTTGCGTGCTCCGTTTGGTGCCATCAAAGGATTTCTTGATTAACTTCTGCTGACTGAAGCTCATACCTGATTAATATTCCCAATTGAGGTGTTTCTTGAGTAGGGATATATAATATTTCCACATAATTGCGATTATTATGTTTTGCTTTATAAAAAAGACATCTAAGCTAGGATTATGAACAATTCTTAACGCAGAGTAGAAACAGAAATTTGACATTTAACTTTTTATAGTTTCCTAGAGAAATCCTACAAGATCAAGTAATTGTATTTCTTAAACTAACACACAGTTTATAATCTAATTTAGTTCAGTTTATTAAACGGTTTTCTAAATTTGAGCACAGCTTCAGCATGATGTGAGTGGATCATTTCAATTATTTCCCAAGTTATTTCTTTGCATATATTTTGTGAGCAAACAAATTATGCATGCACAACAAACGCACACACTCGTACACACATTCTCCCACTCTCTCTACTGCCACTTTTGGCCAGTGACTAGACCATAATTTGATGCATATATTCTTGTATAAATATTTACTAAAGCCTGCACTTTTGTATATTATTTCATATATAAATGTTTGTGTATATGTTCTCACTGTTAGTGTCGACTTCTTCTACTTTTTTGCTATGCTACGTCACAGCCACTGTAAATTGACAGAAACCAAACAAACAAGAGCAAAGGAGACAGATGAGTGTAAAGAAGCTATAAAATAGAATAAAGAATGAAAACTTTAGTGCAGTATGCACACCTTTTATATATCCTGTAGTTGGTTTTAGCGCCCACTTAGTTTAGTTAAGCAAAGTTAACTTTATTTATGATTTTGTACAGATAAATTTAATCTAATGCGGATTATATTGTGCTACTAGTTGTCTATTTTTTCTCTCTGTTGTATACTTATAATAAAGCTGTTATGTATCCACTTAATACAGGGTATCACAGGGTATGTTTGCGAAAGCTCTTCATATCTGTGACAAATGCTGTGGCAGCTTATTGCTTTATTATGTTAAATAGCGCATGAAAATTATAACAAGCTGCCTTTTGGCTGTCGCTCAAGTGCGATACATGCCACGCCCACTTGGCACACGCACACACTAACACACGCACACACCTTACGGCCCATCAAAGTTTTATGTCAACTTTTGTGACGCTTCAATAACCAAGCAAACAAACTTGTGCCCAAAAGAATACACTCCGTACGCAGTGCCAGTGTGTGTGTGTGTGTGTGTGTGTGTGTCTGGGTGTGTGTGAACTTTCATAAATATTTGCTTTGCATATTGGTAAGCAATTAGTGCAACAAAATTGATGGCATTCCTTAAGTCTACATGGGTCAATAACTCAAGGCTTTAAGCTTAAACATGTTTAGACATGTGTATCTGGATTGATTATTGCTCTAACTGTTGTGCTAATGATCTTTGATGATCTTTGATTAATCATTTTATTGTATCTGAATTTAAACAATTACTTTAATAATGAATGCTCTGCGTATTGTTTTTAAACACCAACGGCCTTGATCTTGGCCTTGCGCAGTTGTATAATTTTATTGAGTTTAATTTATAAACAAGCTTTTGTTTATGCAAAAATTAAATTTTGCGCCTTAAGCTAAATGTATACCCTGTAAGTTTGTAAAAAAAAAGAGGTATGCAGGTATGCAAGAAAAAGTATTAAGTTAATTAACACTTTACTGTGTCTAATAGATAAGACAATCTTTGGGATTTTAGACAAGAGCTACGCAGTGCGCTTAAGTTTGCTATACACCCTGTAAATTTGTCTTAAATAAGCAATAATAGGTTCACTATATGGTTCGCTATAACTAAATTCTTTGCTATTAAATAAAAGAACTCGAGTTTTGATTTAAACTTAAAGTTTGCCACACTAACTTAAAGACCTGTTCGTATATATTAAGCACTTATATATGTGTATCTAATAAATAGCAGTGCTCAAAACTAAAGGCAATCAACTGTAATGAGTCTGATCGATTTGCTTAAATTTATTCAGCATTTACTGACGGTAACTTTGTAGGGCCTACAATTCAAAGGAAGACCAAGAGAGGGAGAGAGTGAGAGCCCTTTTTCCAACAGGCGTTTGCCTTCGTTTTAGCCTGCCACACGCATCCCAGCAGCAGCAGCAGCTTTTCATTGACGTCACAGCAGTAGGCAGAAAGTTGTTTTGAAAGAGAGCTGTGAAAAAAGCAAGAAATGAAGAAAAATCAATAGGCCGCTTGTTTTATTTGCCAGCAGAAAACAGTATATTTGTTTTTTTTTGCTCTGTTTCGTTTTCATTTTTATTTTTTTGTATTTTTCTGCTGCTGCTGGTTGTGAAGTCACTCAAGTCCCGGCGTTAATCCGCTTCTGGTCGGCTCGAGTAACTTGAACTGCTCTCTTTGGCTCTGCTCCCTGCCTGCTTCTCTTTCGTTTTTTTTTCCTTCTTTACTTTACGCTCCCCCGTCGCGAGCAGTGCAGTGTTGTAAATGGTTTCACACTTTGCCAGTGGAGGACTCTCGCTTGGGTTTACTCGGCGTATGAGTAACGTGTATTTTTTTCTTTTCACATCGCTGTTTTGGTTGGGCACCCACTCAATTCCATTTGGCTGACGTTTTGCATTTGATGCTGCACACAGTTGTGTGGTCGCTTGATTCCTGGATTTACTTACCACTTGCAACACAGTCACTTGACATGCTTTAAATCAGCACATCTTGTATGATGTCTGCAGTTTTGTAGATATGTTCTTAAATTACAGAACTTGCCGGTATTTTGTTGACTGCAGAGTATGTCATAATCGAGCACTTCCCCAGGGGCGTGACACATTTTCCTTCGTGCCGTTTGCGTTTCGTTTTGATTTCATTCTTTTACTTTTTCACGTCTTTGTTTACTTTTGCCGCATATGAAAAAAAAGAATACAAGACAAAGCTGGCCCTCACTGCGTATGCGCTATAATTATCTTTTCTTACCCATAACTGCCAACAATTGACATCTTGGCCTCTTTTAACCCGCTATCCTCTATTACCGCACTCTTTCTGCATTCATCTCTCCCCCCTCGTCTTTAGTGACTCTAATTGACGTCAAGTTAAAGGAAACTCGGACTATGTCTATTTTATTTGTCTTACGTTCTATTCTTCAAGCTATTATTGTTGTCACACACGCACACACACACACACACACACACACACACACACATGTCTACGGACTCACACACCATTTAGCGTCATGTGAAACAATCCCTAACTTTACGATTGTTCTCTACTTAAGTACTTGCTGCTGTTTGCATAGAAATTAGTGGTGGTATAACATGTGTTGCTTAATATTAACTAAACTTCTTGATATATACATTTTGTTGGCTTTTAAATTAAACATTTTTATCTAAAAAGTAGTAGTACTTGTACTAACTTTTTGTTTTGGCATTGCCTATCAAAACTTCAATCAATTCCTTACTTTTATGCTTAACAATAGTCACATTACTGTCAGCAATTACAATTGAAATTGCTCCATTTTCATATCTATAAAGTTATATCCGTGTCACGCGTCCATCTCCAGCTGAAATCACGACATCGTCGTGCCTTCAGCGTCGCGTGTTATTGCTCAGTGATTTATACGTTTTAACTGTTTCTTCATTACGTTTTCATGTGCCAGCTGACGTTTGCTGTTCTTGTTATGCATGCAATTTGTTGTTGTTGTTGTTACTGTTTGTTGTTGTTTTTGTTACTCAATAAATTGTCTACAATTGCTCATTACATTGCTGCTGCTGTTGTTGTCAGCATTGTAGCCATATAATTTGCATTAACTGCATCAAACTGCTGTTTCATATGGAAATTGCGGCCAAAAGGGTCAAAACTCGGCTCTGAATTTTACGTCTGGCGCTATTGCAGTAGCCATAAATAATCAGAATTGTATGATATAAGGCGCCGATTTGCTTTAGCTGTAATTATTGCATTGTAATCAAGGGTTTGATCTCAAATTGCTTTAATTGCTTCATTTTAATAATTTTAAACTTAATTTTCAAATGATTCCATCATTTAAATAATGTATTGGCGTAGGTAAAGTGCAGTTAAGCTTTACTAATTTATTGTCAGTTGTTATAAATTAATCTTCAATTGGCATTTCTTTTTGCTCAAAGAGGTCCTGAAGTCCTGAATACAATTTAAATAATTAACTTTTGGCTGATACTAAACAGCTTTTCAATCTTCTCTTCATGCTAATCAGGTGTTCGGCATTCCAAGCGAACGCTTTTAATGAAAAATCCCAAATCGCATTGTTCGGTGATTGCATTACAGAGCACAAAGTTAACAAATTGGCAACTGGTAATTGGTAATAGGTAATAGGTCTGGGGGCATAATTGGATTTTCTGTGTCAATGTCAAACGTGAAACAACAGTTAAATGAATCTCTCGTCGCTCTGTCTCTCGGCACACGGCACTCTGCACTCAGCTCGTCTCTCTATGCGATGCTCGCAATCGTTTCAATTCTAAAACATCGAGTGGAAATTACAAATTAATTGAAAATTGGCAAGGTGTGAGGGGAATGGTACCGGGATTGTGGAGTGGCAATAGAAACGTCGTCAGCTAGTGCTAAAATCTCGTTGGAACTTTGCCATTTGAAAATTAATTTCGAATGCCAAAGGTGAGTCGTGCTCAAGCCAAGGTGGCATCCCTAATGATTACCGGCTGCCAGGTAGCCTCATTAGGCGCTCTTTCATCCCATTCTGTTCGCCAACTTCTACTCTTTTAATTCCACCTTTTTTTTGCTCCTACTAAAATGTTATTAATTGCAAAGTTTTTTTCTTAGTCGAGTTTTGCTGCCTTTGCGAGAGCCCTGATTCCAGTTCGCTGTTTATTTAAGTAGTTTTCAAGCTGACGCTTCCGTTGATAAGCAACTAAGCATGGAGCAAATGGGGTGCTGCTGTGTCGAGTACACCCTGTTTATTGCCAGTTTTTGTAAGGACTTTTCTACTTTTAGTTGAACTGCGAGGCAGCCAAAAGTCGAGCATTTTTAGACAAAAGTTTTGGCCCTGAAGTATTCAGTTTTCACACAAACTTAATTTTCCAGCAGTTTTCTTAGCTCTTTTCTTTGTACTTTCATAGTTGTTTACGTTTACCTGTTCGCTCTTTGCTCCTCTATTAGTTTAATTAAAGTTTTGATTACGGTCTGAAATCTGAGAACATGCGTGGATTTTTTATGTTTTAAATGGATTTGTAAGTAAGTTAGTGGGTTTAAAATTGCTTAACTAACAAATTTAATTAATTTAATAACTATGAATATGAATGTATGAAAAACCTATTCTTAAAGTCTGTTTCTTAGCAAAAAATGTAAATCGATGTCGCTGGTTTAATTTCCCTTATCTTGCCTATCTTTAGTTGCTTGTATTTGCATATTCCTGGAACACACCCTGCACTAAGCTAACGTCTGCTTAACTAACTGAACATAAATTTCATTTGCTTTCCTTTTATTTTATAGAGAAAAAAAATAAGAACAACAACAAAGACCTTTTGATAACAAAAAACAAGCTAACAGACGTTCCAAACGGTGCGACCTGCTTTCTGTCAACTACAATTTCAGCCACAACATCGACACACCCATTCAACAATCCCTCAAAACCCCCCACCAAACCCTGTCCCTAAACACTAGCTACCCTACATTGACACTCCCTAGCTACCACGTCGGTGTGCACATAATAAAAACAGTGCATAAAACATGGTAACAAGCTGTAGTTGGCAGTGCTTGACTAACAGATACCGTGCTTAGTTTTGATGTACAATTCTCAACTAAATTATGCTAAAAAAAATGTATTTTTAAACTCAAAGTTTAAGCACTAAAAAGCCAAAACAAATTCAGTTTTTGTTAACTTAACTTTTAGTCTTTAATGAACACGTTTTGTGCAAAAATGGATACAGGGTATAAAAAGGGGCCAAGAACAAAAAGCAACGAGTATTGAGAATGGCGGCACATGTTGACGGTGGGGGTGACGGCGACGTTGACGGTGACGATGACGGTACCGGTGACTGTGATGAGAACGCCGGAAATGGAGCAGCCGCCATGTTTGCAATATTGTCAGGCTGCTGTCAGTCTCTGCTTGTTTTTATGCTATCTAGCTACCCATTCGCTAGTCTTGCTCACTCTGTCTCTGTCTCGCTCTAAGTGAACCGCTTTTGTACTTGTGCATGCAAGTAAACTGATTAAAAGAATTTAATACTGTTAATCTGCTTCGCCTAGTGGAAACGAGACGACATTTGGCCATGGAAAGAGAAAAACACTCCAACAAAACATGTACGATTACTTACAGCTTTTCATTTTTCCATTTTCTTTTCTTGCTTTTGTGTTGTCATGATTATTAAACCGCGTTGTCTACTGTAAATGCAAAGGATTAAATGAGTGCGGCATTAAACCAAATAAAAGAAAATTAAGCATTCTACTTTGAGATAAAAAATATTTGTACTATTACTGCTACTGATTTGGACAAGTATATATAAAAATACGATTTATCTAAATGGTTTAAAGACCGCGTGTCTCCAAGCTTTGAAGACGTCTAGAAAGACGACCCAGAGTTTCCCTCATTTCATTTACAGCCAACTGCTTAGACTCGACTTTCTCCACCGTCTCATCGAAGTCGTGCATCAGCGCAGGCATGGACAGGAGACCACCTTGGTAGGTGAGATCTGAGTGCAGCTTTCGAAGACGAGCATGTTCCACTTTGCCCTTATATAGGCGTTCTCTCAGTTCCCGTTGAGTCTCCAGATCTCTGTTCAGTTTCGTTACATACTCCTTTAGTTTGCTGGCAATAGTCAGTGTCTTTTCGCGGTTATGCTGAACTGTATGCAAATGGCTGTGGTAATTTATACGTAGCCGCTTCAAATCCACATTACGTTCTATAAAAATATCCATAATTAAATCTCTTTTCTCTTAAGTTATGCTACTAACCTTCAATTTTCTTGTTCATAGCTGTTACTTGGTTCTGAATAGCGATAAAGACTTCCATGCTAATATTGTCATTGATGTGCTCCAAACTATCGATTTTCTGCACAGAAAATGTGCGTTTAATGTATCTTAGTCATTAATATACTAATACATTTTATACTTACATCCTTAATTCGACCCAGTGTGTGCTTCTTTGTAAGGAGTTCCAATCGAGTATCGCTGAGTTGGTATTGAAATGCTCTCATACGTGTCAGCTCGCCTTCAACAACCCGTCGAAGATACTCGGATCTTCTGCCAATAGATTCATGCAATATGTATTCCAAACTTTGCTCAGACCTTAATGCTATATTATCAACGTGGGCGAGATCCATTAAGACACTACTTAAAAGGTATTCGACCTTTTTTTTAGTCTCGGCTGATAATTTTAAGCAAAAATCAAAACTTAGCAGATGTTGCTTATACTTTTTGTATTCTCTTTGATGCATTGAGTCCGGTAGCCTCATAAATGGTCGCGTGATCTTTTGGCGTCTATAATAATCGCACATTCGTCCATTAAGATACGAATTTACTTCTTTTTCATACAAATAATCTTCCTTTTCCTCTATTAACCTTAGCATTAATTTTTTCTTATTTAATTTCTTTTTATGTCGATTCTTTGATATCGTTTTTCTCACCCTCACGGAACGCAGCATTGAAAATATCATTCATGAAATCTAATGCTATTCTGAGGGCTTCTTTGTGAATTTTCTTTTGTTGATGATCTTCCTCAGTTTCTAAACTTGCACCGCTAGTTACGATTTCCATGGTGAATTTTCCGAAAACATCTTCTGGCTCGTCAATTATAACGACTTTCGTCAGTTCCATTGCCTCAGAGAAGTCCAACACGTCGGTACGATTGTCCACGATGGATTCCACATCCAAGGACACTTCTTCCGAAAGCTCAGGTGAGGACTGAGAGGAGCTTGTATGAAGGCTATGTAAGCTCCGTCCACTGATGGGATCAACAAATTTACCTACGTCAAGAACTGACGACGGAATTGTTCGTTTACGTGGCGTAATATCGGACACATCCGAAATATTCGATAGTGAGGGCACTTGAAAATTCAATAGAAAATCCTCTTTCGCTTGTATTGAATCCATTTCATTCGACGATCGGTCGACAACCGATTCAACAACTTCAGTGCTACTTATGTCTTCATAACCGTAATTTAAATTATCAAAATCATCGTAATCATCATCTGTATCATAATCACTGCTTTGTATAGTTGAAAGTGCGTCCATATACTCTTCTTCAACAGGAAACTTTTCCAAATCTTCAACTTCCAAAATCGATTCATGTGATAGCCGACTGGGTGTGGAAATGGCTGTATCATGTGAACCAAATTCAGCTGCCACATGATCATCAACTTTGAGAATTTTGGCAGATTCGGAAGTTTCAACTGCGCCCGTGAAACGTATTTTCGCAGTCTGCAATCTTTCATTTTCCTCCCTTGGAGCTGCTACATCCCCTTTGACTTCAGTTGTTTCTTTTGCTTCACTGTCATGCTCATCAGGCTCCAAATCCTCCAACATTTCAGTTGGAGCTGCTATTTTGCGCAGTATCGCACTCGGGCGTATAGTCGATGGAGCTTCCTCAATGTTATTATCATTATCATATTCAAGGGTACTTCTCCGGTCATCCTGAAGAATACTCCCGCCTCTGGATACAGCTGCAGAAATTGTTTCGCGGAATTCAACCTGTGGCTCCATAAGAAAAATTTTTTTTTTAAAGTTTTTTTTTTTTATTATTTTTTTAATGTTTTTTAAGTTTGTGTATTTAATTTTTTTTGTATTGTTTATTTCCCTCACATCTAACTAAAGTTAAACCTAAGCTGAATTTGTTTAATAGGCAAGGGGAAAGTAAATTGAGCTCGAATTGAGCATGTTATTGACATTTTTAACAGCGATTGCTTGAAAGCGCACTAGAAATGTAAACGATTTCCACATTAGCTAAGTAACAGAGCTGTCCACTGTTAAGCCTTGCATAACATTTCCTGTGTCTGTTATATAATGGATGATACCAAACTCAACTTCTGTTATACAGTCCCACTATAAATTTAAACGATTTCCACACGAGCTAAGTAACAGAGCCGCCCACTGTTAACCATTGAATAACATTGCTTGCGTCTGTTATATTTAGACGATACCAAACTCAATTTCAGTCCCACTAGAAATGTAAAGGATTTCCACAGAAGCTAAGTAACAGAGCCGTCCACTGTTAAGTCATGGAAAACATGGCCTGTGTCGTTATATTACGGATGATGTCAGGCTCTATTTCTGTTATACAGTCCCACCAGAAATGTATACGATTTCCAAGAAGATAACAGAGCTCTTGCATAACATTGCCTGTGTCTGTTATATTACCGTTCATACCAAACTCTATTTCTGTTAAACAGTTCCAACAGAAATGTAAACGATTTCCTCAGAAGATAACAGCTCTCCACTGTTAACCCTAGCCTTACACTGCTTGTGTCTTTCATATTACAAACTCAACTTCTGTTATTCAGTCACAAAAAAGATTTGTTCAAAATTAATAATTAATAATTTGTTTTTACATTTTATTTATGCAAACTCGTGTGAATGTAGCTGTATATGTGAATACAAAGACATATTAAAGTCCCTCTGTCATGAAACTATAGATAGCCAAAAGATTTTTCACTGCCACGCGGAGTATAATTGTTGATTTGGCGATTTAGGTGATTTATGGTCTCTTTTAGCTCATTGACAATAGCACGCTTGGACTCCACTTTCTCCACAGTCGCATCATAGTCATACATTAGGGATTCCATTGCCAATATTCCACCCTGATAGGCGAGCTCAGCATGCTGTTTTCGTATGCTACCATGTTCCAATTTTGCCTTGTACAGGGTCTCCTGAAGTACGGTCTGCACATTCTGGCAAGCCTTTAGTTTGGCATGTCCGGTACGTAGTTTGTTCAGTACGGCGTGAGTTTTCTCCCTACAATGCTGGGCCACATGCAAATCGGATTGGTAGTGCAATCGTACCTTCTTCAAATCCGTATTACGTTCTAATCAAAGTAGTTTATAAATACATGTTTATTTCAAACGATTTAATCTATTGTGTGCTCTTACCTTCAATTTTCTTGTTAAGTGCGGTGGTTTGGTTCTGTATGTCAATAAAGTCGTCCATGGATATATCCTCATTGATTTGCTGCAGCTTGTGAATTTCCTATAAACAGAATGAATTTACTTAATAGATAAAGTAGGAATGTAATTGTAGTACTTCTCTGATTCGTCCCAGAGTGTGCTTTCTGGTGATTAGACTGAGACGCATGTCACTGATCTCATTTCTCTTTTGGCTCATAAGTCTTATCTCACGTTCAGTTATTCGTCTGATGTATTCGGATTTGTTGCCCAAAGTGTTCATTATTTTATCTGCTAAATATGCTTCGGATGAGGATGATATATTTTGTAGGTAAGAAAGATCCATCAAAGCACTAGATATTTGCATGGCATTCAAGTATTTTGCCTCCGCGGCTAGTTTTAAATTAAAATCCAATTGAGTCAGGGCTTCCTTAAATCGATCGTATTCCTTTTCGTGTTTCTCGGGTGACAACTTGATGAAGGCCCGATTATTTCGCATGCGTTTGAAATACTCAGCAACTTTTGAGTTGAGATACTCGTTCGCATACTTTTCAACATTATATTGGTTAACTTGATCGTTTAATTTCGCATATAGACGCTTTTTGTCTATATTTTTGTTGAGCAAATACTCAAGTCGTAAAGCTTCTGACTGGTTGACCACATTTTTGATAAGATCATTCAAAAAATCCAATGCAATTTTGTTGCTACTATAAACTATAACTTCTGGTTTTAAAGCATCGTAATAGGTTTCGCGTGCTATGGAATCCGCTTGATATTGATAAAAGATTAACTCCTCTTCCTCCTTGACATCAGTTTTGAAACTTAAAACACTTTCAAAGTCCGAAAAATCTAAGCTTCCACTTGAGCTCTCAATGTCCATACCGAAAGTGCTTGAGCTCTCCGAACTTTTGCTCTTTTGCGATGATATAGTTTCACCTGTAAGTGGATCAACAAATTTACCTGGATCCATTGTGTCTGTTAAACGCGATTGAGACCCAACTAGCATAGAAAGTTGCGATTTAAGGCGCTCTAGAATTTCGTCCTCATCGGAAATATCATCCAATGAGGGAATCTCAAAGCTGTCCAAGAAATTCGACTTGGCTTTCACGGAATCGCCTCCTTTAATCGATATTCTTTCAACTTCATCGTCACTTTCTTCTGGGTTTAACAGTCTTTCAGCTTCCGAATCTTCTGTACTGGCGGGCATACAATATTCATCAAGATTTGCCAAGCTAGTCGTCGCTCGTTCCATTCGGGTAGGAGTGGAAATCGCAGTAGTACTGGGCACATCCTGTAAACTATCGACAAGCGTAACCTTTTGCTCGGGATATAACTCCGTAGTATGATCTGTTTCTCCAATTGTGAAGCGAATGTTACGTGAATTCTTTAAACGCTCTTTCCGCGCTGCTCGGGCCTCCTCCTCCTCGGTTTTTGCTGCCTCCTGTGGTGCATCTGCTTCTTTACCTTCAGCAACAACATTTTCTGTGTCTTCGGCGTCATTTGGCAAGGACTCGTTGGCAGTGGATGGTCTTTCTGTATCGTGTGCCAATTCTGGTTCAGTGTCCATTGTTTGGTGTTTATGTGTTTTAGTATTAGTTGTATAATTTGCTTAGTTTTAAGTGTTTTCGTGTATGTGTTTGGTTGTTTCCTATGTCGTGTTGTGTTTTTTATTACTATATTATTACATACTTCAACTTACAAGCAATTCCAGTCAAGTTGATTTGACATGTTCTCATGAATTTGATTTTCTTGTAATTGCAGCTTTCGGTGGGCATTGAACATGGCATTTTGGAGTCGTACAATTCGGACTTTGAGCTACAATTTAGCCATCCCTTGAAGCATATCGTGGGCATGTGCCGCATTATACACAAGCCGCAGGCAAAGTCCGTTGGCAATGGTTTCATGCAGCTTAAATCGTCAGCATTTTCCAATGGTTCCTCCACATCGTCCTCGACAGCGTCATCATCTTCCACAGCTGCCACGGCTGCCGGCACTGCTGGTGTTGGCAACTCATTAACCGCAAATGGGGCACGTCACACACTGACCACATCCACATCCTATGGTTCGCTCTCCTCCAGTGCAGCTGCCGCTTATCAGTTGCAACAGCAGCAGCAACAACAGCAGGCCCTTGATGCCGAGCAGCCACAAAATTTCATGGAATTCCAGGGGCCCATCACGGGTTTGGTTTACTTACTAAAGGATCCCAAGGATCCACTGCTGCACATTTATCTATTTGAATGCGAAACCATTGAGGAGGTAAGTTTAAATTCATATTTATAAATCCATGTTGAAATTTATATATCAACTGCAATTTTTAGTCCATTGTTTGAAACTTTATTCGTTGCTTTTGAAATGCATTCATATGAAAATGTTTCCGAAAGTTGGAACAATGCCTTTATGTTTTTTAATAGTTAGCCAGTTGAACCCAGTGAATTGCAAAGTGCTTAAATCCAACTAACGATTTATGAGGAAATGTGCACAAAGTTTTTGTCCCTGCTATAAATAAAAAAGAAAACTTTTACTTTAATTTCTTACAATCCATATATAAAAATGTTTTTTAAACCCGAAAGTAATGAAAATGGCAGGCAAATTTTACGCTTAAATCAAGCTGTTAATAGACTTTGTTGGCAACTCCTCTAGTTGTGCTAATCCGACCTACGATTACCCAATTTATGAGCTAACCAAAACCGAAATCAGCCACCCCGAAAATAAATTGAACGCCCAACTCATTTTCCATACTGCAATTGGGACTCAGCATGCCATAAAAGAACTTCCGATTGTGTTTCTAATTAAAACCACTAGAAAATAGCTAAAACTAGGCCAGACAAAACTACCCCTTGACTGCGATTATATCGGCGCCACTTTTGCGCAGTTCGGAACTGACCTTCGTAAGGGAGTGAATAAAAACACAGAGAAAAAACTAAATAAACTTTAGTACTTACACGCAAAATGTTAATTTCTCATCAACTGACAAGACGAAAAATGAGGAAAACGTTAACAATTTCCTATTACTGGCAATGGGAAATTGAAAGCTTCGTTCTAAATTAAATGCCAGTAACTTGGTAACTTTATTTATACATTTTACATTTATTTTTGTAGAGTAAGTTTTGCTGAAAAAGTATTTTAAGACTTCTGTCTTATTGTTTTTAATTACGGCTTTTTCTACGTTGATTAATTTTTAAATTATATTCCTTATTCCATTCAAATTAAATTGTTTCAACAGTAGGTTTTCATTTTGCTGGCATTGTTGTTTGCTGTTTGCTGCTGCTGTTGTTGATTGCATGTCAGAAGTCATTTTGGGCAACGTCAGTTTTGCCACGCCCACGGCACTTAATTTTCCAGCTGCCTCGCACAGAATGAAACACAATAAAGTTGTGTGTGTGTGGCTTTGTTTTCAAACTTTGTTGACAAGTGTAGGGGTCAGTCGACTGTATGCTAAAACCAAAAGCAGAACAAGAATTCTTGAAACTAAGCCATAAATAGTGCAAACTTTATTAAACTGATAAAACAATGTTAACATAAATTGAGCAAACTTAGCTGGCTTTATAAAAATAAAATAAATGTAGGCAGTAAAAGAAGTGTAGCTGGTTGGAATTAGGATTAAAATTAAGTAAAAGATTTGAATACCAAATGAAATTATATAAAATAAATAGATATTAGTTGTCTTCTTCTCCCGTTAAAATTTATCAAATTGGCGTTTTAAATCATTAAATTTAATGAAGCTTAGTAGCCAAAAGAGGCACTTTGCGCTTATAACACCGCTCGAAGGTAATAATTGCTCCTATTCAACCCATTTGGCGCAGCTTCCGCCCACGCTAATAGACGAGGGAATAGCGACAAAACCACGTAACCAAAAAATAATAAAAAATAAAGGGGAAACCATTAGAAGCGAGCAAAAAAATGTACCTAATTGCAAGGCAGAGATAAGCGTAGCATACTTTTAGCAGACACTGTTAACAGCTGCGGTCCCGGTGGTGTCAACAATTTTCGTAGCTTCAGAATATTTACAAAAAATAATAGCACAACGAAATTGTACAGTGAACACAGAATTTTCAACTTAAATTTTAGTAAAGCAATTTAAATTTCTTTTGTAGCAGCTACAAGCACGTGTGTGACATGTCGTATGCGTAATATTAAATGCGATTTCTGCTTTTATTTTAATAAGCACACTTTGTGTAAAGTATTGTGGTGGCAATCTTGTGGGTTTAACCAGGTAACCTGGCAACCAATTCACGTTGATTGCATGTCCTTGCGGCAGTTCCTTTGAATCTTGTTGTTGTTATCGTCGTTGTTGCTGTGGTTGTTGTTGTTGTCATTGTCGCAAATGACGCATGACGCTGAGCTGCCATTTGCATGGACCATCATCGCTGTTTAAACATCGTTTTTATTGTGCTGCCAAGTGGCTTCAACACGAACTCACCGCCAGTTCCCAGAATCCAGAACCCACAGCCCCTACCGAGGACTCACCCTCGCATCCCTGCCAACAACTACCTCAAAAAATTGAGAGAGGCTTTTGCAAACCTTTGGCAAATGTCGCTTCTGTTGCCATAGTCCATAGTCCATAGTCCGTAGTCCGCAGTCTGTCGTCTGTAGTCCGCAGTTGAGAGATATCAACGTTGTCATTCGCAACGCTCTTTTGACTTTTAATGGCCTTTGAGAGGCCTTGCCCTGCGTTATCCTGCCAGCTAGTGTTGGCCAACATCATCGAATCGAGTGTTTGGCCACAATGTGAATTGTAGACAATTTACGTACAGCTCACAGCCGTTTGATATATGCTATGTGCAGCTATACTAAGTGATAGAAAAATGTTTACTGAGCTCTATATAAATACAAGCATTTTATTGGAAAAGTATTGCGCTTTTCTAAATAAACTTTTTAAATGTGTGAAGCAAGGAATAAACAAAACATGTTTTCTGTTATAGAAATGTGCCTTTATTTTGCTAATTATCACGTCAAAAGTGGCCTTAAAAGTATTTCGTAAAATTTATCTATTTAAAACTTACTTTTCTTTGCTAAAATTAAAATAAGTTGTGCATGAAATTTAAATTTTTATACTATACCATAATAAATACAGAAATTGAATTTATATTTTGAATTTTAAACGGTTATTCAATAACATCCGCTCTAGTTTCTATTGCAATTTCCCTTCTGATATCGCACAAAGTGCACACATAATGCAATCAAAAGTGGTGTAGAAGCAAAGGGAGTGGAAGGAGTGGTAGGAGTGGTTATTACGTGTACTAGAAAGAACTTTAACCTGCATTTCTGGCCACAATAGAAGCAACGAACTGAACTTTCTAGCCTGTTTGCCTGCTGCTGTCGAAATTTGCATTTTCTCGAGCTTTGCTTTAAACTGAAAGTCCTGCACGCCATTTGTTGGCCTTGGCCTGATGTGCGCCTTATGGCTGGCAACCGTTTGAAATTGATATTGAGTATTAAAGTCTTCGTTTCCCCTATATGATACTGTCTGTAGGATATTGATAATTGGCTTTTAGTTATAGTTCTTCTTTTTACTGTTGTTGTATTGCATTTTGTTGTCGTATGCAGTTTCCTTTTGCCCCACAAAGCCTACACATGGCAAACAAATTGAGTTTGTCGCACATTTTGGCATGAAAAAGCATTTTATACTATTGAAATCAAATTGATTTTCCTCTTCACTCTCGGCAGCAGTGTTCACTGTTTGCCATATTGATGTCAAAATTAATTTGAAAGCTTTTGCATATCCAATATCTTTTTCTATCTTTGCCAATGTATATGGCTTTAACTTTGAGTTTTATATACGTGTATTTGGTCGAGTTTTTAATTAATTTTTAGAATCTTTTGTGACATGAAATGCTTTGAATTCCACTGCAGAAGCAATTAGAATTATTATTTTGTGTTATTTGTAGATTTAAATGGCAACACAGACTTTATTAAATGTGTGTTAATTAATAACAATAGCAAGAATCAAAATATTTATTTATTTAAGTAATAAGCAAGTCCATCATACTTAAATATTAAACAATTTATATTGTCCCAATTTAAAACTTGTTGATGCACTTTCATAAAATATACACAAATTTTTTCCCCAACCGAATTTTTGTCAGTCTTTTTCCATTTTCCCTTATGTACTTGTGTGAAAAATGCATCTTTGCCCCTAAAAGCAAATATCACACATACGCAACGTTGTCTGCGTGAACTTTGTCTCGTCTTTCCCATTCGCTCTGGCGGTCTTTCGTCTTTTGCACTCTCTCGCTCAACGGGACTCACTCAGTGCTCAGTGAGAAACGGTTTTTAAACTGTTTTTTTGCCGTTTCTTTTACTTCGCATGCGCAGGTTGCTATTTGTTGTTGTTGTTGTTGTTGTCGCTGTCGGTGAGCACTTCTCTCTCACTCTCTGTAATCGTTGGATCGGCAAATTGCGAGTGGGATCCCCGTCGTCAGTTGTCTAGCGGCAATTGAAACGCGTGCGCGTTTGTCTCGAAGGCAGCGACAGCTACCAAATAACAAAAACAACAGCAAAAGCAACAATAAATCGGTTAACAAAAAGTAATGAAGTTAAATAAAAATAATTAATCTTAAATTGTGTGACTGCATATGGGAATTACGAGTTTATCTGCACCTAAAATTATTTAGCATAACTTTGAAATAAATATAAACTTGTTTATTCTGCAACTTGTTTACCGTGCAAAGTGCTTAGCCAATAACAAAAGTAACAAAAACAAAAAGCATATATAGAAAATATAAATAAATTAGTTACTTAAACGTGTCAGCCGAAAAAAAAGAAAACAACCAAAAACAAAAACCAAACAAATGTTCCAATTTGTATATACAAATAGATATATTTTTACATATGTACATATAACAAGCGCGTGTATATAGAGTATATATCATCTTCAAATTGCGTCAGTTGAGGCAATTTCATATCTTTCAACTTTTAATTGAACCCAAACACAAATAAATTAATAATAAAAAACAAACAAATATACAATTCTTATGAGTTTTCAATAAACTGATGGTACTATATACAAAGTATAATCCTTTTCGTGTTCAGTTGGATAAACAAATGTTACATAAAGCACTTAGACCAAATGCACGTATTTGCTTTGTCCCAAATACCTAAAGTGTTGGCGTTCGTCAATGGACAGTGCAAATATCTCGAATTCAAATCAAGTAAACGATTTAACGCGACAATTAGCACAAAATACAGATATATAGTGTGTAGTATATAGATACTCTTCGTATACAGATACATACATCTATAGCTATAGAACAATGCCTCAACATTCACATAGATTTGCTCTCAGCCAAATCGCATTGTATTCGTCACTTGATTTTGCCTCGGGGAATACTTAACTAAATACGTATCAATAATAACTGTGAGTGTTTGTTTTATCGCTCGACCGCAACTAAGAGTACTTTGAACCCACACTCAACCCTTGTTTCATTTACAAAACTTTATAAATTTCAAAAGTGCTGCTGGTTCCCTTATATTTGAATAGTTTAGTAATCTCTATTGAAACTTTAACATTCCTTGTTTGTTTTGCAATTTTCTCATTTATTTCTTAATAAATTAATAAATAGTTTTGTTCTTAGTGTGACTTTCAAATATCTTTCTCGTAAATAAATCATTCGAAAATTGTCGTTTCACACAAAAACACATGAGTAAATATGGCAAGTGTGCGTAGTTCAGAATTATATCTAAAGCTTTAAAGTTTTATTTTTGTTTGTTTACATTAAGCGGGTCGAAAATTTATTTAAATAAACAAACCAATAAAAAATAAACATTTTAACGATTAAACACATTTACATAAATATAAATTACAAAGTTTATAAACGCTTTAAAGATGATAAATCGAAATAAAGTAAGAAAGGAAAAACAAAGCACATATAAAATGAAAATTAATAGCTGCAAACAGTGAATATCTGCAATAAAATAATAATATAAATCAACAGTTAATAAAAAAAATCTATAATAAATTTTAATGAAACTGTAAATAAACTGTACCTAAATTAATTATGAGTAGTTATAAAACTGAAGTAGAAAAATTACTTGCATTTGTTTGTGTACATAAAGTATGAGAAAAAATGTTTAATTACAATTTTATTCTTCTTTTTAATTATTGCACAACATTTAGTAACGTTAACAAAGTTTTCGTTAGTGATAATTAATATATAAAAGCCTAAAATCAAAATGGCAATTACAACAAACTTCTGATAGTTGTAAAAGACATAAAAACTTGTAAAGAACCAAAGTGCAAAAATAAATTGTGAACTGCGGAAATTGCAACTGTAAGTTTCGTAACTGCAGCAACAAAACAACAACAACAAAAGCAACCACAACCGATAGAACAACAATAACAACAACAACAATAAATATAAACTACTTTTAATACAATGTTTACGGTGCCATTTCATCGGGATACAATTCTGACGGCCTCCGTCAGTGATGCATCCGTGCTGAATAAGAGTCGCGCAGTATGTAAAGGGTATTCGTTAACGCATACTCCCTCCCCCCCCTTACACTCTATCAGTTTGCCGCCTGCCTCAATTGATTTCAATTTCAATTTTCATTTGATTTGATTTGATTGCTTTTTATTTGTTGCTTGTGCAATTTGCTATTGACTTTATTTTTGTGTTTGTTTGTGTTTGCATTTGCCTTTGCTTTTGTTTACTTTGTTTTCGTTATTTCTTTGCTCGTTTTATGTAATGAGCTTTTAGTTCTTTGTTTTGCGCTTCTACTGCTTGTTGATAGTGTTTAGTCATAGTTTGCTATTAAAAGCTTTGCTGGAATATTAAAGTTCTTTCCTCTACTTCCACTTCGACTTAGACTATGCTTTAATTGAAGTGCCCTTGGGCAGCGTTTTTCAATATTCTGTCATGTCTTGATTGAATTCATTTCATGTTTGGCAATTTCATTCCAGTTTCTTCTGCATTTTCATTATTTAAACAATTCCTATGCAAATCAAGCGCCACACTGCTGCATTACCATATAAATTGTATTTTTATTTTATTTATCTAATGTTTTTGGTCTGCTCTTCTTACCCAAAATGAAATTTTCTCGCGCGTGCCAACAGCTTAAATCGAGTAAACTGACGCGTCAGCTATTTCTCCTTTTTTTCCAACATTTTCCAACTTTTTCTTTTATTTTTTGTACTCCCACAATTCGTTTTGATTTCAAGAGAGCAGACATTTTCCATTTTTCTTGCGTTTCTGCTTCTGTTTTTATGTCATAGGCGCCAAAAAAAGTTGGTTTTTTATCGCTTTCGTTTTCGTTTTTCAACGGCAAATTGTTGACGCGCAGCCACGGCACTTGACCCTGACCATGGTGTGCCTAAAGGACCGTAACGCTGGGTAAACACTTTTTGCCCAGCAAGTTGAAGGATTGTCCAAACTGCTTTACAAATTTTGTTGGTCAACTTCAAGTGCCCCTTTGTTTAAAGTATAGTTGCGAAAAAGTCATAAATAAGTTAACAACTTTTATTTGGTGGAAAAACAGCGAAAACAGCGAAAACAGCATTCAAAATTATATTTAAAATGTTTAAAATTACATACAATTTACATAACACGATTAGGGTCAAAAAAAAAATGTAAAAATATTCCTAAAAATCAGAATGTTTTTCTTATTGAACGGAACTTTAAAATAAACACATAAATATCATTTTTAATTCTTCTCCAATTTGTTTATTAAACTTCTCAAGTTTAATGCTGTGTTTGTTTATAAAAGTATTAAAATGAACCCGCTAAATGAGCTCTTACAATCAAATGCTTTTCAATGTTCAAGTTAAACAAGATTGAGTTGATCTCAAGTGCTAATAGGCTGGAATTATTATTAAACTTGGTTAAGTAGCGGTATCAGGGTTGTGAATCCCCCTGCTCAGTTCGTCACAACTTATAATCTTCCATATAACAAATTGCACAACTAATAAAATAATAATATTGTTGGGCATTATTTGAGAGTGCAAAGTAGCGTGCAAAAAGCAGCAAAACAAAAAAAAATTACGCTGCATGCTTAAATACCGTAATAAATTTAATAGCAGTAGCTATTTTTTAATACATTTTTGTCATTTAACTATTATATTTTCATATTTCCCATTTTCCATATTTTGTGCTCTTTTCACTAATTGCATGACGTTGAACAATTGAATTTATATAATTTAGTTCGACCAGTAACAATTGCAAATTGCCGTTAAATAAACAAAATACCAATATGAGTGGACGCGAGTGTTTATGCAGAGCGTGTGTTAGTGTGTGTGTGTGTACTTGTTGTTTAAAAATAAATAAATAGCTAATTATTAACAGGTTGCGTTTAATTTGCACACAAAGATTCGAAACAAATCGCACAATGATTCAAAGTGTGTAAAGGGAAAAGTAATAAAAGTAAAATGTGATTGGCTGAGAGATACCCTGTTAAACATAAAAAGCCATAAATTAATAATTTAATAATTGCAATTACTCAAATAAACCAAACTACTGCATACCTAGCTTAAATCTACTTCTATTAGCACAGCGTACAAATTCAATTGCATTATTTACGCATTCAGCTAATATTTACATCTCAAATTAACATCTGGAATGCATTTGAATTTGTCATTCGGTTATAAACAATTTATTTTCGGGTTCAATAAACCAATGATTGCTCTTTAAAATGAACGCGTCGATTTGTTTTCATTGCCGCTTGTTTATTGCAAGCCAGCGAACATTTTCAAAGCGATAGAAATAAGCAAAAAACTAGAAATAAACACGTAAAAAAAACTTACAAGAGACATTAAATTTGTAGTTGAACCACATGATAGACGACATGCACAACATTTTTTCACATTTTCCTGATAACGAGTCATTGGAAATGATGTAAAATATTTGGTGACACTTTTAAAATTGGAAACTTTAACATAAAAACATTTAATAAAACAGTGTAGAAAGATAACATAGAACTTGATGCATTTTTAAATTTATATAAATATATTTTAATTCTCATTTTACAGTTTTTAGTTTAATTGACAAGGTTACAAGGTAGTGTATTCCTTAGTCTACAGTTGCCTTACTGTAGCTCTGTTTTTCATTTCAAATGGATTTTCCATTTCAGTTCAAGTTCAGTTTTGCTTTTGACAACGTGGTAAACAATTTAACAAACATGATTTATATTTAAACGGGGAGTGACTAAGCCCGAAGGACATAAGCCAGACAATCCGGCGACACATAAAAATTACAAAACAGAAATAAAAATAAAAATGAAACCAAAGACATAAACAAAAATAAAAACAAAAGCCGGCAAAACTCTCTCTCTCTCTCTCTCTCTTTTGTCATGTAATTCACATTGTTTTTTAAGGGCTTGTCAAGTTACTGTGATTGAAAAACTGTTGATTTTGCATTTAGTATGCATATCGTATGTAGTACATACATATATATGTATAGATATTGATGTGAAGTTGTCACATTTAACAAAAATCGAATAAAACAGCAAAATAATAATACAGCAAACAGTAAAAAGTTGAGGGCACGTAGACGAGTTTGAGAATGAAAAAAAAAATAAAAAAATGTATAAAAAATAAAATAAAAGGCGTAAAGAAAAATGCGCAGAAAACGCGATGCGAACGTGACGTTGAATTGAATTCCTGTGAAATATTTTGCAAAACGAAAAGAGAAATGAAAAAACGAGATATTTATGTGTATTTAGTATGCATACATGTAGATTAGTTGGTTTTCTTGCTAGCCTTTTCATACCCTGTAAACCTGAGTCAGCTGCTGAAAGTAAGAATTTTG
This sequence comes from Drosophila nigrodunni, assembly GCA_020829145.1. Classification (NCBI taxonomy): domain Eukaryota; kingdom Metazoa; phylum Arthropoda; class Insecta; order Diptera; family Drosophilidae; genus Drosophila; species Drosophila nigrodunni. The sequence goes on from JACVCZ010000001.1 coordinate 14,210,094, forward strand.
TTTAATTTTATATGCTGGGTACTTTTGAGTCGTGCATGCTTGTCTATAACGCTGTCACTCACTTTTTATTTAGTATGCATACATATAGATTAGTTGGTTTTCTTGCTAGCCTTTTCATACCCTGTAAACCTGAGTCAGCTGCTGAAAGTAAGAATTTTGTTTAATTTTATATGCTGGGTACTTTTGAGTCGTGCATGCTTGTCAATACCGTTGTCACTCACTTTTTATATTATTTTTGCGTAAACAAAAAATTATGAACAAACATATATCTTAAAAAAAGCGTTGCCAAGCGTGTCCCTGTTGCCACATACATAAAAAGATACAAATGTATCTAATAGTTGCCCATTCATACATATTCGAAAAACTGTCCAACAGCATGTGACGTCACGATCACTCAACCAACGGCTGATCAGCTATAGACAAAGCAGAGACATCGCAAAATAACAACAAAATCAATTTATAGACAAAGATTTTTTTTAAATTTTGGTAGCTAAGAGCCGCAAATTGTACAGATTTAGAATAAACTCTAGTTATTTTTACCATATATCGCTGATAAATGGCAATTGGTTGAGTGTGCAGTTAATGTATCTCAAAGATACATTGCGCATCTTTTAGACAACTACATTATGCACTGACATTGGACTTTGATACTTTCTCAGTCAATTAATTTCTGCTCAGTTCTCTTGAATTACAATTTTTGGCAGCATTTCAATGCCGTACAATTTGGGCCACACAGGGCGGCCAACGGATCACAGAGCGCTAACTGAGTTCAGAGAAAAAGTATGAGAATTGTCTCTTCCTCTCTCTCTGAAACTATTTCACACTCAACAGCTGATTTTGCTGCACTCTGTGGAAGATTCATCAGAAATTTCCCGAGAACTCAACGCAGACACGATGTCTGCACATGCAAACTGAACGTGATTAAGTAAAAAATACTTTTAGTTTCATTAAAGAAATTATTTTTAAATCTAGGCCTTCTAAACTAAAAAGTTAATGGGTAGATTTTTTAAATAAGTACGAGTTAAATGTGGAATTTAATCTTTATTCCAAATTTAAATAGAAATATAAAGAAAATACTTGCGGTAAATTGTTATGCAAGAGTTCGAGGACCAATAACTATGGAGGGCTTTTCCTTTAGTGTTCTTTTTTAAATCCCCAACTTTAACTTAAACCGAGCAGAGTCCTTTGACTGCATTAAGCAATTCACTTTTGATGCGAACAACTTTTCAAATATTTATGAGCAATGGAGTCGTAAAAAAGTTAATTTAATGCAGATTCACTGGTCGCAGTCCAGTTTTTGTCGCCCTTAAAATAACATAATCATAACTTAAGCTAACCAGAGTAAATCAACTTTGTCTGTCTCATGAAATTGATGTCTGAAATTTGCTCAAAAAAGGAAAAGAGATAGAAATATAGTGAGAGCGAGAGCGAGAGTAAAGCGACCCTTAAGTGAGAAAGTCATAAAAAGTGTCATAAACTAAAGACAAAAGTCATAAAACTGAATGGGATGACAGACAGGAAACTGGCCAAAAACGCATCACAATTCCTGGCCGGGAAAGCGTATAAAGGGGGTATAAATAGTGGGTGGGGGGCGTGGAGCATGTGCATCCGAAATGGTCATTAACAGAGTCTGGCTCGCTATTGTTGAACTTACCGCATGAACTCCAACATAAAGAAGAAGCACAAACAAAGCAATAAATTTTCATTTTCTTTCTGCTTTTTCTTCTTCTACTCGTAGATGGCCGAGCTAATGCATCAGATGAGAGATCCGGCGCATACGCTCGGCGGATCTGTGGGCAGCATACCGCAGACATTGATTGCCGGCGGAGGAGTCGCAGGTGGAGGAGCTGGTGGCTGTCACAATGGCACCCTCAATGGCATTCATGCTACGCCAGCGACGAATCTGAAGATGACGGAAGCCTTGAGGAATGCCCAACACGATGCTAGTCCTAATCCTGTAAGCTCCAAGATGAAGGCATCCAAATCGTATACACATGGATTGAGCAACTCATCGGGCACTGTCAACATTCCCACGTCTACCTCGGCACAGAGTAATCTATCGCTTTTAGCGGACATTTCGCCAAATCACACGCACTTCTTTGAGGTTATGTATGTGGGCAAAATACGCGTCTCCCAGAAACGTGTGCCCAACACCTTCATTGACGACGCCCTGCCCAAGTTCAAGGCATACGATGCACAACGCCTGCGAATGCTTCAGAATCGCAAGATGTCGTTGAGCAGTGAGGGAGGTGTTGGCATTGAGGCCAAGAGCTCTGGGAGCACACTCAAGAGTAATGAGCTCAAGGAGGAAGATGAGGATGAGCACGAACTGGAGCCACAGCCGGAGCACGAACCGCAGCGCGAACCGGAGCACGAACCCGAGCAGTTGTTGCAGTCCAAGCCACAGGTGGAACTGCAAGTAACCGGTGCGGAGGCGAATGCCATTCCCCAACCGCTGGAGGAGAACAAGGAGAACAAATCGCCGACGAAACGAACTCTACTACGTGGTCAGAGCCATGTGGAACTTGGCCAAAAAGAATTGTAAGTATTTAGAATCATGTGTGTTCTTCTATCCGCATCCTTTCTCCTACTCTCTGACGAATCTTCCACTCTTAACTTGAATCGAAAGCAGCTCGGAGGAAACTCAACAGTTGGAAGCACCCAATGTCATTGTAAACAAAGAGCCCACGCCGCCCAGGGAAGAGGGCGCGACTGGAGCCGTGGCTCCAAGTCAACTGCATCCACACTATGCGCTGGATAAGTAAGTGGCGTCTTCGACCACAGATCCTACGCATGTTGTTCCTAGTTGGTTTTCTTTCGCTTTTCCGTTTGTCCAATTCGTTTTCCTTTTGTTATGCTTTGATTCGCATGCCACTGCCCCTTGAACAGCTTAGTTACCTCAGCTAATCCCATTCCCTTTGATGTACTTTTACAGCATACCCAAGCTGAGGGATCGCTCGGCTAGCCAGGGCTGCATACCTCCCTATGCGGAACAGAATCGCACGATGGTCTTTCTGGTGGGACGCAGTGATCTGCGACTGATTTCTCCCGATCGCAAGCAGGTGCTGCTCTACAAGGACTTTAAGGATGTGGCCAGTTGTGTGCATGGCCAGAAATCACTGGATCACTTTGGCATCATCTGTCGGGAGCTGAATAACGAGGGCTACATTGGCTATGTCTTCAAGTGCCAGTCAGAGCACGTGTGTGACGACATCGTGGCTGCCATTGCTCAAGCCTTTGACACCTGTGCCGAGCAGAAGAAGAAGCAGGAGACACAAATCTTCAGCTGCGAGCATTGCCCAATGCTCTGGTATCACAAGCTCTGCACCGACGTGGAGGGTTTGTCCGAGAAGAAGACACAGGCCATGATTTGGCGTCGCATTGCCACGCTCAATGATGACGAGCAGGAGATGGTCTGGGCCAAGTACTGTGGCTCGGAGAAGACCAACTCTCCGGTTGCCGAGCAGAATCAGTTCCTCATGATGCTGTTGCGTGCCCACTGTGAGTCCCGGCAGCAGCGACATGTCCATGACACCGCCGAGAATCGTTCGGAGTTTCTTAATCAGTATTTGGGTGGCAGCACCATCTTCATGAAGGCCAAACGCTCGCTAACCAACTCCTTCGATAATCTGCTCAAGCGTAAACCCTCCAAAGATGACATCGGCATGCCGACGCACAATCTGCGTGAGATACGCGAAGGATCCGCTGAACCACTGGGCACCGAATCACCGCCAGAAGGCTTCCGTTCCCGCTCCAACACCGTGGGCGCGAGTCCCAGCAACAAACCCAGTGCCGAGCAGCTCAAGAGTCCCATGATGGATATGTGAGTACCCAACCTGTTGAGTACGGTTCAAAATAATTGAAATTCCACTTCCCATTCCACAGTTTCATCAAGGTAGGCAACAGTCCCAAAGAAGCCGAGACCCATCAGGGCTCCTGGCGCCAGGCCATACTCAACAGCGTGGTGACACCCTCCAAGGGTCTGGATAGCGAGGCACCCACCGAGTTCCTCTCTCCCATGCGCAAACGTAAGTCTCTCAGCTCCGCTTTCAAATCCCTAACTAATTCAATCTTTCACTGCTACAGCGGCCAAGCGGGGCAAACGGGATGCAGCCGATCTGAGGGAACTCTGGCGCACGGCCATCAGACAGACGATAATGCTGAACCGCATGGAGACGGAGAATGCCATGTTGCAGGCTCGTCAGAATGAGAACGAGCTGAAGAGGATTAAGCTCGACTACGAGGAGATTGTGCCCTGCGATAAGCAGCTAATTGAGCGTTGGGAACAGATCATTGAACGCAACTCCATGCAAATTGGCAACAAGAAGGATCCCAAGGTGCTACGTCATGCCATACGCACAGGTGTGCCACGCTCTAAGCGTGGCGATGTCTGGACCTTCCTGGCCGAGCAGCATTCGATGAACACAGCTCCGGTGGACACGAAGCGTTTCCCCAACTATAATACGCCATATCAGACGCTGCTGAAGCATCTGACGGAGCATCAGCATGCGATCTTCATTGACTTAGGACGCACCTTTCCCAATCATCAGTTTTACAAGGATCCCTTGGGCTTAGGACAACTATCGCTATTCAATCTGCTCAAGGCTTACTCCATACTCGATCCTGAGCTGGGTTATTGTCAGGGCCTGGGCTTTATATGCGGTGTGCTGCTGTTGCATGTAAGTAGTGTCATCTTTTGGCTTTCCGAATCCTTTTAATAACACTTTTCTCCACCACGCAGTGTGATGAAGCCAGCGCCTTCCAGCTGCTCAAGCATCTGATGTTCAGCCGAAATATGAGAACCAAATATCTGCCGGATATGAAGAAGTTTCAGTTACAATTGTATCAGCTTTCGAGGCTGGTGAAGGATCATCTGCCCGACTTGTATGTGTGGCTAGATCAGAACGATGTCTCACCCACTTTATATGCTGCTCCCTGGATACTCACCGTCTTCAGTTCCCAGTTCCCCTTGGGTTTTGTGGCGCGTGTCTTTGATTTGTTATTCCTGGAATCTTCGGATGTGATATTTAAGTTTGCCATTGCACTGCTGTCGGTGCACAAGGAACAGCTGCTGGAGAGGAATAACTTTGAGGAGATTATGGACTACTTGAAATCTGTGGTGCCCAAAATGGAAAATCATTCCATGGAGCAGATGATGAAGCTAGTCTTTTCATTGGACATTGGCAAGCAGCTGGCCGAATACAATGTGGAGTACAACGTGCTGCAGGAGGAGATTACCACGACGAATCATCATCTCGAAATGCTGAACAAGGAGAAGACACAAAATCAACATCTTGAGCAGCAGCTGCAGGTAACTAAACTGTTTATAACTATATATAATACCGTTTGGTTTTAATATCCACTTCTATTTACTTTTCCAGTTCGCTCAGTCCTCCATTGCACAGCTGGAGACGACACGTTCATCGCAGCAAACACAAATCTCATCGCTGCAATCACAGGTGCAGTCTTTGGAGCTGACCATCCAAACACTGGGACGCTACATTGGCCAACTGGTGGAGCATAATCCGGATCTGGAGCTGCCCAGCGAAGTGCGACGCATGCTGCAGCAGCTGGACGACTTGGAGCGACAGAGACGCAAACCGATATTTACGGAGCGTAAAATAGGCAAATCCATTTCAGTCAATAGTCACTTGGGGTTTCCACTCAAGGTGCTCGAAGAGCTGAGCGAAAGAGACGAACATGGTTCGCCACAAAAGCAGAGGAAGGAGAAGACACCTTTTTTTGAACAAATGCTTCAGCAGCAGCAACAGCACCGCCATCATCACATGCCCAATGGTCAAACGGAGACAGCTCCACCAGTTGTTGTTTCACCCACGCCACCACCGACGCGTCCCAATCGTTTGCTGGACACTGCCAGTGCCAGAAGTGTGATGCAAACGAAACTGGATGAGCTCAAGCTGCCCGAGCATGTGGATAAGTTTATGGCAAACATCAAGAGTCCACTTGAGGTAGATTCCGGCGTTGGCACACCACTTAGTCCGCCCAGCACCGCTAGCAACAACAGCACCAGCAGCGGCATCAGCGGCACCAGCACTGGCAGTATTTTCAGTCGTATGGGCTACAAGACAACGCCCGCATCGCTGTCTCCTCTTGCGCCCCGACAGATCTACGACATGGCCATAACCACAGCACCAGGCACAGTACCGATGGAGCAGATGGTAACCACAACAGCGGCGACAATGGCTCCTGAACCAGAGCCAGGCATGCATCCACTGAGCATGGTGGGTGGCGATGTCAACGTGCGCTTCAAGGGCACCACACAGCTCAAGTCCATACGACCTGTGCACCACATGAGAGCCATTACCTTGCCGGGCGTGCCAGCGAGCAGTGCGGAGGCGACACCAGCTGCTGCCACCGGAAGCAGCTAACGGTTCTGATTCATTAGCAAGCTGCTGCGAGGACTCTACCGAGAGCCCATTATGGAGCAGGCGTAGGGCTAATGCTTGACAGTACAACTAAGTTGCGGCTTAAATAACTTAAATAACGGAATCAACTCTAAGCAAAGACAAAAGAAAAGCTAAAAGAGCTAAAAAAAAAGCTAAAATAATTTCATTATGTTGCAAGTTGCGCACAAATTGTTGCCATCAATTCATAGAGTAATGGGAAATACGCTCCCTAAAAATCTACCTAAACGTTATATACAGTCCCCCCCTATAAAGTAGATATCTTTAAAGCATATAAATAATTATATATATACTATATATATGTATATATATATATAGAAATGCTTATGTACAAGTACTTATATATACAAGAATTGGATAAATGCTTTTGCAACAATTTTATAAAAAACAAAATTAACATTTATTGTGTGTGTAAACGAATCGAACTTAATCAATGCTTAAGATTTTCCCCATTTTCCCCAGGGGGAAAACTCACTTACCGAGTGTCTCTGTCTCAGTTTCAGTCTCAATTTGTAGTTTTGTTTAAGTTTTTCTACATAAAATTGTTCTGAATTAATTTGTAACGAATTTAATTAGTTGTACTTGTTGAATTTTATGTTTCTTTAGTTTTAGTCAAATTAGTTTTTACACTTGAGCTTAATTTTAAATTAAACATTAACATAATTTGTACATTTCTATTGGTTTTATTATTATAAAATAAAAAATGAGCTAAAATTAAACCAATTCCGATGATATATAGATTTGAATGTATGTGTACATTATATAGTAAAAATAAAGCATAAAAACTCTTCTTCAAATTGAATTATATATATATTGATTGTTTAAATATACGTAAAAAGGAAAAAAAAAAAAAAAAAGAAAATGTATGTACTTATATACGGATGAAATTTAATAATTAAATGCTTCTTTGTTAAGTAAATTGCTTAAACTGGACCGATCTTTATAGAGTTCATGTCGGCCCAGGGTTCTTGTGTAGCTGATTTGTGTTTAGTAAATGAGTAAAACTAAAAAATATATAAAAACAAATTATAATAAATGCAATAACAATTATTTAATCAGTATAAAATCCAAATGTTTTATTTCATTATTGTACTCTAAAAATGAGTAGAGGGGTATATTAACAGACAAACAATAGAGAGGCCCAGAAGAGAGGCCATGCTAGTTAATTAACAAGTTATTAACTAGCTTAAGCAGACTCCCACTCTCTGCGCTAATTGCGCTCAGAGATCTCTGCGGCTGTTTGTGTGATTGTTCGCGGACGCCAGAAGAGCGCACAGTTTGTGTGCTTGTTCGCTGTCAAGGAACACTCTCTGTTTACTGTTTACGTATGCTCCCGCACTCTACTCTCTGTAATTGAATTTAAATTACAGTCTGTCGCTTGCTGCTGATTCTGATCGCCTGGTGTTTCACACAAAGAAATCTTCGATTTTGGCCTTTCGCAGATTTTGTTTTTGATCGCTGCGATCTGCAATGCCCAAAATCGTTAGTAATTCTTGCTGAACTACCAGGCGAACAGAAAGATCAGCAGGTCGCAATGCAAAAATTATTTAATATTAACATTGACTTAACATTAACATTGATTTAACATTAACATTAATTTAACATTAACATTGAATTAACATTAACATTGAATTAACATTACCAGTGCATTAACATTGAATTTACTTTAACAGTGCATTAACATTAACATTGAATTAACATTAACAGTGCATTAAAATTAACATTGAATTAACATTAACAGTTCATTAACATTAACATTGAATTAACATTAACATTAAAATATCATTAACATTGAATAACATTAACATTATCATTAATGTCGCTTCCCGCTGATTCTGTTCGCCTGGTGAATCAGCTAGAAAAATTTTCACTTTTAGTTTATCGTTGACTGGGCTTTTGGAAATTATGTTGTATCTTACTGTGGATTTCTTTTCGCCTGAGAATTCAACTGGGAATTTGCATATTCCAGCTGTAATACCAGGCGAACAGAACTTTCAGTAGATCTCAAATCCAAACTAAACAAACTGAGAAAGAGCCAACACATAATAAATAAGTAAATTTGTTAAAGAGTCAAATTTATTGCTTAATAATATTTTTAATTTAAATTCAAACGAAATTCATTTTCATTAACATATCACAAACATAAATTTATTTGATTTGGTAAGATAGTCGGCTAAGTCTTTAAAATATTACATACAATTTTAATAATAATTTTAACTAAGGAAAACATCACAGTTTTTAGTTAAACTAACTTTTTATTTATTTTTTATTTTTTGCTGAGGCTAAAAGAGAAAAATAATAAAGCAGAAAAATTGAAATGATTAACAAAAGCGAATTCAGCTACATTTTCAGGGCTTGTCTTATGAGTCAAGCTAAAATGTGGCTGAGTTGGCTTTTTGTTTGGCTAAGGAACTACTGCTATTACCCCTTTTCCCCCTGGGTCACCTTTCCCTCATTCTCCCTGGGTGTCTTCCTTCCTCTAACTCTGTCTTACAAAGCGTCCAGTCAGTCTGCTATAAGCTACATACTAAACTATATATACTAAGACTATATCTATGTACAACTTCTTCCAAACTTTCTTCTACTCCTTAAACTCCGGCTTAATGCTGAACTCCCCCTTGGGCTGCTGTACCCCCGCTGCTGCTGCCGCAGCCGCTGCACTGAATGCGGCCAAATTGTTGAACACGGTTGGATTTTGGGGCACATTGGGATACATATTCAGATTCTGATAGAACAGCGGATTCTGTAGTTGGAAAAGTGCCATGAGATGCGTCAGCTGGAAATTTGGCGCATTTGTGGCATCTGCGGCAGCTGCAGCGGCGGCAGCGGCACCAAAGTTGGGCAACATGCCGGGAAAGAGAGCAGGAACTAGAGGATTCGCGGGATTCACTGGAGTTGCTGTAATCGCGGAACTTGCGGGATTGCTGTCGTTATCTAAGTCCAGCTTCAGACGCTTCGCCTCCGACTGCTGAGCCGGCAATTGCTGCAGAAGAAAACAGAGATTAATAATGAATTCCAAGTCAGAGAATAAGTAGTTTCCCGACTTACAATTATCTTGGGTGGACGTCCACGTTTGCGAGCTAGGAACTGTTCCGCGGAGTGGGAGGAGAGCGGCGTGGAGGTGGAACTGGTGCTACTGCTCAGTACAGCAGCGGGTTGAGGTGTAGTTTCCACCGTATCCAGCGAGTTGGTCTCCTCAAGCTCTTCCTGCTTGTTCTTGAACTGCTGATATGCTTGTTCACCATCCTGACGATCGTGTTTTCGCTTGTGACTGATCATCTGACTGCTCGAGTGCAAAATGTAGTTGCAGTTCTCCCGAACGCAGTGTATGTGATTGCAGACCGTGGAGAACTTGCAGGAGTCGAAGGGACACGTCTCCGTCTTCAGTATCTTCTTAAAACCATCCTGTGTCAGCTGATAGTCCTTCAGGTGATACGTCTTGTGCTTGTCTAAAGGGAGGGAGACAACAAAGTGTGTAAGTAACCCAGTAGGACCACTGAGGTAGTGCTGACTTACCCATATCGGCCTTGTTCTTGAATGTGTGATTGCAGCCCTCGCGACAGCAGTGATAGTGCGATATCTTCTTGCCATAGAAGGGGCAATCCTCGATGCGGCAGTTCTCATGTGCACGAAACCTACGAAATCCTTCGTTCACAATCTCCGAATCCTTGCGATGGAAATTCGCATGCATCTGGACATCACTTGTGCTCACATACACCTTCGGGCAGTGCTCATAGACGCAGTGATAGTGCGTCTGCTTCCAGTTGTAGGCACACCCCTCACCGTAGGCGGGCGCACAGTCGTCACCGGAGGAGAAGCGGGCAAATCCCAGCTTCAAACTCTCCTTGCGCTTCTTGTGCCACTTGAGGTGCCTTATGATGTCGTCCTTTTTACTCAGGATCTTGCCCTGGCAGGGCTCATCGTAGCAGTGGAAATGCTCTCGCAGTGTCTCCTGGCGACACAGCGAATTCTCGCACTCCAAATACGACGAAACCTTGCGCAGATTCTTCAGATTCTCCTCATTCTGCAGAAAAGCATCCAAGCTACTGGCCGTTGTCAGACTAACGATTCCCTTGCTCTGCTCACTCGAGGCGGGTGGCGTCAGCAGGGAATTGCTTTGACCCAACGGCGTGCTCAGTGCTGACTCATGATCGATGGAGCTGACCACATTGTAGGATGAATCTGCGGGCTGTTTGACCGGCGTGTACTAAAAGACATAAAAAATAATACATATATAAAAATTAATTATGCTTTTCTCATTATTTTTGAACTGTTAGACTGCTTGGTGCCAGCAGCTGCAGCAATAGGGATTACTCCCAGCCACGTCCAGCTGTTTGTTTTCCTTGGAATCGCGAACTTTTGTTTACACTAAGTGCACCAAATGGCATAAAAAGTTTTGTCGTTTTTTATTTTCTTTTTTTTTTTAATTTTTATATTTCGCGCAAAGCGCACGATTCTCTTTGGTTTTGAGGCAACTCTCGAATTACAGACAGCGTGGGAGATTTCAGGAAACCAAATGGTTCATTAAACGCTTTTCAAGAGTCCACTCAGCAATTTAGGGAACTAGGGAAGTTTTTATGCGAAATATGGCAAATTTCAAGCTCTGATATTTTTATTGAAAAGCCAAGATTTTGTTTATATTTGGTGACTTACCATGCTGGGAGAGTCGTTGCTGGAGGTAGTGCTCGTGCTCTCCAACGGCTGTATGCCGGACAAGAGCAGCAGCTTCTCGGTGCTGGCGCTGTTGTCGTTCGTGCTGGCCAGACCCGAGGAGCTGCAGCTGTTCAGACTGGACAAGGGTTTCTCGTCCTCATCATCATATTGATAATCCTGCTCATGTTTAACAGTGACTGCCGAAAGATTGCTGCTAGCTGCTGCTGCTGTTGTTACTGCTGCTGCTGCTGTCGCTGCTGCTGTTGCTGCTGCTGTTGCTGCTGCTTGTTCATTTGGCGTCGATGTCACTGTGGAGGATTGCAAAAAGTTATTTGTGGTAAACTGTTCTGCACTTTTGAGTGGAGAATCGGGAAAATATGAGGAAGTGGAGCGGGATGTGTTAGGTGTTAGTAGAAGAGCAGGAGCTGCTGGTGTTGCTGTCAACAATTGCTGCTGCAGTTGCTGCTGCTGCAACATATACTGCGCCAACGGATTGAGAGTGCCCAGCAACATTTGTGGCAACTGATAGGGTATATTGGTGTTAGGTGTTGTTGGTGTTATCAAAGTTGTAGCATTTTGTTCATATTGTTGTTGGGTGGATAAAGCAATCAAATTACTATTGGGACTACAACTACGGCTACTACTACAGTTCGTGTTTTGCGAATATGTGCGTTTTAGCGTTCTTTTCATCTGTGTATGTTGTTGCTGTTGTTGTTGCTGCTGTTGCAGGCAAGTGCTGCTGCTGATATCCTCTTTCTGTGTGTATTCAAATGTGGACAACTGTTGAGGTTGCTGCTGCTGCAGTTGCTGCTGTTGTTGCTGTTGCTGTTGCTGCTGCAGCAGATTCATCATATAAAGCTGCATCATAAGTTCCATTTGATTGGACATTTTGTAAGCACTTTGGGTATTGATTAACACAGCACAATTTCAATAGATTTCTTAAAATTTCTTCTTTAAAAAAAATTGTTTATTTTTCACAGTCTTTCAGAACTAAACACGCTCGCTTTTTATTAGTTTTTTCTTGTGTTTTTTTTTGTTGGCGCAACACGTCTCAGGCGATCCTCGAAGTTCGGCTGCGCAGCTCAAACTGTCTCAACTCTTCCGCGACGACCAGCTAATATAGCAAAAAAATTGCGCCAAAAGGTTCTTTAGCTAGGCTGCAACCCTCTCCCATTTTCCAACTCGCTCTTAAAAAACTGATCTGTTCGCTCTCGCACGCGCTCTCTTAAAAAACGCCGATGAACCTTAAAAAAGCCGTTCATTTTGGTGGTGACTTCAGGCACAACCCTTAGTTTTGTACAGCGACCCGGGAAATGTGTGGAAAACGACGCAACGTTGTCCAACGTGTTTTCGTTTCAGTTTTCGTTTTCCTTTTTTTTTTTCTTCCTTTTTTTTGCTACTTTTTTTGGTGTCGACCAATAAAATGCCAGCATTCATGTAAATTTTGGCCGAAAAGCGAGTTTTTTAGGTAAAAATTGTCAGCCAGAGCCAACGAGTGTTACGGAATTTCCCCTCTAAAGAGAGTGAAGAGAGCGCTGGTTTTAAGCAGATGTAAAGGCATCTAACAGATACAAGAGAATGGTTTTCATAATTTCAAGATTTTTTAGAGGGAAAGAACTCAAAAGCATTTAAATAAAATTAATTTAGGGCATTAATACTAACTATAAATAATTTTTGAGCATATGATTTTGTTAATGTAAATATAAAACTATTTTTAGCAATTACTAAAAGTATAAAATATCAAAAAAAATAATAATCCTTAGATGAATTCCTTAAAAATGTTACCTAATAAATAATTTAGATACTAACCCATCTCTATTACAATTTTTTTTTTAAGACTATTCTGCTGGATTTACATCTTAAGTTCAAAGCAATATTTAACTAGAATGAAAATAATTCAATTTTCTAGACTTCCACGAATTTTCCCACACATTCTGGAGCAAATTCAATTTCCTAGCAATGACATTTTCATAATTGCTATCAACTCTATATGCAAATTATTTAGCAGAACTTAAGCTAAAGTTGGAAAAGAGTTTTGGCAAAAAGATGTTCGCGGAATCGCGCGCAACATTCGAAACAGCTGCGAAATTTGCTTGATAATCGAAAGAAATCTATTCAAATGCAAAAAATAAACTATTTTTTGGCGCACAACATTCAAATTACAAACGAACAATCGAACAAAAAAATCTACATTACAATCGTGCAAAAAACACAATTAAAAATTCCGCCAAAAATATTTATGGACCAAAAAAAAATTAGCATATAAAAAAACGAAGTTGCAAAAATGCGAAACAAGAGCAAACCCCTAAAAAAAAGGTGCTCTAAAATGTATACACAGATATAGATTCATATATACGTATATATACATATTAATGTGTTCTTGTAACATCCGCTGCACAGGCGCAGTGCAAAATTTGCATAAATGATTATTGTAAAATTTACATAAATTTGGCACAGCAGAGCATTGTGGATGAGGAACAGCATCAGTGCCTGTAAAGCAGTCAGTGTTATGCTAATGCGACCTGTAACGGTGTCCTCCGCTACGGAGGAGGGTTACTGCGCACGCGCGCCATGTGCAAATTTATGCAAATCAGCCCAAGGAAATGTGTATGGAAAGCAAAGAAAATCCCTTTCCCAACTACAAATCGATTGCCAAAAGGGGCGGAAGTCGAACTGCATCGATTGATTTTGTATTCCATCGGAAACAGCTAAAGGTAGTCCTGGTTTGTCACTTGGTTGGCGAATTGAGATTGAAGTGGATTTACCAATTGTTGCCATAATTGAGTGACATGGATAGAGTTTGGAAAAAGTTAGGAAACGAGTAAACCAAGCAATGCCAACACTATTGATTACAAAAAAGGTTCCACGCCAAAACTAAGCAGAGGAAAATCTGCATGAAAATGCGCACAAAAGCCCAAACATAGAATGGAAACAGAACAGAACAGAACGTATCCTATTCTATACTTAAACTATGTAGAACTCAGTCCTCTCCTTTTCTCTCTCTCTCTCTCTCTTTCTCTCTGTCTCTGTTTTTATGATTTTACATTAACCAAATGCAAATTTGCATATGAGAATTTTATATTCAGTTACGAAATGGAAAACTTTTGTACTTTGGCTTTTGTCTGCAAATAGAAGTTATGAAAGAGAGACGGATAGAGTAGAGTAAGAGAGGGAAATAGTAGTAGAAAGTCAATTGAAGGATAACAATCCATTTGCTCATGAAGCGACAATTATTATTACAGTATTTCAGTATTTCAGTGGAACTTGTATTTCTCTACAGATATGTCAGTCTAAAGAATGGAGAATAGTGAGAGAACTGAGAATTTGCATTACACTGGGATATTCCTGGTAAGGCAAATTGGCATTGACATGTTTTAATTAGAGTTGAGTTGAGTTGGCAGGAGAACAAGAGATGTTTCTATAGTTTTATGGGAATTTAATTGGTTCTAAGTTGATCGGAGTAAATTACAGCTTAGATCGACAACTATGTAAAGTGCAGTGAAGTTGTCTCTATCAACGTGAGAAAATCTGAGAGAGCACTCAGAACTCATCTCCCTAATTACGGCAATTGCCTGTGGCCTCCTTTGTCCCTGTCTTTGTCCTATTCACAATTCCACAATTTATGCTAAAAAGTAAACAAAAACCGTTTGAATATTGAATCCGAGAGGCGCATCAGTGGGCAGGAGAAGACACCCCGAAGAATTTCAAATAGATTCAAAAAGATACGAGTATTTTGGGCATTTTCTTCCTTTTTACGTTCCTTGATCCTTTGTTTTGTCTTGGGATGCCTTTGGCCGCAAATTTATTGCCTCTACTAAATCTGAACTCAACTCTCACCCCCGGAAAACTGAATAGGAAATGGGAAATAGGGAAATGATCAGTTTGAAGACAGTTTAAAGAAGACATTTCAATAAATTTTTGGCATTTATGGCAAATTTCAATTCAGATTTTGTTTCCTCAACTTTGTTGACCCTCAAAGAATTTATTGAGTGTCCTTTTTAGCATAGATCTGCGAGGGTATCAATGACCACAGTGACTGCTAATAGGATTCTCGTTTTGCTGGCTATTGTCAACACATTGTGAGGAGTAAGGACCAAGGACCTCGTGCTGTTAATGGATGAAATGCGATCGACAACAGGAAGTCGATGCAAATATGTGAAGTGTTGTCAGTTTGCACGATTTCTTGATGGGTAAATTGTGAAAGGATATCGCTGACCATCGGAGTGACCAACCCGATAAGTGACACGCGCCAGAGTCCTTAAATCAAGGAACCAGTTAAGGGTGTAGGGACTGAAGATAAAGGGTTGCTGATGGTCAGTCTGGAGGTCAGTTAGCACGTGACCAGCTGGAGGCTGTGACGAGTGACCATCTGATAAGCGAGACTCCATTTTGTATGCCAATTGAGATATCTTTTATCTAGGTTCTAGGGCTGAGAGTTTCTTGAGAAATGTCCGTTAATTTGAGAACATGTTTTGGGTTCAAAATGGCTGACCTCGAGGACAAAGAACAAAATGAGAAGATAATTTTAATGCATGACCGCAAGTTGAACCCTTTGAGTCCTGCTGTGTGTGCGTTGTCCTGCAACGAGTGCTACCCCGGGACAAGGATGGCATCAACTGTCAGGACATGTTATCCGACTACTCGTATTCGCGTGATGCTGCTGCTGCTGCTGCTGATGCTTCTGACCAGATCTCGCATTGGACCCGCCATATGCCGCGTAACTGGAAAAGGGTTCGTCCTTTTTCCTACGTGTTTTTTTCGCTCACATTTTCTTCGCGGCCTTTTCTACAAAATATTAATGCCAGTGTCCAAACCGGTTTGCTGCTCGGTGATTACTTTCATTGGTTTCGCGGCCGTTGGGCCGTGAGTCCGGTCCGGTTTTAGGCAAGGAAGTCGTCCTTTTTTGGGCGACCCTTCGGTCTTCAACCCTTTTGTTCTGAGGATGCGCAAAAGCGAATAAAGTTGCAGCTTTCGATTCATTGTTTGCCGCTTGGGACAGTGAAGATCTGATGAGAAATCTTTTTCGGCTTCTCAAGTTTTTTTTTCACTTTTTTCATTTTATTTTCCCAACAACAAAAGATGTTCAAGGATCTTAATAACCGTTATAGCTTACAATCCTTCAACCACTTTGTAGACATTAAAAATGGCGTCATTAGCTCGTTGACCATCTCAATTTCTCTTGAATGTCCTGTAAATACTTTATATCCTTCGTGTCCTGAGCGTCTAGCGTGTCCTGCCACGTGTCCTAATGATGACCATTCAAATTGACCACTTAACACCTTTCTTCAAACCTGTTTGACTGCTTGACCAGTCAGGACTAGCGACGCGTGCCTCGAGCTGACCATTGGTCAAGAAAGGACTACCTGGCACATCCCTTTGTGTCCTGGCCAATCCTGGGGGATAATCTGTGACTCTACGCCTTTGTCTCGATTACACTTTCATAAAAGAGCTGATCGCGTGTCCATTACGCACACTTTAGATCTTATTAGCATTCGTTATCCTGGCGAAGGACAATTGCAATATTTCCTCACATTCGCCAAGGGTCAATGAAGCTGAGATGAAATCGAATACTTTGAATACAAAATGCCAATAATTTATTAAAATGTCTTTCTATTTTCCTGTTCAGTTTTCCGGAGGTAAAAGTTGAGTTCAGATTTAGTAGAGGCAATAAATTTGCGGGCAAAGGCATCCCAAGACAAAACAAAGGATCAAGGAACGTAAAAAGGAAGAAAATGCCCAAAATACTCGTATCTTTTTGAATCTATTTGAAATCCTTCGGGGTGTCTTCTCCTGCCCACTGATGCGCCTCTTAAATTCAATATTCAAACGGTTTTTGTTTACTTTTTAGCATAAATTGTGGAATTGTGAATAGGACAAAGACAAAGACAGGGACAAAGGAGGCCACAGGCAATTGCCGTAATTAGGGAGATGAGTTCTGAGTGCTCTCTCAGATTTTCTCACGTTGATAGAGACAACTTCACTGCACTTTATTTAGTTGTCGATTTTAGTTATAATTTACTCTGCTCAACTTAGAACCAATTAAATTCCCATAAAACCATGAAAACCATGAAAACCAGAACTCAACTCTAATTAAAACATGTCAATGCCAATTTGCCTTACCAGGAATATCCCAGTGTAATGCAAATTCTCAGTTCTCTCACTATTCTCCATTCTTTAGACTGACGTATCTGTAGAGAAATACAAGTTCCACTGAAATACTGTAATAATAATTGTCGCTTCATGAGCAAATGGATTGTTATCCTTCAATTGACTTTCTACTACTATTTCCCTCTCTTACTCTACTCTATCCGTCTCTCTTTCATAACTTATATTTGCAGACAAAAGCCAAAGTACAAAAGTTTTCCATTTTGTAACTGAATATAAAATTCTCATATGCAAATTTGCATTTTGTTAATGTAAAATCACAAAAACAGAGACAGAGAGAGAGAGAGAGAGAGAGAGAGAGAGAGAGAGAGGGAGACAGAGGGCTGAGTTCTACATAGTTAAAGTATAGAATAGGATACGTTCTGTTCTCTTCTATTCTGTTCTGTTTCCATTCTATGTTTGGGCTTTTGTGCGCATTTTCATGCAGATTTTCCTCTGCTTAGTTTTGGCGTGGAACCTTTTTTGTAATCAATAGTGTTGGCATTGCTTGGTTTACTCGTTTCCTAACTTTTTCCAAACTCTATCCATGTCACTCAATTATGGCAACAATTGGTAAATCCACTTCAATCTCAATTCGCCAACCAAGTGACAAACCAGGGCTACTTTGGACTGTTTCCATACCCGATCCCGAACCAATCCCAAAGATACTTTTAAATCAATCGATGGCTGGGTGTTGGGAGTTCTTCCCTTTGCCAATTGATTTGGTAGTGAGGGTATATCGTTCCCTTTCGATATCCGTTTGCTGATTTGCATAAATTTCCACACGTCGCGCGTGCGCAGTTTCCCGTTGAGACCCTGTTCCTCCTACAGGGTCGCAGGTCGATTAGCATAACACTGGCTGTGGGTAAGGCAAATGCTGTGAGTGCTGCTCCCTTTTAAAGTCGCCTGTGCCAAAATTATGCAAATATTTGTTAAATGCGTTTTGGGCATCAGGTCCTCATAGCGAAAATTAGCATAATTTATTAATGGTTTATTCGATCGGAGGGTTGAAAAAAAAAGTAGACGTTATTTTGTCGATAGATTTTTTAGGCAGCTGATATTTTTTTAATTCATTTAATGGAGTTTGGAAAGTAGAGAAATAGTTGTGCAAATTGTACAAACAATTGACGGATTTTCGTAAGAATTTTCACGCTTTTCCACAAAACAAACGCCAGGAACTTGGCCAAATAATTTATCATAAATATTTGCCTTTTCAGCGACTGTCTCTCGAAATTGATTGATGATTTTTATGAGTTGCTCAAAACTTTCCCCGCTGAATCATTAGCAGCGACTCAAGTTACTCAAGATCACAGCACGATTTTCTCACAATTTTCTCACGATTTTCTTGAGGATTTTTCGTGTAATTTTGCCGTAAAACTAATGACAATATTAAAATTAATGATAGTTTGCCGTGTTACCAGATACTTTCTTCGTTAGGTAGCAATTCAGTTGGCAAATATTTACCCTTTTTTCAGTTAAAAAATGTTGCTAAAATGTTGGAAAATTCTGCACAGAGTGTAAGTAATGTAATTTGGTTTCAAATGGAGAGAAAAGGGTTGCAGTAAGTTTGATTTTGGAAATTTAGCAACCCTTGGCGAATATCCTTTCTGTTCAGAGGTCAGCTGGCAAAGTTCTGTGAACTTTAACGCGAAAAGGAACAAAAATTAAAAGGAAAATATGAAATTATAATCTTATTACATCGTCACAACAAAACGGAGAGCGGAGTGCGGAGTGCGGAGTACGGCGCCCCATCTGTATCCTTGGCATCCTTTTCTTTACAATACACTCTTTTTTTTTGGGTTTTGTGTTGATCATCTTCAGCTGCCATTTCAGAGCGAGATCCTTTCGGCAGGAGATACGCCAAGAAACGTTCTCAATTCTTGCTCTCTTACAACGCAATCCTTTCAGCTACGCACACACACAGTCAGACAGACAGACAGACGTGTCCTTACAAAAAGGATTACGCAGCATGCTTAGACAAATACCTGGCAGGGAAACACACACAAACACACATACAAACATCTAGTTAGGTACATTTGCCCTTCAATTGAGGGTGGATTGATTTCCTCTTTCTTTTACTTCTGCTTCCCCTGCCTCTGCTTTTGCTTCTACTTAGTTTTTCTTTTATTTTGGGTTATTTTCTATACGAATTCGGAAAAATCTTTGACGCAGTTTTGGCAGTTGCGCAATGAACCGCACGACGCCAACACAATCACAACTAACCGTTGCCGTTTAAGGTTTTACAGGATATCATGATCAGAGCACGTTTTACGCCTTAACTACGTACTGTGGATTGAGTTTGTGTTGGGCAATTAAAGAAAGCAAAAGATGCCAGTTAAGAAAATACGTTGAAAGAAAATTCTTTAAAGTAAATAAAAAGTATTGTAAGTACTTACAAATATTGGTATGTAAAAAGTGGGTAATGGGCTCAGTTTGAGGAATAAATATTGCACACATAAATCATACACTTTATGTATTATACCTTCCTAAAAAATAAGTAATTTCTATAGCACTTTTAATACTAGTTTTAGTTTCCCAGCATATTCTTTGCCTGGGTATAACCATAATTTAAATACATAAATTTTCCACTACTCCAAAGCTGCTTAATCAGTTAATAGTTGCCTCAAACGTTTACCAATTAGTTGACCAAGCTACAAACATGTTGACCTTGCCGTCTGTCAACACATCCCATTAAGGCTCAATCAATGCGTGTCCTTTGGCCGTGCCAATGTCCTGTTTGCTGGACAGCAGCTGTTTGCTGTTTGCTAATGACTTTGCACAATTTATGCAAATTGAGTGTCAAAACGGGGCGTTACAGTTGCTGCCAAAAAGTCAGTCACGTTATACAGCAATTAAATGGATTGTTTTAGTTGTTTTCGCCCAAAAGTTTGGCGATTAAAATCAAGTGTTTTTTAAGCAGCTAGTTAAATCGCTTAAGTGCTTCAAAAAGAGATTTGAAATTTTCAAAAATTATAAAAAACATTAATTAATGATAAAAACGTTCAAAAAAATGCAATTCCGCGTTCTTACAGTTCCAATTTCAATTTCAAACCATTTTTTATTAATTTTCGCTTTTGTTATTTGAGCAAACTTACGACCTAAGTAAACAATAAATTTGCAGCACGTAAACCCCAAAGAAATTTCCAAAAATGCCAACTTTGATTTATATTTGTTTGGACATACGAGCATAGAAATTGGCCAAAAAGGAGCCGAAGAAAAGGTATACGGGAACCACCCCTATTAAAGGGCTTGCGATTTCGCCGATTTCGCAACGGAAATTGAAGAAAAATAGCAAAAGGAGCGAAGGATCAGTCGAGCGTAAGGACACTTTTGCCACAGCTTAGTGCAGCCGGCCAAGGTCAGGGTCCATTAGGTTAAATGATATTGATGATCATGATGAGAATGATGATCAGCTGGCCTCTGAAATGATCTCAAGTCTTTTGCTTTCTTTGCCTTTTGCCTGGGAAATTTTTGTGCAATTTTCACACATTTATTGAGCTGTTTATATATTCGACTTGGTTTTCCAATGGCTAATATAGCAATTAATAGGATTATTTATGCAAGCAGCCAAGTATGTTGACAGTCCCTTGGCCAGAGAGGTCAAGTTTCGTTGCCCATTTCGCCAGAGGATTACGATATGCAAAAAAAAAAAAACTCCAGCTAAACTTTAAGTAAATTTGTAGTGAAAAATCGAAGGAAAATGTTCACAGTTGGTAATGTGAGACGTGTCCTTGTTTGATTGATGATCGGCTCGACAAGTTTCCGCTTTCCTTTTTTGTTTTTCTTTGGCACTTTCTTGGCTCAAACTATCGATCATTTATCAAGGGGTTTTCCTGCGTTTCGCTGTGGAAATCTCCGATTTCAGGCGTTGGAAATTTGTGAAAAAAGGATACAATTTTATAGCAAATCCTTTAACGGAAATCAATGACAAATGCCGTCTTAATGACGTCAGCTGCTGCAGAAATTTGGCAACGCGAGATTTATGTGAAAGTTCCTCCCTCCCCCCGCCTTAACCCTTGTCTTGTCGTACCTCAAGTTATCCTTTCGCTAACTTCTCGTCCTTTTTGCCTGTGCCAAAGGGTTGCAAGTATGCAATTTTCATTTTACGGTTATGCAAAAAGTGTTTTACGGTTTTCTGCCTCTCTGAGCAAAAGGGTTCGTGCAATTTCCGTTTTCCATTCGCAGTGCATCGGAATTCATAATCCTTTTTCCTTTCCTTCAAAAAAAAAAACTCTGTTGCTATTTTACTGACATTTGATATTGCAAATTGCATAAACAACTACAACAACAACAAGTCTGGGAAATTAATAAATTGTTGATTTGCCTGTGCGAAAAAGGGTTGCAGTTTTCCATTTTCCACTGTTTTCCTTTTATCATTTCGTTTTCCTTTTATGCCTTTGAAATTTCCTAAGAGCTCTGAGATTGCTGAGATATTTGCTTGTGAAAATTGCAAATTCAAGATTTTGGAAATTGATTAAAATGCTTTGAATGCATCAAGAAAATTCGGAAATGAAAGAAAGTAAGGAAATTAAATAGAAATATTTTTCAAAAATATGTGAACTGCTTTAAAAAAATTTTTTAAAAAATAGTCTTAAAAGAACTTTGGTTAAAAGTCTGCCAAAAAAATTTTTAAGGAATAAAAAATAATTTGAAAAATATTTTTAATGCTAAAAAATATAATATTTTCCATTTAATCATAAAAACTGCATTTTTTACTTTACATTACATTGAAAACGTATTTTGTTCATTAATAAATTACATAAAATTTGGAATCGGTAACTAAAATTGATACATAAAATTCACTTTTCACTTTTTTCTGTACTTCTGTTTTATAAAGTTTCTTTTGTATATAAAATGCTATATAAAAATATTACTAATTCCCCAAGCGCACTGTCTATAACTAATCGAATAACCCACAAAATATATACATCAAGTTTCTAATCCATTTTAAATTCATAATTCTAAGCAAAATTCTCAACGCTACGAAGAAATATTTGCACATTTCCAATCAACTTCACGCAAACATCAATATAAATTGAAATACATGAATATTAAATCAGAATCAATTAAGTAACCCAAAAACACACACACACACACACACACTCACACTGAACATGGTTTTGGCCCAACTCTTGGCACTTGAGGAAAATTAACATTTAACACGGTTAATGCCAAACAACAAAACATCAAAATCAAATCAAGAAGGAAGGATGAAGGACGCAGGACTCTGTCGAAGTTAAGACTCAAGACGAGCATCGAAATCGCAGAATGCCTAGAAAATTTGCATAACATTGGCACAAGTCAAAAATGTGGCACAACCCTTTTCCCCTATCCCTTGCCACCCTCCTCCCTCCTTTCAGTCTTCCACAAACTATCCCTAGTCACCAGAACACCCGCTTGATTGAAAATGCAAAAAATATGCAAATTTTCCAAAGGATCTTCGGTTTGCATAATCATTTTTCGGTTACATTTAGCAAAGGCTGCAAAAATTCCACACTGGAAATTGGCAAGCCAGTGGAAAAGTCGGAAAATTTATGCATTTCCATTTGGCAGTTGCTCATTATGAACGCTCTGTGCACATTATTACGTTTAGAATATTGTTGAATTTTATTTTGAATTTTTAATTTCATGCAGTTGATTGCAATCAGTGTGAGAAATGCAATTTTAAATTAAGATTCGAGAAGTTGCTGAGAAACCACGAGAATTTTCAAACTGGCAGAAACTAAAATTAATTTCTTAAAATGTGAGTAAGTAAAGGGATTTTAATAGTAAAACAAACTTAAGGTATTAACTTCATTATTAAAATTCAAAAAAATTAAATTAAATTTAAAAAATGTTAAAAACGTGTACTCAACTCCATCTTTATTTTTTTTCAGTTTTGCAATAGCAAAAAACTATTTAAGAGAGCGCGCTGTGCTCTTAACTGCGCGCTCTCTTGCGAAAACTCTCTCTCTCTCTCTCTCTTTAAGCTATGAAATTCTGCGGGCACAGGAACGAAGGTCAGCTAAATTTTGGGTAGACGTAACGCTTTTATGTGTGTGTCCTAAACAATTGAACTCGCTGTCAAGCAACGACGCACAGCATCAGGATCCATTGTCCTTTTGCTACCCCTTTCCATACACGCACACGCACACGCACACACACAATACATGCGTGTATTTACAACCATTGCCAAAATGTAGCATTTATAAAAAAAATTTCAAATTTCAAATCACAAATAAAAGCTGACAAAAAAAAAGGGTTGATCAAAGTATAAACACGAAGGAGTCCAGCAGAAAAGAGTTTGAGCAAAAAGATAGCACTGAAATAGAAGCAGAAAGCAAAATTTAGCTAAAACTGACCAACTGACCAGAGGCAACTTCTTAATCAGCTGCACGTGCCAGGGGAAGAGACAGAGACGAGAGGAGAAACCCGTTCGAAGCGTGCCTACTGCTCAATTGGTCAGTTGGTCAGTTGGGTCATTAAAGGGTTAACTCAACTGGACACGCGTCACAAAACAAAACAAAACACGATAAAAAAATGCCCGAAAATAAATACAAATTTACATAAACGTAAACACAGAAATTTTTCAGTTTTCCCGCATGCTTTGTGGTCAAGGGGAAGAACCATAAACCGCTTTGAAAAACGAGTTTTTCGCCGGAAAAACTAAAAACGCAACAGATGGAAACCATAATTAAGCAGTTAAGCTTTTCAATATCAAATAAATTTAATTTTATTAAACTGACTTATCAAATTTCCTCAAGGCGAAAACTTTCATTTCCATTCCGCCTTTCCCTGCGAGACTTTTCCGCTTAACCCCATTTGTTTGGAAATCCTATACAACCATCGATCATGAATTGCAAAAAAGGAAAAATTTAAAAGATGCGGAAAAAATTCCCACAGTGCAAAAATCGCCATTTGAGGATTAGAATCGAGGCAAGCGAAATTTACGAGCGATCAAATAACCGAATAGAAATAAAAACGTACTGAACTGAACCGAAGGAAATTCCATCAGGTATCAAAGGGTGCAAATAAATACAAGAATTGCAGGAGCTCAGAGGTCCTTGATGCTGCTGGCCCGGGGTTCAAATGTGTCACGTCTTATGATGTCACTTTCGGATCGAAGCAGCGACGAGACGCTGCCAACCCCAAGCATACCCATTCCTGCAGCTATATATAGATAGATAGTCATCATCTTTGGTTGCAGAAATCCTTCAGCTTCGATCGGGTTCACAGTAAATTACGCACAGAGGTGAAATGCAAACAAAGGAAAACGTCTGCTCCTTGACGTCCTTTTTGGCAACCCTTCCCTAAGCATTTCTTCTTTCCCTTCCCATTCCCTTTTCTTTTTCTTTCATTTTCCCCTTTTTATTTTGTGACGATTTTAATGATTTTTTGCCTCAAAATTGAAGCGATTTTTCATTGACCCAACTCGGGGTTGGTTCAGAGTTCGTCTTGGGGTTTACTTTACAATTCGAAATTTGTGTTGTGCCAGCTTGAACTGCTGCATTGCAATCCATTCAACCGTACACCGAATTCGCACAGACTGTGGCTTAACACACACACACACTCACACACAGAGAAAGATATCGGACCTCTGCCCTTCGCCTGGTTTTCTGGGTCAATGTCGCATTAAGCCTGAATTTATGGCCTCTAAGTGCCAATAGTCATGCAGATTAATGGGCCAAGGGCAGCGGGTAATACAAGTTCAAAGCAAAAGATTTGCCTCTTTTTCTTAGGACCTAAAAGAGTCCTTTATCAAACGGTCCCTAGGTCAATCCATTCAAAACTAAATCTAATGAAAAAAACTAATCTAAAACTAGTAATGCCAAAAAGAAGCTTATTTCTTGTTAGCCACTCTTAACTCCAAACTTGGTTTAAACCTATGCACATATTTTCCATTAGAAAACACATAATAATCCAATCTTTTAATACCCCCAAAATAATGCCACAATATTACTGATTTTAATTAAAAAATTTGAAATCAGCTGCATAAAAAATGGTACAAGTTGATGTGGAAAACAGCGCGGACATTTCACATAGAACAACAAATAGAAAAGATTTTTTTTGGTTTTGGTTTTGGTAACCTTAGTTCAAAATAATTTGAAGCTTGATTTGCATGCACATGACAAAGGAGGGAGACAGGAGAAAAGGCAGAGGGAGGCAGGCAGAGAGTAGATCAACACGCTGACCCAAAATTATAAAGTTACATAAATGCAACCCTTTCGGCCTCTTCCACTACTTTTGCCGCGCCCTGTGCCCGCGGGATGAAGGCAGCGATTGAATTACACATGGACCAAAACGGTGGACTTTGGCTATAGCGACCCCTGGACAGCATAGAGGCTCGTCGGTGCGTTGTCAACTCATCTCGGGCTTGTTAGCTGTGACGGCTCTTTGAGGGTTGTGTGCATTCAAATTTTTGATGGCAACCAAAGGATTTGACCAAACAAATCCTTTCTAATTTTATTCAGACTCTGCAGCAGATTAAATGCCGGACGCTGTGCAGCTTTCAGGCAGACAGGCAGCGAAATATTTCGAAACGGGTTTTGAATTTCCTACGTTTGCCACATGATGCATGACCATGCCCCTGACCCATCCATCAGGGCGGCGGATGAGCGGAAGCTGCAGCAGCAGCAGCAGCGCATTCAAAAAACTACAAGTCATTTGAAGTTTTAATAGATGTTGCATCCTTTTTTACCCCTTTCCACTCGCCACTCTCCTCTCTTCGCTTTGAATGTTTTTGGTAGACAAAAGGCAAAATAGCACAGGGCAAAAAATAAACTGGTTTCCAATTGCGCGTATCCCTGGTCCACAGTCCAGAGATCTAGGACCAGGCCACAACCCCCCTGAAATGAAATATTATTCAAATTTTATGCGCCTTGCGAGACTTTCCACGGAAAATGTCTCAGCCAAGTTTACCATCTTCTCCGTTTTTTACTTCATTTTGAGGACCTTTTGAATGATTTTTGTAAAATTTATCTCTTGCCGCCTAATGATCACTTTGGATCATTGTGTTTTGAGAGTTTTATGAGAAATTTTCGTGGCGATTGTTTGGGAAAATAAAAAGGGTTTCCGATCCTTTAGTCATAAATAATATTTAAAATTCTGTAATCGACGTCCAAACCGGTTTTGTAAGCAGTCTATAATCAGTTTCAGAAAAAAACTACAATTTTTAATTTATAAGCAAAACATAAATAATCACAGAGCGCCTACAACAATCGACAACCCTTTGAATCTCGGCAGGAAAATTGCCACGCGCCGGTCACTCAAGCGAGTTCAACCCTTGACAGCACTTCAACTGACCACGGTCCACACTCACAGACACATGCAGACTCACACACTCACACAAATTGGCATAATTTGTTATACTGTCCGAGTGTCTATCAGTCTCCCTCTCTCTCACCACGCAAAGGTCAAGCAGCACGGCACACGCTTCGCTCTACCGATCCGGTCGTCGTCGATTCGCTTAACGGAAATTTTCAACAATGGTTTGAACTTAAAGCTGCCAATATGTACACTGCAGTTATTATTGTTCCATTAGCCTCGCTTTGTTATGCAAATTGTGCGAATTTTATAAACCTACAGCACTTAAAAAACACTCGGACAGGGAAAAATACAGAGATAAATAGACTACCAGAAATAATTTAAAGAAATCGTTGGTTTAGTCAATAAAAAGCAAACCCTTTCTATATACACATAAATCAATGCCTTAAACATACTACGTCTGAACTTTAAATCGCAGGTGTCCAAAGATACAATAAAAATACTGGCAACTGAGTGACAAAAAATGTTAACCATAACGTGTTTGTTTTAATTACTTGCACTGTGGACTTGCTCTTAACATAACCTTGAGAGTGTTTTGGGTGGACCTCAAGTCTCAACTGAATTCTGAATGAACATGTCGCATGCGAAAACATGGACTTTTAATCCGACTTTTAAAACTAAACTACTAAAAAGAATAGTCCTAACTTATTGTTAAAACTAAATTATTTGGTCCCTTAATTTATTTTTAATTGTTCAATAATTGAAAATTTAAAGAGATCCCGCCATAAGCTGTCGAACCGGTCAACGAAACGGTTATTGGCTTTTAACAGAACTACTCACAGTGTTAACAGAATTGACTCAGCTGATTAACAGCAACGCTAACATTGCATAACAGAGCTGTAAAATATTAGAATTCGCGAGCTTCACAACACTGTAACAACAGAGTCTTTCCATACCGCTAAGTTTTGTCTTTTCTTATATATTTTTGGTGCTTAAACGTTTAAAACGTATAAAATGCATAATGAATTTAGAAACTAACAATAACACAGTGGTACCTGCTGGTGAATTGACACCGTTCGGTGAGAAGCGTAAATCAATAATAGAGAATGTCGACAGCGAAATCAAAAGACTGAAACAAAGTGTTTCACAAACCAACGACAACGCAGCCGTTAAAACGGCGAATGTGCACGTGCCTCCAGAGGACGCGCTGAAACATGTCGCCCAAAGACCGCCAGCACAGAGCCCCAAGAAACGTTTACAATTATTCAAAAAGAACATAGATGGCAGCAGTAGCAGCAACAAATCAAAACAAGACAAGAATGAGACATTTATGTACGGCAACTACAAGCAGTACTATGGAAAGCGTATTCTGGACAAGGATTTCCACGACATCCGTCTAGATGTTTTCGCGACAAAGCCGGAACTGTTTCGAGGCAAGCAGCTGTTGGACATTGGCTGCAATTCTGGGCACTTGTCCATACAGATTGCGAAGCAGTTTGAAGCCAAGAGTCTCATTGGCCTGGACATAGATCGCAGTTTGACCCAATTGGCCATAAATAATATCAAGAAGATGAGCAAAGTATCCGTAACAGATGCAGCAGGAAAGTTTCCATACAATGTAAAATTTGTGCATGGAAATTATGTGCTTGAGGATGATGTGCTGCTCGAGATTGAACGTCCACAATACGATGTAATCTTGTGCCTGTCGGTTACAAAGTGGATACATCTAAATTTTTGTGATGCAGGATTAAGACAAGCATTCCGCCGTATGTTTCTACAGCTGCGACCTGGTGGAAAGCTTGTACTAGAACCCCAATCCTTCGACACCTACAGACGTCGCAAAAGACTCTCGGTAAGTGAAGAACTAAATCCTGCTGTGTCACTTTATTAATCTGATTGTATTTGCAGGATAAAATACGTGAAAACTACAACACCATCAAGTTCAAACCAGAGCAGTTCACGGAGTATTTGCTAGGCCCAGAGGTGGGCTTCTCCAGCATGGAAATCATGGGTCAACCGGAGCACTGCAAAACGGGCTTTAAACGTCCCATACATATCTTCAGCAAAACTTAGTTTAAGTCAACAGTTTATTAATTTATAACACTAATTGATTCAAACATTGAAAACAAATTATTGAGAACGTGGCTTTTTTGTTGGCGTGGCCTGAGGCGAATTCGCTCCCAACGACAGAAGCACTGTGGGAAGTTCTTCCATCAACTGGTCAGCCCTCATCTGGAACTCACTTTCGGCCCACATCAGACGCAATTCGACCAAAACGCGGCCTAGTTTCTTGCCATTTAGCCCATGAGTCTTCAGCGTGTTGCCATTAATGGGAAAGATGGGAATCTCCCATTCCTTCAGTTCATTGTAAAGTTCCTTCTTATTTTTATACTTTAGCAGCTCTTCGACAAACTCGCGTCTAACATATGGTTGCAAGCACAGCTTTTGATAGTCCAAAAGACAAGTGTACTCTACATCGACCTGCGAATGATTCAGGTTAATTTCTATATAATCTATAATCAAATGAAATTGAAGTTTACCATCTCACGGTTCTGTGTGATAAAGAGCGCGAGATCACGATCGTAGGCAGATAACTTTAAACGCTCATGTAGCTTCACTGCATCCTCGGTGGTTTCCAAGAAAGCAATCATGTACAGAATGGGATTGTGGTCCTCCTCAAATCCTTTGAAGTCTTTGCACACACGACCGAACTCCTCAACTTTCGGAAGTTTCGGCAGACCACAGTATTGAATACAGCCGCAATTTATGATTTTGGTCACTATATCGAATACATGCATTCCTCTGAGAATTTTTTGTAGCTCGGACCAAATACGCTCTCCGCTAATGTGTTCCAAACCGGCTGCATTTGCCTTGATTGCATCCTCAGTCTCCTTTTCGAGCTTCTGTCCTTCAAGGGCAATGCGTCCAAAGAAACGGAAATAGCGTAGAATTCGTAAATAGTCCTCCTTGATGCGAATATTAGCGTCTCCGACAAAAAGGACGCGTTTGTTCATTAAATCTTCGTAGCCATAGAAGTGATCGTAGACTATGCCGTCAAAGTCCATGAACATGGAGTTCATGGTTAGGTCACGACGCAGCGCATCCAATAGCCAATCGGTAGTGAAAACCACGTCCGCATGTCGTCCATCAGTGCGGACATCAATACGCAATGTGGTGATCTCGAAGTTCTCCTTGTTGTTTATGCGTGCCGTTATTGTGCCATGCTTTTCTCCCTTGGCATTAATCATGCGAATCTCCTCATTGTTGAACATTTCCTTCATCTGATCGGGTGTCGCTGTGGTCGCAAAATCTATATCTGATGGCTGTATATTCATAAGTATGTCCCTAACAGCGCCGCCAGCAATGCGCAGCTCATAATCGTATTTTTCGAAAAGCTTGACTAGTTCCTGCAGTTCCGGCGTAAACATGTTTTGAAACTGTTGAGTGTTGACCGCGGTGAACGCAGGGCTAGGACGTATCCTGGGTGGTTTCCCGAGCTGCTTGATAATGTCTTCTGACAGTCGGCCTTCAATAGGTTCCATCATTTTTGATGCTGAAGTTTTGCGGCTCACAGATGACAATTGACAAGTTCGCTGATGGAATGTGTTGGCAATGGATGCATTAGCACGTGGAGAAATTAAAAACTTACCAATGCAACGAATACTAAGCATTTATAAAAGTTATTGCCAGAATAATTATTTCTTTAGTTTTTAAAAGGCATACGCAAAAGACCTAACTCGTCCAATGGTATGCTTAAACAGTTGGCTCAATTGTTACTTCGCTCAGCAGGTAAACAGCTGACACTCTAAATATCGATACTTTCAGCAGAAATGTTATCGATGTAGGGCTGTGTTTATGCAATTATCAGCGCGAAAAATTTAAAAACCCATTGGATGCCATGTTAAAGCAAACAAATTCAAATTTACATATATCAATAGTAACAACTGCAAACCATAACTGTTCAAATTCATCAAATAAATCACATTTGTAGCATTTATACACAATTTATTATTTCTAATCATAATATATAAATTATTACCTATATTTCCAATTTGCGCAAGTTGCATATCCATTATCCAACTTCAACAAGCTGCATTTCCACTAAACAGTTTTACATATTGGGCATGTACATGTGTATGTATATATATGTATGTATGTAAATGTATATAGTAGTAGTACATATTATAATATAAATGTTCATCTTTTCAACTTTTCTTAGGCTTAGATTAAAACGTTATATACATAATACGCGAACGCGGAAGCTGCCATTCTCTAGATTAAGTCTGAATTTCGCATCTATAATAGTGAGTTTGTCAAATTGATCACAATCAACAATATATATTCAAAATAAACGACAGAAAATTTGTCTAATTTTTACACATAGCTCATAATGATCTATCAATTGAATTCGTATAATATAATTAAAGAAACTTTTAAGTATTGCAGTATATATGTATATTTTTATTATTTTAGTTTTTCATAGTATTGCCTAATCAACAGTATTAAGTCGCATTGTGTAATTCAAGTTAGAGAGAAAACAATTACGACTTTCATGTCTTTTTACACAAATATATAGATTTCTGTTCTTTTAAATTTGTTTTAAATGTAAATTACTTAAAGCCTAATTATTTAATTTAGATTTGTTTTTATTTTTTACAATTTCTTTTTAACACAAAAAATTAGGCATGTAAATTAGATTACAAAATGTGCAAGATGAGAAAAGCGATCCGCAAAGTTCTATAACCAAAAGAAAATCATGAATCGCCGCCAATTTAATGAAGCTTTAACTAACACCTAACGCTAAAAGACTATACTCTGTACGCTCTGACAGTTTTGCTTTTTGTTTTAATTTACTTTGTTTATACTCTAATCGCATTCAATGTGTAAAAAACGTTCCACAAAATTTCAAGATTCTCATAAAGCCACACACTCAGCTCAATGCACTGTAGTTATTTTGAGCTAAAACTTTAGTTACAATATATATTCTGTCGATCCAACGATTTACACAGACTGACCTTAATTATTTCTATAATGCCTAATTAACTAATACATTATTCTCTTTCATATTTGTATACTATATATATTTAATTGTTTTCATCTTTTTCGTATATTTCTCAAACCTAACAGCCAGTTCATGCAAAAAAATATTTGTTATATTATTTTACTCTCTTGACATAGTTATTATTATTGTTGTATATTGATTTTGTTATGTATTCTTGAATAACTTCACTATTTCATATTACGCGCGTGTGTGTATGTGTGTGTTTGTTTAAGTTTTATATAATTGTTTTTTGTTTTGTTTATGTTTTCTTGTTGTTGCTTCTGTTATGTTTGTTTTTTAGTTTGCTTTCGTTTAACTGTTGTTGCATTTCAGTAAAATATCGGAGATCGCAGTAGCTTGGGTTTAACATAGTTTAATGGACGAGTCTCAATGCTATTTGCTGGCTTATTTCATTATGATACATTAGTTTCCATGATGATCATCCTGTTCAAGATTATCAATATCAACTTCATCATAATCAATCTCTTCCAGCTCAATGTTAACATGTTGATCATCATCTGCATTTGCATTATCATCATCATTATCGTCGTCGCCTTCATCATTTTCGTTTTCATTCCCTTCCTGCTCCTCCACAATCTCCTCCTCCTCCTCCTCAACCTCCTCAACCTCCCCCTCCTCTCCTTCTTCTTCGCTGGAGGAATACAGCTGAAGCTCCCGTAGCTGCCTTTGCACAAAATGTTAATGTTCCATAAGGGCCGCTGAAATGGCATGAATGTAATGCAAATAAATTTACATATATAAATATTTAGAAAAAAGTGAAAGTTGTGTCTTACGTGACGGAGTTCGGCCGGTCTTATTCTCATTGGGTGTAAAATTTAGAAAGTCCCATATTAAGATTGTATCATCATGCGAGCTGCTCACAATTTGAAACTCATCGAATTGTAGGCGAAAAACGCGACCAGTGTGCTCCTAAAATGGAATTAATTAATAAATAAATTAACTATTTTTCGATGTAAACTCACCACGAGCGTATTGAGGCACAATGTATTGGAAGCGGCTCGCGGATCAAGTGCAGCAACCAAATCCCACACTTTAATTTTGCCATCATAGGCGCCACTGACAATTCGCTTAGTATCAAAGCGGATGCAACGAACCAACTCCTCGTGACCCTCTAGCACGCGAAGGCAGGCGCCACACTCGATGTCCCATAACCTGTAAACAGTTTTGCCACATTAGTACCATGGAAACATGTACAGAAATGAAATTTAGTACCTTATCGAGTTGTCGGAGCTGCCGCTAACCACCAGACGATCCCTATATTGCAGGCAAGCGATGCCACGTTTGTGGCCATTCAGGGTGCGCACGAATTCACAGCTCGATGTGGACCACACTTTGATAGTGCGATCACCGCTGGCGGATACAATGTACTTCTCATCAAAGTCCACCACATTGACGGCGGCACGATGGCCGACGAGGACGCGACGTAGCGTTATTTCGCTGGGCGAAGTCATGTCCCAGACTGCAATTGATCGATCCTTGGAGCAGGTCACCATCATGCCATTGTTGAAGCGTAAATGTAGCACCGCCTCGCAATGATGAATCAGTGTGTTGACCATTTCACCAGTATTCACATCCCAAACACGCACCGTGGAATCGCTTGATCCGCTGATAATCACTTTATCGTCATACTGCAGGCACAGCACCGAACCAGTATGTCCCATTAAAGTCTGAAATTTAAGGAAATGTGGGTGAGTGTCAGCTATGAAGAAGCAGTCTGTGGAGAGACATACCTTAACGCACTGTAGATCCGTGCGGTCCCATATCTTGATGGTGTTATCCCGCAAACCAGACACAATCTTGCCATCATCGTACTGTAGGCAATAGACACCCTTGGAGTTCTCGGAGCGACAATTGATGCGACGCAGCATATGTCTTCCGGTTCGCCAGTTATTCTCAATGGTATCAATGTCCTGTTATCAAAAAACGAAAAGGTTTATAAAGTGTCCAAAGAAACCAATCGGAGATTTCAACTCACATTCATTATCTTGGGAAACAGTTCACGATGGAACGAGTGTGGTCTCTGTAGTTGTCCCGGTCGTGGCTTAAAAAGGTGCTGCATCCAGTTGCGTCTCTCGGCCAGTCCACGCCACAAGGAATCTGTGCGCACCTTGCGCTCAATGAGCTTTTTCCACAACATTCCCTCGGAGATGACGCGCAGCCATTCCTTGCAGACCAATTCGGCGGACTTGAGTGATTCGGCATCCAAATACGATAATATATTCTCGGCAATGTGATCCAGACCTTTTTCTACAAAACAAAAAGAAAACCAAATTAGTTAAAGGGTTTGAAAACAACAAAATGTTTAATATAGTCATGATTGCAAATTTAATAATTAAATGAAATTCCTGCAGTTTAACAACTTGGAGAAGATGCATGTACTCAAATGAACCCAATGCGAGATACACGCGAGTAAACCTTGATGACTCATGACAACTTTCAGTTTGTTTAGCTTCAGAGAACGTTTTTCGCTTCCTGAAAAGCACTTCAAAGCAGTCAAGTGTGAGTAAGCGATATATACATAAATATATATTTAAACATAGCTACACTTCAAAAAAAATCAGCAACTAGTTTAGACCTATAGTTGGTGTTACTCATTGCAGAGCCAGACTGGGATCGTACTCTATTCGAATTGTGCATATCTCGTATCACGCTAATGAGCACCAAAGATAGCCCAAATGAAACTTGGCACAACATAGCTGCACCCAGACCCACGCACCACCTCCAGACACAACAAGACACGACAAGACGAGACGCGTCTGTGACGCGCCTAACGGCATTTAAAATCAGCATTTAGCAGCGGAGCGGCGGGAGTGGCGAATTGGAATCGAGCAAATCGACAGATGTCACTACGAAATGGATAAAGGAGACACGAGGGGTGGGCGAAGAGGAGGGAGACTAAGGAAGAGGGAGAGGAAAGCAGATCAGGGGAACATCCAAAGACCGCCCTGCTTACGGCCGTTCGTCGGTCTGCAGTGAAGTGCATAAAGTGCTGCATTTGCCAAACACAATTAAAAATGTGCATAACTCGCTTTCGCAGTCAGCGTGCAAAGTGACTTTGCAACAACAAAACGACGAACGACAAACGACAACGTTGATGTAGTTCAAGTTGTTCTTGTTGTTGCTGTTGTCGTCGTCGTCTAACGGTCCATGTCGCCAGCCTATCCTCAGTCGGTTCTCTCTGCTTCTATCTCTCTGTCTGTCCTAAGACACCATGCGTGTGTGTGTGCGTTTGTGTGTGTGCCTGGTTAGCTGGCTTTGAAGTGCATTACAATGTAAATGGAGGAAACAACGGTGCTTATTTCTCGCCCTCGTTCTCATTTTATTACAAACTCATCCTGACATTTGTGTAGAGCATATTTCTGACCCTTTCTCTTACTCACTCCCCTTCTCACTTGGTCTTTTCAGCATTGTGTCTTGTTTTGGGATTAAACAACTCTCTGAAAGAACCTTTGACTTGCAGCTAAGCATGTAATTATGCACCTCAGGATATCCGGAGTAGTGCATTCACCCTGCAATAGGTTGCCCTAACCGTAGTGTTCTAGGATTCAAATGGCTCCCTACGAAGGAATCTCTAAATCAAAATACATTTTTAAAAGCATTATTAATCGAATATTTTAGACAACTTTCAGTTTAACAAGTTGTTTACAATTAATTTTAAGTTTCTGTTGCTTAATAGAGCTACTGCTACATGTTATAATTGTTTCTAATGCATTGCTAATAAACATCATATTTATGTTATTATTTTTGCCTTCTATAATTGAGGTTCTCCTTCATTTATGTTTATTTCGCTCATTGAGAATAAAAATGTCGTTTTGCTCAGGTTTTTGTGTTTTATTTTGGTTTTTGTTCCGGCAAAGCGCGTTTAATGGGAAGCAATGACCTTTGAGTCAACAACATAAGCAACGCCAACGACTCCAACAACAGAGTTAAGTACAACCTGCCCCTACCTGGACAACCTGTACACTCCTCACTCCCAAATTCAGTTGCCCCAAACAGAAAACAGTTGCACAGCAACAGCCAGAGAGTGAGGAGAGTTAAGGGAAGGGTAGGGCAGTTCATGTATTGGAACTTCTCCGTCGTTTGGAGGGGATTCATGTTTTGTTGCTCAATTTTGTTATTACTTCACTTTGCTATTGTTTTTCTTTTCACTCTGTTCTAATAAAGGTGGTTCAGACTTCTTATACAGCTGTTAATGCTCGACTTTATCGAGTTCAAATCGATTCATGTCGAATATATAGCTTTGAAAATCTCATCTTAAATTGTAAACATATATATTAATTTTTTATTATCGGATATAATTTCAATATTTTTATTAAATTAAAACAAGAAACTCAATATTTTGAAAACGCTAGCCTTTCTTCCTATAAATTATTTAGTGTTATTGTATTTTTTGTATAGTTTTTCTATTTTATTTTTCATCTAACAATCATTGGGAATGAGTCAAAAATAATGTTGAATCCCTTATCCGTATCGTCGTCTTCGGTCACTTCGCATGACGAGTCTTCTGAATCATATCGCGACTCAAAGTTGGAAGCTGCAATTAGATGGATTATCTATGCCATCAATTTTGTTTTGGCTGTATGTTTCTCAGTGCGTAACTCTCTAAACTCTTAGATAGTCACTCAGCTGCCCGTTTGCAGATTGTAGGTCAGTGTGTTATATTGATTGGACTTGTCTTGACCGATACAGTGGGTCTTATTAATCCGGATAAACTGGGATATACCTTTAGAGGCATAGTATATCTCTTTGTAATCACAGGAGTTGTAACCATTCTTATATCCATTACTGGTGGTGGCTGGTTCTGTGTTCATCAGAGTCTATTACTCAAAATCGTAAGTACAAACGACAAGTAAACCTCCTTTTCTATTTGATAGCTTAATACTTTTCTTTTAGCATTTGGCACTCACTGCCATTACAATACTTTTATACTTGATGGTAATTACAGTTATTGCTATTCGATCAACTGAAGATAATGCAGCTCTATATCTGAGCAGATGCTGGGATGACTACGTTATACGTAACAAAACAATTGATTTAATGGAACTACAGATTCGGGTACAGAAAAGATCAAAACTTAATTACTTTTTCCTAATTATTAAAAATTGGCTTTTCAGTTCAAGTGCTGCGGTCAAAATAATATAAGTGATTATATAGAATACGACTATGTTCTCAAAATGTCTTGTTATGAGAATTTTAATCAGCAACTTGCGCCGTTTGAAAATAACTGCAGGACAGCTGTGAAAGTGTTTTTTACACGCAAAAGGAATGTTACCATTGTTATCAGTAGCCTTATCATTATCATGATGGTAAGTTATTAATTATTTTGGTAAAAACTGTCTTATCCCCAATCACCTCTCTGCCTCCTTTAGGGAATTTACCTGCTGTTGTGCAACTTTTTGTACCATCGTCGACTGAAAACAAAAAAATTGGTTTTGGAAACGTAAACCAGTTTTATGCTGTCAATCAGCAAAACAAAGTTTAAAATTTGTACAATATTTTTATATTTTATTTTAAGAAATCTAAGATGAAGAGGGGTTCTTTGGAGATACTTCTTTGGGTTAACCACCTGCAAACCTTAGAAGAAGCGGTGAGTAAAGTGTAAAGAAGACTAAATTGAGGTCTAAATAAAATGTTGCAGATCCTGGGCATAACACTGATAATGGCCGGTTGTTACATACCAATTGGTCATTCCCATATGGAGGTTGAGCTTGTGTGCTATTGCGACAACTCGGTGCGAAATCTGTACATTGCCAGTGGCACTACAAAGGTCCTAACGGCTATATTGAGCGCCTTCTGGTATCGCAAACACAAGGACATAATCCATTTGTTTAATATTCTGCTTTTAGCAATGTGTATACTTCTAACCATCACAATAGCCATCGTCGTATGCGGCAAGTGTAATACAGATATAGCCAAGGATAAAATCGAGAGTCTCTGGATCAGCACAGCGGATAATAACGATGCCTTCTTCATGGTGCAACAACACGTAGGCTATAGCCTCTGATTTGTTTGATCTTTTAATATATGTCAAAAATTCTGCAGTTTGAATGTTGCGGCAAAACTGGTGCCTCCGATTACATTGAGAAGGAAATGTTTCCAGTGTGCAACAGGAATTTCGATCAGAATGACAGAAAATTCACCGTAGGATGCATTAAGGCAGCCCAAGATTTTTATAGTTTAAAAGAAATGCAGACTGTGATAATAGCGTCCATTCTATCAATGATGGAGGTAATATCCCTATAAAACCCATTGTCAAAAATATTAATTTAAAATACTTTTGTACAGTTTAAATGTCTAGCAGTGGCTGGGATACTCTTTAACCACAGAAAACGGATCGCAGCACTTTCAATACATCATACAGTGACTTACATTAGATAAATTTCTGTTAAAATCTAACCAAAATCAAATTAATATATATTTTGTACAATGATATTTCTAAATAAACAAATCCAAGAATTTGGCGATTGAGAAATCAAAGACTGAAACCTTTTTGAAGACGTTCAAATTGAACTTTCCATTTCGTTTTTTGTTTCTGTCAACTTTTACTTTTAGACATTATCCATTATTCATTAATTAAAGAGTTAGGAATGTTTCCTTTGACAGACACATAAACTCTACGTATTTGATTCAAAAAACACTCTGATATGCGAGTTTTTATTTGGGTATTTGCTCATCTTTTATGCATTATCGAAGCGAGAGAAATATTTGCAAATCTACGAGTATTTATGTACTTACTTGGCAGCAGTGTTATAAAGTCGCGCTGTAGCATCGGCTTCAGATATGCATTAATCTGTCCATGCTGATAGTGGCACATGCGCGTTAGAAGCTGCTCAACAAAGTCAACCTGCGCCGATTCGCTCCACTGTGCAAAGTACTGAAAGCAGACTTCCCGCTCCGTCTGATATGTGGGCGATGAGTCTTTCTTGCGCACCGGATCGTACAGCATTGTGGTTGTGAACTGTAAGAATTCAGCAGAAGAAAGAAGACAAAATGAATAAAGAGAACAGAAGTGAATGGGCTGCAGTCGAGATGCCCAACTGTTTCAAGCCCAGTTACCGAACTTTATAAAGGCAAAAGTACATGAATATTTATATAATAAAAGCAACTAATAAATTAAAGAAATAATCCAATTTGAGTAGTAATTCAAATTAATAAAGAAGTGGTATATTAAAAAGAGCATGATTCTTATAATTTATTTTGCATAATTTTCGCATGACGTCATCAAAGACAGCCGAACGTTCTTATACTTATTTGCGTTGTAGCGGGACGTGTTGACAACAAATTTTGGTAATTCTAGCTATTAGAGCCTTCGAATGGCACAAAAACATTAGCTCTTTGTTCACATTGGGAACTGGGCTCTATACAAATAATTATAATTATTAAATTATACCAAAAAGTAGTTCGTAATGTTAACATGTACCTACATCGCCCTCTCTCTGCCTCTACTACTCAACTCTTTCTCTTTCTACCAATTTTCCATGTGTGGCAATGTCAGAGGGCACCTCGTAAAAGTGCTTGGAAGTAGGTAGCTCTCTTTTTTTTCACTATGATATGAATAATGGCAGGTTATGTGCCACAGCAAAAGATTGTGCAACTCTCTCAGACGACTTGGCGACCAGCAAAAATAAACTTCAGGCTTACAATTAGCCAATTAGTTGAGCTTGGAAGTTTGACTTTTTTAGTTGTTTTTTTTGACTTTTTACTTTGTGTTTTGTTTTCTCGCTTTGGTTTCTACACTTATGTATTTGGACTCGTGTAGTTTTTGGCATTATTTATCACGAAAATGGTGAAGCTGAGCTAAACACGGGGAATGGGAACGGACAATGAGGCAGCCACATATCATTCACGCCGTGGGGAGGGTATGTGATCTCCAAATTGAATAAATGACAAGAAGCGAGCGGATATAAACGATTAGCAGCTTAGAGCAACTTATCATTAGTTCTAAATATTTTAAACGCTTCGGATTATTTCTATATTTAGTTGGTTTATGTCTTGAACTATAAACAAATACAGACAAATCAAATGTGACTCACTTTTCTTTATAATTAAGTTAACTGCATTGTCAGCAGTTTATAAATACATATGTGTGTGTGTGTGTGATAAGTGTTTATATACTAAGTATGTTGTGCTTCTCTATATATGCATGTGCTAATACCTTGACTAAGTTTAAACCTTGTTTCTAAGTGTGTAATGTCTCTGTATGCGTTAGCAATTGCAATATCATATTTGTTTGTAGTTTGTGAGCGCTATTTGTTTGCTTTTGCCTTAAATTAAATAAAGTTGAAATCGTTTTGGAGATTTGGTTAATGACTTTTGAGACTATTGGCCTCCAGCTACAAATATTGGCCAAACGATATACAGTATCTATTTACTCTTCTACATTAACTAGGTCAGTTTGTGGAATATTATAATAAATTATAAATTACTTATTCTACAATCCATTAAATAAAATTTTAAATGTGCTCAACGCTCATTTTATAATTAAATCAAACTACAGGGACCGCAACAATCAAGGGTTAGCACTATTAACCGGTCGGCAGCCTTGTATATTTTAATTGTTTACGGTTTGTGTTTAAACCTATTTACTGTCTGACTCTGCTGCGAAATCTTTATAATAAATGAAGCAAAAATTTAAAAAAACATAATATTGCTTATGCACAATTCCCGTCATAATTCACCTTGATGGCAGCTTTGGCGCAACAATAACAAAGATGACTCAAATGAAACATAATTGCTGAGCGTGTACATTTGGCCAAAATACAAAATATAAAAAATATAAGACAGAAAAAAATCAAAATCAACTTTTGACCCAGAAAGCAAAACGACACCAAGTAAATAAATGAAATAAAGCATTTATTGACTACTGGACTGAATGAAATAAGGGGGATATTGACCTTCATTATCGCGCTCACGCCTCCATCGTCGCCTCTGCGTCAGCTTCTCACATTTATGTATTTACGCACAATAAACCAAATTTATATATATTTAGTGTGTGTGTGTATAAACAGAAATTTGAGCGAACGAATTTGAAATAAATACACAATGTACTACAAATGTTTGTGCATAAACAAACTTGAAAGTAACGAGGCCAATTAACTGTTAATTACAAAATACAAAGTATATAAATAAATAGCATAAAAAAAAAATATATGATAAAGCAACTAGCGAGGGAATGTGAAATGTTTAAGGCTAAGCGCTGTAGAAAACCTAACAAATTTTTAATAGAGTGCACGAGTGCAAAATTTATATCAACATACATGTTTGTATGTATTAACGTAGGTACCGCGTATATATGCATACGAAAATAAAACACACGTAAAGAAATACACATACATAGCCACATATGTGACACCTTGAGCACTACGTTTCTATGTATGTATGTATGTATTGCTATTGAACATTGCTGCATACTTTTATATATACACACTCACACAGAGAAATACATACGATGTATGCATATATATGAAACTCAACTCATTAACTACACCTGAAAAATGATGAACTTACTGCTTGTGCATTGGAGTTAGTCTCGTCCATTATTTTGTCAGTCTCCATTTTCATCATTGTGTTGTTTTTGTGTTTGTTGAATTTGTATTTGCTGTTTGGCTGCTGCTGCTGTTTTGCTCACTCACTCGCACTTATACTGATTTAATGTTTCGCAATAAGTTAAATCAAACAATACGATAATTAACTTAGCACATGTACGATTCCATTAATTGGTAATTAGAGATTATATTAACTTGCAAGAAAAATATAAATTTGGTTTGAGGTTGTCCCTACAACTCTCTTTCTCAGGGTGGTGACTTTAGCGCTTTCTCGTTTTTACCCACTTAAAATTTCATTGCTTTCTCGTTCGCGCTTATATTTATTCACCACGCCGCGCGTTACTGCCTCCAACAAATATGTGTTATTCTCTTTGACAAGTCATTCTTTATACTTTTCGTTTGACTTTTAAATTATTTAATTGGCTTTTACGTTTATTCACACAATGTATATATAATTGCAATTACGCAGTGCAATTGCCCGCAAATGCACGCGTATTTCTTTGTGTTACACTTTGACGATTAATTTAACTCAAATTTTATGATTTTTTCTCCACAATAAGCGACGGCACGTAGATGTTAGAGCTGAAACTGTGCTTGTTGAAAAATTATGTTTGTATCGATAGATCGATAAATTAATTTACTAATTGGTTATATGAGTTGGTTGTGGACGACAATAAAAATATCGATATATGTGTATCATTGTGCGATATATTTAACTGTTGAATTTTCTTTTGATGCATTTCGATAATATTAACATTTCGATTCAATTTAAATTATAATAATTGTTCCTACTGATAATGTCATTATAAGGTTGGCAAGAACTTGAGAAAATAGTTGTTTTTAGGTATGTTTAGTTAAAATTGTGTAATGGACATAAAAAGTCTTTTATAAAGCAAAATACAAATGTAGGTCGTTATCTTATTTAACAGCTGTAATTAACAGACCATAGTCGCACCGAATTATCGATAAGAATACGATATATTAATAACACGAGCACAGCACTGATTGATTAGTTTTCAAATAAAGAGACTACTTTGTTTTTACAACATTTTGCGATGCATTGCAAATGATGATGATAATTACATCTTGTTGATAATGCGCCAATATCCGTTTGGTGTGCAACGGTCACACTGGTTTCATTTGAACAAGCGATCTAGTTCACTCTTGATCAGTTGTTTTTATGCTGTTATTTAATTTTTATTGATAAACTATTTCGAGCAGAGGGGCACCGCACAAGATAACCTTCGGGCCCAATAAATTCAACGTTGACGCAAGTAAGTGCCTCTCTACAACGTTAGAATTAAAGTCGCGGCATTTGCTCACATTCATTCGACCGCAACGGTCGCCGTTCACATTTGTAGTGTAAAGTTCCAAATCATATTTCTTCTTTTATCGCTCGCTTAAATTCTTGTCAAAACAAACTTCAAATTAATTGGTTTACGTTTTCAGTGGTGCGCCTATTCTCAACTCTACTTATGGCCTGCCAACGCAACCAGGATACAGCCAACTTTGTCCAAAATGGCAAAAAGATTGTGGGAGTTGCGCTGAATTACATGTAAATTACATATATACATAAATAAATTGGCAAATTGGCAAATGATTAATAATTCCATTTGTTTGCCCAACGTAGGTGTGCTGTCAAAGCCAGGAATGTACCGGTGCCGACAGAGCCTCTTGTGTTTCTCAAGCCCACCTCCTCATATATACGCGAAGGTAGCCCAATCGTCGTAAGTTACTTTCTCTTTCCAGTGCTGCTAGTGGCAGGAGCAAGGGGCTACTAATAAATATTTCTTGCTTTAATTTGTTTAGCTACCCAAAGTCTTCACCAAGGTTGCCTATGAAGTTGAGCTCGGAGTTGTTATCGGTTCGCGCTGCAAGAATGTATCCAAAGAGCACGCCATGGAGTACGTTGGCGGCTATTGTTTGGCCCTCGATTTGACTGCTCAATGTAATTTGACGGCTGCTCGTGCCACTGGCGGTCCCTGGACATTGGGCAAAGGTTTTGATACGGCAACGCCGGTCTCCTCTTTTATACCATTTGACGCCATCGGTGATCCCCATACTCTGTCCTTGTGGCTTAAGGTTAACGGCGAAACGAAGCAAAGTGGATGCACCTCAGATTTAGTTTTTAATGTGCCTGAAATTATTTCCTATGTTTCCAAGTATATGACTTTGGAGGAAAATGATCTAATACTTACGGGCACACCGCACGGATCTGATGCATTCAAAGCTGGCGACATTATCGAATGCGGCTTGGCAGATCTGGCTACCATGAAGTTCAATGTGTGTAACGAATAATTTCGAAATTGTGACTTATACACAAATTGTTTGTTATTAAATATATAAACTATTTCAATTAAATGGACCATTAAATTTGCTGATCTCTGATATATTTTAATGTAATTACATTGTTCATTAATAATTTATTTTTTGTTAGAGCAAGTTGCCATAAATTTCTTCATAGCCGTGCATTGTTCGGTATTCTTCCACTTGGATGCCGGACAATTCTTATAGACTTCTCCCATTGTGCAGGATAACAAAACCACCGGAGTATAATCACATTGATCCTTTACGTGCATCCATTCAAACTGTTGAGTACGTTGCTTAGCTAAACGGGATTTATACTAGATAAGATTATAGGATACAACTGATTTCATCCTACCGGTGTCTACACAAGTATTCAGACTCTTGACCATAAGCTGGGCCACAACAGGGTCGTTCCTATAACGCTGTTCAAAACTTTTTTGGACAACTGGGAGATTAATTGTTCCATTTGCTAGCATAAAACCATTTTGCTTAAAAACGCACTCCGCAATGCACTAAAAAAAAGCAGTTATTGGATGTTAAGTACATCATTTGAAAATTTGTATCTTACGGCATGTAGGGCCACTTTATCAGACTTCAAATTACGCGTGTCTCCGTTATTGGTAGTGGTTTTATTCTGACTAAGCAAGGACTTGCGACAGGACTTACTGATTCTATCATCCCTGGCAATATTGCAACAGGAGCTTAGCTAAAAAAAATATTATTTTAAATTTAAATAGCATCGTGTGTAATTAAATTTTTAATATACATATATACTTACTTTTAATTTATCGCAACTCATGGTGTTATCAACGGCATTTGTTTTAGCTCCCAAGGCAGGAAGCACAAATATAGAAACCAATAAAATGTAACTTAAGTACATGTTGCACGTTTCACGGTATACCTTGATATGGAACTTAAATGAAGGCAACTTACATATTAATAATAATTTCACTCTGTTTAATGTTGCATAAAAAAGCACATTTAAAATTTAAGAATGGCGGAAGTTGGGCGGGAGTGTCAACATTCTGTTAGAGTTAGCAGACAACATTTCTGCTCCAAGGAACTAGTTACGTTCTGTTAATAACATTCACATTGAATGCATTGTTATTGTGTTTGTCGCTGTTACTTATAACATGTAAACAAAATGGAAACGGATTCCTGCCCTTTATACAAAGGAAACGCAATATTTCGTAATCAGCCATCGTACAGGGAGTTCAACAAATCTTTTGAGAATGCAGACGATACACTCTACACCTTTATGAACGAGGTGGATCCCGATATTTTAAAAGAAGAGGAAAAAGCAGTGTCACAAGTCTTCACCTCGTACAGCTGCAGTTTTGCTCAAAAGGATCCGCGTACTCAAGAAGTTGTGGGACTTTCAGTATGTGATCATACCACCCAGCAGCT
Source organism: Drosophila nigrodunni (assembly GCA_020829145.1). Taxonomy (NCBI): domain Eukaryota; kingdom Metazoa; phylum Arthropoda; class Insecta; order Diptera; family Drosophilidae; genus Drosophila; species Drosophila nigrodunni. The sequence continues at coordinate 14,254,880 of JACVCZ010000001.1, forward strand.
GGGGTACACCTTTCCTAATCCCCAGGAACGCTACTCCGTGCTCAGTCGTGCCCAACAAGCCACCTGTCTACGTGTGCTGCTTGCCTGGCAACGCCAATCCAACGTAGACGAGAGTGACTTTGTCGTTTGGCGTGTCACCAATAACAAACGTAGCGATGAGCAAAAGTTGGTACAAAAGTATATCTTCGACTATGCCAGCATGCACAAGGAACGCCTCTATGCACCAATGAAGCCTCTGGTGGTGGTCTATAGCAAATGGTTTAGGAATACCATGAATCATTTGCTGCAATCGCTTCCCAATGCCAGCTATGTAACATACTCGGGCCTGCCACAGTTGCCCCAATGCAAAGCTCTTAATGTGGACAGTGCCAGTATGGATAACGTCGAGTTGCTGTGGCGTGCCGGTCAAGTGCGTCTCTGGCCAGCGGTGTGCCTTAAGCAACAGGAGCTAAGCTCATTGCGTGTCCACTTGGAGCGTTATGTCAGTCCAAGAGTTGGATCAGAACCCACTACAAAGCTTATGACAGCAGAACTGGAGAGTCAGTTGGAACAGGCGGATGAGGATGTCTTTGTTTTGCCACTGGAATCAATACTAATGCTACTAACAACAACAGACTACATTGATCTGCCCACTGAGATGCTATTAAACATACGAGAAATCCCCGAAAGCGATTACAAATCCATTGAATTCCGGCAGCCTTTACCCGCTCACAACTGCGGCTGGCACACAAACAGTAGCATGCTGACTCAGGCCTATGCTTCTTATGCATCAACCCAGTGGTTGCAGCTGAATTCTGGTGCAGCTCCAAAGCATATAGATGATGAGACCAGCGGTGTTACTGGTGAAACGACGCAGCAACTCGAATATAAAGTCCATCACATCGATGAAGAGCTGCCTATTCCTAAAGCACCCAAATCGAATTGTGCCTTGGTTGGTTGGCGTCTACGCCTAGCAGACTCCCAGGATGAGCCTGGCTTGCAGATCTACAGTAGCCTCTCAATAGCGGCCGTACGAGATGAGTTGGCCCAGAAGCCACTGGGCTGTCACCTTATAAAGCTGGAGAACAAACCAGATTGTGGCTGTGAAATTATGACCAAGTATGAGCTTTTCTCCGCCTGGCTGCAGCTGAAACTCCTTCAAACGGATGTAGGACACTGCACCCGCATTTCCTTGCGTGACTTTGCACCACTGCTAGAGGAGAAGTTGACCCTAGATGCCCTGGAGCAGCAACTGCAGGAATACTATCACATAAGCATGCCACAGCAGCTTTGCCAATTGCACGAGTTCCTTAAACTTCTTCGTGGTGTGGCTCCCGGGGAGTACCTGCTACGCTACACCGCCAAGTACAGGGATAAGTTCCTGCTGTGCCGTCCCACGCCGGAATCCACAGCTCAGAGTTTTAAATTGCACGATCTGCTGACTGGACCACCGCCTAGCAATTTAGACTTTCTCACGCAGAGCAGCAGTTACCTGCCCATATCGTCGACGGTTTGTAGCCGCTTCCACGAGGAGCTTCAACTGTTACCCTGCGCCTTTCCAGCTAAAGAAAAGGGCGTTCACCGTTCCAATAAAAAGACACTTGTGGAGAAGAAACCAATTGTGCAACGAACGCGTCCAAACCAAAAGCCAAAGAAGCGAAAGCGTAACAAATCCGCGACGAGACAACGTAAACGAGCTGCAGCACGGGCACAAAAGGAGGATGACAAGCAACTGGAGAAGATAATGTCTTTGTAAAGATTGTATTTTTGTTAATGTTTGTATTAAATGTAATCAACTCCTATTTTATTAAGACTTGTGGTGTGTTCCTTCTATTGCCTCTATTCGTTGTTATTGCCACTATGAGCCAAGGCTCAGTGCGGCCATTTCCGCTTCCGTTATCACCTCGGTTTGAAGCTCATCCTCGTGCACCTTTAAAGGCAAACATCGTGTCCAGAATTCTGTATCATCAGCTGCAGGTAACTTTTCACTGGGAAACGTATGCAATGACAGATCATTGAAGACATTGTGGTGCTCGTAGTCATCGTCTAAAGCATTTTCAGTGCAGTGTGTCGCTATGCGAGTGATATGGTCATCAGAGTTCTTGCTCTTACTCAACGTTCGATTCAGTGTTAGCATCTCAAAGCTGTTTGAAATGAGCAAAACATTTGGCAGACTGTCGCTCATCCAATTGCGCCACAGCAAGTTGTGCATTAGTGCATATGGACAATGAGGCAAATAATATAAAGTGGGAACGCTAGCGTCATGTCTTCCTGCGCAATCTTCGGTCATCACCGTACCGTCAAGACGTTGGATTAGCTCTTTTTCGGTATCGCGAAACACAGGGTCAAAGTACAAAGCCTCCTTGATATTGTGTTGCCGCTGGGTGCTAATTATAAAGGCTGCCTGATGCAGCGCCTGCTGAGTACGGGTAAAGGGTCCCAGTCCCAGGCAAACAATGCGTTCCAAAGGCCGATTAAGAGCATCCAGCTGCTGCTGCAGCGTCTCCATCGATAAGATGAAGTAGTCACTCTGGCTCATTTCCCCACATAGTCGTTCAAGGCGCCTTCAAGTCAAAATACAACCGTAAGTTCTCAATCAGCATACTGACAGATAAAACAGCTGAACTTACGATTGAAAACTGTCCACATTGACATCAGGGCAATCGTTTAAATAGTCGCTTTCAGATTTGTGACGATTCCGACGGCTCAGACATTTGCGTGCCATCCACTTCTTGCGTGTAACCTGCTGGAATTCATCGCCCGTGCCAGACATGCCATCAAATTCGTTTGTAAATAAACTATTTTGATTATATTTTGCTTTTGCTTGCTTCACACTCTTTCGTGATATCGAGCTATCGATAACAGCAGCAAGCTGGCCAGCATCGAGTACTTTCAGTTCGAGTACTTAATAGAACAGCTGTTTCTGTTCTGCTTTTTCTACCATTTTAGATTTGTGTTTTGAATATGAACGATCCAAACAAAGCGATTAGCGTCAATTTGTCCTCTCTGCTTAGTTTAAAAGCTGAATTACAGCGCAAACAGCATGAAGTTAAATTGGCCAAAGCCACCAAAACGTCAGCAAACGAATTCAAGCCCAATAAAGTCTCCAGCGAGCGGGATAAGTCCAAGGCAAGCGGAAGCAAAGATCACAACTACACGGAGATCAGTCGGAGCGAGGATGCAAAGGTGTATGAAGCTGAGGACTCTGCACAGTTGGACAAATCGCGTCGCGTGCTGGAGGCAAAGAGCAAGTACTATGATCGCATGACTCGCAGCGGAGGCAGCCTCAATTCGGACGAAAATTGTCTGGTTATGTTTAATCGCAAGCGGCAGGAACAAGAGATCGAACAGGAACAACAAAAGCCACAATCATTCACAGAACGTGAGCGACGCCTTAGTATCAGCAGCAGCAGTAGTAGTGGTAGTGATCGCTCAGTGGAAGCCGGCAACGATGACGACGAAGTGGAGTACATCGATTGTCTGGGACGCACCAGAAAATGTTTGCGCAAGGAGCTCGCGGAGGCAAAGCAACGTGACAAACAATTGGCAGACAGTATGCCCTATCGATTGGATCAAACGAAAGCCAATTGGATGATCGACACCAAGGGTAATGCCGACAGCGACGATGATGAACCCAGCTTTGGTCCAAACCCAGCAGAAAGTGTGTATAGTGAAGCCATCTCCACGATGACCAAGCATGATGAGCAGCGCATGAACTGGGAACGTAAGGAGCAGGAGAATGTAGACAAGCCAGATGTACATTACCAGGATGTATTCTTCGACGAGGCACGTACTCACGGCGTGGGCTACTATGCCTTCTCCACAGACGAAGAAGAGCGAAAGCAACAGCAACGCGAACTGGAGCAGTCGAGAAAGTCAACAGAAGCCGAACAAAAGCGACGCGATGAGCTGCGTGCTCAGCGAGATAAGCTCGTCGCAGATCGCGTGCTTGCAGCCAAGAATCGTATACGAGCACGCAATGGATTGCCGCCCATCAGCAAGGAGGAGTACGAACGGGAGCAAAAGGCCAAGGTGGATAAAGCAGCTGCTGAACTGGAGAAGACACAACGCAAGCAGAGGGAAAAGGATGACAAGCTGGCAGCACAAAAGGCAGAGGAGGAGGCTGAACGGGAAGAGCTACGCAAGGAGCACATACGTGACTGGGACAGAGACAAGAGCGGTGTGCCTAAGAAGCGCTTGGATGAGGAGCAGTCAGTGCCAGAGGAATGGGAATACAAACCGGAAAGATTACCCATGTCCCAAGAGCAGTGGAACGAACAGCAGCGTGCCGTGCGTGCACCTGAATTTGCACCCATGCCAGAAGTCAGCCTGAAAAGAACTAACTTCAGCAGCTCCACATCTTCATCTACCTGGCAGGACAAGGAATTCAAAAGCTTCCACTCAACCAAGCGGGAAAAACAGTTTCAACGACGAAACTATACAAATGCCAGCGAGGATGTGGAGCAAGAGGAGTCACCCACTAGTTCAGCACATATGCAAGGAGCTGCCATACCACCACCTGAATGCCTAGATGCTGGCCCCTCCATACCCAAACGTCCAAAGACACAGGATGAACTGGAGAACTCCATTATGGCGGGACTGAAATTTCTGCGGGAAAACTGCGACAAGGGTGTGCTGGGCAACAAAGGTACCTGGACCGCAAAGGCGGATTATTAATGGACACAAGGAAGTGGAGTTTGTCTTTCGTATGTAATTTATTGCTTTTGTGTAAACACAAGAGATTAGAAAAACACGTGTTTGCCTCGACAAGTTAACTATTGTCCGGGTTTAAATAGATATTATTAAATACATATGTATACCTAGAGTAATACGATTCACATTTGGAATTTTCATTGCATTCCGGCAAACCGGAAGTTTGCAACATTGTTAAGTTGGCTGCTAGAGATTTAACGTAACGGTTAACAGTTTACATAGTGTTGAAAAGTTTTCCTTGTTTTCGGTTTCGTTTTATTTTTCGACTATGCTAACCTACATTTCCGTTATTTTTGAAACTAAATTACACCTACAATTGAGCTTAACTAAAATTAACATATTAATTACGCAAACTAAAGCAATCTAAACTGACTTTTGGAAATTCTCGTGCTCTGGTTTTAACTTATTTGGCTATTAGAGCATATCTCTGTCGACCATGTCAATGACAATTTCGGACATCTTTTGACGGCACAAGTCGTTGGGCGGAAAGTTCAATGTGGGAGCACCTCCCATGTCCTCATTGTGCTCATCATTCCGATTCAAATACATATCGGGTGCATCCTCCGAGGAACAAGTGCTAATGGGTATTATATCCATTGCCAGACCAAGCGCAAAGCGTCCATAAGTTTTCAGTTCCTGAGCAAAACTATGGAAGAAAGTATTAGTTTAACTTTCTGCTTTCGACTTCTTGGAGTAACTTACAGTTCTTGAAGCTTTGCCAGTGTATTGCAGTTATCGGGTAGTTCGGTACAGAGTATTTCCAGCCATTTGTACAGTTCCTTCGTGTAGACCTTAAGCAGCGTTTCGAATTGTGCATCCCGCATTTGCTTTGTGGTACAACAATAAAGGAGATTGGCAATGTCCAAGGCAATGGAACTGTGGCGCACCAGCTGAAAGTCTATCAGTGCCACCTCAAGCACCTGTTGTCGATCCTCTGGGTCGTAACGGTACAGAAAGTTATTGACCCAACAATCGCCATGACAAATGGCCGACAAAGGCGACTCTGCGCTGGCCAACTGCACCATCTGGGCAAAGAACGAGGAACTCTCGGCGAAACTATTCAAGGCCTGCATATACTTGGAGTCCTCGGGCAGAACATCGGATACCATTTTGATGGCATTCTTGGTTAGACGCTCATAATAGTTCCTATACCAACTGGTATTCGCCGTGCAGAAGATTCCCTCGCTAATCAGACTGCACATTTTGGTGAACTCCAGCGGCTGCTCAAATTTATAGGCCAAACTGAGTGCGTGCAGCTGCGCCACCTGCAGCAGCACCGACTGCGTTTCTTCCATGCTAAGGCCCTTGTGGCGATCCGACATTTCAAACCCACGCACCCGTAGGTCCTCTGTAGGAAAGCAGAATTGTATAGGTAGCTAAGCAAATTTTATATGCAATTATATTTACCCATTATGAGCAGATCATGCCTTGCAGTATAGCACTTGGGTATGGAGTTGAACACCGGCGCCTCAATTCCTGTTTTGCTCGCCTGAAACTTGATCAGCTCCGGTATAATCGTGGTATAGAACTCCACCTCGTTGCTGGAAGAGGATTTGTAAAGTTTAAAGGAAAGTTAAGAGGTCTAAACAGATTTATACCAAAATTAATAATAGGAAGTAATTCAAACTAAGCCGACCTTGAAATAAAGTAACGATTTAATATTTTGACCACTTTCCCTCTACATAAACACACGGCTTTGAGTTCTACATTATACACCCTGAACAAGTTTCTTTATAATTTTATCCCCTAGCATAAGTAATCAAGATTTGCATAAGCTCTAGACAAAACACCTACCCTGGGAACGACTAGTGTATACAAAACGCGTATACTCACCGAAACAGCCGGTCACTCTTGTAGGCCTCTCTTTGGACAACGCTCTCTGGGAGCACCTTGCAGATGACATTTTGATTCCACTTGTGCTCGCTGCCAGCCAAATTGTGACGTCGCCCGCTCAAATTGATGCGATACAGTGCCGCCGTATAGTTATCGCCCCGGTCAGAGCCTTGCGCTAGCTAAATTCATGAGAGCGACACAAACCCATGCATAAATAAGTATTAGAGAAGCGCACACGCAAACACACACCTCAAAAGCCTCGATTTGCACTTCCGGCTCGACGTGCTTGAATATCTCCTGAAAAATGTCCAATGTTAGAATTTGTTTGTCCGCACAAGTCGCTGCTGAGACCGTCCCTGTCACTACCCCACTCCCGGTCACGGTACCCGTCGTTGTTGTTGCTGTTGTATTTGCTGCTGTTTTCGGCGTTTCTGTAATGCCCATTTTATGCCCGATATTTGTAATTTTAAACTATAAGTAGAATTGTTTTATGAATAAATATAATTGTTAACTTTTGTTTCGCCAAGTTGCACTTTCAGCAATTAAATATAGTACAAAAAACACGTCACATTTGCTGTTTTAAGCGTGTTCACAATCATCGATTTTGCGCGAACACATGTTTTGTTCGCATTGCCACTTTGCAGCTCGTCCTAATGACATTGCGAAAACTTTTATCCTTAGCGCTTTAAACGGGGTGGCAGCACCGTCAACCGCGCTTTAGCAACACTGCGTTTGCAAATGGCGGCAAAGTTTGAATTGAATGAAAATAACATTTTAGGTTAAATTTTTTTAACTTTTATATTCTTTTAATTCTGTTTCTTAATTGAAGTGTTTTTAATTGAGCGTATAAAGTGATAGCTAGAAAAGAATGAACATTTGATGCTTTTGGTATTTCTTGTGTTTTTTCTTTTTCTTAACACTACAAATTACAATCGAAAAATGCCGCAGCGCTGTTAACACATGAGTTGTTAACTGTTATTATCAATTTTGGCTTAGAGCGGCGTTTCAAACGCCGTGTCTACAAACTAACTATTTATTAAAGTTTACTGCTAACTGTTAACATTTAATTTAAATGATTTCAGTGCGGATGCTGCTGGTGATCTAACGTAATCAGTCCCATGTCCTGTCGCTGCTCCAAGGACAACGGCAACGGCCTTTGCGGCCAAGTGCGCCGCTGTAGCAGCATTTGCCCACTGGCCAGCTGCTGGTGCAATGCATTAATGCTGGGGTAAATGTGCTGCTCCACGAACTCCGCCACCGTATGTTCATCGTAGACTTCCCACAATAGTTGCTGGGATTCCCGTGCCATGCCGCGTAGCTCTTCAATCAGCAAAGGCGTACGCATCGTCAGCTCGTGCACCCGCAGTGGTGAACTGAAATTGTGCCGCACATTGTAGTCTGAGAGCCAGGCGCTGTGATCTCGCGTCTGCTGCAGATAGGCGCCCACCTCAACCAGTTTGTCGTAAAGACGCAGAGCGTACTTGAAGACTAAATGCCCGGGATAGCTGCAGACGGCAAAGAGCTGACTGTGATGGGCATTTGGATGTAGCTCCAACCATGGATGACCTGAACGCCGACTGTCCGGCTGGAAGACGCAACGCAGCACACGTAACAGTTCATTGTCACGTGGATTTGTGCTAAAGTAACCCTTGGATACGGTGGAAAGAGATGTCATCAGACTGGGCATGCCCACGGGCAGCAGTTCGCAAAGCACAGCAAAGTGATCGTAGCGCTGCCAACCTGTCAGCGCCAATCCTCTCAAGCCCTTGGCAAAACGTCCTCCCTCCTTGGCAATCACTGCCAGCCAACGTATGTTGTTTTCCAGATGCTGCTGCAGTGGCGGCACCAGAAGACTCTCCCCGAAGGCGCCCTTAAACGCCGACGCAGCCCAGGCGCTGGGAAAGACCTTGGAATAGGTGTCCCACAGCTGGGGCTGTATAAAGTGGTATATATCATTGGCATATACCCAAACCATGGGCTCCACATAGCTGCCAATTTGTGAGTTCTGCAATTCACTTAATGTCATCGCACGCAGCTGATCATCCCAGATGACCACGTGAAGCTGCGGCCAGCGTCGACGCACAAAGTGCGCCAGACTAATCACATGGGTAAGGAACACTTCGCTGCGCATTCGCTGGCGACAGAGCGCGCATTCGCCCATGCGCTGCACTTCATCGCAACCGATGTGTAAGTGGGTGAACCTAATGGGCAGCTCAGGCGTCGACGACGTTGAACCATTGGCCGAGGAACGCAGATGGAACTCAATCACCTGGGTGAGCATTTGCTCCAGCAGCGCCATGCTCTGCGGTCGACTGGGACAAATGGACTGCGGACTCTCGGGCAGCTCACGCAGCTGCTCAAATTCCGCTAGCTTCAAGGCATACTCCAGATGGCCAAATGTCTGCACCAGCGGCATTATGCTCAGTCCATGCTCTACCGAGGCGGACTCCAGAAAGTCCTGTGTGAATTTAGTAAAAGAATTAAATTCAAATTAGCAAAAGCTTAACGACAAAAGTTATTTATTTATCGATAAAACGAACTAGATCGAAACAGTGTTGGGCAATGCACCAAAACTATAAGCGGCGATCGATTGTCAATAAGACTTATCGATAACATGCAAGTATTTATTTAAAATTCATTTATTGTTTACCTTTAGTTCGCTTTCTTTGTAGGCATTGTGCGCGGCCAGCGGCTGCAGTGCACCACTGTATGGAAACATGTCCTCGTACTCGATTAGCAGCCCCGTGGCGCCCAGTGCACGCAGCACAGGCAGCAACTGTTTAAGAAAACTGAGTTTTGGTGGCGCACCTTTGAGATCCAGATGCACCAGACGCTCCGTTGGCGCACGCGGTCCATCCGGTCCAATGCCAGCCACAGTGGGCACACCCATGCGTTGCAGCTCGTGCTCGTACTGTGTCTGTCGTTCCGCTGAACTGAGCATGCGATCTTCCTCCGCATTGGCATTCAACTCCTCCATGCCGGCGTTGCGTTGACGCTGCTGCTGCTCAAGGATTTTCAGTCGCTCCTGCTCAAAGAGCAGACTCTCGGCGAGAGGCAGTGGCGCCTTCTTGGCTTGCGTGGGTCGCACAAATCGCACGTTGCCCAATAAACGCTGAGCCGGCGCCGGCGATCGTTCCGCGTTATCCTTTTGTCGCTCGGCGCGTAAAACACGATTTGCTTGGGCAATCAGCTTTTGGATGATGTGAACGTGCTGATAATTGGCCTCACTGGACTGTGCCGGCTGCTGTGTGAATGCTGGCAGGGTTTTTGTTGTATCCACCAGTATGGCCCATGTCCAAAGTCCGAGCAGAATCAGGCCAGAGGCCAACAGCAAAAATGAAAGTTTGCGGCGCCAAATAAATATCAGCAAATTTGAGTGCATCTGCATGGAACGACAAAAGGGCAGACGGAGAGGGAGAAAGACATGTTAGAGCAGCCAAAGAAAAGCAAAGGCAAAAGGAAAAGGAAAAGAAAAAGCATTTCTTTGCTTTTATAAATATTTGAGGAACCAACAAGTAGCCCCCGGAGTTGTGCTATTAAATTTGCCACAGCAGCTGCGTTACTCATACGCCACACTGCGGACAGTAGCGGAGGCTCATTGAGGTTAAGAGTTGCCAACGTCGTTGCTTTTGTTGTTGCTTCTGGTTTGTTTTGTGTGCCACGAGTGTATACAAGTGTGCACATGTGTGTGTGTGTGAGTAGGAGTGTGTGCGTGTGAGTGTGTGTGTGTGGGGCGTAAGTGTTTGTTTAGCTGCCGCCTTTCAATGCATTCGTTTAAATAGGCAAGAATGCCTGCTAGTTTTAATGAGACATGCTACTAGTACACACAGTCATGCATAAATGTATGTGTACGCCAACACAAAGTTCTAGCCTTTGCGATCGTAAAAATGCTCATGTTTTTCTATTCCAAATTTATTTACTTTTCATTTAAATTCATACATTTTTGAGTAGTTTACTTAATTTTATTCCCTGCTTAAACTAAAATTCATTTTTTAATCAAATTTTGTTTTGAAAAGAATTGTGATTTATTTTTGCTTTGGCAAAACAATTACTTAACTAACTGTATTTATAGCAAAAAAGATGGCATGTTTCTGCACGCCGAAACACGTCTCTGACAGCCAACAAATGTAAGTGTTCAACTGGAAATTGAAATGAAAATGAAAAAGGAAAATGGAACAATATGCAGCTGTCTGGCGGAAATTGAATTGAGTTTTTCCATGAGTTTCCCCCAGTTCACATTAAGGCAAATACGAGTTCGTGCAATTGCATTTCAAACACTTTGTGGGCACTAACACAAACACACGCTACACAAACACACACACACACATAGGAAGACATTTCGTCTGCTCTTCCAGCAAGTGTTTGAAAAGTATCATCAAAAACTGAAGACGTTGTGGATTTTATTGTCTCGAGTGCGTCCAAAGCACGCATAAAGTGGTCACAGCATGTTGGCATTCCCATAAACAGCTTTAAAATTAAACGTATAACGGCTTAGTTGTCGAATATATAGAAATTTTTTATTAATTATGCTATGTGTTTAACAAATCAATTGTGATTAGCAATGCTACTTAATTGTGTGTCAACATTTACTTGGCAGTCACAGTACACTTTTAAAATTTGGTGCGCTGTTGCCAGACTTCAGTGAGTTGTGGATTTTTCTTATATTTAATTATGTGGCTTATTAATTAATTGTTGAAATGATTGAGTTTACAAAACTAGTTTCTTTTAAGAGTTCAAGCATTTATGCAAGTTTTCCCTAAATAATTGTGGTGGTTAAATGCAAATTTTAAGCGTAAAAAGTTCCCAGCACATTTAAAAAATTAAACAAGTTACTTATTTAGTCAAAAATAAATCCTTTTTTCTGAGTATCAACATTTAAGCCTAAGCTAATCTACCCAACCAGCTAGTTTATGTTTAAAATTCATGTTTAGAAGTTTTCCAAAGTATTCCAAACGCTTTCGTTCTACGAATATGTAAATTGTCTAAATTGTCCACTTGTTGTGTGGCACATTAGTGGAGCACTTTTGGGTGGGGTGGGGTGTGTGGCCCTGTGCATGTCCATCAGCGATCATCAAGAGCAATCCAATTGAAGTAGACCCAGTGCAAAGTGTGAAGAGCTTACAATTTGGGGATAACAAGCTGCATTTTGCCAACAACGAGCAAAATCCAATTGTTGACCCAGTTGGCTGGTGCTTCAATGCCACATGCTACATGCCACGTGGCTAAGTGTGTGTGTGTGTGTGTGTGTGTGACTTATCGTTGGTTTCTGCCAAAAATGCGATTCTAGCAGCAAGAAAAACATTGGTAAGCCTGGCAGTTGCAACTCAAGCCACTTTCGCCAAAGCCATACACTAATTTTTAAAGTGTACTCTTGGCTCAGTCCTCTCCCACTCACTCCCACTTCCTTTCCCTTTCCCTCACCCCTTCCCTCTCACTCGCTTTGATGGTATGTAAATTTAGCTTGATAAACAAAGCAGGACGAATAACACAAAAGTCAGACCAGCCCGCAGAGGGTGAGTGTGTGTGTGTGTGTGTGATGTCAACCTAATGTGGTCTCGGCCGACAGAGGGCGCCACACTGTCTACACTGCCCAGCATGCTTATTCATGTCTATGCTCTGACATTTGCTGCTTTCATGCGGCTTTCATGCTACGAGCTCCAGCAAGGACATCAGCTTCAAAATGGACATGGACATGGACAATGTGTTAATTGCGCACGCAGTGCAGCTTCAACGATTTGCCAAGCAGTTAATAAAATGAAATTTAATTGCTTCGCCAGCCGCAGCTTCAATTTGCAGTTTGGGTTTACTCTGCCCAACCTACCCACGGCCTCTCTCGTCCCCACTCGTTGTTGCAATTTATGCAGCGCATTTTCAAAGCTATGAAGACCTCTGCCAGCCATGAGCTGTGAGCCGACACGCCCACTCCAAGCGTGGTAAACGCCCACGACGAACAACACAATTTGGCAGCTTGCCAGCGGCACAGCCAAAAATAGTAACAAAAAAAATGTAAATTCATTGAGCGTAACGCCTAGAAAATACCCCAACCAAATCGACATAGTTGAAGTTGAACTATAGTACGTACTGGGCATACCCCAATGGGAAATATTTGAATGGGTAGGCGGAGGAAAAAACCTGAAACATTTTGCCAAATCCTTAAAACCGCTTGGATTGTTGTTGTTTCCATTGCTGTCCGATATAAAATGCACTTTGGTGAGCTATTTATGATTTTGTTGCTGCATACTCCGCATGCCAGCGCTTAAAGCTACAGTAAATTTGATTTGGCGCCCAACGTGGGACAGCTTTTAACCCAACTTAAGGGGGTTAAAGGCAATTTGAAGTGCAGCAGAATTTTCCCTAGTGCTTCGCTGGGTTAAGCAGCATTTTCCACGCTTTCGTAGGGCCTGCTTAAGCCTAGGCCTGTGCTTGAGACTTATAAGCGGCTATTAGGCCATTTAACGGCTTATTAACGTCAATTAGATTAACTCACTTTGGTCTAGAAGAAATGAAAACTTGCGTTGAAACATGTCTGCTTTGAGTTTTGTGTGGAAAAGTGGAAAAGCAAAGAGGAAAAATTGAGTGGTGGAAGGCTACGTAAATCAACTGCAAAGTTTGAAGCAGACGGAACGGGGAAAACGGCGAAGGAAAGAGAGTGAAAAGTGGATTTCATGCTTCAAGTAAATCAATAAGACAGCTCGAGCTCTATAGCTAATAAATCTTGAATGCACCATGGAGGATTGGGTGTAGATTGAGTGGGAAGCATGAAATGCACACAACTGCAAAGACTTACCTCATGCAAATCTGCAGATTCAACTTTAAGTTACGTCGCATAGTTGATATCATTTATGCATTGTTTAAGTCATAAATCTTGTTGCATTCAATTTACAATGCGCTGGCCTTATCTACAAGTAACACTCGTACCTCTGCGCTTCCCCTAACACTCCACATACCCCTGGAAGCTGCAAAAACTATTGACCCATTTTAAAAGTTTCATTGTATATTCAAAATAGAGTTGTATTTACTGCACAATTTTCTCATTTCCATTTCCACAGAAATGGGCAACAAAATGTCGGTAAATACTCGTGCTTCCCCCCCTTTGGACCACGCCCCTTTACGCCCCACCATAAATTGCAATTGGAAAACTTTTCACATCAACTTGCAAATTATTCGACAATTGCTAGAGCGCAAAATGGCCGACGGAAGTGAAAGCGGCCGCCTTGGGCCCCACAAAACTGATCAAGTTCGCTAAGTACAAAGTAGCAGTTCACAAAAAACTACAGCACTAAAATCTGTCACGTTCAGAAAGTTTTCCAAGCTTGAAAATAGAAATCCGCATTGCTTTTTTGCGCATAATAACAACATAGTTTAGTTACCTACTTCATAAGTGCATTAAAACTGGTCAAAACTTTGCACAAACGACAGCGACAGAGACGTAGACAGATTGAACATGGCAGCGAGTGCAGCTGTATGTGTGTGTGAGTGTGAGGGAGACAAAGCATAATTTAGAGCGCAGCACAAATCTCAGCGCCCTTAACTATGCAACACTTAGTTTGTCAGCGCGCACTAAAATGGCAGCTGCACAAATGCTACGTTAAAATTCACAGCAAGGACACATTGACACCCTGTAGCTGACTGCTGGAAAGGGGTATATTGTAGAAGTGAGTTTAAGTGAGAGTTTAAGTATGATTGTTAGCTGCAAATATATTTTAAGTATTTCATACTTTACTTATAAAAAACTTAAAAAAACATTGAAACTTAAAACTATTATTTTGTATTAAAATTTTTCTTACTTTGAATTAAAATAGCTTAAAGTTTTCCCTAAGAGAAACGAGATTTTAAAATAAAATTTGTAGCACAACCTCAAAAAAATGTATGCTATTTTACGCAAGTCATTTTTTAATAGGTAAACTCAGCGCATAAATTGCAAGCGGCGTTTAAGACTTAAAAAATGTGTCATAAAACCAAAAATTGAATTTTTAAAGTTACAAAATTTCAACCCAAACTCAAGTGTATGATTGAAATACTGAGTGTAAAACTAAACTCTCAATATAACTTTTAGGAAATAAAATCTATAATTACTCAAGACTTCAACTAGCGCAGTTTATATGTAAAATAGATATGAAAATATATTAATAAGTTAACTCAACACTTTTAAATTTATACTGCAAAATTTCAATTCCTGAATGTCCACAAAACATGTCTAAAATCTGTGTTCAAGACACCGAGACAAAGCCCGTTTCAACTTCTTATTTAATTGAGTTTAAATAAGTGGTATCTTCATAGTCTAGCACACTAAAACTTCACTTTGCCTAAACTCGTTCTGTGTGTGCGCGTCACGACAGATTCAGCCTGCCAGGATGTCGGGCGGCACTTCGGGGGCTGTCTGGTCCGACTGGGCTATACGCTGCTGATGCTGTGCTGCCCCTTTCCGTTCCGTTCCGTTTCGTCCTGCTCCGTCTGGGACACATAAAACGTCGCACGACGCTCGTGTTTATAATTTGAAATGAGTTTTTCCTGCATTTTAGCGCAGTCGACAGACATTTTTAGACATGTTGTTGCTAGTTGTATTGTTTCAGTGATTTCTAAAAAGCATCCACAAACAGATTAAACCCATACCCGTACATATATAGCCATCTGTCTGTATGTCCACGGCAAAACACAACGTGATGCTCTGCTTTTCTCTACGGTCAGCGATTTGTATGGTGACTTGTCCCCGACTCGAACGTGAATTGGGTTATAAATGTTTGTGGCAAACATTGAAACATTCTGTCCATTGAATAGTCCACCACAACTCCAAGATTTCCCGATTCAATTCATTCATTTTTGCTTAATCGAATTTGCTTTCTTTTCGCTTTTTTCCCCCTTTCTTTGTGGCTTCGTTTCATCGCGTTCAATTACATTGTTATTCGACTGATTAATGACTCTGCAAATACGAGATAATGTTTTGTGTTATACATATATATATGTGTGGTCATGTCAAATCTGTGGGACTATATCATCAATATCCAGCCTGTCATCCACTGTGGAGGGAAGTCAAAATTAGCCGCGTAATTTGTTAAATTATCTGCTTTAATCTATTGGAATTTTTAGCTTTTTTTGGCTTACAAAAAACTTTAATGTGTTCTTGTTTTAAAAGATGAATAAAACTTTTAATCTGCGTGTAAATAAAAGCACTTTTAGTAGCTTAAATAACTGCCTTTTGTTGGCACTCCTCAGAGTTCATAAACAATTTGAAATCGCACTCTACTTAAACTATAACTTTAAAAGTTCCATTTCATTTTTATTTATTTTTGCTGACCTGAAAAGTCACTTTTGTGGTTTTTAAAGCAAAGCAGAACTTTTTGTTTGGCTTCAAAAATAAATAGTTTTATTTATTTACCATTTGCGTTTTACCAGTTGAACAAAATGCATCATTAATTATCTGAATGTTTCGACTTTTTAATTCGATTGTGCCAAGTTTTGTTTATTGTGTGCTTGTTGTTTGTTTGACTGCTGTTGAAAGCCTTTGTTAATACCCTGTAGTTTAAGAAGGGGCAACAAAGGGTAAGCAAACCTTTGAAATCTATGAAAAATGTAATTTCCAGCGCAAAGAAAAACTTTGAAAAATCTTTTATTCAAACTAAAGGGTATATTTTAGTCGTGCTTGCACTACTTAGCTGTGCTTATTTGTTAATTCCAGTAAAAGCCATTAAAACACAGCGTTTTTTGTGCCTAGACTGCAGAGAAGATTCGCACACAATGCTGTGCCACGCCCCCTAACCCTTTTGCACTCCCACTGGGTATGTGCCACACTCACTACGCCCTCTGCGTGGAGCATTCACAGTCTGCTTCCCATCGTGGGACTCGTTTGAACTGCAGCGTTGACAACTCGCCTCTTGGGGATGACGCCAAATGACGAGCGCTGACAACAAAATGTTTACTAATGCAGAGCCGCAAAAGCAAACACACACACACCCACATACACCCACTGCTAGTCCCTGCCACATGATGCCCTGTAACGAGCTACAGAAGAGCATCTAACGAGTCATCAGTCTGGCCAGACAAATGACAAACTCCTTCATTTCCACTCCTGATGCACTCAGTGTGAGTCCTGTGCCTGATTGATGTTTATGAATTATTAAGTGCCCGACTTGCCGCAGTAGAAAAGCACCAAAGTGCATCCTTGTGTACTGCTCAGTCATGCCATTTGATGCGAGTAGACGAAATAACAACACCAAAAAGGGTACAAAAACAAAACATATTTTCAAAAGTGACACAACATTGGATTAACTGCAGTTTTTAGCCTAATTAGACAAGCTTAGCTTTAAAATCTGGATACAGTTATTTATTCTATTTTAGCTAAGAAGTGAAAAGAGCTGAAAACTCTTTTTTCAAACCTCTTTTTAGTGTGTAGTTAGTGAAGTTATGTAGTTATGATCTGTTGCTGTTTATTTGAACCATTTTAAGCAACAATAGAAAAGTGTTTTTAGGCCACAGCATTCTGGACATATTTTAAAAACCTTTTATAGACTTCTGTGTTTAATTTTTGTAGCAAAAGTTTGACTAAAAATGTAATTTCCTTCCCTGAAATTTACTTAATCTTAACAAGCATTGGTTAAATGATACGTAGCTATTTATTCTCCTTGAATTTTTCTACTCTCAACTTTTAAACATATTTATAAAGCCTTTTTCAACCTTTGTGCTTAATTTATTTATCAAATTTTGTGCTTAAAATTAAAATTGCTGCAACACAAATTATAAAATTTCAACTCTACTTAATTTTGTTTCAGTTTTGTCAGTTTTTGATCGTAATCAACAAAACTAACTTCTAATCAAAAGCAAGTTCAGCATTCTACTGAAGTTGAAAGTTTGAGTCTCTTGTTTGATTGAGACACCTTTTCACCTGCTAGCAACCAACTAGCTGGCTTTGCAATCTTTAACCTTTATCTACAGAAGTTTTTGAAAACTCCCAACTCGTTATGGTTGTTGCTCATATTTAGTTTCCTTTTGGGTCACATGAAACTTGCACAGGTTTTCCTATTGTTATCGGTGTAGTGGAAAGCAGGTCAAATAACGTGGCTAGAAACTTTCAGTCAATAGTATTGAATCATGTTTTAGCTTTCAGAGCACGCATTGGGCTAACAAGCATCAAGCGTTTTAGCCGGTAATGTCTTCGATTCGCATGGCAAAAATCAGCTTAAAATAAAAGTAAAAATTCTGGCTTCTCTGCTGAGTTAAGCAGCTGTGATTAACCTTCCTTTTTTTAGACATTTTATGCTTTCCAGTTTACTGAAGGCTGTTGAAAAGTTTTCAAGTCAGTTTGCTCACGCCTTAAAGGTAATTGAATTTAACTTCAACGTTGAATCAATTTTGCGGTTTTCCATTTACCCACAGACAGTGAGACTTTCAGCATATTGACTTCCAATTGAGCTGGATTATATTAATTGAGCGTTGAGCTCAAGTTGTACAACTTCAAGTTGCAGGCACTGTTAACACATGCGAATTGATTACAAGCAGACTTTTCTTGAATGAGAATTTAAAACTATTAAAAACAATTTCCTAGTTTTCTCAGTGTCCTCTAAGTACACAAAAGCGCACTTTAAGCAGATCTTGCCGCTTGTACTAATTGTGCGCACACACAAATTAATCAACGTCACATAAAGTTGCAGTCAAGACGGAAGGCAACGTGGCGTATGCGCAACATCAGTAACTGACATTTTCTTGTGTTGCTGTGTTTTGCCGGGCATGTTTTACGCTTGGCTTTTAATCTGTCTTAAAAATTAATTAAGTGCCTCTTTGTTGCCTAAGCCCGTAGATGTTGCAACGTCTGTGGCAGACATAACAACAAAGCAACAAGCAGCCACAAAAACAGCTGTCTGCTCATCTCTGTGCCAAAGACAAAGACAAAGAAAGAGTCAGAGACAAAGCTGAGCTTTAACAGTTAAAGCACAACAAATGCAGTATTAGCTATTATTTTATATTCACTTAGATACAGTGCTGTGCCAGAGCATATAATTTCTGAAATCTTTTTCTTTGAAATATTAATTTTCCGCATTGTCGCTTTGGTTTTACCCATTTGCAGCTCAGAGGAAATGCAATTAAAATATTTGCAGTAATTTCATTTGGTCCAACGCAAAATTACCATAAAGGCAGCAGCAATGGCGCTCATGCACAATAGTTGTCGACTAGAAGATACCCTGTGCAGCCAGTTGTTCTTAAAGCAAAGCTTCAAGTGTCACTATTTGTATGCAAGTATGTGTATGTTAGTATTTAGCTGCATGTGTGCTGACAAAGAGTCTGTCAAGAGTCTGTCTGTCCCGCTCTCTCACACACTGCTGATCGGTGAGAGCAGAAGAGCAGCTCTGCTTAAGTGAGAGTGTACTCTTTGTAAATGAGAGCGCGCTTCGTTCTGATTGGTCGACTGTGAGTGCTTGCAAGTGCGCCAAATTATCTTTCTACTTTCATCTCCCTGCCCAACGCGATGCTCGAACAGCTTGTGTATTCACAAAATAATAACATCCTTGAGCATATGTGTGCAGGGCATCGCAATTTAAACGAATTAAGTGCAACAAAAAGCGGTATGCAGCAAACTCACTGGCATCCTTAATGTTGATGGTTTATAAAAGCGAATAACTATGCAAAACTCTGCAGCAATAACAAAGAAAAGCAGCGGGTAATGCAAATTCCCAAGCGTTGCTGGGTTAATACCCTTTTGCATGTTGTAATAGATAAAATTCGAAATAAAGTTTCATTTATTTCGCAATAAATGTTAAAAAGCTTAACAACTGTGACGTTAACAGCTGGTGACGCTACAGCATAAAAAAGTGTTTGGTAGGGGGAGAAAATTGCATTTGAATTGGAACTGTGAATCAGCATAGCCAGTGAAAACAGCGTAGAACGGACTAGGCGAGCTGCTCGACTATTAGGTGCCCAGTTTGCTATAATTTAAACTTTACTTATTAGCAAAAAGTAAATAGCATGTACTCATCAGATAACGAAGTTTGAAAATTAAACCACAGCTCTTACTGTCTCTGTAATAGATTAAAGGGAATCCCTTAGTCTACTTCAGCGAGCTAAAGAGGCTGAGTTCTCCGGCACAAAACGAGCGCAGGACTTCAGCATTAGGGCCAACTTGCTGCAGCTCATTTGGAATGCGAAGAATGCGAATGTGGCGTGTCCTTTGCGTCTCTTCCAAATGAGAAGATTGCAAATTGCAGTTGCTGTCGTTGAAGTTGTTGCCTTAAATGTTATTGTTGCATGTGGCACGTAGCGTGTGGCCGCTACACGTAGCCCTTGTTTACTTTGAAATGTTTTCCATCGCGCTGTTGCTATGACAGTCACCAGGCAATGGGCGTGGCAACGCCCTACACTGTTCCCCCTATCACTATCTGCATTCGTGCAAATATAACACACGCCTGCCACAAACGCCACATCCGCCAAATTCACAGCCGAATGCATTCGAGGCCGCATTAAGTGGCAAGTGCAAATGACTGCAACGGTGACGCTGACGGTGACTGCGACTGTGGCAAACGATGACAATCAAAATCACAGTTAATTTGTTTAATACGGGTTAAACAAACTATTAATTCATTCTGATTTATAGCCACGATTAAAATTAACTTATTTAAACAATTTGTTAACTACTGCATAAAGTAACTATTTAAACACTCGGATTAATGGCTGTCGGAAACAATTATTTTTTTAAGTGCTAATTAAACCAATTTAATACACTCGGCGACCAAATGCTTATTAATATTTCGAGCACAGTAAAAATTAAGGGCATAAAACAGAGT
Source organism: Drosophila nigrodunni (assembly GCA_020829145.1). NCBI lineage: Eukaryota > Metazoa > Arthropoda > Insecta > Diptera > Drosophilidae > Drosophila > Drosophila nigrodunni. The sequence continues at coordinate 14,275,174 of JACVCZ010000001.1, forward strand.
AAATTAATAATAAGTTCAAGCCAGTTAAATTTTTAAACTTACTTTAAAATAAATAATTTTTTCTTTTCAATTTAAACTATTTTTCTTTCCCAAAATGACTACTTAAAATGTTATTTACCTAAAAAAAGCCTAATTTTTAAATTAGTGTAACAATAAATCAGTTTACTTGTCTTTAAACAGTTTTTAGTGCATATTTTAGGTGCAGTTGGTCGTAAAATTTAAATATAAAATCTATAATGTGTGTGTTATCTAATTATTTCAGGGCATATTATTGTCTCAGACACTCATGGAGTCATAAATATTTATTTAGCATCCCAAGTGGCCTGACACCCACCGAACATGCAACACACAGTCCACAATTTCCGTCGCGTGCTGTGGGTGTGCTTGTGGGTATGTGTGCGTGGTTTCTTTTTTTGGCTAACGTTGCAGCAATGCTTGGCCAAGTTTTCATACCAGTTAAGCTTTGTCTTCCAATTTCCGTCAGTTCTTTAACTCTTTTTGGTTCTGTTTACATTCTGACTTTTGCCTTTGCTTGTCGTTGGTCGTTGGTTGCTTTTTACTCCCAAAGGAATGCGAGCAGCACAGTGCACTACGTGCCATTGTTTTAAAACTTGAATTCACGATATTTTTCGGCTAAATATGTGAGTGTACGCAAATAGTGGGTATTGTAAAGACACTGTACTTGAAAATAACTCTAGAGTTTTTCAAGTTTCCATGGCTAGAAATGATGGGAGTTAAAGATAGGCAGATGAAACTAGTCCAGACTGCACCCAGATCAATTTTAAAATAACATAAGACCCATAAAAAATATATTAATACACTTTAGATTTTTCTTAACTCTGTTTTCTTTATAAGTACAGGGTATTTTATAGCCTGCTCGCTCGACCAACAGCTTGCTACTTATATTTCTTTGCTCTTGCGCTTATGGAAATTTATAAACAAGAATTTGCTGCGTGCTTTTTGGCGCTGCGGTTAATGTTTGCGTATGCATGTGTGTGTGTGTTTGGTTGGGGTTAATGTTGTTGTAAATGTGCGGCACATCGTATTCCCCGAGTTGCAGTGCTAATGAAATATTGAATTGTCATTTTTGCCGCTGTCAAAAATTTAAGTAAATTAACTTTGTCAGGCGTTTTAATTAAGCGATAGCAACAAAAATAAAAATACCGTTAAAATGTGCTCACATTACACACGACACTTGACGCAGCAGTAGGAAGGGGCAAAGGAGGCGACACATTGTTTGCGATACGTTGAGCGAAATTTAAATTTAATGATAATTAGCCATCAACCATGTTTGCATGGCAGTGTTGCCACTTTAGCTAATTTATAGCTGCAAAATAACTGCATAAAATGTAAATTTAAGCGTTAAAATTTAATTTGCATATGGAATTGAATATGTAATTTAACTTTATTTTCTCATAAAGTCTGTGTCTGGTCAAAAGCAATTTTTCGAACTGCCCTCGTCCACTTTGTACATATGAAATTGTAATAAATGTTGCCTACTTTTGTGGGTCAGAGAACAAAGCACATCGCATAAATCAGCTGCCATCTTTGTGTTGAAATGGCAATTGAATTACGAGTAGCAACCTGAAAGTGCAGCGGAAACGGAAGCGGAAATGGGTAGGGCCGCCTTGAAGCAAGCTTCAGCTACATAAATCCTGGCAACGAACCAGACGTAAGCGACACCACAACCCGCACTGCCCCAAGAATATAAAAAACTGCATCCTTGCACTATGACGCACTAAAAATATGTTCACATCAAGAAATAGCAAGCAAAGACCCGGGAGCTGCTCCTGGCAGTGATGTGTGTGCGGCTTTTGGTTGTACACTGTTGCTGCAATTTAACCTTAGCAGTGTTAAGCTCAGCTTTGGAAGCAATAGGTAAGAATAATCATACCCATGTCCCCTTTTATGATGTTTTAGGTTTAAGAACTGGGCACACAACAGTCGATCAGCTTGAGAGTAGCGCTGCGTCTTGTTTTATATTGCTCCGACATTGTCGTTGTTGGTTATTCAGAAACAGTTGTTGCTCATTGCCTTGGGGTCAGTTGTTAATCAATTTGTAAGCTATAAGCTGTATCAAGCTAACGTGCATAATTGTGAACTGCACTGGCATTCGGATTACCCAAAACACACAAATTATTATTTAATTGCACCAAAGTATGAAAACATAGCGTACGTGCAGGAATGCAAGGGATTTAAATGATTAATTCATGGCAAGATGCTGTAAAGGCAGCAAGGAAACCATTTTGAAAGCTAAAGCTGAGCAGCTGATGCGCAAAGCAGCTGAACTATCGTTTGACGATCGATTAATTAATCGAAAGATATTCAAAAAAAAAACCAGGGCTACCAAACATGCCATGACTTAAGCTTCAGTTATTGGAATGCAACTTAATCTTACTCAGACAAGAATTAACTTTTCGAATGATAAATTCCTTGTGCTATTATTCAGTTAAATGAAAGACGCACATAATGGAGCCATAGTTAAGCTCTTTTAGTGCAGTGCTGTTGAAGCGAATTTAATTGAATGCCACACATGATAGACACAGTAAAAGCTGAACGTTGCAAAAAATAACGAGGATTTTCCAACGGAAAAGCAACAGCAGAAAGGCAGAAAGACAGAATAACAGAACTGACCCAGTCAGAAGTCGAGTCAGATTTGCAGTAAGAATTACAGGCACAGCAGAAAATAAATAAAAAATAAATAAGAACCCATGAGAGAAAAGGAAATAAAAAAAAAGACGAGAATATATTTTGCCCTTGGGAGCTGACAGTCGTCATCGAGTGGTCGCATGTAGAATTGGAAATGCAAAAAGGATTACAGCCAAAACGTTTTGCACAATAAAATGTGTCAAATAAAAATTGTCAAAGGGGAATTGACAGATTGTCTCAAAGCGCTATTATTTATTTTATAAACATAAGTTTAGTATGAACATTTAAGTATCCAAATTCGAAGCATTTAATCATCAATTATTAGGCATGCATTAATACTCATATATTTGAAAACAATTGTAGCAAGAAGCTATCACGTGGTTCTTTTAGACAAACCAATTGCCATTCAATTAGACCAAAAAGAAAATAATGAAACTTAACTGTTTTTGCTGTTTGGAGTTTACCACACGTTGTGTTACGTTAATTAAAATTTATAATTAATTAACTGCAACATCAATTAGCTGCATGGCTAGGACTTGAAGCGCGGACGCGTCACCAAACAATTCACGAGAAATGCGAGCTATAAATGCAATTCAATACTCAACACAAAAATCCCTGGCTCACAAACCGTTGCCGCGCACAGTTGCAGTTGCACTGTTTCTGTTTACGCCACGCGGCACTTAATATTTGGCGGCAAGGCAAAAATGAACTTGCGCAGTGGCTTCACACTTCAAAAAGTTCCCTTTTGAATTACAAACTGTTATTTTACTACCGGAAGTAAGCTGCTTGTCATAAAGCTCAGTTCGCAGATTTCGGTTATTTTTTAAACTACAAATAAACTTAAATTCAAATACAAAAAATTATAAGCCTTGTTAACTATCAAACAATTAAACCTTATTTATTTTACTTATGTCGTTTTCGGCAATCTCAAATTATATTTCAAAAACTGCAAATTCGATAACAATTTTCGTGTTATCGATATTCGATATTCCGATATTTTGTACATCCCTGGCGCAGCATTTAGCCGAAAACTATTTATACATTTATAATTAAAAATAAGAAGGACAAGCAGTGCTTTCAAAATATACATATTTACATCAAAATGCAATTAATTACATAATTTACACATACTCACCCATTTGCACTTTCTCACGTTAAACGCTGTAACAACAATACCGAATGCAATATCGACGCACTCGCAGTTAAATGTACCAACACATACATACAGCTGCATGTACACAAGAAATATGAGAGAGAGAGGGAGCACACAAAGAATGGGGAAAAAACAAAGTGAGTAAAATGCCGGAGAAACGGTGTTGCCACCCTAAGCGTAGCCGGTTAAAAGCTTCCATTTGTATAAATTTAAAGCATATTTGTTTTACATAAAATTATAAACTAGCATAAATTATTTTTTGATTTATTTACTTTAAACCGTTAACAAAGAAAACCATAAATTTATGTAAAAATCGTTAAAATTTTGCTGTTTTTACAAGTCTGGCAACCCTTAACACAAGTAATGTGTGTGCGAGTGAGCCGACTATCGTATCTACGCGCAAAGCACTTATCAAAATAATGAGCAGAAAAGTGTTGGTTTGTTCGTTCCTTCCCACCACATTCGCCATTTGAAACGCGACGACGAGAAGACGACGACGACGACGACAGCGCAACTTGTAGCAGTGAAAATATTTATACAAATAATTTGCTGTGTAAAAATCGAATTAATTAATAATTATATAAAGTGAAAATGTAAACATAGTATTTGTCAATGAAATGAAATGCATTTAAAATGTATTTCAACGTAAAAACTCGCCGTGAAAATTTCGTCGTACAGGCAAAAAAGAGCCGATTTGTAGTGGAAGAAGAAGCAGCAGTGAAGGCAGTAAAAGCAATCGTCGACAACGACGACGAATACACGGACAAAGCGCAGTGTGAATGAAAAGTGTGTAAAGAGAAAACTTGCAAAAATTACAGCAACAACAATAAACGAGGCGAAAAGTGTGTTTAGAAAAGAAATTAAAAACACACGCACATACACATACAAACACACATACTTATGCCAATGCAAATACAAACGCAATTTTAAGAATTGGTGCAAAAAGTCGACAGGCGCGCGGTTTAATAATAAACAGTTATATATCTATATATATAAAAATATATATGTTGCGCGAAAACATATGAGTCGCCGCAAATACGAAAAATCAATGAAATTGTAATAAAATTCCGTATTTTGTTCTCTCTCATCCCTGTCTCTACCATTCGTTGTGAGCGCCCTCTCTTGTTGATTTTGTGATAAAATTGCAATCAGCAGCGACCACAACAATAAAAACATTTGCCACCCAAAGCAGCTCAAGTACATAATACAATACATATGCATAATTTATCTACGAAATAGTTTAATACAAGGTGCGTATGCAGCAGCAACTATAATAACATCAACATTTAGTACAACCTTTAATACTACAAATTTACGTATGTTTGTGAGTGAGTGGCTGGATGACAATTTGAAATGTGAAATGTAGAACGATGTGTGAGAGAAAGAAAACCCGCGTACAAATTTTGATGACGTCTTCAACGATACCTTTCTTAAATTTGTTGTCTTCTCCTGTCTAGTGAACAACAGCAACAATGGTATCTCATAGAATCATATATAGTGTAGTACAATGTGCATACATACTTACTACTGTTTGGGCGACGCCAGCGTCGACGACCGGTATTTTCTAGCCCCTCGTAGAAGCAGCCCAGCATGCTACAATGCTGCTGCCACTTCTGCCGTTGATTAACAACAACAACCATGAAATCAGCCCAGAAGAAAGCAGCAATGGTTATAGTAAAGTGTAGCTACCAAGCGAATCGTGATGTAGTCAAATTTGAACAGGTCCCAATGACAGTGAAGCAACAACTCCAAGTAACTTTTACCTGTACAATGCGTCAATTAGCCAGGCATCAAAACAACAGTGAAATTATTCAAGAAATGAGCGTGATAATAAAAAAAAATCTTCAAAAAACTATAATTTAAACTATGATTATAAATGAATCTCAGCATGCAATTGATTTAAGTGCAAGTATTCAGTCGTTAACGACAAAAAAATCAAACAAAAATTGAAAAAGTTATTTTTCCTTAGTAAAAGCTTTTACCATAGTAAAAGCTTTACCATTGCTTATGTAAACATCATTCAGATCGCTGAAGCGACGCTCTTTTGGTTTCCTGTCCTAGTAACTGTTGTACATTTTGCAATGCACCTGTCAATGCGGCATTATCGCCACGCTCTCAGTATGTGTCAGTGTGCCGTCAATAAAACGTAAAATCTATGATGCTGCTCCACTGTACACGACAGTGTACACGAAATTTGATTTGAATATAAGCATTTGACAGTCAGCGCGGGGCAGCAACAACAACAGCAGTAGCAGCAGATTACGCTGCTTTCTGTTCTGTTCCTTGCCTTTTCCAACCTACAATCTGAGCATCACTCACTCACCTGGTGAGTAAATAGGGGAACATACATACAAGCAAACGACGCACTAAAGTCAGTGTCGAAAGTCAGCGCACGCCTTCACTGTCAATCAAAAATGCACATTTATTGCCTATTTTCGGTATTGTATGTGTCCCATGGTAATAATATTTAAAATTATGCTATTATTTATTAAGAGATTTCAAAATATTGCTCTGAGTGCTGCATTAACAGTTGTCACGTGTGCCATTTCTTTTGGTTGGTAGTGTAGCACTTGTGCCGTTTTGTCGACAATGCGCGCGCTCCCTCTCTCTCTTTCTCTCTCACACGCGCTCAAGCCGCAGCCGCACTCAATTACACATACACATACACTTTTTGCAACACACACACATACACAGACGTATACAATCGCACGCATACTCACTCACTTGGCTCTCTTTGCTTATATATTTTTTTTTCTGTTTTCAGTGGTTGTGCAAGAAGAAGCAGCAACAATCAGGCAAAATACCTGAAAAAAAAGAAAAATAAACGGTAAAACGAAGAAGTGGCGACAGCGAGCAGCAGCAAGTCAAGGCAGCGCGCTAAAAGTTTATTGTAAAAATCAAAGTAGAAGGCATAAAGTGATTTTTTTTGTTGCTTTCGAACTAACGAACGTTAAACAACACATAAAAACAATAAAATATCAAAATGGTGGAAGCAATAGAGCGGCGGAGAACGGCTGCGTGAGCAGCCCGAGATCTGAGCGCCAATTATAAAATAACAGAAACAACAACAACAGCAGCAGCAACAGCAGAGCAATAAGAAGAGGAAAGAACAGCAACCAAAAAGCAAAACGAGCGCGCAACAGCCGCAGAGGAAGGAGGAGGCGCAGTGGAGTCGTCGCCGCTCACAAAAGTACATAATATAACAAAAAAAAAAAAAAATACAAAAAATTTAAATAAAGTGGAAGTGGAAGTTCGAGCTCAAAAGAGTAGAGAGCGTGTGCAACTACAACACTAACAACTGTAGTTACAGCAATAACGATATCAGAATAAGCGCGAAAAGTGCAACAACAACAGCAGTAACAACAAAACATCACAGCCACAACAACAACAAAACGACACAATGTACGGAAAATCGAAGACATCCGCCGTACCGTCAGACGCACAGGCAAGAGAAAAGCTGGCGCTGTACGTATATGAGTATTTATTGCACGTGGGCGCCCAAAAGGCGGCACAGACATTCCTCTCCGAGATCCGATGGGAGAAGAACATAACGTTGGGAGAACCACCGGGATTCCTTCACACGTGGTGGTGTGTCTTCTGGGATCTGTACTGTGCAGCGCCTGAGCGTCGTGATCAGTGCGATCATAGCTCAGAGGCAAAAGCCTTCCACGATTATGGTTTCGTGAGCTCCGGCTATGGAGTTAATGGTATTGGACCTGGAGGACCACACAATGCTGGTGGCCCAGCGCCCAGTCCGCTTGGCCAGATGCCACCCGGTGGTGATGGCGGTCCAATGGGACCCGGTGGTCCGATGGGACCCAACTTTTTCCCGAATTCGACAATGCGGCCGTCGCCGCCAACGCACGCCTCGAGTCCACAGCCGCCGCCGTCACAGATGATGCCAGGTCAACCGCCTTTTATGGGCGGACCAAGGTATCCGGGAGGTCCCAGACCCGGGGTACGTATGCAAGGCATGGGTAATGAATTCAATGGCCCTCCCGGACAGCCCATGATGCCCAACAGCATGGATCCGACACGACCTGGACCTGGTGGCGGCATGGGTCCCATGAATCCACGAATGAATCCGCCACGTGGTCCTGGCATGGGCCCCATGGGCTACGGTGGACCAGGTGGCATGCGTGGACCGGCACCCGGTGGACCTGGAGGGATGCCGCCCATGGGTATGGGTGGAGGAGGCGGACGACCGCCACAATGGCAGCCAAATGCGTCAGCTCCCATGAATGCATACTCGTCGTCATCGCCTGGTAACTATGGACCCGGACCCGGATCGAATGGACCACCTGGACCTGGAACGCCCATCATGCCCTCACCGCAAGATAATACGCAAGGCGGACCAGTTGGTGGTCCTGGCGATAGCATGTACTCACTGATGAAACCGGAATTTCCAATGGGCGGTGGTCCTGATGGCGGCGGAGGCGGAGGTGGTCCCGGTGGCATGGGTCCAATGGGTGGCGGTCCAAATTCGATGGGCCCGGTACTTAATGGTGGAGGAGGCGGACCGGACGGTACCGGTCTTGATGGCATGAAAAACTCACCAGCTAATGGAGGACCGGGAACGCCGCGTGAAGACTCCGGCAGCGGTATGGGCGACTACAATCTAGGTGGTTTTGGCGGCCCGGGTGAAAATGATCAAACTGAATCGGCGGCTATACTCAAGATCAAGGAAAGCATGCACGAAGAGGCCAAACGGTTTGAGAAAGACACAGATCATCCGGACTATTTTATGCCATAACAACATCATCACCATCACCAGCATCAGCAGCAACATCTCAATACGGTGGCAGCTGCCGTAGCAGCTGTAGTTGCCGCTGCGGCATCCAATAGTTGCACTGGAACGAGCAATTCAACAGCTGCATCTATTGCAGCTGCGGCGCTTGGCGCAGCAGCCTCTAATTTGTTGAGCGGCGGCAGCAGCAGCAACAATAATAACAACAACAGTAACAGTAGTAACAACCATAACAGTAACAACACCAACAACAACAACCAACCTGGCAATCCGCCGACTGTGCCCACTGGAGCGCATTTTGCAAAGGAACTAAATTTCTAAATACACAGTAGTGAAAAATCCTTGGTACATAAACATAAAGTAAAGTAATTATTATATGTAATAGTCTAAAAAAAAAAAAACAAACAAAACAAAAGCCAATGGCAAATATGTAAAATTGTAAACCGAACAGCAGCAAATAATAAGCGAAGAAAACAAAAAACAAAATAACATTCGATAAACATTCAAATTCCAATTTCAAATGCAACCAGAACCGTTTGAAAATGGTAGCGAATGCGACCAGGTGGCAACGCCAGCGGCTTGTCGATGTCAATGCATGGCAATAAACAAAATCGAAATCCACACACATGAAGAATACAAACAAAACAAAATATAAGCAAATATACTTAAATGTAATGTTAAATGCAACAACATTAAGTTTAGCAAAGTCTTTTGATTAGTTTAGTCGCAACAAGTCAAAACTGTAGCCTCCATTTACACACACACACAGTCTGTCTACTAATTTTAGCAATTTAACAACTTTTACTTGCGCTTTGCATTAATGGAATATTTAATAGCTACACCATCTATGTACATTTTCTGTTTGTGTGATTTTGCATATACTTATATGAATATACATATATATAACAACATAATAATTAAGTATATAAATATTATTATTAATATTGTATTGTAGAAACTGTGAGAACGGCAAACAAGAATTTTTTGTTAAGCAAGTCTTAAAGGCGCAACATTTGAGGATGCAAAAGTAAATGAAAGAAGAGAGCAGTTGAGATGCGACGAAAGATGAAATATTTATAATATGGTTGATAGGGAGTTGGAGTGAGGAGGATAGTTAGCATTATTAAACATGTATGTATATGTAGTCGGTAGCACAAGCAACGCACACACACACACACGCGCGCAAATAAATGCATTTACATATATGAATTGCATACAATGACAGTATTTATTTGAGTGCGTGTGTTTGTTTGTGTCAGTGTTTGAGTTTTATTTTGTGTTTCTTAAAAACAAAAACAAAAAAAAACATTGTAAACTTCTTTGCACTTTGTCGTCGTCGTCTTCGTCTTGTTGTTGTTTGTAGTTTTATATTTTCTTGAATTGTGTAAATGTACTTCTATTTTGTACTATATTTTTTAATAACAAACAATTGTTAATAAGTTCCTTCAACTGCCGCCCATTTAATAACGGGTGTCAGGCAAATCGAGCAATATATATATGATTTATGATTTATCCAATGTTTTTTTTGGAGAAGAAGAAAAAGCAACGGCAACAACACTTTTCATGCACTTGTTTCGATTTCTGAAAAAAATTCCTTTGATGTCGACATTGTGCATTAGGACAGCGAAATAATAAAATAAAAATATATATTATAAAAAATACTTATATACAGAAATTGTGGCGCATTCTATGCACATATTTATTGCAAAAAATAGCTACGTATATAACTCTAAGAATTAGAATGAAAAAGAAAAGTATATACTAATTATCTACTACTTAAAGGCAGCAGGCAACAAAATGTAGCGAACCTAACCTAAAAAGAAACAGTTAATTTGCAAATATCACACTGAGCGAAAAAAAGGAAAGTAAAAACTTAAATTAAATAATATTTAATGCTGTACAAAAAAGTTAGTTAATGTTGGCTGTGGCTGCGCAGTTAATGTTAATAATAATATGCATAAAGTATATAGTATATACACACGATATACATATACACACACATATATATATATATAAATAATAATAGTATGTCTGTGCTTGCATCTTTTTCTCGACACAGCACATTCACATTAAATAAGAAATAAAACCAAGAATCCGTAGAATTTAGATTTCAATGCTAATTTATAAGCGTAACATCCATAAAAACCACAACTAAAAACTAAATAAAACAAATCAAAATAAAATTCTTACATTAAACATAAAAAATTAAAACACAAATCAATTGATAAAATAATTTAATATTAAAATAATAAATTTAATATAATATATAATAAAAGAAATTCTATTTTAAATATTGTATGTATATGTTTAATGTGTCGGAATTTGAAAATATGTAAGCAACAAATTGATGACATGAATTATTATTATTATAATTATAGAATTGATGAGCATGCGAAAGCGAAAAAACTTAAATAGTATTTAAGTTTAAAATTATTATTATTAATATCTGCAACGCTTTAAGTTTTGAGCGTTTTAATTGCTGGAAACGTAAACATAAATAAATGTATGTAATGTGGCGTTTATTAAACAAAAAAAAAAAAAAACAGCAACAAAATGAAAGATTTCAACCAACCAGCAAAACTTAAAAAAAAAAAATAATTAAAAAAATTGCAAAATCCCCAATTGAATATAAATATTAAATGAAAAGAAACAAAAAAAAATATATATATATAAATATATATAAAAATTATGTTTAAATAAGTATTTTAGTGTTAATTATACAATTTACAAGTACACAACACGAAACAAAAACAACAATATAATAATAAAATGAAATAAAGTTTTAAAACAATATTTGTAAAAAGTAAACAACAAAAGTGTTTTCTATTTTAAACTAAAATCTTTATTTATTTAAGTTTTAAGCAGAGTTTTATAATAATTTTTTCAGATTTTAGCATTTTTTGTGGTGGGAACATTTATAAAGTGGTGGGAACTGAAAACTTTTAAGGATTATAGCTCAGACTATAGGAAAAGTGTTTTTATTTATTTATTTATTTATTTATTAACGCAGACTAAGAACAGTCGCGAGTATTAAGCAAAAATAAGTTTATAAATATAATTAAAATTAATATTAATAATTTTTACAAGGTAAAAATATAAAAAGAAAAAAAATTTTATTTTAAACTGAAAAGGCTAAAAAAAAAAAAAAATTTAGTAGTTTAGATTGATAAATTAATTAATAGTTAAAGTTAAAGTTAATCTGGGGATAAAAAGTATTGAAATTGATCCAACATATGTTGCGAGGATTGGGAAAACCCAGAAAAACCCAACCAGATCAATAAAAATGTGTGCCAAAACTAACACGAAAAGATCTCTGATTTAAAGGGACGCATGAATGGAAGGGATTCCAAACATACTGCCCATGGAAATCAGAGATTTAACGGAGTTGGCTGAAAAGTGAAGCTTTAAGTTGTAAAAAAGAGAGAGATGTATCAATTAATCTATAGTAATGATTATAATTAGCGCATAGTACCCGAAAACGATTGTGCAAAGCGTAGTCAGTAGTGCATGTAGGAAGAAATAAAGGGATGTAGTACCTGGTTGCCCTGGCTGGAATGTTAAAATTTAGACGTTCTAAGAGGGATGGGGAGCAGATATCGCCAATTATAAGTTTATGAAGAAAAAATGACTCCAAGAACTCTCCTGCGATTAATAAGGGACGGAAGATCGAGGAGTAAGAGCCTGTTGGTGTAGGATGGAAGACGAAGGTTAGGTGTTACGAGGCTGAAAATTGAGTTAGTTACTGATATTAGTTTAATTATTAAAATTAAGATATTTGATATTTAGACATAGGCAATTAAATAGCGCTTAAATTTGAGCTCATTCTGTTAATAAATCTCATCAGAGATCTCTGATTGTTGCTTGTGTAATTGCACAATTTTGGGTTGTAAGTAGCAGCTGCTGTTCCACTCCCCTTCCCCCTCCAAATTTCCATCCACAGCCAAATCCAAGTCCAAACAACAGACAGAAAGACAAATATTGGCGTGGCACACGCACAGTTTTGATTGAGGGGAAACGAGTTAATTGAGCGACGGTTTATGGAGTTGAATACAAGGGTTACCGGGGCAACCAGGTACCACACAAAAATCCACATGGGAGCTAATTACATTGTCTGATCCGAACACAGTGCTGATAGCTTCCAAGTCGTCGTCACCTGCAGTAAAATCAATAAAATAAAAAAACCGCTGCATTTCAATAGTATTATTTATAGAGAATGCAAACTTACGTTTCTTGAGGGCAGTCAATGCAACAAAGTGGCGTCCTGGTTCCACAGCTGCCTTGGCTGGGCACGCAACGCAGGTGCTAGTGAAGCTATCAATGCCATTGAGCCAACGTCCACGTTGCCCACATATCGACAAATTGCTGGCGCGGGCAATGGTGCCGGTTCGGCACCAGCACGACGTGTTCCAGTCTTGTTCTCTACCAATCGAGGACTCTACTTACGTGTGGCACAGCCCCAGGTACTGATCCAGTCACCCAGCCAGTCCAATAGTGGCCAGCACTATGACATTAGCTTCTGTGATCTAGAGCGTTGGGTGAGTTAACAATTTGGTAGCTGCTTAAATTGGACAATAAGTTGATTTTATGCCTAGAGCACGAATCGGGCTAATATAGTCTCGCTAGAGGACACATTTAGCATGTTGCAGGCACAGCAACAATCGAATCCACAACCGCATCCGGTTAGTCAACAGCAGTCACGAGTATGGTGTCATTTTGGAGCAGGCCGTCTTTAATTGTTCCTGAATCTTTGTGTACATATTTATACTGTTTGCTCACTTAACTTAAGCGCTCTTTCGATACTTATAAATAATAATATGCTAGATAACTTAATTGTACTCCAAATCATGCTGTGTTGCTGGTCAGCGATGCCATCAGGAATTCCATTTTATTGAGAAACTCTTGCCCTCGATCTTGTCGAATCGCACCTGTAAAATGCAAACAAATGAGTTTAGAATTCTTTGACTGTTGGAACAGATTGTGGTTTTACCTCCTTGAAATTTCCACCTAGATTCTCCCAGAACTTCTCCGGCACCAGCGGACTCGGAAAAAAGTCCGGTCGGGGACTGCGTGCTATGTAAACCTTGACATCGATCTGTGGATCGCAACGTATCTGGACGGCTATCATGCGATCGCTGTTGGGAGAGGCTAGCAAACAGGAGCTGGCATTACCCAGTGGCTCCACCTTGCCAATGCCCAAATGATTGCTATTCGAGAGCACCGTCCAGGCCATGCAGCGTGCCAGGCTCACCAGGCAGCTTATCTGATGCGAATTAATTTGGCAGAGTATAAGATCACGCAGCTCCTGCGGCTCATACGAAAGCCGCATGACGCGTCCATCACGGCAGATGCACTTCAGCGAACGCTCCTTGACGTGTATGACCAACGAGGTGCGTCCGATGGCATCATAGCCATGCGTCACAATGTTAATCTTCACACAGGACATGGTCGGACTGTTCATGGCATTCCAGTGGGATACAATTTGCGGATCCTTGACATCGCGTGCCAGCGTGTCCAGCACGTATTGGGTGCGTTTACGCATAAAGATGTGCTGAGCTTGTGCTATGATTTGTTCGAGTATTGTTTGGGTCTTGGTCATGTCCAGCAGTGCATCACGATCGGCAGCAGTGGGTCCAGCCAACATGCGTTTCTTGCTGGGCCCCAGCGGAGCACTGGCTGGATGCGGAAACGGATGATGTGAGTTCTTGTAGTGCACCTCGCGCAGCAGCTGATGCAGCGAGTGTTCCAGCACATGATCATGGTCATTGATCGGAGCCGGCTGGCTGGAGTCAAAGCTAGTTGAGTGGCACAACGATATAATTAACTGGATGTTGGGCAGCAGTGTGGCGCGTATTTGATTGCCAATGACAACATGTGGAATCGGAGCTTGCAGCTGAATGGCTTCCCGGGCCAGCTGAGCGAACAGTTCCTTGCAGAAGAGCACGTTTTGGGCAAACTCCAACGTTTTCTGCCAGACACCCACCTGGGCAGTAATATTCGGTCCATGTCCCATAAGGTTCACCTGTAAACGACCAATTTAAAAGTGGAACTCAGTTGAATTTAGATGATCTTACCTGTGCTGTGCATAAATCCTCCTGATCCTTCTGGGTAATGACCTTAATGTATGCTACGCCCTGCAACTCGGCAGGCACAATAACACGCAGAGCGGAGCTACCTTTGAGCTGCATGCCATTGTTGCTGCTGCTGCTGGAATTTCCCGAGGCACCAGTGCTACTACCGGAATTCTCGTCGTCCAGTGCATCTTCCGCCTTGGTTACCTCAAAGGTGCCACTCATGCCGAACTTGGAACCCGCCGTTCGATAACTTAGATCTCCAATAATGGCGCCGTTGGATACTTTCTTTAGCCGCCAGTTCTGACGCAGACGCAGCAATTCAATGTGAAAATCGGACACATTGCGACTGCGCTGCTCGCTGTGAGCATTTCTAATCCGCTCCGCGCCACCTAGGAGTACTTGCGCAGCACTTGAGATGGCCTTCTTGCGGCTGTAGACCTGCACAATGGGTTTGGTGTCATCGCCCTCCTCGAGCAATGGATCCAGAACCAAATAGCGTTTATCTTTCGCAACGGATATGACATCGGAGAGTACACAGATTTCAGTGTATGCATCCTTCAGTTTATTGCGCACGGCATCCCAGGGCCAAAGGCTCTCCTGGAATTGAGTGGCCTCCTTGCTTTCCTCCTCGGCAGCAGCGGCTGACTTCTCCTCCTTTTTGAGATCATCAAGAGAAGTTTTGCTGAAATCTATGCGTGCAGCGCACTTTGCAAGACTCTCTGAGAGCGTCGGTGGACTGAGGGAGCAAACAAGATTTTGAGAAAAGTTCACATACTGTTGGGGTTTTGTTCAGCCGCACTCACGGTTGATACAGCTCGGTGCCATCGTAAGCAATTTCACGTATCTGGTTCTCGCACGTCGTTTCCACCGATATATTTACCGAGTTGGACATCTTTCTATGTGCGAATCTTCAGGAGCCGGGCATTTGCATTTGCTGCAGTGTTGTATTGTGCTGATTAGAATCAGTTCAATTGAACGGTTCGCAAGAGTGAATAAACGAACTGCATCCCTGATTGTTCGTTCATATAGTTCAGTTCGGTACAGTTTTGTCGTTTCACAACACTACTACATTACTTTCATATTTTGTTGACTTTTAATTTTAGGATTTAAAACTAATTCAGGCAAAATGCTATTCCTTAAAAATAAATCCAAAACTCTTGATGTGGCCAATTACACGGTAATCATACCCAGCATTTGTGTGGGTAACGCAGCGCAACTGGCGTGCGACCTGTTGATTGCCTCCAAGAAGCTCAAACGTATCGGAAGCCTATCCCATCCAGCCTTGATACCGGTTTTTGGACCTTCGGCCTATCAGCATGAACCTAATGAGTGTGTCTCCTCCTGCGAGCTGTACGAATCGACAGAGGACAAGCTGCTGGTCATACAGTTCCGTGCACCACTCATAGCACGACACACCAAATGCTTCCAGAACAAACTGGTGGAGTTGCTGCAGGCAGCTCGTCGTGTGGTGATTCTTAGTGGTAGTTTTGGGTTTGAGCGACGTGTGATCGAGGACTCGCCATGGGCATATCGTGCAAGCGATAATTTTAAGGAGTCGCATGCTGCTCAGCTGGGAAATGCTTCGCTGGTGAAGTGGAAGGAGCACACTGGTGAGAACATCTTTGGAGGCGGCAACGGCCTACAGCTGTATAAGGCATTTGATGAGAATAAGGTGCCTGTGATGCTGTTGTTCCGTTACCTGCTGGAAGGTGACAACTCCACAGACGCCTCGCTGATAGTCCGTGAGCTGAACGAGCTGTGCGAGGATTTCCTTCAGCTTCGGGATGGAGGTGATGGCAGCTTCAAGCTAACCATACCCAAATCCTGGAATCTGTTATTTGGCAACGATGTAACCGAGTTACTCTTTTAGTTCTAATTACTTTTATTGGTCACAAGATTTGTGTTATTACAATAAAGGCTAATCTTTTGGTGTAGGATAATACAAATTGCTTGCACTATGTTCCTTGAAGTATTCGCTACCGTGTTCCTCGTACAGTGAACGCGTAGTGAGTGCATCACTAAAGCTTGTATCCCTGGCCTGCAGGCAAGCACCCAGCCAAGCGCTTAGAGTGGGATCATCCGACTCGTAGATGGCGAACGTGGACTGAAACGGACGCATTGCCATTAACTCTTTGTTTAATCTCTGTTTAAGACCCGGGAATCGTGCACAGCTGCCCGTTAGATAGACATGATCCACCAGACGCTGCTGCTCGTCGGCAGGAAAGAGCTTTAGTATGAACTCTATAAGCTCCGCCAGACCCATCTCTGAGCAACCAATCATGCTCGGCTGAAAGAGAATCTCGGGCACACGGATTTCCTCCAGACCAAAGTGAAGTTGATAGTTCTCGGCAGCGATCAGTGCCTGCATTGCGGCGTTTTGACTATCATCAATGTTGGCATCGTAGTGATTCAGTATCTTCTCGTATTCGAGCATCTGTTCGTTCTCCGCATCCGAGTCGCTGTCATCGTTGTAGCGATTGATTCGCTTGTACACATCCCAGTCGTTGTCGTTCATGCCGAAGCCATCATCCTCCTCATCGCCACCGTTAACCTTGCGACGCTTCTCACTCCTCGCCAGCGTTGAGATAATCCTCATGCGTTCCTGCGCAGCATGTGTATGCCGTTTACCCTGCTCTGTGCGCTGCTGTTGTCGCGCCTGCTTACGACGAACCAACTCCTCTCGTTTCTCCCGGAGCTCAGCCAGCCACTGAGCCTGTGGCATGCCCTCCGGCGGCTTGGGCATCTTGTCCAATTTGTCCTGTTGTTTGCTGGGGCGAGGCGGGCCACTGGCACGATCCTTGACGCGTTTTATACGTGCATTCAATGTGCCAATGAGCTTGTCCAGCTCCTCGAGATTAGCAATCTGCTGTTGCTGCAGAGCTCGCTCAAATTTCTGCAGTTTCTGCTGCTCATAGAGCTGTCGGAGCTTGCGCAGTAGCTGCAGATGCTCCTCATCCTCCTGGAGCTTCTCACGCTCACGTCGATTCTTAATGTCCAGCAGTCGCAGAGCGAGCTCCCGTCGCTTCTCTTGCTTCTGCTCGGCGGTAAGCAGAGCATTGCTGGCAGTCACCGGATTATAGGGCAGTTGGATCTTCATTACGTGGGAATCGTAGTAATCCAGTTGTGCCCATTTCTTTAGTTCCTCCATGTAGTCCAAAGCGATGTGACAATGCTCGTGCACGAGCTTCTCCATGCGGCTAGCAATCGCATTTAGATGCACTGGATACTTCATCTGCATCAATCGAAACAGATAATTGTTGATGTGGAAGCCACCGACGTTCAAGCGACGCACGTTCTCCAGCTGCATTCTGCCGTCCAGGACAGGAATTACATGTGTGGTGCTATAGCCAAAGGATATAATGAGGGCATCCGAGACACTCTTGTGATCCTGCTGATGCTGATGCCAGCTATAGAGTGCGTCAATGCCGTAGGAGACAGCGGGCACACGATAGCATTCAAAGAGAAGTTCACTCATTTGACGGCGACACAGATTGGGATTGGCCAGTGCTTCGGTGAGCACAATTGGATGTGCAATTCTATCCTTTCCTTCGAATCCCATTTTTGTAAAAATGTAATCAAAAATTTGCTCCTGATGGTTCCAGTTGGTAATCACGTTGCGCTCAAACGGTGACTTCAGATGGGCACGCACCGCCTCGATATTAGTGATGTCATTGCCTACTTGGATTTCTCCATTGCCCTTTGTATCCTCCACAGAGACGCTTGTTCCCGGACCATCAGTTGTCGCTTGGTTCTCTTTTTTTCGGTCTTTTCGTGGCTTTGTGAGAACATTGCGAAATCGTAGCTCTGGTTCCTTGCTGTCATGCCAGCCGACGCGGCACTCGTAGGAACCGTTGTCAATAACCAGTATGCGCTTTTGCGCTGCCATTCTCTTTAATTAATATCGACTTAAAAATGTTGTTTACATGAAATTCCGTTCACCCGCTCGTGTGGTTGCCAGTGTTGCAAAAGTTAATTGCTTTTGGCTGTCCACAATAGTTTTTGAACAGTGGCAACCACACCTGCTGTTTGCAGAAAACTGTCACAATATGGCAGCGCTGAATTATAACTGTTTTTTACAAATCGACATTGCACATTTTATAAGAAAAATTTGTTAAAAAGACAAATAACAATGTTTGTCAAAATTAAGCTAGAGGATCCTGGTCAATCAAAAGTAAACTTTGGATTACAAAATTAATTACTCGATCAATGATTACTGCCTTTTCATAGACTCCCCTCATGTTTAGCATTGAGGATAAGGCCACCATTTTTGATTTGAAAGCCAATTTGGAATCATTTGTTAATATTCCTGCGGATGAGCAAGAAATCCAACGCATGGATCGCATATTGGCCAATGATGATGAGCTAGACAAAGTTGTACTCAGAGAAATTGATGGCGAAAAAATCAATGGAGCTGCGATTTCATTATATAGCAACAATAAGTTTTATTGCTTTTTGCAATTTTACAACAAGAACGAAAGCGACAATCAGAGCAACTTTTTCAGCCAGCCATCGGACGCCAAGCGATTGCCCATTGATCAAATGCCAACATATATAGAGCAACTTGACTCGGATGCATCGTGGCAATCATCGTCTTCCGAAACGGATTCGTCATACCGCAGTAGGAGCAGCAGCGATTCAAGCAGAGATTCCAAACGTTCCAAGCGCAAAATTATCCGAAAACCAGACTCACCAACAAAGAGGTAATATGTTAAGTACTTTTGAATAGACAAATTTACTTTCGAATTGTTTTAAAATAGAATACACGAATCGTCGGAGTCATTAACACATTCTGAGACAAGAATACCAGCACCTGCTCCATCTCCCGCTCCAACGCCTACGCCTGCTGCTGCTGTTATTTCAGTTCCTGCGCCAGCCTGTGCTCCTGTTCCCATTACTGTCGCTGCCCCTAGTGCACCGCATGTTCCGCACATTTCTGTAGATCAGTCACCCAAAAATATTACAGTGGTCGAAGTCGAAGCACCACAATTAACAGTTCCTTCTGCCAACATAGTTAAAATGGATTCAACTTGTAACTTAGTAGATACACCAGCAGCTCCTTACGTTGTCATGAAACCAGAACAGCGCAGATTTGCGGTGGTGATACACAAAGACATTGATGAGCAACAACCGGACTATGGTCGTCTAATTGAGCACTTCTATGGACTGTTTGAATCCTCCCGCAATTGCGGCCGTCTCAATTTCAGCGAATCCCTCTCAATTACGGCACATGATGGACAGCTGTGGGTTTTGTGTGAGGATAGTGAGACATGTGAGTGGATTGCCGAAGGAGCACGCATCCTTAGCTCCTACAAATGCAGCAGTTTCATCAAATACTTCGGGCTGTTGAAATGCCGTGTGGTGCTGCCGCAAGTTGTGGAAAAGAAGCAACTGGACAACGTATTTCAGTTGCTTGAATTGCAGAATTTAGGAGTGTGCACCCAAAAATGGTGCGTAGTGGAGCGATGCATGCTAAGTCCGGACTCTGAAGAATATGCCGCACAAGCTATGACCACATTGTGCAGGAATGAAGTACTTACTCTGTATGTGGATCGTGAAAGTAAGCGTTTAATAGAGCAACATAGTTATAAGCTTAAGTACTGCTTCTGGAAGCTGACTTTCCAGTTTTAGAACATTTAAAAAGCTTATACTATTGAAATAATTGAATATTCAAAATTGCTGAAGAACTGAAATGAATAATGAAATTATATTTGGCATTATTAGTTGAGTGTTTATTTTCAAATTTGCTAAGTTACGATCCACACAAAATTGACCGCGCATTGGCTTGCACAGACGGACCAATCGATATGCACGCGCTATCGATTGCGGGCAGTTGAAGCTTTTTATCGATATTGTCGATTCGCTAAAATCGGTCGGCCATCCCTAGGCGTTGAGAGCTAATTTTTGCATCAAAATAAAATACACAAATATTAACGCCAAGTCCTGCAAATATATTGCTGGACTTGAGCACAACATAATCCATGAACATGGATCTAGAACCCATCGATATTGCGCGTCTCGAGGAGGCAGTCGTTGTCTTTTACCGTTCAACATCCCAGGAGCAGGCAATCACACACGAATGGCTGACGAAGGCCGAGGCCAGCCCACAGGCTTGGCAATTTTCCTGGCAGCTAATGCAACTGGGCAAGGTTATACACAAATATACATATATATGCATACACATACATAAATGCATTCATTTATGAAGAGATCGTAATGCGCAGTAACCCTAAAAAATATATACATATATTTTGCAGAGTCAAGAAGTGCAGTTTTTTGGCGCAATCACATTGCACTCGAAGCTGATGAAGCATTGGAATGAAGTGCCGCCCGAAAATCGCGAGGAACTGAAGAACAAGATTTTAGAAACAATTGTGCAATTCGCAGCTGGACCCAAATTGGTACTCAATCGGCTATGCTTGGCGGTAGGTGCTCTAACAAGTCTTTCAGAAATCTTCTCATAATGATTGTCTTTTAGCTAAGCGCGTACATTGTGCACATGCTGGAGGATTGGCCAACTGCCATCGAGGATGTCATACAGACATTTCAGCGGCAACGCATACCAAATGTTAGCACCGATGTGCAGCTTTGGATCATGTTGGAGGTGCTATTGGGTATACCCGAGGAGGCGCAGGTCATACATACATCAGTGAAGCGGGTTACATTGCGCGGTGAGATTGGCAAACGTGTGCCGCTCGTGCTGCAGACAGTGGAGACGTATTTGAAGCAGCAAATGAACACCGAATGGGACGCCGAGACCCATGGCAACATGTTGCGTGCAATCAAATGTGTTACCGTCTGGATACGGTAAGTTATCCATACATTACAGCTGGAAATGTATTTGAATTTGATTGATAATTTTTGCAGAAATATTGGCTATTCAATTGAGGAATGCGTGAGCATCTGTGCTGTGTTCTTGGAACTAGTGAACAAGTGCTATTGGCCCTGCATTCGCTCGGGAGTGGGCTGCATGTCTGCAGACGAAAACGAGCTGGCCGAGACCTGCCTTAAGGCCATGGTCAGCATTATTGTGCAACCAGATTGCCACAATTACCCAAAGACGGCCGCGGTGCTCATCAAGATGTTCTTGGACTCGTTGTGCGATATCACACAGGTGGAATGGAAGCGGGATAATGATAATGAGGACATCATTGTGCACATCTACATGTTGTTTGTCTCGGCGGTGGAACGACATTCGGGACTGTTTCTTAGCGGAATTACAGCCACAGATCCCGATTTGAACTCCATTTGGAGCCGCATGGTCCATGAGATACTACAGTGTACGGATAAGCCAGGCATTTATCCTGTCGAGGAATCATGCAGCACCATGTCCTTGGCCTTTTGGTATATGCTGCAGGGCGATGTCTTTGCTATGCCTATCGAGGAAGAAAAGCTCAAGTGCTGGGAGCACATAAAACCGCTCTATGCTCATTTAACCACCGTTCTTGTACGTAAATCCGAGCAGCCGGACGAGAGTTCCATCGACAAATGGAACTCGGATGATCTGGAATGTTTTCGCTGCTATCGTCAAGACATTTCAGATACTTTTGTGAGTTGCACACATATTAAGATAGTAAAAATCCAGGACTAACAGTTATTTTTAGATGTACTGCTATGATGTGCTGCATGATTATGTACTGGAGATATTGGCCGCAATGTTGGATGAGGCCATTGCCGAGCTGCGTACCCATCCTACCCACTGGACTAAGCTGGAGGCCTGCATCTACTCTTTCCAATCGGTGGCCGAGCACTTTGGAGGCGAAGAGAATCGCCAGATACCGAAACTAATGCGTGTGCTCTCCGAGATACCCTATGAGAAGCTCAATGATAAACTGCTTGGCACTGCCCTCGAGACAGTTGGCTCATATTGCTCCTGGCTAATGGATAATCCGTCCTACATACCGCCAGCTATAGATCTGCTTGTGCGCGGTCTCAACTCCACAATGTCAGCCCAGGCAACATTGGGTCTCAAGGAGTTGTGTCGGGACTGCCAATTGCAGCTGAAGCCTTATGCGGAACCACTGCTTGATGCTTGCCAAGCAACACTCGGCTCGGGTCGCATGAAGAACTCGGATTCGGTGCGTCTTATGTTCAGCATTGGCAAGCTAATGAGTCTATTACCACCGGAGCAAATACCAAAATATCTGGACATCATAGTCAGTCCGTGTTTTGAGGATTTGCAAACCATTTGCCAAGCGGGCGTTGTAAGTAATTCCCATCAGCTGTAATACTTTAAATGTATGTTTAAATTGACTCTTTTCCAACGGAGCACAGAAGACACCATCGGCACGCATACGCACAATATTCCGGCTCAACATGATCTCGACGCTTTTCTCTTCGCTTAACACCGATCTGGACGACGAGCTCAAGGATATGCGGAATGTGCAGCCCGTGCTGTTGGTTATGCAGAAAACTATGCCCATTTTCAGACAGATTGCCGAGTTGTGGGTGGAGGAGATTGACGTTCTAGAGGTCTGCTCTGATTTCCACAATATACGAGTTTTTATTTAATAGTTTAATTTATACCACAGGCTGCTTGTGGCGCATTGAAGCATGCAATTATGAATTTGAGAAGCAGCTTTCGACCTATGCTGCAGGATTTGTGCTATTTTATTGTGGCTAGCTTCCAGACCCGCTGCTGTGCACCCACCATGGAGATATCCAAAACAGTGAGTCACTAGTCTGACTTCTTTAAAGGATGTTAACTGAGGTTCTTTTCTTGTAGGCCATTGTCATCTTCTACAAGGAGGAGAGCTGCAAGCCCTTGATGCAACAGCTGCTTATGGAGTTTATTATGTACAGCTTTAAGCTTTTTGAGACCACACCGCAGCAGAACTTTTCCAACATATCAGACACCATGGAAATGTTCTTTGCTTGCCTAACGCAGATCATTAAAAAGGTGCCCCAAGTGCTGGAGGATAAAACAATTGCCTACGATCGGCTCATCTATTATGCGCAGCATTCAATGACGCTACCAGAGAATGGACCCATTCGAGCTGGCATACAGTTTGTCAGTCACTTTGTGCTGCAGTCACGCAACCATCCGCACATGACTGAGGTTATTCTGGCCAACGGAGAGCAGATCATGCATACGGCCATGGTTTGTGTGGGCTATATGACACCGCGTCAGCAGGTTGATAAATTTGCCGATCTATTTCTGGCCATTAACAAAAAGTATCCAGCCGAAATGGTCGTTTGGCTAAAGAATGTTATGGCGGTGCCCAATTTTCCCACTGATCAGATCAGTGAGGCGGAAAAGTCACGCTACGTTTCTCTGATCATTAAGTAAGTAACAAATGTGGCAGCAGTTCCAAATACTTTCATTACAATAACGCTTTGTTTGATTCGCAGGGTCAAGGTGAACAAGCGTATGCTGCAACAGCATCTCAATGAGCTGGCCATTAAGACACGGGGACTTGTGCCGCTCCAGGTGCCAGTTAATTAAACCCATGGAATACTTAGCTCAGTGGCCAAATCTAAATATGAATATTAAACGTCCTCTTTTTCGTAAATAGTTGTTAATGATTGTATATTAAGCTGCTCTGTAAATGTTCCTTGCTATTAAGTTTTTTTTTTATTTTTTATTCTTTCGATGATAATGTCAAATATTTAATGCTAAGAATTGATCGGGCCGGTGAAATGATGATATCGCTTTACCTGTTTAAGCTTATAGAACGGAGAACGGATAGTTATGGATGTGTTAAAAAAGGCTGTTTCTTGACATGATTTAACTTTTATTCATAATTTTACAAAAATTACACACTTCGTTTGTTTTTTTTATATATATATATTTATATGCCTTTAATTTATAAATTGTCTCAATTTTCTTTTTGTTTTTTTTTTAGGCTTGTATAACTCAAATTTTGGTTTCATATATATATATATATAAATATATTTACATATATATTGAAAACTTTGATTTTTTTCACCGTTTTCCTTTATTGGAAATTTTGTTTAACCTTCACTTAAGTGTTTTATTTATTTGTTTTATATCAAATTCTCTTTATTGTTCAATCATCTTTCCATACGTGTCTATTATGCCAAAAATATGTAAATACATCTCTATATATAATATATTATATATGTGTCTAAAACTAAATGAAGCCTTTCAATTTCTTGGCCTATACAGCACTTGGTAGTGATGGCAAAAATGTTGATCGATTTTTGCAATACAACTGATACAAATAGTTGGAAATTACTGTTATGCCGTGCCAGGAGTCAGGTGCCAGGACTTGTTGACGTGTGTGTGTATACATATATATAGAGTGACTGTTGTGCCTGGCCATACCCCGACACGGTTCCAATATAGTACTTTTACATCATATATAATTTATATATCGAAATATTGACTACGACCTGCAATAGTCCAAGTCTGTGTTTTCCCTACCCCGTTTACCAGAGTTTACACTATATATGTATATACGTATTTAGCGATGATCAAGCGATTATATATACTATATAGAACTGAAGTTGAAGCAAGTGGAGTACTCGAGAGACATTTCCCGTTGAAGTAGAGCACAACATTGCATTCTAAAAGGAACATCTGCTTAAAAATACTTTGGAAACCACTCGATGTAACTCCCACCCATAAAAAAAAATAATAAAATAATGTGTTTTGTCCCCTTTAATATATATATATATGTAATACCTACAAAAATACACACATACACACTCATATAAATATACATACCAAAATTTGTTTGAAACAAATTACAATACACACACATGTATAAGCAGTTAGTAGTATAATTAAGCTGCTAAACGGTAAACTTGTAATTATAATTTATGTTGTTTGAGCCCCAACAGCTAAATCTTGACTTTAACGGTTCAGAATTTCGATAAGACTTCCAAAATTTATACCCAATACGCAGAAAATCCCGAAATACTCCTAGAACTCTAGAGTTTAATAGTTAATAAGCTCGGCATAATAACTGCTGGTGCTATCTATTTCACTATCCACACTTCCTCAACTGCACACTTGGAGTTTCAAGTATAAATTGGGGTAAACTAGACTTTCGTATACCGTTCTTTTGTCTGCGCACACCTTGGGTTTAAAATGTTTGTTTCGAGTATTACATTTACAACTATAACGAATTTGTATTGTACACATATATAAGTAGTATGTATATATAATTAATGTATGCATATGGTAGGCTATATAGTATATGCTCAATCAAGGTGGTAGATCTTTCCTATATACGTCTTACAAAATTACTGTACACAATTTGTAACGTATTCACTGAAATGGTAAGAGCATAAATGAGTCCAGATTATTCAGAGATAATGCGGCAACTGCCAATTACTATTTAGATGCATGCAAAGAATAACAACAAACAAGTGTGGAAAGAAAGTAAAAAACTCATGCAAACAATACGTATACGCAGAGTAGTCCCAGCCACATTTTTAGGAGCGTGGGAGTGGAAAGCTTAAAAAGCGTTTGGCGGCAAAACATTTAGCTTGATTTTAGATGAGGAATTTAGCTCTTTATTGGTTGGTTTAATTCTTTATTTATTAGGTAGGTATATATTTGTTTTGTTTTCTTTTATATTTTTATAAGCATATATGTATAATTCTATAGAAATCGATATCGTGTGTTTGCCAAGCTCGAAAAGGCTTCGCGGCAATGCAAGACATACAAACAATAATAATATTTAGACGCCAGCCAGATTACTACTATCATCATCCTTATCATCAGTAACATTAGCTTCATCAACATCTTGATCATCATTAATAATTTCAGCATCATCCAGCCCCCTTCCTTATCATAATAATCATCGATTAGACATGTATATATATTTTTTTTTTTTTTTTTTTTGCTTAACTGTTTTCGTTTCACTTCGAATGTGTATGTTTAGCGATATATATGCGTGTGTGTGTGTTTGTTTGTTTACTCTAAAAAGAACCTTTGAGGACCAGCCCGACGAGAGGCAGGTGTGGGATAGAGTGGGGTAGCGGGACTGACGGGGTGGGGGGTGGGGCGTTGGTCGTATGTGGGGAAACCTAAGAGGTTCCATCGGGAGGCGGCGTTGTCAGGTACTCATCGGGTCGCTTGTGCTCGATGAGGGCGCGCACGGTGCCGCTATCCGAGGGTAGATCGGATTTTCGTCGAACCAGCGGCTTCTCCTTGTTACGTCCCCCGCGAATCTGTGAGTAAGCGGAGCGTAATGCAAACGTAAAAGCATTTTGAAATGGTTAGCCTTGCGTACACCCACACAGAGACTCTATCGATAACGATTACGATAACGATTACTAATACACAGTTGTGACAGTGCTGCCAAGTTAGCGGCAGGATCTGACATGAATTAAGCAAAACTCTATTGACTTTTGTATAAATTAATTGTTTTTCGAATATTTTACAGATTTAATTTAATTTTCCCTACTTCTAAGTTAATTTTATACCCTGTAATTCCTATTGTTGGTTGGCAGCACTGAACACGACACTTAACAGCAGAGTAATTACAAGTTGATAGGTTATTCAACCGGTGTGACTTAATATTTTGTGCTGGGGGTGGTTTAGTTAGTTGTTGTAGCACCACATTTAGAATATATGCTAAGCACACGACTACTTAAGCACACACGACATACATACACACACATACATGTATCAACTAAATGTTTTAATATCTTTTATATATTATTTATTATAAGGAACAATGAGCAATGTCTAAGGTGAATCAATAGCACTACAGTTAAGATATCTCTTTCAATTTCTTATATGTACAAAGTATTAAAGTTTTAGAAATTTCAAATTTTTAAAATTGGCTGCTTCATGAACGATAAACTACTGAGAATCGATAACATATCGAATCAGGTTTATATATGTACAGAGTTGATGATAATTGGGCCCCAATCGTTAGACAAATGTAACTATAATTTTAGCTAAAACGTTAGTAGACTTATGAGCTATTTTTTTGTTGTTGGGCACATATAACTTAGTCGAGAGAATTCAGCTGATCGTGTATAGTGTGCTGTATGTATGTGTGCGAGTGTGAGTGATTATTAAACCAATAAATAAGTACACATATATAAAGATATATATATATAGAGATATATATTAAATAGAATACAGAAACATGTATTTATAACTGTGACATGACATGACATGAGTGCGATTATTATTGTTGTTGTTTGTAACAGGCATTCTCATTCGTTCGTTATTTCGTTAATTATATTAGATTAGTATTAAAAGACAGGTGGTTGAAGAAGTATTAGCTCCAAATACACACGCACGCACACACTTGTACACAAGAACAAACATACATTACTGTGTTTAGTTAGTAGTTGTGTAGTGTGGTTAGTGTGGCTAAGGCTTGTCTCACCTCTCTGGGCTCCTGCTGATTTGACTGCTGCTTTAGGCCAACTTGCGGCCTTGTTTGCTGCTGCTGCACCGTCTGCTGATCAATCTTATCGTAGGTTAGATCACAATTCTCATTGTATTGATCATACAGTATTTGGCTATCGGACATTTGCAGGCAATCGTTAAAGTGTCGCGTCTTCGTCCACTCCGGATTGGTTTTAGCCAAACTCTCCACCTGCTGCCACAGCTCTTCGCGCTGACACAGCTTCTCCCTTTCCCTGCAAATACATAAATTTAATTTAATTAAAGTTTAGTCAAGTGTTTGTTAGACTTTTCTTACATTTGCTTTTCCTGCTTGTAGTTTTTGCTGCACTCATCGAACAATCGCTGATTCATTTCCATGAAGAGCTTAAGTGCATTGTAGATGAGACCATGAATGGTCTTATTCCAGTGTGTCTTCGAATTGCGATTCAGTGCCGGAAACATAATGGGCAATATAACCTGTGAGTTGTCCGTTATCAGCGACATAATATACTCATTGTTCCAATAATAAAGCGCTCGCTCTGCCACCTGAAAGTGTGGCGATGAGACGCACTTGGATATCTGGCGAAATAGGGGTATCATGACCTTCTGAAATTCAGCTGGCTCAATTACATCAAGCAGCTCTTCCAGTTCATTCAAAAACATCACCTCCTTGGGACTGTGTGTTTTTGGCCAAAATTTCAATAGACTTCTGTAAATCACAAATTAAATACAAGTTATTTCGGTTGGTTTTGAGAAAAACAAATAGAATAATTACTTGATGACTGCCTCGGACAAACTGGGATCCTTTTCAAGGAACTGCACCACACAATAGGTCAATTGTGGATGATAAACGGAGAGGCTCTTGGCTTTGTGCAATGGCAGCAATACCTTAAGTAAAAATTGTTTGTGCTCCTCCTTCAGTGGCAAAGCGAAGCCATTAATAATGCTGCCCAAAATTTCTAGCAGCTCAGCAATGCCATTATGATGTTCCGTTTCGTAAATGAATCTATAAAAAAAGGTAATTTTAAGTGCTTTATAATTAAATGGTGCTTAAAATATAGTTACCTATAAAAGACATTGTTGATTTGCTTCCTAATAAATGCCCTCAAGCCCAGGAATTTTCCATAGATGCGATGTAAAACAGTCTTAAGGAAATCACGTTCACGCGGATCCTCCGAATCGAATAAATCCAACAATTGTAATACAAAATGATGATCGATAAAACGTTTTGCAATATTTGGCTGGAAATCGGGTGATTCCAGGAAGCGCAATATAAGCTCATAAACCAATTGCAAATGTGGCCAAGACGATTCCAATGTTGGCTCATCCTCCTCGGGATCGAATTCGGCACCATTGGGATTCGATGAGGGCGGCAATGTTCGAAACAGATTCACAGCAAACTACAAAAATGTTTAAATAAGTTATTAACTGCATAGAATTTTTGGAGTTATGCTAAACTCACCATATTGATGGCCTCCGGATAGATAATCTCTGTGATGACACCATTCTGATTGGAAAGATACTCGACCATCTCGTGTAGAGCGGCACGTTTCACCTCCTTCCATTTCAGATCGCTTAGCGGCTCCGAGAAATCGAACAGTGTGCAACATTGCCTAATCTTCTGCAGCAACAGCTCCTCCCGCTCCGTGGCTGGCGTTTCTATGAATAGCAGGCAATCAAAACAGTTTTAATTCAGTTGTTAACAAAACATTTAAAGAGTTAACTTAAAAATGGTAAGCTCTACTACAAATACAAAACAACAACGTAAAAAGAGTGGACAACAAACAGAGCAATAAATTATAAGATCAAAATCCAAAGAAATGAAAATAATTGAAGCTACTAAGAAGCTAAAGGAGGAGCATAACCAATAGCAACCTCGCAGTGGCGGCAATGCCAGCGCAGTTGATGCATTCGGTGGCAAATGAAACAGATTCCGATCGCGTGCGCGTCCTGGACTGCCCGTCAGCTGTTGCAGCGTCTGCGGCGACGACAGATTGTTGTGGGCCATGTGGGCATCGCCATTCTGGCGTAGCTGCGTTGTGCACGTGCTTGTGGATGCTGATGTTGATGATGTACATATGGATGTGGTGGATGATGATGATGATGACGCCGCCACAGTCGCCGCATTACCGTTGCGCTGCTGGCCAATGCCCAGGGAAATGCTCATGCCACCGACTAGATTCTGTGCCACCGTTGTGCGCAGCTGCAGCTGCTCCTCACTGCCAACATCGCTGGGGCTGCTGCCTGCCAGATTGATGGTGCCACTGCCGTTGTTGCTGCTGTTGCTGGTCGTTGTGGTGACGCTGGAGCTATTGGTGGCACTGGCGACGCTGTTGTTACTGCCACCAGCGGAGGAGGCAGCTGCAGCTGCTGCAGCAGCATTGCTGCCCACACTTTTAGTGGCATTCAATATGTTCTTAATGGCTGCAGCGGCACTCACAGGTGACTGTTGTTGTTGTTGTTGTAGTTGGTATTTGATGACGGTTTTAATTGGTTTGGATTTGGATTTGCATTGGCATGATTCGATATATTATGAAATGAGTAGAGAGCAGAGAATTTCATTCATTATGTGTACGAACTCTGGTTGTGTCTGTTGTGGGTGTTGCTGTGTGTGAGTGTGTGTGTGAGAGTGTGTGCAAACCTTGCTGCTGCTGGCGGAACTGGCGGCTGTGGTTCCAGTTACCAATCCCAATCCCGATCCCGTGGCAGCCGCCGAGAAGTGCTGCGCCAATGTGGACACCAGTGAAGTTCCGCTGCCACTTGCTCCCGTTGCTGCTGCAGCTGCCGACCCCGCTGCCGTTCCTGCACCCGCTGCTGCTGCGCTGGACGTATTCTTGGCATTGGGCATAGCTGCAGCCGCTACATTCGTTGTGCCGGACGATAGCGACAATGAGGAAGTCGACGACTGTGAGCCAAAGGGCGAAGAGGATGCAATTAGCGCCGCTGCCGCAGAATTTGCACCACCGCCGTAGGTAACAGCCGACAAGGAGCTCGATGCCGATGTGCTGGCTGCCGCCGAAGCTTGCGAGGATGAGGCAGCCTGCGATAACGACGATAGCGCTGAGGCTGATGAATTTGAGCTGGTCGATGAGGATGATGGCGATGATGATGATGCCGCTGCTGCTGCGGCTGCTGTCACATTGGCGGCACTTGCCTCCGGTGGCGACAGTGGCATTTTACGTGTTTGCGATTCAAATTTGGCCTTTAGCTCCTCAACGCTGCTGAATTTGAATCGATTACCAGAATCGCTTTGACCTCCCGACTCGTCGTCGTCGTCGTCAGCGAGCTGATCTAAGCCGCTGTGAAATGAGGGCGATTTGGGTATGCGTATGCCAGCACCACCAAGGGCATAGTAACCCGCTCCTGTTGCTGCTGCTGTTGCTGTTCCAACTGTTGCTGTTCTTGTTCCTGTACCCGCTGCTGTTGCTGTCGTTTGGTGTGGCAACTGCTGATTGCCGCTTGCAACTGTATTGTTCGCTGTATTGTTGTTGCCAATGGTTGGCTGTTGCTGTTTGTTGGGACCGTTAAGGTTTCCCGTCAACAACATAGCACCGATGACCATTTCATTAGTGCCACACTCGGTTTAATGGCGGCGCAATCGAAAAGCATTGCATGAAATTACACGTTGCACTTTGGCTTAATGTTCTCATTTGCTAATTGCGCTACTACTAATTCTTCTTCTTTGTCAAACACTCTCTCACTCTCTCTCCAGGTATTTTCTAACAACAACAAACAACAAACACGGCTAGGAAAATTTCAACACTATCAAACTTTAGTTTCTGTTTTTCTTTTTTAAATTTATTTCATAGTTTTTTATTCAATTGTTTTCTGATTTTTGTCTGCGTTTTAAGCGTAAATTAGGTAAATAGCATCTGTAATGGGAATTGCAATATATAGATATTATGATTTATATATGTATATGCATGAAAATGATAATGGAAATGAGACAAAATGAATAACTCAATAAAAATATTGCTTGGTTGTAGGTAGGGGCAGGGCCAAATTGCTAGCAAAATTATATAGATTCTATATAGTATGCTTAAACAGTTTACTTGATGTCAGGCAGAACTTAACTTTTTTCACAATTCTTTACTAGAAAAACACTTACGAATTTATATTTATAGTCTTTGAAGCGAACTCAACCGGTTTTTTGTTTCTCTTGTAACGGTATTAGTATTGGCACAGCCGGCAACTAAGACAAGCATTAACTTGTTAATCCCTTGCGGTTAAATGTTGTTGCTGTGCAAAATGTATTAATTAATATGATTTTTTAATGCGGAGCTGCCGCAAAAGTTGCACCGGACTGCGGTGTAATTTTGCTAAGGGCAGGCAACAGGAAAAATCGATAACATTTGCCTTGCCGTGGGCGAGCACAAGAAACCGAAAGAGAGAAAGCGGCAGAGAGCGCGCAGCTGCAAGAGAGCATCCCATATCTAATGACACAGCAACAACAACAACAACAACAGAGGCCAAAAGCCAAAAAGGCAACGATTTGAATGCCAATGGCAAAACGTTTAATAATTAGCAAGTAGGTAAGCCATTAAACGAAATGAAAAAAAAAACAAGAAAGAAAAGTACAGTCGAGCGCGCCCGACCGTATAATACTCTCTGCATTTTCCCGATTAAATTATTAAAATCGGTATCCAGATATTACAATGAATAGTACTTGCATTAAAACACGTTGAAACAAAAACAATCTAAGCATAATCAAACACACATCTGTTTGTTTGTTGCGAATACACATACGTTTGACAATATATGATGCATGCATGTATGTATGTGTGTATTCGGCGCAGCCAGCGACCGCGGGCAGCGCTGCCGCCACACAGGCAGCAAAAACGTTCGAGCATGTGCTTGTGTGTTTCTGTCTCGCTTGCACCAATGGGTTGATATTGCGTTCAATTAACAATATTGTAACGCTTCTAGTTTTCTTGTTTATAGTCCGATTTTAATGCGCCTTTCAGGATAGTTTAATATAGTTAGTCTCCACACCAGTTATAAACTACAATACTGTACGATACGGAAAAAACGGCATTGAAGCTTGAAAACTATTTTATAAATTGTGGGAAAAGTGGGCGTGGCAGTCCAAATTTATAGATGGCAATGCAACTATGCTGTCGCTAGGAACTCCCGTACAAGAATTGGTGATCCTAGGTGCCATAGTTACTGAGATATTTGCCGAAAACACCAATTTTTCACGAGGTGTGTCCAGTTTTTTGCTTTTTGTGGGCGAATGGGGCGTGGCATCGAAAAAAAAAAAGATTCTTGTATTGACTGACTAAATATCTGATCGTTTGACACCAAGCTCGAACTTGTAGCTCTTACCATCTCTGAAATCTGTTTGTTCATACGGACAGACGGACAGACAGACAGACAGACAGACAGACAGACAGACAGACAGACAGACAGACAGACGGACAGACGGACAGACGGACATGGCTATATCGACTCGGCTTGTGATGCTGATCAATAATATATATACTTTATGGGGTCTGCCGAGTATAAAAATCAAACAAATGACTGCGATAGACTCGATGAGCAGCAAAGAGAGGGACAGCTGGAGAGCGGGAGAGAGTCATACTGTGGGAGAGCGCAAGTGTCGAAAATGGGGAGGCAGGCGTAACTGACGTAAATGCATATGTTTATGTGTATGCGTGAGTATGCGTGTGTGTGTGTGTATGTAGGCTCTGCTTTTGTTTTTGTTGTGCTTGTCTTTCGTTGTTGTTTTGTATTTGATGGTAGTGTTGAACAACCCTGCAAAAACAGTCATCACTCACTTGACCTTTGCGAACTTGCTTAATAAATAAATAAAGCAATAAACATAAAACAAAAAGCGAACAACTGTAAGTCAACAGCTGAGCGACTTAAGCAAATAAAATAACAGCAAAATTAGCATATCATAGTTATCACACATATACATATGTACATACAAACAAGTACTTAACATAATTGTGCAGATATACACACATACACAGACATACATACGTCGTGATATGTACATATGTATTTGCATGTAGATATTGTTTACTCACTTTCATTTAGAGGACTGAGCGCCGTCAGTTCACAATTCTTGGACACATTATAACGGGAACTGCTCTGTCGCTTATCCTTGCGCACAAGAGGTGTGGTGGAGAGGTTCAGACCCTTGGTGATCGGCGTGGGCGGCGGTGCATCTCGCGGTGGTGTGCTATCCTTGTCTGTCCTGTTAGCCTGCAATTGTCAAGCAAAGCCAATGTCAGTCTTAAGGACGCAGTTTCTCCTTCTCATCAGGGGCAAAAATTCAGAGAGAAGGAGAGAGAACGCGCGCGAGAGCAAGAGAATAACGAAACAAAAGCAATAACCAAAACAAACTGTAAAAGTTGTCAAATCATATCAAATCAAATCAAATCAGAAAAAACACGGGCTTCAAAATCCTTATTGGCCATGGCACATACAACATACAAACATGTCCTCGTTACCTTATTCTGTGCAAATCCTTGTCGCCTAAGTCGTGCTGCCGCCTGTAGCTTGTCGGGGGTGTAGAGGAGTGTTAATCACCAGTTAATTTATGCCAACACAGAAATGTGCACACTCTCTACACACACTAAACATGTACGTGGAATTACATGCTTTGTCAGTTCTTATTCGACTTTGATTTCTAATTGGATTTTCATTTTTATATATTTTGTATTTCGTATTTCTGATTCAAAATGAAAACATTAAGACTCTAATTGGAATCGATCAATTGGCATACGTATATGCATGTATGTGCGTACACACATGCGGGATAGTATTGGCGATGATAAGATTAGATATAGTACATTGGTGCGTTAAGGTTGTTGCCACAAGGAAGTCTCTAAGTGTGAGTGTTTGTGGTGTGCTCTGGTATGGACTACGACAGTACGAGGAGACGACTAAACTAATACACAAATTCGTTCTAAACTTGACGTCAATTACTCAACATGCTCTATTGGATCGGTTTTGTTATAATACCTTGAAGGGATGTTGATATCAACATTCCAACAACGATCGTCATTTGGGTGGTGGGGGAAGTGGGTTCGGTACTAAGGGTTTAGACAGTACACAATTCTGCACATTAAATATGAAACATTCATTACTCACCTCGCTATTGTTGGGAGTAACAACAATACCGCTGGTCACAACGATTGGTGATGGTGTTGTTGCTGCTGCTAGTGCTGTTGTTGCTGTTGTACTAAAGTTACTGCTATTCTCTTTGATACCGTTAGTGGCTGTTGTGACTTTGTTATTATTGTTATTTGTGGCCGGTTGTTCGTTTTTGGTGGACGCTTCTGACGCCGCTGCTGCTGCTGCTGGCTCTGCTGCTGTTGTTGCCGATGTTGGCACCGCCACTGCTGCTGCTGTCGGGCTTTTTGTTGCTGTTTCTAACGCGTCGTTATCCATAATACGCTTTCAGCTTTATCTGCAGCTTTATACTGTACTGCTTCTATTTCTTTCTTTTACGCTCACAAAACCCAACAACAGCTGCAACCGCACACAACAAATCAGAGTTTGCAAAATTCTCTCTCCGTTTTTTTTTTTTTTTTTTTCTTTTTCAACTTTGTGTCTTTTTCTCTTTTAATTGATTTGTATCTGACAATTACAGGCACAATTCAAAAACCACCGCTGTGGGAGTGTTGAAAAGAAAACCAACGTTGCAAAAACAAAATTAGAAAAAAAAAAAAAACTAATAAAATAATAATAATGACAACAACAACATGCATTAAGTTTACCGATCAACCTACACATACACGGACATGAAACACGCAAACACACAAATACACACACGCACACGCACACTTGAGCACTTTTTGCGAATAAAGGTGGTAAAAGAAAGGAGAAGGAAAACCGCTAGAAGTGCGCACTTGGCCTGAAGTTGAAGTTGTCACACATAAATGCCATGCGATGATTTTAAACACATCGAATCCGGTTCTAAACGGTTCTAAACATATCCAAGAGGTTGCACTTGATCAGTCCAAGCATACGGCTTCCGATACCACTACAAATGTACACACGTACACATACACTATTAAGTTCGCATATATGTATGAAGATTTTTTAGGGCTTTTGCCAATTGTCCAGGGATTAACAGTTTCACTTTTGATTTTGATCAGGTGACGACTCCTACGAGTACCTTAATTTGCTCTCATACCATTTTTTGCTATTTCACGATTCAATCGCAGAAAATAAATACAAATTCCAAAACACACAGACGCAATGCGACAGCAAGCAACAAGTTGCGAAGCAATGGCCGTCGATCAGAGTTGCCAGACTCAGAATTCATCTTATTCCCATGCGAACGTCAAGTGTGGTGGGACACAATATATTTGTTAGTAATCTCGAACAGTGCTGGGGGGTATGGGGGGAATTGCTGGGTCTTTACAGTACACAAATATTGTTAAGAGCAATCCGAATATATTTATATATATAAAAGACATGAGCAATATTTGCAAACACTCATTCGCTTTATATGTCACCTTAGAGCGCGCGGAGGGCGACAGCTCTGTTCGCTAACAAGGGGGAATATAGAGAGAATAAAAATAAAATGAATGTGTACTATGCATAATTAATAGTTGCAGCAAACGGCAAGCCAAACAATAATAGATGTATGTATGCAAATAAAAAAAAAAAAATAAACTTATTGTGAATGTCAAAAGGGGGAAGCTTTTTTTGGGTAGGGCAGGCACTGGTTGAGAGAAGGGGGCCTTCTATTTACCGCCAGAAGCTGCAAGAACTTGTTCAATTTGCCTCTGCTACGATTTAACATCAAATATTTTGCTGATTAGAGATGTTTTCGCCTTCTTTTTTCTTTTTACGTAAAATGCGAATTCTAACACACGCACACACAAATCACTCGCAATCGCACTCGCACTGTTTTCTCGTTAATTCATTCGAGCTCTCGAGGCTACGGCTATTGCTGTGTGAATTATTTGCGCTTCACTTTTGCGCTGTAATTTTCTCCTCTGATTGCGAATTTGACAAGATTTTCGCGAAACTCACGACTTATTTAAATTGTGTTTTCTGATTCACCTTTTTTTCAAAAACATTCAACATCAAGAGCTAGTTAAATTACAATTAATTATTTATGTAAAATATTTTGTTCACGCAACGTCGCTGCTGAATAAGAATAGTGCTGCCAGACAGACGAACATCAGGTACCAGGGAAATCAACGATGACAATGGTTTGGTTTAACAAAAGATAGTTTCTTCGATAAATCGCTGGTAGTATTTATTTTATTATTTGAATAGTTCAACATAAATATCTCAAAACAATTATTATTCCTTTAAGTACAGATATTTAAAATGAAACCAAATAATGGATTAATTAAAACTAGCGCCATTTAAATAGAATAAAATGTTATCGATAAACATATTTTACAATCAACAATAAAGCTCAAAAACTTGTTACAACGTTTTTTGTCTCTAACCAATTAAAAACTGCTCAATTTTTTAAATTTTTTACGAAATTGGCAGTCTACTGAGATTTCAGCAATCATAACATTGATTTTAATCGAATAACATAGCTTAATTTGTATATCGTCAACTGTTTACATCACTAAGTTGCAGGTGGCAACACTGTCAAGCAATTTATTTTTTGTTTATAAAATAAATAAGGTTTAAGAACGTAAACGTTAGAATTGCCATGCAAATCACAATAAAGGTGCTAAAGGGCACAGATTGCACAATCGAGGTAAGATGAGGTCATATTAAGTATTACAATTTAAACCAGTGGTTTTCCATATTTTGCTAACCAGGTGTCGCCGACGTCCACCATTCTGGAGGTAAAAGAGAAAATAGATGCCGCTCTTCAAATTCCCGCTACAAATCAGAAGCTTCTTCTGCTCGGTCGACCACTGAACAATGACCAGACAATCGCCTCCTATCCAAATATCAAAGAGGGTACCAAGATTAATCTAGTGGTAATGAAACCTGGACTACGTGATTGCATATACCGTGCCTTCCGCAAATTCTATACGGAAGCCCAATCAGAAAGGTTAACAAACGAATTCATGACCGACTTTGAAGCAAAACTCAAAGAGCAAAGCCTGGATGATTTGGAACGATTTGCCGACAATGCACTGTAAACATATTGCCGTATTAAACTAAAAAACCTCTGTATATGTACTTGATTTGATTGTTTCCAAACATTATTGTAGTAATAAAACATGACTGAGTTTTAATTAATACATTCCATTTTCTGCGACAGTGTGGCAACCCTATGCTTTTGCATTGCTTGAACAGCAGGTGTGCGAGTGAGACAGAGGTGTCAGTGTCAGACAGAAATGCAGGCGTGCAATTTTCTTAAACGAGTTGTTAACTCTACCAAACCAAACGTGCGATCTTTTTCCCGAACACTTGGAGCCATGGTTAAGGTACTTTCACCACACACATTAGCAGCACATACAAAAATGCGCATATAATTTCTGCCCCATATAAATTACATAAGTATTATAAATGTTCGCACTCATATCGTCAAAAGCGGAAGAGACAATGCAAAGTGCAAGGCCACCATCAAGGTTACATGCACAGACAAATATTTAATCAATAAAGTATCGATGTATCTGTTTTTTCTGTACCCACTGTTAGGTAGGTGATAAAGTGCCGTCTGTGGACCTCTTTGAGGACTCGCCAGCAAACAAAATAAACACCGGTGAGCTGACAAATGGCAAGAAAGTGATATTCTTTGGTGTTCCCGGTGCATTCACACCCGGCTGCTCAAAGGTGAGTGTACTACAGCGTCTTTCACGCTCGACCTTAGACCCTGCCCTACTTGGGATTCAATAATTATTTAATCACTTTCTGTAGACTCATTTGCCTGGATACATTAGTTCGGCTGATTCGCTGAAAGCCGATCAAGGCGTGGATGAAATCGTTTGTGTCTCGGTTAACGATCCGTTTGTGATGTCCGCTTGGGGCAAGCAGCATGGAGCCGCGGGCAAGGTACGCTTGCTGGCTGATCCGGCTGGCGCCTTTGCATCGGCCTTGGACGTGACCATTGATCTGCCACCACTGGGTGGTGTGCGCTCCAAGCGCTACTCAATGGTCGTACAGAATGGCGAGGTTAAGGAACTCAACGTGGAGCCCGATGGCACCGGCTTGAGCTGCTCGTTGGCCAACAATATTGGCAAGAAGTAAACGCTGTACTCACAACTTCAAATATTCGCTTGTAGGTAACCAAAATCAAGTAATCTTTAGTGCCGTGGCCAAATGCCAAAATATCAAAAAAATCAATTATACTTATATTGAAATAAACAAAAAACTATGTAGAAATACACGAAAATATGCGATTAGAAGAACTATTTATAATGTTTTACTTTAATATCTAGTTGGGGCTCTGATCTGTTTATCTTATCTACTATCTCTCTAGCGGTTATCGGTGTTTGGAGCAATTTTCTGCGAGAGCAATTTGCCGTAACCACCTCGGCCGGCATCATAATCTGTTCTGTATTCATCGCGCACTTGGCCGCCGGTTTTGCCGCGTCCATACTGGCGTCCCTCAATGAAACCGGCATCCCAGTCCACGCGAATCAGTCGATCGTCCAGTCGTGTTCCGTTTACAAATCTGCAATATAAATATATACATAATTATTGAATGATTTCCAACTGCCGATGTGGCGTGTGGAAAGAGCAAAGAACGAACCTCATGGCAGCCTCCGCTTCGGGGCGTGTGTAGTATTCGACGAAACAAAAGCCGCAGGGTGTTTTCTTGTACTTGTCCAGGCCCATGACGATGAGGCGAACGTCACCGCAACGGGAGAACAGCTCGTGTATTTGTTCCTCGGTTGTGTAAAATGATAAATTGCCCACATAAAGTGTGCTTGAGTCGCGCAAAGAGCGTTCTTGCTCCGAGCGAGAGCCCTGTAGCCAAAAGAGAACGAAGCGTATAAGTACGAGTGTAACAAGAAAACAACATTTACTTGCCTTAAAATGCTGATCGCGATACGAGCTTAAATCTATGGACGCCGCCATAATTAATTTGTTTAATAAAAATAAAAATCTAAAACACACAAATCCGATGCTCTATCTTAAACGTATTGCCAGTGTGGCCACATAATACAAAAAAAAATACCGCAACCAGGGCTGTAATAAAATTTTTCTCTATTTTCGGTGTGTACACACTGCCGCGCTAAATAGAAACAGCGTAGCAAAACAAAATATAATTGGCTGGCCAAAGTGACAAAGCAAACACCGCAAACTGCGAAAAAGTTAAAAAGTTCTTAAATGCATAATTCACTCAATACCAGAGGCTCAAAAAAGGCAGCTGCGTTTTCGCGGTGACATCAGCGTCAATACGAATCGCATCGAAGAGCTGCAAAACGAAGATATTCCCAAATTAACAAAAAGCAAACAGCCAACTCCACAGGATGACGTTGGCGTTACGGCAGCAACTGCAGCCGCAGCTGCAGCAGCAGCGACCTCGGCAGCAGCGGCACAGCAACGTCTACAAAATGGTAAGTAACAAACAAAAATTTTACAGATTTAATAAAATCTGTTTAAATTTGCAGCTGGTTCAGAGACGAGCACTTTTTATGACTTCTTCAAAGTGGAAATGACACGCGGCTACATGTTGGAGCACGATGAGGAACGCTACTCGGCACGTCGCCAGAAGATCTATAGCTTTATGCGGATACCACGCGACTTGGAGCGCTTCATGGTCTACGGCATTATGCAGTGCGCCGACTCCTTTCTCTATATACACACCTTTCTCCCTGTGCGATTCCTGCTCGCCGTTTGGTCACTGCTGACACGCACTGTGGCGCGAATTTGTCGCCTGCGTGGCAGCGGTCAAAGGTTACTATCACCAGCGGAGATATGTGATTTGCTCAAGGGTGCCATTTGGATTACAGTGACACTAATCATGCTGCTGGTGGACACCAATCGCGTGTACCACATCATCAAGTCGCAATCGATAATCAAACTGTATATATTCTACAATATGTTGGAAGTGGGAGATCGATTACTCTCCGCTTTTGGACAGGATACTATTGATGCTCTCTTCTGGACGGCCACGGAGCCAAAGCACTCGAAACGGGAACACTTTGGTGTACTCACACACATTCTCTTCACGCTCATCTATGTCTTCCTGCACAGTGGACTCATCATGTTCCAGGTAAGCTATATACTATACTGCCAGTGCATGAACTAATGAGTGTTCTGCTTGCTCCAGGCCACCTGTCTGAATGTCGCCGTGAACTCCAACAACAAGGGACTGCTCACCATTATGATATCCAATAATTTTGTGGAGCTCAAGGGCTCCGTCTTCAAGAAGTTCGACAAGAACAATCTCTTCCAGCTGACCTGCAGTGATGTTCGGGAACGCTTCCATTTGTCTGTGCTGCTGTTCATTGTAATGATACAGACCATGAAGGAGTTCGACTGGAGCATCACCCAGTTCTGTGTCATGTTGCCCGACTGCTTTGCGGTGCTCTTCACCGAGATACTCATCGATTGGGTAAAGCATGCGTTTATCACGAGGTTCAATGAGCTGCCCGAGAGCATCTATCGGGAGTACACGACCAGTTTAGCCTATGACATGACCCAGACCCGTCAGAAGCACGCATTCTCGGATCACTCAGATCTTGTGGCGCGGCGCATGGGCTTCATACCATTTCCATTGGCTGTGGT
Organism: Drosophila nigrodunni; assembly: GCA_020829145.1. Taxonomy (NCBI): domain Eukaryota; kingdom Metazoa; phylum Arthropoda; class Insecta; order Diptera; family Drosophilidae; genus Drosophila; species Drosophila nigrodunni. The sequence continues at coordinate 14,316,735 of JACVCZ010000001.1, forward strand.
GCTCATCAAAGCCATCTACACGGCAGTATCCTTCCACAATTTGGCGGCGTGGCTGCTCTTCCTGCTGGCCTATCTGTTCGCATTGGGTCTGCGCATCTGTCTCACCATTTGTGCCCTGGGCAAAGCGTGCAAGCTGATGAAGGAGCACCAGACGGAGAGGAATAGTTCCACGCCCAGCAGCATGACCAATGTGCCCGTGATTGGCTTCACTGCAGCCAATGTGAATCTACTGAACAACAATAACATTAGCACCAACACCAGTGCAGCATTTAAGCCAGCGAATGTCTCCGCTGCTGCACCACAGTTGGATCAAACTATAAATTTTTCACGCATTTCGGTCACTTCTACGCCCAAGAAGGCGCCCAGGGAACCTGAATTGGATGTGACCAACTCGCTTGAGTTGGGCGCCACGGCACTGTTTAACAATAGCGACGTGGATCTGGACGATGTCTGTCTCAATGAGCAGGTGACGAATATGAATTCTGGTGCTGGCGTCCAGGAGGTCTACCAGGATGAGGAGTTGGCGCGCAGTGAACCGGATTTCATGCAGCTTAACGATTCGAGCAGCGGTGATATCAGTGCCAAGGCACAACAGGAGCGTTGCAAGACCAAACTGACCAAACGCACCCACAAGCGCTCCGAGTCGGAGCCCTTCATGGGTATGCAGAGTCTGAACGAGAAGTCAACTGTTTCTGGCGTGGCGGGCAACGCAACATAGCCTGTGTCGGTTATTTATATAGTTTATTATAAATCGCTTACGTCCCACGCGGAGTCGGGTATACTTGCTAGATTAGAGTGTCTTATGTGCGTGTGTGCGTATGTTTAAGTAATACGGATTTATGAGTATTGTTTAAATTAGTAATTACGACAATGATTATGTTCGCTTCTGTATTCAAAAAATAATAATTTTCTTATTATGTTTGCAATACGCATATTTGAATTTAACAGTCGATAGGAAATTATGAAATCTATCGATAAGATTAACGATTTGCAGCGTTAATCGATCAGCTTGACAACAGCTGTTTATTCACTGTTAGCTAACATAACAATAAATGCCGACAACTGTTAAGCTACTGTTAAAGTAAAGAAAATTAAATGTTGCATACTTTCATGGGCGGATTTTCAATTTGAGAAAAACTTCTGATTTTAAATCGAACTTCTGCCTTTAATGCTAGTTGCGGAAATTTGTTGTACTTCCGCACCGCCTGCGCAGCATTTGGTGAACTTTGTGTAGGCTGCAATGAATGATTTCCTGTGTCCCACGGCATTGAGTCGGCCATAAATGAGTCAGTGCACCTAAAATCGGGTGATGGGGGCAGGAGCTGGAAACTTGTCTTCCCGCTTAAGGCAAACAAAGTGGGTTCTTCCTTCGGTCTATGTGCCTGGATTCATGAATGAAAATGGCTTTATTTGCTGGTTTCGTGTGTTTACACGCGTAGAAAAATCAACAAGCTGCAAATAGCATGCCTTTAATTCGCATCCTTTTGGGGCAGCACAAAACCAAACCCCAAACCCAGTCCCAGTCCCATCCCAATCCCAAACCCCACCAAAACCAGAATTACCTCCCTGCCAAACAAGCACGCGCGTGTTCACACACAAACAAGCACACACACACACACATACATGCATTTACATACAATTTACCGCTACACACGCGCCACAGCCCCTTTTGGGCGTATCAGGTTTTATGAATGAAATTCTACGCTGACCTTGAGCGTAGTTACGTCAGCGCTAGATTAGGGGAAATCCCCTTTTCCCACTGCGCATGTGCAGTTCCCCTTGCAGTCGAATTCGAATTCTGCTCGATTTCATTCATAAAATGCTTTTCGAAATTCATGAATGACTTTTTGGCCAAAAACTCCATTGGTATCCCCTACTTTTCAAGGACACGCGTCGCTCGCGTCCTTATTGATTTTCCCATTTTATTTAAGTTTTCTTTTATTTTTTTTGTGCTCTTTGCCTGCGTCGCGCCATCTGAAACTTTGTTAGGCACATACTTTTGGACTGGTTAAAGTTACACATATATTTTCGTGCTAAATTGTGGGCGAAGCAAAGGTCGCCAGTGGCTTATACCATTAAAATGCTGCTTATTGAGTGTAGTCTTTAATTTAGTACTTAGGAAAAAATTACATAATGGATTGAGCTGGAAATTGGCTTAAAAGTATTGTAAATTATCAATCAATTTGAGATTAGAGTTGGATGTTTGTGCTGATGGATTTTTAATAATATTAAAGGACGTATACTTAATTTTTAGTATTAACCCTTGGGTGGTAACATGATTTCGCGTGGGCTGTTGTTGCCCCTGTAACCATTCTAGTGTTAAATTCTAATTCGATTCAAATGTTAATCAGCAAGCTGTTATGGAAAGTTATCGATATCATTTATGCTAAGCTGCAGATCGTAGAGGAAAAGTGTGTACACACTTTAATTTGAGCTTTTAATGAAATAAATTTTTGCCTTTCTGCTTTGTGTTCAATTTCATTTTAGTTGCATTTCTTATTTTCTACTTTAATTTATCTAGTAACTTTGATTAGTTGCCATATTTTGCGCTGTCTCCAAAACGCAATTTCCGGCCGGCTGGTGTGCGTTAAAAATAGCCTTGAGTAAGGCAAGCAAAATGGAAAGTGAACGCGCAGTTTTATGAATGAAATGAAGAAAAGCAACTAAAGTGTGTTCCCTCTCTCTCCCTCTCTCTCTAGCTCTCACACACTGCTGTGCGCTCTCTTTCCGCCCTTGGGTAAAAACGCCGGGCAGTACAGGACAGGGCCAATGGTTTGCCTTGCTCTTGACTGGCCTTAGCCCATAATTTATTGATTTTCTACATTCTGTGTGCACGGTGGACGGCACATGCGCTTTTCGTGCTTGACAGCTGCTTATCTGTATCTTTGTATCTGTGTGTGGCCATATCGGTAGCTGTATCTGTATCTGTAGCACATTGTCGTCACATTTTGAGGGCTTTGGGCTTCGATGAAACTGTTGCGTCACTGACGTCATACTAACCGGCCAGAAACTTTCATTAAATCAAATCAACTGAAATATTTAAGATAAAATTACATAAGCTAGTGCAGCAAGACCCACAGGGGAACAAATCTACAGCAGAAGACCCTGTAGTACACAATATACCCCACTAGCATGTTAAATACAGGGCTGATTACAAATATAAAACTGTTTAATAATTTACAACTTAAAGCAAATTTTGATTGCCCCTCGAGAAATCATTGAACCACTCATATTTCTCCAGATGCGACTGAAATCTCTCACCAAAAACATAGAGTCGCACGGGTATGTAGTCATCGGTGGATTCCTGTCCATCCCCACGTTCAGGCGAGTCATCCGAACCGGAGAGCAAAACATCAATGACGATGATGGTGTGCAGCAGGTACACAACGCCACAGGTGAGAGAACACACCGCCTGGGAGCGCATGTACTCGAAAAAGGGATGCACTGCCTTCTCCACACCCTCGTTCTGTATGGTCATCAGGTACATAATGTGGAAATCATTCTCCGCATTCTCCAGTGTCATCAGTGAAATGACAATGTGCAGAACGAAGCCCATGAATGATTGAATCAGCTCCTTGACAATGGACACCTCTTTGCCCGTGCAGATGTTGATGCTGGCGAACATGGTCAGTACGGTGAAGACATAGAAGCAAACGGAGAAGAAGTAGTGATTGATCTGCTTGCCGACGGGCAGAAAGTCCAGAGGTTGTGACAGAAATCCACGTATGTGAAAGAACATCAGCAGTATGCTAATAATGGACTCGACAGTGTAAAATATAAAAAGTACCGGTCGCAACATTGTGAACAAGACGTGTAGTCCAAATAAATCGTATATATGTAGTTGCCCTATGTTGTTTTGGTTGTTTTTTGGCTTTGTAGCCACATCCGACAGATTTTGCACAGAATGTTTGACACGCTTTTGTTGTGTGTAGTAAACCGTCTGGTCTTCGGATTGCTACGTCAGTTGAAAGTGCTTCGCTCATCATAAAAAAAAGAAGGCAGCAGCAAAAAAAAAATGAGCAAAACCACTTCACATTTGCCCCGTTGCCAATGTGGTTGCAATGTGCTCTTGGTCTTGGTCCAGCTTCGTCTACGCCGGTGGAAACAGTAGCAACATTTTGCTGGCAGTTTGATGTTGTTGACGGCCTGTTGACGGCGATTATGTTGATGACGTGCGCAAGTCCCAAGACCGCAACGAATTTACGCGCAATTCTCCTCCAGCTCTCTCGAGTGGCAAGCGGTAAGCATTTGTAGTCGTATTTAAATGCACCACAGCGCACAAAATGTTAGCACAGTCACACTTTTAAATACATTTCAAGCATAGTCGCAGTTTTGTTTACTTTCTGCGTTAGTTTAGTGTTGGTTAACACTGTTGTGCCATTCTCCCTCTTATCGCTTGCAGTTATCGACTTTTTGTTATCGACTTCAGTTGTGTTCTCTTTCTTTCTCCCACTTTCGACTAACATTTTTGCACTGGTGTAAGCAATGGCCGAAAAAAAAACACAGAACCCACACTTACCAGCAAACAACAGTAGCTGCGGGAATATAACAAATCAGTTGCCGACGTTGTTGTTGTTGTTGTTGTTGGTGGCTGTGTGCAAAGTAAAAGGGTTAATTCATTTGGTTATTTGGCTGAGGAGCCATTCTGACTGCGTCATCCTGCAAAGCGACGTGCCTTGTGGCTTTTGCTACTCTTCTTCTTCTGCTTCTTCCTCCTCCGCTCGCTGCTGTTGTTGTTGTTTGCGGTGGCGGCAGCAGCGGCTGCTGCAATTTTGACAAGCAAACAGCGCTTAAGCAAGTTAAGTGGTTGCGCGCAGCACAAAAGCTGTTTTGCCCAAGTCAAAATTCCAGGGATCAACACTGCCAACGAACCGGGCTGCAACACAGTAGTCAGTAGTCACATCATTCTCCAACTGCGTCATCATCATCTCCATCATATAATCATAATCATGTTCATCATTATCATTATCAGCATCTTGGGACTCAAGTGGAACTTAAGCGCGTGTGCTTGCCTAGATTGCTTGGCTGCTGGTTTGCGGTGTCAGTAGTGGTACTCCTGCTGCGGCCTTAGTATTATTATTTTTGCGGGTTCGTCATCGTTTTTGCTGCTCTTGTGTACACAGTGTGGATAACAAACACAGCGACCCCTACACACGCTCTCCCCCTCCTTACCCCACCTCCAAACAAAAATGGGCGTTCATATTTGCATGGAATTTGCCTCAATCCCAAAAAAAAAAATACTCTGCCACAATTAAGAGTGCTAAACTCTTGTGTAATCGCCATAGTCTAACCAAAATGCTCCAGTTACGCCCACCACCAAGGGGCATGGCAGGCCACATGCTATTACAGTTAAATGCAAGTGCATAAATAACAATTACAGTTGCACTAGCAGCAGCAACAACAATAATAACGGACGCTCAGGTGTCAATTGGAGGCCGCGTTGTCCGGCGGCCATTTTGCAAATGCGCATTTGCTGCTGATCGCCGCAAACATATATCGACATATAATGCACGTTGATTATTATGTTTACACATGGCCAGCAGTCTCTTGGCTGCCAACCATTTTGGCCAAGAGAGCACTGCTCTAATAATGAACCTGGGCCAAGAAATCTCAATGCAAATCAACGGCAATTAATAATTCATCGCCCGCTGGGCTTCCAAAACGTAATGTTAAAGCAATTATGAAGAGAGCGACATAAAGAGAGCGGCAGAGTGAGAGAGCGAGGGCTGGAAAGCAGCAGCCAGCAGACAGTTGGAGAGAGCTAACAAAAGAGAGTTGCAAAAGGGGAAATAACAACACAATAAGCAAAGCACTCAAAATTGAAATGCAAGCGAGGGCGGCTACTAAAGTTTTCAAGCCAAGCTTAACTAGAACAACAGCTTAATTAATTAAATCTATGTTTCTTAACAAACTAAGTTTCAACAACATTTGATTAAATTATCGTAAGCTGATGCCCTGGTTTGCAGGCACGCATAATCGATAACATTTGATTTAATTATCGTCGTTCTCAGTACTTTTCGGGCCGTTCTCGCGTATCGGTGCGCATATCTTTGTCCATATTCAATAAAATAAATTTAATATGCAAAACAGCCGGGCAAACTGCTGCAGTGGCCGCCTGTCGTTCAATATCAGCAAATTTGCAATAAAATATATGTCTGGCTCCAACTACAACAACAACTGCAACTGCAACTACAACAGCAGCTTGAGCAGCGGTCGCGGCTACTGAAAATTATTTATTCGCACCTTTCGCCGCCGCCATAGACGACGCGCCCCTCCCCCACTCTTCTCCCCACCACTTCCACTGCTTTAGTTTCCAGTTAAAAGCTGCATTTCCATTTGCTTATCAAATCTGCTGCATCGGTCGAAAGAAATGCAGGGCAAATATAAATATTAGTGAACTGACACAAACGCTCCAGGCCAAAGTCCAGGGAAGGGGAAGGGGAAGGCAGCAGAGCAGAATTGAGCTGAGTTCGATTGTACGAAATTAGGCGCTGGCTGAACAAAAAGTCCCCAAGGCAATATCAGCCTGTCTCAGGCATGAAAAGTGTGAAAACGAATTAGTGCGAGGCAACAGCCGAGAAGTCACCAACTGTTGTGTGGAAGGGGGAGTGAGCAGTGCAGAGTGTGGGGTGAGTGGGCAGTAGGGCAGTAAGGTGTACAGAAAGAGACGGCAAATTGCATGGCAGATCGCTGAATTTGTGCTCACAATTTATTAAGCGCTGCTTTGTTTTCTCTGAACTGCAAAGCGTGGACGCATTTTGTGAGGTTAAATCAAAACTGAATCAGTGTAAAAATTATTTTTTATATTTATTGTGTGAAAATGTTGTGTAAAACCCTGAGCGATGATCAAATTGAGCTCAATTAATTAATGGATATTTCAAAGCTTAGGCTACCTGTGGGCTATATATCTCTATATGCCTGTTCAAGCCAAGTGTTGTCAAACAGCTGTTTAAAATTTGTGATCAACAAGCGAAACAACATTGAACACATGTTGCATGCAACATGTTGTGTGCTCCACAAATGCCAGTCAAAGTTGAATTGTCACTTGTACATGGGCGCCCAATAATTATAACAATGGGTGGGCCCCCCACACACACACACACACACACTCAAATCGTAACCATGGAGCTGTAAATTGTGGCATGTTCACAAATTTGTTAGCATTCTACAACGTTGGCCACTGACAAAACGGCCGCCCAAAACGATGAAGTTGCCATGACAAATATTTGTTGTTGCAACGCGTGTTGTTGCATGCGTCGAGCTGCGGAGCCGAGGCGGCTTTTTTTTTTCAGTGAGCAGCAGTTGCCACATTGCGTGGCGCATGCGTCGAGCCCCGTCGCATTGACAAATCGCCACATGGCGGGCGGCCAATTAGCAACAAGTCCGCAACTTCAACAGTTTTCCGCGATAGAGATGGAGAAAGCAATGCGACATCTATGACATACCCTGTAATGCCAGGATTGGTAAAAGGGTACACAGTAAAAAATTAAGGTAAGTTCTGTTTAACATCAATTTTATTAGAATTTAGATTAAATTGAAAAGGCAATATAAAATATTTTAAGTACAAATTAGCATATAGAAACTAAAAAAGGGTTTTATTTTAGTCACCAAAACTAAGTTATTTTTTACTGTGTAGCACAGGTTATATGTTAAATTTTGCAAAAGTTAAAAGGCCATAGGGTCGTAGAATAAACACGGAGCTTATTAAGGTGGTTATTAAGCAGTGATTGTACCCTTTTAATACTGGGCATTCCTACGCCCCAAATTATTCCCTGTGTGGCACTAGGATCTGATCATAGGGCACCTCACAGTCGAATACATAAAAGCTCATACGTAGTGCTTAGTGATTAATGGAGCGGTAAAACTAAAACATTTATTACTTGGACACGGGCGGAAGAAACAGGAACTGCACGTACTGCTCTTGAGAATCCTCTTCCCTTGGCAACTGAGAACGTTCCGTCTGTGGAACTTCCAGCAGCTCCAAAGTCGTTTGCAACACAAACTAGAGGAAAAGACTTTAAGAAAACATTCAAATAGGTTAAATACCCTAACTCACATGTTGGCGAAACTCCTCTTTAAGCAACTCAGCCTCGCCCAGATTGAGCTGAAGCGGAGAGGCACCGACCTTGATGCCGCAGCGCCATTTGCAGAGATCGTAGAGAAATTTGGTGGTCAAGTGACTACAGTCGAGCAAATGGAGTTGTGAGAGCTGCGGACAAGCCTTGGTAAAGTTGAGAATTTGTTCATCATTCAGATCGGAGCAACGGATGAAGGTTGCCTTGCGCAGTACTGGAAATGTTTCCACATTAAGCATGTCCTGCTCTCGAAACAGACAGGACTCTATGGTGAGACTTCTCATGTGGATGCAGCGATGCAGTTCCAATTTGGGCAACCAATTGGAATAACACATGTGACAATTGTGCATCCGCATGCTGCGTACATCTAACGCACGCTGGCGCAGCACTAGAGAAATGGATTCAATGGCCGCCTCGGTGGATTCATCATTTTGCAGTAGTTCCAACAATAGTAACTGCGGCATTTGGAGCACCTCGAAGGCGGTGCTGGCATTGAAGGCTGCCATGGGCAAGGCCAACTCGCACAGTTCCTTGCACTGTGAAATGCCAATGGTGTTGGGTGCACCATAACCCAGCAGCTTCAGGCGCTTCAAGCCCTTGCAGCTGCTCCAAATGGCACCTAGTGCCTCCCGGGACACGTCTGCGTATAGCGTCAAGTTTCTCAGCTGTGGAAAGTGCTCAATGAATCCCACTTGGACTGGTGAATGCACTTGCAGATTGCTCAGACGCTTCATTAGCTTGGGCAGCGCGTGTAGTGGCCATTGAGTGGAATTTTCCGTCTCCTTGCCATCCCAAGTGATCTCACATTCACGCACTCCGGGCAGCTCGGCAATGCCACTGCGATCGAGTATATTGAGCTGCTCCTGAAGCTGCTCGTTCTTGAAGCTCACACTGGTGAAGTGACGTCGCATCTTGCTCAGAAACAGATACAGTGACTCCCCCTGCAGTTGCTGCTGAAACTCATCGAAATCCAAGTGCGTGAAACACTCGCGCCAGGCCGATATGATCACCTTGGGCAGCAGTTCCCAGTTGCGCCTAATGTCCACCTGTTCGGAAAGACGGAATTTCTGAAGCACAGCTTCCACCTGCATGTGCACACGACTCTTCTTTCCCTTCTTCAGTTTCCTAACACGCGGAGCAGCCGCTGTGCTCATCTTGGAAATGTTTGTAGGTTTGTCTTATAAAGATTTGATAGAGTTTTAACTAGGCTAAGTGGTAGTGTCTGGGTTTTGGGAGTACACATTGATTTTTAATTTATTTGAAGTGCTAAAAGTATGATGACAAAAAAAGCTTAGGGGAAAAGGGGCTAGTAGGACTAGAAGTAGTGTAGAACTGGAAGAACTCATACATATAGTAGGGGATTTCGAAGGGAACTCTCAGTGAGGAAGCCATTACCAATATAAGATGTTGGCTTCCTAGGGTTAAAAAGGAAAGTTCTCAAGCAAATTCTCAGTCAATTCTTTGAACACAAAAATTCAGAGCACTTGAATTTATGTTCGACTGCAATCCAAATAGATTTATGTGTATTTTAACTCGACAATAAGTCTGTGAATAATTCCCATTTTTAGCGATTCATTAGCAATTTAATTGAACCTAAAGTTATGAATAAGTTGCATTAAATCCATTATTAGTTAAACTTTTTGGCCTAAGGATAAGGCTAATAAAATGTGTTGCTATTTGACTGAGAGTTAAGGATAATGACCCAAATGACTTGGGGCTGTTTCAGCTGGTAATCAAGTGCTGCATTGTAGCTTTACATAAAGGCAGCTGTGTTAAATCAAATCATTGAAGACAGTAGCTCAGTTTTGGAATAGCTCCGACTGCACTTGATTTTTTCTTGCCCTGGGGGCCATCAAATTACCAGCTATGTCCGGTGGTCTGGGCCAACTGGCAACTGCCAACCTGTTGCCTGTTACTTGCTAGTTTTGTTGCCTGTTGTTGTCTGCTACCTGTTGTTAATAAAGCCGTAAAATTAAACGCCTGTTGGCCTGTCCCCGGTTTTTGTGCCACCGACCAGTGATAAACGCCCCAAAGATCTTTTCGAATTGTTTATTTGCGTGCAAATAATTACAGCACTCTTTGGCTAAAGATTGGGTGCGTAATCAGCGGCTCATATAACGACCTGATGTTGCGTGTTGCCAATTTGCCATTTGAGGGGCGTGTCACTCACTGTTGAGGCGTCAATTGCCAGCTCTAATGAGCCGCTAATAAGAAAGCGCGTTGTATCAAAGGCTCAGGAAGAATCGATTGAAAAAGTGTAAAAATTGTGGTCAGTAGAATTAGAAGTTACTCATTTGTAGGCAACTGTTATTTGTACCAAACCTTAAATATTTTTAGTTACTGTTTAATTATTATCTATTCAATTAATTTGTGTTTAAACCAAGTAAAGTCTTAGAAGTGCTACCTACAGAAATCGCAAGTTTCGCAAGTGAATGCAAACTATTCAGTTTGCTTTCGACTTTAATATATTCAAAATCTCAGAACTCTGTTTTATTTAGAGCAGATCAATCTTTGATCTGATTGACTGATAAGTTAAATAATCTTTGATGTTATGCATATCAACAAATCTTGTTTTCTTTTGAGCGATCAGTTAAAGATCTGCCAAATGGGCTGTCGTTTCTTTATTTTATTTCGTGCTATTGGGCGTTTTGAAAATAATTAAAATATTTACAAAATGCCAGAAAAGGCAAGCTCAACAAAAACAAAAAAACAAAGACAAAAAGTAAGAAAATAAAACTGCAGCACATTCCCAAAACTAGTTTAGACCGAAATGTATACGCCCCAAATGCGGGCTGGCTGATGTCTGGCAATGTATCTGTAACTATAACTGTATTTGTATCTGTGTAGCTGAGTAACTATTTTGCGCAGCCGACAAGGCTATAAATGTTTGTTTGAAATGGGCAAAAAAAAAAATAAATAAATGTGTAGCATTTGAACTAAACAAAAGACAATAAACTTGTACAAAACGCGTTTTGTTCAAGTCATGTAAGACATGGATTTTAGTACCAGCAAGTCAGAGAGATAAATCCCAGTTGAGACAAATGCCAAATGTTCTTAGATAAATGACATTAACTGCTGTAGAATTTAAATAAAAAATTTTTTTTTTTAATTTTATATGATTTTTGTATTATTTCTGTAATCAACTGTAGGCCTAGCAAAACGTTTCTGCCACTTTTGTCGACTGTTTCAACGTGTTTTGGGTGGAAACCACCCAATGGCAAAATAGTTGTAATGCAAAGTGTCCAAACTGTCAGGAGTTTATACAATTGCAATTGCAAAAAATATTTATATAAAATATGAAAAGAAATGTTTAATTAACTTGCGTCAGAGCTGATGAAAAATATTAATAAAACATTTCAATTTTCATGTTTTGGTTTAAGCGCAAAATTCATTTTTACGGCTGCCATTTAACGAGTCGGGATAAAGTTGGCCCAAGAAACTAGTTTCTTGGCAGCAGCCAGTAGCCAAATGAGACAGAGTGTTGTCCGTTAAAGTGGGCATCGCTTAATTGATGCCACAGCAAAAAATGTTTTGGAAACAAAGCAGAGATATGGCCAACCGAGTGTCATAAATAAGACCCAAAATCAACTGAGCGGCTCATTAGCAGACGAGCAGCACGAACGATAGCCAAAAAGCACTGCAACACTAGACTCAATCACCACTCACTCCTCTCTCTATTGCTTTCCCTGTCCCATCTTTAGGTATTTGCCTCTCTTTTGGTTACTTTGAGACATGTGCCGGCGGCATATTGGCCTCCTGCCTGGGGACGCATAAAAACGAATCACAGGCGCCAATCCAGTTCAAAATGAATACATTGCCGCGTCTCATTAGAGGCAACCCAGCAGGGCGGGATCTGAGGCCCGTATCTCCCTTCCCAAACCAACCAAAGAAAAAAGAAGCCATTTAAATTTGTGTAACGGCTTCAGAAATCGCAGGGGTTCGTAATAGATATTCCATGAATTTTGTATATATTATGCACATATGATTTGAATGGGACTAGCAAAGACTAAGCGTTAAAACAAGCGGCTAATTTTTAGTCTGTCTTTGTTATGGCGACATTCTGTTTTTTAGCACAATTGGCAATAAATCTTGTGGCGAATGTGAATCTGCAAATTAAAAAAATATATATATATGTATTTTATGTACAATTTTTGTTGAACTGATTTGAAATTGAACTTAAGGAAAGCTAGTTTAGTTATGAAAACTGAGAATTCAAAAAAAAAATAGTTTTCTTTTGGGTGTTTTTAACTAACATTTTTTGTACAGTTTTCTACTTTCTTTATATAGAAATTGAAGTTACTTTGGTAGCTGTGTGTTTATATGACCAAATACTGTTCAAATTTGTTTCTATTATAATTTATTTAGCACTTAATTTTAGTGGGAAAATGGCAATACAGACAATAAATATTTTAGATTAAATATTCTTAATACTTCTTGAATAAACTACTGCAAACTTAAAGATATTTTACAACAAATTATAGATAGGGCTAAATTTACTTTTAGTTTTAAAATTTTAAACTAATTGTTTGCAAGATTACATATAAAAACAAAGCTAAAAGTGTTAATTGTATACTATTCGCATTTCGAAAGCAAAAGAGCTTAAAAATGAGTTTAAAAAACTTTCAAAACGCCTTTTACTTTCACGTAATTCGCATTTGGTGTTGAAAGTTCTGGGCGAGGTCGTCACACTTCATGCAGCAGAACCACTCGAATTAGAGTGACCATACGGTTAACCGTTTTTGCACGCCATTTTATCAAACACGTCGCATCGCCGCCATTTTATTTTGGGTTCAGTAGCGTTACGTGTGTGCGTTATAATGCTCGTTAGTGCTGATTTATGATCTCAATTTGCAGAGTGTAAAACACGTATTATGCGAATGGAAAAAGTTAAGCTCAAATTTGGATACACTCTGATCCAGGATGATGGCCACAAATTGAGCTAAAAATGCGAATTGCATGCATTTTGTTGCTGGCTAATGATTCAACCATTTACTTAGCTAGTTTATGTCAATACCAATACCGATACCACTACCACCAGAAACAACAACCAATAACAAGGCTATAACAGCAAGAAAGCAACAACAACAACAGCGAGAAGAAATGCAAGCGCATCGCTCTGTGATTTTACGACTGCGAATGCCAAAGAGGACAGTCGGAGACGCCAATTGGATACCGTGTGTGGCATTTATGTCGCCTGTCATGTCAATGGACAGTCTGGACTCTCTTTAAGCCTGCGGACAAAGTTGCGACGACAGCGGGCACTGGCACCTCCTCAGTCTCCTCCTCTCCCTCCGGTCTGCTCGTCATACTAATTGCCATTTACACCTAAAAACCGCCATCAAATTGAAACAAATTTCGTAGCAAACATTAAGTTTGAATACCAATTAGGCGTAGTGTGCTCGCATACGTAAATACCCTGTAATGGCGGCAAAATACATAAAATACTAAATACTTTTAAAACAAAGTCTGTTAAAAGATTTCATTAAAATCTTTCAAGTCTTGGAGCAGTTACCATTTTGATGATATACCTAGAAATTTTACGAGGTCTGTCAAACCTTTGTCAGCGCTGAATCGTTAAAACCGCATGGAAAGGGAAAGATGATGGAGTTTAGATCTGGCAGATGCTACAAAATACCAGAAAAATACCAAGCTATCAATAAAATCGATTTTAAGATGTAAATGATAGACTCTAAGAGCCCAAAGACAAAAGAAAACACTTTGGTCAGCTTTTCATGACAAAAGGCAACAATCTAAAATGAAAAAAAGAGAAAAAAATCTCGTCTATGTGTCCCCAAAGTCCAACAATTAATAACAATTTTGCGATAATATCGATCAACGATAGTAAATTTTATCGCTAGATTGTAAAAATCAACGGCACGCTGTGTTATTGGATCAATTATTCAAAGAGACGAGAGCAGACACGTTCAAACTCGGTCCAAGACGACGACTTTGAGTCCAAGTCCGAGTTCGACTTCGAGTTGACTAGGCAACTCTAATGAACACATTACATAAAATGTTGGTTTTATGCTCCACTTCGAGTCGCTGGCTCGCATTTTCTATACCCTGTGCACATAAAATTGTCAGAGGGGGTATAAAAGAACTTTAAACGAAGTTAAGGAACTAGAAGGAAAATATAGAAATATTTCTAAATAAATGGGAATTGTGGTAAAGGAAAAATGTACTTAAATTTAGATTAAAGCAAAAAATTAATTTTAACACAAAGCTGAATTATTTTGTTTAAATAAAACTATTTTAATCATGATAGTAATATTTTAAATACATTATTTAAAGCCCTACCTAAATCCAGTCCATTTGGTACTAATTTTAGTCCACTTTTTTCTATGACTCTACAAACCCATTTAAGTACAGGGTATCTTCAAGTAGTTCAATCCATTTCTTGCCCATTTCTTACACGTATTACCTCTTGTATTTGATGCTTAGCATTTTAGAGTATGCGCCAATTAGAAGGGCTCCTCAGATGCGGCTGCGTTTTAATGGCAATGGGCCAAGCATCGTCTGGGCTTTGGTTTTATTGTCTAGCTACTGATCTGTATCTGTATCTGTTTCTGTATTTCTGTTTGGTATTACTCATGTTACCACTAGATGGAAGCAAAAAGAAATGTGTGCTTGGGCCTCATCAACCTGGTCATTACTTGATTAAGTTCATTTGCGTCTTTCGGTTCAAGACCGTAACTTGGCATGGAAAACCGATACCAGGCGCTGCCCATGGGTAACTAATACCATAGACAAGGCCGGGCCAAAACGGTTATGCCCCCTCTTAGTATGCCAAGTTGCTGTTACTCTCTTAACAACAACACACAAACTGGGCTACCAGATATCATAAATCGATGGCTTAGACGCTTGCAGACTTGGCTTACATTTCACCTGTTGCCTGTTGTTGAACGGCATAAAATTGCTCATAACTAACATAATAATTGTTTGAAGCTCGAAACTCGTGACAGGCATTGAGTGACTGAGTGGTTGTATCGAGTTATCGAGCATTCGGGAGTTATTTTGACCATCAAAGCTATTCGATAAATGTCAAAGCTTCAAATTTCAAGCAAATTGATTTACCTAATCATGGTAGCTGAGCAGAGGCATTAAATAAATTATTTAAGTATGGTTTTTAGGTACTTTTTTGTTATTTAAATATGGCCTGACTCACAGTCAATGATCACAATTTATTATAAACCAATGATTCAGCGTGATCACTGAAATTTAAAGAGTGTACAGGAAGTACACTGTCAAATAACTAAAGTGTCTAACAAACTGATCTTCTAATCCAAATAAACTTTTGAGTGATTTTACTGAGTGATCATGTAATCTTTCTCGTTTGGTTTACTAAGTGATCTGGCTATCTGAGTGATCTGTAAATTGTATTGACTGATCTACTGATCTACAGAAAGATCTTGGCAGCTCAATCGACTGATCAATTTATCTACAGAGTGAGCTTGCTGATTGACAGAGTGGCAGCAGAGACATTTCAGTGATCTGCGATGCTTATATAACTCTCTGAACATTGGCTCTCTTTAAGCTACTGTCTTAGACTCTGATTTCCACCCACATAAAGTAAGTCTCTCTCTCTGTTTTGGTTTCTCTTTATCTCTCGTTTGCTGTATGACAGCGCTTAACTGTTTTGTGAGACAAGACAAGACAAGACACAACACAACAAGTCGCGACATGATGATCATGTTGTGCTTCGACCGTTGCTGCTGTCTAACCTCATCGATCATTCAAAAGCGCCCCCAAAATCGAATCTATTTTTGCTAATATCGCATAATCTTGATTACTCATTTCCGGTGCACATCACACAAACAAATTGTCAAAGGCAATTGCCTGGGCAACAACAACAACAAGTCTTTAAGAGCCAACAACGACAACTTGTGTATACCCTTTCCTTCAGCTGGTAGCCCAAAATAAGCTTTGATTTGATGTTGGCTTAAAAGTTTTAGCCACTTTAGTCAATCCGTTAGATACTTTCTAAAACAATGGCATTTCAAGTAATACGCCAAGTACCACAATTGAGCGAAAAGAAATTGCGCAGTCATTACAAGCCAAGCGACGGACTGAAAACCGTTTCTCAAGTACTCAATAATTCACAAAATAAAGAAGTAGACAGAGGGAGGTAGGGGAAAAAAAGAAGTAAAGTTGAAAATAAAATGATCAATACGAACGACAACGAAGCCAAAAGCAACAACGGACAACACAAGAAATTGAAAAGCCACAAGTCATCTCAGCTGGTGGCTTAAAAGGCGCGTGCTAAGCCATTCATATTCATAAAAGAGCCACAGCCACAGCCACAGCCAAAGCTACAGAGCCACAGACAGACTGGGCAAAAATAAGCACAACAAAAACAAAAAAAAATAATAAGAATGAAAAAAAATTAAGGATTGTCTGAGGCAGCAACAGGGCTCGACTCGACGGTTGGGTAAAGGTAAAGGGTGTGAATGCGAAGCCGCCGCAGATGAGACTGAAAACTGGACTGTGTCGATGTTGATGCCGATGTTGCTGTTGCTGGCTTAGAACCCAGCGACAACTCAGAGACAACAACAACAACAACAGCAATGGACGTTCAACTATCACCGGTTCCAGTTCCGCAATGTCGCCGGGCGACAGCATCAACTCAACGTGGCCAGAGTAGAACAAGCTAAAAGAAATATACAAATAAATGCGAACTTTAAATACACTGCAAATATGGAAAATGTTAGTAAAAATGGAAATGGAATTTTAAGGCTGCTTTTCTTAGTTTATTCCTGATCAATTTTGATTTGATAAGAATGATTTTTAAGTTACTTTAAAATTATAAAATTTAATTTTATAAATGTTAACTGTGGTTTGTCAAATTTCTAGCTTATAACTATGTATTTATATATGTGGTATGCATGTTCAAATATATAGAAATAAATTTTTTAATATTTTGCTAAAAAAAACTATTAAACTTAAAACTATTTTTTAATGTATTGTATAATATTTTGTAAGAATATCAGCAGATATAACAATAAGTTAACTTTCTGCTTAACAGATTCTGTTAGACTCTCTTATATTTTGAACAAACTTTGCAAGAACACATGAAAGTAAGAATTCTACTCTTGCTGAATTAATATTTTGTTATTATCATGCCCTGTAGAAGTGAGCCAGAAAGAGTATATAAGCTAAAGAGACAACTCATATTGAATGTTGCATATATTTCTTAAGAGTAAGGAAATTAAAATTAGTTATTATAGAATTTCCTATTGTTTTAAAACTATGAATACTTAAAAAACAGTTTTAGGAAGCTACTTTTCTTCATTATAGACTACAGGGTGTCTTTTGGTCTAGAACAGCGCAGTTCAGCATCATATTTTTTATACGCTGCTGAGTTTTTAGGGATGGGCATATCCGATTTTTGTTACAGCTAAAACTTAACGTTGGCTCTTTTGTGTTGGCTGTTGTTGTTGTCGCTGATGTTGCTGCTGCTGTTGTTGTTGTTATTGTTGTTGCTGTTGTTCTTACTGTGGCCGTTGTTGCTGTTGATGTTTTTATCTTGTAGTCAGTCAGTCACTGAGGCAGACACTCCAAACTGTGTGTTTTGGTTTTTGTTTTTTTTTTTACCTTTTGCATTGGCTTTGGTTTGTTTCTATGGACGCTGTGTGATTTTACAGTTTGATTGATTGGATTAGGTACTTATGTTATTAATTTACTTCTATTTATAAACAAGCAAATGGACAATGGACATTGTGCTGACTGTAAAGGCTTTTTCGAGGCTTTTCAATTTTCATTCAGACAATCGATGGCAATTCATGAATGAAAACCGCGCGCGGCTTTGACAAATTGTGGCCTGAAGATCTCAAGATTAATGCAGCATTTCCGTTACTGATGCCAGAATCAAACCAAACGCCCCCCTTTACCCCTGCCCCTCACTAACCGAGCCCTGTCAATAAACTCTAAAACTGGTTAATTTATGCATGATTTAAGTTAGTTTTTTTTTGTTTGTCTCTTCTTAGTCAAGTGTAAACAAATTAATATTTTAACTTATCAAAAATAATTTGGTGGCATCTTGTTCACTCCGTTGTTATCGCAGCCGTTTATCGAGCCCAAAGCAATCAAAACATTTTCAACACTTTTCGATAATTGTAAGTTATTTTGCCCTCAGCCCTGTAGCATTTGCATTAATCGCTTTTTTTTTTGAGAGAGATTTTAGCGATAGGCATCAAACATCGCAGCATCGACAGATTTTCATTAATTGATGCAACGGTACCAGCCAGCAGACCAAAGGCAGACAGACCTGTGACAGACCCTGATAAGCATCGCCAATGAAATCAACAGATTCCAAAATACCAAAATACCCTAAAAAAATAAAAAAAAGTTGCCACTCGGCTGGTGGTCCCGACACTCGGCCAAATGTCAAACTCCACTGGCCGCATCATTAGTGGAGCTGTGCAGTCGACGACAACGCCCAGAAAAAAAAAAGAGAAAAAAAATCGAAACAGGTGTAAATGTAAATAATCTTGGCCAGGTTGACACTCCACACACTCCATACACACTCGTCCGCTAACGCTTACACCACATGGGGCTGCAGCCTCAATATCTTGTAGTTTTTAATTAATTTTTGAAATGCATTCGACACTCGTCTAGCGCATATTTCATAAGCTTATTGTAAGTAATTTCAATTAAAATTTTCATTTTCATTTTCATTTCGTACCAAAATCAAGTCGCCAACAACTTTAGGATGTGAATATTACTGCCACCTCAAACCAGACTGCAGCTGATAAAACAAATCATTGTACTCATAATAATTATCATAACTGTTTTAATTCAAATACATGCTACACTTAGCCTTTTGCAACACTGGTTTGTGCTGCGCATGTTGCCACATAGTTAGAAAGCCTTGCGGTTGTTTGCTTCACCAGCTTCCATTTTATTCTCATGGGTTAAACAGTTTGCTTGGACTTGCTCAACAGTGAGCGCTAAAAATCTGCACACTGTAGTAAATGCGTATGTTTAAAATCTTTTACAAATGTTATCTAAATTTAACTTAAATTAAATTTAATTCTAGATACTTTTTATTTTCCCATTAACTTGTTTATATAGTATATTGAATAAAGCTACCAATTTTCTATCTTAAAAGTTGCTGTTTTCTGTCTTTCCTTTCATCGTGTATTTTTTAGCCTACCCTCGTTTTTTGAGAGCACTTATTGTATGCGTATCAAAGCTTCTTGGATTCAATGCTCTAGGTTCCTCTCAGCCAGATTGGTGTCTTTTCCACAACATACAGCAACAGCTTTACCACAACTCAGTCTTTATTCTGCAGTCTACAGTCCTCAGTTTTCGTTCTACAGTCTTCCGTCTACAGTCATCAATCTGCTGTTTTGCTGGCGCTTTCGTTGCGCTGACGAAGCGTTGCAAATGCATTTAGCCATTTTTGTAGCCATTTTGGTGACGTGTCTGACAGGGATGTTGTTGTTGCTCTTGCTGTTCCTGTTGCTGTTGTTGCCAGTGTCGTTGTGCCAGCAGCAATCTCATTTTGACTGGGCCATGGGCCGAACCCATTTTCTATTTCCGCTTGGAAATGGAAAAAAAGAAGAAGAACAAATAAAGAACACTTCTTATCTGTGACTGGAAATCACAGTTTTTGGCAGCAAACATGATCAGGCTAAAAATGAGGATCTGTTGCTGTTAATGATGTTTGATAAGCTACATAGATAAAGTGCTTTGTACGATTACAACGGACGAATGTTACCATTCAAACTTTGGGCACAACGGTATCAAATATGATTAAATTGTAGAACAAGTTAATTAAAAAATTAGTTTCTTTAGAAGAAATTGAACTTTATATTTTACTTACTTTCTGTATTCCTTACATCATAAGTTTGCTTTCACTTCAAATTGATTTTCCTGTGTTTCTTCTAACTAAATGTAAAAACAGTCAGTGAATTTTATCAATTGCTGGATCTTTCGTTTCGTTTCACTCTCCACTTGTTCGCTTATGAACCTTTTCTTTTTATTTGTTTTCCTTTAACGAAATTTGTAAATGAGACGCAAAAAGAGGAGCATAAAAATTAAAGGAACATCCAAAACGGCACACGGCAGTCGTAAAGTAAATGGTCAGCTCTCAGAGTCGAGATCACTGCACTGGGCAGGGAGGGAGAGCAGTAGGACAGGTAGGGAATGGAGTAGGAGATGGGTACCCCTTAGTAAACCCTGCAACGAATGGAGGAATCGCTGCGAGTTGCGTGTCTTTCATTTGGTGACATTCTCGCCGTTGAGTTGTTGTTATGGCACAGCATTGTTGTTGTTGTTCTTGTTGTTGCTGTTGTTGCCGCTTGTCATTTTCAAAATTATATGTCACACTTTTGGCGTTAAAACAGGCACACGACCAGAGTCGGAGTCGCAGTCGAAGTCGAAGTCAGGGCTAAAGACAGCGACGACCCGCCAAGCGACCCGTTTTTTTAGAGTCCTGATTTTTATTGTCATGTTTTGATCTTTTTTGCTGTCGTTTTGGTATCTCATTGTTGTTGTTGTTGTTGTTGTTGTTGTTGCTGTGCTTGATGTTGTCTTGGAATGCGCATAAAAATTTTTATGCTGTCAGCGCTCAAATGTTGTGCAAGTTTAGATATATTTTTGATCACATACAATCCATTTCGGACCTTTAGATATGAAAGTTTTGTGCCAAATGTGAATTAGAAAGGAGCATAAATTCATGTGAGGAAGGTTAAAAAATCACTTAAATTACAGGAAAGTCAATTTAGTTTAGTTGAGAGCCTTTAAAACCCGCAGAGACGGATTTTATTAATTTTTAAACTTAAAAAATAAACCATGGATTTCTTAAAACGTCTATTAAACACAGACTCAACTCAATCAACGGTCAATTTCCACATAAACATTTCTATTTCTTATTAGAGCTTTTCCAAGCGGTAAAATTCGGTTAAGGGTCAAACAGTTGGCCGTGAGAATTGTTGAAACGAAAGAAACCTCAAATGTTATATTAAATTTAAATTGAATTCAAATTGCGTTTCAATTTGAGAAGCGAAACAAACTCATAAATAATTCCCCCCTTTGTGCAGCAAAGCGTTTAAATTGAAAATTTGTCGACAGTTCATCAAAATGTTTGTTCAACTTTCTGTGGCAAGTGTGGGTGGCATGTTGAGTGTTGTAGGCAAAGAGCTCTCTTCAGTTGTCCATCAATTGGTGTTTATGTGAACTCTGTCCCGCATTTTGTTGCACGCCCAAACAAGTTGGTCAACGACGATGATCTTTTAGCCCGAAAAGACATTGAAACAAAGGAATTTCCAAAAAAAAAAAAAACTGTGTTAATTGATTTTGGGTTATTTTTTTATCCGGGCCAAAAGCATTTATAAACGCTTTGATTTCAGTTTGTTGCTGTTGTCGTCGACTCGTTAAAGTTGTCAATAAGTGCACCATTTTCGGCTGCTTATCGAATAGAAACCGAAAAATATATATAAATATATAACTCAAGCGAAACAATTTAAATGTTAATTTCCGAATTTTGAGAGGGCGGAGTGAAAGATACTACGTTTTGTTTTCCCCAATGTTGTGATAATTACCTCAAGTTATTTTTTGTTTATATATATTTGATTTTTTTGAGGTAGAGAATTCGAGTAGTTTCCTTATCAGTGCTCGGCACATTAAATACCGTTGGAAAAATTTGTAAAGAAATGTTAATTTTTGATGTGTGTGGCCCGCACGACTAACTAATTGGTTTTCCAGCCAAAAGCCTAAATAAATTTTTGACTAAATGGTAGATAAGTGCCCCAAACAGCGGCCCAAAAGGGGCAGGGGTAACAGCAAGTACTGTCGGGCATCGTAGCCGATCGAAGAGCTTGAAACAAAAGCCAAGAGAGAAGCATGCTGTGGGCTCTTTGGATTTTATTAAGGTGCTTAATTTACAATTATTGTGTGCTTTTAAGGAATAGAAGTGTAGTGATGATTAGTTTAAAGAAATTTCCTAAACTAAATGTAACTTTTTGGGCTTTTAATATTAGACCAATTCATAAGTAGACTTATAGGCTTGCCATCCTAAATTAATTTGAAGTTTTGCTTAATACGAAAAGGTTTCACACTGCAACAAGTGGCAACAGCAGCAGTAACTGTGGCTGCAGTTGGTCTTACCAAAGATCTAAGCAAGTTATTACAATTCTTGTCACCTGGCAACGAAATTTACAAGGGGCTACAAATAATTGAACAGCAATTTTCCATTTTCGCCACAAATTGCCAAGGACGTGAGTTGTTGAAGTTGCTGCTGCAGCAAGCAACAAGTGGTGTGCAGTGTGAAGGATGAAGCAGCAGCAGCAGACAAACAGAAGTAGCAGCAATTCTAAATTGATTTTACACTGTGGCTTTTGCCTGCCCGCAGGATACACAAGTCTACAAATGCTAAAGCAGTTACCCGAAAGTCCCGAGTCGATGCAGATTAGCACTGTGCAACACATGTTGCTGCTGTTGTTGCTGGCTGCTCATCAGCAACGAGGCACGCAAGTTGTTGCTACAAGTTGTACATGGTATCGGGGTTTGTGGCAGGTACGGCTGCTGCCACCTCTACAGACTCACACACACACACACACACACAGTCACACCTTTTTGGAGCTCAACAAAAATTTGTGTTCAACGGCATGTTGCAATTTTAATTGAACCAGCCATTAATTAATTTCCACACGCCACACAACTCCAAAGGGTTGCAACTCGCCAGAGTCTGGCCACGTGACCAGAACTAGTGACTAATCAGACAGCCTAACACAACGGTGACATATTTGCTTAGCGAAGGTCGAGGACTGTCTTCTGTCTGTGGTTGTCATCTGTTCTGGGAAACTGGAGGAAAGAACTTAGAACTTATATACCAACGGCTTAGTATTCAAATTCCTTAATTACTTAAGTAAACAAGAATTCTATATTTCTATTTCTGACTTTTAAAAGTCATATATAACTAAGTTTGTAACTTTTAAGTGTCTCCTTAGACTAAGGTTTAAGTAAAGAGTTGCCATCAAATTCAGATTAGGAATGTTTTTACCTTTGTAGCGCAAACTTTTGTGTCCTTTCTCGCTCTACTCTTCCTGTTCCTCTTGCTCTCGCTCTCACTCTCCCTCTCCTTCTTTGTCTTTCTCTTTGCTGGCCTGGTTTTGCATAGACGGCCAGCAGCTTAGCCAGATGGAAAAAGCATTGGCAACACGGTCGGCCCAATGTGGCGGCAATAATTTCAAGATTGATGACCGCGTAGTTCAGTTAACGGCAACGATCGACAGATCCGCTGAATGCGGCGATCAACCGTTGGCAGCCTTTGCATAAATAATAATAGACTTGTAGGCCAATTGTGCTAACATGGCCAGCGCTTGGTTGCCGTAATAATTCATTGGCTCCACGATACGGGGCCATCATTAGGCAGTCAAAACGGCTACTGAATTTGTGATCGAACAGCCGAAAAAAAAACAACACTCTACAAAGTATATAAAAAATATAGATATATATATATATATGTATTTGAAAGAAAGAGTAGAAAACAACGACGATCAGCAATCGATGATCGTCGATCGATTGGCAGAGAGGCTGCACCTGTGCGAAATCTTTTGCTTTGCAAATTGGGGCGTACTCGTTGGAGATCTTGATAATCAACATTAATTGTGAATCAATGAATGCACGCCTTGGCCAAAAGGGGGCGGAGAGATAGAAAGAGAGAGAGAGGTAGACAGGGAGAGTAAGAGGCCTACCCCAAGATAATTGGCTCAAATGTGCGCAAAACGCGTTGCCAAGTTTGTTTAAAAGACCATTAATTAGTCCACATAATTGCCATTGAGATGCAAGATTAATTACAAATATCGTAGATTGTGGTAGAAAACTCTTTAGATTTTAACTATACACTACTATATATTGTAGTACTATACAAGATACGCTGTGACAACTATTCGAAAGTTAACTAACATTCATTTACAGGTTAATTGCTGTATCCCAACTCCAGATGGCGCTAGACTCAAATAGTTAAATGCCAACGGGCCACACTAATTGATGGCTACGACGGCAGTCTACAGGCTGCATCCTAGAGATGGACACGTCTAGAGAAGAAAGTTTACCTTATATTGAACAACCTTTAAAAATAAAAGTAAGTTAATAAAAAATATATTTTTGTGGTCGCTTTACTTTCAAAAGTTATATAGAAAATATTTAAATACACTTAAAAACGCCACCAATTTCAATTTACATCAAAGCTTCAATCCTTTTGTCATTTTATGGCCAAATAAGCACGCATAAACATGCACAAACATGCACAATTTTGATTTTTTCCGAAAAGAACACACATCGTGCTGCAAATGGGAGTGTTTGAGTGCAGAAAGCACGATACATGCACAACTCTATTTCTAGATTTAAGATTCTAGACTGCAGACTCCATGACGCTATCAATTTAATGTTTTGGCTTCAATTCAGCGCCACTTCCTGTAATTACTGGAGGAGCGAGATCAAGTGTGGCAAAAAGGTAGACACTACGAGTATCCCATTCCACGTTTTAACATTTTCAAATGCATATATCGATGTTGGGCTTCTTTATGGGAAATTATTGCTATTTTTAATGCAAATGCGCTAATTACAAACACTGATAAGCAAGCGACTACCAATGAATTTATCAGGCATACCTAAGTGAGCACTAAGACTGGTCAGTGGACCAGTTGCTTGGAGGTACAGTGGGCAAAAGTGACAAATTTCGTGGCAGTATAGTAGAAAGATAAGTAAAATGTACTTTTATAAAGTAATCAACTGGTTTGATATAATTTTTTTAAAATTAAATGAGAAATTTTATAGATTTCTTAAAGCTGCTTTCAGTGTTTAGTCTACATTATTTAATTAAATTATTTAATTGGTTAGATAATTGTTAAATAAGTTTGTTATTAAAAAGACTTTTTCGGTTCCATAAAAGTTGCTTTTTGTACCACCGTACGGCGTTCGTTGTCTGCTCAGCGGCGCCTTTGGTCGCAAACACCCGCGGCACAATGCCTTGACAAAGTGGCACGCTTCGGCAATGTCGCCAGATCTTATGGCATCTATCTAGAGTCTCCCAACTCTTCCAGCTTTTCCAGCTCTTCCAACTCTTCCAACTCTGCCGAAGAGCCAAACTAAAATAAAAACCAAAAACGTATTAAATTGATCTAGTTTCTTTATGGCCATGAAATGCTTCTGTGCGACGACAGCGACTATGAAATATGCGTCTATAGATATGCGGCTGGACAACAACATCCATGTGTGTGTGTATCCATACAGACCTTAGACAGAGTCCACACTTGGTGGCCATTTGGGTTTTGGAGAGCCCGGCTAATGCATTGGCAGCGCCCATGATGAATTAGTTTTGATTAGGAGCAACCCAATGCAGTGGAGACAGTCCGCTTCATTCTCTGCATTCTGTGCTTTTTCAATGTCAACCTGGGTTGGGCCTCCGTCTCTGCCTGTCTCTGGCTTTGTGCTAACTTTCGCTGATCTCTTGGCCACAATATATCAGAGCTATTCAATTAGTCACATGTCATACGTAGTGCGATATGGAAGCTTATTAATTGCATCGAGCTACCGACAATGCTGGAATTTCAGTAATCAAATCATGTTTTGATGGCAAAAGAAATGAATTTTTATCACACAGAAATCCATTTTAAAATTTATTAAAAATAGCTTAATAACATAGAAAGCTACATTTTAAACTATGCATTAAATTTTACAGGTATAAAAGTTTATTTAAACTTTTTACTCAGTAAATAAAAATAGTTTTAAACCATTCTATTGTAGTTGTAAACATGGAACATTTTAATTTAAATTATATTATGTAAAAAGATTTAAAAAGAATATATAACCATTGCATGAATATATTAAAAATATAATATTATAAATTATGTTTAAACTTTTTTGGAAATTCCTTGCACAGCTAAGGCGTAAAAGTTAATAAGTTTTTATGTCTGTTTTCCTAACAAACTTAACTAGTAATTAGAACTCAAATATTTAATTTTTATAAATTATAACTTAGAGCTTCATAAACTTTATACACTTAAAAATGTAGTTAGTTAAAGGTACTATAAATATTAATTCTAAATATAAAATAATGTTTTTATTTTAAAATTTTATTTAAAATTGAATTAAACACCGAGTCTAGTTAGACTTCAGTACGCTCTGTGTTAGCCAAGTTTTTGGGCATAAACCAATGCCGTCGTATAGTTTTGGTTTTTGTTTTTGGCAAAATGAAATTGTGCCTCATGTTGCATGTGGCATGCAAAGTGAACTTGGTAAACTGCCAGCAATTCTATTCATTTACCAAAATAAATCACTAACGGCAACTCATTAGCTGTTAAGCAAAGATATTATGGCAGGGACCAAGTGAGATTGCCTGCATGACATTTCGCGTTGTGGAGAATTTGGATCCGGTTTCTGGGACTTTCTTGGAGTCAATCTATATCTTCCTCTGTCACTCTTTGTGTCTCTCCTAGTGGAGCTCATCAGTGGGTATGACTGTGGTGTCCACGATTGGCGACACCTCGTCGAGTGATAGGAAAATGCTGGAAAGTCTTTTTCACTTAACGTGTAACAACTTTTAGCAACGATAAGAGCCAACGTACAGTGGGTCATAGACGTATAGATTGCTGCTACCGTATGCACAGTGCTTATCAAATCGAAATCAATTTTTATATTCATATCTATGCCATGGCATCTAAACACCTAAACAACTCAAATTGGCGACATTCACATGCAGTTCATCACCTGTTCGCAGTCTCTGTACTAGCAAAGAAAGAAAGAATGAAAAAAAAAAAACAGTGGATTACCTGCCCCAAGGAGCTGATTCAAATAATTTTGTTTGCGCCTGTCATAAGAGCCAACTAACTGGGTAACTGGCCATTGGTAGCCACAGCTTGCGGCTCAAATTGTACCGCAAGCACACAAATCACAAAACGCTACTTCGACTCCAGTTCCAGCTCCAACTCCAACTACTCCAGCTTCCAATAGCTGCTCTTACTCCTCGGCATCTTTGTGCTGTCGCTGCCCAGCGATGATTGCTGCGAAGACAAGAATTTCTAGTTTACAAACCAAAACGAACCTTAACTGTGGCAGTCCAGGCCAGCTCTGCTCGGTCAGTGACGGGGCGGTTGTAGGGGAGCAACAGGGGCCAGGCTAGGCTTGACCAGGCCTAGGAAGCGGCTGTGAAAGCATTTTGCATTTAAATACACTCAAAAGTAGGCTATAAGCGCTATGTAACACTAAATGACAAATATGCATAATGACATTAGCGGAAATTGTTAATTAATAACTATTTATATACATTTGTTATTAATTATTATTTTGTAAGTCTTTTAAATGAATAATGACAAAAAAAAAAAAAATTTTTTAAAGAAAATTAATTGCTAGACTTATATTTAATTTATATTATTTCAAAAAACAAAAATAGATTCTCTTGAGAATAAATTAAATTTATAATCTAATAAATAAATTATGCTATTTAACACTAAATTGGTATGTACTATATAGTTTAAACGATGCTGCAGATCTCAAGATTTTATATTTAATCTGAAATTTTAGTTTTATTGTGCTTTAAGTTTGAATTTTGGTATTTTATGGTAATTAAAAAAAATTAAAGACAACTGAATGTTTTATAATAAAATGTAGGACTGCTTCTACTAGCACCAAACCTTTAAAAGTTGTACATAAAGAAAGCTTGGCTATAAAAATCTGTAAGTCTTCATTTCTACTTGGTTTTAAGCTGCCAAATCTAAGCTCAACTAAAGTTTATAAAGCTGAATCTTTGCCTGCTCATAAGATGTAATCAATTATTGTAGCACCTTTGTTTTGAAGAGTATCTGACATGGTTATATGGCATTCTGAGTCGGTTTCCTTTCTCCGGCATTTTTACGATAGAATTGCGCTCATAACTTTGGCGAGTTGAGAGTCGCGACGTCAGTGCGTCTGTCGGTTGGTCGTCTTTTTAGCTGCCTGGCTTAAGGAAAACTGAAGAATTTCTTGGCTCGACATGCGCCTGTCGCTGCCGGGCCTTTCGACTGAGCAGTCGACGTCTACGTCGACGTCAACGTTTGAGTTGCAAGCGCGTGTGGCTGCCACCGGCTTCAGCTTCAGCTTCGACTTCAGCTTCGGCTGGATCGTTTTGAGTTTGGAACATTTCATTAGTTTTGAGTGCCGGCATATATCTTCGATGTGGAGAGCTCTGGTCAACTGGTCATGTGGTCATCTGGTCTCTCGACTTGCTTTGGCTATTATTTTCAATTTTATTGCGCTTTTTATTAGCACTGCATTTGGTTCGGTCATGGAGCCTCCACTTTATATAGTATGGCATAGATAGAGGCTGATTGAAATGTATGTTGGGTTAATTTATGTGCCCACAAAGAATAAAAGACACTTTTAAAATTTGAAGTTCTTTGTTTTTCGTTTTCGTTTTTGTTTTTGTTTTCTTTTACTTTTTATTTGTTCAAAAATGTTTTGTTTGCCAAATTTGCATATTATTATTATTATCATTTAAGTTATTTGGGTATATTTTGAAGTACATATGTTTGTCTTGTATATATACTGACACAAAATATAAACTTAGACCTAGGCATATAGTTAGTTTAGGTATAATACTTATTAGAATTTTTTTGATAGAAAAAACTGATACAGCTACCAAATTCGAGTTCGATTTCGACTGATATACACACATAGGCTGAAGAGATATATCCTTCGATACGATCCATACGATAAGAACTAAATACGCGCTTAAGAATCTGATTCATTTTTCGGAATGCTTAAGATTAACATAGGGGACAGTCTTTGAAATTAGAGATGAAATTGAGAGATCTTATTGTTAGTCTTGAAATGTAATCGTTTCTCTTAAATTTTACTTCAACTTTGTGCACATTTAAAACATGGAAAAAACATCAATTAAACTTTTATTGAATATATGTTTTTATGTTTTTTTTTATGTGTATATGATCCTTCGTCTATACAAATAACACACACATCAAAACAACTGCAATGAGACATCTATAAAAATCAATTTGCAAGCTGCAACTTATTATTCTTAATTTGTTTTTTGAGCATTTTTAAAATGATTTTTTTTTTGTTTTTCTATATATATTTTTCTTTTAGCTATAAACAATTTGTAGCTAGCTAAGAATGCATCAATAAATACATTTATCCAAATGAATTCATACTGAATTTTTGTATGTATGGAAGAAAAACTGTCCATAAGCAACATTAATAAACAATATGTTATACTACACTTAAATACATACATCTATATGGAAATATATATAACTTTATATAGTTAGCACTTTTTTTTTCTGTTGAATACACAAGAATTAAATGTTTATTATTTTTGTTTTATATAATTTTTTTTTATATTGAACCATGCATTGAATAAACAATTTAAATCACAACGTTTTAAATTTCAACTTTAGTTTGAATTATTTTTATTTATTTTTTTTTAAACATTTTTTTAGTGTGTCGAACGTTTTTTGATTTATTGTATTAAAAATGTTTCAGCTTATGTTAAATTTTGTATTCTTTGTTTTCCTGATGGCACATAAGTTTCACACATTTAAATGTATCTTTTTCTTAAGTTTTTTTTTTTCAATAATTCAATAATTTTCGAAGGCTTTCAGCGACCTGTTTTTGTTTGACAACAGTTTGTACATTAAGACAACAAACTTTTAAAACTTTTTGGTTTTTTTTTTATCATTTATTTTATTGAATATGCACGCCGAGAAATAGCAATTCCTTATAGAAATATATTTGTATATATATTCTAGAACTTGTTTAATAAGTTTAGGTTTTTATTCTTGTTATTGTGCTTATGCGTTTCTAAAGTTTCCTAAGATTAGTTTGTGTCTCATACCAGCGGCTATGCAAAATCTATACCAATAATTTGAGTATATCTATTTTGCTCCTAATCATAATTAAGTAGCTCAAACCATTCGTTTCATTCGTTATTCAGCTATCGTTGCTTAAGTGGCACTAAAGTTCCATGTAGTTTTCTAACTTTACCATGTAAATATCTGTGTATTTTTGTTTTATAGTTTTATCGTTCGGTCTTAAGGCTAAAAGTTGTTTTATTTTTTGCGTAACTGAAAAAGTAAAAATTCATGCAGAATAAAAAATGAAAAACTTTGTATTTTGTTTTTGTGAATTTTGTTTTGTTTTTTTTTTTTTGAAATTGTTATATATTTTCGAAAATAATAATAAGCTAATTATAAAAAATGTTTCAACTTAGAATTAAAGCAGTTTTTAAACTAAAGAACTAGAAAATAGTTACATATATATATATTTAAATTGTATTTTGTTTTTATATTTTATTTTTGATGTACAAAAAACGTAATGAAAATTGTAAATTAGATTTAGATTTCTTTGCCGTTTTGATTTCGAATCATTTAAGGAAGTACAAGGGGCATTTTCAAAACTTAATCCACTTAATTAATTATGTTGCACAATTCATCGTTTGTTTGTAACACACATTCAAATCTAAGCGCTTAACTTAATGAATGGCTGCTTTTAATTACTTAGGCTTACACAAAAAATGATATGCTAAAGTTGATTAATTTTTAAATGTAATTCATTTAATTTACTGTTTCTTTACTTTAATTTTTAATGGGCGTGTTGTGTGTTAAAACCTAAACACTAAGATGCTAAATAAGTTAATAATAGACTTTAAAATGCTTAACTGCAATAAATTAGTTTGCTTGTGTTAGAATCATTTTGTTTTTTATTTTTTAATAAATGAACATTAGCTATGCAAAAGTTGAAAAGTTTGTAATTGTTTTTAAATTTAACACTTTTAGTTGTAAGAAATTAAAATTAATAATTATTACACATGAGATCACAGTATTAGAGACATAAGTTAAATATTTTTAAATATTATTATTAATTCATTTTAGGTTTTTTTTTACTCTTTTTTTGTGTTTTTTGCTTTTTGTTTTTGTTAGACTTTGATCGGTTAGTAACTTTTATTTTTTAGTGCGGCTTCTCAAACTTTAGTTTATAATATATTTATTTATTTTTTTTTTTTTTGCTTTCTTGTTTAATATTTAGTTTAATGTCTTGCGTAGATTTTGCTGCTAGCACAACCCAAAAATTACGGCTACAACTTGATTACTATTTCGCTAGCTACACTAGACAACAAACACGACAATTTTAAAACTTTTCCAAAATATTTTTCACTTTTAAAACAATTTGAAATTTCCAACCAATTTTGTAGAATTTTTGTAAACTTTCTAAAAGTTATTTTGTGTTGTCTAGTGTAATTTGTGTATTACTTTTTTTTAAATTCAGCATCACCGATTGATTCCTGCTTCAGACTGACAGACAGAAAAAGAGGCAGGACATTTAAATCTCCTGACTTGACTCCTGGCTGCACAGCAGTAGTTCACTCGACTCCTGGCTGACCAGCACATAGTTGTACTGCAGCGGACTGGTCAGTGGCGATTGTGTGCCATAGTCGGAGGTTAGCGTGAGTTCAAACGGCAGCGGACTGGCAGCAATGTCTAGGTCCAGTTCCAGGCCCAATTCAAATGCTGATTTGTGCAATTGTCGCTGCTCTCTGTGTGAATCAATCGAGGACGTTGAATTCTCTGCGGTCTACATGCTGGTTGCATTGCTTGTCACAATCGCCAAATCGGCGGCATGCAACAAATGATGATGCTGCTGATACTGTTGGTGATGTTGTTGCTGCTGCTGTTGCTGTTGCTGCAACTGTTGTTGCTGTGCAGCGGCTGCAGCAGCTGCTGCGGCCTGTTGCTGCTGCTGTTGTTGCTGCTGATGCTGCTCCCGACTCAGTTTGGACTCCTTCTTGATGCGCTGCTTTAGATGCACTTTGGCATGACGTTTCTTCTCGTCGGAGCGGGCGAATTTACGGCCGCAAATGTCACAGCTGAAGGGCTTCTCGCCGGTGTGGGTGCGTATGTGGGTGGTCAGGTGATCGCTGCGACTAAAGCTGCGCATGCAGATGCGGCACTGGAATGGCTTCTGCCCTGTATGGATGCGTATGTGGCGGGTCAGCTCATCTGAGCGGGAGAAACGACGATCGCAGTTCTCCACCGGACACGCGTAGGGTCGTTCATGCACCGGTGTCTTGCTGGGACGATTCGGATACTTGCGTGGCTTCACCGGCACCAGCTTAAGCGGCACACTACTCTGCTGATACACCTGTGACAGTATCTCGTGTCCCTTGCTCGTGGACGGGCTGTATTCGGCCAACTGCACTGCTGCGGCAGCCGCTGCGGCAGCTGCTGCTGATGCACTCGAATACCCTGTACCATTTGAATTGGGTTGCATGTCCGGATAGGATTCCTGCTTGGGTATAAGCACACCGAGTGCAGCATTGCTTGAACTGGCCGAGGAGGTTGGTCCCGGCAGTACGAGTGTCTGTTGCTGCTGCTGCTGTTGTTGTTGCTGCTGCTGCTGCTGTTGCACCACAGCTGCTGCTGCTGCATAATCGGCGGGTGTTTCCAACCACTGATACTTGGGCGTACTTACGGCGGATAGCTGTGAGCGTACGGCGTATTGCTGCTGCTGTTGCTGCAATTGATCGTGGCTGCTCTGCAAATCCGCGAGACTGGCAAAGCCGGCTGTCGAAACAGTTGCTCCTGTGTAGCTGGGCGGTGCCTGCTTGAGCAGCAGCGGTGTGCAATCCATGCTCAGGCCCAAGAGCTCGGCTTGCTGTGCAGCTGCAGCAACTGCAGCACGTTCATCGTCGTAGGGCGAGGTTGTAGCAGCAGCCTGTTGTTGTTGCTGCTGCTGCTGTTGTTGTTGCTGCTGCTGATGCTGTTGCTGCTGCTGTTGTTGCACGGCATAATGGGCGGGCAGACTGAACATGGGAGGCTGGAAGAGCGACTTGTCGGGACTGGGTAATCCCCAGCTATTGCCCAGACTGTTTGACGGCGGCGACATTTGACCGGGCAACACACTCAGCTGTGGCGATGCCAGTTGCTGCTGCTGTTGTTGTTGCTGCTGCTGCAGTTGCTGGGCGGCGTTCATGGCGCTGTTGTTGTTGCCTGTTGTGGTAAAAATACCGCGATATGAGATTTTGCCAGGCAGTTGTTGTTGTTGTTGTTGTAGTGCATGTTGTTGATAGTGTTGCTGGTGTTGTTGTTGCTGCTGTTGTTGGTGTTGCTGCTGTTGTTGTTGTTGGTGTTGTTGCTGCTGTTGTTGGTGTTGATGTTGGTGATGACTGTGATGATGGTGATGATGATGATGGTGATGGTGTGGCATTTGTTGCTGCTGTTGCTGTTGTTGTTGTTGTTGTTGCTGTTGGTGTAGTATTTGGTGTTGTTGTAGTTGGTATTGTTGTTGGTGTTGTGGCGAGCTCATATGCTGCTGTTGCTGCTGCTGGTGACTGTGTTGACAGTGACTGTTGTTGTTGTTGTTGCTGCTGTGATGCAGCTGTTGTTGTTGTTGTTGTGAGTGTGTGTTGCCAGCAGCAGCTGTTGCTGCAGCAGCAGGCGAGGCAGCACTTTCAGCACTGCTGCTTTCGCTATTTGTTTGTTTTGTGGCTGTTGCTGTGGCTGTGGTGGTTGCTGTTGTGCATGTTGTTGTTGTTGATGTAGTGTGATGGTGGCTGTTGTTGTTGTTGTTGTGTAGTGGATACATATTACAACTATTATTACTTGATTCTTCCTTGATGATGGACAATGCTGGCGGCGTGCTGCGCTCCTCCTTCAAAGGACTGCACGAGGACAACACAGGACTTGCAACCGACACCACCTGAGGCTCCAGTGACAGATCCTCCGATTCAATTGAGCCTGCAATAAGCACGAGAAAACGGAAGAGTTCTTTAGTCTATGATTAAAATAAGGCAAAAAAAAACAAAACTCAATCAGAAATTGATGTCGTCTTGCATTTGTCCCCCTTTTTACTTTACTCTCCTTCACGCTTCTTCCTCTTGCCATGATATTTTTTGCCTGCCTGACGATATCAATCACAGTTCCCTTTAAAGGCCTTTGCCTCTGTCTTTGCAACTAAGTGTTATTGGGTCTGTTGCTGCTGCTGCAGCTGGGCGCGCTTTGATTTCGCGGAAATCGGACTACACGGGAGGTCGCATCATCGCTCATCTCTCAGCATTGCTGCCGCTTGTGGTGGCAACCACAACTCACATGAATCAATAACAATTCACACACACAAGCACACAAACACACACACACGACATTCACGATTTGCGCCAGTTGTAATTAAAGGAGTGCAAAATGTGAGCATGGAGGTGGCAAAAAAGCTCATTGATTGCTTAAACTTCAACTAAACTTATAAGCCAACAAATGTAGTGCTTTATATAATTTTAATGTTTTTCATTACTTAAAAAAAGTTGTGCCAAAAACGATCGTGTCACGTGCTGATCACGCGATCATCTCTAAGCCAGCAAAAGTGTCGGCCAGAAGACTAATTACGCGACTACCGCTGTGGCTTTGCCTGCACAAGCTCTTTTGGCTGCTGGACACTTTTTTCTGTCATCATCATCATCATGAAGATGTAGATAATGATGATGATGATGATGAGCATTGTTGTGGTCATTAATGCCAGAGCTGCAGTTCGCAGTTGGCTATTGATTGAGTTGCATTGCGCCTAATGTGCTGCGACATCAATCTCAAAAGTGAAGTTGGATAGGGAAAAGGGCGTGAAAGAGAGACAGACAGAGAGTGAGGGAGAGGGGTAGACTTGTTGGTGCCCATTGCGCTTGAATTCACAGAATTGCAGAAGCGTCTCTGCGTCATTTATATGTCTAATATATTATTTGAGGCAATAATTAATGTTTGCATTGGTAGCCAATTTTTGTCGGAAACAAAAGAAATTGGTCACCACTTTTGCCCAGTTGCCACTTGCTACTTGCCACTTGGCAGTTGCATGTATAACTCATACGCTTGGATAAGTTATGCCCAGTGTTGGCTGCCAAGTTTAGCGATTAAAAGCTGCTTTATCATTGTCCCAGTCGCATTTGACTCTAGTCAAACCAAAACTCTCGGTCCCCAAATGCAAATTGTTTTAATGTATTTCAGTTTAGTTGTTTCTCTGCTTTTCTTTTGGGGTTTTTTTTTTTTTTTTTTTTTGCTATTTGTTATTTATTTATTATTTATTTTATTTGCTTTTCTTTATTTCTTCTCGCGTTTTTTGCTGCTGAAAATCTTTTTTTTGTTTGCTGCGTGGGCTGGGACGCTTGTCAGGCGACTGCGCCAAATTTATGAGTGACATTTTTTGGCGCGACGCGTCCAATTTTTAGATATTTCAGGCTACTAAATGTATCTACATCTACTTAAAGCTAGAGTGTATACATATAAGTGCCTGATTTTTATGCATTTTCAATTGGTCAATAATTTTTTGCATGGGTTAGGACCGAGTTGGGTATCTGATAAAGGCAAACATAGTTGTTTTTTTAAGGAAGTACTGAATTTTATGCACTCTTATTCAGTTAACAATGTAAAGGGTTAGAAGAAAGTATCTTATAGATACATGTTTGCTTAGAAAACAATTGATTTCTAGGCAATAACAATTTGTTAACAAGGTAGAGCGTTGAAATAAAGATACATTTTATCGAAAATCTTCTCCAAAAGTATCTTAGAGATATATGCTTTCAACCTGAGCTGTATCTTCTGATTCCCTAGACTCTAGTTACATAAATTTAGTCCAGCCTTCCTCTTAACTCTGTGACTCTGGAGTTTCTGCATAAAATCTGAGTGCAATTTAGTTAGAAATTTAGTTTTTTACTTGCTTATACTTAGTTTGATCTGCACAAATATGACGCGAGCAATTAAACTCAATTGTTTTTGATACGAGCTCGGTAAAATCTAGTATACTTTATTTGCTTTGCCTTAATTCAATTAGAAATGTGCTGAACAGAAAGCGAGATCATATATGTGAGGAATATATATGTGGTTTATATAGTAAGTATTATATCGTTGATATCGTCTGGCTCTGGACCCGACTATGACTCTGAGCTCTTGTTGTATCTCGAGCCGAGTAAATTGCGCTCGAAACATTGACACTGAACGGAAATGTTTAATACATGTGCCGCGACAACACTTTGTTGTTATTGTTGCTATTATGTATTATTATTATTGTTGTTGTTTCTTGATTAATTAAGTGCTTGTTGTGCAGTCTTAGAATAATGAGTAAGAGTAGAAAGGGAAAGAGAGAAGCAGAATGACTCTCTACTCTTTCCATGCAATTGAATTTATTTGCAATTAATTACAGGCCTTAAAAAAGAATTTTTTAACAAGTCTATATAGAGATGTATGTCCAAAAGAATGCCAGCAATTTATTAATAATTGAATTTATTAACAAATAACAATAATATATGTCAAGCTGTCAAGTGACTCTTAACATTGTTCACAAAAAGAAATCAAAAATTGATTTGAATACACAAAAATTGGTACTTGATTTTTTTATGGAATGTTTGTTTTTGATTTTGAACTTGTTTGCTGTGAATCGCGAGTAGAAAACGCAAGACAAATAAACAGAGAAACAGCGAGATAAGGTGAGAAGAGTGAATGAGGGGGAATGGGAGAGCAAGAGAGAGGGAGAGTCGGTTTGCTCGACTGCGGTTGAGGCTGATTTATGTTGCGACTTAAGCCTGACAACGGATTAGTTGCAGTCTTTGGGGACTGCAACTTGCAACTGCTGCATGTGGCAGCTGCATCCATTAGCAGTGCTCAGATAAAGAAAACCCAAAACCATAAGTTTCCATATATCGCAGCAAGTCGCGAGAAATACTCTTACCTTAAACAAGGTTGTACTAACTGAGTTAAGGGGTTTGTCAGCAGAAGATTTGCAGTCTTAAACTTGAAGTTTGTAAGCTTTAAATAAAATATAGGACTGTCTGGTGGGTATGAGTAGTTCCACAGACCCAGGGTCTAGACTAATCAGTAAACTTTCTATTGTAACTCAACTTTAGTCTATAAACTGCTGATCAAACTATGAGTAATCCCCCCAAATGTACATTTGATAGTCCTCTTAACTTACCGGTAATTGGCGGTGGTTCGACCACTGTCGATGGCCCAAAGAACGAGGGTATATCGCTGGACGTGGTCACGGGCGTGTTGAGATCGCCGGGTAGGGCCTCGATCAGCTGCTTGGACTCGACGGCAACGCCGTGCTCTGTGGTTGTACCTGGACTTTGTTGGCTAGTGTTCAGCAGGCTAAGATGTGAGGCTGAACTGCGTCCGCTGCTAGCGGCTGCGGCGCTGCCCGATATGGGCTGAGCGGCTATGTTACCAGGGCTGCCGCCTTGTGTGGGCGTGGCTGTTTGATTACGTGCACGCAGCACGGAGTTATTGTTATTGATGTGATTGTTGTTGTTGTTGTTGTTGTGGTTTATGCTGTGATTGTGACTTGCGGCTGCGGCAGCTGTTGTGTAGTGCAACAAGGTCTGACCGCTGCTGGTGGCAGCAACACTGGAGCTGCTGCTGCCGGCGGTGGCGCCACCGCCAAACTGTGCCGTACTCAAATAACTGGCTGCCGACGGACTGCTGCTCTGCGCCGTGCTCGTCTTGAAGAGGCACGTGTCAAAGCTCAGCACATTGAAGTGGGCCGCTGCGGCCGTCTCCGTGAGCAGGAATGCGTGATGCGTTGGCGCCACCAGGGTTTCAAGCCCTTCCATGATCATGGCCGCTGATGGAGTTCCAGGGGCTACGCCGCCTAAGGAAAATGGGGGAAGAAACAGAGAAAGGTAAGTTATTTATGGGTTTTATAGGTGTTTAAAATATATATTAAGGTGTATTTTATGCTATTTAAAATTTTAGTATTTATTGAAAAATATTTTTTTTTTGTTTAAACGGAGATTTTAACATTTTTTTCGCTTCCAGAGCGCATGTATTTATTTTTAATACATTTACATGTAAAAGCAATTTTATTAAAAGTATTTTAAATACATTTTTTTTACAACACAAAAATGCCAACCACTCATAAGCTATAAAAAATCCAGCTAAGCCAACTTTTTCTATATTATATATATTTATATAAACTAAAATGTATATTTTATTAATGCAGCTAGATGTTATAGATATTTAGCAATTAATGCAACTAGTTTATGTATGAGATATATAATTTATACGATCGCAAACAAATGGCATCGAACTACTGTTTAGCCATTTAGAGTAATTTGCACAGCTTCAGTTTAATTGAAGGCATAAATTGAGGAGTTTTTTTAAATTGGGCTTCTCACCTGCATGGAATTCGTTAAGAAACACCGCAGGAGGTGCCACAACCGCCTTCACTGTAGAAGGGGGGGGCTAAGAGGGGACTGTCTATAAAAGATCGCTGGCATATAATATATATTTTTATTGATTTGCCATGACAGCTGTTCAATTGCATAAGATCTGATCGGATGCTATACGAGTCGTGTCTGTTGTGTACAAATTTATGAGCCACAAACAATTTAATTTGCCACAAATTGTGGCATCATTTTGGGACTCTCCAAACAGATGTCACAGCCCACGAGCTAAGCAATTAAATTAAAATCGATTAAACACTTAAACCAGTGAGTTGAGACAGCGACTTGTGAGAAGTAGAACAAGTCGCTTTCCCACAGCAACAAAACTGATGAGGTACCCCACCTTCAACAAGTGGCAGCAAGTCTGTTTTGTGGCAAGTGGGTCATGAGTTTAGAGCTTGGGTCAAGCGTTGACCTTACGCAATGGTCAGCAGCTAAAAGCTGAGAAATGTTTCTTACGCAAGCGCAATTAAAGACCGCTCATATGCCATAAACTTGGCTTATAATTTGGCAAACGGCTTTGATTTGACTCTAGCCAGCAACACAAGACTTGTGGCAACACTCGTTGTGGTTGTTGTTGTTGCGGTTGTTGTTGTGGTTGCTGTTGCTGTGGCGTCATCTTTGTGGAGTGCGTCTCTTGCGTGGCGCGGTTCGACTTGACCGCGTTGATTTGCATTACAAGTGCACTCGTGTTGACAGGCAGCTATGCGCCAAAATAACTACCGTGCCCCAAGTTGCCGCTTCCCCTCAGCGCCCCCACTATACACCCGCCCCCTGACTGTTTTGGCACTTTGGCACTTTTGCTTTTTTATTTACATTTGATTTCACGCATAATTTCCGTGGCAAAGTGCACTTGAGACGAGACGACAAGCAGCGCATTCGACGCAGCATGAAAATTACACACACACAGGCACACACACAGATACTCAGATACTTTTTGTATCTACAGCAACGCTAGCTACAATGGGCAGCGCGTGCTGTGCTCAAAAAAGGCAAAAAAAAAATCAAGAGAGAGAGGGAAATAAAAACAGTTTTTGTTGGCTTTTGTTGCTTTCATTCATTCATAAAATTATGCGACGCAGTCAATAATTTTACAGTCGATCAAAGATTTGTATCTGAAACGAAAACGTATACAAATACAACTACGAGTGCCACATGAATCATTCACATTGGAGCACAGTTTGTGCTTCACGCTCAGCTCAGCTCAGCTCCACTGAACTGAACTGAACTGAACTGGTCCGGTCTGCTGCCTCTCCATCTTGGCTTGAATCTTGGCCAGCTTCTTCTTCTGCCTCTGCTTCTTCTTCACCTTCTGGTGCGCTTAATAACTTGGCTAACAATTGACACTCCCTTAAAAAAAAAACACACACAACAGTGGAACAAAATATAAGCGAAGCTGCGAATGTTTACTGTGGTTGTTGTCGCTGTTGTTGCTGTTGCTGTTGCTGTTCGTGCCGCAGACATTTACATTTTAAGTTGGCCTAGTACAGTGTGCACTGGCTAAGCGCAACGCTGTAAAGAGGTTATGAAAGTTACCTATAAATGTAGTTTTAGGTGTACAGCAGTACAGTGAAGCTCAAACTACAACTTTACATATAAAATATAATAAATTCTCTGCTAAAACTCCGCTTTAAATCAAAATTGAAACACTTCTCTTCCATATCTTTGACACAATTGTTTACTTTAGCGAGTGCGCACTGTATAAAACCCATATAAAGCTATGTGTATAGTAAATCTTGTGTGTCTGTTGCCTGTTTCTTTCACTCTGCATAATTTTGCATAGCATTTTCGTATAGTTGTCGTAGTTTTTAGCTACAGTTTTAGCCTTAGTCGCAGCTTTAGCCTTAGACACTTTGAGTGAGTCGAGTTTAGATTTTGCCATGAATGAATATTGGCACACACACACATACACACACACAAAGTCTTTCGTTTCGATGAGGAAGAAAGGCAAAAAAAAAAAATAAAAAAAAAAGGAAAAAAAAATAATAAAAATTGTTATGTTGATATTATTTTAATTAAGTTTTGCCAAACCGGTTGTTGTTGCTCGAGTGTGTGTGTGTGTAGCTGACTGGTTCCGTAGTTTCATTTGGGATTCTGACTCTTACGAGTGTTAACATTTCGATAGATGGGCGCCAATTTGTTTAGACTGGCAAGTGGTCCAAAAAAAAAGGCCAAAACGACAAGCTTTGACTTGACCCACAAGACTGTGAATTCACTGCATCTTCAATCACTTTGCTGTTGTTGTTTTTTGTTGATATGGCAATTCTCTGTTATATGTTAGGTGGCAACGCTATTAGCTATTAAGAAGTATGATGAAATAAATTTAGTCTCTTGTAAGCAGCCAAACGTTGCAGTTCTTCTTACTCATCAAACCAACAGGTTATGGACCCAGTGCACAAGTGTGTATACTAAGAAATAGTGTACAGAGTAGAGAAGAAATTGAGACTAAGAATTTTTCGGTGCATAACGGACAATGC
The DNA here is from genome assembly GCA_020829145.1 of Drosophila nigrodunni. Taxonomy (NCBI): domain Eukaryota; kingdom Metazoa; phylum Arthropoda; class Insecta; order Diptera; family Drosophilidae; genus Drosophila; species Drosophila nigrodunni. The sequence continues at coordinate 14,357,471 of JACVCZ010000001.1, forward strand.
AAGAAAACGAATAAATTTTAAAAGAAATTTAGAAAATGAGTTCTATGTACAATATTGAAAAGTTGGATGACACCAACTACGACTCATGGTGTGTTGGCGCGTAGTGTTTTGGTGCATCAGAATCTTTGGGCTGTGGTTTCAAACGAATATGTAAAGCCAGAAGATGAGACAAGTGCGGCGTTTCAGACATGGAAGCGCGAAAATGATAAAGCCATGGCAGTACTGTTTTTGTCGATAAGTGCGTCGCAAATAAATTGCATAAAGAAGTGCAAGTCAGCAAGCGAAATTTGGAGTGAGCTTCAACAACTTCATCGTCCAAGTGGTCCCGTACGCAAGGTGACATTGTTTAAACAGTTACTAAACAAGAGAATGGCAGAAAGCGAAAATGTGCAAACGCATATAATGGAGTTCTCGAACATTGTTGAGAACCTATCAGCAATTGGAATAACACTTCAGGAAGAGCTGATCGTAATAATGCTGCTGGCCAGTCTGCCAACGTCCTATGAGAATCTGGTGGTTGCTTTGGAGGCCCGTGATGGATTACCTAGTCTGAGCGTCATAAAATGTAAATTGACAGAGGAAAATGAACGACGAAAAGTTTGCGATCAAAAAAGAGAGCACACAATCATTTTCTGCGCGTCCCACTGGATATGGAGGCAAGGGGCGAGGAAAATACGCAAAGACAGAGAGCCGTCGTGATTTTAAATGCTTTAAGTGTGGTCAGCCTGGGCATTTCGCGGCAAAATGTACATCCAAAGAGGACAACGAAAAATTCGTGGAAAAAATGTAGCAAAAAGCGAAGAAACAAAGAATAAAGAATCGATACATCGTTCGTTTGCTGGTGTTTCTGGAATTAATCGAATAAGTAAGAATGTTTGGGTTATCGATAGTGGAGCAACATCGCATATGTGTACACATCGTGAATTATTCGATAAGTTTGAGAAACATGACGAAAATATCGAATTAGCTGGAAACAATTTCACCACGGCGTGTGGACGAGGAACAGTGGTTGTCAACAGCCTGTGTGGCGTTAAAATTACACTGAAAGACGTGCTATTTGTTCCAGATTTGCAGTGCAACTTTTTTGTCGGTAGGGAAGGCAGTTGCAAATGGATGTCATGTTGAATTCTATCAAGAATTTGCTAAGATTTACGATAAAGATGGTACGATAATGAAGGCCAAAAAGGTCGGCGGATTGTTTCTGTGTGAAACAAAGATTCCAGAGATATTGTGTGTGTCGAAAGCTTCGGATGATATTATGAAATGGCATGAGAGATATGGGCATCTAAATGTGCAGAGCTTGCAAGAACTAAAGAGCAAGGATATGGTACGTGGATTGACATTAAATTCAACAAGAATAAATTTGGACTGCATAAGTTGCATGAAGAACAAATGTCACGTGAGCCCATTTGAGAAGTCGCAAACAAGAGCTGATGAGCTGCTTGAGCTTATACATACGGACGTTTGCGGACCTATCAGTCAAATATCTAATGGAGGTGCCAGATATTTTGTGACGATGATCGACGATAAAAGCCGATATATTCACGTTTACTTCATGAAACACAAATCCGAGGTGACGAAAATATTTAAGAGCACATCACCATGATAGAGCGTCAAAAAAGGCCTGAAGGTGAAAGTAATAAGAAGTGACAATGGAACTGAATATGTCAACATGGAATTCGACGAATATCTGAAGTCTATAGGAATCAAACGGCAGCTTATTGTACCATACACCCACAACAGAACGGAGTTGCGGAGCGCTGCAATCGGACTTTGGTGGAAATGGCACGAGTTATGGTTAATAGTGCTGGCTTGAACGAGAGTTATTGGGCGGAGGCAGTCGCATGTGCTGCATACCTAAGAAACAGATCGCCGACGAAAGCATTAGATGGCACAACGCCATTTGAGATGTTTACGGGACATAAGCCAGTTGTAAAGCACTTGAGGGTGTTTGGAAGCATTGCCATTGCACTTGAAAAGGGTCCAAAGAAGAAGTTCCAGGAGAAAGGAAAAAGAATATACGATGGTCGGATACTCGGAGTCGTCAAAAGCGTATCGGTTGATCGACAAGACAACCGGAAACGTGAAGATCAGTAGAGATGTTGTCTTCATTGAGAATAGTACATTTAAGAAAGGTGAACCGACAGCTGCTATAATTATGGTGGACGACGAAACTGATGAACAAGGTAACATGGCAGAGAGTAATGGTATTGTCGATAATCAGCAAGACATTCCGGACGGCCAAGACGACATTCAAGAAGTGGCCGTAAATACTGTGCCGGAAAGTGCAACACCGAAAAGGGGTCCTGGCAGACCAAAAATTATTAGAACTGGCTTGCGTGGAAGGCCAAGTCTTCAATACAATGTACTGAATATGATGTTAGCCAATGACATCGAAGTTCCATTAACCATGCAGCAAGCACAACAGAGTCCTCAAGCCGATGAATGGAAGTTGGCAATGCAGGAAGAGTATGATGCTCTAATTGAAACGACACATGGGATTTAGTGGAACTACCACCTGGAAAGAAGCCCATAGGTTGCAAATGGGTGTATACGTTAAAAACGAATGCATCTGGAGAAGTCGAGCGCTACAAGGCGCGTTTGGTCGCAAAGGGTTGCAGTCAAAGATATGGCATAGACTACGAAGAGACGTATTCTCCAGTGGTACGTTTTGCGACAATTCGAATGATTTTGGCAATGGCAGCTGAGTACGAGCTATATGTACACCAGCTAGACGTGTCGACGGCATACCTAAACGGGAGTCTTCAAGAAGATATATATATGAGCCAACCAGAATTCTACGACGACGAGTCTGGACATGTTCTGAAGCTGAAGAAGTCTCTATACGGCCTTAAGCAAGCGGGTCGAGTTTGGAACACAAAGTTAGATAGCGTTCTAAAAAGATGGGCTATCAAGCATGCGAGAGCGAACCATGCTTGTACACAAAATGTACAGAGAAAAAGACGATCAACATAATCGCTGTATATGTTGACGACTTGATGTTGGCGTGTTCAAATGAGGGTGAGATGCTGGCTACTAAACAAGCGATTTCTTCTGAATTTCAGGTTGTCGACAAAGGTCCAATAACAAACTTTTTGGGTTTGGAAATCCAGAGAGAAGGAAAAACTGGTGCGATACGTGTGGGCCAAAAGAAGCATATAATGGGATTGCTTCATGAGATGGGCATGGTCAATTGTCGCACAGCTTCAATGCCGTTAGAAGCTAATTTTCAAGTCAACTGTGAGAATGAGTCGTGTAAGCGCGTTGATGTGACCGAGTATCAATCCGTCATTGATCATTGATGTACATTGCGCCATGTTCACGACCAGATATTTTGCACTCAGTGTGCAAGCTTTCGCAAAGGAATTCGAATCCTCACGGCGAACATCTTGCTGCGGCAAAGCAAGTTCTACGATATCTGAACACAACGGCAGATTTGGCGCTGACGTACAAGAAATCCGGAGTTGATATAACTGGCTACGCAGACGCGGATTGGGCAGGTGACTCTACCGATAGGAAGTCGTTCACTGGATACACATTCATGTGGGCAGGAGCTGTTTTTTCATGGACGTCAAGAAAACAAAAAATCGGTTGCACTAAGCAGCACGGAGGCAGAGTATATGGCACTCTCAGATGCTGCAAAAGAAGCGATTTATTTGAGAAAATTAATTAAAGAAATGAATTTGTATTTTAAACTTGATTGTGTAACCATGCATGGCGATAATGTAGGCGCTTTTAAATCTTGTAAAAAATCCAGTTTATCACGCCAGAAGCAAACACATTGATGTAAAATATCACCATGTAAGAAATTGTCTTGAGCAGAATTTAATTAGTTTAACATACTGTCCAACAAATGAAATGATTGCCGATATACTGACTAAGAATTTGTCAAAAGTAAATCATAAGAAATGTACTGCGTTGCTCGGATTAAACTAAACATTAACAATCGAATTGAGGAAGAGTGTTGATATGGCAATTCTCTGTTATATGTTAGGTGGCAACGCTATTAGCTATTAAGAAGTATGATGAAATAAATTTAGTCTCTTGTAAGCAGCCAAACGTTGCAGTTCTTCTTACTCATCAAACCAACATTTTTAGACACTCGGGGTGTGCATGTGTGTGTTTGTGTGTGGAGACCTCATTGAGGATTACGTTGCGACCTTATCGACTTGGCTACTTAGCGGCTCCAAAAATAAATGCAATTTGTTGTTTTTGGCTATTATTTTATGTACCGAGTTTGTTGTTTTATATTATTTTTATTGCTGGCTATTGTTGTTGTTGTTGTTTCATGGTGTCTTATGCAATGCCAGAGTGACAGTGGAACTGACAATCAGATTTGCATAAAGACCTTTGAGATTTGATATCGCCGTAGCCCAATAACCTTGAGCACAAACCTCAAAAACAACAGCAACAAAATAATTAACAACAACAGCAGCAATAACAACAACAACACCGAAATATACTTATTGTTGTTGCTGGGTATTAAGAGGGGAAAAAAAAAGAAATTGGAGAAACGGCTGAAGAGGCGGCGTCATTAGTCAAAATGCAAAAGACGTTGCAAGTAAAAGTATCTGGCAGGCAACATAGACACAAACATGCAACAACTCGCATGCGACACGGCAACAGACACAGCAACAGCAACAGCATCAACAACAGCAACAGCCACAGCTCAGAGAGTCGAGTGTGGCAGTTGAAGCTGCAAAGAGGAGGAGACAAAGACAAAGTCCATCATTCACGCAGCGGGCAGCGAGTTGGACAACTCAGACCAACAGCCAACAAGTTAAGCAGTGCAACAAAAACAACAACAACAACAACAGCAGGCAACTTGCAACATGGAAAATGTATCTTTTGCCGACGCCGTCTTTGCATGCGTAACACTTTGTCACACTTTTCATGCCAACAGCAACAACTATGCCATGTTGCTGTTGTTGTTGTTGCTCTTGTGTTTTCCTCATGAGAACAATTAATGAAAATAAACAGCCGCAGGCACTACAGCAATAACCCAAACTCAACTATACCCTGTAAACGTATGCCTTGGGGTAGACTGTTGTAAAAGCTTAAGAGAACATAGCCCACTCTGGTGACTAGAAAAGCATGAAAATTAAGCTAATTTCTATCATATTTATACTTTTAAATAAATTAATTCCTGTTAAATCAAATTAAGTCAATCAATTTCAATAATCTACAAAATAATCTGTCGTTTTAAAATTCTTAATTTAATTCATTCTTTCTAGATTTATGTATAGACTCCAGAAACTTTGTGTTTAACAGGAATTGCTGAAGACTCAGAACAGTTAACAAAACTGTCTTCCCTTTTTAAAGTTTCCTTATAGAAATATTTTAAAAAAATTAATTTATTTGTATTGGTTTAGAAATATTTTTAATACAATTTTTAATTTATTATTTGTTTATATTATATTATATATTATATTATTTTTAATTTATTATTTCTTTCCTTTTATCTATTTAGCTGCAAACATTTTTTTCCTTCCCAAATATTTTTATTATCTAATGATAAAATTAAATAAATATAAGAATTATATAAAAAATTATTTAATAAAATTTGTAATGAACCTGAACCCCATAAATTTTACTTATAGTTTATTTAATTATACATTAATTGACTCAATTCCTTTACTTAATTTTTATTCAACCTTTATTCTTTTTCTTAAGCTCTGCCTACAAGTTGTGCATACCCTACACACCCTAACTGCTTACAGGGCATGCAGTGTGTTAAAAACAACATGCTAAAGTATTTTTATAAATTTAAAAATCATTTTAGTGGGCACTTAGTTGGGCTTCATCTTCTTTTGTTTGCCTTGGCAGGCGCAATACACGAACCATGGACAGTTCCCCAGACGCCCCTGACACCCGCGACAACCCCCACCCCCTTTTCCCACTAGAGTCCAGTGCCGATCCGGAACCTCGGGCAGATTCAGTGGCCAGCTCCATTGACTGAGTGTCAAAGTGCCATTTTGGGCTGGATGGAGTGTTAAGCGATGAATCTTTTGACAAACCGGCGGTATTTTGTTTTTGATGTCATAATTATTTGGTTAAATACACATAAAAAGCCGCCATGAGGAAAACAGAAAAAAAGCTGGTGATGAATTGAAAACTGGGAAATTGAAAAATTGTTTTTGAGAAGCCATCAGCATCAGCTGGACATGGGAGACTGCGTGTAAATCATTTTGCTAATTGTTTTTCTTTTTATAAACGCTTTGTTGTTGTGCTTTTCCTTTTAACATGTTTTGCCTGCGGGGTTGGGGTTAGTTTGCCGCCTCCTCCATCCCCGCCTCACTAACTGTCTGCTTCCTAGATGTGCCATTAAATTGTAAACAAAAATTTTGTGCTCGCGATTTTCTCAAATTAAGCGCAAAGTGCAATGACAATAATTTAATTACAAAACTGCAGAGACGGCATATCGTATAAAGCATCTGATACGGCAATATATATGTATAAAAGATACATAGTTGCTACGCTGTCAGGTGTGGCATTATATTTATCTCGTAGTTTTATTTTATCCACTTTTTTTTTTTCTTTAGCGGATTTACTCTTTAATAACGTGAAGAGATTTTTATTATGCGTTAAATGAATTTATGCATCATTCGCTTGGATTACATCCTAATAAAAATGCTGCGTTTTCAGGAAGAGTTCTGTTCAGAAATAGTGTGAACTGATAGATGCTGGCAGTACTAAGCTAATCCAAGCTATGGGTATGTTAACAGAAATATTACTAAAATTATATAATAACAACAAGGCTGCTAAATGAAATAAGAACAGAAATAAGTTGACACTTTTAATGATTTTATGTATAGTTTTGTATACAAAAATTATTAAAATTATTATTTTATTTTCGAAATACAAATTTTAAAAGCAATGTAAATTTTTCAAAATTAGAGCAGCTTAAAATTCTATCACTTACACTAAATACAAATGAAATTTGTTAAATAAATTAAATAAATTAAGCTTTCGAGCTGGTGACACCACAAACGAATTGCTTTGTTTGTTTTTCTAATCGATTATTCAGTTTCCGAGAAGCAATCAAAATTGTATTTAAATTTTCAATTTAATGTTGCAGAAACAGAGTTCAGTCTTTAAACAAGCGACTTTTTATATACTACAAGATTTAAATTTAATTCGTTGACAAGACCAAATTAAATTTGATATAACATTTTTTGTTTTGTATAGATTTAAGTTTGAAAATTTCCAAAAATTATTAGCACAAATTAAAAATGTGACAAGCGTTTGTTTTATGATTTCCGTAGCCGTAGCGGCTAAGAAGATGTGTATATACATATGTATCTGTATCTATAGCAACATAAGTTGTATCTATTCACTGGACACACATATACATAGTTATATATATTAATATATATTTAGTTGGTTGTATTGATTTGCATAACACTAATTAATCACCTGGATCGCAATGGCACGTGCTGAAGAATTCAACAAAGGTAAATTTCCCTTCTACTTTTTTCCTCTTTCTTTAGCTTGGCGCAATCCTTGTAGATTGCTTTTCATCCACTTTTCCACACACTGTTTTTAAGAAATTTTCTTTTTGTTTTTCTTGCTTTGATTTGTTTTCAATTTTATGCAAATTGATAAAAATTCTAAGTTAACATATTTAAATCCAAGTTGAGATTTTTTCTTTGTTTTTCACAGTTTACAGCCGCTTTTCATTCATGAAAGCTGCCAAGAGTTGTTGGCCAGAGAGGGGAACACACTGAATTTTCACCAAAAATTTGCGCAAGTTTTATCCTTTCACTCTCAATTTGAATTGATGGAATTTTCACAGATTTTCTTTTAAAACTTTTCACCAAATTTGTTGTTAAATATATTTTGTATGTGTGTGTGTGTTTGTTAGTTGTTTTTCTTGTTAACGCTGATAGCTGAAGTAGATATTTAATGAAACGTTTTTAGCTGCTTTTCAGATATTTTTCAAACCGTCGCGTTTGCTTGTTCGAATCCAACTGAGGCACGAGATGCGCCCTCTTTCGGTTTTTATGAATGAAACTCAACAACAGCACACACAGAGATCGAGAGAGAGAGCGCGCGCACACACATACGCACACACAGACATTGCCCCTACTTGGCACGCGCCCCAAAAGCCAGACGAACGGCAACTTCGAAAATCGAAAGCATAGAGAGCGATAGGAAGAGAGACAGAGAGCGAGAGAGCGAGCAAGCAAGCAAGCGAGGGGAACTCGCGCGTCACAGTGCTCACACACTCACACACACGCATACACATGCCAGTCGAACCAATCGTTTGGCTTGTTGCCTCCCTGCGTTGCAGCCATTTTCGCGGCGCACGCGCAGAGCAGCCAATCAACAGTTTGCGAGGCCTGTCGGTGTGTGTGTGTGTTTTGTTGTCTGTGGTGAATTGTGGTGAGTTTCGTTTGCTGGGCGCTCTCTTAGCAGACGCGCTCTCTGCTGTACGAAGGGGCTTTTGGAGTGTAAAAATAAGACAACAGGTACCCCAGTCGTTAGCTCTCTCGCTTCCTCACTCTCTTCCCCTGCCTGCCTCATACACTGTGTAGTGTTATGATTTCCCAAAATACGTCATCAACATTCATACGCGGCCCATTAACTTTTCAATCTACGTAAACACCGAACGCGGCCAAAAATTTAAACAAATGATTCACTTGACCATTTATGGCTAGTTTTATCTGGGAGAAAAGTGTGCGAAAAACCGGCGAGAGAAAGAAAGAAATCCAAACGATTTGTTTATATCTTATCTGCTACTCTATGCGTGTGTGTGTGTGTGCGTGTGTATGCCTAAATCCATAATAGGGTGGCTGGGTCAAGGAAAACGCTGGCGGAAGTTGTGAGTTTTCCATTTGTTTTCCTTGCACTTGTGGCAGGGTCAGGGAAACCGGAAGCAGAAAAACGGGCGTGTTTTCCATTTCAATGAATGAAAATGGCCCAAAGGAAGCAGAAATTGGGGTAAGGGAAGAAGATAAGCTTAGGTAAATGTTATAAGAGTCGCGTTTAAATAGTATTTTAAATTTATAAAATTATTTTGATGCACGACTAATTAAAATTAATTGCAGTTCTACACCGAAACAAGCAAAATTTGAATGCAATTCCAATAAATTTCAGAGCAACAAAAAATCAAGACATGTTCTCTCTGAATTAATGCCGCATTTATCATTTTAAATCGTTTCGATTTTTTGATTTTTCCATTTTCCATTTTATTTATGCATTCCGTTCGTTTGGCAGAACTTGTCAAATTTCCATGGCACAGAACGTAACGATTTCCATTTCAATTTCCACGCCTCTCGCGGTGTGTTTATTGACAGACATTTGCCAAAATTATATACACACATAAACAATAAAAAAACATATTTCATTTCACACATTGCACATTGCAAACTGTTATGGGGACAGTAAACTTAAACACAAAAATTTTCATGTGCTAAGGACAAGGTTGCGGCTAAAAGAATGAGAGCAGAAAATGCATTCCGCATTGTTGCACAAAACTGAACTAAACTAAACTAAACTGAACTGAACATAAACAAAGTGCCACATAAACAAAAAGAAAATGAACAGAAAAGCGATCAGAAAATAGATGATTAAAATGCTGGCAGTGGAGGAGAACTGAAAACTCAAAACTAAACTAAAATTTAAATTATTTACGAGCGTGTGAACCGCAAAGTGCAACTGCTATTCTTCCTGAATTTGTGTGACCGGCGAGCCGGCCGGCCATGACCGGCGAGCCGGCCGGCATCATAACATAACCCAGTAACCGATTGAAGCAGAATCAGCAGCGTAGCGCATCGCATCGTATCGAATCGGTTCGGATCGGAATCGTATTGGTATCGTATCGGAATCGGATCGGAGCACGCCATGTACTAAAAATAAATCGCATAGAAAATTGTTTTCCATTTTGCGAGCAGTTTTGACGTCGGCAGAAAGTTTTCCTAACAGACGGCGCGGAATTACGTGCCGTTATCTGCCAGATACAACAGCTACAGCTACAGATACAACCACAACTACAGCTACATACCAAAAATAGAACTTTGCCTCATTTGTGAAAGTTTTCGGGCCAAAAACAAAGCCAAAAACAACGAGGACTATTTATAAAAAAAACCGTTTCACATGATGTCTACTATTTGTTTATTTGAGTACGAACCTAAGGTGTCAAAGGGGGCGAAGGTAGCGAGGGGTGCGTAGTGGGTTCGTTAGCGGGTTGGGGGCACTGTACTTGCCACCTGCAGACATCAATGCGTCTAGTGAGCATGAAAAACTTGGCCAAAAATATCGCATCTATTCACACACATTTTATATGACGTCGCCTTCAACTTGACCATAAAAACAGCAGCAAGTGGAAAAGAGAGGGAGAGAGAGAGTTAGATATCTGTTGGCCATGATTGCATTTTGGCCATAACAGTTAAACTCAACAACTGAATAATATAAATATAGTAAGTGGCTCATTTTTGCATTTTATAGCCATTCGCAGGCTTCTGGGCCCAGCCCCCTCACGACTCCTACTAGAAATCATGAGCGAATTAACTTAAAGTAGATGGAGTGCTCGACTGAGGTTTGCCCTGTAGTGGCAAAGTAAAGTAACCTTTTAGTGAAATTTATTAATTTTTTAAGCTATTTTGGCTTTAAAAGCATTTCATCTGTTTCATTTAAAAGTTTTATTTTTAACTGCACTGCTTACAGGGTATAAGAAAGCACAATTACTTATATTTCACTGTTTCTTGGTTATTAACTGCTTAGCAATTGGCAAATGGGAAAAAGCCAAAGATGGACATGAATGAGTTGATCGCAAATTGAATGGAAACTGAGAACTGGAAAACTGTGAGCTGAAAGCTGCACCTTTTCCTCAATTGGCAGCGCACCCAGCGAGTAATAAACATTCATAAATTTGCCAACATTCATTTATTCATCTTGTTGTTTGTTGTTTGTCGCATTAACAAACTAATTGAAGTTTGCCATGGCAGAGTATAAAACTACAGTATCAGAACAGAAGTGTCGGCACAGCAAGGGACAACTGTTTAGAAGTGGTTTTAATTAAAGGATAGTAGCAAGAGATAAAGGTGATTTAGAAACAGATTAAGTTGTTAAATGAAATAATTATAAATGTAGAAAAAATATATAGAAATAATAAACTAAACGATTTATTTAAACATTTTGCTTCGCTTAAAGTATCTTTAATTTTATTGTCTTGTTTAAAATTTAGAAAAATATTTTGCAGCAAAAGTTAATTTACTTTACACCACAAATTTAAATATTATTCCCAATTCCATTCTGATTTAAAAATGTATTTTATGTAAAAATTAATTGTCGCTCCATAAGCAAGATAAACTGTTGTAATGCTAAAAATTAAATTATTCTATTAATAATAATAACATTATTAACTAAATTTCTTTACAACTCATACACAACATTCTAAAAAAAGATGATGTAAGCTGCTAAAAATATAATTATCAAATCATGTTCGAAATCAGAAAGTGCTAATTACAGACAAATAAAAATAAAATAAATACGACTTTAATTATGCGACACTCAATAAATGAATAACGATAATGTTAATTGCAATTACTGATTACCATAATGTGCGAATATATATTTGATAATAAATTGCGCGTGTTTCTATTTGGGTGTGCAGCGGTGTACGCGGTTTGTATGTATGGATTTCTGCCCATATGCCAATTGTATGCGTCGTGTGGGCTTTCTATGTCGTGTTATCGCTAGTCTAGAACTTTGTTGTTTTTGTTGTTGTTGTTGGTGATGCGTGGGTCAGTGGGGAGACGACGTGCGACTCTTGAATGCTGTTGATGAGGCAGAGGCGTTAGATAGTCGCAAGTCGCAAGTTGCATGACACATGGCACGCGCCTCGAAATCAACAACAAACAAAAACGAAAAACTTAAAAAACTGAATGAGCGAGACGTTGAGTGAGAGAGGAAGGGTGTGAGAGGGAGATAGAGCATGAATCAATGCCAAGTTAATAGGTGCTCCCCTCTCTCTCACTCGCTAGTTATTGCGACAAGGTCCGCATTGCCATAAATGGTGGCCAGGCCTCAAAGCGGTGATTGAGACGCTGACGTTGACGTCGACTGCAACGCCGACTGAGATAGAGTCGCTGGTTAGGGCCGTGTGTAGGTTGTAATTAAAAGCGTATTGACTGTTTGCTGCCATTGCAGTGGCAGCTATCTCGCTTGCACAATTTCAAATCTATAAGATACATTTACGAGTAGCTGCTGATGTCGCTGCTGCTGTTGCTTTAGCTGCTTTTTATTATTGGTCGAAACTGCCCTCTTGACAATTGTTTTCCTATTCGTTTTGCTAGCCACCATTGGATGACGGCTTTCCCCCTTCCACTGCCCCACCCCGACCCCTCCTTTGCCCCTTCATTGTGTTAAGCGTTTTATTTGCTAGCTGCCAGCTGCGCATTACGCAAGTCAACTTCATTTTCTATAGCTCAAATTGGAGAGGCTATATATGCCTTATAGCCACATAGCCATAAGCAATCTGGCTATAAACCATTGGACCCAGTGGGCGTTGTCATTCAGCGAGTTTTCGAGTCGCTCCATTGAGGTGTGAATAAATTTATGAATACATACGGCAGATACCAAAAGATACATAGATACAAGATACATATATACTTGAGTTTGCATCTCTATTTTGATAATACTTAAATTTCATATATTGTAAATCTTCCAACTCTGCTCTGCATACTTCTCATTTCTTCTTCTTCTTCTTCCTTGATTTTTGTTGTTTTTATTTTCGTGTTTCTTGTTCAGATATTTTGTGTAAAATTCATAAATATCACATTATATTATTTAATTTATGAGCATCATAATATGCTTTATGAGCTTGGCATGTAGCCGTAAATTGCTCCAGTCAACAGAAAATATAAAATAGTTGTATATATATCTATATACAACTGTATAGTATAGTCGAAAAAAAAAGAACAACTCGAGACACAAATTAAAAATTTAAACATTCAAATTATTGAAAATTTCCATTGGTCGAAATTGGAGCAATCAAAAAGCGAAGAAAAGGCTCAGAAATTCACCAAAGGTGTGAATTATGTGCTAATCAAATTATTTTTATTAATTTATTGACTTGAAGAAATTCCTTTACATAAATTAATACAAACTAATTAAGTAAACAGCAGAATTAAGAAATAAAATTTTGATTTATTGTGAAATTTTAATGCAGAATTATTGACATTTCTTTTTTAAAGAAATTATTGCGTCTAACACATTACATTCTGTTAATAGTTGTTCACAATTATTGCTGGTATTATATCAAATTTAGTAGCAATTTGGCTTACCGAGCTTCAAAGGCAAACAGTAAATTAAATTCAACGCAAAGAAAAGAACGAGAAGAAATATATAAATAAAATTGAATATAATAAAAATGAATATGTTATGCATGCAATTATTTTAGCGTGACATTAATAAACACAAACAACATACACATCATCAAAAAAAAGGCCAATAAAAATTTCATTTTAATATTTGGAATATACATATATTTTTAAGCACTTAGCCGAAGGCCTTTTATAACTGTTAAAAGTCTTTTTAAAATTGATATTAAAAAATAAACTTTTTTCTTAATTCGACTCGAGAAATCATGTCATATCAGCTAAAAGCCAAGCCAGCATATGGGTTATGCTTAATCCGTTTTATAGCTCTAGTCCATAACTGGACTGGACTCAAATCTGATTAGTTTTTCTCTAAATTTAATTACGTTTTTTTTTTATAAATATTTTTTTTAATGATTTCGGGTTTCGAAAGTTGAGCCAATCACCTCCCACAATCGTGTATAGACTGTAGTAGTCTGTTGTCGACTGTCTGTCTAATTGTGAATTGTTTTATTTGGCGAGTGTATGCATAGAAAATAAATTATTATATTTATGAATATGCCAAAATAGGCATAAGCAGCTAGACGATCAACCCGGTGAAAGTGGGTCAACAAATTACTCTAAAAATGGCATGAATCTCTAAATTGACAAGTGTTTTTTCTTTTTATTTTTGAATAGGTTTTATTCAGTCTGTCGGTGTGTGAATACAAAAATGAATACTATTACGAATAATTGTATTTGTGTGCAGTTCTGAGGTCGTGGCAATCTTCTAAATATAAAACGCGTGCCTCACAATACTAAATTTAAACAAAAAACAGACAGAGTTAATAGTTTGCCGACTTTGAAATACTTAAATATATTTTTTTAAAATGTTTAAATAATTTATGAAACTAAAAAGAAAGCTTAAGGCTTTTATTTTACTTGAAAAAAGTTATTCAAATAGTAGCAAAATATTTTTTAAAGACATGTTTTTATTAAAGAAATCAAAAAGTTTCGAAAGTTTTGTTATAAAATATTTTAATTAAATTTATATTAATTTAATCTTAAATATTTTATTTAACATTCTAGCATTATCTATACTTTAAAAGCAAATATTGAAAATTCCACATACTCTACCGCAAAACAATTGAACAATTTGATGAACATATTTAGACGAAAACATTCATAATAATAATTATTATTATTCTGTTTTTCTGCCGTACGTACTACGTAAATAAGCAGTAGCTGGCTGGTGTGAACAAAAAGAAAATGAAAAAATATATATAAGAAAATTCAAAGACAGAATACAATAATTTTCGTTCGTCTAATCAGCTGTTCAATTTGCCAGTGAGAACGTGTGCCGTTATAGAACCTGGCTAGTATCTGATGGCGGCATCATGCCTAAATTGGAATTACTTAGTATCGCCATCTCACTTCTTATGGCTCTCTGTCTTTCACGCTGTCGGGGTAGCGCTCACTCTCTGGTGTTTCTTTGTATAAACAATTGACTTGTTTGGAATTGTAGATGGGAAATGTTTACATTTTCCGTTGATGACGTGAAAAGCGCCGCGTGCAAATAGCAAAATAATTACAAATAGAATTTTGCACGTCAAGTTCATAAATTTTGAAGGTGTGTGCGAGTGTGCAAGTGTGTGTGTGTGTGGGTAAATGGGTGAAGGGTGAGAATTTGCTTAATCAGCTCGTCGCTTTAGATGCTCACGTAGTTGGACGGGAATAGACTAAAGTCTGATTGTGCGATCTATTTATAGTTTTTTATTTGTGTTCTATTTGGGCAATCGCTTTGCCTCCTCGGTCAAGGTAATTTCAGGCACTTTTCCTCAGCCTCATGACGTGCAAAACATTGCGATGTGCCCCTTTCCCTACACTACCCCTACTCCTACTCTTTGAAATGGCCAAAATAAACAGATGATTCGACGGGATTTGCATTTGTGCACGAGCGATTGTGACAGAATTTTTAGCGGCTAAATGCAGCCCCCAAAAAGATTTGAGATTTTCTGTGCTCTCTGGGATGCCTTGAATTCCACTTTAATGACTTTATTTACGAGCCGCACACAGATATGTCTAGATATTTATATGACAACGACGGCCACAAAAAGTTAATCCCTCTAAATGCCGTTTATAGTTTATAGCACACAATTTTCACGGAGTGTCTGTCTGTGTGAGTGTGTGGAAAACAGTTTATTCATTTGGATACCCTTTGAGGGGAGGAGTATCATAACTTTGTTATTAGAGTACAAGGAGTTTTAAGTGCTGCAAATATTTCAAAGTTACTTTTTGCTAGCTAAAGAATTGGCAATAAAGTTTGCGTTAAGTACAACAGGTCAGAAAACATACAAAATGTATCTGAAGTTTAGCCTACTTCAACTAGTAGTTTGACATGATTAATTGCAATGAATAGCAACTTTTTTGTATAACGATTAAAGCTACAAAGATGCATTAAATTTTGGCATATCATTGCTGAATTGCAAGTGTGCAAAAACATGGCAAAAATATGTTTATCGCTTATCAAAGTGTCGCGTAATCACGTCACAGGTTTAGACATAGATACAGATACAGATACATTTACATTTGCAGATAGAAAAGTCAGTTGAAGATAAAGATATCGATAAGCGTCGATAGCGTCACAGTTCTCACCATTGTGCGTCAATCGGCCTAATATACTTACTTATAAAAAAAAGAGATACTTTTGTATCTATGTATGTCAGATGTCTAAATTTAGTCAGTCTTTCCATATATATGTATTTTTCTTCTTTATATATGTATCGTTTTGATTAGGGGGTGTTGGGGGAGTGGAGGTGTCTCGGCCTGTTGCTATTCTGGCTAATGAGTGCTTTGAACAGCATTTGAAACATTTTGAGGTAGCGGAATCTATAAGATCCATGACACACTTCCGCTGCGCCAAGTAACATCATTAATTTTCCTCTTCCATATGGCTGGCTAATGCTTTTCTCATTTGACACAAACACACACACACACACACTTAAGCACAATGGGCCAGTTTCAGCTACAGATACAGCGACAGATTCAGATTCAGAAACAAAACAAATTTTGTCGTGTTTGCGCCGCGTTGTTGCCATTAATTTTTGGTATTCCAATTCAAAGTATCTAGCGTCTTGATATAGCTTGTAATTTTTATGTTCGCAGCGTTGTTCAACAGCCCCCAAAAACAGATAACCCCCGCCTCCAAATACCCTTTCCTGGGGGCATAACAAAAGTGTCATCAAGTGGGTAAAAACTTTATGGAATTTTTATTTTAAAAGGCGTTTTCTATAGTGTAAAAATTTGTTTAAATTTTACCCTACAGTTTAGTATATAAGAGTCTGCTTTTTAGAGCATTTAGTATTCGTTGAACTGCATTTATTTAAGCTCATTTTATTTGATTCTGTATCTGCATCTATTTCTCCTGATCTGAAGTGTGTCACGTACACTTCTGATATCTGATTTTGTTGTTTCTTTTTATTGATTGAGTGTCCCATTTAGTGCAGATATTTTTAGTTCCAACTAACTGAATTCTCATTGAAAAACTCGTGACGTACTCCGATCCCATAAAAAAAAGCAAGGAAAATTGCAAACGAAATATCTTAAATAAGTATTCTAATTTTAGCAGCTCCAGTCTCAGCTGAGGAACTATAGTTAGAACTTGTTTATTTGTTTTTCCTTTTAGCCCACAATGTTGTGGGAGTGTGTATTAATCTCTAGAAATCGCTACTACGTCATTGTTTTCTTTTGACCCCTCCTCCCCACCCGCCGTCCATCCATTGCCACTTTGTATCCCATTGCTGTTGTTTTGGCAATTTTCAGCTGAACTTGGCGTCAGGCGGTTAAATATTTTGTGGAAAAGCATTTTGTTTATAATCAACAGCTAATATTCGTTACGTGAAACATTATAAATAGACACACACGGTTTAAATTTAGACAGCAGACCAGTGAGAGTATATAAAATTGGGCATAGCTACACGAAAGTATCTTAATTTTTTTGTGTTTTTTTGCTTTGTATCTATAAGATACGTGACGTTGTTAAGCCAAACAAATTGACCAAGCAAAAATTTTGTTTTCAATTCTTTTCTATAGTTTTTTATTTACGCTAAAATAAATAGTCTAGCAAGAGTTGGAATTCTGTAGCATATCTTTAAGTCGCATAGACTTTTTTCGACTCGGTATTACCAATTCCTCAACGACTGGCTAATACAAATTCTTTAACTTTTTCTTTTTTTTTGTAATTTTTCATGACAAAGTCGCTGGCTGACAGAAAAGTCAGTCCAGGCAACTTTGGGGCGACACATAAATCCCTTCAAATGCCACGACATGTAAATATTTTCAGCAGACGACGACGCGACGTATCACAATCACAACAACAACAGCAACAACAAAAATAATAATAACAAGAGCAGCAGATAAAGAAGAAGAAGAAGCAGAAGATGTGGAAAAGTGCAATGCTTATAAAATATAATTTCATACTATATGAAAAATGCAAAGTGACAACATAATT
This sequence comes from Drosophila nigrodunni, assembly GCA_020829145.1. Classification (NCBI taxonomy): domain Eukaryota; kingdom Metazoa; phylum Arthropoda; class Insecta; order Diptera; family Drosophilidae; genus Drosophila; species Drosophila nigrodunni. The sequence goes on from JACVCZ010000001.1 coordinate 14,375,282, forward strand.
CGCCAGTTTATCATAATCAAAATACGCCTACATGCTTTGCTGGATGCATAATGAAAGCGACAGGCGAACACTTTACAGCCACGCTCCAACAACAAGAACAACTATAACAACAACTACAACTACAACAACTTTAACAACAACAACTAAGAACAATGACACAGACGAGTGTCAGGCCAAGTGGCAAAAATAACTTCAAATAGTTTTGGTCTTTTGGTTTTTTTTTTTTTCTTCTTTTTGGACTTTTACTTTTCTCACTTTTCATTCTTGATTATTTTCATTCGCTTGTTGCTTTCGGGCAAAAACATGAAATTTGTTTTTTGGACCTGCCACAAACTGCATTTCACTCGGAATTTCCCCATTCCAGAAATTTTTGCTTTTTTCGTTCTCATTCCAACAAAAATCACACGGCAAATAAATGCTGAACACGAAGCAAAACACTTTTATAATGCCAACAAATTAATCAAGTTAAATGCACACATAATCTAAACTGAAAACTACAACTAAAACATCTTAAGAGTTTTCCCAGTTGACAAACTAGAAGTGAAGTCAGAAAAAGAAAATGCAATTTCCTGCTTTATTTTGAAAGGCTTTTAGATTTTCTTATAATACTTTAATAATTTTGTGATTGATTGTTGTTGATTTAGGTAGATAAATGCTTTTATTAAAATCTAAACTTATTAAGTTTATTTTCAACTTGACTTTTTATGCATTTAATTTTTAAAAATCATTTCAAACTCGTTTTGTAGTAGAGTTTTTGGCATTTAAGTTAGTAAAATAATCATAATTTTATACAGTTTTATATTAAAATGTTTTGTACCTTAAAGTTCCATTAATAAATTTGCCTCAAGCCTGTTATAAAAGTTTTTGTGTAGTTGACTAAAGACTCATTGATAGATGGCCATAAAACAATTGTTGAAACATTCATTAAACAGCTTAAGGTCTTAAAAATATTATAAAAATTTAATGCGTTTTAAAACTGAACAAGTTTTGGCAGAAGAGTTGACTGTGAAAACGCTGTAGAGTGAAATCTCAGCACATTTGCATGGCGAAATTAGTTAAAAATAGTCAAAGACGTGTTGTCGTTGTTGTTGTTGTTACCCGCATGCGATGATTAAGCGAGCCATGAAATTATTAACTTGTTTTTTTGTGACGGGCAAGAAGTGTTACCATTTTTGGAGCTGGAACCCAGCGAAACCGCAATTAAGCACAAATCACACAGTTTGCCCAAACTTGGCTAAGACTCAAGAACAACAACAACAACAACAGCAACAACAATCAAGGGAGAAACAACAAAAGTCAATGATGATGTGCCCGAAATTTGTGGTGCCTACTTTTGACCAAATTTGGCTGCAAGTTTATCGCTTGAATTTTTGGTTTTTGTGAATTGTATTGTATAATAATATAATACTTGTATAGCTTGTGCCCAAAGCTTTTTTTGTCTCTTGACCCGTTTTCTTTCATACACTTGTATATATAATATAATTATATACGTAAATTTATCTCATCTTTAAGCCACACGAACATGAACATTCGTTCGCGTCTGTTGCCAAAGCAAATAAAACGCTTTGATTTTTATGAATTTAAGCACTTGACATTTTTCGTTAAAAACGCACTCATAATCATGACATGGGATTAACTTTCAGTGCGAATCAGGTTGATATTTGAGATCTACAATAAACAGTTGTTAAGTGTCGCTTTTAAGCAGTTCATTTCTATATATGGGTTATTTGACTTTTCAAATAAGAATTGCAAGCAATAAATAATAATTTAATTGTCTTTTCACATAAGCACAAGCTTTTAGGTAGCTACAGTAGAACGCCACTAAGGGGAATAAAGTAAAATATTTAAACTACTAAATACTCCTTTTCCTTTTTGCTGACATCGAAATAGACTCATTGTTATATTCTTGGAAAAGCCTGGCTATTAAAAAAGGCTCTTTGCTTCCTTTGAATGAAAATCCCATGTGACTATTGTGGGTTTATTTTTAGTTGGGTTAGGTTGGACTTGGTCCCTGTTGTTCTATTGTGACGCCGGTATTACGACTATTTTTAGTTACTTAGTGCAAATAATAAACTGTACGAACTGATGAAAATTTATGGGCCGCAACATTTTCATGGCTTTTACTGCGTCAGCGTCAGCGGCGGCGGCGGCGACGTCGACGTCGACGTCGACGACAGCGGAAAAAACAATAATGGCAACAAGAAAATATAGAAACTTTCCACCTGTTGTCAGAGTCAAGGCCACGTCTGCTTTCGTCACAACTCGCTGTGGCTACAACACACACACACACACCCATACACCCATATTTTGCTTGGGGTGGCAACGCAGGCGCGCTGTAAAGTATGCTATACTTTTTGTATTCATTCATAAAAATGACCGGGAAATTTTACGCAAGCAAACAATTTGTGGGTTGGGGTAGCTCTATGGGCGCTACGAACCCAGAAACCGGCAATTTTTAGCTCCATCGATTTTTGCTCGATGCAACAGCAAAGAGCGCGCGTGCGAGAGAGCGAGAACGAGAGAGAGAGACAGAAAGCACTGAGGGGCAGTAAAAGAGAAAGTTTTGCTCTCTATTTGCTACTGTAGTTGCTCTCTGTGGCGCTTCTCCTTGACTTTGACTTGCCAGGAACTCTGACAAAGGCATGAGTATGTATGCGTGTGCAGAATGGAGGCGATTGTAGCTTGTTCCAACTTTAGAAACCGGTGCACATTTATCATCTCGGCAGTCAGTCAAGCAGGCAACCAACCCGATTTGTTCAGGTCTCGCCACGAAGGCGTTCAAAATTAAAAGTCGCTCAACTGCAGCAACAACAACATTAAGGCGATTGCATTGCGCAAATGCGAAATGATATTAAAATGAAAAGTTTGCCAAGTAATAAACTGATAAAGAGGCGACGTCTGCGCCGTCTGACGGCGACATATCGCAAAAAGGTAACTTATTAAACAACATGGCGCTGAATGCTTAAAATGCCCATTAACTGGTTGGGTATGTCACTCGAGTAGCTGAGCTTAGCAATGAGGTATTTAAAGAAGAACTTTTTAAACATTAAAATAATTTAAATAAATATAATTTGTTATATTTTTAATATACTTTTTGAAAACTATTTTTTATTATTTAATTGGACTAATAAGTTGCTACAAAACTAAAGGAAAATCATGCAGAGTTCGTTTTTATTTTATAATTGGTTTATATGTTTAAAAATATATTGAAATATTTTTTTCTAAATTATTTAAAAATTAAAGTGACTGAAATAAAACGAAAAACATTCAACAATTGAATATTTTAGCTAACAAATAAATAAAAATTAGTGCACCACTTTAAATATACGTATAAGTGTAAGTTTAAAAATAATTAAGCAAATTGAAATTATATTTATACTTTTGTATAAATAAAGTGCAAATAAACTTCGGCTTTTGACCAACTTAATTCAATACCAAAGAAAATACACGCACAAATACTGCGATCCAACTGTTGTTGTTGTTGTCGCATTGTGGCTGCCTCGTTGCTGCAGATAAATGTAAATTATTATGTCGTAAATTTGTTGACTGCCATGTTGGCCAGGCTCTTCTGACAAGGGGCAACAACAATGCGCCAGCCGTCGATTTGCACCACATAAAAATGAAAAGTCACAAAACACAAAACAACAACAACCACAAAACCTGGCTAATAAAATGGCTTGATTGAGTCTGTGGCCCAAAAAAAATAAAATAAATAAATAAAAAAGTTATATAAAATAAGTAAAAAAAAAAAAAAAAGATAGAACTAAGCTTGGGCGAACCGGATGCGATAGGCGAGCAGCAGCGAGAAACGTGCAACGCGTTGCATGCAACATGTTGTTGATTTATTTGAGCCGGCACACGACCACGTCCAAAACGATGGGCGACAAAAGTGACACGCAGCAAAAGTGCAAGTAACTGGATGGGCACTGGTATACAGGGGGAGCCAGGGGGCGTGGCAGTGCTACGTGGGGTGCAGAATCAGCTAACGAGGCGTCGCAACGTGCTTGAGGCGCGTGCCAAACACACACACACACACACAGACGCCCATGGCCAACAAGAATTTTTGCGAGACGAGAAAGGTTTCGAGCCGCCCTTGAACTTCTGGCCAAAACAGCTGACCGACATTTTGGCGCATTGCAGGTGGGTGGACACACTGTCTGGCCTGCCTGCCTGCCAGTGTGTGTGTGTGTGTGTGTGGGCAAGGCAACAGCAGAAAAAAACAAACAAACCGCAAACATAACAAACAACCCCCGCAAAAAAACAAAAGCAAAAAAAAATAACAAAATTTGCGAGCAGACGCGACGACGACGACGACGACGCGACGTCACAACGTCCCCAACACTTGTCGATGCCAGAATTCTACGCAAGTGAATGTGGAGGAGGAGTGGGAGGCACGAGCAGGGGGCGTTGCCGGTCGCGTGCCGCTTTGTCCTACACACACAGTTCGGGAGAGCGAGAGACCGATACAGTGGGGTCACTCAACTGAATACGCTCCAAAAACAGTTTGAGAGATCGCGAGATCTCTGTTTGAACTGGAGGCGTCCATTTAGCGCTTGCCACGCGAATCGCTTGCCAAATTGGTTAGCCAAGTGGGTTGCACAGTTAGTGGCGATCACACTTGTCTCGCAGCCAGTCTAGTCGGCTGTGTAGTTGTGTGTGTTTGGTGGGTGTGGGAACCGCACTCTCTCGCACTTGAAATGCATACGAAAATTAAGCAAATTGCACATAAATTTTACAAACACACACACATACACAGAGACCCAGACCAACGCCCACCTTAATAAAACGTACCAAAAAACTATATAGTACCGATCTGCCGTCGATCGCTTTTAATTTAATTAGTTGCGCGTGCAACGAGACACACTCGCACGAGTGTGTGTTTGTGTATACACACATGTCTAGCGAGTTCTTCAGGTTGCATGCCTCAGTGGTTAACTGTGGTGCGTCCTCTTGTTATTTATGCATCGAATTCTTTATGGCTTCCCATATAAATTCTCATTCAGCTTGTCATCATTTTCGGTTGCATTTCTCCTGCTCTCGTTCTCGCTTTGCATTTTGAGCGTGTCGAGGCCATAACTTATGTATCTCACTGTATATTATATAGTATATTTAGTTGTGCCTGTGCACCTTTAGCACGAAATAGTTTGCCAGCATAATATGAACATCAATTCACATGCTACAAAGTTGCCTAATACATTTAATAATTTAAAAATATATAATTTTGCTAATCTTTGGCAACGAAGGTTAAAAAAATTGTATGCATACTTAAAATGGGAATTTTAAAGACATTTATGACTATGCTTAGAATTTCTTGTCTAGCAAATGTTTGAATAATAAATATGAACTACATTTTATATTGTTTGTGTACTTAAAACTATTTAAAAATTGTTTAAAATTACAAAAGTTCTAATTACATTGTTGGAGCTAGTCTTTACCTACTTAGCTTATATATTTTTAGATGTTGCAGAAACTCACAAAAATATAGAATGAACTAACTAAGATACATAATATATAGATAAGCCTTTGGGAATATTCTTAATTATGCAAGTTATGATAAATAAACAATTATATGTATGAAAAATAATCAAATCAAATAACAGCTAATCAACTTTTACAGTAAATCCGTTTTTATTAGATTAAAAACTGATTATTAAACACAGATTAATTCTTATTTATCAGTGTCTTAAATATGATTAATCAGTTATCTATTAATGAGCTAGATAGCCGATAGCCTTGTAAGATAGCTGATAGATTTTCGTCGCCTTAGCTGAGTTCGCATAAGTGTTAAATAGAATTTCCCTTTGATTTAATGGTTGATGGCTTACATTTCAGGCTAGACAGGAAATTGAATTTCAAATTAGTAATTCAAGCAGCCAAGCAGCACTTGACCTGATCACAGAGCTACTAACTTGGCTGTAACTGACTGTTGTTTTTTTTTGCTTTTTTTTGTTGCTGCTGTAATGTACGCCCACCCGGCGTATGCGTGTTTTCTGTAATAATTTATTATCATATTCACGGCAGCAATTAATATGAAAAGTAAATGGATAAATAAGAAACAACAGCAACAAATGACAAATTTAAATGAATGAATCAAGAAAAAGGCAAAGCAAACTGACAAGAAATCATCAATGAAAACAGTCAGCTTCTACTTAGCCACAATGTATCTGTGTATCTATGTATCTATGTATCTTTATATCGTTGTATCTATGTGTGGTTGCTGTGTTGGCGTTGCTAAAGGCAATCGACAGCTTTGACTAGCAAAGCGTTTGGCAATGCAGAAATCGAATTAGCCGCAACATGGCGCACGACACAGTCGCGTATCTTACAGATACTTGGCGTGTGGGCTGCGGTCAGTGCGTAGGTTGTTGTGCCAGCAAAGCAGCACCCTGTATCTTTATCTGCGCGCCACAGCAGCAGCGGCAGCGGCAGCATAATAAAATTCAACAATTTATTGCAGTTGCTGCTTTAATTTGTTGTTGCTCCCAACGCTGTTGTTGTTGTTGTTGCTGTTGTTTTCGTCGCTTTGCCATTTGGCCAGCAACAAAAATTTTCATTCACAAAACGGCGGCTGTTGTATGCAAATTGACCGCTGGCTTTCAACTCTGTTTTGCAGTCGACTGCGCAGTCAGACGAACACGTCGACTGCAGCAGCGGCTGCGACTGCGACTGCGACACACTTGGCAAGCGATGTTTAGTGATTGCAACAGCGACAACAACTGAGACGCCGACATCAATGAATGGAACTGTGGAACTGTTTGGGCCCTGGCCCAGGGCATGTCCATCGCCTGGGCCTACGTGTCGGCTACGTATTGGCATAAATTAATATTAAAATGCACCCTACACTGCGGGCATATTAACAAGCACATGAAAGTGATTTGAAGACTTTATAAAGTGGCCAGTGGGAGTAAAGCCTTAGGCGCTTTTTAGCCATATAATAAAGCTATTAAAGCAGACTTGTTGGCTTAAGTTTGACACATAAAGAAAAGCATTTTATATATTCAATAGAATATATAGTTTTTAAATTTTATTTAGCTTACATGCAACACAAAAACTAGCTCTAAAACGGCTATTTTATTTGTTAGTTATAAATAATATTTTCAACCTTTTTAAGAGCATTAAACTTTCGACTTTTTGTTGAGCAGTTTTTGTTGACTTTTTCAATTTGAATTTGCATTCGCATTTATTTATTTAAAGCATTAAACAAAGACACAGACACAAGTTGTTGTTGTTGTTGCTGCTGCTGCTGTTGCTGGCGACATGCAACAAATGTTAGACATTCAATTTGTTGTTGACACTTCATTAGCAAAACAAGAAAGTGGGTTAAATGTTGCTAAAATTAAGCGATGCACAAAACTCACAAAAACACAAGCAACAAAATCAGAGAACGACAAGCCAAAGATGCAGCTAAAAATTTGAAGTTAACTCAAATCAACTGGGAAACTGTCGAGTTGTTGGCGGAACCCGCAGCTTAACCTAATAAAATCAATGGGTTACGATTTGGTGTTTGGTTACGGGTATTTTTTTTTTGGCCAAGTTGCTGAGTAAAGTTTTATGAATGAAATAGTAAAAATGAAACAACTGAAAACTGCGCCCACGTCGTGCGCCACATGATGAAATCATGAATGAATGAATGAGTGAGTGAGTGAGTGAATGAACGAATGCCTGAGTGACTGAGTTGAGCCCAAGCCCAGGTGCCAAAAGGGCACGAGTCTTGGTACATGAAACGTGGGCAGCAAATGCAAATTGATGGCCATGGCTAAGACCAAGATGCTCATCGTTTTCCAGCGTTTCCATTAGCCACGCACACCGGAACCGCATTAGCATGATCATCATCAGTTGATGGCCTAAGACCGGAAAGTGCCAAAGTCCGATTCCAGCTGAATGCTAACAAATTAACTGTCAAATGCTTCGACATCATTTGATGCATTCAATGAAAACATTTCCAAATCTTTTCGTCTTTTTTTTTTGTATTTCTTTCTTCGCTTTTATAAATGAAATTTATATCTTTTCCGATTTCCCTTCCGCACCGCTTTTGTTCGCAGAGGCGAAAGCTTTAGTTCAACCAACAATTTCATCTATAGCTTATTGGTAGTATCATATTTCAAAGATTGTCAACGGCTGTCATTGTTCACATACAAAGTGTTCTAATATTTTTCAGCTCGTTAAAGTTTTGTTCACAATGTCACAGAATAGAAACAGCGGGCCCTTAAAACTTGCATATTATTTCCGTTTTATAACTGATAAGTTCAGAGAACACTGAAGTGCATTCATCTGAAATCATAAAAAGCCCAAGAAAATTATGTGGATTGAGTTTCTTAAGTTATTGTTAAAAGTAACGTGTATAATCATGATCGCTCTTGATCACTGTTTATTGTGGTGCAGCCAACTTAATAACTTTTGACTACAAACTCCTCGAATTATCCAACAAATTGAGCTGTTTGCAGATATATAATCATAAAGGTATCAATTTAATTATGGAATGCTTTACCCTCTGAAAACAAAGTTCAAATCAACGGAATTCTCGGGTTCAGCTCGGCAATAATAGTTTTGAAAATTGTGCTTTCAAGGCGTTGAAGCAAAAAGCAAAATTCTCACACACAGCTGACGGGTATTACAACTTTATGGCTAGTAAAGCGGTAACAACAGCCATAATAACAACAGCAACAACATCGAACTTAACCACTGAACCACTAACCACAATCATGGCCAGGCTGACGTCATACAAATGCATAAAAAAGCAACGACGATGACATAAATTGCATTTGAATATTGGCCAACAGCAGTAAGCCATAACTGACTCTCTGGCAATGTTTTTCCAGCCACTTGCCTGTCACGACGTCGACGTCGTCGCTGGCAGCGGCTGCGGAGTGGGCGGCGGTGTTGTTGATCGATTTTTGGCATGAAAAGCGACAAAATTGCAGTTGAGCTGCGCGTGCGCCTGCGCCCTCCCGCAAGCTCAAAAAAAAGATCAAAATAAATATCGAAATATAACCAAAATGCTTAATGAATGGGGCGCAGCACCAACAACAGCAACATCCGCTGTCGACGCCGACTGCAGCGTCAGCGTTCAATGTTTGTTGTTGCGCGTGGGCAGCTTCATTCATAACGAACCGTTTTGGCGGCTGAATGAATTGCAGTTTTGCAGTTTGGGCCAAATAACGGCACAATACGCGGCAGAGGAGCAACAACAACAACAACAGCTGGAGCAGAAGCTGCAGGAGCAGCCAAGCGCTGATTGGAGAGAGACCCAAAAAACCACAGCACAACCACAACCACAACTGCAATCACAATCACAGCCAAAACCCAAACTCGCTGGCGATTTACATAAATCAGCTGCAAATTTGTTCCACTGTTCAAATGCAATGTCGCGGTTGTGGTGCGAGCGAGAGGTTCGAGGAAGTCACAGCAGCTTCCAGCAGCAAAGCAGCGAGCGACAAGCGACAAGCCAAAAGAGCAGCGGGTGACAAGTTGGAGAGTGGAACGAGGAGAGAGAGAGAGCGGTAGGGTAAGGGGCAGGGAGTGGCGACGAAGACGAAGCGATTCGTGTAGCCAAAGTCAACGCGTGTCGGCTTAGAAAATAACAACAACAAAAAAAGCACAAAGTTGTAGCAACTGGCGCAGTTTTATATATATTTTTTGGGCCTATGAGTCTGACTTGTTGGTAATACCTTAACTGAAAGAGTGTTTTGGTTTCAAAGTGGTCTTACAAAATAAGGAAATCGAATTAAAATGATGACAATTCAAATAATATGAATTGAAACTATGAAATGAAATTTAAATACATAAATAAATATATATAAATTTTTCGAAATTGAGAAAATTACTTAAAATTAAGGCGAAATATTCCAAATTTTAAATAGTGTGTTAATAAATTAAATATCTGAGAAAGTAAATGAAGTAAGTGAAAATATCCGTCTTCTAACCTACTTTAATATGGATTCACAGTAAAACTAAAAAGAGTATTTAAAAGTCGCCTGCAGAGTCAGCTCTAAATTCTTGTTATTTATTTTATATTAGTTTCTTTTTTTTTTTTTGCGGGGGCTGTTGCCAAAGTAAGTAGCTTTGTGTACAGTTTTGTTGGCTTTCTTGGCTGCTGTCGTCGTCGTCTTAGTCTCACTGAAAGTTGGATTCGGCTTGGGAGTCGTGGTCTCAGTTTAAGTTGAAGTCGTTGTGATTTGATGGCCTGATTGCATTTGTGTTTTTACACACATGTGTGTGTATGTAGGAGTGTGTTTGAGAGGATGTGCATTATAAGCAGGAGGTGCGGGCCACAAACGCTTTTATTAATGGACTAAAGACTATAATAGTTTAGCAACGATTGCGTAATAAATGATCTTTGATTTCGCATAAAACATTTGAGGACAATAAATGAAACTTTCTTTTTTTTATAGTTTGTAAATCAACGCAGCGAAGAGTTTGAGTTTATTTTGTTAACATTTTACTTATCAAAAAAAGGCTTAAGAAAGTGGGTTGGTAGCAGTGGATTAAAGAATGAATGTAAGAAACTAATAAAAGTACATAAAAGCAGTTACAAGCAGCCAGCACGTTTTAACAAGTCTCAAAAAACTAGCTGTACATACGAGCAAACAATAGATCATAGAAATGTTCAACTAGAACGAACACTTATCCCATTAGCAAGACTAATTAGCATGCCGTCTACTTACTCACTCACAAATCGTCGCATCTTTCAAAATTGACAGCGGAAAATGCTAGAAGACAGCCTTTTGGCTTTGTGTTAACGATATGATGAACTAGATGAGAAAAATAAGGAAAAATAAATGAATAAACTTGGCAAACAGTCGCGCCTTTTGCTTCCAAAAACTCACGCCCCGCCAATCATAAGGGGATGGTGGGACAAAGGGGCGTATACGTGCATAAATCTTGGAACAAACACAACGCTCCAAATACACTTGAAATTGTAAATCAGATGGTGCAAGATGAGTTTTCTTTTGGAAAGGGGGTGACAAGGGAGGGCAGGAGGAAGAGGGGTCTTTTGGCCGTTCCGTGTGAGCCATATCGCTTCGAACCATGGCGATCTGTGGCTCGCATGAGCTCATTAGAAAATATGCGCGTAATTTGTGAGACATTTTGAGAGAGAAGCATGTGGCTATTTTTGAATTGGTTCGTGTGCTCTGTTTGCTTCATTGAAATGTGTCAAGTGGCATTGGGGAATGGTGGAATGGTGGTATGGGCATGTGGTGGCACAAAAGTCATAAAGCAGCCAACGAGAGCCAGAGGGAAACGCACTTGAAACTTTGGCTACCAAAATTGACCACCAATCAAATTTAAGCGGCTCTTCTAAAGCGGCTCTAAAAAAGGCAACATCAAATCGAGTGGGTCGATAGCTGCGCGCGCGTTACGCCCACCAGGTCAACTATCTAAACAAAAACAATAACAAAAAACTTCAAATCATGCAACAACAACAATTTATTGTAATAATAATTATAATGGCAACAGCAACAACAACATGAGTTGCTGCAAACAGAACAATAAACAGCATCAAGTTGATGTAAATTATTTGACTACCAAATTTAGTTGGAAATCTTGTGATCTACGTTGTTTGCCCCTGTTTCTATAATACTCTAACCGTCAAGAAAAGTCCACAATTATTATGATTTTTAAGAGTCATTGGTTGCTGCTGAAAATGAGCAAAAGTTTTTGGAATTTTGTAGCTTCAAACACAGCTTAAGCTTAGTGACTAAACCCATTTCCTTTTATAAATACTAACAATTTTTATTGTGCATTAATCATTGACTAATTTTAGCACTGTTAGAAAATTCGATTTATTTTCGACTAAAAATAATTTATAGTATAAATAAATATTTATAATTAATGACTTTTCCTACAAAGTTGCAAACAACTTTATGTGATTTACTGTAATCATATAAATGATTAGCTTGTTCAATAACTTACAATTAAAAACGTTTAATGTTCAATTAGTTAAAAAGTAACTTTATTTTGTATTTATTATTTTCTTTTTGTTAACTATTTATAATAATTTTGTAGAGTATTTAGCCATTCATTTGAAATTCTTTTTGCTAAAGAAAAGTCATATTTGTCATATTTTGTAAACCATCTGTGAGGCAAATAGTCGGCCCACGACGGACTCGAGCACGCTCTACAGTGAAGCACTAAAAAAATGGACTAAGCGGCGAGCAGTGACTGACATTTCGCTTCAAATCTCAAACCACAAACCTCAAAATGCCAGATGATTTCGTGGCTAAAACTCAGACGCTGAATCTGACTCTCTGGCATGACAGTTCAAATGTGCACGAGACCATTTGTTGATGCCATTTTTTTTTGTTTTAATGCTAGGTGGAGGGGGTGAAGGGGGCTTGTTTTTTGCAGTGTATGAATATCCATTGAGCTTGTCAGATGGCCAAGAGCGTGATGAAGTGCAGAGCTCAAAACTGGCGCTCGAATCTGGAGCCCTGAAGTTTGTTTATGCTGCCACACATTTGAAGCGTCCTAAGAGAGCGTTGCAATTGCAATTGTTGTTGTTGTTTTGTTGTTGTTAATGTTTGCGTACCGGAAACCCGCTGCGACAGCCTATAATTTGCAAATTTAATTTGCAACACACGCCAACATGTGACCCCAAAAAGAGCAAAATGTTATAAATAATATGCAGTTGGCAGTTGCTAGTTGCCAGTTGCAAGTTGCATGTTGCTGGTAGGTGTTGCTCTGGTGGCTTACCTTAAACTAGAAATGCACAACTTATGAATGGAGCTGCGACTTATGAATGAATTTAATTCAGACTGCGACTGGGGCTGGTCTCCGCTTTGAGCTCATGTCGCTGTCTTGCCAGCAATTTTTTATGCAAATCCCGAAAAAGATTTGCAGCTTTTTAAACAAAATCAAATAGATTTCAATGTTGTTTATTCGCCGCTTGATTTAATAATCATTTTGCGGGTTTTCTATTTTATTAAAATGAATTTTTTGTTGTTGTAGTTTTTTGTTAGCAGTAGCTGCGTGGGATTTCTGGCGTCTGTTAATGGCGTGGGCTCATCTTCAGCTTGATGTTTATCTGGAGTAGTCACAAAGAGACTCGACGTTAATCATAGATGAACTCAAACTATTCAAAACTCTACATTTATTCAATGGCAATACTTCGATTCATGGGCGCTACTAGATGTGATTCAGGATGATCATTATTATAATTCGCTGTCAGGTGAGTCAACGCAAAGTCTATAAAGTTTCACGACTTAACTTAATCAACTGAACTTATTTGTGTATTTATGTATGCAAATATAGCAAGTTTTTATTAGTATAATTTATTAATTATATATTTACACCGATCTGCTTTCATCTGCAAAAACTGCAGAGCAAATCTATTTAATTTATAGAAACATAAATTCAACTTATTCGCATTTTGTAAACTGCATTTGACTGTGTGCCATGTGACATTACAGTATCTGTGGATAAACGAGCTTTAGTAGTGGCACCCACACAATCACACAAGCATAAATACAGGGGCATTACTTTGGGGGCACCTGAGCTATGACTCTATTTTTAGACACATGATGCCAAAGCGTTCACTTTGAAAGTCGTTAAAAAGATATACACAAATTATAACTTAACTTAGCTTAAGTTAAATGCAAACAGCAAACAGCAAAGCCACAAAATACAACAAATGAAATCAAATAGAATAAAAAATTAAGAAAAAAATATACACAACTGCCCACGTGTTGCGGTTTTTTGTTTAAGATAAATTTGATTTGAATTCGATGGAAACAGTCGTCGCAGACGCCGGACAATGGACAGCGGACAACGGACAGCGGACAAGCGACAGAGTCTAGAGTGCGAGACTGGCGCCAGCTTGAATCACCTGCAAACAGGTGACAGTGCAAAAAAAACAAAAATTAAATAAACAAGAAAGAAAAGTACAGTCGAGCGCGCCCGACCGTATAATACTCTCTGCATTTGTCCCGATTCAATTATTAAAATCGGTATCCAGATATTACAATGTGAATTACTTGCATTAAAACACGTTGAAACAAAAACAATCTAAGCATAATCAAACACACATCTGTTTGTTTGTATTCGAATACACATACGTTTGGCAATATGTATAAGATGCAAATATGTATGCATGTATGTGTGTATTCGGCGCAGCCAGCGACCGCGGGCAGCGCTGCCGACACACAGGCAGCGAAAACGTTCGAACATGTGCTTGTGTGTTTCTATCTCGCTTGCACCTATGGGTTGATATTGCGTTCAATTATCAATATTGTAACGCTTCTAGTTTTCTTGTTTATTGTCCGATTTTAATGCGCCTTTCAGTATAGTTTAATATAGTTAGTCTCCACACGAAGTATATAATTACAATACTGTACGATACGAACAAGTTCGCCAAACCCGGCATTGAAGGTTCCAGCCTTTTTTATCAAATGTGGGAAAAGTGGGCGTGGCAGTCCAAAATTTTAAATGGCAATGCAACTATGCCGTCGCTACGAACCTCCCGTTCCAGAATTGGTGATCCTAGGTGCCATAGTTACTGAGATATTTGCCGAAAACACCAATTTTTTCCGAGGTGTGTCCAGATTTTTGCTTATTGTGGGCGAATGGGGCGTGGCATCGAAAAAAAAAAAGATTCTTGTATTGACTGACTAAATATGTGATCGTTTGACACCAAGCTCGAACTTGTAGCTCTTACCATCTCTGAAATCTGTTTGTTCATACGGACAGACGGACAGACGGACAGACGGACAGACAGACAGACGGACAGACGGACAGACGGACATGGCTATATCGACTCGGCTTGTGATGCTGATCAAGAATATATATACTTTATGGGGTCTGCCACGCCTCCTTCTGCCTGTTACATACTTTTGCACAAACCCAATATACTCTTGCAGAGAGTATAAAAAGCAGCAATTTTATTTTGCTAACTACAGTTGAGATACACTTTAGTAGAATAAAAATACGTTTTTTTTTTGGAGTTATAATATTTCATAAATTGAAGAAAGTTCTTACTGCAGAATTTATTTGCACTTTATGTTTTAAATATTTAAATGAATTCGCATTTAAAATTGGAATGGAAAGTAATGAAATTCGATTAAAAAGAGCTTAGTTAATAAAATACAAAAATTGTATTAAAAATATGAAATATTTTAACTCAAAGTAATCTATGATCACTCTCATACACTTCTTTTTGAATCATGACAACAGCTCGTAGTTTTAAATGACATTAATAATATTTCTGTATATGAAAGCTTGTTATCCAAATGGCTTAAAAAGCCAAAATTCGCATCGAATGTAATGCAAGCTTATATTCTCATAATCAACTTGATTTAGTCAAGCTTTCTTATGCTTCCCACAGAAATATTTGTAGTTTATCGACTAAACCTAGAAACCTAGTGCTCACTAGCCTAAAAAGCGCTTTCCAAACGCTGCTTGCACCTCGGAGTTTAGTGTCAAGTCACAAACATTTTGCACCCTCACAAATAATATAAATAATCAAATTGTAGCACATTTTGGTTGGTCTGCCATTGATGAACTGTGACAAATCTGTGGATTTGACACTACCTGGCAATAATGAAGCAAATGCAACTTTGTTGAGCTTGTTGCAAGCACAATTCATCAGCTGAATTGTGCCACCAACAAAGCAAAGCTGAGAGAGCCGGCAGCAAATGCCATTCAACATTTGCCATGTAAATGGCAATTAAGTTGCCGTCATCGCCATCGTCGTCGTCGCCGTCGTCGTCGTCTCGTGAGGTCTTGTGAACTTGTGAACCAGACGATGCCACGGCCAAAGGCATCAGTTGCTAGACTAGGAGGAAGTCGTCTATGGCCAGTTGCAAGTTGCAAGTTGCAAGCTGCTATTTCCTTTTGCTCATTTCCATTTGCCAGACTCTCTGCCACTCTCTTTCACTCTAGCCCTCTCTCCCTTTCTATCTGTCTCTCCTTCGTTTGGAGTGCAATTAATCGCCACTCAACTGGCGCACTGATTGCAATTAATCTTCATTAAAGGCTGAGCAGACACGCCCAGCAATCAACGCGGGAGGCGGAAGAAGGGTGCAGCACAAACAGCCAGAAAGAGAGAGTTAGTGAGATAGGGGGAGAGGGGCCAAATGTCCTTTTTGGCCCAAGTGTTTGACAAGGCGAGCGAAGCACGCTTAGATCCTTACAAACCAATTTGGTGATCATCGTGAGTTGCTGTTGTTGCTGCTGCTGCTGCTGGTGTGGTGACAACAGCAACAGCAACTGCGACGACAGCAACAACATTCAACTGACCGCACAGCAATCACCTTAATTAAACATTAGGCAAGCCTCAGTTGGCTCTGAAGTCGGTAGTCGTTGCACGCTGTAGTTGTTGCTGTGGCATGTTGCTGCTGTGCTTAGCTCTCGAGTACTGTGCTGTGGTGTGGTCCATGTCAACGATTTCCGTTGCACAAAAGGCCCAAAGGTTGCCCCAGCAGTGATTGTCGCCTTAATTTTCTTGCAGTTTTCTTGACTGTTGCATTCGTGTTTGCTGCCAGTTGCTGCCAGTTGCTGCAAGTTGCTGCCGTGTCAACGCTGAAAGAGGCATTGTGTGCGATTTTTCATTGGAAACGATCACCCAGCTTGATTTGGCTGATGTGGAAATTTAAAGTACAAAACAAAAAAAAGGTAGGAAAACGGGTCACGTTATTAATTGATCAACCTTTTGCCACACAGATTTATGAATATTGATTGCAACTTGGAGGTGCAACAAAGTCTGGCCCTGGACTGCCTGTCAGTCTGTCTGTCACCACGGCACTCAGATTGAGTCAGCTTCCTGTCGATTAGGGTCACTCAGCTGTGTGACTGAATCTGTGACGATTTCTGTGACTGTTTCTGGGACAATTTCTGTTTCTTTGCCTCACTGCAATTGCTTTTGATCGGTCAGCCGGGGTCATTTCCTGGCTAATTAGCGATTGCCATCACAGATTTGCCACTGCCCCGCCCTGCACTTTACCCCCGGCGCCGTTTCTGCTTCTCATATTTTTTTTATTTGTAGTTTTGTATGTTTTTTTTTTTTTATTGCTGCTTCATTCGACAATTAAGCGCCGTCGCGTATTTATGATATTAATTAATTAAGGCAATTTGTGTGCATCTTGGAAATGAGCGATCTTTGCAGCTAATGGCAAGTTCTCGTGGTTCTCACTCACTGCGGGAAAAAAACGGCTGTAAACTTAGTTTAAATACGCTGTTGGACTTGCAAAATTTACAAAAACTTGTCATAAAGTAAAGACAATAAAATTGTATATGGGAAATTAAGGCATTTTAAGTAATGTTAAAACTTCTGGGAGTTTAAATATATAGAAATAAGTGTTGTAACTGATTTCAAACAGACAGTCGCTTAATCTGTAACTTGTTGGCTTAAGAAACCTACGGTAAACATATCAACCCAAAATCATTATTTAAAAGCATACAATTTATTTGTTTTCCGTGTAGACTTCTATATTCATAGATCATATTGACTGGTCATTTCCCTTGGATCTCGGCGAGCGATTAAAAAGGCACTATTGATGCCAACATTGACACACTTTTGGGTGGTCTTGGCGCAGACTTAATTTTGGCAAAAGAGCAAAGTAGACCCAACCCGCAAGCGAATAATCGATGGAACGTGTGACGGCAACAACATCGACGGCGACGACAACACATGAATTGCAATTGCCAAGCGAGGTGATCACAAGGGGGCAGAGGGAGGTGGTGAGGGGAGTATCAAATAGAGCGGGGACCAACACCTGTTGCCCCATTGCCATGGCGACAAAATAAAAAGGGCATTTTTGGGGCCGATGTTGTCGTTGCAAATGTTGCTGTTGTTTTTATTGCTGTGGTTGCCGATGCGCTGCATCATTTGTAAATTCAATTTCAAGTTTTTGGCAGCATTTCAAAAGAGTCGTCGCACTCGGAGACTCTGCAAACGCGATCGCGTATTGCAAATGCGAATGCGAACGCGTGGAACGCTCTAATGTTGGCGGCGCCACAGGCGATGCAACGTCAAAAAATTACAGGCGAACGGCATTAAAGTGCGCAAAATTTATTTAATTTATTGAGCCATTAGATAAAGAGCGAGACAGTCGCACCAAGGAAGAGAGCATGGGTGAAAGAGATGAAGCTAGAGAAATAGAGAGAGGAAAAGTGAGAGGGGAGCTGTGGGCACAACGTTGGCTGTCAGCTCATTCATAGATTAATTTCGGCAATTTACAGCCACTGAGATAGTTTTGAGTAACTGCAGCATGGACAGCGATGGCAGGGGAGTGGGGCATGCAACATCGCCTGTCGCCAGAGAATTATGCAATTAGATTGGGGCGCCACAAGTTGCCATATTACAAGCGACAGCTACAACTAAATATAATTATGAATACACTCAACGAAGGTTTCATTAGTTAAGACTGAGAAAATTACAAATATTTAAATATTTGTTTAAAATAAAATTTACTTGCAATTGTCTGTGGTGTCATGAGTGGAATTTGGTTTGGAAACTTTTAATTTGAAATATTATTAAAAGCATTCAACAGTTACATATTCTTATCTATTTTATTTAGAGCATTTGTGTAACAATTTTGAAAATCTCCTAGTATATTTTAGCCCACTTCTTAAGATCTTTAAACCTTCATAAACACAAAGCTTTAGCTCGAACTTTTTTTTTTTAAAGACTCTCACAATATTTCTTGTGAATGTTTAGGTTGGAATATCAAAGACAAATTCTAGTTTGAAAATAAAAAAATATAAATAATCTGATTTATTATTAAGTTATTCTACGCCTAAAACAAAAATAATTAATCAGTGAATTGGCCGTCGGATTCTGTACTGAATCTAAGCCGGTTAAATGAAAGACTCACCTGTTCCATTGCTGCCAAACCAAAGGGCCACGAGGTCCTCGTTTGGCGGCGTATGATGATAATGATTTCCGTAGATATATGGATTGGGATAATCGAGTAGAACGCGACGCGAGGCAGGCGAGGAGGTCTCAGCTGTTTTGATGGGAAATGAGCCAAGGTGAGTGCTAGAGGCAGATGGAAATGATGGACATTGCTGGTAACTCACCCTGGGCTAATTGGGCGGCATATTCCGATGCCTTCTGCAGATTGATGCGCGGACGCGGTTTGGCGAGTGACTGCAGTTGCTGCTGCTGTTGTGGGTTTATGTGTTGCTGCTGTTCCGCTGCGGCTGCTGCTGCCGATGAGCCCAACAGCAATTGCTGCACCTGCAATATGTCCACGTACTCGTCGAGCTCAACTCCTGTCGTATCCTTGCCAACTGCAGGCGAATGATGATGATAATTCGATGCTGCTTGAGGGTTTCCAACTGTTGCTGTGCTGCTGCTGTTGTTGTAACAGCCAAAGGCTGGTGCTGCGGCAGCAACACTGGGCAATGCAATGGGCGGTGGTATGGGGGGTGGCGCAAACTGCAAGGGATTGCGACTGAGCGGTGTTGTTGGTGTGTTAAGTGAATCCTGTGATCCTGTAGGTGTTGTGGGCACAAGACTCAGGCCTGTTGCTGTCTGTGGTGGAAAACTGGAAGGTGCAACAACTGTTGTTGCTACAGGTGGCACAGGCGCTGCTGCTGGTATTGCTGTTGCCGGTGGCGAGGGCGTGGCTGTGTTTGTGGCTGTCACCGTTGTGGAATGCTGCTGGCTGCTTATCACTTCATTCTGACGCCTCATTGTCAGCAACATTTTTGAAACTGTTCAACGTGTTGGCAACGTGCAGTGACGAAAACACGGTAGGAATAATCAAAGCGGAAACGGATACGGATACGGATACGAAAGCAAAATGGCAAAAGAAATTGAAACCGAAAGCAAACAAAAAAGAAAAACTAAAATGCATTGAATAAATTGACTCCATTGGTTTTTCTATTGGACACTTGTTGAACTCTTAAATTCAAATATTATTTTACATTTTCACTTTTATTTATTAATTAGCATTTTTACACTTGCATTGATTTTCTTGGGTTTAATTGATTGATTGAATATTGACTTGATTTGAATTGTATCTCATTGAATCAGTCTTTGCGTTGTTTTTATTTTATTTTGATTGACTTGTGCAGAGATCTGTGAAGTAAGAAAATAAAGTAATGTGTTAGTTATAGTATATTTATTTTTAGTTTGAAATAGAAGCTAAGTTAAAGCTTGAAACTAATCAGAAGTTCAAGGTTGCATATATTAAAACTCAAACTGCTTGTAATTACCTCTTTAATCCCTTGACTTAAGTCTGCGCCTTAAACTTTTTCTTATATTTTAACACTTACATTACAATTTTACATTATAAACATTAAACACATATAAAATATTTATATTTTTAGCTAAAATCACACAGAGATCTCTAAAATTTTACATTCACTCTTCAATTTTCAATATTTAGCTCAAAATTTATGCATAAAAATATGTAAATAAATTCTTATAAAAGTTGTCGCACTATTTGTCGAAATGCCGACGGTAATTTCTCATTTCTCTCATTAATAATTGCACATTTAATGTTTTTGGCACCAAAATATTTTTTTTTTTTTTTTTTGTATATATCTTTTCCGATACGCAATTTGTAAGCTTACAAATTTATATAGTTAGGTTTATATAAATTTTTTTATTTGTTTTGCAATAACAATTTGTAGAGTTTTCTTTTGTTGATTGACTGCGCGCCGCGCGGTGGGCAAAAAGTGTGTGAAATCGAAAGCAGCCGAGACGAGCTGTTGAGCCGTCAATGCGCTACTGGCGCGAGCGGTGAAAATTGAAAATGAAAATGGAAAACTCGACATCGGTGAAAAATCGTATCAGCAACAACAAAACGGCAAAAGCAGATGCGGCATATTGCCTGCGTCGGCGTCAACGTCGTCGGCAAACGAAACGAGAAAATGCCCGAAAAGTGTTTGCTGCCTCGTCATCAGCGTGAGACAGTAACAGCAACAACAACAACATCAGGAGCAACAAATTGAATCAATGTAATTGTTGCTTTTGTTTCGCTTTGCTATTTATTTTTTTCCTTGAGTGCTTTATGGCACCTCTCTTTAGCGAGGTGGGAGTATCGTGTGCTGAGAGTGGGAAACCGGCATTTCCGTTTTGTAGCTGGACGCCAAGCTCCTGCCAGAGTGTTGGGAGAGAGTGATAAGGCGAAAAGCATCAGCAGTGAGAGCGTAAGAGGGTGAGAGTTCAAATTGTCACAACTAATTAAAAGAGTGCGTGAGAAGTTTGCTCTTTCCATCTCTCTCTCTCTCTCTCTGGGAGAGTCCACTACGCTACGTAGTAAGCAAATACGTATTTATATGGCGAATATAGCGTCATATGTTGCTTATCTATAAGCAGATTGCTTTCACTTTTTAGCTTTTTGGGCATAAAACAACGTTTCATAAGTGCCCAATTAACAATAGCGACGAATGACGTCTGTGTACGGTGCGTATGTAGAATATTAAGTATACGCATAGTGACTACCGTTTAATGAGCAACACTAAGTGTTGATAAGTGCAACTCCCACGACTTTTGATGCCCTCCAGTTATGCTAGGGTATCTGTTAGTCATCCATCTCAGCTTCAATGCAAACTGTTTGAGATTTGTACCTTAGATCTGCTACTGACGCCTCTAGAATGATTCTGAATGAATTGCGTGTAATGTATTTAATCTCGACATTTAGTGAAAGTCAAAAGCAATAGATGTTGCCCTTTTGACCTGATGAATTCCACGAAAAGCAAACAAAAGTCAGCAAAACAGACAAATATGCAAAATGTGAACGCCCACACTTAGAGCAACAGCACAGCAGCAACAATAACAACTATAGCAACGGCAATTAGAGTTGCAAGCGGAGCAAAAACAACAAGCGAACGCTAAAGGGACTTACAAACCCGGTGTTTGACATTTAAAGGTCAAAGTTTGAGCATCAATCAGCAAACGCAACGAGAGTGAAATATTAGTACCGTCAAAACAAAAGCAGAACAGAAGCAACAGCAATAACCATAAAGAACTGAGACTACTACAGAGACACCATCTCATAACGTAATAATCGCCTGAAAGGACAAACAAGTGCCAAAGAGACAACAACAGCAGAACATAGCTTCGACATTAGGGACAACAGCAAAAGTAAATTTTGGTGCTGGCATTTCACTTGTTGATTCTTTTGCCAGTTTGGCATTTGGCTAGTGAGAGGCGTAGGTAGGCTCGTAGGTAGGTGGGTGTGGCAAAAATATAGATGTTGTTTTTGTTTCATAAATAATATCTATATTTTACTGAAGGCGGGCCACTGAAAATGCTTGAGTTGAGAGCTAATAGATGCGATTATCCGCCCACAAGCTGAAGAGAATTTGGAGCAGAATCCTTGCAGAACTAGTAATGTTGCTGCTTGAAGATACCCTGTAGATGGTATGTATATATACGGAGATATAAGGTGTACCAAATAAGTCAACTTAAGTATTTTTCCGTCTTACAAATCAAGGCTGAAAGTTAGTTTTAGGTGTTTTATTTGCCCATCAAAGATTATTTTTAAATTTTTTAATTCAGTTACCAGAAAAATTAAAGTGCTGGCTTTAGTTTATTTTACCACAGGCTGACAACGCTGCTCTTGTACTTCTTGCCCTTCTTTTCTTTAACACCGAAATCAGCCTGAGAAATCTAACCCAAAAAGTAATGTGGCTGTGCTTAAAACTCCTTTTAAGCACAGTAATCAAAAGTATTTTCCAACTAATTCTCCACAAAATTCCAAGAATTCAATCAATAAATTAATTTATATATATATTCACTATCTGATAGCAGGTTGACTAGGAAACTGAAGCAATATTGAAGCTAGAACTTTCCACTTTGGAGCAGTGACATTTCCAGGCTCATCTCCAACTTTAGTGTACTTTGACCTTTGTGGTTTGCTGACTGCCTGGCACGTGTGTGGGTTGTGGGTGTATTGGGTGCTTGTGAATGTTGCCATAACAGCAACGGCAGAGGAGGAGCAACAGCAACCGGAGCAGCAGCAACAGTTGTGTGGGGTAAACGTTAGCAACTGTTGCTGCCATTCGCTGAAAGCAAAATGGCGGCAAATGTCAGCAACTCCAGTGAATGAAAATTGGTATGAATGAATCAAATGCAGGAAACAATGTAAAAGCTTCAATGACGTCATGAAATTTATTGAAAGCCTCAAATTTCATTCAAAGAAAAACTCCGCAAAGAGAGAGCAGAAAGGAATGATAGGGAGAGAGAGAGGGGGAAGCGAGAGCGGGAGAGCAAGTCAGTGAGAACCATTTCAACTTTGATATTTCTAGTGCTGTTTACTGACCATTCATGGGTGTATTCAAGTGAATTCGTTGTTATTCAACTGCCAGCGACAGTTGCAAATTGTTTCACACAAACTCCAACTAACGTGGCCATAACTGCTTGGAAATGTTATTTAATTAGCCATATTCACAGCCTGTTGCTTGTTCAAGTTGCAGTTTGACCTTTGGCAGCAACTGCCATACGCGTTTCATATGACATTTGGCATTTCTGACTGTGTCTATGTGGCGTGTGTGGTCGTTTAAGGAGTATCAAATGCTGCCGCGGTTTTTACACATACACACACGCGCAAATATATGAGAGCTTTGTGTAGGTGTACCTGCAACACATAATTCCCTGGCTAATTGATTTGTTGCACAATTATGTGGCACGTTTGTGAATCTCTGCTTAAATTTAAATGAGCTGAAGTAATTTTAAAATTCAGTTTTACTGGCTTGTATTTTGTGTTCATTATATCTTGTGATATGATGGAATTATCACTTTTGATTCATGTATTTTATTATATATAAATAGATTCCTTTTTAAAATAAACTTAGTTATCAAATGGCTGTAATTTTCCTTATTTGAATATGACAAAATTTAGTTTTTAATATTATTATCATGTCTATGGTTTACTGTTAAGTTTATTTGCCCACCAAAGGGTTATAAATTTTTTCAACTCACTTTTCGACTTATGTTCTAAGAAGTTGTTCATAAACAACTATTTTCTATATATTTAATTAAGATTTTTGGCTTGTCTTGATTAACTTTTCTGACAAGTCTTCTCACCTGATTTTCAAAAATATGGATTTAGATATATCTTCCAGTTTTAATTCATAATTAGTCATTTAACTTAAATTATTACTCCTGCCATTAGCTTAATCATTAGTTTTTCAACACTACTTTAAGCCGCAATTAATTTACTTGCGCTGGCTTTAATTCTTTTGATCCTTTTTATGCCATTGAAACATTGAAAATTCACTCCCTTCAGTTTTCACTGTCGAATTCGAGGCAGCAATAAAAATTATCATTAAAATCCCGCATAAATCATAAATAATCCGCCAAATGAAATGGCCATAAACAGTCAAAAGAGCAGAACTAAAGAGGAAGCAGAAGTTGGAACAGAAGTGGAGGAAGGAGAAAAAGAGTTGCAACTGCGGCATGGCTGCCCATTAATAGACTTGTTTAGATGTCAGCTAAGCCCAGGCAATAGACCCATTGAATAGTACCAGGCCGAAGCTACTTACCCGCCATAAAAAGGCAATCAGATGTCGTCTATGCAACGCCGTTGCACGCAAGCCGGCTGGGGCAAAGGGGGGTGTGGCGGCGAGAAGGCGGAGAGGGATGCGATCCTCTCCTAGTGGAATCAAGATATAGCGCGTAAATAAGAAGTTTTCAGCGGCAAAGACACACAGAGAGCGAGAGAGTACGAGAGAGAGTAAGTGTGGCAGAGAGCAAGATAGAGACAGAGAGAGAGTTAGTAAGAACTTGCAACCGATCTGCGACTGCGTTTGTAATTAATTACAAGGCGGGCCAAAACGGCGACGCACGCGCGACTTGGACCTGGTCTTGGCCTCCAAGAGAGATGGCCAAGCAACGATAAGGTAACGTTGACGCTGGCGACGACGACGACGGCGGCAGAGGCGGCGACGGGATGCGGCAGTTTGTGCAACGTGCAACTAGTCAAAGGATGCGCGCCGGCTACTGCGATTACGCGACGCGGCAGCAAAGCAAAGATAAGCGATAAGAGCGTAGTAGCAGCAGACTCAGCTGCAGACACAGTCGAAGATTATGCAATTTTGATTTGAAACACGCTATTTGGAGGCACCGAGATGCGATTCTGTTGCAGATGTAGCCGATGTTGCTGATGTGTCGTCAGCGAGTTCTTAACGATCTCATGCAGCGGGCGCGTAAATCGAGAGAGCGTAAGTTTTTGCACAATGTGTGTACGCGAAAGAGGGAGAGAGCGACAGACAGAGACAGGTGATAGAACTAAGATTTTTAACTATTTAACCGATAATTTCCTTCCGGTTGCGTTTTTGCGTTTCAACTGAGGTTGAAAAACTGTTTCGCTCGCGTTGCCTGCCACAGTTTTGGCCGCTCAGTTGAGGTTAGCGGCTGCGTCGCTGGTGACGCTGGCGACGACAACGCATCGTGGGCCGATCATCGCCTTACTTAGACACTCGTCTGTCGCCCAAGTGTTGCTCTTGTTGTTGTTGTTGCTGACTGACTGAGTGTGTGGGCAACTGTACATAGGTGCATGCAACTAGCCGTCTCTTTCCAACACACGGCGACAACAGCCCCCGCAATTTGCCTTTTTTTCCAAGTGCTTTTCTCTGCTCAATCGAAAGACTGAGCTTCTATCTTGACACTAACACAGAACGACACACACACACACTCTCGAACCAGCACACACATACACACAAGGGTTAACACCAACAGTGGTATAAGCTGATGTTCTAGTTCTGATACTAATAACAATTTATTGTGTTTTAGTTAAACTGCAGCCAAAGCTATCAAAAAACTGATGTATAATATAATTTAATTAAATATAACTAAAAATTTAAATTACAAGATTCATTCGCCTATTTAAATATTTCAAAGCTGTCTATTTTTTTTTTAATATTTTCAAAAATTTTTAAAATTTTGTTGATTTTGCCCACTGTGCATTAGCAACATTTTGAGCTGACTTTCAAGTCCAGCTCGTGCCAAGCAGCGAGTGTGTGTGAGTGTTTGCGTGTGGGCTTTCAATTCTAAGTAGGCTTTTTGTCATGGCGTCTGCCAGCCTACACTAACACTAACACTCACACACATGCACATGCACACTGACTGAAGTACAGTGTGCACAATTGGGTGCTGATCTCAGCCCTACGCCCATTTGCTGCACGGCTGCTGGAGTTGCACTTGCGTCATTGCACTGCAGTCAAACGCACTGAAAGGCTCGACACCGACACAAACACACACACGCTCGTACGCACTTGTTGCTGTTGTTTGCAAATCCTGAAAAGCTTTTTGGGCTAAAAAGCTCATAAGCTAAAAATAACACCCGCAGAAAGCTGCAAAGCAGCCGAACGAAAGCTTTCTATGAAAGCTCTCTTTGTTTTTGCAAGCGCTGCTGTGCCCACAAGCGACGGCGTCCGCACCTACACAGCACGCCTGCGCTGCGCAGTCGGCAGCGACGCCGACTGCGCTGCTCATGTGGGTGGCTTCATTGATAAATTTGCGCTGCGATGCTGCGACGCGCTGTGCTGCTGCTGCTGCGCTGTTCTGCTGCTGCTGCAGCTGGGCCAAAGATTAACTGCAAATTGAATTGCAAAATGTTGCAGCTGTGCAGCGTGCGAGAGAGACAGTAGATGAGCGGGAGAAAGAGAGGGAAAGCGACAAGCTGCGGAGAAAAAAGCTGCGCTCCACTTTAAACAACGTCATGGTTGACTATATACCTAGTACAGCACTCTATGTGGGTGTGGATCATGCCCAAGCATTAGATACTCTTGACGTGGCTTTTGTGAATGAAATCCGTTGCCGTCTTTGTCTGGCGCAGACAGCCGCGAAAGAGAGAGGGAGCTAGAGATAGAGGCACATGATAGAGACAGCTGATACCGCCCACCAAAAATAAGCAACGCTTTTCTCACACACCAATTGGATTTTAATCATATTCATAAACATATAGACACGCAAATACAGCTAAGAGAGCACCTTCCCTGTCCCCTTTCGAAGCCAACTTGACTTCATTCACAAAATGCTTATATATGGAAACTTGTAAATTAGTTCAAGTGCCTGGGTACACTGAGCGAAACAAATGCTCACCGCGCACTCGAGCAAATTAATTATACTTAGCCAGAAATACGCCCACACACAACACGACATCGATTTGCCATTTGCACACAGTGGGGCTTAACTGTAATTGTTCCATTCATAAACGACGCTAAAAAATAAGTGTTAAAACAACTGAGACATCATTAGGCCTTATACACATGATTAATGGATCGGCTTGTGATATGTTTAGCTAAAGTTTCTAAGGAAATAAATATAAGAACAGCAATAAGCGCTTGAATTTCCAAGTAGTTAAGGCGCAGCCAACTTAACGTAGTGCCTTTTGTATAGAAAGCCATTTAAAGGAATTATAGTGGATTCCATTTAGCTGAAATTTTATTTTAATTGTGCTATAAGTAAATCTTTTAAGCAGTTGGCTTCCGTTTTTAGCAACATTTAGTGAATTAATGAGAAGTGTTTAAGCTACCGAACGAGTAAACACTAAATACGTGCCTTAATCAGGCATAATAAATTTAAATTTGCCAAGCAATAACTATAATATACCCTGTTATTTGAGATTTATAGTAAAAATTCAAGTTATTACAACTCTTCGACTAGTTATACCTTTGGGCGTAGCGACCTACAGGGTATACTTGCAGACAAGGAGCTGCATTCAGGCTACTGCGACTGTGACTACTCATTAAAAGCGACTTCTGGCTTACGAGTGTGAATGCAACTACTGCCATTTGGCTGTCACTCACTCATTTACTCACTTATTCATTCATTTGGCAGACATTTAACAAAGCGCGTTCCATTCATTAGCATTGACTGTAAGTTGTTGTTGTGCCCTCTGATTGTTGGTTGTTGCCTGGACAGCTTTTAACTCCTTTCGGTTGCCCAGGCTATATTTAGCTGGCTGTCAACGACTTGTTAACAAACTCTTTATTTTTTAATTGAATCGCATTTAATATTTGTGCTAAAGTACGAACCCTAAAAAACTTAATCTCCCTCTTTCACTGGTAAAAGCCCCTATGCTCGTCTGCGATAATTTATTCTTAAATATATACCTTTTTTGATCATAAATTTCAATTGATCCGTGTGTGTGTGTGTTCGGCTTTGTTTTCATCATCATCAAATATCGTCAGCATCTTCTTTTTCAGTTTTGTTAGAGACTGAAAGATACACATGTGTATCTGATAGATGCACAGCGACACTTTTATTTGGCACTCGCTTTGTGATTTATGATAACGCGCTCCATAAAGATCTATGCACATTTTATATACGATAATCATACAAAGTTTCATTGATTTTATGCAAATTTCTCTTGTCCGTTTGCCAGCAAGTTTCGTTTAGTTGTCTGCTTGAAATACCCTGTATAACTGATTTAACTGGAAATATTGGTAAGACTAAATCTTTGAAACCTTTTTAGAGCATTTTTTTTATGTCCCAAAAGTTATTTTAAATTGTTTGTTTGTTATTTACATTTTCTTCTGTCTATAAATTTATTTTTGCCAATTTACAGGGTATTTATTAGTCTTCCAGTACGCCAAACCACTCATGTTCGATTTTATTTGTGGTGTATAATTTTGAGGCATATTTATTGAGCATTTTCTTTACTGTACGACATCAATTTATATTATTTTATTGTCTTTTGATGGCAGCCACACAAGTTGCATGGATTTGGTTACTCTATTTTTGTATGTCGTTATATCGTTGAAAATCTGTGAATAAAGTGTGCATATCTTAAAGAATCGTATGGTTATGCCACTGCTTCAAAATTTATTATTCCTCAATTAATAAAAGTCGTTTGGGATTCGCCTTCCCATTTTTGACATGCTCATATCGCCGAGCCCTTTTTCTTGGCCATAAATCTGTTTCATGGCCCAACAACGAAAAAATATCCACCCAAAAATAATAAAAAGTTTATCAAGTTGAAAAAAAATGAGAACTGCATAATACTTCTATCAATTTTCAGACAAAAATTTGCAATTTCAATTAATGCAACGCCCCGAAGACCAAGAAAACTATGTCAAATAAATCATGGACTTGCACCAGACAAAGTTACCTCTTGAGTTCGTTCTCGTCTCATTCGAAATGTCTCAGTTATGTGACTTTAAACTGCTGACTGGCGTCAAGTTGCGCACTTCCTGCCAGTCTAGTAATATACCCTAACTAGTGGAGTGTTATTTGAATTGGATTCAATTGGTGGAACGGCAACCCAAGGAGGGATTACCTGGCTTATATGCGTGCCCATTTGGGTTTCTTTTAGAATATATAAAAAGATTGTTCATAATTTTAATAGAAAATACAATGGGCTTCTTCTAACTAAAGCCAATTTGTACTCATTTTCTTTGTTAGTGCATTAAAATATCGTCATTCTGTTTTTCCACTGAATATTTTTCACGAAAATTTAAATAAATAAATTGAGTTACCACCTCAAGTCTGAATGCTTAATGTCTGTCAAACAAGTTGCATATTTTTGGTGTCACATAATTGTCAGTTGTCAGCTGAAGGAATAAAAAATGCTCAAAAGGGGAGAAGAAGCAAACATTGTCTGCCAAGGGCCCCATTTGGGAAAATTTCATTATTACCTCAATTGCTGTGGATCTATGCAAATGAATTCCCATCATATTTCTCTATAGTTTATACAGTTTATGGAGTTCCCAGTTCCATACAGCACCCAGTCCGCATGATTGCTCCAACGATTTCTCTATTAACTTTAAGCAGGGTAAATAGGCAATTGACTTGAAATTGGCAATTATTTTTTTTGCCTATTTATTTTATTTTTTTCTATTTGGTTATTTTGTGCTTTTTTTATTTTTTCGCAAGTACCTAAGCCAGAGTTGAAGCCAAGTTAAGCTAAAGCTGCACAGACAGTTCACATGTGAATGGATGTGGACTGTCTCTCATGTGCGATGCAAGTTGTCGTTGTCTATGTTGCTGTAGTTGTTGTTGTTGTAGTTCTTGTTGTTGTTGTTGGAGCTGTCTGCATTTTGCAGTTCCTCCAAACCCAATGCACATTATGAATGAATAATGTATGAATGAAAATTGCATGCACGTGCCTTAAAGCTATAAAATGTTGCACTTTTTTGTTGCCTCTTTTGCCAGTTTATTTTTTTTTGTGGCCTCAGCGAGGTTGAAGATGCGTTTGGGAAGTTGGTACTCAAGTTACCAGAGCTTAACTGATTGCAATTTCATGGCAAATTCTAAGCAAGTTCGTCACCTAAGTCACGCATTCATTTGAGTATTACAGATCAAATCAGTTAAGCTCTAGATAATCGTTTAAGAATTGGTATTCTTTCTCAAATAGTTCAATGGAAATTTTTTTGGACTGTGAGTTCTAATTGATTTGGGTATATAATCAGTAAAACTCTTTTCCAATTTAGTTTTAGTTATATTTCCAATATCTAAGTCGGTAGATAAGTGATTAGTTATCTTTTACCCAACAATATCCTCTACTTACTTAATAAATTATTTCAACGTTAAATCAAATAATCTACATAGCGTATCATTAAAAGATCATTAAAGTCAGTAGATAGTAGAGTTGTTACCATCCTTAAAATCTGTGTATTGTAAACTGAAACAATGTGCGGCGCCCACATTACGTTGGTATTATAATGCAAGCCGAGTTCGTCACCTAAGTCTTTTGTTTGTCAGCACCTGTGCTGATGTGATGTGATGTCTTCATTAGCAGTCGCAGCGCTGCTGTTGATAAGCGTTGTGTGATGATGGAAATCGGTTTTTAATAACCCAGCCACAGGCTTTTAATTAATTGGGTTGAAATGTTGGAAAAATGGATCGATCTTTTGTCAACTTTAAAGATCTACTCAAGCTGCCGCAGTAGCCGAGCAATTTAAATGCAAATTTTCGATCAGATGTGATCTACCTTTTTGTTAGCTGCATGAGTGCTTTGTATCGTTAACTTGGCGGATAAAAAAGCGAAGCCAAGAAGTAGAAATTTAAATTCAATTTAAGCACTCGTCTATTGTTAAATGCAGTTATTAGATTTGACAGTTTACAGTTGCCGACTGCTTTGAAAAGTTGCCGCCAAAAGACGGCATCAGCTACGGCTCCGGCTACGGCTACTAAATTACTTCAAGTTGGGGTATTATCAGCAGCTTGTTTGATTTTCTGGTGCAGTCGCGGCGAAAGATGAAAGAAATCGACTGCGATTTCAATTAGCATTTTGATGGCACTACAAATGAGCGCATAGAACCAAAATCAACGCCATTGATAGGCAATTGATAGCACTTCATAAAGCAGCGGATCGTTTGTAGTAACGATCAGCGAGGGTAGTAGCTCAAGTTCTCAAACTGAGTTGTATCAGAAATATGCAGTTTCGAACGTACTTTTGGGTCAACTCTCGCTGCTCGATTGGCGGCAGGTTGACGTTAGAGGCGGTCACATTATTAAATCATTTGAATTTATGAAACGTCACGCGATTTTCGAAAGACTCGACTCGATTCAACTCGACTTTAAAGACTCGACAGCCAATCAAATGGCATCCAACGGCGCCAGCTGTGACAATCTTGTGGTAATTAAGTTTTTGAGTTTTTTGCATTACTGCATTGATTGCCAAAAAACTGCTAAAAAGCCGCTCGCATTAATCAATTCGATTGCCGACAGGGATGCAGTTTTTTTTCTTTGATTTGGCCTCAAACAAATGCTTGGCCAGCAGCAACAACAGCAATTCTTTGAGCCAAGACAACATTCGACATTCGACAGACGACAACAGGCGACAGACAACACGTTGTCAAGTTGTTTGGCAATAAAATTGTAAGCATTTATCTTGTACTTTGTTGTTGTTGTTCCCTTTGTTGTTGTTGTTGTAGTTTCTATTCGGTCGCTGGCTTTGTGTATTGTCGTCTTTTCTGTGTTGTTGTTGCTGTGTTTTTCTTATGCGTAGACCAAAAATGGGATTTTCTTTTTTGCATTACAAAAGTATTGAGTTACCAAACGATTTGTCAACGTTTAGACCGTAGCCAAAGGGGGCGTTACATTGCGGCTAAGGGGGCGGCACGGGATGGGGCGTTTGAGCCAAGTATTTTGTTAGCTCGTAAAGATTTGTTGACACATACGTTGATGTTTTTTCCCTGTTGTTGCTTTTGGCCAGGCAAATCAACGGCTAAGACCACCTGCAAAGCTCAACTAAAGTTTGTGTTAAAGACAAAATTATACTTAACTGATTGAAGATCTAATAGATCGGGTTGAAGTTCCTGTGAAAAGTTGTCTTAGTCATTAGATTTATAAACATTTAGCAAACATTTTTTTTTCAATTAGGAAATGTATGGGAACTAAGTCGATCATTAACTTTATGTTCTAAACTAAAATGAACTTTAATGTTAGATAGTATTTTGAGTTCTTGAAATGATAAATTTTTAACTAGAGTTTTGATGGACGGAACTTGAGGCATTAAAATTGATTATGGGTTTTTAAGTTTGACTTTTCACATGCTACTCTTCCTCGATTTGTTTCCAGAGGAAAGCAGCAGTATCAAGTGGATATTACAAATGATATCAAAAGAGCCGCGTTCTCTTATCGCGCTATTTATGTGACTGAGCGATTGACTTTATCGGACACCGTGGACCACTTAAAAACGAAGCTTTAAACCGTCTATGTTTAATTTAATTATGCTAAAATGAATTAATTTTATTTCATTTTCATTTGGTTGCGTTAAGTCGCGTTGCGTTGCGCATTAAACTGACATCACACGCAAATCCACATAGTTATGGCACTGAACGAATTGAAACCTGGAAACTTGTTCCAATTTTTGGATTCAAACAGAATTCGTTACACATTTTGGAGCCCATGACGAATTACAAATGTTAAATTAAATTAATAGAGAAATTAGGCGGACAACAGCAGGAAAAGAGATAGGTGTTGAGTGTGGAGATCAGAGAAAGAGAGCCCAGTTAATTGACCGCATTAGTTTTGGGCTTTAAGTGGTATAGTTTTCCCTGTTAACTCTTTGGCTCGACCAGCTGCAATTAGTCAATTAATGAAAAAGCCATAAATATGCGGCTAACATTTATCGGTATGGCCAAAAGGTCTCAGGTCTCAAGTCTTAAGTCTCAAGTCTCAAGTCTCCAGTCTCTGGTCCCACTAAAATGGCAACTGCAGCAACGGTCTCTCAATGGGCCATAAATTAATAGACCATTATTTCTAAATTTTGTCCACTTCAAACTGTCGTCGCCAAGTCACCAGCCAAGTGACCAAATGACCAGATGACCGTCCGCTTCGTTTGCATTTTAATCTCTTTTATGTAGTGGTTCGAAGGGGGAGGAAACCTCAGCACACATAAGACCACAAATTAGTCCAGTGCTCACTTTGTGTTGACTTCGCAGTGCGACCAATAACTTACCAGTCTGTCTCCTAATGGAAAACGAAAGCAATAAGAGTTTATTAAATTATGTAAATCATTTTGCTTTCGAATTATGTTTTAACATGTACTTAATTTTCTGGTGCAGTTGACAGAGTAATTTTTGGGTAATGGCTTGAAACTAGTTGGCAAAAAATACGTTAGTAGAGATTTAATTCGAAGTTCTATAGAAGAATGATACTTATTTTTAAATCAATTGGAAATTTGAAAAGTTTACTTACTTTTCTAAAACAATTATTTGACAAGTTTCTCAATTACATAGCTCAAACTTTACATGTACCTAGTAAAGCTCCATTACAATATGAAGATAGTTTTGATTTCAAAATTGTTTAAACCTTATTTTACTCAGCTTTCCAAGTCAGTTGAAATGAAAGTTTGAAGGTAAATCCATTAGCTTAAAACGTGTAATAATAAATATTATAGTTGGTTTTTTTTTTCAAATTTATTTATGAGCTTTTTAAGCAATTGCTTAATTTTTAAATACTTTTCTAATCATTTCATTTGATTGCTTTTTAATTAACCATTTTAACTTAACTTATTTCCTTTTAAATTCCCTGCTTGGCAAATGAAAATTCACGGCACATGTGAAAATTTGAAAACACCAGATTGCGTCAGTGTTGCCCAACCCTGAGAGTATGTGGCCAAGTGGAATTGGCCAAGTGGCTAAAGCGGCCAACTCGCTGGAGTCTCAAAAGCGCTTTGGGCATTTTGCGAACTCATTTTCCGACTCAATCAAATCAAATAATTTATGTTTTGCAAAATGAACTGGCCAAGTGAGTGGAGGTCATGTAAGTTGCTGTCTTGCCAATGCCAATAGACGTGTGCCCATGTGTGTGTGAGCCTGTGCGTGTAAGTGTGTGAGTCTGGGCCCAAAGCACAGTTAAATCTTTTGGCTCGACCATAAAATGTGTTGATTTTTCCATTTGCAAGACGATGGAGCCCTAAAGCGCTGCAATGAGTATAAATAAAGAGAGAGTCGGAGGCAAAAGAGCTGGCTAGCGAGGGTTGAGCGAACGGTTGTAAATGAGAAGAAAAAAAGCTGTTTGATTTGAAGCCAATGTAATTCTTTTTATTATCAAATATTTACAAGACAATATGCCAAGGGTTATATGTACAATTAAAGTGAGTTTGTGCCTTAGACAAAGTCAAACTCGAATCCATCCTCCTGGTACTCGTAGTCGGTGCCATCGCAGGTGACCTGAACATATTTGTTGCAACGCTGCCAATGCAGATACTCATCGGGATGCATATTAGTCCACATGATTTCGCTAAACACCTGCAATGGCCTCGGATTGCGTTCGTAGTGCCGAATATTCGTCAATTTCTGCAACTTGTCCGTGTTGCTGTGATAGCCATTGAGAGCCAGTTGCGTCAGTTGTGGACACTCGGAGATCAGTTCGAGCATATCATTTTCACGCACGGTCTCCCAGCCATTGAAGCTGATCACCTGCATCTGATGGCAGGGAATATGCTTGCGATCCAGAAAGAACACATCGTGGTACCAATTCTCGCAGACCAGAGCACGCAGCTTGGGCAGCTCCAGTAGCAGACTGTTCTGCCAACGGGCGGGCAGCTGTACCACCTCGTTGTTGAGTGCAATTCTGGTGATGGTGTCGCTCTTGGCCACAATAATCTGCTGGAAGATGGTTTCCTGATCGGCGTGCAGCTGGCGGGAATCATCGAAGCGAATGGCCAACTTGCGCAGCTTGGGCAACTGCAGCACCTGCGATAACATGCACTCCACGGTGCTCAGGTTGATCTTGAGTACCTCCAGATTGGGCAGCTTGATATCGTGCAGTCGTACGCTGCTGTCAAAGGAATCGGTGATGTCCAGTACCCTCAGCTGTTGCATGCCCAGGCAGATCTCCTGCATCCAACGGCTGTCCAGTGGCAGTGAGTGATACATGGATTTGAAGACCAATTGTTCTAGTTTCCTGAAGCCTCGCATATAGAGGCCCGACAGATTCATGCAGCTGGTGAGGCGCTTCAGATTGGGCAGCATTGCGGTCAGATCACGTACGTCCTCGTCCACAATAGACGTTGGGCTGCCAGCCAGCACACAGCTTTCCACATTGATGAAACGTGTGATATTGATATCACATAGGTGTGTAATGTAATCGTAGAACTCAGCAAAGGCTCCGACGCCATCCTCGTGCACATGGAGCTCCGTGAAGCGATCGGCCATTTTATCCATGAAGAAGACATAGTCCTCGATGTCGAGGACTGCCAGGTATTCGGTGTTGGGTCCCACAATGCGATTGTGCCAGCGTTTCGACCACATCTTCAGTATCTGGGGCAGAAACTGAGGATAGGCACGTGCCATTCTCACCTGGTCGCTGAGGTAATCGATGCGCTCAAAGATCTGCTCAAAGAAGATCTCATGCAAGTTGTCGATGTAATTCGGTTCCAATTTCTCCGGCAGTTGCACCTTCTGGGCATCCAAAGCGTGCTTGTAGAACTTGGTATTTTGCAGCATGTTGAATTGTATCTTAAAGATCGCTGACGATTGAGATAAGAACTGATATTAGATGTTGCTTGTGCAATTGTTGTCGGTTGACTGTGATGATGATGGCCGAAACTTACAGTTTATATATTAAACAGGTAGCCAAAGAACACCCTACAAGATGTTCAGGTAAAAGAAAATCCCAAGTGTTTACCCTGTAATCCCCGTGACAGCTGTGCGGAAAGTGTTGATACTAAAAGCGCAGGTAACTCGCATTTTACCTGCATATTCTGTGTAAGCCCTTTCTCCTGAGCCTGCTAGGATTGTGGCTGTAACATAAATTGCATTTACAGTGCCTGCAATTTGTACACGTACTATGTGTGCGGTTTTGTGCGCCGCTCTTATCTGTACAGTTATCGCCGTCTAGTTTGCATATTACACGACTCCAGACGTGTAAGTTTCAGAACCCATCTCTCTCCTCCTCACAGTCGGGCCGGATGCGTTTGCAAACGTGGTCAAGATTTTTTGGCTTGTTCGTTTGTCGCTTTCCTAGGAAACTGCAGATAGGAGCACCAACAACAGCAACAGTCACATCAGGAACGGAACAACAGTCTTTCGAGACTTTTGTGATTTCTTGTGCTTTTGTATAGTCGCTTCTGCTACGATCTAATAATCAAAGTTTGTAGTCTCCTGCTAGTTCTTCCTCTTCTTTATTCCAGCAGCTTAGCAAACGATTAGAGCCAGAAATGACAATGTGAATGAGATCGAGAATGGAAACGAGAATGAGAATGGCGTTGCCTGCAGGTTCACACCAGCAACTGTCTCACAATAACCATTGATAACTAAGTATTTCTATAGAGTAGACAGTGTGTACTGGATACCCTGTATGCTTTGAGTTTTAAAAATATGTAACTTTGTTTAGAATCAAGCAAACATTATGTGGTTAGCTTTCAGACAGGAATAAACTCTCGGGATGACAGTACTCGAGTAAAAGCTGGAATATCATTTGGTCTAAATTTTACCAGTATCAAACAAAACAAAAGATCTATCGGTTTCTATGGACTTTCAGTATATTAGAATATGTTTTCTAGATATCTTCTGTATATTCTTTCCTACACGTTGCCCTACAGAGTATCTCTTTGTGTACTACCCTCTAGTTAGCCGAAGTTGGTTAAGTTTTGTCTCCACCTTCCGCTTGTCAATTGTCGATGTGGTGTCTTTGTTGGCCCTAATGGTATTGTTGTCAACTTGTGTGTGTATCGCCTGTCAAAGCATAAAACTGAGACTAGACAATGCCAACTCTCCGATCCGATTGTCTATCCACCGACAACACACACATATAATGCACATTTATGTCCGTTGCTATAGTGTAAAATATATTTGTTCGTTGTTCATAATTTTCAACAAATTTCATTGAGCAGAGAGCCAAAAGTATTCATTCTTTCTATGATCACTTTTTGTTGGACTTTTGGGAACTTGGGAAAGCTGTTTCACACGAGTTGCGATGCAAATGCACTTGTCTTTCATCCTAAAACTGATCTCGACTGGAATGGAGGGGTGTGGGGCCGTGTGCTGATACCAAAATTTTGAGTATTTCTTTTGGGTCTTGGGTTGATTTGGTTATTTGACTGCCTTATCTCAGATCAGTGTCGATCAAATACGGCAGACGAATTGTGAAACATGACGTACGATATTACGATATCTACGGGTATTTTTCTCTGTTCGAGTGGGACAGGGATAGAGCGAGTGAAAGAGAGCAATGCAGGGGCAACTTGAGCTCTCTGGCTTGAGACTGTTTTAATAATTTTGACGTAATCACATCACAAAAATCTGCCTTCAGAGACTTTGCTTTGTCTTTTGAGTCTTGAGTTTGTGTCTTGAGTCTTTCAAGTGGACAATTTTTTTTCCCCTGTTTACGAATTGCCCGGCGAACGTTTGTGATTTGTTCATTTAAATGAATTACAATATTTTATCTTTAAACAGAGATCGTTGCCATGACACACAAATGAAGCTTTCCAAGAGGTTTTCGGTTTTTTTTCTCTCTCTCTTTATTTCGTTCGAGTCTCAGGTCAGACAATTTGATAACTTTCCAGGCAGCTGTCGTTTAATTTTCAGAAATCCCAAATAGTCATAAAGGTAGCTTGCACATATTGGTAATGGCCCTCTTTTGATCCTTGGCAGCTGTGCTACGGTTAAGGCTAAGGCGAAGGCAAGGGCTATGGCTTTATGGCCACGTTGTCAGGTAAAGTGCGGCTCACACTCGTTGGCCAAATTATTTCACACCTCCAGACATGATGGGCAGGCAGATGAGCACCGTAGCCAGCTGAACTCAGACAAATGAAGTGCACGTTTTTAATTCATTTGTTCTAAAACTTAATCAGCCCAAGTGCGAAACTGTTGCAACAGCAACAGCAGCAGCAACAGCAACTGCTCCTCCTGTGGCAAGACAAGAAGTCGTGATTGCGCAACTCATAACTCACAAAAGGAGGCTTCAAGTTAAACTTGACTACTGTTGTTAGCCCCTCTGAGGTAAGCGAAAGCTAAGCGGTGAGTTGGGAGCAGTGCAAGGCGGCACTTTACAACCTACACTGGCAAAAAAAAGCGAGGCACGAAGGGGGTTTGGAAATTTTAATTGTTAAAATATAGAATTTTATATATAAATTGGTTTAGAAGAGCAAATTTATGTTGCCAAGTCCGTTTAAATAGAAATTCAATAATATAGTTTAATTTTATTTAATGTATTTTACTTTTATATATTATATTAAAAATAACTAAATATTTAAACATATACATAAATATTTTTTATAGCAAAAATAATTTTAAATTTAACATAATACTATAGTATGTTTATCTAACTGTTAAATATTTATTGTAAATTTTTATGAAATGAAATTTTTCTTCTTTTCACTGTAAATTTTTCGCTGTGTAGAAATGGGCGAATGCAGGCAACTTTTTGCTTACATTGTTTAATTAAAAACGTTACCGTTGTTGTTGTAGTTGTTGGTGTTGCTGCTGTTGTTAATGCTGTTGCCACGTACTGAAGACGCTGTCCATGACAACAAGATGAGTCGGTGGATGAGACTCGAACTCGACTCTTGGCTGAGCCTCTCGAGTGCCTCAAAAGGACGACACGTTTTGGCTTCTGTGCAAAGCCGTGTTTGCTAGTTTGCTGCGCGGTAGCAGCCACAAGAGGCAACAAACAACTGCAACAGCAACAGAAACTGCAACAACAACACACGAGCACACCACTTGCAACACAATTACTGGATGAGGGGCAATACGACTGTTGCTGCTGCTTAATTTTAAAGTCTGCCAGCGATTATATTGCTCCAGAAATGTACGAAATTGCATTTGTGGCACTAAATTACAAATGGGGTAGCTTGGCTAGGCTAACAGTTTGGCTGCAGCCGGAAATTAAAGGGAATGAATAGCAGAATTCTAAAACAAAAGAGTTGGGAAATCTATTTTCTATAAAGTAACTTTTGTCTTACTTCAAATACATCATAGAATTAAAGATTAAATTTAAGAGTTTACAAAAATATATTTTTTCGCCTCCCAAAATATTGCTAAACCAAGCTTTACCAGTTATTAAAATTTACTTAAATATTTCACTTTACATTTCATTTATAAATATCCCATTTGCTTCTTTTTTAACTAGTTTTTACTGTATAGCATTTGTAGGGTATATTTGAATGTGTGTTCTACTGATTTTGGGCTGATCTACTCGGCGCGTGTATTTATAATTCGCGAATCATGTTGCATTGTTCGCTGATGCTGCTGGTGATGATGAGGAGCTTCACTTTTATGGCCAGTGGCAATGATGGGGCACATTTGGAGACGTCGCTCTCGACGCCTCGAAGAACTGAAGACTAAGACTGGCATAGGGACCGAGAGATGGTACTGGAATGGAGACTGGAGTTGGAACTGGGACTGAAGCTGTGACTGCAGCTGATGCTCGATCTGAGCACTCGGCTCCTGTATGGCTCGCCTTTAACAATGACAATTGTTAGCGCTGCGCCTGATTATTTTGACTTGATAACGAGCTAAACAATAAAAACAAACTGAGCTCTGAGTTCTGAGCCAAACTGAACAACTTTTCGCCGAGTCATGTTTATCAGGAGAAGACGAAGTACCCGTCGCAGTCGAAGTCACCGTCGCAGTCTCCATCGGTCGGCGTCTCAGGACTCGTCTCACTCAAATCAATTTGAATGCCGTGAGTTTTGAATCTGAATCTGAATCTCATTCTGAGTTACAGTCTGAGTTGTTTGTTGCTTATTTGTTGTGATTTCTTAAGTTGTTGCAATTATGTTCAGTCTTGTTTGTTTGTTTATTTATTTAGTTGATGTTGTAGCTGATATTTCAACACAAACACAAACAGAGAGACAGACAGACAGACAGACAGACAGGTTAGAAAGACAGACAAAGACACGAAAACATTAAATTA
The DNA here is from genome assembly GCA_020829145.1 of Drosophila nigrodunni. NCBI lineage: Eukaryota > Metazoa > Arthropoda > Insecta > Diptera > Drosophilidae > Drosophila > Drosophila nigrodunni. Next base: position 14,415,489 of record JACVCZ010000001.1, read on the forward strand.
ACATTTGTGCTGTAAATTATATTTGATTTTGCTACTTTAATGCTTTTTGTACTTAAGACATTTAAAGAGCACTCTTTGTGTTGGCCAACTCGGCTGTTACTGTTAGCCTGGTCATAAATTGGCCAAACAATAAGCAACTAACTATCGCTACAAGCCATTTGCTGCCCCTCCTACTCCGCTTTCCCGTCCTCTCCTCCGCCTCCTCTACCCGTTCATGCGTAACGAAAATAACAAAATGTGGAACCGACTACCAGACAGCTACCAAGACGGTTGCTGTTCCAGTTTCCAGCTCAGTTTCGGTTCCAGACTCCATTGTTGGCCTGGCCGATTAGCATAAGAATGCAACCTGCGGCATGCCACATCTGGTAGTAGCTGGATAGCTCCCTCAGCCCATAACGAATGTGCCGCACTCATAAAACTGAAACAAAATCAAATGCAATCGAATATACTCGTAAAGCAAAGCACTTGCTATGCTTCATCTCCCTCTCACTCTGACTCTCCCTGCCCCTTCCCCTCTCTTTCCATTGTTTAAATAAAGAGTCCATTCTAATAGATTTTATTGCAAATAGTTTTGGTAGCAGCTGAAAAGAATTGATAGCTTCTGCATACCCAAAGCACTTCAGAGATATATATATTTTTAATGCTCTGATCTATTCTTTTCGCTTTAGAGCATATTTGTCTGTTTATCTTTAAGGCTAAACTAAACTTTTATGTCCAAGTTTTTGTTATTCATCCAACTTCTTTTGAAATTTATTTAATACACTCTTTATCTTTCTTTATCTTGGCTTGAAGCAACGTTTGTACTCTATAGTTTTTTCTGTTTCTATTTTTACCACATCGGCAATTACTTCTACTCAATCCACAAGTGATCGATCTCCAGATCTTAGAAGAGCAATCTCTAGGGACCCCACAGATTGTTGGTATCATCATCATCGTACACTTGACTTGAACTTTGAATCAATTCATAAATCAACAAATCATTAATTTTTCACTCCTACAATCCATTGCTTGATTTTCATGCTCCAGTTGTTCGCTCAGTTGTCCGAGTTGGTTCAGACCCTTATAGACCCCTAGACCGAGTGGACCCATTGAACCTTTGGTTTTCTTACCGAAACTCAGTGGGAAATCTTAGCTCCCACAATTAATCAACTGGTTGGTTGAGCAATGATTTGGAACTGACACAAACACACCCAGTTAATTTGTTTATTGATCTATTGTGCAACATTCTGTGGCAATAACCCGAACATGCTAATTAAAATTGCAGTTCACATGGTAAATCACTCGACACGGTTCACCTGTGAACCCCACACAGGTGGTTAAATCAGCTTTTCTTTCGTTTGTTGTTGTTTTTTTTGACTATATCCTGTCGGTGTTTATTATTCGCAAATTCAAAGGAAGTTTAGCGGCATGCAAAGTAAGATCTCTTATCGTCCCCTCTTCATAAATATCTGTGCAGAATGCGATAGCGCTCACACTATTTATTATACAAAGACAAATACAAATACAAATACATATTGTAGCTGCTGTGCTTATCGTAGCATATGATCAGGCCGCAGATTCCGATCCTCAACTGGGCAGGCACTTGGTCTTGCTTCCAATCCAATCCATGTCGATCGAAGCGATCGAAACGATCGACGACGATCGACGATCGCCGATTGATTGATAATAGCACGAAATGCTGTTGTAAACGGGTTAACTGAAAAAAAGTAAACAGAAAACTCATTAACGCAATAATTAAGACGACAACAAGGTTTTTAAGATAAACTGCAAAAGCCAGCAACATGCCACAGACAAAGATGTGCCACAAGAGGTTTGCTACTACACTGGCAGAAATTGCAGGGCTAATACGAAGCATTCTCTAGCAACAAATCTATTCGAAACTTGGTAGGATAGCAATAAAAATAAATTATAATTTGTATAACTTAATTTACTTAACAAATTTTGTAATTTTCCTATGTCATTTTTAATCTTTTTTGCACTCATTTGTTAAGTCATCTCTCGGCTTTAAACTAATTACCTTTTAGTCAACTTAGGGAAAGTCTTTTAGGATTATCCTTATCTTTGGATTCCCTTTTAAATGATTTTTCTGAGTGCTTGATCTTGGGATCTCTCCAGACTCTGTGACGCTGACGGGCTGCTTAGGCATTTGTCCTGCGCCACGAGACAGTGCCTCACATTTGTGGTGTACCTGCTCTCAGCTCCAGATGTGATAATGATAAAGGGCTGCTACATCAATCGCTGACAGTTGGGCTACCACACTTTTCATTTGCCTGAAATGCCCCTTTCTGTCCCTACCAGCCAGCCAGCTTGTTGTTTGATCCCCTGCCCTGTCCTACCCTACCCACCAGCTGTACCTGAGCAGTGGCCCGAACTGATTCTCAATCCTCAGAGCGATGCGTAAGTACCACTTCACGCTCTGCGATGCCTGAGTGTGATAAGATATACAGGTTTCGCCTTTGCCAGACCGAGATATTTATTGTGAAATTGATTTTTTATTACACTGTCACATTTGGCCGGTACCAAAGATGGCCAGAAAGGCGATCGCACACATTCCAGCAGTACCCCGCTAACCATTCCACTAACTTCCTCCAGTTCTTTGGTCTCAGCTTTAGTCTCAATGTCTGGAAGATCGTCTTTAGAGCGCATTCAAGACCAGCAGCAGGCGGGCAATTTTACGCTTCATTTAGCGTGACGTTTAATTGGTAGAGTTGCTACGTTCGATTGGGGAGAGTTGCCAGGTGAGATCACAGGTTGCTTGAGATGCAATTGATCGATTGTTGCGGTTGTTTAATTGATTTTTGTTTTGACTCGTTTATGGTTACGAATATGAATGCATGACTGTCAAAAATATGGCTAAGAATCTGCTTGATCATGGCAATTAAAAGAACACGATCATTGATCACTGGTAGAGTGCGACAGAGCCAGAGAGAAGAGTTGTTCTGCCGTCTCTCTCTCTATTTCCCCCCCTATATTTAGGATCACCCCAAGGCACCTCCTGGCGTTATTTAATTATGGCGCTGATAACATTCCGCGTAGATGGTGGCAATTATTCATCGAGGCAGCTATAAGGAGGATCGCTTGGGCAGATCGGTAGCAATCCCTATCCAATCCACCAGCTAGACGCAATAAATAAACCAACATGATAAATGGCGGGACCGTTTTTAAATGTATTTTAAATGCAATTCGAATGTGGCAATGTGGAAGCCCATTGCAGCCAGACCCGACGGGGCAAACGGCGCCTGTTGCCGCTCATTACGGCGATAATTTATGATGTCCAAGTGTGAAGGACGCCGCCGGACGACAAGCGAAACCTGCCACATCGAACATGCCACAATAACCTGGCTACAAAGTGGCAGAATCAAAGTAAAAGTTGCAACATCCGAAAGCGTATACTTAGAATCGAACCAAAGGGTAATGCATAGTGGCCTTTACTTTACAACTCTCTTTCTACCGTCGGGGAAGTTTCACAAATAGCGTCAAAAAATATGCGACATCTTTAACATGCGTCACATATCATTTAAAACAACTTAATTAGATTGCAAATAAGTCAGCAGCCAGTAGTGGCATTTGTCGGAAGGGTTCCTCCACCCTGGTGGCATCCACTTGGCGCCAGCGTTGACAAATGCCTGGGTGGCAACACGCCTCAGCAAGGGGATTTATATGGGGAGCAGTAGGAAGAGGGTGTCGGACTCCCTGATCACCCCTAAAGAATTGCCGCAGTTGTTTATGGCTTGGCACTTATAATATAATTAAAATGATATCACTGATATCAGCTGGGGGAAGTTTTCAAATTTCTGAGCTGAATTCAATTGCTTGGGGGATTTTTTTATAAGTTGATGTAGATGTGCTATGAATACATTCAAGCCAATGTGCTGATCGAACTGGGAAGTAGAATAATTTTAAAGTAGCTTAATAGAAGTATAAAGCTGGAATTTTTAAATTTAGTCTATAAATTGTTTAAAGTTCAAAATGTTTGTTTCGAAATCGGTAAAATTTTAAGCTGTTACCTTTCAAGTCCCAATCTAGAAACAACAAGAAAGAAAAGTACAGTCGAGCGCGCCCGACCGTATAATACTCTCTGCATTTTCCCGATTAAATTATTAAAATCGGTATCCAGATATTACAATGAATAGTACTTGCATTAAAACACGTTGAAACAAAAACAATCTAAGCATAATCAAACACACATCTGTTTGTTTGTTGCGAATACACATACGTTTGACAATATATGATGCATGCATGTATGTATGTGTGTATTCGGCGCAGCCAGCGACCGCGGGCAGCGCTGCCGCCACACAGGCAGCAAAAACGTTCGAGCATGTGCTTGTGTGTTTCTGTCTCGCTTGCACCAATGGGTTGATATTGCGTTCAATTAACAATATTGTAACGCTTCTAGTTTTCTTGTTTATAGTCCGATTTTAATGCGCCTTTCAGGATAGTTTAATATAGTTAGTCTCCACACCAGTTATAAACTACAATACTGTACGATACGGAAAAAACGGCATTGAAGCTTGAAAACTATTTTATAAATTGTGGGAAAAGTGGGCGTGGCAGTCCAAATTTATAGATGGCAATGCAACTATGCTGTCGCTAGGAACTCCCGTACAAGAATTGGTGATCCTAGGTGCCATAGTTACTGAGATATTTGCCGAAAACACCAATTTTTCACGAGGTGTGTCCAGTTTTTTGCTTTTTGTGGGCGAATGGGGCGTGGCATCGAAAAAAAAAAAAAAAAGATTCTTGTATTGACTGACTAAATATCTGATCGTTTGACACCAAGCTCGAACTTGTAGCTCTTACCATCTCTGAAATCTGTTTGTTCATACGGACAGACGGACAGACAGACAGACAGACAGACAGACAGACAGACAGACAGACAGACAGACAGACGGACAGACGGACAGACGGACATGGCTATATCGACTCGGCTTGTGATGCTGATCAATAATATATATACTTTATGGGGTCTGCCACGCCTCCTTCTGCCTGTTACATACTTTTGCACAAACCCAATATACTCTTGCAGAGAGTATAAAAACACTGCTAAATTTGCTTAAAAAGCCAAAATACCAGCACTGATCTTTCCACTGTTAAATTAGTAATGGATTGTCTCCAAATTGTTTGCTATGCTACGCCAGATGGCGCCAACCAAATTGGCTTGCTGCTGTTTTCTAAACAGCTTTTTAAATGAGCTTGAAATCAGTGCAATCTTTTTGAAATTTTCATAAAACTTCAACTCATGCTGTTATTTTGCTTCAACTTTACATATGTTAAGCTTGGTGCATTTATTTAAACCTTTATCGCTTTATAAAATATGCATTATTAGACAAACATTATAAAGAAGTTTGGTGTGTTTTGTGTCTGTCTGTTGTCACCTGCTGTTTATGTACCAAAATCAGCATCTAATTGTGAACTGAACAGATTCCGCCTATTTTATCCAGGTCTCTTTTCGTGCATACATAAATTAACAGACGCTTTGCTCCAAATAAACTGACATAATTACCGTTGAATTTATGGGACTTTTTCGGGGCCCAAGGGACGGAATTATTTTCATTTTGGTATTTGTTTTTCATTGGACATGTTAAGACAAAGGCAAAGTGTCAAAGCAAGTCATTAGGGCTACAAGTGGAAATGAAGTTCGAAGAGAAATGCAATTAATTAAGCATTTCTATGCCTCTGTGCAGTGTTTCGTTTTAGCATACCCTGGAAAGTTGAAAGAGGGTTTGACTAAGGCATAAGAAAATTTGGAAACTTGAAACAATTGTTGGCAATAGAAGAAAGTTGTTGTGCCTTAAAAGTTCTCATCATTTTTAATTCCATTATATAAATTAAGTAATTTTACGCTAGGGTATCTGCTAAGCGATCATTTGCTACCTCCTGCTGCTTATTATATTTTCTTGAAAATATTTCACTTTGTCGCCACATTTTGGGCTTCAGATGCCGACGCTCCGATAACGCAAAATCCGATAAAATCTGATCAAAATATAATTTTTTTTCGTAATTTCTCGTTTAAGATTTTTTGTTTGTCGGAACTGAAAACTATAAACGAAAAATATCAAAAAGAAAAAACAAAATAAATTGCTCTGCTATGGCGTATTAGGAAAATCCATTGTATATTATTATCGCAGTTTGAGGCAATTTTCTCTCACCCTTTCGATATCTGGCTCTTGCTCTCCTTTTGCCACTCTGTCTCTTTCTTTCTTTGTGTCTAATTTGGCAATTTGGAGGCACGCCAAGTGGAGATTGATCATAAAAATTGATTTTTTCTTAAGAGCAGAGAGTCGTGACGCCAATTGAATTCAATTGCCGTGAAGAAGGTGTTGCTAGAGAACGCCTAAGCTCAAGAGTTAAAGCCAAGTTAGAGCCAAGTTAAAGTTAAAGCAAAGGTGATTTGCTTGTCATATAAATATATATTTGATTTCGGTTTTGTGTGCTTGAGATTTATGAGTGCCAGGCATGGCTGTGCAACAAAAGGCCATAGATCAAAATTGGCTCTGGAATGTCTCCAGAAATGGGCTTTAAGTCGCGATAATGAGCTTGGAAATGCATAAAATACGGCCAAAAACACTTTATGACTGTGGTGCATAGTTAAACAGATTTCAGTATGTGTTTTTGTTCTGGCACGCCCCACAGGGGGGGGCGGTGGACAGTACTAGGCCTCTCCAACAAGCACGCCCATTAAATAATTAAAACTTGAACAAAAAGCCCAGACAATAGGCCAGACTGAATGCTACAGTTGTTGTTATGATCATTAAGCTGATGTTTCTGTTTCTGTTTCTGTTTCTCTGTCTATTTCTATTTCTATCTGTGTTTTGGGGTTTTGTTTTTATTTTGAAGCTGTACCCGCATTGTAGACACGACGTTAACAAGCGTGTTATAGTTTTCTAATGAAGTCATTTCGGTTATTTTCTAATTAGAAGCTGTCGCACGGTTTGCCTTCGTTGTGCCTTGTTTCCATTTTGATTTGAAGTTTTAGGTTTACGTGTTCTCTACCGAGAGCCAGTTCAGGCGATCGTTCAATCGTTCGATAGCTTTCTAATTAATGAACGAACATGTCATCAGTTTTGTGGTACATGAATGTTGCCTTGAGGGGCATTTATTGCCTGTGCTCTGTGTTAGATTTTGAATTTTTATGGCCTTTTAACAAGACTCTAGGCCCCAAAGACGTTGCATAAACTGCACTTTTATGCCAGTTAATAACTTTATTAGAGCCGAAAAAAAAAAAAAACAAAAAACGATAGAAATGTTGGAAAAATGCTCGGTTTGCTTTTATGTTCGTGTATGTTTGTTGAACGAGTTTTTATGGCCACAAATGGAATTTATTACTTGAAATGAGTTTGAACTATATTTTACAGTAGTTTACCAGCTTTATGGCCATGTACCGTAACGCCATCACCATTCCCAATTGGAACCCAACCAAAAGCGAATTTGGTCTTGGATCCTAGCCCTGTGATTTCCAATCAGACTCCCTCCAATCGGTAACTGCGAACCGGGGCACCTCTGACTTGCTGGGAGAAGAGTGAAGGCTAATAAAAAATCGTAACTGACATTTTTCGTTTACGAAAATGTCACAAATTCACAGCGGGACTGTTGCCAATACAAGTGATTTAAATTCAATAAATCATTGAAATGCTCCAGACCAGCATCACAGCATCACAGCATCAATGATACGAGATCATCTGAGTTGCAATGAGGAGCAGCCAGCAACAAGCATACAAACATATACCGATCCATACAGATCCATCCGGTATCGAACTGCAATAACCAAATGAAACCAAAGCAAACAACGTTCATCGATTCCAGGTAAAAGTTGTCTGGGTCCCTGGCCATATTGCGATTTAATTACAATTGCGACTTGACTTTGGCTCCTCTGCTTTGGTCTGCATCTCATTTAAATTGGCTATTAGCCGGTCCAACAATCCGCAACTAGACCACAAACGCAGAGCTGATTTAGCCAAATTTAAATGCGTTTACTCGTTTTCTCTCGCTTGATTTGTGGGTGCGCTGAAAATGCGGGCCTGATTTGAATACCTCCCCAGACTGTATTTTAATTTTATTATTATTAGAACCACTTTTAATGCTGTCTAACCAAAGAAATGATTAGGAAATGAATTATATGCTAGCTCTGATTTGGTTGATAAATGTGACATAATTATTGTCTTCTGAATTAATAAGAACTGAGACTTATAGAACTATTAGTTACCTAAGAAATTTATTTAAGTTCTACCTTCTTTAACTTTCTTGCCTTGTTTCTTTCAATTCAACTCCTTTGCAGCCTGTAAATCAATTTGCTTTTTCCATATTTTTCGCTGCTCTTTTGTTCCGGTTAACAGACTGATGTTGTCCAATCTTTGACCTTCCTGTCGCTAAACTGAACTCTGCCTCTTAATGAGAAAGTCTCCTGTGTGTGTGCGAGTGTATGCATGTGTGTGTGTGTTGCCACGCCGAATCGCAACACTTTTGACTTTGACTCTGACTCTTAACATATTTATGGGTTTTTATGTTCGCCGTTGCCGCGTGCCAAGTTTAAACACACGTTGCCAATGTCGTCTCATCTGTGTGTGTGTGTGTGTTTGTGTGTGGATACAGGGCTGCCTTGTGGTAGATCCAGGCAGTGTGGCAGCCTTTTTGGCATTCATAAATTTGTTACTTCACTTGGCGTGACAATTGCAACACATTCGTGTGTACATTAGTCCAGCCCTCGATCGGCCCTCGTCGGTTGTCGGTCGTGGGGATTGGTATTGGTATTGGGATATGTGGGGAAAATAGACGTTTCATTGTCGCCTCAACTCTTTCACCTCTCCTCGACTCCGCTCTTCTCACTGTGTTTATTTATCGGTGCCGGTGCGCAGCGTGTCCAAATGTATGGCCAGGCGCAGAAGTGGCAGCAGGATGAGGCTGAGGATACAGTTGAGGATTTGAATGGAACAGTAAGAGTAGGCAGGGCGTAAAGGGGCCGGGAGGCAGTGCCGCAAGTTGCCGTTGAGCGCGCGTGTGGCGTCGTCGGTTTTGGCCTGTCCATTATAATGTTGTTGCTCTCATTGTTGGGCTTCGATAAGGCCGCCAATCTGGCATGGTGTCTGATGGCTGTGTGGACCCTTTCATGTTCACAAGATGTAGCTTTTGCTAGTTTTACAAGATGTTTCCTGTCGTCGCAGCCGCATCGAATTGTTGTCAATAAACGCGAACAGACAAAAGGGACAATCGGACCAAGACAGTTCAGACATCAGTCGTAGGGACAGTCAGACAGACAAATGTGATCTCTTTGGTCTACCTTCTCCCTCTACCTCTGCCTCTCTCTCTCTTACTGCTCTGAATGTATTTCAACAACAACGACATTCTTAATCATTGATTTAGACATTCGGAAATTGATTAGATGCATCTACGTTCAGCACGGAAATTCTGCGTTACACTCAGAAAAATAATATATAGTTACTAAACTTTAACTAAAAGGTTTACAACTTGTGCTGTCTTGCTTCCTTCCTTTATATCGTTTTATGCAGAAATGTTTCAAGCAGTTCAAAAATACTAAAATTCACTTACGTGTTCTTTTTTGAATACTGAATAAATGATAAATGATTATTGCATTTAATTTATTTTTGTTGAGTGCAGTTAGAGAATAATATTTATAGAGCAAAGCGTGATAAATAACAATTTGCATATTCGAACGTGGCTTTTTGATGAGCGTTGAGGACACTTTTATGGTTGTCTCACTGGCGCTGATTGCGCGTTCCATAAATTCCATAGCAATGGACAGGGCACTTGGTTGGCGAATTTATGCGTCGGTAATTGGTTGATCTCTCTCTCCGTTTGGGTTGTGGCTGGGGCCACCGTTTCTTTGGCTGCTTTGGCTCTTATGTGGACTGGCGGGACGAGCTCACTACGTTATCAATAAATTCAAATTGACACTTCACACTCGATATGTCACACGATATTCCGCTTTCGACACGACAAACACGTATCCCTCCCAAAAATAAAAACAAAAAAACAAAAAATATACAAAAATAAAATAAATATAAAGAGAAACTATACAAATACTGAAATGAACCCAACCCAACTCAACGACAACGACAGATATCAGCAGTAAGAACTGGAACTGGAACCAGAGATACCCAAGAGTGTGTGTGTGTGTTTGTGTGTGTGTGTGCCTGGACTGCAGGTTGCTGCTGGCCAAGGCAACTAAAATATGATTGCGATTGAACACTGCAGGTTCATGTAATCTCTTAGCCAGAACAAACTTATTAAATGAGTGCCACAGCAAACTGGCCGATAACTGGCCGCCGTCCAAACACAAAAGATAAACGCATATGATCATGTAAGAAATGCATTAAGCAGCAGAAGAGCTCATCATTCCATCTCACTTCCCCTTTCCCTGCCTGCCTCTCCCGCTCTTTCTCTTGGCGCCCCTCCCTACGTGTCCATCGACAGCGTCATTAAAATCGCACAGAGGAGCGCCGAACGAATCGATGCCATCTCATCCACATCCTCATCCGTTGGGGTGTACCTGGCAGTCAGGGAATGTGAGTTTCACTGCATTGGAGTGACGTGCAAAGCTCTGCAGGGACAATCAGTGCGATTGCTTTGTCAGTTAATAAAAAATAAAAGATTCCCAGGGGCAGGAAATACCCTTACCCAGAATTAGAGCTCAGTAGGGTAGGGTGTACACAGTCAATGCAACGCTTCTATTTGAAAATGAATAGAGGTAGTCTTTACTATCAAAGTTTATATACAAACTAGGAAAAATCTACTTTAGTTTCGTTTTAGACACTTCAGAGAAGTTAACGGTGTGCGCTTTGTGAGCAAATTCAGTCTTCTCTGCTGTAGAGCATTCTTGGGTCGCATCGATCGTAATCCGTTTGAGAACCTCGCCTTGCAATTGCAATTGCAAAAGTCTCATGATAAAGTTCACATTAAGAGTCTCGTTTTACAAAATGTAAACATGTTAAGGGTTAATAAACATAAATAATCTACGCTTATTAACGGCCAAAAGGAGAGACGGCACTTTGAGGCCAACACACACTTGCTGTTTGGCATTACTGAGGCGTTACCGTGTTATCAGTGCGCGTGCATTTTGCAAAGGTGTTTGCCAGTTTTGATTGGCTCCAAGACAAAATTGGCCAAAGGAACACGCTCGCTGCTCTTCACTGGTAGCGTGGAGACGCCACAGTTTGGCGGCGCTTCCATCAACATCATGATCATCACCGTCATCATCGTCCACCGCATGAAATATGTGCCAGCTTCTGATAGCGCTGCCAATGCGACTTAATTAGCCAAACTCCGAGCCAAACTTATCGCCCTTAATTAAGTTGCGGCCAATTTGTCAGACAATTAAAGGAATTTTTTGCGGCAGGTCGCTACACTTAATCCAAAAAAAAATATATACCAGGAAAAAATGAACAAAAAAAAAAGATTAACAGCGAAATAACTGGCGCCTAGACTGTGTAACATAAGCCGCTAAGAACCGGCTACCAATTGGCAACAGGCAAGTGGCTAACAGGCTAGCTGTAAGCCGGCTAACTGGCCAACTGGCCAGCTACTGACTAAGCCAAGTCAAAGCATTTAAACATCACCTTAGGCCTCATTAAAAACAAAATATTATGTAAATTTCATTAAATTACACACAAATCAATGTTGCAAGTGGTTGCCAGGAGAGCAGAAGAAGACAGAGGGCGTGGTGGGGCTACAGGAAACGAGGGAGGGGTAACGTCGCCGACGTCGCCGTCGCCTTGTTGAGCCAATGAGTATTCAAATGGACACTTGTCAAGCCATGCCAGCAACTACTAAATCATATTAAGACTAGACAAGGATTTTTTCTACCAACTTAAATTGGTGTAACATGTACCAGAAGCAGTGGCACAGAGGGAGGGTAGTGCGGCTAGGGATGGGGAGAGGGGAGCAGTCGAAACTGCAGCGAAATCTGAGCTACGCATGATGTTCACTTGACACGCAACGTGGCGACGGACTGCAGCGTACCAGGTCCACATCCACCACCAAATCCACATCCACATACACGTCTATATCCTCAGTTTCAGCTTCAGCTTCAACTGCAGCATTGGTTCCAGCGAGAGATCTGTTTAATTTTTATTTAATTAAGTTGCGATTTCTGTGACAAGCCAGGCGACGGTTAAATGTAAACATCTACACAAAATCTCTTGGCATTTTAGCCAACTCTTTTCAACAGCTGACAGCTGCTTGATGTGCCTGCCTGTAGCACTACCAAAATAAAACAAAAATTCAAGAAAAAACACTTGAAATCGGAGATAAATCTTGTAAATTTGAAATCCGTTAAGATCTTTGCTTGTTTTATGGCAAATTTAATTTAAATTGTCGCTAAAACATGCCAGAAAATAGCCACAGTATTTAGTAGAGACTAAGTTTCATTTGCTGCTGTTTGAACATACCCTGTAAGTGTGGGACATGAGTGGGTCACTTTTTGAAGTGATTCTGTGTTTCCGTTTTGAAATTTGTGAGCTTAAAGCAGAGTATATCTAAGTCGAGTTGTCTTCATTTGCCAACTAGCTTAGTAAATTTAGTCAAATTTATAAATTTAACCATAGCAAATCTAGTTTTCTTCTTATGACCACTATACTAATTTGCTTAATAATAAATTTATATATTTAGTTAGTCTTAATTATGATGACTATTTTAAAATAGTTTTTCTCAACTTTTATGCACACCTATTATTTAATTATTTTATTACATTTATTACACACAGAATTGGTGTAGTAACTGTTAGTTGAATGAGCCATTTCCTGGTCTGAATTTGGTCTTATGCAACATGTTAATATGATCATCTTTCCTTAGTGGACAGCAGAGTGATCTGTGGAATGGATGAAGCTTTAAGCCAACTCTTGTGATTGCTTTGTCATTGCTATTGGCTTTGGCATAGATCTGATATGAGCCAAAACATGTGTAGGCCTGTCGATATGGCTCCCAATGCGGTTGTTGTCTTTAGTGGTTTGCCGGTGGTGCCGGTATTGGTGGTGCTGCAGTGGCCATAAAGCCAGCGCCATTTGAGATTAAGTAACTGAATGTAACATGTTTGTTCCGAGTCCCGTCGATCGTTGGCCAATAAACGAACGCTTATCTTAACAAAAAATCTCTAAATTGATCTCGCAAAACCTTTTAGCATATTTTGCGCGATTTGGCAGGAGATCAGACGCAACTGGCGGTGTGTGCGAGGCCAGTTTTTGTCGGTCTAAAACACAGAGTATTGGGGTTGTTATTGTGGGGTTTTTGGACATACCCTTAACTAAGGGTATTTGCCAGTGTTCACTCGGTATGTTACCTTTAAGGGGTAAGGCCAGAGGACTTTGGTTGGGAGTAGCCAAATAAATTTATTTCATTTTCTATATTCTTTTCTCTTTCAGGGTATTAAATTGTCGTTAACCTTTTTATATATTTTAGTCTACTTGCTGTTTCGTCTGATTATTTTGTTGCTTTTATATGTAAATATACATTTAGTTATAGGTATTTCATGTGCTCTGGCAACATAGTTGACGTAGTGGAGGACTACTTACTGGTCATACTGGATGGTAACCAAAGTCTGGCGCGAACTGCGCCCCATTAAAAACTGCCAGGCCATAGTCATAAACTTCTAAGCTATCAAATTACAGAACGATTTGTTAGATGCCGACCGATGCAAAAAAAAACTGAAAAAGCAGGCAACGTGCGCGTTTCTGACTTGGCTCACTAATGGATTGCCGTGGCTCGAACCGGGTCTTCAGTTCTTTTCATTTTGGTCTAGACTTCGACTTGGTTTCGCTGAACTCTAATAGCTCAAAGAGCAGCAAGAACAGAGCAAGAGAGAGAGAGGGAGACAGGAGTCGCAGCATGTCGGCAATGCTGCGATATCTTTGTTATAAATCTGTGAGCCAAGTTCAACATGAGTTTAGGCCGCATGCTGTGTTTGTTGTAGCTCTTTTTTGTTTGTTGTTGTTGCAACGTTTCCTGCAACTCGTAAAAACGCTCGTTTGTTGCCTTTTGGCACGCGCAGAGTGCAGCCTGCAGCCCCAAAGGTTAAGCTGGCCAACTTAACCCTTAGCTGCTTTTTTTGGCCAACTCAAATAAGTCCAATGAGTCGACAATCGTTTTGAGTCGAAAAGTTTTCCAGGCATCATAAGCAAATTGATGGGCACAATTTTACAACTTTATAACATTTTCGAGTTTGCTTTGGGCCATCTTAATATTTTGTTACTTTTTTTGGCTTTTCCCTCTGTAGTAAATGTGTCATGGGAGCTGCCAATTGGCTGTCAACTTGGCCAACAGCAAATTGCATCATTTGCTGCCACGAACCAGCTTCCAAGTAAGCCATTAACATTAAGTTTACAGCTGCTGCTGCTGCTGATGCCACATTTTAATTGTTGCAACTGCGACTTTTAGTTGCAGTCAAAGGAAAATCAATTGCTTTTCCGCCCGCTGTGCGACCCGCCTCATAAATAAATAGACGCAGCTTCGGCTTTATGGCTAGGACAAAGGCGTCCGTTTTTAGCACTGACTTTTATAGCCAACTTCTCTCAATCTCAATCTTAGTCGCAGTTTCAGTCAGCTCAAATACACAAATCCCACAGATCAGTCAATCAAAGCGTTACGCATGCAGCTTTCCATCTCATTGCAAGCAGGGGAAATTTCAAAGAGAGTCAGTCAAGCAGAGAGAGAGAGAGAGAGAGCGCTCGATCAGGTTTACGCTCTACCAGCTGCACTTGCATTTCGAAATTCGAACATGCAGGGGAGCAAAAGCCGAAGAGAGTGAGAGAGAGCGTGTGCAAGTGGTGAGAGCGCACTCGAACAGATCGTGGTGAGTTTGTGTGGTGAAGATTCATTGGTAGTTCATTTGTTGGAGTTACAATTCGAATGCAATTGGTTTCTGATTAGCCAGTGAAACAATGTCTCATTGTCTGCAGTTTGTTTTCGACTTGATTCGAAGAGTTGAACAAGATCAGCTGGGTTAATAAGAGAAATGAAGATCAACTTGAGAAATGTATAAACACATTTAAATCAATTTTAAAAGAAAATCAGTTATTGAAATCAGTTATCAAATGGGGATATGTCCAACCAGGTTTGTATTTATTTATTTTAGTTTATTTTTGGGTGTGAGTGAGAGAGAACTTAACTTCGTATTTTAGCTCTAAGTAATTTATTAAAATGTAAAATAAGCTAGAAGTTGCTTGAATGATTATTTTTCCTTCAAATAATGCAGTTAAAATCGAAATCAATTGCATAAATCAGTTCTTACCAGCTTAATGCACTTCCTATCTGGATGGATTGGCGCCGGCGCCGCTGCCAATTGTCAAACTGGACACGCAAATGAAATATGAACTCGTGTAATCAACTCTAATCAGACTGAGAGTTTGCTAAGAAACAAGAGATGGGAAAGAGTCCGAACAGTATTTTCGCGCCATTAAATTAGCTTAAGAATGCGGAAAATCAACTGGTGCATAAGTAACAACAACTAGTTTCAAATTCGAATTCAAAATGCAAACTGTGCAACTGCTGCAACTGTTGTTTGCTACAGTGAGTGCAACTGCAACTGCACCAACTGCCCTCAGCTACTTAAAGACAATCAGCACGAAGTCCCTGCCCAAACCACAATAATATCTCATATCCCAGCATTAGAATTTGTCTCTGCATCGGCTGCCGGCGGCTCTAACAAGCGTTGCATGCCACAGCGGCAACTGCGTTCGCTTTCCCAGTGATCAACAGGCGGCATGCAGCAGTTAAGGCATGCCACAGATGCAGGCAGAGAAAGAGAGCGGAGTCTTCTCTGTTTTTTCTGTATTTGTTATGTGCGCTCTGTCGCCGGCGGCTAAATTATGCTCAAAGTGTTAATCAGGAAATAGTTGTTGTTGTTGTTGTTGCATGCAACAGATCCCAGCTAGTCACTGGTCAAGTAGAGGAATCCCTGGACCCTTATAATCTGTTTATACCCTATACAAACTAAAGAAATGGCCATATGTGCTATGTAGAAAGTTGGAAATGACTGAAGCTTAACACATAAATGTAGAATAAAAGTTTCCCCACCAAGTCCCGTATAAATAACTTCTATAGGCGCATTTGATTAGTTTTTACAGGGTATCTGCTAGTCATTACATTTACAATTAATCCCATTCTTTCTAGTTTAGTTGCTGTTTAAACGACTCGTTTGCCGAGCGACTTTCAATTGCCTCAAAGTTGTGTGTAGTGAAAGTTGGGGGATTTTATTACCCCAGCGGAGAAATGTTAGAGCAAAGCCTATTAGCAAATTTATGCTTTGACTACTGTTTTACGCCCATGCCGCACATAAATCAGGATCAAATGCAGAACGACACTAACAAGCCAAGAGACAAGCACACATTTGGCCGACAGTTTTATGGCAATAATAACGAAACTCGCGATGAAAACAATAGTATCAAAAAAATAAGTGGTGGGGAATTGGAGGGGAAATAAGAGGAAGAGAATCAATGATAACGCTGACTGCACCCAAGACAGATCAGGCGACATTTTGGGCCTATACTAAACTAGTTGAATTTCAATTAACAATAAAATTGAACCATAAATCGGACAAAGGCCACACACAGCCCGCAGCAGCAGCAGCAGCGACTCAACGACTCAACGATTGTTATGATCGGCGTTCGATCGCGGTTTGATCGCTGGTGGTCCCCTCCCTACTTGGCCACGAAACGAAAATTAAGTCAAGATATCAACAAACAAGGTTCGAAGAAATTGAATTATCAATGGGACAAGGAAAGTAGTCGACTTGAGTCGTATAAACTTTTGGAACAATCGTTGGACGCGACACCTTCTGATGAGTATTTTTGGTGTCCAAAGCGCCGCACCAGACGATCCAAAGAGTCAACGATCCAACATGTGTGTGGCATACTTTAAACTGTCACATAAACTTGAACGCTGATTAGCACAACAAAGTCGGATCCCGGGCACCATGGGAGGATTAAGGCGTAGAGTTACTATAAATCATCGAAAAACAGAAAGCTTCAGACCTATTGTTTACACATTGTGTGTCACCGATATTTGGTGGCATTAACTTATTTGATTTAAGTAGCTTTTTTCCCAGCATTGGCATGGGGGGTATTATACGCTATTATGACAAGTCGGCGTGTGGGGTCTGATCCAGCAGAAGAAGAGGAGAAAAGTAGCCGAGGTACACCCAAAGTGAGAGTCGACTTTGGGCCGAACTGATCGAATTGGTTTCGATCACACGATAAAACAAGGAAGACTTTTTTTTTGCCAGTTGCACCTGCAGCTAAACAAAGTTGGTATTAATTTTTAATTGATCAATTATGTTTGTAACCACAACAACCACAAGCTATGAGGAACTGTAGATCAGTAAATCAGGGAAGTGGAGCAGTGGAAAGAGGCTGAGCTTAAGGAAAAACATAATGCTTGTTGCTGATCATAATCAAAACGATTTAAATGATTGCCAAAGCTACAGCAGAAGCACAACTAGGAGTAGGAGAAGGCACAGTTTGACTCTGACGCCAGTTCCGACTCCAGCCACGATCTGAACTCGTGTCTGCACCTGTTTCAGCTCTTTAGGTACAAAGACTGTGTGAAAATGCATTTGTTTTTGTGCTGTGCAGAACGCTAATGCTGATGATCGCGTTGATCGCACTCTGATCACGATGTAAATCTCGCTGTAGGTGAACGCAAATAGGCGGAGTTTTAATTTAATTAAAAGTTATTAGTGGTAACCTTAAAGGCTTTTGGCATTTAATGCATGACAACTATGATCGTCGTCGTGATCGTTAATGATCACTTGAGCTTAACGTTTAGTAGCTGGCAAGTGGCTACACTCCTCCCTCCAACTACTCAGTTGCTTGATGATCTGAGCGACATGTGTTAGATCATTGGACAACTCATTTGCCGATCGCTGATCAATTGAAAATGCCAAACACGTACAGTCGCCGAACACGGCGATCAACACCGCAACGTCACTGATCGTTGATCGTTGGATCGTTGATCGTAGCTGATTAAATTCATGTTGTGCTGTTGTCGGCTATGCTGGGAAATTGTTTCAATTAATTTAGTGATTAATCCAAGTACGTGAGCGGCAATACAAAAGGCTCTTTCACTCCACAACCGACTGTAGTTAACTGGGTCATAAATGCAGATTATAAGCGAGTGGCCTTGATTATAACGCATTTAGCAAAGGATGCTAAAAATACCACATAAACTTAATTGGTCTGACCAATTGAGACGAAGACGTAGAACGAGTCTAAGACTGAGACTGTGACCAGGATGACCCAATTTCCTTTTCTGTGCACTGTTGTCCAATAAAATCAAATTTAATTTGGTGTTAATGCCGCACAAGTCACAAAAGGCGTTGATTTTGATGACTCCGGTTCAGTGGTGCAGTGGTGCATTGGTTCAATGGTTTAGTGGCTTAGTGCTTGGCTTGGTGGTCCTCGACGGTGGCAATCGACGGCTCCGATAGTCATACGCGGGACCATAAACGGCATTGAGGAAATTATAAAAGCATAAAGGCAAAGCGCAAAAGGAGTCGCAAGTGCCCCATGCCACATGCTCCATACTCAAGTCACATGCCCCAATGCCGCATGTTTGTTGTCGAGACTCAGAGTCTCAGGTGCAGCGACGTTGTCATGCATATGCATTTGATTTATTAACCTTTCGTAGCCATTCGTGTCGACAGCAACAACAACAGCGAAATCACAAAATTAATGCGCATTGAAACGCCAAACATGCAAGCTCCAGCATAAGAGATAGACAGAGAGGATTAGAGAGAGATAGAACGGTAGGGAGTGCAGCGGGAGGACGGAGACCTCGATCCAACGATCCTTTCATGTGCCTCGACATGTGTTTGATGCCAAAAACAGCGACGTGCTCCGAAATTCAAGCTCTCAAATCTGGAGCTGCCACAAAGTCCGTTCAGTTGTGTTCCATTCCATTCCGTTCCGTACCGTTCTAAGCCAAGCACACACGCATGCTGTTGGCCCCACAGCTGGTGCTGCTGCTGCCACAGGGTACAGTTATGTCAGCGACGTTTTTGGAAGGCCTGCCCAAATGCCAGACAATGTGGCACGCAGGCCAGCACCAGTCAGTAACACCGCCTGCACCACCACCGCCGTCTCCTACGCTGTCTGACAGCAAATACGGTAGCCTTTTGTGGAATGGATCGCAAGACGCGAATTTCGAATCGCGGAATCGCTTTCGAACCCAACAGACAACAATAAATTTGCGTGCCAACACTTTTTGCACTTTTGGTAGCAGTGCTAACGGGTATGCCGAATTGTAAATACAGTTGGTGACAAAAGCTGTTGGGAAAGTATGGACTACGGTAAAGTTAGTCAAGCGGAAGAAATATTTAATTAATTTTATAGTATTACAAGTATGTTTTAGTCTTAATTAAAAGTAAGTGTTAAATATTTGAAATACTGCTTCTCAACAAGTAACAATAAACGAAAATTACCCATCCATATAAGTAGCGCAGAATATAAAAAACTTTTGTAAATCTAAGCGTATAGTTGTTTTGGGATTCACCTCTTTTAGAGCATCAGTACTTCGTTCGTTCCTCGATAACCTTGTGACTTGTTCAAATGCTTCAGCATTGTGTAAGCTGTCCGACATTCTAAGTACCCTACAGTGAGCAGGTATTTGTATTTGGCAGTATGTTTATGGTAAAATGTTCGGTGTGTGTGGGAAATTTGTTGAGCTGAGATCGCCAGTAGCCGGGCAAGCGTTGGCTACACTCTTTGCTATGGCTCCAATGTGTGCCTTTTTCCGACCAGGTGCAGTTATGATTTATGCGTTGTTCTGCTCGTTTTGGCCCCTCACCACGTCCCCAGTTTTGTGGGTTATGGGGGCGCCGCCTTAACGTTTCCAACGGCGTAAATTATATTGGGCTTAGCATAAATCGTCAATTACAGCACATGATTATTATTAGGCATTATGGCCCAGAACGGCTAAAAGGACGGGCCTAAAGCCTGAAGCCTGAGCTTCAAGCCAGTACTTCAAGCTGAGCCACGCCCGCGCCAAGCCCAATCCGGCCAGGGGTCTGCTAAAATGCGCTCTTAAGCGCCAGTTTTATGGCAACGCAGCAGCATCCTCCCAGCCAGGCTTTAAATTATGGCCTAAACCCCGATAGCCGCCGCAGCCACAGCCCTTCTGGAGGTGGACACGTGACACGCGTGACACGCCAACAACAGTTGCCAACTGTACTCTATATTTTACGACCAGGTGGCAACGCTGCAGCGCTAATATCAGAGGATATTGTAACGGAAAAGTCTGCTGTCAACTATCGCACGTGTTCGTGTCGTGCTTGTGTCATCTCTAGCGTAGTAGAAGACTTTCTCAGAACAGTAGTTGAATTAGAGATCGTGTTGCTGCGATATCGAACTAATTTAATTAATACACCTTTCATTAGAGGTGAAGGTGAGGCATACGATATCAAAACAAAAGGTCTTCCATAAGCTGATTTACTATTTATCGATGGTCAGAGTCCAGCTTATAGATACAAAGATACATAGATACAAGCACATGATCTCCGGCAGCAAAAACACAATATAAATCAATCAAAAATGTACAAGTTCATTGACAGCTCGCACAGCTTGCCAGCCCCAAGCCGGCAACAACAACAACAACAACCACTGTAACAACAACAAGCGAACAGCAAACATGATCCATGATCCTCTCGGAACGAGTCTATGGCCGGTTGGGGCCTGTCAAATCGCCGGACCACATTGTAAGTTATGATTAGCTCAACGCGCTTAAGATTTAAGACCGGAAATGTTGTCGATCTCTAGACTCTATGTATCTCTCTCTCTCTCCCTCCCTCACACGCTCTGTCTCTGTCTCTTTTACTCTCTGCTTCTCGCTCTGAATGCGCACCAATAATTCAAATTCAAATCTCAATAGTTTTGAGTGATTTGAAATGTGATTTGCGCTTTGTTTTGACTGCAGGCAACATTGCATTTTTATTGGCTTTTCAAGCCCGCATCATCGGAAATCGAAACTGAAAATAGTACAGCCAAAAGAGACAGAAATACTGTTAGTGGCAGAGGCAGAGGCAGAGAGAGTGAGATAGCGGGGGCACCCACTCGATGACGCCAAAAAGCAACGCATAGTTTTGCATAAATTATGGCAAGTTATTGACATTGTCTGAAATTGCCAAGAGAATGCGCACAAGCGGCAAAGAACTAGCAGAGAATGATCGACTAGCAGTTACCTAAGATGATTAACAAACTTAAGTATTCTTTGACTTTTGAGTTAAGAAATGAATCGTAGCTTGCATGATAGACGTTAAAAGTTAACCCAATGCATAATTTATTTTTTCCAGGGTATTAATAGTTATTCCGCAGCTACTACAAACTTGAAGCTGCCTGCTTAAGAAACCTTTGTTTGGGATAAAAACCCAAGTGTAACCGATATGTTCCTGGCTGATCTTAAGTACACTTCAACCAAAACAAATATAATTTATTTAAAAATAAATCTGAATTCATTCAAACTAAAAGCTGCAGCTCTAACTCCTAATGTTTATAAATTAAAAATTGCTACAAATAATTATTTGTTAGTGCTAGAAGAAGTTAATTTGAATGTATCGTTTTGTTGGTCATACGATTCTTGCAATTGCCTTCAGACTTTCATGATCGTTTCTTTGGGGTTTTATTTACTTTTTCTTTTCGATTTTCCCATGGCTGCAATTCGAACTGTAGCAATTGGCAGCATGGCATATTTTGCATATAATTGGCAATAAAACTTCATGTTAATGTGCAATTAATCATATTAGCAATTAACTTTATGCTGTTTGGTTGCTCTGCACGAGATCGTCGCCGATCTTCGATGATCGTGTCGCAAAACTCGCTTAGATGCCATAGCCAATGCCAATGTCAGTGGAATATGCAGTTATCCCCCTCGACAGTGCACTGCCCTGCCTCTGCCACTGATCTTGCCCCTTTTCCCGATTCGATCCCGTTTTCAATTCCCATCTTGCTTCCAGGCTGAGTTGGACCAATTTTCAAAATTTATATCTATGTACGAAACGCTAACAACATTGCTGTGTATGTCTGTGTTTTGGTCAAATTGAAAAGCACACGGAAGCCAGCAGAGAGTCGACAGTGAAGACGATTTCAGCAGGAGCAGCAGTAGTAGTAGTAACTGCAACTGCATCACGCTGCATAAAGTGCATAAAATTTAAGTATTATGATCGTACATTGCTGGGGTGCTGCTCGCTTTACGATGCCGTAAACTGGCGCAAAACAAACGCATATTAAATGCCAAATAAAGTTGAAGTACACACTGGGTAGGTAAGCTGCAAAATACCCTGTAACTAATGCCTGCTGGTTACGGAAAACAAACAAACCACAAAAAGCCTAAGCTATGGCCCATAACTAGTAGTAAGCCGTCAATTAATCAGTGATGCGTAACGCCATTTGGCACTAAGCGGGGCCTTCAAACAATTGACAGTCAATAATCGTTAATTGTTTTCCAGTTTTTCTTTTATTTCCCTTTCTTTTTGATCTATGTTTTTCTATCATTTTATTTGATGTATTGTTAAGTGGCTCCATCAAAAAAAAAACAAAACAAACCCTTTGACGATTGTCCATTGTCTTTTTTTACGGAGATTCGCAGCGTGTGCTCTTTGCGGGTCTTCGAGTGTCTTTTCATTAGCGCTCTTTCTTCTATCTTCTGCCAAACTGCCGAATAAAATAATAGTCTTTGGCTACTGGGCATGCGTCTGTCTTGGCCATAATTAATAACTGTTAACTTACTTAGTGGCCGCACTGTGGCAACTAATGAATCCCATTGCCATACAACTTTCATATCATTTCTACACATCTGTCGGAATGCGGCGTGAAGAATCTGACAAGCTTAAAGAACTTGTTAGCCAATTGATTAATGTTGGCTCAGACTGTCCCAAAAGCAGCCAACTGATGTTTGCGACAGCAGCCAACTATTATTTATTCCACGACAAATGCGATTTATTAAACTAAAAAATTTAATTTATGAATTGAATTAAATACTTTTTGTCTGTTTTCTTGATTTTGAATAATTTTCGAGTTGAAATTAAAAAAAAAATAGAACGTTAAACGGTTATTAAAAATTGGATAGTATTTTAATTATATTCAATTTATTTTTTACATCACTAGCTATGTATCAAATGTGCTTTGAATTTTGGTTGGCGCTCAAAACTATGCAACGCTTTCTTCTCTGCCATTGCCGTTGTCCATTGTCCGTCGTCCATTGAGCAATTTTATTTACCATTCCATTCTCATTTGAGTTGAGAACAGTTTTCGACTCAATTGCTGAACATATTTAGAAAAACGCTCAATTACATTTCACTTTCCAAGGGAAGGCCGCACAGCATCGCTGCGTACAAACACAAACAGCACATGTGTGTGCCTCTCCTCCCTTCCCATTCCCTTTCCCTTTCATGCTCATGCCTGCTCAGATACTTTTAGTGGGTTATACAATGTGTGTTGTTTATAGTATGAAGAGTTCTGTGTCGCGAGTTCATCCAGTAAAATGCTCACTGAGGGGACGAACACACAACAACAACAGCCACAGGCAGTGGCACTCTCGTTTGCATTCGTTTCATTTAATTGAAGAGATTTATTTGTCGAGCGTTTTCAGTTGCGATCCGACAACAGACCCCATCGAACCAAACCGAACCGAACGTGTACCGTTAGTTTGATCAACAACAAAAACAACAGCCATAACAATCGCAATAACAATAAAAGGCAGCAACAACAATTATTAATACTAAATACACGCGAGCAAATGAAAACATTTTATAGAATTTTTTGTGCGGTTCCGTTGTGCCGTGCTGCAGTGAGTGTTTGAACAGAGTCAAGTGTTCAGTTAGTTTTCTCGACTGCCGCGGAAATATTTCTGGAATTTTAAGTGGAGCGCTAAATTTGCTACAAAAAAAAAAAAAAAACAAAAATAAAGCAACAAAAACCAAAACAAAACAAAGTGTAAATAAAATAAATTTTTAATTTTATTTTAACATTTAAGTGAAACGTGACACAAATTGGATATAACATTTTGCAATTTCTACTCAACTCTGAGGTAAGATTTTCTTTATTTATTACACACTACATATAGTCTATTATTGACTTATTTTCCATTGATTTGCTTAGAGTGCGTAGTTTTGTGTCTCGTCTGTTCTTTGCTTTGCGTAATTGCGCAAATTATTTGTTTAGACCACTTTTTGATTGAATGCACAGCAATTTGACTTTTTAACCCATTCGTTTTAGTTTTTTTGTATTCCTACTCTTCTTTTTTTGATGGGGTTAAACAAATAGCAACAACTACTTATTATATTGTGGTCCCAACCAATTTGTGTGCTGCCTTCGCCGCAGTCAATCGTTCAATTATCAAAACTGTTTTTATGCTTACCCCCCTTTGCCCCCTGCTAACCCATCAGCCTCTTTTTTGTGGGCGTGTGGGGTGCCCCAGCTAGCTTCCCCATCCACGGCACATGCCACAAATTTTATGCTTTATGACCAAATTGAAAGCACTTTTTTGTGTGTGTTGTTTTGTTTTGAGAATAGAACACACAAATTACCGCTAGTTATTTGATTTTTCCCATGAAATGCTCTCAGTTTTTTCCACAGTTTTCTGTGTTGTTTATCAACACATATCGGCCGAGGCGTCGACATTATTCCCGCACTACATTTTAGAGATATGAACATGCAATATTTTTCTCGCCACATAAACAAACATTTTTAAATTATCTGTCTGTACAAGTTAACTCGCATGTGTCTGAAATGTCGGGGCAGCTTTATGCCACATTCTGTGCTTATATTTAACATACCCTGTAACTGCAAACTGACTCAATTGGTTGTGATTAACGACAGCTGTTTAGCTGTAAAACTTGGTTATTCTTATTAGCTTTTAACAATCGAACTTGAACGGATAAAGTTTTAAATACTTTTAGACTCTTTTTAGGCACCTTTTTTGTATTAAAGACTTGATTGTTTAGGGTCTAAAAAGCTGCTAAAATTGCACATCACTTGTTTCAGTAAAAAAGCTACAGGGTAGCAGGCCGTTGCATAGCTAAAACTTTGCTTCGCCTGCCTTTGGCAGTCGCTGGTTTGCTCCATTTCAATGTAGATCGTCACTGATCCATTTGTTTAGCTATTTGTTGAGCTGTAATACTTTATTTAGCTACCCGATGGGTAGATCGCTTACACATATATGTATTTATATATATGTATACATACTATATACACACCTGAGTTGTTTGTTTAGCTGATAACCTTCGGGAACTCACGTATTCGCCACCAATGCAACCAATTAAACCCAAAATTGCACACTTCAATTGCAATGAAATGAACTTAAATGAATTTTCAAATATTTGAAATATTTAGAACTGATTTGAACTTGAAATCTTTGCTGGCCAATTCCAATTCCGAAAGTACTCAATTGTTTAGGTGAGAGAAAAATATTGTTTATTTGCCAAATAGTGCAAATCATGTGTCTATTTTTGGCCAGGACAGGAAATATATTATACTATAGAGACGAATGGGCACGAAGGTCAGTTTGGGATGCTTTTGTGGCTCTGACGTGATCAGGAAACTCGTGCTAACCCTTCCAAATAATCAGTGAGTGAGTGAGTGTCTGTGTGTGTTTTTGTGACTCGTGGAGGAACAGACGCCGCCAACACATGCAACACATGTGCCACAAACGGCAAACAGAATTCGAGGCAAGTCACAGACTCAGGCACAGTCCAAAGTAGGTACAGCCGGAGAGACACTGTCCCGCCCCTGGAAGTTGTCCAAGTGCCCACATGTCAGACAGGGCGCGGCAGAGTCGCTGTCCCAGTAAAAAGTCCCTCAGTTCGAATGACAACAATAGCGCACCACCAAATGTTTGACTCGGAACAATATTTTCCCTTGTCTCTGGAACGGGTAGGCTCCAATACGACTGCTGACGAAAGGAAACGGATATGATACCCTGTAAACTTTGAATTCAATCTAAATTGATTTGTGGGAAAAGTTTTAAACCTTTTTGAAGTTTGGTGACTTTTAAAATATTGAATGTGCCATCATTTAAAAACTGACACAAAGTATATTATTTGAAAAACAGTTGAGATCAGTTTGCTGCATTACAGGGTACAATTTAGTCCTACATCTGGTCTGCCTAGTGTTTGTTTTTAATTTCTTTTAATTTCTGTTGCTTTTGTGGCACAGATGTGGGCTGGAAAGATCAGTTGAGAGCACATTGAGAGCGTCTGTGTCTGTTTTAATTAAGCGAGAGTGTAGTATACAATAGGGGGAGGGAGACAGAGAGCATGTGTGCCTGAGTGTGTAAGAGTGCAAGAGAGTCAGAGAGAGAGTGAGCGAGAGTGCATCGACACGCATATGTGAAAAATTAAGGTTGTCTGAAAGCGAAAAAGGCGCAAAAGATGCGGGAGAATCGGAATCGAGAAGGCAAAGCGATCGACGACGAATTGTGTGCCCACCCGGCAAAAATACCCAGCACACACTCTGACACACACACACACACAACAGCAGCAAAATACATTGAATTTAACGGAAAAAACAACGAGAGGAAAAAAAACATAACATAAAAGTGGAAGCAGGGCCACTAAATTGAGTCGTTTGAGGCGCAGTCGCAGTCGTAGTCACAGTCACAGTGGAAGTCACAGTGAGTAGGACGCGTTGTTGTTGTTGAGCGTAGGAGCAGCATCTGTATTTGTATGCGATTGTGTGTGTGTGTGTCTGTCCTCTGGTAAATGGTGCTACAAAGTCTCGTCTCTGTTGAATTTAGAACAGTTTTCAAACAACACTGCGGAAATTCACAACGTCGGGCTACAAAACGCGCGCTGTTTAAAAGATCGGAGAGTGATCGCGAATATATCTATCTATATATCACGCACCCTCAACACAAGCAACTTTTATAGACGAATTGTGCTGTTCTCCCTACAGTACAGCGCTCTCTGTATCACAACATTTCGCTCTCGGTTGTGTATCTGTGCTTTTTGTGCAAAAAATAGAATATTATCGAAAAAGTTGCAACTATAGACTCTGTGTCTCTGCAAGTACTTCTAGGTAAACATACTTTTTACCCCTGATAAACCCGTTACACAAACTGTTTGCCTAATTTGCATTTGCTGCGGGTCTTAACTTGGCCAAAACTCCAAGTGTTACTAAGGCCACAAAGGTGCACAAGTGTATATACGTATATCTGTATAAGCGATCTTTTTATATACACAGCACGCAAATGCACTTTAAATAATTTTTATTGCTGCACAAAATTCATATTCATATTCTACATTAAAAAGTGAAAACATAAACATGAATTCTAAGAAATTATACATTATTTCTAATGGAAAATATTAAGTTTGTTTATTAATATTTTCTATAAGTATTTTCCTTTATTGTTTTTTTAATAATTTTTGTTTATTGTTTCATTTTTATTTACTTTACTTTTCGCACAGAATTCGTTGCGATTTTTAATAATTTTATATGTTCAAAAATAACTGCAAGTGAGCTCATTTTTAACCAAAAGCTCAACTTGTGTGTGGCACGCGCTTTAAATCAGAAATTTGAGCGGAAACGTGCGCGACATTTTAATTGAAACTCGCCAAAATGTAAATGGCTTTTAATCAGCTGAAATCACAGTTATGTGCCTTGAAATTAATTGGCAAGCAGCGAAATTAATTTAATTCAATTCCAGCTGAAAGAAACAATGTAAAATTCGCAATTAACATAAATTCTACAGTCGAATTGTTTATAAACAGCTGAAAAAAGTTCGACAACTTTTACGAGTTTTGTGTGTATTGCCAAAAATGAAAACGTCGAAAATTGCAAACACAAAAATCGAAAACAATTTGAACTCAATATATATATATATATATTGGCGTTTTCCGGTACACGAAACGGATGTGCGAATTACACTCTGCTGCATAGATACACTTTCTCCCTGTGTATCTTCGTGTGGTCTGTAAACAGATAGATACAGATACAGAAAAAGATGCAGCGCAAAGTTTGTGAGCAGATGCACTTGTTTCTTGGAATTCCTTGGATTTCTATACAATGAATTAGTCTTTATATTTTTGATTGGAACGGCACACAACACACTAATTTTTGGAATGCGAATTATAATCAAATATTTGATTATTTACCTCGGATATTTGTATACTTGAAATTGTAAATTTTACTGAATTATTTCCTTGGGTAAAATTGACAGTTCTTTCTTCTTTACTAACACAACTAACTTTAGCTTTGTTTACCTCCCCCTCTAGTTCAGTGTAGAATATCCGACAGTCTATAAATTGTCAAATCTGAAACGGAAACGAGCATAAATCTAATCGTCTGTGTATTTCCAGGTGTTGCAGTCAACCAGTCAAATACTAAATATATATGATCTATGAAAATGCGCCACGCCCACGATAATGAACACGAGAGGACGTCAGGCGTCAGTTCTGGGAGTGACATGTGAGGCAAACATGGCAGCCATAAATCCATCAGCGTGCTGAATAAATCACATGCCACAGGCGACAATAATTAAAGAGCCCATGAGTGCATCATATTTTTTGGAAAGTGTATTTCCGTTGCGTTCCATAAGACAAGGTGATCATCTGAATCCGATTCTGTAGCATCCGATTCAGATCAAAAGGCGCCGCAAACACACACACACACACAGAAATACGCACACATGTTGCTGGCGATCAAGTTGAGCAAGCAGCAACTGTTGTTATATCCATCTATAAATTAGAAAAAAAGCAACAAGAAGAAGAAGAAAAAACACTCTAGAAGATCAGTGATCTGCGAGGGAGTGTTTAGCGTACGCTCTCGCTCAGCTAAAGTGGATTTCCGGTGAATAAAGAGCCACAGCAACAAGAGCAAAGGGAGCTACATATGCGACAGAGACACTAAGTTGTTGCCGTTACAGTTGCAGTTGCAGTTGCACAACCCCAAAAAGAGACACACGGCGTAGACACGGGAACCGGAGACTGGAGACTAGAGACCCGAGTGCCACTTAGGGACAGAGCTACGTAAATAAATATTTACCAAAGATAAAGTGAGTGCAACAGTTGTTGCCAACGCATTGTTGCAAGCAACATGTCGCGCTGTCTGTTGCTGCTGTCGCTGCTTTGCTTTGTCCTGTCACTGGCAGCGAAGCGGTTACCAGCGAGCTCACAGGAGACGAGCATGGACTACGATGGAGTCACTACGAGTGCCTCACAGACCAGCAGCAATGACGACGACACACTGGACACAGACGATGACGATAAGCTGAGTGTTATGGGCACTGGGCCAGGAGG
The DNA here is from genome assembly GCA_020829145.1 of Drosophila nigrodunni. Taxonomy (NCBI): domain Eukaryota; kingdom Metazoa; phylum Arthropoda; class Insecta; order Diptera; family Drosophilidae; genus Drosophila; species Drosophila nigrodunni. The sequence goes on from JACVCZ010000001.1 coordinate 14,444,716, forward strand.
CAGTGCTGGAAACGTTGGCAGTGGCACTGGCAATGCAAATGGCCAAGAGTTTCCGCCAAAATTTAAGAATTTCAAAAAGATGACGCCTTTATACACACGCCCCTCGGGATCCTCCGTGGTGATGAACTGTCAGGCTGTTGGTAATCCTGAGCCAAATATTACCTGGTATCGTAACGGTAAACTGAATTGGACCCGTAAGTATGGCACCTACCGCAAGCCCAGGTTTCAGCTGAGCATGGAGGACCTGGTGCCGGAGGATAACGATCCATACACCTGTAAGCTGTGCAACATTCACGGCTGCATCACCCACGTCATGAATCTGCTGGTCAGCGATCGTGTCAATCACAAGCCCATTTTACTCAAGGGCCCTGCGAACCTCACGCTGCTAATCAACGAAAGCGGCCAAATGGAGTGTGAATATCTCTCGGATCTAACCAGCAAGAAGGCGTGGCTCTTTGTGCCCTGCAACAGCAGCAACGAATGCAGCACAAATCGCACGCTGCTGCCCGAGAGCGGAGATCGTTTGGTCTTCACGAACGTTACTCGGGCCGATGAGGGCTGGTACAACTGCATCGAGAGCAACAGCTTGGGACAGTCCGCCAGTCGGGCATATCTGAGAGTGGCCAGCAGTCGTCAGCAGCTGCTGGATGTCAATCTGGGCAGTGTTGTGCCCATGAAGGCCATTGTGATAACGGTGATTGGTCTGTTCATCGTGCTGTGCATCATCTTTGTGGCCTATGCATTCCGCAAGATGAAGCACGAGAAGCTGCTCAAGCAGCGCATCGAGACGGTGCATCAGTGGACCAAGAAGGTCATTATCTATAAGCCATCGAGTGGCGGCGACTCGGGTGGCTCTATGGACACTATGATTATGCCGGTGGTGCGGATTGAGAAGCAGCGCACCACCGTTCTCCAAAGTGGCAACGAACCGGTGCCGTTCAATGAGTACGAGTTTCCGCTAGATTCCAACTGGGAGTTGGCCAGAAATCAGCTTATTCTAGGCGCCACGCTGGGAGAAGGCGCCTTTGGGCGTGTCGTCATGGCCGAGGTGAACAACGCCATTGTGGCGGTCAAGATGGTCAAGGAGGGACACACGGACGACGACATTGCCAGTCTGGTGCGCGAAATGGAAGTCATGAAGATCATTGGACGACACATAAACATCATCAACTTACTTGGCTGCTGCAGTCAAAGTGGACCACTCTATGTGATTGTGGAATATGCACCACACGGCAACCTCAAGGATTTCCTCTACAAGAATCGACCACTCAGCAAGGAACAGCTGGAGGGCTCACAGTCAGCACCAGCGACAGGGCCACAGCATGTGATCACCGAAAAGGATCTGATCAAGTTTGCCCATCAAATTGCACGTGGCATGGACTATCTTGCCTCACGGCGTTGCATACACCGTGATCTGGCGGCACGTAATGTTCTCGTCAGTGATGACTATGTGCTCAAGATCGCGGACTTTGGACTCGCCCGGGACATACAAAGCACCGAGTACTACCGAAAGAACACCAATGGACGGCTGCCCATCAAGTGGATGGCACCCGAGTCCCTGCAGGAGAAGTTCTACGACTCACAGAGCGACGTCTGGTCGTACGGCATACTGCTCTGGGAGATAATGACGTACGGCGGACAACCGTATCCGGCTATTATGTCCGCCGAGGAGCTTTACAGCTACCTAATGTCCGGTCAGCGCATGGAGAAGCCCGCCAAGTGCTCCATGAACATCTACATACTGATGCGACAGTGCTGGCACTTTGATGCTAGTGCTCGACCGCCGTTTACGGAGATCGTGGAGTATATGGACAAGCTGCTGCAAGCCAAGGAGGAGTATCTGGATGTGGATATTGCCAATCTGGAGACACCGCCCTCAACCAGTGACGAAGAGGAGGATGAGGAGGAGGATGCTTCCGATATGGAGCAATCGCGCTATCACTACTAAGTCAAAGATAGTGATCAACTACTGTACATACTTAGCCCTCGGGCTATGATCTAACGATAAGTCTGTAAATCGCTTGAAATTTAATGCACCAAAGGCATAAACCAAATATATATTTTTGTCTAGGTCTAAGTCGGCTACGATTATATTAAATATGCATATCATTAGGTGTATTTTAAACTAAGTGCAAACACGTTTAAACGTGCTCAGTTTGTATTTATAATAATGTACATTTTAAATATACTAAAAGTCAGTTTTTAAAAAATATTATTGGTAAAAGTTTGAGGAAGTTTTAAGCAGCTTAACTAATCCAAAAAGTATTGAGATTATGCCAAACATATCATGTTGCAAAGTACATCAAATAAAACAAATAATTTTTAAATAAAATATTTATTTGAATAAGTTATTGCATTTATTTTAACAACCCAGAGTTTCAATGAATCCAAAAATAATTTTAATAATTTTTAGCTGCACTCTTAAATATTTAAAATTCACTTTATTATAAATATGTAAGAAGTTTTAATTACAGGCTGCAGTTTTATTGTATACCCTATGTTAGTTACGTATAACGGTTGTATTTGCCTATTGTCTACTTGTATTTGTATCTGTACTGATTTATGTAGTATTCTAATAAGTTAAGCACAATCAATAGTTGCTACTAAGTAATACTTGATGTACATAGAGTTTAGCTTTGCATGCTCGAGTGCCTTATGGAACAATAAATGTTGTACTCATAGTCTTAACCCAGCAACGTTCAAAATCACGTTCAAAACATGATCGAGAGCCAGATCATGACGTCTCAATTTGAAAATCTGTGAAAAAAAACGAAACAGCAACAACAACTCGATTTGGGCCGCACGAGGCACGCGCGTCACTAAATGAAAAATGATGAATGAAATGTCTTGCGGTCGGTTCGACTCTTTTGGAGGTTTTGTTCGACGGATCGGGTGTGGGTGGAGGTGGGACTCTTGAACCCATGGGTCTTTAGCAGCACTGGTCGGCGGCTCGTTTGTTGACGCGCCGAAATGCCACGAGCAGCGACGTCGACGTCTCAGCCTCTTTGAGGCGCTGGCGATGCAATTAGACGATAATGCAGCCAAGACAAAGAAATAAAAATATGAAATAATATCTTTAATAACAAAAATAAAGAGAAATATATAAGCTTAACGTTTATTTAAGCCAAGGGGCGTATGTTGGCCAAGTTGTTTAAGTTGTTGCAACACTCTGAGATTCGATTTGACTTTTAAAGCCATTTAAATTAAAATCAGCACACGTTGTAGTGACTATTGTGTGATTTGTATACAACAGAAGTTATAAAGGTTAATTCAGTCTTTTAAGATAGCCGAAACCAGGCTTAAATTAAGTTAGTTAATATATTTAGAAAATATATAAGTTTCACTCAAATTTTAGCAGTACTTTGTGTAGAAATGTTTGTCCTCTTTAGCACCTCATTTACCGATCTTTATGCGTCCGAAAACAATAACTGAGGCTATACAAAAACTATATAGTCGCTTTCCAATTGTATTTGTAGCTGATTGCTGAGTTTTTGAGTGACCCACTGTGTTACACTACAAATTTTCATAGCTTTCCATGGCAGATCATTAATTATGCAGCATTAGGCGATCGATGATCGAGGGTATCGCCAACGCAGTTGATGCCCCGATTATTAATCTCAATATCTTTTGTGTAAACTGCATTTTCGATAATTTATCAATTCGGTTTTAAAGGCCTTCACAGAATTAAAATGAATTTCAAATAAAAGTGTGGCATTAAAATTGTTTTGTCTGTTGTTTTAATTAGGGCTTTGAGGGGATTCTGTGGGCGTGACAGCGATGCACCTCTAATGATCGGAAGTTTGACACGTGTCCAAATTGTTAGACGTGGGCGCATCACCGCAGCGACTGACCACAGCCACAGTGCATATGGGCGTGGGTTGTGCCCCGCCCTTTTTTTCGGTATCTGTATCTGTATCTGTTTCTGTGGCTGTGTCAGCAATTGTTGCGTGAATATGTTAATTGAAAAATTTGTTAATTGAGCTATGAAATAGCATTTCACCAGCGCCAACTCTCTGGCCAGTGGACATACAGTCTGACCAGGCTAGTGAATAAACCTGTGCTCTGATCAATCTATCTATCGGCTGTCCAAATATGCGGGCACTTAACTAACATAATTCGTAACGATCGTCTATCGATCGTGCCGTCAGGTGCGCAATATCGGAGCTGTCTCAACTGATCAATTAATTTTAGTTTTTCATTTTTCTTATTTTGGCCAAAAGTCGTCTATTAATTTGCATGCGCTTTTTGTGTTTTTGTCGATCGAGTACGGCGATCAAACCGTTGGCTGGCTGGATGGTTGCCTGCCTTGCCACAGGTTGCATGCCCCACACGGTACCAGCCACAATTGCAGTCCCATTTCCAGTCTGGTCCAGTCTCTGCTGCTGCTGTTCCATTTGAAACCATTTTAAAAGTCTACAAATTGCCTGTCCAATCCACCGATCTCACTTGCTGTCCGCTGTCTCCCTGTCTCCTTGCCTGCCCTGTCAGTTAGTCCGTCTGTCAGTCAGTCAGTCAACTGCCAAGCCAAAATCGATTGCACAGCTCCGATTTGACCTCGTCTTGCGGTCTTTGCGGACTTTTTGGAAAGTCTCAACGATATCTTGGCTTGAGTGCTGTTCAAGTCCAGTTTCCATTCCGCATCTGACATAATTGTTTTTGTCTTGATAATTTGATTTGCATAACTATATTTTTTTTTATATTTGAATACCGACCAAAGAGATTCTATATCTGGACTTGTGACTTTTCATGGTCGTTAGTTGCTAATGGTTGCAAGTACTTCAAACACTTTAGAGCAGAATTTTTTAATTTATAAAAATTGGAAAGGCAGAACAAGTAGCAGAAGAAATGTTTAACTAAAAACTCACTAATTTTAACTAGTAAGCAATTAAGCTTATGATGAGAGCCAGCTCAGCTAGTGTATTTGTTTTTATTGGAAATATTTAGCTTAGTTTTGATATAGCACCCATTGCAAATTAAGCAAATTCATTCACCTTTTAACTTTTTGTTCAAAGTTGGTATAAAGCTGAACGATTTGTTGATTTCACTAAATAAATAAACAAAATGTTTGATTTGTTAAGGAATTGAGTGTGTATTTGGCTTGGAAATGAATCAGTTTACCTGATGCTGGCACCTGTCCGATTCCGATTTGGATCTAGCAAAGTTTAAACAGAGAACACAAAGAAATTTGAATTTCAATTTGAATGCGAATTTGAATAGAATCGCGAATGTGTTCACCGGAAGTGTTGATTCACTGGGTTAGTACAGCAAATTTTTCGTAACAGATTTGCGATTGAAATTAGTTGTACGGAACTAAACAAATTGCTGGTTCAATCGGGCGTATGAGTAATTGTTAATCTTCAACTTGTTGTCTGTCCGTCTGTCTCTCTTTCTTCCTCTCTCCCTCCCTCTCTCTCTCTCTCTCCCCTGCTCTCTGCAATGCAAATTTCACGTTAATAACAAACTTAAGTGGTTATTGTTGCTGTTTTTTTCATTCATAAAAAAAACAACTGTTTCATAACCGAAACTACAGACCGGCCAACCGGTTTATTTACTGTGTTTTATTTTTACTCTTTTTTTTTGAATGATCGAAAAACATTTTTAACGATTTTGTGATCTTTACTACATGATCACTTGAGTTGGCTTACAAACTATGCAAATGCGGCAACGTTTTGGCCATGTGGGCGGCAGCTGCGACTGCAAATGAGTTGAAAAGAAAAAAAAAATACATAAAGTTGAAACTAGCGAAGCTCTTCGAGATTTTTATGAATGAAACTTGATGGAGGTGACAACGCAGCGAAACGAGGAACAGACGGTGCAGGGAACTGTGTCTCCGAGCGGATGTGCCTAATTAACAATGCTGATTACATTTGATATTTTTGTATATTTTTATTAATTAGAATTATACATATATAAAAGTGGTTTTTTGTTTTTCTTTAATAGAGGCTGCAATTTAAATGAGCGAAAGGCAAAGTTGTTTGCCATGCGACATAGATGATCCAGATGATATGGCTGTTGATCATAATCATCGTCATCATGATGATCAGCTTGATTAGCAGCAACAGCTGCAAATCAAAGACAAACGAATTTGCTCACTGGCCAAGATCGCATCATTCGCATTTAATTAACTTATTTTAAATATGTGAATAGTTTGCTTATATTTGGCTTAAACTAAAAGAAATGTTATCAAATATCGTGACACACTTATAAGAAGCTTATTATACTTGGTTTTCATTGATTAGATTTATATAGATAAACAATCACTTGAAGCTAACAAAATATTTTAATATTTCATGTGGAAGTAGCTGGCTATAAAACTGCTATAAAAAGAGCTGAACAGTTGTAGAGTTTTATTTTATTTTAATTATTTATTAATGTAAACTTTCTCATAGAGAATTTTGGAAAACACTCTGCAAGTTTATAATTAAATTTAATAAGAAAATTGAATAGCTTAAATTTGTAATTTGAAAAACAACCTGTAGCCCCAATTTCGGTGTCATTTTCGAGCTGTGCCTTCAACGCAGTTGTAGTTATCGTTGTTGTAATTGTTGTTGTTGTTCTTGGCCTTTTGCTCGCTTTCTGCTACTGTTAAACGCAAAATTTATGAACAATTCGCAAAAGAAGTCACGCGTTAAATGTACGACACGAACTCACGCGACAATCGACAGCAAGGAGAGGAGACAGCGAAGGAGTAGGGCAACAAGAGTAGGGACCAGAACTAGGTAGTCGGAGCAGGGATCTGTTGGTCACGAAAGGGGTTTGGGAATCGGGTAAACGGCAGCGGCAATTGCAGATGATTTCGTTAACGCGTTGGCTGACTTCTGGCCAGCAATCGCATTGGCCTTTTGTGTTGCGTCTTGTAATATATTTTATTAACAATAAAATGTTAAGTGCCACAAGAGTGAGAGAGAGAGAGAGAGATAGAGGGGCAGAGCTGATGCTGCATGCTGCGATGCGACGCTGCACACGGCCAATGGGCTACTGTGTGTGCTGCAAGGAGCGAGTGGCAAGTGGCAAGTGGCATGGCCTGTCTGTTGGGCTTATTGTGTGAAAAATAAGATAAACTGCGTGCGCACATATAATCGCGCCATGAATCAAAATCACACCAGTTGGCTATATATAGATATCCGGCTAGCCAAGATTCCAGCTAACGAATGCCTAAGCCAGGCTCAGTCCCCTTTAGCTCCCCTTCTCACCTCCCTTTCTAACCTAGTGCCGTCTGGAGTCCAGTCTGCGTTGCTTGTGCCACCTGTGGCCTATGCAACAGTACAGCTATGCAAATCCCTAGAAGTAAACCAGCTTGCGACATGCCCAATTCGGTTTAGGCCAACTGCCACCCACAATTGGCCACAAAATAGCGGCCACAATTAACCGTACGATGCAAATCGAACAATGACCATAAAAAGCTACCTCAGCCAGAAGTCACAAGTCCAAAGTTTGTAGACCTTTTTTTTTTTGCTTCTGCTAAACTAATTTCATTTCATGCAAAATGGAAATTCCTTTTTGCCACACACACACACATACACATGAAAAATTGTGTTGCTGCCGCGGTGACAATGTCAAATTGTGCTGGACCCTGTCAGCATCATCAGTGGAGCATTTATCTTGCACCCGCTATAAGGTCCAACTTTGGTAGCACCAAGAACAGTAGCAGCAGCGACAGCAGGTGAAGTTGCTGCTGGCAGCGAGACCACACAACATTTGCGACATTTTCTGTGGTGCATCATTTATCTATTTCGGATTTATCATTGATTAATCGCCAGCGGCTGTGAGTCCCTGTATGCGTGTGACGCCAGTTGGCTGCTAGTAAATACACTGAAAAAATGTTTGGATCAACTTTATAGATGCTTATCGCTAAGCTTAGGTTAAAGCCTCTGAGTGATTGGTATAAAATATTATATATTTTAAGTGGTAATGAAATGCTTATCAATTTTCCTTTCTTCCTAACAGTATAGACAGAGACTACTACCATTCAATTTCCATTTAATATGATTTATGTGTGCATTGCTTAATTGCGCTCAGTGTAAGACAGTGTGTGTGCTCTCTAATCGGCGGCATATTTGCATATTCGCTTTATGCAGCAAATGGTCCAGTCAATGATCGTTAAGCCGACTTGAGAGCGCACTCGCAGTCCAAACTGAGCTGGATTTGGACAAGGAGTTGGAGTTGGGTAGGAACTGAGCATGGGGCTGGTCGAAGGCATTTGTGTTTGTCATTGGCTAGCTCAATTAGCGTGCCACAGATCGATGGATGCAGTGGAGTGCACCTGTATGCGCCGTTGTTGCATGGCACAGCAAATAACTGCTGTCGAGGTCAATCTACTCCAGAGCAGCTAGAGTAGCACGTGTGGCTACTGCTGATGCTACTGCTGCTGCTAATTGGATGCATCCGACACGGACTGAGGGCCCGAGACCTGAGGGCCTTTGATTATGACTTGTGTGCTTGTGACCAATCAGCGAACATTTGGTTATGCCACTGGAATTTGTGGCACCTACGAAAGCGAAACGAAGTTGGAATCGGAGTCAGAACTTAATCCTGTCAAGCTGTTAAATTAATTTCTGTGCTGCATTCGGTTCGTGCATAATTTCTAAAGCAAATAAGCAGTCGCTCGACCAACAAACTGTCGGCTTAAATGGCCAAAACGTGATGGCCAGTTCAAGGGCCACAAGCTCTGTTGCTGACTTTGTAGCTGTTTTTGGCCACAAACCCAAACATCGATATGACAAACTGCTCCAGCTTGTGGCAGTTGCAGTTGCACATTGAATGCGAATTGAATTGCGGGCTGGAGTTTTGCTAGCAGCGGACTGTGGCAGCTACCTGGGGCACATGGTCTGCCATGGCAGCTACGGCAGCATCCACAGCACCTGTATAAAGTGTTATAATCCATCATCGTAATCAACGTTGCCCGCTGCTTGATAATTGTGTTTGTTGGCTCAGAGCTCTCTGGTTGCGCCACTGGCGATCGAGCAAAAGCCAAATAACTGTAACTAATGGAAATTGTAACACTTTGGCAATGTTTTAAATGCTGCATGGGGTATGGGGAATGGGGAATGGGGCATGCCCCATGCAAAATGATTTTCTTTAAAGCGTGTTTATGACGCCTCGTCAGGCGTTCAAAATTGATTAGGATTAGGCCAGCGGCAGCCACGACAACAACAACGATTAAGTGGACAACGGTCAGTGCTTGACTCAAGTCAGTTATTAGCCCGCAATTGGCCAGACGAAAGTGTCCAATTGGCCACGCATTCAGGCCAAATTATCGGCATTACATTTACACAGGAGGCGACGACTAACGAATAATCGACCAGCCCCGATAAATGCAATCGATCCATCAAGATTGGCTCACATCGGATATGACAGATTAATAGTAGAAAAGAGACAGCAAGAGAGACACAGAGCAGAAGGGAGAAAGAGCGATAGAGACAGCACGGTGACTAGAATCAGTGCTCTTCTCATAATTATCTACCTATAAAAGTTCTTAATTCGAATCCCCAAAATAGTTGAAACTTGTCAAGTTAGTTGTGCTTAATTTAGTTCTCTTGTCACTCTCCAATTTGTGAAGTGAGGCAACTGCAAACTGAAAAGTTGGAGCATTCTCACGCAATTTGGCAGTGCCATAAGTGAGACATTAGGCGCTGTTTGCAGTCGTTTGAACTTTGACTTTGGCCATATTTGCGCAACGTGGCGAGTGTTGTGTCCATGTTGGCCCAGACAGATAGTCAGTTTGGCCAAAAGAGTCAGCTTGGCTCCGACTCTCCGGCATCATTAAGACAAAAACATTTGGCCAGGCACGACCCAGCAACTGATTAATTGCACCCGGTGCAGAATTTGACTTTTTTGTTGCTCAAATTGCAATTGTGCCGCGTTGTCGAGTAATTACCATGCCATTTGCCAGGGGCCACGAGGAGGTGAGTGGGACAGCTGGACAGTTGGGGCAGGCGGGTAACTGGGGGCAGGTGGGGCGACCAGTACGAAGAGACTCTATTTCAAATTGCACTTAATATGGAATTTCAAGTTCAAAATGCATAAACACTTTTACATTGGAACGAGATATCTGATATTTCACACACACAAAATATGCATTTGATCTGACCGTTTTGACCGTTTCAGCTAATGGCCAACACCGCTGTTGGCCATTGGTGATGTCATGCCAATCTGATTGACCGAGTGTGCCTGCCACTACTTGGCTCAATTAATTCTGTGTAAACAAATTGCATCAGTCAGCAATAAATATATTTAGTTACAATACATAAAACGGAATTATTAACACTCTGAATGGGTCAGTGACTCAGTGTGTTTGAAAACACGTACAGAAATTGTTGAATTTAATTTGAAAATATTTAAATATTAAATAAAAATACCAGATAAATATCAGTGTATATAACAATTGATAATTGTATGTGATTTTTAAATTAATTAATAAGCATTTTAATATTTAAATGAAAAATAGTTCTAGCGAAGTAGATTGAATTTGATAACTCTTAGAAACAATTCACAATTTACATAATATTTGTAGTAAATAAGTATGAACTTATATATTTAAACTATACAGATTTAATTATAGAAAATGTATTTAAATTACCATAAAGTAAGTAAAACATTTATATTTATTTATTAAATAAGAAACCTTTAAAAATTCTTGACACACGGATTCAGATGCAGATGCAAAGTGGCCTTAACGATTTGCCCACCATTTTTTGGGGAACTTGTGTCAAGATGAGGCAGCAATTTGCATACGGTGTCGCCGTGGACTCGGGATCAGCTCAAGTCTTGGAGTCGTCGTCATGAATTGTCTTTCTGCGTCTGCGATCTCCAAATTATGTCGTTATTTGTGCCATTTTTGGCAATGGCTGCGACGACGACGATCAGGCCAATGATAAATTTGCAGCACTTAGCTGCAGAAGTTGCTTGTTGCATGTTGCACGTTGCCTGTTGCCGTCTGTCAAGAGTATGTCAATTGGCTTGCTAATGGCTGCCAATGCATCAACTTAACTTGGCCAAAACAAGTGCGAGGGGAGCACAGCGGGAGCATGGATCGCTTTTAAAGTGTTGTAAACGTTTTGGCAACGCGACGGAACCTAACGAGCTCCAACTCGCACTGGAATCCATCTACTCCGCATTCATCATAAACGATTCGCAAACTGCTCATAAATGCAAAAAATCTTTTACACTTGCCAATCACAGAGAAAAAAAGAAATTGCCACACTCCTCCCTATCTCTTTCGTTCCACCTTTCTTCTCTTTCTTAACTGTTTGGCCGTAAGGTAAGCAAAGGCTGCCACTTGCCGCTTGTTCGATTAATTTGGCCAGCCCCAATGCTCGAGGAAAGGAAGCAGCCAAGTGCAACAATTGAATAGATAATAACTCACGCCCCACCTACCCAAAAGAGCTAAACGGCCAGGGCAGCCAGCACCACCCACCCACCAAATACACACACCACACACACCACTCACACCACCATTTAACTGGGCAACTGGCTTGCCACAAGCTCTGACCGTTGACCAAACCAGCAACACAAACAACAAGTCAACTGTGGTTCAATGGGAGTGTGAAACACTTACAGATACCACGTAAAGTGAAGAAATATTTTAAAAGTCGCTGACTTTAGTTATAAAATCAATATCTATGTTATGAATACTTAACTAGTACAATTTTTATTAAAAATGTTATGGCGCAACATCCAAAATTTTGACTAAATTGGATCGTTTTCGGAAATTATTGATTACTATTTTGCAAGTTGTCTAGAGTCTTAGAAGGTAACATGTCAAAATACAGCCTCATTTCGTAAAGTCTTGTAGACATGACACAATAATTAGTTGATAGATGAGGAAAGAGAGCTTCACTTAGCATTTGGAGTAATATTTATAATCATAATTTCCTATCCCATATCTTACAAAAGCATTCAATAAGCTCCTGTTTGTTCTTAAGTAAGTATGGTTAAGGATAGGGCTTTTTTCCAATCCAAGTCTTACAAAGTGAAGCTTGTTTCATAGATTCAAGTTTCAATTATTAACACTTAAGATAAGTATCTACATATCTTAGCAGTTACAAACTTAAATTAATCCGAATTAAATATGAAAGTAAGCCAGCTCGGATTAAGCCAAGTAAAGTGCCCAATTTTACTTACTTTTGCTTCACACCACAACTCGAGCATACCCGCTGTACTCATTTGTAATGTTTACAGGGCATAACAAGGCCTGTTACTGTTTGCTGGCGCTGTCATATTCAAATTGCTAATATGATTGGTGTTTACAGATTAGAAAACAAATATTTCACAAATATTGCCACTAATAATTTGCTCTTGCTGTTGTTGTGGTTGTTGTTGCAATACAGACGACGTCGGCGTCATGTTGCAAGCACATCATGATCATGATCATGACGATTAAGATGATGATAATGATGATGATGAGGCTGTAAAAATGCTGCAAGTGCGGCGATAACCTTTTGACTCTGGCCGGGAAACGGCTGCGACTGCGACTCGGATTTTGAGATGGAGTTGGAGTTGGGGAAACGGAGTCTCAGTTGGATTTGTTTGCCTGGTGCAAAACTGACAAATTGAATGAATAAAAGAGCAACAAGTGGTCGCTCGGCTGGACATTGGGATGGCTTGCAAGAGGAGCAGGAGATAAGGGGCCGAAGGGGGGGGTAGATGGGAGGATAGCCGCATAGTTAAACATTTTGAATGAAAACGCCAAGAGTGAAACGCGGACTGCAACAACAACAACCACAACTCGGACAACAGTTTGTTGCATTTGTGTTTTGACTGCAGCAAAGGCGCAAAAACATAAATCGAAACACTTGCTGCGTGTGCACTCCACTTACCCCTCTACCCAACCACCTCGCTGCGCTACCCAACCCCTTGGAAAATCGAGCTCACCGCCCACCGCAGCAGCAGGTTCCATTTGCAGCTTCGGTAGGTGTTGCCACAGCACAAGAAATATAAACAAGAAAGAAAAGTACAGTCGAGCGCGCCCGACCGTATAATACTCTCTGCATTTTCCCGATTAAATTATTAAAATCGGTATCCAGATATTACAATGAATAGTACTTGCATTAAAACACGTTGAAACAAAAACAATCTAAGCATAATCAAACACACATCTGTTTGTTTGTTGCGAATACACATACGTTTGACAATATATGATGCATGCATGTATGTATGTGTGTATTCGGCGCAGCCAGCGACCGCGGGCAGCGCTGCCGCCACACAGGCAGCAAAAACGTTCGAGCATGTGCTTGTGTGTTTCTGTCTCGCTTGCACCAATGGGTTGATATTGCGTTCAATTAACAATATTGTAACGCTTCTAGTTTTCTTGTTTATAGTCCGATTTTAATGCGCCTTTCAGGATAGTTTAATATAGTTAGTCTCCACACCAGTTATAAACTACAATACTGTACGATACGGAAAAAACGGCATTGAAGCTTGAAAACTATTTTATAAATTGTGGGAAAAGTGGGCGTGGCAGTCCAAATTTATAGATGGCAATGCAACTATGCTGTCGCTAGGAACTCCCGTACAAGAATTGGTGATCCTAGGTGCCATAGTTACTGAGATATTTGCCGAAAACACCAATTTTTCACGAGGTGTGTCCAGTTTTTTGCTTTTTGTGGGCGAATGGGGCGTGGCATCGAAAAAAAAAAAGATTCTTGTATTGACTGACTAAATATCTGATCGTTTGACACCAAGCTCGAACTTGTAGCTCTTACCATCTCTGAAATCTGTTTGTTCATACGGACAGACGGACAGACAGACAGACAGACAGACAGACAGACAGACAGACAGACAGACAGACAGACGGACAGACGGACAGACGGACATGGCTATACGACTCGGCTTGTGATGCTGATCAATAATATATATACTTTATGGGGTCTGCCACGCCTCCTTCTGCCTGTTACATACTTTTGCACAAACCCAATATACTCTTGCAGAGAGTATAAAAAGAGCGCAGAGGCCACTTTGAAATCAAGTCGAAAATTGCAATTCCAAAAAGTTTGCCCTCGGCTAAAAGTGGAGTGTAGTGTAGTGCAGTGTAGTGGAGCGGAGTGTGTTGCACGCAGCAATCGCTGGTGACGACTCCACTCCACTCGGTCAGTCATTTGGTGGCATCTATTGGCTCGGGCCAGGACGGGGCAGGCCAGGCCATGCCACATGTGGCACAGTCAGTGCCGATCTCTGCCACTTTTTCTCTCATTCCTGCTGTTGCTGTTGCCGTAGCTTTTGCTGTTGCTGTTGCATTGTTGCAGTTGTCGTTTAATGCGTGGCCGCCTTGCTGTGGTTGTGGCTGTGGCTGTGGCCGAGGCGCTTTATTAATTCACTCGACGGTTGTTTAATGTTTTTGCATCTTTTATATCGTACATGTGAGATACCCTAACTTTTAGGCATTACGCTCATGTGGTCGGTTATGAAACAAGATAGTTTACTGTAAAAAAGGTTGCAAAGAACAGGCTTGACTTTGGCTTAAAGTATTTTATGTAAGAACTAATTACACTTATGGTTCAATAAACTAATTTAATTAACTTGAAAATTAAGCATACAAATATTTCTTAAAACGCACTTAAATCATGCCTTCCTTACTCATTTCAGCTCCATTGAGGATTTCTGTGTTACACGACCTACCCTTCCTGCCTGCAGTGTATTTGCGGTGCGGCTTTTGTGGCAAACACCTTTAGCATCTGGTTAGTTGGGGATTTTCAGACCTGTGCGGGTGTCTGGCCCAGCCAACAACAAGGCAAAGCAGCATAAATCGGCCCCAGGTGCTTGGGTGCGCATTTCCCACGGATTAGTGCATAAATAAAGAAGGTCAGAGCCGAGTTGCGGTCACTTTCGGAGCTGTACGTCGCTGGAGTTAACTAGATATTTCAAAAGCTATGGCATGGATTAGCCCTCTGGGTCTGTCAAAGACTTCCGATGTTTTGTCTATATGCTGAACCCCATAACATAACCCATAACCCATAGCCCACAACCCGTAAACCGGGCCATACTAAAGCACTGCACTTTCTTTGCTCAAATTGCTTTATTAGCAATGGCCCATACGATATAACAACTTCATTTTGCTTGGCTGCCAGAGGACGCCTAAGGTGGTCCTGACACAGCATTTCCTTTAGCTCATTAACACGTTTCTCGAACCCTTCTGGCAGATACTCAGTCCGGATCTCGAAACGGTACCGACTCTCTGTTGATGGAACCCACACGCAGCGGTTCTCACGCTGCAAGAAAACAAAAGGATTTCGATACTCGGTTCGCAATTTAAGATTAGCAACAGTTAACAGAGCTAAAGGTATGGCCTGGTCCAAAGGTATTTCCTTGAGGTCTTGCCTCGGATCATAATGATAATGCTTATAATAACAACGGTCAGCAAGGACCACCAAACGGCGCTGATAAGATGCGGCCTCCAGTTCCAGAACTGCGTGCAGAAGATCTGCGAAAGATAGGAGAGGGAGTGGAAAGGAGGTCGGGGGAGAGAAGGAAGGAGCAGGTGGTGGCTCCATCGATAATCGCGCATTAAGCGTGCGTAAGTCACGTCACAGGCCGCAGCCAGAGGAAGAATTCAAAGAGGAAAGCAGATGAGAGGGAGACCTTGCCCTGGGTGCGATCGCGATAAGCGCGACTTTTGCCTCGGTACGTGCTAAACCCTTGCCTTGGCCATCATTTTAATTATAGGGTCTTCCAAAACCCCCAAAAGCACCACGCCCCTCTAGCTCCCTACCCGTTCCTCTCGGTTGGGGTCAAGCAACGCAAATGGCGGTGAGGCTGGGTCAATATTTGCTTAAGTCGCAGTCATAAATACTTAATTTGATCAACGGTTATTTTATGTGCTCTTCTTACTCGTCTTGATTCTGAAGAGATCGCCTCCAGGCATGATGACTTTATGAAGTCATCGGCGGATCAATTGTTGGGCAATTACCCGAGGCACTTGCACCACAATTTCAACACAAGAAATTTAGTATTTATTTGAAGGACAGGCCCTGACCAGGTTTTACATAGTCATATCGGAGCCGCGTCCCGAGGTAGGAGCCGAGGCATCCACCTCGAGGTAATCATGCACCAGCTGGCAAATGTTCTCCGAGGCCTCGTTGAAGTTACCCTCCTCGAGGCCCTCGCCTACATAGTGATAGACGAAGGCGCGTCGCTGATAGAGCTTGTCGAACTTGTTGACCAGACGACACCAGGCGATCCTTATGTTCGTGTTGTTCGAGATGGCAACGCAGGCCCGACTCGCAGGCGCCAGATCGCCCTTGGGCACGTACACCGGCGGCATGTTGCTCACACCAATCTTAAATCCAGTTGGTGACCAGTCGACGAACTTGAACGACTTGGCCCGTTTAATATTCTCCAGCGTCGTGTTAATCTCATGGGGAGCAACATCACCGCGGTACAGCAGGACACAGGCCATGTACTTGCCGTGAGCGGGATTACAGCGTACCATCTGGGTGCTCATCTGAAAGCACTGGCTCGTCAGCTGAGCCGTGCTCATGTCCACGAACTGCGCATTGGTAATAGGCACGAGGGGTGCATAGTTGATCAGGGGATAGTGAATGCGAGGATATGGCACCAGGTTCGTCTGCAGCTCCTGAAAGCTAACGTTCGACTGCCCCGAGAACCGCTGCGTGGCCGTAAAGGACGAAACCACCTGACCAATGATGCGATTGAGGTTCGTGTAGGTCGGGGCTGGCACATTCAAGGTATTCGCACAGATGTCGTACAAAGCCTCGTTATCCACTATGAAGGAAACGTCTGCACAGTCCATCGAGAAGTGGGTGGCCAGAAGCGCATTGTAAGGCTCCACAATGACAGGAGAAATGCTATAGAGGATCAGCTGATCAACATAGCAGTTCCAAGCTTTGCATACTTACGAGGGGGAAGGATATACTAAGAACTCAATGACCGTCATCTTTTTGCCAAAGTCCTCAACGATCTTCTCCATGATACGTGTTCCCAGACCCGAGCCCGTTCCTCCGCCAATGGCTCGGAACACGAGGAATCCTCGCAAACTGCGACATCGATCAGCCACACGACGAATGGCATTCATGGCACGATCCAGGAGCTCGCTGGCCATCAAATTGTAGCCACGTGCAAAGTTACTGCCGCTGTCATCCTTGCCCGTAATCAGCGTATCCGGGTGAAAGAGATTGCGGTAGGCGCCGGTGCGTATCTCATCTGTGAGCAGGATCGAGATGGATTTATTAGAGGAATCAGTGGTATTCTGTGGCCTACCTATGACTGTTGGCTCCGTGTCGATCATGACAAGACGCGGCTGAACACAGGGATCACGTCCGCTGAACTCAAAGAACGTGAGGAAGGAGTCGTCGCAGGGCTTCGACATGAGGCGTCCATTGGAGAGGATGCCATGCTCGAGGCAGTAAAGCTCCCAGCATGCATTCGCTATCTGCACACCCGCCTGTCCGATATGGATCTGTATTATCTCTCCCCGGCTGCCCATGTAATGTCGGTCTTCTACTCAGTGATTCCAGTGTCTGTGTCTTCTCCTCTCCTCTCTTCTGGCTCGACTTAATGCCCATCCAAATAAATAACATTCAAATTGGAAATCATAAACACAAAACGAAATACTTTTCTTCTGATCTTTCAAATAATTTCATTTACATAGATTTCAATGAAAAGCTTAACATAAATGTGTTCAAGCTTCCAGAATCTGCTTTCTTTATAAATATGCAATACATGATCTGTCTATATATATATATAAGTAAATTAGTTATAGTTTAAGTACGCACAATTACACAATACAGTTTTACGTAACATTCATTATTGTCCGCGCGCGGATTAGTCAGTTTTCAAAGCGTTAAGTACATTTTTCTTAAATCATTATTTATATGTATGTATATCTTTATATAGGTTGGTAATTCCCGTGCTCGAGTGCATAAAGTTCTTAGTTAGGAGGTGTTCCAATAACTTTATAGACTTTTTAATGGAATGTGTCAAATTAAACTAATGGCTAAAGAAAAGTTTAACATCGGTAATCCGAGTTTCTAGTTCTCTTGTAGTAATACTGGAAGAATTTTCCAAGCGAGTCCAGTAATTACGGTCTGTTTTAGAACAGTAATTCCTAAGATAGGTACAGCTCATAAATCAGACATTGTAACCGATTATTCATATACATATATAACACATTATACATCGACACACAGTTTTGACAATGATATCTGCCTTCACCTAAGCTTACAACAGTATTTCCAATACAGTTACGGACAAGCGGACCTAGTTCTAATAAACTATAAATAGTATATAAACTAACATATACATAGACATAAAGTCCTACAAGAGTATGAATAGATATAGATTGGTGAGTGTATGTGTGTGTATAATACAAAGCATTTTAAATTTCTAGCTAAATTGGTATAAATAATTTACAAAACTTGTGATTCAAATACTTTTTTGGTTCAATAGGAAGAGTTAAAACCCGAAATAGTGCTTTCAGATAGCTGTCAGATGAAGTACAGTAAAGCTTCCCTAAATTGGAATGGTTGTAAGTCTTAGAAATGGAATGATTCTTTTTTGTTTTTGTTATATTTGTTCTCTTTGCTTTCGTTTAATAATAACGCTTCCCTTAATCGAAGCTCTACTGTAGTGCCCTTAGGTTTAAGTCGGATTAGTTAAGAAATAGTTTCATTTTGAGTTCATTTTTCAAAAGTTTGGGCAGTAAACCGAAACGAGCTCAACTTTTTGGGATGCGAGACTAGAAAAGTTTATACACTTGGGTGACAGGAGAGGGCCACTTCTAGAAGCCTCTCCTGTGTTTTGGGGTGAGTCTCTAGAGCAGCGACTGCTCGAGCAAAATGCGTTCGAATCCTGAAGGAGGTCCATGCGAGAAGTTATCCAGAATGATGTCTAGGATGGCACCGTTACCAACTGCAAAGAAATAGTGGCTATAAAAAAGAGTGTTAGGCATGTATATGGCTAATAACTTGCCATAGATCACGGGGAATAGCGCTGCACCGCGAACATTGCGGAATGGCACCTCCAGGTTCTTTCCATTAAAGTAAAAGTTTAGTTCGACATGGTCAAAGGCCACGCCCACAATATCGCCCTCGTCGGGAAAGTCGCGTTGCGGTGCAGTGATCAGCTCATTTACCGTAGTCAGCTCGGACGTCTCAGCAGTGCCCGTGGTCATCAACAGATCTTCTTGTAGATCTTCAATGGCAATCAGACCAGCTGCAGCAGCTGCACTGTTGTTCAAAATGCCATTGGCAGTGGTTGTCACAGATCCAGGTGACTTGCCGCTGCTCTTTGCCGTGGGCTGTGTGCAGTTGGCCACGACGGGACGGAACTCTTCATCGTTGTGACGTGTGGCATTGTCGGAGCAGAGACACCAGGATTCACGGTCACCACCGCCCCACTTTCGCCCCAGATCCGCTTGTCTTGTGGCCAAACCAATAGACCAGCTTCCGCTCTGTTGAATTTTCACTTCAAAATACGACTTCGACTGGACTAGTGGAGCGGTGGCCAGAACACCTCCGGTTCCCGTTACACGGAGCTGGTGTGAAAGTAATATAACATCGGAGCCTACAGCAAAAACGGGAAACCCAAATAAACTTTGCACTCGACTGAATAAAACTCGAGAAAAACTCACCCATATGTGCCGCATCGAGGTGCACCTCAGGTTCCCGCAGCCGATGCGCTGCCCCCGACGGTTTTCGTATCTGGCCGCCATTGAGACATGTGCGTAAACAACAGAACATACCGGAAAGTGTGGAAATTACTTATTGGATTAACTGTTTTATGTGTCAGCTTGGAGTTAGTGCTAGCTGAAATTTATGTTGCAGTTTATTTTCGTGTTACTTTTACTTTTTGTTCTTTTCGCTTTGCTTATTAACAGCTGTTTTGTCTTCTTGCAATTTGCAGCCCTGGTATTGTTAGATTTTAATATAGCGCACACATAACATAGATGGCGCTTTCTGCACAGACAAGCTACAGATGGTGCTGAGTATCAGCTGAGGTTAACAGCTTTTCACACTGTTAGGCTAGAGTTTTGTTAATTTACCATTAACAGTGGTATGCTAATTTCGCAGCTACCTTAAATAGCCGATAGGTGCCTTTTTTATTATTATAAAAATGCTATTGCAGAATTGATAATCATTTATTATTTTTGACAAAATATTTGTTTTTGCTTTTCTCTACTCACACTTGTCGTAGTCGGTCACCAACTGTCGGTAGAGCTGACTTACCGAGGAGCTCTTGTGGCAAACGGCTCCTCCTCCTCGGATCATGTGCTTTGGCCAGCGATTAAGATCGCCGATGCAAATCCAATCGCTGCCCATGACGCGCCAGCCGAATATCTTAAATCCGGTTTCCTCGGTCACAGCCCATTTGGACTGATCCTCCCAGGAGTTGATAAACCTTTCCATATCTGGGCACCTGAGGTTCATTATGTTGTAGATTTTCTGGGTGCCGTTGCAAACGTTGAGGTCGTTGCGCCTGTAGTTTCTCACAAAGAGATTCTCCTCCAAAGCTGGAGCTATAATTTCGGCATAAAGCTCCTTATGAGAATCGGAATTCCTGCCGAATATCCACATCTTCTTGCCATCCAAGGTGGTCAGTTTCACGTTCTTGGCGTTGAATCCATCCCTGAGCACAGTACCGTCCAGAGCACTTCGTAGATTGGGAAATAGTTCCAATCCTAAGGGATTGCGGGTAAAGTAGAAGTGCGGGTGATAGAGAACCAGCATTTCGGCCACCTTCTCCACGCCCTCCGCGTCGAGGGTAAGGCAGAACAGACTTTGTGCTTCTGTGCCGTTTGGCAGGGCGTGCGTGTTACCCGGTAGCGTTGGATAGCCAGGAATGGAGTGCACTAACCACATGCCCGTCTCCCCGTCTGTGGCTATCACGCCCTTGGCAGCACCGTGCACATCGAAGGTGGTGCCATTGGGAAATACATCGTTGTAGGCAGCCAGAAAAATCTTGTCGTTCTTGTAGAGCGGATCTAGAGTCTGTGTTGGTAGAGCAGTGTCATTTTCCAAAAAGTGATCCGCTATCTTCCAGGCGTCGTAGTCATCGCTGGTGACATAAAAGTACCGTCGGTGCTTGCTGTCCTGTGTGATGCCAGTCATCAAATACATGTGCCACCTGCCTCATCAAGGTCATTTGTCACAAGATAGGTAAACAGAGAGCTACGTATGTTGCTTACCAGTCCACATTGTTGCCTTTCTGATCCTTACAGGATACCTTTGTGGCCGAGTAGCTCTTTAGGGTGAGTAGGGCGAGCAGCAACAGCAAAATTAAGCGCATCTTAAAATTGTTTCGATGAAAGTCGAAAACAAACTGATAACATTTTGGTTATTTGCTCTTATATTTGGGCATTACTGATATGGATTCTGAGAATTCAGACTTGGTGACACCACCTCAGTTCAGAGTTAACCTTATGGTACTTTTTGGTGCTCAGACTAGGCGAGCAGTTTCAGTATCAGGTATATAAGTGCTTATGAGTCAGTACTGCTCTTCTTTAAATATGTATATCTCTAAAAAAAACATTCATCATGTTGTTACAAAATATTCATTGACTTGTTAATAACTCATTTCGTTGCTTCACATTCAAAAATCATTTTCCAATGGCTAAACGTGCATAAAGACAATTATGACCAGTCTAAAATCTGTTCCATATTATTCTTTATTATATGTAAAACAAGAAGAAAGCAGGAAGCGATATTAGTGATAATGTTAATGTTAATTAAATGTTAATGTAAATTCAATATTAATATTAATACAATGTTAATGTTAATTCAATGTTAATGTTAATGCACTCTTAATGTAAAGTTACTGTTAATGTTAATTCAATGTTAATGTTAATGTACTGTTAATGTTAATGCAATGTTAAAGTTAGTTCACTGTTAATGTTAATTCAATGTTAATGTTAATGTAAATAATTTTTGCACTGCTACCTGCTGATCTTTCTGTTTGCCTGGTATTTCAGCAAGAATTACTAACGATTTTGGGCACTGCAGATCGCAACGGTCAGCGATTGCAGCTGTAATGTAAATTAACAGCACATGTTAATGTAAATTAACAGCTTATGTTAATGTTAACTAACAGCTTATGTTATTGTTAACTAACAGCTTATGTTAATGTTAACTAACAGCTTATGTGAATGTTAACTAACAGCTTATGTTAATGTTAACAGTGACTGTTAATGTTAATTAACAGTGAATGTTAATGTTAATTTACAATGAATGTTAATGTTAACTAACAGTGAATGTTAATGTTAACTAACAGTGACTGTTAATGTAAACTAACAGCTCATGTTAATGTTAGCTTACAGCACATGTTAAAGTTAATTAACAGTGACTGTTAATGTTAACTAACAGCTCATGTTAATGCTAAATAACAGTGCGTGTTAATGCTAAGTAACAGCGCATGTTAATATTATTTTTGTGCTGCGACCTGCTGATCTTTCTGTTTGCCTGGTATTTCAGCAAGAATTACTAACAATTTTGGGCATTGTAGATCGCAGTGGACAAGCAAAAAAAAATCCGCGAAAGGCCAAAATCGAAGATTTCTTTGTGTGAAACACCAGGTGATCAGAATAGGCAGCAAGCGACAGACTGTAATTTAAATTCAATTACAGAAAGTAGAGTGCGGGAGCATACGTAAATGGTAAACAGAGAGTGTTCCTTGTTAGCGCCACAGATGACAGCGAACAAGCACACAAACTGTTCGTGGGCTCTGCTGGCGTCCGCAAACAATCACCCAAACAGCGGCAGAGATCTCTGAGCGCAATTAGCGCAGAGAGTGTGAGCCTGCAACAATTTGAAATAAACTTGATCTGCCTCTCATAATAACAGACTTTCATTTTAAATTTGTTGGCTCTAGCTTTTATAGTTTAAAAGATCCGGGTGTTCATACGGACAGACGGACATGGCTATATCGATTGGTCTTTTGATGCTGATAAATCAGATAAATAAACACAACTCATCGGTTTAGACTCAGTTTTATTGAATGCATTTTATCGCTAGTCGATTTCTATTCACTTATATTCCAGATAGACTCAGTACTACTGGCATTTCTCGTAGTTGGCAACCAGTTTTCTGTAGAGATCGGAGACGCGGGAGCTCTTGTGGCAAACAGTGCCGCCACCGCGTTGGCTTTGGTGTTGCTGACGGTTGATGTCGCCGACACAGATCCAATCACCGCCACCGATACGCCAGCGGTGCAGTTTGATGCCACTCTCCTCGGAGACGGCCCATTTCGAGTGATCACCGGTTGTCTTGAAGCCAATGAAGAAGTCCTGGTTGGCAATTTCCTCCACGTTGTAAACCTTGTTGGCGGCGTCGCAACTGTCGGGTAAATTGCCGGCACCATCGCGCCAAGCCTCCACAAAGAGATTAACACCTAGAGCTGGAGCAACGACATCGTTGTAGAGCTCTACGTTGGCCGCCGAACTCTTGCCGAAGAGACGGAACTGCTTGCCGTTCAGGGAGCGCACCTCGATGTCCTTCTGGTAAGGCGCCTCCGTGCGCCATTGGCGCTTCAGAGCACGATCCAGGCTGGGGAACAGCTCACTGGATCGCACCAAGGGATTACGCTCGTAGTAGAAGTGTGGCTCGTTGTAGACCAGCAGCTCACCTACCTTCTCCACCCCTTCAGCATCGAGGGTCACGCAGAGCAGACTCTGGCCGTAGTTCTCCCCGGACGTAGGATAGCTGTACTGAGGAACTGTCGGATACTTGGGCACAGAGTGTACCAAGAACATGCCCGTGGTGCCATCGGTGGCTATCACACCCTTAGCATGACCACCGGTGTTGGCGACCGTACCGTTGGGAAACTGATCGTTGTAGGCTGCGAGCAGTACTTGGGCATCCGCGTAGAGGGGATTCAGTGTCTGGGCCGGCATTGAGTTGGCATCCCCAATGCGACGTCCAGACAACTGCCAGCTGTCGTAGCCTGTGCTGGTCACATAGAAGTACCTCATGCCAGACACATCCTGACCCGCCTGATTGTTGGAGTAGTGTTTGGGCAGCTTGTACATGTACCACCTGGTTAGAGACAGTAAAATCATAAAACCTGTTTTCAAACAATGCTAAAGAGTGCTTACCAGTCCACATCGTGTCCTTGTTCATCCTTGCAGCTCACCTTGTTGGTGGCCAGACAATTCTGCAGCGAGGCAGCAGCTAAGAGCAAAAAGCAAATCAAGCGCATTGTAAAACCAGCTCGTTCAACGGTTGAAATGCTACTAAATCAGCTCGGCAAAATCTGGATTCACTTAGTAGCACACAGGGGCATACAGGGTGCCTTCCCTAGCGGTTACATAGCTGATTTTTCAGCAGAATGTCCTGCAGGTAGCAGTGATCAGACACAGGTAGAGAGAAGGAGCGGGTATGAAGAAAGTGCAAGGATATCTAATGTTAAACCCTTCAAAATAAGTGTGAGTCTGTGCCTGTACTGTGAGCAGTTTTAGCTGAGCTAGACCCGCAGTTTATCAGCCTGCAGCTCGACCTTTAGCTAAATATAACAAACCTCAAGAGGCGTAGAGCAAAACCATTAAAAAGGGGATTCGATCGTAAAAATACATTCGCTAGACGCCACTGAAACTAGCGATAAGCATTTAAAACATTTGCTGAGTTCCATGGAAATTAAAATTAATCAAGATTATAATTGATGCCACACAGTTTAGTTATGCGGGTAAACAACTAAGTTTATAATTAAAATTATGTTAAAAATAATTAAATTCCAATTTAAAGATTGAAAACGCCTTTTAGTTTACAATTACACAAAACAATTGTTAAAGTTTTTATTCATTATTTGTATTACATATTATTATTTGTTGTTGTTGCTGCTGCTGCGGCTGCTGATGTTCTTGTTGTTGTTGCTACTGCAGTAAACACTGCCCAACACGGCAGGTTCAGTGTGCAGTGTTTTTATTGGTGTGAATTGAGAGTGTGAGAGGGAAGGGGAGCAGGGAACGGGAATGGGATGGGGCGGGAAGTATGATCAAATTGTATAATAATTTTGCAACTGTTAGTTAATATTACGTAGTTAATAATAATAATAATAATAATAATTGGGTTCTGATATTACGATAATGTTATTTAAATAAAATTATCTCTGGTTGTTTTTGGTATTGTTTATATTTTTCGCTATTTATTCACGATCATTATCATAAACCTAAAATATCAGGCGATCTGAGACTCGTGTCCTGCCAATTTATTTGTGTTGTTTTTTTTTCTATTGCTTTTAAAACATTTTTTTGTCTTTTGTCTTTGGTTTCTTATGCAACAACACATAAAACTCACAATACAATATTTTCGCTAAATATTTATGTATGTTTTTTATTTATTTATTTTTTTTTAATATATTTTTATGTTTTTTCGGTTTCAGTTTACTTTTAATATAGTAGTTAATAATTTATTAATATATTGTATGCATTTTGTTTGTATTTTTGTTTACTTTGAAATATATATAAAGAACAAGGCTGATATTAATATATTTTTTTTGTGATTTTTTATTCCATTTATATAAGTTCATAATAATATTTAGCTAATCATTTCTTAGCCTTCGCTCATTTGTATATTTTTTCTCGTTTCTTTGTTGTTCTTTTCCCATTTTTACAATACTAGCAAAAGTTTGTCAATTCTTCAAATGATGAGTTCTTAAATGTTTCATTTTCATTTTTGTTTTTATTATTATTTTGTATTATCTTTGCAAAAATTTTAAATGAGCCTCAAAATAGACAAATTGTTGCCATTTGTTGTAGTTAATAATAAATTATTATTATTTGTAATTATTATTATTATTATAATGTGTTATCTTTATAATGATAAAAGTTGCAATTAAAAATTGCATATGCTTTATATGTAGTTCGATTTTTCTTTCTTTTTATACTCTCTGCAAGAGTATATTGGGTTTGTGCAAAAGTATGTAACAGGCAGAAGGAGGCGTGGCAGACCCCATAAAGTATATATATTATTGATCAGCATCACAAGCCGAGTCGATATAGCCATGTCCGTCTGTCCGTCTGTCCGTCTGTCTGTCTGTCTGTCTGTCTGTCTGTCTGTCTGTCTGTCTGTCTGTCTGTCCGTCTGTCCGTATGAACAAACAGATTTCAGAGATGGTAAGAGCTACAAGTTCGAGCTTGGTGTCAAACGATCAGATATTTAGTCAGTCAATACAAGAATCTTTTTTTTTTTTTCGATGCCACGCCCCATTCGCCCACAAAAAGCAAAAAACTGGACACACCTCGTGAAAAATTGGTGTTTTCGGCAAATATCTCAGTAACTATGGCACCTAGGATCACCAATTCTTGTACGGGAGTTCCTAGCGACAGCATAGTTGCATTGCCATCTATAAATTTGGACTGCCACGCCCACTTTTCCCACAATTTATAAAATAGTTTTCAAGCTTCAATGCCGTTTTTTCCGTATCGTACAGTATTGTAGTTTATAACTGGTGTGGAGACTAACTATATTAAACTATCCTGAAAGGCGCATTAAAATCGGACTATAAACAAGAAAACTAGAAGCGTTACAATATTGTTAATTGAACGCAATATCAACCCATTGGTGCAAGCGAGACAGAAACACACAAGCACATGCTCGAACGTTTTTGCTGCCTGTGTGGCGGCAGCGCTGCCCGCGGTCGCTGGCTGCGCCGAATACACACATACATACATGCATGCATCATATATTGTCAAACGTATGTGTATTCGCAACAAACAAACAGATGTGTGTTTGATTATGCTTAGATTGTTTTTGTTTCAACGTGTTTTAATGCAAGTACTATTCATTGTAATATCTGGATACCGATTTTAATAATTTAATCGGGAAAATGCAGAGAGTATTATACGGTCGGGCGCGCTCGACTGTACTTTTCTTTCTTGTTCTTTTATACTTTTATAATTTGAAAATTGCTGCGGCTATATATATTTGTATATATATATAATTATATATCTGTGTGTCTGCACACACATATAGTTCATTTTTTATATCGGGCACGAGTTTGATATGTTTTCAATTGTTATATTTTTCAAATGTTTCACTTGTTGTTGTTGCTGCTGTTAATCAGCAATCAGCATTTATGTTTTTTATTGATATTTTCAATATTTAATATCAATTTGTTCTACTTAGATGGCTATGCATATAAATGTAATTGTAATTGTAAATGTATGTGTATGTGTTTATATGTATATGTTCGAGTATATGGTATATGTATATTGGAAATGTTATAAACAAATTTACAGCATCTTCCATAGCAAATTTTGAGAATGCCTTCTCTGTCGTAGTTGATATCGTACTATAATATATTTCATTCTTAAGTTTATAACCATTATATATATTTTTGTTGACAATATATATGCTTTTTTTTTTTTGTTGTATATTATGTTAATTAACTTGTATAGTTGTTGCAAAAATTTTCACTAATTTAAAATTCGTTTCCTTAAGGTTTATGCGCATCATGTTTTCAAACATAAAATGGAAAAATAATAAAAAATGTGAAAATATGTAAATAAAACAAATATCGGCTGGAATTTTTGTTTAACGAACAAAATGAATTTATTATGCATAATTAATACCGTCAATTAAAAAAAGGCTAAGTAAAAGCTACACATAAACGCAATTACGGAAAGATAGTATAAATAGTGTATATAGTATATATATATATATATTGATATAGGGTATATATGGTATATAATATTATTAATTACTTAAGAATTAGTCGGGTTAAAGAACTTTTAAATAAGGCAATGGGTATAAGGTGAAACTACTCAAATGGAATTCAATTAATTTCGAGAAGCGGTCAAAGAATAGAATACACATACTTAAAAATATAAATAAATCCAATAAAATACAAATTTCTTTGCCTTTATGTGTGTGTTTATATGCCTTTACATATGTATGTAAGTAGTGTTTAATCTATTACTAATTGCCCCTAGACACAGTTAGAACTCATATTCTATTATCATTATCATAATTCTTGTTTCTTGTTTCTTGTTTCACTTTACGTTTTGTTTTGGTAACTGCTTTTGCCTTTTTACGCTTACATTGTCAAAAAATGTTTAAAAACCACATCAAAACATATCGCTTATCGTTTTTATACTATAATTTTATCTTTAGTATATTTTTTTGTATAAGTTTTTTGTTTTTCTTAATTTTCGCTTACTTTCATTTATCTGGTAAAACTTTTATCTTGCTGATATGTATCTGTTGTAGTTGTATGTAGTTTATTCAATCGTTTTTGTTTTGTATTTTTTTTTGTTTATTTTATATTTTCAAAAATGTATTCATATATTTATATAATGTTCCCATAATTCATATTGTTTAGTTTTAGCTTTAGTTTTAATCATTTACACACTAGTTTCATTATGCTTTAAAGAATTTCCCGAGCGAAAATACTTTCACTGTCACTTTCAGTTTCTTAATTTTTCTGATGAAATCGTCTTGAAATATAGTTTAGGATCATGTCTGGAAATAGGCCTAAAGGCAGCTAATATATCCTTTTGTCATGTAGTTACTAGATGGGGATATGCTGTTTGACGACTCGATCACACACGCACACACACACTTGCTCTCTCACACACACGCACGCGCACA
This sequence comes from Drosophila nigrodunni, assembly GCA_020829145.1. NCBI lineage: Eukaryota > Metazoa > Arthropoda > Insecta > Diptera > Drosophilidae > Drosophila > Drosophila nigrodunni. Next base: position 14,473,248 of record JACVCZ010000001.1, read on the forward strand.
TACATACGCAGCTAATTAGAACGCGATTACATTGCTTTTCTTTGCATACTTTCAGGCGTTTGCTGCTTAATGTTAAAAATTAATTTCGAAAATATTTGTATTAGGCATAGCTGTCGGTAACTATTCAATGTAGTTAATCATAATGCTTATTTATAGTTGTAAATATTTTTCTTTTTTGTTTTAAAGGCGCAATTTTATGATATGCATTAGTTAATAATATAATTGAATTTTTTCTTTTCTGTTTTGCTTACATCTAACTCTTCATAAGTATGTACTGTCTGCGCATGCACGTGTGTGTGTGTGGGTGTGTGGGTGTGTTTGTGTGTACGTGTGTATCTCTATCTGATCGTTATGATAATGAAATTGCTGATGGTAATGATGTTCGATGAGGTTAATAAGTTTGCAGGCAAGAGGAAAGCAAGAAATGTAATTGGACGGAATATGCTTTGCAATTTGACTAAAAGTCAATTGAAATTAAAACAAATTACTTTTTTTTAAATTATATAAACAAAATGATTGAAAATCCAATACCAATTCAATTATAATGCCAATTATTGCTATAACATATTTTCTCATACTTTCTTTTCATTTCAAATTTTCTTTCAAATATGCCTTTGGTATGTCTAGTTTTGTTTTCTTAACTTAATATTAAATATGTTTATTTGTTTTTTGTTTGCTTGTTCTAACAAATTGTTGGGAGTTGTTAACGTAAATAGGTTTCTTTTAGTAAGGACAACTTTGGTAAATATACGTTTTTAATTAAAATAAGTATAATAATTATGCTTAACGTTTAAACAATGCTGAGAGTAAACTGTAACTACTCGAAACCAAGTTAAACTAGGGTATCAAAAAGGTATTCAAAACTCAAAAAATATGTTAAAATTTTCAAGTTGTTGTTGTTGTAATTAGCTACTTAAACATCTATATGTCTTGCCTTTTGTTGTTGTTCTTTTGTATTTGTTTTTTTAATAGTTGTTTTAGCCTTTAACTTTAACATTGCTTTAGCATAAATGTACTTGTAGTTCGTCTCGCTTAGCTACAGTTTATGTAATTAGTATTCAAATTGTTGTTGTAGTTGTTATTGCTGTTGCTTCTGCTACATAAGATGATATGTTACTGATTTTATATAGTACTAGAACCCATCCTTAGATATTGTTGTTGTTTTCGTGTCATTCTGTCTAGATCTACGACTTGTATTAAAACCTCTTCCCCCATCACGTTCGTTGGTTTCATTTTTGTTATTTGTGTTCTTTTATGTTTTTTTTAGCAAGAAAAATGTGAGTGTTGATTGTTCTAGCATTTTTTGTATTCTTCTGAAAAGTTCGTTAGGAATTCTGTTATGGGGAAAGTCAAGAGATTTTAGTCTTTTGGGCGAGAGCTTTGCAGAATTCATTCAAGAAAGACCATCTCAGTATTTTGGGCGGAAAGTGTGTCGAGAGTGTGTTGTTGTTTGAATTCTATAATTGGAACCGACTTGTTCGATTATGTTTTAGTTTGATATATTTATATTTATATATTAGAATGAATGTGTTGCGTGTCTTGTTAACAGCGCAACTCGAGCTTAATGCCTTTGTCGAAATCGAATTCACAATTTATTGATAAGTACGATTTATTTATAACAAATAAATTTCGAAACCAGCTTTCAGTTAAATTTCACTTTGATGATGACGTCGACTAGTTCTCGTTGTTGTTGTTGTTGTTGTTTCTATTGTTGTTATTACAAATTGTTTCTTTCCATCTTTAAATAACACTTCAAAATTGTATTGAATAGATACAATATACATTAGTTTAATGCAAATATAAATACATACAGATAGATGTATTCCCTTTTGGTTTCTCATGGTTTTTTACTTTTTGTCTTTTTTGTTTTCATTATTATAATTCTAGAAAGAGAGCTATTTAAAGGGCACATTCGGTTAAGCTATAATTATACTTTTTTTGTTTTCTTTTTTTTTTGGTATTCCTTTACTTTTAACTTTTAAATTTAAATTTACTTTCATGTTTATTTATGTTATTTCCTTAACTTGTTATTATGCGTTTTGAAAATATTGTGAAAAATTGATTAAAATTTCTCAATTCCATTTCTTGAAAACAAATCGAAATCAAAATCGAAAACTAAAACACAAAACTTGAAAATCAACGAAACAATCATAGTTAAAAATCTTTCAAAAACTTTTAGCAGCTTTTTAACTATGTATATATATATCTGATATATATATATGTGTATATATATATTGGGGGCATATCAACTGTCTTTAGATTTGGTTCTCTCAATCTCTAATTCTGTTCTTTGTATATTTTACTACAAGTTTATTCTTTGCTGCCTTTTCTCTTCTCTTCTTTTTTCTTTCTTTTGGTTTTCCTACAATTTTTTTATCGGCCTCTCAAAAATTTCACTAAACTGGGTTAGGCTTGCCATATAAATTATTATATCGTATATATATCTATATACTTGTGGTTGTATTTTTTTTTTGTTGTTTTTTTTTTTTTTAATTTTTCAATATTTTTTTTATACTACAACTAAAGTTTTGTTTTATGTGATTTCCTTCTCTTGCATGCATCCGTTACATGCGGAGCTATTTTCTCGCTCTATGCCGTACGCGTCATGGTAGAAGGGGGGAGGGGGGTGACGCGTTCAAACTCTAAATATACGGACCGTGGACCCTGCTGCACCACCGTGTTGCACCACCACTCAGGCAGCAATATGTGTCGCCGCTGGCAGCACATACGAGTAGATGTGGTGGTGTTGCTGCTGCTGTGGCTGTGGCACCGCATGATGTTGGTGGTGCTGCGTCAGGTGGTGGTGGTGCTGGTGATGTTGCTGCTGTGGCTGGTGGTAGTGGGACAGCGGTGTTGTCGGTGCATTTGCGCTGCCGGGTCAGGTCGCTGTCGGCGTCATCAAAAACTGCTGCTGCTGATGGTGTTGATGATGATGATGATGATGATGCGATTGGTGGCTCTGATGATAATGTTGATGGTGCGACTGTGGCTGGTGGTGTGCCTGTTGCTGCTGTTGTTGTTGCTGCTGCTGTTGCTGCTGTTGTTGCTGCTGCATTTCACGCTCTAACTTCTTAGCGAGCAAATCATGCCTTGATTCCATACCCGCTCCTCTGTAAAATAAAAGTAGCCAGAACAATTGGTGGTTTTAGTGGTTGGCCAATATAATTTGATTCACTTCAGTTGTATTTTCTCTTTTCTTTTATCTTTGGCTAGGCGGTGCAATTGTGATTAGTTAGTGGGTTAGTTGTCAAAGCGGTTACACTTCAGTTTAATGCTCCCCACATGCGTACCCCAATGGGCTCTGCCCACATACAAAACCTTTTGGGTATTTTATGGCTGACCCGACATAAGAATCATGTTTTATGTGTAAACAGCATGCAAAAAACTTTCCTACGCCATCAGCCCCAAAACATTCAACCCTCACATCCTTTCATTCCGCCCTCACTCTCCGCATCTACAACAAAGTCAAGTGCGCAATTTGCGCCCAGCGGCAGCTGCAGAACTTTTTACGACTCCTCCGCAGCCTTGGCATTCAGCTACACCGCCCTTGCCACTCCCCCCTCACAACACTCCTGACTTGCTGGCATCAAAATGTAAACGATTTAAATTGATTTCGAACAAGCAATCAAACAGCAAACAGCACATACACTAAAAATTTAGTTGAAAAAGTTTATTATTTAAGTTTTTACAGTCCGTGTTTTAATACCCCAGCGATTTTTCGATTTGAAATTGATTATTGGGCCATATGAAGTCTGATTTTGGCATCATATAAATCAACATAATCATTGAAACTGTTATTCGTTTCCCTTTCTGATATGTCCAAAAGATGCCTTAAATATTTGCCAACAAAGTTTTCCCTAAATAAAAGTCCTTCAAAAGTTTTTAAGTCTATTAACTTGGTTTGATTTCAGTCTTGAAGTATTCTAAGCTGTTTAACTTGTTTTACTTACTGATTTCAAACACACATCTTTCACTTTAAGTACATTTATATAGAATATTGCAATGCCACAGCTTAAAATAAACTAGAGAGAAAATTGCAGTTGCGTTTTTGTTGTTTCACGTCTAGCAAATGTTTCAACATTTGCAGCTTCCCCCCTTAATCTATCTAGCTGCCATCCCCTAGGCAGCACTTGCAAGTGGGCGTGACATGCTTGATGTTTTGCATTTTTTATAAACAATATTTGTATTTTCTTTTTTTTTTTAGCTATTTTTCTCATTGCCTTGTTTATTGTTTGTGCCTTTTTGCTGTTGTTGCTGTTGCTGGTGATCGTTGGTTGCTTCACTTTTTCTCGCACGAAAATTGAAAAACTAAATTTATGTGGTCTTTTCGCATTTAAAATACGTGCAGCAGCAACACCAGCACACACACTAGTAGTAAAGAAATGTGCTGCTGTTATTATATTTTTTTTGGGCTAAACGGAGGTTGGCACTTAAAACTAGCTGGTAGCTCAGTTGAGGTTGCCATATTAAGTCTGCAGACATAGTAGTGTATGTGTGTACAATTGGGTGTATGTGTGTGTACGAGTCATAAAGTCAAGTGCTATAAGACGACCATAAATTGCTGTAGTTGCTGCCGTGAATGTTGCTGCTGCAGAGTCTGTTAAGAGGACGAGCGGAGTGTGTTTGTATGTGGGAGTACCCGTGTGTATGTTTGCCACCCACATTTGTTTGTTATAATTTGTATTTAAATGCCTGCCTGGTTATAATTTTAGCAGTTGCTGTCGGGATGTTGCTGTTGCTGTTGCGGCTGTTCTCATGCAAAGTAAACGAGCCGAGCTAAACAATAACAATTTGCAATTTCATAAATAGTTAATGGGCTGCTCTTTCGTATAAATAAAGTAGATATATATACAAGCATACATACGTGCATACGGTTTACTTATGATACATGTGCCCAGGATTAAGCTGGAAGGTTTTTGTGTGAATTACGGTTTGAACCCTTTGGGTGTGAGCGTTTGGCTGCTCATTTAATATTTATAACGTTTAGAGAGGCATAAAAATGGCTTAACATATTGCTGAGCGATGTGAGTGAGACAGAAAGAGAGTGTGACAGCGATAGATTGCGTGTGAAAGAGATAGCAAGCAATACTACTTCTACTTCTACATCTATTTACTTTTAGCGTATGTTTTTTGGTTTTTACTTTCTTTTTTCTGTTTTTTTTATCGTATACATACGTCTCTAAAGAGATGATTTTGGTGGTGCTGATTTGGATGAAGTTGGTGGTGCTGTAGTGAGTTAACAACAACGCTAGTGGTGCTGGTTGTGCAGCCAGTTGGCGCCTGATGTAACTGCTGTAGTTGATGTTGCTGTAGCTGAAATTGATGTTGCTGCTGTAGCTGTTGCTGATGCTGCTGCTGTTGTTGCTGTTGTGGTGCATTTGGTATTGCAAGTGCTGCCGGTGCTGTGGTGCTCATGGTTGGTGCAGTTACAAGCATATTGGCATTGTTAATATGCCCCAAATGTGGCGGTGGCGGTGGTGGTAACTCCAAGCCGCCATTCAATATGAAAAGCTGTTGATGTGCGGTTGCTGCTGTTGGTGGTGGTGGCGGTGCAATTGCTTTGCTGCTGCTACTGATTAGCGGCAATGTCATCTCATTCAACATCTTCGTCTTGGCGTACTCAATGCGTATAGAGCCGCGATCGGAGCTAAGCAAATACTTGCCTTGCAACTGTTGCATGGCTTGTGCGGCACTTGTGGCATCATTGAACTCAATGAATGCCACCGGATGTTGCTGTGGCTGACCAATGTTGTTGTTGCAGTTGCCGTTGCCGTTGGCCAATGCAGTATTGCAGCTTGTAGTGGTGGTTGTTGCTGCGGCTGCTGCAGTTGCAGTGAGGAAGTTTGAAGTTGGTGTTGGAGAAGTCAGAGTTGAAGACAAAGTTGAAGGCATAGAAGTTGTGATATTGTGCGTACCTTTTGTGTGCATTCGTAGGCGACAAAAGCCAGGCATACTGTGCATATATATATATATGTTTTTTTTTATGTATATATATTGATAACATATTGGTTTTGGAGTAGTATAAGTAGTCGGTTATTCATGTATAATACAATTGGTGATTGGGCAACAAACGAACCAAAGAAAGAACGCAAAAAGTTATTGATTAGTTTTAGTATATCGAGAATAAAATTATGGTGCATTTTTAGGTGGAAGAGTGGTGAATGGAGAGTGGTGAACAGTGATGGTGAACAGTGAGTGGTAATTGGTGACTGGTGACTGGTGATTGGTGATTGGTGGTGCGCTTTTAATTCGCTCAACAACTCAAACTTGTTACTTGTGTGTGTTTTGTGTATTGTTCGATATGTCTTATCGAATGTTATCGATCGTTTGTTGAGCATTTACCTAGAGAACACCTCCTTGAGCTCGTGCTCGGACACAAATTGGCCCAAATTGGCCACGAATAGCGTGGAACAGGGCGCATTGGCGGCTATCTGTGGATTGGCCGGGTGTGTAGCGTTGTTGGTGGAGCCGGCGGGGCTTGCCAACGCGGGACTGGATAAAAATGATGATGCGATGCAGCCGCAGCAGCAGCAGCGGCGGCAGCTGCAGCAGCGGCTGCATTACCAGCAGCGCTCTGTGGCGCTGCCGCAGCAGCAGCCGCTGCACCACCGCCACCGGCAGCGGCAGCAGCGGCCATGTGCGCCATGGCCGCCTGGCTGGGATGTAAAGCTGTAGCAGTTGTCTGATGATGTGGCATTGTTATTTGAGTCTAATCGAAAGAGTAGTGAACGAAAGAGTAAGAAAAGATCAAGTAAGTACAAGGTTTTGTGTGGTTGTTGCTGCTGTTACTCACTTGATGCATAGGCTGCTCCATTACTTTGTCTGTATTTAGTCAGAGATAGGAGCGAACGGGCACCTGCGGATGCAGTGCCGGATGAACGAGTGTTGCATGCTGCAAGGCAGCCGCACCGGGCAGCTCAGCGGCAGCGGCGGCCGAATACGCTAACGGATGATGCCATAGCTCGGGTCCGCCCGGAAAGAACGGACCGCCAAGATCTAAGAGAATTGAGATAAAACAGACGAGAAATCAGTTGAGCGCCAGTTACTGTTATTCTAGCTGTTGCTGTTGTTCTTGTAGTTGTTGTTTTTGTTGTTGTTGCTTTTGCTGTTTATTTTTGTTTCATATACTCTTAGTTGTTGTAAATTTGTTACTTGTTGTGAGTGAGGGAACAACAAAAACTTATTAAAATTGTATCAAGTTTGTTGCCTAAGTCTTTTGTTTTGGAAAGGACATTGAAAGCAAATTTGGATTTAATACTGAATTTAATTGATTTCAACTGCAAAGAAAAGTGTTTCCAAGACGTGAGTTAAAGTCTCACAAATAATAGATTTTAAAAGTATTTTTGAATTTAAAATTATATTTTCAAGCGGATTTCCAACTCGCAAAGTACGTCAACAATTTGGAAATTCTGTATCTCACTGTGTGTGGCTGTGTGTGAGTCTGTGTGTGTATGTGAGTGTGTGTGTGTACTGGTGTGTGATTCAAACAGAGTGTTACAGTGATCGAAGGTGCGTACATAATATCATTGGAGTTGTTGTTGTTGTTGTAGTTGTTGTTGAGTTGTTGCTGTAACCTATGTAAATATTTATAGCGAAATTTAGTTTCGGGCGTACAATTAATATAGATATAACATTTGATATATACGAGATATATATAATATATATATAGAGTAGTGCACTTTGAAGCAAATTTCAACTGTTGAATTGTTGGGTTATTCTCAAGTGTGTGTTCGTGTGTGTGTGTGTGTGTCGAAAGATTTAGGAGGTGCGCTATTACGCCTTCGGAACGAGTTTTTCTTCGTCTTTATATTTTATTTTTATTATTAAACTATTAACTACATACATAAAACCAAAATAAAGTAGCAGCTGCTATTTTTAATTGTTTTTTTTTTGTATTTTTTTTTTTTTTTTTGATTTTTTACTTACGTCCAGTGAGTGGGTGCATCAATGCAGGATGTGAGGCTGTTGTCGCTGTATTGGGCTGTGGTTTGGGTTTGCTCACTTTCGTGTTACTCTTGGCGAATTCCAAGCGAATTGTTTGGGGCATATCGGGATCGAAGCGTACACCCTGCTGTAAATGATTAGATCAAAAATACAGCGGTTTGTATTTTCTATTTTTTCTATTCATTGTTTTTTACTTTTGCAAAATAAAAAATGTGTTTTATTTTTTTTTAAATTTATTTTAAATTCGATTTCAAAACTTTTGCAACAAAATGTTCGTTTAATCAGATTTTTTTCTATTTATTTTCGATAACGTTACTTGCAACAATTCGCCAAAAATAATTTTGAATGTCGCATTTGCGTGTGATTGAGACAGAGAAAGTAGGAGAAAAAAGAAGAACTTTTTTTCTCTCTTGTTGTATAAATTTGGAACGTAAAAATCAACTTGTTTCTGTATATCTGAATTTCTGATTTTTATTTTCTTTTTTTTTCAGCGGTGGTGCTTACAAAACGCTGAGAGATTCAGTGGCTTTTAAGTGGTGCCATTTGATGCCTCGCTTAACTCACAGATGAACGGGTTACAAAGGGAACTAGTTCACTTTGTGTTTTGACTGAGTGTGTGTGTGTGTGTGTGTGTTTGGGTGGGTGTGAGTGTGAGGGTGTTTGTGTATGCACAAAAGCAAAAAGATGAACAGCAACTGCATAGGAAGAGCACCTATGAGTATTGAGGGTCGTTGAGGGACCATAAAAGAATTCTTTGTATTTGTTGTAGTAGTTGTTGTTGTAGTTGGTTTCGGTTGTGGTGCCAGAAGGGTTAGGGGTGACTAAAGGGGTCTTGAACATGCACCAGCCATAATTATTTGTGGTCTAAAGTTGCCAGGCTTCCGGTTTAAAATAGAGTTCATAGTTGTTGGTGCTTCAATTGCCTCATTGCAGTTGCTATAGATGAGTGTAAAATGTGAGGAGTGTATTTCTGTGTGTCAGTGTGTGTGTGTGTATGAAAGAGAGAGTAGATATCTGAGAGCGAGATGCAATACCAAAAAAATAACAGACTTTAAGATAGAGAAATCAAGGATAGACTTAAATATAAATGTGGTGAAGGTTCTTTCAAAATGCAAGCACGTGTGAGAGTACATCTGGTTGTTGTTGTAGTTGTAGTTGTTGTTGTGGATAACATTTTGAGATACGATTGTTGTTGCTTTTGGGGGTATAACTTTTGATAGCGCCCAGTGTAAGCCAGGCAATAAGTACAATTACGAGTACGAGTTTTGTTTTCTGATAGAGTGCTTTACATTCTAAGTGTTGTAAAATTCTTTGATTTTTTGAAACGCCGAAAACTTTGCCGTATTTTGAAATTTTGTTTGTTTGGTTTGGTATTCTTTTATTGGAAAGGTTATTGCTAAGAATTGTTGGTGATTTTGTTCATCGATTATATATAGTTAACAATTGAATATATAGTTATATAAGAGTTAAAGAATCTTTCATTATATTTTACCTGCAAATCCTGTTTAGCTGCCTCGGCACCGGCTCTTGTATGGAATGTCACAAAACCAACGGGCTGTTATTAAAGTTTAGACATGATTTGAGTTTAAAAACATTTTTTGGGGTATTTAATATTAAACAAACACTTACCGATGCTGTTTTGCCATTTTTGCTAGTTACTTTTAGTAGAGATCCTTCGTAGCCCTGAGAAAACAAGATTTTATAGGTTTCATTTGAAAAATTCATTCATAATAAAAATAAATAGTTTCTTAAATCTTTTTGCCCATAAATTATTTTTGTTTAACTATTATTTGTCAGAACTAATGCTAACAACAAACTGAAGCCTATTGAAAATCTGCTTCAAACACACTTTAGCATAAGTTAACATACTAATTAGTTGTCAGCCCAAGAAATCTAAAGTGCTTTTCTAAAGTGCTTAAAACTATACTCTTGATCCTATCCAACTCTTAAGTTCTATTTAAAAGATTTCTGTAATTAATAGACACTTTGGTTGATATGCTGATGATAATCCCGTATCTATATAGTTAGCTCACCTCATAGGCTCTGAATAGCAAGTAGAGCTCACGTGGTTTGGCATCCATTGGCAAACCACTGACGAACAATGTGCGCACCTGCAAGAAAGAGAAGAACAGATACAGATAAAGGTTAGAAGGGGATAGATATTGATTTCAAAAATCTGTGTATAGATTTAACCTGGTTTCTCTTCGTGTCTCCCTCGTTTTTGGGGTAGGCGGAAAGAGAAACCAATTTCCTATGATTGCGTAATTAAGTTAAAGCTGTCACGTTCTCAGGCCGGATTCAAAACCGAACCCGAAACCTTTAGCCTCAATTTCAATGTGTCAAATATTTAAATTCGCTGCTGCTGCCGCTGTTGTTGTTGTTGCTGCTGCTCTGTTCTAACCCCAAAAGTTCGCATACCCATTTTTCTCTGTGTGTGTGTGGTGATAATGAAACCAAATGGAATAAGCGACATAAACGCTGAATTCATTAAGGCAACGACGTGACACGCTGCTACAGTGGGTGTCTAAGGAGGTAGGGCAGATGGGGAGTGTTTGGCGGTTGCGTAGGCGGGGCAGGGGGGCGTGAAGGGGTGTTGCTAATGAGCCTTGTCGCTGGTTTTTTGTTCTTTTTTTGTCAGCTTTGTTGCTGTTGTATTTTTAACACCTAGGCAAAGACAGCTGGTGAAAGGACACAATGTGCAAGCTGTAAGCTTGAAAAGCTTATTTTGGCGTCCCTCTGATACCCGTGCCACAGCTTTTAAACCGGGTATATTTAGTTAGTTGGCAATAAACTAAGTTCGAAATAGAATTGCATTTAAAAAGAGTGCCTAAAATATATTTAAACAGCTAAAAGACACACTTTTAGGACGGGTGTATTCAAGTCGAGTTAGCTCCTATTTGGCTGCTGCCCCGCTCCACATGACAGATGGTAAAAAGTGAGTCTATGTGTGGGTGAGTGAGAATGTGTGTTAAAATTAAAACGTGTTCTATCGTGTAATCTAGCTTTTGTTATCGAGTTAGGGGAAAACAGCTGTGTAAAAATATATTAAAATAAAGAGAATGCCAACACACATGTCTTTGTAGTCCACGCCGTTAAAACTGTCCAGTTGAAAATTACAAATTAATTAACTCACTCAAGTTCGGGGCAGACCAAGATAATAAAAGAAGCAAGCAAGCAGAATAAATAATAAAAAAAGAAAGCAATGAAGAAATGGAGGAAGAAGAAGAAATGTAAAAGAAGCAAATCCTTTGACGTACTTGATGCTGCCAAAAAGGATCTGCAGGATACGCTCAGTTAAATAGCAATTAAAATTAATTTTTGCGCAGTCTGTGGTTACAACTTGGCTACGTCTCTGGCATTTGGGGTCCACTAATTGGACGGGTAATGAGCTGGGCTTCTCCACAGCCAAAGCACAACAAGAGTAACAACAAAAAAATTGGATGAAAATTAAAGAAAATTGAGCCAAGCAAACTAATTAGACGCGAGAGAGGGAGAGAGATAGAGAGACAGAGATAGAGTGAGGGAGAGCACTTGTGGTGTGGTAAATGCAAGTCGAAGACACCCAAAACACTCGGCAAACAAGTACTGTTTGCAAATGGCATTGAAATGCAATTATTTTATGTTATGTTACCCTGTAAGCGTGTGTGTTCACGTTTGTGTGCACGCTTGTGCATGCGAATGAGATTTGTGAGTTGTACCTCAATTTGATAGCCTGTCTCGGTGCACAAATATGCCAAGAGCAAACAACAGACAGCAGACGGCAGACAGGAGGCAGGAGATAGGAGACAGGAAATGGAACAGCTGGAGGTTGCCCTGCACAGTGGGACAAAGTGCCACAAAATGAAATGTAAGTGCAAATTAAATTTAACAAATTAGAAATGCGTCAAAAACAATTGACAAGTAATTTATATATTTTATGAAGTTAATTTTGATGGCTTTCAAAAACTTAGGTATAATATTTGGTGTCTTAAAACACAGTTATATTTATTTTGACTTAATTATTTTCATATGAAAACAATAGTAGTGCTTTGGCTTGATAACAAACTATTTGGAGTTCACTGTACTGTATGCTGGCAACCACAAAAGTCAGTTAGCCAGGCCAAATCAGGCATAGACGTAGCTAAGGGAGTTACTAACCTCTTGACTTGTTTTGTTTGTCTTGTGTGTTGTGGCCACTGCGGAAATACATTCAACATTTTGGCAAGTAAACCTTCACATCGCTTTGCTTCCCTTTTCCCCACTTTCCCATTTCTCCTACTTCCTCCCATTTTGTGTGGGTGGCATACATTTCCCTTTATTTGTGTGTGTGTGTGTGTCAGTTTGTGTGTGTTTTGCGGGTTTTGGCCAACTTTGGTTGCCAAATTCCATTTAAATACAGCAAAATCTCATAGAGTTGCAGTGTGGTGTCTGTTCTTGTTGTTGATCAACCTTGCAACTTGGCTGACTCTTTGCTTGGCAATGATTTCGTTACTGCAACTACCATTTCCTCTTCACCCTCTTAGCCAACGTGTCTGTTGGCTTTGTGGTTTCTAAGCTCCCATTATTGCCAAGAAGTTGCTGTAACTTTGATTTGCCTCCCTTTTACCGCAATGTGCTTGTTTCCCATTTGTTTATAATTATAGATATATGAAGTCCCAATGATAACTTCAATAAATTTGTGTGTTTTATCGAATTTCGTATGCAAATATTACGCATACGCACTGGAGCATCTACATTGCGAGGCTATGTGCACTGGTCGTTAGCCTTGTGTTGTCTTTTGGGCCAATTGTAAATCACTCTCTAGTCAAGTGTTGACTTTTAATAATTAAACGTGACACACACACATACAAACACTCACGCTCCCATAACTGTTATGATTATAGCCAGTTAAGTCTATATACTATACAGACAGTGGGCGTATTTCTCTCGTCGAGCAGGCGTCTGAGGTGAGTCTCTCGGAATTTGCTAAAAGGCGTTAAATTGTAAGCGCTTGTAAATTGTCAAACAACTGACACAGCGACAGACAAATAGAGGGGTAAACAAAATGAGTAACAGTGCAACGTTCGACTTTTTGATACCCTGTAATTCGGGACTAGTGGAACTCTTACATTTTCATATTTCATAGTCCATGAAACCCATTGAATGTGTGCCATACGTAGAGGGTATTAAATACACGCTGAAAAAGACCGTCACAAATCGCACTGAACAGCGATTGCAAATATTTAAATAATTGCGTTTGTGGATGTTGTTGTTGTTGTTTTTACTGCAACGCCAACATCAGCAACTTCAACATTGAAACAACTTTTGCTATTGACTTTTATCGCTTGACGGCGGCATTTACTCAAAGTGTTTGCACAAATTTTTTCTATAAATTGTTGGCAATTAAAAGTATTTAATATGCATTTGTGGGCCTCACAAAAAAAGTAAGATTAATAGTGTTGATAAAGACGTACATAAAAGCTGAAGTTCAAGTCAAAACAATGAGAAAAATGCAACAATAAAACTTGTTAAAAGACCGATTTAAAATTTTAAAAGACTACAGTATTTTCCATTTATTTTTATTAAACGATTTCTGTTTTAAATAATTGTAAATTCAGTTATTTGACATTTCTAAAAACTGGTCAGATAATTAGCATAGATTTAGCTAATCTTTTAGCTGTCAATGCGTTTAAGCCTCAACTTAGCTGGGCTTACAATGCTGCAAATTCAGCTAACTGGCGCTTAAGACACGATTGCCACACCCACAACGCCCATGCCGCCTTCAAGCTAGTGCCAATTAAGTCGAGAGTGTCGAGTCAACTAAATGCCGTTGGCTGCCAAGTTGACTGCAGTGAGTTTTTTGTTGTTGTTATTGTTATTGTTGTTATTGTTGTTAGCTGCTTGTTTATTTAGTTTTTGAATTGCTTTTGCAAGCTTTGCTTCCCACTCTTTGCATTCTCTTTCTCCATTTTCTTTTGTTCTTTGTAGCAAGCAAATCTTTAAGTAAAACAAAAAGTAAAAGAAAGTGAAGCAGCAACTGCCGCCGGTCTGTCTCTCTTAGTCCTCCCTTTCTCCCTCTCTTTACCCACCTTTTTCTCTGCGTGACATAACCAGCAGCTCAAGTTGCAGCTTTGTTGCGACAATTGTTTATTGCTACACTTTGCCCCAAAGGCTCACATTGCGGGTGGCATATTAACTAGTTACAGTTGTAGCCAAAAGTATACGCATAGTTGACAACTTGTTAAACATAGTTTTAAGTCTAATCTGAGCTATAAGCTATACAAGCCAGATATCACCTCAAATTGTTGCGGCTTAGAGTTGAACAAGAATTTTCAACCAAAGCAAAGTAAACACATTATTGATAGAGTTGAATACTTTTAGAAGTCAGTATCGAGTGTCTAAAAGCGGCATTCTAAAGTTGTATGTGTGTGTGTGGCTTGCCACGTGGAGTTGCAACTAAATGAGTAAAGCAAATGAATGCCGCATGTTGCAATTGTTACAGCTGGTATTTCTACTCTTCTTGCTGCTGTTAATGTTGTTGCTGTTGTTTGTGTGCTCGGCGTTTTTGCCGCATTTTGCATACAAAATGATGTTGGCCATTGTGGCAAACAGGACTCGGGATGCATTGCAGCAATAGACAATTGCAGTTGTGCTTTGGCAGCAGCAGCTACAGCTGCAGCAGTAGCAGCAACAACAATAGCAATCACAATGTTGGCCAACTTCTTTTTGGCTTAAATGAAATGTTTTGTTTGCATTTTTCGCCTTTCGCTGCTACCGCTTTCTTTTGGCTCCTTCACTTTGCTGTTCGTTTGGCATTTGGCTCACGCGCCCAGCAGCAGCCAGCAATCTGCCACGCCCCCCTTCTGACCATCTGCGCCTCTTTACTGCCCACATTGTGGCGGGCAACGCTCAATTAAACCTCTTTGGCCTCCGCGGTGCATTGCTGGCATTGCTTTAATCTCTCTCTGTCTCTTCCCCTTTTTATCTTCCTTCTCTCTTCCCCTTGGCATTAAACTATCCTTGTTGTTACTGCGGCTGCTGCTGCTGTTGTTGTTTTTCGTGCGCTTTTCATTTTTTATATTTGTAGTTTGTGTTTCTTTTTTTTAGAATTTGCCGCTATTGTTCGCGTGTTTTGCTTTGCTCCTTTGCCTGATCCTTGCTGCTTGTTTGCGTTGTTATCTGTGTTGCTGCCATGTCAGGAGAAGCAACAGCAACACCAACAAGCACGACAGCAGCAACACAGCAGCAATTGCACAGGTAATTAGCGCTTTTCTTGTCGCCTGCTCTCATTTGATTAAAGACTTAGCCCCGCCCACTTAGCTAAGCACTTTAGCAAATCGCTTAATAACCCGCCCTCCGGCGACAGCAACAACAACAGCAATGGACACGGCAGCAATGGTAACAACAGCAACAACAGCAATCAGCTGCTGTAGATTCAACAAAATGGTAAAACTAATATTTTAATTGCTAAGCTAACAACTGGCAGGTATCACACACACAACACTACACACACATACACCTACACACTCACACGCACACACACCCATTGATTCAAAAGATACGACGAAAACTTTGCCTCGTTATGCTTATTTTACAAATTAGCCAAAATTTCGAGATACTTGCCACACACACAGCGGCAGAGAGAAAGAGAGAGACAGAGCGGGGCAGAAAAAGAGGGAGGAAAAGGGAAACTGAGAGAAATAAATGAAAAATAGCAGCGAGACATTGCCACGCCCCTTGGCCGTTCATACAAATACGAAACGAAAAACCGGGAAATTTTCATGGCTGCAACTTTTGATTGCAAATTATTTGCAACACACACACACACACACACACACACACACACGCACACACAGCTAGTGCCGCTGCCAGCAGCGAAGGCAGCTTGTTTGTTGTTGTTGTTCTTTTGTTATTGTTGTTTTGCTCTGGACAAACAAAAATTATGTAACGAGATAAGGCCAACATTCTGCTATAAATGTATGTGTTAGGTTAGGTGTGTATGTGTGTGTGTGGGTGGGCGTGGCCAAGCAATGCAAGCAAAATATGAAACTGTCAATTTAAAAATGAAACAAAAACAAAATCAACGACGACAGCAACAAATTTTCTAATTTTAATAATTAAAACTCATTAACACTTTTGCCTAGTCAAGTTTAAGAGGGAGAGAGCAAGAGGGTAGGGGAGAGAAAGAAGGAGAGTCAAGTGTAAGAGAGAGAGCTAGAAGAAGGGGATATCCCAGCTGGACGAAGATTAAATAACAAATGAGCGATGACTTTTGGGGCAAACTGTTCAGAGTTTCGAAGCAAATGAATTGAGAGACGAGTGTTTGAGCTCTTATTAATTATTAAGAAACACGGAACAAGGGAATGGGAGAAAGAAGGGCCATATAAGAAGAAGAAAGGTGAAAGGGTTCAGCAATTTGGCACTTTAGAGCATTGTTTTGTAATTTATGCCATTGCAAATTGCGAATGCAACACACAAATTTATTATTCACTTCATTATATGTTGGCTGTGATGAGGGAGGTTGAAGCCAAAGGGACACATTGCATGTAGCAAGTTGCACTTAACTGGAGCAAGGCTGCATGCAAAAGCAGGCACATTGCATATGCAACATTTGTCAGCAAACGTGTCATGCCTGACGTGCAACGACAAACAAAAAGCAGCAGTAAAAAAAAAAAATTAAAAGAACAACACAACAAGCAAATAAAGAAACAAAAAAAATATTATTAACAATTCAACGTTTAGGCCAAGGCAAAGAAAGCACACACATCCGGGCTAAAAAGTATAGAAAAAACTCAAATAACAAAACAATATACAAAACTGAGCCTTGGACTGGAAAACGTGTCCAAATGTGGACAAAGAAAAGGGTTTGCAGGCACTGCTATTGTCCTCAGCGACAGGACATTTGACAGGCAACATTATTAAAACACAACCTGCACACAAAAATATTTGAAAGAGGTAGCAGTCGAGGTAGATAGATTGCTCCTACTCCTGCAAGTGTTAAGCCTAATGAGCTTCTAACTGGCTTAAAAGCCAGAAAGCAACAGAAACTAATTAGATTATGCTATGCTTTGAAAAGCTTTAAAGCAACGGATATGTACTTAATTTACTAAACAGTTTTCTATACAAAAATTTGATTCGTATTTATATGTAAAATTCTTCTGCTTGTCTCCCTGCGTGCGTGTGTGTGTGTGAGTGTGTAAGCAATCGCACTTACACACACCCCCACACACACACACACACGCAGATCGGTTCAGCTGAATTTGTTCCCCTCATTTCACCTCAGATTTAACGTCTTCCACAACTTCGCCCCATTGCTCCTCATCTTCCTCGCTGGTTGCCCCGTCCATGCTATCGAAAAACTCTGATAATGGATTCGAATCCTCATCCGTGCGAAGTAATACCTCCAGCTGCTTGCGCGTAAATCTAAGAATCGGTTGGAAACCAAAATTCTGCTGGCAACCCCAATTGAATAAATCGAGCTGTGTATCAGAGTCCTCTTCTGGTTCTGATGCTACTTTTGCACGCTGTCGCTGATTGTCGCTATCCCGCATCATATACAACAGACCCCAACAGCCAACTATGCCCATCAGAAAGTAATCCATGATTTGAAAACATTTTTGGCTAGTCTCTGCCGATATTAGACATAAATTTGTGCCAGGTATCAAGAGACTCAGCTGATTACGCACTGGTTGCCAGAACAGAGATAATGATGATATCATCTTATACAATAAGATT
Source organism: Drosophila nigrodunni (assembly GCA_020829145.1). NCBI lineage: Eukaryota > Metazoa > Arthropoda > Insecta > Diptera > Drosophilidae > Drosophila > Drosophila nigrodunni. The sequence continues at coordinate 14,490,885 of JACVCZ010000001.1, forward strand.
CACACTAGAATTTACTGAATTATAAATTTTGATAAATTTGTAGAATTGACACTGAGCGCTAAGCTCTCCATGTTACCAGATTACCCACAATCAAGGAAGCTTACACAAGCGTTTTCACGCTTTTCATACTTATTTCTGTGGCTACAATTAAGCTGCAGTGCTTGGTGGGTGTTGCTGAGGGTTTTAGTATGTTAAAAGACGGTGTGTCTGCTCGCAGGCGGCAGTTCGTTAGGCAAACATGACACTTTTCTGGTTGCAGCAAAATATTGCCAGGGAACCAAAGCAAATAAAACATATATGTGATGTGTAGTTTGCATAAATTTCGAACCACTGTGCGCACCGCGTGGGTAAATGCAAAACTGCGTCAGCGTCAGCTAATTAGGATTGAAGTTGCCACACTGCTCTCTGTGTGGCGCCACGCAGCAGTAGCAGTAGTAGCACCAGGAGCAAAGCAAGCGCCATAACAGCCAACAAAAAGTCAGCAAGCTAATTTATTATGCCAAACGTACGAGTCCTCCAAGGGGAAATGGAAAAAGGGAAACGCTATAGGGAGAGAGAGTAAAGGAGAGTTGGATGTGTGTTACTGTAGTAACAAGGAGAAGGAATGCCCTGTAGCTGCTTAGGTAAATGTGCTTAACTATAAATGGCAGCAGTTGCATGCAACTTATTGCATGTTCTCTCTATTGATTATAAGCACAACAACTGTGACAAGTTGTATAAATAATTTGTATGCATATATATTACTCAATTCCGTGTTTTGTGCAAGTCTCAAAACGAACATTTCAATAAACTTTCTGACATATTTTTGTTTTCAATTTGCGCCAGAGAAATTTATTTTCGAAGCAACTGAATCCGAAAAAAGAGGACACAGTAAAAATCAAAACGAATCAGCGCATTTTTGGGTCAATCAGTGAAAGAAACGGAGTGAATGAATAAAAGAAAGATAGAAAGAAAGTTAGGGGGAGAGAGACAGAGCGTGGAGGACAGAAGATGGAGAGAAACTCACATACATTGAACATGAATTACGTGCCAAGGATATGCTTGTTATGCTACCCAATATGAGTAAAACAAAGGGGTATATTGAAAGCCAACTAAATTGACTAGAATAATAGTTTACCATAAATGCGATTGGGTAATAGATTACTGAAGATTGTCTTTATAAAAATATAACAAGTATTTATATTACTTTGGTCTTAAGGTATCTAAACTTCTATCATATTGTCAGCTGTCAGCTAACACACTTCTCATTCTATGGCTTTGGGTCTCTTTCGCTCTGGTGTCACTCTCTAACGAGCGCTGTTCCAGGACTCTCTGCTGGTTCTGCTCCGATTGACCAAACAACAGGGAGTGCATATTAAATTCGTGGGGCTTTATATGCAGACCAAAGAAATACTTTCTCCCTAATCTCGTTAGCACCGACTACCAGGGCCACGCCCCTCTTGTCAAGCAGTGTCGACTCTTAAATAAATGATGTTGGCGCAGCGGCTTTTGGTATGCGATTCGCTTTCAATCGGCCAAAACACTTGACGGTTAAGTGAAAACTGCGCCGAGATACTTGACGGCAGCTCCCTGACCCACTCTTCACTCGTCTCTCACGCTCTATTCCATATTCTCTCTTTCAGTTCAATGCGATGCGGAAGTTTAATGATTTGCTGCATTATCTATAGCATACTTATTGGGGCGCTAAAGAAAACATTTCCAAAGTTTGTGTATTTATTGTAATTTGATTTTTGTGCTGTGTGTTTTGTGTTTTCACAACAAATTGCCGAATGCGTTTTGTGTTGATTGTTTATAATTAGTTTAGCATTAACAGCAACAACAATTGATACAACGACATTCATGACAATTGTCACAAACATTTGCCCTTATTTAATATTTATAAACTGCTCGCTGAGGACAGTAATGTTGCTCTTCTTGTTACTGCTGTTCAGCCAAAACAATTCACAATTTCACATTCCCCACGAAACATTTGTGAATAATTGAAAACTGACCAATTATCATTGAGCTTGTCAGTTGACAAATAAACAGCAACAACAACAATAATAATTGCAACAATTTTGTGCAGTATCTCAACTTTTGAAATAAACTAACAAATGAGTGCCGTATTAAAATATTTACGCACTGTAATAATGATCTGTCAGGAATTCATGAACTGTTGTCATGTTAACCAACTGGGAGCCACATCATATTATTTTGGATTTCACATACAATTTTAATAGCGCAAAACTTGCTCAACAAATGTGCAAAGAATCAAATTCTTTTGGAGCACAACAATTACAGATTATCCAGTTGCAAACAAATGACAATGACTTCAATTACTTTATTATTTGTGTGCTTGCTTTATGGTCACACTGGTCAGAAGTGTGTGGCCGTGACATAAAGCAACATATATTATAATTGGTTTATAACACAATATTTGCTTAATCAACAGAAATTTGCAACAAAGCCGATTTGTCTAACATTTAACTGGAGCTGAAGTTGAGGCTGATTTCTTATTCAACTGCAGATAATAGATAAATGTGCATTATGTATATCAATAGCTGAAAATGTGTATTGCATCTTTAGTTCTTATGTCAGCTCATTGTCAACGCTTTTAATTTGATTGTGTTTAAATATTTAAACAATTATAATTGTCTGCTGTGGCTGGCACAAGATGTTTGCTAATGGCAGTCACCACTCTCTCTCTCTCTCTCTCTCTCTCTCTCAATCTCTCTCTCTCTTTGTATTTCTCTCCTGCTCTCAATTTGTGTGCCATAACTATGTCCCTGCTGTGTGTCTCCATTGATTATTCGGGCATTTTAAGTGCTTTGGTATTTTGTGTTTAATCTGCACATTTGTTGCATAATTTATGTGGCTGCCGCATTGTTGCAGACTAACTCATCTCTGTTTTTCTGTCTATCCGACTCGCTATCTCTGTCTCTTTGTCCTTCTATCTGTCTGTTTGATTTGAATTCAAAATGAAACTGCTGTCAACTGGTTTCGAGTTGAGGGATTGCAATTCTGGTGAACCGTTTGGAGACTTGTAATATCAGAATTTATGCGATTTATTTTTATAGCCAGAGATCAAAGCGAATTGGCCACTGCAGTTGCAGTTGCAGTTGCTGGTATTTGTATTTGTAGCTTCTCTTCCATTTCTTCTTCTTTTTTCTACTTTCTTTTTATAAGTATTTTTAGCGCGCTTTTGTTTTATTGGCCCGTGTTGACTGCTGTTTTGTTTGTTTGTTTGTTTGTCGTAGCTTCGTTGAGTGTTGGTAAACAGAATTTATTTGTCAATAAAGCCGTCACTTCATTACGGCTATTGTCCTTGCTCCTGTCGACGATAACTCACTGTCCACTTTCCCTTGCCCGTGCCTCTACCCATTCCCCTTCTCCTTCCCCCTCCGACTGTCTGTCAAGTCTGCCGCTTGTCCAGGCAAACCGTTTAACAATGGCGCGCAAATTTTCGCGTCCCGAAATAAAGTTGCATTATTGCTTTTCGGTGAGGACATAGTGTGGACCAGAACCAGGAGCACCTCCTGCAGCAGGAAGAAGAGGGTGACTGAACCAACAGGCAATGCCAATACCTGTTCGCTGTCTGTTTGGTCTGACATTAATGAATTTGCTGCTGTCAATATGGCCAACTACCAATGCAAACGTTGGCTGGGTGTGTGGCCAAAAGGGAGTCCTTCTGCCAATATCCCAGTGCCCTGTTAGTGCTACTGCTTCCACTCCTGTTTCAGCTGCAGTTGCTGCAGCATAAAAACAACAAATGGGCGGTACAACTGCCATGCCCCCATCCCCAAATGGATGCTTTCATGTATCCACACAGGATGACTGAATGGCTCCGACTCCGACGATGACATCTCTCCAAATGTTCGCATTACAATTTTCATTTTTGATGTCTATTGACAGAGCAGAATAAGCGCCAGGCTACAGTGGAGCAAAGTGGCATACAGTGGGTATACAGACGAAAAAATAACCAAGGGGAATACCCGTGATGTACAAATGTTTCATTGCTGTCGTCGCAGTTGTTGGATAACTTTTATTAGGCTATAGGGAATTTGCCAGTTATTTTGTAACGCATTTCAAGCGATTGTTTATAGATTGTTTTACAGCTTCAAAGAATATTTCAAAGTACTTAAGACAAAAGCAAAAGCTTTAAGGGAATTGAAGTCGAGACTTTATGTTTTGAATTTTTTTAAATTTGTTTTTCCAGAGTGAGTTGACTTTTAAAAGTTTAATCACTTGTGTGATTATTAGTGTATTTCCATATTCGTTTGGTGTATAAAATTTAGCATGTTTCTCTACTTTTTAGTAGTTGTTGTCGATGTCAAACAACACCTTTGGCAGTTTTTGTTGGCTCGTCTGTCGATTAATTTGTATTTGGTCCTTTTGCATTTTATGCTGTTTGATTTGCCTCGTGCCATGTTTGCAGCGCATTTAACGTGAACGAAAATTTGTCAACTCAGGTCAAAAAAGGAATGAAAGAGACGAAAAAGGATGAGAAAGGGAAGGGAGAAGTGCTGCATTACTGGATTGGGAAGCCAGACTCAATTACGCGCTTGTTTGTACCGATATTTGTGCAATGAAACTCAATTGTATTAACACCCAATTCAAAAGGGGAAAAGAGGGAAATAAAAAAAAATGATATTGTTAGCTTTTAAGTGAAAACTGTCGCAAACAGTTATATTAAATTAAATTTTTTCCAACAGCCTTTTCGGCATTTATGTTGTTGGCAAAACTCTTGAAACATATTTGTTAATTACAATTGCATTAAACCAAATTGCATTCCAAATGAAAGCCAAATATTTGTAGTTTACTTTGCAAAGATTTTCATTTAATTCAATTGTTAAACTATTGGCGAAAATGAAGAAAAACATAAACAACAAAGTGTTTTGTATTTGTTATTGAACAAGTAATTAATATTAATTAATTTTCAATAACGAAGAAATGAAGTCAAATGAAATGCGCACATTTTATACGCTGTACCTCCAAGAGAAGAGTATACTGAACCGACAGTTAAGTATACAAATGTGCAGATTTTTTAAGAGAAGAATCCTACTCCATTAAGCTAATGTACAGGGTATCATTTAGTCACTTAACTATAGCAAAAACTACTTTGTTTTATTTTCTCTACCGCCTTTCAGTATTTGCTTCAATTTCAATTCATGATTAACATCAAGCATTTAACATTTTTGAATGTAGTGTGAGGAAAACTCAGATAAAATGCTAATTAAAATTGTTAAGGACTCTCTGGTAAAAGTCCAAGAGGGCAACAGAGATTGTGGGCGTAACTGAAATGCCAACAGCTCACAATGACGGCATATTTCAATTTGCAAATCAAATTGTGGAAATTGTGAGTTGTGAATCAAAAATAGAAGCCAAAGTCCTGGCAGTTTTCCGTTTTCTGTCGAGCACCTCATTCTATTTACACTCATTGCAAAGTTTTGTAAGGTTGGCAAAGGTTTAGTGGGCGTGTCAACGTTGCCAACTCTGTGCAATTAAAGTAACGCTAACTGTTCTCTAAAACTTTCCAAAAATGTTTTTTCAACCCCTTCCAAAAACTCTGCCTGTTTCCATGCCAAATACTTTTCATCAAATTAAGCAATCAGTTAGGCACTAGCGACACTTGTCCCAGAAAGACCAACTTAAAAAGCTGCTTAAGAATTGAAATGCGAAATTTATCAAAGGTTAGTTGAAATTAATTATACAAATATTCTGTACAATTATTAAAGGGGTTGTAATAGAGCTGGGAAAGAGCAAAATTTGAAACTAAAAATATTTTAAATTTTAATAATGTAGAAATTATCAAAAAATCTTTAAATTAAATAATTATTATAAAGAGTTTCAATCAATTCTTTTAAACATTTTAAGAGACCTTGCTCAGTTCTGTTTTTAAATTCTTTAAAAGTCTATTTATTAAATTAAATTCTTTTTGCAATCTTTGAAGAGTTGTGTTAATTTTCAAGCCTTTGGCTTTAAGCAGTTTGTTGGCTGGTCAACTTGCAAGCCAAGTTCTGTTTTGGCCAGCATTCATTAGTCTGCTGCTAACACAATGCATAAATATTAATATGGCAGTTATACAAAGCTGTTGTTCTTGTTGGTTTTTTGCAGCTTTGTAACTATTTTCAAAATCTTATACACCCACACACACACACACACATATATCCACACACACACTTTGCATATATATTTTTTTCACAACAGCGTTTGCATTTCATTAGCCAAAGTGGCATTGTTTCTATGCGTGTATGTGTGTGTATCAGTGTGTTGTGTATTGTGCGGGTGTGCTTGTTGTGTGTGTGTGTGTGTGTAGCCTCGTGTAAAAATAGAGCACATTTAGCAAGGAAGCCAACAACATGAAGAACCATTGAAAAAGCAAAACGCAGAAAATGCAAAGTATCCAAATAGACTGAAGGACACTCTAAGCGCTGTGTCCAAGTGTGTCTCTCTGTCGGTCTGTCTGTCCACAGCAGGACAAAGGAGTGCAGTGAACAACATTGAAGGCGAATAGATACCCTGCAAGCAGTTACCCTATCAAAGCAGTTAAACTAGCACTAAACTTACTTTCAACCATTGTTACTTTGATTTTCAATGACAAGCGACCCTTTGCGCTTCCGTTACAGGGTAGAAAATATGCTAAGCGGTTGCTGCTGAATCTATCTTTCGCTCTACAGCTCGTTTGCTCTGCAGGCAAAGAGTGGGAATGTGAGAGGCAGCGAGTGTAAGAGAGATGTGTGTAGAGTGTGTGTGTGAGCTCAAGTGTTTATGTCTATGGTTGTGTGTGTGTGTGTATTGTCACACGCTGTCAAACCCGCTTTAGCCCCAAGTCAGTCGAACTCATTGACAGTGAGCAGGCAGATTGTAAGCTTCTCTCGCCCTTTCATTCTTTCAAGCTGCTCCTCCACTCCCACCTCCCCCCGCTTTCGGCCACATCCTTCGTAACACACTGTACACAATATACAATACTCTTGGCCATTCTTATTTTTAGCCATGCGGCTAATTGTGAGTGACACGGCCAGAATTAAGCCACCACACTTAACTGTATCTATGCAGAAATGCTCTGACTGCTCTAGTGTTTGTGTGTGTGTGCGCATCGATGGCAACTCAAGTGAGTGTGAAAATCGCTGGCAATTATCATTAGATATGAGCATCAACGGGGTCAACTAGAACCCCCCCTTTGGCATAGAAACTGGTCTATTAATAACTGAAAAAGCCTTGAAAAACATTGAGCGTTTAAAGTCGTTTAAAGTCATTTCGACACTTTTTTATTTTCCCATTTCCAGCTGGCTAGCTGCCAAGCAGCAGCTAATAAAGTTGCAACACCAACGGCCATAGTGTGGTACAAAGTTTTGCCTAATTTGTGGCACTATTGCGTGGCCGCAACTGAAACTGCAAAAGAGAATGAGAAAAATTCGAAAGCAAAGTGCGAAAACTTGCGCTACAAAAATGTCGAAAATAAAAATGGAAAACGTAAGACATGGAAAAGATTTCAAGCGGCAAAGAAAATGAGTTGAAACCAAGTGAAAATTGCTACAATGGAAGCTAACGAATTGACAGCACGTCAAAAGAAAATTGAGGAGTTATGTTGAATGCAGCAGAGCTGTGACTTTTCTTAAATAATATATTTGCAGAAATGCTGACAGTTTGAAACTGGTTGAAAATTAAGTCAATTGGTTGAGAGAAAAGTTAAGAAAATTAGACAGAAATTAAGACGTAAACTTAATAAGCTTTCAAATTGTTTAAATCGAATTAAATTACTCTGTTCGTTATAAAGTTGTGACAATTATTAGTTCGGTTAGTTTTAACTGATTTAATCCAATTGGAAATATATCTACTTGTCTACATTTATTAATATACCTTGGAAGTTCCTCGTGTGTGCCTTAAACAATTTACAGATCAGTTACTTATGTGCTTCTAAGACTCTTGGAAATTCTTACATTAAATTTACATAAGTAAAGCTCTCCACAAACACTTGTCAACCTCTATCAGTTACTTAGACTATCCACTGAATTTTCTCACATATTTGTGCAGATTTACAGGCTTAATCTGAAAACAATTCTCAGCTGCAAAAACTGAAAATCCTTTCTGAAAAAAGGCGCAACTACTTTAAACTACTCGCCGTTTAGAGACTTAGATAGAGACAGGCAGACAGACAGCGACAGAGAAAGAGATATATATGGAGGGTGACAAGATAAGATAAAGACATTTTTCATATGTCTGATTGTCGCTTTGGTGGCTCTGCTCTAGTCCGCTCTTGTTCACCCACTCCAGCCCTAAAGGATAACTCACTGTGATTTCCTTTCCGCTTGCAGTGAAGATTTGTTTGTTGGTTTTGTCGCATTTTATCGTTTGCCTTCCTTTTTTATGTGCAGTCATTTTTTTTATCGCCCAACGTGCTTCGGTTTCTCCCATACCCCGAGTTTCTCCCTACTCCTGACACGCCACCACCCCCTCCAGAACCTATCGTCCCTTGTTTAGCACTCAAAATGCCTTCACGTTTATCTTGAAGCGACATTTTGTAACAATTTTTATTGTTTTCTGGCAGCGTCTTGCGACGTTGGCTTTGAGCGGGCTTTTGGCTTTATCCAGCAGCAAGGACACAATTCAAAGACAGAACTCAGCTTTACAAACTTAAACTCTTCCCTTTCCTTCTTTCTCTGTTATCTCTTCCTCACCCCTTCACTCGAGAGAGGCGCAAGTCTTTTGTAATAAGCTGCAAGCGAAATTTCTGTTCGATTTATTTGCGATTTGTGCCTGCAAAATGAACTCAAAATTAAATCAGCCACGTCAAATGGTGAATGCAACAACAGCTGTCACATAATGCTGCAACTAACAAAGTCATGAAATCATTTTGTGCTCATCAAGAAAACAAATGCGACCCATATTTCTCACTGAACGCTGCAGGCTCAAACTTAGTAGGTTGACAGGCACGTGCCGACCTCAAAACTGAGAGCCTACACACACACAGACACACTCGCAGATTAGTTGAAGTTTTCTGGCTTGCCAAACAATCTTGAAAATTGTGTGTAGCCTTTTGCCAACGTCAACAGCATTTTAAACTGCCTGCATTGCTGCATGCCACTTGCCCCCTTGCCTCTTGGCCCCGGTCACCCTCCTTTGCTTTCTTTTTGCAACGCCTTTGGCCAATTGTTGACTTGATTTTTGTGCAATTTCTGGCTTATTGCACAAATTTTTGGCAGGCCTCGGTTTCTCGCAGTCACGTTGCTGCCACAATTGCTCTTCCTGCCTCACTGCCTTCTTTTACTTCGTCTCATCAATATTATGAGCTTTTATGCGGCTCCCTCTCCCCAGTGGCACACGGCTATGAAATTAAGTTGCAGTAAATCTTTACTCTAAATCGTGTTGAACATTGTTAAACGAGGCATGCAACATATAACCAAAGCCAAATGACTGACAATCAAATAGCGGCAACAATATCGGCGCGGAGAGCGCAGGCTTAAGCCTCAGCCAGTCAGTCAGTGCGTCAGTCAGTCAGTTGCATGTCAAAAGTGTCGGGACATTGAAGTGGATTTCGCTCTGATGCGACTGACAGGCAGCAAAATACAAACACATCAGCAGCAGCAACAAACATGGACGCCCAAGGCAAAATTTTTTGTTACGGCGACGCCTTGAAGTATGCAACAAAAGAGCAAAGAGGAAATTGACTGTGGAAAAAAGTAGAATAGAAGTGATATGCAAATATATACCCTGCAGAGATTAAGAACTTTATATGCAGTGATCATTTAACTGGGTTTAATAAGTACATAATATTATATACTTGTGAATGTGATAACTAACAAAAATTTACAAAATGTTCATTGCAGCATTAAAGAGATTTATGGTAGATTTCACTGAGAGTAATCACAACTTCTGATACTGTTTGGTCTTTGATTTAAAGTATTCCCCAATGCTCTGTTGTTGGTTCTGTATACCCACATTATGCAGCGAATCGAATCTTTTTTTTGACGCGTCTACATAACATTTATCACACTTTGCTTTTGTGTTTTTGAGTTGTGTCCTTTGCTGCGTTTTTATTCATAGCTTGCTGACTGGGTTTGTGGCGGAAGGATATCAGCGACACGCCAGGCAACGAATGATGCCACAAAAAGAAACATCATCAGTGGCATCAACAGTAACGGTAACAGCAGCTTCAACTGCACTTACTTATATTGGCTTTTGTCTAAAAAATTCTGCAGCATCAGCTGTCGTCGTGGGACGAGTAAAGAAAAACTTCAAAGTTGGTTAAAAGAAATAACAGGAAGAACAAGAATAGAGACAACGTAAGCTGCGTGTTAACTTTTCCTGTCAAACTTTTTTGTTGTTTGTTGAAAAACGTGTCGAAAATATTTTCAACTCGTTCAGTTACCGAAGAGCATTGCATACATAGCATATTAGGTCATAACGCTCTTAGCTGAGAAACTAAATTCAAGGCAAAATACGAAATATGAGTAGAGTAGAAAACACAAAGTCAAATCATCATTTCCTTACTTACATTTTGCAAATCAATCAATGGCATTGACTCAAAAGGTAGTCAATGGCAACATGTTCTCTTTGACACATCTGATTAAATTCTTCTTGACCAATAGGCCGCATCAAATGTGTGCTGCCAATAATCATGATTGCCCTTTTTCCTTTCCAACTGGCGATTGATGTTGCTGCTCATGAATCATAATACGAATTTTTCTTTATGTCAGCAATTGAGTAACATAAGTGTACTAAATTGAAATGCTAAGGCGACAACGTATACGTTGCGTATACGCATTACACAATTCGCGCTACGAGAGTCACTTGAAATGCTTATTAATAATAGATGGAATATTTCAAAGCTGCTGAAACGCTTTGAAGTAGCGAAATGTTGAGTATTTATTATAAATTGCAATTTAATTTTGACGCATTAAATGTTTTAATTTGCAATGTGTTTAAAAGTAAATAGAAAAGCGAGTAAAATGTAGATACTCAAAGGGTAACTACCAGATATTATAATATTGATTTCTTTTTCTCATAATATTCAAACTTTGACAACTTAACTTTGATTGCAGCTTTTACACTTTTAGCATTTATAAACTTTATGGCTCACTCTTCACAGCAAGCTGGCATTACGCATACGCACTGTTGGCCCATCTGGCATCATCATCATATCGACTATCTCAAGCGAAGTCACTGCATGGCATTTTTCCAATCAACGCCAATCAAATCAATGCCGTCTAATGGCATTAACCCATCAACTTCAGTGTCTCCCCTCACCCTTTACCCCACTTACGCTTACTCTATCTCTGTTTCCCTCTACATCATATGCAGCTGCAGTTGATGTTTGATTTTTTATCCTGTTTTCCCTTAGTAGTGCTTTGATTTGATCAGGAAATGTTTTGCGTTTCGATTTTTTTCCCTTTTTGCAGTTGTTGCCTGCCGTGTAATTTTGTAACTATTCTGTGGCACAGAAAGGTAGACGAAAGAGTTGCAAGAAAAAGGGGTAAACCAGATGAAAGAGGTAAATTCAAATTGTATTTGTCTGCAGCGTCGGCCAACGACATTTGAAGGCTGCCACAGTCACTGCAATATTCAAAGGTTTGCCATATGGAAATTGGCGGTTACCACTCGACCAACTAGCAGAAAGAGGGGAGGCGGAGAAAGGGCGAGCTAGTGAAAGAGACAGGCGTTGGCAAAAAATGTATGCTCGCCAGGAGGCGTGGCTGGGTTGTGCTTTGAGCTGCCAGTCTGCTTCGTTTGGGCCAGGTAAATAAACTTGAAATTGCCCGTGTTTTCGTTGAAATTTCTTTTTATTTTCTGCCAACTGGCGTCAACTTTAAGGCACGCGCTGCTGCTGTCGAGTTCAAGGGACAATCTTTAAGAGCAGCGACAACAACAGCAACAATAATAACAACAAAAAGTACGTGTTCTAAGGGCCAATCACGTGCGCCTCATTGAGCTCATTATGTGAGCAGCTCGGGCTAAAGGCTTGAAATTCAAACCGAGGGCGCTGCTATTGTCATTAGCTTTGGCTAAACATGGACATGTTTTTATACACCAGCAAACACACATCTACACAAAGACACAGCCACGCACAAACACACGCACACACATCCAGGCACACATAAAAGTAGTGCGATGCGTCACGTTGGTAACAAAAAGTTTGCTTAACCCACAAAACTCGTCGAATTGCTTATGCAACATTAAAGCTTCCTCCCCCTCTCCTCTCCTGTCCTCTCCTCTACTCTGTACAACGCCTATGTTATTGATGAAATGTTGTCAAGCTATTTTGATTGGACCAACCGTAAACTATAATGGCGCCATCCAAGTTGCAGCAGGACTGAGCTGAAATTCAGGCTGGCAGGCGCCAAAGAACACATCAAATTTTAAGCATTTTTAGTAGGACAGGGGAAAGTGGGGCTAAGAGTAAGGAAGAAGAAAAGAAAACGTTGGAAATTCAGCAGACACGAAAATTTAATAGCCCAAACAGTACAAAAGTTGATGGCCCAAAAAGCCGTCAGGAAACGCGGCTGAAAACTGAACTATTGAAGGTGGCTATAACAAAACTGACTGCGAAGGTCTTAGACAAGGTTTTAATAGTGTTGGTGGGGCTAATGGGGCGGTGCTGAGGGCGGTAGGGAATTCATTGAGGTCGATGCTTGGGGCAAGCTGTCAACACTTGGCCGCAACATGTCATGAATGTGAACATGTTTGGCCTATAAGACGCGAACGTGCACTGGCAGAAATTATAAGGGAAATAATTATTAGAAATAAATACTGTCTACTATTTATTATAAATTGAATTTGTAATCATTAAATAGAATTCCCCTTTCCAAAGTGTAAGGAATATAAATGCCAGAAAAACAGCAGTATGAAGTGCACACATGTGACACGAGTTTATCATTAAAAGTTAAAGGCAAAAGCCGAGAATAGCCTGCATAAAGATTATATAATTTCCTCTTTTTACACTCTTCATGAAGGTCAGTGAACCCAGCGAAACTTTTGGCCCAGACAAACCGCTAGAAAGCATCAAAAGTCTCGACAGTATTGTGGCTTTATTCCGTGACTTGTTAGCTGTCTTTTTTAGCGCAAAAACAGATTCTCGGTTTTTAGCCAAAATGCCGCGCAATTTTTAGCATCAAATTGCAATTAATCAGTGAATGTAGCCCAAGCCCAAATCTCTGGCGATTCCCACCCCGTTCTTCCCCGACTTTGGCCTCTGTCTGTGGCCATATGTGCGACATTTGCACTTGTCGACAATTTGTCGCCACAATTAAGAAAGGGAAGCTCTGCATCATTTGGTAAACGGAGGGAAGGAGCAGCCGAAGACGGCGATAAATGTTCTCTCATTAATAATAATTTGCGTTAATTTATTGCCTGACATTTCTGCAAGTTGTTTTCCTTTTTCCCGTTGATTTTCCCTCGCTGCCAAATTCAATTTTTATGCTTAGACTTACAGATGGCCTCAAATAATGGAATTGATGTGCCTTCAGTTTGAATTTTGTGTGTAGTACATACCTAAAATGAAATAAAGAGCAGATTGTATAATTTAGCAATGATTTATGTTGATGGGATTGAGGCTTAAGATTACGTTATAAATATCACAAAAATATTAACAGTTCATTAAGCAATCAAAATGTCGCTTTTAAGAGCAGAACAAAGAAATGACATTTCTAAATTGGTATTTATGTGAAACTCTTTAAACGTAAGACTACTTCTTGGTAAATTCTAAAGAAACTAAATGAAATAAAAGTTATGGATTTGAGTAAAAGTGTTGAGCCATCATAATAACAAATTTAAGACATACTCCAAGTATATATTTTACAGCCAAAGGAGCTAACACTTGAATAATATACTTTTGAGGCTGCATAAGTCTTTCGAGCTCTTTGCAAATGCATTGAAATGTGTCCAATGGGATCTAAAGCTGCCATAAATAAGCTCCGCACCAGCTTAAACACACACGCGGAAAATGTGTCCAACTCGAGGAAAAATAAAAGATGAAGAAGAAACTTGTTTGAGGTGCATGGGGAACAGGATAACAGCCAAGCTCAAGGACCATGTACAACCCGAGAACTATGGATAAGGACTTTCAAGTTAGAATAACTTGTTGTTCGAGTTGTTACTCTTGTTGTTGTTGTTGTTTTGCACGCACGTTCACTCTGGACACATGTAGAAACCAACTTAAAAAGCTGGGCAATAACAAAAGTCTGTCCTGAAGTCCAATAGTGATGAAGCCCTGTAGTCCTGCACTGTGCCGCTCATTGTGTCCTTCTCTGCTTAACTCTCTGTTCAACATATTCTGTGTTTTATGCAATGCGACGTATAAAACTTTGTATTAAGTTTAAGACTCATTGTGGACGATGGGTTGCTGCCACGCTAGCTGTAGGCAGAGAGGGTATAAGCGGCTAAAAGGTTGACTTTAGCAAGAAGGGTCAAAAGTTATTAAATTGTATTAAGTAAGAGGTATGTTTGCGTCGAGCTTGTTATGCCAGACCAAGAGAGAGAGGAGTTGACTACACTGACCAGCTCCACACGCTGCACCACAATGAGCACACGCCCCTCACCCTGCAAGTGTCTCCACACATTTGGAATGGTTCGTTGGAGCGCGTGACATGTATATGAGAAATTATACCGTTGAATGCCCCAGCGGCGGGGCAGCAACAGCGGCAACAGTGGCAACTCTGGCAGAAGCAGCAGGATGCAAGCGGCACTCTGTTTTCATGCTCGACTACTTGTCAGCCCCCGCCGCCTTATTGCCCAGGACATAGCGGTGGTTTTCTTTTCATACCCAGTGGTTAGTGTATATAAAGTCCGAACATATTTCGTCTACATTCGTAAACAAATCTTAGAGTTGAATTAAAAGACTTTGTGTGCAAATGCAGACAATTTAGATTTTAAACTTTGCAGGCAGACAGATCGAAACAGTTCAATTCAAAGAGATTAAAAGGTTGACCACTGGGTCCTGCGCTGTCGAGCATTCTCAATTGATGTTTTTTTTATTTGTTGCGTTCTTTATTCGCTTTTCTCGTCACATTTTTCTTCGTGCCAATGCCGTTTGCACCTTTCGGCCATCAGCAGGTGGCAAGAACGCCCAGCAGGACTCGGACTCGATCACGGACACGGAATTGGACTCAGACTCAGACAGGGACTGGGACTGGAACTTGTGCTCGTATCGGGAATAATTTATTATGCTTGAATGCAGCAGGTTGTGTGTGTGTGTGTGTGTGTGTGTGTGTGTGTGTTCACACCCACCTTACTTGCAACATGCCACACGACTCCGATGCATAATTCTTACTTTTCGCGTGGCCACAACGCATTTCGGACATATTTTTTTATTTTGAGCATCTTAATTCAGTTGGCGTCCATGTAATGAAATTATTTGTCAGTATCATGATTCCACATTGGCTTTAACTCATGACCGATGACCTCTGGCAGAGCTTAAAGTTTCAACAGCTGCCACATGTCACAAATCTCAGAGCAATATTTTTGACAGCTTAACGATAAATGCCACACTATATACAAATATGTATATATATCGAAATATATGTGGGTTATTGCTTTTTTGACGGCTGAATAAATGTTTAATGTTTTATTCAACTATTTTTCTACTCTTTTTTGGCATCAGTTGCAGCAATTTGCAAATATTTGCCCACACTTTGGTATGCGGCACGTTCAGCAGTCGAACAGGCAAATCCTCTTGGAATGCTGAATCAAATAAATAGTTCTCACCCAAAATAATCCCCCTTTTTTTTCCCCTTAATACCCTTCCATCCCTTTCGTGTCCCCCTTTTCCCTAGGCCACTGTGTGTTTGCATTAAATCAACGCACTAAGCCGCACTAGCTTTCCCACTCGCTCCCTCTTAGTCTCTCCATCTCGCTCGCTTAGCACTTTATGCATTAAAATATTAATAACAATTTCGTGATGCATATTTTCACTGATGCACGCCAAAAAATCAACAAATGCAAATCAAAAGTTACCTAGCAACAAATTTTCAAAGGGTTTGATAATCTTCTACATGAAATTTTCATTAGTTACATATTTTCGACAGGAGTCGTGTTGGCAGCACATCAATTTGTTTACAGTTTACAGGGTATTGCATGTATTTTTGAAAACAACCTTTGTTTTAGAACCAAATCTTATTATGTCAGCGATAAAACTGCAAATTTTGCTATAAAGCCCAAATATAAAGGCACTAAAATTTGAAGACTTGAAATATTTATGTTGAAATAAAACCCAAAAAAAGGGCTAAATTTATTATTTAACAGCTTACATAAAAAACTCTTTGTTTTAAATCGAACAAGTTTAGTTTTGGCTTAGAATTTTGATCAATTTTCTTTTCCAACACATAATTTAATTAATTTACTTTTATTGGTATGTTATGATGATTTATTAGCAGCATATTATAATCATAATGAGTATCGTTTGTGTTCTGCATTTAACTGCAACAATTTGCAATAATTTTGGTCATGCGATAAAAGCTTTTTTTTTTTGTTAATTTTCAGCTGTCATTTTCCAAATGCATTAATTAGTCCCAAATGGGCGGACAGGGTTAGGGCGGGGCGGTGCGGGGGGTGTATTGTGTAAATGACAAATGGAAATGCCACGCCCCAGTTGGACACGCGTGACGCACAGCTAATCACTGTTAAATGGAACGATCAGTGAAGCGAAACGTGACATAATTCAAAAGCGATGGGGGCGGGGATTGGATGGGGTAGGGTATAAGAGTTGGGTTAATTGACTCGCCCAACCTTTCTGATGAATTTCCATTAATTGACAATTGCCAAGCCTATGTGAGGTATTAGGAAAATGCATTTAAATGTTGCACAATTAGCCAGAACAATATTTGCCTGCCACATTTCGAATTCCACTACCAGTTTTGTTTAAAAATTAATTTTAATATAATTATGTCAATTTTAATATGATTAGCATAATTAAATACAATTCGTTTAATTAATAAATTGCAGAACGAACGCTGAAATAGTGTTCAAATTTGCAACAAATTTAACGCACAAATTGTGGCAACATTTTCACGTTTTCCCATTTTCCGACTCACGACATTTTTCCTCCTAATTAAGCTGCCAGTCGCTTCCTGTTTATCCAGTGCGTTCCTGCCATCAAAGGCTCTAGCAGCACCTCAACCAAACTCGAAGTAATTAAAAATGCAGCCAGATAGCAGACAGGAGAAGGAGTAGGAGTAGAACCTGAAGGAAGGCAGTTGAAAGACGAGCTTCTACTTCTTCCAGAAGAGTCAATATCGTGCAGCATTCACTTCATTATGCGTTGTAATAAAAGCAGCGCATAAAAGTGCGCTACAAAGTAAAAAGCAAAAGGAAAAGGTAAAACCTTGCCCCTGGAAAATGGAAAATGGCAGGGAGCCTCGATAATGCGGAAGAAGCAGCCCCATTGACAAAACATTGGCAAACATGCTCTCGTGTGTGACTTGCTGTCATTCATTAAACTTGCCACACGGACACAGGCTGACAAACATGCAACGAGTGGAATGTGAGCTTCAAGAGTCCAAGTTGAAGTTGAAGCTCAACACTGAGCGTAAACCACAAAACATTACAGAGATTAGAATATATATACTTAATAAATATGACATATAATAATAATTTATATGATTGATATCATGAACATATTTTAAATTCATTTTTGAAGTCATCTCTTATGTTTTAAATTGTGAATCCCAGTTAATTGAAGTTTAGTCCATATGAATGACACATTTTCGCTCAGTGTACAGTGGTCTAGTGAATGTTTAAGGAAAGTTTGTTGACCAGAAAAATTGTTGTTTACCTGTCCCTAAGAGTCTGTATGATAACATTTGATAGGTTTTGGTCTCAGGCTGATAAAGCATCTCAAAACATGCAACACAGGAAGCAGATAATAGAGTGAGACAAAAAAAAAGGGACAGAGAATCGAGCAATTCACTGTGGCATTAAAAATTCCATTACAAAACGCAAAATGAGACGAAACGGACAAATCAAAATTAAATTGCGGACGCAATGCAGCAACAGAAACAACAACAACAATTGTAGCAGCAATAAGCAACAATGCTAATTACAATTGTAATTGGAACTACAAGCAGACACATACACACACTCTACTAACACACACACACACACACACTGCTACAAAACAGATGAAAATCGCGGCAAAGAAATTTCGCTTTGAGTGGATTTTCGGGGAATGGAAGCATTTTTGGCCCTTCGTTTTGGCCACGTGAAATATGTGCTAATTAGTTTGCGCACAAGCGGCAATGATTGTGGTTAACGGTCTGAGATATGGGCTACAGCCAATGACAAAGGTAATGTGTGGACAAGGGGTGTGGTCAGTAGGTACTGAGGGTCAAATGTGCTCGACCAAAAGGCAAAGCCAACAAATGACTAAGATAACTGCTTCAACTGTATTAGGCCACTTGAAACAATGGCGGTGAGAGCATACGGTGCCAGAAAACATCCTGTAGATGGGTAGTAAAAAATTCTCTGTAATTTGAAGGACTACGGCAGCTCAGCTGAGGATTCCTGCTAGCTGACTTTTAAAGCCTCTTATTAATTTATAACACTACAAAGTATGTTTGGTTACTATGCCATCACTATCATTTAAAGCTTATAAAATAAGAGCGTTTTATTAAGCGCAACCTTTTTTCTGCAAACCCGACTAAACATACATATATTAATAGTATTGTCTCAGAAGTACTTGGAATCTGCTAGTCGATTATTGTTGTCTTCATTTCATTGTACTCTTGACTTTAGCAGCACTTCCGCTCAATTGTATTTCGAGGCTTGTAAGGAATTTTTTTTCTATGATTTTCGTTACTCATTCAGTTTGTCATCGTCATTGTCAACGTTGATGGCTGCCACGCCCACTATTTGCTTTGTAGCCCATTTCAATTTGCTGTTGTTCTTCATTGTTTATGTGTATGGCCATTTCCGAGTTGTTTTTAATTTTTTTGGCATGAATTAATAACACGATGAGCCGAGAGACATTGTGAATGCATTTACAACGTCTGCTATGAGAGAGGTGTGTGTGTGTGTGTTTGTGTGTGTGAGCACAGTATGTATATTGTTGTACTGTGCACGTGAGATAAGCAACATTTTTGCTGGGACATTGAAAAACTGCATGACATGCGAAAATTTTCAGTTTCAACTCATTGCAACAGCTGAGCAAATAGGCTGGGAAAAACGATAGTCCCATGAAAAGAGGGCACTGAAAATGGAGTGGAAGTGGGAAAGAGGTGGAGAGGAGGGAGTGAGACCGCTTGAAGGGTATTCCAGCAGGTTACTCGACAATTGCGTGCACTTTGTTGTCATCGATAGCGTACAGCAGGTGATCAGCGTTGCACTTATTCAAATATTACGCATACGCATCGTGTTACCGCTGTGGTCGGTGTATTTGGAATTACGCATGCCGTTCACGTTGCCAAATCATTTAATGATGTCGACCCAGCAGCCCTGTGGCACAAGGACACGTGTCCTGCAGCCTAAACTATCGCTATTTAAATACCAAACGACTGCTATATCTATCCAACTGCATCCACAGTTCGATGAAAGTGGAAACGGATTTGTATGTGTCACGTGGCTTCACTGCTTGATTTAGAACGAGCTTCATTTCAGTCAACTTTTTCAATGACCACCCCGCAATTATCTAACACGCTCACACTCCCACTCCCACTTCCAATCCACACTTTGTGCTCCTGTCTCTTATTTTGTTAGCAAATTGATGTTGACAGGCAACAGCAATAACCAATAGTCAACAACAACAACGCCAAAGAGCAGCAAACATTTTGAATTGATTTTTAACCTTCCCTTTTGCCGTTTTTGCTGTCGCTGTCACTGTCGCTGTCGTGACTGCATTAGCGTTAGTCACTAAATTAGTTTATGGTTTAAATGAACTTTCAACTGACATTTTCCAAATGATCGCATCAAATATTTTTTTTACACTCGACGTATTTACTAATTTTAAATTGTTAAATTATAGTATAGATTATTGAGGAACTTTTACATGAAAGGTGTGCTTTAATGACAGTACTTAGCGAGTTTTTAAGCCACGCTCATAGTTCTCATTTTATTTTAACCAACTGTACATATTCAAAGCCATGAAACCACACAGAGAACTCCGCCATAGAGAACGATTTTAAATGATAATATTATTCCCATTTATGTGGGCTTAAGTGTTTCGATTATTTGGGATTATCCCTTTCAATGTAAATTTACACGCTTAAACAGAATATGAGTCCAGCTTATGCTACGTGTATCGAATGCGGTGCAACCACAATTATGATCCACCTCGATGGCACCACAACTGGTGGTGCAGACTTAACAAAAAAATATAATAAAATTAACAATTTGCAACAGTTTTGTTTGCTTTCGTTTAATGAGAATTTTCAGCAATTAATTAAATTAGCGAAAAAACTACAGCAACAACAACAAAAAAGAGAATTGCATTTAAATATGCCTAAAAATATGCAACGAAATGAAAACATTTTTATAATTAAACCGCAGTTTTTTTTTGCACGCCGTAAAAAGGGCGCTCTGGTGGGCGTGGCATGTTTTGGCACTAACAATTTGTCAGCCAGCAAAGGAGAAATTTGAATTCAAGGAAAACTAGTTTTGTTGTTCTTGTTTTTGCAGAGCCGTTTAGACAGCGGCTTCAATTAAGATGCCGCATAATAGTTCATCGAGGGGGTCAGGTGAGCTAAGCTGTGCTGAGCTGAAGTAATTAACTGCTTGCCAGTAGAAAAAAAAGTGCAAGCCAAACAAACAGCAACTGTTCATTAACATAATGTGCGGTTTCTGGCCGGACACGCCCACTTGCAGTTGACCGTACTTTCACAATTCGCATAGAAAATTGCACTTAAGGACCACAAAACTGCAGAGCATGCTGTGTTGCAGCTTTTTCTCTGACTTTGCCAGTAACTCATGGTCATTCCACTGACCTCCTGAGCTCCCTTCCCGCCAAGGGTCGTTATCCCTGTCACATCTGGTAAGTATTCTCTTGTCTCTTTGGCGGTTTGCAGTTCTCTTTTGCATATAATTTGGCCACATTCGCATTGAACTCGGTTCCTTGCTCATATTCTTTGCAGCCACGTATTTAACTTTGATTTATGAAAATACAGAACTACAGTTTCTTTCTCTCTTACTCTTCGTCTCCCTATTCGATGGCGTTTTAATACAGCTCATTGTGGTTACTTCGACCTTTGCACTTAAGGCCAGCACACACTTTTAATAAGCCACCAGCGACATTTTATAGGAGGCAACAACTTTAAGTGGCAGCTACAGGAATTGCGTGGCTTAAATAACGGTTATGGTGTCCTTAAATAAATTGCAGTAATTAAATAAATGCACTTGACGCATGTTGTCCCAACAAAACTGTAGTTGTAATTGCTCAGGTAAAATAAAGCACACACACGCACACACACAATTAAAGTAGTTTGTTGCAGCCTTCGTTGCAAGCAACTTGACAATGATAAAGCACAGGTGATTGAGTGTGGCAAGTGAAACTATCTGCTGCTCTCGTGTGCTGCAACCTGAGCTCGACAACTAATTCAACTGAGACAGAGCAAAACTATTTCATAACATAGACTTAAACATAATATTTATTAAAGTCCACTTTAAATGCTTGAATCTAATGCTAATTTTGATTCATGAAGATATGTTAAAGGCATTTAAATGGAGTTGGTAAGTTGTCTTCTTTAATGAAATAAATTATTTGTAAAAGTATTATGAAGCTATCCACCAGTCTGGCTGGGTCTACTTGGCTCTAATTAGGCTACAGAACAAAAAGAAGTGGTGTATAAATATCAAGCAGAACTGGCGAAATAACCCCACGTTCAAAAAAAAAGGAATTGCAATATATATTTCTAAGCCATTATCCAGGCATCCACTTGGCATTTGGAAGGACATTTATTCTGTCGTCTAAATTGAAGCGTTTATGTAGTTTGGCCAGCATCAAGTAGCAGTTGGCTTAAACGCAGCTACATAAATATGACAACTCATAGTTGAAGAGGGCTAAAATGAAGACGAAGAAGAAGTTGCTAAGAAGCAGCAGACAGTCGACAGCTAAGCAGATGTCCTTGATTGGGTGGGGTAAAGACAAGTTGTAACCAAGTAAAATGAGCAAGAGAACGAATGAAAAAGAGAAGGAGCAGGACAGATAGAGATAAAGAAGGAAGAAGGAAGGAAAGGGGACTCAAGTGGCTGCCGCTTATGAAAAGTCATGATGTATTTGTGGCCATTAATGTGGCAAAATAGCTGACATACATATACACTGGCAAACACACTCAGATGTTAGCAGTGTGCGAGTGCGTTAAGAAATGAATATTTATGTTGGCAGTTTGCTCCTTAGCTGACAAGTGGCGTATACGTAATATTTTCATTGCGATTATTAGTTGTGAACTGTTCTGCGCTGTGTTTGCCCCAAGCGAAAATGCAACCCTTTTCAATGTCTGCCCAGCTGCACAAAATCATTAATCAATTTGAAAATTCACAAAATAATCGCATCATAGTTCGGATGCGACGACAATTTGAATAAATGCCACATTAGCACATGCAACGCTTTGAGTTATGACGAAAACGTTTTAACGACGTTAATTAACACTTAAATGAGAGTTGAAATAAGTGCAGGGTCTGGGTCTAAAAATACATACAGCCAGATGATAATCACATAACACAGTCATGTAATCAAGTTAAGCATTTACCTGTCATAACACCGACACCGAAACCACCAATGGTGGCAGTGGCAGTGGCAGTGGCAGTAGCGGTGGCAATGTCAGGATGTTGCAACACGGCCCTGCAACAAACTTTAACCCCGTTGCTAAAGTGCCACTCATGAATATACATAAATACACAGTTTTACCTCCCAGCACTCCTTCTAAGCCTTTGCCAACAAAACAGTTAACATTTTTCTGCTAACTGCACACACATATGTGTGTGTGTTAAATTTTTATGGTCTGCTGACAAATTACGCGAACTTTCCATTAGTGGCAAATGCCACGCAGACAGTTCGACAGACACCGAGACCTTTCTCCTGCGTTGCATTTAAATGTGGCAAATATTTATTTACTTTTTTTTTTAACTGACTCTCTATACCGTGTATTAATTGGAAAAGGGGTATGAAGAAGACAACTCTTATTAAAATCAACTCAGTTATAACTAACTCAAGGGCATCCCGCAGTTGTGCAACATTTAATTGCTTTCCAAGTTGGCCACAAAAACTTGCCGTCAAGCATATGTAATTAGAAATGGCCAAGTTAATAGAATGATGCCACAAAAATGATGAAGTTAGCAACTTCAAGAGTGGCGACACATGCCTACGACCAAGATTAATATTACAAAGCTCATTAAAAGTGTCAGTTTTAATATATATTTTAGGAGGGCTGGCAGAGATGCCGGAGAAGGGGCGTGTTTAGGCCAGGTGTGCAGGCAGCTAAAGGAACCGTGGGACGCTAAATAATATGTCTATGCTGAAGTTCAAGGAACTGTAGACAAATTGAAAGCAGGGGAAGGAGGCTGAAAGATATATAGGTATAGAAAAGGAAGCGAGGCAGCAAAAGAGAGTGCGAGAGTGAGAGGCAAAGATGGGGAGTGAGGGAGGGCTGCTTTGTTTTATGTTGCTTGTTTATAAAAGATGTTGGCGACAAGGGGGCAGCAATATAAGGACTTTTGCTCATGCATCATTTGAGGCAGTCTAATAAATTTATTACGTCCCCAGCCAGGACAACCAAACATGCAACATTGCGTGGTAGGATGGGTGGCGCGGGCCGTGGCTTGGGGATTTTGGTTGGGGGGAGTGGGAGTGGTAGGAGTTTGCTGCCTGCCACACGCTAATGATGTAACCACATTTGCTAGCAAATTATCTGCACATCAAAAGGTTGCAGAAGTTTGCCATCAAAGTTGTAGGAAGTATCTAGCCAAGATGCGGGAATGGGCAGCTGCTCTGATTTTAATGAGCATTAGCATGCGGCTTGTGGCAGCAACACACACACACGAACACACACACTCTGAAGAAAAAGAAAACTTTTGCTAGTTAGAGAGCAGTGGGATAGAGAATGAACTACACTTGGAGGTGTTGACAAATTACCTGCCCCCAAAAAGTTTAGTTTGACTTTAAGTCAGACACCGCAGCTGCCACCGCCATTTAGAGACTCTCATTTGCCAAATGGTTTTCTGATTTCAGCTGAGTTTAACAGAGGCTGGCAACTCTGCTTGCCGTCTTATCTAAAAAAGCTATAGTTATAGTGCTTGCTATGACTGTGCAGTCGGCATTCAGCCAGATGCGATGAAATTGCCACGATAAACTTGATGAAAGTGTCTGAGAGACAAACTAAAAGATATGAAGAAAGGGGCCGGGAAGAGAAAGAGAGAGAGAGAAAGAGAGAGGCGACACAGATTTATCAAAACTGGGCAATCTGCCTGAACTCTCGTCTCTCGAGTCTCAAATCTCGTGTCTCGACTGACGGCAAAGAGTAATTTGTTAAGCGAGTGACAGGCAGACAACAATGGACTGCACAAGAGCAAGATCGTTATACTAGAAATTAAATATTTAATTATAACGCACAAATAGCAACAAGTTGAATGCATTAGCGAGGGCCGACACAGCAGTAATAACTATTAAAATAGAACAACAATGATTATTCAAATGTAAATCAACTTTAGATACAAATTTATGGGACTATTTCTTTGACTGTTTAACAGCATCGATTTTAAAGCAAAACATTAAAAACTTCGCCAAAGTAGCGGAAACAAAGTTTGAGTTCAAAAGAATTTTGATGGAATACTTTTGGCTTTAAATTGAATTGCATATATTTATTATAGACTTCCCTCACAACTATGCCGTCTGAGAGGAAATTTCTTGTAGATGTATTTAATCAAATTACTACATGCGGAATTTTAAGTGGCCCTTGGCTTGTGTTGCCAAGAATCGAGTAAGTATTTTAATGCCAATTATTTTGTATCTCATGATGAATTCGAAAAGATACCAATGATGCTGAAGAAGACGATGATGATGTGATGAGGCTGATAATGATGTGTCAAGAGCTGATGCCATTTATAGTTATAGGTTTCTTGGGCTGAAGGGCAATCAACTGTTGACGTTTATTGTGGCTTTAATTTGAAGCAGTTATTAGATTTTATTGAACTCAAATATAGCAAATTTAATATGAGTTTCTGTTGGTGACTTTGTCTTTAATCAAACAATGTATCCCTTTCACAAGTATTTCATTTGCAAATATGCACAATTTGCATTTTGTTTGTGGTATTTTCATGTTATTTAATATGTGCAATTTATTTCATTTGCATTCAAATGATTTCAACTCAGTGCTCAATTGAAATTTGTTTATAACCATAACGAACACTGTTCTGTTGCATTTCTAATTCATTTGGGCAAATTTAAGTGCCGGTTAAATTTCCATTACAATTGCCAGAAAATCAAACAATGAGCGGTGTTCCATTGTCTCTCTCTCGAGAGATCTTTCAACCGCGATGATCCCAAAAAGTACCTTGGGAACTGGCACACATGGCAATCAGAGGCGTCAGTCATTTCCCAGCAGTATGCTGACACTGCGAATAAAATAATATTGTGTACATTTCATTTCAATTCTTTACTTTTCTTTCTGCTTATTTTTCCCTTTATTGTCGTTTTGGGTGAAAGCTGTTGACCATTTTGTATGTAATTGAGGGAAACATCAAGTCGGGTGCTCAACATTTCCACCTTCAAACGGTTTTGCCAAGAAAAACGTTTTTAAACACACAAACTTAAATAGTTTCATTAAAGTTATGCAAGTGGTTTTAGACGATTAATTGCCGTGATAAGCTCAATTGTTGCTGATTAACAATAAATAAGTTGCCGTTTTTTAGTTATTATTTTTTTTTATCAATGTCAAATGCAATGAATATGTCAAAGTCAGCAGTATCATGCAATATTAATCGATAACCTTGTCAATAAACGTGATCAATTCTCCGAATACCTTCTCATTGGGTTTTTTTAGAGTCTATCACATATAAATAACTTTTAGATAGCAGAGTATTGTATAGTAATAATTAAGTATTTTTATTTTTTGCGAAAACTTTCTCACTTTTATTTGCTTAACAGTCTTCTCTGCTGACAATACTGAATTTGAAAGTGTTTTATTTTACAACTTTTGGCAGCTAAGAAGTCGAAGCAAAGTTTATGACTTTCAAGTTTAAAGGGCATATTGGCCATAAGCGAAACACGTCAATACTTTATGAGCACATTAAATGTTAAAGCTTAGATTACCACAAAGCTGTGACTGTTGAGACGCTTTGGACGGTGGACGGTGGGCGGTCGGGGGTGGGCGGTGCAGTCACGATGACAATTGCCGCATTGGTAACTTGAGATGGGAAAGGCTTTAACTGTGGTTAAGTCCGAGTTGCATAAGTCGAGAGTACAGTGGAGTGATTTACTCATATCTGTGTGTAGATCTAGAGGCCCTGACTGAATATTAGGTAATTTGAGAACTCACGGGTGCTTTAAACCACATTCAAATGGGCGGCGCTTTATGTTCTCGTTCTCATTATGATTATGACGAGTATTATTATTATTATTTTTTATATACAACTTTTTAGCATTTTTCTTGGTCTCATGTGTATGTTGTTAGCAACAGAATGCCATTAACTTCCGGCTCTTGTATGCCATTGTTGTTAATTGTTGTTGTTGTCGTTTGTTGCTGTTAAAATTGTTGTCGCTCTGTTTGCAATGCTTCTTGCCACTAATTTGTCAAACATTAAAAACAGTCGTAAATATAACAATCAACTTTAGACATTTTGACATTTGGTGCTGCTGTTTTTTTCGTGTGCCATGAACCATGAAGGTTACATAGACCCACACCAGACCCTGTATACTATGTACATACACAATACGTGCTTGTATATAAGGCACACATCAGACTTGTATTGTGTGGGAGTGCGCAACAATGACTATAGTTTAAGGGTACAAAGTCACAGCCATCAAGAATTGGTTGACAATTTAATAGAGGTAGGAATGAGACTCATTACGACTCAACTTGCTGCACATATAGCACAGAAACCTTGAATTGCAATATTTTAAATGGGTATGACAACATCTGGAATTAATACGAGTGTTGAAAAACAATGGGACGTAATTAGCTTGAGCTACCTACAAAATTATAAAATATTTCAACCTTAATTTGTGGGATTATAAATAAAATAATTCAAATAAAAGATTAAATCAACAAATGTAAGTACTGTTCAAGCAGTTCCTTTTTTAGGCAAACTATTTTAAGTTTAATTACAATTAATGGTATTTAGATGCTGTTATTCTTACAGTAAAAACAGACTAATGAGCACAACAACAGCTAGTTGAAATAAGCTGTGTGAACTGCTGGAATACTGAATTCCAGTGGAAGTCATGACAATTGTCAACTGAGTCGACAATGACTACGTAGAGAAGGCAAATTAGCATTAGCATGAGTAATTAACTTAAATACAATAGAACAATTTAGTTTTCCAAATTGCACACGAAGCTGTCTCGCTGTTTCTTTCTCTCTCTCTCTCTCTCTGCAACTCACCCGCTCTTTCTCCCACTCTCCCACTCTCTGTCTACATTTTACCCCAATGCCCTTCGCTGGTTGCTCGCACAATTGATAATTTTGCATGCATGATGCAAAGAGATCAAAGTGGGGAATAGGGCAATATTCAACGGAGAAGGGGAATCACCGACATGTCACCATTTTGGACTATAATTACGCGTATGCACGTCAACTGAATGCAATACTAAATTGACCGCTTCAACGCATATCGAAGCCATCATTTCATACTCCTGTACTCAACCCTAATGATGGCGATAATTCCAAATGGTACACAGTTTTTCTATTAAAAATATCATGCGATGGAATTGTGTTTGCTTGTTGTGATTTTAATGACTAAAATGCTTGCTTGACTGGACTAAAATTCTGCTGATAAATGCTCTTTGCTTACCTGAAATGAAAGAAAAACAAAAAATGCAGAATTAGTAAAGCACATTTAATTTAAAATAAGTTAAATAACTTAGTAGCTAGGCAACATTTATCTGTGTTTATTGTATTTTTCATGCTATTTGGCAACTTGCATTGAACTGCGTTTATTTCAATTAGAATTGGGGAAAATTTCCTCTTGATTTATGGCTTGAAGCAACTGCTATTTATGGCCCAGACAAATGCTGAATCAGCAGCTTTTTGTATTCCATGCCGGCAAATGCTTTAACCCATGCTGTCCAACACAATTATGGCATAAAATTGCTGCTAGCCAATCGCATTCCAATAGCTGAATTTTCCTACATTTTCCTATATTTTCCTACATTTTCCCATTCAAAGTTCTTTTCCTTTTTAATGCAACACAATGCTCAATGGTTTCCTATGCATGCCACAATTTGAAATTAAACAACGATTTTCTTTTTTGCTCGGCTTTCTCCCTTTGCTTTTTGCTGTGAGTCATTGGAGTTGGAGTCTGGATTCTTGGGTGCGCCTTTTGTGGCTTAAATAGGCGGAAAAGAAAATTATGTTTACGCAAAGTGGGCAAGAAAGGCAGGAAAACTGGAAAGCTGGCAGGAAGAGTGTGCATTTTCTATAGGAAACGCCTAGGCGCATTGTTTGGCCACCAATGCCGTACAGTGGGGTGAATCAGCAGTTCTTTAGTTCCACAGTTGTTCAGTTCTTATGTTCCCCGACGGAATCCGATTAAAGCCCAAAGCGTTCTCTCAACTCCTCAGCTTGCCCCCACTTGCTGCTTTGGCAACTTACATGCAACTCAAATTAAATGAATTGCTCAACGCGTACAACCCTCGTCCCTCCGCAGGCGATATAAAAATCTCCAGTCCCCACCCCAGCTGCTGCTCCCTGAATTCACCCTCTTCCCCACAGCAAACCCTTTGGCGCACCATTAAAATCATGCTTCAATGGTTTTTGACCATTTTTTTGTTGTTTGTTGCTCGGAAGTTTTTGTGTTTTGTGTAGTAGGAGCATTAACCAACTGCCAAGTGGACCAGCAAAAAAGTTGCAACCTCTCTCACTCTCTCTCTCTGTCTTACTGTTGCTCTGACTCTCTCTCTCTCCCTTATTCTTGCCACTGCCCATGGTAGGTACTTAGCTAGGTAAATGAACTATAAAACACTTTTCAGTATAATTTACATGCGTTTTAATAAACAGAACTACAGCACAGCATCCACTTGAATCATTGATCGACCGTACAACTGATTCTCAAGTGGAAACCTTGTTCAAAAAGTGCTGTGAATACAGCAAACAAACTATATTTATTGCTTAAATTTAATGCAAAAGCTGCTTATTTATTGCTTCAAGCTGCATTTGGTGAAACAGCAATTTTAGAAGTCAAGAAACTTTACAGGAGGTTCTATACAAAAATGTTTAAAGCGCATCTTTAAACAAAAACTAGAGAAGTGTAGCTGCAAGCCCTCGGACTCACAAACCTTGTAAAATTCTTGACTTTTATTCAGAATTTTACCAATTCCAAGCATTAAGCTTCAGCTCCATCTTCGATCTCCATTTAAAGACATTTCTTTGTAGCTTTAAAGCTTTATGCTCAGTTCGGAATTTTTTGAAAGTCTCACTGAATAAATGAACTTTAAATGGATTCGTATTGAAGCTGTTGCTCATAACGAGGACTCTGCTTGCATAAAACATCAAACGTTGTGCCAAAATGTAAAGTTCGCATCTCCTGCCCCCATACTCCCCTATTTCCCTCTACTACAGCAGCACTTCCCCAAGCGAAGCGCGAAATCGGAGGCTAAACAAATAAAAGCAGCAAGAGGTAGCTAAAAAAATATATGTATATCCATATATGGATGGCAAAATAAAAGCAGAGCGCAACTGAAACTGCGTGCATATAAAGACACGCCCACTGTTGACGCCCTCCCTGTGACGCCTAGAGTTATGCTTCGATATTTTTGGCATGAGTTTTGAGTTGAAGCTGCAGCTGCGATTTGTTTATGTTGTCGTTGTTATTGTTGTTGTTGGTTTGGCTTTGGGGGCAAAATAAAATCGCATAAACAAAAGGCGTCCTAAAGTTGATTTCCGGTTTCCGCTCAAATGGCGGCCGCCTGCGCGTTCGTGTGAGAATTGTGTGCAGCCTGCAGCCTAACTACAGGTGTATGTGTGTACATTTTTCATATTTTATGATTGACTTCAACTAGCACGAGAGCGAGAGTGAGTGTGTGGGTGCGGGTGTAAAAAAAGAAGTGAGCACTCGTTACTCGTGATAAAGTGCGGGAATTTGTTATACATTCGCTGCAGTAGTCAGTAGTTTACTGAGATTCAGTTTGTCGTGCAATGGTCAACCTGGGTATTGAAAACGGTTGAATTCCGCATAGCAGTACTGGTGATCTGCTGGATTCAACTTCTAATGATTCAACTGAGGCGCAGCAAATCAAATTTGCGACGCATTTGGCAAATAAAAAGTATAAATGCCAAGGCAAACATGGGAAACTAGCACGAATTGTCTATGTAAACATAAAAACAAAGTAGGAGACACGCACACACACGAGTACACATGCACACGCACACGCACAAGGCATCTAATTGTGATGGACAGCAACACTTTGGGGGCATCGAGCCCAACTAATGAATGCCACCAAAGTGCGAACAGTTGGAGCAGAAGATTCAATGGGGGCGTCTCCATGGAGCAGAGCTCAGCAAATGGCCAAACAATGGCCACAAATCTGCTTCAGAGAGCCTGAGAGAATGAGAGACGGGAAGAGGCATAGGCAGAGGAAGAGGAAGAAAGTATGGCATGTGGCAGTGTCATTTGTCTTGGCCGTCTTGTGTGGCATGCGTCGCGTGTAGTCAGCGCATTATGAGGCAACATGTTCAACACATTAGCAGCAGCCTGATTGAGGCTTTGTGTAGGGTATAAAATACAATTCCTGCCTTTGTACCTTACATTACTCAGCTCTCTCTCCCTCCCTCTCTGTAGACTCTACCGTCTTTCAATCACATCTGCTCTCGACGCAACATTTACAATTTAAGTGAAAACAAATAAAAACAAATTTAAGCTCAGCTTGTAAATTAAATTTCAAATGAGTGGGAGGGGTTAGGGGGTATAAAACAGCCATACATTTCCAATTGATATCCACCCCTTTACCTTTGCCTCTGCTGCCCTGCGGCCCAGTCAACTATAAATATTTAATTACACTTAACCTTTTTCTGACCGCAAAACTTTTTTGAACAAGAAAACCAAATAAAAAACGTCGACAAACAGAAAAAACTTGAATGAAACTTCAATTATTCCACGTAAAAAATACGCAAGCAACAAAAATATTTGACAATGGGCGTGGCCTGCCACAAACTGAACACAAAAAGAAAAAAAATCAAAAAAGCAACAAAAAAGAAAACAGCGAAAATTTCCCTTCCTGGCAAATTTCTCGCCTGGTCACGATCTCCTGTTTACATGGGACACACGGAACTTGGTTTGTTTATTAGGCAACGGCTAAAAGCAACGTGTCTTTTCTGTTGGCCAACAACGTTTACCTTTTTCCTTTTTTTCTGCTCTGTTTTTTTTTTGGCCAACAATCCCCGCTGCCTTGGCCAACACTTGTTTGTTTGGTGATTTGTTTGACTTGCGTGTCGATGATGACACAACACAAAAAAACGTACAAAAAGTTAAGAAAAACCAAAAAACAAAAATGAAAAAAGAAGAAAGGACCACAATAAAGGCGATAGCAAATCGCTAACTGAAACTCTGCGTTCATAAAGTTGGCAAGGCTGTAATAATGTAAGTGGTAAGCTCAGTCGAGCAAGCCTGATTAGAACATACTTTTAGAGATGGATTATAAGTATAGTGAAATAAAATAACTGAATCTTGGGAATGAATTTCATAGTTTACTGAATCATCTATGCATATACTTTAAAGTTTTGTGCTCTTACAGTCCCTAGACATTTTACAGGGTATAGCCCAGCAAGTGTCAAGAAGTGCTTAAAATAATCATAAAAATGGCAGCAGACGGCAAGCGTCTCATTGCATACAAACAGGCGCGTCGAGACGCCTCCGATGTAGCAAGTTTGGCAGGGAGAGAGTGAAAAGTGGGGGGGTAAATGGTAAAGGAATCAACAACTGACCGAAGCGGAAATTGTTGCAAGTGTCAGCAGCAATTTCTGTATTTTGTTGCTCACTTTTTGCTGCGACTGCTCGTGTTGTTGCTGTTGTTGTTATGCGTAGCATGCTCTTTTTTCGAGCTCTATTTATTGTATTTTATTTCGTATTCGTATGCGTGTGACAATATCCTGCAGGGTGAGTGTAGAAATGGGTGCATGGAGGGTGGAGAAGAGTGAGGGGGAGTGTCACCAATGTGAGGGGTGCATATTGTCAGTTAATGGCAATTTCGGCACGTAGTTCACACGGCACACAGACAGAAGGCCAGCGTGCTGATTTGGACACATATGTATACACAGGCACAGGATACAGGATACAGGAAGCAGGAAGCGTGCGCTTATGGAAATACAATTGATGGCGCTTAAATTGAATTGGCGATAAGCAAAAAAAAGTATAAATGTGCTAAGAGTTTTGGAGGGTAGAGCAAAGGCTTTCAATTGAATATCGTCTTTACTTTTATTAAAATATAAAAAGCTACTCTAAATTTAAATTTATAGAAGTAAGCAGTGAATAAAAAGTTGAATACTAAGAAGAGTTGTGCATATGAATGAACTTGAAAACTTAGGCAAAATATTCTAGTTTTGTTAAACAAAGATTTGCTCTTAAAATTTGGAATAGATTTTCACTTCTACTTACAGAAAATGTTTAAATGAGTTTCAGAGGCTTTAATACATGTGCTAAGTATGGAGAAACTTGTGGATAACTGATGCAAATATTTAATACCAATAGTTACTAAATAAATATTTAACAAAGTCACACTTGAGCTTAACACATTCCTCTGCTTTGTAAGACGCTGCGTATGCGTAATACAGAATACAACTCTTAAGCTGTAAAATAATATTTATTTCAAGTACAGAACTTTTACTTCCAAATATAATCACTTTATTGACAATTCTAATTATAAGTTGATCGCGTGTGGTCGATTCGATGGCAGCAAAAATGAAAGGAAGAATGAAAAACGAAGCTATTATAAATGCAGCTAATGAGCTATAAAAAAGTGAAATAGGACTGTGTGCTGTGTGCTGTCTGCTGAAAAAAGGGACTTAATGAGCAGAATTGAAGCGCAACAGCCTCTGGGTCGGAGCTGCTCCTGCTGCTACGTCTGCTGATGATGATGATGATTTGACGAGCTGAATGCGAAGCAAAAAAATATCAGAGAGACTGGGATAATAGTAAAAGGTGCTAAATTGTGCTCCAGGGCTGCGGAAATTTGCTAAAACCGGGTCAAGGGAAATTAATGATGCAGCCCTGCAGCTGCATCAATTTCTTGTTCAACTTTCACCTCAGACGTGATTGTGAAAATTTGCTGTTCTCTCGTTCTGTCTCTACCTCTGAACTCTGAACTATGCCCCTTGGTAATTAAGAGTTATGGCTTTTTTTTTTCAGCTGCAAAATCGGAAGCGAGGTGAAGGTGTTGCTGCCGTAGGCGGAGCAAACAGAACTTATTAATTTCTGCATTATTTAAGCGTGTAATTTATGTGCACAGTTTGCATTTTTAATTGCATTACACGGCGTGCGGTTAATGCATGTTAAATGCACGCAATTGAGGGACACGCGGCACACAGGACGAACGACGAAGGACGAAGTACAAAGGGACACATGTAGGATGCGTAACAAGTGAGACAACTGTAATATGGTCATATTATTACAATATGGCATTTGTTTAATTAATTGAACTTTAATCATCGACAGCTGCAATGCAAATAACTGAATCACTTTCAGCTCATTTCGAAATTGCATTCTCATCAAAAGGATCAACCATCGATTCATCCATCCAATGAGTGCTCAGGTTAAAGCTTATGTCGATAAGCCACTGACCCTACCACTGGCACAGTCAGAGACCGAATCACTTTAACTTTCCACTCTGAACAAACACTTGGCCCAATTAACTTTTGTTTTAACGCAAATTGTATTCGATAGCATCTTCAAGTTGCGGCGGAACCTTTTAATAATTTCATTTAACATTAAATTGTCTTGAGCAAAATTGAATAAGGCGTCGGCAAAGGTACAGACAATGAGAAAAATGGTTAAGGAACAATGTCTTGTGGACTGGTGATGACAACGTGACACGAATTCTCAGCTTTCTGAGGCTGCATATAATCATACCTTAAAATACCTAAAATACTAAATATCTCACTTGAAACCTAATTTAATTTGCAGTGTCACGTTGTCATCTCTAGCCCCAGAAAAGCACACCTTTCATTTTGGCCAGCTCATAGCCATTTTGCCGCTTATCGCTCGCCACAATCGAGCAAATTCTTGTGGCCAAGTTAATGGCGCTCAACGTTTCTTAAGCACTTCCGGTTCCTCTGCACTTCACACCAAGCCACAGGAGCGGAGTTTGGGTAGTGATTGGATACTTAGCGACATACTTGACTCACACTAAGCGCTCTTGCTCTCTCTCTAACTACTGATCGAAGTGGCTAAAAGTGTTTTAAAAGCAATGTCACAAAACTCTTTGGCATTTGCAGCAGCACAAAATGAACCAGGAAAAAAAAAACAAAATACTCAAAGTTGACATTTCACTTAGCGTTAAGAAGAGAGCGGGTTGGGACACACACACATGTGGGTGTAACTGTGTATGTGTCCCTGCGTGTCTGTGTGTGTGTTTGTAATCCCCCTTGGGGGCCACACAAAAGTTGTTTAGTTATTCATTGGGCCAAAAGTTGTATGCTTTTTCCATTGCCGCCTTAGCTGTCCTTGTGTTTTCCACTGTCTCCATCGACTTCCTTTTCTCTCTCCCCCTCCCCCTCTCCGTCTCTTTCTCATTCTTTTTCACTTCTCACTCGTTGCTTGTTTATTTATAGTTATAGCGTGCGGCAAGACGACAAATAAATTTTTGGACAGCAATTTTATGCAACGTGCTGGTCACAAAAAAGCGAAGGAGCAAAATGTTGATTTGAATTTGCCACACGATGAGGCTGAAGGAAGAAAAGGCAGCTAAAGCCACTGCCACTAAGCTCCAAGAGCAGTTCCCAGCAATTCCAGTCGCAATGCATTTATTTATAAACACTGTCTCCACACGGAAAACTCATTTCAAGCAACAGCAACAGCAGCAAAAGAGTTGCCAGCAGCAAACTCAATTGTGACGACGGCAACAGTTGCTGTGGGAAGCGGCATTGCCAGCTTTATTTCTGCTGCTCAACTGACAGGAAGCAGAGACGCCACCTAGCGGTCACATTGGTCAGAAGTCAACTTTATGCCTGAGCCACTATTTTATTTGCATGCAAGAACATGCCAAATGGAAAACTGAAACTAACTAGGAAATGACAAAGAAAAATGCAACTGACAACAGCAAGAGTATGGAAACTAATATTAGAAAAAGACAGAGCTAGAGAAGGGAGAGTGAGAGCAAGAGAGAGTGCAAGCGAGTCAGGCATTTTGACAGCACGCCATTTTGGCACATGGCAATTTCCGTCGAGAGCACATGACAAAAATAGCAAAGTTTACACAGAAAAGGGGTTTTGATGGTAAAAGGGGCGGATACAGGGGAGTGGCAAGCAGACAGATTGCGGCGTGGGCCATAGGTAAGGCAAATTCTTTTTTTTTTGGCCAAAACTCCAAGCAAAAAGTTAAAAGTTTAATTGTGCGCAACGCTTAAAATGCAGCGACGGACAGCCCAAAAGGGCCAGAAGGGTTGAGGGGTGAGTGCTGAGGGAAAAACTGTGAGCTTAACATCTGTGACAAGTTTTATTAAGTTTATTTTATATTTTCGCATTTGTGCGCAGTGTGGAGACTACCCAAAGGGGGAGAGGGTGAGTAGGGGGCTAACAACGTGCTGCCACAAACTTGTCGGCTTGCATTTTCCGAGTAGAGAAAAGGGCGAGAAAATGCTTTGTTGCAGCTTTGATAAAATCAAATGTGTATGCTGTAAATAGCAGTGTGCATGAGTGTGTGTGTCACACTCTTTTATATGGCAGGTTGCACACACTTGACTGCTCAATGGCCTTTGCAAACTGAAGCCCGGAAAACTCACCGACTCGGACGATGGTCACTTAAAGCTGTTGCATGCCCCTTCAAAGCGTTTAAACAGAAGAAAGCAAATGCAAACTGCACATGCACGCAAGTGACAAGTGGCATACTCCAAGTAGCAGGCAGTATCAGAAAAAGGAAAAAGGAGCAGGAGCAGCAGATGCCTCCGCAGCGAGCGAGTAATTTATACTCGAGGGCAGCTCCGTCGTATTAAATATTTAACAGCCATCAGTCGCTGTCATACTTTTTTAATTGACTTATCAATAATTTATGCAGATCAACTGCCATACACAAACACACACACACATACACACATGTGCCGGCAGATAGACTGACAGTTAAGCAGTGGGAAAGAGAAAGATGAAAGAGCGAAAGGAAGGGAAGGAGATGTAGCGAAAAAGAGTGCTTATTTCATGGAGAGGCTTAAGCTTATTCATAAATACAAGTAAAGCACATTGTAGAGATACAGATAGTGGAAGGGGACAAATTAAAACTGAAAGAGAGAGGCAGAAAGACTATAAGAGATGGAGATAGGGTAGGAGTGAGTACGCAGAAACCAGTGACACTGGATGGTTGATTTAAGCTCCTTGTTGATTTCATTGCTACTGACAAGAATATGGCTTAAAAAAAGCTTTATCGACTAGCAGATACTCTAGTTGAAAAATGTAAAGCTTGAAATTATCACAGTTTGATAAAAAAACATTACTAATATTGTATAGAAATTATCTATCTGCATAAACATCTCTATATTTCAAATTGGCTGCCAATTGGTGCTGTTATTGTATTGTATTTACTTTAAGTGTAAACATAACTTTGTTTACTATACAAACAAATTAAATTGTTATAAAAAATGATACTTTTTTTAGGAATTAGTAATGCAATAATTAAAATAATCAATGTTTCCTTAACATATTATTTGCTATATATTTTGTAGAGCTTTTTTATAGCCTGCGCCATTTTTTGCGAACATTTTGTTATTTACTTTGATTAATTTAAGTGACAGTTGAATGAGTAATGCCGCATCCTTGCTGCAAATATTATTCATTTTCATACTCTCATCTTTATCTTTCGCTCCACTTCTGGCGATTTCGACTGCAGACCCAAAAACTGGAGGCACGTGATTGATGCATTTTTAATGTGCATTTTGGGGCACAAGTTAAATGCAATTTACCACAGCTGCAGCCGGGGATGAGTGCAAATTGAGAGGGGATATATATCCATATACACATACATACATATATTTATATGAAAGTAACTTGCAGACAGGGAAAGTGGGACAAAGTTTTGAGCTTTGAAAAATGCATTTGTGCGCTAGTCCCTGATTCTTTGAGTTGAGCCTTTAAATAAATGTGGCTGCAAATCCCGTGCGGGCATCATAAATATTTGAGAAACATAATCAGGGCAAAGGTTGAGGCCAAAACAAAACGGAACAAGTGGATGAAGAGGAAGAAGGAGAAGAAAGAGAAGAAGACCAAGGAAAAGAAAAGTATTATGCATCAAGGATAAAATCAAATTTAACGCATCGCTTGCATTTGTGTAAAGGGAAGCAGAAGAGTAGAGAAGAACTGAATGCACTGAATGCTTTGAGTTTAGTATGAGTTCACTTCTCTTAGCCTGCTTAAAGAAAGGCCACGTAGCACTTGACACAAGCAGAGACACACATACACACATGCATGTGCACTCTGCGCAGAAAGGAAGGGCGTGGGAGTGTGGTAGTGGCGGGGGAAGGTGCTCGGCACGTGCCATTGGATTACGCGTCGTTGCTCCACAGGAAGCAGCATGAAATATGTGTAGCATAAGACAAGGCGCATAATCAAAAGTAAGCAAAAGCGAAGGCTGCAGCCCCGCTCCTTATACCCCTCCTTCTCCACTCCTACGTTTCACTCGATAGGGGGGCTTGATTCTGCTGCGATTCCTTTTTATATTCGCAAAAATAAAATATGTATTTAAAAGCGCTGCACAAACAAAGGGAAAGCCACAAAAAACTCACGCCCGAGCTGCCAGTTGATGTAGCGAACGCAGCAGCAGCAACATCCACATCCACACATCATAAACGTGGAAAGTGGCAAGTGGCATGT
The DNA here is from genome assembly GCA_020829145.1 of Drosophila nigrodunni. NCBI lineage: Eukaryota > Metazoa > Arthropoda > Insecta > Diptera > Drosophilidae > Drosophila > Drosophila nigrodunni. The sequence goes on from JACVCZ010000001.1 coordinate 14,528,999, forward strand.
AGCATGAGGCAAGTGGCATTGCGATTCGCTCTGCAATAGCTGCTGGTCTGATGTTCGTCTCAGTGTCCGTAAATAAACTTGCACTTGACATATCGGCCATGAATCTGTTTGCTTTGATTTTATTATCCAGCTAGTGCTTTATTTTCAACAACTGTGGAGACTATTATTATATAAATTTAAAGACCTGTGTGTCACATTTCTAGCGCTACTTTAACTCCTATTTGTAAGTTATTAGAAACACTTAAGTAAACTTAATGTCAGTTGAAGCCTTAAACAATCAGATTGGTTTAAACAAAGCTCCAAGGAATTTAATTCTAGTTACAGAAATTTAAAGTTAAGCCACCGTTTTCCACAAGAACCCATTTTCAACACCCACAAATCTCGTAACTGTAGCAAGATTAACTTTGTTTTTTAGTAAACTGAAATATTCTTTGCCTCTTATTCCCTTTTCCCTTTTGTATTATAGTTCTTGATCGTTTTCAGGATTAGTTCGGCAAACGTATGCCGTAAATCGATTATGATTTGCTTGGAAAACGCGTCGCTTTTCTCGCTTTTCCGATTTCTTTTACTTTTTTCTGCGTTGCCAAAGGGCCTTTGCCTTTTGGCATAATCCCCAAGCTGTCTGTTTTGGCCGAGTGCAAAGTTGCAGCCAGAATAACAGCGGTAACAACTATGAAAGCAAACTGTGGCTGTGTCTGTGTCTGTGACTCACTCACCTCTTCTTCATTGCTGGCGGTGTTCACAGAGTCCATGCTCTGGGATAGTCCCAATGGGGCGAGTGCCATCTGATTTTCCATTATGCTGGTGGCGTCTCTGCTGCTGCCGTTTGTAGTTGTTGCTGAAGTTGGTGTTGTTGTTGTTGTGTTGTTGTTGCTATCGCTGGTAACGACTGTTGTTGCTCCGCCTGTGGCTGTGGCTGTGGCACTGACACTGCCAGCCGGTGAGGGAGTTGTTGGCGCTGAAATTGATGCGGATTCGTGGGACTGCGACTCGTGCGTGGAGCTGCTGCCCGGGGAGTTGCTGTTGGTTGTGTTGCTGTTGCTGCTGCTGGTACTGTTGATGGTTGCGGCTGTTGGTGCTGCTGTGGCAACGCTCAGGGCAGTGGTAACTGCTGCCGCTGCTGTTGGTGTGCTAGGAACTGTTGTTGTCGCTGCCGTGCTACTGTTGCTGCTACTGCTGCTAACAATCTGCTGATGCTGCTGCTGCTGTTGTTGTTTATTGCTGCTCAGCACAATATGTTGCTGTTGTGGAGCGTACGCTGTGTGGGCGTGGCGCAGCTGATAGCCACCGTAGTGGGCAGGTGTCTGCTGCTGCAGCACCGCCACGTGCTGCTGCTGTTGCTGATGTGCAGCTGCAGCTGCGACTGCCGAGTGCTGTAGATGCTGATTGAGCAATGCAGCGGCTGCTGCCGCTTGATTGAATTGAACCAAACGCTGTTGTTGTTGCTGTTGATGTTGTTGTTGCTGTTGCTGCTGCTGTTGTTGTTGGTGATGATGATGTTGCTGTTGTGTGTGGGCTACTTGTTGTTGTGAAGCAGCAACTGCGTAGGCAACTTGTTGTTGCTGCTGAGCTGCTTGCTGCTGCTGCTGTTGTTGCTGATGATGGGCGGCAACGGCAGCCGCAAACTGTGTGGGATGGGCAAAGCTCAACTGATGACCTTTGAGTGCTGCTGCTGCGGCTGCGGCGGCGGCTGCTGCTGCTGCTGCCGGCGAGCTTGCGTATTGCAGATGGGCAGCTGGTGCGGCAACTGCTGCTGCTGCTGCTGCTGGCACGGGCAGCACCGAAACGGCGGCGGCGCACTGGCGTTTAGGCGACGGCGACAACACCTGTGGGGCACTCGCTGGCGTTTGCGGCAGCGTCGGCCTGCGTTTAATCGCAATCGACGAAATGGTGATGGCTTTTTCAAACACTGTCCGCTGGTGTTGTTGGTGTTGTTGTAGTTGTAGTTGCTGCTGTTGTTGCTGCTGCTGTATATGTTGTTGTAGTGAGAGTGTGTTGCTCGTACTCAAATTGGGCACTATGGATGCTGGTTGCTGTTGCTGTTGCTGTGTTGTCGGCGTCAACGTCGCTGTCGTCGTCACTGCGGGCAGCAGTTGCAGTTGCGGTTCGGCGATGTGGAGCAGATGGTGATGGCTGCCCAACAGGTTCTGGTTCTGATAGTTGGCTATGTTGGCGACTCAATTAACCTGCAAAACAAAAAAGTTAAAAACGCCAATTAAAAATCTATATTAAAAAACGTATTTAACAATTCAAATAATTGGCTACTTTCAAAATATATATTTGCATTGCTTTTATTGGTATATGTAAATAACATGTCAATACTTGTAAATGTATTTAACATAATGCAAATGTTTACGGAGCGCATGGGGAAAGGGAAAGCGAGGAAGTCGAAAGGGAAACGCCTGAAAACACTGCATAATTCAAGAGCAAATATACGATGACAACTCAATAGAAAACAAAAGCTCACAGTGAAAGAAACTCGAGTATTTCAATTCTTTCAGGCATCAAATGAACTCAGCAATTGGAGATTTGTCGTGAAACTTAGACACTTTTATGTCTAGCAACTTGAATTTGAGTCGAAGATTTTGTTAATCCATTAACAGAGAAGTCGAGTTTCAATTCATTATTGTTTTAAAGAAACTAAGAGCAGTCTGAAATTACTGTGGATTAAATAAGTATTCTACAAAGTTCGATTTAGTCGTGTAAACTGTGATTATTTAATTTTTTATATAAATAGATTTATAACAAATTCAATATACATATTTAACTAAACTTATCTGCTAGTTTAGTATACGAACCAACAATAATTGTATCGAATTACGGAAACAAAGAACAAAGTTGTTATAAAAGATAGAAGACAAAAAATAAAAAGCTTGAGGGAAAGCAAAACAAGCTGAAAATTGCGTATGTCGGTCAGAGAATAGACAATTTCTTGCTGTGTATTTGTATTTAGCTTGTTTTATTTTTTGTTTTTTTTGCTCTCGGTTATCAGAACAAGGAATCGTTGGAAGCTCGAATGCACAGTCAAGAAAAAAACCTGAATACAGTGGAATACAGCTGTAAGGCAAACAAACCAGCAAATAAACAAATGAACCAAAAATACACATTGATAGAAAATCGAATACAGTAATCACACACAAACACACACTCGTACTCGAATACACTCATACAGAACATATGAGTGTAGTTGAAACAACTTGAAAATTGAGCTGACAACAAACCGAAATTGTATTACAAACGTTTGCCACAAAAATATGCACATAACTAAAGCCCAGATCCCTCAGAGAGATATCATAAGAACGAGAGTATCGAGTACAATATATGCACATATTTGAGTACAATACAAGTGCTCATACTCATACTCAAACAAGGCCATGAATGCGGATTATAATGGCGCCAGCGAGAGGACGACACACGGTGTCGTTGTCGTTGGCGTAGTCGTTGTCGTTGTCGGTGTTGTATCTTTATATGTTGCTGTATTTGTATCTGTACCTGTATCTCCTTCTACAATTGTAACTGTAACTGTGTTTATACCTACTATATGGCATTGTCATGTATCTTAGATGGGAGCTATCGCCACACTTTACATATGACAAATTATGCAGACAATAAACGAAGCCAGAGCTAGAGGGCACGCCCCTTTCTCGACCCCCACTGCACCCCACATACCCTACAGACAATAACAGCAACAGCTTGGCAATATTTAAGAACATGCCACACACAATTTGTGGCAGATACAGGAGGGTGTGACTAAAGGCAACGCTTGAGTTAATTGCACACAACGCCTGCTAATAATAATTCAAATTTAATATCGATCAGATATTTGATGGTTTCGGGTTTTTGTGGCTCTTTCATGGAGTTCGATGTGTTCGGGAGTTGTCAGCTGTTACTAATCCCAAATGATTTATAATTAATAGAAATACGAAAACCAGCACAGAATATGTTCAATATTCAAATGTGCTTTGGATTTATGGCCAAAATGCGGCCAATTTTATATTAATTGGCCAACTCTGCGTATACACAATGTGTGTGCTATGTAAATATATATATGTAGATGGCATCGATTTTTGGGCTAAACAATTAACTATAGCGATTGTATAGGCTTAAGTCCCGCTAAGGGATGACCCGTGGGAGTTGGTTTTTGGGGAGGTTTTGGTAAATTCAATTTCAATTTCGAATGTTGTTAAATAAAGCGAGGTAAAGTATTCAGATACTTTTGTATGGTAAGTGAAAGGGTCAAACTTCGTAGCAGACGTTTTTATTTAAAGCTATAGTTATCATTTGCCTTTTAAACTACTAAAAATAAATAACACTTTATCTTTTTGACGAATGCATCTACACAAAATCTATCTTAGACATGTCAATCAGCAGACAAAACTAGTATTGCTTTTATCAAACATACAGTATCTTTTCTAACCAAAAATAACTTATAATTTATGGCATTTGGTGAGTAATTAATTAAGCTAAAAAAACCATTAAGAAATTTGCTCATTATTATTTATATTTCCAACACTTTAAACACTTTATTCGTTGTACTTACAGTACCTGGAAAGTTACTAAAATTCTTGAAGCTACTTTAAATTTTACAACACTTTTCCATTGCCAATTTGATTATAGTTATATGTGCGAATGCTGTGAAATTTGCACAGCAGTGGTAAAACAACAACAACAAGAACTATGACAACATTTGCTTATACAACAAAAGCAACAACAAAAACAATTGCGTTAAAAATTCTAACAAAAGCTCTGAAACCAACAACAGAAATAATAATAACACTGCTATTGTCGTTGTTGTCTGTCATGGAAATTATTCAGTAAAAATTTCTAAAGTATAGCTCAACAACAACATGAACTAGTCATAAATATTGCTAATGAATTTCCCGCACGCTTTGCTGAGCTCAGAACAACAAAATCTCCTCTCTGAAATCGACTTCCATTTTGCATTGTTGTTTTTCTATTTTTTTTCAGCTTTTTTTGCGTTTCTAAACAAAACATTTGAACGGAAGTTGGGCGCGATTTTTGTTGATGCTAGCATAAAACAAATATAATTAAATGTAATTTTATTAATGACAAATGCGATTTATTGTTGATACAACGCAAGCCCCAAAGCCACGCCTCAAAATAATAATAGACGAGCAGCGCAGAAGGTTTAAATACAAAAATAGAAATTGGAGCAAATGTTAAACTCACGAAACCAATTTTCAATTGCCCATTTGCGATGTGAACTTTGGTATTGGCCTTAAAAGAGTAAAAGCTTCAAATGCCTATTTCCATGTTCAGTTTTTTTTTTTTTATTTTTAGAGCCAATTGGTGGTGGCTGTGTCCATAATTACCACACGATTTGGGAAATTGGGTCTGTGGCACGCCTTAAGCTCTGTTTCAGTTCTCATTTCATGCAAATCAAGCAACTGGCGACCTAAGCAGATAGACAGATAGATAGATTGAGCTGTATTGTAATAGATACACTCTTGTCTACAGCTGGGGAACACACGCTCTAATCCATGCACGCCCACGTATCATCATCATCATCGTCGTCGTCGTCATCATGATCTTAATGATGATAATTGTAAACAAGTTTTTCAGCTGCCATAAAAATAAAGATGATTTTGGTTCGCAGATTACGGATCACTTGTCAGCAGTTTTTTAGTCTTTTTTTTTTCAGTAAATCGACAATTGTAATAGCAACAACAACGAGGAGAACAACAACCACAATTAGCATTGCTAATGGCAACAGATAAACGCAATTGTCGTAAGTAACCACCCACGTGATCGTATTTCCCTTTAATCCCTGACCTCTGTCACTTCTCAAAGTCATAAGAATCCCAGCCAGTTTTAATATCTATGTCCAAATTCTGGCCTGTGGTTGCCTAGGAGATGCCACCGCCCAGTGGTTCCACACTCAAAGTGGTTTTGGCCATAAATGTTGCTCTTCACTGTCGACTGTCGACTGTTGACTGTGGACTGAGTTGCTTGTTATTGTTATTATTGTTATTGTTATTGTTGCTGCGCGTTTGTATTATAATTAATATTTAATAAGCCAGACCATCTTTTTTTCACACCGAGTTCGTTACGAGCAGATGCTCAGACTGAAGCTGAACAGTCGAATACCCTGTTAAGCAATCGAAGAATGGTGTATACTGTACTCATTAAAGTTCAATACAGACAGACTTGTTTAGCATTACAGCCACTGAAAAGGGTAACCAGAAGTTAGTTTCCTCCGTCTTAAACTTGCTCCTCAAAATCGAAAATTTGGCAGCGTATTTAAGTAGCGACTTTATGCCCATAGTTTAGTTGGTTTCAATGTTTCAGTTTGAAAATGTTTTGGCTGCTGCTGTTTTCTTAACCAAACAGCAGTCAGTTTTCTCTCCGAACCGTCTCACCTCTCTCTTTGGGAAACCAAGACTCAGTTTTGGTTGCCATGCTTATGTGCGCATATTTAATATGCGATGCTCAAGAAACATTTTTTATAACTTGGCCATGCTCCAATTCTCTGGCTCGGGCTGTGCTTGGCTCTGGGTCTCTATTTGTGCGAGTGCCAAGCCATTTCCAAGTGGCATCTACAGAAGCAGAAACACGAGCACTGCCACAAGCACAAGCACAAGCACGAGCACGAGCACTCAAAGTAACTCGTATCTAAAAGATAGTTTTCGTTTGCGTTTTCGCTTGCGTTTCATGGCAAAGTTCTGGCAACGTGACTATTTGCCGCGTTCTTACCCCCTTTTGAGTACCTCGGGTTTTGCCGCTAAGTTTGAACGCTTTTTTCATGTTTTTTTTTTATTTTTTGAAAATTACAAAATCCATTAAGTTGCTTGCACGCAACTTAAACATAAATCCATCATACGCCATGTAGCACACACACAGCGCACACTCACATACACACTCATATCATTCAGCGAGGGTAGAAAGCCACGCCCAGTTGCCTTACCCCGCCCTGCCGCTGGTTTTATTATCCACGGCATATTCAATGCACAAACATTCAGACACTCGACTAGGTAAGTAGGTTGAGCCCCAGTCTCCCTCTCTCTCTCTCTCACTCCCTGTACCTCTCTCTTGCTCTCTCTTAGTGCTTTCTTCATTTTCCTGGTCTTTGGCGTCGCACAGGGCTTTCTATTTAATTTCCCAGCTAGCTACAAAAATTCTGGTCTCAATCAGCCATTGACTTTGACTCTTTCTTTTCTTTCGTTTGCGAATCGCGAATGGACGTACTTCAAAATATGTTTATTTTCGTTAGTTCTTTTTTCATTAGATACTTTCAAGCATACAGCATGCAATCAATAAATGACAGTTCACTTTATGTTCAATATTTGCCATTGTGATTGTTCTTGTTCCTTTGTCGCTGTTGCTCTTAGTGTCAATCGAATTTAATGCACTTCCGTTTACCTAATGCATTTCCCCATAGCAACTGAAGCTTATTCTTAGAAAATTTAGCCCATTGTGTGTAAACCGAACAATTTTATATGTAAACAGTAAAAAGAAAAGCGGTAAAAGAAATAAATGAGGAGAAGAAAGAACTTAAGATAAAATGTTAGATAAAAAAATATTTAGAGTCACTTGTTAGCCAAATATAAATACAGAATGAAGTAAATTATTTCAATTGAAAATATTATTCAAAGTGTTTGAAGTGTTTAAAACACAAGTAGTAACTAATAAAGCAAGTCACATTATAAATTAGAGTAATTAGTAAACTAATCAAAAGAATTAGTAACAGTTACAGCTTGGCAAGCAAATCAGTAGTTATATTAATTTATCTAAGCCAGTCAGTTGAATTAATTAACTTATTTAAAATCAGCACACTAGATAATCACTTCTAATGCCTTAGTTAACTTATAATTAATTATTTAATCCATTATTTAATCCATAAATCCGCACAGTTTGAGTAATTATTTTGTGATTTAATTATAAATTAATTTATGCTTCGGGGCACTAAAGAGATTTCTTGAGTCCGTATATCCGTTAAATATTTGCACCTAACTGTATCCTGTCTCTTTTAATCAGTAATGCGAACTTTTTTGAGCTATGAAATTTGTAAACATCCAAAGCGGCTAATTATATGAAACGCGCTATTTTATCTCTAACTGTATCAGCTGCTTATCTGATATACAAAATAACTGATAGTTATATTTACTTATAACCGTTGCCATGTCGAGAGTGCGCACCATAAATCATGCATTCAAGATACATGGATACAGATACATATAGACTGTTATAGATACAGATACATCTACAGATAGCTGAAATGGACGTGCTCACTCACGGCAATTTGTGCCATTAATGTAATAGACATCTAACCAAAACGTTCGAGAGGAAAACAGAAAAAGATGTGAAAATGTAAAGCTCATGCGAAGATTGAATGAAAGATTCGAATGGAGTTTGAGTTCTCTGTGTGCGAAACTAGTTCAAAAGTTCAAACGAACTGTGAGTTTGAGTTTTAAGCTGGAGTTGCGGCACGTTGTGTTTGCCTAGAGAAAGGGGACCAGCATGCAGTGTTAAGTAATGCTTTAAAGTGTTGTAAACTATTAAGACATAGGGTATATTCAGTTGACAGATTGTTGAATAAATATAGTCAAGTAAATATTAGCAAAACATTTTTAATAATATTAGTTTATGAACACATTCATTATTCAATACTACTACTACACTACTACTACACTACTACTACGACTACTACTACTACTACTATTACTACTACTACTACTACCACTACCACTACTACTACTACTACTACTACTACTACTACTACTACTACTACTACTACTACTACTTGCTTCCATTTGCCCTTCCTACTTGATTTCAGTTGGCCATAAATAGCAATAGCAATCATAACAAGCTGCGACCCATCGAATTTTGATTGAGTTCAATGGATAGCGGAACAGTGGAGCAACTGTTTGGTCTATGGGGCAGTGGCAAAAGAGGCGTGCCACTTGGGGGAGTCAAAACCAAGCCAATACTTCAGTCGTGTCAATAGCTAGCTTGTGGTCTATATATATATATATATACATATAGATTTTGTTATATTTCGCCGCATTTGGCAAGCTTTCCCAGGGCCTCAACTTAGATTGAGTATTCGGTACTCTGATTTGTATTAGACCGCAAGTGTGTCCCACGTTTATATATATAGGTATAAATATATTGCTGAAATGTGGTTGATTTTGCCATTGATTTTGCTATTTATGTCATGTGCACATAGAACAATAACATTCAAGACGAGCACACAGCAAATTGACAAATCATCAACGTCGTCGTCAACGTCAAACGAAAACAATTCAAATATTGTAACTGTCAGTCGCAATCTCTCGTTCTCATGCTCTCACTCTCTCCTCTCCCTCTTTCCCTCTTTCTAACCGAACTATGCTGTATTATATTTAGAAGTAGATGAGCATACATAGTATACGACAATATGTCACCTTCTGACGGGATAACTATGAGCCATTAAATTCAGTACGCTCCATTAGCATTCGCAATTAATTTTCATCTCTGGCAAATTTGTACAAATTTTAGAACTCGACGCGACGCACTGGGAATTATCAAAATTATGCAACAGTAAAGCCTATAATAAACTTTTTAAATATGTTTCTATACCCTAGAAAAAGTGAAAGAGCCAAGGGAGTAGCTATATTAATGTTTGTAAAGCATATACTAAAATAAATGGAATAAAAATGTTTGCAAACTTTTAATGTTTGATGTAATTTATGGTCTTAAAATATATTTTATTTCCATTTATAGTAATAGCATATCATTTCGTCTAGCAAACCCGCCCTGAGCTTTGTTAGCTTACGTCTATTAGAATGTGTTTTTTTAAACATTTTTTCATTTCTTGTATTTCTCAGTTACTTTTTATACTCTCTGCAAGAGTATATTGGGTTTGTGCAAAAGTATGTAACAGGCAGAAGGAGGCGTGGCAGACCCCATAAAGTATATATATTATTGATCAGCATCACAAGCCGAGTCGATATAGCCATGTCCGTCTGTCCGTCTGTCCGTCTGTCTGTCTGTCTGTCTGTCTGTCTGTCTGTCTGTCTGTCTGTCTGTCTGTCCGTCTGTCCGTATGAACAAACAGATTTCAGAGATGGTAAGAGCTACAAGTTCGAGCTTGGTGTCAAACGATCAGATATTTAGTCAGTCAATACAAGAATCTTTTTTTTTTTCGATGCCACGCCCCATTCGCCCACAAAAAGCAAAAAACTGGACACACCTCGTGAAAAATTGGTGTTTTCGGCAAATATCTCAGTAACTATGGCACCTAGGATCACCAATTCTTGTACGGGAGTTCCTAGCGACAGCATAGTTGCATTGCCATCTATAAATTTGGACTGCCACGCCCACTTTTCCCACAATTTATAAAATAGTTTTCAAGCTTCAATGCCGTTTTTTCCGTATCGTACAGTATTGTAGTTTATAACTGGTGTGGAGACTAACTATATTAAACTATCCTGAAAGGCGCATTAAAATCGGACTATAAACAAGAAAACTAGAAGCGTTACAATATTGTTAATTGAACGCAATATCAACCCATTGGTGCAAGCGAGACAGAAACACACAAGCACATGCTCGAACGTTTTTGCTGCCTGTGTGGCGGCAGCGCTGCCCGCGGTCGCTGGCTGCGCCGAATACACACATACATACATGCATGCATCATATATTGTCAAACGTATGTGTATTCGCAACAAACAAACAGATGTGTGTTTGATTATGCTTAGATTGTTTTTGTTTCAACGTGTTTTAATGCAAGTACTATTCATTGTAATATCTGGATACCGATTTTAATAATTTAATCGGGAAAATGCAGAGAGTATTATACGGTCGGGCGCGCTCGACTGTACTTTTCTTTCTTGTTTGTTATTGTTCCAACCGAGATTAATTAACGTTAATTTTGCATAATTAAAGCGGCAGCCAACAGAGAGAAAGGCCAAAAGCAAAACGACTTGGGAAAGTTGGACAACGAGTCTAGCAGCAAAGAGTAGGAGAAACTGAGAGAAGGAGAGAAAGAGAGAGAGAGAGCAAGGAAAGTAACTGGTTGGGTTAACGCTTTAGGTGATCATGGGTCAGGTTCAGTGTCAAGGGCCAGGTCACTCATTTTCAATTAAATCTCTTGTAATACCGCATGGAAATGTTTTACTTCTCGTAAGTCGTAACTCGTCACTCGTTCTTTTATTTTAATTTTCTATCAACATGGAAAAGCTTTTTGGCAACAACTCAGTCACAATTGAGCTTGGCGTATTAGCCCAGTTACTTGTTACTTGTTGGCTTAATCCCCAGTTGGCCAGTAAATCTCACACTCACTTCTTAGTTATTTAACAGTTGCAGCTGCTGAAAAGTGAGCAGAGAAAGAGAGAGAGGGAATCCAATTAAAATTGCAAAGCCCAAAACCTCATTGACAGGACATGAATGGACAAGATGAGAAGTATCCCAATGTCAGAGAGTCAACGAAAGCTGTCAACTCGCTTCTCAATTATTTGCATAAACAGAAAGACCCAAAAACAACAACAACAGCAATCTATCTACCAGTTGAGCACTTTGTGGTTGGCCCTGTCCAATCTCTTTTATTTAATTTTATTACATGGCAAAGCTAAAATGAATTTCTCCAGAGATTTGCTAAAGGATTGAATAAATTCTTTAAACTAGAAATCAACTCAAATTTCGTAGAGATTTTTGTCATGAATTGGAAATGTTTTAATGGAAATATATTGAGAAAAGTTATGAAATCCTTTTAGCTATGAAATGTTTTAAAGAATTTTATGTTTTATTGAATTACTTTAACTATACATATATGTGCTTTATTCACTACGCTTTTCAAGCATTTATTTGTTTTCATTTCCACTAAACAATTTTCCCTAAAAACACAATCAAATTTCACCAGTTGCTGATAACCACAAATATGCGAAAGACTGACTGAAGTAAAATTGTGAAAGATGTTTATTAATTTTGTTGGCCACAAGAAGGCTTTTGGGAAATATGAATACATTTGTTGGCCCAAAGCACATTTAGATGAAAGGGAAAGGGAGAGGGAAAGAGGGGACCTGAAGTTGAGCTTCCAATTTAAGACTTAAGGTTAAATTACTGTCAAAGTTGAGCACAAATTGTGGTTAATAAGGCTCAAGTCAATTGAAGATTTCACACACAAGTGTTTCTCAAATGAAATGAGCAATTGTAAAAGGCAACTCGACTCGAGTCATCTCAAGTTAACTCAACTCAATTTAAGTCAAAGTCAACTCAATTCGAGTAGGAGTATCTAGCACGACTGTAATGATGATGATCATGTTGTGGAGGCTGAGGAAATTGCCTCAAATTAAGCGAAAAGTGCGTGTGCTGTGTGCGGTGTGCTGTGTGTGTGTCCGACAGTTGCTCTTGTTTTTTTTGTTTCTTCTGTTTTTCACTCTCCACTCTGCTGCTCTCCTCGTTCTACTCGAGATTGACCCCCTCCGGTCATTCATTCTGGATGATGTCATTAATTAATGTGAATGAGTTCAGTATGATGTCAATTAGCTGCGGAAAGCGCACTTGACGGCGCTGCACTACACTACAGAAAAAAGTGCCTCTGTTAAGTCGTAGTCTTTGTTGTTGTTGTACCGATTTAAGACACTTCACACACACACACACACCAATACACACAACTACAGTTACTCTCACGCAATAACCATATTTTTAGTAGCATTTACAATTGAGCTGCTTTCCGACTGAGAATCTCTGCATCTGTCCCTCTGTAACATCTGTCCCGTTTTGTCTGCCCTACTGGGCTACTCACTTAGTTGGGCCTTCAAAACTTGGTAGCTTTATCTTAATATCCCCCCCCAAAAAAAGAAGCACAAACTTCTGCTCAAAGTGCTTAACAATAGTTGAGACTGAGACTCGTTTTCTGCCTTCCTCATTCTCAATCTCATTTTGGGCTGGGATTTGGTTTTGGTCTTGGTTGCCGTCGCCCAAAACAGCTGGAGTGCAGACCCTAAAAGTGGAGACTAAAGCAGATGCTGATAGTTTCGATTGGTTGGCTAGCAGATACCACGTAAGTTAACTTCTCTTATTTATTAGTAAATAAAGTACGTAATGCATATTATATATCAGTTCATTCATATTAAGCTTTTGTTGCAGATTACTTAAGGGGTAATGAATTTTATTATACCCCTTTATTGCTGTTTATGTTCACAGGGTATACAAACTAAGCGTAGTCATTAAAACTGGCTGACTGTCACGCCCACGCACGCCCAACACAACACAAAACTCAACAGCTGACACAACAACAACAACAATAAGAACAATGAAGCAAACTAAAAGAAAGAAAATTATTATAATAAGTAAATGCAATAAAATGAAAATCCAACTGGGAAATTTGGTTTGATTTATTGCTGTTGTTGTTGTTGTTGCTGTTGTTGTTACTGTGTTTTTACTTAAGCACTGAAACAGTGGGAAAAAGTAAAAGAAAATCTAAAAGAAAAGCAGCATTATGCAGATAACGATTTCGGCTGGGACCAGAGACAAAAGTTTTGATGCGTTAAAGGGATTTGTTGTTGGCCCACAGCAGGTGGAAAATTGCTACCAGGCTAATCCAGTCCCCTAAGATTTCATCGCTTTTCTTCTGCTCTCCGAAAAACTTAACTTTCATTACTTACATTGTGAGCTATATAACTCGATTGTTAGAAGTGCTTTTGAATTCACATACCTGAAATGAAAAGAACGAAAAGACAATGAATAAAACACGTTCAAATTGTTTTTGGCAATTTATAAATCTTAAACTTGAATTTCAATTGCAGCGAAAGATACTTTCAGCGATACTAAGAATACAAACACAGATACAGATTTATCAACGAAATTAGAAGGTTTGAAAACGGTTCTTAGCCTGGGAAACTGTATTTCCCCCGCCTTTCTACATTTGGAAAGTCCACTTGGTTGACCAAAGGAGACCAAAGAGACCAAAGAGACCTCGGAAAATGGGAGGAGTCTTAAAGATATCGTAGATGATGATTGTTCATGGATTGCTTGCTGGCCACTTTTGTTATTGTTTCAAATGGACGTTGCCCCGATTTATTTTTTTCGTGTTTTTTCTTTGGTTTCTAGTAGATTTGTTGGGCAATTGTTGCTCTACACTTTGTTGATGGATGATTGTTGTGGCGAAAGGCGAAATCTGCTTAACAACAACAGTTTACGAACTGAAAAAAAAAAATAACATTTTCTATGGTCAGCATGAGGTTTCGTAGAGTCAGAGGCAAAAAGCCTTTCACTCGGCATCTCACGTATACAAAAGTGTATATCAATAACCATTCACACACAAAAAGATAGATAGATATAGATTGCCCCTCCCAATACACTATCTATTAACCCTCTGGCTAACATCGGATTTATTCAATTTTGTCTTCGCCAGACCCTCCAGATATATCTGATGGTGTTGAGATAGGAATGAATGTGTCTTGGAAAGAGTTGTGTTACTTTATTATATAGTTTTACCTTTAATAATATGATAACTACCTATTCGTGTGTAATTTAATTAGCTGTTTTAAGTATCTGCGAGAGTTTATGCGTTTTTCGTAACTATTAGCAGAGCTGGAAACGCTAAGCTGAATATTTATATCGAATTAAATCGTTAATTATACATGAGAGCTGAAGATACTTATAATACAAATCATAAATAAATTGGGCATATAACTTGGTAAAATTTATTTTAAGGGTCTACAAATTGGTAATATATAAAAAAAAGTAATTAGAAATAGTCAATAGTAGAATATTTTTGATTTAGTTTGGGATTAATTTTACTCCCTAGAATCAAAGATAGTTTTTCTGTGCAGTACAACTTGATAACCATAAGCTTGTAAATAATTTTCAGTTTATTTCTCAGGTCAGCTGGTCATAATCATGTTGTTAATCACTCTCTCACTCTTGCTCACCATCTCTTACTCAGTTTCTGTCTCTTCTCCTCTCTCTCTGTCTCCCTTGCCTTCCTCCATTTCAACAACTAACTACTGTGCCTAATTTAAGGTGCTGTAAGCGTTTATAATGCACATCATAAAATACACTAACACAGCTGCTCCCTGCTCTCTTATTTGGTTAGTTGAGTCGTCGTCTGTGCTAATGATGTGCAAATACTTCACGACGAGTCACAGACCATAGAGCAAAGAAACAATATAGATATATATAAAAAGATAGCACATATACTACCCACTAAAATATGTGTATATAAAGAAGTTAAAGCACTGACAATTGAGTCTGTGTGTGTGAGTGGGCAAATGCAGCGTAATGTAACATGAAGGAATCCTCAATTAGCTTATGGTTAGCACAACACACATACACACACGCACAACCAAAACACAACCCTTTTGTGCTGATATGCTGCCCAACTACAAGACAACCCTTTTTCATTTTCGGTGTCCTTTTGTTGCCATGTTTCGTGTTCCTTATTCCTAGCTCCTTATTCCTTATTCCTTGTTTCATGTTCCATGTTTTTACATGTTTTATTTTCTTTCTTCTTTATTTACACATGCCATTTGATGGGCTGCCTAAAGACGTGAGTGTGTGTTTGTGTATTTAGGGGTTGGGGCTTAAGGGTAGGGCTAATATGCTGTGGAGTGGGGGTTGCAGGTAGTTGTTGCAAGTCTCAGATTACATGCTGGCTCACTCAAGCCTTCATCATCCCACCCCTTACGCTTTTTAGCTGGGCGCGACAAAGTGACGCGTCAGTCTTCGTCTTCTTCTTTCTCCATGTCGCTACTCTATTTGCAAACTGGTTGTTGTTGTTGTTGCTGTTTTTGAGCCACCGAAGACGTCGACATGTGTGTGACGAAAAGGGTGCGTTACCAATTACAAAAACAATGGCCAAGTCGGCACGGAAGTGGTTTTGATTTAATGCCAAGATTCCAGAGACGCCGTCGCCGTCGCCTTTGCCTTTCCTTCCCACTTCCTTTTCCACTTCCCCTTCTCCTTCTCCTACTCATGACGCAAGATAAACAGCTGCTTTCATGCTGCACAGGTGACGACAGGTAGAACAACAACATTTTCGGCAAATTGTTGTCGGCACGCTTAAAACCTCGAGTGTAGGCGAGTGTAAACAGCTGGCAAAAGCCACAAATATTTCATACAAAAATCAAGTAAATTACTGAGAAACTCAAAGAGAAATGAACAAAAGGAGAGAGAGTGAGATAGAGAAAGAGAGTAAATAAGAAACCTCTGAGTATCTTACTTTAATTTCAAACATTAAAAATCTGTAAAGTAACTACAACAAACCGTTTGACAACAACTTCAGTGTCGTCTCTTAGCTGTATCAATCCATCGACAGTACGCCCTAAAAGTAATGCTACCTCTGCATTAAAAGCCAATCATATCCGTCAAGCAATTGCTGTTGCTGGTGTGTGTTTCCCTGGTCTTGATTTAATTTGTAATTGCAGTTAAAATGAAATTTGAAGCTATCCACAAAATTCGAAACAGTAAATAAAATCAACAACGAAAAGAGAGTGGGAGGTGGGCGTGGGAGTGGCAAATAGGTGGAGCTGCAGGGCTAAGGGAAGTGAAGGGGAAACGCTGGAGGACAGAGGAGATCGGGGACTTGAGCTTACCTAATGCTCGCCCAGGGTGCGTTTGTGGCTTATTGGCAATCAAAATGACGATGGCGACTCTAGACGAAGCCTACACTGCACAAAACAAGTAATGATACAGCAAATCTAATTAAAGAAGTTTCAAAACGGGAACTCTCTTTATTTTATAATCATTTCTAAATCTAAAATTAAAGTTGTCATATCATAAAATTGCTGAATTTATATTTTCTCGCAGTGTATGGCTACAGCCTTTGCCCTGGCTTGCTGTTATGTACAATGGAGTGTTATTTGTGTGTGTAAATGAATGTGTACGTGTGTGTGTGTGTGTGTGTGTGGGTTTGTAGGTAAGCTTATCTGTACTGCTCTCGCACTGGCATTAGCTGATTAGCATAATTGGCTTTCTGTTAAATTTAGCGTTTAATTAATATATGAATTTGGCTAACAGCAGGCAGGAAACAGGCAGCAGGCAGCAGACAACAGGCAGAACCACAATTAGCTGGGACATTTCATGTATAATGATATCATGTCTATACGATTTATACCAGCCATATAGACTATATATATATACATATCTACAGCACACTTTCTGTAAGTTTGGGAGATGGCATCTATGTATGAATTAGTGGATAGCTTTAAGCGACATGTGCTCCAGTTTCCACTTCCTGCTGGCTCATCTCACAGCCACTTGAACAAAGCCTTGCCATAAGTAATTGACTTCTAGCCCGGCACACGCACTCACACACATAACACACGGACACCCGCACACAGGCACAACAAACACTTAAAGACTGGCCCCTTGCGCCAATCCCCTGCCTTGTGTGTGCTTCCCTCCAAAAAATATAAGAAATTGCGCTCCAGAAACGAATTCCCAAACCCAACCATACCCAAAGCAAAGCAAACCCCAAAAGCAACCCTCGCACCCTGCACTTAACATGTTCATCAATTGCTCGACGAGACTTTCGCCGACATAGACAAAGTGTCGGACTAACAACCACTTGGGCTAAAGTGGGAAAGAGAGAGAAGAGACATGAGAATCTGGCCAACATAAAACAATGCAACTAAAATTCGCAGAAGGAGAAGAAGAAGATGGAGGAGAAAGAGAAGGAGAAGGAGGAGCAGCGGCAGAAGTGGAAGAAAAGTCAAGTATAAGCCATGAAATTGTTTGCCACACAAAAAATTGCAGCTGTGTTTGGGAATTGGAACACGCCAACAACAACAACAACAAGAATAGCAACAACTATCACAGCAAGTGTAGCACAGTCTGTAGGCGTGCCCACGCGCATGCCAAAAAAGGGCATAGACAATTTGTTAGACGCCCACACTGAAGGTCTCTCTCACTCCCTCTCTCTATGCCCTTACTCTCTGTCTCTCTCTCTCTCTGCTGTGTAGGTAAAACCCATCAACAGTTGCATCAAAAGTCGTATCAACAAATGTGCTGCCAAACAAATGATTAAAAGCATTTTGATTAATCGTTGGCAGCTCTAATATATAAAATTGAAATGCTGTTTAACCAAATCTAAAAACTGTATCTATATTTTGTATAAAATTTAATTCTTTTGAGCCCAAACTTTTACAGGAAACAAAAGTTTTATCAAAAATCTAAAATTTACATAAGTTTGTTTATGATTGCCCCAAAAATTAAATCATACTCTTAATCAAAACAATTTTTATTATACAATGCTGGGAAACACAACTTATTTAGTTTCATAATATTTATGTAATTTTTCCAACTTTTTCATTTATAGAATTCTTTGTGCAAAAAAAAAACACCGAGTTCAACGGAAGTTGTGTGAACTTCTTGGCCAAGATCGTAGCTTGTAGACTGAATGTGACTCTTGGGCTTTAAGCCTTATGAGTGACATCGTCGTTAAACTAGTTAAACAAGTTTCTGCTCAGCACCCGAGGGCTTAAGAATCAACGTGAAGACACTGAGTTGAAGAATTCTTTATTTCAAAAAACTTAATCTTTTTTTTTTTTACTTTAACATCTCTGTTTTCTACTATCTTTTTAGAGTTGGCCACACAGTGTGACCAGTTTTATCATTAAGTCGCAGTTTGATCAATTTGTTAGATTTATGCAAAGCTGCTTAATTACCCTCACTTCCCCCTCGGTTGTCATTTCCCCGCACTGCACACCACTGAGAGTTAGCGGTGATTAGACAATGAAGAAATGGAAAGTGTCAGTGGAATTTGCAGAGATCTCTCGGTGAGCGCTGGCTAATGAACTGTGGAATCAAGTGTCCAAGTCAATGCGCGACTTTGATTCACCCAATGAGGCAATTTAGAGCTGCCCCTCCACTTGGTGCACTCCACTCCTCTCTAGAGTGTAAGCAGATATCAGAGAACGAGCTTATGGAACTGTGACTCTTTAACTGCCACTTTGTTGTTAAAAAAGTTATGGCTAATGGGAGTGTCAGGAGTAATGAGAGCAGAGAGTAAAAGAGCGAGAGAGTGGAAGTGAGCGGGGGATGGAGAATTTCAGGGCTGGCAACAGTTGCGCAAATTTACACAAAAGACGACGTCAACAGGTGCGAGCTCATTTCAATTCCCAGCAATAGCGCAAAATCTATTTATTTAGTTACACATTTTGCCAGTGTTTTTAATACCCTGCAAAGAGCAAGTCACTGAAGTTGGGTATGCTATAAGGTCTATAAATATAGCTCTGTTAAACCTCTACTTAACATATGTACCTCCAAGTCAACTGAGACTTGTTTCTTCACACTAAGTTACTTTACTGCTTACAGGGTATCTTCTAGTCGTCAGCTCACATTTGTAGTTGTTTTTCTCAGTTAATTGTGTCGACTGTGACGTCGTTTTACTTTCAACTTGAACGTGTTTCAATTGCTCAACCGATTTGCAACTGTTTGCATTTCGCACACCACCCTCAAGGCAATGTCAGCAGCATCACCGCACCACAGCACCACTTGGAGCCACAATGTGTATCCCATGGATACCCACTTCAATATTAAATAAAATATGCAAGCCAGCTGTTGATGGCCAAGAAGAGTGGTGCAAGCTCAGTTTAGACCCCAAAAAGACGTCAACCTAAGCAGAAATATGCCAAACGCTTAAACGTTTAACTTCATCAGCTCCAGCTCCAGCTCCATCTCCATTACCAGTTCCATCAGCAACTCTGTCTGCTGCTTCTTCTATCCCCTCTTCCTCCTCCTCTTCTTCTTTCTTTGCCTCTCCAGTTTTTGGCCCCAGGGCAATGTCTTCAGATGTTGCTGGTAGGCAAACAAATGCTTTGCCGGCAACGCTGTCACTCACTTTGTAATAATCTTCAACTAACAGTCGAACAACAGCAACAACAACTATAAAAAACACAACTACACACACACTTAAAACTATATACACGCCTGTATGTGTATGTGTGTGTGTGTGTTATAAACTCTTGTTGCTGATGATGAGTTGGAATGAGTTGGCATGATGACATGGCTGGAAGTCAATGGCAAACTGAATGCATATCGGTACTGCCTGAAGATGAGCACGTGACACGAGCAAGTCACGAAAACTAATATCTAGAGGTGGCTAGTCAATATTCAATTCAATATTATTTTGATCAGTCAATTATAGAAAATAATTTAAAAATCTACAATTCTTTCAAACTCAACTCTTTTGGAATTTGCAAGATTCTTGAATCTATATACCAAAGATATATAATAACACTTCTAAGTAAATCTATATATATTTAAAACTAAATGAAATAAGCACGCAGACTATTTCTAAAATTCAAAAATAATGATTTCTTGAATAAAAATTGTAATGAAAGTCTTGGGCACACACAACGCTCGTAATAACAATGCTCAATGATGATGAGACGAAATATGAGCAATTCGATGATGTATGTAAACAAATCGAAAGCAAGTGGAGATGTGCACGATATAAATAGTTTTTATTATACGCTAAGAGAGAGAGAGAGTTTCATAAGTGAGTAAAAAAGGGAAAGAAAAGAGTGTTTAAAACAATAGACTCACTTCAATTCACACCCATAAAATTAGTGATGAGCAAGAAAACGTAAGTTTACAATAATGTCTAACATTAAAACCTAATATTTTAAAGTAAAGTAAATCAGCTGTTAACAGAGAAATCTTATGCCAGAGCACGAAATTTAAATTTAAAATTTAAGTAACATTTGCAGTCACTGAGTAATCGGAATCATGCATTCACATATTCAAACTGATAATGCAATTGCAAACAATGAAAACTATTAAACTGAATAATTAGAAGCATTATATATAATAAGTGACTCATAAAAATGATGCAATTAAAAAATTAATAGATTTAACTAGTGTTCATTTAATTAATTATAAAGTGCTTGAGTTGTGATACATCGTGGAGTATATGATCATTGATTGCCATCTCTAAAGGCAGCTTAGTTCGCCTGATTGACTGACTGACTGACTGATTGACAGACACGTCGAACTGCTGTTCACATCTTTTCGCTGTTTGCGTTGATTTTGCCATTGTCTTTGGCTGAACTGAACTGAACTGAACCGAGTTGCAGCTCGGCAACATGCAACACAAGCGTGCAACGTGCAACATGCCACATGCCACATGCGACATGGAGTCGCTTTCAGTTTACGTATGCTAAAGCTGCAACTCTTCAATCGCCCCTCGCCCCCCTTCAACAACATTTCTGACGCTGTTTGCCATTGTAATGACGTTTGCGTCATGCGCTTCACGTAAGTATCTTTTGGCAGTCGAAAGTATCTATATCTATATCCGTAACAACAACTGTAACTGTAACTGAAACTGTAGCTTCAAGCGTTGCCTGTATTTGGTTTTGTATCTGTATCTGTATCTGTTTCTGTATCTGTGTTGTGCACTTGTAGAGCTCCTCGTCTCACATTTCGCATTTAGCCGTAAATATTGTGTAATTTTCTTGTTGTTTCTTGTCTCGTTGTTCGGTTGAGAATTGGGCAATATTCATATGGCCAATTTGAAGCCAAAGGGAGCCAACATTTCCCTCACAATTAGTCAAAGTTTTTGTTGATAAACTGTCTTTGACTCTGGCGCATGAATGTAGCTTAAAGATACATTTGCATAGTTTATTAATTTATTTGTGTTTATTGGGGTTAAGCCGTTTGATAAATTGTTCAAAAATCTATCCAATAGATACAAAAAACAATTTATTTAATTGCAGTAGTTTATGCAACTGCATAAGCTGTAAATTTGACAGGAAACTGACCAAAAGTGACTGACTTGAAAAGTGCTAAAAAGAATCTCTAAATTTGGTCATTTATTGCCCCCAGCATGAAGTTGGTACATATATACATATGTGTGTGTGTGTGTATGTACTATATGTGTTGCATGTTCATTTGTGGCTTGCGTGCTGCACACACACACACCGCACACACTCGCACAGCCACCCCAACATTTGTTTGTGTAATTTACTGCCCAACCCCCATAAAATATAATAGAAAAACGAAACGCTAGTTGCAACCCTCGCTCGCTTAGACCAAGTCAACAGAGCTGTGTTGGCTTCTAACGAGCCTCGAGCCTTCTGGCCTTTAAGCGACAGCTGATGGCGTTTCCTGCCTTCTTTTATCCACTTGGCCCACAGTTTGTTTTATGGCCACCAAAGGGCACTGAACCGCACCTTAAAAAAGGCGCAAAAGTAAACTCTGTCGGCGGTTTGATTAAAACTACACACACACACACACATGCACATGCACAGCAAACCACTCACTCACTGAGAAATGGTCACACACAGATACACATGGGAGCAGCTTGGTTCGCTTTTAATAGTTTTTAGCTTGACCTCGTCATCATTCCCAGTTCTCCATTCTCCATTCTCAGTTCTCCGTTCTTAGTTCCTTCTACTTCTTTCTCCTTCTCATTGTTGTTGTTATTATTATGCCCTTGTTGTTGTTGCTGCTGTCCAGCTGTTGTCTTTGGGACTGTGTTTTTGTCATGTTTCTGTGTTTTTTTTTTCGTGTCGGAAGTGAAAATTATTCAGCACTCATTGCCGACATTGCCATTGCCTTTGCCCTGGTGACTGCTTCTGGTCCCTTTGGCTGCATTTCGTTTTCATTATCCACGATCCCTTGGCAAGTCATTGACACACCTGTGCAGCCGCTAAAACCATTAAACGTGGCTCACCTGAAGGGGCCAAAAAGTGGTCAGCGGGGAAGCTTAGCAACCAGAACTGAACTAGTTCCTTCAGACAGTTTTCATGTCATGAATATAACTTTATTTACACTGACAGAAATGTTATGATTTTGTATAAATTTTAATGATTTCTAAACACTCTCTTCTGATGGCTTTGCATAAATACATGAACAATTAATGGCTTTCCTTTAAAAGATAATTGTTAATTAACTATTTTTCTTCTTTAAGTGTATTTGTCTGTAATTTTAAAGTCTCCTTTTGTTCACACGTTTTTCAGTTATTCAATAAATTTAACTAACATTTATACTTCATTTCAATAGACGCAACTCTACTGAAAAGTTTGAAACTTTAATTACATTTATTTGCCTTTTGCACAGAGATCGAAAACTCCGAGTGAAAAGTTTGCCAAGTTCAATCTCCGCTGCCCAGTCTACTCCCATCCCTTCCCTCTCCCTTTCGCCCTTTACCCCCTACCCACTCGAATACAATCACTTTCCGAACCTTAATATCGTCACAGTTCTGTCGCTTTGGAACTATTTAAACAACAACAACAAAATTGTAATTTCCAGTGAAAAGTTCAAATAACATTTCCGAAAACCATTTAGATGTTGTGATAATTGTTACAACAGCCCGCACGCTGCGCTCTCCCGCCTCCTGGCCCTTTGAACACCCTTCTCCTCCTCCTTGTTTGCTGCTCCTGGTTTGCGTCGACTCGAATCTAGTCTTAAATGACCCACATGCTATCATTTGCCACGCATTCCTGGCCAACTAATGATCATTGACTCTTTCACACAAATTATGATGGTTACTCTCCCCATCTCTTTCTATCTTTGTCTCTATCTTTCACACGCCTCCTCGGCACCTCCTTTTCATTCGCTTCTAATTCTCAGACTGATCGTGGCAACAACAGCGCACAAATTCAATTAGATTTTATTGATGATTGATTTTTGTTTATGTTCTGTGTGAGTGTGTGTGTATTGGTTGTGTATTTGTGTGTGTGTGTGTCTGAAAGTGAGTGTGGTGTGACAACAACAACAGCATTCTCTATTTGTAGCACTGTAATTGTCTTTAATTCAATTAGAATTGAGAACTCAAAAGAGAACTTCAATTGTCTTTGACTAACATCAGTAGAAACGGGTAGCCTGGACCAACAGACACCCAGTAGTAAGCTACAATAAAAAATCAACTTTCTTGTGATAGTAATTTTGTATACCTCCCTACAGTTCCACACCAGTACAGGGTATCTGAAGCACTTACGGCAAGTTACAATTTATGATTTGCTAAGCTAAGTGGGGGAGGAGTAGGTGGAGAAGTAGGGGTGCTGCTCCTTATACATATATGCATATCAATGCTTGCATTTAGATACAGATACAATTGCAGGCTACAGTTACAGTTACAGCTGGCAGATACATACGTAAGTAACTGTATATATCTCATATTTATTGGTAATATTTCCGCTTTTTAGTTATGTATGCACAATCAACAGCAAACAAACAAAAATACACTCGCACACATACACATACACACACACACCAACATACACACATAGGCATACTCAGGGTAGTTATTGATACAGATACAGATACAAATAGTTGTTTATCTCTGTCTAACATGCATATAAGTATATCTCTCTGTTTTTCGTTTTGCTGTCATCATAAAACAAATAAAATATGAAATATTCATACGACTGCCGGCTCATGTTATCTGTCTGCCCCAAAGCCCCGCCCCCGCCCCCTTGGCTGTATGAAAAAAAAGATATTTTATCGATATTGTAAGCAAACCTCGTTAGCGCACAGAGTGAAAGATAGGCGGAGAAAGAGGCAGAGAGGGGGGGAGATAAGAGACCTTTTAGGGGCAAATAGGGAGACAACATTTGGTTGTCCAGTTGCAGCTTTGACACCCCCTCCAAGTCACTCCCTCCACCACTTTTGGCCCAACAGCTGCTTGCCTCATTCATAACTCGGAGCATCGATCAAAAGCTGCAGGTCTACAGCACTCGCATCAGCATCTCTAAAAGTATTAGTAACTGTAACTGTATCTGTATCTCAGACAGTGTCTGTAGCTGTATCTATATGTGTGTTTTTTTGTCTCTGGCTAAATTGCTGGCGTTGCTCACTTTGGCATTCCATAGCGCGTGGAGCCAAGGGGTGTGTGGTGGGCACTCTTTGATCCCCCGGCCCACACTGCACTCCCGCCTCCCCCCCGAGAGCTCGAGCTGTGACTTTGCCCAAAGTTCCGCTGCTTCTCGTTACTATGCTTCAAGCTCATTGTTTTACTTGCTCTCCACACATGTGACTGTGTGTGTGTGTGTGTGTGTGTTTGAGAGGCAGTGTATGTGTATGTTTTTGTAGTCGCTGTGCATAAAGCAGCAGTCTTATATAAAGCCAAACACAAACAGCGACTGGGTACAGTTCATTTTAATTGACATCGATAATTAAAAACTATTTTCTGCTTAAGTTTTTTTTTTTTTTTGCTTTCTGCTGACGTTTTTTGTTTCGCTTTGTATTCAACTTTTGCATACTCTCACTCTCTCTCCCCCTGCTCTATCTCCGCTTTAGACATAAAATATACCCTGTAGATACTTTAAGCAGCGTTTAAAAAGTTGGCTCAAGAGTTTTTAAGTCTTGATAGTTACTCTACAGCTGTTGTCTGCCGCTTACAGGGTATACAATATTACATACCTTAGTACTCTTAGTACTTTTTACCCACTCACTCCCCTGCAGTTTTTATGGGGCGAACAAAGTACGCCAGTCTTTGCTACGTCACAAACGGAACTCACTGACTTTACGACATCGAGTAGTCGCCACTCGAAGATAGCAGCTCAAGTGTCGGGTGGGAACGACTCTATAAACCCAGCAGGGGGTAGAGTAATTAGCTACCGATTAATAAACTCAACTACCATAACTTTATCGAACTGTTAACTGACAACGGTATCTTTTAAGTGTTGACTCTCTCTCTCTCTCGCTCTGATTTCATGAAACGCAATCACCGAAAATTATTGTTAAGTCTTTATAAATATCTTTTATTTGTAAGTTTTATTGATAAATATTTATAATGACTCTGCTGTCTGTTTACTCGACCAGGTAGCACCACAAAATGACTTAAGATAAGAATACGCTTTTAGTCTTTTCTACATACCCCTTCTCTTTCTCATTCGCTCTCTTTCTGCCTCTCTTTCGCTGTGTCTTTCTTATCACGCGCTTTTAATTGAATTGTTCGCATTGCACATGTTGTTAAGTTTATCTATCATTTGCCATGACCCAAACACCAACATTGAACATTGTTTTATATTTATTTTTCTTCTATTTTTTACAACTCAACCAAGTCGTTCCGCTTACAAATTCCAGACAATTCTATGCACGATATATCTTTGCTTATCAGCAGAGAACATTGTTTGCAATATTCTTAGTCAATTATGCCACAAATTTACATTATTTTGTGCAAAGTTTTGTATTTTTATAAAACTACAAACTTTTTTAAGTAAGAAAACTTCATCACATTTAACAAAATTTTTAAAAGGGCTTAAATATGAAATGCTAAATAAACTATACAAGTTTTTAACTTTAGACACTCAAAGTTTCGATATCAACACGTTACGTATTTATAGAAATCTAAACTTTTAAGAAAGATTTGAAGACAGCACTGCAGTGGCATAAAATGGTTTAAACTTCTGCTTCTAATAAAAATTTAATATTAAAAATGTTTGCTTTTAAAAGAACTTCAACAAATAATAAATGGCACTCCAGAATTGTATAAATAATTTCATTAATACATGTTATAAAAACTGGAAGTAACTCTATTTTTAAATCAGAAATTTTGTAGCCACTCTGAACTATTAAAACCCAAGCTTTACTTTTTATAGATCGTGCAATTCGAGGCTTGTTCAAAACTACACTGACTCATAACACTTGTAATACTTTAAAGCATTTTTAAACTGATTGTAGCATAATTATATTCCAGTTCTAAGAAACAACACTAGTCTTGACTTAAAGTTTGTTTTTTT
Source organism: Drosophila nigrodunni (assembly GCA_020829145.1). Taxonomy (NCBI): domain Eukaryota; kingdom Metazoa; phylum Arthropoda; class Insecta; order Diptera; family Drosophilidae; genus Drosophila; species Drosophila nigrodunni. The sequence goes on from JACVCZ010000001.1 coordinate 14,555,629, forward strand.
CCTGTACAATTTTTTATCGTCACGACGTCGTCATAAAACCTTATATAATGAAAGCTTTGTGCTGTGAGAATAGTTGAATATTTCTGATAAGTTGTTATGATTTCTTCCTCTCTATCTCTGCCTCTCCCTCTCTTTTTGTCTGCGATTTCTTTGCAGTTCTCGCAGTGGGTCAAGTACAAACAATTTAGATAAAAGTTGTGAAAAAGGGGTGAATTTGTATAAAATTATTTACCATTTTAATAGTTTCGTTGAGGGATTTCGTGACGATTGCTTTTCCCCACAAATATTTTCACAATTTTCTTCTTTTCTGTTGCACTTTTTTAATCAAACTTTTTAATCGGTTTAAAAATTTCCTTTTTAGATAGATTTCTGAATTTATTTTATTTTTGAAATTGTTATGGGTTTGGTTTTGCTTTTTGCCTGTCACTTTTTGAACTGGTTTTTATTGTTGTTGTTTGGTGTGGCGTATTACTTTTTAGCTGCACTGTAATTGAAATTCTTGTTGTTATTGTTGTTGTTTCAAAAATGTTTTTTGCAGCGCCCACTTTGAAATATTTTTTGGTTTTCAATGGATTTTGGATTATTTGGGTTATTTCTGCACAGATTTTGTTGGTATCACACTGAAAACACACACACACACATGCACACAGATTAGAGTAATATTAAGGTGTGTGTCTATATTTTTATTAATAACTGTGCTTAAATCTCAATACTCGCTTTCTGGGTGGTGCCATCAATAATGCGATTGAGATGTGGGCGCTGATCTCGCATTAGCACATGGAGAGATTTAATGCAGCGACACTTAAGATTGGATTTGGGTTTGGAGCGGAACCGAGGCTTGCATACTTGGCTATAAACAAATAAACCAGTTAGTAGTACTAGTTGTGGTCAAAAAACACACACAAAAGACAAAGACTGATTTATGCTGCGCTCTGCAAGAAGCCGAAACCGGTTACCATCTCCGTCTCTCTCTCTCTCTCGCTCTCTTTCTATGTCTGCTGCTGTCTCTGTTGCTCTTTGATACAATTTGCCAGCAATGCGAGCAATTTGCGGGTGTGGGAATCCGGGAAACCGGGAAACTGGGAAAGCCTTAACTAACAGCACTTGGTTTTTTAGACTCTCGCAGTCGCAGTTGTAGCACCCAAAGTTTTTGGCCCATATGGCGTTTTAGTTGGCCAAGTCAACGGCTTTCACACGCCTAAAAAGCAAAGAGGGAAAAGGGCTGAGGAGTGGCTGAGGGGCCACCGGGGGACTGGGAGCATGGGTCAGCCGCAGAAAAGTTCAAAGTAAGTGGCAGTCGGCAGTGCGCAACGCTTCAGCGGAAATAATCGTAAAGTAAGGTAAGTCAGAGACCCAAAGAACAAACTCAGAAACAGAAACAGAGACAGAGTCAGAGTCAGCGACACAACAGAGACAGGGCCAAGTTAACTAAAGTCCATGGAACCAGTCCAAAAGGCAAAAGTTTAGCGCAAAACAGAAACGGGAATAAACATGCACATGAAAATGGAAATGGAAATGGAGATGGCAATGGAAATGGAAATGGAAATGCTGATGGAAATGGATGGATGGCTAAAACAACCAGCAACTAACAACAGCAACAACCGGCAAGTTGGCAGTTGAACTTGGCTAAAATAAATAAAGCCATACAACAAGAAGCAACAACCACTTCCACATTGTGTACAACTTCAATTCCTGTGTCACAAAAACTTTGCCATATTCTGTTTCTCCCTCGGCTGCTTCTTCTGCTTCTACCAGTCGACAAAAAAAAAGTTGGCCAAAATGAAAATGAAATAGTTTTGCAGGAAAAACCAAACGAAACGAGGCAAAATGAAACGCATCCATAATTCAATTTGTAGCTAATTGCGAGCACTTTTAATGAAGCCCCACACATGGAGGACTAAATGCCACTGCGAGGGGTGTTCGAACAGTAGCTGAAACGTTGCCAATTTATAAGCCCGATTTGCCGTTTTGACACGCAATTAAAAGCTCTCAGCACACAGCTAGACTTGTGCTGCTTTTTAGCCATGTTAAGCTACTTGTTTTGGCCCTTAAACTTCACGGCACTGAAAATTCAATTTGCGACTGCAGCTGCAGTCGTCTTAATGGCAAAATGTTTGCGGTTCACGTGTAAGATTTGCGGCATAACTTAACCGATTGGCGGTGCCACCAAAAAGAAACAACAGCAAGCATGGGAAGCTGAACGAGAGCAAGCAGAGGAAGAAGAACCGCATTCAAGTGCAACGTGCAGGAATTTATAGGAATTACTTGAAGAGAACTCCGTGTTCAGATACGTGAGGTACGGCAAAAAGTGTCTGCACTTTAGTTAATCAACTGGCAAGTTGGCTAGAGAGGCCAGGCAAGGTTTCTAACTGTAATTGAAGCCAGAACTTCCACAAAAACACAAAGAATCTATTTGTTTTTGAAAAGCATGATTTTGAAACATTTTAAATTAAGTTAACTGATTTCATTAGATTTTAACGCGTCTTCGCATTAACGATTCAAAGTCTTCTTATATAAGAAGATTGCAGAATTCGCTCTTCGAATCTTCACGTCTTCAGGGAATTCCACAGAGAGTTTTCGAGCCATTCTTTTTGCTGTTCTACAACTTCATTTGTTCCGTAAATTATTCTTATTGGTTTTTTGTCCGATTGTTTGACCATTCGTTTATCGTTATTTGCATAAATAAATATTTATTTAGTATTATTATTTTTTATTTCGCAGACTTTGCAATTAATTTTTGACCCGTTTTACGGGTTCGCAGGTTTTTATTTTTATTTTTTTTTTATTGAATACTGCTTTCCATTTAACCCAATTTCTAGGTCTTAAGTTTAGTTTCTTTTGTTGTTGAACTTTATTCGTGACTCATTTTGTATCTGATAGATACAATAAAGTAGCTAGCACTGAAAGCACTTTTCACAGTGCCAAACGATCGGTAATTTTATATGTTTATATTTATATTTACTGTATGTGCTGAGACGTTATTGTTGTTGGTTGTTGCACACCTTAATTAAATATTTTTTCATTTTTATTTTTATTTTGTATTTTTTTTCTTTTCTTTTTAAACAATTTATTTTGCTTTGTTCGTTGCAATTAAAATGTTGAGATACAAATCGAGTTGAATATCTTTTGCGCTTATTACACGAACTAATTGGAAACGGTTTCCGCTTTACAATTTCAGTTGTTTTCAGTTGTTGCAATCGCTATAGTTATAACTAAAGCTATAGCTATAGTTATTATTGTTTTTGTTGTTTATTTTGATATTGTTTGATTTATTAGAAATTGTTGAACAGCAAGTTGAGATTGCCAAAACTTTAAATTTGTCTGTGTGTTTACGTGTGTGTGTGTGTGTGTGTGAGTGTGTTTTGATTTATAATGCCTCAAGTTTGAACTAACAATGCTTGTTATAGTTGATATTGTTGCTGTGTTGCCTTCAGTAATAGTTAGTTATTAGCTGTGTCTTTTAGTTGATTTCTGTTTGAAACTTGCGCACGACGAGCAGCTAACTGCGTTTCTGACATTAGACTGAATACTGAATGGCCCGAACCGAAAAACTCTGGCGGTCTGAACTTAACTCAGGCACGACTTCGTGTTCAAGCACTTCGGCTCTCTTCGCTTTCGTTCGCTCAGTCGCTTATTGCTGCTCTCGCTGACGCTGTTTCTGTCTGTTAAGCGTTAACAGCTCTGTTATGCTCTCGCTGTTAACGGTCCGCTGGCGTTTGGCGGCACAAGCAACGACTGGTTGCTAGCGAACAGTCGTCGCGTGTTGACGCTCTTGTGCCATTCGCTCTTTGCCTTCGTGCACTCAGCGAAGCGTAGCGGTAAATGCTTCGTGCACAACAACAACGCCACATCGGCTTATTGTCGTTTCGCTGTATTGTAATATCGGCATACAGGCACCATCGGCACACCGGGATCCCGACATCGGCTTGTTCAGCCTTTTCATCACATTTGTTTTGGTTTCGCAGTTCGCATGCCACAGCGAGTGAGAGACATAGAGCGTGAGAGCGTAAGAGCGCGACCATTGTGGATGCTAAGAGAGCGCACGTTAACTGCGCTCTTGTGGATTGCATCTAACTAAGAGTACAGCTGCTAGACCACTTTGTGGTACACTTCCACTCACAGTGCTCATAGCACGCGCTGCGGTACATTTCAAACGACAGCAGAAACTGGAACAATTGGACAACTTCAGGTTGAAAGCGAATTGTGCTGCTTCAGTGTCTGCTTGGAGTGTCCTGTGTGAATCCCATTGCAAAATGGGCACACTGACAATAAATCACGCGCTCCTCAAACTGGCCCAAGTACCAGCACAGACTGACTTGTGGCAAGAAGCTAAAAACAGTTGCTACACGAAATGTTAACAAATCATTTGCCATTTTTAGCTATTCACTTGACTTGGCACAGTTTGGATTATGTAACACCAACTAAAGCTAACCTCTTAACACGCCGCATACCCCACCTACCCCTCATGTCCCTACAAAAAGAGGTAGACAGGAATGCCGGCAAATCGAAACTGAAACTCTCCACGCAGCGGCTGCAAGTGTCGCTAGACAGGCTCTGACAAGAGTGCAAGTAACAGTACCAGTAACAACACTAACAACACTAAACCACACTTGAAACTTCAGTCACTTGGCTTACATGTGAGTTCGAGTGCTCAGAGACTCGATGCGAAGTCTCTGAATTCCACACAAAAAACTCAAAGTTGAGCTTAGTTAGGGATACCCTGTAAGCTGGAGTATAAAGGAGTTTATGTAGCTATGAATTAGTGAAAGACTTAACTGATTTTGACTGAAAGTTATTTAAAGTTTAACTGCTTTTAACCTATTTTAATACTACTCCTTGAACTCCATTTAGAGCGTATCTTTTAGTCGCATATTTTTTTAAGGATTTTTTAGAATTTTCGCAACTTGCACTTTTTGCGGGTTGTGGGCTGTAGTGGACTGCAGTGCTGTGGATTGTGGGCTGAGTTGCAGCTCAGTTACGTTCATTAGTTGGCCAAAAGGAAGTGGCGCACTTAACACTCGACTGACGACAAAGTCCTGCAAGGGGGAGAGAGTGGGAGTGGTAGATGGCCAATCAACTGAGAATGTTTTTCGCAGTTAGGCAATTTTCAATTTCCGGAACTATTTGAAGTTCGTAACGTTTGTGAGGTTATGTGCAGATAATTTGTCATAAAAATTGATCAAACAAGCGAATAAATGATGAGCAAATGCAATTTGCATGTCATGAGTGATGACATCCTGCCCACCCCTACATGTATCCTTGGACTGACAACAAACGTGCGTGAGAGGGCTAAAAGGGGGCACAGTAGGGGGGCAGGGGGCTGCTTAGAGGTAACACAATGACAGCCAGTCACGATTTGCCATTTACAATATTTATTTATTCATAACTTTGAACTGTTTTCTTACATTTTGTTGGCGCATAATAAGCAAACCGTTTAGTAGCAAACGGGGGGAAGGGAGAGCGTAGTGGGTCTGAAAGGGGGTAGGGGGTACTGGTAGCAACATTACAAGTTGCCTGCTTTTGTTACCAACTGACGAGTTACCCCAAATATTTGGCATTTCTTTGGCTCAAACAACAAAAAAAACTGAGAAGGAAAATTGCTTTTCTTCTGCTGCTTTTGTTTTGGCCTTGTTGTTGCTGTTGTTTGTTGTTTCATGTCAGGCCGCAATTACTATGGAAATTTTGCCAAAAATAAAAAACTATGACTATATTAAGGAGGTGGGGGTGGAGGTGGTAGTGAGAGAGATTCGAAAGGGCCCGGAACTGGATTGCATTGTAGGTCGCCACGTGTCGTTTGCCCCGTTGACGTGATTTGCAGTCATAACTTGGCTAACTTTATTGGCTCACATTTGCATGGCCTAATCAAAGTCATAGCGATAGACAGAGACAAGCAGAGCGAAAGGGATAGCAGGGGGAAGGGTGAGAGACGCATTGTTTATAAGTCAAAAACAAACCCGAAACAATTATGGAAAACTAAACATGTAAAAGGGGTAGGGGCAGGGGTAGGGGTAGGGGAGGGGGCATGGTCAGGTGCAGGGAAAGCAGGCACGCTTCTAACATTACCATCCACAATAGCATCCACTTCAGGTAGCAACTACTATTGGCCCAATGACAGAAGACATGTGTTAATGTTTTGGCAGCAGCTGCTCAGTTTAAGCCAACTTCGTACTGGCCCTGTTCTTTGTCCTTCCCCTTGGCCAACTGCTCATAATGAAATATGCAAGTGAACGGCACAAAGTCAGGTGTGTTTTTCTCATTTTTACCTTTACGTTTTAAGGGTTGTTTTTGTATTTTGGACAAGGTGAATGCACTGAGAAAAAACCAGTCTAAAGCAATTCAAGCAATTGCAATTGCACTCGTAAATGCCACTAAACAATGACAATGCCACACGCCTCTCTAAGCCATGTCCGAGTCCCCATTCAGCACTCCGCAGTCTAGACCCACTACCGTTCAGGCCCAAAAGCCAAGAGCCAACTCAAATTCCGACCAGTCAGGCCAGTCATTGCAGCACTTACTCGCCATGAGCTTGCCACTTGCCACTTGCCACTCTCCAGTTGCCAGTTGCCAACTGCTAGATGTGAGTTACCAACTTTATCTGCTGTCCCAAAGTTACTCCGCACAGTGGTTTAAATGGAGACAGAGTCATTTCTTAAGCAGTTTTTCTAAAAATAAACTTAAGTTATTTCTTAGTCTTATAGTTTATGTAAAAACATTTCGTTTACTTCATTTTAAAGTGTTTATTTTTAAAACACTTTCATAGACTGTGTACCACTGTGCCTTGCTGCACATATCGCAGACAATGACCATATAAACAATCATAGAAATGCATTATGCATGGAAGATTAAGAAATTATTAGCTAACAACAATTGTCGAAACAAGAGAGACACGCAGGGCGAGCGAGAGAGGGGGAGAGAGAGGGAGAGAGAAGAAGAGTTATGAGTTCTGCTTGGCGAATTCTTATTTCAAATTTCCACCGCTTCTCTTCTTCCACCTTTCGCCGCTTGCTGTTGTTGGCGTTGTCGAACGACGTTCAATGCACTTTGACCGTTTGTCTGGATCGGATGAGAAAGAAGATAAAGTGGACGAAGATAATGCAGAACAAGACGAAGAAGAAGATTCTGGGAATTGCGAGTCTAAAATATGGTCAAATCGAATGAATAATGCAGCAGTTTCATCAACGATAATGCAATAAACAATAAGACAGGGTTGCCAGAGGGAGGACAGCGGGACAGAGGGGCTGTGGAGGTGGGCCAGCTGGTCAGGGTGGGGGCGTGGCAGATTGACTGGCGATGCGACGGCTATGCTTGAATGCGTGCGCAGCGGCGAATGCTTCCGTTTCCGTTCTTAATAGCTTTATTGTGATTTACTCAACGATGGCAACGACAACAACAATGACAACAACTGGGAGCAAAAGCAATCAACGGAATTACAACAGCGTTAAAAGTGCATTGATAAAAAGGGAAACAACAACAACGAATAACAACATTAAAATTACGTTCAACACAATTGAGGCAAACGAAAAATGCAATAAGAATTTTAAACGCGGCTTAAAACTTTAATTGATCGACAAAAAATTCAAAATACCCAGCATTACTTTAAGTTAAAGTTTGCCATATTAAATTAAGTCTGGCTTAACAGAGCGCTGTTAAGTTAACAGCTTACATCGCTTGTGAAATCTTAACAGTTTCCATTGGAATGTAAATTAACATTGAGCTCAGCTGGAATTATAACGGAATGGAATTTAACATCTTAACAGTTTTAATTGGAATGTAAGTTAACATTGAGCTCAGCTGGAATTATAACGGAATGGAATTTAACATAGTTTTAAAGCAATTTGAGAAACTTTTCGATAGCTATAACTTCTACGCTGATTTAATCTATTTAATTCCACAAATCTTTATCAGGCCATAAAGTAGTTTGCTTGGTTTTCAAAACTACTTTCAATACAAATTTTCTTTCCAGCTCAACGCCGTCACAATTAAAAACTCATTTTGTATTTAAATAAATAGCAAACATTAGTCTTTCCTTTGCGCTATAAGCAGTTGCATTTAATTACGCAGTTTGCGACTGTTTTAAAAATTCAACTAAAATCGAATTTAAATGGAAAATTGTGGTGAAAATTTATAAATGTTAAAAAAATTACTTACGTTAATGAGTCAGAAAAGTGTCGCGAGCAAAGAAACGACAACGGTTGACGACAACAACCTTTGGTATTGTGCGGCTTTTAATGAACTTTTGCCTGCTGTCGCAGCGAAGCACCCCACTGTACCCTCGCCACTGTACCCCTCCCCGCCCTCACTCTACCCACTGCTTTCCCTGATGTCAGTTGCTGTTGTTGTTGCTGTCTCTTTGCGCATTTTGTGCGCGCTTTGGCTTTATACTTTTGACACGCACACACAGACAAAAGGCTACACTTACACAGATACTTATATACGCTCACACATACATTTGTATAGACAGGTATGTGTAATTATTTGTCACACCTGAGTTGGCGGGCGGCTCAGACAACAAGCGGCTGGAAAAAAAAGGCGTCTCACTTGGCTGAGCCACCGAACAACCGAACCACCGGAGGCGCAACGAACCAACCACTTTTCTAAACATTCAGTCCCATATCTATATAGTTTGCTAAGCGAACAGTATGCCACATAATGTGCCAGTACATTATATACACAATTACTATATAATTTTACTGAGAACTCGAGGGGAGCAGAGCGGCGGACAGAGAGAGGCAAACAGCGAAGAGCTGTGTAGAGCGAGAACTGACAACTGTCAGTCAGAGCAGACATTCGCTTCATATTTACCTTTTTCTTCCTGTTCGTTCACTTTTTTTTCGTTTTGTTTTTTGAATGACGTAAGCGCGGAAGGTGGAAGGACTTTGACCATCGATATGGACTGTCTTTTAACGGTTAACGGCTTTGGGGTTGTGCGTAGAAGCGTGGAACGAGTCGAAATGTACTGAGTTTGATTGACACACTCATTCACTTTAGGGATTCCCTCCTTCCAGACACTGTCTCAGTCGTTCAATACCTCTACCTATTTACTTTTAAAATGAACTCCTAGTTAAATTGGGTCCTAGTCTTATCATTAAGTAGGCGCGTCAAACTCGCTTGTTAACCTATTTCCAGGTTCAGATTGAAGCATAGTAGAAATAAATTTGGTTTTCTGGAGGCGCGTGTTTCTTTGGTTAAACTCGTTACGTATTTCTGTTCATACTAAGCTTAAAATAAGTTATATTATCTTCAGTCTAGTAACAGAGGTCGTTTCATTAAACGGATTTTTAGTTGAAATGATCCTTTAACGATCTTTAAAGTGCCTCTTACAGCAGTTGCTCTCCATATTTTGCAATAATTTTACTTTTCTTAAACACTATTTAGTTTTAAGAGCATTTTATATTTATTAAAAGATATATTCAGAACTCTCCATCTCCATTTTGAGCACTTCTCACTCGTCTTTCATCCTTCTTAGAGACATTTCATATCACAGTCCACACAGTGTGACTTTAAGCCAATCACTTAATATGGCTCACAGTGCTAGCCAGTTAATACGCTGTTTTGCCAGCACATGGAATTAAGTCTAAACCATGTTGCTGTCCCGCCCTGCCACACTCCCCCACCCCCACACACTACTCGATGCAGCTGATTTGGAGTATAAATCATTCCATGTGTGTGTTTGGTTGAAACAACGCACTTTTGGGCACCACTCGCTGATTCATGGTCCCGTTCTGTGGCCAGAAAGTGGATCAGCGCCAGGGGGCAACTGTGAGCGTTGGAGTTGGAATTGGCTTGCAGTACAGTTGAGTGGTCAGTGCATGAAACGTGCAACAATTTGTGGCAAGAGCGCCACAGGGGCACAACAGCTACAATGTGTTTGGCCTCTGACCAGCTGCAGTTGTGGAGGCTTTTGGCTTTGGCTTTGATTCTGGTTTTGGTTTCGGCTCGAAGCTGTGTCTAATCCAGCCATCAAGTTAAGCAGTTGCTTCTTAGCCTTTCGGGGCAAGAGCCGTTGAGCCATTGACAGGCCTCTAAGCCCACACACTTAATGGCTAAAAAGCTAAATGTGCTCCGAGTATTCACTTAATGTTTAATTGTCAGCAATTGAAATAATGCCGCTTGTCAAGTGCATCATTTATTCACTTATTCACTTATGCATTCAGTCAGTCACTCTCGCTGGCTGTCTTTGAGCTGTTCATTTGGTCATTTCAATTGCGGTTTTCCAACCCAATCTGATAACCACTTCTCCATCTCCTTCTCTCCATCGCCTGCCACTTGTTTATGTAATTTATGATTTCCTCAACATTTGCATACGAGATTAAAATATCAAAACTGCAAACCGCTGCGCTTAATTACATCGCCATTTGCCACTTGCCGCTTGCCATTCGCTAAACGCGATTCGTAATTCGCCATTGAATGCAAATTAATTTGTATTTGTTTTGGCTTTTACTTGAAAATGATTAAATTAATTGAACACTCGATTTAGACGCCAAGTTATGATTACAGCCAACAAACCTATTCCGTTTGTTTAGCTAAACTTTAAACATGTCAACGATATGATATCACGCGGAATTCTTTATAATAGCAAGACTAAGACAACTGTTTATCAATTAGCCAGCAATTGGAAACATAAATCAAAAGATTGATGGCTTAGTTAGTGGAAGTTTAGTGTGCAGCAACATTTAACTATTATTTTAAAATTTAGTTCAAACTAAAGGTTCTCTCTATATTCCCTAACTATAATCCCCTTCTAGTACAAATTTGATCAAAACTTATTACTCACCTTGCCAGTAGTTGAAGTATTTCTACGCCTTTTTCTGCTCTGTCAAAGTCAAAGTCTGCAACAGATAAAAACAGAGAGAAAATGTGAGTAAAAATTGTTTTAGATAAATATTAAGCTTTAGTCTTAGAGCTAAATCCTTGATTGAATTGAGCACAACTTAGCACTTGATTGCAATGCCTTCAAATTGATGCATTTCCATTGGCAGCAGCTGCAGCAATTCTCAATTCTCCATTTTAGTGTCTCAAGTCTCCAGTCTCGACCTCTTTTTGGGCACTGTATAGGAGCAAGAGATGGCCCCAGGTCTGAGCTGAATTTCCTTCACTTAGTTTTATTTCAATGCAATTGCAAAATGCGCTGCTTGCAATTCAATTGAATTCAATTCAATTTATCTTTGATTTTCACTGCATTCGAACACACGATTCTGCTGCTGCCCTAAAACCCATTTGATTAATTTTGTATGTATTTAGAAGTTACACTGGAAACAATACAGAGCTCCTTTTGCTGCTATCTTAACTTTCTATTTAGTTGTTGCTTTTGTTAGTTTTAGTGCTTCTTGCTGGACATCTAATTGCAGTTGACTGGACCTGGACCTGGAGCTGGCAAATTACTTTGGCAATTAGCGGCAATGGCACCACATTTGACCCACCGGCACCAAATCAATTTGCGTTTCGTGCCCGAGGCACTAGAGTGAACCACAAAGCTCATTTCATGCGCTTGTTGCTGCTGTTTCAGCAACACTGAGCAAAATCCCTAAACTAAAACCTCAACCTCAAACTCGGGTTCAGCTAACAATGCCTTAACTTGTTTTGGGGCGCCTCCCTTTGCTGCATTGTTGTAAATTCTGTTTTGGCACTCCTAAATTCCTTTGCTGCTGCTGCTGCTGCTGTTGCTGTTGCTGCCAACTGCATTTATGCAAAGGCCCAAACGCCTCGCTATCCCGGCCCAAACAACAGCAACAGTAACTAATTTTATTACAACGCCACAGCCAGAGAGAACAGACTCCCTGGATTGACTACCTTAGTACCATCACTTGTAGCCCGCTCTGAATACCTGTTCCTCACCCCAAAAAAAAACAATGTCATTTTTACACTTGGTCATTTGGTGTTTGTCACATTTGTTGGGTGCTTTGCATACCCTGTGGTCCTAAAATACCTTGGAAAACTTTAACAACTATAAATTTGTGACAATAGTGACAGTTGAGATCTTAAATTTGGTTTAAAGTAAAGCTTTAAATATTATTAATTTAGTCGAAGCTTTTTGTAGGGTATCTACTAGCCGTTGCCTTGCTGCTGCTTCAGTTCGCTACTCTGTGGAAATTTACCATATGTTGTTAAATCTTTAATGAAATCCGCCATAGTGCCATACACAGAGTTGCATTTTAAAGCATGGCCACCACTGGGAGTGCCTCTTTGCCCCCTGGCCCCCTATCCACCTAAGCCCCGCAGCAATTGTTTGTGTTGTTGGCATTGCTTTTGTTGAAGTGCAGGCTCAATTTTCTAAGCCAATTTTGTCGCACATCGTTGGCAATGTACAAAATGTAAACGACAACAAAAAATACCAGGAAAACCAGCAACAAACAACAAACAAAAAACAACAAACAACTAAAGTAACAAAAGCAACATATGAAAATTGGTGCTCTGTAGTCCCCGGATTGTACTGAATCTCGTAGTAGATCCAAAGTTATCGTTGCCAATTGATTCTTATGGCAGCAGAGTAGAAAAACAACATACACATAATATCAAGCAATTTAAAAACTGTTTCGATAAACATGAAATTAAATCAGCATGTGGAAAAGTCGAATAGGAAAACTTTAAAGGGAAGTGATGGAGGAAATGGACTAAAGAACTTTTTGACTTTACATACAAAAAAGATTTATTAAACTACAAATTTAATAAATATTAAATGGTTTTCCACTAGTAAAAATTCTAAAAAATTATAATTCATCTAATAAAAATTGCAACGATTTATTTAAAATTCTGAATATTGAATATTTTTCCAACTGATTGCTCCTATTTTTCATTGGTCCATTCTCTTAGTAGACTTTTACATTTTATTAAATATAAGATAAATTATGATACCCCAAATAAATACATTTTTTAGACACTTTTAATTTAACCCAGTTTAAATGAGAATAATTTTTAAATTTGCGCATAAAACAGGGCAATTCAACCCCCCAAAACAGTTAGTATTCATTAAAGACTAACTGGCTTTTATGTTAGTCATTTAATTAAGTATTAACGACTTCATCAACTGATATGTATTCAAAGAATGCTTTCAACTTTTTCTGTATTCAAAGTACACTTTCATTATTGCAAATCTCTCTCACTTTTTCATTGCTTTCTTTTCGAATTTGTAAGAGCAAACTCAGTAGCTGCTAAGCAATTGAATCCTTTTGGCCATTTGAAGCTCGTTTCTCAAGTGTTTTTTGCTCCACTTGAGGCGCAAAGCTTCGCTTCAATCATACGTGGCACCCAACTGAAGATGGGTTTTGGAGTAAAGAGCATAGCAGGGGATGGGGATGGGGATGTGAATGGGGATGGGGATAGGGATGGGGAGGCAGTTATAGTTGTGTAGAAGGAAAAGTGGAAAATTCCCATAATTTGCAGCAATATTTCGTGTGCATAGTCACAATAAACTTGGAGTGCTGGACAGCATTGGAGCTTTGAGCCAACATCATCGACAGGCTGTCAATTAAAATGGAAATGTTTAAGTTTTGGTAAGCAATAAAAAGGCTTCCTTTTGGAATCTAGGCAGCCAGGCAGGCAGGCATGGAGCCAAAACCACTTCAACTGATGCTCTAGCCTTAGGGTGATTCCTGCTCCTGCTACTTCTGTACCAACTGCTGCTCCTGCTCCTGCTGCATTTTCATGTCGATTTTTATCACATTTGAACTTTGACCCAATTTGTTTGGCTACCCAATTCCGGGAGCTCTATATCTATCCCTCGCTCTCTTTTCCTCCTTCAGTCGGCTCTGTTGGCTGCCTGTCTGTCAGCGGCTTTCTGTTGCCAGGATTGCCTAGGCAACATTGCACAGTGTGTCAAACATGCATCAAAAGTTGTTGTAACCAATTAATTTTTAATATTAATTAGCGTGCATATTAAAAGCACAAAAGAGCTGTCTAATATGAAGCTACAAAGTACAAAAATGTTGATTGTTTAAGTAATTTTCGTCATGGCATTTCATTAATAAGTTCGATGCTTTTTTGAAGGTGTGTTATTAGAAGAGTTAAATAAGTAACTTGTCTACAAAATTATATTTATTTTCTTAAACTGAAACTTAATATTTTACAGTAACTCAGTCAAAAAATGTAGTTACTAGCTTGAACTGAAGTTTCTAAACCAAACTTTTGTAGCCTAATTTATTCTAGCTTTGAATGTTTTAGTTACAGTTTAGCTTGAATATGGAAATTTTATAGAATAATATTATGTTTAAATAGATGTACGTTTTGCATACTTTAGTTACTTTTCTGAAGCAAACGTGCCACTGTGCCTTGCCGCTTCAGTAGTTTGCTAGGCACTCCAAGTCGAACTCCACGCTGATTGCACGTGGCACACAGACAGACAGAGGGAAGGACAGACAAACAGACAGACAGAGAGACATGTGTGTGTATGCTACAAATTGAAGTCTTCAGGCAGAAGTCACGAAATCTAGAGTAGTAGTCTAGTAGTGTCTCTGAAAACGCGAAACGTGGCCTGTGCATGTGTATTATTTGTACACACACACAACACACACACACACATACTTGCACACTTATATAAGTTATATATCGTATTTTGTATTCTGTATTTTGTATCTTCGCATTTCGTTTTCCCTTTGGCTGTTGAAAGGAAATTGCAGCAGCTTCTCTTCTGCTCTGTTCTAGTGCTCAGTTTGTGCCTATCCTTATACAATATCATCCAGAACTTTTCTTTTCTTTCCTCCGCTTTTCTTCGCTGTACTCTACTGCTGCCAGTCGTCTGGCTAATAGCTGCCAGCTTGTTTAAGCCTTCTGAACTCGCTATCAGCCCCCTACACGCCCCTTTACATCCTTCCCCTTCGCCTTACATAAAATTCTCATCACATTGTGAGAGCGACAGAGACTTTTGCCTGGTTAGTTGCCTCTGTACACTCGATTTATATGCATATATGTGCAGCTCTATAGCATGTCTACTTCTGCATGTGTGCACACACACACACACACACACAGACACACTCACACACACACACCTACAGCACTCTATAACTAAAAAAGTCTACGTGCCGTTTTTGTGCGCTGCAATTTCGACAAACGTTGCCTGGCAGCGAAGCTGAGTCTTTTAGGCCCGGCAAAAGCACTTTAAGCTACACACACATACACACTCACACACCCAAACGTTGGAAGCTTTCCATTTGCAGTGTTTTAAATACGAAAAATCCCGCAACCTGTGCTGCCGTTTGTGCACCTTTCTTGCAGTCACTTTTCAGTTGCGATACCCTGTAACTAAGCAGTAACTTAGGAGGAAGATGACTTAAAGATGTAAAGCTTTGTTTCAAGTAAGTAATTTAAGCTTTGAAAGTCTTTTTAAACCTATTTTACTCTGATTCAAATCATTTTTAGTTAAATTATTGGTCAATTATTGACTACAGGGCGTACTCCAGTCATGCACTCCCTTGTCAAGCTTTAGTTTTACTATTTTCGTTTACTTTTATGAAAATGTCTACCCGCTGGACGCATCTCAAGGATTTTCACTGTGTAATGAACTGCAGCAAGTTCAGTCCTTTAAAAGCTGTGAGCAAGAGAGAGCAGGAGAGTGAGGCAGAGCAGTCTGAGCATTCTTAAAAAACTAATTTTATATACAGGTGTGCTTTCCACCTTCCATTCCCGCCTGCCTCTTACCCCTAGCCATTTGCCACTCAGTGCACTCGATTTGTATTGAATAAATGCAAAAGGCGTGTTAATTGACAGACCATGAAGAGCAGAAAAGAAGCAAAATATATTATTGCACTTTTCTCCAGCAAGTAACAACAAGAGCACAACAACAACTACAACTGTGTCCAGCTGTAAATGGACGTACTAGAAATAAACTAAACAAAGGAATAAAACTCAACTCAGCACTCACATTGCGTTCCGCTGCCCTGTTTTCATACCCTCAGTGAAGTGGTCTATATGCACTGACATGTAGTGCTTGCAGCAAAGAGCTGGCAGCTGGTAATAATAGAATAGGTTTGGTCTACGAATTAGCAGCATTTCTTAGACAACTCTTATACAGTTCAGTTTAAATAGTAATTGTTTTTAAATACCAAAAGAAAGAGAGCAATTTTATTACGGTCAAGAAAAAGTCTAAAAATTAGTCAAATTATTACAAGTAAAATATTTTAGCTTAGACCTAGAATTCCCCAAAAACATTTATTGCTACAGACAGCAAAGATTCTAATCACCAAATTACTAATATTTTTTTTACAATTTTCATAAGTTGGTCACGGAAATGCAATCATGTGAATAATAAAATATAACTCTTACAGCACTAAAATATTTTTTTAAAAGCTTTTCACACAAGTCCCATTAACCTGAAGTTTCAATCAATAATCAGTATAATTCATAATTATACATTTGCTCATAAAACTTATCTTTCCGAAAGCAAACTTAATGAACAGGCTTTGTTTATAAAATAGAGTAAAGGCAGTTCGTTAAAGTTTTGTTAATTTTTCTTTCGCATTTTAATTTTATTAAACTCGACAAGTTCTTAAAGTTTCTAACTGTTGAAAAACGAGAGAAAACTTTTTGCAAGTACCGTAAGCGCGTTATGATGAGCTTCAACTGAATGAAAAAAGAGTAGAAAAATGGAAAAGGGAAATGGGAAAAGGGGAAAGGGGGAAAAGGCATTAAACGAGGTGAGGCAGAGGATTGAAGCAATTATGTTAATTTGTAGTTGCTGCTTTGTATTTATAACTTTTATTATTATTATTATTATAATATTTTCGTGTAGCATTATTAATAGTCGAGAGTCGTGGCACCTATAAATCTGACAGCCAGCGGCGCATGGTTTATGACGCTTCGCTGCGCTCCTCACTCGCCCCTCTCTCTCTCTCTCTCTCTCTCATTCTCTGCTACTCTGCATTTTTCTCGCTTTTGCTCTAGCTCTATCGTTTGAGCGTTGGCAGCAAGTGGAAGTTGCGTGTGGCACTCAATCGCCCATATTTATCTATAATAAAGGCAATTTGAAGCCTCCTCTACCCGGTAGCCCCTCAATCCCAGTCGGTGCCTGGTAGTAAAAATCGATTAAACAAATCGAGTAAAGTGTTGCCAAACACAGCAAACAGTAGAGTATTGTAGGAGTAGAGTAGGGTAGGGTAGGAGACCGTAGGGAAGACGGCATTTACCTTTAGTCATATACTATGTACATGCTATAGTAGCCAGTTATCCTGGGGCCTGTCTATAATTATATGATACGACTGCCAGTATGGAAACGAATACGAATGGAAGTATTCGTACAAGTACTCGTACTTGTAGTCGTTATCGTACTTACGCTCCGCGTGTTTGTTTGGGCCCCGCGATGCGCGTTGCCAAGCGACGCGTCAATAAGCCACGTATACGCCGCGTTGTACCAGCCACACAAAATGTCGCTCGTTCGTTCGCTCGTTCGTTTCTCCCTCAATCTTTCTTGCTTGTATCTTATTTCTTTTACATTCTTACTGCGTACATGTATTTCTCTTACTTCTTTTTTTTTTATATTTCACTTCCTTCCACGGAAATGCAAATGTTATTTACCTAATTTTTTCTTTTTTTTTCGCTCAGCTTCTGAATGTTTTATGAAATTTGTCGAAAAATTTACTTTTTCTCGTTTGTGTTGTGTTGTTTTTTTATTTGCTTTTTTGTTGGGTTTTCACTTAGTCAAATCGTGCAGCTAGATGCGCATCCTTGCGCAATCTTTGGGCCAGTTGATGGCAAAATTTCTGCGTATAATTTTTGATTTTATATATCTTTTGGCCCAAGGACATTGTTGCCATAGTCATCGTTACACTTCTCTCACTCACTCGCTCTCTATCTCGCTCTATCTTTCGCTAGAGTCGTATTACGTCACCATCTTGTTGTTGGTATTTTAAATAGCGGTATTTAACTGGTATTTTCTGCTGTATTAACTTGGCTTTGGTAGTTTCTGTTTTATAGTTTACATAACACTAGCCACACTGCTGCCATTTGCCACTGCGTTCAATTGCCAACTGTCGTGGTAGGACCACGCGTGTTTGTTGTTTTGGCCACGTTAACGAAGGACAACGGCGCGTATCCTAGCAATGTTGAGGAATTTTTTGCGTGTCCTAGCCAAAGACTGCTTCGTGCTAGCAACGAGCTAGCCCTCGTGGCAGTCGCAGTCGGTCGCTTAAGCGCTTGTTTTGGCCAGGCTAACAAAAAATCGTTAGCGCTTGTTGCCATGCCGACCAACAACAAAACGCCATGAACATGACACTCCGCCCACAAGTTGCTTTAAAATAATTACTCTACTAATAGATTTAATTATATTAATGGTCACAATGAACACAATTGACTTGATTATGATGGCTGAATGGCAAGAAAGGGAGGGAGTGACAGCATGGAGGTCAAAAGGAGAGAGAGAGAGGGAGAGAGAAGGCGAGCACGCATATCGATCTAATTGAAGGTCCTTTGCTTTACCGACTATGCAAATTCCCTCGATTGAGGGTTGAAACTTGGGGTCGAAACTGTGCCGAAACCTGTTAATCGAGCTAATTGCATAAATTTCAATAGACAAACAGACAAAGTCAGTCCAAACAGAACCACAGAAACACTTCTCTGTGACCTGTGTCTCTGTCTCTCAGTCTCTGTCTGTTGCAGGACCTTCAACTTCAAGTTGAGTGCAAATCAAATTCAATTTAAGCGTTTTTCCAATCGAATTGAATTTTCATTAGGCAACTACAATCGACGTAACGCCATGGGAATTTCCATAAAACCATTGGACCAACTGGTCGAAGCGATTGGAGCGATTAGACCTCTTCCGTTGTTGCTCAACCCGTTTGCCATTTTCCGGCACTTAAAGGATCTCTCAGCCGAAACTTGTCGCTGACAAAACTTTGATTGACATCTGAGCCAGTTACCAGTTGCCAGGATCTGTTCGCGACAGCTCTCCCCCTGCCCATCTGTCTCCAACTCCTCTACTCCTCGAGCTCTAACTTTTCTCTACTTACCTCACGGAATCCGGCATAACTTTAAATTGACAAAAGCGTATAACGGAAGTTGCTGACAGGGGGTTTTAGTATATGTGGTAGGGGAGGGGACGACTGTGTGTGTGTGTGTCTGCGCATGTCCTTGTGCTATAAATTATTTGTCGTATTTAGAATTCTAACAATAAGAGGAAATTTTCGGAATTGAATTCGACAGACCAACATCAATGCAAACTTGACTGTCCATTGAAAAGCCAAAACATACATTTTTAATACCCTTTAAATGAATGCTTAGAGTGGTGGAATTAAGTGGGTATACTAAACTTGTTTTTGTTTAGCATTCTTGATAAAAAATTTTTGTAAACTTTTTAAATTTCTTCATTGCTTTTCAATTTACCAAAACTTCACTAGACTTTTCTAAACTAGAGGGTATTTCTTAGCCACTCTACCACTCAGCATGTAAGAGTTCTGTCAGGTTTAAGCATAACATTATTGTTTGCAAGTCTCTGGCAGACAAACTTATAAAAAAGAATTTGTGGGCAAAGAAAAAACGACATAATAAATCAAATGAAAAGCTTGCCAAAGTCCAGTCTTTCAATGAATTCAAGTTGTCCTTCTGGACTGTCCTCCTGCCCCTCTGTTTGTCCTTTGTCCAACTTTGCTAACTATAAGACCGTCCGACCGTCTGTCCGACTGTCTGTCACTCATCAATTTTGAAAATTATTAAAAATTTAAATGGAATACCGAAATGCACTCAACAAGAGGAATATATATGTTATTCATATACGAGTTATAAAAACTTGTTGTTGTTGCTGTGTGTCGTTTGAGTGTGTTTGTCACTGTGCGTGTGTGTGTTTGTGTGTGCGCTGTTGTTATTTGTGTCAGGCTTGTCAAACATTTTGCATGTCCTGTGCAAGTTGCCAATGCGTATAAATATTTTATTTTAATTGTTCACCAAATGCGCTGGCAAAATCTGTTCACAAGGATATGCACATGGTCACACACACACACACACACACACGCGCGCATACACTCACAAAGGAGTGTCCTCAAATGTCAGGATGCTCGAATATTTTACAAGCTCACATAATTTAAATCGAGCACATTTCGTAAGCCTGTCCAGGGAAATTTCTTTTTTAGTAATATCCTGACATTTTATTGACATAATGGAAGACATATCGAAGCGGAAGGAAGAAGGATAATGCAAACGGATGAATCTTGGGATTGGTCAATGGTAGTGAATCAGAGTTACTCAAGTGTCCCACGTAATATCCATTTAATGACTCTTATTTTATTGACTCAATGGCACAATAGGTATTAAGGTGCCCAGCACTAAGGACTCTTCATTAGGGTGCAAAAAATGAAAGAAGAAAAAAAAAAATCCATAATTATAATGCACCTTACATAACGCTTCATTAAGATAATGATAATGAATACGTGACCGCACAGACAGATACAGATACAGATACATTTACACGCTTCTACTGTGAGCAATGCGAAAGCGAACGTAAGAGGGGGGAGAGTCGCATGTCCTGCGAGGTAATGGCACGCATGAGAATATATGTGTATCCTTGTAACCGGCCTGCTGGCCAACTCTCTGCTCTGGGCCCACAAATGGCCAGCGGACAAGTAGAATTAACCACTTACCGCCCCAAAAGGCAGGCGCTGGCAACAAACGACGACGACGCCGTCGCCTGCGTGACAGGACCGCCCCCTTCTGCCCTTCTTCCTTCCTTTCTTCTGCCCTTATTTCCTCGCCTTCTACCTGCACCCGCACCGCCCTCTCACGACATGCCGAACAAAATGCGGTCGATAATTTACATAAAAATAAAATGAAAGGTAAGCAATTTGCCTCTTTCACGTGGAACTTTTTATACCCTTATTGATTATGAACCAATGACATTGAATTACATTGAATAATAAGAGAATTTCTGTCTGTTTTAGGAGTTTTTAAACTTTGAGATTTAAACTAACTTAATACAGGTGTTTTTAAAGTTATTTACTCTGAAACTTCTGCTCCTTAAGTTCACATAAATTCAATAAAAATGCATTAACTTGCAAAGATTTCAGATTAAGTTTGAAATTATTTATAATTACTTAAGGCAAATCATTTATGTTAACCTACAAAGCAATTTTCCCTTTTACGGTCAGTACGATTAATCCCTGGCACGGGTTTAAGCCAGTATCATTGGTTTATAAGTAATTAAATGTGTGTCTGGCAATGGAAATACAATATATCTTCGATCCGAATGTTAAGCTATTGCTTTTGTGGCATTACTGGCTCTACTACTCTTAGCCAGGCCATAACGAAGCGATGTAATAACAACAACAGGAAAAACAAGCGTTGAAATAGTCATAAAGAACCATAATAATAATTATATAACATCAGCCTTAAGTCGGGTGGGATGCGTGCTCTGTGGCCATAGTGTGGGCCAAAAGTGGTGCAAAGTGATGCAATGTGGTGCAGAGTATGGAGTCGAATGGAGCAAAGCGAGCGATGAATTACGTCAAAAGTAAATTTAACTCCGGCATTAAAAATACAAACAATGGAGCCTCAACTTTAACCTTTCAGTCAATGAACCCAAGGGCAAAGATGGTGAAAGAAAGATAGAGCTACAGTCATCAATAAAAATATATTGCCAGTAATTTCTAGCTGCGATTGGTGTGAGTTACTTAAGGCCGTTGGGTGGTGTTTAACTTGTCCCAAAACATAATTAATTCACTTGCATGATAATCAAAAAATCATTTGATTAATGCCCGCTCCAACTTGGCTATAGTGCAAACAAGCGTTGTCCTATCTAACAGCATATTAACAAGGGTTGAGTGCCGAAGTTGGCTTAGAGTTTTGGGTTCGTATTTGGTTGGGATTTGTGGCTAGGTTTACAGTTAAAGTTGTTGGAATGTGGCCCAAAAGAAACCCAATTGCAAATGAGTTTTATGTTAAGAGCTAATTTGGGTTAACGCCGTAAAATGTGACGCAGTAAAATCAACACACACCCACACACACATACATGCAGACTTGCTCTCCCCGCTTCCTTACACACACACACGTACAGACACACAGACACATACATGTAGTTAAGTAAGAAAAGCTGCTGTTTGCGACAGCTTTTAACATGCGCCTCGAAGTATGCTACAAAAAGTTGCACAATATGCGCATAAGCCACAGTGCACTGTGGTGATATTCACTAGTTTTGCGGAATAAATGAATGGTGTCAGAATATATATACATAGAAATTATAATTAATAATATGTACCATAAATAATATTATACTAATTATATGAAAATATTTTATTTTATTTACATAATTTGTTCTTATGCTTTTCAATGTCATCTGGGAATGAAACATTTATTTCACTTTTGTAGGACAACATCTAAAATGTTAGACAACACAAGATGGCGCAATATTACCATAGTGCAGTGCGTGCATTATTTGCGCGTGTGCATGTGTGTGTGTATGTGTTTATATGTATGGGGATTTCCTTGTAAGAACTGTAGCACACTTTTGCGCTAGGTTTTCTGCCACAGCCGCATTTTATTGTTATTTATTTTTTGTGGCGCTGCTTTTATGTTGAAATTAGTCAAAATGTCAACTTGACACACATATGTAGTTCTTTCTTTTTTATGCTATTACAGTCTCAACAATGCAGTCTCCAGTCAGGAGTAGAACAAAGCAAGAAAATCAAAGCGAATAAGAAAGAGAAAGAAGTCTGGCCACTTAACGCTACGCTAATCTAATTAAAATCACATGCAATGCGCCAACTTCTGTAAAACCAACACACAATATAAACGAATCTGTATTCCCAAATGAAATTCACTCAGAGCCATCGCAGCTTCCGGTGAAGAATGCGCATTTCAGTAATTCAATGGACAATCAAATCAATCAGTGATTGAGACAGTGAAGTAATTCTATGTAACTCTAGAGTTCAGAGACCAGTGTATAAACAATGACGGACTTTGTAGTACGTAAAGCGTTTCTAAATATTTTTTCAACACAAGTAAAGTAGATTTATGTATTATAATTATTATTACAGCTGTTTTTCTTAAAATTAACTTTAAACTATAAACTTAAATAGCTGAATTCATCTAAAAGGCAGAAATAAATGGTGAGCTAAAATATAAGCCCAAAGTTGTAGTATTTTCCCTACTTTTGAAAACATGTCTTTTGAATATATAAAGTTAATTCCATAATAAATGTAACTAAAAGTATGACTAATATCGTAAATTATAAGACTGCTCACCAAAGGAAGCCCAGTTGCCTTTCGATCAATACAAATACCTGTATTTATATTTACTCATTAGCCCGAATCTGTATTTTGCTTTTGTTATTAACTTAAAGCCCAATTTTGCTCACCTTGACGCAGTTACATTTCCCCCTACTAACTGCCACTCAGTCCCCGCTCTCCTCTCCTCAGCTTGCTTCGTTTGCTGCCACAACTGTCTGGCAAATATTGACAAAACATTTGCGCTACTTTCCGTTGCTGTGTTTGCCTTCTCACTCGCTCTTATGCGACCCTTCTGACTCTCACTCTACACCCCCCTCTAACTGTACGACTGCAACGCTCCATTTGCTTATCTTAAATTACAAATCAGTCAATATCAAATTGAATGCAAACAGGCACCGAAACACAAAAAAGGTGAAAAAAGAAGGAAAATGACAAGATTGCAACACTGGGGAGCAATAGAAAAATGCACAGGACTTTGCTGTTGAATTTCGAATGCGAATTGAGATGGGAATATTGTAAAAGCGTAAAGCTGAGCTGAGGGAAATTCAGTTTGTGAAAACACCTTGGCTGTTCAATTCCAGTTCCCCAATTGCAGCTACGGTTAAGGTATTTAGATGTCTGATAAAAACTATAAAAGGATATAAGCAGTGAAATCAAAGACGACACTTTTGAGTGTCCTTTAGCCAGCAAACACACGCTTTAACGATATTATTATAATATCTGGCACGCATCAGCTTCACTTTTATTACATTTTTAAAGTGAACTATAAATTTTTTATGTCCTGACTTCAAAAGGGTAATGCTTAAAGTTGATTAACTAACTGATGGCTTACATCGCAGGACACTGAAGAGATTTCAGCTGCCTGTTGCTGAGTTTTCCTTATTTTTTTTTTGTTTTGTTGGGATTTTCTTTCGTTTTTTTTTTTTGACAAATTCAATTAGCATTAGCTTCGTGCCACTCACTGGCTTTTGCTCGTTCTTTCTTCCTCACTCGCTATGCATCTCTCTGTCGCTCACAAGCTGTCGACCCCAAGGCAATAATTTAAATGCCTTGCGATTTGAGCTGCTCGACTGACATATGAAAAATATATGCCCATCCAGCGGATAAGCATAAGAAAGCAAACCTTGTTGGCATACAAAATGTGTTTCGTAATAAAAGTAAAACGCAGCGTGTCTAAACACGTTCGTCTCTCGTGCTCTCTCCCTCTGTACTGCTGTCTGTGCGCTTCATTACATTAGATGACATGGCGAATGGCGACAGACCCCAAATGCCTAACAGGCCTAAACTTTTGTGTGTGCGTTTGTGTGTTGGGGCGTTGGCCACGCCTACTCACCGACCTGTGTGACAATGACGTAGTATAACATTTCATTTTTCCGTTCGAATGAGGCAAGTGGCAAGTGGCAAGAGCATGACTAACTGCCAGCGGCGACAGCGCACGCAGCGAGAACGCACTTTTCCGTCAAAGTCACCCCCATAAACTACACACCCAAACACACACCAGCACACTCCATCACACACACACACACACACACACGCACTCATTTTTAATTCATGAAATGTTTGCTGCCAACAAAAAATTACACTTAATGTCAACTTGGTAGCGAGCAAGGTAAATTTTTCAGTCGCTTTTCTTTGCTGTCGCATGCAAAGACAGAGGCACAGAAAGACAAACAGACGGACTGACAGACAGACTGACAGACACCTACCCCAAAATAATTGTCACTTACTGATGGTAAAGCCGCGTTGCTCATACGCAGCGTATACTACTTTTTTTATATACCGCACATGAGGTGGTCTAACTAATATACATATATGTACATTTGAGTGTATATATGCTGAGCCAAAGCCGAAGGACCGCAGCATTAAATATTTATGAAATGACATCTATTCAAACTACATATGCAAGCAAATTGATTGACTGGCGGACAAACTGACACAACGTCAACTGATTGACACTCCTATGGTCTTCCTGACGTCCAGTCATTCGGTGCCTTCCTTGATGTTAATTTCCTCGCGCCAACGACAATCGACATGTGGACGCCCAAGCTGTTCAGTTTCCCAAACTTGGAAACAATTTTTAATTGTCGCATTTAAGTTAATTTTTAATAAATAACCCCGCCTTGTTATTAACAAAAAAGGTTTTGAAAACTTTGCATGTGAACAGATGTTTTGGGAGTAGGTGGAGAAACAGAGAATTAAATTTGAGAGTGAGAATGATAATCATGCAATGAACAGCTGTAAGGCTTCTCAAAGCAAGAGAAGAGACCTGAAGAGGGGCAGAAGTTTTGTTGGGCTAAGGGGTTAACTGGGAGGTTACTGGTCCGAGAATAAATAAAGTATTCAGGTATCAGTTATTTCTTGCTCTTACCACCAAATATAAAATTTATATGTGAATGCGGACAGTGTGCTATTTAAAACACACATGGGCTTCAATTTCATTTAAATATTTAATTTCTCTTCATCACTTTATATGCAATCTAAAGTTATACGACTCTAAATTTGTCTTGATAATTCCAGGCACCCAAAGAGCCAATATAACTAAGTATAAGAGAATTAAAAATATACATTTTGGTGCTTAAACTTGCACTATATAATTAAAGTTTGTGGCTCAAAGTGTGCTCGAAACATACAATAAATTCTAAAGCCATAAATTTTTAGTGCGCATTAAAAGATACTTTAATTTTAAACAGTTTGCTATGCGTTTTTTATCGATAGTTTCATATTTTCTGTAGCTTGCAAATCTGCGTAGTTTTGGTTTTAAGTGTCAGCACTTCAATTAAAGCTGTGAAACACTTAAACAGGTTTCAGCATACTTTTTGATGACATCATAACATAGAAGAAAAGCGTGCGGAATTTCTCTGTAATTTCACAACAAACTCTGCAAAGGAAAAGGAAAATCCAAAAGCAACAAAAAATGTATACGCGCTACTTTTAAAGTGGGCAACAAAAACAATTTGCATGAAAATGTGAGTACGTGGGAAAACTAGCAGGCAGCTCCTCTCAAGTCCCTTCTTCCTCCTCTGCAACACCCACTAAGTGGCTTGGAAAAGTTGCTTGCGTTGGCCAAAGTGCATTTTTTGCAGTCATTAGAAGACACCTGAAAATATGCAACATAAAAACATGACGGGGCCAAAAGTGGTCTGGCCAAAACGAGAGTAAGAGCCCAAAGGGCCCAAAGACAAGCAGGCAACTAAAGAGAGGAGGGTTAAAGACGACGAAGGAGGAGGAGTAGGAGCAGGAGAAACTTTGCTGGAAAGTCAACGCAGCTGCTTCTCCCACTAGTGCTGTTGCTGTCGGGCAATTTAGTTGCGTTTCGTCTAAAAGTAGATTATGCCACAGCCCGTGGCATGGAAGAAGGCATTGGTAACAACGAAATGTTGTAAATTTTTGATGCTGCTGCAAATTGAAGCAGCTGCTGCAATTTGACTTTAAAGCGTGGCTTACAGAGTATCTGCTAATAGCTGAAAGTAAGAACAATTTGTCAGCATTATGCTAAAATATTTAATAGCTCAGTTCTCACACTTTTTTCTCTCTCTCACTCTCCCTCTCTCTCTCTCACACACTCCTTCTCTTGTTCTACCCATTGCCTTCTTACTCCACTGCTTTGTAGTTGTTGCAGTCACCTGTGAAATTTTGCCACTTTTCTTTGTTGTTGCCTGTTTTTGAAATTAGGTCGTCTTTGTGTAAACGCTGTGTATGACTGTGTTTGTGTGCTGTTGCTGTGGGCGTGGCGGGGGCTCGTCAAATGCCAAACGCAGTAATTGAAAATTAAATGTAATTTTATGGCCAAAGTTAAACATTGGCAACACACACCCACACACACACACGTTGCAGCCTTTGGCTTTGACTCTCACTCTAACTATGTTGATGATCCCGTCCTCGCCGCTTCTCGTGTGAACTCACACAGTTGTTGCGGATTTTCACTGGCGATAATCATAAAAATGAAAATTTTAATAGCGCCAACGTCGCGAGTTTTCTTTGCTTTTTCCTGCATTTTACTCTCCTCCAACTGCCAACCCGCTATGACAACACTCCTGAGCTGTTAGTGTGTGCGTGTGTGTGTGCGTTACCTTTTCTAGCTGTAACACACGCAACAAATACTCAAACACACGCACAAAAAGGCATACACCTTCGGCGACACGCACACACATACATGCTGCTTTTATTGATTTTATTTCCCCCATTTTTCTTGCATACTTTTAGGCGTGCCGCCCACAAAATTGCCTGAGTTCATTCTACATGCTCATTATGATTAGAAATCCTGGCTATACAAATTTAACAACTGCGTTTAATGGTTCCAATAATAATCCCAAATTGCCCACCTCAATCCAATACTCTATAATCATTAGTTACTAAATTTAAAACTTGACCAACTCATTATTTATTTAATAATAGTTTTGAAATGGATAAATGTGCTTTGTTTAATACATTTTAGTGTAAATTTAAAGTAAGGAATTAACTATGAGAGCAACGGTTTATGTGTTGAGCTTTTATTTATCTTATATTTAAATTGCTTAAATATTCTACACTTCCCAATTGAGTATATTACTCTATAGCTTACCTTGACTTAATCGCAGATTTAGTTTAGAGTTGAGTGTAATTTAATCCAAGTTTAAAAACGTTTTGTGTTGTTATGTGACGGTTTTTGGTCCACGATTTGAATTCTTTATAAAGTAAACAACTTTGGAGTTACGAGTAGAATCATAAATTGCTTTCTACTGATATGTTTGATATGTTTGCTGATGAATTGTTAGCTCACTTTGTTGATATGTTTTGTGATATTTTGTTAATAATTTAAGTGTTTGTATATTTTTAATATATTTATTTATTTATATTTTATATGTATGTAAAATTGCTAACAAAAGTTGCTTTCAACTTATAATTTATGTTGTATAATTGGTTACAATTGAATAATTATTCAGTTATAATTATGTATATTTATTAATTGATAATAACGCTACGTTGACCCTTTGCAAGAGTACTGATATGTATGCGATAATTAGCACGATTTATTACTTAGACTACAGCATTAATACTAATTTGTTTTGGCTTTGGTTATTAATTAATTAAGCGCTTCATAAAAGTGTTTAAAGTTTTATTATAGGCCTTCTACATGATATGCGTTGCTTCAGTTGAAGTTCTAAAGTTTTATTCAATTAAGTTTTTTGTTGTTTTCGCTTTAGTTTGTTCGTAATTTACATTCTAGCTTTTCATGTTTTCTTCTTGAATTAGATTAGGTTCCACACAAGTTCCACAAATGGTTCTCTTTGCTGTGCTTGCTCGCTCTCTCTCTTTTCTAGCCTTCGCAGTAATGTTCCACACCTTTCCCTCACTTCCTCTGTTTCTACTCTCTCCGCCTCTCTCTCTTACACACTCACACACACGCGCGCGCTCAGTGGCTTTCAGGCGGCAACGGCAGCGGCGATGGCGATGGCGGCGATTTTTCGTAGAGATTCCTTTTGTGCCTTAGTTTTTGCAATTCCGCTTTGTGCTTACATTCGCTTCATACAACGTAATTTACCGAAAAACCCGAAAATACATAACAACAAACGCACTTTAAAGTCTACTTTTAGGCGCTGCGCTTATTTCGCTTGCTTTTCTCAAGTGCTTTCTGCACTTTTCTCTGCTCCTTTTTGCTTTTTCTGCGCTTTTTAGACAATTTGCAATCCTTTTGCTGCTGCTTTTGTTTTTCTTCTGGCCGCTGCCGTTGGCCGCCCGCCCACAAATTATACAATCGTAGCAAATAGTAATTTGCGGCTTTCGCTTTGTAACTATTGTTTAGTGTTGTTTCGATTAGTTGTTAAGAATTTTTATTAAATTTTTCACTCGCGCTGTTATTGGTATTTTTTGCACTCAGGGATAAGAATTTTCGTTGCTACGATTTATTGCACAATTAAAAGAAGCCAGTCGATTGTGTGTTGTCGCTTTTCACTGCTGTTCGCTCCGTGTGGCAGAGTCAAAGTGTTGTCGTTTACTCACGAGCTGCTGGACGTTGCCAGCGATGCCAGGCCATGAATTTTTCATGAATCCTTATTAGAGATTTTTCGCCCCCGTCTCGTTGAGATTGCCTGCTGCGCGCACAGCAGCCAAAAATGAGAGAGAACCCAGAACGACGTTACAATATATGCTTTTGATCTCTGAGTTGCATGCTTTGGGGTTGACTGTTTCACGTCCCTCCTCCCACGCCGTTCCTTTGCTCAAGTGTAGCTTTGAGAGCAGACCGAAATGGAGGCATTGATATGGAAGCTTCACTTTAGAGATGTATTACTTCAAGCATTGCTTTTGCATATTACTTTAGCTTTTGTGCGGGGTGGCTGCCTCCTTTTGGCAGAGAGGGGGCCTGTCCTGGAGTTGGGGAGTCTGTGTTCGTGGGGGTTGCTTCAACTGTTTATTTTACGCTCTTTCATTTGTCTTTTCACACTGCTTCGCATCACGGTTTGACATTTGCCATTGCTCTGATTTACACTCTCTCTCTCTCTCTTTCGAGCTCTCTTTCATGTCTCCCTGCTTCGTTAGCTCAGCGCAGGCGCTTTAGTACAGAAACTATCAACAGATGGCGTAAGTGAAGCGGCTTGGTTGCTGTCTTGGCTAACGCTGCATTTAGTGGCGGCAGTGGAGACTAAGAGGCCGTAGCGACGTTACAAACCAATTTCTTAAGTAATAAAAATTAGATATATTTTTTATTTATTAGTATATAAACTCTCCAATTTTCGAATTCCAAAATAAAAGTATCCAAATATAAGTTCAGATAAAAGGGGTTGTGTTGAAATTGTTTATCTTCTTTATACTATTATTGATTGAAAATTATTTCATATCACTTTTTTATCTTTATCTTTATTTATTTGTATTCTATCAGATGTATACTAAAATAAATTTAAAATTAGTTAATAAAAACTTGTAAAGTGTTTTTAACTAGTTGACAAGTCTTTTAAGTACTATGTATAAAAATAAATTATAAATAAAGACAAATAAAATATTTAAAACTCAGCAAATCTAGCTTACTGAAATAAATACGCTTTCTTATATTTTTGTAATTTGACACAGTTAAAAGCATCATTTTAATAAGTATAATCATATGATATACGATTGGTCTGCTGCCTTTGTGCCTTTTGGAATCTTCCATTAGCCCTCAGCTTCCGTTTGGCTTCGGAGTACGCCCCCACCCTTTAGCCTAGAATTCCCTACTCTTGTGCTTTAATTGTGGCTCCTCTGACATCTGTTGGCCTCCCACTTTGGGTTGCTGGTTGTTGTTGCTGTTGCTTGGTCCTAGCACAAACATTTTTCGGTAAAATGAAAATCAATAAAAAGCTCAATGACGTCAGTCGCGTGTATACGCATACACACACACACACACCCACACACACTCATACGCTGTTTATGCTTAAGATGAATTTAGTGGCCCGCTGGCAAAGTGAGCTGCGTACGAGTCGCAAAAGGACACCCGCAGGATCCGTCGGCTGTCAGGACATGAGAATCTCAATGCTCACTGCTCGGCCTACCCCGAAGATGTTGCACGTGAGCCGGCCAAAAAGTTTCATCAGCAAATGTTAAAGTCTACCCACACACACACACACACACATACACAAGCTGGAGTAGTGGGGATAGGGACTGTAGATTTTCTGGTGCTAACGCCGCATGACAATTTTCGCTAAATCACATGATAGCTGGGTGATAAGCAGGCAGATAAAACCGACAACGACAACAACACCAACAACAACAACAACAGCTAAGTAATTTTGAATATGCAGTGAGTAACGAATACTTACTCACTGCTTCTATTTATCATCTGTTCTGCTTCTCTGCTTACGTTTTCTTCTATTTTCGGACAATCCCAAAAAGTATGCTGCAATATTTTTATGTGCACGTGCTGAGATTATTTTTGCTGTCGCATTTTTATGCCACCAAAAAAAGGAATATAAAAAAAGAAAACAGAAAATGATCCAATTTTAGAATAAATCTCGTTTCCCATTGATAAATGGACCCAATTGAACAAAATAAATAACTTACTTCTGGAATTTATTTTGCAGGTTTGTGCTTTAAACGGTTGAAAATATGTTCCCAATTTAACCAATTAAAAAAGATTTGAGTGAAGCCAACCTAACACTTAAAGCCAAATCCATAATTCCATAACGAACATTTTTGAAATACTTCTACAATTTGTTGGCGAAATGCTGCAGAAAGCGATTTTGAAAACAATTTGCAGTAAAACCACAAAAACATAAGCAATAACAAGCATGGGAACAGGAACAGGAACCAGCAAACAGTCAATGCGGCAAAATAACAACAACAACGACAACAACATGAGTAATAATAATAACAGCAACAGCAACAACAACAACAACAACACGGCATAATATACACTTGAATTTTATGAATATGCAACATCAACTTTGATGTTAATGTTTGGCAACATGCGACAGGAGATTGGGAGATAGAGTGAGAGAATGCGAGAAAAGAGTGACATAGCAGAGAGTTGACAGTTGACGACTGAGAGGAAATATAGAGAAAGAGAGCTAGGGATAAGGAGAAAGAGTCAGAGAGAAAGTCACTCACACATACACACACGTTTATTAACGCATTTAGTTTGTAGTAGGTGTTAAAATTGCACATGAAATATGAAAAGGCAGTCTTAATGGCCAACAGCACTAACTGAACTCCCCACGTTCCCATTCTCTCTACCAAAATCCCTCAGTTCCCCACTGGTATGGTTAATAACTCCCTTGGTCTATTCACCACAGAGAAAGAGAGCATGAAATATAGGGTAAAAGAGCGGCGGGAGAGCGGGAAGAAACAGCAGGAGCGCTGACGACAATCGTAGCAAATGTTTCTTCTCTCTTCTACCCACTCTCTCAACGCTATTGCTTTCTCGCTCTCTCTTTCATTCACAGAGAGCGTTGCTCGCACTCGTGGGTGGCCCGTTTTCCCGTTTGCCTCGACATTTGAAAGCTCAGACGTCTGTTGGCTTCAGTTTCAGTTTCAGTTTTAGTCGTTGTCGTGTCGTGATGTCGTTGCCGTCGTCGTCGTTGTTGTAGTCGCAGCAGCAGCAGCAACAGCAGGCAACAGCAGCAGTAGCAGCAGCAGCAGCAATCGTTGCGCGCATTGTACAACAACAAAACAGCAACCACAACAGCAGCAACAACAGCAGCAACAACAACAGCAACAACAACATCAATAATAATAATACTAATACTAACAATAGCTGAAAAACAAACAAAAGAAAAACAAAAAGGAAATTTAAACGTAGCAAATTGCGCATATGGAATGTACATAAAGGCGCACAGCCTTATAGATATACACACACACACACATACACAGACACACACTCACGCACACGCACACTTATACATACCCACGGGCAACATAAAACATGTGTATATATGAAACACACACTTACACAGAGGAACAGACACACACAAACACATGTATAAGTGCAAACTAATTGTGATTTAAGCTAATAAAATAATAACAACAACCCAAAACAAGCAACAACAATAACAACAATAGTGTGTACTCAAAGTAAGCCAAAATTAATTTTTCATTGCGCTTTTCCATACATACACACAAAACATATATATATTTATATATATATATTTTTTTTTTGCTACGTTTCGTGTTTTTCTGTACACACAACACCACGCAACCCCAACCAAACAGCCCCCACCTGCCCGCTTCCCCACCACCTCCAACAAAATAAAGAAAAATTCATATAAAAAAAATGAAAAAAGAAAAAAAAAGAAAACCCAACCCAAAGGCAGCGAACTCTCCATAACATTGTCGTCGTTTTTTGTGGCCGTGATCTCGTCGTGCCTCGTCTCAGAGCCGTTTAAAAATGCAGGATAAACGCATTAAATATGCTAACCAAAAGCAAAAACTAAATTAATACATACATACATGCACACATTCCAGTAAATACAGTTAAATAAAGTTTAAACGCTTTGAAATTGAGTTAAAATAATTAACAACATTAGTGCCGAAGTAAATTAAACCAGTAAAACAATTATGTGAGAGTGTGTGTTCAAGTGTGTGTATAAATATATGTATGTGCGTGTGCATGTGCGTGTGCGTGTGAGTGTGCGTGAGTAGTCACTCACTTATACATTTGCTGTGATAAGTTCACCACACACTCGCAACAACAACAACAACAACGACAGGAGAAGCTCCCAAGAGCATAGACCCAAAAAAACAATGCGCAACTCTCGCAAAACAAACGCAAATGTTAACTATTAACTGCCAAAGCGCACAAAAGAAAGTTGGCAGCTCTCTGCCCCACACCCACACACACACACACACACACACACACACACACACACACACACACACACACACACACACACACACACACACACACACACACACATACAGACCGAACTGACGTCTAATGGCAAATTGCTTTGTAAGCTACAACAAGTTGCAGCTAGACACAATGGACACACAGTGCGTATGAGCAATGCCGAACAATGCGAGTGCATCGAGAGTTGTCGTCTTTCACCGCAGCTACCACTACTGCCAGTTTTATTGTCCTGTTAAAGTACTATCACTTCCACAACAAAATATATAAAATTACCCAGTATTCTGAGAAACAATTCCCAGTATTTGCAAACATAATTACTTTAGAGCACTCCGTTTGCGTCTCAGACGGCAAACGCAGCTTGAAGTTCGACAGTTCGTTTGTGTTCGTTTGAGAATAAAGTGCAAGCAATAATAATATATATAAATAAATAAGTTTCATTAATAAACAAGTTAAATTAAAACTTAAATTTGTTAACTATTTAAGTGGAAAGTGCTTTGTGAATACTCAAAAATATGTAAATTTCTTTGTAATATGAAATAAAACTAATTATATCTTTGTTAACTTACATGCAGCTTTGCTTTTCTAACTAAATAAAATGTGCATTGTGTAAAAAAGCTCTTCAACAAATTAAACTGAAGTAACTTAACTAAAATAAAACTTAATTTTCTATTGCAAAACAAAAATACAAATTGAAACAACGAATGAAAAAAAACAACGCCGTTTACATATATCAAAATAACACGATGAATATATGTAAGTATGCAAAGACCAATGGTTTTAAATTTAATTGCTATTTTAAGAAAAATAAAAGCATTTTAATGTCACTTAAAGCAAAGCGAAGTTTAAAATAAAGTAAAAGTCTAATAAGGAAACTCAATAGGTTATTAATACCCATTTTAATGGGTCAAAATGGGGATTTATTTTAATTAGATAATAAATAATGTTTTATTTATCATCGCCAAGCCTTGCAAGTCTTAAAACGATGATATCTGTAAATGAAATATTTACATAGTTTAACTGCTTTGAATTGTGTAGTTGTATTTGAAACGATGCAACTAAATAGGATACCATCTTATCCAAGCCAAAGCACACAGATAAAACAAAAGCAACAACAATACCAACAACAACGAGCACAAACAGCAGCAGCACAATGCGAACAATAGCCAAAAGATTGGCACAAAAACAAGAAAAGCAATCGGCAACTGGCTCGAATGTCATTGCTGTGGCAGTTTTTGCTGTTGTTGCTGCTGTTTACTGGCCAATAATGAGGCACTGTGCAGATGAAATAAAGCGGGGACAGTGCTACATTAATAGGTGGCAAATTTAATTAAAAGGTAAACTTGTTAAGCAAAAGGAACAAGCAACAACAACAACAACAGTATGACGACGACAGTAGCAACAGGCAGCCATTGAATCGATTTTACTGCTAGTTTACTGCGCTGTCAACTCAAAATGGCAAACGTCACGGGGCAAAACAACATCAGCAATGACTACAGTGAAAACTAAGTATCATACTGAACTTTGAATACCCTACAACAAATTAGAAGTGATAAGCAGCAAGGCAGTAAAGTTGCTTAAGTCCTTAATATTTAATGTGACTTTTATTTCACTTCTAAGCATAAATAACAGAAAATATATAAAATATTTTTTATTAGAATAAGAGCTCAGAAGCTTATCGAGCCAAGTCGATCCAAGTCGACGCTTGATTTGAAACTTACAGGGTATAAAGGGTCAGCAATTGAGAGCTGTGACTGTCGGTTGCCCTGACAAATGACAATGATGACGACACGCGATGGGAACCTTTGTGAAAAGGACACAACGACGACGGCCATGGACGTCATAAATGTTTGACAATGCACACACGGCGTATGAGTAATAGAAAAGCTCTTCCCCGCACACCAACAAGCTGGCAACATCAATGTGGCTGCTCCGCTTCTTGCCTGTCTCTGTCTGTGTATGTGTATCAGTGTGTGGGCGAAGCTTGTTAAAATTATTGAGGCGCTACACAACGCCCACGACATCTTTATTGTTGCTGTTGTTGTGGTAGTTGTTGTAGCGATTGCTCTTGTCGATGTTGTTGTTGTTGCTGCTGTTGGGTTCAATGGGTGCATAAAATTGTTTTTTGTGTTCCCATGTCATCGTTCGCTTTCTGACATTATACACAACATTTACAATACCAGCTGACAATTTTAGTTCATTTCTTTTTCTGCTTTCACTCTGCTGTCCCTGCATTTAGTTAGCCAACATTGAGCGCGTTTCCCCCACTGGCTTTCCCTGCAATCTTGGCAATCGACATGCCCAGCATATATTATTCTTTTTTCAATGCATTGTTCTCGCATTTGTTTTCAGTTAATTGCATGGAAATTGTGCACACAATGGCAAAAGTTGCACAAAAACCAAGAAATGCTGCATTTGCCACAGTTTTCTATTATTTGTTTCAACATTCATGTATACCCCTGGGCTGCGCTCTATCACTAAACAGCAATAAATAACTTGCATTCACTGAGCAAATGTTGCAAGCGGCGAATACTAAAAGTGTTGCCTACTTTTTTGGGTCAGTAAATGAAAAATTATAATTATATGCACGCAAAGAGCAACAACAAAAGCAGCTCGGAGTTCAACAGAACTTGGTTCGGCAGAACAACAACAGAAACACTAACAACAACAACAACAAAAGCATAAAAAATGGCCAAGTCATTGGCTCTTTTATAGTTTTGGCTTTGGCTTTCTGCAGCCACAACAGCAACTTGGCCACGTTTTCTTTTAAGCTGTGTGTGCCAAGAAAGTACACACACACACACTGTCTACAAATGAGTGCATTGCACCCGTTGTCGTTCAAATGACGCCCTGAAATGTATCTGTATAAATTTGCGATCGCATCGGCCAATGACGCCTTGTGACGTCACCAGCAAAATACAAAATTAGCACTTTGCGTTGACAGTTAGCTACAACTGAGGCTGATTAATGACCCTAGCGTAAAGAAAGCTTCAAACAAAAAAACGCAGTAAGCAGCTTGGTAACTAAACAACTTTTGATTAACTGAGAATAAATGTCTAAAAATAAAGTAAAGTATACGGCTAGAAAATACCCTTTGCAGTAATGTAAAATTTTATAATATTCCAAAATTGCTTTGTATTCTACTCATTTACCATACATAATTAGTTTCATGTCGTAGTAATTGGTTATAAACTGGTTTAAGTTCTGCAAACACATAACTATTAAATTTAGACATTTTTAATGAAAAATTTCGATTATAAATACACTCATCTCATTGATAAAGGTCTTAAAGTAGTGAAGTTCAGCAGATTTATAGCCTTTAATGCAACAGTGAGCAATAATTATTTTATTTTCTAAAGTAGAGCGGAATTATATCATATTTTTGAGCAGACCATAAACTCAGTTTCATTCATTTCAAACAATGTGAAATTAACAAAATTATGATACCGCATTATAAAACTATAATCACAGGTATTGAAGGAAGTTGTTTTCTGGTTTATTGTGAAACATCTGAAAATGCTCTCAACTCGCAAACTTGTTAAATGGTATGAGTCTGAATGTGAGCTAATGGAAATGAAAATCAAAATGAAATTGTAATTGAAATGGGCTTATTTATGTATTTCAGTAAACGAACAAAAAGCTTTTGCTTTTTGACCTTTTGTTTTCTGGTTGCTCTTGTTTCTCATTACTCTGCTGCTTCTTCTTCTTCTTCTTCCTGTTATCTGTACAACCTGAATAAAACGAAAGAATAATTCAATACATTTTGAACAACAATTCCTCAAACTCGCACTGCTTTTACCCAACTTCTGAGTTGCTAATTGAAAGTGACGAGTACAGGGAAAAGTGAAACAATTGAACTTTAACATTTGTCAGACAGTAACGTGTGGATTTTCTATGTTATATGCGGCGTATACGTTATGTGCAATAACCTTGGTTAATAAAATAAGTAAGGGCCTGGCTTACAGCTGACCTCTTGGCCCATAGCTGCTGCTATTGCTTGTATGCATCCTGCACTTTTCTTTATTATTATCATTTATCCTTGTCCCTTTTTGAGTTTGCTTGGCGGTCGCTTTGGGGTTTATGCTTATGTTTTCCGTTTCTTCGTTTTCATTTGCATTTTTTTTTAATATTTTGTTTGCTTTGAGTGGGGTTTTGCTCTACTTTACTGAGGGGAAAACACACACACGCACACTCTCTGAAAGTGAATACAGGGAAATTCTCAGCTGAGTTTTCTTCCCTTGAGTTATCGCTCTCTGTTTCTCGCTCTGAGTCTTACCAACTCTCTCTCTCTGGTGCGCGTAGTGTGGTGAATAGTTAAGGCAACTCTCAGTTGCTACTGCAACACAACTCTCGCTCTTCTCCTCTCTCTTCTCTCCCACGCCTGACCTCTCTCTCTCTCTCTCGCTCTTCCCCACAGCCACTCCATGCATTGTTAACCCCGTGCATATTAAAGTTTTCGAGTTTCCAGTTTGAGTTCCTCTTTAGCAACGAATTTTCAATTGGTTTGACAAATCTGCAGGAAATATTCTATTTTGGTCTTGAGTTGGTAACATGCAACATCCTTTTGGCCATTAAGCGACAGATCCTGCGCTTCGTTCTGGGCACATAAAGTAGTCACTTAAGCCCTACATTGCTCCCAGTGCAGCCATCAATTTTGCATGGATATATGCATATATATGTCACTGTTGTTGTTATTGCTCTAGTTGTGCCCATTGTTGCTGCTGCTGCTGTTGCTGATGTTGTATCTGCTGCATTTGCTGCATTATCAATTCATGAGCCAAGGCAGCAGCGCTGCCAACGACACGAGCACAAAGCAGGCCATAAACACCCTGGGTTTTATCTCGAGACATCTTTGGGGGGCCAAAGAACTAACAATGTCTCCTCTGCCCCCCTCATCACCCTCTTCACACAGTTGCTGTTGTATTAAGCAGATGAATAAGAAGCGTAAATATTTATGATTTTATTTTTACTTCTGTCTGAGACTGGTCTTAAGCAAAGACTCAACTCTGAGTTGAACTACTAAAATTTCTTTAAGTATTTTTACTTACAATTTCAAGTTTCTTATTTTGTTTTATTTTTCTGATGAAACAATATTACTCTCAGTAAATTGACATATTTAACTTGCTAGACTTGAAAGGCATGATTTAAGAAAACCCAAAAGAAACTGCACTACAAAATTAGTTATTAAAAGCCTAAATTTCAATCACTTAACTTTTGTGTTTCTGGAGAAAATCTAAATTAACTATTAGCTGAAGACTTACTGTCCTAAAAATAATTGTTGTTATAAACGTCAAAACCTACTCTTAATTTGAAGTCATTAAACTATTGCCTGCTTATACCTTTGCCTGCTTATATGAGCTGCTTTAAGACACTTAAATATTTTGGGCAATGCAGTTCAGTTCGACATGCTATTGATACAAGTTTAAGACATCAGTCTTGAGCTGATCAAAGTTGAATCTTGCTCCGGAACTCTGGGGACACACACATAAATTGCCTAATGGCTTTTCGTTTCAACGCCGAAGCGGCTTTATGCCTGCCTCACTGTGGAATAAGTTAATTCTGAAGTGCAAAAGCCGCATTTCAATCTGCATATGAGGAAAGCACACACACGCGTGTGTATATTGGGGTGTGTGTGTGCGTGTGCATCGGAAATAAGGCGCTTGAAAGCCTCTTGCTGCAGTTTCCCTATCCTGCAGCTACATTTGCCTCCTTCTGCCTCTGTCTTTCTCTCTCTCTCTCTCTCTCTCTCTCTTTCGCACTGTTGCCATCTCTGTTTCTTTTCAGTCTGCGTGAAGTGCTTGCTTCCGCTTGCATTTTACATTGCAGCGCCCTACAATGCACGAGTTTGTCAACATTAATAGCAGGCCCACCTCATACCCTTCATCACACTGTGGTTGCACTCGTGTGGATGTGTGTATGTCTTATGTGTATTTATGTAATGACCTCGTGTATATTTTCGCATTCTATACGTGCGTCACCGGGTCAACCACAAGCAACAAACAGCTCGCTAGCCCTTAAACCTCCTACCCCCCTTCAGCCCATCTCTTCTCCACCTGTTCCCCCTTTTATCCCACAGGGCTCGCATTATGCTGCTTCCTCCTGTGGCTTGTTGCTGTTGCTGTTGTTGTTGGCCTAGGCACGTTGATGACCATAAATACATTTACACATGTTTGCATTCTTGTAGACTCCTCTCCCCGACCCCTCTGTTCTTCGCTTTCGCCCATTTGCATAGTCTCGTTAAAATTCTCATTTCCGTTTTGGGGGCACAAAGTTGTTTATATAAATTTTCAAATTTACCATTTGAGTTTTAATTAAACTGCAAATGCAAAAAGCGTTGCCTACTTTTCGGCTGCAATTATATTATGCATTTAAGACCAAAACAGTGCATATTTTATGTAATTAACGAATTTTTTACTAAAGTTGTTTTCAATTTAGCTAATTGATGTAATTATTTATTTAATTTTCGCTTTCTTTCTTTCATTTTGCAGTGCTGACTTGAGAAATTCTTATACAAAAATAGCGTATGCTTCAAATCGCTTGACAAACATGGCTTCAAAACGGATCGGGCATCAACAACAAAAACTACAGAACCAAATAACCACAACAACAAAAGCCAGACAGCGTTTTAGAGCGCTGCAAAAATGAAACAGAAACAGAATCGAGGCGAAGTTCAAAGATTTACAATAATTTTGCTTTTAATATGAAAGCGACATAAATAGAAACAACAATAAACGGAAGGTGAACGACCTTCTTAAGGTCAAAGTGCAACACACACATACACATACACGCACACTTTTACACCACAGACACACATACACAAAGACACGCACACACACACACACACACACAAACCAAGTGTAAAACGTGAGGAAACTGCGAACTGATCCATTAAAAGTTTCAACGAATTTCCAAAAGTCTAAAGAGATCAACCAAGAAACCGAAATTTAATAAAGTTCTTTAATACCAAACAAAATACAAAAAAAAAACAAAATAAAGTAAAATTTAGAAATTTGCTCTGTGATTTTCTATCAGAATGGTTTAATAATCCAAATAATATTAATAATAATACAATTAATATAAATACATAACTAAAAATTATTATATTTATAAATATTGCCTAATTGCATTCAAAAGTAAATTATTAAAAATACAGAAGCTTTAAATTTCTCATACAAAAAATCCAAAATAAACAAATAAATAATTATAACTAAAAATTAAATAAACTTAGAGGAGAAAATCGAATTAGTGCCGGATAAAGTTAATAAATTACAAATGTGCAAAGCAAGCGAAACATAAACCGCATTCAGTTCCAGTTCCAGTACCAGTACCAGTTCCAGTTCCAATTACAGTTGCAGTTGTTTCGGTTAAGCTGAGCTTCACTCATCATGGACGAGATGCCTGATTTATCGCACCTCACGCCGCACGAGCGCATGCAAATCGAGAATGTGCTCATGCGGCAGAAACAGGAGGAGGAGCAACAGAATGAGATAATGCGGTGAGTTTCATACTTGAAACATATTTTATATACAAAATCTTTTACTTAATAAGTATTATGCTATATCGAATTTACTACTAATCATAGATCAAGCTTAGATCGATACGGACACTGATAACTTCTTTGAATTATCTGTTTATTTGCTCTCTCCCCTGCAGTCGCAAACAGGACGAAGTCGTCACCCTGGAGATGCAAATCAGACAGCGCTCTGAGCAGCAGAAGAAGGCTGGCGTTGAACTGGATGCCACCTGTCACATATGCCTTAAGACCAAGTTTGCCGATGGCGTTGGCCACATTTGCCATTATTGCAACATACGCTGCTGCGCTCGTTGCGGTGGCAAAGTAACTCTGCGTAGCAACAAGGTAAGTAAGACATTCAGTTTCCCCTTCTGCCAACTACTCTCCTGCTAACAAGGTACATTAAGTGTGTGTGTGAGTGTGTGCAACTGAGCTGACAGTGTGACAGGCTGACACATTTTCCAGTTGGCAATTTTCAAGTGCCATTAGACGCGCCTGTCACTCGACAAAACGCGTGAAGCCGGCAAAATGGCAGAGCAACACCACAAAACTCAAGTGAATTTCTGCTCATTTTCCAGTCATTGATAAATTGGATGACACTCTGTCGCCAGCTTTTCTGGCGTCACACTCACGCTGTCTTCGTATTCGTTGTCGTGTTCGATGTCGATGTCGCATTCGCATTCGCCTTGTTTCAAGCAGCGCCATCACTCATACGCCCCGTCGGACAGTTTTGGCTTCAAAAAGACAAAAAAGATGTCCCCACTGCGTGCAATACGCATAAATAATTGACATTTGTTGGCCGTCTCTGCAAACTCCAGCTATATTTTAATAGCTACCAATATTTATTGGCCATTTAATTCTTGAGACAACAGCACAGTTCAAGTGCTTGCTGAGCATAAAAAATAGTTTTTAAATGGGTTACAGCTGAGCGTTTAAGCAACTTTTAAGCAAGAGCTTAAAGGAGTTCCTTTTGGTTATAGATATATATAAAATGGGTTAAAGTTTGTCTATAAAATTTGTTGTTGGTTATTTTATTTCCAGCATTTAAAGAAGAGTAATAAATATGAATTTATGCTGAAAAATTTTCCACTTAAATTTGTCAGTTTAGCATTCAAAGTGGCAGATTTCCCAGAAGAGTATTTTTGTTAGTTCTTACTTTTGGAATGCATTTCTTATACATCAGTTAGTTTCTGCTCTGTAGAGTGACCCCCAAATGCATTTCAACCCGATATACCTCCAAGTCCAATTCTGGCTGCGCTCATCTTGGCAAAGAGGGTAAAGAAGATGAAAAGAATGCTCCATTCAGTGTAGAATTTGCCATTTGGCACACCATTTCACATTTCACATAGCATTGCATTTCAATTACACTCTTTTTTATTTCACATATTTTTCTTTCGTTTTTTTTTTTTGGGTTTTTTCAATTTTTATTTTACTCAGTGAGCCGTGACAGGGCTTGGCTTTTGCCTGGGCTTATCATTTGCTGGCCACGTTGCCAAACGTTTCGTTGAAGCGCTGCCAAGATGTCACACATACACAAACACATGCACATGCACTTGCACATACACACATACATAGACATACAGATAGTTTCACTGTAGTGTAGGTAGAATGGGATGAAAAACTTTAACAAATTTTTGTTGTTCTGGGTAACAAGTAAAAGTAACGCGTAATGGAATTTCAATTTGGCATTCTGTTTCCGGAATGAGAGGCACGAAATATGAACGACATGTGAAGCCAGCGATATGAATCCAGAGTGTTCCTTGGATCATACTCCAAGTCTAGTTCCTCCTCATTCAGTTCCAGCTGCACGATTCTTTCTCTTCTTTGTGATGCTGTAAAGCACTGGAAACTGCAGAAGCCAGCAAAATATTCGTGAGGTCCACGCTCAACGTATGTGGTCAGGTGAAGGTTGATACTGCCCCACAAATCCAACAGCTTGCTCATGTAGTAGAGCAAACTGGTTCTATGGTCTTGCCTATCGACTAGAAAACTGCTGGTGTCCATCTCAGCACACTCCCTCATACCTGGCCCACAATTTTTGTATATACTAGAAGCTCTTGACAGCAGTAGCAATGTTTATAAGCTTTTTTCGATATATTTTTGTTTACAGGTCATATGGGTGTGTATACTGTGTCGCAAGAAGCAGGAACTGTTGTCCAAAACGGGCCAATGGATCAACAAAACAGCGGTGCAACAAGATGGTTTCATCCGACGCATCGAACCCGATGGCAGCAGCGTAAGTTACAGAACTCCTGAGTTACAGAACTCCGTAAGTTACAGTCAACTGCTTTCTGCTTCCAGGACATCTCACAGCAGGCCATTGTGGATCCTCATGACACCACGGACAAGCGGCCCAAGCTGGAGCGAACTCGCAGTGCAGCGGAGAAGGAGAATCTGCCCATGCAGCGGGCGGGGAGCATGCTGCGTCGCCAGTACTCGCAGCAGGAGCAACCCACGAACCGCAGACTGTCCATCTCGGACAGCGGCATGGATGCCATGAGTCCTGGCCATCAGCAGCAGCAACAACAGCAGCAACAGCGCCAACGCATGCAGCCCATGAATCCACAGCAGGCACAGCAGTACCAACAGCAGCAGCAGCAACAGGGATATGGGCAACAAGCTCATCCACAGAGATCAGGCGCCTATCCAGAGGACGATCCACGCTATTATCAGGTACGAACACTGAATATATTATTTGTTTATAATAAATACTTATGAATTTTTGCAGGGCGAATTGGATGGACTGATGCGACAACATCCACATCTGGCGCATCCCAGCCAGGTGCAACCGCAGCACCAACAACAACAACAGCAACAGCACCACATGCCTCAGCAGCACCAGCAGCAGCAGCAACAGCAACAACAATACGCTGCACGACAACAACAGCATCAACAACATCAGCAAAATCATCAGCAACATCCACAGCATCAGCAACAACAACGTCAACAACAGCAGCAGCAGCAACAGCAGCAGGCACAACGACTGCCACAGCAACAAGCGTATCAGGGACAAGCGACACATGCACAGATCCATCAACCACCCTCATCGATGGGGAGTCAGGGCCAAATGGGCGGTGGTTATCAGAAGCCACCGCCACTGACACGTAATCTGACCATTAGCGGTGGCCATGCCATGGATGCCACATCCTACAATCAGCAACAGCAGCAGCAGCAGCAACGTCGTGCCTTGGCGGGAGCTCAGTATGCGTCGCAGCAGCAGCGATCCTTCAGCAGCTCCGAGGAGGAGTTTCAGAGTCAAATGATGGCAGCGCAGGCGCAGGCGCAACTTGGTGGCGTCTCCACTATCAGTGCTGGCTCCGATTACGATGGTAAGTTGATTCGTTTTCTCCAATTCTCGCACAGTCTCTCGCTCTCTATCTCGTTGTCTCTCTTTGTCTCTCTCTCTAAGTGTTGATCGCATATGCGTTCTATTTGCTGTGACACAAACTTCCTCTATCTCTCTCTCTGTCTCTCTCTTTAACTCTATCTCTATCTAACTCTCACTCTCTCTCTTTGTGTATACTCCTTCGCTTTCAATTTATTGCTCTAAGTGTCCAGCAAAAAAGGCGATTTCAAATTCTTTTCTATTTTGATAAAACTCTTAATTGTTTCTGTCTCGCTCTGTCTCTCTTTCTCACACATTCTCTCAACTCTCTCTCTCTTTTGACTCGCTCGCTCAAAAACAAAATAAATTCCAATTCAAAATTGTCATTTTCAATAATTTTGAAAACAAAACCAAAAATAATAGCAAACTTTCCAAAAAGAAACACACTGCTGTCTCTCATTGGTGCGTTGTCTTTTCCTTCAGATCTTTTTGGCTTTCCACTAACAAAATTTATATATGTTTTTAAGCTACGTTTTTCATCAACTTTCTCGCA
Organism: Drosophila nigrodunni; assembly: GCA_020829145.1. Classification (NCBI taxonomy): domain Eukaryota; kingdom Metazoa; phylum Arthropoda; class Insecta; order Diptera; family Drosophilidae; genus Drosophila; species Drosophila nigrodunni. The sequence goes on from JACVCZ010000001.1 coordinate 14,600,443, forward strand.
TTGAAAATATTTTTTATATTTATTTCATTTTGGTCTATTTATTTACACTCTTTTTGCTGTTCATATAAACTAAGGAATCACCCCTAGCAAGTAAAAAAGTGTTCCGAAATACGATTGGGCAGGAATCGTCGACTAATTTGATTCTTAACCAATTATTTGTATAACATTGTAGCCAAATCGTTTTTCGGAACACACTAGTATTTATATATGTATATAACACCAGCTCTAAAACTAAGTTAGCTGTAATTTAAGTCAGTTACCAAGTAGAAATACACACATGTATGCTAAGGAAAGTTTTGTGTAAGTTTGAAGATAGTTTCTTTAGGATCGAAAGGTAATTTACGTAGCGAAAATAGCTACATTCGCTGACCTCCTTTGCAGGCGTAATCTGCAAGCAGTTGGCCAAAATTAAAAGGAAGTCTTAAATTTGCACATAATTTTTCACTGTGAAAATTGTTTGGCAAAGTGCATGGAAAAAGTTTTCAAATGCTTTAGTGAGCCACAAAGGAAAACGCAAGTTGCATGCACCGCATTTGCAAAAATAGAAAGGAAAACCTCAGACCACATACACACATATATATATAGATATACATATATATATATATATATATACGTATTCTGTATGCAAGGGAAACATTTGGAGGCGCTTATCTTGAGGCCACTTGACTTTCAACAACAGCCGTGGCAGCAACCGCAATGGCAACATAAACGAAATAAAATAAAAATAAATTGTTGGCTGCAGCAGAGGAAGTAGTATCATGTCGGGGGTGTTGTAAGAGCTCCAGGCTGGAGGGGACTGTAACGGGTCAGGAGCTAGCGGTCAGCAGGCAAAAGAACCGCGACAAGTGCGCACTTTTTGGACGTTGCATACTTTTAGGCTGGCAGTTAAATGCAATCAGCATAAATTATATGCAGCAGCGGGCAGCAAGTAGCAGCAGAACGAAGGTAGTTAAAAGGGGCAGCACAACCAGAAGTAGGCACAAGAAGCAGTAGGGAAAGGCGAGTGGGGAGGCCACACAGCTGACCCGAAAACACATTTTCCAAGCAACAGCAATGGCCACGGCAACGGCAACGACAACGGCAATAGGCAAAGGCTTTTTCCTTTTTGGCAGCAAGACCGCAAGATATCAAACATTTTGGTGGCTACTTGAGCTACTGAAGGAGGTGGTATGGAGCATGGCTTCCTGCTGTTGCTGCCACTGCTACTGCTTGCAGCATGTTTTGCTGAGCGACAACGACGACAACGGCGACACTGTCAAGTGCGTTTGCCTCGCAAATTTATTATCCTAATTAGAAAGTTTCTTGTCGGCACTTGGTTGCAAGCCTCAATAAGAGGCAGCACTACGGTCCTTCCTCCATCCCTTCCTTCCCGTCCCTTTACCTATTTCTCGCCACAGCATTTTGGCTTGACTGCGCCTATTACAAGGCGCATGCAACATGGCGACTGGTGATTTAAATTCTTTTCTTTTTATTGCAGCACATTAGCGTGCAGAAAGTTTCTGGCAAGCATGTTGCACTTGCCACAGCCCCCGTGGACTAACCACCCCCTCTCCCCACCGCCCCCAACACCGCTCCACACTCGCTCTGTCTCTGTTTCATATAATAATTATCGATTTCAACTTTGGCCCTCAAAAAGAGGCAAGTGCGAGTTGCATTTAGTTATTGCTGTTCTTGCCACGGCCAGCTGCAAGAAACTGTGGCATCAAAATTAGTCGCAAAGTTTTCGGTCTACCCGACAACGTCGATAAGCAGGCTGCAAGTTTGGCCAAACTCTGGCAGCACTACCTCAGCTGATAGCACCCCCCTCCTTTACTCCTTAACAGCCACCCCTGGTAAAGTGCCCACTCCCCTGTGCTGCCTGTGAACTTGTTGTAACATGACTTGCACACAGCCGGTGCACCTGCACTGACGTGCACCTTCGGCATTCACCATATGAAGCCACGCGTCTTCGAACTCACCACAGCACAGTAGAGCAATTCACCACGCAACACAGTAGTTCACAGTAGACGCTTCAAAGTCAGCGCCAGACGTCATGCGTTGGAATTTTCCCATAGTCACAACACTGGAAGGTTCCCACACAAAAACACAACTGGAATGCAACACGCATGCGCCTGCATTTCCTCTTACTCTACGCTCTCTGCCACCCTATCTCTCTCTCGCTCCCCTCTGCCTCCCTCTCCCACTCTCTCTTGGCGTGAGAGTGTAGTAGCAGCTGATGATATTGCAGAGCGCGCGTAATGTCAAATTTATTTGATTTAAGCCTCAAATTGTACATCTCATTTTGGAGTTACTTGAACTTCCGCTTTTGGAATGGAACAAAAGGATTTTTTTAAGGGTTGTCGGCCAATTTGGAACACATTAGTTCCAGCAGAAGATTAATAGATCAACTGCTTTGTTGTTGAGTTAGGTTAGTCAAAGTTTCTGAATAAACATTTTAGGTTGAAAGCATTGGGAGTCTATCAGATTGTAAGACTGAATCTGTTAAATTTTAAACCTGTCATAAAGTCATTAAAGGTTTTCAAGTTCTTCTCTGTATTTTTAATTTAGTATAATAAATGTATAGTAATTTGTTTGCTTTGATTTCTTTAACGTTAGATTAGCGAGTAAGCAGTGATATTTTAAACGAGTCTTTAATAAATTTGCTAAGCTAGTTTTGAATGAAATATACTAGAGGCATTCTGCAATGACGCCATTCGACTGCATTCGTGGTATTCCTACGCACAGATCAGATTACTTAGTGCTTCGTATTTCGCATTACGCATTACGCTTTGTTTCTGCTTCTTTCTCTTTTGCTTACACTTTATTGCAGCGACGTCATTTCATTCAGTGCATTTCGTATCGTGCAGCGTCATGCTCTTTACTACGAATTCGCTAACAACAACAACAACAACAGCAGCAGCAAAAACAAGAACTAATGCACTTGCAATCCAGTTAGACAGAACAGTTAGTCAAGCATCCAACACGCGCGCGCCTACGCTTACTCGTTGGGTGGGGGAACGACGAGGAAGAAGGAGGAAGAGGTGGTGGGTTGGGGGAGCTGTTGAGGTTTATGTTTGTGTGCTGAGGTTGCCACCCTACTGGAAAGCAAAGACAAACACGTTGATTTTGCCACTTGCCTTGGAGGTGGAAACAGCAGCAGCAAAAATACAAACACACACGCAAACACACTCACACACATGCACAGACTGTGTCCCAGTGCAGCAAACCCCTAGCCAAGGCTCAACCCGCTGACCCCAACATAAGGCAGCAGCTGTCAATGTTATCGCAGTCAGCGTTGTGTTTCTGTCTCTGCCGCAGTCGCTGTCGCAGTCGCCGTCGCTGCTGTCGTCGGCTTCGGCTTCGCAGTCGGCTTTGGCCACGCTTAACTTTATTTTTAGTTGTGCACTGGAAGCGTCATGGGAAAGTGCTTTTACAGCAATAACAACAGTGGGCGAACTTGTAACATTGTTATTGGAATGTGTTGTAGGCTACCAGCAGCAGCAGCAGCAACAACAACAACAACAATAAAAACAACAAACACTTGGGGTAGGCGCCAAAGGAAAGCGAAAACGTAAAGCAAAATTCCATTGAGGTTTTTTATGAAATCGAAACGAAATTAGTTTTCGATGAACTTTAAAGGCGACCAAACAGTCGTTGCGGTGCGGTTTTCACATTGTCTCCTCGCACGTGTCGCAAAAACTCCTAAAAAAAAAAACACACACACACACAAAATAAAACAACAAATAAATATTATTGTTATAAATAAATCTATAAAGAAAGTTTATATTGTGGCTCTGCAGTGAAAGTGAAAAGACGCGGAAAAGCATTGTGAGAAATCGAAAGTGGAAAAAAAAATAAGAAAGAAAGAATAAATCGAGAGAGTGTGGCTGAAATTTAAGGCTAAGGTTGAAGCAGCTGAAACAACAACCTTGAAGTGAAATTGTGCAAAAGAAATGAATGAAAAATACGAGCAACAAAAAGTACAAAACAATGTTAGGAATATGTATGTGTGCGCGGAAACAAATCGCATCAAGTCGCGGCGGTTAAATAACTCGTAATTGCTATTGAATATTAAATAAGTGAATCCTTCTCCTGCTCCGCTGAAGGACAAACAATAAAATGTCATTAAATATGCCTTCAGAAGGTTAAAACTGTGCGTGTTTGCTCAAAAAAAAAAAAGCCAACGAATAAAACACACATCAATAACAGTTATTAAAAGCTAAAAAAAAAAGTTATTGTTGAGTAATAATTGTTTAGTTTCAATCAATTGCAAATAAAAAGCTAAAAAAAAGGTAACAGCTGTCTTCGGTTTTTTGCGGCAGGCGCTGCCAACTTATTTTTATATAGTTCACACCAAGCCAAGTGTAAATCGGGCAACAAATTTAATCGAATTGTAACATAAATCAAATTTTTGGCCAGCTCAAAACTGCGCAAATTGTGGCGCCCATTGGACGCTTTTACATACTTACCGCCCACACCCACACACACTCACACACATAGAGGCTCGTGTGAAAAGCCTGCCAGGGTAATTTTCTTGCGTGGGTAAAAACCGCAGAAGAAATATTATTCTGTGTACTATAAGCAAATCTGGAAATGAATGCTTCAAAATAAAACTCCTTACACCTACTCTGCCTACTAGCTGCTTTCAAGAGTGACGCAGCAAGCTAGTAATACATCCTGTAATTGGCTAACTAAAGGATATTCCTTATATATGCACTTGTATATAAATTCTACCAATACTCGTTATTTCTTTTAGAAAATTATTGTTTGCTTGAGTGTATGTGCGTGTGTGAACCCCCACAATTTGTGCTCAAAATTTAGACAAATCAAACAAGCAAAAAGTGATAATTCAATAAGAAATAATTCACAAACTAAAGTTATTTCTATCAGAAACCTCAAATCAACTCTACAGTAATTGAAACAAAATTCAAAATAATTCAAAAAACTTTAAGCTAAATAACTAAAATAATCAACAATAAGGTGAGTGGGTGTTTGATTTAGTGCTTGAACAGCAGCAAATAGCAGCTAGTAAACTAGCAATCCACACAAAAAAAAAAATAAATTACAAAAACAACCTGAGAGCAATTACAACACATACTTACAACGTACAACGCAAATGCTTAGATTGCTAAAAACAAAAATCCCTTAACAACAACAAGGAGAATTCATGCAAAAATGCAAAATGCAAATAGATTAGCACACAACACAATCAAAAGGAAAAATACAGAACGAGAACAAAGTTAAATCGCTTTCAGAGTGGCAACAAAAAACTGCAGGCATTTGCCAAAAAAAGCCTAAACACGAAATTGATGCCAAAAAACCGCTTAGACATACACTGTACGGAATAAGTGAGGGGTAGAAACAATTTCGGTTTGCCGAAAGCCTTTTAAGCCATTGCAGAGTGAATTTGCAAAAGAGGAAATCATATTACATTACTAAAATTACTTAATTGAAAACATTTAAAATTCTTAGTGTAAGTCATACTCAAGTACTGTATGGATATAAATAATTTACAGTTATTTCACAGCCCTTTAAACAGTATTTTTAGTCCTCTTCTTGCTTGCACTTTATGTCCAATAATTTTCCGCTTGAATTCATCATTTAAAAATACTCATTTTGTAGCATACTTTGCAGCGCTCCGATAGTCTCTATGACCGCTAATCATGAACAAGCGCATGTCATGTATCTAATATAAAATAACTCTACACAATGGCAAAAAGGGGGGGAGTTGGGCAAAGGGTTTGGATAGGAAACAAATCAAAAGCAGCTTCGGTAACTGCATTTAGCCCCCGCATAGCGCATCATCTGCCATCATCTGCTGCCCTCGACTACGCTAACAAAAAAGAGTCTGCTTGTTTGTGGGTGTGTGTGTGTGTGCCTTGTTGGACTGTTGTTGTGCGTATTTGCATTTCGCTTAGCGCAGAAAGGTTGCCTACTTTTGTTTGTGTAGCAAAAAGTTTTTAATTCATGAATAAAGCGAAATCAATAGACAAATAGGCAAATGACAAAATGGCCAAATGTCAATCGCACCGGGTAACACGTCGCATATGTCGACCAGGCTATAAATAAGTAAATAAATAAACACGCACACATACGTGGTGTGGGTATGTGTGTGTGTGGCTTGCGGCCTATTTTAAAATGTGGACAAATGCAGTCGTGGGAACGAGACAAATTTAATTAAAATGTTGACCAACATATTTGTCGGTGTGTATGTGTGAAGTGTGCGAGTGTGGGTGTGCGTAGGCGTAGGCGTGCATGTGCAACTGTGTGTATAAGTAACATTAATGCGAACATTGAGGCTGGACAGCCAAAAGGGACAAAAACAGCAGCAAACAACAACAAAAACAACAGCAACACTAACGCATTGTAGTGCGTATGTCTGCGTGTTGTTGTTTGTTTGTTTGTGCTATTTATGCGCCTGCGTCTTTCTCTGCATAAGTATGTGCGTATATGTGTGAGTGTGTGTGTGTGTGTGTCGCTTGCTGGTTTAAAAATAGAACAAGCTGTTCTCGCCTGCTGTGCTTTTGCCAGCCGCAATGCCCAAACACCTCACCAACAACGCCCCAAATTCTGGCACTCCCCCCTCTACCTTCTCCACCGCCATTCCGCTCGCACTTCCTCGTTTCCTTTGACCCTAAAGCTCGTTCTGCTGCCAACTGTCAGGCAAACTGGCTAGAATTTATGGACAAAAATATAAAACAGGAAGCAAGTGTGGCACTCACACACACACAAATACGCACACACAATCACACACAGACACAAACAAACACAAACTAAGGCAAAGTTTGTTTGATTTTAGCATTTTTTGTTTTTTGTTGTGCGTTGATTGTGCATAGCTTGGCGCACACACAACCACACACACACACACACGGCCAGAGCTACACACAAGCATGCTCACGTATAACAAAGGGCAGGCTAAAACGACTAAACGACCGACAGTCCGTGTTTTTGTACACTTTATTGATTTTTGCCTTCTTTTGCGCCTTTCTTTGCCTGCTTCGTCTTGGCCATCTCTTCGCTTTCTCTCTCTCTCTCGCTCTCTGTGTTTGTTCCCCTCTTACTCGGCTGCCTCTACCACCTGCTGCAATTGTGCGTGCGTTTCAGCATTTGGCTCAAAACCAACACTGTCCTACAAAACATAAAGTCTAATTAGTAGGACAAGAGAATTTAAGAATTTAGTTTAAACTTTCAGATGTCAATAATCAACTTTAATATCTATTTTCCTAAGGAAACGTTAGCTACTTTTTAGTACAGCTAAATATACTAACAGTTATATAGTTTTATACCCAGGAATTCATACCTAAAGTTAAGTCCTTCCTCAAGAAAGCAGTGCATCAGATTTGATACAATTTTTAGTCTTAATTTCAAGCTGAAAAGTTACTCAAATTTTGTAAGGAAATCTACAGACCCAACTGTAGTTCCTAATCATATACCTCACTGGTGACGAAAGCAGCCAAAATAAAAGCCAAACAGTGTAGACTTGTGTAATTTACTTTAGTTTTTGCTTTGTTTTGTTTTTCCAAGTTCTTTTGTTTACACTAAAATGTGGTTGTTAGTGTTGTTGTCGTTGCTGTTTTTATGTAATTTTTTACATACCATATATATATTTATATTTTGTTGTTGTTGTTGCTGCGTCGTTGTCGTTGTCGTTACGGGCACAATAAACGTTTTATATCGTGACCAAAGTCAAAAGAAAGTGTGCCAGGGGTATGGCTCACAATAGTAGGACAACTATACAAATGTATAACAACACCAAGCGTGTGTGTGTGTGTGAGTGTGTCTGTGTGTGTTTGTGTGCGATTGTGTGTCAAGTTTACAAGTTTAAAAAAAAATGAGCGCAATGCGTTGCCAAAGACATTCACATTGCTTGTAGAACAAACGAATTAAATTGTAGAAACAATTTGGTAACAACAAAAAGTCTACAAACTTAATGCTTAATTACACCACAAACAAACTAGTTAGTTGCTAATTATAGATTAATAGATATAATGCTTAAGTAATTATAGACATCACCTTAGAGTTAAGCTAAGCTTTAAGCTACTTAAGTCTCTTGGCTTCTCTTTGAAGTTGAGCGTACGTATACGTAATAAAATTCACCATACATTATTGTTTATATTATTCTATATTTAAATATTGTATTTGTTCACTCTCTCTTTTCTATTTGTAATACTCAAACCAAAATCAAAACTCTAAAATGGCCCACTCAAAATGCCCGCCACAAAATATTTTGCAATTTTCCAAAAAAAAATCGAATATAAATTATTAAATTAACTGTTTAAAAATTTAAAATAAATACAACAACAACTACAGCAGGTAATTTTGGCGGCCAAACAAATCTCTCGCCCGGCGATCTACAGATTCATGCAAATGTAAGCAAAATGATATACAAAAATCAACTGAAAAAAAACAACTACAAAAAAAGTAAAAAACAATAAAAAAAAAATTTATATTTTTACTGCGTGTGTCCTTTTTAAATGTTGTCCTTTCCTTATGATTTAAATGAAAAGAAAATTACGCCACTTAAATGGAATGTACAATTTATTAATGTCGTCTCTTTAATCCTTACTTAAATTTCCTTTGTTTCGAGCACTTACTGCCAGTGTGTCTACACTCAATAGATTTTTAATCCTTGTTCCTTGCATTATTTCCATTCGATGTTTGTTTGTGTGTGTGTGTGTGTGTGACTGTGTGTACAGCTTTGTGTGTGTGTGTGCTCCCTGGGAGAAGGGGGAGTTCTTTGTTATGATGTGTTTTCTGTTCTGCTTTAATATTCCCATTCACACCACAATACGTTTTTTGGATACCTCACTCTTCCCTCCTAACACACAAATTCGCTCGCTGCGCTGTGTTTTCCCCATCTTACGTTAATTATCTTTAATTCTTTAACTTACCTAATTTTATTTCTTATACTTGTAAATGTAAATTTTAAATGACAAAATGATAAACAACAAATGAACTACGTGATGAATTTGCATGGATATCGTAACGCTGTTTTCCTCTTACTTCAACACACAACAAAACGTTTCTTACACACCTTCACCAACTATACAACCACACACACACAGACACACCAACTTCCCCTCGCCTAGGCGAGCAAGTAGTTATCTCTCAGGACCAATTCCTTTAAATCTAGCCATCAACGATATATAATATTCTTAAACTTGTATCTTTTAGCCACAACAGATAAGTATTTCTGTATTTCGATACATTTGATTAAAATTGCAAAGTCCTTTCCACGCCCCAGGCACAATTATCCATGCCTTTGTCTGGCATGTTTAACCATAAGTATTCCCAGCACCTGTGATTGATCCCTTGATTAAAAGCTTGCTAGGTCTCAGGCCTTAGTTTAACTATGCCAAGCTCCAAATGTCTTCACACAATGCTCTGTATAATCTTGGCACTCTCCACAGCTCTCTCAATCGTAGGTCTACTTACTATAATAAATATTTAACCATAGCTTACATACATACATCTAAAACACAAATGAAACAATCTGAGCTCTTATTTTCAGCAACTACTTAAGAAGAAGATTGCCAAACTGTGTCTCAATTATTGAAAAGTTTAAAACGTTAAATTAAAAATGAAATTCTGCTTCTTGGGTTTATGCTGAAAATAGTTCTCCCACATCTAAGTCTAATATTCATACGTATTTATTTAAATTAAATATTATTCATTTTGCTTTCGATAAAAAATAAACAACAAACAAGAATTTGAACATTATAACATAATGTTTGCACCTCTTAACATTCTCGCCGAAAATATCCTTTGAAGGACAACAAACTAATGTCAGTCAAGCAGCAGCCACCAGACAGCGAGTGCAAAAAGTATGCATACGAGCAATTGAGAAAGTGTTCCCCTTCCCCCCTTTCAAATGAGTAACTAGTGTCCAAGTCCCCACTTCTAATACCTTCAACCCGCCCAAACAAATCTTAAAACATGCCCTAATCGATTAGCGAAGAGTTTATGCCAAAACCATTACTAGAACATCCTACATCTACAGGCGGCCGTCTACAGGTGCGAACGGATCCTTGGCGCCAGCAGCGCAGTCTCAATGAACGTGATCTGCTAACCGTCGGTGGTTCGTACGGATCGAGTGACTTCCGTCTGCTGGGACACACAAATCAACGGCTTTACGCCTCGGCGGACCAAAGGGATCGCTACGAGCTGCAGCTGCAGCACCGCGAACGCCTGGAGCAATACCCACTGACAAGGACAGCCCGATTGGATGTACAGCAGCGCAATACGCTGAATCGGAGTAATCACGAGCGACAATTTGTAGCGGGTTCAGGTCCAGGTGCTGGTTCAGCTGGTGGTGCTGGTGTTGGTGCTGGCGCCTTCCGTCGTGCACCGCCCTTGGCCGCGGCCAGCGGCTGCGGAGGCAGCAGCAGCAGCAGCACCAGCAGCAGCTACTATCCACAGAGTCTAAGTCAGAGTCAGGGTCAGGGTCAGGGCCAGAGCAAGCCGCAGATTGTTATCGGTGCGGGCACAGGCATTGCCTATGATCGTGGTGCCATGTCAGCTAGCACAGCTGATGGCACCAGGAGCAGCCTGAGCCGAGAGCGCGGCCTGCTCGGCACTGGCAGTGGCGGTGGCGGTGGTGGCAGCAGCTCCTTGAGCTCCACGGAGGCCGCATACTGGGATGAACCGGCTGGCAGCACATCCTCCTCGTCGGCAGCGCAGGATTCACGTCGTTTCACCGAGCGTAGAATAAAGAAGACAGTGCGTTTCGATGCTCATGATGATGAATCGTTGCTAGTGCCACAAGTTGGTGGCACCACCGGTGGCACATTGCCACCAGTGACCACCATACTGCCCTCGACGGCTGTGGATGTGGGCACGGCAACGTTGCTGACCAGCGCCAAGCTGGCACAGCCACACGACGGCGACTGGTCGCGCTGGGATGCCGAGCGTCAGGGCAGCCAGGACTCGGCTACCAAGGACTCGGGCATTGATACGAGCAGCACATTCACCAGCAGCGAGGACTCCAATCGTGGCGATGGCCCCAAGGTACACAATGCACCAGCATCCAGTGTGTAACGGCATCCAAAACTGGCTCCGAAATGTATCCCAAAAAAAAATCATTGTGTGATTTGATCTATTTCCCGATTGCATTGTGTCTGTGTAGAGTCTGAGTGTGTTCCAGGATTACCCCCGTTATCTGTCTGTCTGTCTGTATAACTGTACAGCAACTAGCAGTAAATTCGCTCTGTCTCTTTTACTCTCTCCTCTCTCTCTGTTCCTCTCTCTTATAAATATTTCTTTGCCTATCTTTCTCTCTTACTCTCTGTTTGTTGTTCTTGTCCAATACCAACAATTCAACCCGTTCATAAACTTAACTGTACTTTATATATATCTAAATATCGCCCAATTAGTGCTCTTGGCGATATCGAATCAAAGTTCAAGAACCCAAACATTTTACAGATCGAAAACTAAACAAGTTCGTTGTACATCGCATGCTTACAGATTTCCGTTAGATCTTGCATGAAGAGAACCCTTCCATAGTGCACCAGCTTAGTCCCAGTACCCAATCCAGTTCCAGATCTCTGTGTAATCTAACCAACTAACGCTATTAACGCTACTAACCCAATGAAACCTACAAAACGCACGTCTTTTACCGCATGATTTATAAATGTTGTCAAATATTGTACCGTTTTCCAACACTAAATGCATTACCGAATTTCGATATGGACTTTCAATTTTGATTATTATTATTTTCAACTGAAACGTGTGTGTTCTCAAAGTAGGTCAAATACTAAAACTCAAGGAAAATGTGAATGATAACTATTCTATCTACAGTCTATCGTAATAAACAAAAAACATGGTAGAAACTATTTCTAGTTTAAGATATAAGAAAACGAATGTAAACTAATTGTACAAAATGTTTTTTCAACTATGATTTTCAATTGTTGTTTTTAATTGTTTATTACAATTGACTCGCATAAGAAAACTAGTTTAAGACTAACTAACCTTAAGACTGTTGTATGGTTCAGATCTAAAACTATAAACCATTTTACTTCCTGCATACGATCTCATCGACATTCCGCAACAAATACCAAATCAAATCAAATCAAATCAAATTCTATGCAAAATTGACATCCACGATCTCTCACCCGACACCCTCAACAACAATATCCATCTAACCACAACCACAACCACTTCAAATCAACCACCAAACCAAACCAAATCAAACCAAACCACCTGTAAACCACCTGTAAAACCACCTAAACACAACCACCGTTACGTGTACATACCCATACATGTATCTATAGAATCCGGTGAATTGGCAAACATCCGCGGATAATACTCGCATGATTGGTCACATGATATTACGTAAATACTATGATGGGGAAGATATATTAGGCTTAAAGGTGAACGGCGGTCAGCCAATTGGCATTCATGGAGGACCATGTGGCGCCATTGTGGAGAAGGTGAAACGCGGTTCGGTGGCTGATCTCGAGGGCTGCATACGACCAGGTAAAGAAGCACACCTCCCCACTAGTTCATCATTATCAGAAATCATTTTTCTTTCTCTTTCTCTGTCTCTGTCTTTGTCTCTTTCTCTCACCGCACACTCATCACACACAAACATTCACACACGTTCGTTGGCACGCTGCAGGCGACGAGATCATCGAGTGGAATGGACACAGTCTGCACAACAAAAGTTCAGATGAAGTCTACGACATTATAGACGACAGTCGACTGGATGCCCAAGTGGAGTTAATTGTTTGTCGTTCGCTGTTGCTGCCCACTGGCAACGCCAGCAGCAGCGTCGACAGCGGCGGCAGCAGCAGCAACGTTAGCCCCAGCAGCGCCTGCTCCGGATCCGGAAGTAGTGTCACCCGTCGCTCCTCCGCCAACTTCCCACACAGCGCGCTCGCCAGCAGCATGGCTGGCAGTGCGGTGGTCAGCAGCGGAGGGCGATATCTGCAACGCAAAGGTGAGGGAGTGGGAAATTCTCTATCAAGGCTTTTTGTATGTTTTGAGCGTGTGTGTGTATGTGTGGGCATGTGTGTGAAAGCGTAATTACGTAAACTAATCAAGCTATGGCTTTGATCAGAACTGGAACTAGTACTCACTGCTATCATTTCATAAAGAGCTGCAACTAACTACTAACGGTGTATGTCTAAGTTAATTAGGTCAACTAAATATACTTGCACATGGCCACCGAAACGTAAGAGTACTATTTAATAGGGGAAGTACATAGATTTTCTAAACTAATTACATTCATACTTGAAATGATCAATTTAGATTTCATAATCCCTTTGAAAACTCTGTTAAATTTATACAATCATATTTATCTGGGCGCGCCAACAACACTTTAGGGTTATTTATTGATACGTCGTGATTGATTGATAAATCTGTTTAGGATGTGCTAGTAGAGTAGCAAAATGGATTTAGCAAATTACAAATAACTAATTACTAGAGTATTGGAGAACTATATATGTAATACACAAGTTAAGGACTGCAAAAAATGATCATTATTATAACTATTTTGAAGCCATTAAAAATGGGATCCTTTAATTATTATTCAAAATATTTGTAAATAAATTTTTCATATATTTAAAACAAATTTCTCCAATTCTGCACATCAGAAGTGATGAAAACATTTAGTTAAAAACAGCAAAAGAACACAACTAATATAGTATACATCTTCTGTCTTTGGAATGTGAATATTATTTAAGAGTAAAGACCTATAAATACCAACAGCAGACATAGACTTAAGTAATTACAAATACACAAAAAGTTTTCAAGATTAAATACACCACAAAATTAACATTAGAACATATGCCTCAAATTCCGTTAAAATGAAATGTAGTTATTTACCTGTAAATCTCTTCCTCCCTTGCTCTTTTGCCCACGTGCAGCACCTGCAGTTGAAGCCCTCGAACTACATCGGGAGAAGCCAAGCGTGTTGATCACATCGCCGGGCTCACCGGATATACATATCAGTGGCTCGGGGAACGGACTGCGGCATCGTGGCGCTGCCACATCGGGCGCCACACAGCAGCGTCTGGGAGCGAACCACAGCGGTCACAGCAGTCACAGCGGTCACAGCAGCAGCGGCAGCGGTAGCGGCAGCAGCAGCAACAGCAGTGCCACATTACAAGCCGCAGCTGCTGTCGCCGCGGGCGGCCTGCACGGCACAACGACGGCGGGCCATCACCATCATTGCCATCCGGCAGCTCCATCACCGCCATCGCACACGCATCCGCATGGACATACGCATCCGCATACGCACACGCATCCGCACAGTCACTCGCATATGCCACACCATGGCATGGGCATAACGACACAGCCAATACCCATCGAGGGTAGGCTGCAGTTAAAACTGGGCTACGATCAGAATACCCTGCAATTAATAGTCACACTGGTATGCGCCACGGGCCTGTCGCTACGCCAAAGCGGCGCCGGGCGCAATCCCTATGCAAAAGTGAGTAAACCTCAATCAACAACTAACTGAAAGGAAACTAATCTATCGATCCAACGGTTACAGGTGTTCCTTCTGCCCGATCGCAGTCACAAGTCCAAGAGACGAACGAAAACTGTTGGCACTACCTGTGAACCGCGCTGGGGTCAGACCTTTCTGTACTCGGGTCTGCGTCGCTGTGATCTCAATGGTCGACTGCTGGAGGTGCGTCTCTGAACTTCTTCACTCACCAACAAACACTTTGCATAATTTGTGCTTACTTTGTGCAGGTGACGCTCTGGGACTATGTGCGCTATGGGGCCAACGACTTTATCGGCGAGGTGGTCATTGATCTGGCCCATCACATACTTGACGATGAGGCCGAATGGTATCAGCTACAGCCGCATCAGGACACCTCCCATCTCGTATGTCTTCTCGGGGAACACAAACCGTTATCGTTTCACTTCCGTTTATCATTTGGGGTTTATTTTTTCGTTTGTGTTTCATTTTATGCGTTTTGTGTTTTCATTTCGTTGCGTTTCGTTCTTAACTAAGTGTTGGTGTTGGTAAACGTGTAAAAAAAAAGAAAAAGAAGAATTTAAGTAGCAATGAAGCAAAGTCTGAGGTTTGTTTGTTGAGCGAAAAACTTAACACAAAACTGAAATAATTTAAATGCTGAAAATTATAACAAATTCAAGTTTTAGTTGGTATTTTTTATGATTTTGTGCTTTACGGTATTTTAGACGAAATGTTTCCCCCCGCAGCTGTCCAAAATTGAACAAAATTATTAACTAAGCATTGTCATATCTTTTTTGTTTTTGTCGTGCACCCACAATAATAACCACCAAACATTAAACACCTAAAAAAAACAACAACAATAATAAACATACAAAAATAAACAACAAAAACACATGCTCGCTTGCTCCGTTTCGTTCCGTTCTGTTCCATAACAAAATCAACTAAAAAAAAACATAACCACGCAAAACTAATGACAACGACAACGATGAACAGTTACGTGACGAGGGCAGCGATGTAGACGGCCTGATACTGACACCGACAGATCATTTATCACCGCCGAGCACATTGTCGCGTCTGAGCGATTCGGACACAACATCCGAATGCGACATCGATGGAATGACACCGGGGGCCAGCATATCATCCATGGGCAGCTCCACCAGTCCGCCGCTGCTTGAGGTAACAACAACAACTACAACTACAACAAACAACTACCAACAACAACAACTACACATAAATTGAGAGAGCCTCAAGAACAAATTTTTTTAAAATATACTATGTACATACTTCTTTAAAATATACTTACTTACTTACGACACACACGTATACACATACACAAAGAGAGATCTGACAGCAACAAGAGAACACATGAAGAGTCACACACAAACACACACACACACACACAGAGAAACAGAAAGACAAACGCAAATTGCCACTTTCCACGGCACTTCAACAATTTCACACATTCACATAATTCGAAAACACACACCCCAACACACCTGTATTCCGTTCTAAACAGAACTGTGTCTTTTTTATGTATATTTGCGGAGTTAACTGAGACCACCTTTAAACATCAATTCCTTTAAAGTTTCAAAATTAAAGCATACTTTTAGGATGGCACATAAATCAACATTATTGAATACAAAGTGAATTACTAAGCAATTATAGCTAAGTAGAACTAGTCGAATTTAGCTGTAAATATTTTTCAAATGCCATAAAGAATATTTAATAATTTTAAGCAGAGAAATTTTTCAGTAATTTATTTTCAAAAAGGTTCTATAATTAAACAGAACAGTTTTGAGCAAAGAAAAATTGAGAAATTTGCCAACATTAGGAAACAAATTTAAATATGCAATATTTAAAAAAATAATCAAAAGTAAGATTTATGAACCTCTTCTTAAGATAACAATCTCAAGCTGCTCCGCAAATGTATTGAAATTATGACTGTCGATGAACAATTGTTACTTTCCCTGTTTTTATTGTCAAATTTTTGTTTCTCTGGTTTCTCTTATTGTGCGTGTGCATTTTATTCTTTGAAATCTGTGTGTCTCACCACTTACAATCGAGAGCATCCTTAGGCAGCAATTGCTGTTTCAACCTTCATATGCACAAATCACGCATACGTCCCGTTATCAAATTAACTGCTCGCATTCATAACATCCACCCAATGACTTCATTGCTGTTCCTGTCAGTTACTTTGCATGCAGGAGAAATCCAAAATTCCAATTTCGTATAACTTACATCGGTACATATAATAAACACCATTCAGTGTACATATTTTATGCACCTCATTTGCAAAAAGATTAAACAATTGTAAAAAGTAATTATTGTTTAACGATTCAGTTTGATTTAACCAATTTTTATGAACTAATCGGTGTCGTTGTTTTGTTGTGCGTGTGTTAAATTTTTCACTCTCTAACTCTGAACTCTCAAAACTATCTACGCTCTACTAAAACTCGTTACTAAAACTATGGAAACGATAACAGATAAAACAAACTAACTAACTACTAATCCTACAACAACAGCTCGAGGCATTTTAAGATGCTGTCGTCTCTATCTTCTCTCTGTTTTTCTTAAGCATCATCAGTTTCAGCTATTAATAATAATCTTTGCATTTAAGATCAAAGTAATCATAATTTAAGTCTTATAAGCAACATGACTTAGGTTAAGTTTCAGTGTATACTTTTAAAACTTGAGAACACATACTTTTTTTTAAGAAAAAGGACAGGCAATAAACTGTCTGAATATTAAATTAAATACCTATTGAAATCTCAATCAAAAGATGAACATAAAACTTTATAAACTGCACTGTCGTCCTCTATATTCAATATATTCTGTGTATACCTCAGTACCTATCTAAGCTTTAAGCTAGCTTTTGCATGACTATTGCCTTGGCCAAACCCACCCAGATGCTAACTCATGCTTATTTCTGTAGCTTTAAGTGTGTAGATTTGCTGTCGATGTGCATTTTCTTTTCTTTTATAATTTGAGTCAATACTATAACCATAAAACAGCCAAAGAAACACACCAAATTAAACTGTAGTAATTCTCATATATATGTATATGTATATGTATTTAATTATATATATGCGGTTATTCTCACACTCACACAAATGCAATGTAAGGGTTAACATGAGATCATGTTAATACACAATTTAATTTACTTTCTCTCATTTTGATCATATATGTACATTTCTTTTGTCTTCTCCTCTTGCTCTCTCTCTCTCTTTCTCTTTCCTACTTAATATTAACACATATATATGTAAATATATATACTTCCCAACCCCACCCACTTGTCATTGATTATGTGCTGGATAAATCCAATATAATTCCCA
Source organism: Drosophila nigrodunni (assembly GCA_020829145.1). NCBI lineage: Eukaryota > Metazoa > Arthropoda > Insecta > Diptera > Drosophilidae > Drosophila > Drosophila nigrodunni. Next base: position 14,618,179 of record JACVCZ010000001.1, read on the forward strand.
ACTCCCACAAACCCCGAATGAAAACAAAAATATAAATCAAATGAAACTCACATAATTCAGCTCGATCTAAACGAGCGTCGCTCCAGACGTGATATGTCACCCCAGGGCCGTAAAAGGGTGGCCGGAATGGTGGCCCGAGACTATCGCACTGTATCTGGCATTGGACAAAGTTATCACAATCAGGTTTGCACCTATGATAAATTAACGTAACACTCCAAAATCAGAACAGAAACAGCACAACAAGTAGGTAAACACAAATCAAACAAGAAACAGTGAGGAAAAGATTTGAAAACTTTAACTGAACTGATCTGGGGATAACTACTTACTAATCATCTTCAATTCTGCATAGAAATTCACGTCTGTTAGCATATTTATAGGTCGTTAAGAAGATGATGTAGAATCACTCTGTAAAGTCCTTCTTCCTTCATTAGAATCTCATTCAAATACCTTGCATTCTCTTTTTAATTTATCTTGCTATTAGCTCTAATCACGTTTTACCCAGTTAACTTAGCTAGGCCCACTGCCAAATTAAACTGCACTTTCAATTCAATTTACAACTTTTGATAATCTCTTTTAATCCAACTCAATTAATTAACTACTAAACAAAAAAAAAAAAAACTTGTACTAACTAAGACGAGTAGCAACGCTTCGATCAGTTACTAGAACATGATCTTGAGATGTGTTTGAAACTGATTGGAGCGTGGCTATCATGTTATTAACTTGATTTTGTTACGAAATTGTATTAAACTCTTGCTAAGTATGCCTTGACTTGTAATTAAAACTTAAACTTACTCATTATTATCCGTGTTCCAGTAGAAGTTGCAGTAATAGTTAACCAAACTAAACTAAACTAAACACACACTCTAATTAAGTTGAATGAAACTCAGAACCACTCCACTCTCACAAATATGCTTTAGAACGTAAGCTCTACGGAACTTCCTCTGGATCCTGCTTTAAAATGCCAGAGAAAACTTCAAATTTCCATCTTTGCTTTTGCCACGCCCACTAAATTATAAATCATTCTCTTCGCCCCTCAGGCATCTGCCACGGGCTATTATAGGCGAGGGGGAGGTAATGGTGTTGGCGCTTCCATTGGACCCGGAGGCATGAGCCTGAGCCAACGCAGCCATTCGGCAGCCCCAAGTGACAACTACCACAGTGGTTCGGGAAGTGGGGCAGGACATTCGGGTCCTGGCTACGGCTATAGAAGCAGCAGTCCACGTCGAGGTTCTCTCTCGCCGCCCGACGATCGCTACATTGACTATCCAGTGCTTCCAATTCACGGCTCATCCAATACCGCTGCCTACGGCGGAGGTGCTGCAGCAGCGGCGGCGGCACAAGCGACTCAACAGCATCGTTTTCAATCCCGATCAGCGACTGCCACGCCCACGGGGTCGCCCAAAAAGCGTCAACTGCCACAGGTAACTTGGAGATAAAAATAGGAGAACTTGTATTAGCTTTGAAAAAGAAATTTGAATATAATTTGGAAACCAGTGATTAGCTCAATCATTGCATTGTATCCTTCCCCCCAACTCCCCTTAATGTGATCAACCAATTTTACTCACAGGTGCCACAAACTTCGCGCAGCGCCATGTTGCGCGATCGACTGGGTCAAGACTTTGACGAGCGTCTGGCTTCGGGCGGTCGATTTGGTCGACATCGGACACGGCAGCCGCATCATCAGGCCACATATCGTAGCACCGGAATGGGTGGCTGGGAACGACACTATACGGGTTTATCGGACAGTGATCTACAGTCGATGGACACGAGGATGAGGCCACGGCATTCGCTGTCGCCGGACAAGGATTTCATGGGCGAATTCGGGGACTCGGATATGGAGTCGGTGGTCAGTGTGACGTCCAGCGCCTTCTCAACCCAATCGGAAAGACCGCGTACCTCACGCGGACTCAGGTGAGTGTAGGTCGAGGATACGGACTCGGCGCCTCGTGCTGCACCCGCGTCCGCTTCGTACTAGTTCAAAGCCAAAGCCAAAGCCAAAGCCATGCCAAAAAAACAATGCTGTTCGAAATTCTGCTGAAATTACATACATACGTTCTGGGCTACACAACATAGAATTGGATACACATCTCTTTTTTTTTACTTTAACTTCCGAGTAGTAGCTACAAATTCCAAAATTTACCCGTTGAATTAGGCTCTGAAATCAACAAGAGCGCGCTTACTCCCCCACCCCTTCTTTCTCTCTCTCTACTCTCTCGCTGTCGATTTCGCTCTTGCTCTATCCTTATAAATAAGCCGATTCTTAGCACACACATACACCAACACTCAGTCAAACACACACATCCACACAAAGCGTATACGAAAGCAAAGGCAATCCGATATAAAACAAAAAAAACATTAAGTTTCTTTTCTGCATTTACTTTTTGCGTTTTATCGAAACCAACGAAACAATAACAATTAAATATCAAACGATAAAAATCGACGCGCGCTCTCTCTTTTGTGTTCACTGCTTCTCTTGCGTGCTCTTCACCACACACAAACACACACACCACACACTCTCTCTCTATTTATCTATCTCGCCACATGTGAAACGAACTTACCACACCAACAAAATACCAACAACAACAAATACATTCGCCGACCCCGGACGCAAACCATCGCTTGCATTTGTCAACGATCGTTCGTTAATTTCACACACCCAATACCACAACCACTACATTGAATACCCCACACCTACTATCACAACCTACGCATTAAAAACCCACCACTTACCATTGCGTTAAATGCCGCATGTTATCCCTGCATGTGCAACTGCGGAATGTCACCACATTCTGAACCACACCACTTGACACGAATCACATACACGAACCACTTGCCCCTAACCATCGCCACCAACTCCTTCACCGATGGCCATGGAAAATAATTGTTAGCTTTCCAAGAAACTGGCGCAATCTTTTTGGTGGTGCACCCAGCAGTTTGTTGGGCGGTGCTGTGGGTGGTCCTGTTACAGGCCTAAAGGTCTATCCCATGGAGCACCACCGTGCAAACACCATCGAGGTGGATGACTGCGATTATCTGTCCACTAATGGCACACAGCAGCTGCTGCTGCTCGAGCAACTGGAACAGTTGCAACAATTGGCGGCTCAAGCGGCCGCTGATTCACCACCAAATACAGCGCTAGTGGGTCCAAGTGGTGCAGCAGCAACCACAACACTGCCAATACCCACACAGCATGTGCTGGTAACAGATACAAATAGCGGTGAACTGGTCGAGCAGTTCTTTGTGGAGCCAGCTCTTATCGCGGAGGAGAGCCAGAGGCCGCTCTCACTTGACCCACTGATACATGAATCACATTTACACCCGCATTGCGTCTACTATTCGCCATCGTCTCATTTGCCCAACACAACATTCATGCCGGCGTTGCCAGACATTTATCAACAACAACGACGCCACCACTACCAACAACAACAACAACAACTACACAACGGACGCCAGCTCGCCCCCACCACCGCAACCACTCATGCGAACGCCCACAATCTGAATCACGCCTATGCGATGCCGCTGCCGCTGCCCAGCTTTGAGCAATTTAAGCGCATTACCACGCCCGTCATGAATCTCTTTCGCAGCTCCACAAACCACAGCCACAACCAACACCACAACAGCCACCACCACCACAACACCAGCCAGCCCGCCCACGATCACGCCCATGCGCACACGGTGTCCTCATCGCCCAGCTCCTACGTGGGCTATGTGCGTGATCAGCTGGACAAGAGCTGCAGCCACTGTCAGAACGGTAGCCAACCGGTGGTGATATCCACCAACACAGCCGTAGCCACACCTGGACTCGCCATCGGAGCCTGTGGCGATCCCTGCTGCCTAGCCGATGCCCATCCACATCCACAGCATCAGCCCATTTCCGCCATACCCGCCTATCCCTACAGCGCCGAGCAGCTGCTGCGACGTCCCTCGCTATCCATGTACCAGCCGAGCAGCTCGGAGCCCTCGTTGCCCACCTTGGATCCGGCCATGTGCGGTGAATGCGTGGATCAGCATTTCCTGGGCGGGCTAACGGGGCCGCAGCTGAATCTGGGGGTGGTGCCCACCTATCATGTCCACACGCCGACACCGACAGCCCATCGTCGCAACCAAGCACAACTGGTGGGACCACCCTCGCTGCCCACCCAATCCGTGCTGCGACTCTCGCGTCAACTGAGCGAGGATGCCCTAGTATCGGCCGTACCCATAGCCGAATCCACGGCACGGGCTCAGCCCACGTCCATACTGAAGAAGCCGAAGTTGGAGCGACGTCGCCTATTTCACGAGGGACAATCACGGTCCCTAGACTACGATGATCTGCACACCAAGAGTTGGGGCCGACGACGCATACGCTATGAGGATGAGGTGATGCCCTACGAGATGTCCCTGGCATATCCCAGTGACACGCCCGAGGGGCAGTTACCCAGCTCACGACGCTATGGCTCCGAGACGAACATTCGACAGTCGTACATGGGCGCCAATGTGGATGCAGTGAATCCACTGAGTCATTCGCATTTCCTGGTCACCGACGACAAGATCGTGACCATCACCTACGACTCGGACGTGGGCTGGACCCGACGCGGCGTTGCCCCTTCCCTTTTTCGAGGTCCTCATCGACGTGGTCTCGATGCTCGCAATCACATGTCCCTTGACCTACAGCGGACCAGTCAGCAGAAACTTTGTGGTCCTCCGGCTCCATATATGAAGCGACGGAGGAATTTACCTCATCCGCCAAGTGCGCAAAATGCTCACAACTTTTCCCCCATGGAAGTAGGCATGGGCATGGGTGTGGGAGGTGTAGGAGGAGGAGGAGGAGTAGGAAGCGGTGTTGGGGGCGGGGCACTGAACAGTATACATAACAACAATAACAACCAGAACAACAACAATCACAACTACTACAGTAACAGTAACAACAACAACACCACCAACCACCACAATAGCCAAGCAGCGAGTAGTGTTAGCAATAGTCACAACAACAACAGCCAACAACAACAACAACAACAACTACAACATCAAGAACTACAACAACAACAATCAGTTAGGCAAAAAGGGAAAGAAGGCATCGCCATCAACGGATTGATGGCATCGGCATCGGAACAACTGACGAAATCTAGTAGTGGGAGCGGTGGTGCAACATCTGCTGCCGCTGCTGGTAATATCGTCGTCGATGGTAATAATGCTAATAATGCTTCTTCTTCCTCTTTTGCAAATCCCCCACAACAACATCATGGTGTCGCATCACCCAATAAACGTGCCCCATCATCAACACACAACACTTCAACAACAACAACAACAAACGACGCCAACAACTTGACCCTTGACGCTACATCACAACAACAACAACAACCACCACCAAATACATGCACAAATCTCATTACAAATACAACAACAACAACAAACACATCGTCGAATGCAACGAATGCTGCGGCAACAACAACAACAACGACTACAACAACAACAACAACAACGGCAACGACTGCTACAACAACTGCCACAAACACAACAACAAACAAAACGAATGAACCAAACGCAACAACAACAACAACGAACGATGCTAATGCGGATGCGGATGCTCCGCTTGATGTTATCGATTGGGATGCTATCGATGCCATGCTCGACGACGATTTCAGCGAGTACGACAAGGACAAGAACGGCACCAACGAACCAGGCGGTGCCAAATCAACTGACGGAGGTGCCGAAGCCGAGGAGAAAGCTGGTAAGTTATCGAATAATCAATGAGCACATTTAATTATATGTAACTAAGTACTAGTAGGTAATCTGGTTTAATTTTGTGGCTATCCTAGTCTTAACAATAGAAATTCTCACCCGATCTAACATACCGTAGCCATATATAGGTAGCTGATTTATATAATAATTAGTCAAGGTATACAAGACCATAGCGTGAACAAATTTGATAAGTTTTTTATACTTATCCACGTTTTTTTAATCGATTAATCCTATGGAAGTTACAAAGAAAAATTTATCCGATTACTTCTGCCGTATACGTAATATGTGAGTTAAGTTGAAAGAAGACTTTAGTAATGGATCGAAAACTAAAAGATCCTGGTTTTGAACCAAATCCGATGATCCTTGAATACATAGTTATTATAATCTACAAATCCATCCATCTATTCACTATGAAATAAAGGGCAAAGAATCCAACCGACTTCAAGACTAACTTGAACTATTAAAAATATATTTCTCTACCTCTGTCAATTTCCAAGATGGCAGCCTTTCAGACACCACAACCGACAGAAAAAAGTGCGGCAACGTGGATCAGGAACGATCACCCAAAGGTGGCAGTGGAATGGGCAAGAAATCGAACTCAACGTCACAGCTCTCGGCAACAGGTATGAAAATTTTGTTAGCATTCTTTTGTATGCCGTTCGTTTCTAAAAGTTCTCGTTCAGTTGCCTTGTTGACCATCATGAAATATGAGATAATCTATATATATTATAAATAAAAGTTCATAAACATCAGATATTGAAATCATTCAAAGCTCTACATACTAGTGATTCAATTTATACGCTAGTCAAACTTCTTTTGTTTCTTACATACTGATACACTTTCTCACACACTCACACACACTCATTTGTATCGTAATGCTAAAGTCTTTTGCGTTTTCTAACACTTATACATACATTGAATCATTTATGCTAACCTTACTAACAAAACTATGATTTGGTATCATATAACAAAAAAAAAAAAAAAAACAAAACAAAAACAAAAACGAAAAAAATACTATTAAAATGCCATACTCAAAAGGTCGTAAAAGACGTATGGGCTTTGGAAAGAAGGGTAAGAACTCGTTCACGGTGCATCGCAGCGAAGAGGTGCTGCCTGGTGATATCACGAGGGAGCTACGCTCGGGCGGAGGAGCGGGCGGTGGCCTCTCCCGTGGCTCGTCCTCGGAGGCGGACCCAGTTGAACAGTTTTTCGGCGATGGCGCTGGTGGGGAAAGGTGCGCACAAGTCCAACTTACTCTGTCTCTATCTCTATGCCAATTTCTCTCTCTCTCTCGCTCTATCTCTCTCTGTCTATCTCTTACTCTATCTATCTATCAATTTATCAATAACTATTTCACACTCTGTGAAACAATTATGTCTATTCAACTTAATGCTATGCTATAATATAAATTCATTTTGAGTTTTTATGATTTGACTTTTGATTTTGAGTACTCAATTTGATTTTTCCTTTAGTTGCCTTTTCCAAGAAAACAAAGCAAATGCTTATAATGATAATCAAATGATTATGATGATGATGATGATGATAAACATTAGTTAGACAACAAGAAATACACCGAACAAAAACAGGACTTTTAGTTTTAAGAGCTTTTCAATTTGCAAAAAACACATGCGCGCGCGCTCTCTTTCTCGCTCTCTCGCGCTTTACTTTTTACATTCTCTCTCTTTCCTAACTCTCTCTTCTTGTACTCCCAGACTCTCTGTTTAATTTTGACGAGCTTTGACGCAATAACTTTTGCCAAAAGCTCGCTCTGGCGCCGAAGCTTAAGCCAATAAATTCCCTCTTTTGATTTTACTTGATTTTGAGTTTACCCACAAGCGCTACCTATCTATCAATCAATCAATCAAACAACCACCCTACCACCCAACCAACCAAATAACCAAGTAAACAACCAAACCAACCAATAAACAATCCAAAGTCGATACGTATTTTTAGGCTTATAAAAAAGGAATTCTTTTGGCCCAAAATAAATAAATAAATGGGCGTCATATACACCGCGAAAGCTTTGCCTGTACCGCAGTTGTTTGTGAAAGGAAATGGAAAATGAAAGCTTTTCCTGGCTGGGCAAATGCCGGACAACGCAAAGCTTTCGACTTGTGTGTGTGTGGCCGCATACTGTTGACGCTCACTGTTGTGACGCGAGTGCATCCAAACAACCACAAATAACAACAACAAATTCAATCCGTAATGCATTTTATACTTTCGTAGCGACATTTGTTTATAACAATTAACCCCAAACAAAATGCCACTCGTTTCTTTAATATTACTATTGTTAATGCCATTTAATTATGAACTTAATACTACTACTACTACTTTTATTGATTTCCATCCAACTTAAAACAAAACTTAAATAACAAAAAAAAAAACATAATTACACAATATTATAATCTAGAACATTGTTCGATTTGCATGCATTCAGTTAATACCTATTTATAACAACATCAATTTGCAATTTACTTGTGCCAGACATATTAAAACTACAACTACAACTTCTACTTAGTTACAGCCTTTTTAAGCAAAGCTAAGCTTTTAAAAAATACACAAAAATAAATAAAGAAATACATTTTATACCATAAAATACATTATTTGCAGTTATGCGGTAAGACTTTCGCAACATTGCCTTGGTTTAATCCCCAGTATTTTATTTAAGGAATTTTACAACACACACATGCAAGCATTATGCCACACTAGTCAAGCCAAGCGAAGCAATCGATAACGATTACAATATCGTTAACTTGATCATTGTGAACTTTTGCATGCCAGCGATATGAAACGCGGTCTCTGTCTCTCTCTCGCTCTTACTCTCTGTCTCTCTCACTCTCTGTCCACAAATAAGCAAATAAACTAATGTTTATCATCTATTTACTACAAGTTTTCTGTTTTTTGCGATACAATTTGATATTATCATATATGTATATACAGGGAGCTCTGTCAAAGAAAGCAAAAAAAAAATAATGTTACAATTAATCAAACACTAAACAACAAACAATTCAATAACAATTAACAACTCATACACAACAAACCAATAAACAGGCTCACAACATTCATCTCTCAAAAATTGGCAACAATCAAATTGAAGTTAACTGAAAAGTTCAGCAAAATTTAACCGAGAAATATTCGATTAGTACACACAATCAATGGAAAGTACAACTGGTAACCAGACTGTATTTATCAGCCAACTGAAACAGGTCTGTTTTCTCATGCACATACCAAAATTGTTAACAGCCGCTTAGCCAACTTTGTACATGCTTACAATGTGCGGCATTGTCACCTTTCTGTACATATGACAGCACTGAAAGAAATGCTTAGTAAGCTAATTGAAACACATTTTTTATGATGAGAAAACGGGTCTTCTATGTACTCAGTGAATATAACAAGTTAAATAATTAACTTAATGTACTTGTATTAATATTATAATTTCATCTTATTTGAGATTATTATAAATACGTATTCTCTAAACTAATAATCACATTTTTGTTTTGAAATTCTTTAGTATAATTTGATTTTATACTTGGGTTCGTTTCACTATCTGTGCCTATAATTTCTGTATCAGTTGAGGGGTTTATTCCCAGTGCCCCAAGCGTCGATCAATCCAAAGCCAGCGTCGCATACTTCGCTCCACTTCGCTCAGCAGAAATATCGTGAAAAATATCACAAATTATTATCACAATCGAAACAATCGAAACAATCGAGAAACATATTTGATTGCCGCTGTTTTATAATTAATTTCTTTTGAGTTTTGAATATCTCGCATTGTGTATATTATTCGTATTGTACTATGTATATGTATATCATATTCTCGACAGACCAATATCAGGCACAGTATTCAGGCAGCTCGAGCGCAAGTGCTTCCTCCACTAGTCACCATCATATCACACTACCTCCACCACATCCATATTATCAACGGCAGTCGCGCGGCTCCGCTGGCAGCATCCAGCGTTCTGTGGAGGTGCCGCCGGTGCCAGCGGTAACCCGTTACAGTGCGGGCAGCATACATTCAATCTCTAGCTCCGAGGGTTCATCGTAAGTTTCTGGATAAATACTACCAAAAAAAACAAAATCAAATTAAATAAAACCAAAAAAAAAGTCTACAAACCAAAAATATCACATAAATTAATTTACTAAGACATGCGAACTCTCTTTGCCTCTGAATATCTCTCTGTCTGCCTTACACGTACTCTCTCTCTCTCTCTCTCTGTCACTCTCTGTCTTTCTCTTTCCAACTCTCTCCAAGTACCAAATCCATAACTGGCTACTTATAACGCTCTATCTCTCTTCTCTATTTCTCTTGCATAACGCGCTCCTGCCTTAAACACTACTCTAACTCTAACTCTATCTCTGTCTCTAACTCTCTCTCTCTCTCTTTTTCTGTGTCTCTTTCCACACGTTTATTAACTCTTTGTGTCCTTCTTTGCCGGCATCTCTTTCTTGTTTATCTACGTATCTGTGTGCGCCTTGATATCGTTGAGCCAGTCTGCATTTTCGTATAACTATATTAATTATTATACATTTATATTTTTTGATGTTATTTGCGTTCTATTCAAGTTTCCACTTAACTTCTTTGTGTCTCTCTTTCTGTATTATTCAAATTGTACAAAAACCAATTTTGATTTAGTTACAAACTTTTCTTTTATTTGTATGATTTTTTATAAATACATGTGTGTGTATATATCAAGTCTTTCCAGCTATATTTGATGTGTATATAAAAAGAAAATAATTAAGAAAAAACAGAACTTAAGCTAAATTATTGACCTTTAGGCACCTAAAACTTCAAACTACGGCACCTTGGATGTACCACTAATCCGAAACTATCCGACATTGGGATGTACATACATCAAAATATATTCCCATAAACTATTTCGTTCCATTATCGGCAAATGACTGTAAACTTTACCGATTTCTATTGGCTTTAAAATTGATTCGAAGCTGTGAAAACTAAAACAAAAATAAAAATAAACTTTCACACACAAACACACACACACACTTGCATGCTGTCCAATAATTCTGCTGTGCACCACTCTGTCAATACATTCTCAACCACCACCGACACTAACCATACCCATCCACAGAAGCAGTCGTTAAACCAAAACCACAACAAACAAGCCACAAAAACTACTAACAACAATTTAACTGTCTTTCTACAACTCCCTGTGTATAATAGCCTGGTTCCAATAGAACGAATCATTCTGGTATTATTGAGAATGACTTCCACCTGGGGCCAGACTTTCTTTCTTTCTCAATCAAATCTACAACTATATTATTTTTGTTTTTTTTTGTAACATTCTTTTAATTCTGTGTAACAATTAACATTTATCTTGACTCGAAACTTTACTAAAGTACTGTCCAATTTCAACCAAAACCAACAACCACAATAAACTGTAGATTTTCGCCTTCACTGCGCAATGATGGAGCCCTTAATGAGTTTGTGGATGGCTTAGGACCGGGTCAGTTGGTGGGTCGTCAAGTGCTCGGTGCTCCCTCCCTGGGGGACATACAGTTATCGCTGTGTCATCAGAAGGGATTTCTCGAGGTGGAGGTTATACGTGCCAGGGGGCTAACGGTTTGTCCAAATAACCATATATTTAGTGGAATACTGAAATTATTTTCCTGATTCTAATATAGCAAAAACCCTCGTCTAAAATGCTGCCCGCGCCATATGTGAAGGTTTATCTGGTATCGGGTAAGAGGTGCATTGACAAGATGAAGACATCGACAGCTAGACGAACTTTGGATCCGCTTTATCAACAGCAATTGGTATTCAAGCAACCGTACAACGGTTGTGTACTTCAGGTAAGAACTTTACCTTTACTGTTATAAGCTCAATTAATCGATTCATTTGTCGCCTTAATTATACAGGTGACCGTTTGGGGCGATTATGGCCGCATCGAAAAGAAAGTGTTTATGGGCGTGGCACAGATAATGCTTGACGATCTAAATCTATCGAATATCGTCATCGGCTGGTACAAGCTCTTTGGCACCACCTCACTGGTCAGTTGTCCCACTAATATAGGTTTAGGCTCTAGGCGCTCATCAATAGCCTCACTCGACTCACTCAAACTCTAAAAACTTAACCAAATCAAAACTTTGAAAACTAAAAAAAAAAAACGTACAAAATATACTAAAACTATGCAATGAGATCGACATGCAAATTGATCAAAATAAAAGTCAAACAACAACAGCAAAAACACATGCACATTTATACTACGTATAACTACTTGTACTTGCATACATTTATGTAGCAAACATTTTGTTTGGTATTCAGTACTATAATTATGTATCGTACTTACAATAAAATATCAAAAAATAATTATTAAAATAGCAAGATCTGGGTAGCTTAGACAGTCACTAAAATCATCTGTACAAACACAATTAAATCAAAAATCAACAAGTAAATAACAAAAGCATTCAAGATAAATCAAACAACAAAATAGATTGCATACATTTTTTGCATTTCATTTTAATTTAGTCAAAATCAGAGCATAAGAAAATATATACCAAAAAGCACACACAGTTAGACATAAATACACCTGTAAATGAATCCGCTTGGTATAACCATAAAGGCACACATACATTTAAATACTACATACTACCTTAATCTGAGGCAGCAACCACAAAATTTGCATTATGTAATGTTAATAAAAACCAAATTTAAATTTAAATTAAAAATTTATATAAAAAAAAAATACACAACAAATACTGCTGAAAAAAAAAATATTATTAAAATACCTATCGCAATTCACCTTAAATCACCGTTACCGTTACCGTTACGTTTTTGGCATAGCATACAACTTCAACGTAGTTTTTAATAGACTCGTACAATACTCATATAGGTATGTTTCTCTATCCCCAACTACCTGAACAAACTACCAAAAACAAATACCACATAATTCTCTAGTCTTTTGCATGCGTAGTCTCGTAATTTCAAAACTTTTTCATTTTAAACTAATGCGACTCGCTTATTTCGACCTTTTCCAAACACTAATAAGCCATTTAAATTCCAATATATTGAATCAAATATTCGCTATTAAAATATATACACAAAATCAACTTGAGGCACATTGAAAATGGCAAATATCGGCTAGCTGAATATACCTGTACTAGATTATAATCATCATTATAATCGCAAATCACTATAGGATAGAGTCAATTATTAATTAGTTCAAAAATTGATATATTTATATATCTGTTTTCAAACATGGGTTTAGGGTCGTCCGATTGTTTGGGCCGGTGAATCAATAATGGAGGAGCAGGGTGAATAACACTTTCCAACAACAGTGAAAACACTTTAAAACGCACCAAGCACAAAAACAAAACAATAATTACTAACTCGCCCTCAAAATGCAAATATTAAAACAAAATGAACTGAATTGTAAGTGCACAAATCTACAATTTATCTTATACTTAAGAAACTTTTATTCGATTATAACGCCATTTACGCAGCTTTCTGTATATCCCGCTAGTTAATGCCATTTTGCCATTTTGATATCTAATCGAAAATACAACAATAACAATTCCATATACACAGAATAAAAACAAAACCTACACACACACACACACACACACTCTACTAACAACTTATTTGCTCGTTAGCTAATTAATCGAACTTATCGATAAACTGTCGCTAAACTTGATCTATCGACATTTTACAGTAACCCTTGCAAAGAGCTGCCAGCCAGGCAGCCAAATAGCAAAGGACCAAGGTCAGCCTGCAGGATATATGCAAATGGGAGCTGCCGGGACTATGGATATTGGATAAGTCCGATTCTAAATCGGCACGTTGCTGGCCTAATCTTTGTCCAATAAATAAATATATAAATATATATATATTACAATACGTTTTTTTTTTTGTATTCTACGACCGGGAGATTTCCATAAAAGTATAAGAATCTAGCTAATTTTGTAAGTCATGAGAACAAATGCATTTAAAACCAAACCGAGTAAACAAGCAGAGGCAGAAATGATAAATTGAATTCAAGATAGAAAAAAAAACAGTATATATATATAGATATATATGTATATTTACACATAGATATATACGTATATGTGTATGTCTAAAAGAAAATTGATAAAAATTTGGAGAAATGAAACTTGTAAATTGATGCATATTTGAATGAATTTTTATTACACACCTAAGATCACTATTATTTTCGTAATACGATTATTATGATTATTATAATTATTATTAACTATTATTGATAAACCAAAAACAAAAAGAAACCGAAAAAAAGAAAAGAAAAACAAACTACAACCAATATATAAGATTTAAAAGTGCTAATGTCGAGAAGATAGAAAAAACTTAATGCTAAGAAATGTTGAACAAAATTAAGGAAGTAGATTCGAAGAGGATTATAAAAATGCAAAGTTGTTTAATATAGCTAAATTTAAATCAATAAATTAAAGTTATGGATTTTCAAGAGGCAACATGTTTACGAGTATATATACATATATATATACTATATACAATATATGTATACACATACATATACATATATATACATATTTAAAATTTAAGCAAGCAAAGAACCACTAACACTTAAATAAGCCTAACTTACGATATACTTAAAATTAAACTTAAAGTTAATCATAAAGTAACTAAAAATGAGATATATGATGAGATATGTACTATTAATCCTCGAAATATTTATCAAGCGGGACAGATTGAACTAATTTAATTTAGTAAACCACACAAACACACCCACACACACACACACAACAAATCAAACAATTCATTGGGACAGAAGAAATAAACTGTACATAAAACCATTAAAAGACGCATACACACATAACCATAGAAAGTTAAAATTTGTTAAACTTAGCAATTATACAAATACATATATATAAATATATATTTTTTGTTTCGCTTTTTAAGTCAGCAGATCAGCAAAAACTTGGCAGTGACCCCAAAATGTTCAAGTTTTTGCGGAATCGTGCAAAAGATTAGATTAGAGATGGGCACGTGCCGATAGATTTTCGCAAGTACATGATTTTTGAAAGACGCACACATGACTTTTGCTATCGATATATATATTTTCAATATCGATACATTTATTTTGATAACGTGTTGAGTCGAGCACATCGTGTCATGAAAATATCTCCGTGCCCATCCTTGTTATCCAAAAAGCATTAGATGCACAACACGCTCTCGCTTCTACAAACATATGAACTAATTACAGATACACACAAGCCACACACACACACACCAATACACTCTCTTACATACTTCATATTCGTATATCTTCTGCATAAATCAGATAACTCGATAAACGCATCAAGTACCTTCAAGTTAATAGTGTGAGCTGTAAAAATGTTACCTGCTTGCTAATGAAATGAACACAAAAAACAAAACAAAACAAAAAATACAAAGACATGCAACTTCTTAGGCTTATAGACTATTTATTTGCAGAGTTTGAACAAAACAAAACAAAAAATAAGAAAACAAAACTTAATACTTACGCTCGTATATAGAAATGTATTCAAAGACATTATGGTAATTTGGCGCACTGATCGCGTTCTTATTCGAGAGCAACATTTTGTAATGCATTCCCCAAATGGTTCACTTTAAGTAAACATATCATATGCCTGCGAGAGATCTACAGATAAGTAAATACTTAGATGGGAGCAGTTAATTTTATATTATATATAATTACATGCATTGTTCCTACACGGATCTTATACTTAATCGATACATTGTTCTCCTTCACTGTTAAGTATATTCATTTAATCCTGTCCGTCCATTCATCAGCTTTTTGCATACATTCAGATAGAAATATGGATAAGGATATCCACCCAAGTTTCCTAAATAAAACACAATATATACGTAACGAATGCCAAAAAAAAACAAAAACAAACAAAAATATAAGAGAAATAAAACTTTAGAGGAACTGGAAAATGCATTCAAAATGTTGCCACTGGAAAGAACAAGTGAAAGATTCAGATTAAGACGCGCTTTAAGAACTTCAATACTATCAGCGAGGTTTCCAGCAATTAATTATACGACACATATAGACGATATATAGAGACACACACTCACACACACACACAAACACATTATACGGATACGGATATGGATACGAGGCACACAGATACATCCAATACTAATTATAATAATCAGACTTTGAAACTCTGCTCTCTTAACATTTCTCATACAACCGAAACTTTTTTCTAAAATAAAATCTATATTTTTTCATTTAAATTGCTCTTTTATGAAACATTTAAATGCTTATATTAATCAGCAAACAATAAAGAAAAATGTAATGCAATTAAAATAAAAATGCTGGCAGAAGCCGACATTGAAATGCTCTTACCAAAGTCCAATGTGATAAATATTAAATAAATTAATTTAATTACCATATAACTTTACTATCCGATCAATGAAAGTTTTTCGTATTTATTTAATTTATTTTCCACAGTCCTTGCTACTAAAGTTTCTAAAAATGAGACGTATTTCTGGATAAGAGCCTTTCCATTGCATTATGCATTTCATAGTCGTACATCTCTCTAATTAGAATTCAAATCACAACCACACAAAAAGATACACACATATAGAAATGTTAAAGACACACAAGATATATTACGAAAAGTTATTTAAAAAGAGACAAAAGAACAAAACAAAAGCAAAAATGTTATTTACTAAGTTCAAACTGACAAAACCAATTTAAATACACAACAGCAACAACAACAAAAGGATATATCATTTATTGCAAAATGTTGAACAAAATGAAAATAATAACAGAACAAAAAGTAAAACCAAACCAAAAAATAAAAATATATAAAAACAAAAAGCAAACGGCTGCGTGAAAAACGCTTCGAATATATTGTATTTTAATATCTCGACAGAAATCGAAGGTCGAGAAACGACAATAAACTGTGAAAATGAATATGTTAAATAAAAAACAAAAAAAAAAAAATTCAAAAGAGAAAATTATGTAATTATATTATTAAACAAAAAAAAAAAAAAAGAAGAAATGAAATTTGCAGAGGAACGGCATTAAAAAATTGCAGAACACAGACCTTAAAATTGTGTAAACTACAAATTTAATAAAAACCAACATTTAAATAACAACATAAAAGAAAAATATTCATTAAAATTGTTTTCTAATAAAACAAAGTCAAGAGTTTTTTATTAAAAGTCGCGAATCTTTTACATTTTCAGAAAAGTAAATGCTTAGCTCTTTCCATATGGATCAGTCCATAGGAATATGATTCTTAATACTGAATCTCACCACCTTCGAGATCTCCAAGATCTTTCTTTGATGCTTATTTATCCCCCCATTGAACTAAAACTCAATCAGCATTTGGGGTTTCACATAAAGCGGTGGTATTTCTTTATTTACCATTGATAAACCATTAATCATATATGGTATGTATAAATAATTCAAACATTTAAGATTTGACATTTGCTTATTAATGTGTTGTAATAAATATACTCGTATTTATTTAAATAGACTTATAGATGCATGTATCGTATGTCATATCGGGATCATTGGCGGCATTCTTCTCTTACTATCATTTACAATATACTCGTCGCTTGGTTAGTTAGACTTATATGGGATATGACCGTGTTAAGACAATTACATTCACATATGCATAAATGACATATTATATTGGGGGCATACTTAGTATTCATATTAGATATATATTGTTTATCTTAAATTGAATCGAAATTATGTTACAAAAGTGTGACTTAATTATCTTGTCTAACGCTTGAAGTTAAGCTTTAGTGCGTTTCTTAAAGGAACCAATGTTAAATATTATTAAATTAATCATGTATTTTGTATGGCCTAACTTCATCTAGAATCATATAATGCATAGAATTGATGAAATGATGTGCGAATTAAATTGGGCGTAGGTGCTGTGGTATTGGAGCTGCTTCTGGTATCATAATACTAATCAGTCTTCATAACAAAAATCAAAATAATTATTTTAAAATGTTGACTGTGCGAGTGATTTAGTATAGGAATTACAATTAATTTCAAGTTCTTTTAATATTTATAAATTGTAGATTGCGTGCTTTGTTTTTATCTAAGTTTTCAATCTAAAAGCGAGCTGAATATCTTTATTGGAGTCGTCTTAAATTTTATTAGGGAGATATGTATGGGAAGTGTTTTTGTAGAGTCCGTGAGTTGTCTGTAAGTATATGTATTCCAGATGATATATACGATATATATATATTATGTTAGTATTAGCTAATTTCATACAATGTTCAGTTAGTTTGTCATTTATCATACATTTGATATTTTCATATTGTCGCTTTGTTACATTACATTTTACATTAATCTTAAACATTTTAGAGACCAGATCATAAAAATAGTACATGTGCTGAAGCTTAGTTAATTAATCGACTAGCTGAAGCGTTGCTAATGCTTTCTATATAGTACTATATACGGATACATATATATATAGAATACGTAAATACTATATATTGGGGTTATCTGTCGTTCAAAGTACTTCATATTCACTTTACAATTCTATGAAAAAACCATATAATTGCTGATTAAATTCGTATGCATCATATTTTTGTTTTGGGACTCGAACAAATTGTCTGTGATTACTCGATTAGAAGTTAGTACATAAAGTTATCGTATAGTTTTAATTTTAAATATTATGCATAGTTTTAGTACATTTATATATCGATATTGTGATATGATAAACGCAATAACCAATATCGTTTATTATCTTACACATTGTGTATAAATATATATAGTTGTATATATAGTATGCATAGATTTGTAGATCGTATAGTTATATATATATATAGATTGCCTTATTAACTAAAACTTGTGCTACATGCTTAGATGTTTATATGCTAGTTTTTTCATTAGATCGGCAAATAATACTATTACATGGGCTTTGGTTACGAATCAGCTTTGATTACAACGAAAGTGCGGGTTTTTGAAATGAAATGATAAATCATTAAAAAAGTTGAGTAATCGCAGCTGATGCCAACTGAATTGTGCTGTGAATATGGAAGATTTAAGATTTGAGGCTTCTATACACTTAGGAATAAAGATATAGACATAGACCAGATCTATGCAGACACACACAGACTACTGTGTGTAAATACCCCTTAATATGTATGACTAAATTAAATATATAAGATGATACTGCGCTGGGCATGATTCAGTGAGTTTAGTGCAGCTGTGCCGTCACATATAGCCCACAATCCTGATCCGAGGCCATGGAATAGTTGGCTGAATCCCGATCCTCGGGTATGGTCGGATGCGTCTCGTGTGGCAGCTTGCTAAAGGCATGATGGGCAGCACCATAGCCCAGGTGTCCGTATGGCGATTCGGCTGCTTTACTCACATGGGGCAGGCGGCGCAGAAAGTGGGGATTGGAATAGCGCACACCATTGGGTAGTGTGGTGTGTGGTGCATGTGGTGCAGCAGTCGAACCGAGAGCAACTGCAGCATTTGCATAGTGCATGCTGGGCGTCTTGAAGCTGGAAACCTGTGAAGGTGGCTGTGTGGCAACCATTGAGCTAGTCATGGCCGAGGTGGAGGCATAGCCTCCATTGTTACCGCTGGCAAGCTGCTGGCTGTGGCAGCCCACCGGCAGTGGCATGGTGCTGCAGTGGGCCGTATAGTCGAATTTCTGCTCCGGTGCACTGCGTTGCATGGGCAATGTGGCACTATTAATAACACTGGCATTGGCATTGACATTGGCTGCGGGGTCGGCGTTAAAGCTGGACATGCGCATGTTGGTGCAACGGCCATAGGGCTCCTCCTGTATGGGCGGTTGCGGTGGGCGTGGCGGGGCTTTGCAGTTAACCCGCGGCCGGATGACAACTTCCAGTTCACGCTCTTCACCCGAATGCACACCGCTTGATGACTCAGACGGTGCACGCTCCGGTGGTGATGTGGTGTTGGTGCTCTCCGTGATCGAATTGGTGTCACTGCGTGGCGTTAGCGCCTCATTTGGCACACCAGAATCGGCACGACGCAGACAGCGGGGAGTGGAGCTGGAGGCGATCTGATGGATAACAAGGATAATAGAGCAGAACAGACACAGCGTGAGCGTGAGCGAGACAGAGAAAGATGGAGCATAGAGTGGATTTGGGAAAACACGTATGCGTATGTGTGTATGCGTGTGGAAAAGAGAAGTGGGCACTGGAAATGTTAGGTGGAAAATGTCGTTTAATGTCGGCTTCAGTACGGCGCCTGCAAGTGAAAATGAAATTATATCGTATCAGGCGTATGTCCTGTTATTCCTGTCACTCCACTCGACCATCCATCAGACATGCGTGTGCATGTCCGTACATGTCCGTACATGTGTGCGTACTCGTCCCTGGCATTGGGCTTGCCACTGATTTATGCTGTCTCATAACAGCAAACATAAATCTCATGGTTGGCCGCACTGCAGCCGCGGGCGTGACACGACACGCCCCCTTACCCAACCCAGCACACCCCTCACAGGTCACCAACGCATCAATCTAACCAACGTTATAATCCAAGATTCCACAAACCCCAAATTGCAAATACCCTAACATTAGTTTAGTCGAATTTCAAATGCCAATTAACTATAAATAACCTTCGATTTATGTCTAGGAAACCAAGCTGGCAAGGCTTGAATGATTAATGCGTCTGGTGATAAATTTCAAAACGTGTAAAAAACTACAATTACCTGAGAAAAAAGAGTATTTGCTGTCAATAGGGAACGCAATTTCAGACAAATGCCTCCAGAAACAGCACAAAGGAAAAACGTGGAAATTTAATTCGTTTAGCAATTTATGCGCTAGTTGATTGGAGTAGAAGTTAGCTTAATAAATTTTAAATTAGACAAATTAATTTTTGATTTGTTGTTTATTATTTCAGACAGTGATTTTGGCTGCTTAATGGCAGAAAATATTAATTAGAAACTATTCAAATTGCGTGTAACCCTAATATGCGATAATTAGCACCACCTAAGAGTAGTTATGTCTGCGTGTATGTGAGTGTGTGTGTCCTAAAGGCGACCGTGCTTGTTATACAAATTTACACTGCACAGATTCAAAACGCAATTTCAAAATTCCAGCTGCTCTACTGCTCCTACTGCTTCTCCTACTACATCTTCTGCCACAACTTCTCTGTGCCAACATTTTAACCTTTTCACCCACTTCCACCCTCTTGAGCCCTTCAGCTACTTACATGTGCCTCGTTTGTGTGCACGGCGACCGTCACAGGAGCCAATGGACTGACTAGATGATGCTGAAGCGGATGTCCATGTGTATGCGAGTGTGTGTAGGGATGTTGTTGCTGCAGTGGATGCTGCACTGCCTGCTGGTGGTGCAATGGCTGTTGCTGCTGCTGCTGCTGTTGTTGTTGTGGCGACTTGTGATGTTCGGGTGAAATTTGCATGATCTCGGGCATGGCCTGGGGAGCGCGTCCATAGCTGGCATGCGGTTGTTGTGGCACAAGGGGCGGCTGTGGCATGGGTGCACCTTTCATTGGCAATGGCGGTGGTGGCGGTGGTGGTGTTGCCTGCTGCGGTGGCTCCAGATCGCGTGTGGAGGCATACGTGATGCTATCATCGCGTACACAAGCTAACAATTTACCCTCCTCAGAGATATTATCATCACTAATGCCACCCAAACCACTGAGATTTGCATAGTCATGAGCATGTTGCTGTTGCTGTTGTTGTTGCTGGTGGTGATTCGCTGGTGGCGGTGGTGGCAGTTCATCATATTCAGTTAAATGCAGCAGTCCGTTAATGCTGCCATTGCCAACTGTAATCGTGGTCTTCATGCTGCCCATGGTGATGCCAACAACGGCTCCGGCGGTTGCTGCCCTTAATGTCGCGTACTCGCCGTCGTCAATTTCCCCCGCAGAACTGGCAAAACATAGCGAGGTTCCACGGCCCGTATGGCTATTTACCGTATAGATAGGGAAAGTTAAAAAAAAAAATAAAATAAAATATATTAAATAAAATTGTTGGTCTGAATTCCTGTTGTGTACTGATACCCACATGAGTTGACTTGACCTTGTGTTGCTCCGTTGGTTAGTTTGTTAGTTAGTTATAAGCACTAGTTAACAACAACACAACAACGACAACAACAATATATGACCAACAACACAAAATGTGCAATTAGTTATTGTTAAAGTTTTCGATTTAGTTAAAATTTCGATACACATTCAATTAGTTAGAGTTAGTAATTAAACTAAGTCTAAATATTCACGTCTAGTATTAATCGAAAACAAACAAATGAAAATTACTCATAAAAAGAAAATAAATTGAACGAAAAACGAAAAACATTTCTATATAAAATCTGTTTAATTATTTTCAATAAAACAGGCGACAAGCGGAACAAAAATAGTTTCCTTTCATTAATTACTTTGATCATTTTTATTTTCTCTTTTTTTTTGTTTTTTTTAGAATTTTTTGTGAGTGTGTTAATTGGTACTAACTGTTATTTTCGTTACCAAAACCAAATGAAAAAAAAAGGTACAACAAAAACTGATGACAAACTGATGAATAAACGGTGCTTTGGCGATGGTGTTGGATAACACGGTGTAAAAGTTAATGAGCGTACAGTGTTGGGCAATAATTAATGAAAATGTGCGGACCGGAAACTCAAAAGAAAAATGAAAAACTCGAACGAAACGTGCAATGAAACAACACAACATAGAAAACTGATTACTGTTAACTTTAGATGAACTCCAGAAATGATAATTATTTTTGTTTAAGAAAAACTGGAAGATGAATTGCTTAATTATGGAAGTAAACGTGAGAACACTTTATTAAATTGGTAAATTTTGGCTTTGTAAAAATTTCTTTTAAATTAGTTCTGCACTAATTATGAAAGTTTTAGACTGTATAATTAATTTATTAATAATAATAATATAAAACTTTAAAAATTACTTTTTATTTTTAATTTGTTTATAATCTTTTGAACTTATTTACCAAGATTTGTATTCTACTGAGTACAAAAATCGACAACAGTCGAAAAAGTTAAAAGACTTTAAGCAATTCATCCAACTATCAGGAGTTAACTGACCCTAAGTGTGTTTCTGTAAGTAGTTTTCAGTTGGTGTTTAGTTTTCTGGGTGGTAGTGCGTGAGAAACGAAATGAAACTAAACTAAGTACGTGTAATTATGCAGGTTGCAGATAGTTTTGTAAGTATTTGAACGGACAACGGTCGCTGCCTTGCTGCCATTTTGGCAAATTAACTTTTTAATAGTTTTTTTATTTTTTTTTTGTAACTAAAAACGATTTTTTACCGCTTGCCATCAGTTTGTTCTTGGTCACCAATTAGTAGGACATCATCAGACGTACTCGTAACTTCGTTGAAGGTGACCTTCAGCTTTGGCGAACTGGGCGTTAGCTTTGGCCAATAGATATCCTCCTGTGCCACCATACCCATGCCACCCAATTCTGTGCTGGTGGCCGTGCTCATCATATCCGGTTTAGAGTTGTCAGTGCCATTAACCGTGGTGCTGGTAGAGTTGCCACCGCTGCTCGAATTGCTACCCGTGCGCTGACCACTGGACATCAACAATGGCTGGGCACTGGCCTTGTTCAACAAACCACCATAGGTATGATCCAGTGGTGGCAACTTGAAGTGCCACCTTCGCTTGATGCTCAAACACAGCCAGACGACAATCCACAGCAACAGATGCGTGACACCAACGAGAGCTGATGAGTCGGGTAGGCAATGAAGTGCAAGATACAGAAAGAAAGAAAGAAAGAGAGAGAAAGGGGAAAAGATGATTAAACGATTCGCGGAAACATAAGACATGTTAATTGAGTCAAAGCCAAGTCCGCAAAGTCTCGATTGAACCTCTTGGCCATTTGATACGCAGCCAATGTCAATTAAGAACAAAGGCGCTAATTGGCTTATGAAACGACTGTGGACAAGGTTTAAGGTGTTATGACATGGCTTAAAGGCCAATTCCCCCACACTGCTCCAAGGGAAGACTTAAACCTGTCTAACTCACTCGCAAAAGCTTGTTGCCTCCTTAAGCCTATTGTTTGGTTTAATCAGTTAAGACTTTGTTACGAAATTAACCAAAGCTTTTGCTGCTTTAGCTCTTTGAATGCCAATTCTGAAAATTACTTTTTGTAATTTTATGTTGGGTAAGCTTTATGTTATGTTGTATATAAACTGGCTACCGATTTTCAAAGAGACTAATTAGCCAGCTAAATGCTTATTAAGAATTCATTTTCTTATATTTAAAATATATCAATTCTTACCTGCCAAAAAGGTGGGACAATGTAAGTTGTTCTTGTAGGTGGCACTCAGATCGTTCAGCAGCGGTGCCTTGACCACCGCCAGAGCCAGCACAAAGCACAAGGAAGCACAGTGAGCAAAGTAAATCCAACTTTGACTGGCTTTCAGGGTGATTATAGAACGATCTCTCATGCGGGTGGCCAATCTACCGTGTCCATATAAATACATAACCATGGAGGAGGCCAAAACCAGTGCGGTGGCCAGCAAATAGAGTGCCAACGACACAGTGGCATTCAGTATAAGTCCTGGCTGATGAACTGGCATAATCTCGGCATAGATTTGCAGTTTGTAAAGATTGGAGACACCCACATAGCCGAGCACAATGTCCAGAGCAGCAACGATCATCTGCAGGCTAAAAACACAGGCAAAGGATTTGGAAGTGTTCCAAAATACGGCCGGATAACGCACGGACCAAACGAGTAAGGCGCACAAGAGATTCACAAATTCAGCACTCGGTGGTTGAGCAAAAATGGTCACATCAATGGGTTTGTCGATGCCAAAGAAAAGTTGCAACATGCCAGCAAATCCATCGAGACGCACAAATTCCGGATTGTTGTTGTTGCTGCTGCTGGCTGAACTTCCGGTTGCTGGTGTGACTGCCGGAAGTGCTTGAAAATCAGCATCATCCAAATCAATATCGAGGTCTTCATTCTCATTGTCCCCCTGCTGCTGCTGTTGTTGTTCATGGCTCGATTTTGCTATAAATTCACTGGAGCTTAGTAAATACTCGGGTTCGATTTCAACACCAGATTTGGGCGCTGAACGTTTGTGTATTCGACGCTTCTGTGTCTTTGGCTTAATGGCAATAATCTTGGAATTACTAGACACTGGCGTCGAGGGTATTATAATTTCAGGCAACATCTCAGTGCGTACACGATGTATGCTGCTGTCCCGAGTTGTGGTCTCCTCCTGATTGTTAAAGTTCTCTAATATTGCCTGCTCATGTGAAGCAACGTGATGGCGACGCGGTTGTTGTTGCTGTTGCTGTTGTCGCTGCTTGTGATGGTGTTTGCTGTGATGCTTGCGATTGCTTTTGTGATGATGATGTGTGAGCTGTTTGCCGCCAGTTGGATTTGCTGTTGTAGTACTGGCAGTTGTTGCTGCTGCTGTTGTTGTTGCCTCGGTTGTTGTTGTTGTTGTCGTAGTTGTTGTTTGTGTTGTACTGCTGCTGCTGCTTGTGGCAATTGTTGTTGTTGTCTTGCTTGCAGCCTTGTCCAATGTGCCCAGTTTTTGCCAATTTTCTGCACCCAATTTAGAATTTACTGTTGTTGCTTTGCCCACAAACTCATTGCTGGCCTTAAAGTCTGGCATTATAATAGTGCCCTCATGCTTTCCAGCACCATTATTACCAGCATCATTATTATTATCATCATTATTGGCATCATCAATGTCATCGATTGCTGCCTCTTCGAGTTCCTGCCTCTCTAACTCATCCCGCTCTTCATTCTCGTTCTCGTCCTCTTCATTGTCGTTGTCGTCGTCATCAATATCTCGATTAATTAAATCGGGCACTTCAAAGTATCTTGTCTTGCCCATGGCACCCGCAGTAGTAGTTGTTGTTGTTGCTGTTGTTCCTGCTGCCGACTTTGTTGTTGTTACCGTCGTCTTGGCCGCCTTTCTGCCATTAGTGCCATCCTTATCACGTGTCAGCTGGAACAAATTATTATTGATGCCGTTGTTAGTGCCTCGTATTGCTGTGAACATCGTATCGTTGTAGTTGTAGTTGTAG
This sequence comes from Drosophila nigrodunni, assembly GCA_020829145.1. Taxonomy (NCBI): domain Eukaryota; kingdom Metazoa; phylum Arthropoda; class Insecta; order Diptera; family Drosophilidae; genus Drosophila; species Drosophila nigrodunni. The sequence goes on from JACVCZ010000001.1 coordinate 14,643,853, forward strand.
TCATCCTCGTCATGCTCCAAACTGTTTGAGGTTACGTTTCGCGGATGCTGTGGTTGCCGTTCCTGCTTCTGATAGGGCGGTGTTGTACCCACCACCGACATGGCCATCAAATTGCGTCTATTGATAACAACAAAGTCCAATTCTGTGGCCCAAACTTGCTCTGCAATAGACAAGTTAACAGATATTGAAATAGACAAAGACTGTGTGTGTGTGTGTGTGTGTATAGAAAAGTGGAGGATAGGGGGTATAGGAAAAAGATATGTGCGTATAATTAGACGTTGCTTCGACTTGTCTTCGTGGTATGCCTGAGTTGCTGGCAACAAATCAAATTGCTTTGAACTGCTCAATAATGTTGATGCACACGATAAGGGATTACATGTAAAACGACTTTGTTCCGGACAAATCACTCAAGCACACAACACAACACACACAACATGCACACACTAAACTACACATACACATTGCCTTAAATAAATATGAGCTCAGGTAATGAGCATTTATAGGCATAGAAAGACAGAAACAGCTTGAAATTCCAATATGCTTTTAGCTATCGTTAATTAAATGGGGTATTAACTTCAGATGCCTGCCTTGTTATACCCTGTAGATGTCAAAAAAGGTGTATAACATGAGCTAGACGTGTAGCACAATTTAGTCAAACACGTTATAGCCCACTTTGAGGGTATTTGTTAATCAATCACAATTAAATAATATTTACACTAATAAGACTGACTATACTCAATCTTCTGCAATCACTCTAACTCAAACATTTGTCAGTCGAATGATTATTTATTTGCATATATCATGGAAATGTAATTTAATTATTTTAAAGGGTATTTGCCAAGTCAAAACACTCTACCTTACATCGTGCCACTGCTTAAAGGTACGTATCCAACTCCGCCCAGTTGATTCTCTGTGCTTTACGACGCCATTTTGTTGGCTACAAAAAGTGTTGCCTACATTTCGGCTGCTACAAGATGAATGCTAAGCACTTGGCTAATACCACTTGGCTAATACTACGTGCAAAAGCCCCGTTGGGCTAATTAAGCGCACATTTACAGCATATGTTGTGGATTTTATGTTTCATTAAACGATTCTCGCCCAAAGACCACTCTCACAATGGGCGGTCCGTGGTAAAACCTTTGGCTTTAGCTGCTCATCTTTATGGATGTTGTGCTCTACGAAAATATTTCTCTTCAGCTTTAGCGCAAATTTGTTTCAGTGTATTTTTGGATCAAGAGTCAAATGAATATTAATTTAACGCTCATCCGATGGCAATGCAAATAAACATGGATTAATGAAACGTGTTGCCAAGCAATAAAAACAAATGATTGTATATTCATTTCGATTATTTAAATTGCAACTGATTAATATCGAGTTGATAAATGCAGGAAGTTTATCCTTCATAAAATTACTCTGAAACAAGAAAGAAAAGTACAGTCGAGCGCGCCCGACCGTATAATACTCTCTGCATTTTCCCGATTAAATTATTAAAATCGGTATCCAGATATTACAATGAATAGTACTTGCATTAAAACACGTTGAAACAAAAACAATCTAAGCATAATCAAACACACATCTGTTTGTTTGTTGCGAATACACATACGTTTGACAATATATGATGCATGCATGTATGTATGTGTGTATTCGGCGCAGCCAGCGACCGCGGGCAGCGCTGCCGCCACACAGGCAGCAAAAACGTTCGAGCATGTGCTTGTGTGTTTCTGTCTCGCTTGCACCAATGGGTTGATATTGCGTTCAATTAACAATATTGTAACGCTTCTAGTTTTCTTGTTTATAGTCCGATTTTAATGCGCCTTTCAGGATAGTTTAATATAGTTAGTCTCCACACCAGTTATAAACTACAATACTGTACGATACGGAAAAAACGGCATTGAAGCTTGAAAACTATTTTATAAATTGTGGGAAAAGTGGGCGTGGCAGTCCAAATTTATAGATGGCAATGCAACTATGCTGTCGCTAGGAACTCCCGTACAAGAATTGGTGATCCTAGGTGCCATAGTTACTGAGATATTTGCCGAAAACACCAATTTTTCACGAGGTGTGTCCAGTTTTTTGCTTTTTGTGGGCGAATGGGGCGTGGCATCGAAAAAAAAAAAGATTCTTGTATTGACTGACTAAATATCTGATCGTTTGACACCAAGCTCGAACTTGTAGCTCTTACCATCTCTGAAATCTGTTTGTTCATACGGACAGACGGACAGACAGACAGACAGACAGACAGACAGACAGACAGACAGACAGACAGACAGACGGACAGACGGACAGACGGACATGGCTATATCGACTCGGCTTGTGATGCTGATCAATAATATATATACTTTATGGGGTCTGCCACGCCTCCTTCTGCCTGTTACATACTTTTGCACAAACCCAATATACTCTTGCAGAGAGTATAAAAATGATTCTTAAATTTCTTATAAGGCGACGAGTAATGGCTAAAATCAAAATAAATTGCAATAATTCTATACTCATTTTTAAGTGGACGTTCGTTGTTAAATTTGTTTTAATTTGCTACTTAATCTGTTGCTATCATTTTGCTTATAAAACTATCAACAATCGATTTAATTTTTGCTTTCTTTCAAATATTTCCGAAAGTTGCATAAATTTTCTATACTTCCATAAACTATTAATACCTTATTAAATCTATTAATTAAAAGCTGTCAAATATTGCCTGTTCCATTGTTTGTTTAGGCTGATTAATGCCAGAGCTTTGCTAAATTATAATGCTTAGCTAATTAGTTTATTCTATGGATTTGGGCACTAACTCTGTTCACTTTCAATGGCCCAGTAAATAACTTGAGTTGCGGGCGACACGAACATTTGCCAAGTTAACACTTTCATAAAATTATTTATTAGGCGAGAGTTGCTTTAAGAACACAAAAGCACAAAGAACTGCCGAATAAATGCCCAGCGGGTGGCAAAAGGAAGTAGAGCTCGGAAATAAAAGATGAAAATTGTCGAACAAATATTAAAGACAATGGATGCGAACTGATGTGGTGCTGGTTGGATGGAGAAGTTAGAAGATTGGGCCTTCAGTTTGGGGATTGCTTGGGGATTACAACAATGGCTGCCATAATAATATGTCGTTGTTGGCAAACGGCAAGTGGCTCGTAAAACCGACAACACCGAAAATCTGCAGATTAACCCAACGGCAAAGTCGTCTTCATACCACTGTGCCGCTCAGACACCCGTATTCTCTCACTCGTCTTGTCTCATCGTTTTCTCGATTATGGCAATGACAATAACACCAAGAAACACTGCGCCGGATGAAGGCAAAGTAATGAAAATGCGAAAATCCTAAGGCAAGGAAACGCCCAAACGCCCCAACTTCCTTTACTGCCCTGTTCTGTTCTGTCTCCGTAATAGTTGCCCTGTCGCTGATAAGCTCGGCATGGAAGCGCATCGTTCGCCTGTTGTCCCCTTCTTCTTAGTTGGCTCTCAGACTCGCGTACTCGTTAAGTCTTTAGCATGAATAATGATAAGTTTCATGCCTTGGCCAGGCCATGTTCTGGCCACAACATCTTGGTTCACTTCCGGCCCACGTCCAGCTAGCTTCCTTCTCCCTCTTTCCTGCCCACTCCCCTTCTGAGTGTACCACTTGCTCTGTAATTTGAGTGCGCCTGTTTAGCAGCCTTTTATGCGCTCAATATGGCGCATAAGAGACCCTCATGCTATCGCAATTTTCATTTGTTTTCGTAACGTCTGCATTAATTATTTATGAGCCCAACACGGCGTATAAGTGATTTTAACCATAAAATTGTTGCTTGTGCTGATTTTTACTCATCTTTTAATTAAATACTCAATGGGTTGTCAGTCAGTTACTGTTAAGACGGTGGGTAATAACTGCATTCAATACCTTTTTGAGTGTTTAACGGTAGGGTGTAAAAATATATGTATTTCCACATCGGAAGTACAACTTAATTTCAATTCGTTTACACATATCGTTGGAATGAAATTTCTATATGTTTAATAACTGTTTCACTTTTGTCTTAAATTAAATATTAATTGGCTGTTAATAATTTTTTGCACAAGGCAGCTTTACGTATGCGCAATATTTTCGCTTGAAATATTTAATAAATAACCATAAATTATGCAGTTTTATTTAAATTCGAAGTTTAATTTTTTGCTTGAAAGTATTTTGCACTTCTGTAACTTTCTTTTTTTTAATAGCTTAAATTAAATGCGTTTTAAGCCACTTTTTTCTGCAGATGCTTTCAAACAGAAAACGTTATTTTAAAACTCGCCACAAGCCATTCGAATGCGGTCATAATTTAATTAAATAACGAAATGTAATGCCTTTTCTGGCTCTGATAAGTAGCCCTTCAGTCCTCGCCTCACTGCTGCAGTGCAATCTTTAGACCGACTTTCCTTTTAATATCATTTTTATGCGACTTTTGTGGCAACTTTTGCCAAAGTATTTTTTTACGACTTAACGCTGCGTTGCCTAATTGCCTGGCATTTCTTTATCCAATTTTATTTTATGGTAATGCAAAAGTTAAAAATAAATTATAATAAAAAAATGTTAAGCATTCAGTTTTGCTAGTCTATATACGTTCTATATATATATATTTGTCAATCGTACGATAAAGTTTTGTAATTACGGCGAGAATATTATAATAACCAACTAACAATGCGGGATTGCAAACTTCAACTTGGCTGACTGCTGCAGCTTAGAGTTAGCTTTAAGAGTGTCAAGGCGCAAGTTGACAAATTGCAGCAGGGAGGCAAGTGGGCAGAAAGGGGCATGGAGCTCGAGTTGGTTGGAGTTGAATGCAGTCAAGCGTTAAAATGGCCAAAGCCGTCCCGACAAGGCATTGCACTTAGCTTGACCAATCTTTTGCTTACTACTCCTGAGAGTACATTTCATGCCACAACCAGATGCAAGTTGTGCTAAGACTTTGGCTTTACAGCATTGCACATTTTATTTGTGCCAATGATTTTCTAAATTTCAGCCAGCAACAGCAGCCAACAAGTTGCGCGAAAACAATTTTCCCCAACATGGAGTTAAAGCCAAAGACCGCAAAACAATTCTGCCAACGACAGGCGGGAAAATCACAAAAAGGGATGACGAGCAACAGAGTGGACAGCTAACTTTATAGCCACGAGTGGTGGGTGCAAAAGAAAAATAAATAAAACACAAAAACAAAAAATGAATAACAAAAGCGAATAAAACCAAAACAAAAGAAATCGAAATTAATTGAAATATCACATGGAATGCCGAGTTGCATTGGGGGTCACCATGGATGTAAAAAAAAAACACGAGAACTGAAGCTCTGCTCGTCGTGGTTTTTATGAGGCCAATGCGAACGCCTGCCACATTTTTAATTTACTCCCTCAACTCGATGCCGCTTCGCTGACGGCTTTGTCCTCTCCGCTCTATATATTTTCCTTTTTGCTTCATTCCTTTCCTTTTTTTTCTGCAATCTCTGTGCCATTTGCTGTGTTGACCGGTTCAATAAACCCGCCATACGGTACGTCCCGCCACAAAGTCTGTCAGCACTGTGAACGTAGTTTGCAACTGGGATTGGCACACAACTCACAGTCCATCTCCAACTCTGACTCATACTCCGTCTCCGACCACGATTCGCTTTAAATGTAGTTAATTTTGATTCACTTGCCACAGAGTGCTGATATCCTCTTATTCCCTTGTCATTGAGCTTACATGGAATGCAGCTCATTTTGCCAGCAGAGCCACATTTCGCAAGTGACAGCAAATATTGGCAGGTCAGATATAGTAAGTAGTAAAAAAACCCCATCATAAATTGCCACAAAAAGAATCTTCTTTCTTGTGCATTTATTCATTTGTTATTATACTCAACGGTGAATTTAAAATTCTTTATTGAAAGTCGAGTTATTTCGTGCATACTTTTGTTGACTGATAAAAATTGAAAACAGACTTTTTCATTAAGAATTTTACTGAACAATTTACAATTCATTTGGAATCCCAATTCGTTGAAAGAAATCTACTATTGTGCAGCTAATTAAGCTCAGAATCTACTCCTACTTTTTTCTACATTTTTGTTGGTTTACATTTTAATTTTGTTAACTAATGAGAGGACATTCAACATATGCTGGGTCGGTTTTGAAGAATTGTTCGAGCACTTTTCAGGCTTTCAACTTGCAAACTAAATAACTTTTTGCCTGCTCGTTTTGTATGAATGTTTGTATACTCTTTTTTTTTGTAATTCTTTGTTTTAATCATTTACTGTGGCATTAGTTTACTGTGCTACGAGTAGCATCAACCGAGCACAGTGGCCCAACTGTACACATGTATACACAAAAGCCCACACACATACACATGCACACCGAGATGTGGGCAAACAGAGGCCTGTGTCCTGTTGTTCTTGCTGCTGTTCATTGAGCCAACATTTGCACAGTTTTGGCTCGGTTCGTTGGTTGCCTGGTTATATGCACCCCGCTCCGCGCGCTGTTAATAACATGGCTTATTGCTGCCCTTAATGGGCGTGCCGTAGTCGTGGTAGTCGTCGCCGTGTGTCAACCTGTGTGTGCGCGTGTTTACTCCTGTGGTTGTTAGCCAGACTGTGTGCGGCCATATTGGCCATGTTTGGGTTTGTTTTTGTTTGCCGGTGCTAGCAACATCAAGAGCAAGCAACTCATGCATATGTTTCTGCCAAGAGATTTCCCCAGCGATTGCAATTGCTTTGAAGACACTCAATGCTTCAAGCATTTCACAAGGTAACTATTCCCCTAAGCTCACTTTGCTAAAAACGTTGCTTCATATTAAACGCCTTTAACATTTTGGCCAAACAGTTTTATGTGACAGTGATATGTGTAAATGACACCAGAAATGACTCTCAATCACATTTCATTTCTGATGACTATTGTCTGGCCACCAATTACGCTCTCAGCCAACTGAAAGCAATGAAATTTCATTATTTCTCCAGCCTCGAAATAATTGTATTAAAATGCACAATGGCCACAAATAGTAAATTGATTGCAGCACCAATCGAATTATAAGCCATTCAGCTTGACTGCGGCACTTAATAGTTGCACACTACGTTCGCTACCTATTCGTTGACTGACAATGGACCACGTGGCGTATGGACAACAAAGTGTCTCGCGGAAGCGGAAAATTTAAATGCAATAAAATCGAGAAGAACGGAAACAACGAAAAAGAAAATCAGCGCTTCCAAAATGTCAGCGAGCATAAAAATAAAATGAAGTTGCGGTCGCTTCCGGTACTCTTATATTTTATATAGCATACTTTTCTGCAGTCGTGGCTGTTGTCTGTCGCCATCTTAAAATTGTCAGTGTTTCATGCACACATACGCAAACACTCCACTTAATTACACTCACCTTTGGGCAACAAGCCATTCTCAATGATGCGCGCCTCGAGCAGAAGTCGCGGCAAGAGTAAACATAGCGCAATAAGGATGTGCACGAATGCTGCCGTCGGTCCTCCATGTGTCCACAATGCTCGCAAAGTGCCACCCCTTGCCTCCTCCTCAAGGCCATCGTGCGGTGCCAGAGTGCAGCGTCGTTCCTTGGCTCCTGTTGCCAATTTGATGCCATCGTTTGCCAAGTTGCCAACCTGTCAAGCATAGAATTGTGAGATTACAATAACTTGCCACATATGAAACGTTCACAGTTGCTGCAAGTTCAAAAATGTTATTGCACTCAAACTGCAGCAAATATGCACACTGAAAAGGTCAATAGCATTTAGAAGGTATTGTAAAACTCTTATAGTTAATGTTCTTTGAAGTCGGCTGATATTTAAACATAGTTTGTATTGTAGGTAAATCAACATAGGACACTATTAAATCCAACATCCAATTATAGCCACAATTTTCACAATAAATTTCATCATTGTTTTAAAGACTTAACTATAAGCCACTTTCGCCTTCACTTTATTTCAATTGCTTTACTATATTAATGAATTATGCATAAATATGGCCAAATATAAATCAAATTAAAGCCTTTTAGGGAAACACCGACAAAAAGGCTGTAAAAAATGCTAAAGTTAAAATCCCAGAGCATGACAATTGTCTCATTGTGGCACGCTTTTCATTTAGAATGCGAAATACCGTCAAAGCGTATGTGCAATTATTAATAAAATAAAATTCAGAAAACAATAAACAAAAAGTACGTTTCATAAAAAATAGTCTCAAAATAAAATATGTATTCAACTGCAGCGTTTACTACAAAGCAAATGTATTGCGGGTGATTTGGGTTTGCATTTTTCATATTTGATGGTGATGCGAATATCGCGTATACGACGCGTTCGCGCATAAAAAATGCACGTGACAAATGGCAAAATGAAATATTTATTTATGCAGCGTGTAGATTCCATGTATATATATTCTATATTTATACGTGCGACTTTGTGTGTTTGTGTGTGTGTGTGTTGGGGTGTTGGAAAAGTGAACATAAAAATCACGTGCACCATATAAATAAATGTGCGCTGTTGGGCTTTTAAATTAAAAACAAGCAGACTTCATGGAATCCCTGAGACAAATAGAGATTGAAACTCGAATATGCAAGTGTTCTGCTTTCAAATTTGATCGGTGGCTGCATACTCTGTAAACTCAAAGTGTATACAGAAGTAAAGTAAAGTTGGATTATTGATCAAGTTAAAAAATGAAGACATTGCTCGGCTGACTGTTTTACAGGGTATATGTATGCAGTACCCTACTGCAGCTTTTAGTTTCATTTCGTTACGTTTGCTGTGAAGCTACAACAATGATTGCAATTTGCAAAAAGCGTAACGCATTTGGAGTGCATGCTCACACACGCACCGACATGCACAGACATGCATCTGACTAGTGTAGTAGGTGCAAGCGAGATGGAAAATATACACCCATTTAGCTAGCGAGATAATACATTTAAACGTGCCGACATTTCGCGGTTGTCAGCCCTCTAGCGAATGAACTAAAGTGTAGCTTCTGTGGCCAGCGAAAAGAAGGGAGAGCGGGAGGAAAAAATAGTAAGAGGAATAGTGGGAACAACAGGAGCAGCAAACACTGGCAGCATCTAGAGCAGTTGGAGCTCTCGAGCATGTGCACCCACCGCCAGAGGCACTTCACCGCTTTTATGTACACCACACACTTACATATATGGTTTGTATATATAGAGACACGCGAAGGTCTGTTAGATCTGCCAAAATCAGCGACCCACTTGATTATTACGATGTGCATGTGGTGTGCGGTTGTTGTGGCTTTTAGTTTAATTCCAACAGCAAAATAATAAAAAATGAAGTTTATATCTGGTAAAGTTCTCTTACGAGCCAAGAGCTCATTGGGAGCTAAAAGTTTTCACTGAATTCCTTTTGAATGCGTCAAATTTTGCAATTAGCTTAATTCACATTAAGAGTTTATTATTGCGATAAAAGTCTTTATGCGATTAACACGCTTAAAGTTTAAACTAAGAATTTAGCGAAAGTCTCTGCGTAATATTTAACATTTATTTTTTAATGAGCTAGTTAAAATCATGGTGAACATGGAGTGAATGCTCCCATATATTGATGTATATATTTTAAGATTAGTTCAAAACCTAAATTACAAAAAAGTTTACTTGAAATTAATATGTTTTCTTTAAAATAAACATTATTACTTGTCAAAATTATTAAGTTTTAGTTTACTAACTGAGCATTTTCCTTAAATACATTATAAAGTTCAATGTCTCTGACAATTAACATATCGCGGCGGAGGATCAAAGGGACAGAGGGACAGTTGATCAGGGAATCAGCGACGACTAAGCGATGAACAATTGGCATAAGCTGCTGGTTGTGCTGCTGTTCTTCATTGTATTTGATAAAACCGGTTGGTAAAGAACACATTTAAAAGATTAATTTTGACAAGCTTTACTTTAACAGAACCCATTGAAACGCATGCCAAGATAGTGGGTGGATATCCGATAAGCATTGCAGTAGTGCCCTTTCAGGTCTCAATTCGGGTGCGATATTTTGAGGAACTGGAATTCGGTTCGGGTCACTTATGCAGCGGCTCGGTGATATCACAGCGTGTAATTTGCTCGGCAGCACATTGTTTTGCCGAGTAGGTTAAATACCCTAAATCCAATTAAACACATAGAAACTAATACTTTTTCTACCACTTAGTAACGCCACATATCCACCAGAGTATAGAGGTCCAGAGAATTATATTGTTGTCGCCGGAAGCAGTCGAATTCATTCACTAAATCGGTTTAGTGAGGTGTATCTGGTGCAGCAGATTATTGGCCACGAGCGTTATCATCCGTATACACTCGAGAACGACATAGCTTTAGTGCTGCTGAATAGTTTCATACCTTACAATCATAAAATCATACGCACACTGTCCCCAGCTGCTCTAGCAACGCCTCCGGGCACTTTTTGTTACATCAGTGGCTGGGGAAATGCCAACCGTGAGCTACAACAGGCAATTGTACCGATTCAGGATCAACGTTTGTGCTCCTTCATCTATGTGCACTTGCCAAGATCACAGATTTGTGCGGGATACTTAAGAGGCGGCGTTGATGCCTGCAAGGGAGATTCTGGTGGTCCCTTGGTGTGTGCAGGTCAATTAACTGGTATTATCTCCTGGGGCATCGACTGTGGCAAAGTCTTTTTCCCTGGGGTCTACACAAATATATCACACTTCATCAAATGGATCAAGCATGCGAACTCCTCACTGGACTATAAAAGGTATTTGGATATGCGTTCTTTAAATGGAGCCATTGCCAAACCGCTACCGACTCTAGAATTGTATGTTGTCTATAGTGCTTTACTACTTATATATAACTGTGCGAATTAGAAAATAATTCATAAAGTTTCTGTAGTCGAGCCAATTTATCAGAGTCTTTCAGATATTTGTTTTAAATTCTTCTTCAGATGTCTTGAAAATTTCTAACCAATTCTGATAAATTTATGTATAGTCAAAGCAGTCAATTGCACTTAACCACAACTATAGAAAATGTATCAAATTGAACACTTGTATACTGTGTACATATTGAAGCATTAAGTCAAGTGCCATTTGGATAGTTCTTGATTATGCTGCCACAGCTGAGTGAAGCCATATCAAAGCATAACAGAAATTCAACTGTGCGAAGTATAAACTCAAAAACTACACAAAAACTATGAACGGTCAGAATAATTGGCAATAAAGAAGTCAGCAAGAGAGAGTGAGGGAGAGAAGGAGAGCAGACACTGTCTGTTTTGCTGCCATTGCACTGATAGCCACGCGTCAATGGCCAATGTTGGACTCGATTCGAGTTCAGTTCAAACCAGACGAGAAGAGTCAGTCAATGAATTGGCCTTTATTAAGTGGTCGCCATATGACGAACAACTGCTGCTACTCCCACATTTCTCCTCTACTCTTCGGCCAGCATCCTTTGGGTCTGCTGTGCAGTGACTGATAGGCGACTTTTGGTTGCCATCTGTGGCTCTATGTTCGCCATTTAGTGAGTTAAACTTGTTGCCCAACGTTTTGTCATGCTCAATAAGTTTAGCACTTTTTGTATTTGATTTTTGGTTTTGCGTTAGTTTTGCCTAAGAACAAGCCAATTATTTGTGATAACCCACAGGCAAAAAGCGTGTCCAGACAAGCAAACAGAACCCCCAAGTGACAGAAAAGGACACTTCCGTACGTAGATGTCCCTGCAGTTGCCAACGGCTACTTTAAGTGGCTTTTACACTGACTGTCCAGTAAGTGCAAATGGGAGTTCATTTTCAGCATAGCAAACGACTTGCAGTTGCTACGTAAACAATTTTAGTTTACATTCATGGAGAATTAATAAATGCTTTGACATGTAAGACAAAAATTCTTGGATTTTTAAGTGTGAGTTAATTTTATGTCAAACAAGTTTTGCACTTAAAACAAAGCACTCGTAGTCGGTTTAAAAATATGATACTGTTTAAAATTCCCGATTGTTTTGCTGTGTGCATTGCTCACATGTAAGGTTTTTGTTGGTTACAGGGTATTGGAAGCGGTTTGCAAGTTATTGTATTTTTCTATGGAGTTTTTGCCAGGGCCAGCGTCTGCCGTGCACTTCAAATGGACAATAAATAAAATGCCATATATACAGCAGAGACGACACGAAGATAGAAACAAAGAGAGATAGACTAAGAGAGAACTGGTGTATGGAAAAGCCATAATTGCATTTATTATGCTGATAAAAGCAGGGACACGAAAGGCAACGAGCAGTGTTCACACTCTCTCACACACACAGAGACACAGACAACGATTGCATGTGTGTGAAAGGATAACCAACGCAATTGTCTATTAATGTTTGTGTGAGTGTGTGTGTGTGTAAGTGTTTGGCAGCCATTTTGTGGCGCAACTGCAGTCTGAAGCTGATAGAGTAGTAGCTGCTGCCCAACGAGCAGGACAGCGACAAGCGTATGCCAGTGTTTGTTTTTTGCAAATAAATTTAATAACGAAAATAATGCCACTAAAAATAGTTTATACACAAACAAAGAATATATATAGCAAGGCAGCACAACAGCAGCCAGAGAATGCAAGAACAGCAACAAACAAAATTAAATTATCGAGCACGTCTGTTTCATAGCCAGAGTGAACGAACGAACGAACCACACTGTTAATTTCATATGATTCCCAAATTGAGTTAAGTCCTCAGTCAAATGTGGTCGATTGCACTTACCTTAAACACAGCCGAGGTGAAGAATACCGGCAGCAGTATGAACACAACGCCAGAGAGTACAATCTGTAGATTTAGTTCAGCAACGGGCTCAATTTTCCAGGGTATAAGCGAGCAGCCTGCAATGAAGTAAACATAAAGTTAAATACAAACTACCGATACTAATTAATAGCATGATGTAAGTAAATATTAAAAGCCCAAATTAATTACTGATAAGTCTTGAATAACTGGCATAACGAAGCTGCTTAAGATTTAATTGGAATTTTGTTAGAAACTGAAATACTAAGGCAGTCAGCAGTTGTTAAGCCTTAGTTAGAGAACATAATACTTTTAAATTGAATTGAATTTCCATATTTTGCTTATTGGACTGCAAATGTATTATTCCAATTTAAAAATCTGAAATTTATATTTAAACTTACCAAGGAACCTGTAAGCACCATGCATGGCCAAATAGCCTTGGAAGAGAGTGAGTAACACTCCATACCATATCGACCAGAGGGAATTAAGATGCAGATAGCTGCTTGAATCGTGACCAGGATTCTGTAGATTGTTATACCGGCTCTGATGTCGTTTCGACTTGATATACTTGGCCTGCAGCTGCTGCTGCTGTTGGCTAAGACTGTTACTGGCTGTGGTTGCATTTGTTAGCACCGAATTGCAGATGGAAGAGTTAAGACTACCACCGCCTCCACCACCGCCACCGGCTCCACCACCAACTCCGCCATTGCCATTCTTGCCACCCATTTGAAATGGAGTTTATTTATCTTGTTGGCTCTGTTTGTCGTTTATCACGCTTTTGTTGTCTTCGCTCCCACTTCCCACTTCCTACTTCCAACAAATGTTGACAGTAAATTTCACAGCTATTTCTATTGATTTTGTATTGATTTTGCGCGTTGATTTTCTATTTGCTTAAGTGATGTTCATTCCAGTTCTTGTTGTTGATATTATTATACTTGTTTGTTTTGTTATTGTTATTAGCGATACTATTTGCTCGCTGATATGCCTCATTATAGCGTTCAGCGCTCGTTGATTGCTGACGCATGTTTCAACCACAATATATAGTTTTTTCTATATAATGTAGATTGGTTGTCCTTTTATACGATATGTTTTGTTATGTCTGCAATGAGAAATGGAAATAAAATATTTTTAATTTACAGAGATTTAAAGAATTTTTAATATGAGCACTGAAAAGTATGCTATAGATTTATACATAGAAATAGTTCAGAAATATTATTATATTTTGTTATTTGTTTTTAGTTGGCCACCCACCAATCCGAATCAAAACTGCACACAGACTATAATTACACATAAAGCACAGATAACAAAAAACAAGTAATTAAAATTGAAGCATAAAGTGTAACTTGAATAAAATGAAATTTTAAATGATGGTTATAAATCAATTGATAGCTGTCGTTGCTGGCTCGTGTAGCAGGATACCAATTTGTTTCAGTTGCATAATTAAGCTGCCAAACAAGGAAAATGCATCCCTGCGGTGTTATATGCATACACAAAATTTACTATGTGCCTGAAATGTCTGCTGTTCCAGTTGCCTTTGTCTACTTGCCGTGTTTTATGCGTCGCGCCTTTGAGCCGCATGCAACATGCATAATTATAGTCCGTAGAAGGATAACGCTAATGGCAGCGTCAGGTACAACTTTCTATATATGTACATGTATATGTGTATGCAACATGGAGTGCGTGTTCTGGCCAGGATTTGCTGCAAGGCAACGGGAACGCCAACCGCAAAGCCGTTTACATTTATGAGTCTGCCACTAACGCCTGGTTTCTTTTTTTTTTCTCTCTTTTACAAAATGTTGCGTTTTGTTCGACAAACATCAGCCCCAATTCCCAATGAGAGTTGCGGCAGCTTTCATTTGTTGCTTGCCACGTACAAAAATTACAACAATTTGTTGTTACACGTGTAATTAAAAATTTAAAAACGAACAACATTTACAAATTTGTATTGTGTTATAATCCATTAAGTTCGCTTAATTGGTAATAACTGGATTTGGATTTGGCTAGCGAAGGACATTTGTTTCACAAGTGGAGTTGTGCAATTTTAATCACGATTTGCTTGAGTGGAAACTGGTTTGATATCGATTAATATGCACTCTGTATTTAAGTGGGATACTCGAATTAAAAAGTGTGTTAAATGCAAAAGTTTTGCATTTAAACTAAGCTGAAAGATCTGTAGTTTCTCATCAATCACGTTCATTAAAAAGTTTTCATTAGTAGGCTTCGAATTTTCTTTTCATCGAAAAAGTCTATGCTCCCTCTTACGCAACACATTACACTCATTAGCACCCAGACTACATATCCGAGCACATCAAAATTTTAAGTAAAAACATTTACTGAGAATCCCTACAATAGCCATACACATACAAAAAATGGTAAGAGTTTCCTGAAAATTCGATTAGTTAACCAAAAAAAACTAAAATTTTCATCTTTAGCTCTCGACTGGAGATTTTTCAAACAATTCAAAAAGGTCACAATAACAGGAAAACAATGAAAACTCAAATACATTACAATGCAAACAAGTTCAATTAAATTTAAGCTTAAAGTGTGATATCTGCATAAACTAAATAAGTTAATATATATTTTATAATGTTTCTAATAAAATCAATAGAAAATTAAATATTCTTGTGGTTTGATTTCGCTGTAGAAATAAGCTTTAAACTCTCTCCCCAACAAAGCCTTTAAAGATTCCGTTTCTTTACATCGTCGAGACTTCATATATAGGATAACAACATATGAAAGTTGTACAATTTAATGTAGTCTACCTCAAGGTAAATATCAACAAGCCAAGAAGATGCAACAGCTTATTTGCTTTGTAAAATAACACACAAGAGGGCCGAAAATCGACTGTCTTGTCAGTAGTTGGGATAAGCTCAGTTGCACAGAAATGAAAAGGAAGCAAACATTGTAGTATTCAAGTCTCAAATGTACTGGTAGGTAATTGTAGGGTCTTTACTCGGTTCTCGGCACAGAGTCCACTGTCCTGGCATCCCTGCTTCTCGAGCCATATTCCCTGTGCTGCGATTCCAAGGACTTCCTTTTACATGTTGATATTAATTTTATGTTAATTACAATCTTAACATGTTTGTTTGTCTTCCTTTCGCTCGCTTTGTGTCTTCGCTTAAGCCCGAACATGCCGTTTGGCCATGTGGCATTCATCCCAAGTCCACATCCCCTCGACTTCTTCATTCTGTGACATTCTCTGAGGGGTGTTGCCAGGCTGGGTATTTTGCTTGTCTTGACATGCTCAGCATCAGATTAGCTTGCCACAAAAGTCATAAATGCAGATGCTAACATTTCTCTCTCTCACTCTACACCCCTCATCACATTTATCCCCCTTGGGGCATTTGCTTTGTTTTTAAGTCAGAGACAGTTTCGCAGAGATCTCCTTCTTATTTTCTTCCTCCTTTTTGCCCCACCTTGGGGCAATTTGTCGCGTTCGCACGACTTTTACGCAAATGAAACAGCCACTTTATGACTGCTCCTGTGTTAGTGTGCATGCGTGTGTGTAGGAGGGTGTGTGCGTGTGTGTCATTCGCATGCGTCTCCTGCGTATCCTTTGCGACTTAAGGCGTGAAATTAAAATGCGCTTTTCATACCTTGAATTGTAGTTGAAAGAGGGTATATGCACTTTAAGAAAAGAATAGCTTAGAAAGCGCAAGATAACTTTGCTAGTATTGAATTCTTAATCTTTTCCTTATCTTTATCAAAAATCTTATTTTTGTTGCAGTCTCTTTGCATTGATTTCCAGATGTTAAGTCATAGAATATAAAAATTATTCGTCTCTATTTTCCAGCAAGTTCTCTTACCCACTTTACCCCATAGAAAGTCACGCCTTCGTGTCGCTGTCTTTAAACTTTAGTTGCTTGCCATTTTCATTATCTGTTTAACAGCAGTTCTCGACTTTACCTTTAAAAGCAACTACTCCCCCATTGCAGCAAAAGCCGCAGCAGTAGTTGCAGCTGCAACCACGCCCCCTTTTAACCGCACTACTTTGGGCACAAAGCACTCAACAGCAGCACGCTTATGGCTCGTTGCCACTTCACATGCCAGCAGACACCAAAATATGCTAAATGGCACTTGAGCTGTTTTTTGAGGGCATACCCAGACCTTTATGCGCAATACTCCATACTCTACACTTCTAACTCAATTCCCCGTTCTCTGCACCCACATGCATGCCATTTTCCACACCTTCCGACTGCTACGCTTTACCCCCTTTTACCTTTGGCATTTCGCCTCAGACTCAAGTGTCTAAAAGTCCACTCATGCTAATTTTTAAGGGCATTCAGTTATTTTTTCTTTATTCCAACTGTGTATAGCTTTCACTTCAATTGCAGCTCGTTCCAGTGTCAACATCACCCTTTTTTAAAAGTTAAATGAAGCAGGCGAAGAACAAAGCAAACAGACAAATGCACAGAAAATATGGTTGCTTCCCATTTTCTTCTTTGGTCACAGCGTGTTGCATGCAACCAGCAGGGCAGCAAACTGACAAGCCGCAACCAAACCAACAAGCCAACCAACCACCGCACCTGTCAATTTTCATTTTATAAATTCATATTTATATTTATTTATTTATTTATTGAGGCTATTTCACAAAGAAGAGCCATTTCACTCGTTGCCTCATGCAGCATTTCCCTCATTTGCATAACTCGAAATTCCGCATTTTGTAGCACGTATTTCTATAGGAATGCAGCTGCAACTGATTCTCATACTTTTCTCCTTTTTTCTCTTTGGGCACAAAATCAAACACAAAACAAACCCCTTAAAATGGCAAAGTTTGTTTTGTTGAAGCAACACCCACCGGGTCACTGCTGCATCACTACAGGCGCACCACCAAGTCAAGCCAAGACGAGTCGCTGTTGAATCTATTTTGCAAAGGAATGAGCAAAAAACGAAGTTAACGTAGAGCTAGTGACTTGGATATATCTGTTAATATATTAGACATATATATTTTTATAGCATACTTTTAGGCTTGAGTTCGCTAGTATTGCATTTTTGAAACATTTTTCAAATCTGCTTCAATTACAGCCTCAACTACCTTCTAACTATAACGACTAACGGGTATAAGCGAAGCACATGCAATTTTTGTGCATTGCTGCAGTAGCCTGAAAATTGGCAGTGTGCAAGTGTGTTTGTCTGTATGTGTGTGTGGCACGTGGCATGTTTTGAATTGGATTTACACATGTGCCGAGCTAATACGTGTCTCGTACGACGACAACGACGACGTTTTTCAATTTCAGCTTGGTCCCAGCAGCCGCAGACGTGCCACAGCGCCCAAAAAAAAAAAAACAAACAATGTTGAAAAAATGGAAAAATAGCAAAACTTATAAATAAAATCGGTAGTTCAAGTTTTTGGTGCACACTTTAAGTGGGTCAGTTTAATGATTTATAGTAATGCCAACTAAATAATAACCATAAAATATAAAACTAATTTTCTATGAATGCGAATTCAATTTATGCACGCAATTATTTTCTAGTTAATAAATTTACGTAAGAATTATACGAAAATTATAAAGCTTATAAATGGCGAGAGTACATAAATAATCATGGGGGTGCAAATCAAAACAGTTGCATTCATTTACCAACACTGATAGCGCCAACAGCCACCAGCCGGTTGCCACATGCCACCACCAAACAAAAAAAAAGGAAAAACATTTGGTAGCACGCACAGCGCAATGCGTTGAAATGCCGGCAATTCTGTAGCGCTTAAATTGCGTTAGAGTCAAATCTAGAGAGAGGGAAAGTAAGCGTTGAAGAGAGAGAGAGAGAGAGAGAAACCACCCCCAACATTGACCTTTTTGGGGTTGCTCTAGGGCACTGAGAAAAAAGTCTGAGTTTCCATTTATAAATACTTGCTTGCTGGAATTTAAAGAACCCAAGCTTCGAAAAGTATGCTATAGTTTTCTTGTAGTTGGAACTTTGACTACAAGAATTTATCGTTCGACTTATTCACACTGTTCAAACACGTTTAGTTAACGTACCACATTCTTTTTTCAAGTGTATGTAAATTTGCCGCACACATAGGAATTCTGGCAGTGTTGATGTTGTTTTTCTATACGCCTGCATACCGAGCTAAGCTCGTAAAAACGCTGGGAATTTATCGCTTTTGAGTAGATTTTGAAGAGAGGCGAAGCTTGGGGAAACCACCGCCCCACTGAACTACCCAAAGAATCGGTGGGGGTTGTTATTGTTATTGTTGTTGTTTGTTCTATGTGGTTGTTGTGCAATTGTCGTCAGTTGTTATTGTTGTTGTTGTTGCGTGTAGTTGTTGCATGAATGAGTTTTGCAGCTTGGAAGCACAAAACTTTTTGCCGCTCAAGAAAATCGATGAAAATGCCACCTTTGGCTGCCCTTTGACTCAGCCACCCTTGGCATCCACAAACAAGTACAGGTGGCCAGACACTTACACACATACACATCGACACACAGTTTAATATATACATATATATTTCAACGGCTGAGGACATACCACATTAAGCGGCATTTTGTCAAGACCAAATTGTGTTGACTACTTTTCCGGGAGGGGCAATGTTTCCTTTTTCCTTTTGGTTTTCTTTTCAAAGCAGAAAAACTGCGCACTTAGCAAAACACTTTCAAATGCAACTGACACATGAGGTTTCGATCAGTGGACCATTAAAAATACTTTCCTCCTCTATTTATCTCTTCAAGCATTTTTTCTCGCTTTTACACTTGTTTATATTGCGTTGTTGTTTTTAAATTATTTTTTCAAATTGATTTTTCTGTTGGCTTTATTTTGTTGTTCTTGTTGCTGTTTGATTATTGTGAGTCATTTGGTGTTCGCCCGCTTCCATCACTTTCAGCAGTCACAGCTCAAATTGGTTTTTTAATTAAACGAAACGAACTCGAGCTCCTATTGCCCACTCGAACCTATCGTCCCCCATTTCCTTTTGCTCTCTCTCTCTCTCTTTCTCTCACACTATTTTCTCACTTTTTTCTCTCTGTTTCTCTCATTGTAGCCTGCAGCTGAATGTTGAAAATTGCATTGGCAATGACTATTGGATGAGCGAGAAATGCCCAGGATTTTCTTTCCTGTTCATTTGTATGCCAGCAGCAATGTTTCCAGCCAAACCACATGGACAACAACAAGTCAGCATGTTGTGAAAAATTGCATGCAAGGCAGTAAAAATGAAAAGCCAAGCAAATAACGTAGATATATCTATATATAAATGTATACTATATGTATGGACAAAAGTGTTTATCAATAGAATGCAGGAGTAGATAAACTGAGTTAATTGAAGTTACTCTTCATTGTATATTATTGCATAATCTCTGAACTGTTTAGACAGCTTTGATGGGCCAACAATAAAACAGTAGGTTAACTGCTATAACATTGAAATGTCAGCACTCAACGCCAATACACACTCTGCCCTAAAGAACAGAGAAAGCAGGAAAAGTAAGAACGAAAAAATCAGGCCATGCAACAGATTCAACTCCCTTTTCAGATGTGCTACAAAACTCTTGAAACTAACCTCGTTTGGCTTAAAATGCTTGTGGGAATATGCAAATGTAATAGCACTTTAAGCACATTTAAGAATGTTATTCAAACTATTCATTTGGTACAATGCACAATGTGCATACTTCCACAACATTTCAGACTTAATTGTTTATGTGATTGCAAAATTGGATTGCAATTAAAATCAACGGCATGTTGTTTACACTCCAATCGCCATCGCCATCGCTCGTCATCATTACAATCATCATTATTATGGAATTGTGGGTCAAACGCGGTCCAATGGGGCGTATGTGCAATGTGGGAAAATGCTGTTGACTCATAAACGTTGGTCCATTAAGTCCAAGGACTTTGAGCCCTGTCAACATTTTAATTGATTTTCTATTGTGCCTCAGAATGATGAGAGTCAACGGGAGATTTGCAACAGTTTGTGGTTTCCATTGAAGTTGCAACCAGATGTTTAAATCTGCAACAACTACTTGCCACAAAGTCCTCAATAAGCCCTGAATTATTTAGAACATGTCTGCACATTTAACACTGCAACAACAATAACAGGAATGCTGCATTACGACCAAATTTAAATTCAAATTTTATATGCAATACGTACAGTGAAAATTGAAATATTTTCAAATATGCACAACAAGTTTCAAAATGAACAAGCGGAAGCAATACGATTGAAATGCAATATAGTAAATTGCATGACAATGTCAATTATGAAGCACTTTGTGGCTTAAAAAGGTAACAAAGATGAGATAGACTCTGTATCAGTCAAACGTAAAATATTAAAGTCAAAAACTAAGCTAAGACCGCAAAGTTAAATGACAGACAAACTATCTAGAGAGCTAGATAAAAAGAAAGACAGAAGAGCACAAAGAAAATTGTGGCTATTAAAAATTGCACATGCCAGAAATTGAGACGAGACAAAAGTAGACAACAGTTTTCAATTTCACTTAATGTCGGGAAAACTTTGTGCGCACCGCAATGAAAAAGAAAAAAAAAAAAAAAAAAAAGGAAGAAGAAAACAGAAGCAAAAATCATAAAATGAAATGCGAGCAGAAAACCAACAAACAATAAAGCAACTGTAGCAATGACAGCAAAGACAACAGCAGCAGTCGACTCATAAATCCTTTTTGCCACCCACACTAAGAAAAATAGTTAATAGTTAGTTTCTAGAGGTAAATAAAGATATGCGGAAAGCTAAAAGACTCAGATTAATTATGTACCCTTCTAATAAACTAAACTTCAAACAGATCTATTTGGAGAAGAGTTTATATTTATTTAAAATCTAGGATTTCTCGACTATCAACATATACTAGGTCAGTTCTCTCAGTGTGCTCGCAACGTCCAAGCTGCTGCCGTTCGCAGTTGACGTGAGCAAACAGCATAGATTATGATGATGATGACGATAATGATGTTGAGGTTGATGTTGTTCCTATTGTTGTTGCTTGGGTCAGAGAAAATTGAACAACTTGCAGCTGATGCTGAGCAAATAGTAGTTGGATAAAGGAGTTGCAAGTGAGAGCACACATTTAGCAGATGTTGCACTCGTCCAGTTAGCAAATCAAATGGCAAAGGAAACTCGGGTTACATGCCTTACCACATGAATGCCGATAGTTGTCAAAGATTATGACACGAGCATTCCAAGGAAGTGAAAGGACATCATATGTAGTGGGGTTTGAGAGAAGCTAAAGGGGGGGGGCAAAATGTGGATGGCAGTGTCATAAACTTTCGAGCAATGAACACATTTGCGCATATTTGCATAAAACTCAATGGATGAACGCTGGAAACCAGGCCAAATGGCAGAGAAACTTTACGATGGAGCCAAACTATAAAAAATAACCCCGAGTCGAATTATTGATGCACTGCAATTGGATGAGTTAAGTTGAAAAGTAAGAAAATAAGCTGAAGAAATGGGTACAAACTATACTACATATTAGATGTCTATTTTTATATAAACTTTAAACAGTAGCAAAGACAACTAAAGCAATTAAATCTTGTTCTTTTTCTACTCTTATATGTCTACATGTCTCCCAAAACAGATCTATCAAGTCAGTTTTCGCCTTAAAAGAGCAACTAAAAGCGTGAAAAACTTTCTGCATCGATAGATAAAAATGCATGCATAAAAGAAATCTCATAAAATTTTTGTTGCTGCACAACATACTTATTCCATTCGCTATCTCTGCCGTTCTATCAATCGCCTGGCCGCCCCTTTTCTATATCTGGTCCTCCTTAACTTTATCATACTCAATCTTTATACACTTACATGCAGAAGCTCCATCAACGGCATCTCCTCTCGTTTATCTACTTTAGAATTCGCTTTCTGCCTTTTTTTCCAAGCACATTTTATTGGCAATGCCTGAGTTGGGTAAAGTTGGTTGACGGTTTGGTTCGTTGACTGGCTGGTTGAGTAAGTCAAACACATACACAGACTCTCACACACACACACATACTATAAGCCACGATTATTAAAAATTGAAAATACTTTCGCATACAGAAAAGTCGCAGCATAGGAAAAAGTTTTTGATTGCAGTTTATGCATATGAATGAAGTTGTTTGGCTTTTAACTTGGCCAACAAGCGCAAGAACACGGCCAGAAAAGGCAAAAAAAAAAAAAAACAAAAAAAACGGGTATTATGTAAAACTTCCCTCCAAGACAAGGTAAAGAAAACTATTGACAATTTGCATTAAAAACTGGCACAAGCCAAGAAGCCATTTTACACGGTTTCCCACTTTTACCGAGCTCCGTCCGTAATTAAGTTGTCGAATAGAAGACGGAGGATTGACTGAAGCTTCTACCGTGTTGCATTCAAAGGAGTCAGTCGCCAAGGTAAAACTTTAGCTTGGCTAAATTGTGGATAAAAATGCATTATTCATTTGGTAGCTGTTGCTTGTACCCAATTCCTGTTTCATTCCCTTTACTTGGCTGGCCACTTTCCCTTCTCCCCTCTCTCTCTCTTTCTTTCACTCTATATTTGCTTTTTTCTCTCTTTCGCTTTCTCCCTTTATCTGACTGCCAATTCAACCATTAGGCAGCGCGTCAAGCGTAAAATGCTAAACTGAAATTTTGTGTTCAACAAATGTTGACAGTGACACACCCAAGTTGTGGAACCACCCTGCTCCACATCACACCACATCAGCACCACACAGAGCCATCAGGCCAGGCAGCTCCATTAGACGACTCTCGACTGGTCGCGTTGACAGCTGGCGCTGTCGGAGATGCGCGAAACGACAAAGTGACGCAAAGTTTAATTGAAATTCTAGAAGAGCACAACACCAAAGCCCAACTAAAACGACAACAACAACAAAAAATATTTGAAAAAAATTTATATATATATAGTAAAAAAAAATGGGAGAAAAACAAAAGGAAAGCGTAAAAAAGAAACGGCAAAGTCTTGAAATTAGTTTTACATAAATTTTCTTAGCAACTGCAGAAACTTTGCCCCATTCATTGCCACAAAAATATTGTTCGCATAATTACTTCTCATTAGGTTTCAAACTTTTCCATATTTTTTCAAATCGTATATAAATTAAAAACGGGGAGATGAAGACAGACGTCTTTGTTTCTTGAAATGGAGTATGATAGAGAGCTATCTGCTTAGGCGTTTAACAAGATTTCCATAAGAGAGCGATATAATGAAAAGATTACCAGAACAGAATCTGTAGATTTACTACCAAATTAAGCTCAAATTATTTTGATTTTATAAATACGCAACTTCTTTATTTAGTGTGTTTAATTGAAGTACTTTCAGCTCTACCAAATTTAGGGAAAATGTACTTTTCTAAAATTTACCTTGTACTCAATAAATGGAGTCACTTATATACTTTTCGGAAATAAGAATATAAATCACTTTCGTATGTTACTTCCACTTATTTCGCTTCAAGTTGCTCAATCAAATTATGCTGCTTATGATGTACTCCAAATGAAGAAATTCAGAAAGGCTAAAACAAATCCACTTGATTCACTTGAGGTTGAATATGGCATTGGAAAATACTCTCTTTAGTCCCCTCTTCACTTCTGCTCACTCTTTGTCAGAGTTCTCGCTTCGTTGGCCACCGCCACTTGAGGCGACGTTTGAGAAAATTTCGTGGCCTTATGAAAATTATATGAGGCTAAAGCTTAAACTCAGCAAACATCTTTCAAAGTGCGAAAGTTAAGTGCCGCTAACGTTAGTATGAAGTGAATGAGTCATGAACCATGCGGCATGTGGCATGTGGCATATGGAATTTGGCATATGGCATGCGGCATGCCCCCGCATGTTGCACATAATTTGCCTTTAACCATAACAAATACGAAGAAAAGAAAACCCAAAAGAAAAGAAAACGAATTTTGTTCATTGAATGTCGTCGCAAGTTTTTTGTTTGAAGTTAAAAGTTCAGGGAAAACAGCATGCCATAAATAAATACCCTACAACGGAGTGATACAGGCATGCTTTGAGCCTAAATAAATGCCCTATTTAACGCAAGTGGTGTACAGGGTAGATGGCAGTGCTTAAGCGAAAAGTATTCAAACTGCAACAGTTTAGGGCAGACAAATTTTACCTTCTTATCGACGGTCCTTTGTGATAAGTAAATTTATAACAGAAAAACACCCACACACACACCACAAGGAGTCATGTAATAAGAAAAAAAGACGCAGTTTATGGAGAAAGCAGACACTGAATGGTATAAAAGGGGAGACGAGGAAAGTGCTTTCTTTTTGGTAACATGAAACTTTTTTAGAGAATCACAGCTGGCAGTTGAATATAACACTTATCGCCAGAACGCACGGCCCACAGCTGGGACGAAAGGGGCATGGGGGCGGCTAGCGGGTAGGTTAAGAGCCTTGGCAACATAGATATGCGATCTGAGCTTTTTATTGGCTTTTGGGACCCACACACACACACACACACACACACACACACACTGAAACGTAGAGCAGCAGTAGAAAATCTTGTCGTTTGTAGTTTACTTTAAAACTTAATCCCTTCTTATTGAAAGGCAAAGCAAAGGATACTGTCCTGCGATAAATCTATAGGCTGCAACAGTGTGTGTGTGTGAATGGATGTGTGTTTGTGTGTAACTAAGGCACGTGCTGTCTAAAAGTAGCTCCATTTTGTTGTTAGGCAACGGGTTGAACGCTGTTTAAGTTCCGGTCCGACGCATTGAACAATTTATGACTTGATTACAATGCATATATACCCTGTATATACTTTAGCACCGACTACCCACAAGCCCCTGTCGTTCACATTGCCCGTTATGGTTAAACCCCGAGGGGAGCTCGTTCCATTTGCATGGCCATAAAACGAACCTCTCTCGCTGCCATCTTCAACTGTTTGGCAAATTGCAAATAATGTAATAACATTCACTAGATAGACTGTAGACCGTAGACTGCGGACTGTAATTGGGTGAGGGGGCCGCGGGGCAACAAAATAACAACAACAATAACAAACAACAACAAAACCAGCAATAAATGCGGCTACAACAGCGACAACAATTCAATTTAACGCTTCATTGAAGTCAACGCCGCTCGGATTTCATTTTTTTTTTTTGTTTTCGCTCTTTTATTTAATATTAAATTTTATTTTTGTTCTTGTTTATCAGTGAGTGGATTTAATTTGATAACAATTTTTATTAAATTTTATTACCGACTGAATAAAATAAAATCTAGCAGTCCATGCGGCGTATACTTAATGCAAACAAGCTTCAAAAGAGGCTTATAGAGATGAGAGCCAACAAAATAAGTTGATTGATGCTCAACTGACAGACTGACTGGCGAATTGACCAACAGCTGCCACAACTTGCAACTTTAATTAAGTAATAACTTTTTGACGTGGCCAACAACAAGGAAAGCCCTTAAAATGGCCGCTTAAAGGAATGAAAAATGGCCCAGGAAATCAAAATGAAAATGTCATATGCGAAAATTACAATTCAATTGCCTTCAACGTGTGGCACGTGGGACAAGAACTCCTGAAAACTGGACAGTCTGCCTACACTCACAGAATCTGCGACTCATGTCATAAATCTAACAAAAAGGCATTACTCATACATCACACACACACATGTGCATGTTATATACATATAGGCGCAATCTAATAAGCAGTGCCTACCTAGGTGCCACGCCTACTATGCATTAGCTGCAAAAATGTGTTGGGCAAAAATATATATAAGAAAAGTTGTCGGCAAGCTTTGCCAGTGACATTTGAATTTCTGCGCAAAAATTTTCTTTTTACCCAACTCAATTGTTGTTCTTGCTGTTGTTGTTGCTGCTGGTTAGCCGAAAATGACGTGACATGCATAAATAATTGAGTTTTGTAGTAGTAGTAGCAACAACAAACAAACAAAAGCAACGACAAGCGGAAATGAAATATGGCGAATGGCAAAATGGCGACACGACAGCCGCCATATTGAGTTCAGCATATACTCGCACACACTCACACACAAACAAACACATTTAAACATATATAAAATATTTATTCTCTGCCATATGGAACGGCATCAGAGCAACAGAGCAGCAAAGCAACCAAGCAATCGAGCAGCATAATGGAAATCGCAAGACGAAATACAAATAAAATAGAAAGAGCAAAAAGGTTAAATCTAAAAGTTAATCTACAAATTCGTTTATATCGATCAGACAAATCCACTGAAAAACGGGAAAGAGAAAAACAATGGTAGCACTTAGCATATTGAAGCATAAATACTCTTTAAGACCATTTTGGAAACAAAATGTTTCAAAAAAAATATACAACAGCTTTTCAGTCGGGCACGTTCTGTCTCTATGTTCTACATTTCAACAGAGTTATAGAGAATTCAACAAAAATCTCAACTGTCAGCAGCAGATTGAAATGAGCGTAAGAAGGGTAAAAATCATTGTAGTGATTTATGATTGGCAATTAATCAGACAAATGGAAAATAGAAAATGGAAAATGCCAAGCAAACAGTTTAGGCAAATGAAAGTCAAACAATCAGCAACAACAAATGCTTCTATTAAATTTAATGGCAGGTATAGCAAGAGGAAGCAGGGATATTTTGGAGTAGGGTTAAAATAAACAGTTCACTGCTCGCACTCACTGTATTTCCCAGTCGTGCCAGTGTACATGTGAATTTATAAAAATAAGTTCATAAATTATTTGTAGGTTATATTGAATTGCATTTTTAATACCTAGCAGGAATTCTCTTCTTATTACATACCCTTTAGTTTTCAGTTAAGACATAAAAAGTAACAATTAAAATGTTCAAACTTTCTGTTTGTTCGTTTAAAGCTATTATACCCCACTGCCTAGTTTTTAATGGGTGCCGAAGAGCAACATAAACAGTCGACTTAATGTTTATTTATTATTTCCATTTATTTATTTAGGCTTGCGAACTGGAGAAAAATTACCTCTTGCAATTAATTTATTTAGCACATGTACCAAATTACCGCCCACATTATTAAAGTCGGCAATGTTTCAGTGTCTTCCGTTGAAGCTGCACTTACTGCTGGGTTTGAGTTTCATTTAATTAGTGTTTATATTACCTTAAAAAATAGGTTTATGTTCTAATCAAGGTATGATAAGCGCATTATAATTGATTGACTAACTAAAGTACTTTTATGATTATAATTATCTCAACCTTAGTTACAAACTTTAAACAAAATTAAAATTTTCCCAACGTTTTACTACTTTAATTAAAATTTATGTTTTGTTATGAAATAGAAAATAATGAATTTGACTCACAGCAAATCGATACCGTTTATAACGAGAGTTTAAAGAAGCATATACAGTTTTTTAAGAGCACTGAGTATCTTTTATTACGTCCCCTCTGGGCAGAAGTAATCCTTAGCTCAATTTATTGTAAAGTTTAATATTTTTGTATATCGTTTTTAGTTCACTCTATAGTTTGGCTTAATTTTGTTTTGCCTTGCATTCCTCGCAGTCTTTATTTTGTCTCACTTTTATGGTCAATTTATAGAGTGCGCTGGAAAAGTGTACAAACATTTTTCGGGACTAATAATTTATAGGCCACTTTTTATGCTCGCTGAACACGAGGAAAAACTTTGCAATGCTCAATTTGTGCAAGCGTTTTGTATTATTAATGGTTGGCATTGTTGTAACTGGTAGCTGGTTTGGCTATGCAAGGATTTTCATTCAACACAAATAAATGGAATTTGTGAAAATGCATTTCCATTGTGACCAAAAGCATTTTCTTTTCTATCCATATACCATACATAAAATGGCAGTGTGAAGATTTTGGCTGCCTTTTGCTGCATGCTGACACATGCCACATGAAACCGGAAACGAGCAACAAAATAAACACAACAACAACAACAACTACAACTACATGAAATATACAGAAAGACGTCAACCATTTTGTGGGCATTTTGCGCACTCAACTGTACCAATTTCTGTCTATACCCCTCCCCAACCCACACACACACACACAAGAAACCTCTAAAGCTGTCCCACTGTCAAGCATACCACTGTTCGGCTTGTTTTTGCTGCGTATTTTATGACTTGTTGTCGTCGCCTGTTGCCCCAAACATTGTAACGCCCTTTGAGCCCTTGTCCCTGTGCAACGCCTAGCTGAGCATTACAAAACTTTAGGTTGTAAATTGAAATTGAGGAAACCAACTTTAACCGGAAAACTCAAGAAATACTTTTAACAAATATCTGCATTCACTCATCAAATTAAAGTTTTTAAATTGAGTCCATTGGCCTACATTAAATTTGCTCATCTTGGAAATCATTTATAGATTAGTCGGGGCTGAAGATTAGTTCATGTTGAATAAAATAAGTAATTTAAATCTTTACGTACACAAGAAAACTCTCACTGGTATGTAAGTAAATAAGGGATACAAAGTGCAAGCAGTTCTTAACTTCTATTAAATTAATTTTAGTGCAAATTTAAATAAAAAAGTCTTTAGTTTTACAAATAAATACAGCAATAACATTCTGGTTTTGCACAAAATCTATTTTTATAAAATTATTGAGGTTATTTGAGCACTTTTCGAATGCAACAATTTCATTTGCAACATTTTTACTTAGTTTTGCCACATTCTCGACTGCATTTCTCTTAAACTTCTTGCGACTGTCTTTGTGTTAACTGCCACACACACACAAAAACACACACTCTCACACACCCATGCACAGGTAGTAAACTTGAAGAAAATGCAATAGCACTTCAGTTGTTTCTTTGGATAAAAACTGAAAGGATCTGCCATAGGTAGAAAGTGTGTGCTCGCCAAGTGTTGAGGCATTTCACTTGTTTCTTTTCACTTTATGGAACATTTTTACCTTTTCGCCTAGTTTTTAACAACAGGAACCAAAAGGAGAATAGAAAGAAGTAGAAGGTAGTAGTAGAAAAAACCAGGAGTTTTTCTTGTGCTCCGTTTGGTTCGCCGCTTTGTTTACGGCCAAAATACAAAAACAATGGCAAATTTTTACACATGAACGCATTTTCAGTCAAGCTCTTCCATACATTTATTGTAGTTGTTTTTCTTTTTGTTGCTGTTGTCATAGTTGTTTTTGTTGCTGACATCATGTATTCAACTTGAAGTTTAAGCTTCCATCCAGCTGCTGCCGTTGTGACTCAGCCGCTTCCGGAACTCGGACTTGGACTGCATATTTAATCCTTAGCTGCAGGTCCTTTAGCACAAAACTGCTCGCTTACTTTTTCATGTTGTTCTCACCCCTCTGCCCTCTGTCACCCTGTCCCTGTTCACTTCTCCCCTTTCTCCCCCTCGGTCCTAACTAACTCTCTTAGCTCAGCTTTCCGAAAGTGAATTATTGCTAGCATCTGGAGGCAACTATTGCTGTTGCAGCATTTCAATTGGCCAAATCATTCGACTCATTGGCTCGCTGCAAGCTTTGCTGCCCCCACGTTACGCCCCTTCTCTCAATTCTTCTCCTGCTCTGCAGTCCTGGTTCATGACTCGCTTTTGTTTGCTTTTAGCATTAGTAATACAAATTGCAGAGCGAAAGTTCAACAAACTGCATTTAAAATGGGCCACACCAACTAAAACAAAAACAAACACACAAAAAAAAAACACTAACACACACTAATGCACACACATACATAAAGCGAGTCACTAACAAAATCGGATTTAAAAATGGCGCTGGCAGCCATTTTGTTGCCTTTTCAGACTTTGCACATTTTATGCCCTTTTTATTGTCACTTCTGCGGTTGTGATTCGTTTTAAAAGCTTCATTGCTTCTAAATAAAACATCAACATATCGTCCTTATAAAAATATATTATACTACTGAAAAAAGTCTCAAAGCTAGAACATTTAAAACAACTAACTTGATTTAAATACAGATAATTTCAATATATTTTTATCAAAACTTCAATGATTCCAATTATAATCATTAGTTAAAAAAAAAGTCATTCTGCATAAAAATTAATTTAAATTTAATATGCATAAAAAAAAGCAGACACATTCGGTGTACTATTTCCTTAAATACCAACAACCGTTTCATACTCAATTAAAATTTTTCAACTTATCGGTTAATTGAATTTCACTGGCAATTAGCAGTTGGCAATTTTTCCTTTTAAAAACATTAAATAATCATGAAAGTCAAAGCTTACCATCCACATATATGCATTCAACAGTCCACTGCAAATAAATGAAGAAAAAGAGAAAATATTAAATGACGAATTTATTGCAAATCAAACAAGAACAGAATCCCGCACATTGAAGTGTAATCAAACAACTATAAGGTTAAAGACCCAAACGATGCTTCCAATTAAAATGATCAACATCAGCCACGCCCACGCAGACACACACACACAAATACACACAGTTTCCGCCTGCCAATAAATGACGGAGCACAGCAGCCCACATATAATGTTTTGTCCATTTTGTTTATTGACTTTATCGAGTGTCAAAAATGGCATCATAATAAAAGCAGTAAATACAATACAATAGAAAAGACAATAGACACTAACTGGCTAACAACTAGAGTATACCCTGTTAATGTGTAATCAACTATAAGAATTTATAGTTAATTAATTCGAGATTGAAATAATAAAGTCATAAAGAAACGACTTTATGAAAAAGACTGTATTCGATTAGGCTTAAGTACCAGCCCATGCTTAGCAACCGATTCACTGCTGCTAGCTATAGAGCACAATACACCATACGCTGCTGGCTTGACAAGTACAGGGTATTGTAATAATGACCAGGCTAATGCCTGCGAAAATGTTGAACCCAGAGGACACTTCCGTTTGCCATTAGGAAGCCAATGGTTACAATTTATGACCCAAGCCGCTACAGAGTGCTAAATCAAAAACTTTATGAAATCGACATAAAAAGCAGCTACCCAACTGCCCCTCCCCCAGAGCGCCCGTTAGCCCCACAGTGTCCCCAAAACGCTTCCCCTAATAGAACATTGTATACTTGTGTACGTATTATTGACGATGCTGCCAAATGAACCGCCACAAAAAAAAGGCGTGGCTTGAACAGCAACTTTTTGGTTATGTAGCGAAGGGGGGCAAGGGACGGTCAGAGTTCATGTTTTGCTGCTTGGGTCCGCTGTTGGCAGCAGCTTAAACTGCTGACAGCTGAAAAATGCTGTTCAATTCGTTTCCCCATTTCAATGTTTCGCTTCCTTCTATTTTTCATTTTCTATTTAAAATTATATAAAATGGCGGTTGACATTTGACATGCCGGAAAACTGAAGTTCAGCATTCTCGCAGAGGCCCAAAAAGTGAAAGCAAGTGAGTGAAATAGCAGTTATTGAACTTGATACATTTCTTTCCTACAATCAAATTAACAGAGGGTTCACTTTTTTATGAGACTTCAAACGATTTAAAGGCAAGTAAAAATAAAAGACCATTGTAAAGGATTTGCTTTTGATTCAACTAAAGTTTCTAGTTTTAAATATTTTTAAAACATAAAAATTAAGAATAAATAATTTAATTAATACTTAATGGAATAACTAATTTAAGCGTGTAATAATTGGTCCATTGATATATTGTTTAAGGGGTTTCAAAAGCAATTTTCATCAAACACCTATATCTGTACATTCAATTCATGATTACATTGCTTGACTTTCTTATCTAAATTTTCCCTTACGTTCACTCTTCATAAAATATAGCTTACATAAACTTTTTTCATATATTTTACTGCATAAGCTAAGAATAAACCCAATGATTACACAACGATAAGAAAAAAGTCAATGACTTGCCAACAAACTTCAGAGTAAAGTTGTCATAACAATCCCAGTGACAACAGCAACAACAGAAGCATTATAATGCCAAATAGAAAAGAAAAGAAAAAAAAAAAAAAAAAAAATAAAAAACAAGAAGAAATTAAAACACATGCTTCGCAGTCAGCTCTAGAGACTTTGTGGGTATCTTTTGAAACATACGCTATGTTTGCGAATCACAAACTCGAGCAGTTCAAATAATAAATTTAGACTTCAAAAAATTAGCCACGCAAAATGTAGAACTTCTGTTTTCTGTTGCTTTTGAAAGAATAAACAGGCTGTGGGCAAAAATGTTCTCAAGTTTTGCGTTGCCCACCAATTTTGCCAGTAATCTAATTAATTTGAAGCATGAATGCATAAACTTTCTCAACTAATCTTCAAAGTCTATTAATTTTGTTTTTGGGATGAGAGAGGTGGAGTGTAGTTGGCAGAGTAAGAGATCAGTAGAATCTATTAGGTTGTAAACTTCTTTCGCTGCGGACACGCACACATTGATTAATTTTAAGACAATAATCATAAAGGCGTGTTGCCCACCTGACCACAAATTTGTTGCGCCTTCGCCAGCGGCATGGGCTACTCTCTCGCTCACCTTCCCTCCCCTCCCCTCCCCCACTTACCACAATATTCAAAAAGGACGCACGTGCCTGAAGTTGAGTTTTGTGTAGCATACTTTGCAGCGTCTACATCTCAGTAAACCCAAGCACGTTGGAGTCCTTTTGGCTGCCTGCACAAAGTTTGGTTAGTTAATTCGCCGTCTTCGAGCGCTCATTGCAACTTTAAGCAAAGCCAAAGGCATAGAAACTTAATCAAAGTTATTGCTGTTGTTTTTCTTCGTGTTGTTCTTGATGTTGTTGCTGTTGTTGTTCGTGTGCTTGACTCAAAGTTTAGTACGTTGTCCTGGTCTGAAGCTAGGCACGCAAGCAATTGGGCCAACACCGGGCTGTTAACTCGTTCAGGATGTGCCAAAAGGAGCTGTGGCCAAGATCCCTACCTGGAAAATAAACTTGCTCAAGCTGCCTTGCGTGTTTGGCTGTTATTTATAATATGCTCTTGCCCTCCACAGTTTCCAATCCTTCAACTTGACCATACAAGGCACATAAAATTCAACATTTCAAGTTCTTGCATCTCCGTCACTCCCTATAACCTATTTCTCTCTTACTCTCACGCTCTTTTCGACTTTGTGGCTCGCTGCGGTGTTTAACTTTTAATTGGATTTTAGTTGATTTTGTTTTAAAACTGCATTGTTCGTGTTCCTCTATTTCATCTCGTCGTCGTTGTTATTTTTGCTGCTGTTCCTCTTCTTCTGGTTATGCGCATAATTTTAACAAATTATTTCCACCAACTGACCGCCATTCATTTACATTTTTCACAATTCAAATTAGCATTTAAGTGTTGCTATCATAATTATTGTAATTATGACTACTTGAACTGTTTGAAATCCCACTCAATTTTTTTTTTTACGCACACTTTTGGCTTATTTAATTAAAGTGGCCAAACATTAATTTACAATCTGATATTATAGCGTCAATCAGTGCACACAAATATTTAAATTGCGCGAAATTCACTATGAAACTGTAATCAAAAGATTTCCATCATTCTTTTATTTAAGTAAAAATACTAATTTAAATTTTTTATAGAATTCTATTAATGAGTTCTTTGACGTGCTTTCAATTCATTAATATGTTATTATTATTATTATTATTATTATTATTATTATTATTATTATTATTATTATTATTATTATTATTATTATTATTATTATTATTATTATTATTATTATTATTATTATTATTATTATTATTATTATTATTATTATTATTATTATTATTATTATTATTATTATTATTATTATTATTATTATTATTATTATTATTATTATTATTATTATTATTATTATTATTATTATTATTATTATTATTATTATTATTATTTCAATTATTCGATTTTTCTATAGACGTTAACTGAATTTTAATAATTTAAGTGCTTAATACTCGAGAAAAACTGTTCATGAATTATTAAGTTCTCGCTTCTCTTCCACACTTAAAATTGCTTTTATAGACTAAAACTGCATAAATAATTCAGGCATCTTTAAGTTAGAGCTTATAAACGTTCCAAGAAGAATATTTTTTAAAGTTTGAATTAAATTAACTTAAAGTTTACAATAGAAAGTCTCAGCAGACAATTAAAAATTGATTATTCAAAAATATTCCCATCCTAAATTTTTTTTAAAATATTTTTTCAATTCATTTAACCTCTTTGTTTAAATTAAATGATTATTGAGCTCCTTGATTACATTGAAAATAAATTCCGAAACTCACCGCACCTCACATACCGCTGCATAATTTTTGAATTAGGGTCAGTGCATTCAAAGATTAAAAGAATAAAATGGTTTGTGCTGATTCGTTAGCTTAGACTTGAAAATAAATTCTTTGACTAGGGGAGAGCATCAAATTTCCTTTACAAACAAATTCCAGACACCACAAGAAACACCCACACAAATCTGGGGTATGCTAGACCCAAGTAGTCGCTGGAGTTCCTTCATTTCCGCATCGCATTCCTCGCAAGCATCAATGTAAATACATTCAAAGCTATCAACAATTTATCACGGCAACTGAACGAAATCTCATTTGCAAAAGAGGGAAAACTTTTTGGGTAGAAAGTTCTCTAATAGGAGAGAGGGGGCAGGAATGTGCGAATGGCCATACAGTGATTGTCAAACTGTGCAGCACCCGCAGGCTCAGCAACAAACAAAGAAAAATACTACAAACACCCACACACACACGCACACCCAAGAAAGGATGAAGAATGGCGAAAGAATTGAGGAGAAAGGAAAAACGGACGGAAGCAGCGACAAACGAAATTTATGTTTTATGCCAACAAAAGAAAAGAAAAAATCGGCTAAAATGAAAAACGCAGTAGTCGAAAATGGGGGAAAGGGTTTTTTGAAAAGTATTGGGGGAAACGAAAATAAATAAGGAAATCATGTTTAAAGACAATAAAATTGTACAAGGAGCTAAGGAAAAAGGGACTTTCAATGCAGACTCAATTTATATATGAAATTCACACCAATCATAGCCCAGTTGATCTCCTTTTGATTGCCATAGAGAGTGGGAAATGTGGAAAGATGAAAACCAGGTGTGTAGTGGCGGAAAATGTCACTGAGGCATTCCTTTGTCTTTGTTTGCGTTCTCATGCAAAAATATTATCAGCGGCCAATTGCAAAAACAAAAGTAAAAACCAACAACAAAAGCAATAAAAATAACCAAAGGAGTCAAGGAGCAAACGTTGCTGTTGGAAACTCACGGAACTCGTCCTGCAACCATAACAAAATTGTTGCAAAAACATTAGCATAAAATGTGCACAGACATTTGCCAAGCCATGCAAAGACTTTTTGCCACAACTGTGTCTGAGCTGGAGTGTCTGTGTAAGTCGGTGTACGTGTGTGTGTGTGGGGGGTGTGTTTGTGTGTGCGGTGAGTGTTTTCTGAATAACGCTGTGAGTGCAGTTTTAAATTGAAAATTGTTTGTCGCCTGCTCAAAGCATGTTTATGCGTAAACACAATGCGAGAACTCGAGAAGAATTTTTAAATATTTTACATTATTTAGCACGGATTCCTGGAATTTAAAATCTGGGAAAGATAAACATTTAAAGAACACATTTTTTATATAAAATTTAAAGAAATCAATGTTTAAACTCAGCTTTAGTAGTACTAAATCAAGCTTACGCTTATCACAATTAGTCAACACATAAACTCAGCTTTTTCTCCAACTTTTCATTAGTTTTAAAACGCAAATTTTTCCGCCACATACGAATTCTTTGTCGGCAGCGACAGTTTGTCCTTTACACTTGCCACAAAAGTCACATTTCCTTCACACTTTTTTACTTTCATTGCCATACCCTGTATTTGCAGATAGAAGAAAGCAAGGGCCATAAGAAATGTAAGCGCAAATAGTGAAACAAAGAACAGAGTATTACCCAGTCTTGTAGATAGTTTGCCACTGATTTTCATTCTTTTCTCTATGCAATTTTTGGCTCATTGCAGGCAAATGATAAATTTTCTACTTGAGTCTTCTTTGTTGTCTGGAGCCTGACATTAAGTTCACTTGACGCTGCTGCTGTTGCACGGGATTGACTGTTTCTCCGAGCTGTGTGCAGTGCAGTTTGTCCTGCGCCCTGAGGGGGCATGGCATATGCAAAAGGCATACGAAGAATGCAAACTTGAAGCGAGGATTTTGTTTTCAAAGTTAACGAGCCAACGGCAATGGCGAATTTTGCAGTCAGTTTATAATTTATGGGCACTTAAACTTGGGCTTAAGGATCGCAGACGTGGAGACAAAAGGAACATCACGAAATTTGTCCAAATATGTTGCAGGGATTTCAATGTTGCAAGAGGTACGTCCTCTGTTCTGGCCAGGACGAACCGTAGTCAACGTAAATTAATGGACGTGAAAAGCTTTTCCAACTAAAACAAATGATTTCAACTCTTTCCTTCCATTTCATTGTTTTTTTTTTTGTTGCGGTGCCAAAATCTGTTGGCTGCCATCACGTGCCGACAAAAGGCTTTCACATGATGCGTCATTAGAGAGAGGAGCAGGAAACAAAGTGAGGCGGGAAGTAAGTAAGAAAGTTGCAACCCGTTTTGTGCCTATTCTATTAGTTGGCAATTTTCACGCCTCATTCGTGACGTGGGAAATGAACCTTTTAACTGACCCCAGCAAAGGGTCCTGTGACCCATGTCCTGTATCCCAGTATTTCAGTATTCCTCTATCAAGGTGACCCAGACACATACATATATATACATCTACACCTTTTGCACCTTTTAGCCGCACACCTTCCCCCTCCTCCCCACTGACAGTAGCCCACGCACCCTTGCAACCCTCACTGAAAAAAAAAAACACATGTGCCACACTTGCCTGGCACACCCCAAAAACGCACTCAAACATCAATAAATTAAAGGTACAATTGTAATTTCGTATCCTGAAGGAAACAACCAAACGAGAAAAAAATAACAGAAAGAAAAATGGCAATAGGAAAATAAATGCGTTCTTCGTATCAAGTCGAATTCCCGGACTCCCTTTAACGACTGCTTGTAAATAGATTAGGGTGTTGCCATGCCGACGCCCCCTTTTTGCCAAGAAATGTTAACTCTGGGCCAGCAGCAACGAGCCTTGTGTCGTCCCACTGCCCTTTACCAGCCCCTTTTCACTGACCCATTCCCCCTGCTCCTACGTCTGCTACTCCTCCTATTCCTACTCCGCCTTCGCTTTGCCTATTCCAGTTACTAGCCATATTTCAGCCATTTTATGACACGCTTTGGTCACATGGCTCAGTGGACTGTCAAAAGCAGTTTTAATGTAATAATAAAGAATCCGACTTACTGCATATCCTTTAAATATTATTTTGCTTATCTCCAAAATGATTTATTATTTAAATTCTAGCTGAACAATCGATTGAAAATTCAGTAATTAACTGAACTGTATAACATTAATAAACTGATGTCCTTGCTCTTATCAATTCCTTAAGCTCTACATTTTTCTTTAGCCCATGTTACAAACGATTTACTTAGTCACACATACCCTCTGCACTTTGTTAGCCATTAAAAGAGTGTTGAAGCAATGCACTGAACAAGTAAAACCTTTGCTACATCTGTTGTTTGTTACCTTAACACCTCATCGTCATTATGGGGGCACAGTAGGGGAGTCTTCAGGAACTGAAATCCACTCAACACTACAGATGTTCAGCTCCAGTGTTGTCACATTGCACAAAGCGCACATTAAGAGGCAAACGAATGAGTGAAAGCCGTCGACAAGTGAACAGGTGAACGAAGGCACATTGATGAGCTGATCCACGAGTCCTACAAAACTGGCAAACTGAACAATGTGTCGGATGAGAATAAAAACCTCTTTTCATTTCACGCACTCAAGTCCCCAAGCAGAAGTACTCAACTTAATGCTGAGTGCGTATCAGGGTTGTCATCCCTATATGAATGCTCCATCAAGAAGGGTGTATTATTGGTGTGGCGGATTGGGATTGGGCGGTGGTAGTATTGGGGCATTTAAGCACTCGCTGGCGCACTGAAATTAATGGGTCGGAAAGTGTTGAGATTAATCATGGTCGCATAAAAACTGTCCCCTGACTTGGCCTCCTTTTATCGGTGTACTGTACTGTGCGGAAGTCCAGCCATGTCCTGTGCCTGTGCCTGAGCCCGTGCCTGTCCAGCTGCTCATTAAGATCTGGAGCAGGCGAAGCCAAGATATTTCAGCCAAAAGCAATCTGGGCCATTTAATCAGCAAACTTAAAGCATAAGCAAATGAGCCGTGTAGAAAGCTAAACCTAAATGAGAATACGTCAACGTAGATGGAAGATGAGGAGCAGAAGAGCCGAGGAGTAAAGTAGAGCAGAAAAAAAGCAGAGACATAGCAGAGAAACAGAGGGAAGCAAGCTGCATTCAAAAGAGCACAAAAGCCACTAAAAAGGGGAGAGAAAAGGCGAGAAAGTGAGTAATCCGGACACGAAAAGCGGCGACTTAAAAACACCTGCTAAATGAGACTTTAATCTAAAGTCGAAACACGAAACGACCAAGAGATCCAAGTAGATAAGCCAAGGCGACTGTTAAATGCTCTACCTTAAACTTTAATAATACAAAATTCTAATTTACAAGTGGCATAAGTTTACAGCGTTTGCCAACATTATTCTGCTCAGCTTAATCTGTGCAAAGCCCTTTTCTGATTTACGA
Source organism: Drosophila nigrodunni (assembly GCA_020829145.1). NCBI lineage: Eukaryota > Metazoa > Arthropoda > Insecta > Diptera > Drosophilidae > Drosophila > Drosophila nigrodunni. The sequence continues at coordinate 14,682,849 of JACVCZ010000001.1, forward strand.
ATTTAGAAGTTGGCTGTGTTGCCTGATCAATACTCTCGGCTGCAAACAAAACTTCATTGCTCAAGCTAGACATGAAAAGTGCATATGATTTATGAGCTCAAACAAACCTTACAGTGACAGACTCCATGACAAAGTGAAATGCCCCGGGGATGGTGTCAGAGGGGCACAGAAGAAGAGAAAGAGAGACAGAAAGGCAGTCAGACAGTAAGACAGACAGATAAACAGACCAACGGAACCCGGCATAGAAACATAAATTACGCTCAAATCTAAGGCAAACATGAAAATATTCTGAAAAACTTTCGTATGCAGGGGAAATGAGGGAAAATAGGGAACGGTAAAAGAAGCACCGAGAGTTGGAGCAAACAAAGAGCTGAAAAATGTTTTAGGCAACTTCCAACGGCCACTCAGCAGGGGGGTCCATCTGGTGTGAGACGGGGGACAAACTTTGCCAGGTAGCTTTTTGACGTCATCAACCACACAACTGTCATGATATGAGAGCTATTTAGTTGAGACTAAGTGACACACATAGATACGAAAACGGGCAACAAACAGAACAACAACAACAGCTACATACACAGCAAAAGATACAGTCACAAAATAGATACAGTCGCAAAAGCAGTTGGAAAACCTTAAATCTTTAATTCAAACCACTTACCAAAAGGACTTAGTATCTAAATTGACATTAAGCTTGTTTTGCAGGATAAGTCAACAAAATATTGCTTACGATTATGGCTGAGCAAATAGAAACGTAATTAAAATATATACAAGTTTAATCCAATCTCACATATTTCAAAAGGTCTTGTGAATCTTTGATTACTTTCGTCATTTTAAAATTGATCATTTCAGAAAAATGTGTTAACAAGTTTACTTTTGATTACTTTTTTCTCAGTGTACTTAGGTTTACAGTTTACATCCACAACAAATGGACTGACACACAATGCGGCAAAATGATTGTTAATGATAAACTGTGAATGGTTTGATATGTGGCCCTAGAAATAAGGTGACTTCTTGACAAGTTCATTGAGTTGAGAGGAGCCACATTACAATTTGTAATTGGGTTGCGGACAGTCCAAAAAGATATTGGACCATTTTTGACCATTTGAGTCATTTTTCAATTTCTGGCTCGTTTGTCACTTGAGCCAAGTGCCGAATGATAAATATACCAAAAGCCCGAAACCAGAAACCCAAAAACCAGAGTGTAGCATATCAAACAGCAGCAACAACAACACAAATGTCTGCTATCTTTTCTCATTTGCACTCGAGGCCAAAATTGAAGACTGAACTCATCTGAACTGGCTTCAAGTGTCTGACAAGTCAGTCCTTCACATCCTTGTACCAGATCCACAATGCTGTTGTGTTTTATGGCCAAGACACTTGATGTGATATTTCCTCTATTGATAAGACAGCCATGGATGGCAAAAGAACCCACTGTGCGTTTATCACATCCATTTAAAGTGGCCTACCTTTCTCTATCTCCAACTTTTTTTTATCAATCTCAATCGAAGTCTCTTTCTCTAACTCAGTGTCTGTGTAGGTCTCTGTCTTTGCCTCTTATGCTGCAACACTCTTCCAGCTAGAGTCGCAGTCTATAACTAAACACGTACCTCTCACCGTCTGTCAAACGTAATGGAAGTACAAAAAAAAAGACAGCAAAACTTTAGGAAGAGAATGTTCGACTGCAAAGTCACTGGCATTCCATTTATTGGCAAAATGACATACCAGTAACCCCCGCAATCTTCCCCTTTTCCGCTAGTTTTCTTTGTCCTGCTTCGTCCTTTCCGGCAACACACACACACACACACACACACACACTTTTGACAACTGTCTGCGTCTCTGCAAAGTGCTGGCAATTTCCATCTGCGAAAAGCGTTATGAAATTGTCATCAGTTTTGCAATCCACCAAAGGTATTTCAATTCTGTTCAAGTGCTTTGCATTAGAGCTCTGACAGGTAGCTCAACCTTTTCGTAATGCCGTCGAATCGAAAAAAATTCCAGACTTGAGACTTCACCGCATGCCAATAATTCAGTTTGGGGTTTGGAAATCTAAACATATTGCAGCTATTGTTGAGTAAGTTTATAAGAGCCAGTTTTGAGCAATAGCTTCTTAAAACAAAGAATGGTTTTCATTATGTTAAGCAAAGGTTTTAATTAAATTTAGTAGTATTTTTATGTAGTAATTCTGGTTTTTAAATAGAAAGTTCTATTCAAATCAAGTTTTATCATCTGCTATCAGTCAAATTGTGAACTATGTAAATAAAAGTGGAACAATTAAATGACTGTTTACTTTTATTGCCCAATGCATTTCTTATCAAACTATGTCAGAGTATTTAGATATGAACTTTAGCCGAATGTTAGCTGAAAATCGTGTCTGTTATTCTTATCGATTTTTGGTTTCGGTTTTCGTTTCGTTTCATTTGCTTTACTTCGATTTTTCACCGCTCGCTCTCTTTCTCTCTCTCCATCTCTCTCTCCCTCTCCAACTATCTCTGTGTGCACATTCAAAAAAGTTTTTATCTGGCTCTGTTAGCAGTACGAGTCTGTCAAACAATGCGACGGCGTTGGAATAACACTGCCAAATGCAGGGAATTTTTCGGAGAGGGGAACGCTGAGGAACCATTGAAGTGAGCGGTAGGCGGTGTGGCTGTAGGAACTGCTTTTGGGGAAAATGCAGAAACGTTGGCAGCATTGACAGCAACTTGGATGGCAGTTCAAGCTGAAGTGGCCAAGTACACAGTTGACAGAACTTGGCAGGCAAAGCAAGACAGATAAAGAGTGTGAGAGAGAGAGAGAGGATATAAATAAGGTATATTAAGAACCATTTCAAATTTGCCTCGTTTTGAGTCTGTGGGTTCTTAGGGTAAATTATTAAAACGTACTTAAACTTTTTTGAAAGAAAAGCCAAAGCATCAGAAAAATTAACATAAAACTTACAATTTCCACTTTTACTTTTAACTATAATTTCAATAAACGAGCCACAATTTATTAAAAACACATTCACTTTAAACAGATGTAAATTTCATATTACTATAATTAAATATTGGCACATCCTCGATTGAGAAGTCGTCCCAAATTATTGCGACCACGCCCACTGTCATAAAAATTCAAAATGTGAGCAAGTAAAATAAATGAGGTTACACCTTGAAATTATTGTGATCAAGTCAGGGTCAGGTAGACAAAAGATGCACACAATGCAATTAACACATAAGACAAAGAATCTGAGAGGCGAAGAGTCACAGTCACAGTAAAACTGTTACTGTGAACAGTAGCAGGTAGCGTACGAATTTATGACAATTATTTTGACATGTCATTAAAATTACTGTTGACGATGACAAGCAGAAGATTCGATCCTTTTTAGATAGACATCTTAAGAGTCTGCACAGAACAGCCATAAAACAGGATATTATGCATTGAAGCAGTTTAGATTAACAGCCCAAGAAGTTAGCAACAAAGGCCATTATGGCAAAAAGGATCAAAACGACGACTTACCTGCACGCTAAAGCGAAACAGTGAGAACAGCAGGTGTGCACAACAAATCAGTTAAAGCAAATGCACACACACGACTGACCGAAAATAATACAAAACAAAAAGTAGGAAGAAACCAGACGACTGACTGACTATCACGACTGTCCAAGATTTGCACCTGCCGCAAATCAAAGAAGACACGCAAGAGAAACAGAGACAAAGAGAAAGAAGTAGAGATCGAGAGAGGGAGCGAAGTGAGAGTAAAGCTGTCGGAGCAGGTAACTTGAGGTAACTGAAGGTAATACGATCTCCACCGCGACATCTGTTCGCGCTCTGTTCAAGCAAACTTCGAGTGGGGATCAGTAGAGAAAGGTGTGCAGCAGAACGGAAGGGTAGGTGAGGGGAGCGGAATAAAACTGCGCTGCCTTGTAGCCGGTTTCATTGTGACGAGGGTAACCCAAATTTTGGCATACATATATATATCCATATACCGTTGCCATATAATTTTCGGCATTAGCTTTGCTCAAATTAATGGGCAGTCTTGGAGCCCGCAACGTTCGCAACGGCAACGGCAGATGTTAGATTTGTACTCGTATTTTAAGTTGCAGTTAAACTGGTTTTCCGTTCTGCCAGCAACACTGTGCAACAAAGTATTTCCTACACTAACTGAAGCTTAATAATCAAAGGCGCCATAAATTAGGTAAGATATAATAAGAAACATGTTAATATCGTTTTAAATTTGATGTCCATACTACACTTATTTTTTCTTAAACTTTATTAAAATTACTCCTCTTTAAATCAAAAAGGTACTCAAATAATATTGAAATTAAAAACAATACACATTTTTGGGTTTTAGACAGCTTTAAGCACTTATTCTTATCCCTACAGGGTGTACTTTTAGTCACTCCTAAAATAAAGTTCTTTAACTAGCTTAGCTTATAACCTAGCTGACAATTTAATAAATATTTATAGCAAACATAATGACAGGCGATGGTCTGATAAAGCTCAAAATAATGGACAGACTATCATTAATTATCTATACGGAATGTTAACATCAACTGAGCATGAAACAAACATCGCGTTGTACAGTGTAATAAACGCAGAACAAAAAGGGGATGACAAATTAATGGGAATGCAATTGATGTTCTAAGTATTTGCGTTGCCATAATAAATTAATTAATAAATGTTTCGTTTAAAAACCGCAATTAAAATGAATTACCAAAAATATTTGATATTAACGCAACATGTTAACCAATTAAAAGTTTTTTGAAACCGCAAAAGCAAATGAAATTGATAAACGGAACCAAGTTTAAAGTTAGCAGAGAGCAGGAGAAAGGAGACAGTAGACAGAAGGCAGTGAAATGAAAAGCTTAATCGATTTTTGATTTCTTATTGATGACATGCGCTGAATACGCGACCCGGAAAGGGGAGCCGCAACATCATTTCAGCTGACAGGATAACATTAAAATAAGGCTATGTTAATTATGAGCCACATGGCACCACGCGTCCACGTCCATAAGTTATGGCCATGTTTATTTCAAGCCTTGATCTGTATAAAAATATTTGTGTACAGAACCACAGCTCATGTTTCTGTCTGCGTCACGTGTCACGAAGAAGTCAAATTATTAAATCAATAAGTCGACAGAAAGAAAACAGTGTGTGTACACCATATTGAATTGTTGACTAATTTTGTGGGTCGCTTGAAATTGGTTTGCGTGCCGCAACGCCTTGAACTTGATGTTTGGAAAGGGCCATTGTTTTGACCATTTGAGGGTTGTACACTCGGTATAGTCCAGTTGTTGGCCCAGTTAATTGAGGCGTCATTAAAACGAGGCTAACATCGATAATGAGCAGCATTGCAATGTGGACGTCGACTTAACCCATCGACCCAAATCCACAATCACATGTAAGTAAGTCGCAGTGAGAATTGAGCTGTAGTATCAAAAGCAGTTACAGTGCGTATATCAAACCAAAGCCGCTTAAAATGAGCGGCAAAAGGAAAGGAGGAAAGTGAAACCAACACACCACACACACACACACACATTCTGGCACACACAACTTGTTAAATTAACAAGTGAACAAGTTTCTGTGGACTCTGAGAAATTGTGCATCTGCTTGAGGCTTGTTAGATTTTTAAATACCCTAGAATAATTAATTACGTTTTCATAATTAGATATTTGAATTACTTTATATTTCTATAAAAACCTTGTTTAAGAATTTCCACTCAATTTTATACTTTTCTATACAACTTCAAGCTCAAAGATGATGTTGAAGTTTATCTTAATACTTTTAACTATTTTCTTACCATTAAAAGTCGTTCAATTCAGTATTGCTTTTAATTTAAATACTACATAGTTATGTGGTCTTCCTGCAGTGTACACACATAGTCCGTAAAATAACATGAGCAGTAACTGCAACGCTATCTTCCATCTTATTCCTGTCGTTATCCCTGTGTCTCTTACTCTGCCTTTTCTCACAGTAATTAAGTTTCAATTTGCACGACTTGTGCTTGTTTTTTGGCACCTTTTTAGTGCCTGGGCATACTCAAGTTGGCAACAGCCAACACATGCCATATTTTCGCATAGAATAAAGTTGTCTTTCTGCGACTTACATGAAAAAGTATGAGAGAAGCACACACGAGATGCCATAATGAAAACTTTCACGTTTGTAAGGCAATAAAATGAAATCCCTCAAATAAATTATGCGCCATTTAATAAAGCCTCCCCGAAACGGTGGTCGAGCAGAACAATTTCCGTCCAACTTTTACGCAAATTATGCTCATCAAAATAAGCACAAGAAGCAGCTCGATAGGCTCTGAAGGATGCGGAAGTGGATGAGCCAGAGCTTGGGAATGAGAATGTGTATGTGGATGAGAATGCCATTGACTGACATGTCGCAAGTGGCATCGTTGATGAGAGCGTTCCCGACAAACACGAAAAATGCGAAATAAAAGTCTCGCAAAAGTCACGCAACTCACATTTAAAGACGTTTGCAAATTAAGGCATGGCCATGGGGATTGTGAGTCCTCAGCAGCATCCTTTGGGAGGTAAGGCAGGAAGGGAATGGGAGAGGAGTGCGTAGCAGTAAGCCGGCAGTGTGGCGGCTGAGAACAACAAGCTGAGCTGTTTTCGCATGTGTGGCATGTAGCATGTGGCAAGCGGCAAATGCGGTTGCCTGTCATCGGCTTGGCTCGTTGCCTTCTTCGATAGCTTAATGCTCTCCCCTCTCTCTTACACACTCTGCTTCTCTTTCTATACAAGCAATTTGCATAAAAAGCGCGAAAAATGCGTTCAAAAAAATAAAAGCTGAAATGGCAAATGAAGCTTTAAGTAGCATCGAGGTAAGTAAAAAGAGCGCAGTTAACCATTTTGGCAAATGTTTCACGTGCTCAAAGCTAACAAAGATTAACGAACGGCAACAGAAATACCAGCAGCATCGCTGCATGGCAACCCTGACAACAACCCCATACCAAAGAAGATGTGTACTCGTACATAAATGATATAATGAGTATGCAGCAAGCGAAAGCCGCACCAAAGGTTGCAACAAAATCAGCATGTTAAAAGACCGAAATGCAAGTTGTAGTTGTAATTCTTTTTTAGCATGACAACTGACGGATTCCTTTGCAAATTTTAATATATTTTAACGAACTGTTGTGCAGCAAGCAGAAAAAAAACTGCAGCGGAAAAGAAAAGCGAATTTAATACACTGATTGGCGTATAAAAAATAAGAGCAAGCTGGAATAGAAGCCTGATTTCTGTTTGCATTATGGAAATAGTTGAACATTTATGGATAATTACAAATTTTAGACAGTAATATACAGCTTAAAATATATTTTAAGTAAGTGAATAAGACAAAAGGATAAAGCCAATGATTTTTCTATGCCAAAATTTAAGAAAATTTAAATTAAAAGTGTATGTACTACAAACTTAATCTTCAGTTAATAACGTCTCCTACATCCACTATAATTAAATTAGATAGCATACTAAAGTTTTGAGTTCAAATTATAAAATCAACTAAAACCCTAAAAACTCTAACTTAATCAGCTCCAGTTTGAATGGATAGTTTCCCATGAGCACCGCAAATCTTTTTCTCCATAATTTAGCTGAAAACTGTGCTATAAAATTTATTAGAATACATTAGTTCTATTTAGCAAACGTCACTCAACTGCAGCTAAACATGAAATACTTTTTCGACTGCAAATGTGTGTACTAATATATCAAAACGAAATCCAGCAGCAACAACAACAACAACAACATCTGTGGCAAAAAGCGAAATGAGGACAACAACAATAATTAGAACTAAAGTCGCAACTTTTGCAGAAGCCGCAGAAATTTAATAAGTTTTAATACAAAAGTTGGTGTTGGTTCATTATGAAACTGCTGCAGCATTTAGTATCTGCAGACTCTCTGCATATGTATCCGTATCTCATGTTGGCTGTTGCTCTGTATTTGGGTGTCTATGTGTGCGTGTGTAAAGCTACTCAGTACTCGAGTTCGGATGTTTAAAAGTCTGTGGTTCTTACTTTTGCAAGTGCAGTTGAAATTATTTTACAACTTTTTTTTTCTTTTGCTTTTAATACCCTGTTGCGGAAGCAGCGCAGTTAGATGGGTGTGAGTACAAAGCTTTTTAAAATTTAACGCTATTTTAAAGACTAATTATATATAATATTTTATGTTTTAGTTACTAAAGCTACTGAACTTTTTATAAAACTACAGGGTATCACTATATCACTTGCTGATATTGCGTATTCTGAGTAATTTTTTCACTTTTAAATTCTTTCTTTATTTTGGCCAACATCGCATTTCATGCAAATGAAGTTAACTTGTTCTGCGACTGTGTGTGTGTGTGTCTGTATAAATATATATGCAAATGAGCCTGTTTATGCATGTATGTGCGTGCTGGGTCATGTAAATGTTTAAACTTTTCCGACTGCAGCTGCGTACACACACACACACACACACACACAGAACATTTTTCGATTTTCCCTGTTTTTCGCTGACACCTGATTTATGGCTAATAAATAAAATTTTAATTTCCCAACAATTAACATGCCAATTTTCGTAGCTGTCGGCTTTAAGCCATAATATTTCCACACAGACACAAAAGGACAAAACTGTAACACACACATATACACGTACAGCGATAATGGGTATCAAGCAAATGCGATTATCATTTTATACCATTTAAGCCTCAGACACAAAAGCAAAAACACAAAACAATGGAAAACTGTAAATGCTGCCAGCACATGACCAAAAGCCTAAACCCAGCACGCTCTCCGCCCCAGTGGTGCCACCCCTTGTCCTTACTGGGGGCTAGAACAGTTATAGAAAAGCGGGAGGGGGGTGAAAGAAGAGGAAAAAAAACATTTACAGTGTTAGGCGGCAAAAATCTGCAAACAAGTGTGCAACAAAGCGCACAATTGTAATTTAACTGCAGTCAGAGTCTAGTTGGTAGCAACAACTAAAACAACAACAACAACAACAAACTGTAATAAAAAAAAACCGACAATTGCAACAGCAACTACAACAATAAGTGGCACAACAAAAGTGCGCGCCTCAAGTGTTGTAAGCGGCTTTTGTTGCCAATTGTTTGGCAAATGCACAAGACCGTAGAGAAAGGGTTGATGTGTGTGGGGAGTGAAGCAAGGGGCGGGGTAGTGGTAGCAGCAAAATTGGTAGGCAAATGAAATGTGCACACACACTCTGCACACACACTCTACTCAAACACTCTAGACACACACACACACATGCATAATCCACTTTGCGCGAAGCAACAGACACAGCAGCTGCATCAAAATCGGAAGTTACACATACGCCCCGTTGTGACGTCGTATTGTGTCTGTCTCTCACTCCCACTCTCTAACTCTCTAGCAGACTGCATACCCTGTAATTAAAGCATACAGTGCTGTAAATACATAGCTAAACAAATATCTTAGTTATAAAACTTGCAGTTTACTTTATAGCCGTTTTTTTTTTTAAACTGACAGCAGCAAACTGACAAGTTGGCAGCCCAAATCGAATGCTTTGAAAAGCGTACAAAAAATTCGTCTTCGTTCAAGTAAACTATGTTATTGAAGGAAAATAATAAAATAATCCCAAAAGTATAGCAACTGAAAGCTTGTAGAAGTACAAGGATAAGCGCATAAAAGGATTAGATCACAAGCATTACAAAACAGACAAAACTTGTTAAGGGAAAGATAAAAATAATGAAGGAAAAGATACTTTGCAACGGAAGCAAAATAAATATGCAGAAAGTAAGATTAAATTGCAAACTACTGTTTAAACTCCTACTAGAAAGTAAATAAATATTGAATTACTCTGCAAATAATTTATTGCGATTTTTAAACAATAATAACGTAGCTAGCTGACTACTACTGAATATTCGGCTAGCCTATCAGAAAAGTGTCATAAGCTTGCGGCCTCAATGATATTACAGGATATATCTGTGTTTCATGAATATCCATTATGGATATTTAAACTTCCGCTTCTGGTTTTTGCGCGACGATTTGGTAGACAAATGTCACAGCGTCGGCGTTCAACTATGTTAGTCCCCCCCCACGCAGCCATACCCCCTCTTACATGCACACATGCATTTTACCGTTTTCTCTCTCCACTTCTTCTGTCAGCTGCCAACGACATGTAAAACAGCATAAAACACTCGTCGCTCCAACGCAGTAGAGCACGACTACGTGGCGTATACATCATGTTGTTGTTCGTGAAAAACTTGACACTTAATTGTCTCTTTCTCTCGCTCCCTCTCTCCGTCTCTCCATCTCTTCCTCTCTCTATTTATCCATCTGTCTCACTATACAGAGTTGTTGTTGTTGTTGTTATCTATGGAATGTGGCTTCTGGCGACTGTTTCTGTTGTCAATTGTTGCACATTTGGTTCGTGCTGAAAACTCTGCAACTCTAAAACTCTCTGGGCCAATGCCCGTTGTTTTATGAGGCGAGAAGTGCAGACTGAATTGAAGAGTGAAGACTACAATTCAGTTGTCATTCTGTCTGTCTGTCTGCCAGTTAGTCATTCCTGCCATTCAGGCAATAATAATACTAAGTAACAATAATGCGTTTCACAACGGAAACAATGAGCAGAAGAAAAAGCTTTTCCAGCAGGTACAGTGGTATGAAAATGGACTGAGAATTGGAGAGTAGAGTGGAGAAGTGGAGTAAGAAGAGTAGATGTGTAAAAGTAACGATAGAGAAAGAGAGAGAACTGAACAGAGATAGAGAAAGACAAATAGAAATAAAGGAAAATTTAATCAATTAAAGAATTTACTAACATTAAGTATCAGAATAGATTAAGTGGTATAATTAACAAGCAATAAAGCAGAATAAACTTAACAAAGTTTGAAATTTACTGGCAGTTGAATATATAGAAAGTTGACTTTATAGAAACTAATTTATAGAGTATAGCCAACATTCAACAAACTTTTTATACCTTAATAACTACTAATGCTTAACACACCGAGTATTTAATGCACGGCAAACAAAACTTAAAAACACATTACAATTCGAAAGCAATTAAATTTCACTTAAGCCATTAATTGGGCATTTGCCTGAGAGGATTAACTGTGAAAGTCATTCAAATTAAAGCGTTACATAAACGTAAGCTACCCCATTTGCTGAAGGGTATATAAAATTAAGTTATTTACTGTGTTTTTCACTGGCAAAACTGTGCGCTTTAGGCGTCATTTAGTTTTAACTTAATCAACGTGCAGTCTGGACTTAAATTGAAACCAAAAGTGGAGAATGACAGTGCCCCTTTTGGGTATAAATGTGTGTCGTCTAATCACATTTTAATAGTCCTGCTAAAGGACATCAGGCCGTAGATCAAATGGCAGCAACAACTAAATATCCACATTAATGGATGCCACTCCCCCCTTCCACTCACTACTCCCACGGCCTATTGAAACTTTTCCGCAATGTCGCACGGCCCAAAGACATAAAACATAAGAAGTTGGCCTCACCCGCCGTCACCACCCAAAAAAGTTGCACAATATAATGGCAAAAACAGCCAAAAAGGGGGGCGCGCCAATAAAAAAAGGAGTGGTTAGAGGGGGAGGTCTGACTGAAAGGACTCCAAGGAGCTCAGCTGGCGCTTGGGGGCAACATCACAGAGTGAAATGTTGAGAAATCCTGAGAAACAAAATAAAACATAAAATAAAATGCCGAAAATTAACGACAAATTGCGCATCATTAAAAACAAAATGCGGGGAAAACAAGAATTTGAGAAGAGACACCAGAGTAAAGATTGAGAGAGAGAGAGAGAGAGAAGGAAAAGTGGAGGAAAGCAAAAGCCAATAATGAAGACAAGGCAGTAACAAGAGAAGTCGCTACAATGGAGCACCTGGGTGCAGTCATTTATTTGATTACAAACCAAAGGAACGCGACAATGGAGCCACCAAAAACACCCAAACCAGTGAGCCACCAAAACAGCGCACCACCCGAACAACAAACAAGCGGAGCAGCCAGCTCGTAATTCCTTGAGGTGAACCGTAAATGGCACCAAAAATATTTGCGATAAATTTTTGGGCAAAAAACGACAACGCACACAAAATGAACGCGAGTTGATTTAATAATAATGACAAAAAAAATATTGAAAAGGTTTTTTTTTTTCTTTTGTGAAAAAAAGTAACGCATGTCTTAATTGTCACACACACACAGAGGCGCACAGCTCCACAGGAAACGTTGGTATGCCACAAAACCACCCACAGCGTAGAGAACCCGAGACTCGAAATGACTCACTTTGTGGCATGGGACTGCCAACTCGTGTTTGCTGCTGTCGTAGGTGCTCTCAGGTAACTTCCTCATCAACTCACTACGCCCCCTCTCCACATTCCCACTTGCCACGCCCCTAAACCCAATGCCAGACAGAGTGACAAGCCGTCAAGTTGCACGTGAGCTTCACTTTGGCTGCGCTTCCTTTTTTAACAGTGTATCTATCTTTCTCTCCCTACATCTCCCTCTCTCACTCCCTTTAATGTAATTTCTCGTGTTTCTCGTTAAACTTTAATGCGAACATGTTCTTCACTCATTTAATATCGGTTCTTGTTGTCGTTTCGCCTTCATCTTTACATTATTATGCATCTTTATAATTGGCAACTGAAATTTTGCGCATTAAGACCTTAAAATAAGTAGCAAACGAAAAGTAAATGACCTTTTTAATGGCATCTATTAATATTTTAGCTTGAAACAAGATACATTTTAGTTGCGGCTATTAAATATAATTACGCTTTAAACTCAAATAGAAATTTTGAGCAAAGTTAACAAAGTTTGCAGTCTTTGTGTGGAGGTTATGTTTTGTGAATGTTTAAGGCGCAGCCAAGTTAACAAGCTAAAATAAAAGTCTGGCAACTCTCGGTGCTGCAAATTTAGTCTAGACCAAGTAACTTTACTAATAGCCCGGTAACTTTACTAATAATTGTATTACTGCTATTTTCATTAGGCAGCTAAAAGCAGCTATTTCTGTCTCACTGCCTCGCCGCCTTTCTATCTTTTACGCTCCCTGCTTTCTTCTTTTATAAATAATCATTTCGGAAATCATAATTTTTCAGCAGATACACCGCATCTGTTAATTTCCATTTGCTGAACATTTTAATCAGGCAAATTTTCCCTTGGACGCCCAACAATCTTTCCAATCTTTGCCTTTCTCTCCAGCTATCTATCCCTTTTGCCATCTCTCTCTCTCTCTCTGTCTCCCTCTCTGTCGCTCTATTTGATTTTTTTTGTGAAACTGTGGTTTGCTTTTAATCAAAACAAAATGCGAAGGATGCCCACTAAAAAAGCGGGAGAAAAATGAAGAATGAAAAGAGGACAAAAAAACCAAATGGAAAACAAAAAACAAACCAAACCAAAGCACACAAAAAAGTGGCAGCCACTAACGGTACATGGTACAACAGCCTCTAGCTTCTTTTAGAACAACTCCCCACAACGCCTTCCGCCCTATTTTAAACTAACATCCTCATTCCCATTCCCTTAGTGCTTGTTGCTCCAAAAAGTGTTTGCTTTGTTTTTAGCCGTTTTGTTGTTATTGTTGTTATTCATTATTTAAAGCATAATGTCACAATAAACGTGAAAGGTGCAAAATGTTGCCCCAAAGGCAGCTGCAACAATGGCAACAACAATAACAACCAAAACAACCAAAACAACTAAAACAACAACAACACAACTTAATAACACTTTTACAGTTGACGCCACTCGAGGCAGTCACCCAGCACTTCCTTTGCCCCTCATTCTACACTCCTACCACTCCTCCTTCGCTGCATAAATTTGGTCGCATGCCGTTGACAACACTATCCCATATCCCCCGCCTCCCCACTGTCCACGTGGCAGGAAGAACAACGTCAATAACCGGCGGCAACTTGGACACAAGTTGGTCGCGATCCTGTTTTGCTTGACTTGCCACACCCACCTGAAACCATTTTGGCTACTGCCTCTAAGTTTCTTATTTTATTCTCCTGCAATGATTTTATTTGCTCCTCTTCGTTTTCAGCTAATTAGGGAAATGGGCAGCAAAATGTACACTGAGAGAAAGTCTGTAGATCGTGAACTATTTAAAAATTGTTTAACTGTATATTAATAAACACCGATTAAAACGCCTTCCCAGCTAACAACTCATATTTAAGACAACTACAAATTTAATGCGTTTCAACTAAAGTATTGTAATTTTTTAAAACCAACCAAAACAAATCTCGAATTAAGTTTCATCTTAAAAATGAAAGCAAATATTTGTCACGTGTGCGACAGACACACACACTCACATCAAGGCGGTGACCGACAACATCCGTTGCTAAATTTGAACTCACTTGAATTTTTGGTTGTAGTGCTGACTACATGCCACAGCAGAACTAATAGAACTCTACTTATTTAAATAGGTTTTCCGATCTATGCGCACATGTGCCGTTTGTCTGTTTTTGGGCAAATGTCAAAGGCACTTGTCGTTGATTGTTAGCCCAGAGTCTCCTAAAGACAAAGAGACAGCATCGAACTGCAGCACTGCACTTGTCGTTCCCAATCTCTCTCTAACACTCACTCCCTCTCTCTCTCTCTTTTACTCTCTCGGAATTGTCTAATTATAGAGAAGCTCTGAGGCGGAAGTTTGTTTAGGATACGCGAGTATTTGCCATTGTGCGCTGCATATTTTGAATGCAGCACAGACAGCTGCATGCAGCAGTGCTGGGCCCGCGACGCCCCATCCCTTTGCCCCCGTCACATCGTTAGTTGTCGCGTCTAGACACGTTCCCGCCCAAAACTGCACATATTTGCCACTCGCGCGGCGCAATATTCAAATGAATCTCTGCCTTGCTGCCTTGTGGCATGCCACGCACAAGTTGCAATTGATGCTGCATTAATAGACTATGAACTTACCCGTTGGCGTTATGTTAAACGCATACAATCCAATTAGTCTATACGGACAAAGTTTTTGCTGTTTACAGATTTCGATTTTATTAATACTTTTTTTAGTCCGATTTGGTTCAGATTAAGTCCCAGATAATGGCTATAAAAGACAGAATAGAAATTGTATCAACAATTTGTTTACTTTTTCTAGCTCAAGGAAAACTTCAATTTAATCAAGTTTCTTATCTTTTTTAGTTACCAATTATATAGGAATTTTAAATTCTAATTCTCAAAAAAAGTTTGGAATTTTCAAGGGATATATGTATATACCTAAAAGATTATTTTCAAAATAATTTTGAACCTAAATGCTGTTCTCAACTGTAGTTAAAAATAAACACTACTTTTTATTAAAATTGTACTATTTTCTTTAAGTTTCAATCATAATTATATTTTTAAGAACAGAATCTTGAAAAAAAAACAATTTTTTATAAAATGTTGCATGATTTCCATGACTATTGAAGCATTTGTTTATATTTAAACAGTTATTAAGCTATTTACAGGGTATTGAGTCAGAGCAGCAACCTATTGCTATCACTTAAATCGCTTGACATTCAGTTTGGCCATAAAATACACACAACGCATACAATTACAATTGCAGGAGGACTGCTGTGTCGCGTCTAGACCGGCGACGGTCGAGGTAACTTTTCCTATGTGGCATGCGGCATGGAAACAAAACGAGACACAGAGAACTTTACCCACGCAATAAAAAGCCGCACAGAAATCAAAAATCAACGGCGTAAAGTTGCATGCCAACCCCACAAGGACCAACCAGCCCACCCATAGACCAACCCAGCAATCCACCACCCAACCACCCAGTCGGACCGCTTCATAGACATTCGGGGTGGCTACGATAGTCTCTGCATGGCTTTTGGGCTATTTGACTTCGTTGCGCCTGAGCAAGCGGCAAGTGGCAGGTGGGCGGCCAGGAGGGGATTGGCGGTGGGCTGGGGCAGGAAAGTAGCGTCTCTTGGCTTGTGTCTCGTCTGGCGACGCAGACGCTGCAGACAGTTTTCTAATGGGATAAACTATGACTGTGTGTGTGTGTGTGTGTGTGTGTGCACTCACTCGTAAGATGGCGCGTATATCCCGTTACACGATACACACACACAAACAGCTGCTTAGCTTGACAAATTCAAACATGTCGCAAAAAGATGCAAAATAAAAAAATAAATCAAATACTGCATACTTTAGTTTACAGTTATATTTATTGGCGGCAATAGGAAATAAAAAATAATTCAGCCAGAAAAACACACACACACAACAAAACAATAAACGCAGTCAAGTGCCATATAAAGTAAACACTCGATTTATTGAACAACTGTACGCTGAACTACCTGTGCCTTAAATAATATATGTAGCGCTTTTAGCAAAACTGCTTGGTTAAAACTTAGTTTTTTAAATATTATTTATATTAATTTTCTAATCCATTTGCAAATTCTTGTACATTTCTATTTGCAGACTCTACTGTATTTGCATTTAGTCTAACAGAATTTGGAAACAGACACACGCAAAGCGACGGCGCCAACCTGTACCAACGGTGGAGGGGTGGCTAGGGGTGTTAGTGGTGGAATTGTTGTTGTTGTTTGCTTTGTTTTGCCGGCGAAAATGCAGAAATGGAAGAAAATACCAAAAACAAAATTGCGTATTTATGGTACATTCACTTACCGGCAAATTTTGCCGCATACAACACGGCAATAAATTTGTTTGTATTTGTCAGACGTTAACCGTTAGTTGGCACTCACACACACGAACATATACACAATCCACCTGCCGCCAAAGCAGTTGTCTGATTTGTTAATCTTAGCCCTGCACTTGACATTAATGCATATTTAAGCATTTGTTTTGCCTGTTGTGTATCATTATAGGGAATTCAGTAAGTAATACACACATTTACAAACATTTACACAGTCGGGGCAATTTAAACACACACGCACAGCACAGCATACGATGCACAAACGATTAGCCGCGAAACGTCCGAACGTGTCAACATTGAACCAACATATGAATTTTCTGCAATGGTCCTAGCTGTTAACATGTTATGTTACTGCAACCGGTTAAAAGCTGTAACACTCAACTGAACTGTTAACTTCATGTTGTACCGCTCTGTTTCTGAGCTGGTCACACAGCACACAACAGCTGTTGGAATGTATCATTACGGTCACAATTACTCGATGACATATCGACCCACCACCACAATGGCGAGTAACTAGCGCAACAACAAATAAGTTGCAACGGAGATTTAACGACTTAATCTTCAGATCGTTCAGTTAAATCGGAGAGCAAGTGCAAAACCCTAAATTCAATTGAACATTGTGTAAAACACATTTGACGGTATGGTGGAGGTGATGCAGGTGCGGAAACGCAACGCTTGCGTCATTGTGCTGGGCGACATTGGACGTAGTCCACGTATGCAATACCATGCGCAAAGCCTTCTCGAGGACAACTACAATGTGGACATCATTGGCTACATGGAGACACGCCCCCTGGATGCATTAACTGTGGCCCAGCCCAAGTGTAAAATACACGAACTGCCCTCGGTGCCAGTCACAAATCTCACACCCAAGCTTAAACTACTTTTCAAAGCCATTTGGCAAACGTTAAGCCTTCTAATCGCACTAATCTCCATACGTCGTCCCAATTTTCTGCTTGTTCAAAATCCACCCGGCATACCCACTCTAGTCGTTTGCTACATATACTGCGCCCTAACCCGTACCAAATTAGCCATCGATTGGCACAACTACACGTACTCGGTGCTGGCCCTGGGCATGGCCGGTGGCGAGCATAGCCGTCTCAGCCGGTTGACCAAACGACTGGAGCGGTACTTTGGCGCCAAGGCACACACTCATTTCTGTGTCACAAAAGCCATGAAGGAGGATCTCCAGCGCAACTGGAATATTGGGTAAGTTGTGCTAATAACTTCCATCCTCCCAGCTATTTTCCATCTTTAATACTTCATGATTTTCCTCCAGGCCAGTGACAGTGCTCTACGATCGACCTCCAAGCCAGTTCCACCCAATTGAATTGGCCCAGAAGCATGAGCTCTTCATGAAGCTATCCAAGGATTACGCGCAATTCATGCCGCACTGCTATGCCGATCTCAAGCAATCCGGTGTATTGGAGTCCACGGCGCTTACACAAAAGTTGGCCAACGGCACAGTGCTCTATAAGCCACAACGACAAGCCGTGCTGGTGTCAAGCACCAGTTGGACACCGGATGAGGACTTTGGCATACTATTGCAAGCCCTGGAGTCCTACGAAAGCATTGCTGTGGCACAGCCACTGGTGTACCCATCGCTGATATGCATTATCACGGGTAAGGGGCCACAGAAGGCACACTATGTGGACCAAATAGCCAAGTGTCAGTGGCAAAAGGTGTCGGTGGTGACACCTTGGCTGGATGCCGAGGATTATCCCAGCGTATTGGCTAGCGCTGATCTCGGTGTATGCCTGCACTGGAGCACCAGTGGCTTGGATCTGCCCATGAAGGTGGTGGACATGTTTGGCAGCGGTCTACCAGTCTGTGCCTACAACTTCAAATGGTAAGAGTTGTAGTCCATTCAGCTAGCAAGCGTATTATAAATAAACTATTTTAAAGCCTGGATGAATTGGTTAAGCATGGAGAGAACGGGTTTGTCTTCAACGATCATAAAGAACTAGCCGAACAACTGCGTATCTGGTTCGAGAACTTCCCAAACAATCCGAGCATTATAGAGACCCGAGCACGCTTCAGTCGAAGTCTACAAGAATTCCAAGAGCTGCGATGGCGGGAAAACTGGAAACAAAGTGCTGCTCCCGTTCTGGAAGCATTCCTTTAGGCATTTAACGAATATTTGTTTAGATTGCATTTTATTTCCGACATACAACTCTGCTGAACACTACTGTAAAGGCACTTGAACCAATGCTCTTACTTAAACACATTATATTCATATATATAAACCAAAATTGTGCCGCTTAATAGATTAATAATAAATGTTTGTTTTATAGTACTCTATTTTTCTGTTATCAGTGTTGTTACAATTGATATATTGCTTGTCTGTTACTCAGTGCTTGTTCATTGGATGCGCTTAGAGTGACCTTTTGCACTTAGGACATTCCCTAAATTTCTTTAGTTTGTAAGTGTGCAGACAGTGCTTGTGTAGAGCATGCTCACACCTAAGATATTCCATATCCTCCTCTTCCATGGGCTTTTGACAGATGGCGCAGTCATCTCCAGGTAAATTGATGCGCATTACAAACATTTCGCAGTAGGGGCATTGGCGGCACAATTCACGATATTCTTCGTAACATGGCAGTTCGTGCAAGGCATGTCCACAGTGCATTGTCCGCATCGTCTCGCTGCTCATCACTTCAAGACAAATGCTGCACTTGTCACCAGGGCGGCTGAATTTGAAATGAATTGTAATTTATTTCCTGGTCGAAAGGGCACTGATATTTACCTATCGCGATGTTTATTTTTAAGTTTAAAAAGGTCTTTGTCATTTCGGTTCTCGGCGGTTGCGGCGAAGACATTGAGAAATAAACTGCGGCAGCTGCAGCTACAACTACGCAAACAATTCCCACTACCAGTTGCAAGTACATTTTGACAGCCTCTACCTTCACTTGTTATAAAATATATTCTGCGGACAAAAAAAAAATTTATCGGCGTACTCTGTATTAAAGAGAACTTCCCTTTGCTGATCTTTGTTGAAAATCCCCCGTAAATAAATATCTGATTTTTAGTTTGCCATTCACAATAAGTATGACCATATCACAAAATAAATATTGTACTATTTCCCATTGCCGAAGCATCGTACAATGTTATAAAAATGTTAAATATTTATTTATTTTATTTATTTATGTATTTTTCATGTTTATATCGATTTTTCAAGTGGCATGTCAAATATCATATTGATATTTTTTCAAAGCTTAAAATATTATCGATACGATATTTTAAAAATTTTCGACAACACTAATTACTGCTGATCTTTACTAAAAATCCCGAGAAAATAGGTTTCAACGTTTAAATTTGCCATTCACAATCAGTGTGACCATAGTTCAGAATAATACTCTAATAACACAAATACAAATTTTAAAAATAAAATAATTTATTTTCTTGTTACATTCGCAATTAAATGAAAATTTAACTATGTTGGAGTTAATTTTGGACAGAATACATAAAAACAACGAACATGTAAGATTTGTATATAGCGTTTTATAATTAAGTGTGGTATTTTTTACATCCGTTATTCGGTCACACTTAAACGATTTTAATTTCGATGCTTTTTCTCGGCTCACAATAATTTTTAATCATAATTGCGGTTGATCTGCACTTCGTAGTTACTATTAATGGTTTGAAATCAAAGCACGAAAGCATCTGAAACGATTCTTCAATGTTGTGATACTGATAAGAACTTATTAAAGGGCACAAACCAATCGTCAAACAGCCTCCGTCGTCGTCGTTGTCGTCACTACCCCCTCAAACCAACAAACCAAGTCCAACGATTTTTCTGGTGAAATAAAAGTTAATTGTTGATTGATAAGACCGTGCAGAAAAAAAATGGCGGAACGCGAGCGTAGCATACATGAAATGCTTAAAGATACCCCCTCAATGAACGACAGTTGTGGTGCCGTGCACACCGGCACCGAGGGTGGTGTAAGCTTGGGTGGCATGGGCATTGGTATAGGTATCAGCGGCAGCAGCAGCAGTCATAGCATTGCAACTGGCATTCCACTTAACACGTCCAGCAATTTGCCATTGCGAAATCATTCAGGTGAGTACACAAAACAGCATTATTAACATATATTGATTGATCACACTCTGTAGCACCCACTACGCCCATGTCGCCGACCACATCACAAACGAGCAACGGTTTTCTAACATCAGCAGACGGTAGCAGCAGCCTTATTCGGACAAGTGCTTCCAAAATCGATAGCATCAAAAACTGGAGCATATCAACGTACAAGTGCACGCGTCAAATAATGCTAGAAAAATTGGGAAAATCACAGCGAACTGTCGATTCTGAATTGGAAGCGCAGGTGGAACAATTGCGGGAGACTCAACGAAAATATTTGTCTATATTGCGTTTAACACGCGCATTTAGCTCACATTTTCAGCATGTGGTTGTATCACAGCAATCCCTTGCAGATGCCTTTGCCGATTTGGCACAAAAGAATCCCGAACTGCAGAAGGAATTCATTTGCAACTCGGAAACGCAACGTAATTTGACCAAAAACGGTGAGCTTCTCTTGAATGCACTCAACTTTTTTATCTCGTCGGTGAATACGCTGTGCAACAAGACCATCGATGATACACTGCTCACGATACGACAATATGAGACGGCCAGGTAAGTTGTTATATTAATAATACACAAATAAGTTTACCTAATTTCTTCGTTTACTGTTTATAGAATCGAATTTGATGCCTATCGAATGGACTTGGAGAACACCAAGCCGGAATTAGCTCAAGCGGCGTCTGCTTTAGAGGAAACCCAGCGTAGTTATGCACACCACAAGGATCTATACGAGAAACTGCGCGGCGATGTCGCTGTCAAAATGCAATTTCTGGACGAGAATCGAGTAAGTTCAATTACTGATAGTATTCATTAAATTTCCATTAATTTGTTCTTATCAATTAAATAGATTAAAGTGATGCACAAGCAATTGATTTTGCTGCATAACGCCATTGCTGCCTATTTCTCGGGCAATGCCATGGCACTGGAGAGTACATTGAAACAGTTCAACATTAAGGTAAGTTTTGAACTATAATTTATGGAAAATTCCTTAATTAATGTGTGTTTTTAATTATAGCTTAAATCGCCGAATAATGGGAATGGTTCATGGCTGGAACAGTAGTACAGTCTACTGCATTATATGACACATGCATGGAAAAGTATTAATCCCTGTAGCACATAAATCCATTTTTTCACCTAAATCCCGGCATTTATGCATATATAAAAATATATATATATATATATATATATATATATATATATTCAGAATAAGCTGAAGGAGCACGCTCTTTAAACAAACGCATGACTCATAACAATATCTAAAGCTTAACATTTAGGTCGGAATACTAATTTCTAAGCATAAAGTGGCCATGAACACAGTTAAATATTATTTGTTCGTATTATGTACATGTACTAATGTTTCCACTAAGCTCGTATTTTACCACAGTTCCTTGTGTTTCCAAATTAACTTCGAAATTAATTGTAATGGACAAAGCTTAACCAAATTCTTAATTACATACTAGCCGAGGGCAATATATATATAGAAATATATATTTTATAATTTAAGCTAATCCATGTGGACAGCTATATATTCCTTTTGTATATTTCCACACCATGACAAGAAGATAAGCGTACACACAACAAAATGTATAATTTAAATTAATTGTTTACTAGTCAACGTATTATTTACATTAAAGGGGAAATTAAACAAATAAAAAACTTATTTAATTACACAAAATTAAACCAAACAATAGCAAACACCAATTCGTGTCAAGTTTAGTTTTTCTCCAGTTTTAAGTCGCTCAGCTTTTCGTTTAACGCCGCTGACTCATCCTCCTCCGCCTTAAACATGTCCTAAAACAAAAATCGAGATCGTTTATTATTCGATTGGATTTTGGGATTAGGCGGGCTTTTTACTTACAGGATCATAAATAACTTTGATGACCAGCGAACAGCTGGGACAGGTGGCCACCTCCTCGCCCTCCATTAGCTCATCCTGCCGTGGATTAAAAGGGGTTGAGCATTTTTGCTTAGTTTCCGTTTTATTTCTTGCTTACCTTGGATACCTGAAATCGATCGCCGCAAGGGCAGGGATAGTAATACATTTCCTCCTCCTCGTCGTACTCGAAATCCTCAATTTCGACCTCATCATGGTATATACTCATTATGTTCCTTAACTGATTACTTCTCGATTACTGTGCATTATGCGTGTTGAATATTTATTATTTAATTGAGATTGACGCCAATTCACGGCGCACGTTGTAACCGCAGAGCTGCCAACTTGTCCCAATGGACAGCTGATTCGCGCGATTTTCGCTCTCCTTCCAACGACGCGCTGTAAACAAAACAAACGTTTAGAAGTCAGTTTATTTTATCTGTTAGTAATATGACCAACAAAAAGTTTAGCGATGTGAATCTCTACGATTTGCTTGGCGTTTCAATCGAAGCCGAGCAGGCCGAGATACGCAAAGCATACCGAAAGCGTGCGCTAGACTGTCATCCTGACAAGAATCCCGACAATCCTCAAGCAGCGGAACGTTTTCATGAACTCTCGAAGGCTCTGGAAATACTCACTGATGCCACAGCACGCGCCGCCTACGACAAAGTACTTAAAGCAAAAAAGGCGGCAGAGTTGCGCACCAAACAATTGGACACCAAGCGACAAAAGCTAAAGGAGGAACTGGAGCAGCGCGAACGAGCGGCATTGCAAAAACAGGCGTCGGGACAGCCATACAGTACAGTGCGTAAAAGTGATGAGGAAGTACTGCAGGAACAAATCGATCGCCTGAGACGTGAGGGATCCAAATTGCTGGAAGAGGAGCAACTCGCCATGCGGGAGCAGCTGAAACGTAGCTACAAAGAACAGCAGAAGCAGCAACAACGACAAGCGCCAGCCTTTGATTCCACGCAGCATCGCATTAAGATTAAATGGAAGGCGGACAAAACCGATATCGGCAACGGCGGCTACACTGAGGAGCAGCTGATGCATTACCTCAAAAAGTACGGTGATGTGGTGGCACTTGTAATGAACAGCAAAATACGCGGTCGTGCAATGGTTGAGCTAAAGACGCGTGAAGCCTGCGACATGGTGCTGGCATATGAGAAAGGCAATCCTTCAAATCCATTGCACTTTCAATGGGTTACTCCGCCGGCACAAGAGAAAGACGTAAACACAAATACTACAACAGCGGGCAGCACAACATCCCGAGATTATGAAGATTTGGTCATGCGTAAGCTTCGACAGGCGCAGGAGCGGAAACGTTTAATTGAACAAATGATGAAAGAGGACGGAGATGAGTAAATAAAATCAAATATGCTTGAATTAAGCATTATTTGTAGCATAGTAATAAAAGCAAGTTGGCAGCACCTCTGACAGCTGATTGTGTATACAAATACGGCAGCTAGTATATTATTAAATGTACGGCTTATTAGTTGGTGTTGCAATATGTAACAGATAATATTAAAATTGAATTAATAAATGCTTGTAAATTATTAAAGTAATAAATTAATACTGACTTCATTGCACTGTAAGTAAAAATAATGAAACTATTCGTAATAAAACCAAGTGTCTACTTTAATATGAATATCAACAAACAAACAGATATGTAATTTCGGTATATCCCACACATTAAAAGTGCAGGGTATTTATTTGTCATTCAGACAGCTGTTTTCAGATTTGTTGATTGAATGTGTGCGAAAATGCCACGAGAAAAGTAATAAATAAAGCTTTAATTTATTGAAAGCTGTTCAATTATTCCAATTTAGTATTGATGCGAGATGGAGAAACGACAGCGAGAGCTGGAATCGCTGGTAACCACACAGAAGGAGCAATTGTCGCGCTATGAGAAGCGACTAAAAGGTATGCAAAGTACATTAATTAAGTGCATTTAATTAATTAGTAAGTTAACTGCAGACGTGGTCACAGCGTATAAGGGGCTGCTGAAGGAGAAGGAGGCATTGGAGACCAGTTTGGCAGCTCATGCCGAGGCCACAGGAGGAGCAAGCGAAACAGGCAAAGCCACAAGCGATGGACAGCTCAATGCCGAGACAGTAGATGGTGACACAGCTGCGGGCAGTGGTGATGCGGTCCCTGGGGATGACAAGGGGCAACTGCAGACGCAAATAATTACGCTGATGAACTCGCTAGCCACACTGTCGGCGGAAAAGTCACGCATGGAGGCATCCTTCCAGGCCGACAAGAAACAGCTGCGAGGCCAGATAGCCCAAAAGGAGCAGACCATACAAGAGATGCATGTTAAAGCCAAGGAACAGGCGGCACGGGCCAAGAACGATGTGG
This sequence comes from Drosophila nigrodunni, assembly GCA_020829145.1. Classification (NCBI taxonomy): domain Eukaryota; kingdom Metazoa; phylum Arthropoda; class Insecta; order Diptera; family Drosophilidae; genus Drosophila; species Drosophila nigrodunni. The sequence continues at coordinate 14,707,714 of JACVCZ010000001.1, forward strand.
ACGAGGTGAAGGCCAAGTGGATCATTGAGCGTCAGGAGCGGGAAAAGGAGACCAACAATCAAATGATTATGCTCCGAGAGCTACAAAAACTTTACGCAGATGAACGTCATCTCAAGGAGAACATTGAGATGCAGCTAAACAATTTCAAGACTCAATTCGCCAGCAACGAGGCCGAGAACAGTCGGCTACGGGATCTGCAGTTGCAGCTGAAGGAGGCACGCGCGCAGCTGAAACAATTTCAGGCGAAGTCAGAGCAATCGTTGGCAGCTGCTTCTGCTGCAGATAGCAATGCCTTGCTGCAGCAGGTGCGCCAGGAGATGCAGCAGCTGAAGGAACAGCATGCAGTGGCCATAAAGCAGGAGCAACGACGTGTACTGCGGGCGGAGGAGCAGAGTCGGCGACAGGCAGCTCTGCACGAAGATCGTGTGGCCAATTTGGAGGCACGCCTGGCCGAACTCAGTAACTCGGTGGGTAACTACGATCGACTGCGTCAGCAGGACCAGGACAGCATACATGTGCTGAAGCAACAGCTCCAAGAGCTGGAGCAGGTTCACTGCCGGAAGGCATCTCAGCCTCGACTGCTAAATGACGACAATATGGACATGGCTGCTCTAGTGGATGAGATAGTGCGTCTAAAAAAGCTACTGATCAGTGCCAATGCACGTTCTCCGAATCCCATGGATCTCAGCCATGTGCTGGGCAGCAACTCCTCGACTGCATCCGCTGACAGCCATGTTCAGTGTGAGCAGCAGCTCCAGAATCTGCAACAGAAGCTGGAAACGAGCAAGCAGCAGCGCACGCAGTTGGAACAGAAGCTACAGTTGCAACAGACCCACATACAAACGCTGCAGGACAAGGTTCAGGTACTCAATCGCAACATCGACGAAGCCGAGCTGGAGCTGAAGCAGCAGGGCGACAAGATGCGACTGGCCCTCAAGAATGAGCGCTCCAAGTGGCAGGAGGCGCGGGCAGAGCTGGAAAATGAGACGCGCTGCAAGCTCAATGAGTTGGAGCAGCTGCTTCAGAAGCAGCGACAGCGTTCGCTGCAGTTGCTCGATGAGAAGGAACAGGAAATAAAGACACTGCAAACATCCTTCGAAGTATTCCACAAGCCAAACACATCTCCCCTGGAGGCAAATGAAGCATTCGCCTACTCCTCCGACGCCGATAGCGTTGAGGTCGAAGGTGAGCGCGAGGCCAAGCTGCGGGTGAAGCCAAAAAAGCTATCCCTGGGCGACAACTGCCACATGCTCCACTATGCCAATGAGCTGGCTCGCAAGGACATTGAGATTACAGCGCTACGCAAGTCCAAGTACACGGCGGAGTCCACGCTACGCAAGGCCATACAGGACAAGGTGACGGCACAGCAGGAGATGCACGAGAAGATCGAGTGTCTAGAGGAGCAGGTGGACAGGTAAGCCAGAAATGAAATGGAGTATTTTTCAATTAATCCCTTAATTACTCCTTGACAGGCTGGAACGCTGTAAGACACGAGAAGGTGCCAATCTGGAGTACCTGAAGAACGTCATCATTAGCTTCATTGTGACCCGTGATGCGGAGGGTAAACGACACATGCTCAACGCCATCAGTGCCGTGCTGCAGTTTACCAGCTCCGAGATGAACACAATTAACGCCGCATTCCACAAAAAGTAGACAACTCCATGTTCAGTTCTTTTTTCCAGTTATATTATTAGAATTACATGTCCAACAAAACCAAATAGATATAGAATTTTACCCAAATCCCGCGACTGGATACTTTTCCAGATGCGCCGACAGCACGGCGGGAAACATGGCCAGGAACTTAAAGCGTGCGCCCATTTGCTTGGGATCCGTTAGCATCTCGTAGCCGGAGCGTATGATTGCCTGATTTTCGGGCAGCGCATGGGCCACCAGCTGCTCCATGCGCACCGAGCCTTGCATGCGCTCCAAAAAGTCACCCTGCGACACTGGACCGTAGCATTGGATGTGGCCACTTGACTCTGCCACGTGCTTGAGGTGACGGAAGTCCACGTCGGCCGTCAGATCAGCTGTGCCCGGGTCCTGCAGCGGCTCATGGAGCGCATGCTGCTTGAAGGCACGAAATGTGTCGGTCTTTTCACCCATGTGTCCATAGTCCATGATGAGTCCAATGCCTCCGTTCTGTCCCAATCGCTTCGCCATCAAATTCACATGTCGTTCCGCTTCTAGGGAGTACTCCAAGCAGCTGCGAGTCTCCTGGGGCAAGGGCTTGAACAGACTTGAGATGGGCGTCTGTGCCTTGGACATCACGTAGCGGAATGCGGAATCTTTTGATGCAGACTCCACATCAATGAGCACCTCATGCCATAGGCCATCGATCAATTGGAGCTTATGTACGGGCAGAGCATCGAAGAACTCGTGGGCAAGCACCAGCGAGAAACCCGGAGGCACATCCTCCAGCTGGCGATGCCAATAGGCACTAACACCACTGGCTGTGGTGCCCTGTTGATAATGTGGTAGTTGCGAGTTATCAGGCAGCTTTTCGTGTTTATAGCAGAAACGCTGGGCTTGTGCCAAGCTCAGATACGGACTAATCTCGACCATGTGCATTGTAAACTCAGCGCCCAGCTTAAACTTTGTGAGCACCTTGAGTACGTCGCGAGCAAGAGTGCCACGCCCCGGTCCCAGCTCGACCAACTGAAAAGGCGTTGGACTGCCCATTTTGCGCCATTCGTTCAGTAACCAGACGCCCACAAGCTGCCAAAGATAAGGGGCATCAGTCACTAGTTAACTTAAGTAGAATCACTGCTCACCTCTCCGAATATTTGTGAAATCTCTGGCGATGTGATAAAGTCACCCTCGCGTCCAAACACATCGCGATTCATGTAGTAACCGCCCTGTGGATTCGTTAGCACCTCGCGCATGTAATCCGCCACTGTAATCGGTCCACTGGTCAGAATTCTCGCTCTCAGCTGTTTGCTGAGACTTGTCGGCTCATGGCCAGTTACTGGTGGCTGCTGTTTTGCGCCTGTCTTCGCTTCCAGCACCTGACTGTTTGCACCTGCCACTGCATTTGCATTCGGTCTACGCACAGATTTGTAACTGTAACTGCGTCGGCTTCCAATTCGCAGCACTTCGCGTAACATTTTCGTTCAGATTTTGCTGGGGCTGCCAACCTATGCGAAAAATGTAATGCACTATGTAAGTGTGTGTGCGGCAGCGCTTGCACATTTCACTATAACTGTACTTACTCATTCAAAAATAAGTGCCGTTACAATTATTTTTCATGCAAATTTGTGTATTTTATTATAATTGTTCAGGCTTTAGTTTTACAGTTTATTAGTGTCAATCAAAATGCAATCAATTAGAACAGCTTGATGCCGGCAACAATCTTCTCGTTATCGTAGATCTCCTTGGCATAGCACAGATTGGGGAAATCGAAGGCGGCGCCATAACGGTTCTTGCATCCTGAGGTGGCCTTATCGCCAGGAGTGTATACAGGCTGTCCAATCACATTGGTGGTGGCAAAGTTGCAGGTCAGCACAAAGTGGTTATAGTAATCACGAGAGAAACGCACAGCGGCACAGCCCAAATGAGTGTTCTTTTCGGCAACGGCAATGGTGAACTTGGCCACATTCTTGTTGGGCAACTCCTCAGGGAAGCTGGCCAGTATTTCAGGAGAGGCATTGGCACGTTCTCCAAACCACTTCTCAATCTGCTCCTTAATGATCTCCGCATCAGTGTACTCCGACTCGGCACCACTGTAACTGAAGATGGCATTGTTCTGTCCAGCATACGCGAAGCGTTCGGTACTGCGGCACTTGTCTGGCAAGGACTGGCATGTCTTAACGTTCAAGAGGGCCAAGTGGGTGAGCTCCTCACACCAGGTCATCTTGGCCATGCGTGCTGCCTTGGGCAGTCCCTCAATGTTGCCTCCAGCCACAGTGTTGCGGAGATCATTGAACAGGGTGAGGATCAGTTTCTCATGGGGCTGAATGTTTACCTCTCGGACATCCTTAGGACATTCTTCGCTGAAGTTCTGTAATGAAGTGTGAGAGGATTAAGTCGATATGGAATGTGTATAAAACTTACTCCCTTGTTGTTGCAGGCTATATGCTTGTCCAGACAGGTGGGCAGAGCGCAGTAGTCAATGGCAGCAACGAGGCCAACCAAGACAGTGCTTAACAGGAGGAAAGATGTTACTTTAGAGAACATGTTGTATCTCAAACGTTGACTTTCGACTGGAGAACAACCACAGAAGCCACTCCATTTATACTGCACTGAGACCCAGGAATGAGTCAAGTGGAGAGAACAAAGCACATGTGTTTGCAGGGATTAGAAAACAGACATTCTACAGAACTGAGCTGTCTCAACGCCTAGCTAAAGTTGTGCATAAACAATTATTGTAATCAATGAGCTATGAGTGTGTGGCCGAAGAGACTCCCAGGCCTTTAAATAGGAACTCTTCCACTGGACAAGTCATCAGTTGAGTTTGAACTGTAGTGAAATCAACAACATCCTTCACAATGAAAGTAATCTTTCTATTGCTTGCCTTGGCAGGAGTTACTGTCGCCATTGACTACTGCGCTCTGCCCACCTGTCTGGATAAGCACATAGCCTGCAACAACAAGGGAGTAAGTCCTATACACATTCCATATCGACTTAATCCTCTCACACTTCATTACAGAACTTCAGCGAAGAATGTCCTAAGGATGTCCGAGAGGTAAACATTCAGCCCCATGAGAAACTGATCCTCACCCTGTTCAATGATCTCCGCAACACTGTGGCTGGAGGCAACATTGAGGGACTGCCCAAGGCAGCACGCATGGCCAAGATGACCTGGTGTGAGGAGCTCACCCACTTGGCCCTCTTGAACGTTAAGACATGCCAGTCCTTGCCAGACAAGTGCCGCAGTACCGAACGCTTCGCTTATGCTGGCCAGAACAATGCCATCTTCAGTTACAGTGGTGCCGAGTCGGAGTACACTGATGCGGAGATCATTAAGGAGCAGATTGAGAAGTGGTTTGGAGAACGTGCCAATGCCTCTCCTGAAATACTGGCCAGCTTCCCTGAGGAGTTGCCCAACAAGAATGTGGCCAAGTTTACCATTGCCGTTGCCGAAAAGAACACTCATTTGGGCTGTGCCGCTGTGCGTTTCTCTCGTGATTACTATAACCACTTTGTGTTGACCTGCAACTTTGCCACCACCAATGTGATTGGACAGCCTGTATACACTCCTGGCGATAAGGCCACCTCAGGATGCAAGAACCGTTATGGCGCCGCCTTCGATTTCCCCAATCTGTGCTATGCCAAGGAGATCTATGATAACGAGAAGATTGTTGCCGACATCAGGGTGTTCTAAGGAGCTGTACAAAATACGGATTTTAGACTTTAATAGACAAAATTGAACGATGATGACACTGACGGAATGTAATACTAAGACTTGAGCCATAATAAAATGCAAGAAAAGATTCCAAAAACATGTTATTTTCTTGAGAGGATTTCATGATTATTTGATTTCTAAGAGTATGACACTGCTAGTTGAGGTGATTATGTTTAATTTATAGCACTGCAAGTATTTTAAGTCTACTTTCTTCACTAGCGTGAACTGTGTTTATAGTTTAATGTATTTGGTAAACCAAGATTATTCCTCTTACTAACCAATATTTGAATGAAAAGTAATTTTAATAAAAATTGTACATTACTTCTACGGCAAATGCTGGATATTTCCCCATATGAAAACAATAGTTTTTAAGTTATTAGCTTATTCAAAACCACATTTATTTATTTGCATGACACTACCGCAGCATGGACGGTAGAAGCCAGCGTATTACCAAACAAGTGTATTTTTGTATTTTTATTAAAGATTTCGCCAGAATGTTTAGGCGGTGGGGGCAGCGGCGGCGGCAGCAGCAGCGCTGACTGTGGCGGCAGCCTCCTCCCTGAGGCGATCCTTCTTGAGCGGACCCATGAAGGCCAGCTTGTCGGCTGGGGTCTGGAAGCGACCATGACCCATCTTGGATGAGGTGTCGATGAACTTGAGCTTGATCTGTTCCAAAGCAGAGCGCTTGGTGTGACGCAGCAGAGACTTGCGCAGGGTGATGATGCGCTTCTTGGAGCCAATGCAGCAGCCCTTGATCATGACGAAGTCATTGTTGACCTCACCATAGTGGGGGAAACCACCCATGGGGGTGATGCTCTTATCGGTCAGATCGTACTCAGTGGAGGCGTTGTTCTTGATGACCTGCAAATATTTCAAACAGAATTTAGATTAGACCTGGTTGTGACCAATGGATTCAGCTTTAATGTGACTTAAGCTGCGTTATCAGTCCTATCATTATAAATATCACGGTTAATCAAGCTTTTTATTTAGTTCGATGTCGTTTTATAATATGGTTTTATCATCATTAAACGCAAAAAGTTGAATAAAAAATTGATTAAGGAATGGGCGATTGCTTACCTTGCCATCCTGGGTGTGGATGCCAGCGCCGATGCGGTAGATCTTCTTGTTGATCTCGGTACGGTGATGGTAACCCTTCTGACCAGCACGTGCCACGGTGGTGGACACACGGGACGGATGCCAGGCACCAATACAGGCAACCTTGCGCAGACCCTTGTGCGTCTTGCGGGGCAGCTTCTTGGTGTGCCAACGCGAGGTGACACCCTTGAATCCTTTACCCTTGGTCACGCCAACGCAATCGATCATCTCATCCTGGCCGAACACATTGCTGACCTGGATGGGCTTCTCGAGATGGGCACGCACCCACTTGATCTTATCGTCGATGGAGCCACCGTTCAGCTGGATCTCCATGATGTGCGCCTTCTTTTGGCGTTGCTTGATCAAACGGATCTAAACCAAGTAAAAGAAAACAGATTAGTAACAAAATCCTTAGTGTAGTTGTTAGGACTGTGCGTGATATGGTTTAACCGCGCGATCATTGCCTGAGCGGCTTCGCACCGTTACTGGAATATATCAAACATCGCCACCCGAAGGGCAATATAATCTGCGACGTTGCATCCATAAACTGCACATTGAATGATGCAGCGCGAATGCTTTTTAGGCCAGGCGCACCGACCACACCGAAGCACAGTCGGCGCAACAAGACCAAGGACGTCGCGCATAAATTGGATTGGTGGAAATGGTTCTTACCTGCGAGTGAGCAATCACACGGATGACCTTGCAGTAACGCAACATCTTGCGGAAATCATTCTCGATGCTCTTCTTGCCAAGATCATCGGTCCACTTCTTGCTGGCCTTAGTGAATGCCTTCTTCTTGCTCTTGCACCTGAAGGGTTTGATTGAAGGGAGGAGGTTTGTGAGCATTTACGCATTTAATTAATACATGGGCCAGTCAGCCGATCAATCGATTGCGATCCCTTCAAGTCTGTGCGGGGCGAGAGACATAAAACGGGAAGAGCACCTCATCGCAATTAAAGCGAGCGGAGATGGCATCTTCCATGACGTGATCACTCGTCAATTGGCTTTCAATTTGCCAATGCAGCTCACACGACTTGCATAGATTTTAAAAGCTCTCTCAGCGAACTGATCCAAGAACTTTATAGTTTTCGATTGTGATTTAGTAAATGTAAAAATGTTTTCAAGTAAATACACACACGTGGTGCACACTAAAACTGTACAAATGTTGTAACTGTGATCAGAAGGAAGGCAGCAGAGATGGTATAAAGGCTTTTCAACAGGGTTTTATTGCTCATTCAGATACCATCTTATCATCATCCAGCAGAAGACAAACAAATGCACATTTGCAACCACGTGTGCGACTCCATTGAAATCATAAACAAAATGGCGGCTGTGGTCAGATACATACCAGTTCTTATAGAAGCGACGACGGCACTCCTCAGACAAATGCTGGGCCCAGACATTAACCAGAGCACGCAGACCGAAGGGAGTCTCGATATAACCGACGGCACCAACAACAATCATGGGTGGTGTCTCCAAGACGGTCACAGCCTCGACGACCTCCTTCTTGTTGATCTCTGCGAGGGAGCAAGACAAAGATTGAGGTTAAGCACGTGTTTTTTCATAAAACTAAAAATATTTGAGTTTAATGGAAATCAGTCCGCCCTAGTTAAATAATAATCACGGTTGATCATAAGTGTTCTAACCATAAAATTTTAACTTTTTCTCATCATAAAAATGGACTTGAATATATTGTGAAAAACTGAAATAATTTTACTTACTTGAGCCCGGACGGTCAGCCTCACGCACAATGTGGGTCATACCGGCCTTGTAGCCGATGAAGCAAGTCAAATGCACAGGCTTGCTGGCATCATCCTTGGGGAAAGCCTTAACCTTACCACGGTGGCGGCATGAGCGCTTCTTGGGGTAGAAGGCCATGGAGCCATGACGAGGCGCTGAGAACTTACGATGGGACTGTAAACAAAACGAAAAGATTGTTCTTAATAACTTGAAAACGTTCATCCATTATTCTGCTGTAAACTTCAATTTTTATTAAGGTTAGGTTGAATTTACTTTTTTGCTTCAATTGCATTACACGTGTTGGCAAAGAAAATTATCTAACAAAACAAAGTTAATTATTTCCCGTTTATAGTGCACTGCATTAATGCAATTCAAATACATTTCACACTATTTCTATTTTTCAACTGTGTAAAATTAACATATCAAGATATTTTCACTGATTCGCGGAGATAAACTCACCATGTCGTCTGTTCACTTCAGACGTTGAAACAAAAAGAAAGGAAACGAATGCACACGCCACGAAGTCGGCTGCCCTTGCTGCAAATAGGGCTGCCAACTTGGTTTTATAGTGTTAAGTTGGCTGTGATTATTGTGTGCCGGCCAGATACAATCCACAAAACTGCCAACTTGGTTCACAAAGTTAACTAGTTGTCCAACACTGAAGTAAACATATTGGCGGCGGCTATTTGTTGCATCTTTAGCATTTGGTTATAAAAAGTAAATTAAAATGCGAGCGTCTACCAATCCTGATCACACAGTTCTACTAAACGATTCTATTAGTTGTTATGAAATATGCTCAAACGACTTTGCGTACAATCTGGTCTGTGTGGCCCAAAAAAAGCATTTATCGCTGATTCTGATCAGTCTGCCGGCAAGTAAACAACTTGTTATTTTTGTGATTTATTAAATTTTAAATCTGTTGTAGGAGGAAAGCGGAGATTTTATTTGGAACCATGTACAAGACATTGAGATTACTGAAAAGGATGCGCGCTGCAATGCAATCGCATTTTCACCAGATACTTCCCTTAATTGCACACCAAACAAAGTCACAATTTGTGCCGCAATCGGACGTGATATTAAATTATTTAACACGAATCTGAATGAGTACAGCAGCGTGCAGACTCTGCAGGGCCACAGTGATTATGTGAACGACATTGCCTGGGTCTGCGAGGGTGAGCTCATTGCCTCCGTTAGTGATGACTTCACCTGCAGGTTCTGGAACACTACACGCGACTTGCGAAATGTCATTACTTTCTGCCTATCTTCGGCGGGTATGTCTGTTAAGTGCCATCCCGAGGATCCCAACAAAGTGCTCGTAGCAGAAAAGCGTGGTATGATTTCTGAGTTGATATTTTTAAACCATTACTTATTTTCTTGTGTCTAGGAATTGTCCATTTGTATAATGTGCGCAGCAAGCAAACAATTGTCTCCGTGGAATCACCCAAATTTCCACTCATGTCCGCCGATTGGGCCTACAGCAATAGGCTGTTTGTTACGGCTTTAGCCGGTGGAGATATCGTAACATGGGATCTAAGCCGACCATTAACTCCAGTGGATGTAAAACAGGTGCACGAGGATGGTGGACGTGTTGTGCGTTTCTCTCCTGGCAGCTCCGAGATTGCAATGGCCAGCATTGGACGTCCCGATCTCACCTTGAAGGTCTTTGTGGCCAAGTCAACGGTGCCGCTGATTGAATCGTCGCTAAAAACATTTGGCGGCTTAGCTTGGCATCACCGATTGCCATACATTAGCGCGGTATCTGATAGAAAATTGTATTTCTGGAAAGTGCAAATTAAATAACCTTCTTTTTTAAATACACAAATACAATAAATTAAATAAATCTATTTTAATAATTCGTTTGGGTATTTTCATTTTTTTGTTACGTTTTTAAATTTTTCGCGCTGCCCCAAAAAAATATAACTAAAAGAAAGGATTTTAGATTTATTGCCCTGGCGAATAGTATATAAACTGACAGTCACGATGACTGACTTTGTGATGCTTCTGATACGCAGCCAGGGTATGGAATTGTTCCTCGCACAAGGCGCATTGATAATTAGTTGGAGCGCCTCTTAAATTAGTTTTAGCTACACTTGTGTTCAGGCCGTTCAATTCCTTTTCGTTAATCATTTCCAGCTCGACAAATTCATTGGGTTCATGCTTGAACATAATGTTGTCAATTGTCTCAATCACATCGTCGTTGTCATCTACAGTCTTAACAGTAAGCTTGATGGGATTCTTGTCCTCCGTTTTTTCCGATACTGGTGGTGGTGCTGCTGGCTGCGAGACACGCGCTCGATTCCGACGCTGTTCAAATTTTAGTGCCACACCAAATTCACTGTTGGCTGCTAACCATTTGTGGTTGAATTCATAGATCATAATGAGTTTTTTGATGCAGACGCGGCATATCTGCTTGGGGTAGTCATCGTCTATGGATAAAGGTGGTAAAGACGACGAGGCTGGCAGGCATGCGGCAATTATTTCAGAGATTGTTATGTTCTTTTCCATCACAACTACGCTATCAATAAATATATTAATTGCGTCCAAGCAATCATTGCCGCAAGTGCGGCATATATTTTCAAATATGTCCATCGTGTAGTTGTTTATATGTTCACAATTAGTTATAAAGTAACATTGAATAGCTGTAGCATCTAAGGCTTTTTATTCCTTTTCACACAAAAGTGTCATCACTTGTTGGTATTTAAAATGCCGTTTTACGTTTGGTATTTTTAACTGTGTGTGTAATGGTCACACTGGCACAAACATTTGCATTTGTTGCTAGCCAAGTAAACACAAACCGAAAACATTTTGCAATTTACTGCATATTTAAAGCAATAAAATATGTCGAACGCAGAGACGCAAGTATCTAGTTTGCCAATGCCACCAGAGCGTTACATTAGCAACTACTCGGAAGAGAACTTAAGAAGAAATCGAGCACCCCGTCCACCACCGCCTCCATCACAACATGAAGTCTATAGCATGTTTGGAATACAGTACAACAACGACGAGATGATACGCTCTCTGGAGTCGCAGAACATAAAGCGCCTGATACCAATACACTTTGATCGCCGGAAGGAGCTAAAGAAACTAAATCACTCGCTACTTGTCAATTTTCTAGATCTTATTGACTTTTTGATACTTAATCCCGATAGTCCCCGGCGCACAGAAAAGGTGTGTAGTCCATTTAATTTAAGCAAATGGAGCTAATTTGTGTTTTCTAACTTTAGATTGATGACCTGAGTTTGTTATTTGTGAACATGCATCATTTACTCAACGAGTTCCGACCACATCAGGCTCGAGAGACGCTGCGTGTCATGATGGAAATGCAAAAGAGACAACGTGTGGAGACATCCACACGCTTCCAGAAGCACTTGGAGCGTGTACGCGAAATTGTCAATAGTGCATTCTCAGCACTGCCCACCCTCTTTGACGATGAGGATGGTGCGGCCAAGATAAAAATGGAAGTGGATCCTTTGGAGTCGAATGCGGCTGCCAAAAATGATCCCAGCTATCAGCATGATCGCATGATGTGCAAACTAGTGGATGCCATTGATTAAAGGCAAGGAATAACTTCTATTATGATTAAGTGCAGCATGTGAAATTTGTGGAAAACAAATCTAATTATTTATATATAATAAATTTATAAAATTTTATAACAAACACTACTGTAAGACATACAATGGGTGCCAAAAGGAGATTAGAAAGATGTGCCTCCCAAGCTAATCTTTACAGTCAGTTTGATAAGTTGTATTTTTTATGTTAACTATTCAGTATTATGTGAGTGATAAAAGGCCTGCACGTTCCCAAGCGCACATAATTTAAACGTTGCTGCATAAAGTGTGTACAGAAAGTAGAAACCAGTTTTTGTTTCTAACCATGAAGATACTTTTATCTATATTTTAATGAATCTTTTCATCAATTAATAATTATTTCCATACTCTTATAAATAATTTTATTTATAATCAAAATTAATCTGACTACTATTTTCTGGATCTAAATCACAAACACGAATGAATTTGTAACATGTTTATTAAACACTTAGGGAAAACTATTATTAAATGATATTGAAAATTTTTTATTATTTCAATAAAATGAAATAATTCCAAGTAGTTTACTTTCGAAACTAAAAAGCTCTAAAACTTTGAAGTAAAACTATTTTTATTTACTATAGTTTTAATAAATTTTTAACTCTTTTTACGCATTAGTTTTATTGCTCTAGAGAAGAATTTGTAGAAAATTCTTAATGAAAATGATGTGTCATGCCGTGAGAACTATGATAACAGCAGACAATGTAAACAGTTAAATTTCACCATGAAGATGACGTAGAAAACTACATGGAACTGGGATTATGGTTGTTTATTGTCCCATTACATATTATACGATTGTAAAGATGTAAATCATATAATTAGTCTACTAACAAATCAGCGCACACGTCGTGCTCCCAACGTGTTAATACTAAGTGCTCAACTTTACTTATCTAAGATCATCATGATAGCTACCTTTATCCAAATGAAAACTCCGCTCTTTGATGAGAAATCGCAGCAGAATGTGGACAAAACAGCCGAGGGGAGCTCTGGATTGTCAACGAGTTTTATCTTTATGGACTTCTAGGCTATCTCGGTGAATCTTCACTTTTTGCTGTCCATCCATTGATATAAACCAGGGGCCATTTAAAAGAGCCTTACACTCGTTGCCTGAAACTCAAACCGTGAACACTTTCAAACCGCTATCAACACCCAAACGAACTAAGAAATTGAAATAAATTAATATATAATATAAAAGTCAACTATAAAGCGTATTGCGCTGTGTTTTTAATTAAAAAAGCATCAATATTTTAATTAAAATAAATTAGTTGAGAAATATGACCGTTAAAGTTGAGGAAAATGCGGATCGCGAAAAATCTCAAGGTATAAACTACTACAACATTGTAAAGAAAATATTTCAACATGTTTATAAAAAAATAAAAAGTGTAGAGAAAAAAAATCAGAGACTTTCAAACACAAAAGCTGGAACTATGAATTTAGTTAAACTTTTTTTAAAAATTGTTTATGTTTTTTGTGGAGTTTTTAAAAACACATTTCTCCGTTTGGATTAATTAATTCAGTGATAAAGACATTTGCTTAGAAAAGTAGATAACTGACTACAATGCTTGAATTACTGTTGTTGCAGATACAGATGGAAGCTCTAATAGCACAGCTGATAACACTCCAGATGATGAACCAGCTGACTTTGATAAAGCCATTGTAGCCGCTGGCTTTGGGCGCTTCAATGTGTTACTCTGTTTCATAGCCATGTTGGCAGTTTGTGCCAATATGTTTGAATCGACCACAATGTCCTACATACTGCCCATAGCGGAATGTGATTTGCATCTGACACTGGAGGATAAGGGAGTGCTAAATGCTTGTGCCTATGCTGGCATGATCATATCGGCTATTCCATGGGGATATCTGGGCGATACGAAGGGACGTCGGAAGGTTCTAGTCACTGGCTACTTCTTAACCTTCATCTGTGTGTTTGGCAGTTCGCTGAGTCAGAACTTTATCATGCTGGTCATCTTTAAATTCCTTGGTGGACTCATGTAAGTAACTCGGACTCGTTATGGTTGGCAGAAAAGTGTGAACTTTTAGTTTTACAGGGTTAATGGACCTGCAGCTGTGCTCTTTACATATTTGACGGAATTGCATGGTCCCAAGTACCGATCACACGTGCTTATGGTCGTCGGTATGATCACATCAGCTTCGACCTTGTTTCTGCCCATGCTGGCTTGGGGCATCTTTCCCAGGGACTGGGACTTTGTGCTCTTTGGCTTACTCGACAGTATGTTAAGAGTTCTACATTTTTAAGAGATCGAGTATAATTTTTGTGCAATTTTAGTACACAGATGGCAAGTGTTTCTGTTTGCTTGTGCGCTGCCCAGTTTGATCAGTGGATCTGTGTTGTATTTTATGCCCGAGAGTCCCAGATTCCTGATGGGTCAGGGTCGTAACGAGGAGGCCCTGCAGATGCTACAGAAGATTTATAGCATCAACACGGGAAAGCCAATGGACACATACCCAGTGAGTAACTTTTGATAAAATGTTTGAATAAACTTTTAATTGTTTTTTTGTTACAGATCAAATCGCTTGTGCTGGAAGTGCCTTCCCGCACTGCACAGCAGGATGAGGCCATCTACACCATAGAGGAGAAAACGAAGCCAGTCAAGCAGGAATCACGCAGTGTTTTGGAGAGTCTTCGTGCTGGCATGATTCAGATGAAGCCCATGTTCTTTAAGCCACTTTTGGGACTCTCACTACACTGTTATACAATCCAGTTCTGCATATTTCTGGGCATGAACACGATACGTCTATGGCTGCCCCAGTTGTTTGCCTCAATGGCTGAGTATGAGATGGAATTTGCAGATGAAGATGTCACAGCTTCCATGTGCACTATCCTTGAGTATAGTGTGAATAAAACTGCGGAGACTCTGGCGAATCATGCAAATGCCTGTGCTGAGGTAAGTGATAAGATTAAATCAGTTTAGTTATAGATTAAGCTGCTTTCTAGATACCAGACTGACTTGCGTTTTTTTACACCTGTTTGTTGTAGCCCAAAACAGTTTCCATGAGCATGTATATAAATAATATTGTCGTCTCGTTTTGTGGACTTGTTGGCTACTTTTTTGCCGGTGCAATACTCAAATTAATTGGCGCTAAACGTTTGCTAAGTAAGTAATTAATTAATAAAATGACTTGTCTGATTTAAGTATGATTTCTATGAATCATTTCTGTTGCAGCTTATGGTTTGTTGGTTTCTGGAACTCTTGGATTTGCGCTCTATTGGTCTATTAGTAGTCTGAGCACAATTATTATTTCCTCGGCTTTTGTTACTATATCGGGCATAACGGTTTCCTCTCTACTGGGAGCTGTTGTTGCACTATTTCCCACACAATTGCGGTAAGACTGAATAGTTGGCATTGTAAACGATTCAGTTTATTTATAAAATTCTCTTTACAGTTCGCTGGTTGTGGCCATTGCCATGATGTTTGGTCGTTTGGGTGCACTTTCTGGTAACTTACTGTTTCCGGTATTCATACAAATCGGTTGTATGCCGCCCTTTATAATGGTCGCCTCAGTCATGTTGAGTAAGTTACAGAATTTACATTTATTTATCAATTTTTTATTAATTAATTTACATTTTTATAGTGGCTTCTGTGCTTTCATACTTCGTTCCGAATCCCAAAAAGGCTGCGTTCACATAACCAACTCAGATCTAATCTCGTTTTTTAGATAATTTGTTAAGTAATGACTGTTAATCGTGTTTATTCTACTGCTAATTAAGTTGTAAAAAATATTTGTTCAAAACATTAGTTTATGGTTTAGTTTAGCTCAATTGGTAGCAGATAAAATGCGCACACCCAAGATAAAGTATGACAAATTGATGTCAATTTAATTAGTTACTTAAGCTTATTTTATAAGTAAATTGTATATTAACATTTGATTTGATATGGCCGTTAATACCCAAAGATTTTATTTTATTCATCTTAAGCTGTTTACAAATCAGAGCATAAATAATTAAGTGTTAAATTTTCACCTTTTTTTAAATCAATGAACTTGATCTGTTTGTAATTCATGGCGCCAATGAAAGCGCCAAAATCCATGTTAATTATTCATGAACTGTTAACTGAAGCTGACGTGTCAATTCAAGTACCTTTGGATGCACGGCAAAGGGTTATTTCTTGTATCTGAACAATTAAATTAGTTTGTGCTAAATGAAAATCAATGAAAATCGATTGAGAGTTGCAATTAAATTTGTGCAACGGAAAAAAGAAAGAAGTATTTAATTTTTATAATCTAAATGATGTTGTTACTTCAAAAATACGTATGAGCAAATATGTTGTATCAAGAAAGGCTAAATGTTCACAGGGACGGAAGGACAGACGGAAATTGCTATATTAACTTTGTACGTTCGGCTTCTTTCGGTGAAAATATCGACAACTATCGCCCACTGTCGATAGAAATATCGACCACTATCGGTCACAATTGACCTGCATGTCCACTATCGACCATTATCGATGGGAATATCGGCCACTGCCAGTGAAAATATCGACTACTATCGCCCATTATCGATGGAAATATCGACCACTATCGGTAATAACTGACTTGAATGTTTACTATCGACCACTATCGGCCACAATTGACCTGAATGTTCACTATCGACCACTATCGGTGACAATTGACCTGAATGTTCACTATCGACCGCTATCGGCGGGAATATCGACCACTGTCGGTTGAAATATCGACCACTATCGGTCACAATTGACCTGTATGTGCTAGGACCTCACCGATTGTTAAGGTGTCCTCTTCGCAGTCATGACATATTTCACTTTTTAGTAAATCCAAATTAAACATTTAAAAAAAGGTTCATCCAAAGAGAACTGAATTCATAGTTTTCCATGTGATTTGAAAACTCGAAACCCAATTCAAAAACTAACATTTGTTTGTGTCGAATGGGCGTACGGAAATGTGAAAAATAGCAGGCTACATATTAATTTCAAAATTCAATTTTGTTGTTCTCAATAAAGATATATGTGGTTTATCAAATTGTGGTTTCATCAAAATATAATTAAATGGGCGATGCAGCTAGGTCGGTGAATCAGGCGGCTGACTTTGAGACAGCAATTGCTGAATGCGGTTTCGGTCTGTTCAATGTCTTCATTATGGTCTGTTCAATGCCTTGTCTATCGGCCATGGTCTTCTCCGCTTCGGCCATGTCCTATATAATGCCCACAGCGGAGTGTGAGTTGAAGTTGTCGCTGCTGGATAAGGGAATGATGAATGCAGTTACGTATGCTGGTATGAAAATTGAAAAATTGAAATGCCAGGGACAATAACTAATTGTGCTTAGTGTCTAGGTATGATCATTTCGGCCATACCTTGGGGCTTTGTGGCAGATACAATGGGTCGTCGGTTGGTCTTAATTAGTGGCGGTTGGATCGATGGAATTTGTGTGTTATGCGCTGCGATGAGTCAAAATTCAGCACAGTTAATGGCATTCAAGTTCTTTGATGGATTTGTGTGAGTATCATACCCGTCAGGCCACATACTCTGTTAATGCTTTTTGCTTCCACTGTAGCGTTTGTGGCCCCTTTGCGGTGGTCGTCAGCAATTTGGCCGAGTTCCATGGCACCAAACACAGACCCTTTGTGATGCTATTCATTGGACTGAGCGTATCCCTGGGCGCACTCACAATTACCTTGATGGCCTACTGTCTGCTGCCCATTCACATTTACTTCAATGTTGGCCAATTGCATTGTCGGTGAAACTTTCTTCTTTGCTTCTCTTTATTACTTTTTACTTTTTGTTCTCTTTCAGTTCACACCTGGCAAATCTTTTTGGCGCTGACTGCAATACCGAGTCTTACCAGTGGTCTACTGCACATCTTTTTGCCCGAAAGTCCCAAGTTCCTTATGTCCCAGGGCAACTACAGTAAAGCACTGAGCTCCTTGCAGCGCATTTATGCGATGAACAAGCGCAAGAGTCGCGACTCTTATCCAGTTAATTGAAATTTATACAAACAACCGCACACTTTTCTTAAATTTATTATTTATGGCAGATCACCACGCTGACGGATATTGCTCCGGAGCGCTCCTCTTTATTAGCTCCAGGTGAGAGCAATCATTTGGTGGACCGTTTTCGTCGCACCAAGCGCAGGTTTGCCGAGGGACTGAAGCAGCTGAAGCCAATGTTTTCCAGTCCTTATCTGGGAGTTTCCGCCAGAGTCTACTGCCTGCACTTTTGTCAGATAATGTGGTAAGTTTTGCCAGATAAATCTAGTTGTAAATTGTAGTTTTATTTTGTATCATTTTGTATGTTTATAGCGTTAACTCAGTGCGTCTTTGGTTGCCCCAGATCTTTGCCACAATGCAGACCTTCGAGGTGAATGGGATAAAAGATCGGAGCATGTGCGCTGTCTTGGATCACAATACGAATCGACGCGGCGATAGTTCAGCCATCAAGGAGGAATGCGACATAGTAGGTAGGAGATCTATTGGCCAACACTTCAAGCTCTAAAATAATGAATCTGAAACGTATAGCATCATCGACCGGAGACTTATACAAATAACATAATAGTTGCCTGCGTCGGTCTCGTTGGTTTTCTGCTCTTCTTTCCCATTCTGCGCATTAAATGGGTACTGAGTCACATTCTGAGTGAGTTTATCTAGGTTTTGTGCAACTGTAACTTTGTTATATTCTTCTACACAGAGGTTAGTCTATTTGTATGCACTTTTCTGGTGGCTGGCTTATATTTCTCCAGTTCTATGGTATCAACTCTGGCAATTACCTCAGTTTATTTAACAATCATGGGAGTCTGTGCTTCGACTATAATTGGCATGTGTGTTGTGGTGTTTCCCACTCTAATGCGGTGAGTCTAAGGCAAGCCTATATATTAATTTATGTAAAAGTTATCATTGTAGAACTATGGTCTTATTGCTGATTATGACATTTGGACGATTGGGTTCTGTTGCTGGCAACATTTTGCTGCCATTTTTCATACAGATTAACTGCTGGGCGCCTTTTCTATGGCTTACCTCACTAATGGCCAGTAAGTGAACGTATGTGCAGCATAAATTCATAGATTTCCACTATGTATATATACATGTTTTTTTAGTTTCATTTGTAATCTCATTGTTCTTAAAAGTGGATTTCCAGCAGCCACTGAATTAACATTTTGGCGGTAAACAAAGTGACCATGGAGATTACGTCTATCCAAATAAAGATGTTCTATAGATTCTTTAGCTCATTGTGTTTCTATTCAACCTTAATTTGTTGTGTGATTAAATTAAATCAACGTTTTCAGCTGTGCACAAAAATAAACCTAATTTGTGGCAGCTTTAAATAATTTAATATTTAGATAAATATTAAATATTATTAATAAAACTGCAGTATTTAAAGTTGATTATAAAACTCGTTCACGTGCTTCGTTTATTTACACTTAAAACAGTGTAAAACAATGCGTCAATTCTGGAGCTTACTAAATTTTAATTAAGGGGTTTACAAGTATTTATAAAAGACTAGTCCCTACTGTAAACAGTTTGCTGTCTGCCCAAATAATTGATTGAATAAATCAGAATAAATCAAGAAGAATGGAGAATAATCGACTAATAGCTCATTTAGTATAATGCAAGATATAACTTAAATAAATAAGAGCAATTAGTACAAAGTATTTAAAACATGCCATTAAAGAGCATCGTTAAAATAGGTATTTAAATTAATTTATGGATTTTCATCAGTCAGCTTCAGTAATAGAGAAAGTTATAAATTATGGCAAAGTTAGTGCAAACTCAATGTCCAAGCCAGACAAGTAATATGTGTGTATTAATCAAGAGAACGCTGACTGAGCTGTAGTTAATTCAAGCTAATTACATTTTAATCATGCCAAAGCAAATGTTGATTAATTTCCTTTTTGTTTTATTTATTTTTTTTTTTTTGCTGGGTTTGCTTGGCTGGGCAACCACACAATGGAAACCAAATACTCAAACCATAAGTCACAAAAGCCAAAAACAAAAAGGGAATACCAAAATTTAGTAGTTGGCTTCTTTTTTGTGCTGTATGCAGTTGTGGTATGTTAATTATTCTTTTGTGGTCATCAATTAATTAGCAGTTGCAGAAATGAATTCAATGTTTGCTTCATTGGCTTCCAAAGTGATTTTTCACGTCAAATAATCAGAGAATGTGTGTGTGTGTGGGGGGGGTGTATAAGGACAAAGTAAAAGTTTTTCGGCAACACAGTGGTACATAAATCAAACAAAGTGGCTAAGAAGCTTGTCAGCAAAATCTATCCTTTTCTTTGGAGCTTGTTGACTAGTTCTAAGCATGCGACAAGTCAATACACGTATCTTTTTACACTTGTATGTATACATTGGGGTGTTTGTGGGTGTGTTTGTGGCATCGTAACAGGAAGTAACGCCTTCAGCGTCGCTTCTTGTTACGTCACGTCACTCGCAACCCATTTCTCATGCTGTCAAAACAAAGTCAAGCAGTAATTGACACATGTTGACTTCTGGAAGCTCTCAAGTGTTATGTGTGTGTCCAGATACCAAATCTAAATTAATAGTTTGCCATTGGCCCTATGCTACATCGAAAAGTAGCTAAAGTCCACTTAATTACACATTCATATCGTATTAATTGAAAGCTTTCAATATTTCATTAAAGAAATAAACAAATTTTGTGAGTAAATTTACTGACCACTAACAAAACAACTTTTAACAACTTGTTTTCAATTTATTGTTGTATGGGACAAATTAGTTTTCATTATTTCAACAAATTTACAGCTAAAAGTGATAAATTAACTGATGTTTGCGCTTTTGAGGTTTCAATTTCACAACAGATGGTTTTGAAAGCATTCCAGATAACTTTTATGGCAGTGGTAGGAACTTTCTGCTAGGAAGTGGGAGAGGGAGATGAGCAGTGCAACATTTAGTGCGTTACATAAAATCCGAAGTACAAAAAATTCGCATAAATTTCACATAATAAACGTGTGAAAATCGTGTTGAATATAAAACAAGTGTGAGCTCCAAAATAATATGTTGTGAAAGTGGGGCGTGGGTGGTGGGGGCGTGGTTTGGCATCTAATGTATGCCATAAACTAAGCGCAGCAAACACATAAAAAATCAACAAAACAAGAATGCACAAATGCGTAGGAATTCGTCTTGTGTTTTTTTTTGGAATAGTTACAAGTCGGAATCAGTATGAAGGAGGCGTGTTTGGGTGTGTGTGAGTTGTACTTGTTGTGTGCTGTTAGTTTCTGGTGTAGGGGAGTATTCAAATATGCCTAAATGGGCAGTCATAATCTGAAATGTGCAAATATGTAAGAATACACAAAGTGAGACTGACAGATAGACACACACACAAATACAAACAGAAACACACATAGGCACTCGCAGTCTTAAGCTAACACAAATACAATGGAAACAAGTGTTGAAGCCCTAGACGTACTGGCGCGACTATTAAATACCCCGTGCTCAGCTCTCACCATTAAACATGCCACATGAGCTACGGCTACCCTGTAAAATAATTTTCTCATGGCAAATAATAATGAAAAATCCTTAAGTTAATGTTATAAGAATTACTCTGTAAATTATATGTAAGTAAAAAAAATTTACTAAAATTGTGGTTATTTTTCAGTTTATAATAAAGTTTATGAATCCCTGCAGTCTGTTACATTTCACATACCTTAAATAATCGACAACACACACAGTTACACGTAAGTTAGCTGCGTGTGTATGCACGTCCCACACATTTACAGTTTTGTACTGCCCAATGGCCTTGTCCATGTCCTCTATAATGATTTACAGCTCATTCGTCATATCAACACGCTGTGTAGAATTTTATTTGCCGCAAACACAGTGAAAGCCGCCGCAGCCACAGCCACAGCCTAAACAAAACCCGAAGGCAATAAGTGCAAAACAGCAATAACAATGCTTCCAGCAAATTAAAGAGCGAAACCCATACACATACACTCGCACAGTTACGCACACATACACTCTCACGCCGTTTGCTCTATCACTTTCGCTTTGTTGCTACGCTCGTTTTCTGGTCAGTCTATTGTGTTGCTATAAATGTTGCAGCAACATAGCCAGAGCTTAGCAACATGTTGCCAGCTGTTTGACGCTGACTTCTCTCAACAGGTTGTGTATATGTTGCTAAGCAATAGGAGCATCTTTGCAGGACACTTTGTAGTCACAATGTAAAGCTCACAGTCGTCGGCAGCACTCGCAGCAGTAAAGTTCACGCGTAACGGTTAAATGCGAGCTTAACTAACTGTAATAATTTCGGCAGCTGTTATTCTTATTGCTGTTGTTGTATCTCTCATTGTGTTGGGTGCCGTTGATGTAGCAACAAAAGCAAACTAAATCACAAGATTTGCGCTATCCAAGTCATAAAAGAAATTCAATTAAATTCATCAAAATTTCTAATATTACAAAATCTGTGCTCAAACCCAAACTGTGTATTGTGTGTGTCTGTTTAATAGTTCTACAAATATTAAAGTTAAAATAAATTTAAAAAATATATAAATTAATTAATTGAATGTATACTTAATGTGATAAAAAATATATACAAAACGTGCATATTGCCTAGCAAAATATATATATATATATATACATATTTACTGAATAATATATTTTTATTCCAAATAATCATTAAATGTGAATTTTATGCGTGTTCTGTCGTGATCAATTTTTCCGTTGCATTGCCTGCAACTTGTTGGCCAATTTAACGCCCACATCGTGTCCATGCAATTAACTACCATTTAAATATTCAGTAATACGCCTTAATCTAGTATCCTGGTTAAATCCTTAAACGCCGTGCAGCATAACGTACCACCACGTAGAGTGCGTAATTAAGGACCGCATTTTGTGATGTGCATAACAGAAAATTGTTGCACCACCACGGACATTATGAGCACCGCTGGCTCCATGGCCAGCCGCAAAGAATCCTATGGAATTACTGTGAAATAAGTCGACGTCAACCGCACGTGTTCATTACGACGCCCCAATAGCCACGCCCACAGTTTGAGAACATAACAGAAGATGTCGGAAATTGTGGACACGGAATTATTGGTGAACTGCACAATTCTCGCTGTGCGTCGCTTTGAGCTGAACAGCATCGTGAATGCGAGTCTATTGAATAGTCTTAATCGCACTGAGGTGGTCAGTTTGCTCTCGAGCATCATCGACAATCGTGATAATCTCGAGAGCATCAACGAGGCAAAGTAAGTAAACAGAGACGATTACTAGAAAGTAAAGACCATTTTCCAACGACCAACCATTTTGTGAAAATTTCTTAGAAATTCTTCTTGTTTACGTCTTGAGCAATTTGACAAAAGTTTATCCTGGCATCTTTAATTTGCGTTGGATTTTAAGAAATCAAATTTGCAGTTTTCATACGTATAAAGTGAGCAGTCGATAAGATGACAAAGTGAAAAGTTAGTCAAATTATAAGCCAGAGTTAAGCTTCATTTCCTCAAATGTCACTCAACAGAATGAAGGGAAATGGGAGGATTAACTTGGATGACAAACGCAGCTAAACTCGTCGAAAATTGCAAGTTCTTCAATTGAAAAGCGAAAAGAGAATATTAATTAGTTACAGTTGAGAAGACACACAAATTGGGCGAGCTACTGAGAGAATTGCAAATTCAATAAATGCAAAAATATTTCCGTGATTTTGGTTACTCAAACTAATTTTTTAAAATTAACTTAAATCAATTTAAATATTGCCAATAATTTAAATTAAATTGTTTATAGTTAATTAAGCAATTAAAATAAATTAATTGGGTAATAATTAAAATTAAATTGTTCATACTTTATTAAGCAATTACAATTAATTAATTTTATTTTTTTTCCAATTTTTTTTCAATCTGTTTAAAAGACGCAATGTTTAATTGGTGTATTATCGAGTGCATATTGTGGCTTGATTCGATTGGATGATTAACCGTTACTTAATATCCTTTATTTATGCTAATTATTTTGTGGTCAAAATGACATCAAAAACAAGTCAACGGGGGAGTGCAAACTCAATAATTAATGTGTGGGCTTAAAACCTTTTACTGCATAATTGATTTTCATTTTCATTATGGTAAACCAAGCTTGTGGAAACTAATTTCTTTTAATGAGAAACTCTTTTATTATTCATTAGAAATATTTAGAAGTGAATAATGAATTTCTTGGTCAGAATCGAATTTAAATCTGTGGATTGTAGGCAAGTATCTAGGATTTGCATAATTCTGAGAAATTGTGTGCTCTGCCTAGAAATCGAAAGACGTTGAATCCCAAGGCTTGTGCTTGGCTTGGATAAATAAATAAATTGCAGATAAAT
This sequence comes from Drosophila nigrodunni, assembly GCA_020829145.1. Classification (NCBI taxonomy): domain Eukaryota; kingdom Metazoa; phylum Arthropoda; class Insecta; order Diptera; family Drosophilidae; genus Drosophila; species Drosophila nigrodunni. The sequence continues at coordinate 14,731,741 of JACVCZ010000001.1, forward strand.
AAAACACAATTATTTTAGTTTCTGGCATTCTGACAGCATTGAAAGTGGCAAATATGAAGAGCGAAATTCGCTTATATATTTTATGCTATTTATAAAGATCGGAACCACATCAAATCTTAAAAAAAAATCAAATCAAGACGAAATTGTAAATTTTTTAGCGTTTTTCGCTAGTTAATTGAATTGCCTTTAAAGTCAAAGAACATATAAATGCAATTTAGATGTGCAAATAGCACACGCGACTAAAAACAAATTAAGTTTCACTATTCTACTGCAGTTGAAGCGTAATTCAATACTTCAATAAAGAGTTTACCTGCGCTTTGTGAAACTTTTTCGATTATGCTCTTTGTATAGTGTGAAAAAAACTAAATTAACCACTCAAAGTAAAAGAGAAGTCGACTCACAAATATGCTCTACTATTATGCTTAACTATAATGTTTATGAATTTTGTGAAAGGTGAATATTCACAACTTTATTATTTTTATTGACAAACTTTTTTTTAAACCACTTGCTTTACTACTCGCTACAGGCTAATTGATATTGCTTTACCCTTTAGCCAACTGCGCAAGATTACAGGGTATTGAGGCAATATAGGAGGTGTCAACAACAAAGGCACGCAACTAAAAGTAAATATAAGCCGCCAGCTCTATGGAATACGAAATAGGGAAATTTGCAAATTGCTTTTTCAGTTGTTGCCGAATAATGAAATACAGAGCGAAATTGTATGTGACAAATCCCAAGCAGAACTTTGACAAATAAAACAGTTAACAGCAACATCAGCGATGACAGCAACTACATACAACGCTAACAAATGTCAAGGGAAAAACTTTGGGCAAAAAATCTTTAGGTTTTATTTTGCCAGCTTTGCTGGTTTGCCCCATGTGTGAGCTTGTATTTATGTTTGTTTGTTTCTGTGTGTGTATTTCGTGGGTGTAAAGTAAATTGGCGTTCTTTATATGGACTGTGGTCGGCTTAGGGTTCAGGTGAATGCTTATGCTTCATGCATATGTATGAGCCTACCACTTGAACATGTGCGAGTTAAGCTCATTATGAGGCCTATGGCTTTTGGCCAACGGCTTGTGGCCAACATGCACTGCCTAGCGGCTTAGACGCAATCAGCGCAAATACCGTACATTTCGAATCGCTGTGGGCCATTTGGAAGGCAGAAGACAGACTCGACAGAAGCTCTATCGGCATGTCTGCCATCGTAAGCATTCACTGCGCTTTTATGCGTCTGATGTAACTTTTTGAGAGGCGTTTCGGTTAAGTGGCATGTTGGTGTCACAGTGCGTATACTTACATGTCTGCAGATAGTATTTTAGTACACGCACATTACACTAAACAACGAAGAAAAAAGCAGACAGCTTACTGTCTATGTATAAGTAGATTTATAAATGCTATATTTTATAGTAAAAGCTTTACTGAATTAATTTGGGTTGCTTCGTATAAAAACATTGCATACTTTTAGGTGCTAACTTAAAACCGCTCAATTTTTTTGAAGTTGTTCATGGTTTTGTTTTGAAAACAAGATCCTTATAAAAACATTGTCTTGCTGCGCAGTGTAAAATCTTAAGAAAAGGACAACGTTTTGGTTTTAAAGCAGAAAAAATAGTCAGTGGCATTTTTATGTTTATGACATTTCATACGCTTATTGATTCTGATGCGCATCAAATGACAAGGGAAAAAGAAGAACATTCCTTCGCCCATTGCCTCCTTACCCCACCACTGGGACTCCCTTTGGCATTTTTATAGCACGGCCTGAAAAGCAATCACAATTTCTATGTGCGCATAAAAATAATTTAAAGTACTTGAAGCAGAACGAAACGAAAGTGAAAAGCTAAACGAAATTGTTTTGGCTCAGTCTTTTGTAGAAGACAGTGACAAAGCATTGAGCCAAAGAAAACAAATACTTACATACGAAGGGTTATTCTTTGTGCGTGTGTGACTGCGTGCATGTCAGCGGGTAATAATTGAAATTCTGGTGTCCAGTTCATAGTCCACAAAGTGTTCGTTTTGTATTTGCATGTTACCAATGTTTCAATTAACTTTTTGTGTTCTACACTGGTCAGCAAGTGGCCATAAAACAAATCCCCTATGGAGTAGGTGTGCCAATTATTGTTGCAAGGACACTGCAGTAAGTCAAAACAGACAAACAACTGCAGCCTGCAACATGATAAACAATCAATAAAATTTGTGCCTCGTTTACTGTAGCCAAATTCCAGTTGCATAAAAAACTGTGAATAGAATTTAGAAAATCGATGAATTTACAACACGTATAGTTTTGAGCGATATAAGATAATAGCAGTGTTGTAAAAGCTTCATTTTTAGTGGGTATAAATAGACTCAAGTGCTCCGGTTATGAAATCCACGCTAGAATTGTTTCGTTTCCGTTGCATTGTTCAGTTTGGCTTTTGTATAGAAATGGATTACGGTTATAGCAATAATAGAAAGAGGGGAGAGATATTCAGAGATAGAGTTAGGGAGAGCGAGAGACCGGAATAAACAATGAACTGTGACAATCTGCGCTCATAAATCTAAATTGAAATGGGGCACATTCGTGTTGCAAGTGGAGGAAACGTGCCTCAAATAAGTATGAACCAGAACACAATCTCATATAAAGGGTCATTGTTTTTGGGATCTGTCTGTCGATGATAATGAGCCTGATGATGCGACTGAGTGGCCATGATTTTGACAACGGAACATCGTCCAAAGCCATTAGTCAAGCATCGATGGGCATTAAGGGATTTAGAAGTACGCAAAAAAGGCAAAAAAAAAAAGGATTTTAGTTAAATGGATTGCAATCGATTTCTCCATTTAGCCCAAAAAATCTCATTATTTTTATTAAGATTTTTTAAAGCACTAAGACGCCCACTTTTTGGAATTTGTAAATTTTAAAAAGTTGATTGGAATGTGGTATATAGAAGTATGCCAATCACATGCTGAATTGCCTTAGTCAGCTGCATTCTGATTAAATTTTTAGTAAACTAATGAACTACTTCTAAACGTGACTGGCAACTTTCATAACTTGTTTCAGCTAAGAGGAAAGTTTAAAGTAACTTTCTAAGATCATCATAAGTTGGTGACTTTACTCTTGAAAAAAAACTACAACTTTGCTTGCATCTCTATTACCGAATTTTACCCCAATTGCTTACCACAGCTCACCTGTAACTGGAACTGCAACTGAAACTGCGACAAGAGTAGCCGCAAACCTCGCAATTTCGGTCTGCAACACGCAAATGTTCAGCATTCATGAATAATAAGCGAACAGTCACGCACGGCTATCGAAAGTTCATTTTAAATGCAACAGAAAATTTGCCAGCAAATTTTCGTTTACTTTGCAGTATACTTCTCATAGGAGAATTCTTTATTTTTAAAGAGGAAACCCTTTTAGATACTGAACTGTGAACAAGGCGACCTTTATGGAAATAAGTAGCATATTATTAAATCGTTTAAGTTGTGACACAAATTACGGCAATTTGTTGCAGGTTGAAAGCTCATTCACATGTGTACAACTTTAGCACACATCGTTGAGAGGTAAATTATTGCCGGGTGAACTATGATTGATGTTAATTTCCTAATTGTTTGTAATTTGCCGGTCATACGGTGTTGAATGCTGAAAAGTAGGCAACATTATTTTAAGTGCGCACTAATTGCGTTTGTGTGTGTGTGTGCGTGTGGGAAATTAATATTTAATGTTCTCTTTCCATTACTAAATCGATGTAATCTGAGTACTATAGTCATAAAACCTTTGTTTTATTTATAAGTTGATGTGAGTTGATGTAAGCTTGATGTGCTACTGATTGAAAGCTTAATCACAGAGTATTAGCGTGCCGAGTTTAGTTGAGACATTCCAACGCTTACATTTTTATCAAAACCATTACCGGAAGAAACTAATTTTAAAAAATAAATCTATAACAACACTAGCTAAGCTCATTTATAATTAGTTTTTAACTGAAGTTCTAACTAAAAACTAACCAGTAAAACTTCTGGTGTTAGCAACTTTCCTTTAGCCTTGCAATCGCTGTGCTTTTGTGCCAAAATTCGGCATAAAAACGCAAAACAAAAATATTGAAATAATAATTACAAGAACTAAAAACGACGTTGTCATTAGGAAGTCACAGGTCAAGGGCAGGCACAAAGGAAACACGACGTGTCGGGCCAACGGAAATAATTAGTCGAGTTTTTTGGCCGGGCTAAGAATTTCCGGCCGTCCACTTAAATAAGATTGTTATTATTATTACTGTTATTATTTATGTTGCTTCCTGTTTTGTGTGCCAAAAACGGATTCACAAAAACTGCAGAGTTAATTAGACTATTACAAAACAGTCCGCCTTAAATAACATTAATTAGACAAAGATTAATACGAACTCGGTCTTCAAGATAACGACTAAATTGTGACTCACTATTTTGGCCTTTTTTGTAAACGGTTCTCAGAAGGGCACACATAAATTTCTCAAGTAATTTATTGCTCAGACGCTGACTTTTAACACCAGTCTAAAGAAAATAGCAATTATCATAATTGAAAGCAACCAAATATGTGTGTGTGTGTGTGAGTCAATGTGTGTGCGCTAGAAAGTAGGCACCACTAATTGCATGCGCTTTCATGTGCAGACAAAAACAAAGAGTTTCCGTTTCCTTATCCCAGCGAGAATTTGCCACTGACAACTAACAAGTAAAAAAAATGTGTGCTTGACTTGCAAATACCCTGAAATATTATCTAAATAGTTGCATTCTAAATATGCACAAGCATTGCATTTTTAAATTGTTAAATATGCAAACTTTGTACATTTTGTGATACCCCTTTCGGTTTTTACAGTGTAGTCTGCGGTTTGTGTCGCTTGGCTGCAGCCACAGAATGGAATTATGCATAAATGAATGGCATCTTTAATAAATTTACAATTTAAAATGCACTCATAAACATATTCACAGACCTCATTACGTATTCATTTTAAACAATTAAAAATTATCAGGTCGCTGGTTTAACAATATTTTCCACATTTTCCACAAAATTGTGAAATTCGTTTCTAAAGTCCTTTAAACAATGATTCAAGTACAGCGTAATTAGCACAGTTTGCGGCCTTTGTTTATGGCACAAAAGTTTGGCTAAAAGCATGGCATGCGGCTCTTACAAAAATACACACACACACACACACACACACACACACACACGGTCAATTTGTGTAAAGAGCACAAATATTTACCATCCGTACCGTTATCCTTGGCAAAATCGTAAACGTATCGGCGTTACTTGTTAATTGTCCTCCATTGTTACAACAAAACCAATAACTTGATCACGAATGCTGCGAGATAATCAAATCGATATTGTTGTTTCTGGGAGCCACACTAATTGAGTTAATTACGAGTTTGTGCGAATAGCCAAACATATAATCAAATGTGAAATTAATAGTTTGAAAGTTAAGTAATTAAATAAGTGAACGAAAGAACTTGCAGCAGTAAAACTTCCTTAAATTTAAGAATACCATTTTCAAATTTTAACTTTACTGATGTCTGTATAAAAGTAACAATTTCAAATAAATGTATCTCTCCTAAACTCACAGATAAAAATACATATCAATTAGGCCACAGTGCGAAACAATGTCCTTTGGTTTCCATTGAGTAGAGGCTTATAAAATAGAGTACATTTTATTTCTATTGTTATCCAGTGGCATAGATTTAGGTAAGGGCTTAAAAGGCTATTAAGGGATCAACTACAAAGGGCTAATGAAACAAAATACCAACAATTGAATAGATTTCTTTGAAAACGTTTGTTACAAACTCATTGATTAAATGTGGTTACTCAAAGTAAGCAATTAAATATTAAAACTTGTTCAGCATTAGTTGTCAAAGCTTATCTATAACCAAGTAAATCAATTAAATCATAAATGCAAGTGGTAAATTTTAAGAACAATTATTTACTCTTCAATTGCTTGCAATAGGCAAATTTAAGGGAATCCAGTTGATATTGTGTAAATCCACGGTAAATTTGGTATAATGAGCAAATCATTGGCTAAGAAAATCATTGTACCGTAAACAATTCAGTTGCTTTAATTGCGTATACGCAACGTTGAACGCAGGCAGGTAAAGCAAACATCGAATTTCTGAGAGTTGAACCACTTGAATGTTCTGGCATTGATTTCATTAATAAGTTAAGAGTTCAACTTAACACTAATTAGAATGCCAAACACAAACTGTCAGCTGGAAAGCACTTAGGCTTTCTAGTAATTAAGAAAATGCGTATGCAATGCATGCTTGTCTCTCTCTCTTTTTCTGCACTTATCAGTTGGAAACAGTTGCTGCTTCATAAGATACTACAACTACTTCAGCAATGATACTTGTATGATTGTGTTGAATAACTGATTGCCAGGAAGTTTTATAGCAACGGATGCAGCTCAAATGAAATCACTTAAAATTTGCAGATTCAATTTGTTGCGTTGTTATGATTTTCGTGTTTGGAAAGCATCCGCTTTCAATTTGAGCTTATGCTAAGCTTCATTGATTTTCTATTGTTAGCTAGTTGCAAGTAGGTAAAAAGTTTGCCTATTATCTACTCGAATTTACTCGTATGGAATAGTATATTCAAAAGGAAGCCGCTTGTTGCTTTCACGCAAAGAAAGCTTATAGTTTTATAATAGAATCTTTACAGTATACAATTTCATAGGTTTGTCCTCATTTGTTGTTCTTTTAAGTCATACAAATTGCTTTCAAATTGTTAAACTCTTTAGTTATTAGAAAGTAAATTATTTAACTGTGTGGTTCTCAAATTAAATGTATGCCAAAAGACAGAAACAAACTTTTTAAATGGATATTGGTCGGATAACAATTGTTCAGTGTGTGCAGGCATGTGTATGTGTCTGATATGAATTTATATTGAAGTCAGTGTAGCGTAAATTGATTTGTGTTTTGAAAAATATGCAAAAAAGCGCATACGTATGCGCATATATAAAAGTATTCAAAGGATTTGTTCTGAACATATTGAACTATTGCATTTGTAGTTGTCTGCCTCGTTTTGCGCTACATATTTCGTTTTCTCATTTTTGTATTTTTCTGTAAACATTTTTATTTGACTAGGGACTTTCTCACCGAGTGTTTGTTTCCATCACCAACTCGTCCATATGAGCTACCTTGGGAACAGAAAACGATTTGGGCCATTGTCTTTGGCCTGATGATGTTTGTAGCGATTGCAGGCAATGGAATTGTACTCTGGATTGTTACAGGTAAGACTGAATTTATGGCAGTGCAGTTTGAAGCTTAAATCGCGTATACGCCTCCTATGCCAAATCGATTGTTTGGAACGCCATTAAGCCATCAAGGACAAGATGACGCAGATAGCAACTAATATCCGGAGCTTTTGTCTTTTGCCATCCCATCTCACGTTTCGACCATTTGCTCGATATTTGATTCTTAACTCTCGTTTGCCTGCAGGACATCGTAGCATGCGAACGGTTACAAATTATTTCCTGCTCAACCTAAGCATCGCTGACCTGCTGATGTCCTCGCTGAATTGTGTCTTCAACTTTATATTCATGGTGAATTCGGATTGGCCATTTGGCTCAATTTATTGCACCATCAATAATTTCGTAGCGAACGTAACGGTTTCAACTTCGGTCTTCACATTGGTTGCCATCTCCTTCGACAGGTTAGTCATTTTGACCACATATGCTTTTATCCTGGTAACTGTTTGTTTTTGCAACTAATCCGTGTGCTTATGCTTTCAGATATATAGCTATTGTGCATCCGCTGAAGCGTCGCACATCACGGCGTAAGGTGAGATTCATTCTGGTGCTGATCTGGGCACTGAGCTGTGTCCTCTCAGCGCCTTGTTTGCTCTACTCCAGCATCATGACGAAGCAGTAAGTAAATTGCTTGAATTATATATATCTCTGCACTCGTAAAGAAGAGCAGATTTTTAAAGAGCTTAAAAGGGTTGCAAAAATACAACAAATTTTAATTTTTAAAAAAGTTTTTTGAAATTTTTCTACTTTTATTTTTTTTAATTCGCGATTTTTAGCTTTTTTTTTTTGTTTTGACACTAAATCCTTGACTTTAAAATTTTTTTTTACCAGTGTATAACCATGTGCTCTTTGTTTCTTGTGGCACTCGCATATTTTGTTTTGTTTTTTTTTTTGTTTTGCAACGTGTTCTTAGCTGCCAACCAAGTAATAAACATAAAGAACTTTGTAAGCCTTGCCACAAGCAACTTGTGTTTGCCACACAACAGACAAGGCTCTGCCACATGCCACCTGGAGTGCAGTTGCCCTGCTGTGTCTGTATCTGTATCGATTGTCCCAGTGTGCACAGTCTCCACACATCTAAGTCATTTCGTAAATGTTTGCTACTTTTTCGGCATTTTTTTTGGTAATTTTTTGCTTTTTTTTTGTTTTCAAGGCGTCGATCTGAGCACCTAAATCGTAACAAGCTTCACTTTCATTAGAAATTTACGCAAATGAACCAAACTGCGCAGTCACTTAATAGAATTGAAGCATTTTTTATTAAGACTCGCTGCCAGGCAGTCACAAAAGGCACTCAACATGAAACGTTGCCATGGGTAATAGACTACAAAAGTCTCTTCATATTCACGCATATATATGCATATAAATATATGTACATATATTTAGAGCACAAACGGTTAGAGTATTAGACGAGCAGATGCCCTGGGTCCAGTTCAAATACTTTAGCTCATATCTAAAGTAAACACCTTCGACATCAACAAAATGTTTGCCAAGTTTCAGAAAAACAAAAGTTTCTTTTTCTATAAATCCCAGTGTAATCTTACTTAAGACAGAGCTTGCTATCATAATGAAGCATTATTAAATATTTGTTGAATAACTTAATTACGAATTCCTGTCTTCAGCTGTTGGAGAGCTGTGATAAAACCTACAACAATGTTTTTTCTCCACAAATATGCACGACTGACAAGCAGGACAACAATCAATAAATTTGACATAATTTCTGAGTGTTCATATTAGAATTTTCTCTACCAAATGGTTGACATAAATTCTAGGAATTTTAGCTATTGACATTTCTAAAATCCCGTTGTTTCTACGAAAAGAGAGAGCTTCCATTGGTTTTAGAAAATTAATCAATGTCAAGTTTTCAACTTTATTTTTAAATATTTTACAAGCACCACAATACTTCGAATTCAATGAGAAAATAAATTTAAATAATTTGAATTTTATTTGCAAGACATTGTTAAGTATACTCTCAATAATTTAACCAATTTCTGTCGACCAAAACCATGCCACATTTGAAGTTCAAATCAATAAAGCTGTCAACTGAACTGAAGGTGACAGGTAACCACAAATATTTGAATGGTGCTTGGACCAAGTATTAACTGTCTGCCAGTTTGCATGGTTAATGGACTCTTAAAAAATTGTCGGAAGTGTGACAGACGTGGGCGGACGTCTCTTTTGAGTGCTTGAAACCAGTACGCATAAAATTTGTCATAATTTTGCAAATTAGGTTTTCAATTTGCCTTCGAGCAGGCATAAATAAATTGTACATTGTAAAGACGAGAAATACCTTTTTCACCTGCACAACTTTCTTGTGAAACTTTTTGCATTAATTTTCGGTAATTAAATGTTGATGAAAGTGTTAAAGACTCTGCCAGCGACTATAACACCTTTTTTTTTTTGTATATTTGAGCAACGTTTTTGTTTATCATTAAATTCCATGCAATTAACACCCGCCGGTATAATAAACGATAATTTATAATTATTATTACAGCTATTACAATGGAAAATCTCGCACAGTTTGCTTTATGATGTGGCCCGATGGACGTTATCCAACATCCATGACGGATTATGTGTGAGTAATTGAATTGAATTGTATTGATTGATGGATGGAATCGATTAGCTAACCATTTGCTATTAACTGTTTAGCTACAATTTAACCATATTGGTATTAACCTACGGCATACCCATGATTATAATGCTCATTTGTTATACGCTAATGGGCCGAGTTCTATGGGGAAGTCGTTCAATAGGCGAAAATACGGATCGTCAAATGGAGTCAATGAAATCGAAACGCAAAGTCGTTCGCATGTTTATAGCGATTGTATCAATTTTTGCCATTTGCTGGCTGCCCTATCATCTATTCTTCATCTATGCCTATCACAACAATCAGGTGGCATCCACAAAGTACGTGCAGCACATGTATCTGGGCTTCTATTGGCTGGCCATGTCCAATGCAATGGTCAATCCTATTATCTATTACTGGATGAACAAAAGGTAAGACAAATAAATGGTTTAGAATTTACAGCAGCAACTTTTGAACTCGTCTTTCGCTTTTGGCATGCTAAACACGGAGTTGAAAAGGTCTTTTGAAGCAAGTTGCATATTTTCTAATGGCCTCTTTGCTAAATTTAAAGCTGTAGTTCACCAAGTACCTCAAATTTATTAGCTTAAACGATGAAAGCATCTCTAGTTATCAAACATGTTGCATACTTTTTGGGGTCTGGCATGCACAGCTCGCATGAAATCTACGATTATTGCTCTGGATTGACAAATAATACACTCTAATCGTACTCAACAGATTTCGCATGTACTTTCAACGCATTATCTGCTGTGGTTGCATTGGCTTTACACGGTATCGTTTCGACTCACCCAAGAGCAGAATGGCCAACAAGAATAGTTCAAATAGAAACACTAGAGGTTGGTATCAATCTGTGCTTTTACATGGAGTGTATTCAAATGTGTGATTCGCAATTCGTTGGCATTTTTTTTTGCGCAGCGGAAACAAAGAGTCAGTGGAAGCGTAGCACAATGGAAACACAAATCCAACAGGCACCTACAACATCATCGCGTGATAGACAACCGGTGGTACAGGGATTGAATCACACGGCTGTTGAGTGCATCATTGAACGACCAACGGATGGGAATAGCTCTCCCATTTGTCTGTCCTTTCAGAATAGTGTCGGTGAGCGACAGCGTGTAAAAATTAAATACATCTCCTGCGATGAGGACAATAATCCTATCGAGCATGAGCATCAAACAAATAATCAGAATCGCATCTACAGTCACGGACAGGTTCACGGTCATGGTTTAAGTAACAGTGTAGCGGCTTTGAAGCAATTGTGATGGAATGACACTTAAGTTCTTCAACGGTTTCGTTTCATGAGAGTCAATCAATAGCAGAAATATTTTATTGTAAATACGATTAAACGAATTTGTGGTTGTTAAAATAAATTACATAAAAAAAAAAAAAAACAATAAGTACAATATGTATAAAAAAACTGTTTCTATATTTACCTCCTCAATGTTTTCAAGAGTAATTCAGTAAAATAAAAAACAATGTGAACACGTCCTTTAATACATCCTTACGTTGGTTTTGTACTTATGTACAAATTGTAATAATATCATCGAAGAGCTATAAGTTTTAACTGCTGTATAAATAGTTTAAGTAACTGAGTATTTATATTTATTGTATAAAAATATAATATGCATTATGAAAAAACTCTTTTAATTTCATTAAAAAAAAAAAAAAACAAACTTAAACAATGGCATGAAATTCGTTTAATTTTTCTTTTTTGTTATTACTGTAATTATTGTTGACAGCGCTAAAGGATATAAATTGTGCAATAAATTGCAAATTGCAGCAATTTGGCTGATAAATATGCCACACAATGACACATTTAAATTTTTACACATAAACACACACACAGTGCTAGTGTATGTTGTAAATAAACTTTCAAAACTTTTCAATAGAAATTTATTTATAATTCATGATTGCAAATGGTTAAAGGCTGTTAATGCTGGTAAGTTTGTTTGATCTAAATTCATGTTCATCAATAAATACGCTATATAAATAATTTTAATTTCCCTAATTCGCTTCGATAAATCCCAAAAAAATGCTAATGCTCGATTAGCTAATAAAATAACCTAAAACAGTTTATACAGTTTTTGGTGGCACTCAATGGAATTGTTAAATTTTGTTTAGCCATCAGCATTAAAAACATTGAAGCATGGATTGAAACTCTATTTAAAATACATAAAAGCCCGTGGCTATGCACGAATAGATCCATTGAATTCCTCTGAAATCATAATGTACGTTGAAAGCCAAACCAAATGTTGATCAGCATTCAAGGAATGCAAATGAGTTCGTTGCCAAAGTGAATACTTTGCCCTTTCGAGTGCACTGCAAGTGGACACGAATTCCGCATTAAGAAATTTTCCATACACACAAAAAAGAACGTTATATGCTGAAAACTTATACACTTAAGGTTCAATCGGAAAGGTCAAAACAAGAAACTGAATAAATGCTTTCAAATTTGTCACAAACATTTCGCTCAAAAGCAAAAGCTTTTTTCTAATAGTTGCTAACGAGATGATTAAATTGAGAATCACTCTCTTGATTTCCACAGAAAAGTTATATGATTTGTATCAGTATCGATTGCATTACAAACTAATTAAATTTCTTTTAAATCAGCTTAACGACTGAGAGCGTAAAAATGTGTTATTATAGTCGACATTGTTTAAATTGTTTGCCAATTAAATTGGCAACAAGTTGTATGTTTTCCATACTGTTAATGACTCACATTCGAATCAAATTTAATCACAGGGAAATTTTATGGCCGAAGAATTTTCCATTCAATGACAGCAAAAGTTATAAACTTTGCAAAACATTTACACTGACTTTTCAGTAATTTTCCAGTCTCAACAATATTAATGCGCACAAATTGCTTGTTGCGTTAACTTGACGATAAACCCTATTTACTGTTTACTGTTTGCTCCTTGCCTTCTGCTTTTGTAATGTTTTTTTTTTTTAACTTTTTTTTTGTACTGTTTAGCCTACAACACATTTAGCGTAATAGGATTTTATGGGTTTTCACACAGAGCACAATGAGAGCAACGGGAGTAGGGGATCGTCGGGTGTATTGAGAAGGTCTGTCGGTTCCATTGAAATGTCATTTCGTGGAATTGGAATGTAAGCATAAAATAACAATTTGCATAATAAGATGATATTCGTTTAGCGGTTTCTATTGCGATTTCAATGTATCAGGTTCTTTAACATCAGGTCATTGCCATGACACTGCAAAGTGCTCAAAATACAGTACAAATAAAAGAAACTCTTATGTGTTTTGCTATCATCCTATGATATGATACTGCTTGCCACACGTTGCCATAAGCAACAGACACCATATTTCTGTGTATTTATAGGAAAGGGGCCATATGCCAGCCACTAACCTAGTGCCAACCACATTTGATGGCAATCAAATCCCAAATGTATGCACAACATATGTGTGTGTTCGTGTGAGCTGTATGCAAAAAGGGTTGTCTTGCTAATTGGTAGGTTTACGTATCTTACACATAGTACAAATTGCCTAATAATAGCATGTTATGACTAGCTGCTTGGTTTGCCAATTAAAAACATTAAATTACTTAAGGAGCAGTTGCATTTGCAGTAATTATATAATAAATAGTATTTCATATTTGGCTCAAAAGGTCTCCAAAAAGAACTATCTTAAATAAAACTTGGCAAATATTTATATAAACTCGCTTGAGTTGGTTTCCGTTTAAGCTTTATGTAAAAGCTTTTAATGCTGCCAAACAGTTGTTGCTTTAAAACTTTGCCAATACAAGCTATTTTCTTTTAAGATATCAATTTGATTATGTTTAAAATTTCATATTGATTTTGTATTTAAATGTATACCGACTTCCATCAAATCATCGACATGAATATACTGGCAAGTGAAATCTCAACGCATAAAAGTAGGCAACGTTTTGTGAATTTCTTCTTTCCTAGCGCTTACGCCTGAAGATATTTAAAAAAGAGCAAAAAGGGTCTAATGGTTTGGCGTGGAATACTTAAAAGCTATAAATAGCCCAGTTAGAGACTTCATTAAAAAGCAAAAGAATGGGAAACAGCGTGCTTTAACAACATTTTCTGCTGAAGCTTGAAAAATATGACATGGACATACCAAATTTATCATTTATGACCTCTAAAATGCATACCAGAAATATGAATTTATGGACAATGGTATGCGCGTGCTAGACTATAACATATTTTACTTGTTTGCTTAAATTTAGTAATTTGATTCACACTTTATTTAAGGTTTTAAAGCTTTCTTTCCAGACATATGTTAATATTCCACATGTGTTTGCATGGCTTCTATAATTGGCGGCAATTTGACACCAACAAGCAACAGTTTGATAAAGGCCAAAACTGTAATAGAATATTCAAATGTAATTCTATAAATATTCAACTGAAATCATTTTTCCCATTCACAGCAAACGTCATGTCACTGTCAGATGCAAAAGTTAACCCAAAATATATATACTAACTCGTATATATGAGCATGTTATGTTTTAGGTGGAATTGTGTATACCAAATTAGCATGCGCGAATTTGATTGCTGAAATTTTAGCAACTACTTCTTTATTTTTGCTTTACGGATTTGCACAGGAAATGAATGTATTTATATACACACACAACAGGCTGGAAGTGGAAATGGTAATACAGAGAGAGGTTTGCCCAAATGGACAGCTTTGACTGATAGAGTAGGGTAATTGGAACGCCCAAAAATTCTAATTGGAATTCGGATATGTCGAGCGAATTGACAGCCAATGAACAATGATACGAATAAATTTATTGCTCCATTCAAACAAATGGCTTCCTCTGTGCGCATTTTTGTATATTTTTTCCAACGAATTGATAGTTTTATATAAGCTAAATAGACGTTGAGATAAATATTTGTTCACAGCTGAAAACAAAAACTTCATTTATATGTAAATGTTTCTAAAAGTATTTTAAAAATGTTTTCTATGATTTTAGTTTCAGACATCTTAGGAGTCTAGGTAAATTCAATCATTATTTTCAGTTATTAAGAATTCTATAATTCAGTAGAGGATTTTTCCTTACCACAACATAAATATATATTTCGTATAAACAAATAAATTTCTCTTAAAAAATGATTGGAGTACTTGTTAATAAAGCCTCTTTTGGCATTCTTGCTGGACTGGCTAGTGCCGCGTTTGTCGGTTATTGCATTTATTTCGATAGCAAGCGTCGTAGTCATCCGGATTTCAAAAAGAATCTATCAGAGCGACGACGTCGCAATCGAAAACTGGATGGAAACAATGGCATACCAAATTTAACAGACCAGAAATCAATAGAAAAATATTTTGTACAAGAAATCAGCAAGGGTGAACAATTGATAACCGAAGGTAATTTTGAACGCGGCGCTGAACATTTGATGAACGCAATTGTCGTGTGCAACAAGCCGGGCAAATTGCTCAGTGTCCTACAAACGCAATTGCCAATGGAGGTGTTTTCAATGCTGGTTAACAAATTGAACAATTATAACATGAATGCCCAGAGAACACCATGTATGAAAGATGGCTACTCGGCAGGAATGATTGTCGATGATGGCAGTGTCGAATGAGCAAAAAGTAAAATTCACTGCACAACGACGACACTCGGCTATTTTAGTCAACATTTATTTTTGTTGTTAAAAGATTCAAGTTAAAACAGATTAATGTCTACATATGCGCACAAAAAAAACTCTTAAACTTGTTTCTCTTTTGAAAAATACTAGATACCTGCAGAGGGAATTATACTTAACAAGCGTAATTTTCAGCTCGAAACTTTGTGTATTTTGGCCGACAGAAAAGCTGCTAACAAAAACAAGCTAAAAAGCTGAAAACTTTTAGCGATAATTACTCTTGTTTTTGTTGTTCTTGATAAACGTGTTAAATTCCGTATCAATGTACTTGTTCAACTTGGTGTCTTGTGCCGTCACTGACTTTTGCAATTCTTGCCAAAGTGGCAGCAAAGTTTTGTAATTAATGACTTTAATTATAATGTCTGACATTTCATTCTTATTTTTTTTTTTTTTTCAACAGTTTTGCGATTCTAATTAATTTTCTTAAATTAGAAAATATGTGTTTCTATTTCATATACTTAAATGTAAGTCAAGTTTAGAGATTTTTACTGAATTCAAGTTTTTTCTCTTTAATATTCCAGTAGATGAGCATGTTGTGGTTTATTTTGCTCACTGAGCTTTGATTTGTTGATTAAGCAGATCTTCAGTTTATAGTTGAGTAGCTTTTTTTCGGATTTTAGAGTTCATAAGCTTTGATTTGACACTAAAATGTAGTTTACAGCTGTTGTTAGCTCTTGGCCACCTTTCGGCACAATTGTTTGATGATTTTGCACAAATTCCAAGTGCTTGAGTTAGAGCGACATTTGCATTGTCTGCACACGGTCTTGGCCTTGTTTCTGTTTTCGATTTGCTTGGGTTGACTGCTCATACATGCACAGTGGGTTCAAATGCCAATTCCGGTTGCTTAACTATGCACGTCTAGCACAGGCAGGCAGTCAAATAGACTAGTCTCTTGGGGGTGGGGGTGTTCAACCAGATCGTGTTGGTTTCCTGGCATTGTTTGTTTGCATAAATTGGCACCCGCATAAGACATTTGTCAATGGATTAGTCTATGAAGTTGACCTTTACAACGAGGCCCAGAAACCCCAAGTTGAATATAAACTGTTTTTATGCAAAGTTTTGGCCAATGGCCAATGACCATATGACTTTCGTTTTGCAGCTGTCAAGTTGAACATTAAAACAAAACAAAACCCAAAACACGCTTCGTGTATTAACCCCGAGTTTCAATCCATTTTGTGGTACTTTGACAAGGGCCAATTTGGCTGGGAATGTAAGCGAAAGGTCGTTAATCTGTTAAAAGTTGCGGCTAAGATTTTAGGATTTCATTGCGAAGTTTCTTTGATTTTTGATGACCTCTTCTATTCGGAGGGACAAACTCATGTAATCTAATCGGTTGTTTGCACCAACTCTGTACTAATTTGCACGAATTATCACGCTTTTGACTGCAAGGCGCTATCAAATGCTTAAATTCAATATCAAAGGCTTTGTCTGGAATTTCATTAACATGAAAATAAAATGCACATCAGTGTAGTTATATAATGCGCCCTTTGTCGGCTACCAGTGTCCTGCAATTACCAGACAGTAAACGACATTGGGCGGCTGACGGTCATTGGAGGCGTTACGAGGGTGGTGCACTTTGGTGAGGCGTCAGTCTCGGCACCGTCTTGTTGTCAGACTAATTTCCAAATTGAGCTACAGGCGTGTCGCAAACAACCGAAAACAAGGTTCCATTAGAACTTCGTATACTAAAATCTCTACTGAAAAAGAGAAGAAAAAATGATCTAATTTAATGAAAAGAAAAATTTGATATCCTTACTGTGCTGACAGCCGTAACTTTGGCTTGACATTACAGCAGCTGCTTGGTAGCATTCATATTAAATACATATATTAATTAGACAGCTGACATTCTATTCCCTTTTGACCAAGCAATCTAACTTTGTTAGCCACAATGAGATCATTATTTGGAAATGTCCTTTGCCATCTGATTGTGAATAAAATGAGTACTTTATCTAGACGCATGCCAACAACTTAATTTAACCGACATTTAAAGCTTTATCAGAGATTTCTCACACAGGCATTGGATCAGAATACACCTGTCCTTCTCTCGGTTAGGAAACCTGTTTTCTCACATATATCGACTGCATAACTACGTATTTTCGTTAAGTTTCTAAAGGGCATTTCACTCTTAAATTCAATTAAAGTAAACTCGGAGAAAGTTAAAGCATTTACTAGACTTTCTAGAAGAGCAAGGGTATAACAGCGTCGTTACTCTTTCAAAAGCTACTTTTTTTTGTGTAAAATTCATATATTTATTCAGAGCAAACACTATGTAAACATATTTGTTTCACTTACAGTAAATTAATTTTAAACTCTTGCGAAAATACCAAAAAAAAAGGGCAAAATCCGGTGAACATATGTATTTTTTAGGCACAGAGTGAGGCTCATGTCGAGTTGAATAAACAGAAATTGCAATAAACAATTACAATGGACGCAGTACAAAACCAGCCAGCACTTCTGGAATCAACACTCGACCATGAAATACCCGTCACTTAAAGGAATTCCCGCAATGCCATGAAAAATATAGCATACTTATATGGGCGCACGATGCTTATTAGACGCATGTAACTTTATTTTATTAAGTAGAATGATTGACAAGAAATAAATGGTAGCGTTTTATCTGTTGGACGTGTCAAAGTTTTATCTCTCTATTACATCAATTGCAAACGACTAAAGTATACCCTTACTCTGCAGGTTACGGGTGCGCAAAAAAAAGCCAAATTGAAAAGAACAGTAAAAATAGTTTGCTCTTTTGGTACTTACCCTGACTCTTGGCTGCTGTTGTTATTTCTGGGCCTTGGCAGAGAAGGCTGTAACAAAACTATGGCAACATTTTACCGTGCACCGACATTTATTTCCCACACTGCGTATATGCTAGTATCTCCTTCCTTCTGTCCCTCAGCGTGCGGTTGTATGTGTGATGGTTTGTGCGTATGCCAAGTTTTATTTCATCTTTTTTTTTTGCAGGTTTTCGCACGTTCCGCAATTTGTTCCCTCAGCTGTTTTGAATTACATTTTTATGTTTGTTCATCCTGCAGTGAGAAGTCAGATGAAACTTTAGAGAAAACACGTATTTTTTTCTGTTGTCAGTCGTCTCTTTTTGTGGCCCTATGGACGCAGTATGGAAATAAAGTGTAATAACCTGAAAACGTAGACGTTGTGCTGTAAAACGGTCAGATCTAATATAGGTAACTATACTTGGGGAGGCAAAACAATCATTTTAGGAAATTTAATTAAATTTTGATGCTAAAAATGAGTTAAGCAATGAGAAAAAGGCACGTGAAACACATTACGATTATCATTTTGATTCTTGATTTGCCTAAACCTCTCGGTAACTTAAAGCATCTACTTATTGGCTAACTGAAGACTTTAGAGACTTGACTTTGATAAGCTTTCCGTTTAATAATGCTTCAAGCAGCTTTCAAATGTAAAGCAACTTTAGTGAACAGCTTAAGTGCTTTCAATTGAAACGAAAGTTGCTAGTAATTGCAGGGATTTCCATGCTGACACGATGCCTGGCATTGCCACTTTCTCCTAATAAAAAACGGATTAGGAGAAATCTAGTTTTATGATTTAAATTTACAGCTAAGCGTTGCAGTAAGTGGGAAAGTACATATAAATATATGTAATACCACCTCAGAAATGCAACAAAGCAAAACAACAACACTGCAACAGCTGCATTCTCGGAAAAGTCTGCAGAGTTTATGAAAAGGAAATGCGCTTGTCGACTTATTTGCTGTAGCTCTTTTGCCTCTGTATAATATAAGTCTGTGAGTGTATATGTATGTTTATATGTATATGATTGCATTGTGTGCGTGTCTTTATTTGCTACAGCCCTCTGTTACTCTCTATCTCCCTGTTCCTATTCCCTCGCTTACTGCATGCTATATTCAGCCCTGCTCAGCTGTTTGCACACTTTCTCTGCATAACAACTGAGAGTCCAGTGGCGACGGCAAAAATTGTTTGCATATTGAGAACGTCCTCAAAAGGATCTGCGTCACAGAGCCCAGCCAGCATTTTCAAATTACGCCAAAGTTTTCATAGGTTTGACGACAGCTGCAAGTAAGCATTTTGTAGTCGATTTTCGAGTCTGTGACTGGCATATCAATTTTAAGCCAACTCGAGCATTCCAATCCATAAATATACATAGTAAAAGAATTTAAGCCATACTTTTCAGCGCATAAGCTTTTGAAATAAATTACGGCTCCCAAAAATATGCAACGACATTTTTGCACGTTTACGTAGCGTTTAAAATAAAGCATATACTTGTACCTCTGCACAAGTCATTCTAAAGGCAAACAAACAGCGAATCGGAATTTGTTTTCATTGTAACTCGAATAGCAGTAAGTACACACCCCAAGGGCAAGTAGTCTGTGCCCCCCACTCCAACACAGACGCCATAGGGAGGGAGGAGGGCTAACAAGAAGTGCTAGCGGGGTGCTAAAGATTAATGGCATGTGAGCTATCTCCAAGCGCATTCCAGAGGTTTTTATTTCACTTTGTCTGCTTCTGTTGCTGACAAGATGTTGGCAGTGAATAGAAGACGAATTGAATTGGAAGTTTTCTACCTACGGTCAAAGGCACAGTCAATCGAGTTGCAGCACGTGGCCAACGGCAAGGAAAAAACCAATAGCAAAATTTATGCAAACATGCTGTTATTGATAGGACTCTATTGAAAAAAATTAAATTTATTTTTTACGACACTGAAACGATGATACACGTAGGCATACAGATATAAATAAAAGAAATTTGTATTTGTTCAAATCTTCTTCGATACCTGCTTAGCTTATAAAAAATATCTTTATTTATGGAATAAACTGTTCATCAGTTAGTCTTCACTCATAATATAAATTGAAAATTAGATTTTTATCAGATATTTCACAATTTGTACCACCAGTCAATACTAATAAATAACAAACGTATCTGAATTGGAAAATCACAACAGTTTCTGTGTGAAAATGTTTCATCACATCATAACAAATGTGTTTGTTTTCCAATTTGCATTTTTAAAAAGATTCAAGGACAGCGCTGAAATTATGTCTCTCAGTCTATTATAAACATAAATAGGTCTGTGGTACATCCGTCCTTGACTTACAGTTCATTGAATCTAAACAACAAATGAAAGAGATGGAAGTGCACAGTCATGAACAAAAATTCGATTTCTTCTTGCAAACAACCATACAATGATGGCGAAAGTTCTGGGATGTTTCATGCATAAATTTAAAATGTAAATAAATATGGAGACAAAAAAGAAATTGTAAATATCATAATAAACAAGATAATAAACAATAATGTAACTTGATAGGCGTCTAAAATCAGTCAACAACATCCGTCTCTGATTCCAAGTCATAAATATTTATGAACATTTTTAACGTCTGTTACAAAACATAATGGAAATTTGCCATTCCATTCCATATTTTATTTTGTGTCATATTTTTTCAGACGCCCGTCAGTCTATTGGTTATTAAAATTAATTAGTTGTAACAGCACATTTTAATTAATCCAATTGAAATGAGTGCCTGAAGCTAAAGCTACTTATGTAAAATCAGAGTCTTGCATAAATTATATTTGAAATGTGAATTATTATGGATTTAAATTCTATTTTTAAGATGACATTTTAGATTTGTTAACTAGAATTGTTTGTGATTAATATTTTATGGCGTTGCGCAATTTAATTAAAAGTCATATTTATAAATCATCATTATCTGTGAGGTTTAATTTAAGTGACGCCAACACAATGTTGATTTAAAAAGCAACAAATTCAAAACAAATAATTTTATAATTAAATATGGTTTTGATAGCTGAATAATTGCTGACTAGATGACGTTTAATTTTAATTTGCTTTTATACTTAATTGTACCATTATGTGATTAAAATTGATGGTAACATACGAGTGAAATGTCGAATAATAAAACTACGAATAACATATTCTTTTTAAATAGCACACTAACTAATCCCATACCATCACATGGGACTTACTCCATGCAAAGTTTATTTTTATCATTAATTTAACAGACCGGAAATCAATGAAACAGCGAGAATAACAACTGTTTGAAGCAAAACAGGAAGTCATCGAGTTTTTCTCAAAGCCCCTGGAAGTTTGCTTTTCATTTGCTGGTAGTTTGAAGAGTTTTAATTAAGGGGATGCAGAATGACTGCACCACATTTCAGAGTCATGACTGGCGTATTTATTATTTACATGTCAGTCTGGGCTGCCATGCAGAATGCAGTAGGCGGCTAAGAATATTATTATTCACTGTTTTTCTTTCCTCATATGCACGAGGGTCAGTAAAAGCACTGACCAAAATAAGTGTTAAAGAAAGGAACATTCAATATAAGAATGAAAATGTTTCCCACGTGGCGTATACGTATTATTGCTGAAACAAAGTGAACACAAAAACAATTCAGTTACATTTGCGGTTTTATTTTTACACTCGCTGTGTGGCCAGCCAAATTTATGGACCGCATTTAATGTTGATTTAATATTTATTACAACAACTGCCACAATGAAATGTCAACATTTTTAATGCCTGTCGGGCCAAAAATTTATTTAGCTGTGAAATTAAGCTAACTTGTTTAGTTAATTTTGTTGTTTTCTTCGTTTCGTTTCATTTTTATAACTTTACTGGGATTTAGCAGCAAGAAATTTTATTTGAAGCTTACAAGTTTTTATGATCCAAACCCATCAGTGGCTGATGTTGTTGTTAGAAAGTTGGCCATAAACTTTAACGCACATTAATTGAAAGGACATTGGATTATGTGTGAGAGATTCGCTCTCTCTCTCATTTTATGTTCCCACTATTTGGAGAATGCATTTTCCACGCAATCAGCCATCCACTACTTCTCATTCCTGTTGCATCCCATACTCATAAAAGATGCTTCCAAGGAAATGATTGAGTTTCCGATGACAAAAGCGAAAAGACTGAAAAATGTTCAAACAAGCAACTGTTGCGGAGAACCTCATACAAAGCACCATGCGTTT
This sequence comes from Drosophila nigrodunni, assembly GCA_020829145.1. Classification (NCBI taxonomy): domain Eukaryota; kingdom Metazoa; phylum Arthropoda; class Insecta; order Diptera; family Drosophilidae; genus Drosophila; species Drosophila nigrodunni. The sequence continues at coordinate 14,754,155 of JACVCZ010000001.1, forward strand.
TTATTTTAAAAAGTTCACTGAGTCAATTTTATTGAGTTAAATTCAGATCAAATTCGATACTGTTGAAATTTATGTTTAAAATTTTATAAATAACTTAAACGATATCAATATAATCAATATATATATATTTTGAACCCGTTTAGCTATTTGCTCTTGCTTAAATCGAAGACAGTTGAAATGGCCTGTCAGCGAACTCAAATAACTGACAATATTGCTACAAGTATCTGTCGAATTACCGAGTATTTGGCAAATATTTCTATCAAAAAATTGATTGCGTGTACTTGGCTTTTGCTTTGGCCTCGTGTGCTGACAGTGGAAATTATTTGCACGAAAACGAACACGAAATTGAAATTGAATACCAAATGCAATATACAAGATTCCTTTGAACGGTTTCAAGTGCTTTGAAAGTCTGAAATGTTATTCACATATTTGGGCGTCAACTGTGAAAGATTTCAAACTATGTAAATGTCAATGTTTCGCATTTTATACCAGATTTAAATCAGTGAAGTTCCTTCGAGACTATTTGTGGAACAATTTATCCCCAACGAAGCTAACCAACTGGCCACAAGTGGTCAAAACCCAGCAATGTTGGCCCAACAACATTTTTTCACATTATGTACATTTTATCTCGAAAGTTTGTTTAAATTTGCTGCAGGATATCTTCACATAGCTCAACTACAGCGCTTGGGAGAAAAACTTTGGGTTTTGCGCCAAAAGTTTGTTAATGCCAAAAATAAAGTAGCTGGCCAACAGACAAGATAATTTAAATGTTTACCCCGTGTAAACGGGCTATCAAAGCTCACCATGTCATTACCAATGCTCTTTTAGCGCAAGTGCCCAGCTGTGCTAACTTTCTCGAAGCCACTTGGCAATTAGGCCATGATGACGCTACCAAGATATTATTTAAAAAGTATTTAAGTGTATGCAGGCAGGTGAAAGACCGAACTGTCACAGCTGCACACCAGATACACAAATAGCAACCTGTATGTACCTACGTTGTACCTATAAGTATGCTAAACTTTATGCAAATTTATGCTGCAAACGTGACAGGAACTCGGTTTGCGTGTGTGAATTGAGTTGGTTACTCGACAAATGGGATTAAGTCACGTTTCTTGAAATTATGTGTGGCCAGCTGACAAAGCTGTTGAACAAGCAACTTAACTTGCTAATAATAAAATAATCTAGTGTTTATTAAGTGACATTCTACAGCACATTAGTTGTTGTTCAAAAAGTGATTTATGGAAAATGTGTCAAGCTCAAAAGCTTTTCAATGTTAATGTGCTGAAATGAGTTCTTTGTGTTTTAACTTGGTGTACAGCACACCTAACAAGAAAGATTTCACTTTAACGTTTAAAAATTTAATTTGAAATTAAACTTCTATGATTGGAATGTTTTACAACAAAAGAAACCATATTGCACTTAAGGATGTCACCACAATTACCATATTTCACTTTTAATATGAATTTTAATAAATGCACAAAGTTTATAACTTCACCTCAAATTACCATGCCGGATGGCTGAACCCAAAAAAAGAACCTCACCTTTTTCAATAAAGGGTGCAACCTTGAAAATATTAAAAGAAGCAAAAACGTAAAAGGAAATTGAAAATTATACGTATACTGCGAAAATCAGTTGGCTGAAGCCACAAAGTAGCAGACCAACAGAGAGTGCTCACAAAAGTGGCTATAAAATCGCTTGTAAAGTCGACATAATTTAATTTGTGTCGCTCTCTTCTCTCTACGTCTGCTAAACATATAGAATTTGGGTTATTACACTCTTGAACATAAATTAAGCATTTTAAATGCTTCACATACAAAAAACGGACAATTTTCCCCAACTTGAGCTCAAACCTCATGGCTTACGGCACATTTTACCCACTTGGGTGACGAAATAAAAGGGGCAAAAGGTTTTTTGTTTGACACGCAATTTGTGCGCTCCCCTTAAATTTTTGCCAACATTTTCTCGGTAATTTAAATGCCTCGTCTGTGCAGTCGTAAACTTTATTTGACAAATTGCGAGCTTAGTTGGATGCTGAAGTTCCATCACAATCACAGAATCAAACAAGAACAGACGCTGACTATAAGCCGCATCAGAAGCTGTGGAATGCGTTCACGTAGATCAGCTCGACTTGGAAATACCTGTCTAGAGTTTGTATTACATAAAGCTTTAACTAAACATTTCTGAGTGCAATCTCAGACTTTTTAAAAGTTAATTCCTATTATCAACTGTCGATATCAATTTCTAACTAATTAAGCAGTTAATTATCTATTTGGCAACGTAATATGCCCTTTTGGATCCCTGGAGTTCGGGTATAATCAGACATTAATGCAAGCAGACACGTTTTGACATGTCTGATGAAGGCTTTTCCTTTTATTTCTATGCCATACATCCACATACAAATAAGCGGCTTAATTGCACGCCCTTTGATGCCTGACTCGTAAAAGAAACGATATGAATCGGACTCATGTCGTTCATCAAATGAGTTTCCAAAACCCAAGTAAAATCCTTACATATCAGTCCTCAGATTGCCACAAACATTTGGTTACCAATAGAGCAAGGCAACGCCTTGAACATTTCTCCCAGTGTCAATTGAAATGCTGTGAATTTGTGTAATAGACTCTAATTGATTACCGACAGGCGTTTAAGATGTGTGGCATGAAGGTGCAAGTAGAACTGCAAACCAAGCACTTCAATTGATTGTGGCAGCATGCAAGAAACAAATGGCAAAAAAACCTCATTCGATTTGCTAGACGGGAAATTACCCTGGAGTGGCATGAAAAGATTAAAGAGGTAAATAGTTTGTTAGGATTGGAAAAGCTCAAATATACCTAAAAAGAAAATAATATCTAAGTTGGGCAAAATATTTTATAAAACTATATACTCCTACCAGTATTCAAATTAATTTTTAAATATTTTATTCAGTTTTTTGAATCATTCGAATTTCGTAATTTTATAATTATGTTTCTTATTTATAACAAATGATATATACTCATATTTTTTAATCCTTTAACTACCCTTTATCATGTTACTACACGCTACAGGGTATGCGAATATATAAGAGGCCACAAGCAAGACCCTGACAACCGCAATTGGAACGTGCCAAGATTTTTGTGGACTGATAAAAATTTGTCACGCACTTTGAATGTGACCCTCGGGAGATGTCTTATAAATTGATTATAAAATAACAAGAAATAAAGAAATGAATTCGATGTGGCTTAAAAAAATTAAATGTATCGTGCGCACAAATCTAAGGCAAACAAAATAAATAATTTTTAAGCATAAATTGTATTTAATTGGTTACGTAGAAGTATCGTTATTTATATTTAATTGGCAATGATAACTCGGTTTTCATACTTTTGTAAATAATTGACCCGACTCTGACTCTCCAAAGTGCATTTTTGGTTAATTGCTGCGGCCTTTTGTTCACTTACAACACATGATTTTAACTGGAAATTGAAATATTACGGGCATAAGTATACACTTTGAAGGATTGAAGTGGAATTCACAGTGAAAGCATTTTACTTTCTGCCATTTCTGCGAAAAAATTCCCACCTTTTAAACTGAATGAACGGTTAAACAAAACAGAAAAGACGAAGAAAACTCCGCAGGAAATGTAAGAGTAAGTATTAAAGTATTATTTTGCCGGAGGCGTTGTTGATTTTCTTACTTGGTCCACAAGTTGATTAAAGAAGTTAACTTTTAAGCTTAATGCTCTAAAGAGAAACGCAAACAAGAAGTAATTGAAGAACATTAGATACACTTTTAAATACCGTCATTAAAAGCAAGTTAAGAGTGTCATTATTTAGTTAGCTGGGCTTACAAAGTAATGACATAGAAGCCAGCTCGAAGGAAGCATATTGAAATGGGTATAAATATACGCAATATAATAAAAGTATCCATTTAGTCTACCTTCTAAAGTTTACAAAGTTAAGGACCCAGACAGAGACTGACTGAGACTCTTCAAATACTAGGCTATATATTTTAATACAAAATAAAGAAGAGCAAAACTGTCGGTTGTCTAATTAGTAAAGTCAAGAAGCTAAAAATAACAAAGGAGACCTGTAACTTTTTTGCCAAATTGCTGGCTTAAAAACTAAAAGGATATTGTTGTTGTTGTTGAATAAAAGACAGCCTTTTAATTTTAATTAGACAACTGAAGGAAATGCCACAATGTGCTCAGGAAAATGATACTCCAAACCCAAGAAACACAGTAACACACAATGCATGTAATTTAGCAAGAAATAAAATAATTGTTCTGTATTTGATGAAGCCAAAGAAATTTATTACTTTTAAACAATAAAATCAGCTTAAAAAATATAAAATTAATTTATAATGAAACTAAGTGCACAATTTGTGAAACAATTTACTTGATTATGATTATACATAAACTTAAATTTAATAAACATTAAAGTCATGGAATTTATACTTTCATTGCCATTAATTCCAAAGTCAAGTATAAAAATTCTACGACTGTTGAAACTATAAAAAGAGTGCAAACTGCTAAACTGTACCATAAATTTACTCCAAGTTTTTGCCACTGTAGTCTGGACATCAACCCTGAAATGTGGCAAGTAGCTCGTGGCAACCAGCTCAACAGAAGTGAAAACAAATTTGTTTCGGTCGTAGAAGAATCGCTGGTACGCTTAACATCGACCTTTAGTGCCTAGATGGAGAAAATCACTTCCAGGACCAAAGTCAGATCAATAACTGAAGCGAAGATAAACTGATGACATGGCCAAATGCGCCCAAAAGAGTTTTTGTTGTTGTTTCGCTCTATTCCCCGGTGAAAGTTCTTCACATCAATGGTAAATATTTATTGACACAGTGGGTAATGTTGTGGCAGAACATAAACGAAAGATAAATGACCGTAGAGCCGTACTTTTCAACTGTGGGGGATTGTGCTTCAGTTGGTCAACTAAGTTTTGTGTCAAGTATGTAATGGTCACAAGAGTTGGTAACAAAGCCGCAGGGCCATGTCAATGGTCGGTATCAAGCTAGTCAGCAACTAATTAAGACTAAAGCTGTAAAATTCTTGACAAAAAAAAAGTAAAAGTGTACAGTTAACTTGGAAAATGCGTTGAACGTCAAAAGAAGACTTAATTTTGAGAAAAATCGGTTCTTCAATGTGTACTGCCTTGCCAAAAGCATAACAACAACTCAGTAGATACCCTGCGCAATGTTATTACACTAGAAATTTGTGCCAAAGAATGTCTTCAATCACCTTTTGACACACTACACCCCATTGGCAAACAGGAAGCAAGCATTACATAAAAATAAAAACAAAGTTCATATTTCATGGCGTTCAAATTATATTTAGCGCGCTTCAAAAGTCAAATATATACACGAAAACAACGGTAGAATGGCTTCGTTATCTTTACTTTTTTATTTGAGCAACAACGCTGATACGAAGAAGACGAAGAAGAAGAAGAAGAAAAAGACGAACGACAGCCATATAAAAGCGTAGGATAAAAATCTGCGATTGACGTCAAAAGCAACATTTAAATGTAAATTATAAGCATGTTTAGCCCGCTTTGATGTATTTTTAGATCCTATTAGCGTTGACTCAAAATCTTGTTTGCGAAATAGAGCCGCGTCTTTTTAAGCCAAGTTACACAAATATTTTCAGGGGCAAATTAATACGCAATGAAAAAATGAATGAAATGCCAAAGGTTTCGCGTAGATAAGAATTGTCATGCAAGGGCAATTAGATTAATATTTTATGCGTAATTTAAATATTTCGGATTACAACTTAATCATAGAATATTTATAAAACTCTCTTTCTCTTAAACCTACATATATTCCATTCTTACCTTTAACTTTTGTAAACCAAAACAAAGTAATCACAAAAGTCTAAGAAAAGCCCGCGGCAAATAAACTTTAGCTTAAGCTCAAGTCAAAAATAATCAACAATATGAATACAAACAATTATAAAAAAAGTAAGAGAATTTATAAACAGTGTTTCAGTTAAAGTCTTTCAGCTTCAAACTTTAAGCAGACAGATTCATGAAAAGTATTATAAAAACACATGTCAAAACTTCAAAGATTCCCGCATCCGATTTTAAGAACTGGATAAGTCAAAAGTTAATAGCTTTTCAGTGGAACGACTTCAGTGAAACATAAAAATTCACTAGAATTGTATTAAATTAAAGTGCTACCTTTTACCATTAAACGTTTAACAAATATAAAAATAATTGCCTTATCGTCTAGTTACAGTTTCGCTTGGTAACATTTGCATAAATAGTAAAACGAATCTGAAGGACCATAAAATTAACATAAGACGACGGAAACCGTTAAGAATATATATGTGCATTTTGTTGAAATTTTATGGCAATGACTTTGCTACACGGCAACAACCAAGTATGATTTAATTAAGAAGAAAAGGTGGAGTCAAATCAGCTATTGAAACTAGAAGACAGCGAATACGTGTTGAGTTAGAGCTTCTAATTGAGATTCCATAGGAGCTTTCAGCATTTGCACAGTTAGTTAAACAAGAATGAGCTGAATGTTCTAAATGTTCCAAGGAAACAGAGGAAAATATGGCGAAAAAGAGGAGCTATATAATTTCTATTTGTTTAATGCTCCACGTCTATTTGACAGCTAAGCAAGAACCCAGTCACGCCTTCATTTCTTCCCATCATTCGTTTATGGTCTGCACGTCGCCATTGCAAACAGAATAGAAAAATTCTTCACATTTCGTTTACCAGTCCCATTCCTAATCCTCTATCCGACCTTTTTTTTTTGGGCGCTGACGCATGTTTGCAATTGCGCAGCAATCCAAACATTCCGTCCTAAATCAAAGCTCGCAAATGTACTCTGGGCAGGTTGGCTGGATAAATGCGAGTCGGCCACAGGAAAGACACAATAAGCGGGAGGAAAGCTTAATTTCTGTAAATTAACTGATTTCCAACGAGACTAAAATAAATCAGTAGAAGGAAAGTCTTGTACTGAAGTCAAGTGTTAATTTAAAGCACAAAAAAAAAAGTATTTATTCAGCTCCATTTTCTTTCGTTTTCATGTCAAATTTATTCGGTTGAGGGACAGCGTTGCGTATACGTCACATGCACAGTAAATCATACTCTGGCATGATAAATTGTACTCGTGAGAGTTCTGATTGTCTTTCCGGCAATGCATCCTTTGGCTTCCCACATGTGTGAAGTAGCTTTCCACTGAAGCAAATGATGATGAGCCAAGATTTAAAACCATAAAGTGTCACCAGAAGTGATCTTTACGACAAAAGAAGTTTAAAAATAAAATCTTTTTAAATTTACCAAAAATTCTTCATTTTACTCAGAATTAAAATTCAATTTTAAAGCGAGGAGAATACACACTCAAAGCATGACCAACTACTCATAAATAAATAATGCGTTCAGAGACCACTTCTAAAATCAAATTGACTGGAAAAAGGTGAACAAAGGTACCAAAGTGGCTGTGCAAATGTTTGGACACTGGTCAGACTTGTTTATTTATTTGATTTGTGTAATATTTTATGCCTTCCATCTACAAAACCTGCTCCTTCCGTCCTACACTCGCCTCAGACTAATGCTTGTGCTAACCAACGGCACGTGCTCATTATGTTTTTGGTCATGTCCTGTGTCCTGTGTCCTGTGTACTCCAAATGTTCTTAGCAGCCAGACAAGTTCGATTTTGTTATGGCAAATGTATTGTTCTTTAAGCATTGTTTATTTTATTCAAAATGTAAATGCATTGCCTTTGTTTCTATTAAATATGAATATAAATTTGTACATTCCATTATTATAGAATTAAATATACATTCAAATTGAAGCTTGCTGCTTTTCATAATTCCTTGACGTATTTGAACTTGCCATTGACATTGCAATTTGTCATAAGCTGCCAGGGTCGAACGCCTGCCGAGTTCACATCTGATCAACTATTCTCTGACGTAAATTCAAATGGACGATTTAGCTTGGTTTAAGCTAAGAGGATTGGACAATGTGGTACTAAAATGTGTAGCAAATTTCATTTAAATCAATTTATAGAGCAGAGTTAAGGCAAAAATAAAATAAATGGCCCGTTTTGTCAAGAAATACATTTCACAGAAATAAGTTTAAATCATAGTACTTGTCTACTAATTGGAATAAGCTTGTCTTCTCCTGTCCTTAGTTGAGTTTGGTAAATTATATTAAAATAAAGTCAAGTTTAATAAAGTTTTAAAATATATTTGATAGATTACATGTATTACTCGACTAATAGAGTATTTGCTAGCACATAACAAACCAAAAGATTTCCCAAATTGTCTTTCAACGTACATAACATGGTCACGTCATAAAATTACACATGCAACTGATATTCGTACGTTCAGTAGAAATTTAAAGAGTGTAAACAGTTTTTACTTGCTGTTGCCCCCAATAAAGTTTAACTCGAAGATGCTTGACTTGTTCGTTGAGTGCAGAGTTTCAAGCCATTTAATGAGAATGCAGTTGGTGAAATGGGAAGCGGGATGGTCAGAGACTTTTACCGTCGGTAAGCCAAACAAAAAAGGGACAAAAGGAAAATTAATGCGTAATGCGAGGCCATTGTGAGTCTGTATCTGGATACAAATCTGAACCAAAAAGGACAGTGCAATGGGCGACAGTTGCAGTCAAGCGCGTTAAATGTTTAACAAGCGCAAAATGTGCACAAACAAAATGTTCCAGCCAAAACGAAAGAGATAAGAAATTATTTCAACGTTTGCTTTGGCCTTTTACATAACTTTTCTTTGTTGCTCTTTTATTTTTTTTTGTTTGGTCAGACTCGAACTGTAGACGTTAGACATTGTAGAAATATTTAATTAAATTTTTAAACATCTGTGGGCTTGGATGTTAACGCAGATTAACTCAGACAATGCCAACGCTCGACTGAGATTGACAACTTGATAATATATAATATAATTTTGGTTAACGCCAAAACCGCATGCGACATGTGGCTGGGATTTTTGATGGAACATTAAAAGCACAACTTTCAAATGGCACTGTGACAGCTGTCAACAGCGCACACAGTCTATGGGTAATCTCCAGCCATTAAATATAGCAATGCACTGGGAGCAAGGAACGCGTTACGCATACGACTTGTGGTACGCATACATTGACCATGGACCAATGTTGGTAGTACAATGTGGCCAATGGGTCGCTAGCTGATTGCACTCAATACGCAAATCAAATAACTTTGTTCTCAACTAATCCATCTAGCTGATTCAAAGGCATGATTCAAAGTTGCATTAGTTGTGCTGCAGACTTGTTTGTTAACAACATCTGGAAAATTGATATGCACGAATGCCTTAAAGCGAATACGTTTCAATTTGCTTGAATAATATAATTGGGCGCTTCAAATAGCTACGTTTTGTCATGCAAATGGAGATTAATACCAATCAGTTTTATGTTTTAAATCAGCAAAAGTGCTTCACAGCTACGTACATAAATCAGATACTATTATACGAAATTTCATCGAAACTGATTGCTTGTATAAAACGAGACGAAGCCCATATATCATTGAAGATTATGAGCTCGAATTCGAGGCAATTACCGACACACTTTCACATACTTTTTTGTTGGTTGAATAAAAATAATATATTGCAACCACCCGCGGGGAATATAACACATTCGAATTGAACGCCCATGGATGCGATAGGTATATATTTATTATAGAATATTTTGAATGAATTTGTGACCTTTCGTCGACCCCTTTGGAAATGAGGCAGCAGTTCAATGTCCCAATAAGCTATATATACTTGTCTGGATATTCATTAAGTTGGAAGAAACCACAATCATGCAACTAAATATTGCTTAAAGGCGTCTAAGAATGTCAACAAGGTCATTAGCCAAAAGCATCAACCACACACATGAAAAGGGTCGACAGTCAATCCACAATCTCAGCTCAAACAATACTTAATTAAATTTCGCCCAAAAAAAAAAACAAGAAAAAAACGAGTTTATTTCATTTTCACTTGCTTTTCACTCTACGTCCCATTGAACGCCTGTCAAATTAATGTTTAGCACAAGTTTTCCGACTATAAGGAAACTAATTTTCTTGGCTATTATTTTGTGGGCATTACCAGCCATTTACTATATATGCCAGCTGTGTGACGTGAATCCTTTTGGGAGTCTCCAACCAGGAAGGACCTCAAGCTTAGCTCTCTCAACTTGCTGACAAACTTGTTGCACTACTTCAACTTGCTGGTAAAAGAAATTGCGGCTCAAACTTTAAGTCGGAATAATTTTCAGTAATTATTTTACCGACTTTAAGTTTTGTGGGCGCTAATTTCTGTTTCAAATGCAACATAATATACTTTGAGCTTGCTCCTCTGTGGCTGCAGACATTTCTAATCTATGAAACAAGAGTTGGCACTGTCAGCTGACTTAGCCCACAGATTATTATATAGAAATTTGTGTGAACAGATGCAATTACGTGTACTTATCGCCGTTATCTAAAGAGATTTGACATGTACTTGTGTATTAGAGTTGGAATTTAGAAGTGAAATCTTGGAAAAGCCTGGAGTATTATCTTGGAATTTGCCAAGAAGTCACTCAATTTACCTACCATTTCAATTCCAACACCGTTGCCTAGTTGCCTGGAGTCATTGAGTCATGGAGTCAGGGCACCTTGGAGCCCAGCGACGACACTTACGATGGGAAATTACGCCGGCAGCGAAGTTTTTCATTTATGTAACTAAAGTGTGGCAGCAATAAGACAAGAGAAAACCAAATACACACAAGTCCTTTTAAGCCGCACGACAGGCAACAAATTCATTTGTCAGACAGTCGTCCCAAGTTCTCTCTCTCAATCTCTCACCTGTCTTTGGGTGGATCTCATGGCCTTGACTACAGCTGATTAAGCTCATTTATCAAAAATGACTTACACGCCAACCAAGAGGTCTTTTGCTCATCCATTGTATCAAGTTGCGACTTAAAGCATCCAACAATTGTGTGTATATCTCATGCCAGTTGGTCATAGAAATTTGGAGAAATTCAACAGCTGCGTTCTGTATCATTTTCCACATTTTATTGGGTCGCAATCTGTACACTTCAAGAGTCCAATATTTGTATTGATGTTTACAAACCGAACTCAGTATGGCAAACGATTTACTTGTTATAGCAGAAAACAATGACAAAAACAACTGCACAGTCCAAAACAACAAGAAGACTAAGAATTTTTGGTAATCGAAAAGTTTTGCGCGCATCAATTTGGAAAGGCAAACATATAATCGTTAAAGTTTTAATTGCGTTGTCCCAATATTGAAATTGTTTCACTCAACGATATAACCGAATTTAATTCTAAATTTAGTTGTCAAGGACATGACAAAGGCACAACAACTTTAACTTTAACTTTTACTAAGAAACAAAAGTAAATTACTTTAAATTATACGTGATTTTAGGTCAACCATCAGAAGAGAGTAAGATTTGCATCTGATTGCATTTGTAAAACTTGTTAATTTGTTTGGAAATAAATAACAAAATTTAGCTTACATTATAGAAAATTATGAAAGCGATCTACTAGAATTAAACTCACAACTTTTATACTTTTTCATTCAACAGTTTAACAACTATTTTCCTACTCAACATTGTCTCTAGTGTTAGGTACTTAAGTAGTACATGAATAACTATAAGAGCAACTAACTTATCTGATTGTAAGTATATTTTTGCCCACTTTTGTGTGTGCAAACACTGACGAAAAGAACGCAAAACTTTTCCGACAGTTACCTCAAAGTCATAAGAAATTTACTTTAACATTTTTCAACTACTTGGCAACTTTGAACATAGCAAGCGACCTGGGATAAAATGGGGGACAACAGAATGGGAAAATACACATTTTTTGTTAGGTTTATTGTTAAATATGGCAAGTGTCCTTGGTTGTTGATTTTATTTGGCTTTATGGCATCACATTAGTTGACTTGTAGGGCTACGAAAAAAAAATGTGTGTGGCGCTGACGGGACAAACAAACTGTGAATGATTCAATTGACGCATTTGTTGTACAAATTGTTGCTGATTATTTACAATCAGTCAAGAAATCGTTGTATGTACCTTTGTGTCTCTTAAAGAAGTGAACGAATTCTCTCAAGATTACTTAAATGTCTGTCGACTTGTTCAATTTTCAATCAAACATTCGAATGCATGTCTGTCTGTTAAATTAATTGGTGTGCCTAATTGAATGCATAAAAACGATTTCATTGAACTTTCAACTCGTCTGTATATGTACGACATTGCAGTCAAAATATTAATTAAAATTCAGAGATGACAAGTAGACAATTTTAGCCTTTAAATAAAAAACCTTAAACCTGCAAAATGTTTAGTCAAATTGAGTTGATTAGTCAAGGGTGAGTTACTCAAAGCGATAAGAGCAACACAACATTTATCTGACTTCGTATTTGTATTTGAGTTAAATGATTATTTTTATATTTATCTACAACGCCCCTTTTAAGCCACAAGTTGCAACCTACTCGATTGAAATGGAAATATTTTTAAATCAGTCACATTTAAGTTGAGCTACGATTTAGTTCAGTCTAAAAATGCTTCGCTATTTAATAGTTTGCTTGCTGCTAGCCCCTCAAATATTTGCAGATGGTGAGTGTAACTAAGAATCATTTAAACTAATGCAATTAACAGACATTTCAGAGGATTGTGTATACGATTGGCTTCAATGCATGAGCAGTAACAGATCCTTAAATTGTAATGAAGAAGTGAATCCTGGTTGGATTAAAAGGCACAGGGTATGTGACGGCGCCAAAGACTGTGACGATGGCAGTGATGAGTTCCTGTCACTTTGCAAACTCCATCCCTCTGAGATGTCTGAAAATTACTTCTATTGTGCCAGCGGTGGTGTAATTGCAATGAATCAAGAGTGCGACAATGTAACCGACTGTTTGGATGCATCGGATGAGCTTGAGTGTGGCAATGAACCAATGGATGATACAAAGAAAGATCAAAGCGGCAGCTGCAGGTACTCAAAGTTAGCCTAAAACTTTAATATAACTCTTAACTAACTGAAGATTCTTACAGTGAATCACAATTTGAGTGCTTACCCGGTGAATGCATTGAGTTAAGTAAATTATGTGACCACCGAATCGACTGTACTAATGGCAGGGATGAGTCGCTGCAGCAATGCATTAAGCAATGCGAGACCAATGAGTTACAATGCGGTTATGGAAGCTGCATAAGTGCGAATAAGATTTGTGATAATCACATCGATTGTCTGGATGGCGCTGATGAGCTGCCCACAGTGTGTAGCGAAGTCGAAAGGCATATACCCATTCACTATGGCAACTGTAGCGATCCCAAAATTCGACATCTATCATTAGCCGATGATACCAAATATCATTTAGATGCCAAGGGAGACAAATACTTTTTGCCCAACGAACCAGTCCATTTCAGATGCGCGTTCTTTACTAGATTCGAGGGAAACGAATGGAACGTCTGCCAACTAAATGGCACTTGGCATCACGAACTACCGAAATGCATAACGCATAAAATTAAAATGACAAAAATTTGTTAAAAATTGGTTGATTAATTGGAAAACTGTTAAGTCACTTAATAAAAAAAAATAATTACACTCTGAAAGCTTATTGGTTATCTAAAAATCTTAATAAAACTATAATTTTTTGTTAATATTATGATGACTAACTTGTTTCAAGTCGGCTTAGCTTTTTTTTATACTTTTTTTTTATTAGAAATTTCGAGTTTGGCAGTCGTTCTTTTCTATCACGTTTTATTTCTTCCCCTCAAAGCTTTTCATGTGTAAATATTGAGTTCGTCACTCAATTACCAATTTATTTTCAAGTTATGTGGTTAAATATTTTCAAGGCCGTTAAGTCTCAGTGTCACTTGCTGTTGCCTTAACACAATTCTCTATTTCGCACCCCATTTAGGGTGTGGCATTACACAAAACAAAGCATTTGCTGACGCATCTTGATTCTAGTTATTCTGCCTCACTCTGTCTGCTTGAAGTTTTGTTTCGTTTCGTTTCGTTTGGCGTTTCCGTTTCCGCTTTGCTGGGATTATGCGGCTACTTTATGGGGGACAAGTTTTGTTTGCTCGTTTCTTTTTGCGTTTTCTATTTCAAGCTCTTCTTTTTATCAACTCATTTCTGGCTGAATACACAAAGCCGAAAAAATGTGTACATACATATAAAAATAGAGCCTGCAGCGAAAAATATATTTAATAAAAGTTGCCAACATTTATTTTGGCAAATGTCCATTTCGGTTAACCTTTTTTATTTTTTTTTTTTTGGGTTTTGGTTCACTTCACTGCTCACTTGAAACGTCACTTCAAATAAAAACTTCTATTTACGCCTGAAGTTATGATAATTTCATATATTCCGTTTGCATTTGTTTCACAACGATTTTCTTTAAGACATGAATTTGTTTGAAATAATAAAAGACTTAAGATCTACTAAAATTTAGAGTACACGTTCTAGAAAACATTTGTAATGATTAACACTTGCAAGTTTGCAAATGAAATAGATACAGTTGGTAAGTAGAAAGATCATAAACATAAAGAATGCAGCCATAACAGTGGCCGATAAAACATACTCCTCAGAAACCATATCAGGTAATCGACGCTGGTGTATTAGAGTGACCGTATAAAGTATAAGGGGTATCATATACAGGAACCCCCATAAGTTGATAAGCACCAGTAGGTTTGGCATGCCAACGGCACAAATACAAATGTAAAGGAATACGTATACAACAATAAATACAATTGTTATATACAGCATTGCATAGTAGCCAGGTAATGCCACAAGTGGCAGGAATGATCCCAATGCATACAAAATAATATTGATTACTGTAACAGCGGTCAGAACACAAGCGGCATACAATGCAGGCAAAGTGTTCCACTTATAGCTGACAGCACAAATCGTAACGCTCTCTACAGCGACAAGGCCAAGTGTCCAGTTGATCGGGAATTTGTTGTATAACTCTGTGAACACCAATAGCAATAGGCAAACGAGTGTTATAAATATCCACATGAAGTTCGGCAGAACTAATGAATCGATCAGCAAAACTTGAACACATTTCACTGCCGCCAATTGCAATACTCCAAGTGTTAGGAACAGTGTGGCCACAATATATATTTTCTGTAGTCGAAATTGATTATTTGCTTGTGGTTGAGCCACTACTTCGTATCTTGACGCCACATTATCCCTTGATTTGGAATTTGCCATGGCGCGTTGATGCTTCTTAACGCGTTAACACTAAAATTTTTGTATATTTTTGACATAAATCGGCAAACTAACAAATTTTTTCAAACTAAAAATGAATTTTCCACTCTCTGTTATTCTTAGGTAAGCTAATTGACACTTTTCAGCCATTGACAGCTGTTGACATTTAAACGCTAATCACTGTCACGTCGATGTTCTGTCTCACACCTGATATTTGCCAGATTTACATAAGTCCCCAGCCCCTCTTGGCTGCGGCTTGAAGTTGGGAAACGGTGTTGGGCCTACTAGCCCAAGAGTGTTGGCCTGAATTTTAATTGGCTTTTAGCGTTTACGCAAACACATGTTGAAAGTGTCAACAAACACCGCAAAATGTCAAAAAGTTAAGAAATTGTTTTACACCTGACTGCCGAAATTAAATAAACATGAGCAAACAAATGGCAAAATGTAACAAAGAGACAGTGAAACGTTGGACAATTCAATGGATATTCAATAGAATCGAAATGGCGGGGTGCTATTCAAAAGAAGAGCAGCAGTTTTCCGAGCAAATCCCAAAATTAAATAAAACATCAGACAGAGCACAAATAAAAACTCATTCAATTTCAAAAGTGGATAAGTCAACCGAACGTCATTTAACTTTTAATCAAAATAATTGCAATCGAAATCGAATCGATGTCTGAAGAGAATCACAGTTCTTTAAAATATACTCCATTTTAAAGTCTGGAATTTAATAATGTTTATTATAAAATATTACGCATACGCACTGCTGGTTTGAAACTGTTAAAATTTTGAAAATTTTAACATTTGCCACTGTAAGCTTTCAAGATTTATAAGTATTGCTTACAATATAAGCTATAACAAGCAATATGCCATCGAATTTGTTGCTGTCTCCTCAAGATTATAAGCATAATCAGCTTTTCATTCAAAAGCTCAATAAGTGTCCATCAATCATAGCGCAGGCGACGCGACACAAAGGCAATAAAACGGCTCTAAGAGATTTACACAAATACATCAGGCGAATGATAATTTACACAAGCCAAAGCCCTCAGCTTAGAGTTGCAAAAAAAACTTTATTGCTACTGGCAAAATGTGTTGAAATGAATCGAATACATAAATTCTAAGGAAAATCTTTTAATAAATATACAAATACATCTGCTTTTCAATTAATTTATGAAAATTAATAAAGGCAAATACTTGGGTATTTAGCTCTTTGGACTTCGCCAATTAAGTTTTATATACATTTGTAATTAATATGCCATTGTGTTTATTATTTACATGTAATTAATCAGTTCCTAGAAACGTTACCTTGGCAACAATTCGTTGCCCTTTCAAATGCTGGACAACATTTTCTATAGAAGCAGCAAAACAATGGCGAACAGGCAAACCAAAACTTTTATTAAACTTTCAGTTCTTTAATACTTGTTCAGACAAAAATTAAAGCTAAAAACCTTTGAATTTAATTCAAATTCTGTTGAATAAAATTTCCGCTTTACATTGAAAAATGTTGCAAATTTATGTTTTCTACGACTTCATGTTTCTGCAGAAATGAAATTGCATGTTCTTTGAACAACTGCTGTGTATTGTTATGTCCAAAACATGTAAAATCCCTACAGCCAATGAAATTGCACACAATCAAGTTATTGAGGAGCATATAAAATATGTAAAGCTGCAAATATAATTTAACTAACTTTTGGTTGAGCAATAAGCACATGTATAATTTTAATACTTAATTTTAACGACAAATGTCGACAGCGACTATAAATGATTTAACTTTTGTCGAGACTCTTGACACAATTTGATTAATTGTCACTGAAATTAGGTGATAAATTATAAATATGGATGTCAAAATAGCTGCCTATTTTGGTTAAGTGCGTGTATATGTCACATTAAATTTAGAAGCAGCTACAGCTCCCATGTGAGAATTAACAGCTGTGGTTTCATATCCAAATTGAACTTGATTCTTTAAAAAGGGAAAGTGCTGTAATGTTATTTTCACGTCACGTAAGCTGAGAAATGCGACTTTCAATTGGGAAAATAAATCAGTGAGCTAATAAATTTTTAGAAGCAGCATAAAATGCGTACAAATACCCGTACTCGTATACGCATTTGTACTCATACTTGTATTTGAGCCATAAATGCTAACGAACCATTAAGAAACCAAAAGTGAACAGCCTGTGAGTGGAGTGGAGTTTAGCTGAATGCCTCGAATGTAATCGGAGGAGTTTTGCCAGCTTCCTAGGTCCCCTAATACTTGAATTTGCCACTTCCTGTCTTTTCCATTTCAATTCTGGCGTGCCATGCGGCGTATACGTGTTATTCCCCTTCGGTTGTATATGTGAATGAGTATGTGTGTGAGTTTTTCTCCGGTCTGTTTAAATTGCGCAACTTCGTGTTCGTTTTAATATATTGAATTTTATTATTAAAGAGCCATTTTTAGCACCTGTTTTCCTGCTTTTTGTTCTCCTTACAACTCGAAAGTTATTAATTGCCTTTTATTCGACAGTCTCGTATGTAATTCCATTATACATCAAAGCACAAGCTGCATTTTAAAATGTTCAATTAATACCAAGAGCATGCAGATAAATATTGAAGGGTTTAAATTAATTACAAGCATAATAATTGCCATTGTTAAAAATGTTTGCTGAATGAACAACTGAAAACCATTGGCAAACTATCCACACTATTTGGCCACTTTAAAGTGTTGACTTTTATATCGATCGAGTAGAGTTGCTGA
Source organism: Drosophila nigrodunni (assembly GCA_020829145.1). NCBI lineage: Eukaryota > Metazoa > Arthropoda > Insecta > Diptera > Drosophilidae > Drosophila > Drosophila nigrodunni. The sequence goes on from JACVCZ010000001.1 coordinate 14,772,034, forward strand.
TAAATAAAAAACTTTTTTTTACGCCTTCCATCGAAGTAGTTATTTCTGTATTTCAATGTCAACAGCTAAAAGCCGGCCAGAAAAGCAGCTTAAATGTGTAACAACTATAAAGTCAATGGAAAACTTTAAGCAACATCTGCTGTAGAATAGACAGAGGGCAGAGGGACTTGATGATTTTCAGCAAAATGTTTACAAACGAGTCTTTACTCTAAAGCCCACTGACAAATTGATTTAGAATCGTTGTGCAAAATGTAGCAAATTCACAGGAAATTTAAGCAGGTGTAAACAGTTGTTGGCTAAACTCTGTTTTGACCATGCTAAAGAGTTATTATTGCTGCTAATTGGGCAAATGACAGAAAATTATATATAAATTTTTTAAATATACTTATTTAAGTCAATAAATTAGTTTAGAAATTATCAGTTGAAGCTGCAAACAGATTTTAAAATTAAAACCACAACTCAAATACATTGCTTAGTAAACACTTGCAGAGATTTAGCTGAAACTTATGCCTTTTGTTGTGTGATTGCTCAAAAAGTTGGAAATTTTTGTGCGTTTCTTAATTGTGTTTAAGAATTTTGTTGGCAAAGGATTTTCGCAGTTTACTGCATGCCCAAGGAGCGACCACAACTTGTCGTCTGCAATGCGTAAAATGACTTCTGTCGAGGTCCTTTCCAGGGTGTTTCGGGTTATGCAGGTCAATGTAAAACAATAAAAATTCGAAACCACAGTCCACAGACCTTCGTAAACAATACAAAAATGAGTTAACAACAACAAGATCTCAACTCATTTTCATTTCTATTCTGTTGCTGCTTCAGTATCTGCTTCTGATTCGTCAGACTCGTGGTTGTTTTCACTTTATTTTTGTACATTTTGCAGAATAATATGCTCAGCAGTGCTTAAAAAAATTCTACAGTTACTGCTGCTGCTGCTGCTTGTTGACAACATGTCAAAGAAAACAATGAAACAGACGTCCAGAATTCCACTACCGCCTTTCGCATTCCTTTTCTATTTTCACTCCACTTTACTTCCGTTCGCTTCGGTTCAAAACTCGCATATTTTCTGTCCAGTCTAAAGAATTAAATTATAGGGCATATAAAAAAAAGTACAGTTGGCCTCGGGGCGACAAAGTTGTAATACGTTTGTAGAATGATTTGTGCTTTTCTTGTTACTAGTGTTACAATCTTAATCAAAATAATAACAGGGTTACAAAAAATACTAAAATACGTTTTATGGATTAAAAGAAATAAAAACTATCCAAAAATATTCGTTTTCTTTGCTTTATTTTCTTTAACTTGTATAGAAACTCTAGGGAAAGTCATATTTCTTGATAAAGTTCTGGTACCTTCTTAAAGAGTAGCAAAGACTTGTTCTTTTTGATTTTCTAAGGACACGACTGTCGAAAACTGCAATTTCTTTCAGTGCGAACAACACAATTGCATTTGTAAAGTGAACTTGAAAATGCACATAACTTTTTATTAATGTGAACAATTGTTTTAGCTGGCAACAAAGTGCCATTCAACTATCATTTTCATTTTATATACATAAGTTAAAGTAATTCAATTACTGTAATAACACTCAACTCAACTCTACTCAACTCAAACTGACAGAGCTAACAAAAGTTGATCAACATGTTAATAAATTACCACAACTATTTAGTTGTCTATTACACTGATTACATGTTGGTTTGTTGAACTTAATTGCTTTTACTTTTCATAGCCACTGAAAGCCATACAATTTACCGTACAACAAACAAATATTGATTCAGCTTAAAATGATTTAAAATTCGCTACATTTTTGGTTGTTTCCCCCTAAGCTTTAAACGTGTTGAATGAATAAATTCTATATAATACGCCCACCAGTTTGTTATTTTTTTTTGTGGAACATACACTAAATAGCGTGTAGTTGAGTTAAAAGTTATGTAGCTCTGGCAGCTGGAAGGCAAATTAAGGAAGTATGTAAACATCATAGTACTGTCGACGTTATCCTGGCATTACGCATTGACGGAGTTTCTTATCTCATTATGAATTTATGCCTTGGCCGTGTTAACATACCACCGAACAGGCTAAATTTATTACTACCTTGCGGCAGATTTATGTGAGAGTCAAATACCAACAACAACAACATGAATAACGAAAACAACAACAATAAAAGTGCCAACAAGAACAACAATAGCGCCTGTTATAAAATATGCGAATAAAAATCTGCTTAAATATACTCAACCGCCAGTTATTAACAGAGCAATCGCTTCTGGCCATAAGCTTTTGCCACTTGTGCATTTTAATTTATTTACCAGTTTACTAAGAGTGCCGCATTCTCGATGGGCGTGGCCAGAGGCGACAGCTTTTACACACTTAGTCGCTGCACATTTGTACATATACAAAGTTTTTTTTAACGTTAAGCTTTTGTTTTTATTTTGCTTATTCATTAATCCTCAATCAGAATGCAAGGATAGCAACACGGTTTGTGATTGAAAAGTGCTTACAGTTAAGCAGGAAACAAGTGAAATATGTCAATGAGTAAATTAAGGATTAAATTGGAGCATAGTTGTCACTTACGTATAAACAAACAATTAAAATATCTTTAGGTCTCTAAGATAATTAAATGGAATTTTAATATATTAATATATATTAACAAACTATTAATTAAGTTTCTTTTAAGTTATAAAATGTAGACCAATGAATAGTATAAAGTATTAGCTTTTTAAAATCTGTGAATTTATCTTATTATTGATGGGTAAAGATATTTTTACAACAAACTATTACTTAAATGTCTTTTAAGATATAAAATGTAGAGCAATGAATAGTGTAATCTATAAGCTTTTTAAAATCTGTGAATTTATCTTATTATTGATGGGTTTTTTATTATAATTTAAAGCACACATTTTTTTTATGCTTTCCCGACTTCTCGTTACAAAATTATTTTATCCTAACTTTGCTTCAAGTTTCATATTTTATTTTAATTATTTACAAATGTATTTATATCATTGTTTTAATTTAAGATTTATTTTTTTTTTTAATTATTTGCGTTTTTGTGGTTTGTTTTTAGCAAAATTAACAAGTTTTAGCCAAAACAGCAGCTTGACGTCTTGGCCATAATGCAACGTATACACAATGGCTCTTTTTTGCCCAAATATGTGAGTGGAAAGTGGTCCTGGGACGATAAATCAGATAACCTGCACTTTGAGCCACAAAATGACTTGGAAACGGTGAAAGAGCTCTATGTAGAGTCAAATGGGTATAAATTTCGGCGAACACTGAGTCAGATAGAGGAAGCTGTCTTTCGACAGGACTTTGTACGCTCCGAATCCGCATTCGATACGGACACAGTGTCAATTAACGATATACGGGATCTTGTTTTATTCCTAATGCCCAAGGAGTTCTTGACCATGTATTTCCTTGAATTTATGCATAAACCTGTTGTGCATAGATTGCTTCACTCGCTGATCATCTACTTTGATTACTTCCTGCGCTTGGTGGAGTTTGTGCTCATTCGACGGGACGAACTGTCTGGAAAGATGGCTCAAATTCAGAGCCAGCTATCGATTGAAATGAAAAAGGTTTTTTCTAAGCATTTAAGCCAGTATCGCATACTGGTGGCCAGAAACTACAGTGTAATTCTCAAGGGCGATGGTGACATGGCTAAATATTACCACCTAAGGCCATTAACCAATACTTCTGCCCACATTAAAGACAGAATACTCCACGACCAGTTTCTGGCTGTTATCATACAGATCGTTTGGATTGCAATGCACCGAAGGGCTTACGATGTGATTGACATGGAAATGAATCGATTATTTCGCTCCGAGCACTTTATAACACATCGGCCGGGTTATATGAAGTTTACACCCGCGGAGAAGAGTTTACTTTATGGGCGTAAGAACAAAATTTGCAACTATCGGCTGCAGGTGTCGCCGTTGGTACTGGAATTGGAGCATGTGGCGGAGGAAGATTTACCCATACTGTGGATTGGAGAGCGAAAGTATCGAGGAAACAATATTGGGTTAGCCAAGTTGGAGCTGGAGTATATTGTACCGGATACTCAGCTACACTTGATAGACGTTGCCCATGGCATACTTGGCCATCCGAAGCGTTTCTACGATACTATCCTCGAGCTTAACTGGCCGGCATTGCGTCACGAGAACTATTCCCTTGAAAATGATCCGTATCACATAAAGCGCCAGCCAACTCTAGAAATACCAAACCTTGATAAGCTGAAAACTAATACAACCTATCAGAATGTTCAACATTTCTTCAAGATCTTCAATATCTACGAGCAGTGCAAACCACTGCAACTTCACAAATGGCTTCAACGGGAGAAACGAATTTTGGCCTTTGCAAAGGGCAAAACAAAGCTCAATATTTATGTACGTTGTGAACAGGAAATCGAGGGGCCATCGACGGTGCTCCCTGTCAGTCACATACGCAAAAAATACTTCCGTATCGTTTCCAGGTTGCGAAAAGAAATGGGTGTCACACAGGAGGATACTCTCATGACAACACCATCTACAATTATAAAACCAAGGTTTCAAGCTACTGGTGGCGATTACTTCTTTAGTGAGTAAAATGCTAGGGTATCTGTGTAGTCAATTTACTCTGTAAAGAATTCAATCGCCAGTTATAGTGATAAATGTACAGATTTCGCTAATAAATTAATGGATTTAAAATCTAGTCAGTCGGGTCTTTATACTTATATAAGGAAATGGGTATGAAGAAATATATATTTTTTATATAATCTTTGACTAAGCTCTTTCTCTTCAATTTATCACACCTTAGCACCCATTGTGAACACTGACACCTAACCTAGAAAGTATGTATTTTGTTTAACTAGAAAATTCAGTACATAAAACATATCCAACACATACATATAACACATAACACACAAATCCCATAATTTACCGCTATGATACGCATTTATGCCGATACCTACGTACCAAAGTATCACAGTGGAAAATGGTCCTGGGACAATAAGACAGATGGCCTACACTTTGAGCCACACCACGATCTGGAGGATGCCAAGGAGCGTTACATCGAGACAAATGGCTACAAATTTCTACGCTCTATTAATCAAGAAGAGGAGATGATCTTCCGTCAACAGTTTATACGCTCCGAGGCCACATTCGATACGGACACGGTGGTGATTAACGATGTGCGAGATTTGGTTTTGTTTCTTATGCCCAAGGAGTTTCTGACCATGAAGTTTCTGGAATTTATGCATAAACCGGCTGTGCATAGATTGCTTCACGCGCTGATCATCTACTTTGAGTACTTTCTGCGCTTGGTGGAGTTTGTGCTGATTCGACGGGATGAACTGGCCGGAAATATGGCTCAGATACAGAGCGAGCAGACAAATGAAATGAAACGGATTTTCTCAATTTATTTAAGCCAGTATCGCATGCTGGTGGCCAGAAACTACAGTGTGATCCTTAAGGGCGAAGGAGATATGGCTCAGTTTTACCATATGAAGGAGATTGTCAATATATCCGCTACAATCAAGGATAAATACTTTCACGAACAGTTTCTAGCCGTTGCCATACAGATCGTATGGATAACTGTACATAGGCGTGCCTACAATGTTATCGAAATGGAAATGAATCGATTGTTTCGTTCCGAACACTTTGTTTTTAATCGTCCCGAATATCTAAAGTTTTCGCCAGCGGAACGAAGTCTGCTCTATGGTCGAAATAACAAGATTGTTAACTATCGCAGTCAGGTGTCTCCGTTAATACACGAACTGGAACACATTGCCGACGAGGATCTGCCCATTCTGTGGATAGGAGAGCGAAAGTATCGTGGCACTGATACTCGGATTGTTCAGATAGAACTGGAGTATATAGTGCCAGGTCCACAGTTATTTATGATTGATGTAGCCCACGGAGTGCTGGGACATCCAAAGATATTGTACGACACCATGTTGAACTTATACTGGCCAGCGGTGCGCTATGCCAACTATTCAGTGGACCATGATCCCTATCATATTGTAAGACAGCCCTATCTGAAGATACCGAATATTGATGAAATGAAATTACGTCGCATGTCCAAGCGATACGATCAATTCTTCAAGGTCTATCGCATCTACGAGCCTGTAAGCCGGCAGATGCTGAGCCGATGGTTTCGTCGGGATAAGGTTATTAACTTTTACCGCAATGGAGGTGTACTGGATGACATATTTGTGCGCTGCAACAATGATCTGGCCAAATCGAGTTACGGTCCCTCTGTGGTACAGATTATACAAAAATACTTCAAGCTTGTTTCTCGGCTACGCAAGAAGGCCAAAGATGTTTATACTGAAGATCTATTTTCTACCAAGAGTGTAGGACCCATAACTACAGCACCGGTGCGCAAGAAGTTCTCGATACAAGGTACTGGAGAGGATCATTATTTCGAAGAATTGTCGCTTTAATTGGCAGATACTTCCAATTCAAACATAAACTTCAAATAAAATCGAACATAACACAATTTGCATTTTCACTTACTGTACATATTTCCCGCGATCACAAACTGCTAAGGGAGACTGTGCTGCGTCTGGTAACAGCTGATAAGGTGTTATAAACTGTTATATTGTTATGTGTTCTGTTAAGTTGCTTTGGCAGTGTCAATAACAATGTCCACGGAGCTTGAAGCGCGCACGTCTCCGCCGTACAATCATTTTACGCAAATTGGCGATCCAGTGCTGCGACAATGTGCAGAGGTTGTGCCTGAGGATCGCATAGACAGCGATGAAATCAATGGCATTGTGGAGCAGATGGTGAATGTGCTGCGCCACTACGGCTGTGTGGGCGTAGCAGCACCTCAAATAGGTGTCTCACTACGCATAATTGTCATGGAATTCAGCGCGGACAAACGGGATAAGTTTCCAGCAGAGATTTACGAGCAACGTAAAATGTCCACGCTGCCGCTAGCCGTGTGTTTCACCATTATCATTTGCAGTCCATTTGTTAATTTGAGCAACTTTATTACAGGTTTTTATCAATCCAAAGCTGGAGATAATTGGTGACATAAAGCACACACATTCCGAGGGCTGCATGAGCGTACGCGGTTTTTCTGCCCAAGTGCCGCGATTTGATCGCGTACGCGTCTCTGGCATTGGAAAACTTGGAACGCCCTCAGTGCTGGAACTTGAAGGTTGGAACGCGCGCATTGCACAACATGAAGTCGACCATTTAAACGGCATCGTTTGCATCGATCGCATGGATGTATCCAGCTTTACCTGCAACACCTGGCAGCAGATAAATGCCGCGGGTGGACGTGCAGTTATACCATTTGATAAATAAAAAAAACAGTTAAAGTCAAATCACAAATTACCGCCGACCGGAATAAGTGTGAACTGAATTTGAATTGGTTTTAGTTCACTTGTGAACAGTTTCTGCACGAACTATCGAAAGTATTTGTATCGCTTAAACATCGATACATTTACTTGCCGGTTGCTTATCAGAACAATGCAGTGTTGGTAAATTCACACAAATCTGTATAAATAAAAAAGAAATGCATACAATTTTAAGCGCTGTGTGATGTTTAATAAACTTCAATGACACTTTAAACACTGATTAAAGAAACTAAATTTAAATATATATTTTATTCAAGTAAGATAACTTGTTTGTGAGTTAATGCCAGCCACTAACTGTCGTCTGTTTCAGCTACAATGTTGTTGCCACTGCACAGATTATGCCGGTCACACATGCGTTACCTAAGCACCAGCCTGCCTCGTCCTCAATCGTTCAGGAAATGGTACCAGCAGCTGTGGACAACCGAGCGCACGAATCTGCCGCCCTACAATCATTTCACACAAATAGGTGATCCCGTGCTGCGGGACAAGGCAGCGGAGGTGCCAGCGGATTATGTGAAGAGCAAGGAGATTCATGCAATTATTAATCAAATGGTGAATGTTCTACGCAAATACGACTGCGTGGGCATTGCAGCACCACAAATAGGTGTCTCCCTGCGCATCATAGCCATGGAATTCAATCCCAACATGAAAAAGGATCTACCCGCAGCAACATACAAAGCACGGCAAATGTCTGAGCTCCCCCTTACCGTAAGTAACCATCTAGACAATGACTACACGCGCACATAACACTAGCTATGGCCCCACAGGTGTTCATCAATCCGCAGCTGAGTGTGACCGACTATACCAAGCACAAGTATCCCGAGGGATGCATGAGTGTGCGTGGCTACTCGGCCGAAGTGGAGCGCTATGCAGGCGTCAAACTGACGGGTTTGAATCGAGAGGGAATTGCCACGGAACTGGAACTGAGCGGCTGGAATGCCAGAATTGCACAGCATGAGATGGACCATTTGGCTGGCAAGCTGTACACCGATCAAATGGATCCATCCACGTTTATCTGCACCTGTTGGGAGACTGTAAACACAAAGTCGGGACGTGTGGAAATACCGTTTTACAAATAATTTTACGCTATTTTGTTAAACTGTTTGTTAAATTCAAGGCTAAGAATTTGTTTTATAGTATGGAAATGTTGCTTAATGTTGTTGTGGTTGTAGTGATCTTCCTGTTGTTTGTTGGCAACTGCTTCGCATTCACTTCTCTGCAGTCATGTACGTGCGCAAATGATGATTAGCCGTGCCCAGCGCCGTCTTGGCCTTGAAGTACTCCGGACTATCCCACAGATCCCGCTTGTCCATCATGTACGTGAACAGCTCATTGTACTCGCGCTGCAGTAGCTTGTGCGTGGCTGTCACCTTGTTACGCAGCTCCTCAATGGCCCGTTGTAGGGCTAACCGTGCCGCCTCTGTTGCTGCATCCGCTAGGACCGCATCTTTGTCATCCCTCTCGACTCTGGTGTCGGCGCCCTCCTGCTGCAACGTACGCAAGTGCATCCTCTGATTCTGCCAATCATCCCACTGCAGCTGCAGGCACTTACCCAAATAATTGAGCACTGCGGTGCGCAGGATGAACTGCTTGATCCCTGGATGCGCAATGTCGCGCACTCGCATTCGGAACATGCTCAAACAGTTGCTCAACTCTTTACATGAATTGTTGTCTATGTGGGTATCTTAATGTTTGTGTGTGTATGTGTGTGGATTGCTTCAACAAAAACTAGTTTCTATTTTGGAATCTCATTCAAACGGAAAACTAAAAATCATTGGAATTTTTTAAAAACATTTCAAAAGGAATAAACAATCAGTTAATTTAATGTTGAGCAACATTTTGCTATTCTGCAAATTCCCTATAACTAACTAATTTTCGGTGAGTAGAGAATTTTTATAATAACAAATTTAGCATACCATTAAATTCTTAATTAATTTCGGTTGTAAAATTTTAATGCTGGGAAGTTCTTTATAAACAAAAAAGCCGAACTTTTCTAATGTTAAATAAATAATCTTCACCATAAATTAAAAACGTTCATAAAGCAATAAATTTGTTCTTAATGAAAGTGAAATTAATCTGATTACCATATAATTTTTATAACCATAAAATGATAATTCAAATTCAGTCGTTTATTTTTTACTTTATATGTAGCTGGGTAATTTTAAACAAATCTAATTGAATTCTATAATTTCATCTGAAGCAGGAGTAGTCAAGTTACTATATACACACATATAGTGGGCATAGATCAAATTGGTTACAAATCATATAAACCTATAAGAAGAAAAGGTTTTCTGTTTTTAAGTTGTGTAAACTCTTGATGCATTTAATTATTAATTACCTTAATTGTTTAGTAAGGCAAAGGAAATATCTGTAAAAGTTCGTTATTTCCTATTAATAACTTTGTAATATTTGGAATTATTTTAAACTATTAAATTACTTAACTTTACCATATAGCTACCCTAGAAACGATAAGATAAACACTTTCTCAGCAGTTTAAGTAGAATAATTTAAAAATTCAGACCCAAAATGTGCCCCAAGAAAAACCGACAACTTAAGATTAAAGTAAATTCCCAAATTGATTTAAAAATAGTCCAATTAAATATAAAATGTATTTAAGACAAAAATGTAAGCAATAAACGCAAAAAATTTTGAAATATTACAACTAAAATTTACACAACAATTTTGAATGGAATTTAAGAAACTGCTGACCTAGAAGAGCCCCTCGATCTGTCCAGTTTCGGTGTTCAGATCGATGTCGTAAATGGCAGGACGTGTGGCGAGTCCTGGCATTTTGGTAATGTCACCGCACATGGCCACCACAAAGCCGGCGCCGGCGGAGACATAGACCTGCTCCACATTCAGCGTGAATCCCTTAGGAGCGCCCTTGATGCTGGCATCGCCAGTGACGGAACCAGATGTCTTGGACATGCAGATAGGAAGCTTGCCAAAGCCCTGAATGGCAAACAAAAAATAAGATTACTTTGAACTTGGTAGGAATTCAACTCAGTTGGACTTACCGCATCGGTTAGGCGCTTTACCTGCGCCAGAGCCTCCTGGGAGAGCTCCACCTTGCCAGCTCCGTACATGGTCTGAGCAATCTTGTTCATCTTGTCCACCAGCGGCAGCTCCAGGTCGTAGAGCAGCTTAAATTTGTTAGGCAGCTTGCAAGCAGCGATGACGGCATCGGCAAGTGGCACAGCGCCAGCGCCACCATCGGACCAATGGGTGGACACAACAGCTGCAAAGGCACCGGCCTTCAGAGCGGCATCCTTGAGCAGCTGATGCTCGGCAGCGGTATCCGCCACATGGGCATTGATGGACACAATGACGGGCATGCCGAAGGAGAGTCCGTTCGAGATGTGCTGCAGCAGATTGGGCAGACCCTGCTCCAGCAGCTCCAGATTCTCCTCCGTGTACTGCTTGTTGAGTGGTGCTCCGGGTGTGACAGCTGCACCACCGCCATGCATCTTGATGGCACGCACTGTCGTGACCAGAACCATGGCATCGGGATTACGTCCAGAGTTGCGGCACTTGATGTTGCAGAACTTCTCCATGCCAATGTCCGAGCCGAAACCCGCCTCGGTGCAGACGTAACCCTCGCTGCCCACCAGTTTCAGGCCAATCTCATCGGCTATGATCGAATTGCAGCCGTGGGCAATGTTGGCGAAGGGTCCGGCATGCACTAGCACCGGAGTACCCTCAAGGGACTGCATTAGATTCGGCTCCAGTGCATCCTTGAGTAGCACAGCCAGGGCGCCGGTCATGCCCAGATCATCAGCCGTCACTGGTTGGCCAGATTTATCAAATGCCACCACCATCTCGGCCAGACGCTGCTTCATGTCCGCCAAGCAGCCGGACAAGGCGAGTACGGCCATAATCTCGCTGGCCACGGCTATGGAGAAGCGTGTCCGGCGCGTCAGGCCCTTCTCCGTGGGCGACTGACCAATGGTAATCTCACGCAGATACCTATCGTTGATGTCCACCACACGCTCCCACATGATCGTCTCCGGATCAATGTCAAGCCGTGCGAATCGACCGTACTCCGCCTCGGTGAGCTCATCGGGATTCGTCTTCTGTATGCCCAGACGCTGGAGACGTCTCAGCTGAATGGGACTGAACTTCCGCTGGCCCTTGATCTTTGGCACCAGGCGATTGTAGAGCGCCGTGTCCGTCTGCGTGGACTCGTGGAAGATGCGCGTGTCCAGCTGAGCGGCCAGCAGATTATTGGCAGCCGCAATGGCGTGAATGTCCCCGGTGAGATGCAGATTAAACTCCTCCATGGGTATGACTTGGGCGTAGCCACCGCCGGCAGCGCCCCCCTTGATGCCAAACGTGGGTCCCTGCGAGGGTTGACGCAGTGCTGCAACCACATTCCGCTGCCTGTGCGCTCCCAGCGCCTGCACCAGACCCATCAGTGTCGTCGTCTTGCCCTCACCCAACGGCGTGGGCGTAATGCCGGCTACAACCACATACTTGCCAATGGGACGAGTGCGTAGACGCTGCAGTACCTCCAGTGAGATCTTGGCCTTGTTGCTGCCATACAGTGAGACCTCATTCGACTCCAGACCAATCTCCTCGGCCAGGTGACCAATGTACTTGGGTCGCTGGGCACGAGCAATGACAATGTCACTGGGCACAGGTCTAGCCGGACGCAGCGGCAGCGCTTGCAGGGACCAACTCTGGCGACTGGCACGCGCTGCCGCCCTGGTCGCCGAGACCACGGTGTTCTTCATCAGCATGGCCACGGTCATGGGACCCACACCGCCGGGCACTGGTGTCAGGTGTCCTGCCACGTGCTTGGCCTCCTCGTAGTCCACGTCGCCCACCAATCGAGTGCCGCTCTTCTTGCTGGCGTCTGCAATGAAATTCCAGCACAGTGGTTCAATAATCTGTCAACCATTTGCAGCCGCAGCCAAGTGAAAACTAATCTTCGGAAAAACAACAAAACAAGCAGCTGAGTTTCCCATTAGGCAGCTTATCAGCCGCGGGGGGTCTAGGGTCAAACGGTGTGATAAGACAATGCACGGAAAACAACTGGCAGTAGGGCTAAAGTCGAGTGTAACGACTTTAAGAGACCCTGTATTGTTCTGTGGCAAGAATTTAGCTTATAAGGCATAAGGTATTTTAAAATCTTTAAGATCAATAAGTTTTCTTTAGCTTGTTCTCATTTTAGAGCAAGTTTTCGAAGACTTTTATAAACTATAGTTATTTAATCGTGACTAAAGTTGGTCTGCATGCATTGTTACCATTTTGCGGTTGGACTTGAAACAATCTTCAACTAGATGATCCATGATCACAGCTCTCTCTAGCTCCTAAAGTCTCTGAGCTAAAGTTGTCATAAGGATAGACGCAAGTCGGTGTAACTGTTACTGCTGATCAGGAATATATATAATTTGTGGACTTAGACGCGCCTTCTTTCCCAACTACTCACTTATAATACACAGCTAATTTTGTTATAAACTAAATCAAATTTTAAGCTGCATATTATAACTAATAATTCAGAAAATCGAAGCTAAAGCCACAAAATTTTCTAGAAATATTTGAGTTAAGTAACAGCACTTTAAACTAAACTCAATTATTTTTAAAATTTGTTTAAACAATTCCCCTTAAATCACTTAATTCCACAAATACTACCGACATAGATTGTGTTTAACTTTAGCGCTTTTTCACAGTGTACGACTAACAGCTGAGCTGATAACACACCCACCTGGCTTGCAATTGATGCCACAATCGATGACAACAGCGCCGGGCTTAATCCACGAACCCTTCACCATCTCCGGCACACCGATGCCGACGAGCAAAATGTCCGCATTCCGTGTGATCTGCTCGATGTTACGTGTCTTAGAGTGGCACACGGTCACGGTGGCATTGTGCCACTTGAGCAGCTCTGCTGCAGGAGTGCCCACAATTTTGCTGCGTCCCAGCACCACAGCATTCGCGCCCGCAATCTCCACACCCGTGCGACGAATCAACTCGATGCAGCCCCAGGGCGTGCAGGGCAGGAAACCGCTTAGATCGCCGGTGGCCAGACGACCCTCGTTTAGCGTATGCAAGCCATCCACATCCTTGGTGGGTGAGACTGCATCCGCAATGCGATGAGCATCGATTTTGGTATCGCAGTCCAGCGGCATCTGCACAATGATGCCATGCACGGCGGGATCAGCGTTAAGTTCGCGCACCTGATGCGAAAGAAAGTTTCATAACACTTGAATTTTCACCCCTAACTGTTGCATAAGCAGTGCTGGCAATTAAGCACTTTTAGAGCTAAACTTGAGGCACCAGCATTTCACATTATACTTGTATATACTATATATACTGATTTGATTTTGATTAATTGCATTTTGTAGCGGTAGACTCACCTTATCGAGCAGCTCCAATTCAGTTATGGAGCTCGGCAACTGCACGTGAAGGGCATTAATGCCAATCTCCGTAGCGGCCTTAATCTTCATGCGTATGTAGACATTGGAATCCTCACGTCCGCCCACCTGCACAATGCGCAGACCGGGCACAAACTGTGGCCCCAAAGCCTTTACCTCCTCAACCAGCTCATCGCGTATGTTTCTATTGAACGGAGAATCGATTAGTTAAAATTTCCCTTTAGTTTGCTAATTTGCGTCACTCACTTGGCCACCAAAGTGCCGGAAATGATTTTAGCCTCTCCGGTCATCTTACTGTATGAATCGCAGCAGCGCTCACTGTAAAAACGCACAAAGTATCTGAGTAAACGCACAATGTATCTAAGTATCTAAGCCAATACGAACGGCTCTCGCTGGCGTTAGCAATGCAACTGAGTCGCTTGTGGTGCCACCGACCCTATCTATACCCATTTGACATAGGTAGTTGCTCTATCGCCTCGCTAATCTTCCCAAAACCCACCGATCCACCGACCAACCGACCGATCGTCCGACACGATCCCCTTATCAGCTCGCCACTCACAGCGCTCATTTCACATTATCTGGGCTTGTTTTGGGCTTCGGGTTTCGGGTTACTCAAGGGTCACAGCTCCTCTGGGCGCAAAAACAACACGATCTCTTCTCCCTTCTCCACGCTGGGGAGCTGTGACCGCAAATCGTCACGATCAGAAATCTAATACACCTTTCTACAACAAATAATCAATGAATTTAATCGCATTTCGATTACTTAAACTTTTAGTTGGTTGAATTTCCCTACAAACTAACTGCTGATTTCATAATCAATCTTCTAATCACACTTATCTTGGCGTCTAGCTCGTTAAAATTCTGGCTATAAACTTAAGTTGTTTTGTTTAGCAGTAATTTAAATTATTAACTCATAAATCAAAGTTTTTGTTTCAATTTTTGTGGGAAAAGTGGAAAAAAGTAGCTTAATATGTAAAATTTAAACTAAATTTGTGGCTCGTAAACCAATAAATAAATTATTATTAGAAGATCAAATAAATTTTCGAGGGTTACTAATGAAAATATAAAAAAAATCTACAGTTCTTCTGATTGTTAGTATTTATTTAAATTCAAAAAAAACAAACTTATTTTTAGTTAAACGAGGACAAAAGTAATGGACTCAATTCATCGAAAGTTATAATATGAAATTATTAAAACTTTTAGTCCACTTCCTAGGAATCTAAAGTGAAAGGTTCCCTTTAACTGCTACCAAAAAACGGGTACACCTTGAACCACTGTGCGCTGTACCTGCCGCTAAAATTGATTTCATAATCTATCAAAAAATATACCTGATTTCACGGCAACTAACAAAAAAAAAAAACGAAAACAAACAAATACAGCTGGGAACACAAACAAAAACAACAAACAACAAAAAATAGAAAGAAAGAGAGGAAATAAACGTGGCTTATCAGTAGGTGCCAATTGGTGATAATAATAGATAACATGCAATAATAATTACCATAGTAATTAGAGCCAGAGCAACGGTCAGTTTGGAACTACGACTACGAGTTGATTGAATTGCAATTTTATTCCTGACCAACAAAGTGCATAAAATAAGTAAAATTTTAATTAATTTTAATGGCAGCTCGCAGTTTGGCGGATCGACTGCGACTATTGCGAGCGATTTCGGAGGCATCGGGCAGAATAACGTGACGATGTAGCTGTCGCCAGTGTGATTGCACAAAGGATTCAAGCAGATCGGGATCATGAGTGAGGTCATAGCCGCAGTACTTAAGTGGCACCGGATTGGCCACGCCTTCGATGACATTGCCGTTGATGTGACGCTTGACAATGGTGTCCTCCAGGGAGTGGAAAGTGATGGCCACCAGACGACCCTCAGCACGCAGATACTCTCTGGCCAGTAGCATGCCATAATTGATCTCATTGAGTTCATTGTTCACAAAGATGCGCAGGGCCTGAAATGTTTTGGTGGCCGCATGTGCCGGTCTCTGCAGCCTGTCCAGACGCCGATCGTTTCCCTCGCCTAGCACTGCGGCTACCAGTTCGGCTAGCTGTCGTGTGGTCTCAATACGCTGCAGTGCTCCACGTGCCTCTACAATTGCGCGTGCGATCTTCTTGGCTGCCTTCTCCTCGCCATAGACACGAAAGATTCGTGCCAAATCGGCTTCCTCGGCGCGGGCGAGCACATCGGCAGCACTGACGCCACCACTGCGTCCACAGTCCATGCGCATGTCCAGCGGACCATTGTGTGAGATGGAAAAGCCACGTGCGGCCTCATCAAACTGCATGGAACTGCAGCCAAAGTCAAACAACATGCCGTCCATGCTGTGCCGTGGCACCTTCGCATCCTGCAGCAGTTGTGGCAGCTCCGAGAATTTACCCAGCAGCGGCACCAATCGCCCCGCATACTCTGGCTCCTGACTTAAGCGCTGGGCCAGCTCATGAGCCAAGGGATCACGATCCAGCGCATAGACAGTCGCCTCCGGGCAACTGTCCAGCAGTCGACGTGTGTGCCCGCCAGCTCCAAAGGTCATGTCAATGTACTTGCCACCCGCCACCGGCTGCAGATAGTCAATGGCCGTCTGGCAAAGCACGGGCACATGTCCGGGTGTTGAAGCTGTTGCTGCAGGTGGGACAGCTGCGATGCAGTGCCTCAACTGCTGTGTTGGTATTGCTCTTAATCTAGTCAGGAATTTGCTCGTCATCATTGTCATTACTTTGGCTTGTCGTTCAGATACTGTAGAAACTCTGAGCTAAGCACTTGGCTGCACTGGGCAGCTGTTAGTCCAGTGGCTGTGGAGTCGTGCCGACGTGGATACTTCTTGGCGTACACGTTGTTTGACAGACGATCCAAGGCGTCGATTTGCTTTACCAGATCCGCGCTAGCGTCGTTACTGAGACTACTCTCGCTGCCCGTCAATTTGGTTACTCTCTTGCGGATTTGTTCGCCCAGATCCCTGGGATTAACAGAGGGAAATGGTTTTATAGCACTTTGTTTGCGATTTTTGTTGTTGTTGTTATGTTCGTTGCAGCGCTAGGAAACGTCGATACTACAGAGGAATTCTGTGAAAAAGCTGATAAGAAAACTATTCTTAAAATCGATCCTAGAGTGAAACTAACATCGGGAATCTAAAGAAATTGTAGAACAAAATGCTTTTAAAAGTCAAATCAATCATTAAGTATTAAAATGTACCTACAACCTGATCTGATTTCAATACCTTTTCCAGGTGCTTAATTAAACCAGTTATAATTACAGCTAGCAATGAGTCTCATAAAGAAACAACTTAGTTCAACTGATCAATTTTCCATTTCTATGTAAAGCTTTTGAGTAACCGTTCAATTTCTTTAAAAATACCCCTTTTTCGGTATTAAATAACATAAATAAATCATACAAATGATTCATTTGAGTTATATAATGTACCAACGGTACAAAAATGTACTAGTATTGGTACAAGTGTACCAATTGTGGAGATCAGTTCCATATATTCCCTTCTCACAACAAAATTAATTTTGGCTAAGTCCTGCACTCACTTGTCTGCTGCAACATCAGTGCCCAGAAGAAAGGTCTCTGGAATTAACTGATAGGCGTATTTTGAAGACATTTTTCAAAACTTGGCTTATAAAACACAATGTAAACGCTGCAAGAACCGGCAACTGAATGACGTTCTAAGCCAAGTCCAGTGCAAAGCACTTGCGTTCCACAATGTGTTGTGGAACCTATTATCAGAGAGCACAACACAGGCGCAGCTGTGCAAATGCAATGCCAACAAATTCATATCAACAAAGTTAAGCTAAGACAAAATACACACTGAAGAAATATTTAAACAATGTGGATTAGTACAACTGCAAATGTTAGATAATAGCAAACGAAAATCGACGCTGCCGCTGAACGAACATTGTGTATTGAGTTGATTGCACTGCTTACCTGCCGACTTTTGTCTTTTCTGCTGGCCACTTTTCAAGTACTTTCAGAAATCTTTGGTATTGCGCAGACATGCTTAATTATAAACAATTTGTGTGCAGGAATTAATGATTTTTAGCGCCAAAACAATAACATTGCACGAGCCTCACAGCTGTCCAGTAAGCGAGTGTTGTTACTCAAAAAACTATAATACAACACTGCACAATATAGTGTTGCAAAATGTCGGAACTATCGAATGAATTCATTACATTGCCATCTGGCGGTTCAATTTGAAATATATTTACTTAAAAAATGTTTAGCGAAGCAAAAAAAAAATGGTATATCTTCACAAAAACCTGAACAAGAAAAAATTCGTACCTTTAGTACTATTTAAGTATAAGCCGGCAATATATAATTTAGTTAATGATTTTAAAAATGTACGCATTTAGCTAACCTTTTTAGTTTTATTTTATAATAAAGTTCTATAAACAGTTTCAATTAACTAAAAACTATTCGTCAATAATACAGGGTATGTAGGACCAATACCACAAATCACAACCAATCAGAGGGAAACCGGAATAAAACAGTGAGAGAGCCACAGAGAAAACTAGAGTGAGACAGAGAGCGCAACAGTGCAGGCAAAAAACGTACACATAAAAAACATAAACAAGCATTTTTCCAATGCGTGTGCGAGAACGGGTGAGAAACAGTGAGAGCTGTCACACACACACACACACATCCACGAGTACACCCAACCACTTACGCTCACAGCTGCTTGCCGTTTGCTATGCCATGAAAAAAGTCGAGTGATTTTTTTTTCAGTCGAGTTTTTGCCATCGAGCCGAACGGTTCTTCTTCTTCTCGGCCGTCTTGTTCGTTGTGATTTGTTGTTCGCGTACTACGCACGGCATGTAAACAACGCGGGGCGAAACGAAATTCATAATAAGATTGAAAAAATCGTGCTGTCAAGAACGCGTCCTTTCTCCCCTTTTGTCGACGATTACTAAAACGCATAGAGGCGCCAAAATTAAGTCGCGCCAAATTTTCGTAAAAAAAAAAGGGGACAGCACAAGTGCAAAATCGCACACAAACGTTAACGCGTGTGTCGGTGTGTGTATATTTTTGGCGTGCGCGGCCATTTTTTTCCTTACCACTCAAGTCTCTATTTGCATGTGTGTGTGTGTGTGTGTGTTTGTGTGAGCTAAGTGTACTCGAAATTTATAACAGGCGAAATTGTAAAGAGTAAAAAGACAAAATTCAATTTAATAGAAGTTATCTTACTACTTTTGAGTGTTTAAATGTGCGTAAAACGCTCAATGTAAACAAGCGTAAATACACATATGCATATAACCGTAAACCTGCCATCCACGCACAACCCACAAAAGTGAAAACAGAAAGCAAAACAGGAAAAAAAGGACAAGGAGAACAGGAGGTTAAACGACGATTAAACTCCCACCCATCCCATAGGTCACACTGAGCACGTGCTTTCGCTTTTACGACCGAAATATCAACAAAGTCGCGCACAAAACCAAAAATAAAAGAAAAACGCAAAACAATAACATCTAGCGCCATTTCCAATTGGTAAGTACTTCAAAATGTGTGTTTTGTATTTACTTTTTTGGGCAAATAGTTTTTAAACACGTACAGTGGTCGAATGTTAGAAACAAGTAAATGTAAGTCATTTAATTGTGTAGGGATAATATTTTTACTAATTATTTATTTGATAGGGTTAAATTCTGTTCAGAAAACAACATGACTTCATAGTTGTTTTAATTAATTACATCTTAGCCTGAAGGGATTTTGTATAACAGTTGAATTTTGTCTGCATGTTTGTGTGATGTCAATCCAACACTTTTTCTAACACCATGTCCCACTGTGCAACGGTTGCCAATATTTGCCCACCCGCCCCCTGCCATTGTTTGAGTTCTTTATGTGCCATTCATTCGGTGGCGGTTTGTGTGCCGTTTCGTCTTTTTTATCTCCACTGTTTTTGCTCTCGCGCTCAGCGTATTATCTTTTTTTTTTTTTGCACATGTCGCCCCCGCGTGCAGCATACTTTTTCGTTTATTTGCTTTACACTGCTCTAGCTTTGTATTTCTTGGTTCTTTTTTTTTGCAGTTTTTCTTCAGTTTGGCTCTTCCATTTGTTTATGTTGCGTACTCACTCGCTCTCCGTTTCTCTCTCATGGTTTTTTTTTCCTCATTCTTCTCAGCTGCGGTCGCTGCTTGCGCTCAATTAATTTTCGTTGATTCGTTTTTTGTACATGATTTGTGTACGTGTGAGAGTGTGTGTTTGTGTGTTTGCCTTAGCTTCTTAGTATGAGTGCGATGAATTTTTTGTGTATACCAACTTTTTTTTATGCTGCTGAGCAGAAACGTTAACGTTGACGTCGGCGTCGGCGTGCTTTTTTTTGGGGCCGGCCGAGTGATTTTGTCTTTAGTTGTTGTTACATGTGTTTGAAAGTACACATACACATGTATACGAACCTACACATGTATTTACATACAACGTACACAACTATGTAGCAGGCAAATACAAAACAGATGTAATAAATATTTGATTGTAAATAAATACAGAATTAATCAGCATATACTGCAGTTTGCTTAACGCTTTACATTTCCGAATGTTTTGACAGAAGCAACTTCGTTCTTCCTTATTTCCCCCTCCTACGTCAGCAATTTACTACAAGTACACTCAACAAGCGGAGTATCCTGTGTCTATTCGCTTCTTTACACTCTCAGCCTTTAACAACGGCCTACTATTCAACTGACCGACCAACGTCAGCAGCAGCAGCAATAACAACAACACTAACCGGTTCTTTTGACCAACCAGAAATAAAGAAAAGAAAAAAATATTTTCAAAAAAAAAAAAAACTGAACCAAAAACCAAAAAAAAAAAGAATTTGCTTCTGACGTCAACTGCGCAGCAACAACAAAAAACAGCTACGCAATGCGTTTACATGTGTATGTGTGTCATTCTCCTTTTCGGCTCTCCCTCGCTCAACTCAACTCTCTCTTCGTCTTTCCCACTCTCTTTTTCTCTCGCTGCTATTTAATAACTCAATTTGTTTTATTCCATTGCAAAGCGGCGCGCGCCAATTCTGATTGTTTTTCTTTATTGATTTTCGTATTGTTTTCTTTTGCTTCCATTCTTAAAAGCGAAGAAAAGAGAAGAAAATATAACAGAAATAAAAGAAACAAAATACGGCAGCCACCTGTGACAGGTTTTTGTTTACCGATTCTCACTCATTTTCATTGTTTGTGGGTCATAGTTGCATTTTGTGGCTCTCAAAGGATTAACTCGGTGCAACCGTGTGTATCTTTTTTGGATTTGTATCTGTGAATTAACATTTGAATAAAGTCACTGACTGGATTGGCATTAACGAACAGTAGATTGATTGCTCTATTTACAGGTGCTTTATTTTATTTTTGTTGTCACAAATGTTTTAAGACAATTAACGAATAGTTAGATTTTCTTCGTTTTGGATTAGATATTTATTTAATTTAAATAAAACGGTTCATGAATTTTGAAATCAATACATTTATGATTGTAGTTAGTATAAAACTGTGAAACTTAGTTATTGAAATGGTTAAAATAAGCCTCCAAGACGTCATTATATCTTCTATTAATTAAAGCGATGGAATAACCCCTAACACAGTGTTAGATACTCTCATACATTGATTTAAACAACGTACAATGTATCACATTAATATTCATACATCAATATAGTTTAAACAGTGTAAATCTTTTACAATTTTTAATTGTCAAATTTAAAAATTGTCAAATTTATTATCATCATAAACAATTTGCTCATCAGCTCAGTCAGTTTTTGTTTATTAAACTATAATGAAGTACTTAGATTGGGTTATTAATAAATATGTTTGGCCTGTACAGCTCGTAAGACACGTTTTTAACTGCTCATTTCATACATTGACATGTAAAACTGTTCCACTAAAATTACCTTCCTCCCAGTTGATAACTGAAATTCCGATCTATTTATCAAATGACAGCATCTCTTTATCTGCCACAACTTTAATCATCGTTATTGGTTCATCTTTTGACAGATTAATGAGCGTCCCAATTTCTAGTTGTTTTGTTCTAAACATTTCGAGGTGATTGACACGCCCGCTGGCGCCCCTGACTCTTCGCAGAGACCCCTCAGTGCCCCGTAACGCCCTTCCCGCTCTTCACCATTCGTAACTTTTTCTTATGCTAAATGAATGGAAGCAGGAAAAAAAATTGGCAAAGAAGAAATTATTATTATTTAAATTTAAATGTTGTGTTGTCACCATCAACTTTTTGCTTGACTCAAGCGCCTTTTTTGTTTATCTTGTATTTTTTTGGCATTGTTTTTTAAGTGCATTTCTTTGGTTTTTGTGAGTTGAGTTGAGTTTTGCTTAATGCGCAGAGCACGAATAGATTTTTGTTTTATTTGTTGCACGTTTAATTCATAAACAATTAATTAATTCATGCACATTTATGTTAAAGTGCTGAAATTTATGTACAAAAGAAGTAACAAAAAAATAAACACAAGCAAAAAGTCAAGTAGAAGAAAAAAAGAAAATCGAAAGCCAAATGGAAAAAGTAGTTTAACAGTTCTGTCGACTGGACAGAAATTTGCGCCCATAAGCGACGGAAGCCTAAATAACAAATTACAAATATTTCTGTACATTTCAGCACAAAAAGGCAAAAAATACAAAGTACAAAGACAAAGAACAAAAAAAAAAAAAAAAACGTTGTGTAAGCCGCAGTTGCGGGGCCAAGTGTCAATTTCATTTTGGCCACGATCGTTGCCCGATTCGGTCCCGTTGCCCGTTGCCTCTGACGCTATCATCATCTGAGCGTTGACAGCATTATAGCTGGTGCAAGGCCCCAATCTGGACGCACGGACCATTACCTATCGACCGCTGAACCTTGGCGGGCAGCCGCTTATGGCCGAGCTGCCGACAACGCCAAACGGCGCTGCCATTGGCGCTGGTGGCGATTATCTGCATCGCTCCATCGATCAGCTGCGCAATCTTAGCCACTTGACGCAGGCCCAGTTGGTACACGACTACAAGCCCTTTAACATCAGCGAGTTTCGCCAGAACGTTGAGCGTTTAGATTACTCACTCAAAAATGGTCTTGTGCAGCACCAGCAGATACTGGTCGAGCAGCAGCAACAACAGCAGCAGCAGCAACAACAACAGCAGCAGCAGCTACAACAAGCACACCAGCACGATGCCGAGCAACAGCAGCAGCAGCAGCAACAACTGCACCATCAGCCACAGCTAAAGGTCAGCTACAGTGCGCCCAGTTCACCGCCAACGCCCACGCAGCTCAGCGAGCCGCAGGAACAGAAGGTAAACTAAACTAAACAGTGTACTCTCTTGACCTAATCTTACTAACTCGTCTTGCTCTTTCCAGTATGATGCCAGTCGTTCGCCAACGCGTCAACAGACTGGCAATGGCAGCAACGGCTCCTCGCCGGAGGATCAGCGACAGGGCGAACAGACGAAGCCGTACAAGTGCGGATCGTGCAGTAAATCCTTTGCCAACTCATCGTATCTGTCGCAGCACACACGCATCCATCTGGGCATCAAGCCGTACCGCTGTGAGATCTGTCAGCGCAAGTTTACGCAGCTCTCGCACCTGCAGCAGCACATACGCACCCACACGGGTGACAAGCCGTACAAGTGTCGTCATACTGGCTGTCCCAAGGCCTTCTCGCAGCTCTCCAATCTGCAGTCGCATTCGCGTTGTCATCAGACGGACAAACCCTTTAAATGCAACTCGTGCTACAAGTGTTTCGGTGATGAGGTAACGCTGCTGGAGCACATACCCAAGCACAAGGATTCCAAGCATTTAAAAACGCACATTTGCCAACTCTGTGGCAAGTCCTACACGCAGGAGACCTATCTGCAGAAGCATCTGCAGAAACACGCCGAGAAGGCTGAGAAACAACAGCAGCGCCACACGGCGCCAGTGACTAATCATGTGCAGCATGTGCCTGCTGGTGGCATTGGTCTCAATCTGCAGCGTCAGGCCATGAGTGATGCCAATGCCGTGTACTGGGCTAAAATGGGTGCGGATAGCGCTGCTGCCACGCTGGCCGAGGCCATACAACAGCAGCTGCCTCAGGCCAATGGCAGCACCTATGCCAACTTTGCAACACTCCAGCAGCAGCACCAACAACAGCAGCAACAGGAGCTACTGCAGCAGCATCATCAGCGTCTGGCCAACGGTGGTGGAGACACGCCGGGACATTCGCACAGTCCGCACGAGGACGCTGGTGAGGATTTAGTGTTGCGTCAAACAACGCCACAACATCATCTGCAACAGCAGCAACAACAACAACAGCAGCAGCAGCAACAGCAGCAGCAACATCAGCAACAACACTCACATTCACCCGGTCCTGGATCATCGGCGTTTACACCACTCAGCGCCACTGTCATACCACCGCCGTCGCATCTTCAACAGCATCGTGCACCGCCTTCCGCTACCGCCGCCTACCTGTATCAGCAGAATGCAGCTGCTGCCGCCGCTGCTGGCTTTCCCACGCAGCTAATCTCGCTGCATCAGATACGCAACTATGCACATCAGCCAGGAGCTGGTCTTATAACCAGCGATCACCTTACTCTGGGCCTCAGCGCCGTGGCGAAGGAGAAGGCCCAATAGTATCGGGCGATTGGCCACAAGCGTGCAGCCAAAGGATCAACAGCTACGATGACAACAATAAGATTAAGTTAGCCATAAGTTAGAGGCTGAACTGGTCTAGCTCTTACGGCCTGATTTCTCTGCTCGCATGTGGCACTAAAGACGGACTAGACTTTAGTGCTACATCGGCATATCAGCTGAGAGTAGAGAAATCAGGCATTGAGAACTTTAGACAGCCTCCGTGTTTGGAGGACATTTCACTTTTCCAGACGCAACTCAGGTTTTTTCAATTAGCTTTTCATACAATTTTCTAACTTTTAAGCAATATTTACAAAGGAAAATGAGGAAAACACAACAGAGAACCAAAAACTCTAAGCAACTGGAAAAACATTTCCCCTTTCGAGTTGTTAACAGTTTTTTGTAGGTTTTAGGACAACTTTAAGGACTCGTACAACTACCTATAATATAGAGTATGATAGGTGCCGTACAAAGTACTGCGATAAATACTGTACATAGGATTACAAAAATGAAATTATTATTAATAATACTATGTACTATATGCTGTAAAAGTCAACGTATCAACATAGTTAATACAAGCCACACTTTGTATCTAAAACTATGGATCTATCATAATGTTAAGAGACATCTTTTATATTTATGCAAAACACTTGTAAAAAGTTATACAAAAAACAATAAAAATAAACAAATTGAGCAACATATTTATTAACTTAAAGTGTGTATTTAAATGATGGTGAAATTTTCCACAGGACTTGAGTTTTTTATCAGCATTACAGGATCAAAAGATGCAGCGGTGTAGAAAAATGCACGTTAATCCGCTTAAGTTGGCCAGAAGGAAAACCTTTATGCGCCCAAGGCGACACAACAGATTTATGTACCTTGAGAAAGAAATTTTTTTGTTGGTAAGTGCATGACAATGAATTCCCTGTATTCTGGAAGATATTCCACACCGAGAATTTAATGGAGTACAGCAGCTGTTGCGATTGACGTTGCTCGGGAAGATTAATGATGGATTTGCCTGTTGTGGTGTCTCATTGGAGCACCGAAATCAAGTTAAAATTAGAAATTACAAATCAATATACATATATTTATGTGGCACTTTCCAAATGGCTGTGAGTAATCACGAGTTCTGATGGTCTGAGAGGGAGTATATACACTTTGGGGCTTAAAGAGATTGTTTTACAAGGTTTTGGCTTACGATTGAAATTCTTATGGCAGTACAGGGTAATTGCTAGTCATGCTAATTTCTGATTCTTTTTGTGTCTGTCTATTCTGCCAACTACTCTAGTACTCTAGAAAATCACGAATTTCAACTTGTAAACTCAAGTGTCTACTTCAAAAAACGAGCACATCAAATGGTTTTTAAAAATAGCTTAGAAACAGTTATGACAGGGTATTAGACCACCTACTACTAACAACACTAAGTGCTTGCGAATCAATAAGTTTTTTTTAACTTTCTTTAGGTTGCCAACAGATATTGATTAAAGTATAAGAACTTCTTTAAAGTAACTATTTTTTTTAAGCAAATACAACTGTTCATCCGTCACTTTTATTTATCTTTACTATATGTATCTCGGCAAAATGACAGAATTAATTTCATGGCAGATTATTAAACAAAAGAGTCATAAAAAGTTCATAGTAATTTCCTCTCAAAAAAAAACAAATGAAGAGAGTGAAACAAAGCGAAAGACGCGAAAACCAGTTTCAGTTCTTAACAGGTGTTTTAGCCCAGACACTCGAGCGTTTGAATATCATTATTAATAACTGCGAATTGTGTTAAATGTATGTATAAAAAATGTATAATAAAAAAAACGACCAAATAAAATATAAAAAATACAATAAAGCCAGCGAAACAAAAGATTTTTACGATATTTGCTTTTTATTGTAGTGTTTGGGACATAAAAAGTACAATAAGTTCTATTTATGAGCTCGTTAAATTTGCTAAATGCCGAAAAATGAATGAAAATTGACAGAAAATGAAGTAGAAGCGCCCACAAGGAGTCAATTTGAGCCAATTGAAAAGGGTTCGACGATTGTCTTGTCAACAGCCCAAATACAATACACAAAACAATGAAAATAAAAGGATATTTGTGCCGCATTTCGGCACGAGTGATCCGATCCGATCTGATCGGATCCTTTTTGCAACAAGGAAATGCCAACTCAAAGGATTGCTGGCAATAAAAACCAACAAATCATCGCTAAACCCGTCAAAGATCGAGCACAATGACAAAATTGGCAAACACACCGCAAAAAATACACACAGCGAAGAAGAGACAAAGAGAGAAATCTCTAACAATGAACGGCAAACAATGCGATAATCGATCATTTGGCAAAGAAAAGGGAAAATTTTGGCAACCCTCTTGAGCGGTGCACGAAGTGCCTAGAAAGGCGCTACGCAATGTTTGCCAATAATTTAATTGATAAATGATTTGATTCGCGATCGCAATCGCATCGATCATAAACGCAACGAAGCAGCTCCGCACTGATCCTTCAAAATGGGTAGCACTACTCTGGCTAGTCATTGATTAGCATATCAATATACGTTATTATAAATGCACTAATGATCATGGGATTGTTTGGCTCTCTCTCTCCACTCCTTATCTCTGCTATCTGATCTGTCTGTTTTTTTGGGGTGGTTCTTACTTCTGGTTTGTCATGTCATGTCATTTGGGTGCTGAAATCATCACGACTCCTTGCAGCTCCTTCTTTTCTTACTATCTTTCTCGCAGTGTGTGCATCATCAGCCATTGTTATGTTAACCATGAGAAAGGAAAAAACTATCCTGTCTAAGGATTCGCTGCTTTTTTTTCACTGTCACTTTTCCCTTATGCCACTGACTTGATCGATATGATAATTAGATTGCAATGCCTGAGGCCGCGAAGGACTCTGTGTTTTTTCTTTTTATTGAAAAGGAAAGTGAGTTGATAAAAAATGTGAGGCATCTGCCAAGGAATTGAAATACACTAAAAAAAAACTAAAGGACTTGTAGAGTTTTTAATCGTTTCTATCTAGTAGACTATTGTTATTTAAAAATTTAAAAAGATTAATATTTTGTTGATTATTAAAAGCTTGAAAACAATAGAAAATTTCGAGACTAAAAAGAAAATATTATAAGACATAATAAGAGAGCTTTTAAAATACCTTAAATTCCTCATTAAAAAATTGAAAAATTGTTTTAAAAAAGTCTAGAGCCTAGAATATTCAAACGTTTTCAAAAAGTTCAGAAACTTTAAGTAAACTTTTCGCAAGAACTAGTAGTAAGAGAGGAACTTTTAAGTACCCAAATTAAAAAGGTAAAGTTAGAATGTTATATTAATGAAATTTGTAAAATATTGCAAGTAAAATTTTGTTCAGTGTATGCCCAAGTAGTGAATCATTATGCAAACGAAAAATGCATAATGATTTGAATATTGTGTGTGTGATTTGAATGGTCAAAAAGATAATTTGATGCTGCAGAAAGGCGTCGTCAATGGCATCAATAGATTTATGGTTTCTAAACTCGAGACATAATCAAAACACACACGCACACACACTGGCAGACACACACATGCAGGCTGGTTACCCCTAAATGTTTTAGGGGTTGTGCAACCCTCCAGACTCGAGCCTCAAATCTCGAGACTTGAGTTTAGCATAAGAAAAGGTCCCGATGCTGAATCGTTTGGTCGTGTGAAGCCGATTGTAAGGCACTATTCGCAAATGGCATTGTGCAATTCTTTTGGATAAACTATTTATGAAATTATTACACAATACCAAACAGACAATATATGTGTATGGTATCGAGTGGGGTGCTCCGATTAGCTGGGTTTGTGGCTTGTGGAATTTCTTGTGTATGTTTTTCCCATAACTTCTTGTTGGCTGTGTGCGCCTTTTTGTCAATTTTTGCATATTGGTTTTCATTCTTTTGGTTGAACTGAACTCTATTTGTATCATCGCCATTCAGTGCTTTGTTCGATTCTAATAAGGTGCGATATTGTGAAATTTGATGCCATTTTTCCTTTATTATTATTATTTCTTGTCTTGTTTTCTTTTCTTCTCTTGCTATTCTATTATTTTTTGCACCCTTTTTGTATTTTTGGCGATCTTTTGTGCACCTTATACAATAGACTTAATTGTTGAGGTTTTTTTTGTAGTAGCTGATTATCAATTCGAAATTCGAATGATATGTTTTGGATTCCCTCCTTCAATATATTGGCATATTGCTGAATTTGTGTATATTTAATTATAGGTTTATTGCGAATTCGCTTTAATTGACAGTATTATTGCTGTTCACTCTGCGAGTGCTGACGTTATCTCTAAAGTCTGACGTATTTAAGCCGAATATATGACTATTATTGGCTTGTTTTAAATCACTTGAAGTGCTAAGATATACTTATAGTTTTCTAAATATTTTTGAGTTGTGCATCTGAAGATTTGACACCAACAGCTGCTTGAGTAGCAGTCACACATTTGTTTCGTGCGTGCACCAAGTGGTTTTTAAATCCCTTTACTAAAAAATTTATATATAATTGCATAAATATTCTCATTTCCGGTTTTTCTTTAATTTTCCTTTTTTTTCTTGAATTTAAACGAACGACAAGTGCTCGGAAGTGTTAGAAAAATCAGCCTAAGTGAGACACCTGTAGATAAACAGATCTACCAGCTGCTATAATCATTTAAAATAAAAATTATTTAATACTTGTAATAAGAATAAATTGAAAGTCTTACTGAGCATAAGAAATCAACTGTTAAAATGCTAAAAATCTGCACTGCATTTTAAAATGCAAATAAATAGAAATAATTTATAAATATTTGCATAAGACGCCTACTTTTAAATAAATCAAATTTGAGAAGCATTTAAATATTTACAAATATTATTTTTATATTTATATTTAATGATTTCATATTTATATACACTCTGTTATTTATAAATATTTTTAACATTATTCTATTTTACTCGTTATACTTTTCTATTAAATACTTTGAATCACCAGAGCTTTAAATATATAACTCAAATTATTTGTATAAATTCGTTCTTTTTCAAATAGATCCCATTAAAAGCTGAATATTTAAGATTTGAATAAATTTAAAGTTAGGCAAAAGTATTTTTTCACCTTCATTACATACATTTTGTTATACTTTTTCCTGTTCAACAATGTTTACAAAACTTTTTTAAGGCTAAACTATTTTAATCCCTTCCAAAACAGCCAAAAACAAACTGTCACACGTGTTGGACTAATTTCCTTTGGCACTGCGTCATTTTTGATCCTGTTTAAGTGCAAACCAAATGACGCACTAACAAAATTTTAATTAACATTTTCACGCTAAAAAAAAATCAAGTAAAAAGCAGCGTAGAAAAAAGCCGTTTCAAAAAGGTTTGAAAAAAAAGAAATGAAAAAAAACTTACAGTAACGAATTAACAATACACAAACTCGATCCTTTTTGAAAGCAAAAATAAAAAAAACTTTCAAAAATTGGTAAGAAAAAAAAAAGTTGTCACACAGCATTTAAACATACGTTTCTGTGTGTACAAAAAGCGTTACGTGCAGAGCAAAAAAAAAAAAAAATGGGTGAAAAAAATGAACCCAATTATAAACGACTTTTTGCTGTAGTCAAGCATAAAAAAAAATGGGTTAAAAAATGGAGTGAATGTGCCGCGTATGCAGCAAGGATGCGCTCGCATCCTCATGATTTTTTCTCTCTTGGTCGATGCATAAAAAACACGATAAAATAAAAAATAACTACCCAGAGCGTATGCAAGCGGCGAGCTCATTTGAATATTTGGCGCTGGAAATTTTCTCACGTTTTTTTTTTTTTTTCTTTCTTGTTCATAGATCTTAGGACTACCCACAGGCCTGGGTGACGATCAAGGATAATGGTGGAAGCGACTCACAAGGAAGACAGTAAGGAAAAAAAAATCCGGATTTTTTTGCCTCATTTCCATGCGGACGCGCTGTGCTTAAGAAGCTGCTGCTCACCAAGAAAAAAAGGGTGAACTCTGACAAAGGCATCAAGGATAAAGTATAAAGGATAAAGGACTCTTAATTTATGCACAACACGTTCGCGGATCGGACGCGGCACCGCAGAGCAAAAAGGGTTGGCAATCCTGATCCTCGCACAGGATATCTGTGCATCCTGCTCGCACACTCGCTCATTCGCTCTCCGTTCTACGTCCTTCCGTCCGTCAGCGGACACATTTGCATATTTGATCAATTCCTTTGTCTCATGGGTGCGCCAGAGTCAGCATCATTTTTCATTTAAAAAACTCTGCTTTCAAATAGAAAATTACGCAAATTATTCAAATAATTTCCTTGTGTGCGTAGCTAAAAGCCAACGTGTCCTGTGATTCGCTCTGATGTTTCAACTGCTCATGTTGTTTAGAGTATTTAAAATTTAATAAAACTTTTGAAATATTTAAAACATAAGCGAACTTCTTTAGGATTTCCAAAAGATAGATCACTTTCTGTCATCTGCTTCGACAGGGTCATTTACCCGCTGTCTTCCTAGGTAGACAATCTATGCAAATTAATGCAAAAGGAGTCAGCCGCAGGCGTCAAGCATGTAGCTACCCTAGGATAGTAAGCAGAAAGGAACTAGGAACTAGGACCTTCTTTTCCAGTGTCTTGGACTGCTATTTATTTAGCTATTCTGTGTCGCTTTTGTGTGCATTGTAAATGTTTTAAACCAATATTTGTTCATTAGTCATGTTCAATAATTCTAATTATTATAATTTATTTTCTCAGTGAACAAAAAATGAATGGCAAATAGCTGAACAGCTGCAATTGTTTAAATGTCCTTTATAACATATAGAAAACGAGATCAGAAAAGTAAAAGAGATAAACAAGAGTTTTTAAAGCAATATTCTAAAAGTTTATGTGTGTCTTTGATGACTTTAGCTGAAAACATATGCTTTTGTTTGTGGTTTAAAATATTATTAAATTTAAAAAATATTTTATTCCAAATTAAACCCTGAATTACTTTTGCCTTTCCATTTAATATAATGACACTCTCCTCCCAAACTTTCAATCTATGCTACTCCGCTTCTTAATGATAACAATTTATTGCTAATATTTTAGAAATTTAGTTTTTTAACGGATCGCCAGCGATTTCGAATAATTAGCATGCGCCTCTGTTCGCTGCAAAGTCAACGGGCAAAATCCATCAATAAATGTGACATCGAAAGATAACAATATAAAAATCCATCAAACTCGATAAAATTAATTAGCAAAGCGAAAATAAATTATGCAGAAATTATACAGTTGCCAAAAAAAAAAAACCAAAAACCCAAAAACAAAAAACAAATATGGACAAAAAAAAAAAAATTGGCAAATAATCCAATCATTTAATATGTATGCAGAAAGATGCGAATTTTCAAATCAAAAATTGTTGCTGCTGCGAGATAAAAATTAATTAATATACTTAATTACAGAGCCAACTGGCTGAACCGACTGAACTGGCTAAAGATGGAGCTGACTGACCTCTCGACAAACTGGTTAACTTGTGCCAAAATTAATTTCCGATGAGCTGCGAGTATTGGTAGGTAGGGAGGGCTAAGGGGAGTTCATTTTAGACGGGGGTGGGCTAGGCAGGGAGTGCTAAGGGGAGTTAATTTTAGACGGGGTGGACTACGAAGGCAGGCACTTTTGTTAGGTTTAAATTAAGCGTTCAATGAGGTACTTGTTGAATACCCTGTAAAGATTTAATGAAATATTACAAACGACTGTCTTTGGAGTCCATCATACCCCTTGACAGCTCTGTGAAACTGCTTAGGGTATAGAAATATACACAATATGATTGATTAAACGCCAGCAGTTGGACAGTGTATGCAGTAATTAAATATTTTGGTAGAGTGAGTAATTTTTGGTAAGTGAAGATACGGTTTCTAGTCAAACCGGTCTCAAAACAAAAATTTAACGATTGAATTTATGAAATCTGCTGAGCCAGAGAAATACTAAAAAATGTTGTAAACACTAAATTTAAAAATAATTTGTGTAGAAGCTTTAGCTTTGCCTAAAATTTCAATATGTTAAACAAACTTATTCCTTAAAGCTGTAGAAATCTTTATAAATTTACATAAAATATATAGACAATTCATCATGTTGACTGCCTGTCCAGAGGAGCTGCCCAATCCGCACAAGAACTGCCTGCGGGAGATGCTCAACACACTGATCTGCAATGACCAGGACGTGAAGCGTCTCAACACCGAACTGCGAAACATGCAAGTAGAACTCAAGGCGGAATTGAGTAAAGTGGAGAAAGCAACGGAGCCATGCGAGGCTATCAAAAAGTCCAAGAAGTCTCTGTGTGATCTGGATGAGGATCTAACGGATTTCACCAAACAAATTATTAATCTGGATGAAGTGAAACATTTCTATACCAAACGCTGTGAGGAGATTCGTCAGCGTCGCGATAACATCATTGTCTATGGCAGACAGTGCATGCAGGCTTACAATGAGGAGAAGTGCAAGTTCAAGTCCTTCCATGAGAATACCATTGATTATATCAAGCGCACGGCTACTTTGTCCCAGGATCAGGCGGTTGTACAGCGTTGTGAGCGTGACATTTGCGAGATGCACAAAAGATTCGTCAAGGAGGTGGCCAATTTGAAGCAATGCGAGTCCCAGTTGCAGCCCTTTTTCAAACTGCTCAAGGACTCTGATCCGAGTATCCATTGTGAATGCTGTTGCTTCAAGGACTACGACTGGTTGCCACAGGGTAAAAATCTTGATGTCGTAGATGCCATGGCCACTGAGCTAAAGGAGAAAATGGGTAAAGTTCTGGTCGGTGCCTTGGCTCAGCTGCACACTCACATGCCGCAGGATATGCACGGATTTATTGCCGGATATCTGATGAATGTCGAGCGCAATGAGCAGGAAGTTAAGGAGAAGTTGGATATATTTCAAGATCAGGATGAGGACGAGGATAAGGAGGTGCCTGATCCCACATTCCACTGCGACACCGACTGCCCCAAGTCCGAGTGATTGCCGCATTTAAATTCATTTGTTAAGCGTTCCAAGTGTCAATTAAATTATGACTAAATAGTTCAAACAGACATTAAATATTATTGATAGTTAATGTATTAAGTACAAGTACACACTTTGGTGGCTAGTTTACATGGTACTAAGCATACGAAACTTAAATATATTAGTTAATTATGTTTAAGCATTTTGCTTCACAAAGGAAATCACATACAGAGTTTTATTAATATTTGAATTGTTGGATCTTGGGATTGGTTAAAGATGCAACAATTGGAACCAACTTTCTAAGCTTAAAATCGTGCATTCGAATGCTACGAATATGTTTATTATTTATAACAATATGTGCTTAAATGTTATTAAAACTACAGCAGACTTTCATTGAGTTTATTCCTTTTTCTTGCGGCGATTGCCGCGACGTGAGCTCGCTTCCGGCTCCTTATCGCTGACGCCTGTAATGGAGGCGCCCGATAGCTCCGTGTTGGCCATTTTCTGTTGTGTGTCCAGAAAGAACATGACATCGCGCAGCTGCTCCTGCAGCTCAGTGACCTCCTTGTCGTGATTATGCTTGAACTCGTTGTATTGCTGCTCAAGTTTCTTATATTTGACATGCCAGGAGCTTTGATTGTTCTGCAAGGCCTTCGACAACTCACGCTCCTCGGTCAGCTGCTTCTGCATCTCCTTGAGCCTGTAAAGATTTAGAGTTTTACATAAGAAATCTTATGGTTTTTGGTTGAATTACTCTGCTTACTTGGCTGTATGATTTGCCAGCTTGCGCTCCAGATTCTGCTTCTCCTTTTGCATGGTCTGCTGCTGCTGCTGTAGCTCGGTCATCTCTGACTTGGTTTCATTGGCAGTGGACTTGAAGTTCTGCCACTCCTGCTCCAGGCGTTCCATGCGCTCCTCATAGTACTTGCGCTGTGTATCCAGCTGAGAGGTGAGCAAATATGTAAATTCCATTTGCATCGAATCGATTTTCTCCTCTCGCTCATCCTTCTCCGTTTGCGAGGCCACCAGCTTTCCATCGGATTTGTTTTGGAACAGACGATGCACAAAGTTATCACCGGCATAATCCCACACGCTGGAGGTGCCCAGTTGCATGGCAAAGGTGTGATTGGTGGCACGATAATGAGCTGCTGCATGGCCGCCCTGATAGCGACCGCAGCCAACGTGGCCACAGATTAAGCAGATCCACAGCGAATCGGTGCCCTCACACTCCATGCACACAGAGTCCTCGACCAATTCGGGGGTCTGCACATGACGGCAGACCGGACAGGTGGAGTCACCCCACTTCATTAGGCAGCTGGCGTGAAAGGCGTGATTACACAGTATGGTTAAAACACCATCGACGCTCTCATCCATGCGCTCCAGGCACACAGGGCAAGTGGGCAGCTCCGTGTGTCCCAAAGGTGGCAGACCATGTTCCCCGCGTTCCACCTCCGATACCCAGACGGCGTGGCACAGTGAATCAGGCTCGAGGGAGTTATAGGCTATGCCATTGTAGGACTTGTAGAACTCCAGCGCAGCTTCATTCGAGCGGAATCTGTGAAGTATAAGACTTGATTAGTGAATCTGAATATTCTCTCTACTTGCTGCACTTACTCTAGTAACACCATGAACTGATTGGGACTGCCATCGCGCACAATACGCACGTGCCTGATCTCGGCATGACAGGGTGCAATAAAGTTGAGTAAATCATGGCAGTTTAAAGTCGCAGGCACCGCCAGCAGGCATAGTTGATTTGAAGGCGCCTCCTTTATGGCCTTGCGTTCACTGCAATAAAAAGCTTTAATATATTTGTCAACACTCAATGCTTTACTCACTTCTTCTTGTAGAGGTGTATAATCCCCTTGGTCACCTCTACAATGGGATTTCCCGAGAAGTAACCGATTTCCTTGGGAAAATTCGAGGCTGTTCCCACCTGTGACTCATCGCCGCTGCGCGGTGTCGTCTCACGGGAACTGCCCGCAGTGGGGCTATTCGTATGCTGCTGCAGTGCAGCGGCCCAGTTCATTTTATTGGTGTCTTTGTCAGATCCGGCGCTAAGTTCGCAGTTCCAACGTTGATTCGTGTAGGTTTCAATGACAATGTCACGAGCCTGGCGGAGTCCGCGATCTCGTTCACGTTCCTTCTGCACACGCGGATTGGTTGGATGCTCCGAGGAAACGGCGCCTTCGGACTCTGCGTTAATATACACCAAAAATTACGCATGTTTGTGAAATGCACACAGTTTATTTTAATATTCTTTGTTTTGGATTTTGTGCGTCGTTGGTTTTTGACAATTTACCTGCGCTGGCTTCCAAATCGATTTCGATTTTGATGACACACAAAGAAATGTTTTCTAGCATTACACAGGCATAATTTAAATTAAGATGATGTACCAAAAATCATAATATTCGTATGTTTTTCAATAAAATATTACACTTTTCTCTTTACTGAATGCCTAAACTAAACACAAAATGTACGTGTTCAATTAGCACTAAATAAAGTCAAACTTAAAAAATACCAAATGTTATCGATATGCCATCGATGGTGCAATTCGTGCATTAACCAACACTGCAAGCGCTAAACTTAACGTACCCGTTTTTAAATCCATTTGATTTTGAATGTTGCTTTCAAGAACGGGAATGTTTCAAAAAGTTTAATTACTTAGAAGTAATGAGTTATTATGCTTGCTTAGTTTTCATTTTTTATATAAACTTGCTTATGAGAGTAATTAGTGTGCTGCAAGATTTGTATTACATAAAACAAATGAAACTAGTTTTGGCTTATGGCTGCACCTCTCTCTTTCTGCCGCATGGGCACTTAAATTTCCCCCCCGCTCTCCCACCTCATAGCATTAAGCTACGCTAAAGTTTCGTTTCAGCTCGTTTGGCTTCGGCTCGACACGACTTCGGCTTCAGTTTTGTCCAAAACACAGCGCGTAAATTGCATAGTAGCTGCTATTTAGTACGTAAGCGTCGCTCTGGTCGGTAGGACGTGTCGTCGTTCGGTGTGTGAAGCAAAAAACACGTTAAAAATTCGTCATCGAGTCCAGCTCCAACGCGCGCGTAAAAAACAAAACAAACCAAAGTGAGTGCAATAGCAGGCAGCAGCAATGTTGTTGTTGTAAATGTAATTATATTGAAGTTGTTGTTGTGGGTCTATGTGTGTATGGGTGTAAGTTTTTTTGTTGTAGTTATGGTTGCCACAACCACGCGCATTGGGCATAATAAACATAACAAATTAATTGCAACAAACATGTAATTGCAATTACCAAGATTGAACCACAAAATATACGATTATTGTACATGAAATGTTTGCGGAAATTGCCCAGAAATGATGTGTATTGATTTTTGCCATTATATATTAATGCCCAAAAAAAAGGCAACGGCAAAAAAAACCAAAAAGTGTAACTGAAATGTGTCCGTGCCTTGGTCCGTTATTCGCACATGTAATACACATACACACACACATACAAGGAGTCACACGCATACCAGCATAGGCATGCTAACAAGCAGGCGCCAACACGCACACACACACAGCAGACATCGTCCTCTTTGGCTGTAACTGACAGCTGCCAAGTGCCAGAGCTTGTCGTCAACAAGTCTATCAAAAGTACGTTTGTCATTTCTGTTGCAGTCCACGTCAGCCCAGCGCCACCCCTTGCTCACCCCACACTCTCACCCGTTTAGAGCCAGCTAAATTATGTGTGTGTCAGTGTGTTTGTGTGTGTGTGCCTCTTTGTGTCTGCCAATATTTAGTTTGTTTCAAAGTAGCTAGTTTTTACTACCACTTACATATATGTATACCGTTTGCTGCTGCTTCGCCCACCTAACGGAGTATAGCGCCCAGTCCGCTATCCGCTCTTCACTAAGTGCTCTCCTCTTTTCCCCCTCCCCACCCCCTTCTCATTTGCATTTCCGTGCTCTGCTGCGAATACACTTCACTCAACGCGAAAATCCACTTTATAAGTTCATAACAAAAGCAATAAGAAATAAAAGAAAATCTTCATTCTAGCTGAGGAAAATCTTATCCATTATCCTGCTTAACGTAACGATTACATCATATAGAAATCAATAAAAAAAAAGAGTTCACAATAAATATATGTTTGTTTCCAGATTCTTTAACTTTTACTTCGATTCTTTTAAAAATTCTTCTACTTTTCCTCAAGTTAATTTGAATTCCGCTGATTCACAGCTGCCATTAGACATCCATTAGATGTGAACTAAGTACAATTTCTTGGGCTCTGAAAATGGGAAATCATTTTCTTTGCTTTCATTGTAAAAAGTCGCCTACAATTTAGTAGAATTCATCATGACGTTGAAAATAATTAAATGATGGCAACTTCGTTCGCCATTCAAAGTTCAAAGGAGTAAAGAAAAAAAACAAGCATTTAATATAAGCAAATTAATTTCGAACTGTCACGTAATCGAATTTGGCATTTCGTCTGTAGATAAATCCAATTTAGAACAGTCAACATTAATTATAATTCGTCATAGAAGCTGCAGAAAAAATAAATTTTGAAGACTTTTGAAGACTGTTTCAAAATGTTGGAACATAGCAAGCTATAATCATTTTTTACATAACAAAAAATGCCTTAGTGGTAATTGTGTATTTTTTAAAGTTTCATTCCTCCGACTTAAAAACTTCTGGAAGAATGACACTAAGACATGGAGCACTTTGCTTTTAATATGTTATAATTCACACATAATAATATCAAGTATACGAAAACATTAAGTTATATGAAAAAATGTTTCAATAAAAAAGAATTCATAAATAAACTATATGATTTTATGTACGCTAATTGATTCCAAGCCTATAAAACCTTTATTACAAAATTCATTTGTTTAAAAGCTACTTGAAGTCATGTATAAATTTAAATAAATTTTGTTAAAAATTCTCATATTAAAATTAAAATTAAAAGTGATTTATTTAGTTTTATATGTACACTAGTTTAAAATGTCCAAGCTAGTGTAATTCTTTTATTTTTAGAACAGGCAACACAAATAAATTAGTAAGTTTCATGGTTAGATAAACAAATATTTAATAATTTAGATAACTGGAGCAGACAATAGGGCAACTTTAAGTCGAGTTCCACTGTTACAAATTATTTTATTCATTTTTTAATTTCGGTGCTATATATTGTAAATTTCATATTGTTTTGGAATGTGCAATTATTTGTGTCTGCTTGGAGAAACACTCCGAATTCCCCCTTGCATACATATATTTGTATTTTTCTGGATTTATAGTTATTTACGAGAGGGAGAGAGTGGGGAGAGTGAGGATGGAATTGCTGGTATTTATCGTATGTGAGGTTATGTTTTTGAAACTTCTACAAATGCCTCATAAAATACCCGGCTGACTTCTGCAGGCAACGCTGCTGTTGCTTTATTCAAATTGAGTTGTTGCTTATTCATGCATTTTGTTGCATTGCTGCATGCTCTCTATTGTTAGACACAAAACACACAGACACAGGCAAACAAACACATGTGCATATGCACACACCATATAAGTGTGTGTGTGTGTGTGCTGTTGTAGTTACAGTCATTCATTCATGAAGGTCTAGCAAATGTTGTTGTTCCATGCATAACACGAGGCTTGACTTGGCCCACAGTCGGTCTGACATTTCCATGGTGTCTGTCTGTCAGAGCTCAAGTATCTGTTACGTTTAAATGCCGGTACAAACACACCCGTATACTTTACCCAAGTGTGCACTTTCACTTTTTATGCCGTTGCGAATCAACAAAAAAACTGGCAAAACGACAATCGTGATCAGGTTTAAGTTTTAAAGCCTCAGTTTACAGTTAGGGATGATCAAATGTTGTTTAAAAGGTTTCATTTCTTCAGTTAAAGCTTGGCATAGTTTAAAGTCTTGGTTTTAAGCTGAGAAACTTTTAAAAATAATTATTATTGGCTGCGTTATATGTTTTAAACTTTAGCTACTTAAATGTTAAACTGAGTCTTTGCTTAGCTCACAAAATTAAGCCTAACTATTATTTTGCCTATCGTAAACAAACACACGACACGTTGCCAGCTCTAGTGGCTTCGAGTCTCATATTCAGTCTGTAACTGGGTTCTAAATCATGCATTCAATGCCCATGATTGCCTTAGAGTGCGATGCTTAAAAGAGTGAGCGAGTGGGGAGGGTAAAGAGAGGAAGACAGCGGTTGAACCAATCATGCGCTTCGTTTTTTTAGTCCTTGTTCGGTTGGCAATCAACATTTGGACAAGCAACACAACTAAAGAGTAAACTGCGGCAATGTTGCATGTTACAACTATTGTTGCAGGGAAACAGAAGAGGCGTGGAGGGGAAGCCATGACTACCATTGCTGCGGGTGATATTGTAATTGTAAAATGTTGGTGACGTGAAAGGTTTTATCGTTGAGGGCAGATGTAAATGCATTTTTGATTACTAGCTGGCTGTTGGCGACTAAAACGTTTCAATCAGTAATCATACGCCTAATGGTTCAATCAAAGAACCAGCATATTACGCATACGCAGAGTCAACAATAAACTAATCTCCCCATAAATAGTTACAGCTGATATTAGATTACTTTGCGAGTAAACAGCACAAGTATCGAACGATGTAATTCTATATAGTCTAGCTCTAGTTACTGCTTAATTTGTCTCAACTCATATTTGTATTAAATTCGAGACAACAGACACAAATGATTGATTAGCGTGCTCGAAATCCGAAACGAAACATGCACTCAGTATGTTGAGTTGTTAGATTTTGGTTTACAACTTTAGATGAGCAATACATCAATGTCAGAATTTGGCAAAG
Source organism: Drosophila nigrodunni (assembly GCA_020829145.1). Taxonomy (NCBI): domain Eukaryota; kingdom Metazoa; phylum Arthropoda; class Insecta; order Diptera; family Drosophilidae; genus Drosophila; species Drosophila nigrodunni. The sequence continues at coordinate 14,812,007 of JACVCZ010000001.1, forward strand.
AAATGTAAAGAAAATGCTGTAAACTGTCCTTGAGACGTATATTATGGTATAAATATAAATTTATATATATACCATTTGGTAAACATTAAATATAAAATCAATAATGTGATGTAGGGAAAAACGAGTTTCTTTTATTTTATAAAATAGGAAAAAAGGTTTCTTTATTTTATAAAATGTAAATAAACGTTGAGAGCTCTGTTGTCATGTTGTAGCACAGCTAAATGCAGATGACTTCTAAAGCAAACACATTGGAAACTTCTCAAGGATTTTTCACAAGCAACTACTGCTATCTAGGTGAATCAATTCTAATTCCAAAGTTCTTACGTTTCAATTTAGCTGTAATTTTATTTTTATTTTCCTGCTCCTGCAACGTGCAAATAGTTGCACCTAAATGTTGCCAACAACATGCCTGGCATTTGTTACCCTTTTTTTTTTATTTTCTATTTTTTATTCTATTTTTTTGTGCTGCTTTCCTTGCAGGTGCAGTGTGAAATGTGTCGACTGCACAACGTACACAACATTCAACGTGTAAATGATATAAAAAATGGCAGCACAACAAGTGGGAAGGGTTAGCGCAGTGGTAGAGCACTGCCAACTTGATGGGCCTGCCACCTTGCTGTGACAGGCAGCAGCGGTAACAGCAACAACAATAAAACGGGGTGACAAGTGCAAAAGTCTAACCTGCAGCAGTGCAGCTTGCACTTCCATCGCACAACAGCTGGCAAAGTGGGCGTGTATGGGTGTTGGAGTAATGGTGTGTGTGTGCTCATACCCAGCACTTGGGCTGCAGAGTGGGGAATGCACACATGTCATGTGGTTGTCAAATACAATGTAGACAGCGCCTGTCATTAGTTAATGTAGAGGGAACAGTTTGCATGCACTTTGGAAACGTAATGTGTGATTGTTTGAATATTTATCCATATTTACATATATTTTATGCTTTAAAGAAAATCTCAAACATTTGGCAATGCTTAAAAAATAGAATGGCTAAACACCGCTTGTTACTTTTTAAGATTTTTAAGTCTCATCTGTGAACATTTATTGGTGTGTTTTTGAATGTGAAAACATCTTTTTAAAACACAAGAAAACTGTTTTAATGTAATGCTAATTTTTGTAATATTTTGTTTAAATTGTAGACTATTAAAATATAATATTTTAAACATCATTTAAACTAATTTAAATATCATTTAACTCGTGTAGGTTCTTAATTTGTTAGATAAAGCTTAATGCATTTGATAGCGACACATTTTTTGGTCTTAGCCTAAAAAAATTATATTGTTATAGTGCTCTTACAAGCATACAAATTAAACTTATTTAAATAAAGACTTCTATATACCATGTAAATTTGCTTATCAACAAGATTGAGTTACCTATGCAGCTGCAAATATTCAATTTTTAACAAAACCCTCACAGGGTATTTGAGTAACGAGCAGCTGTCTTCAAGTGTATACACTTTGCATAGTTATGCGTGTGTCCGTGCTTGTAAGCCGAACTATGTGTTTGTGTGTGTGTGTGTGTGTGGGTGCGTGTGTGCACTTGTGTGTACTTGAAATGCACGCAAAGTTTTGTTGTGCATTTGCCACGCTTCTATTTAAGGACCAACTCATGTGGTTGCCCTCACCACGCCTATGTTTGGCCATGAGTGTGGTAATAGCTGAGCCTGTGAGTATTAAGGTGTGTATTTGTGTTGTGTCATTCCCGCACTGCGAGGGCAACGCACCCACCTGCTGCTGGTATGGAAATTTTTACTACACGTTGCGTATACGTCATGTGAGCGCTGTTAGACAAACAAGCTTTGTTTTTTAAATACCCGTACGCTGTTGTTGACTCTAGGCAGGCTGCATACTTCAGTCTATTATCTCTCTATCTATCTCACTCTACAACGTGCCATCCCACTCTGTCACTCATTCACTTAGTCTTGCTCGCTCGCTTGTTTGGTATTTGCATTGCGCTTTTTCAGCATTTTCATTCTATATGCACAAACAACAAACAAATCAACTTATTTGCCAGCATTTTTTGGTTTGCAGCTCATTCTCAGTTTTTGCTCCATTTAAAGGGTGGCATGCTGTTATATTCATTCACGTTATTTTTGCTGCTGCTGCTGCTGTTGTTGTTGTTGTTGTTGTTGAAGCGTGTTTGCTTTGTGCTGAACTGATTGAGTGCAATTTGCACACATCGTGAGACCTCACTCTGGTCAAGCGGCCAGCCAGTCCGTTCAAAGGTTGCTTTCGCCCCCGTAAAGTGGCACAAGGATTACGGATTAATCAGATTCGAAATGCAAAAGCCATGCATGAAATTCACTTAAAGGGAAGTAAGCGTGAAATGGAAGGGGGAATTCAATTTCATAGATAAGCAAATAACAGTTATGTGAAAATTGATTGTGAATTCCTGGCAGGAATATTAAATTCCACAACCAGTCCCTTGGCATTCTAAAATGACGGCAATCTTATACTACACAGAAGGTCAAATTGTGCATAATTGATATTAGGGTTTGTCTAGATTCGTTTTCTTTTTTTTTTGTTTTTGTTTTTTATTTTATGGGTTACTTTCAGGCACTTCAAGTCAATTAAAAAGTTTAATTAAAATTATCAGCAATGTATGCTCATCATCAGCCTTCATTTGCATCCTCGATCCCATACTTAACTGCCTGTCAAAATCAAACTCTTGGCGCGAACTTGAAAATGTTTTCATACAAAAAATCCAGCAAAAGAAATATTTGGAAGCCTTCAAATTTGCGGTAATTAATTAGGGACTTTTCTGAACTCTTTGCAAAGAATTTTCAAAGTGCTTTTAATGAAAATACTTGCAACAATTTAAGAAAAGTAGTAGATTTTCCACTACATTTTTAAAAAGTAGTGTGGGTTATGAAAATGTATTAAAAATAGTAGTAGTAATTATAAAATGTATGTAAATTTATTTGAACAAATACCAGCAAAATAATACTAGTTGTTGCAAACCGTAGTAAGTTAAAGAAATAAAAAGCTTGCCGATTTTTAATGTAATTTTAACCCACAAAACCAATGTAAACACTCGTTTACCAAAGCATTTACTACGTCATCGTATGAAGGAAGCATTTGCAAGTTACGTAACTGTGTAAATATTTATATCCCGTTGCTCAAAAGTATCATGTGTGACTTCTTCTCAAAGAGAAACCTTTTTTTTTTGGTTTACTTTTGGTTTGTACAACATGCGATACTTTTGTGGAAACGGATTTCCAAAATTCACCAAATACTCTTTTAGAATATTAAATTGCGCTTAACTAGTGATGCTTTAGGTAACCAGTTTAAACTAAGTTGCCATAAAATGACGCACAAATATTACACATACGCACAGTAGATAATACGCACATTATGAGCTCAACAGCTGAGACCTGTATTTCCAGTCAATTGTAACAAAATGGAACTCATGCTGTTATTTTCATTTGCTCTTTGCTTAGTGGCTGCAGTAAGATATGTCGATGGATATCTGTCAAGAGGAAAGCAAACATTTCATTTCATCATCAACGCCATTCGCAAGCATTCAACCAGTCATGCAGTTATCCATTTTGCCATTGAGCCGGTCTCAAGTGGTAACTTTATCCATTCATGTCCAGCCGCATAAAGATATATAGTGGAAGAGGAGCAGGGGTTGGAGCAGGAGCAGGATGAGAGCTTTGCAAATCAAATCTTTAAAGTTGTCCAAGCTTCGTGCTTATCGATGTCGCTTCAGGCTTTTCCCTCCGCCCGTTCGTCCTCCCCTCTTTTAGTTTTTCTTTTTTCTGATTTCCCTTGTTTTCCAGCATTACACCCGAACACCCACAAAACGCTCTTCCGCTGAGCGTTTTAGTTACAAAGTTGTGCAATAAAGTTTAACGCATTTTTTGCTTCATGCACTTTGCTTCATCATCAATTTTTATTGAAATTGACACTATCTGGACGGCAGAGTGGATGGGAGTGAACAGCCATAGAGAAGGAAAGAGACGAGAGTAAGAACGCGAAATAAATCACTGTAGCATTTTGTCAGGGACACTTTTAATGAGCTGAGCAAGTCGAGCAGACAGAAAATCCACTTTGCTCATTCCCTGGAGGGCGAGGGGCTTATAAACTTGCTAATTGGATTAGATTTTGCGATATGAAGTAAAATTCATTAAGAATCTTTCACTTTTTTTTTACTTTTCATAAGCGACGCTCTTTTTCAACTGTGTGTGTGGGTTAGGTGTTAGTGTGTTCGGACGTATAAATGATATTAAAAATTTATCGCCAACTTCATTTTTTTTTTTCTTTTCCTCTCTGGCGCATTGCTTGCCAGCTGTTTCATTACAACATTCGCCACTAATAAGCAGCGAAAGTTCACAGAGAGACATAAAACAAAGGCAACATGAACAGTTAATAAAAGAAATGACAAAAACAAAAAAAAAAGAAACAACAAAAGAGCAAAAATGTGAAATATACACGCAATAGCAATAGAAGCAGTAACAGCAACAAATGGCGAACAGTAAACAGCTGCGACACAGTCCGTTGGTGTGAGTGCCTTTCAGCATACTTCGTCTGCATGTGAGCTAGTGTGTGTGTGAGTGTGTTTGTGTGAACGAAAAGATGACTGAAAAGATGTTCAACTGGTTTTGTGTGAAGCAATAAAAGACAACAACAACATAAATAGCGACAACAAGCGACCAGTGTTGCCAACTACACAAGGCAATAAAAGGCTAATTCAGCGCTTCTTATAAGCCAGCAGAGCTAGACAATGTTCAAATCCAACTAGATTTTGAGCTATGGGAATTTTTAGTTCATTGTTTTTTTTTTTGTAACATATTATTGAAGTAGTGATGGGCAATTTGCAAGCTAATAAAAACGCTAAACATTATTTTTACTTACATTACATTACATTTCTTAAATTTTGTAATTTACACACGACAAGAATATATTCTTAAGATTGGCATACTTTTCCCCCCGTCAATACGCGAAGAACTACAGCATTAGCTAGAAACAAGCTAAGTTGTCAGCGCTGCCAGCGACTATGCGAAGCGAGGCGAAGTGAAAACAAAAGTAAACGGCGCGCAACAAAAGAGCTTAAAGAGCGAGACAACAACAACAACAAAGCAATAACTGTAAATAGTAAAGCAGCTCAATCACAAAAACAAAAAAAAAACATAAATTGAGTCAGTTAGTCAACTCAATATTGAGTCAATACACGCTGATTGCGTTTGCAAAGGGAATAAGAGCGAGAGAAGAGATAGAGGGAAAGGGAGAGCAAAGAGTGAGAGTTGGAGTATTGATGAAATCGAAAGTGAATATGCATTTAATGCATTTACATATTGGTTTGCAGTAAATATTGCATAAATGCAGCTGTGTTAATGTGATTGAATGCATTCGTACACTGCCAGAAAAGTGTGTGTGTGTTTGTGTTTGTCTGTAAATAAATGTTGTTTGGGTATTAATTAATTTTAAATGTGGGTGAGCTGTGAAATGCTCAGAGTATTTGCTCATGACATCAGTATTTAATACATAATAAATGAACATTTTTATTTCTTTTGCGCACAAGTATCTCTTTTAGCCAAAGTTCATTATTTATGCAGCATCCGTAAAGTTGGAAGCGAATTTCCGTTAGGCAATTTTATGTCTTAGCCATCAGAATTAAGAACACAAACTCATCTTATCCGTTTTTACGACTGATTTTTAGTACTCGCTCGTAATGTCTCCCATTATTGTGGGCCTGTTTAATGACTGTCCCATGGTTCCTTCACTTGCCAAAAACAAATCTCAAGTAAAAGTCTTTTGACCAAAATTTATGCTCTTTCACAATTCGCCTTTTGGTCTCTTAATGGACGACCCCTTAGGTACTACAATAAGCGAGTACTTTGGGGACCAATTAGTGGGTTAAGACACCCAAAAAACTAATTGAAAGCTCAAATGGATAACTAAAATTAAAAGCTGCCCAATTAACCAACGACTAAGTACCATAATTAACTGCAGTGCAATGTAAACGCATAAACTTTGGATGACAAGTGGCAGGCTTTAAGTTCATAATCATTAGTGCATGGGCTTAAATCAGCGAAGACTGATTAAGTGTTCTTCGGAACGTGAGCAGTAAATACTTTATGGGGTACAAAAACGATTAAGAATATTTGTACCAACAAAACTAGCACTCAAAAACTCTTCGTTGAAAAGTTGATTAATTTTGGTTAAGTTTCAATTAAAATTAAGTTTATTAGTTAGACATTTTATTTTATTTTGTTTCCATAGACCATGATTAGAAGCTTAAGTTTAAACATTCTCATAAGCTTATTAAAGTTTAATTATTTTTGAATGAAATGCGTTCAACTTTCACAAATAATTGTAATTGTTGTGACTGAGTAAACTTTATTCGTTAACTTTTCTCTCTCTCTTCTCCCCAGTGCAGTGCAGTTCATTTTGGTGGAAAATGCATAATGAAAACGCGTGTAACAATCATGTAAAATTGCGTTAAGAGCAAATTGAATGGAAATGGAGTGCACAACAGCGAGGAACAGAGAGCATCAAATTGGTATTAGAGGTTAACAAGTAATTCCAGGCGTGGCGAGGTGGCAGCAGTTTTGTAACAACTCAAATTTGTGGGCGTATGGGCGTGTCAAAGTTTTGAAGGAAACTAAAAGCAAGGTTTGCAAACGTCAGACTACATTGCAAACACTAACACACATTCCTACACACGCCCACACATGCGATCTGGCACACACATAAAAGTCAATTAATGTACACTTACAACAACAGTTACAAGAATCGCTTGTGAACGTGTCGACAAGAAGCAGAGAAGAGCTAAAGGTGCGGGAAGCGGTTCAGTATAATCAGCGGAAACAGCAGGCAGCAGAAATTTCATCAAATTACACGCAACGTAAGTTGAAACGGGAGGAGCCAAGGGAGAAGCAGGAGCATCGAGAGAAGCAGAAAGAGGAGAGCAGACTGCATATCCAGGTGAAGGGGTGTGAGTGTGGGCCAATATCAAAACCGATGCTTACTGCTGGCCACAAAATGACTTTCGTTAACAAGCTGAGCAAAAGCTTCCGCTGGCTGCGCTGCTCAACACTGTGCGCCATTTTGTTTTATATGTTTTTCATTGGCCTCATATTGCACAGCACCAGCCACAAGCTGCAGCAGCAGCACCAGCAACAACAACAGCAGCAACAGCAGCAGCAGCAGCAGCAGCGTGAGCTGAACACAGTTGACCAAGCCCCAGTTCTGGCCAAGTCTACGCCCAATATACGCGACCAGGAACTGGAGCAGCCACAGCAACAACCAAAGCAAAAGCTGAAGCAGAACAATTTGGAACAATTGAGAAAGAAGGAGGAGCAGCAAAAAGTGCAAGCGATGGCTGCTAATGAGGTGGGAGGAGGAGGCGGTGGAGGAGGAGGTGGAGGAGTAGGCGTTGCACACAGAGGCGGAGATGGAAGAAAAGATGCTGGGGTTGGCAGCAAATCCAAGTCACAGCCACAACCCGAAACAGTTATAATAACGGCCAGCAATGTGAACGAGAAGCAAATACTTGCAAAAGCTTTCAAACGGTAAGTTGCGGCTGAGTTATGGTCACCCTAACTTCCGCTTGGGTGTACGCTTGATAATTTGGCGCTAGTTTGGCGCCAGCAACATTCTTGTTTGTTCTTGTTCTTGTTGCCGCTGGCCATTGTTCACGCTCGACAAAAGCCGGGCAAAATGACCAAGAGAGTGAGAGAGACAGCCGGAGAGGAATAGAGACAGTGAGTGAGAGATAGTTAAAGGCATGGAAGCCCACACAGTGCGTACCATAATTGTGTGTACGACAAATTGTGAAATTTATGAGCAGCATTGAATTGTGTTGTGCTCGTACATACCAACGCAGTTAGCCACCGCATTTGATCGATGTTCCTAAAGGTGCTTTGGGGACCTCACGAAACCAATTTGTTATTTGGAATGATTTTGATTTAGCTTCCAGTGGCCGACGGCTAATCGGATTATCAGGCCCTGGACCAGGACCAGGACCAGGCCAACGTTCCAAGGTTTCAAGGCAATCACCATCATAATTATTGATTAAAACCACAAAACGTGATGACAGCAACAAAATTACTTCTAGTTAGCATTTCTTTGGTTTGAGGCTAAAAACATTTTAAGTGCCAAGCCCACAAAATATTGGCCAGAAATCCGTTTTATCCGTTCTAGTTTCCTCTGCTTGACATAAATCATGTATTTTCGATTTGATTATGCGGCATTCAGTTTATTGCACTGCGAATTATGAGATTTATGAAGCTCAATATTTATTATGAACATAAAAGTTATGGAGAAGCAGCGCTGGTTTAACGACTATCCAAATAAATAAGTGACTGATGAAATTGCCTCTTTAACAAAAGTTAAATCAAGTTTTTTAGGGTAAAAAATTTGTGCTAAAATTCCTTGGGGTTTAAAGCAGAGTTAAGTACAGCTAAGTCTGTATGAACTTATTTGATTTTACAGCACTCTTTACCTGGATTTAAACCCGATTACATAAAGTCAAGCCAATTCCCATCCAGATTTAAAGCAGCCAAAGACTTGAGCACTTTAATAATGATAAACCAGTATAAATTTTGTACAAAATTGTCTTAGGTCAGATTAAATCCATAAAACTGTTTTAAATTGAATTTGATAAATGTGTCTGACAGGAGCACACACTCGCACACACCCACACACCCACTCCCAGCTCAACAGAGACGAAATATTTTGCATTGGCTGCTAAAATTCCAATAAAGTTAACTTTGACTTTTATGCAACTTGACCTTTAGTCAATTTATTAATACGCTTATCTTAAAATAAGCTGAATATTTAACCCAATCTGCATTGACAGATTAATAATGCAGTAGCTTTGTCTTTGTCAGACAACATGGCGTATGAGTAACAAGCTCAAAGCACGCTCATGTTATGCTAATCTTTGTGTTGTTTTAAATTGCTTTTATTTGTCATAGTTATGTAAATCAATTAAAATTAATTTCTTGATAAATAAATGCTTAAAGTTGCATAAATTTCAAGCATATTTTATTAATTCCACATACGCAAATGCCACATACAAAATTACAAAATTCAAAACAACAAATTCCCTGAACAACAGGATGTTTTGGTGTTTTGTGCTCGCCGAAGGCCTCTGCACATTTGTGTGTTATCTATTTTATATTTAATCCTCAATCAAATATTAACACAACCAAACACACACACACACACACGCACAGTCTGCAGCTTAGATTTGCCTTTAAACTCATTTAATTTTTATGCTTTCATTTTGTCTGATTTCGTATTGAACTACCATTAATTCTGATTAGATAAATGGCATGTAAATAACTGTGTTTACCTGCACATATATCTTGTTTAGCTGCCATCGAGGATTTGCTTTGGTTTCATAACTGCAATTTTCTATTTTAATATTTATTGAATTGAAATCAGCAAACATTCAAAAAATATATATATTCAACTGGCATTTTTATATACCCAACCCAGCCAATGTGAATAAAAGAGAATACAAGCTCTTGGAACAAAATTCTGTTTAAAGTTATGAAAATTCTTTATAACCAACACTAAGCTCTTATAAAAAGAATAACTTTAATTGTAGGGTATTTGAAAGCTGCTCAATAACTTACTTATTGATTTGACTTTTCCCTTGCCACACTCAACTCGAAAAGGCAAAAGTTTTCGAACAGAAACTGAAGAAAAAAAAAAAACATATTTCACAAATTTCATTACAGTTGAGATTCCTCAGCAAAAATTGCCAAAGTTTCTTTTCGATTTTCATTCTGATTTTGATCGCTGTCTGCGACGAAGTTATTCGTAAATTCCCAAATTACTTTGCCTGGACTTACACATGTTCTAGAATTTATTGCTGGCAAAAATTTAAAGCATTTCTCTGCTCGATTTCACAGCTCAAATTGCAAGTGAAGTGAAATAAGTTTCTGGGTTTTACATATTGACCAGCACTCGATATGGCCCCAAAACACTTAAGAACTAATTACACAATTGAAGAGGCAACAAACCATAGAGTTAAGTTAAGTGCTAACTATTAAGATGAAAGCGACATACTTGGGTTTAATTAGGTGTATCTAAGCAAATAAACACAGAGTGCTCCTTATTTTGATTTGAATTGTATTTAAACAAATTATAAATGATTGCGTCAAAGAATGTTTAGAATTAGCTGGAATGCTTTGGATTCATTTAATTTTAATTGGAGTAGTTTGCATTACCAAATGATGCTTTTTAGTAGAATAAATGAGGCATAAAAAAAGGTTTATGAAATTCCTTAAAATTAAAAAAATGTTGAATTCAAATAAGGCTAAAAGTTCTATTAAAATAAGCACTATTTTAAATACCTAATCCCACATTCGAATAAATGCTTTAGCTGCACACATTAATTATGCATATGATTTATTTTTATTACTATTTCAACTGCTCCCTCAACTTTCATAGACTTGATGAATGCGTAGCTTTCTGGTTTCAGTCAGTTTTCTACACAATTCGCCTTAACTTAAGAACTTAATGTCAAACTAAATGGTTTAACTGTTAGTTGCCCTCGGGGTGCATAAAACTTACTAAGGGTATTCCCAGCACAATGGACTTGACTAGGTGTTGCTTGGGACAGTTGTATAATGTGAGAGGCAGCAGTTCTTAGCAGGTGGGCAGGTGGGCGTGCCTGAAAGATGTCAGCTAGAGAAGATTGCTCCAAACAGGTGTCAGCTATCAAAACAGTTACAGGTGAGAGAGAGAGAGAGAGGTAAAACTTGAAATAGGAGCAGCTGTGGGAGGAATAAACCAACAAAATAATCAACAAATGGCAGCGAGGGGAATTTCTTCAAGTGTATGTGTACAAGTGTGTGTTTGAGTGTGTGTAGCTGTGTGTACAGTGGTTTTATTAGCATACAGTTTAGGCATTAAAACTTGCATAAATAAACCGACAACTAAACCGATTTCAAGTTAGTTTCCTTCCGCTAAGTTTTGTTTGTTTTTTTGCCGTTTTCTCTTCTTTTTTGGGTTTCATTTGCGGTTTCACTGTCGCAGCTGGAGCTGGAGTTTCGTTGACCCCAAGAGTTCACCAGGCACTCACATCTTTGCAGTATAAAAATGCAAAAAAACGTATATAACAACAAATAAACCAAACGAAAAAAAGTTAAACTTTTTGTGCTCCTTTTGCATCTTCTACGCACAGAGTTTGGCTGAAAAGTTTTCATTTGTCGTCTGCGTTTTGCACATTTTTGCATTTTTTTCTTGCCGTATTTGTTTGAAAATGGAAGCGGCAGGAGAAGAGGGGGTCTGGGGAATGGGAAAAGAGGATACTCCTCTGTCGAGGGTTTGGTTTGCTGGGAAAAAGTGCATTTTGCATAAGCCTTGTGGTTTTTCCTTTGCCAATTGCTAGTTGTGGACTTTTGTTTTTTTTATGAGACAGCAAAGAAGATTTTTTGAAATGAAATCCATGCTGGGTCTCGTCTTAGACGAACGACAGTGTGAAACTTGGGCATGCAAATAGTCTATAATATCCTTTTAGCTATGCAATAAAATCAAATGCAAGGCAGACACTGAGACACTCAGACTCTCTCACTCGTTACCCATAACAAAGTCAAAGTGTATCAGAATGATTTTCTGATTGAAATGGAAATTCAAAATAATCGAATCACTGGCTTAGGCTTCCACAGCTTAGTCCAAATAATTCGACAGATTGATTGAAAAGTTAAATACTTTAAATTTAGGCTTAAAGTATATTTTGCTGAAACTTTATTCTAAACACTTTCCCATTGTTTCGCTGCGTATAGAAACATTAAAGTTTCAGTTGAATTTTGTAAACACCAAATGAATTAAAAGGAAGTAATAATGATATAATGAGAAAACATTTTTCTCTAACTTTGCTCACCAAACTTTCAAACACTTTTGAAAATATCGAACAAAGAGAATTCGGTGAAAAGTTTTTAATGAGTACTTTTTGGTGGCCAAGTAAAACTTGCATATTGACCTCTTGCACTTAACAAAGTCATACATAAATTTATATATACATTCATTATATATTTTGGTGGATGAACTACGCGGTCTTTGGTCTATTGTCTTTGCTGAGAATATTAATTAATCAGCTTCCCTGCACACGTATCAAAAGTCAGCTTTCAACTAATGATATAGTTTCCGCTTTTAGCAGTTTCCATAGTGTCTAGTTGGGAAGTTGTTTAGTCTTATTCGCAACTTTTCCATTCTACAAAACTTAGCGAGTGCGAATGAAGTTTGGCTGTGGTGTGTGTGTGTGTGTGTAAAAGTTTCGCGTTAGTTTGTGGCATGCAACTGTGCATAGTTTTTTTTTTTTGCTTTGCTTCCAGCGGAAACGGAAGTGTGGCACTTTTGTGCGCCGTGCTAAATCAATGTTAGAACTGAAACCATAACGGTGGCATAAGGGTTAAAGTTGAGGCAGGAGTACCGCCATTAACAGCAGCAACAGTGGCCTAATTGGAATGCCCCCAACAGCACATTAATGTGCTGCGTGTGATGATAACAGAGTTGTGCGTTCTGCGTTCTCCGTTCTTGTTGAATTGTCAACGCACAATTAAAATTTATAACAATAGTCAACGTTGTTGCGCTGTTGCGTTGTTGCCATGGCAATTCCAGACACAATTTAATTGCCCCCAGAACGGGTGAGACTCAACTCCCACAGGATGCGTTGCGAATTCGGGTTCTTTTCCACATTATTAAAATTACATTTAAATGCAAAAGCCACAAATGATGGCTATTAATTTCATCTCACGCAATTATCACGACATTTTTCGGTCAGTTTAATTGCCGTTTAATGCGTAGATGACAACTTGAATCGTAAATCAGTTTTATTTCATAATAAACGAGTAATTGTATGTCTAAATCATAAATTTCAGCAGCCGACTCGTTTAAGTAGCAAATATTAGATAACCCATCATCATCTTCATTAAGTGCTACGCCTAAATATACTCCTTCTACTGGCCTTTGATTTGCCCATTTGCATTTCATCACTAAGTTTATTAATTCCTGAAGAGTTTGAATATTTGCTCAAAAGTTGGCTAGTTTGAAGTAAAATGGATTATTTTCTTAAATAAAGTTAGAGCACATATTGAAGCTTCTAAACTTGTGCCTCCATATATTGAGACTTCTAATTTGAGTTTCATGAGCGCCAGCCGAGAAATTAACTTTTTTGAAATTTAATTTGAACAAAGTATGTTAATCACATGCACAAGAAAAACTTATATAAATTAAAATCTTTGTGGAAGTTTGTGCATTTCTAGCATAAGTTTTCAGTTGAGATTTGAGTTGAGATTTTACTTAGGCTTTAAAACGGCAAGGAAAATCCATTACTAAATCTATTCTTTCTTTTTCTTAGTGCTGATCGCAATCACGATGGTCGCCTGACCATACAGGAGTTGGGCCAGTATATAAATCGACGAATTGTGGATCATATAGACATAGCCATACTGAACAATGCACGTGAATTTCGACGCGTGGATATAGCACCTGCCGATGGTTTGATTACCTGGGATGAATATCATCGTTTCTTCTTGCGTGAACACGGTATGACCGAGGCAGATATCGATGAGCATGATGAGATTAGACACACGTCCTTGAATCGCAAGGCACGGGAGGATATGATGAGGGACAAGGCTCGTTGGTCGGAGGCGGCAAGAACGGATCTCTTCACACTGACTATAGATGAGTATTTAAGCTTTCGTCATCCCGAGTCGAGTGTATCCAATTTGCTGGAGCTTGTGGATGATTTATTGCGACAGTTTGATCAGGATGGCGATGATCAGTTGACGTTGGAAGAGTTCTCCGATCTGAATGTGGATGATGATGAGGATCTGCTGCGCAAGTCCTTAATCTCCAAGACACTTGTGGAGCGTCGAGAGGAGTTTAAGCGTATTATCGATAAGAATCACGATGGCAAAGCCGATCGTAGTGAACTGTTGGACTATGTGAATCCGAAAACACCACGTTATGCGCTGCAGGAAGCAGCCACTTTGTTCAGCTTGTGTGATGAGAACAAGGACGAGCTGCTCACGCTCAAGGAGGTGAGTTTTCTAACTAAAATAAATTTAAATTTTTTATTTAATTGAATTTTCTTTTAAAACAGATGACTGACAACGCTGAGATATTTTTGCAGTCCAAAATGATCGACACGGCCAACAGTTTTCACACGGAGTTTTAATGCAATTTTTCAACGTTTCTTTCACACACTTTACAACACTTCATCTGCAAACCGTCCCCTTCCAGATTAATTCCAACACTATTCCGACTCCCGTCTGTTTAGAAACAATAAACATAAAAAACTATATAATCTTTGTGCATTTATAGTGATATTAATTTGTAAGTTGTTGCACCTAATATTTAATAATTAGCGTACAATACACATAAACTTTAATACTATTAGAATCCATATAATAATAATAATAATAATAATAATACTAATAATTAGGATATTATTTTGTTAGACTTTATACTACGTAAGCATTAAGAGCAAGAGGCAATTTATTTGATGTGTGATCTTAATTAACAATTTTACTTAAATAATGCAAAGCAATTTGACACCGAATACTCCAAAATTATACAAAACAATATACGTAATTTTATGCAAAAAACCAAAACAAAAACAAAAAACACTCGAGCAACTGTTGTTTTCTTGGGCTTAGAGAGGTAAGAAATAATCGCTGATTATCTGGCTATAGAAATGGGCTGCAAAAGCATGGAAAATGCTCGAATGTCCTTGAGCTAATCGGTAATCTCAATTGGGATTCAAATCACATTATATTTAATTTGCCGTGGTGCTATAAATTGTGTGCAATTTCTAAGTAATTCGAAGCTTTTCCAGGAATCTGATGTGATTTTGGAATTTTGGCGCAATAACAATCGTTAACGAATCCTTTTAATATTCATAAGGACATCGCATGTGCTTTTACGAAAATTAGCTGTAATTTGGTTGTGTTCGTGATTTATGCGCACAAAAGGAAGAAATTCCCTTCAAGGATAATGGGCACTGATTTTTTTCTGTGCTCGAGGACACTCCACTCTCTCTCTTTATCCCTCTCTCTCTCTCTCTCTCTCTCTCTCTCTCTCTCTCTCTTTCTCTGGGGTATCTGTGAGTCGAGCACTCTTGTGTCAAGTACTTGTTTTCCTTATATGACATCTATTAGATGCCGGGGCTATCCATGTTAAGAAATTAATTTGGCAACGTCTTTAAGCCTCTTATTCCGTTTCGTTCCCTTTCGTTACGTCCCACTTCATCCCCTTCTTTTTTATTCCGCTCAGCAGACAAATCGTCGTCATTAAACATAATCCCATGTTCAATTTGTTGCTTTTCGTGTTGTTTGTTGTTGCTGATGCTGTGCAGAAAGATAAATAAGAGGAGACAAATGATAAATAAGTGGCACTTGAGCATGGCCAACGAAATGGCTGTATAACCTGTCCCAGAGATGGCAGTGTTGTTTGGCTAAAAGCCTGTCAAAGCCTGATGAATATCCTTGAGAATTTAACAGGCAATTGACTTACTGATTGGTGTTAATACTTCTTTAATCTATCCATCGGATAGACGACCCCAAAAAAGAAATGAAATGAAAAATAATAAAACGATTTTGCAACTTAAATTGGGAATTAAATTGAGTCTGAAAGCAATAAACAGTGAATGCGTGTCGGCAGCTGCTTTAACTCGAGTGTGTACTAAAGTTGGCAAGGCAGTGGAGTTAACCAGGAGGGGCAGGGGGAGAGGGTTACTTAGTATAACACGCAATGGGAAGATGAGCAAGTAATTGAATCTAATTATTCGGAAGCAGGGACAATGAGCACGTAAAACGCAAGGAATAACTTGGCCAGGATATGGCCAGGATGTTGGCAGGACATGGCCAGGACATGTGCCGACAATCAGACGTTGGTGTGTTTGTTGTGCGTGTATGTCTGCATGTGTTTATCTAAAGATGTTCAGCGTTCAGCTCTGCGGAAACGGAAACCGAAACATGAAAACAAAGAGGAATGCGCGCGACTTAGAGCTACCCTAGAAAACAAGAAACTGACAAAAAGCGTAGAAAAACTAAGCAGCTACCCTGTAAATATAAAAGTTATTAACCTTTGTATAAATGGTACTGCCTTTCAACATGTGTTAATACCCTGTAATGCCTGCTGCTGGCATGTGACAATAAGTAGTTTTGTTTGCCTTCATAAATTCATTTTATTTGCCAATTATTTCAGAGTTCACATTTTCAGTTAATTATCGTACACTATTTCTTCAGCAAGGTAGAGTAGATGCCGACAGGTGCTGCGGCATAGGTGCTTACAGGTGTCCTGTAGATGGCAGCAACGGGAGCAGCTGCATATGTCGAGTATCGCAGCGGAGATATGGCCGAGTAGGTGGCCACTGGAGATACGGCTGGGTAGGCGGCGTAGGCAGCGTAGGCGGACACGGAAGGCACGGCGGAATATGTGGTGACTGGTGATGTCAATAAGCCAGCCTGAGCAACGGCAGTGCAGAGTGTCAAAGAGATGAGGAATTTCATATTGGTTTCGTTGGTTTCTATGATGTTTGCTAACTGATGCCAATTGCCATGGCCTGGACGTTTTATAGCCAGTCCAATGGTTTCATAGCCGTGAACTTGTTTGCGGCTTAAGCGCACGAACACAGAGAGCATCGAATTAGAACACAATGACAATTTTCAATTTTTGCTTTGTAATGCTCCAACGGAAACTCAATCGAATTGCGGATGCGAATACGAATGCGATTGTGATTGTGAATGCGAATGAGAATACTGTCAACAGTAATGTTAATGGTATTTTCTGACTAACAGCATTTCAAACAGTTCAACAGTTCAGCAGTTGTTCATTACTCGATTTAATTAAGTTTTAAGCAGTTGCCAATTAGCGTTTAGAGCAACTTTATGCAAACTTTAAGCGCTTCACAGAGCTTTGAATAGAACTATGTAATGAATGTTCCAATAATTATTTCAAAAGCTAATTGAAGCTTGTAATGATAACTATTTTTAAGTGTTAGCTTAACACCTTCGTTATTTATAGACTCGGAGTTTGAGGTATGGAATTTATGCCTCTGAATTCCAGACTAATTTATTTTATGGCTTAAAATTCCTAGCTAATACACAATTGCCTAACTATGGCATGTTTAAACCCCACTGATTTCATAATAAATTATAAACTTTTTGTTTTACGTAATTTAATTAGCAAATTGTGCTTTTTTTTTTTGATTTTGCTTACGTTAATTAACATAAAATGTGATTACTTCCAGAGCTGAGCTCACGTACCAAACGAAATTCTAAAGAATCTTCCATGTGCCGCACGAAAGAGCAAGAGGAAGAGGCAACAGACAGTGAGAGAGACAGAGAGAGGGAGAGAAAGTTAGAGACAGAGGGCAGCTCTTTTCAAGTTTAGTCTTGTTACTGTCATTATTTCATATTTCTATAACAATTTCTGTTTATTTCTCTGGGGTTTTCGTAAACTGTTGTTGCCAACATAAAACAAATGGCATCAGGCCAACTTAACGAGCCGCAAAAAGCAGCAAAAAGTGTGGAGCAGGACTTGCACATAGAGTGCTGTATAAATTGAGTCCCTGTCTGGTTTACTCCAACATTTTTGTCATACAAATGTTTTGTATTATCAGAAAACAGGCCGAGGGGAGTGCTCAGTCTATGGAGCAGCATCTGAGTCTGGTTATATAGCAAATGTTCTACACGTAAGTTACATTAGTCAAACTCGAATTTTCTTCCTTTTTTCCATTTTGCAGAGCAAGGCAAATGCTACTGACTGAGACTGAGAGAGACCCCAAGTCCGTGGCAGTAAGTTAGAAAATTATTGAAGAACTCTGTCCATATAGCCACCAAAAACCAGAGAGCCAAAGAAACAGCATAAATATGCTAGACACATAGACAATTGCTAGCTGTGACTGTTCGTGTGTGTGGATTGGAGTGTGCGTTAGTGTGTGCACCATAAATGCTTCATCCTCAACTCATACATATTAAAATCTCAGAAAATAAACTTCAACAGTTCACAAAATGAAAACAAAACAACTAAAAATGAAGCAGCGGAATGTACGAAAGCAGTAAATACCCTGTAATTTATGTGAAATACAACAATATTTTAATTTTTGGAAATAAATAGAATAACATGTGATTAAAATATATTAAAAATATATACAAAATTGTTATAGTAACTATTTAAAGTATTTTCTAATTTGTTTAAGAACTGTGCACAATTTTCTCGGTTACTTCGCAACAGGTGGACAGAGTAAACCTAAATAAATTAGAGGGTATGCAAACACTTAAAAAATAGAAAATATACTTGCCAACAAATAGAAATACACTAATTCACACAAACACACACTGACACACTTATATATGTATGTGAATAGATAGATGTATGGAGAAGATGCTCATGCATTTTAAAATCCAGCCATTAGAGAGCTCTGTTATTTGGTATGCGGAATATGATTTGAGCACGTTTTCGGCGCCTGACATTGCATTTAACATTTTGCATGCATAGCTGAGAACACAGCAGGATCCAGTAGAAGGAGGGCCTGTATAGCACAGAGACAGAGACAGAGACAGAATAATAGTGGGAGTGGGAGGTAAGGTCACAACCAGAAAAACACCAAAATAACACATACACACTCAAAAGTAAACCAGCAAAAGTTAAGTTAAGGACATTACTGAGTCAAGCGATAAGGACACGCCTGAAAGCAATTAAATGTTGAATCTTGAAATTTGAATATAAATTTATTTAAAATAAATCACTTGCAATTCTTTTGGTTATGCAACAAAGTAAGCCCCATAAAGGATTTTAGTTAAATTGGCTAACAAACACAGCATTTAGCAAAAGGCCAGGCAAGCCGGACAAGCGGACTACCACATAAGATAGCCAAGCAACAATTTGTACAATGGCTAAGAGTGAAGTGTTTGTGGCTTGCATTTGGTTAGTTTGAAAATTGCTTCAAATCATTTATAATTTATACATGTCCAAAACAGAATTGAGTAACGAATTCCACATAAATTCAAGATACGACAATAAATTGATTTAAGTTTTGAGTAAGCAAGTTTAAACATTAAACTGAATACTTTAAACATGTTACAAATGTTAGTCAGATTTTTACCAATTCATGGTAATTTATTAAACTAACAATTTGCTTACTACGTTTTGTAATTGTAACAACTGAATTAGATAAAAATAGTTTCGTTTAAATATTATTGTTTAATTGATAATCCATTGATTGCTGACAATTTATTACACATTCTGTTTTTCACTGCTCTAAAAACTGTTTCAAAATTCAATAGAAAAAGATTAAAAAACAATTCCCAGCGAAATTGGCGCACAAAAAACTTGTTGTAATCGAGAGATTTTAAATAAATAATTCGCACATTTCGCTGTTCATTTTTCCACACAAATCCCCCAAAGTTTATGATTTTTATTATAAATTCATTTTTTTTTTTTTGTTCATTCTTTTTATTGTCTTTTTATCAAGTTTATTCCCATTGTGTGGAAACCTGCACAAAAATGACAATAAAAGGTAATTTGGTAGTAACAACTTGAAGGCAAACACTTAACTAACTTTGTGTGTGTTTGTGGGTGTGTGTGTCTGTTGGTGTGTAGGTGTATAGAAGGACGTATATGTCTGCCCAGGTTTTGGGCTCCCGATTTGAGCTACAGGGGGCGCTGCTTAAACTTGTGTATGTGTGAATGTGTGTGAAAACTCATTCACACACATGCAAAAGTAAAAAGCAATTTTCGTAACATTTGCATGCCTTAAACTAACACATACAAGCACACGCACACACACACACGCACACACTTTCACGAACTGTCAGGTGGTGTGTGAGGCAGCCACGAAAGTATCAACACAGCAGCAACAGAAACAGCAGCAGCAACAAGGACATGCGGCCTACCTTGCCATGTAGAGTAGCAAAAACTACGATTATGTATGTGTGTGTGGTGGGTGAAGGGATGACTGTGTGTGTGTGAGTAAGTTGAATGGAGTACGTGTTGTGCTGAAAATGCAATTTGCCTTCTGTGCGAAAAGTACGTAAAATTTATGCAAATTTCCTTGAACTGCCCCCCTGACCCCATGTTAATGTTGTTGTTGGCCATGGCGACTATGCTACAAGCGGAAACAGGAAATGCGCCATTGTGTGAGTGAGTGTATCTGTATTGAGAACGCGCTAAAATGAAAATCTAGTGAAATATGCGATAGATCGTCGTATGTAAGAAAAAATACGCAAGTGTTCAAAAAATCAAGTATACGCAGCGTGCAAAATGAGCTGCAAAATATGTAAAGAAATAAAATAAAATAAAATAAACCAATTAAATATATTTCAAAAACTCACTTAAAGCATTGAATAGTTATTTACTTAAACAATATTTTATTAATTATTATTATATTATCCATTACATATACTTTTTCTCTAACAATTTACAGGGTATATCAACATGCATGGGTGCGAATGCAAAAACTAATGCGACAACACCAAAAAAATGTTACAACAGTTACAAAAACAACCACAAGAACATGAGCAACGCGATTGTATACACATATATTTTTGCCATCGATAGTTTTTGGCATTGTGTATACGTCGCGTTGACTGTGCGATGTTTGTTGTGTCATTTTGTGTGAGTGTGTGTGTGTGTTCCTGTGGTGTCCCTTGCGACGAATTTTATAGAGAAAAAAAAATATTGCGTATACGTAGCAGGACCACTGGGCAAAGAAATGTGTGCACGGAAAATGAAATGCCGCTGGTTAGTCCTAAAAGTACATTGGCTATGCGGGTGTGCTTGTGTGTGTGTGTGTGTGTGTGTGGATAAAATTGTTTATACTGCACTGCACGTGCCTTTGACAAGCCGACATTGCCTCCACATGAGTGTTGTGTGTTAGTGCGTCTGCGTTTTGGCTTATGGGCAAAAAGAAGTTGAAGCGTATTAAGCAAACAACGCCACAGGCAACACCAGCACCGTCCTTTGAGAGCTTACATACGCATACATGCAACACACGCTTGCCCCCAAAAAGTGCCAAACTGTGTAGGCCAGACAGTTACTGTATGTGTATGAGTGTGTTGTGCTTGTGTGTTGATAACGAGCTGCGAGATAAACGACAGCATTTAATGCGTTCAAATCTTTTTTAACACCACATCAAGCCATTTTTCAATCCTGATCTAAGCATAAAGATTAAGTTGTCTTTAAGTCGCCCGAAGCCAGCGGGGATTGCAGCGCTTTTACTTTGGCGCCTTGCCACCAATCGCTGCACAATGTCGGCTATGCTGGCAACAAGGAGCTGTCAACGTTGCTTAAGGACATCCTTATATCCATATTATATAGCACTTTGTTAGATTGCAAAGAGAACAAAAAAAGCGTCGGGACTTCAAACCGCAAACTCATATAAATTTTGAATGAATTTTTATGAAGTGATAAATAATCAAATTGTAGGTCACTCAGCCGAGCAAGTATTTAAGAAGGTATGAGAAAAATAGACTAAAGTAGACAACCAAATGGCTAAAAAGTTTCTTACCCGTAATAGAAACTCGCTGTAACAATATGATATATAAGTAGCTATGAAAACAACTTTTGGTTTGGTTAGATATCATTAAAATTTCCTGTAGCTTGTAATGGAACTCGGAACGCCACTGAATATTTGATAAAGTAAAAAGCAGCATTTTCATGACTATCAAGATATTTTATTTCGCTTACAATTTTTTTTAGTTACCTCGAGCATTTTCCAAATATCGATTTCGCTTTCTTCACAGCAAAATGCCATTTTCTGGCATTGTGTGCCCTAAATTCTACCTGCCATTCGAAGAGGAAACGGCGTAAAAGTAAAGGAACAAAAAAAAATAGGAGCGAACTGCACCATAAACTACGAATGGAAGGACTTTGTGAATGGCAGAAAAGTTAAATTTGTTAGCGAAAGAAAATTAGTTGAGTTTGTGTTCAGGTCAAAACAATTATTTGAACTTCGAGCGAAGCAAATGAGCAAAAAAGAGAAACGGAAATGAAGCTTGAGTTTGTTTGGAAAATTTAAATGAATCTGAGTCTGAATCTGTATCTGAATCTGGCTCTCGTAGTCAGTCAAGGACAGAGAAAAGTTTCATTCATATTATTTACCTTTATGAATGCCCAGGGAACAAATACTGTCTTTTTGCTTAAATGCCTCGGGAGTCTTTTGGATGACAGCATTTTTAATCAGAAATACTATATATACTACATATCTACCTATGTGTACCTGTGCTATCTGTCAGCACAGAGAGCGAGACTGACAACAAATTCATTAAAAGTGATTAATATTTGTTTGTTCTGACTGTCAGACACATTCGTGGTATATTCATTAAATGGATCCCGAATGCGTTCAGTTTGCTCATAAATCTCATTTTCAACTTTATCTCATTACAGAATATGATTAATTTTGTTGTTAACTGGTTAATTCGTCTAGGAATGAGTTTCAACCCCTCGTTTTTGCTGCTGACATTTCCCATTTATGCTAATAAAAGCCTGGCCATAAAAACATCACACTAATAATAACTGGCGCCAGGAATTTATAGCATTCATATATCAGGCAAATACAAAGGAAGCCCTTAACCAAGAGAGTAGAGCACAAAGCTAGCTCAGTCCCTATTTAGTCAGAAAAAAAATCTGAACTGAAAGCCAAATGTTTGTTCAAATTACTTGACGAGTCATAAAATGTTTTACACAATGCGGCTTAATTCTTTGGCCAAATAGATTTGAAGTGAAAGGTGTCGTATGCGAACGGGAAATACCCTTAAATGGGAGTAACTTATATATATATATATTTTTATTTAAATTGCTTCAAGGGGGGAAAATGTTTTAGAGTAAAACATACATCAACTTATGCCCTTTTAAATTTAAATGTTTTCCAACGCCTCCGCCCTGCTAAAATACCCTTTGTGTGCTTGTCCTCTTAGTCAAACCTATAAAAAAAAGGTAAAGCCTTGGATTTTGTAAGGCTTTCATCATTTCTGTCCCTTGTTGTTGCATTCAGTCGTGAACTTTATACATGCTTTATGGCTAAGCTGTTGTGTGTTGTTGTTGTGTGTGTTACAACTTGCTTCCGCTTCCGAGAATTTAAGAAGGTGCCTTAAATACATCTATGTAAATAAATCTCCTATTTAAGCAGTTTCTTTACCAATGTGTAACAGTTTAAATTTAAATTTGAACAATTTTGATTTACTAGAATTTCAAATATTTAAAATCCTTGACAACAAAGGAAAGTTGTAAAATTAATTAGCTGAAAAACTGTTGCATACATGTAGGCGCTCGTGTGGCTTCCAAGTTTGAAACTGGCATAACTTTTGTCCTTGTTGTGGTATTAACTAAAATAATTGAGATAATTAAGGTGAATTCCAACAGCATTTCCATGTATTTCTAGCACTAAATACACATTAATCTCACCACAACAATCAAAGCTGTTACCAAAAATACTTACAGCCTGGAGGGAATGATGTAAGATTCACAATACCACAGAGAATCGCCTTGAATAAGTCAGCATAACTGAGGAAATATTGCACCTGTAAAAGCCAACAATAACACACTCACTTATGCCAAAACACACAGAGTGTGTGTGAGTGTGTGGGTGTGTGTGTTCATGAGCATGAGTTTATCAAATACAAACTGAGCTAGATGAGGACAAATATTTGTTGCCTGCTGTTTGATTCCCACCTAAGCGTACTTAAACTGTTTACTTAGCAGTCACTCTCGTTCTCTCTCACTTTCTCCCACTTTCTCGCTACTCCGAGCAGTTGAAATATCGATTCCCTTTTGTTCACGAGATTCGTAAACGTTTAAAGATAATCACAGCCTCTGTTGTGACTCTGATTTTTGTGCATTCTTCTAACAAAAGTCAGAAATTGTTTCCGGCTTTAAAACCTGTTTAAAATTTTAGAACTTACATGCATTAAAGTCAAATTTAAGTCGAAAAGATGCTAAAATGTGCAAAGCTAAAGGAAAAATTGTTAGTTGCTGTTAATGTTTGAGTTCTTTATCAACTGCAAGTTGTCGGCAAAGCAATTAGCCATCCCACAGCTCATTGACTTTCAGCTGCTGCCTTTCAATCACAGTCTAATTGGCTTACGACTCATACTCCCAGCAAAAGTAATAATATTCCACGTTTCCATTTGCAGCACCTCGCAATCACAAACCGACCAACTGACCACCTGCCCAACTGACCACCTTATCACCTTTGGCGACCTACTTTCTGGAATCATTGAATTACGTTCGCTTGGACTGTGGACTCCGGGCTGACGACTCTGGACTGTTGACATGGGAGGACGCATAACTGGCTACCGGGTCGACAAAGGTTAAGGCACAGAATCAGGCTCAGGTTGAGGATTATTTGTAGGCTTGGGTTTGAGTTTGGACTCAGCACAGTTCACATCAAAGGACCTGCTCTGCAGGTCTGCTTTTTATAAATATTTATGCGAATTAATTTGTCGGCACGCATGTGATGAGCAGATGTTAAAAAGGGACAAGAGGAGAGCGGATTGGAAAGGGTGTTGACGGGTTTTGCGTTGTGCACTGTGCGATCAATCAGACATGAAACAATATTTACAGTTTGAAAACGAACTACAAATTAACTCGATTGGTTTAACTTGTGGTTGACGTCCCACTGTGCCGACCAGCAACCAGCATGGACAGAGACAGGGGAATAAAGACTGCAGGTATGCTCCTCTGGCGTCTGCTGCTGACAGCTATAAGCCAACATAAACAAACATGCTTTTCCGCACACCCATATGCACACACGCACAGTGAAAGGACGTCTACAAAGTCTTGGGTTATAAACAACAGTCGATAACGAAGAATAACTTGGGAATTGTAGCAAAAAAAATTATTTTTTGTAGTCTAGCGGACACGGAAATACTCTAGAAATAAATAAGTTTTTAAGTGTAGCTTTTAAAAGACACCGTTCCAGTCATATTAAGTTTAGCATGAACGAAAAGATCACAAAATATCTAATAACAAATTTAGTTAAACAAAAATATTTAAAGAAGGAGACTAATTAAAGGCATAACAATTATTGTAATCTTAGTTATTGAAAAATTGAATTAACAATAATTAAATTTATAAAACTACAGACATTTGCATATAAATTTGCACATAACTCTGTTCTAGATTTTCATTGGTAAATTTAATAAAAAAGGCTTAATAAATAAATGAATTAAGTGTACTTTAAATATTTCGCAAATTGTATTATATAGTGTTTTATAATTAAATAAAATCGCTGCATGTAAAAATGCTTTTGAAGTGGGCAACTGAATGCGAATGATTTCGAACGCGTACACTTGATGGCTGTAATAAGTGAATAACAATGTTAAAATTGGCCAAATTGAGTCAACCGATTATTGTCAATGAGTCGAGATATTGATTTCAGCTGCATAATAAAGTTGTTATCCCAATGCCAAGGGAAATATGAACATTCGTTTACATATTGGAGTAGGTAACCCTTATGGCAACTGTGCGATAACATCAAACGATTCAGGAGTCGAACATAAGTTCAACGGTGCGTATGATTGATATATACAGTATAGAGTTACAACATATTTATTATTTCTTTTGATTGTTTAACTTGTATTAGCAAAGCCAACAATAGCAAACAGAGTTCATTCAACAACAGTTGAAAAGGGGCAATAAAAACAATAGAAACATTTAAAGAGAATAATAACCATATGTTTGTCTAAGTGCGAGCTGTGTGGGTGTGGGTGTGCGTGCGTGTGTGGGTGTGTGCGTGTTTTTGTGTGTATTGTGTGTGTTAGTTTCATGACTCGCCTGAATAAATAGAAATAGTGTTGTGCTCTCAGCAAACTTTGTTGTTTTATATGAGCTCGAAGACGATTAAGTCAAAGGATTTTCCGCTTTCCACTTTTCACTTTCCACTCTTCACATGCTGCTTGTCACTTGTCTCTCCTGTCACAGCTCACTGGCTTATTTTGATTGCTGTGCTGCTTCTTCGCCTTCTTTTTTTATTCCATTTGGCCAAAATTGTTATTGCTTTTATGTCTTGGTTATAATCGCCTTACGTCGCATGCCAACTATTAAGTCAGAAACTATGAGTACAAATTCTGATGGGCTCAAAGACCCAAAAGCTATTGTTATAGAATTTGAAGCGTAACTTTTAGTTAAATTGTATACAATTTTATCGTTTTATTTATTGGTTTTATCATTTAATTAGCTACTATTAAGTCTGTTCTACAAAAACTCATTTTATATTAATTTTTCACTGCACGAAAAACTTATCTCAATACTAATTAATTTTATAAAATAAAATTTATTTCAATTCTGCATAATAATCAAATAATTTACTATTACTAAGCATTTTAAAGCTTTGCCTACCTGAATTTATTGCCATAAATTTCGTTTAATGTAATAAATCGTTAAATAACATACTAAATGGCGCATAATACTGAAAATATATATGTGTACTTTGTGTCAAGTTCAAGCCTCATGGCAATGGGATTCCCTCATCGAATGCAGTTATTTATGATCGTTTCAATTGGCTGCTCTGCAACAAATTTTGATTGATTGTTCTGTTAGGAAATGTTTGCCAAATTGCTGACTGTTAAGCAAAGACGTCTAAATACACTAGTAAATATGGTGTGTTTTATATGAAACCATTATCGAATTTCAACATTATGATGCCAGCATGGTGTAATGGGAGTAAGCGCACAGAGCTGGGCATAAAAAATGCACAAAAGAATGAGCAGACAAGCGAAATTGTTTGTATGTATTGTGTTAAAAAAAGGAGTGGAATGCTCTTATGCAATCTGCTGTAACAAGCAGCAATTCACAATTTGCCTCAGTGTCACGAACGTGGACTCGCTGGGAATGATGTAAAGTAACGAAGCATCCACACAAATAGAGCAAACTGCAACCAGGTAACACACAGCATGTATGTGTGGGTGTGTGTGTGTGTGTGTGTGTTGATTGCACAAAGCATCGC
Source organism: Drosophila nigrodunni (assembly GCA_020829145.1). Taxonomy (NCBI): domain Eukaryota; kingdom Metazoa; phylum Arthropoda; class Insecta; order Diptera; family Drosophilidae; genus Drosophila; species Drosophila nigrodunni. The sequence continues at coordinate 14,838,917 of JACVCZ010000001.1, forward strand.
AAGCCCGTCAAGTCCTTGGTGGCGTGTTGAGCAGAAGAATGAAACAAGAAACTGACTGAATGTAAGGCTAGCAGAGCCAAGAAGCAGCCAAGGACCCAGGGGAACAAGGCACACCTGATCGCCCAACGTTTAAGCACAGTGGTTGAAAAGCTAACAGCTAGCGGACAAAAGAGAGCTCAATTTAAACCAATAATAGTAGGCTGTTAAGGCTGTAAATCCATTTACTGCTCAGAGTGGATTGTATCTTTCAGTTAATGTAGGACTTTCGCAAGTAATATTTGGGAGGCTTTTTAAGCCACATATAAAGCACAAAATATATAAGCAATATAGAAATTTTCTTTATTTTTAACTGCTCTCAGGAAACAGCAATTTAAATCTCAGTTTGTTTTCCTAAAGCTTAACCATATTTATTTAAACTACTTAAGAGTTTTTTACTACTCACCTCGTAAAACCAACCGCATTTTGCTCTCCTTTTCAATTTAACTATGCGTAATAAACTTATTATTTCCTTTGGGAAATATTTGCAAGATTCTTTTCATTGCATTCTGTGCTCATCATGGCTTCAATCTGTATTTGAAATTAGCTTCATTGAAGCCAACAAGTTGACAAGAATTTTCCCCGACAACGTTCCGCTTGCTTTCATTGTGATTTTTCCTCTTTTCTTATCTGCATTCCATTCACTTTTCCCTCTTGGTCTTCATCAATTTAAAATTGAAAAGTTTTTCCGTTGTTGTACCGTCTACCAGCTGCCAGCTGCTGCTGCTGCTGTGAGAAAGTGGACACGTGGACCACGTGCGTCTCTAGAACTTACCACTAACGGTTAATGGTTGCACATGTCAGTTTCCCCATGGTATCGTTACGACACATTCTGTTGCCAGAGCAACATGCAAAGCTGCAGTTTTTGATGCGTAAATACGCACACAAAACCAGCACGCACACCAGCACAACCCCAGTACGGGTCAAATTGTTGTGTGTGTGTGTGTGTATGAGTGAGTGAAAGAAGCTTGGATGAGGAATAGGTATCAAGTCAGCTTGTCGGATTAGGTTTAGTATTGCCATACTAATGAACTGTCAATTGCAAAACTCTTAAACGTATAAGGAACAATTGTTTCACTGTTATGAAATCAATCGATACCCTGTAATTCAGAACATTGTAACTTTTATTATTGGTAAAGAAGTCAACTTCATGTTAGGAGGTTTCATTGGGAGTTTTTTAATTTTGAGAGGAATTATTTGAGACAATTTTATAATTTAGGAGTTTTATTTTAAAAACAAATAAATGTGTGCTAAAATTAATAAAAGTTAAATAATAATTAATATATTTAATGGTAATATAATGTATATAGTCTGTGGAAATTACATATATGAATTCAAAAAAGAAAACAACAAAATAAATATTTGAATTTGTATTTTCAAACCAGTCAAAGTGTAATCTGTAATATAATTTAAACCGATACTTGATCTTACATCAAGCTTTGAATAACAATTCACAAGTTGTTCAAGCAATGAAACTAGAACACCGGAGAGATTATTTTAAGAGACTATGTAAACTCAAAAATGTATAATCTAAGAATATATTTGTATCTATGCTGGCGACCCGTTCCCATGCTTGGCAACGAAGCCTGAGATAAAAATAGTTCTAAATATAAAACCACGCTCTATCCTGTGCGTGGGGTACAACACCAAATTCTTAGAGGAGAGCTGTACTCCGCTGTAATTTGTAGCTATATAAGACCTAGGATTTTAAGGAATAAAGTGAGTTCAATTTTTGTGCTCAACCAACCAAGTCTTGATGTCCATTTATTCATTGGTCCTTCGAGCATTCTGTTGTTTTCCCCACCAGTGGTAAGAGACACAGAATTTTAAACCAGCACCTTATAGTGAAATACTTAAGGTTGCAAAATAAATTGGTCTGTTGCTATCCTCCACCAGTGATAAGAAGCACAGAACTGATTGCTCTAGTTCTCCATGTGAGACAGAGATAATAAATATCCGAAGAGGATTAACAAAAACTCTAGCGCTCTAAAAGAAAAGAGGCAGGGAATAAAAAAAAAAAATTTTAGTGTTTCCGAGGCTTTACGTCGGAATTGTGTGCGGTAAAAAAAAAAAATATAAATCGACACGAAATTATTATAGCGTTTCCGAGGCTTACATCGGAAAGTGAAAAAGAAAACTACGAGGTCGATTCTAAAGCAATAGAATCGGAAATCGGAGTGGCTAGAGGATTTACAACCCCAAGAGCCAAAAACAACGTCCGCAAAGACAGCAGCGACAGAGTCAACAGCAGCAGCATCAGCGACATAAGCGTCAGCGTCAGCATCGTCAGCGGCATCAGCAGCAGCGTGAGCAGAGGCATCAGCAGCAACGTGAGCAGAGTCAACAGCAGCAGCATCAGCAGCAGCGTCAGCATCAGCATCAGCAGCAGAGTCAGCTTCATCACAACATAAGATAAGTGCATGAAACTTAAGTTTTAAAATATATTGTTAAAATGTTGTCAGAAGCAACAATTAATCTGCTGGAAAAGCAAGCAGTAATAGTTAAAAAGTTCAGGAGATTGAAGCTGGAATTATTTCCAGCCAATCTATTGAAATATTGACAGAGTTGAAAGACAAATTTGTAACAAACAACTCTATTCTTTTTTAAAATTGGAGCAGTCGATCACGACTACTTCAATAAAAAAATATTTGACAAAACAATATTAACAATTAAATCAATTAGTGAACAATATATATGTTCGAAGAAAATTATTGATCCTGGAACAGAAAATGTTCCAGAAAAAGTTGAAAATAATAAGATTGCAGATAAGTTAGACGAAAACTTGTTGCAACTTAAAAATTATATTCAGGAAACTGAAAAAGAATTAAAAAATGCTACTCCGGAATGGAGTAGCATTAAAAAATAAAATTAATTTTCTCTGGAATAGAATCCAAGAAAAAATTAATTTTTTTGAAAAACAAAACATCCAATGCAACGAAGATGTTTCTGAATTAGAGTTTGATGCTAACAATATGATTGACATATTGGAGCATATAAGTCTCAACAGTAATAAGGTAACCGTGAAGACAGAAGATCTTCCAGCTCTACCTAAAATTAAGGTACCCACTTTTTATGGGGAACCCAGAGAGTGGGATTCATTTTTTGAATTATTTATGGAAATAATTCATGATAGAGAGGACCTAAGTCTTTCGGTCAAATTTAATTATTTAAAATCGGCTTTAAAAGGTGAAGCCAGGAGCATGGTATCACATTTGCTCACTGGCTCAGTAAATAATTATGATGTTGTGTGGGAACTGTTGACCAAACGGTTCGAAAATAAAAGGAAAAATTTTTTCAGATCAATTAAATAGGTTAATTGATTTACCTTCACTAAATATTGAATCTGAAAAGCAGATAAAAAATTTTATTGATGCTAGCAATGAGGCTATGCATATTATAAAATTAAAAGCAAATATGTCTAATGAAATAGACAGTATCTTTGCGCACATTATATTGCGTAAATTTAATAAAGAGACACTACAACTATACGAATCTTACGTCAGAAAGACAAAAAGAAATTCAAGAGTTGTCAGATGTCAAAGAATTTTTGGAACAGCGATATGGTTCCATTAGTTCATTAAAAAAAAATGAAAAGAAAAATTCTAATGTTCAGCAACATAGAATTGAAAACTGCCCGATATAAGAAACCTGGACATCATGCAGTACAGTGCTATACATTTAGAGCCATGAGTCCAGTAGAGAGAATCGACGCAGTAAGAAAAGTGCAATTATGTATGAAATGTTTAAAATTCACGAGGAATAAACGATGCTCGTGTGAAATATTATGTACTATTTGCAGAAAATCACACAACACAATGTTACACATTTCTAACGAGAAAGTGAACACTTGTGTTGCTGAAAAGCAAGCACTATTAGCTACAGCAATAGTGAAAGTGCAAACCAATAATGGTAATTTTGAGCAATTAAGAGCATTAATCGATAGTGGATCGCAGTGCACTATTATTTCAGAAGAAGCTGTTCAAACTCTAAACTTATTTAGAATTAAAAAAAATAACAAAAATAAGTGGAGTTTCAGCAAATAACTCAAGCTCATCAAAATACAAGGTCAACTTGTGTTTAAAAAACCATATAATAAGAAACAAAATTTTTACACAGAAGCAATCGTTTTGCCAAAATTAATGAAAGCGCTGCCAATCCAAACAATAAAGATAAATAAATATAAATGGCAGAATTACGTTTTGGCTGACCCACATTTTGACAAACCGAGCAGAGTAGATATGATAATTGGAGCCGATCTATATTCACAAATAATGAAAAATGGCATTATTAAAATAGACGGACTCCTGGGTCAAAATACGGAATTTGGTTGGGTAGTATCAGGCTGCACCAAATCAAAGGGAAATTCTGTAATAACAGCAACTACAATCGAGGTTAAAGACATGGATCGATTTTGGGAATTAGAAGATGAAGATAATGACGACTTAGAAGCAGAATATTGTGAAAAGAACTATATAGCAACAACTAGAAAAGATAGCAATGGTAGATTTATTGTAAAAATCCCATTTAAAGAAAATACGAACTTAGGAGATTCTAAAACGCAAGCTTTAGCACGTTTTCACAATTTAGAAAAGAAATTTAATAAAAATCTAAAACTGAAAGAAAATTATATTCAGTTTATGAGGGAGTACATGGAGTTAGGACATATGGTTGAATCAAACGAAGTAGGAAAATATTATCTTCCTCATCAAGCAGTACTAAGGGATAGTAGCTTAACAACAAAATTAAGAGTTGTATTTGATGCGTCAGCAAAAAGTTCAAATGGGAAAAGCCTAAATGACATCATGTGGACAGGACCAAGAGTTCAAAGAGATATTTTTGATATTCTGTTAAAATGGCGTAAATGGCCAGTTGTAGTCTCCTCTGATATAGAAAAAATGTACAGACAAATAAATATTGATGAAGATGACCAAAAATATCTCAATGTATTCTGGAGAGACTGTCCGTTGGATAGATTAAAAACTTACAAACTTACAACAGTTACTTACGGAACCGCATCAGCCCCATATTTAGCGACCAGGACTTTGTTAGAAATTGCTTACAAATGTAGCAATGAAAACATTAGTGAAATAATAAAAAATGATTTTTATATGGACGATCTAATGACAGGCGCTAATACAGAACAGGAGGCTAAAGAAATTGTAAATTTAATTTCGCGAGAATTAGATAATGTGGGATTTAATTTAAGGAAATGGATCTCCAACAATCCAGACGTTGTGGCAAGCGTAGAATGTACTGATGATAAAAAAATATTAAGTTTTGAAGAAAATGAGTCAGTCAAGACGCTAGGATTACAATGGGAACCTGTAAAAGACGAATTTAAATTTAATATTCATTGTGAACAAAAAAAAGAAAATTAATAAAAGAACAGTATTGTCTACATTAGCGAAAATTTATGACCCTTTAGGTTGGCTATCTCCTGTAACAATAGTCGGTAAAATGTTTATGCAAAAACTATGGTTAGGTGAGCTAGAGTGGGATAAAGAATTACCAATAGACGATTCAGAATACTGGGAAATATTTATGAAAAAATTAATAACATTAGAAAATCTCAGAATTCCTAGATGGCTAAAAATGCACAACGATGTATTGGCCCAAGTACATGGATTTGCAGATGCCTCCGAAAAAAGCATATGCGGCAGTTGTGTATGCAAAAATCGGAAGTTCAGTAAGGATAATTACTAGTAAAAGTAAAGTTAATCCCAAAAGAATAGAAAAACGATCCCTAAGTTAGAGTTATGTGCAGCTCATCTGTTAGCAAAACTAATGGAAAGAGTAAAAGAAGCGTTAGGAATAAGTACAAAATCTTATGCATGGAGCGACTCAACGATTACTCTTGCTTGGATCAAAAATGGAGCCAATAAAAATAAATTTATTAGGCGTAGAACAGATGATATTAAAAAAATTAAAAGAAGTAGAATGGGGGCATGTCAAATCAGAAGACAACCCAGCAGATATTGCGTCAAGAGGAATAGATGCCGATAAGTTAAAAACTGTGACATTTGGTGGACTGGACCTCATTGGCTTGCGAAGTCAATTGAATATTGGCCAAAGGAAGAAAATTCTGAAAATGAATTAGTTTGCACAACTATTTTGAATAATAATTCTGATATTATTCAGAAATTAACAGATAAGTTTTCCTGTATAGAAAAACTCGAAAAAGTAGTTGCATATGTTTTAAGATTTATTGATATGAAAATTAACAAAAAGTATTTCCAGCGTATTTAACTGTAAATGAAATAAAGTCTGCACGCTGTTTAGTAATTAAACAACAGCAGATTATTTATTTCGATGCAGAAATTAAATGTATAATTCATAAAAGAGATATTGACATAAAAAGTAAAGATACTAAGTTTAAACCCATTTTTAGATGAAAATGGGTTACTTAGAGTTGGTGGAAGATTAAGGAACTCTAATGCATGTTTTCAGGTAAAACATCCTTTAATTTTAAACAAAAGTCACTTTACGGACTTAATAATAAAAAAGGCACATAGAGAAACATTGCATGGTGGACTTAACCTGATGAGAACTTATATTCAAAGACGATATTGGATTTTTGGACTTAGAAATAGTTTAAAGAAACAGTTGAAAGAATGTATAAAGTGTTCAAGATATCGGCAGACGACAGCAGGACAGATAATGGGAGACCTTCCAAAATATAGAATTACACCAGATTACCCATTTCTAAATACTGGAGTAGATTACGCAGGGCCATACCATATAAAATGTTCTAAAAAACAGAGGAATTAAGTCATATAAAGGTTACATAGCTGTGTTTGTATGTATGGCAACCAAAGCTATACATCTGGAAGTTGTAAGTGATCTTACAACTGATGCATTTTTTAGCAGCCTTTAAAAGATTCATTGCAAGAAGAGGAAAATGTGCTAATATTTACTCCGATAATGGAACAAACTTTGTGGGTGCGTCACGAAAATTAAATGAAGATTTTCAAAAAGCTATTATGGATAACGAAAAAGTAGCTCCAATTTTAGAAAGCGAAGGGATCACTTGGCATTTTATCCCGCCGGCAGGACCGCATTTCGGTGGCATTTGGGAAGCGGGAGTTAAATCGGTGAAATATCACTTAAAAAGAACAATTGGTGATACGATTTTAACTTATGAAGAGTTTGCAACTCTGTTATGCCAGATTGAAGGAGTGCTAAATTCTCGTCCCCTATACACTACTGGAGAAGATATTGAGGACATGGAGATATTAACGCCGGGACATTTTCTGATTGGTAGACCTAATTTGGAAGTAATAGAGTCTATAAATGAGGAGAAGATAAACAATTTAGACAGATGGAAATTAATTAAAAGGATTAAAAATGAATTTTGGTTAAAATGGAAAGAAGACTATTTACATACTTTACAGCAAAGAAATAAATGGAAACGTGAAAATAAAAAATATCGAAAAAGGGCAAATAGTGTTAATTAAATCCGAAAATTGTCATCCAGCGAGATGGCCCCTAGGGAAAATTGAGGAAGTTCATAAAGGCGCAGATGAAAAGTTAGAGTAGCGAAGATAAGAGTACAAGAAGGATTGGTAACGCGTCCTATTAGTAAAATATGTCCTCTAATTGGAGTCCAAGAGTCAGGAGAAGACTCTAAAAATGAGGAACGCTCAACTAGAGGAGGTAGGCTTTCAAAAATCGGATTGTATTTAGCCATGATGATGTTAATGCTGATTTGTCAAGTATCCAATGCGGTTCCAATTAAGACCGAAATAAAGAAATGGACAGTTGAACAAGTCAACAGTACAGCATCAATATACTTGGATCCGATGGGTGACGTAGAAGTAATAACGTCATCATGGGATTTAGTTGTGTTTTATGATATGGACACTTACTTCGTTATGATAGAGAAAGGGAAAGAAATTATACAAAAAGATGCGAATGATTTGTAGAAAATTGCATGATTTTGAGGAGCAATGTAATTTGGTACTGAACAACATGCAAAAGACAAATCGATGATGTAGAGGAAAACAATAGCCTTTTTATGACGCAGAGAACTCCAAGACAGAAAAGATCACCCTTAGATTTCGTAGGATCTTTATATCATATGGTATTCGGGCTCATGGATGCAGATGATAGAACTCAAATGGAAGAAAATATGATTGTGTTGTTAGAAAATCAACATAACATAGACAATCTAGCCAAAAAACAGGCTTCCGTAATTGATTCCACTGAAAACATTCTGAAACAAACAATAGACGAAGTAAATAAAAACTTTTACAGTATGAATCTACGAGTAGACAACATGACCGAACTTCTTAAGGAAAGCTATTTTGTATATAAGGAATCAATAAAGTTCTTTATGATAACAAAACAGTTGAACTCATTGATTGATGAATGTGAAAAAGGTTCAAGCTGGAGTAATCAGCTTGCTTATTGACGTCAATCATGGAAAATTAAACACTAATATATTAAAACCAAATCAACTAAAAAAAGGAAATTAGTTACATTAAAGACAAAATACCTGATACACTTGTTCTACCAGGAAAAAGAACTGGTGCGGAACTAAAAGAAATTTATACTTTGCTAACTGCAAAAGGGTTGTATTTAGACAAAAAAATAATAATAAATGCAAAAATACCTTTATTCAATAGACATTCATCTCAGGTATTTAAAATTATTCCCTTACCAATTAAAAACCAACAGGGAATAATAATTGCCGATCTAAAGTTCCCATACATAGTGTATAACTTTGCAATTGATTCGTATAATTTAATGTCAGAAGCAGCGCTAAACAAATGCAAGCATTGGCAACAAAATAAACGAATTTGCGAAGGAAACTGGCCATGGAATAATGCAAATGATGACTCTTGCGAGGTCTCACCTTTTAAGCCGAATAGACCATCGAATTGTGTCTATAAAATGATATCAACTTACTCAAACTATTGGGTTGAATTAAATAGAAAGGGTAGTTGGCTTTTCAAAGTACCAACTAATACTAAAGCAAATATTCAGTGTAGCCATACTCACCAGGAAATTATTGACTTACCGGAACAAGGTATATTATCTATTAAGTCAGATTGTACTGCTAGAACAGTTGATAAAATTCTAGTTGCAAATTATGTAATTCACTCCGAAAGTTACGAAAAATTGTCACCTTATTATATAAGTAATGTAAGTGAGATACCGAAAATTATATGGGATCCATTGAGATATCCAATTATCAACCATACAGTAGAGATAGATCAATTAAAGAATGACCTATATGACATTAAAAATCATCATTTTGAATTAAAAACCTTAACTTTCATCATGTATCCGGTCACCTATCTTTAGGAATTTGTTTGATAATATTGTTAGTTATAATTGTATACATAATAAGAAAAATAAATGTAACAAGAAGACTACAAACGATCACGTTTCCTCACATATAAAAAATAAAACAAAAAATAAAAATGTTTACTCTAAGGTTAATATGTCAATGCCATTGTATTTAAACTACCACCTTTTTTGTGGCCCTTGGCAGAATGTTCAAGCAATGAAACTAGAACACCGGAGAGATTATTTTAAGAGACTATGTAAACTCAAAAATGTATAATCTAAGAATATATTTGTATCTATGCTGGCGACCCGTTCCCATGCTTGGCAACGAAGCCTGAGATAAAAATAGTTCTAATATAAAAACCACGCTCTATCCTGTGCGTGGGGTACAACACCAAATTCTTAGAGGAGAGCTGTACTCCGCTGTAATTTGTAGCTATATAAGACCTAGGATTTTAAGGAATAAAGTGAGTTCAATTTTTGTGCTCAACCAACCAAGTCTTGATGTCCATTTATTCACAAGTATTTATCAACCTAGTTTCTATGTAATTAAAGAATTATTTTTGCGGAATTAGTCACTTTTTTCTAATATTCTTATAAGTGTTTATAAACGTTTAATGTCTTGCAAATTATTAATTATTAAACCATAAAACAAATATTTACAGACAACGAGTTTGTTAAGTGTATGCACTTTAAAAATTCTATTTAGTTTTAATGTTAAATAAACATTTTATTGGTATTGAAATAATGGCAAATTCAATAAGAAAATTGCATGTCCAACTGAATGACATTGTCAATATACCCGCATAAAATTGATTGCAATTTAAACGACGTAATAAGCAGCAACAGTTGTGGCTGCGACATTCTCATTTCTAAGGTTGTCGCCGGCAGACCAACTGCGGGGGCGAACTGAGGGCAACTCTGTTTAGCTGAGCGTAGTGCAGTGCTCAAAATGCAACGAGCCGTGTGTTAAGTGCTTCCCGCTGCCATTGCCATTCACACACACACACACACACACACAGATACACACGCCGTGTAAGAGAGACTAGCACACGCGCTCAGCTTTTGTATTGACGCAGTCGACAGCACGATGAGAACACGTCAAAGGCCCAAAAGCCTCAGCTGTTAGCTCTGCCTCCACCTCTGCCGCTGTCATCGCCTCCACCGCCTCTACTCTGGCTTGATGGGAGCGCCAAGTACCAACTAAGCTGCACTCGCAATCGCAGTCAACAATTGAACGTTGGCGTGAGCACATCGAGTGTTCGGCTGTAAAGACCAAAACTAATAACTAATAAATCAAAGCAAGGAACTGTAAATCAATTTATTTGTTAGGCAAAACAAATTTGTTTGAATTTATTTAAGAATGTCTTTGCATGCGGCAAATGTTATTTGGTTTCGTCATGGACTGCGACTGCATGACAATCCCGCTCTGCTGGCTGCCCTGTCGGATAAAGATCATGGCATTGCTTTGATACCCATTTTCATATTTGATGGCGAGAGTGCTGGTAAGTCAATGAATTAACTAATTAAACTATAACTAATCGTTTTATTGGACCACGATCTGTACGCTTATCAGAGCTGCCAAATATGAGCTTATAGCGTAGTTCAGCAAATTTATTTGGTTGAATGTTTCGCTTTACGCTAACACTGCAATTTGCATGGCTCGAGGGGGGCAAAGGGGGCACCGACTGGCAGGAGGGGACTGTGTGCACTGCATGTACTCGTACTCTTATATTCGTGCATATACTCGTTCTCAGTCTTGGGTACAATCAACTCTGGTAATTGCAATGCGTTCTAATCTAATGTGAGAGCGGTAGTGAGTGAGAGGGAGAGACAAACGCCGCAAACTATAGAATCGCATGGAATTTGCTTCTCAGAGAGACTCTGCTTGATAAGATATATGTAACTGTGTGGATTTAGCGAAGCAAATGCACTTGTGTTTATGTGGACTATAGCCGGCAAAATAAAGAGAAATTTAATGTGCCCTTTCAAGACTCAATAAATTTGAAATTTTTCACGTCACTTTTAATTACAGTTAATTTGTGTAGATAATTTCATGGTAAATCAAATGAGTTCAGTTAGGAAACTTGTTAACATAAAGCTTAAATTCATTTTTTATTAATTTATAAAATTTCTTTAATTATTTTTTTGACTGATTCAAAATGAAAGTATATTAAATTTAATTTCAAATTTTAATCTAAAAACTGACATCGATGCAGAAAATTAAGCAAAGGCAAAGTAAAAATGTGAATTTATTACTAAAATAAGGAAAAGTATTGAGTTTCCAAATTACTGACATAATTTAAAACTGTGGAATTTTTTAAAGACATTCAATATAAAATTAAATATAACACATACGCACTGTTGACTTTATTCAGGCACCAAAAGTGTTGGCTACAATCGCATGCGTTTCCTGCTGGACTCTTTGGAGGACATAGATCAGCAGCTGCGAACGGAGACGCAGGGACGTGGTCGCCTGCTCATTTGCGAGGGTCAACCGGTGGAAATCTTCCGCCGCCTTCACGAGCATGTGCGTCTACTAAAGATTTGTGTGGAGCAGGATTGTGAGCCCATTTGGAATGATCGCGATGAGGCCGCCAGAAACTTGTGCAAAGAGCTGGGCATCGAGTACGTGGAGAAAGTCTCTCATACGCTCTGGGATCCACGCACGGTGATTGATACGAACGGAGGCATTGCACCGCTGACCTATCAATTGTTCCTGGTGAGTTATTGTTGGCATCAAAATTAGCAGACAGTTCGCCAATTCAACTCTTTCCTAGCACACCGTGCAAGTTATTGGTTTACCGCCGCGACCGGTGCAAGATCCGCACTTTGATGATGTGAGTTTTGTTCAATTAGCGCCCGAGTTGCGCAGGTCACTCGGTTGTTTTGAGCAGACACCGTCGCCGGAGAACTTTAATATCTACAACGACAACATGGGGTATTTGGCCAAGATCAATTGGGTTGGTGGAGAGACCCAAGCACTGGCACTGCTCAACGAACGCCTCAAGGTGGAGCAACATGCCTTCGAGCAGGGCTACTATCTGCCCAATCAGGCCATGCCAAATATATTGGACACGCCTAAATCCATGAGCGCTCATCTGCGTTTTGGCTGCCTATCGGTACGTAGATTCTACTGGAGTGTTCATGATCTCTTCAAGAATGTCCAGCTGCGTGCCTGTGTGAAGGGCATTCAAATGGCTGGTGGAGCACACATAACGGGACAATTAATCTGGCGTGAGTACTTCTACACGATGTCGGTGAATAATCCGCAATATGATCAAATGGATGGCAATGAGATTTGCTTGAGCATTCCATGGGCCAAACCCGATGAGGATCAGCTGCAACGCTGGCGTTTAGGCCAAACTGGCTTTCCATTCATCGATGGGGCCATGAGGCAGCTGCTAGCCGAGGGTTGGCTCCATCATACACTGCGCAACACGGTGGCCACTTTCCTCACCCGCGGCGGTCTTTGGCACAGCTGGGAATTTGGTGTGCAGCACTTTCTCAAGTATCTGCTTGACGCCGATTGGTCTGTCTGTGCGGGTAATTGGATGTGGGTCTCCAGCTCAGCATTTGAGAGCCTACTAGATTCCTCGCTTGTCACCTGTCCTGTGGCTCTGGCTAAGAGACTGGACCCCAATGGCGTCTATATCAAGCAGTATGTGCCTGAGCTGAGGAATGTACCCAAGGAGTTTGTGTAAGTTGCGATTGTTTTATCTTAGAGCGGACTTACGGACTGACTTATCAACGTCGGGACTAAATAGACTGAGGTAAAGACCTGAAATTTATTGTACAAAAACCTTCTATAAATTATAGGAAATGAGTTAATTTAAGAAATTACTTTAAAATTGTTAAACATTAAGTCTATAATAATTTTCTTAACTTCTTTGCTTACTACTTCAGTCATGAACCATGGCGCATGTCAGCCGAACAACAGGAGCGCTACGAATGCCTGATCGGCGTGCATTATCCAAAGCGTGTGATTGATTTCTCAGTAGCTTCGAAGCGGAACATGCTGGCCATGAAGTCGTTGAGGAACTCGTTGATAGCACAGCCACCGCATTGTCGACCTTCCAACGAGGAGGAGGTGCGACAGTTTTTTTGGCTAGCCGACTAAACAGATTCACCAATTTATATACTAACTCAGTATCGAAATAAATAAAGTGAAGCGTTATGCAACTATAATTAATAATGCTTTATTTTCATCGTTTTTAATTTGTAATTTTTTAATTAAAATATTTGCTACAATACAATTTGTATTTTTTAAATGTTTTCAACAGCTTATATAACCCATACATACATATTTAATATTATATTATTAGCTTATATTAAACTGATTTATATGTATAATTATTATTATCATTTGCTTTTATTACATTTTCAAATTAACGTCATTAATTAAAGTGATTTCTTTTTATGGTTTTTTTTTTATAGTTGAGAAAAATTGAACGCGAATTAAGTTGAAAGTTTTCAATTTAATTATATAATTAATTAGATTATTCATTCTTAAGTTGAAATGTTCCTTATCCCTTTTTATCTTTTTTCTTTCAATATTTCTCTAGTTCGTATTTGTTTTCTTCATTGACTGGTGTATATTTTATTTTAATGCCTAAAATTGTATTTCGAATCTAATTTTTGTTGCAGTTTGTTTGTAGAATGTGTGCAATAAATTACGTTATACCAAGGCCAATATTATCGGAATAATTATGGGCTCGTTAGTGGGACCTATAAAGAATTATTGTTGAAACTTGAGTCCCTCGACAGTAGAACCAAAGATTGAACCACGACAAGGCCGAAGTTTACAGAATCCCCGCAAAGAATCGGATGGGAGAATATATAGGAAGGAATATTCACAGATTCTTTGCAGAGAAGGCGCAGAATTTATAAATTTCGAGCTATAAATAAAATCGAACAAACATTAAGAGCGCATTAGTGAAAAAAAACTGTGTTGCTTTTAGTGTAATATGTATATAATTTTGTAAATTTACTATATACTAATGTTGTGTATGGTTTTTACGGTACAATAGCTGAATGAATAATTCAACCAACCAATGAAATTGAACGGGAACTCACAGCAAATAACAATATACTCTTTTTACAACTATTTGAATATAATCTCATAACGCATTCGTAACAAATTTTTTAAAAGATTTTCCTCTATTCAATTAGTGTTTTCGATTTTTCGTTCGTTATCACTGTGTTATGTACATACACACATCTACACTATGTTCGTGCAAGGTCTATAAATATATATATGCAAATATATATATATATATATAGTGTGTTGGGTAGGACTGTGTGTCAGTTGGCATTCAACGAAAAACTCAAAACCCCTCTCACATTTTACCTATAAAAATAAAAGCGTTTGCCCCATTAAATATGCAATACTTTTCCAGTATTATTTCAATTTTTATCTTGTTTCCAGCGCATTTTTATCCTGTTTCCATGAAGTCTACATACATGTATGTAAAGTTCATGCTTTAAGCTTATGAGGTTCAATTAAATTCACTTATTTGTGTTTATATTATATTATATAGTTACTATACTCGTATAGTTGATTTCTTTCCTTGCTTTCTATTTCATTTCATTACAGAAATATTAAGTAATTGGTTTGTGTGTGTGTGTTAAAAGTCATTTGTAGGTTTACTTTAAAATGGACGTATTATAGATAGATAAAGTTTATACTTTGAGCAGAAAGTAGCGGCAAGTGTTTAAAGCATTCGGAGTAGGTACTAGAAGAGGTGTTCCAAGATCTATATATTTGGTGTACAGATGTGTTCTAATCAAATTTAGACAATTCTTTTTATTCTGGCAGTATTTATTTTGTATGATATCGTCGAAAAACAAAGTTGTAGTGTTTTAGCTGGAACTATAGTGTTGGTACTCTGTGGTGTCGTATGGGAAATAAAGTAACAACCCCTTTAGTCTTACAATTCTAAATAATTCATGAATTCGAAACTTCATTTCACCGCATTCAACTTCGAATATTAAGCGAATGCAAGACATACGTACAAACGCTTTCAAATGTGAATATTTTCAGAAATCGGATAACTCCGTTGCACAATGTAAATATGCAAATGTGTATATACTTCTATATATATGACAAGTTGATTTCGAATTTTGTTTTTCTTTTTGCTTGGCTTCGATGCACTTTTTATTCATTTTATTTGATTCTCATTTTTATACTTTTTTGTTAGTTATGCAACATTTCGTTGCACTGTGTTGCAGTTAAACTTTTTACATTGGCTGTCATTAAGTTGATTTCATTTACAGTTGCAACTTAAACAAATTACATCAATAATATTGAATTTGAGGCAACAACTTTTAAATTTTAATGCTAATGGGTGTGATATTTCATTTTGTTCACATAAAAGGGCTCTTATGGATTCCGTGTGTGCTTCTGTATGTGTTTTTGTGTGTTGATTTCCTGATTACAATTTACATACAAAATAAAACTTAACTAACGGGCACTGTTGTCTCTTGGTGTTGTTGTTGTTGTTGCTTCTGTTGTTGTGTTAGTTTTGGGAGCTACACTATATCTAAGCTTTGCTGTTGTTGTTATACACTTGGTGTTTTTGTTGTTGTTGTCCTTTGTTTGCATTTCCGTTTTGTGTGTTCTGTGTTTGTTTTTAGTTACATTTTGTTGTATTCAATTTATTTATGCTTCTTTTTATATCATTCAGTTGCATTTTGTATTTCTTCTGTGTTCTTGTTTTTACATTTACATATTTTTAAAGAATTTTCTACTAAATTTAATCACCATCGGCACGCATACCCCGCACCTCGCCGACCAGACGCGCCTTATCAAGCTCCTCCTTGACTTGATCCTCAATAGCACGTATATCCTCCATTGTTAGACCGTACCAGCGATCAGTTGAACAGAAAACTTGGCTGTAATAAAACATGGTTAACTATTTGAATAACTTATCGTATTTCTAGTCATTCTTACCGATGGAAGTTTGTGAAAAGACGTCGCTCGGACTTTTGTATAAAATTCTCTACTCTTGTTTGCAATCCGAACCATTTGAACTCGCACGTGACCAGCTTATAGCAAGTCATAACGGGATCAACACGCTTTCTCCAATCACCAACCAGAGGTCCACGACCAGTTTTCTTAGACTGATAGCTGTAAAGTAGTAAGATAGTTAATAAATAACTTAATCTTTTACAACTACTTTAACTTACATAGTTGGATCCTCTTCGGGCTTATAGTCTGCGGGTAGAACCGGATCGTTAGCAATGTCTATGTGGACAACTTCGCGCACTTTCAGCTTATCAGGCGTCAGTTCATGTACCTGCAATTAAACGGATCGAAGACAGAATCGCAGTTTTAGAATCCAATTTTAGAATGTGACAGATGTTAAGCAGCACAATTAAAACAACACATTGAAGCTAAATAACTAAACTAAAATGATTTTAGCAGATTTTTGAACAACCTAAAAGCGAGAAACAATAAGTAATACCCAGGAATCAATCACTCACGTTGTCCATATCACCAATATCTTTGTCAAAATGTAGCGAATCTACTAAGATTACAAATTTTTCGTTCATATAGCCAGGATTCTAACATTTAACAGCCAAAACAATTAAAGATCAAAATACCCGAAATAAACGCACCCAAAGAAAGTTTTAATTTTAAATTCCGTATTCAAAAAACGAATTTGCAATATTAAATGAACGATTTGACAAATAATTTCATAATTTTTTTGTATAATTCACGTAAATTTTGTTGTTGAAATGGAAGAAATAGAAAAAACAACAAAAACACAAATTAGTTAATTACTGTATTTAAAAGGTACTTACATTTTCTGAATCTCCTGAATCTCCCACGTGCAACGTGTCGATGATTATTTTGAATGCCTCTTTCATGAATTTCGGGTTCTAGAAGAGTGCACATCAAATCCATTTAATTAAACAATGTTTTAAAATATACTTATGACTGCATGAACTTATTTATCTAACAACAATTATCTCAGGTCAAACTTTGCTAAAGTTTGGCCAAAAAAGGTGTGAATACTAATGAGTTTTGTTTAAAGTTTTGTTTGATAACTTTCGGAATGCAAAGTTACGGTATCTAGTTTTTTACTTAACAAACTATATTCGGAAACTTTTGGTAAATTTGCTACTGCATTCATTAACAGTATAAATGTTTATACTTTGATAAAATGCCGACAGTGCAGCACAAAAGACGAATTCCCTTAAATGCTCTCAATATCGAGTGAAAGGAAATCAATTTGCTGTAAGCGGATTGCGAGTTCTTTTAACCCTTTTGAACAGTTAACACTCTTCGGCTTTAACAGACAATAACAAGAGATGTTGACGTTCCTTTTTCTACTGTATCCCTGTATGCAAATGTACGTATATATATTTACCGTAATAATCGTTCGACAATAAGGATAAGCATTCCATGCCTCCTCATGTATCTCCAATGAGCCCTTGGGCGCCAATAGTCTTATGTACGATGGAACTTTTGATTGCAGATGGTAGATCTTATATGTATACTGACCGGAATTGTATTTGCCGCCTGTATAAACGAAATAATCAAAAAATAAAATAGAAGAAAAAAAATAAATAAATAAACATGACAACAGCACATAAAAAGTGGAAAGTCTCGTTTGCTTTCAAATAGCTGCTTACCCAACAATGGAAATTTTGCGAAGGGTTCATTTTTTAATACCTCAATCCCCTCGCCACCGCCTGTGTTCTCCTTTGACGCCTCTGCCACCGAAAATAATTGTGCTACTTGGTACTGTAGAGCGGGAAAACGAAAAAAAGGGATATAAAAATCATTAAAGCCAAAAGGAATTGCGAGTTCATTCTCTTACCTCTTCTACGGTTAATGGCAAAGTCACGCGGCTGCAAGAGAAAAGAGACAGGGAGAGTGTGGATGAGAGAATGTTTGTTAAACAAATATGAAAGGTATTTTTAATTAATTAATTTTAATATGTGCTTCAATTTTTAATTAAATGTAGGTTGCGTCCGCTTAAAAAGTTTCGTCGGTCTGAACAACTCATTTTCAAACACGCCCTAAAAGTATGCAACACTTTAAAGCAACAAATAAAATCAAATACGAGTGTACTGTGGGCTCGTTGCGCAGAGATGGTTGTGCTGTGGGGAGAACTGTTTAGGGGTAAACATAATTGCGACGACCTTGAAACTTACTCGCACTGGCTCCACTTTGCTGCGGTCTGTGTGGTTTAACCCAAATTGAAAAGTGTACAAATGTACGATATGAAATAACCGCAGTATCTGGAACCCTAACAAACTTTGTATGCCCTACGGAAGGTAACTAAAGCTAACTATATTATTTTTATTAAATATTCCAAAGAAAAACTTATAGAGTAGAATAAATTGGGACTATTAAAGCAACAACATCATTACTTTATAATTTTAAGCTGGGAATAATTAAAAAAATATTTAAATAAAGACTAGACTTTGTCTTACTTTGACAAATAGGAAACGATCTGTCTAACCTTAGTTCATAACTTTATAGAACCATTAAGACAATTATAGTTCGTCACTTAACTTTATGTTGAGGGCATTCAAATACTTTTCTGAGCTGTAACAAACAAGCTTAGAAAATGTGCTAAGCTTCTGTGTTAAGATAGTTACATTTAAGCTAGGAAATTAAATAAGAAATGGGCTAGAGAATGGAAGCTATTAGATGTGACGTCAGCTTACTGCAGCAGCCAAAGACCTGGCCAAGGTGCTAAACTTGGCCCATAAAACAAAGGTAGTTAAGTTTCTCATTTAGCCACGTTTTATGAACTGTTGCCGTGGCGTTGACACTTTTTCCGTAGTTGTTGTTGTTGGCATTATCAAGCCGGCTACACCAACAATACGAGAATTAAGAACAATGAGATTTTTCAGCCTGCTGGCAGAGGCTCTGCTGTCTGAGGCTGTGGCACCTCTGACTTAGTGGCTGCCGTCGCTTTAGAGGCGACTTTCAGTAGCAATTAACCTTTTGTCATTGTTGACACGTTTAATGACGTGTTGCTAATTGCCTGCCTACTGCCACACGGAACCTTATGGGCGTGACCCTGTCTTTTTGGACTCAGGAACTCACGAACGGATTCATGGACTCATTTAACCTACGCCTCTGACATTGCTCCAAGCCCCCGACAAACCAACCAAAAAAGAAAAGAAAAAAAATGAAAGTTGACTCGGCAAACTGCAACTTAATAAAGGTTAAAGTTCAGGCATCTCAGTACCCCTGGAAATTCCATCAAGTTGTACATTCCGTTTAGACTGAGAGTGGGCGTGGCAACACTGGGCAAATTTATTCAGAAACTGTGTGCCAAGTAAATTGACTTATTTACACTTAATTTGGTGTGCAAAACGTTTAATCCTCGAGCTCTTGGATGGTTTGAAGGAGATTAGAAGATTAAACACGTCAGCAGGGTCCGATTATCAAGGGCCTTAATTTATTTGCACTGTTGATTCAAATTAAATTGCCAGACATTCACGTTCTTTAAGTAAACCAGCAATTAAAGCTCTGAATAATTAAAGCAAAGAGGAATTTCATTTAGTATTTTAAAGAATTTAGACGAAAATTTATTTTAAACTTGTCTTTGACTTTGAATTCAATTTGCTGCATAGTACAATAAATTGAAAGAAACTTTCAAAGACATTTTTTTGTGCTTCAATTCAAATAACAAAAGTTTTGGATAAAATAAATTGCTCATAAAGTATGTTCTCTTTCTCTTTATCTCTCTCTGTGTAACACATAAAATAACAAATAACAAACAAATACAGCACAAGAGATAAATGACTGCGGCAAATAAGATAAGTAAATAAGTTTGCATTTTTTTTTGGACCAGGGTTGAATGTAACTGGGTCAAAATCAAATGGCGACAGATCAAACGAACTGAGTCTGGTAAATGGTATAGAAAACCATCAAAACATTATGCGGAGCAAGTATCTAAAGTTGCAAATAAAAGACAAGTGGGAGGCACTTTTGAAAATTGCCACGTTGTGGTTGAGCTGTCACGAGGAATACACTGAGCAAAACTACGGGGGAGGTGGGACAAAAAATAATATGAAACAAACAAATTGAAGCACTCTTAATGAGAAGAGACCCCATCAAGAGTCCAAACAATCTTTTACCCGGAACACAAGGGCAATCCATTGAGTAGAGAGCGGTCCGAGCTCACACACAACCACATACACACACAAAAGAGAGGAACTGGCTTTGTCTTTGTTGTCATAATTGAAAATGGAAAGTGAATATGCGGTTGAGTGTGTGTGTGTGTGTGATTGTCTGTTTCTGTTGACCAGATGAGGCAAAGCTTGGCCAAGGCTCTTCCCTCGCTATGGGGCTGTTTGTGGGCGTTACTGCCACTTGTAGAGATTGGCTGAACTATATTTACGTAAGGTCATAATAATGTAAATACAGGCTGATTCCCTGCATACCCTGTACTTTCCAACAGTTGCTATACTTGTATCGAAACTAATTAGTCTGTCTTGTTTTATGGCACCCTTGTTCTAGAATTGTTAGTTGATAAAATAATCTAAACTGTTTATGGCGTCATATATAATCAATCAACTAAATGAACTAAATTGATTAGAAACAACTTTTTGACTGAAAATGGAGAATTATAATAAATTTTAGCTAAAATATTCAAACAACTGTCGATAGTAAAATGGAAAACTTATTATAAATAGTTGGAAATCAAAATGTTAGTATTTTTTAATTTAATATTTAAAAGTTCCTTCTTAAACTCAAGTAATCGATAGCTTTGTAGATAAAATTTAATGACTTTTTATACTATTTTGTAGATTATTATTGCCTACTATTCGACGCGAATAGCTTTAACTGTAGGCGAGTAATTTGTAACGGTATCGCCAGTTGGCTAGTAGTCTTATCTTATCAGGCAACGGTACAAACGTATTTTTACATATGTACGCCGACTGTTAACGTGCCCAGGTAATTAACTAATAGGAAAATACACGAGTTGCGGTTGTGGCATTTGCGGATTGTATAGAAATGGAAAACTGGATAGTTTACTTATAACCAGATACTCTGCGATACGACTATTTCAGCAAAATGTAGCCAATTATTAAAGTTTAACGATCACGCCAACTACTTATACTAGCGACAAAGTATTAGTAACAATTTGGTTGGGTCGAATGCATTTTCCTATCTGATCAGCGGCTGTACAAAGGTCTTTATAAAGCTGGAAGCACAAGTGTTTGATAATGCCGCAATGACACTAGCTGAAAGTACAATAATTACCTCAACGAATACAAAAACAGCTTTAAGCGAGTCCATTATATGTTAGTGCCAGTTAATTACTTCCTAAAACAAGTTTTATGCTTGATTAGTCTAACGATCAGTGTTGACCTCAAACAATTAAATAGTTTGCATATTTGTCTATAAAAAATCATGACTAACTTACAGATTGCTCATCAATTATATGTTATTTGATTTAAAGCAAAAAATGAGTATGAATATTGTCCGAATAATATTAATTGGATTATTAACAATCAATTTATTTTATGTTTCATGATTTTGACATTCAGAAATATTAAATTGTAAAAACTATTGACACATTTAAAGCCCCCATTCCTGGCTTTAAAGTACAGGGTTCAGTAACGCCAAATGTTTCCATGTTTTGCCATAAAGATAATTGTTTTGCTATGCAGTAATTATTTATACAAAATATAATTTCAAATGTGAGGCAAATAAACATATGATTTTGAAATGTAAGTGTATATGTTGTATATATCAGTACTACCGATTAAATCGCATTGATCTATTTGCAAATTGTACTTGTTGTTGTTGTCTCGCCGGTGTGGAAATTATAAAAATTTCATCGCCATTGTTAAATGAAGCGTAAATGCTCCTACTGTGGAACACATAAACATTTCATTGCCCATCGGCAATGGCACAAAACAAATATCGGGAAAAAGCAATAACAACAATAACAACCACAACAACAAGTTGAATATATTATTGTTTAATTTAAGCGACAGTTCCTCCATTCACGCTGTGCTTTAATTAATTTCTGATGTGTGTTTTAAGTTTGTTTGGTTCGCTTTCAACATTTCATGCCGTTGACAGTTTGTCATACACATTGCGATAGCAAATACAACAATGAAAAGAAGAAAAAAAAACACTATATCGTTTACTCTGCAATCAACAACCACAAATATCCGCATCAGAGCCCTTAGCAGCTCCCCCTCGCTCCCCCTTGCAACCGCAGCATTTCATTAACGAGGGCTATTTATTGTTGAATGGGTTTTGCGGTTTTCTAAATTTAGTTTCTGTACTTTCTATCAATTACATACTTTTCTGAATGGCTATTTAGTAAACCGATTTTATTTACCTATTTTAAATGTTATTAGTTTAAATAAAGCTTTACGTTGTCCAGCTCTCATTCATAGTTTAGTAAATTGGCAACGCTACACAGTAATTCATTGAAAGTTGGCAATCCGATTGATTTATGGCCAAATAACAAGTGGCAACATTTAAATTACTAGAGAAATTAACTCAAAGATTTCAGTAGCAAACATAACTTAAATTGAAAATGCCTAAAAACTGTTTGAAAGCACTAAAATTTAGTGTTTACAAACCTAATTTGAATTGCAAATTGTAATTAACAACTAGCTGTGAAAGCTGAGTTTTAGGCAGAGCAGGTAAGATATATTAAAGCCATGAAACTTTAATGGAATGACACAAATATTATTATTTAAACACAGGTATCAGATAAACTCATAAGTCAGAAAACTAATACTCCAAGATTAAGCAGTGAGTGGATTTTAAATACTATAAATAATAGTGTAAAAAGCTACACATTAAATACATAGATATTTTTGTTTGTTGTATAATTCAGTTCATTATACTTTAGTTCACATAAATAAACATCGTTCTGCATTCCCTTATCTTTGTTTACCCTCTCAGTATTTCTGCACTAATAAACTCAGTCAACAGTCTGATGTTATGTCAAAGTCAAATCAATTAAAATATTAAATGCTGTATTTTTGGCTATTTCCGCTCATAAATGAGATACGTTTAGGGACAGGGAGCAGATGTGACCGGCAGATTCGTCTACAACGTGAGTAACCTGCCAATGAAAAAGTGATTTCATACCTGTCGGACAGCATGCGTCAACAAGCAGATGCAACGCCTGATTACAGGGTATACACAGCTATATTTGCTTATCAAATTAAATATGAATTGTTGGATTTTAAGCTACTGATTTCAAGACGTTAATCGGATAATGCAACAAATTAATTGAAGCATTAAAATCGCATAATTAATGCCTGAAATAGCCTTTGGCAAACATATTGGCTGTCGTATATCAGGTCAGTTGGCAGCCACAGAGGTGTGAACGAGAAAGCAACAGACACAGACACAAACACACAGACACATACATGCATACACAGGTGGTGGCCTTATCAATATTGCCAACTTGTTTGATTAAAACTCTGCTGCTGATAACGCAGCTGGAAAACCGGCGCGCAATGTTGCATAAAAAACAGTGTAGCAGAAAAGTGACACGAGAGTGAGAATGAGACAGACACAAAGAGAAAAGCAAAAACCAGAGAGCGAGAGAGAGGACAGCTGTCTGACAGATGAGTCACGGCAAAAAAACATTGTAAACTTCAGACTCTCCTTTTGCCACAGTGAAAACAAAAGCAAAATATTGGTAACGTGGCAGAGGTGCTTTTTTTACGTTTTTGGCGACGCATACAAATTTGTATTTATTTTTGGTTAAGCGGAAGCTTTTTTTGGTTTCTGATAACGCAAAAACTTTGAATATATTAGAGATAAATTTCAATATACTTTTTGTTTTTGTTGGCATTCGTTACGTCATCTGTGAAGTCATGTAAACAACAACAAATACAAACGAACACAAAATGCGCCTTGTGGTACTACTGATAAGGTTATAAGACATGTTTTAGCCTCGGCCGTGACGATAATAATGTTATAAAGTAGAAAGTTAATAATTTAAAGCAATTGCAAGGCAGTTGGCAACGCGGCTCAAGTAACTGTAACAAATACAACGACGGCGACGATGATAGAGAGTGCCTGCCTGGGTGTGTGTGCGCTTGTGTGCCTTTGTGAGAACGAGAGAGCAGCTGCGAACGAGAGCGTCGCATCTGAGGACAAGTGAGCGTAAAATCGATTTGTCACAATCAGCGGCTTGTACACGTTTTGCACCTCAGTTGGAAACAAATGGAGAATTGTTTAATAAACCATTAAATACTTACAATTCCTTGATCTGCATTTTATGTCCGAATGTATTGCTACGTTGATTTTAACTGTTTTATCGGGCGGCACACACAACAGCGTAACGATTTGGATGGGTGACACCGAGCCAGAAGGAGTGTGAAAGAGAGAGGGGAAATTTTGATTTAATTTCTTTGAATTTTAATGTGTTGCACTTGAATGCAACCTTCACACACGCGATCGCGGGGGAGGATGAACTTTATTGCGTAGATTTCTCAATGACAGTGTGAACAATAGTTTGGAAATGGTTTTCCCACATAACTTGAACGAATTACTATTTTTTATGTACAATTGTATCGGCGGTCTTTGACTGCCCACTTTTTTAGCAGTTTTTTTTTTTGTTGCATGTCGGCAAAAAGCACGAGTCATACACACACTCGCACGCACACCCGCTCTCAAATCCAATATCGCTATGACATACACACACACACAAATACTTATTACGCCAACTATAATTTGAACACGTACAACTTCTATTGCTAATTGTAGTTGCCTGCCGTTTTGTTTACTCGCGGAAACGCTTTGCGTATTCAGTTTCAGCAGTAATAGTAATTGATTTTTGTACACGACGACCAGACGAAGTGTGACCAACCTATAGAAACAACAAATTACCACATTGCATGATTGTGGCAACCCTATGCTTATATTCTGTCAATACAACTTATCGATATTTGTCATATCGTGTCATCGATGCATCGCTCGTAGTTATCGTTTTGTTGCACGTGTAAAACGCAAAACAATTGTAAATGCTAGCATTTCTTTAAAAAGCAAAACTGGCAAAACAAAATGGGTAAATTAAATGTTACGGTACTGCGTTACCTCACAAAGGAGGATTTCCGAGTGCTGACAGCCATTGAAATGGGAATGAAGAACCACGAGCTGGTGCCTGGTCCACTGGCTGCTGCCATCGCCAACCTAAAAACTGGCGGAGTCCACAAACTGCTAAAGGAGCTTTGCAAGCACAAACTCTTGTCCTACGAGCGTGGCAAGAAGTGTAAGTTTCCACATGAGTATTTCGATCGCAACAACTGACACAACTGACACAACTTACTTCATCCAGATGATGGATATCGTTTAACGAACACTGGCTACGATTACCTTGCCCTCAAGTCCCTAACACTGCGCGGTTCCGTTACCTCATTTGGCAATCAGATTGGCATCGGAAAAGAGTCCAACATCTATGTGGTTGCTGACGAGGAAGGCACGCCCATTTGTCTCAAACTTCATCGTCTTGGACGTACCTGTTTCCGCAACGTCAAATCCAAGCGAGACTACCATGGACGCCGGCATAAGGCTTCCTGGCTGTATCTGTCCCGTATTTCGGCGACACGTGAGTTTGCCTATATGTCAGCACTGTACGATCGAGGATTTCCCGTGCCTAAGCCCATAGATTTTAATCGCCACTGCGTGCTTATGGACTTGGTTAACGGTTGGCCAATGTAAGTGAACAAAACATGTAGTTTGAAAGTACTTATTAATTTTCGTGTTTAATAGGACACAAGTGCACGAGCTGTTGGATGTGTCGCAGGTCTATGACGATCTTATGAATCTCATTGTACGCCTGGGCAACTCTGGCGTTATTCACGGCGATTTCAATGAGTTTAATTTAATGCTAACCGATGAGGGTAAACCCATATTGATCGATTTTCCCCAAATGATGTCCACTTCCCATGAGAATGCGCAATTGTAAGCGAGTTTGTCAGTTTCTTTAAATCAAATTGTTCATCATTTGCTTTTTAACAGCTTCTTTGATCGTGATGTAACCTGTGTACGTGAAATGTTCCGCCGTAAGTTTGGTTACGAGAGCGAAGAATACCCAAAATTCAGTGATATTGTGCGTGAGGATGATTTGGACGCTGAGGTGCACTGTACTGGCTATGGATTCACAAAGGATATGGAGCAAGAGCTGCTCGAGGAATACGGCATGGTGCTGAACGAGGAAGAGGATGAAGAGGACAACAATCAGGTTATAGATGATGAGCCTCCAACTTTAGTGCCTGCTGCAGCTGCGGAGATTGACGAATGTCGCAAGCAACTAGAGAACGAGGTTACCTACAGTGAGACGAAGGTAACACAGAAGTCAGATGATGCCATTAGAAGATACATTGAATCATGCACACAATACTTGGGCAATCTGACCGTTGGCCCCGAAGTCTCCGATCAAGTATTAGAGACAACTCCAAAAATCATTGATTCCGTCGCAACTGATGCTTCTCCAGCCAAAGTTGCAGCAGAAAATATTGTCGAAGCTGTTCCCACTCCCACAGAAGCTCCTCAAGAGGCTGATGATGCACACTCCATGAGCTCCAATGACTTGGAAACAGATGATATGCCAGAACTAGCCGGTCTTGATCCTAATTCGCGTGCGTATCGACTTATGCAAGTGAAGAAACTGCTTGATGATGCCCGCAGTCAACGTTCTTACTCCACCAATGCAAGTACAATAGCTCCCTCGGTAGTGACAGATCGGATACGCCGCAATATGGACTTGCGGGAGAAGCGTGAGCAACGCAAGCGTTGTGTTGCCAAGGGAGAGGCAAGTGCCGTGCACCGTCATCGTAAAGAGAACAAGGACGTGGTAAAGGAATACGCCGGCTGGGATTTTTAATTGGAGCAACTCCAATGTAAATATATTAACTTTGTAATCTATATACTTTTTTAATTATAATATATCAACTTTAATATTTAAAGCTCTGAACTGAAGCCAGTAAATGTCTGTAGACTTTCTACGTTATTCTTTTCAATGGACACGTCAGCTCACAGCTTTCCTTACCAAAGCATTCAAATATTTGGTATAATGAACCCACCAGATTTTACTGGTGTATACTTACTATTTACCTAAAGATTTATTTTGTTTACTCCCGAATAGTAAATACTCTATAAAATTAACTAATTATTTTATGATACGTCTTGGTTATCTTAAAATTTAGTCACCTCGAAGTTCGCGTATTGCGAAATGTGAATACGTAAAAAGTTTACATTGGATTTGTCTATCTGTTAGCCCTATGTCATCATGTAATCTAAACGTTCAGTGTCTAGGCTGTTCCATGAGATATACTTGGTACAAAGAAGCATCTTTTAGATGCTCTAGCTACAATAAGCCGTAGTCTCCGGCAACATTGTAAATATTTTGCAAACTACGTGGGTGAACATGCACGTTCACGTCGCAGCAGATTAATTTAGGCATGACGATGACTAGGCTTTATGCTATATAAAAAGATAGAAGTTAAATCTAAATAAAAGACGAAAGTTTTATATTGTTTTGGATGAGTTTGCTTATCTTCTATATAAAAGACGTGCGAGTTTAGATACGGCACAATCGTGTCTGAGAATTGTAGCTGTTAACTTCAAAGGGAGTCCTAAAATGACAAAAGAAATTGTGAATGAGTTCCACGTAGCACCCGTGTGGTTGACTCGCGATTTTGTGGAAGCAAAGCTGCGAATATATCTTAAGGATGAGCAGCTGAAGCTGAGGGAACTGCAGGTGAGACCGGCTACAGCAAATGGGGAAAACTATGCCAGTGTCATGACCCGCATTAATGTGGAGTACAAGGACGCCAAGCAGAACGATCACAAGGCCACATTTCTAGTGAAAACCACGTTCGCCGACAAGGACCCCGCATTCCATCTGCTGGAGCCCTACGGCATCTATGTGCGTGAAATGGACATGTATGAGGTCGTGTTACCCAAGTTGGCGGAGATTATCAAACACGAGCTGGGTGACACTAGGAAACTGTTTGCGGAGACAATGAATGTTGATCGCGATCGCGAATCGATTATTTTCGAAGACATGTCTTTGGAGAACTACTTTGTAGCCGATCGGATTCAGCAATTGGATCGGGATCACGCTCTGCTGGTGCTGGAAAAGCTAGCCACTTTCCATGCTGTCGCAGCGGTGCTCAACCAAAGGGAACCTGGCATCTTTGCCAAGAAATACGATTGTTGCTTCTTTAATCGACACACTCGCGGATACGAACCACTTATGATGAATATGTTGAGTGCTTTGGTACGATCATTGGAAGATGAAAAGGATCTCTATGAACGTTACGCCGGAAAGCTCAAGGGAGTCATGGGCAACTTTATGGAATATTGTGAAAGGGCAATGGACATACAGAAGGATGATTTTGTTACCTTGTGTCACGGTGATCTGTGGACCACTAACATGATGTTCAAGAATAATAGCAGTGGAAGACCCGAGAATGTCATCTTCATTGACTTCCAGTTCAGTGTTTGGAACTCTCCGGCTACTGATTTGCATTACTTCTTTAGCACTTCACTGCAAGATGATCTCTGCCAGAACGAATTGGTGCAGTTTTATCACCAAAAACTTGTTGAGGCATTAACTAAGTTAAACTTTAAAGGTTCTATTCCAAGTCTGTTTGAGTTTCGACGCCAGTTTCTGCTGAAATCTTTTTATGGTAAGTAACTGATCGCATTTTTAGTTTTTTACTTCATATTTATTTCTTTTGAATTCTTTTCAGCAATTTTTCCGTCCTTTACTTTCCTTCCTGCTATGCTGCACTCCGGAGACGATGAGTTTTCCATTGAAAGGGCGACGTCTTCTTCGGAAACTGATGCAGCTGTGCGTGTAAAGATTTATCAAACGAAACTTATGCGGCAAAAGCTAAGGAGAGCTTTGCCAAGATTCGACAAAATGGGTTTATTGGACCCTATGTAAATATGTAATTAAATAATAAAAAATTATTGCCAAGTTTTAGGGCTTATTAAACAAAATAATATATTTTGCTAAATTAAACTTGAACTTAAACTTTTTTTCAGACAGACTATGTGCAAAGAATAGTTTCTGAGTAATAAGTTTATTAATAAAAATCTAGTTTATTAAATCTGGTTTTAAGTATTTGATTGGTGTCTATTTTAAGTATGTTGGAAATGAAGTGAAACTAAGTTCAAATTTCTGTCCTGGATATTGAGGGGGGTTTAGTTCTGTAACTCTTCAAACTACCCTAAAAATAAACCGCGCACATCTAAATACACTATATTAAAAAGTTTCTGAACTGTTGTATCAAGTAACATGTAATCTTTATATAGACATCTGGGCACAAAGCGCTTGTATGTTAAACACAATGATATGAACTACTTGTGTAACGCTATATGTACATTTATATATAAATATATAGTTGTATGTCACGTGTGCTCTTTATAAATCATGTTCAACTTTACAAGTATACTGTTTTTATCTGCTTGACAACTAATAAACCGCTCGACTTATTTGCATAATAAAACAAAACTAAACTGAAAGAATATATTTACCTTTGTCGTAGTCTAGTCTCACTTATTAGTATTTCGCACTTTATCATCTAGATAATAGTCAGATTTTTGCACGCTTTTCATCAGATGGATGATGACGGGTCTTCCCTATGGCCTAGGTTAGTTGAAATGTAACTGAGCTGTTTTCATCATATTTTCTTCTTTATAGTATTTCTGTAGACTTTATTATAGACAAAGTAAAAGTTTCAGATTCATGTGAATTGAATAAAGTAAAAGTTTATTAGTGCTATGATTGGTGTCTTTATAAGTATGTTGATTTTGAGCACAGCTAAGTACTTAAATTACTCCTGGACATCGAGGAGACCACACTTATTGTAGATAGGAAGCCAATGCTTGAGATTTTCCCGCAGTTTCTTGTTGTTGTAAGCGACTTTCTTAAAATTCCGACTACGTTCGTTGTTCAACATAAGAGCATTGAAATCGGCGTCTGCAGTCTGATCGTTAAGCATTAAAGCCTGACAGGTGAGCGAAGCAGTCACGGCTGTAAATCAAATCCCATTTATAATCATGTTTACTTCATAACTCAATTTGTGTACTCACCCATAAATTTGCCCCTTTCCAGTTGCATCCACAACTCTCGCAGTGTAGGAATATGTCCAGCAAAGCTCAGTGCTCGCAGAGTGTCCACCAGCACACCATGATAATACTGGATCAGCTCATCCTGATAGTCTATGCGCACCTGTTTCTGCAGCGAGGTGCAAAATAAGTAATGTATATCTACGGCTGGAGAGGCCCAAGCGGAGAATTGAAAGTCAATGAGCAACATGTCCAACTGATCGCATTCTGTTTTGGGTCTTAGCATTATGTTATTGACCCAGAGATCACCATGGGTTAAGGTATTGAAGTCATCCGGTTGAGGATCGTAGATACGTTCCGTATACTCCATAACTCGCTTCTGAAGACGCTTAAGCTTTTGCTCATAGACGTTTCCCAATTCCGGACACTCTCCGGCAAACTCAGCGGCAACGCCCACAAAGTTTTCAAACATCGGTGAGAACCCTCGTGTATAACCATTGAAAATTCCATGATCAAGTTTGGTAAGGAGTCCAGGTTGGCGTTCATTGAGCACTGCAGCGGCAGCATGCATCTTGGCCAGCTTCCGTAACGTCAATTTAGTGCACTCCAGGTCAAAGCCAATAAGACGATCGCCTATCGTATAATTTGACACGGCGAGATCCTCAAAGATGATCGCAGAATGCTCGTAGTCCACATGCAGAGTCTTTGCAAAGATTTTCTCGGACTGATCGGTGGCATCTAATAGATCACTCAGAGTCGGCAGGATCTTGTCGTACATGATCATCTCAGTGTAGCTTGCCTGGTAGCCCAGAAAAATGTTTGAAATAAATGGATCATTCTCATACGTTGTCTTCACAATAAAGAATTCCGTCTTTGGGCTATTAGCACTGCCCAAAACGTACTCCACTCTGATTCTGGTCATAATACTAGCATAGTTTTCACCCTTGGACGTGGCGGGCTTAATGATCAGATCGGTTATATTGAGATTCTCGTCATTCTTATACTGACGTAAGATATTTTCCACGTAGGACACTGTCAACCACTGTGGTGCAGGATGAAAATCGTCGTTGTTCTTTATCTCTCCCATGACTTTTTGATTCTATGTCAACGACTCAAACATCTTTCGCTTTTATACAAGATCAGAAGCGATAATCTCGACACTGATAATCTACGTAATAGTACAGAGTTCTCGTTATTGCAGCCATAAAAAACGTATGTAGATTTAGACAATTCTCGTAGCTTGATTTCATCACAGAGAGCAGTATGAGAAGTATTCTTTAATTAATAGTGGCATAGGCTACAGTGGGTAACGCCGACTGTAAAAGACCTTGTACTCAATTCTAAACCGATTTCTTCAAGAGGAGCTTTAAAACATATTTGTTTTGCCTCAAAAACCTCAACATGCTGTTAAGAATGTTATTACCAGTTTTCGTACGATTTGGCCTATGGGAGCTATATAACATAATTGTCCAATTCGGAACACATTTGGTAGAGCTTTGTGGAATTAAAACATAACAAGAAAGAATGCTATAGTCGCCTCGCGACTTTAGGATATCCGTTACTCAGTTTCAATTTGTTATTAACAATGGTGATGGATATAATAGCTTGGCAATCACAGAACATTTTCATACAAATTCATGTTTAGAGCATATTTTCGACCGATCGTTCCTATGGAAGCTATACGATATAGTTGGCCGATTTGTATCAAACTTGGTCAGTATATATATATATTATTGGCAGATGTATTCTGTGTGAGTTTGGTTAATATAGCTTAGTTAACGCAAAAGTTTTTCATACGTATTCATATTTGGAGCGTATTTTTGACCGATCGGCCCTATGGGAGCTATACGATATAGTTGTCCGATTTGGATCAAACTTGGTCAGTATATATATATTATTGGCAGATGTATTCTGTGTGAGTTTGGTTAATATAGCTTAGTTAACGCAAACGTTTTTCATACGTATTCATATTTGGAGCGTATTTTTGACCGATCGGCCCTATGGGAGCTATACGATATAGTTGTCCGATTTGGATCAAACTTGGTCAGTACACGTACTTCCTAGATATGTACTTTCCGTGTAAGTTTGGTTCAGATAGCATAGCTAAAACATTCTACGTTTACCTGTACATTTACCTTTATATGCAAATAAAACGCCCTAAAGTGGGCGTGTCAAAAAACAAAAACAAACTTGTACTGCTTGGGTATTGTACCTTTCATTTGCGACCACTATCATTTTTCTAGCTCTTATAGTCTCTGAGATCCTTTTGTTCATACAGACGGACGGACGGACGAACGGACGGACGGACGGACAGACGGACACACGGACATGGCTATATCGACTCGACTATTGATGCTGATCAAGAATATATATACCTTATGGGGTCTGCCACGCCTCCTTCTGCCTGTTACATACATTCCAACGATTACAATATACCCTTTTACTCTACGAGTAACGGGTATAAAAATAGTTTGCTTATTTTGTTCAGATGTGATTTTATTTTTATTCAATAATACGCCCAAAAGTATTGTATAAGTGAAATATAGTTTTAAACTTTCTTACTATTTAACCCACTCTCGCACATAAACATATAATATGTAAAATTGTCTGTGAATTTTCGTGTCAAGTAACTATATAATCCTTATATATTTTGCAAAGTCATCTGAGAACAGAAAACTCATCTTTGTTTAACTAAATGATATAGCAGTTTCTACTTCAGGAAAACGCAAGCTGTTTGTGTAACGGTATATAGTACAGTATATAGTATTATATACATATAGTAGTAAATCACACGAGCCCTATATAAATCATGTACAAATTTACATGTACAATTTCTTTATCTACTTGACGACTAATAAACCCCTCGACTTATTTGCATAATAAAGCTGAGAGACAATATTTGCTTCTGTCTTATTCTAGTCTCACTTATTAGTATTTCCCACCTTATCAACTAGATAACACTCTCAGCTTTTTGCACACTTTTGGCCTAGGTTAGGTTAAATTTAACTGCGTCTCTCAGTGTGCGAACATTGTATATTATATCGAATTAAACTGTCACAAGAAATATTTTCATAAATAAATAATTTCTGTGAGTTTTGGATTAATATAGATTTATTAAAACGAAAAGCTTAAAGCTAACAATATTTAATTTTAAATTCAACAACATTGATTAACTTCTAGTAAACCCTTCTGGTCGAACATCGGCATCAGGGCCTTCAGATTCTGCTGAACTATGGGATTGTCGTAGAGCCGATTCTTAAACCGAGTTCCGCGTTCATCATCGTTCATCAGGGCATTAAAGCAGGCATCTGTGGCATCCTCGTTGATCATCACGGGCTGCACAACCACCGCCGAGTGCAGAGCTATAAAAGATCCAGTTATCAATAAAGTAAGCTGATTAAATCCTAATTTAACTTACCAAAGAAACGCTTTTGTTCGGCCTGCAGCTGAAACTCATGCAGACTGGGTATGGCATGAAGTTTGTAGTCCAGTTTTTTGAGTGTAGCTGTGAAAATGCTGTGGTAGAAATCAAAAAGTTCACCCTGTTCCTCTCGACGCAGTGGCTCCCTCAGCGAAGTGTTGAAAAAGTGATGCAAATCAATCGTAGGCGATCCCCAAAATGCATATTGAAAGTCTATCAAAAGTATGTCAACGGGTTTTCCCGTAGCCTCGTCGTATTTGACCATCACATTGTTGGTCCAAACATCGCCATGGGCCAGCACATTAACGGATTCACGCAGTGGCTCAAAGCACACCCGACCAATGTCCATGTAGTGTGGAGCCAACTCGAACAGCTTCTTGGCATACGGAGCACACTCCGGCTCTTGGCTCATCCAGCGCGCAGCAGCCAACAGTCCACCCACAAAGTAACCCTTATAAGCGTTTGTATAGCGATTGAAGAACCCCCGATCGTATTTCTCTAGATTTCCCGAATTGCGTTCATTGAAAACCGCTGAAGTTGCGTGCATTTTGGCCAATTTGCGGAGTATCAGGTGAGCGTGTTCCTTATCCAAACGTTTGACACGATCAGCCATGACATAGTTGGCCACCGACAGATCCTCAAAAACGATAGCCGAACGCTCGCGATCCACAAAGACGGCTGTGGGGAATAGTGGCTCGAAGTCATCGGTTTCCCTAAGGATTTCCGTAAGTTTGGGTAACACCTCTTCATAGAGTGTCATTTCCCTATTGAATATATCGTAGGGCTCCATAAGTTCCTTGGTCAACTCATCGTCATCAATGGCTGTTTTTATGATCAGATTCTGTGTAAGTTTCTCTTCCGGTTTCTGGGATAGCTTAAAAACTACTCGAACTCTGGTCAAAACACCTCCGAAGTTCTCTCCGGGTCCAAGTGCTGGGTTTACTTCTAACTGCACAATCTGCAATTCTGAATCTTTGTAGTAACTTTTCAGCGCGTGTTCTATATAATCGTGTGTCAGCCATTCTGGTGCCGCTGCCATTTTGTCTAGCTAGATCCGAGATATACACGTTTCTGATGCCATCCCTGCAAACTTGGCCACTTTTATACATTGCGGGAAGGTTTATTTCGATGCACAGGAAAAAATAATGTACTAAAATGAAATTAAAAAAAAAAAAAAAAAAAAACAAACAAAAAATAATATTTTTAGCTTGCATTTGAAATATATTTTCTAAATTAAGAAATTAAATACTTCATGACAATTACCTGGTATTTCATTTGTTTTAAGCATCTCTATAAGTGAAAAATTGACTCTCAAAATACTATTTACTATTTAACAGTTATATAGTTCATCAAAAAATATTTGAAATTAATCTACTTTTGGAACCGCCAGGGATCTATTTTTGACTCGAATTCAAAATTTTTCTGCGTGCATTCCAGTCTAATATAATTCTATTTTATATTCTGTGTATTTTAGCTACAATCTTGCCTCGCTCGTTTCATTATATTTACCCTGGAGCTTAGCGAGACCCACGTCTGAGCTAAGAATAACGGGTATCATCCAAATGTCTGAGAAGTGCGCATGAAAAAGTTGAAAATGTCAAAAAAGGTGACTTATAAAGAATTTCTCAGATTTTCCAACCCTAATAACATGCTTAAATATTATTCTTAAAATAATTTTTATTGTCTTGAGAAAATTTTGAATGCATCGCTTAATTTTGTTGTCTATTGTAACACTAACATGCACAGCTGACGCGCAGCTTTCACGCTATTATGAATGATCTACTAAAGCAGATTCTACATTTATAAAACTGTCATAAAACTCAAATTTATTTGAATGTAAGTGTATTTGCTAATTAAGTTTTCAGACACTGTTAAATTTATTGATATTAGACCCCGGGCTTAGAACGTGTACAGGAGTCTATTAGACTTTAGTCTAGATCTACTAAAAGTTTAAAAGAAAGTCAATACGTCACACAGTTCTAAGTAAGTTTAGACTTTTGTCTCAGATTCCTTAACACAGTTTTCAATACCACATAACCTGGAAACGACTCAGCTTATTTTATATGGATTGCCAAACATTTTGAAATATTCCCAAAGGATTAAACTTTCGTAAATCAGGGATTATTATTTTATATTATTATATAGTAAAGAAAACTCCAGAGCATTTCGACTACTTTCTGTTCTACAACTTAATGAAATTCTACGATTCTTAATGAATTCCTACTGCTATTCTTAAACTTTTCTCTTGAGACAATCTTCAGCTTGTGACAATGCGTACGTGCTTCAAATTGTTGGTTTTGGTGCATTTACAGGTGTTTTACGCACTTGGTAAACATTTGTAGGGCAACCACCTTTTCACGTGTCAATAAAAGTCAACAAAACCATATTTTCAGAACTTATGAATGGAAGAAATTTAAAAGAGAAATGAAGCCGAAGAGAGTGTTACTAAGTCATCAAGTAATGATAATAATTACTGCAACATTTTAAACGCCTTGTAGGTTAGTGTAAAATTTAGACAGCAGTCTGACGACAACTACTAAAAAAGATATATATACATTTAAGAGGTCTTATTAAGGCAGTAGCAACAGTCGGAGACGCTATCCCTCAGAGCTGAGCTGTAATAAAAAATTATAATCTTCAGACGCGTTCTCCTCTATATTTACAACTGTGGAAACAGCTAATCTGTAGTTCAGTGGACTTGGGTAGACATAAATTTCACTTATGGAAGGAACACGTCATATACAAATTTTGGAGACTTATAAAAAGCCTGGCACCGAAATTCTAGCTCATTTGAGAGCAAAATTGCCTTAAGAAAAGTTTTTGAAAATGTCTGTTTCGGATCTGATCAGTGCTTTTGAGGCTATTCCCAAACTAATCACTGCAGTTCCCGACTTAAATCCCATTTGCCTAGACGCACCTGAGTGGCTAACAAAAAACTATATACAAGATGCTCTGTGCAAGTTCTACGTTGATCCGAAACTAACGATAAACGGTTTGAATGCCCGACCAGCATTGGGAAAGGGTGAGAATTACGGCGGAGTTTTAACACGCCTCAAGGCGGAGTTTGTACGGAGCAATGGCAAATCACAGATCGGTCATTATATTATCAAAACCTCATTTGAAAGCGATGAGTTTGCACGTAAAACCATGGAACCCTATGATATATTCAACCGGGAAATGTCTATCTATGAGCAGGTTCTACCGAAACTTAAAGCGCTGCTGCTCGAAATTGGCGACAAGGAACAAATCTTTGCCGAAACACTGGCAGTCGATGCGGCACGATCGGCGCTGATCTTCGAGGATCTGAATGTGCGTGGCTTCGTAATGCCCGAACGTCTTAAAGGTTTGGATCTGAAACTGGCCCGTCTGGTGCTACGGAAATTGGCCAAGATGCATGCCACAAGTGCTGTGCTCAATGAGCGAGAGTGTGGAGCTCTTGAGAGCTACGATCGTGGCATGTTCAATCGTTATACCGACAACTATGCACCCTGTTTTCTGGGCATGATTCAGGCAGCCATCAAACGTGTCTCTCAATGGCCGGGATATGAGAACTATGCCGAGAAACTGGAAGCTCTACTGCCTGTCTATATGGAGCTGGGAAAGCGGGTATTTGACATTAGTCCAGGTGTAAATGTATTGGCCCATGGCGATCTCTGGACCAACAATGTGTTGGTGAAGTACGATCAGAGCACAGGCGAACCCGAGGACGTGATCATAATTGATTTTCAATATGCAGCTTGGGGATCACCGGCCATTGATCTGTTCTACTTTCTGAACTCATCACTGCAGTTGGAATCCCATTTGCATCACCAGGAAGAGCTCATACAGCACTACTTTGAAATATTCTCCGAGACGCTTAGGAAACTACAGTATAAGGCGCGCATTCCCAGCCTACATAACTTTCACTTGGATCTCAAAAAGAAGTCGTTCTATGGTGGGTTGTATTTGAAAATATATATATTGATTTATTCATAATATTTATTAATACTTTCTTAACTTGCAGCTATGCACACCAGCATAAATATCTTTGCCATACAGCGTAATGTTGAAACTGACGATGCGGATTTCAATGCTTTGATGGACACAAATCAGCGAGCGATTGACTTCAAGAATGCCTGCTACAATAATCCAGTTACTCAACATGTTTTAAAAGAACTGTTACCTGTTTATAATAATCAGGGCTTACTCGATGCAGATCAGTGCAAAAATTAAGAATTAAGTATTAAATATTTACTAAGCAAATAGTATTCATATATCATACGTTTTTTACGGTAATAAAGCTCTAAAGACCCTTGTGAATGGAAAGCTTTTAAAGCTCGGTACAGTAAAGACTCTTATAAATACGAAGAGAGACGAGACACAAGTTCTCACTTCGTTAACACACGCGTTATAGTAAATCATGCCAAAAATGTCGGAAGATAATAATAAATATAACGCAGAAGAGTTTATATAAAAAATGAATTCTTCAAAGATAACTGTGACAAAGGTGTGTTAAAGTATATTTTGATTCTTTTGGAGAGTACTGAGTTTAATTAAAAAGAAATTTAAACAATGACCCTGTGCTACAGGGTCTAACATGTGTTGCTAGTCCGCGAGGAACTTCGGAATAACTATGATGAACTTTTGGTACTAACTTTAAGGGCATAAACGAAAACACTGGATACTAGAAAAAGATACGCAGTTTGTGTGAATATTTAAATCATTTATGCAACAAAAGGTTTATCGGTGAGTAGAATGCGAATTCAAATTTCTTCCTAATACTAATTGTAAATTGCTTCAAAATTATGCTACTAAACACATTAATTCGGTTGGTTTTTTTGAGCAGTTTAAGTAGATAAGTTAAACTGAATAAAGAAGCTACAAAAAGAATGCCGATAGACTTTGAATTACCGCTTGTGAACGAACTGTTATCTAGTCATGATAATGACACTGACGATCAATCAAGTTGACT
Organism: Drosophila nigrodunni; assembly: GCA_020829145.1. Classification (NCBI taxonomy): domain Eukaryota; kingdom Metazoa; phylum Arthropoda; class Insecta; order Diptera; family Drosophilidae; genus Drosophila; species Drosophila nigrodunni. Next base: position 14,877,659 of record JACVCZ010000001.1, read on the forward strand.
TTACATGTTTTATCTATTACGGCACCATCTATAGTCTGTTTGTTTTCGAGAGGTGTTATAAAACTATTTTTAGAATTTCTTAAGTTTACAATACGTCATAAAATTATTCGAGTTACTTGCTATACATATATTCCAGTGATCAAGCGGTACCAAATAATATTCCCAATGTGCTTGGTGGTTTTTTTTTTTAAATAATGTATGACTAGACCAAATACTCACTCTATGTGTAAACAAAGCGTTATCGATTTCTCCCAACTGGTAACGCTCTCTTCCCGGTCGTTATCTTGCTCTCTTGACTGTGCTTTCGTTGGGTTCTCGACAGTTATTCTGTCTCTTACCAGCTGGCAAAACTAGGTCGTTCTCCACACACCTTATATGGAAGTGCATAATTGTTTATAATTTGTTGCTGTAGTAAACACAAATAACCCCAGACGCCTTAGTGTTGGTGTTAAATGTCGTATGTGTGAATGAAGAACCCGCTCTCTTGCTCTCGTACTCTCGTGTTTTCTCTCTTTTTGTGTTCTTTCTCTCTGTGTAACTGGTAGCGTTTATTACTCATTCTCTGCTCTCTTTCTTCTTTCTGCTGCTTGGTGCTTCTGGTGCTTGATATGAAAAGCTTTCAAACGTAAAACTTATGAATAAAACACACAATTTTCTATGAATTCCTTTTAGTTAATTCACAAACATCACACGTTGAATAAATAAACAATTTCTACTACTACATACATTTTAAAATGTCTTCTCCGGATGAACTGCAAGCCCTCGAATGGCTAGATAACGAATATTTTACAAAAATATTAATGGAATACGAAGATGAGCCGGAATTAACATTAAATAATCTGCAAATATCTCCGGCAAGTTGTCAAGGCGATCACTATGCGAGTATTATGTTCCGCGTCGGTCTAAACTACACAATGCCGAAGGGAACCTTCTCAAAGTCTTTTATTCTAAAGACAATGCCCGAGAACGGTGGTCAAAAGAAAGAATTGTTAAACGATTCACATATATTTCAAACTGAGTCGTACATGTATTCAATGGTATTACCACAATTTGAGGCGATACTGCAAAAAGTTGGCGATAACACAAAACTCTATTTGCCCGTTATCTATGGCAGCATATATCCACGGAAGGTACTGGTATTCGATGATTTAGTACCGCAGGGCTATCAAGTAATCCGAGAGAGACCGCCGACAATCGCAGAACTCCACGAAGTGTTGAAAAAACTAGCCAAATGGCATGCAGTTAGCCAGAAAATGCTTAAAGACCAGCCAGAATTATTTAGTAATTTAAAATATAATCTCGCCACACTGCCGAACATGCTGAAAAAGAGTTTCCTAACCAATGGATTGCCGAACTTCATATACATGCTCGATGAGGTGGAAACTCTGCAGCAGTACAAAAAGTTCTTTGAACCCATGAGAGCGAATTTGATTCAGAAATGGGCAGACTCTTTGGGAGAGTACCATCTGAATCCCCGGGAGAGTGGTTCTTATGTGCTGTGCCATGGAGACTTTCACATAAGGAACTTGATGTTCAAGGAGAACGACTGCATGTTTATTGACTTTCAGTTGTCCCATGTGGGACCTTTGGTCAATGACTTTCTCTACGCCATGTACATGGTTTTTGGGCCCGAAGAACGTGGAAAACTCTGCAATGAAATGATGGCTTACTACTTGGAAATATTTGCCGAGACTTTGCAAAAGATTGGCTGCTCAACAAAGGCGCCCAGCATCGAGGAATTCCAGAAACAGCTGATAGATAATAAATACAACGGTGAGTCTAATATTCAAAATGGTAAAAAATTAAATTCTTAGTTGATGCACTTTTTTTAGAGTTTATGCTGCTAACTACCTTTCTGCCTATGCAAATTGCGGCACGAAAAAGTGCCATTGATCCTTTTCGGCGTCGCACTAGCATGTACAAGGATCAGGATTATCAGCAGGAAGTAAAATATTTACTAGAACGCATGATGCAGCTGGGATATTTCAACGAGTAATCAACAAAGAACATTTAATAAATGTAAATAACTAAAATTCGGGTAATTAATAAAATAAATAAATAATTCAAACGACAAAACAAGACTCAAATTGAAACGCACACGAAGACATTTTCCAAAAAAAAAAGAAAATTCGTTGATTTTCATTTGGCTTCAGAAAGCTCTCTAAGCAGTTCAAATTTGTAAGCTTTGAAAGCTCACGACACTACAGAACTTGTATAAATACTGAGAGCCGAAAAACCCGTTCTCAGTTTGTTTATAAGTGCGCTGCGATAAACATTACGAAAATGTCAAAAGATAATAATGAGAACTATAATGCCGACGAGTTGGAAGCTCCCATTTGGTTAAATGATGAATTCTTCAAAGAGGTTCTAGTTAAGCATGTCAATGACCCAAGTGTGAAAGTGATTGACTTTAAAATATCTCCAGCGACTCTGAAAGGGGATCATTATGCCAGTATCATGTTTCGGGCTGAAATTGACTATTCAACACAAAAGGGAAAGTTTTCCAAGTCATTGATAATCAAAACTATGCCGGAACAGGAAGGCCACAAAAAAGATCTTTTAAGTGAGGGAAGTTTCTTCACAACCGAGATTTCCATGTACACGGAAGTGCTGCCCAAACTGGAAGCGATACTACGCGATGCAGGCGATGAGACGACTCTCTGTGCACAGTGCTTATATCACACCTTAGAACCGCATAAAGTTTTGGTATTTGAAGATCTGGTTCCACAAGATTACATTGTCATACGTGACCGACAGCCCAACCTGGAGGAGATCAAAGCAGCGCTCAGAAAACTTGGCAAATGGCATGCAGTTAGCTACAAACTGTTGAAGGAGGATCCCAAATTGTTCGATAACTTTAAATACGATTTGACGACAATTCCCATGTACATGAAACAGGAGTTCATGACAACGAATATACCAGATCTAATTGAATCCCTAAGGAACAATGAAAAGCTCAAGGGATACTGCAAATACTTTGAACCTTTGAAGGATATTTTGGTCAGCCGTTGGGTAGATATAATCCGAGAGTATCGGGAAAACCGGCAAGATGATGCCTACTATGTCCTGTGCCATGGGGACTTTCATTTAAAGAACATGATGTTTAGGAATAACGAGTGTATGCTGTTGGATTTCCAAATCTCCTATGTGGGATCCATGACAAATGACATATTGTATGCAATATACATGTTCTTTGGTCCCGAGGAGCGACGAGAGAACTACGATGAACTTATCTATTACTACTTTACGATCTTCTCAAAGACTTTAATCACAATTGGCTACAAAGGCAGCATGCCCAGCTTGATTGAGTTCCGCAAACAGTTGTTCGACAGAAGATACAATGGTGAGTAAAACTAAATAAGTAAATTAATTTTCTTTTCTATGCTAATTTCAATAAATTATTTTTGCTTTCTTAGAACTCTTTCTACTCTCCATGTGCCTGGCTGGCTTCAACTACATGCGAAAGGGTGAGGATCCCGGCGTTATAATGATGGACCCTGAAAAACGCTCAGAAATGTTCAACGACAAGGCGTTTCATGAGGAGCTGGAGTATCTGCTGCCTCGTATGCTGCATCTCGGATACTTTGAGCAGCTGAAATAGCAATATTTTAATAGACTTTATCAAATTATATTATTATCACAGTATACATGACCTAATTAAGTTAAAGCATACAAATTAAATAATTTTAGAGTGATTTATTAAAATACTTCTGTTTTTATTGCGTGTTAGACAATGTCACATGTGCACTAATAATATTATTTTGCAAAAAAATTCGCACGATCAGCACTTACCATGATAACGAACGAAACTGCAGCGTTTGAAATACTGATAACAATTACAGCAAGGTAAAATGATAATATCTAAAACAAACACAGCACTGCCAGTGTAATTTTGTAACTCGGAAATGCATCTCAAGAACAAGAAAGAATTTGATGCAAGTGTTGGTGTGTATATAAAGTGTATTTAAGTATTTTTTGGAACGTTTCAAAACGAATGACTTTATCAAAGTACCTTTGGCAAGGTAAGAATAAAAATACAGGTTTCTTGTGCGCATCGTAAACTATCTGTGTTCGAAAATCAGAAAAGCTTTCGACGCCAAGCACGAAATACCTCTTGAAAAGCTCTTGCAAAGCTCCGAAAACTAAAATAAATACCGATTGCAAATCGATTCGCAATCAGTTAATTTTTTGAATTCAGCCCAAGTAACGGCAGCGCACGATGGCACCAAATACTGATAATTTCAACGCCGACGAACTAAACGCTCCGGACTGGATGTCTTCGCAGTTCTTTAAAGAGATACTAACTGAGCACTTGAGTGATACGACTGTTAATGTGATCAATGTTGAGATGTCGCCAGCGACAGCCAAAGGAGATCATTATGCGAGTGTTATGTTTCGGGCAAAAGTTGACTATTCAACACAGAAGGAAAAATTCGTCAAGTCGCTGATCGTCAAGACCATGCCCGAAGTAGACACCCAAAAAAGTGAATTTATTGGTGATTCCAATATCTTCTCTACGGAAATTGCCATGTACACGGAAGTGCTACCCAAATTCGAGCAGATACTTCGCGATGCTGGTGAGGAGATAACCCTGTGTGCCAAGTGCTTGTATCACTCGCTAAAACCGCGTCAGGTGATGATCTTCGAAGATCTGGTCGAGCTGAACTACGATGTGGTTCGCAAGAGACCAGTTACAATGGAGGAAATCAAAGCTGCCCTGGGAAAACTGGCCAGGTGGCATGCAGTTAGCTTCAAGTTGCTGAAGGAGAAATCAAAATTGTTTGATGAACTCAAGTACGATTTGTCAACAATGCCCAATTTCCTTGAGCAGGACTTTATGAAAACTAGCATGCCAGACTTCATAGATGCTCTGGAAAGTTCAGAAACCTTACAAAAATTCAAAAAATACTTTGTGCCATTAAAAGACATTATCAATCAACGCTGGGTAGATATTATTCGTGAATATCGAGACAAACCCAGAGACGATTCGTACTATGTTCTTTGCCACGGGGATTTCCATATGAAGAACGTTATGTACAGGGGCAACGAGTGCATGTTGCTCGACTTCCAAATGTCCAATGTGGGATGCATGACGAACGATGTCCATTATGCCATGTATATGTTCCTAAACAGCGAAGAGCGTAGGAACAACTATGACGAGCTAATCTACTACTACTTTACAACATTTACGAAAACACTGGCGATTATTGGATACCAGGGAAAGATGCCCACTTTGGTGGAATACCGCAGACAATTGTTCAAAAACAGATATTTTGGTATGTTTGTGTATTAAATCAATTTCCAATCAAATTATTCTAATTCTCTTTCGTTGTATATACAGAACTGTTTTTGCTGACCTCATTCCTGCCGCTCTTCAATTCTATGCGCAGAGGAGAGGACCCTGGGGAGCTAATTGAAAACTCTAATAAGCGACGACAATTATACTTAGAAAAGGAATATCAGGAGGAACTGGAATATCTGCTACCACATATGCTGCACTTGGGCTACTTTGATGATTTGAACTAAAGATTTAATTTCATATAAGTAAAGTCTAGTAGGCTGAATTTATGTAAATTTAACATATACAAATTAAGAGCATTGACTAGTCTGTGTTGACTAAAAATACAATAAAGAATATTATGTAATTGTGCATAGAAATTGGAGAGTGTATAATGAAGTCTATGCAAATTAACGTAATTGGTATTGTTAGATGTGCGACTACCGGTTTGCATAATGTATGTTTGCGTAATGTAATGTATAATGTATGTGTTCTAAAAGAAAGCACTGTGCTGGCGTTGGGTGTGTTTAAGTCGTGTGTTATTTTAATTATTCTATTGGCAAAACTTATCAATCTTAGAAGACAACCAATTCAACTTGTTTCAAGCTGTGTTATGATGAGATTGCCATAATTGTTGCTCAAACAGCTGTTATCTCGCTCACATACTAATCAAGCTCTAAGCATGACAAGCAACAAATTTTAATTATTAGCAAATATTTGAGCAATTTAACAATTCTCTAGTTGAAAAGTTACGCTCCTGAGAGAAATTGTTGTTAAAAAATATAGCGTTGCCAGATCTGCTTAATTTTTAATAGTGATAAAAATTGTGATATGTTATCAGCTCGGTAAACATCAACAAATTTAATGTAACAAAATGACTGCAAAACAAGTATGAAAGCATACAGTCGAGCGAGCCGACTGTAAAAGTCCCTGTACTCCTTCAAGTGTGAAATTTTCAATACATATGATCAATTTTCAACCAATTTGTCCTAAGAGAGCAGTAGGCTAAAGTTGTGCGATCTGAATCAAACTTGGTGGGGATAGTTGTAATGGTACTATAGACACAATGTATGGGCTTGATTGCGATAGCTCAAATAATACTTCATGTACTACAATATCGAGGTGATCATCCGGACAGCGGACAGACAGATGGACAGACAGACGGACATCGCTATATCTTTACTTTATGTGGTCGTTAACACTTCCTTCTGCTTGTTACGCACATTTCGGTTCTGACAAACCTAATAGACCCCACTACTCATTTTTACAGTACGCGGTCTAAAAATTACTAATCTCTCAAGCATCAAGCAGTTTACGTTACGTCAAATCAATTAAAATGTACATAGATATAAAGATACTAAAAAGGCACACGCGTTGATGATTTGCATACTTTGTAAGTACACGATGCTGGGCAGTTAAGCAGGTATACTTAAAAAAATATCAAACATAAAATATTAAAATAAAATAAATTAAAAAGAATTGTGAAATAGATTGTGAAATATTTTATCGTTATCGCAAATTAATTTGTTACCTATAGTACAGTGTCAAATCAAAATATTATGTTGGTAGGGCATCACACTGGCAATCATGACAATCCAAATTGTTACAGTGATAACGCAGACACCCACGGATAACCAAATAAAGATAAATGAGACAAGCAATTAAGATACGTCTTGGAAGATTAATATATGTAAATATGTATATAAACCATCGACTTTAGCATATTTGGTAAGTTGTCTTCTTGAGCTGAAACGCGTTGGACTAAATAGCTATGCCGCCAAACAGTGAGTCCTTTAATCTGGATGAGTTGGAAGCACCCAATTGGCTGGATGCTCAGTTTATTAAAGAAGTTTTGTGCCAGCATGAAAATGAAGAGGATGTGAAGGTAAACTCCCTCAAGATCACACCTGCCAGTGGCAAAGGGGATCACTATGCTAGTATTATGTTCAGAGCTGCTGTGGAGTATGAGACCGGAAAGGGAAATGCCAAAAAGTCGCTTATTATCAAAACAATGCCCGAGCAAGAGGGTCACAAGAAGGAATTGCTGGAGGACTCTCATGTGTTCGAGACTGAAATAAAAATGTACGCGGAAATGTTGCCCAGATTTGAGGATATACTGCGAAAGGCCGGAGATGAGACATCACTGTATGTACCCTGCATCTATCACAGCTTAAAGCCACGTAAGGTTATGATCTTTGAGGATCTGCTGCCCCAGGGCTACGTTGTAAACCGTAGTGGAACGCCAAGTATAGAGGAAGTTCACGGTGCCTACAGTAAACTAGCCAAATGGCATGCCGTGAGCTACAAACTGAACAAAGAGGAGCCTTTGTTGATGGAACCGTTTAAACACAGTTTGATGGAGCTTCCGGGAATCGATAAAGATCCCATGTTTTCTACGGGCATCACCTTGTTTTTACAGTTGTTGGACTCTGTACCAGACCTAAAGGTCTACAAGCCCTACTTTGAAAAGATACGTTCCTATTATGTAACTCGCTGTGCGAATTCCTATAGGGAGTATCGTGCGAATCGCCAAGAGGACGCTTACTATGTACTCTGTCACGGTGATTTTCACCTCAGGAACTTGATGTTCAAGCACAACAAATCCAGCGGAGCTCTGGAGGACTGTATGCTCCTCGACTTCCAGCTAAGTAATGTGGGACCCATGCCTATAGATCTTATCTATTCCATTTATAATTTGTTGTCTTGCGAGCAACGGCAAAACCAACGGGACGAGATCATTTATTTCTACTTTTCCACCTTTATCGACACATTGAAGAAAATCAACTATGACGGCGAAATACCCTCGATTGTCAAATTCAGACAACAGTTTATTCGACACAAATATTTAGGTAAGTTTGAAATTTATGTGGTAATTCTAAAATGTATCTAACACATATATTATATTACAGAATTCTTTTTTACTTACCACCTTTACGCCCTTGTTGCTTGGACTTCGGAGTGGAAAATACGAACTCTCAGAAATGATTCAAGATAAAAAACTGAGATTAACTTTTTACTATGACGATATCTACATAAACGAAGTTCGAAATAATCTAAAACGTTATTTACATTTGGGATACTTTGAAGATTTGGAATAAAAAAATAAATACTTTAAATTTAATTAAATATAAGCTATTTTACTTGAAGTTTATGGCGCGCAGCAGTGTTACCGTTTTGCGCTATTTATGCCATCAACAAAAATACCAAAAATACTTAAATACGGCGAGGAGTTATCGATAACCCGCGAACAGCTGGTGTCGATAGCAGAGTAAATAAATATTTATGCATTTCCCGCATTGGCCAACGATGGATATTAAATTTTGATACTTGTAAATAACTACTTTAATGAAAATGACTCAGGAGCTAAGTGAATTACTTTGCCGTGTTTGCCTAAAGCAGGACGAGCTGATGGTCGATGTTTACGAGCATGTGGAGGAACAACAAACAGATTTGTGCACGCTGCTTGAACGTTGTGGCGATATTAAAGTGAGTGATTAAAACGCATGTTCAGTTGCTGTTAATGTAAAGTTTACTACAGGTCGACAAATTAGATAAATATCCTAAGTACTTATGCCAAGAGTGTACAAAAGAGCTGCTAATCGCTGCAAAGTTTCGTGCCAAGTGTGCGACCACAGAGCAAACTCTGCGACAGAGAATTCCCCATGCCGTCGAGGCTGACGAAGAGGCGGATCCAACGTTAAGGGAACAGCCTGCTGTCCAGGAGGAAGTTGACCTGGCTGAATCTGAGGGCAACTCAATAGACACAGAGGACATAATTGAATATGATCCTAGTGAATATGTTGAACTATATGAGGAGTGCGAGACGGAAGTGCCTGTGCCAAAACCAGTGCTGACAGTAAACAAAACTCTTGGGGAGACACAAGCAATTGCTTTCTACAACTGCGACGACTGCGGTGCCGTATTCCAACAAGCAGCCACGCTGCAGCGACACATTGCCAAAGCACACTCCACTGCTGAGACCTACAACTGTCCACATTGTGAGCATAGTTTCACACAGAGCATAAGTCTGCAGAGACACAGCTGCAGCGAGTCTGATGTGCAGTTGTTGGAGGCACGTGCCGCACAGCCACGTCATCGCTGTGTCTACTGTGGCAAGTTGCTGCAATCTGCTGCTAGCCTGGCAATGCACATACGTCTGCACAACGGTGAACGTCCTTTTGCCTGTGATGCTTGTCCAAAGACTTTTAAGACTAACGGTGGACTTGTTACCCATCAGAAGAGACATCTTAAACTAATGGAATTCGAGTGTAAGTTTTGTGGCAAGCGTTTCGTAGAGTCAAGCAATTTACGCCGTCACATTACTGCCCTACACACCTCCGATCGCCCGCACACCTGTACTATCTGCCAGCGCAGCTTCTCTCGAGTTTATCTTCTAGAGCTGCACAAGCGCACACACACCAATGAACGTCCTTATGCCTGTAGTCACTGTGATCGCAGATTCTCGCAGCTAAGTGTGCTGACCACTCATGAGCGTATTCACACGGGAGAGAGGCGACATCGTTGTGATCTCTGCCACAAAACCTTTAGCCGAATGATACAGTTAAGAAAGCATCAGTTCAAGACTTGCCATGCAGTGGACTCTGAGGTGCACATACGCGCTGACGAGGCAGTTTCATAGTATAAAATAAAAACCTACAAGAATAAATTTGGAAAATCTCAAAGCGTATGATTTCAAAGGAAATGTCAGAGGCACGGGATCATTCCAACTCCTTTGATAGGTAAGTGCTCTCTACAGCAATCCAATGAATACTAGAGAATACTAGAGAAATTGATATCTCGTCCTCTCTGACCCGCTTAACTCAGCCAACTAACTAAATCATTCGAATATGTTCGAACTGTAGTTTAGGGCAATAAAAAGACAATAATGTTGAAATATTTTTGTGGTTTTTATTGCATGCACATGAAGGATTAGTTTTGTTTGTTTTCTTTTTAATTAGCCTACAAGTTACAACAGATTATGGTAATTACATAAATGCTTGTTAAGTGCCATACTTTTGGCTACGTTAATAAGTTATGTATATTATTATAATGCGAACTTTTCATATACATATATATTTAATTCCTTTGTTTGATTTTATTACTCTGAAAAATTACAATTAACATGCATTTTTTATATTTTTTATAATTAGGGCACAAAATTTATATTTTGATTTGAGAATTTTTCATTTTGTACATTGATAAATATATATATTGTAAATATATGATGTTTGTAAATTGATTTGAATGCATCTCGTTAGATTATATGTTTATATATACTGGTATCTATATATATATGTATATGAAACTAAAGCTTAAATATTTATTTAATTATTCATTTGTCTTAAAACTGCGCAAAGTTATTATTACTTTTCTGAGTTCCATTAGTCGAAATGGAAATTCAGAAAGGTCTTGGGAATTTCGCAGAAGTTTGCGATCTACAAATTTCTGGGAAATTTCAACGATTCGGGAATTCAAAATATTTCGTATTATTTATTAAATTTTTTCAGTTAGTTGAGTTTTAAAAGTGCTGGCAAATTCGATTCCAATAATGGCGCAAATATCTTTGGGTTCTCATAAATCCGTTTTTTTGGAAAGAACATTTCGTCCTTTATGGCGAGCGGCGGGTCAAACTAAGCTCAATCCTCGTTTGTCAGGGTCGGTATCGGGGGAAATCGGGGAAGAACTAGTCTACAAGAGCGTCGCCTCTGCCAAGAATTGAAGCAATAAAATAGTTATTACCAAACGAGAATCGTTGGAAATTAAGTCACAAAATGGCAAGTGTGAGTGAACTGGGTTCGGGTGAGCAAAACGAGGTGAGAAACAGGTGCTGCCTCAGTAATTATATCCGGATTACACCGCTGCGCTTTGCTCGGATCGACGGAAATACTTACGCGCCTGCACATTGAGATCATCGAGCAGCAGCTCATTGGAGGATCGAGAACGCTTGGGAAAGATTAGAGCATTGCGCAGCGGTGTCACATGCGCCACATTCGAGCGCGGCTTGGGTGGTGGAGCGGGTGGTGCACGCTTCTGCTTGTGCGAGACGCGTTTCAGTTGTCGCACAAACGACTGACTCAATGTCGAGCCACGATTAAAGTCTTCATTTAACTGCGGCTGTGCCGCATATTTCTGCAATTGGTTTGCAGTCGTCGGTGGTTCTGCTGCCTGCAGCTGCTGCTCCGAGTTGGTGCGTTTGGAGTTGCTCTTGAGACGCTCAAAGAGATTGCTTAGTGTGCTGGAGCGTTGCTGCAGCGGTGGTGCAGGTGCTGGGTACTTCTGCAGCGGATAGCTGTGTTTCGGCGTGCGGCCAGCGCCAACTGTTGTTGGAGTTGTGGATGCCGTTTGAGCGCGGCTGGCAAAGACGTCGTCGTCCAGTTCGCTAAGACTGACCAGCATGTGCTCGTCGTCAAACAAGTCGTCGGTGTTGGTTATGGTACGACTTGTGTCTAGTTCTAGATCCTCTTCCTCACCATCGTCATCGTAACGCGCAAATATCTCATCAAAGGCGGCATTCACAATGCATGCCTCATCCTGCAGCTCCTCCTCGCTGCCCAGCAGTTGCGGCTGCTGTTGTTGCTGCTGCTGGAGTTGTAGACGCCGCTGCGAGACAAGTGAGCCAAAGAGATTCTTGCGATAGTCCTCGGCTGCAATGCCGCCAAAGAGCGGCTGTAGCTGATCCGTGGAATGTGCCGCAGTTGGAGCAGCCGTGGCCGCTGGCAAGCTGGCCAATTGGTTGGCCAGGCTCTGAGTGCTGCAGCTGTTTGTTAGCTTGCCAGGTGCATGATGTGCGGTTAGTATGCAATGCGGTGCCTTTGGCTTTGACTTTGCCAGTGATTTTGACTGTGACTGTGGCTGTGGCTGTGACTGCAACTGTAGCTGTAATTGTAATTGCAACTGTGCCTGCAGCTTTTGCTTTTGACGTTGCATGTGCTGCACACGCTGTCGCAATTCCTGCGACTTGCGTTTCACTTGGCTGTATTTGTTTTGGCTGTTGTTGTTGTTGTTGTTACTCGTGCGCAGCTCATACTTACTCTGCTCACGGTCTCGCTCCTGCTCGGCCTCGGCGAGTCGTCTCTGCAGCGCCAAGGTTTCAAAAGTATGCACAACACTACCCACATGTGTGTTAATCTCCGGTATTCCCAGGTCGCCGCTGAACATGTCACGCTGATGTCGCTGCTGGGTTGACAGCAACTCGCCACCTCCACCGACACCGACACCGCCAACACCACCACTCACATGGGCGTGGCAATGGCGAATGGGTGGCACAGGGCAAAGGCGGACGTTATGCTGCACGGCACCACACGGAAATTGCTCAATGAATTCGGTGGCTTCCTGTTGCCACAACAGATTGCCAAGCTCATCATGGCCGCTGGCGCTGGCAACTGTTGACGACTGTACATGTGAGTGTGTGTGTTTGTGTGCGTGTGGAAAGGATTGTTGTTTTTGTTGTGTACGAGTTGTTGGCAGATATTTCAAGCAAATCGTTAATGAAATAAATAAATAAAATCTGATTAGCCAAGGGTCTGTCAAAAAGTATGTTAAACGACTGTTTGGTGAGCTGAGGGGTTTGATTTTTTCTTAGGGTCGGGAACGGAGGGGCTTTTAGGCTAGGGTCAGTGGTGGTTATGGGCTTGATACTTAAGACTAAACGTATCTTAAATACATAATAATACTGTAAATATATATATACTCTTATCATTTCTATATACACGTGACCACATTGAACAATTGAGTAATTAACTGTCATAGTTATAAATAGTTTATAGCTGATCCTGTAGTATTTTATGTATTATATTATATACGCTTTTAACTTATTTGCAAGCTCTGCAAATTGGAAATTCAACTACGTGCTAAATTAGTTTATAAACTATTTAAATTTCTAATTTATTAAGCTAAATTCAATTTACGTTTAATATTATTCAATATAATATAGTTTATGGCTTTTTATCTGTGAAATATTTGAATAAAACAACAACACAAACAGCTGCCGACAGCAAAGCATCGGTGTGTGTGTGTGTGTTTTTGTGTGTGTGTGACTGAATGTGTGTGTTTGTTTGAGTCTTTGTATGTGTTTCGCATTTGTCTGTATTTCTGTCAATTCTCGCAACGCACAAAAGTATGCTTTGATTTTTATGGTCGCTCTATTGCGTATACGCAATAGTTGACAATGCCAAAATTGAAATGAAAATTAAATTTAAAAGTGGCTATCTGTGTATGTGTGTGTGTGTTTGTGGGAACATTGACATATTAAGTTGTTGTGCGATTGTTGCTTGCAACGGCAATTAGTTTATGTGTGTGTGATTGGGTGTGCTTGTGTCTGTGGTTGTGTGTGCAATTTAATAATAGTTATTATCGAATGGTAAGCTATCACTGGAGCTAGAATAGTGCTGTTGTTGCGGTGGTTGGGGCAGCATTTGATTATTGCCGTTGCGTTTCATGTGCTGCTGTTGCTGCTTGTTATTGTTACTGCTGCTGCACTTTTGCTGCTGCTGTTGCTGCTGCTTTTGCATGGCTTTAAAGTCATCTTGTGACTTGCTATTCTTTGAGCTGTGCTTGCTCTTGTGACCCTTGCTGTGTTTGGTGTGTTTCAAACTGTGATGTTGGTGGTGTGCTAGTTGTGTTTGTTGTTGTTGTTGTGGCTGCTGTTGATGTGGGTGGCTGTTGTGTTGCTGTTGTTGCTGATGCTGCTGTTGCTGTTGATAGTGGTGCTCAATTTGTGCTATATTACTGCTGCTGTGATAGTGTGGATGCTGTTGTTGCTGCTGTGAAGTATCGCTGGCGGTGCCACTGCTGCCGTAACTATAAATCTGTGACTTTGACTGACTGCGATGCGAATGTGGATGGGAATGCAGATTTGCCACGCTATAATGATTGGGATCCAGACTGTCAAAGGTCTGCAGATAATGCGGATTGATCTGAGTGCAGTACTCGCCGCCAACATCGGTTTGTTGTTGCTTCAGTTGCTTGCGATCGAGCGTGTTGTTGCTGCGCACAGCATGGAATTGCTGCTGCTGCTGTTGATGGTCGAGCGAATTAAATTGTGTCATGTTGTAGCTGAGATGTTGGTAATGCGAGTCGGAGTTATGTTGCTGCTGTTGCTTGGCACCGTTTTTCATTGGCAATGGCGGTGGTTGCTGTTGTTGTTGCTGCTGCTGCACATTTGGTGATCTTCTGTTGGCTGTATTGCTGTTGTTACCGCTGCTGTTGCCATTGGATTTGAAACTATTGCTGCCGCTGTGCAACGTTAGACTGTTGCTGCTGTGATTGCTGCCACTATCATTTTTCGTTTTGATCGCTATGAATGTATTGGGCAAGGGGGGCAACGGTGGTGTGCCTGTTGGTGTCGTTATGGTGGTTGCTGATGACGAGCATGTTGTTGCTGCTGTTGCTGACGGTGTTGTTATTGCTGTGGTGCTCGCCACATTCAGCTCCCGCTACGCGATGTGATGGCCGCCAAATGTGCGCAGCACTGGCACGCTCTGATTGTGGTGTTGGTGGTGTTGTTGGTGGTGTTGGTGGTGGTGGTGTGGGTAGTTGGTGTTGTAGTTGTTGTTATTGGTTATTTGTTGGTGGTGAATTATACATATTAGCAATAGGTGTTGGACGTGTGTGCGTGTGTTTAATTTGTTGTTGGGCGCATTTGTGGTGTTGGTGGTTGTTGTTGTTGTCGGAAAATGAAATTTCAGAGCGTAAAAAGAGACGAAAAAAGGAAAAGAGTAGACACTTATCATATAAGTCGTGTATGAAATATATATATTGATTGCTTATTTGTAACTTGTATGTGTGTTAGTATCAGTGTGTCTCTGTGTGTGTTAGTGTGTGTGTATGTGTGTCTTCTGCTTTGGAAGTGGTGCGTCAGTATATTTGATTTTTATTTTTAGTTTCTTTTAGCGTGAGCCGCGAGTCGTGACTTGTCTCTGGGGGGCGTGTCATTGGATTAATAATTATATAGTATATTTTTCTAGCTAGTTGGTTAATTGATTGCTTTTTACAGTTATAAGTGCTCAAAAAAGTTTGAAAATCATTTTAAAAAATATAAAAAAATATTTACAGAAATACGTGATAAAATATAATTTAGTTAATTGCTTGCGACTACTTAAATGATTACGCACACACATACGCACATATAAAGCACAGAAAAACTTACACAAACGCATACACATACATGTTTACATATATTTATATATACTAGAGATTTGTGGAGCAGAAAAATTAAACCGAAAGTCCCGTAGACATTATCCAGATGAGATAAATTCCAAGCGAGGCCAAGCGAAATTTCATGCATCGATGCGGATGCCACAGTCAGTGCCATAGTTGCTGCTGCCGCTGTTGGTGCGACTGCTGCAGCAACTGTAGCAGACGTGGCAGCAGCAAGTAGCGTGTAAAACTTATTTAATTCGGCAACGGGCCGAGTTGCAGTCAGCGCGTTGCAAATGAAGTAGCGCTCGAAAAGAAAACAATTAAAAATGCAGCAGTCAATGAACGACTAGCACATACCCTTTAAACAATCACACCCTTAATCCGATTTCAATTACAAACATTTACATGCGGTTACGTGCACCAAAGTAATTTAAATTTTATGTTTAAAGTTTGTGTGTTGCCCAAAGTGGTTTATGTACAAAACTAGTAGGCAAATTAAGCAAGAATCAGTTGGCCAAATTGGGAGTTTAAAGGCCGCAAGGACAGGCAAGGGGACAATTCATTCACAAGTGTAAGCTGAGCATACCCTTGGGTAACACTACATGCAGGGTGTTTACAAGAACAAGGAAAATAAACTTCGTCGCCACCAAGAAAGCTAATTAGCCGAGACAATTTGGAAAAAGTGAGCATAAGTTTTAATAAGAAGGCTAGCTGTGGCACGCTAATGCGCTGCAAAACGCGTGGGCGTGACAGGTGGGGGCGGGTTGGCGTATATTTGCAAAACTTGCACATTTAAGTAGTTCTTTTTTCTACGTTAAATAAAGGGTATTTTAATGTGCATAAGTGGGTGCCTGCCTGTCTGTCTCTTCGTCCGTCTGCCTGTCGGGTTGAGTAAGATGCTGGCACTATAAATTTGACGCTTAAATTTAAAAACTTCTTGCACGGCCTTTGAGGCAGGCACTTTGTTTTTGCAACTGCAACTGTAGCTGCCACATGCCACATGCCACATGCCGCTTTCTGCACAGTCAATAACAAATGCACACACATGGCTGGGGGCGGGCGCGGCGGATGGGAGTGGTCTGGGAGCGTCAAAAGAAACTTTCATTCGTTCACTCAATGCACACTCAAAGGCACTACATGTGGCACTTGGGGCAACTTCTCTCGCGGCACATAAAAGTTGACAAGCGTTGACATAATTTTACACGCAATGACAAGTTGAAGGAGCTGCAGGATGTGTCTTCTTCTGCTTCTCCTACGTCTTCATCTTCGTCTTCATGTATATAGTACTGCTCTTGAGTGCAACGTAAGTAAGTGCAACGTGTGCCTGCCCCCTGGCAGCTTAAGGCGCTGCCAAAGTGCTTGCTACATTTTCTGCATCATTTACTAAATATGCGCACATTGATGGAAATTTAATAGACTTGCCACATAATTGCGGCGCTTGACTACTAATGATGGATTGCTGATCGTCTTGCGAGTCCAATATTGCAAGTGGCCAGACTAATGGAAGAGAGAGCGAGAAAGATGGAGAGAAAGGAGAGTTTATGCTCGTAGGTGCAATATTAGACTATCATTGGCTGACGGGGAATCCGAGCTGCGGGAAGACATCATCAACAGCCGGAAGTGACTGTCGCTTAGCGTGGCAGTCAGCAGAAGGCGGGCAACACAGCGTTACGGAAGTTCAACTCAGTGCCACAAAAATTTGAAAAACTTTGTAAACAAAACTTTTGAGATGTGCACTTTGCTGTTGGTGCGAAGCAGAGAGAGAGGAGTTAAACGAGCAGCGCAAAAAAGCATCAGGCGACGATGCGCAGGACCTTTCACAGCAACAACTACAGTTAAGTCGAGAAAGGCTAGTGTCTAGCGAGTAAACTGCAAAAGACCGCGTACTTAAGTAGCTGTTATATGTTTGAGGGCTAAGGAAATATTTTAAACAACTCTAGGCTAATGACAAATACTGATTTTCGAAGAACTGACTAATCATTTAATTTGAAGAAAATCAGATATTTGATCTTGACCAAACTAAATACCTAAAAAAAAGAAAAGAACTGGATAACAAACTTGATTTATCTGTCGAACTTTCATGTCAAAATTGTTGACACCGGTTATTATTTTTGCTGCCTAAAAATCTAGAAACCCTGTATACTTTTTTGAGTACTCGGTTTAAAAATGAAATAAGAAGATTTGTATATACCTACAAACACATATAGCATACAGCTGGTTGTGTACTGAAGTATTCTGCGAACAGAGCGTTGTCTGTCGGTTGTCAGCAGCTGCGAAAAGTTTGTTGTTGCACTACTTGGGCTAAACTTGGCACTACAGTAGCTTAGCAGCATTATAGTGGGGAGGAGAGGGGCTCAGCGAGGTAAATGTAGGGAGATGGGGAAGGTGTAGAGTCATCCAACAACAATGCCTTCATCAATTGTCCAGCGGATGTTTGGCTCAGCAGTCGTCGTCGTCGTTGTTGTCGTCCGCTTCGCTCGAGTCCTGCCATCACTTCCGCCGTGCTCTGGTCTTACTTCCTGTCCCGCCCACTGCCCTAACCAACACGCTGATCAAAGCTAACTGCACTTTAAAAATGGCAGTCAAGTCGAATCTGCCACAAAAAAGTAGCAGAAAAGTGAAAGAGAAGAAAAACTGCTTTGTAAATATTATACCGAACTACAGAATTCACGTCAGTCCCAAACTCTCGACTTTCAGAGTGCTTCCAAAAGGGTGTTGTATTTTGCATTTCATTTGAAGAAATGCAGTAAGTTTTCCTCGCATTTTCTTCCGCTCTCCCCGACCATTGTGTACAATTGTAATAACTATCTCAGCGAGTGTTTGAAATGCGTTTACGGAAAACTTTTACTTTAGCTGCCAGTGCAAGAATGTTTATACTTTTGCATTTCTGTGTGCACGACTTTTGCCCTCGCCTAGTAAGGCAGCGGGTTTGGGGTTGGGGCGGTGTGTGGAGGCACGTACTTCAGTTAGTTGTAAATAAAATGTAAATTGTTGTTATTTGTGCAAATGGAAAACTGTTTGCAAGTAATATTTACTTGCAGCGCACAAAAGTATGCAACATATTTTTCGTTTTGTAATGTCTTTTCTGCAAACATAATATTGTTCATACGCCACATTAGCCGGCGGCATATCAGTCGTGCGTTTCGCCCGCAGCATGCAAATCGCAATAAATTACAAAGTCAATTCCACAAAAATCCGAAAGTCGAAAGCCTTTTCAGCAATGTGGGGGTCAAAAGGTAATCATGAACAGGTACACGGCCCAGAGGGCGATATCATATGCTCGTGCTTAAATTAAATGATTAACAATGTTATTTATGGCACGCGCTGCAGGCCAAATGAGCCACACACCTGTACAGACAACACAATTTTCACAGCTGGGCAGCGCGACGGTCAGGTGTGATGGGCGGGGCAATAGTACGCACGCCTGTTCAAGTTTTTTCTTTTATATATATGGTACAAGTAATGCGGTCAATGTGCGACCAACAGCCGGTCGTAGTTGCTGGCTGGCGGTTCAAGGACAAGTGGAAGCGGAAGTGGAAGTAGAGTTTGCGGTAGTGTTTTTATTTTTGTTGTCGGAGCCGCTTTCAGCATGTAAACTGCCGTGTCCAGAGCGAACGGTCAATTGCTTTGCTCAAACAGACGACAGGCTGCGGTGCTTGTTTTGTTTGCTGATTGCGCAAATATTTGTGCAGGCATTAAACGCAGAATTGATGGGCAACACGAAGGGGGGCAGACTGGTGTCCGGCCACCGGTCTCCGTTTTCCATTCTCCATTCTCTGGCCGCAATATAAATTTAAATATTAACGCCGACTTAACGGCAATGAGTCGCCCGGTTTTTGTTTCAACCTTTGCTGACTTCTTGACCGTCGACGTCGACGCTGACGTTGACGCAACCGCGAAGCGTTTGCCTTAATGCTAACAGCCTCGTTACGTTTTATTGCACGCACAGTCGAAGGATAAGTGCGTCTGGAATTCTGTATAGTCATTACCACTCACACACACACAGACGAACACACACTTATACAGCTCCTCCACAAAAAAAAGGTACCCGAATTGTGATTATGAACACAAATTTACGCTTAAATTGTGGGGCATTTGTTGGGCGCATTTTTATTAAAAAGCGCAAACTCATTAAATTTTATTACAAGTTAAATTTTTCAATAAGGCTAAAACCCCGAAAAACGTGGCAACTTTAAGGCCAATTAGCTGGGTTGGCCCAGATAAGAATATAATTTTGGCTGAATTTACCTTCAAATACAACCAGCTAATTGAATAACCAAACCAAATATTTATCAAGGTGTCGGTAATTGTTTCCTATTGATTTGGGTATATTTGATAGGAAATGGAAAATATTTTGGTAACCGAAGAGCTTTCCTTGGACGATTATTACATGTCTATTAGATATAAAGGCTAGATTATTCGAGTTGTAAAAGAAATCGTGTCAGTAAAGTTAAGTAAAAGTGGAAGAATCGAAAGCTCTTTCTATTATTTTACTTCCTAAGTTTTCAAAGTTATTTTAAATATCCATTTTAGGTAATTCCTATTCCTTAACTGCTCAATTATCTAATTTCAGTTGTTTCTACTATTATATATTTAAACCTGTTAGTTATTCAGCTGGGTTTCATTTTAATATGCAGTTTTCCTTTTTGGCTTCAACTTTTCAGCAATAAAATGCAAATTTGTGTTGTGCTCCGTTTAAATAGATTAAAAAATAAAAAACACCTGCAGATGGTGATACTTGCTGCACAAATATACGAAAATAAATTACATTTATGGTCCTCCCTTTTGTCGAAAACTTTAGCAAGCACATTTACCCCCACAGGCACACAAGTAAACACTCATACACAGACAAGTAGTCTCTTACACTAGCAGCAGGGCACATACTTAAGCCCCTTCTTATGAAGCATGCCATTTATGACATCCGTGCACCGAAAAGAAGTAAAAGAAATATCTGAAAAAAGAATTTAGAGCAGGCAGAAGTGCTGAACTAGTAAATACCCTTGAAAATACTGGAAAATAGTTGAAGATCTTTTATGAATTTTATATAAAATTGTAGCTTTAATCAATAAATCATTTAATTGATGTATGGAAAGGTCATTAATTGTCTGCAAGTCTGACAAGAATATTTGGCTAACGTAGCAAAATTTATATTTTAAGCTATTGCAGCCATAAGTTCTAATATTCTATGAAAGTGACAACACCGAAACCAATTGGGATTAAAATGGTAATCGAATTTACTAGACGTTTTTATTAATGGGGGAAAAGATAAGTAACAAAGCGCTGTGTCAGATCCCAGTCCATTAAATGGCTACAGGGTATTAAGAGCTAAAGAAGGGAAAAATAGAAAAAGAGAATGATATAAAAACCATATTAAATGCCTTACTTTCAGCGCTATTGTTTTTGGCTTGTCTGCGCTGAGCGTCTGGGGCAGGACTGCGACTCAGACTACTACCACTACTGGGAGTACGGGTACGACAACGGGTACTAGCGTGGGACAGGGAACGGCTTCGTTTGTCATCTTTTAATGGTGCAATTAGAGCACACAAAATGCGTTTGCTGAAAGCTGAGCTGTGGTTGCTACTGCTGCTGCTGCTGCTGCTACCGCTGTCGCTGGCATCATAAAGGATTTTTAATAATAGCGCCAAATTACAATAGGCAGTCGTACACACACACTCTCACATACACATACACAAACACTGAGCTTCTCATGTGCGTTATCTGTGTGTACACACAAATTGCGTATACGCCGTGGCACTTTGAAACAAAAGCCACAACAATGTACGGCTAGGACTTAGCTTGGAATAGTGGGAGTATACTTTTTGCAGACACTGTCTTTGCTGGCAGCTTGCTGCTTACTGCTTCTGATTCCTCTGATTCTGCTTTCAACTTGTTGTTTGTTGTAATTTGATGCGCCATTGTTTGCCGCATGCTTTTTTCATTGTCTCCGACGACAATTTAGTGTCAGCTGAGATTTTTGGCTGTTGTTCTTATTGTTGCTTGTTTAGTTCTTTGCCTGTTTGTGTTTGTTGGTTTTTCTGGTTTTCTGTGAGCTTCTGGTTTTTGCGTTTAATTCTCGCTTATGGCCATTGCTGTGCAATTTTGTTTGTAATTTATGCGCTTATTGTTTCTTCATTTTGCAAGTTATCATTACTTTTGGCATGGGGGCAGCGACGAACTGCCACAAGCGGCAGTTGCAGCTGCAGTTGCAAACTGAATTTATCTGCTAAAGTTGAAACGCCCTTCATGCTAAAAGTTTTTTTTAATAGCTGTAAGTTTTTTCTTACGCCAGTCCTAATTCAGTTAAAATAGTCAAAAGATTTCTTTTGTTTTGCCGACAAACTGAATTGCGAGAAAATTACAGGGAAATCCAAAATTGATTAAAGACAAAGCGTGGAAAGCCGGAAAAGCGTTGAAAGTCGAGTCGCCAGCTCAATGAACTCAATGCGGAAATGCGAATGCAATAAATTATTGCGTTGCCGAATGAAGCAACACAAGGTTGAAATGGACTAAAAGCGGACGATCGGAGGGAGTGTGGAAGGGAGCTCTGGAAAGCATAAATCTTTTCGGAAATTTATGGTGCGTTGAACTTAAAATGAAATACAATAAAATGTTGTATATGCAGCTGCAATGCAAGCAAGATGCCGCATCGAAGAAGGATACATACAAAATAGACAGAGGCCGGGTAAATGGCAGAGGAAGAGAATAAAACAGAGTGGGAGAGAAAAAGACGGTGGTAGCAAGAACAAAGGACAAACAGGAGTAACAATAATAAAATTTATTAACGTTCAACAATTTTGCATTTCCTGCCCAGAGGCCAAGCAAAAGACGTAAGAAAGTATCCCACAAAAAATGTAATAAAATTAATGTCGAGCCATTATATTTTATATGCTTGCATATGAATATTTATGTGTGTGAGTGTGTGTGTGTGTTTGTGCTATGGAGCAATCAAATGGCGCCGAAAGGCGTTCAATATGAATAATGTCCATAAGCAAGTAATGACATCGGAAATTATACAAAACTCGATATGAAATCACATTTTTAGGACTTTGCACTAATTTGATATATGGACAAGCTCAAGTCGATAATACCCAAGTAATTCCACCTTTATTTGCAGTTATTATTTAAGCTTTAGTGCATACTTACTCTTGTTTTATTCACCTGAAACACATAAATCATAAATGCAGAAATGTGTTGAACTCTTGGTTGAATTATAAAGGGGTTTCTTTCAAACAAGAGTAATTTTTTAAAATTTATCTTTTCTGATTAGTATTTCTGCCACTTACTTAAAATTTTTGTCTTTTAATAACTTCAAAAATTATGAATAAATTAGCAGATTTATTTTATTTCAAAAAGTAAACATTAAAATGGTTTGTTCATTTTTATAAAACTATCATGCTATGTTCTGTTCAAATAAATTATTTAAACAATTAATTTTCTTACAGTTTTATATCCAACTCAAGAGTTCACACATTTCACTGCATTTTATTTAATTTTAAAAGTCTGTCCAATTTGATTAAAGTTATTTTCGAAGAAGATACAAACAGCGCAGAATTGCTGGCACAGCTCATATAGAACACAGCTTAAGGAAACACTTCAGAACACATTCGAGATATGCAGTCATGCTTGGAGGCGAGCGGAAGATGCGACAAATACATTCAGATATTCCCCCAATTCAAGTTCAAGCGATCATATCACAATGGTGCAAAGTTAACAAAATTTGTGAGTGCTTCAAGCATATTTTTTGTGCATTAAGAAAGTTAAGGGGAACGAGTATGCAATGGGGCAGGGAGGCAGGGGCATCGGAGAGACGGAGAGAGAGTGAAAGAGAGATTGAGAGAGGCAGGTGCAGTTTTTTGTGGCATTGTGGAAATTATAATTAAACTAAGTTGAAACTCATAATTGGTGCACTTAAAACTAAAGTCGAATTAACTATTTTTTTTTCGTGTACTCGCGAAAAGTTTAAAACAGCGGGAAACACGAAATGAAGGAATAAAACAAAATATAAATTCTTACATTGTGCTGCAGGTGAAATTGTTAAATTAAATTGCTGCTAGTTGCTGCTCTATGTTAGAACTTAAATTATATTTAAAAAGTGCTCAAACTGTGCTCTCGCGGCTTTCACATACACGTATTATAAAACCAAAAAAAAATAGAGTTAACAAAAATACAACGTATAAAAAAGTAGGAACGCAAACTTTGGCATATGCAAATTACTTTTGGGGTGCACATTAGAAACGCTAAGGGTGTCAAATTTCACGGGTAGTTATAATGTCTGAAAGGCTACGATGCAGTTAATAAAAAACACTGTGTGTGTATGTGTGATTGTGTATGTGTGTGTGTGTGTGTGTTTGTGTGTCGGGTTAGTGCAACAGGAGGTGGGGCTTTGTACTTTTGTTCTGCTGGTTGTAGGCCATGTGAAAGTGTCTGTTGTTTTTGTTGCAAGTCTCGGTGGAGCGTATTAATTCATTAACGAAACTTAAATGGCATGTGAAATTATTAATTGCTGGCTTAATTAATTTATAATGAGTTTTGGCAGCAGCTGTGTGCCATAGCAGATCACGGCATTAAGCATACGCCATGTGGTGCAATTGAAATGCGTGTAATGAATGATCGTGACTAAAGTAAAACCGAAAACGTGCTAATTAGTGTAGCTCAATGTGTGTGTTTGTACATACAGTACAAAAGTAGTGCGCACTATGTATATAAGTAGGCGGGTGTGTGTGTGCTTGATTTGTGGTGGTATATCTGTGTTTTATTGCCTACTTTTAGGGGGAGGAGTGTTTACAAGTGTAAGTGTGTATTACTGTGTGGCTGTGTGCGTGTGTGTGTTTGTGTGAATTCAAGTGTTTGAAGAGTTTACTTTTTTTTGTAGGATCTCATTTTGCGCGTTCGCTGGTTATCACAGAACATTCAGTTAAAAATTACAATATGCATTGGATGATGCGTACACTAGATGACTAAGTCGTAAATATATATATGTAAGTATATTGATTTCGTATAGGTTAATAGGCAATACGTATATGGTATACAAGTACAAGTATATAAGTATTAAAATGATTCATATGTATTTCGATCAAAGTAAATAAAATCCAATAAAACGTTCGTATAGTAATTATAATAGTAATTATATATATATTGTACATACTCCGGGTTGCACCACAAAAACAAATCATTATCATAATCAGGTTAGCTTGAAATTAGCTTCGTACAAGTACAATTATTATATAGTTATGCTTATTAATTGTTCATTTTTTCTGTGTGTTTTTTGTTTGTATTTTTGTTTTTTTTTTCGTTTTGTATATTAAACTTTTATGCGCAATTCACGATCATCAGCAGAACGAACGAACGAACGAAGGAACGAGGGAACGAACGCAGAAACAAAGAAATTGACAGCAATTTCCTGCATTTCTTACGCATTTAAAACATATATTTATGCATATATATATTTTGTGTTTATATATACTTGTAGTTATATATATATATATTTATAAATATATGTTGTTAGATATAAATGTCAATTCAATGTACATATCAAAGTAAAAATTCAATCAATTCAGTTCATTCGCTTATTATTACATCACCAAAGTTCATCAAAAGTAAAGAAAATAATCATATACATAAAAATATATTCATTATTATGTAGATATATGTATATATAATTCATATGTTGGTGTGTATATTTATATATGTAGTTAATTAAGGTCAATTCATCAATCCATATCAATTAAACAATTTACATATATGCGTATATATAGAGAGTTAGAGAGAGAGAGGCAAGAGACAAGAGAGGAAATACATGGGAGGGCGCTCACCAAGTCCACATAAAGCAAAACTTTCAACTGAAAAGAGGTATTTTAAATCAAATCTATTGCTGACATTTTATGAATGAAATTATAAAGATTTTATAAAAGAAAATTCAAATCTTTCTTTGTATGTTCCTGCACTAAACTATAAACGTAAAGTTGTTTATGTTTATTTGGAATTTAAACTGGGAAAGGGACAACATCGCGTATTAAAATCATACAAATTAATTATAGGATATTGCCAAAGTGTAACTGTATTAGTGTGTGTGATTAGGTGTGTGTAAATTTGGGTTTCAGTTAGCCAACAATTTCTGAAAATACGTTCCTGCAGTTTTTGGCTTGCTTTCCAGGTTGAATTGAATTTATAACAAAAAAAGAATGCAAATTTTACTCTACGGGAACAGAGTCTTTAAAATTCATATAAATTAAGGCATTGCTCGCGTCATGAATAAATCAGAACTGAAGAAAAAAAATTATTATATTGTTTCATCCATACAAAGAGAAAATTATCCAAACATTTGCACAAGGCACACACATCGGCAAAAGTGGGATACGAATGCGAATACGAATACGAATGCGAATGCGAATGGGAATACAACGAATAAAATCGATAAATATTAATAATAATAATAATTCGCAATGCAATATTAATGGAAAATCAAATGAAAAGTATTGAAATACACACACGCACACTTGTGATTGTATACGTTTTTTTTCTCACTGTATTTTTTCTGCTTTTGTTTTATTTTTTTTTTATTTTTATTATTTGTTATAAATTTGTTTTAACTTATTCACACCGTTTATTGCGTAATTTTTTCTCCATCTTTTTTCAATTATAAATTAGGTTTTCTCTGCATTATCAATAATAATCATATAAATATTTGTGTAACTTATTTATTTGTTTTCATGGTTTTCCTCTCATTTGTTTGTTAAACTGCTTGGCAACCATACATAAATTATGTCTGGTTCGCTACATAAAATATAAATGGTTTTAAATTGCAACTAACTAAGTTAATTAATACTCTAGGCTTTTGGGATGCACTTAGGATCTGTTATAGAAATAAATTTATGCACTGCAGTGTCTACTTTAAACAAATGAAGATTTTCTGTAAATCTTTGCTGATATTCGGGGTATTAAATTTCATGATCAATTCCTTATCGAGCTTAAATCTTTATGAAAATTCTTTAGATGTGTTAAAGATTTAAAATCGATAGGTTATTTAATGCGAAACAGAGTGAAATAACTGCTAAATTGACTATGACTCGTTCTACGAGTTGGTATACATTTTATGTGCTCTTTCTAAATTGGTTATAGTTATAGTTAATTGGTTGTTGGTTTGATTTTCTGCAATTTCATAACAAAAATAAAAAACATGGATAAAATGAATAAGTTTTATTTAAAATAAAATTGAGTTGCTGTAGGCGATTCAGTTGCAAATAAATAAAGGCATATTAATAATTTTATTTCATACACTTAAAAATATAAATTAAATACAAAGTGCACACATTTACATTGCATTTTACTTGAGATTCAAAATGTCATCAACACCATAGTCATTTTCGTCATTATCATCATTATCATGTGTATCATTTATCATTACCATTTATCGACCCAGATTGCCCGCCGGGCTTTGTAATTTCAATTTTAATTGGGGTTTGCAAACACGCCGTCTCATATATCTTTACTTTAAACTAAAAGGTATAAATGTAGGCTCAATCATTAAATTATAACATGGTTCAAATATATATGTCTACATGTACAAGATTGGAGTCTTTGAAATACTTAAAATAAACATACATAAATCAAAACAATTAACCAAACAAAGTGTACTTCAACCGAAACAAAACTTTCAAACTTATGCAAAATTGGAAATAGTTTTGTTGCATTTCATACAATATTATAACATGTTACCGGTTGCTTACGTTGAACGCCATTTTGTGAAGATAGGCAAAAAGTAAAAAAATGGAGGAGTGTTGTATGTAAAACGAACAAACGTGCTATGTCGAATAAAATAACAGGGTATCTCAGTTGATACATTTGTAAATTTCTTGTAGGTGTTCTAGTTTAAACCTTTAAAATATCTTTTGGGTTACTTTTTAATTAAAACATCAACTGAGAGCCATTATGATATTTGACCTCCATTCGTAAGCTAGTGTATTTAAAAAAAAAATCAATTTTCATTTGCTTGCAAATTTTCAGAGTTGAAAATAAAATATTTACCAGTTTAAATAATATTTTTCTGGTATTGCGAAAACGAAACCAATTTTAATGGCAGACAGAAAAATCAAATTATAATAATTGCGCTTTATATGTATGACATACAAATGAAAATATATATATTTAAACATGTTTGTTGTTGCTTGTTATTGTTCGTTGCTATTGTGGTTGTTGTTGTTTGTTGTTGTTGTTGTTGCTGTTTTCATTGTTTGCACTGCATTTGATTTGTTTGCACTTCTCTTTTGTGGTTAAAACTGCGGGCTGAGGCGAATGGAAATGGACTTCAATTTATACTTTTGGATGGAATTTAATGCAATATCTGAACTCGGCTTTAATAGGTTGTAATTAAGAATTATAATTAATGCACTGTTACCGAGATGACAACGTATGAATGTAGTTTTAAAACACAGTGCATCAGGCAATTAATCGTCAAATTTAATGTGTCAAAATTGCGAACCGAGCGCGAGAGAGAGAGACGAAGAAAACTTAAAGTTTTCTCATCTTGAGAACCATTCAAAAGTTTTTTTTAGTGCGTTTAACTGGTTACTAATGTGTGTGAGTGCCAAGTGGTTGTGTGAGTCGTGGGCATGCATGTGTTGCAGTATGTGTGTGTGTGTGAGGAGTGCGCAAGTGTGCTGGCCATAATATGCATGAAATACCTGCTGCCAACTGCTGCTGTGGCTGCTGTTCAAGCTGTCGAGTTATTGCTGCAACACGCAACATGCAACACCGACGAGCAATAAGTTAAAATTGAGTTTCGAAAACTTTTAAACTCTTACAATTAATTGGATTATGCGATTAGCAAATTATAGCCACAACAAAATGCAGCTCAAGTAGTTGCATCTTTTGATTACGCCTCCTTCTCACCCAGTGCAAATCATGCGCTGCATTTTTGTAGCATTCTCTACGAAACCGACTGTGAAGTGTCGAAAGTTGGGCATAAATTTCCAAATGAAATGTAGGATGTGGCAAGAGGCAAGTGGCAAGTGGCGAAAGTCGAGATGCGAGCGGAATTGCCCTGCAACTTGGCATTGTTTGCAGCAAATTGTGTAATGATGCAATAAAATGCTTTTGTTGATTTTTGCGTTTAACAAATTGGCCAAGAAGTGAAAAAGAGACTTGCCTTTTGAGTTGCGGCTGGGCGTGGCACAAACTTGAAGTTTTCTGATTTATGTACTCGGATAAAGTTTGTGGTGCGTGTCTGAGTTTTCTGACGTGGCATTTATTTATGAGACTCAACGAAAACAAACAAACAAACATAACAAACAACAACGAATCGCGGACGAAAACAAATTTGTAAGTTATGCTGTTATTCTCCAAGGATTAATAACAATTCATTGCTGGGGTTAATTGAATGCACAAAATCCGATGCGCTTGCCCAAACAGACAAATTACAATCAAAAAAAAAATTTCATATTAAAATAATGAAGTTACACACACACACACACATACACTGGCACAGACATACAGAGCATGCTGCATGAGCCAAGAAAAAACAACTGCAAAATATTTGAAATAAACAAATATAAATATTTAAATAGTGTGTAAACAAGTTGTAAAAGCAAGCGAAGGCAACACACGATGTTGCTGCCTCACATTCAGGATGTTGTATATAATACTTGGGAGGTAATAATAAAATCTGAAAGGGGAAATCCTTGGGCAGCTTATACAGAATATTAAGTGAGCACTAGGCATGAAAATCAGAGTATGTACGTGTGTGTGTGTGTGTGTGTCGGGGGGAGGTGGGGGGGTCTGTGTTCATAAAAATAAACAAAATGCAACAAATTCGGACACACAACATTTGTGGCAGCAACAACACTTTCCATTGGGGGAAACTTTAAATAAATGTGGCAAATATTTATGCAGATGAAAAAAGAAAAAGAACACAAGAAAATATATGTGTTACAGTTACAGTTACATTTAGCATTTCATGTTGTTTTTTTTACACTCTTCTTTTTATGTATTCAGTATGCAGATATATTTGCTTAAGTCGCCGAGCTCGTAAAACATGCCTCAACGCGGAGACAGCAAAAACCAAAAGTGACAAATGGAAACTAAAGAAACAAATAAAAGTTGTTGCTAGTTAAAACAAACGACAAACATGTTGCATGTTGCAAGTAGCATGTTGTACAAAACTGATAGTGTAATAGACGCTGTTAAAAACGCGCGCGACACGAGCCAAAATCGCGTGCAAAGCAAGCAAAAATTATTTCAAATTTTATTTGAGAGAATTTGGAATTGAACGAGGACAGAAGGGCAAAAAGGGTTAAGTTGTCGTGATCTTTTGTTTTTGTTTCGGTTGCTTATTAGACATATAATGAATGAATGCTAATGTAGAAAATGTGTGTCAAATGAAAACTAAACAAACGAACAAACAAACAGAAAAATAGAAATGGAAACAAATCGATTTAAAAAGAATGCACACAATGCCATACGATATTAGAATACGATAAACAAGTTAAAGTTATTCAATTGATGTTGGGTATTACTGTACTGTGGGTAAACTGGTTGGTTACTTGCTTTGATTTTAGATGTTTTACATGGTTGTTTTCTTATTGTTTTTTGCACTATTTTGGCAAATCGAAAATGCATGTGATTGTGTTTTTGTTTTTGAATTTCTGTTATCAACTGGAATCTCGACAAATAACTAAATGAATATGAAAATATAATTATAAATATAAGTTTAAGTATAAGAATGAGTAACATTAACATAAACTAAAATTAACATTAGCACATTAAAAATAATATAAGAATATATATTTGTATATATATATATATATAGAGAGAGAGATAGAGACGAATGCATCAAGATATCCTAATTAAGAATACTAAGTATCATAAGATTACTTAAGTCAATTGTGTTTGCAGCTGAGGCTGCGCTTTTTGGTTGCCTGATAAATGGTTGTTATTGTTAATTATGTTGCAATAAGATTACTTAAAACAGATGTAAACACGAAACATAAGCTTAGTCATAGAAAATGGGGGAAAAATATGGAATATCGCCTGCAGTTTTATAAGAAATATTATAGACAATAAATTCAATTCTGTTAAGTCGCGGCACAGTATTAGCAGATGTGTGTACTAGTTTTGTGTTTATGTGTGTGTGAATGAGTGTGTGTAGTCGTATGAGTTGAGTCTTTTTTCTTTGTGTTAAAAAGTCTTTTAGTTTGCTGTCGTTGTCATGCCTTAACCAAAAACTCCTTTTATTTCCCCTTAAAACGTATCAAAAGCAAATCTCAAGCAATATAAATCACATATATAAGTTTTTGTCTGATAAAGGATTAACTGGTTTGTATGAATGTGTGACAGCAGCAAGCGACTGTTGCATTGTTGATAATGTTGAACCCAAGAATGTCATCAAAGGAATTTTAATTTGACTTTCATTAATTTATGTGCCACATCGTGTTGAAACGTTGCAGCTACAAACTGCCGATAAGTTGATGATCAGCCATAAAGCGAATCATGAATAATTCTCATTGTTGTCGTTGTTGTTGTCACTGCAGTTGTTGTTGTAGTAGTTGCTGTTGCAGTTGCGGAATGTTGATAGGCATGCCAGCCCCATATGCATTATGCAGCAATTGCTGTTGTCAAGCGTTGCAATGGTGTGTGTCATCTTCTTTCAACCCAACGACAACAACAAGATTGGTTGCTACACGAAGGCAGCAGCTGCCAACCAGTAAATTAAGCAGAAAAGTGTGTTGGCCAGGCCAACAATAACAGCAACATGCTGCTGCAACAGTGTGCAACAAATGACAGCAAAAAAAACAAACAGTTAGCACCAAATGATAGGCTATAAGATGCTCAGTATATGCACCACGTGTTTCACCAGCGATTACTTTTCTATCGGCATACCCCTAGTTGACTTTTACAGGGTATATCAAGGAAAACCTCGTGTACAAATACAAACTGGGGTCTGCGGTTGTTTGGCTTGCCGTAGCGCTGTGGAGTGAGTGAATGAGAGGGGATTGGCAGTGTTATTCGCTGCAGTTGGAAATAACTCAGCCGCAAATGAGATAAATTGCGCGCACACAGATAATTGCATGGACGGAGGGAGGAATAGAAAATGAAAGAGCGGTATCAGAGGGGAAATGAAAATCGTAATGGGAAGGTGAAAGGGAAGGGGCGGAAGTACATGGCAATCATTTTTACGAATTGCAAGTGGAGGGTATAAAAATATTTATATGCAGTCGCGCGGCAAAAGCATTTTGGGGTTTATGATTGAAAATATTGCGCATACGCCGCATATGATGGCAATAAATGATGATGAGAAATTAATGAGTCAGTCGCCAGTTGCTCGTCGCTTGTCACTGTTTGCATTTCATTTGTTTATTACAATTAGTTGTAGTTGTAGTTGTATTTACAGTTGTACTTAAATTTAAACACACACAGTTTATTGAAGTCATACAGTGTGCATGTTAAGTATACGCCATGGCGCCCTTTTAGCTCTGCCACAAAATATCCTTTACGCATTTGCGATATTAATAAATAAATTTAATATGTCGCTCTTATTGTTGTCGGCGCCTGTTGTATATTGTTATTTTTTTTCTGTGTTTTTTGTTTTTAATATAATTCTCCCATTTTTCCATTATTTGCTTTCAGCTTAATTACAGATTTTCATATTTTATGCGCTTTGTCATTGCATTCGTCGCGGTTTGTTGTAAATTTACTAGTCGCAGTTTAATTTCCTCTCTGTCAACTGGAAGCTCAAATTGTCCCTTCCATTTATTTTTCCATCTGTTCTTTATTGTTATTATTATTTTCAATTAAACTTAATTGCTTTGCATTTTAATATTTGCGACTTTCTTCTATTTGGCATGTGTGTTAGTGCGAAATATTCCACAATTATTTTATTTTAACATGTACATATAATATTCTGTAACTTTGAGTGGGAATTAACATTAACTAAACAGACAATACTCGTATCTTATGCATATATTTACTATATTTTTAATATATATATTTGTTTTTCAAAGAGTACTTTCAACGATTAGCTGGAAAATTCGATATTTATAATTTCGAGAATTATTTCATTTTACAAATTTAATAGTAATTTGAGTATCTTACATATAGACGAGTATGGGGATTACTTCTGTAGTCTCTTATGAGTTTAAATTTTAATTTGTATATCTGTGTGTGTGTTTGTGTTTTCTTTTTTTTTTGCTATTAACTTGGCTAATTTAATTTAACATTACAATCGATGCTAATTGCATGGAATTATTGTCAGTAGTTTACGATAATGTAGTATACCTAACTATACATTCGAGTATTTTTCATTATTCTGTTTCAAAAACAATACTTATACATAAGCATGAGTCATTACAACAGCATTCAGCTAAATTTTACAGCATATTTTAAATGTGAATCCTTTTTGTTTCTTTGCTTTAGTTTAGTTTCTTTATTAATAAATCGAATTTTGATAAGTCTGAATTCACACTGGGGATTAAATGCAGACCTTGGAAATGCATTGGTAGTCGTTTGATCAATTCCAAAATTCTTTAGTTACAAATGCCTAGTGACAAATGCAGAGTGTGTTGAATTTGGCGTTGCCGCAGATCTGTGTGACAATGGCATTAATTTTGTTCGCCGAAATACATAACAAGCCTTAGATAAGCTCATGCTCTGCATGATAAAACCAATTTGCCAAACACCGAATATACATAGAGCAGAGAGTCTCGATGCGAATTGAAAGCATTGTCAAACATTTGTACACCTGCGAATGGGTAAATTGGAATGTGGGGTAGCAGGTGGGTAAGGGGACTAGTGATTGCGTGGGGAAGGCGTTAATCCAATCAGCTGCGTTAACAATTTGTAATTGTAATTTGGGCAAACGAAAATCCAAAACACACAGCAAGAGGACACGACAAATGGATAGACAAAAGGCAAGCGAAATATTTCGCAATTCGCTGTGGAGAGCTGAGGTAAATTAGGCGTAGGAGTGGGTTGGTGGAGAAGAGGCGGCGAATGGGAGTGGGTAGGTGGATTTTATACGTTGCGATCGATAGTAATTTAATCGTTTGCTAACACTCATATTCCAGTATGAAGGACTCGTGTTCACTGATAAAAGCAGGACCAACGGATGTGGAAGTTGCTGCTGTTGCTGAAGCGGATGTGGATGCTGTTGCTGGCGTTGCATTTGAAAGTTGCTGTTGCAATGCAGCAGCAGATCGACCTAAATTGACTTGTGACAACATTGCGGTGGCCGATAATTTGCCATTGTAGGTAAGAATATTGTTGGCAGTGCTGTTGCTGTGGCTATTGCTGCTGCTGCTGCAACTGTTGCTGTTGCTGTTGCCATAATAGTTGAGCGCCGAGATTAAGGGTGCACCCGTTGCCGTTGTGGAATGCTGCTGACTACGTTGTCGTTTGCCCATAAATTCAGCCGTCGGCGTTGTTGCACTTGTTATCGCCGTTGAATTCCGCAGCGCAATGAAGGTATCAAAATTGTCTGTTGTCGAGGAAGCATTCGAGGTACTCGAGTTGCGACGTACACTCAAATGCTGCAACTGCTGTTGCTGCTGTTTAGAGACATGCGACTGTGTAGCGGTGGGTAAATGCAGCTTCTGCTGCTGCTGTGACATGGACGAATTCGACGATGATGAGTTGGACAACGAGGATGAGTTGACGGAGTGCGCGGGCGGATGTTGCTGCTGATTTGCGTAGTATTTTCGTAAATTTTCCAGCATGTAGCGATTATTTGCACTCGTATTTGTGTTTGAGGTCGCATTTCCAGTTGTTGGGGCTGCGGCCGCCGTCGGCGTTGTAGCAACTGCAGCTGCAGCTGTTGCAGTTGCCGCTAATGCTGCCGTTGACATTGGCTCAGGTTTAGATTGCTGCAAGTGCAACAACTGCTTGCTGCTGGTAGCATAAAGCGCATCAGTGCCGGACATGCCAACATCGTTCACAGGCAACATTGTGGCAGCTGCAGCTGCTGTTGCTGCTGGTGTTGTTGCTGTTGCTGTTGTGCCTGGTGCTGGTGTTCTCAGCGCATTACCGCTGGCCATAAAATAGCGTTTGCTGCTGATGTTGCCACTGCTACTGCCACTGCTACTTGCTGCCTGATAGCTACGCGCATAGTGCGCCTCCATAAGGTCGGCACGTCGCTGTTTTGTAGCATAAACCATCTCTGTCTCGCCGCCAAAGCCATAATATTCGCCTCGAGCATACAACTGCTCCAACTCAGCATCATTGTGTCGCATCTCCACGCGCTCAAAGTCGCTGCGACTTCGACTGCGACTGCGACTTCGACTGCGACTTTGAGTGCGATTGCGCTGAAAATGCGCCAAGTAGCTCTCGCCACCCAGAGGCGCCTCCGACAGCGACTCTTCGATGCTGTTGTGGGGTCGTTGCTGCTGTTGCTGCCCGTCAACTGCAATTGCCTGTCGCTGTAAATGCTGATTGAGCGATTGATAGAATGTGCTCTCGGCAAGATTCTCATTATATGTTGTCCTTGCTGGATTGAGATCCAGTTCCCGTTCCCGTTCTCTTTCCAATTCCATTTCCCTATCCCTCTTCTCCTGGTGCTGCCAATCAGCCGCGTCCTCTTCACATTCGTTCATATTGATGCGAATGCGTATATCGCGGGCCATATAATCCGGCTCGTTAGTGGCCAGCCTGGCAGGCTCTTCATCAACTCCGACCATGTCATTCTCATCATCTCTCTCGTCATCGTCGTCCTCGTCATCGTCGTAAAAGAAACGCGCTGATTTGGCGCTTTCGGCCAGAAGCAGGTCCTCGCTCTCCTCCAGATCCAGCGCATAGTTGGTCAAATTGTCAAAGTAGTATTCACACATTTTATCTGGATGCTCGTACCGCAGTTTCAGCACAGACTCACGCTCCACTTGCTGCTGCTGCTCTTCCCGTTGACGTTCTCGTTCTCGTTCCCGCTCACTCTCTTGCTGCCTCTCCCGCTCTCGTTCCAACTCGTGCTCCTGCTGTTGGTCGCCGAATTTGTGCTCTGACTGCGCTGCCATCGCTGTTGGTCCACTAAAGACTGAGGCATAATCCGAGCTGCTCAGCGAATCTGACTGATGTCGCGCTGCAATTGGCAGTGTGCCCAGATTCTCATAATTACTGTTCACTGCCTGCGACTGACTTCGCTTGTGTCGTCTTCCCGTTCTGGCCTCCTGCTCCGGATTAGTACCACGTGCGGCCAGAGCTCTGCGTTGAGCACCACTGATGCGGCCTACTGAATGAGCCGACTGTTTGCTACTGCCCAGCTGTTGCTCAAAGTTCTGCTCCAGATAATGCTCCAAATAGTGTAGATTCTTGCTAAGATCTATTTCCGATTTGTAGCTCTTGTAGATGGTCGCCTGTTTGCCTGCGGCATTGGCAGCTGCACAGCGGGACTCGTAGTTGGAGATGTGTGCGCGGTCACTGATGAAGCGGAAACTCTCGTCCTTGGCCAGTGTGTGGAAGCCACTGAACTCACTGCCTCCGCCGCTGCTGGTGTCGCTTTGTGTGGCCTTAAAGTTGCGACACTTGTCGCGTATTTTCTGTATACCCTGTCGAGTCTTCGCCTGCAGACGCTCAAAGTAGTTGGACTTGGGTGTAGTAGACACTAGACGGGGCCTGTAGGCGGTGTGCTGAATGTCGTAACCACCGCTGCCTGCTGCACGCATGCTCTGTATGCTTTGCGTCCTGTTGGGATACCGATAGCTCAGCTTCAGCTTGGGCAGCGTTGGTGGCTCCTCGGGTTTATGCAGTTTGCGCAGCGACAACTGCTTGAATATGGCCTTTGTGCGCTTTGGCCTACAGCTGTTGCTGCCAGGATCCTCTGTGAAGTCTTGACGCTCAAAGTGACGCACAGGAACACCGTGTAAATAGTGTGCATTTGTGGGAGTCGTCTGGCGACTGCTCGACGTCTCAAACAAACGACGTAGGCCTTTGTTGCCGCTGCGTTGTGGACGCGTTGCAGCGCGTATTGCGGTTGTGGCGCTGTTAGCACTGCGAAGTCTTGGATTCACGCCGAGTGTTAAAATTTCATCGTCGTGAAAAATTGAAAAGGGATTCGTAATAACCGTCGAATTGTCGACAGGTGTTGACGGTCTCAGATTGCTTACGGATCTAGTCTTAAGGCTACTACTAGCATTACTTATGGCTAAATGCTGCTTACTGTCTAATACAACTACAACTTTGGCTTCATTGTGTTGGTGTTGCTGTTGATGTGGGTGTTGCTGTTGCTGTTGCTGCCTATCAATGTTCTCTTCTCTTCTACACAACTCTTCTTGGTTGTGCCTTATTAAATCTGTCTCAGACCTAGAGAGTCGTTTGCGTCGTCGCAAGTGTCGCAACTCCTTTAAAGAATTGCTCTGTTTGCGAAATCTATAGAACGGATTATTGATGCTCAGCCTTTGCAGCAGCAACTGTGACTCCTCCGTACTTAGTTTATTGTCTAAATCGAACGGTTGCTGAGCATTTACCCCCTCCAGCTGCTGCTGTTGTTGCTGCAGCTCCCCCTCTTCGTCCTCCTCGCTAGTCACATTCAGCTGCAACAATTGTTTGCCCGTAATTGGCTTCAGTTCACAGTTCATATTATTCTCTAGCTGCCTATGGCTGCTGCTACTATTTCTGCTACTATTTTTGCTACTACTATTTAGAGTACTTGTTAGACTTAGGCTATTGCAGCTGCCGCCACCACCCGTTGTTGCTGCCAACATGTTGTTGTCGCTAGTGCTGCTACTGCTGCTGCTGTTGCTACTGTTGCTGCTAGTGTGGTTGTTGCTACTGCTATTAGCCCTGGCTGGATCTGTAATTCTGTCCGCTGGCGTTTCTATTGTGTTGTTATTACTGCTATTGGTCAGTGTGGTTGTTGTTAGACTTGAATTGTTGTTGTTATTGTTGTTACTATTATCATGTTCATGTTCATGCTCATGTTGTTGTTGTTCTGGTTGTTGTTGTTGCTGTTGTAGCTCGTTGCTTTCGCTATCAACTGCCTGCTAGACCCTAGTGGGCGGTTGTAATATCATTGCAGCCATGCGTACCTTCATTGCCTCCGGCGAGCCATGTCCTGGATATTGCTGTTGCGGATGTTGTGAAGCGGCATGCAACGCCGCTGCTGCCGCTGCCTGCTGCTGATGATGCTGCTGCTGCTGATGGTGCTGCTGTTGTTGTTGCTGCTGCTGCTGTTGCTGGTGATGATGGAAGCCGGCGGGCGTTGTGTAAATTGAATCACCTTGGGGGCCACTTGTGCTATCCGAGCGTGATTTCAAATCAGCCTTTTCGCTGTGGGCGAAAAATACATAGAAATTGTTATCGGAATATTCACTGATAAGAGTTGGTGACAATTGCAAGAGTTTGTCTGTGATTGTGTGTGTGTGGGGGGTAGGAGGGAGGATTACTTAATTTGGCCATTGATTGGCAAATTTGATGCCAGTCTCATATCTAAATATTCATCTATTTTGACTGCCTAAAGGCAATTGTTTGCCCCTTGGTTTGGGAATATTAAATAACTACGCCGGTTGCATCAGTATTGAAGCATTCATTTTGTATTGGCAAACGTTTTGATGGATCCAACAATTTTATGAATTTCAAATGCTTCAGATTTTGCGTTCGTCTGTCTGTTCTATAGTTTTTGGAGAGCAAAGTTTGGTGCTGACGGTCGATTGGTCGCATAAATAATGCAATGATGGTGGCAATGCGGCCACCGCGTTGCAAAATATACTTAAAGCGGAAATTCAAAATCCATTTCCGCTATGGAACACATACACACACATATTGGAGCAGGATGAAGACTTGCCATAATAGTGGATACCAAAAACTATGCTTTTCAATTGCATTTTTGGTCATGTGCGTGTGCCTGGGTGTGTATGTGTGCATTGGTGTGTGCATGTGTGTGTGTTCTCTTGTAGCATAAACGAAATATGGTAATTTTTAATGGGGATATGCGAAAGCGAGAGCCGTGTGATGCGGCAAGCCAAATAACCGCCACGGCCTCATAACTCATGTCAGCCGAAAAGAAAAAAATAAAATAAAAAGAAGGCGGCAATGAGCGATTGTTAAGGGGCGTGCCGCAAGCGGGTGTCTGTCTATATAAGCGAGTTTGTGTGTGTGCGTGTGTTGTGGTTGCTTGATGCTGTGTGCGCAGCAAAACACTGAAATATTTTTGCAAACAAAAGTCGACTTTGCAATATTGAATATATGAAAAACGTAAAATATTTCATGCTCGAAACGCACACACACACACAGACAAGTACTCTGTGGCCGCATTATTCATTGCTGTGTGTGTGTGAGTGTGGCCAGTCGGGACGCATAAATTGGAACGCCAGCGCCACCTGTTGGCTACTCTTTGCATTGCAGAGCGAGAGAGTTTCATAAAAATGTATCATAACTGGCTATTTGTTGTGTCAGTTTGTGCATATGTGTGCGTGTGACTGGGTGTCTGTGTATGTGTGTGTGTGTGGGTAAATGTATGCGTTCTTGTTACGCTTCAACTTACCTGTCTTTATCCGATGATTTATAACCCGTGGAACCTGTAAAACGAGTAAAAATAATGCATGAGTAGGATCACTTGTACGTCTGCTTGGTTATATGAACAAATATACAAATCTACATATATATGAATATTTTATTTCTCATGAAGACAATTTCTGTATATTACTCTAAATAATCATGCTTAAGCTAGTCAAGAGTAAAATGCAGTGGTAAATTAATTTGCTTAGATAGGAATATGTCTCATCATAAACCTATTGTTAATTATTTCATTTAAAGTATCTAATACAAGTTGTCTTTATCTATATTATATATGCATTGAGTAAGTTAAAAGTAAACCCTAACTTGCAAAACAAATAATAAAGGTATTCTGAGCTTTGTTCCTATCCAACAAAAAATGGTTACTTTTAAGATTTTACATTTCAGCTGAGACGCAAGTTATAAGCCGCAAGGAACATGTAGAATAATTGATGCAGTAATATTCCAAACTTATAGATTGATAGACAGACATAGATGGAAAGCCAGAGAAACAGCCAAAAACATTGAGAAATACATCAACAGATTCCGACACATTTGTAAAACACTTTTT
This sequence comes from Drosophila nigrodunni, assembly GCA_020829145.1. Taxonomy (NCBI): domain Eukaryota; kingdom Metazoa; phylum Arthropoda; class Insecta; order Diptera; family Drosophilidae; genus Drosophila; species Drosophila nigrodunni. The sequence goes on from JACVCZ010000001.1 coordinate 14,917,114, forward strand.
ACACTTTTATCTACATTTGACAAATGAGCCGTAAACCAATTGATGGCAAAAGGTGTAAAGTTGCCCAAACAAAAAAGAAAAAGAGTCGATTTGGGCATGAGGTAATTTTGATGGATGTGGACTAGATGAAATTGTTGTCCGCTGCGAGTGGGTATAGCAAGGCGGTAGTTTTCCCATTTGAAGATCTGTCAAATGGCATTTGATATCTTGGCAACTGGCGGCAGCTGCGTCTCAAATTTCAACAATTTTCCAGCGAAAATTGACAATTTGATTGACATCTGATAAATTGCACGCGCCGTAGGAACAAACTACGAATGGGATGCCAAGGATTGATCCCTATTTGGAGGCCAGTTGTAAATTTAAAGAACAAAATCAAATCCCTGAACTCAATTTCTTCGTGTGTTTCAAGGCAATTGTAAAAAAGTTTTACAACAAATGTCCTTGAAAAAGTTAACGAAAGTAAAAAAAAAAAAATATAAGAATTCTAAAGTTTTATCCTTCTTTTAGACAAATTGTTTTCTTTCTCTTGCCTCTCCCTTCACTTTTTATGTTGTTGTTTTGTAAATTGTTTTACCAAATGTGCATTTTAATTGCGCGTTGAGCAAAAGTTTGCTGCCGCTTTCTGGCTGGATTTTGATTTCTAATTAGCCCCCTTTTCAGCTTTGACTCTCTTTCCTACAAAATTTAACGACTTTAAGCAGACGCATTAAAACGCCGCTCAAAAGCAGCAAAGAAAGAAAAGAGTTTTGCGCTTTGAAATGAGAGCCGTGTCCTTACTGGACCTTAACCCTTTTGTTTGGCCAACTGACCGCAGGCATGTTGGCGGCGCAAAATGCGCTAATGAATATTTTATGAGATTTATTTGAGTTTGAGTTGGAAACGGAAACAAAGAAAAATATATAAAAAAAAAAAAGAGAAAAAATTAAATAAAGGCAGAGCTATTCTCGCATTTTTCTCTGCTCGTATTTTCCATGTTTTCTCTGTGTGTGTGTGAGTGTTTGTGCTGCAAGTTTTTGTGTTTTTGCAATTAGTGTGACAGCAAACGTGGCATGCGGCATGAGGCATGAGTCAGTAGACGCTCAAAGTTCGTCGCCATCTGACAGAATAATGAAGAAATACTTTAATTGTTGCGGCTTTGAGGCGTTTGTAATTAATATTCGCTGCTGTTTGAGTTCCTAATTGTTGTTCTATCTTTCTTTTTGTCCCATTAGTTGTTTGTTATTTTTCCTACTGCTGTTTTAGGGGGCTTTGCTGTATAGAATATTTAATATTTTTAGCACGACTATTGGAAATATTACAAAAAAGTAATAGACAGCAGATAATCGACAGAATGGCAAATGACTGCACTATTCTTTTTGCTTCTCATAAAATAAGATGATATAAAATTTAGAGGACTTTTTATAATTATTTAAAATAAACTTGTTTTCTTCCAACACTTACCTTTGAAGCAGCACTTCTTGCTCTTTACGGCATAGATGCATAAGCATATTAGTATCAAAATAGCAGCCATGCAGCCACCTGCCACGCCCAAAAGGTAGCTCATCTCCAAAGGTTCTGTGCATGGTGTGTGTTTGGACAGCAGTGGAATCGAATTGTTAATTGTTATTGTTGTCGATGTTGTTATCGGGAAGCATAAAAGGAATTTAATATTTTATATATGGTTTGATTTTAATTGCAGTAATTTATATATGCGTTACATATGGCTCAGTTTTTAATGACTTTTTTTTCAGTTGTCTTTTTTGTTTATCATTTGCATGCACGGTGCAAATATAAAATTTTAATTAATGAGAGTGGCAAGTAAGAAATGATTGAATAAGAGTACACTGGCAGATACCCTTTATTCAAAATGCTTTATAGCTCGAATAATTGCGAAAACTTAGGTGTAAATGGTAGGAAAATAAAGAAAACACTATGCACCTGCAAACGTACCCTCCACAATCAAATGAATAGCATGGCGATCGGTGCCTCGCTCGTTCTCCACAACGAGATAATAGGGGCGTGAGTCATGCTCATCGGTATGCTGTATTTGCAGTGTGGACAGGTAACAATCCTCGCGAGTATCCTGCAGCATATCCTCAACATGGAAGCGATCTAAAACGAGCAGTATTAAGTGTTGAAGAGCAGCGACAGATATATGAATAAGTATTTTATGACCATATCCGCTTAAGTGACACGTATTTTAATTGCATATAATGCGACAAATTATAGCACTAAAATTACCAACAATTTGTCGATGCATAAATTAAAACTATAATAAAAAATAACAATAAATGGGAAAAACACACACCCACACCTACACATGTAGTCCAACAAATAAAGAGTGTTAAAGATTTCGTGATACAACAGGGCGTATGCGGAATAAGTACCAAGATTTTTCAATACGCCCGCTTGATTCCTGTCAGTGGCAAGTACGCAGGATTACACGCACGGAGAGATGGGGACAGGGACAGACGAATAGCTCGACTGATGGACAGAGTGACAGACGAACAGACAGACGGAATACCGGATGCACACGCAGACAAGCTGAAAATGAAGAGTAATGCGCGAGATTTGTTGGTAGCAACAACAACAACGGGAATAACAGCAGCAACGGCAACTGCAACTGCTACTGCTACTGCAACTGATGCTGCAGCTTGAGGTGGCGCCACAATGCAGTTTTAACTGAAAAACGAGCTGCATATATGCTTGCGCTGCTGTTGGCTGTCTGTTGAATCCCGGATTACCGCCTGGACTGACAAGCGTGGGAAATCTGCTTGAGTATCGTCCACGTTTCTCGTCTTTGCTGCCAATGCTAATGCTAGACTAGGACAACATGATGCCTGGCATTTGTCTGATTTTGGCCATGTAATTTGTCTTGATTTGTGCGTCATGTAGCGCACGTCGCACACTCCGTATGTCCTGTCTTGTTCTGCCCTATCCTGTCCTGGCCACACGTACCACGTATGCTCAACGTTTGTTCAATGTCAAATTTGCGGAAAAGGTTTGTTAATGAGCACTCAAGCGTGCAGCAAAGCCAACATTACACAAACACATAGAAACCCAAACACGAACACATATTCGAGTCCAGCTTTTTTGGACTGTCTGCGCGTGACGTGCAATGCGTTTGATGGTGCCACAGCCACTGGCAGTGGTAGTGCCACAGCAGCAGTGCCACCACAGAGTTAATTGAGTTGCGGCTTATTGAAAAAGAAAAACTACAACTAAGCATCTAATTGCATTTTCATTAGCTGCCCAATGAAGCGCATCAAGTATACGCACCTATGCTGGAGCCGGCCTCCAAACGCAATGAACCCCATTCCCAGGCAACGCGTTGAGGCCTCGGATCTGCACAAACGACCATCGTCAGGCTGGCCGACTCGCCGCGTTTCACAGAGACCGTGTGCATGGATGGATGCAGACGAAGCACCTGCGGAGCACCTGTTAAGTAAAACAAAGAAAATCATGGTAATCAGCTTTATGAAGTTAAAACAATGTTTCAATTAACCTTAAACAAGTTTATGTGTAACAGAAGCCACTTATTAATATAAAATTAAGTTTACACCACGTATGGCCAAATATTTGTCGTTGACATGATCACAATGCACAGTAAATTGCTCAAATAATAAAGTTTAAAAGCAGGAAAATTGTTTCAGTTTAAATTAAATATATGCCATCATTAAAATTGTGTATCAAATTAAATTTTACTGAAAAATGGCATTAAATATTTATTTTAATTAAGCAACGCACTTTTTATTCTGTTTACAAATTATAAAAAATGTTTTAATACTTAAAAGCAATTTAAATAAATATGTGTTCAATAAACTCATGTTAATACATAAAAAAATGTTTACGTTCTGCCAATAATTATTCATGTACATCCGATCAAAAATGTGATACGCTTTTAGAAATTCTTACAACATTGATTACGGTTACACAATAATGTTTATGGCAACTATTAACCGCAATAATTTAGAACAATTCCCATTGCATCCCTTTATTAGTATCAAATACATAAATTTGCATTGTTCAACTGCCAAAATGTGTACTTTATTTTGTTAAAACAATTCCCCAGCTGTGCAGTTTGAGCCATGTTTAATCATATTTGTTTGGTCATTTATCTGCTGGAACCCTTTTAGCTGTAACTGACATGCTAATCGCATAGCAAAATGTACGAAAATGTGGCAGTTGAAATAGCGGACGACTACCAGATATCCTATACAACATTTCTTGTGGTAATAATGAGGACAGCTATGACAATTTCTAAGCCAGAAAGTATGCTGAAACATGTATGTTACCCTTGCTTCATTGTGTACAGGGTATTTATATTGGGAATTTTGTTGTTATTGTTGCAAATTGCCTGCAGGCTGTGCGAGTGTATTAAATTCGTGAGCATCGCTCTTGTGCACATAATGAGCTACTTTTGTTGCAACTGCAGTTGTTGCTGCTGTTGTTAGTTAACTAACGAACTAGTTAGTTACTTTAAAAAAACTCACACACACACATACTAACACATACACTAATACATTGCATGTACTTTTTTGTGCCAATGTTGTCGCTCGTTCTCTTGCCGTGTCTGTCTATCTCATTTTTTTTTCTCCTTCTGTTTCGCGTTTTTTCATCCTGGTTGGCTCTGCTAAATTGCTCGTGTCCTTGGTTGGTCATAAATTATGTACGTGCTGCGGTATTCAGCACTAAATTTAAATATATATTTTTTTCTTTTCATTTTTTTTTTGCTCGACTTTTTTGTTGTTGGTTTTTCACTGCCCCAAGCAGTGTTCATGGCAGTTGTTCTCTTACTTTTTTCCCTATCTTCTCTTACACATTTTTTTTATATTTATTTTTGTGGTCTGGTCATAAGTTCATTTTGATTTTGTGTTACATTTTGGTTTAGTCTGTTGGCAGCGCCAGTTGCCGCTTTGCTGCATTTGAAACGCGACCAGAAGCGCCTGCAGCTGCCAAATGGGAATAGCAGGGAAAGGCGGGAACGCGTGGAGATGTGGTGTAAAATCGCAGACGCTTAAAATGTTTTCGACGCGTTTTCCGGTTGCAGTTTTTAATGGAGTTTTGTGTTATTTTAAGTGAGCATTAGGTTCAGCTCAGTTCGGTTTAGCAAGAGTTGCAAATTGCAAAAATTCCACACCGAGTAAACTCTGTCCACACGGAATACACGTTGAAGTTGTTATTACATTGCCGTTGCATAATTTCAAGTACCCATCACCTTTAAAGTGTTGTTGTCTCTTTTGTTGTTGTCACTTGTTGTGGTCATCGGCCTGGCCAACAGTTGCTAACATTGTATGTCGACTTGCTTGGCATGTCATAACTCACTTCTCACAGCATTTCATATTTTAAAGCCCATGTTCTTTGCTTTTACAATTTTTATTTCGTGTAGATACCCTGTACTGGCAAATAGAACAACTGACACATTTTTGTATTCAAATTTATCAATGTTTTGTTAATCCTATGGTCAGCAGAAAGTTTTATAAAATTGTAGCTTTTTTTTAAGATAAACAAATTTTGATACCCGAGGCCTTGGCAAACAGCATTTGTCACCCCAAATAAAATATCACAATCAATACTTTATTACATGGTAGCTGCCAGTCCATCAGTGTAGATTATTGTTCCTTTTTTACGGTTATTTGCTTTTTGGCTTTGGAAACAGTTGCGGCTGTTGTCATATTTTGTGGTGTTGTGGCTTTGGCGGTGATTACCCGGCAGCAACATGTACATAAAACATAACCAAATATCGCACTTACCCACAACTTGTAGGGACACTGGATCGGATATGGATATGCGTTCCTGCCCATTGATATAGCTGGTGGCACGGCACTCGTACTCCCCCTGGTACTCATAGGTGACATTATCGATGACCAAACGCGCCTCGCTGCCACGCTCCACATACTTTGAGCCATGTGAAATTCTACAAAGAGAAAAGAGATAAAGAAATTTCAATCATAAATAGATATTGGTGTGGGATATATGAAACTAAACCCAACATGCTTTCCCAATATGATCAATAGAAGTGATTGTAAACAGTTGCATAATTCAAGCAAAAGTGTAGCATACTTTAGAGAGTTCTCTGTGCGCTTTTCTTTATGGTTGCGTCAGCTTTTCCATTCGACGAAAAATGCAGCAGCCACATTGCAACTTTGGGTGTTAAGTTGGACGGGATTGGAAGGGGAAGGGGAAGGGATGATGGTTGGGAGGGCACTTCTACTTCTTCAACTATGAGCGTGCAGCAGCAATATTGAAAATTGCGTGTGTGGGTAGAGATATTTTTTGTTGCTTGTTGCAGGCAAAAAATATTTGATACATTTTTTAATATGAGAAATGCCTTTTATGTTGCGAAATGCTTTTCAGCTCGATTCCTCACAGGCAGACGGGTGAGTTTGTGGGTGTTTGCTGTTTCTGCACCCAAACAAATTCCTTTGATATTTGTACATAGTCGTGCTGGAGCAATGTTCGATACTTTTTGCATTCACTGTCGCCAGCTTAAAGCGCCAATTAAAGTGAACTTTCAAACAGGAAAAGACGCAATTAAAAGCAATAAATTAAAAAGCCATTTAAATGCAAATCCCAAACGGTTCGCTCTCCCACCGCAAATGAAGTCGCACAACTTCGACAGCCAACAAAAAAAATAGAAAGAAAAATAAATGGCTCACAAAGCGCTTTTCAACTTGCCACATGCAACGAAAAGGCGAAGAGATGAGTTTGTGTAAGTGACGCCAAATATTTGCCCCAACATACTAGAACCGAAATCACGTAAATCAAAGTGACATTCCGTTTCCTTTGCTAGATGCCCAGTAAACTGAACAGCCAGACCAAAGGGTATATTAACTGCAGAAATTTTCTTCTTGTTCTTAGACAGGGTATCAAGTTATCGCTTACTATAAAGTGCCATTGTTTTACTTTTTTTTTGCAGCACATTCATTTGAAAACCATGTGGCAAGCGGCAAAGTGCCGGGTAGTTCTCAGTGGTTGCATTTGCATGTGTGGATCAGCAGGACATTGTTAGTCGGTGGTCTAAGCTCCTTTGGCATGCAAGCCTCCCGAGCATAGGTAGGCTGTCAACGACACATACCATTGATTTATTACACTCACACACTTTGACACACACAAGCCCACACAGTCTGTGGGTTGTGTTTCCTTGGCACGCGCCATTAAATGTGTGAGACGGCAGTATCGTGGGTGTGAAGCACGCATGTAAATTAGTTTTCAACAATTGACATTTAATTTCTGATCAACACGCGCGGGCACGCTTCATTAAGCCAACACGCCACCGCGTTGCATGTGGCATTTGTTATTAGAATTTGACGCGCAAGTGAATCAATCTGCTCAAGGAGCCATGCCATGCATTCATATGGGCCAAGTGCAAACAAAATGACATCACAAATCACGTACTCACAACGCTCTCTGATCTGCCCCCCAAACCAAACATTGTAGCATGCAATGCATGGGGTAAAATTGGTCTTGTGGTTTGTGGCACGTGCATGATGAGTGCTTCGATTTTTCCAACTGTCTACAGATGCCTGTTGAATGGACAAACAAAAGGAATGAACGGACGGATGAACGTATCCCTGTTTTGCATACTAAAGTAGAAAAAGTTGCAACAAGAAGTTCAAGTTGCAGGCTATACTCTATTTGGCGTATCCCGCTGCTAAATGCGACTCGCTCGGCTTTCCATTTTATGCACAACAATTTCCGCTATACAGCTAGTTAAAATGACGCAAACATCCAGAGTAATAGTTAGTGGGAGTCGGCATGGGCGTGGTCTTAGTAGCAGTTGTCTTTGCCTGCCTGCCTGCCTGCCTGCCTGCCTGCTGTTGCATGTGGAAGCTGCGCAACAGGAAGTGTACTCATATACTGGAAATGTACTACCAGCAATAAAGAGGAAAAGATAAAGAACGAAAGGGGGAAGAGAGAAAAGAAGAGAAAGAACGCGACCAACTATATTACAAGCTTATAAACTAAGCAAAAACTCATTACAGTTGAAGTTTACTTAAGCAATCAGCATCTGGGACTTCTTGCAATGTGTTAGCTCCTCTACGAGTGCCAAACAGCATTGCTATTTGCGCAACTGGAATATTACGATGGCATATATCGATGGGGAAGCAAGTGTAAATATCGCGTATACGCAACCAGGCTTCCACATTTAATGAAACGAAAACAACTTATATTAAATTCGTCGCGCAAACTGCAATGCGCAAAGAATTCACCACCTTAAAGTATGCAATTTGAAGAACGCCTAAAACATGCAACAGAAATTGAACGTAGACACAGTTTTGTACTTACCTCTGAACCCATTTGTAGGACGGCATGGGATTGCCATCGGCGACACACTCAAAGGCAGCGGGACTGAATAGTGGTGCTGTGGTGAGACGGTCTGGTCCGGCCGACAAAATTTTGGGTGGATCTATGTCAAAATAAATAAAGCAAAATACGGAGAGAGAGGGAAAGTCAATAGAAAATTAAGGCAAAGTTAGCCAAGCAAATGCAGAAACAATAACAGCATCGCTGGCAAAGATAAACAAAACGGGGCACTCACATTTCACGTCCAGCTGCACTGACAGCTGCTCAGAGGTACCAACCGAGTTCTGTGCCTGGCAGGTATACATTCCCGCGTCCCGTCGTCCAACAGGACGTAACTGCAGCGTTTCCTAAAGCGAGAAGGAGACAGAGAAAACGAGACAGAAAGGGCAGATGGCAATTTAATACAATTACAAATTTCTGCTACACTTAAGATAAATACGCAGAGCAACGTCGCAATTTTGGTGCAGAAATGGTAGGGTATGGTTTGGAGGCGAATAAAATGGGGATGGAGACCAGGTTGTCGCCTGGATGAGCTTACTTACCTGCAAGCTGGCTATCTCGGAGCGTCCGGCACGTCGCCAAACGATGCTGGCCGGTGGATTGGCATCGGCCACGCAGCGCAGCACAAGCGCATCCTTATCCTCTTCCAAGTCGATTTCCGGTGAGCCAATTAGACGAATGGTTGGAGCGTCTGTAAAGCACAAGATGAACAAGTTGACTAAGCAAAACAAGCACAAGAAACATGAAACAAGAAACAAGTCAACAAGCCACCAAGTCCATGCCCAAGCTAAAACTAAAGCCGAAACTCAAGCCAGAGCCCAAGACCAGGCCACAGCCAAAGCTAAAGCAGTTGTCCCAAGTATAACCCTCTTCTTCGTCTCTGTTGCAAAACTCTTGAATTGCTTAACAAAACAGGAAATTGCAGCAAATTGTAGCTAATTGAATTGTTACAGCTGTTTGCCATGTCTGCTTAGTTTTTGACTTTAAGCCAAATGAAATGACTGCAATCAACTTCCCTTCCTTGGCAAAAAGATCTGAGAACAGACCAAAGGCAATTCTGGGCTACTTTTACCACCATCAAAGGGTGTTATAATTTCTTGTATATTCATTCAAAAACCAATGATATACAAAGTTATGCAACACTCTACACAACAAGCTGAGGCAATGGGCTATAAGTCTAGTTAGGAGTGAATTACATAAAACTATCTTGACTTTATAAATTAAAGCTACCATTAATTTATTTACTTAAATGTATTGTATTCGTTGTCTAATCAAACCTTGAACTCACTTTCCCAATAGACTAACTTGCTCGAAAGAGTATTTACACTACGCTCAGCTAAAGTGGCTACTTTGAGCAGCTATAATCCGTGTTTTATATTTCTGAAAAGTACTTACATTTGACATCCATGCGGGCCTCGACCGGTATGGATTTCGCCTCATAGTTATCATGGAAGGCAATGCAGCGCAACGTATCGCCGTGTCGTTCTCTCATTGCAGACACCTGCACAACTGAGGTGGCTGACCAGGTGCGTGTATTATCCGGTTCGGTGGCATTTACTTGCGGGTGAATGGGCGAGATTTCCTGGTCGCCTGTTGTTGGTTGAGACAGGGATGGACAGATGCAGAGGAAGGGAGAGAGAGAGAGAGAGTAGGCACAAATCGTTGAAATTAATTAACACGAGAATGTCAGAAGGTGGATGGTGGATAACAAGAGCAATCAAAGGATAACAACTGCAGCATGAAAGCACTTACCCAAATACCATCTGAGCGTTGCAGGCGGATTACCATAATGTGAGGCGCATTTGACTGTCGCTACGGCGCCAGCGTCGACGGTGATGTTGTGCCCTGGCGGCAATGGTGCACCCTCATACTCCAGACGTGGACGTTGTGGCGCCACTGCAAGTGGCAAGCAATGTAAAACACACACACACAGACACACAGATTAGTTATACGGTTTTTGTGGCTCGCAATAAATGTCAGCAGTGCGGCAAAAAGGAAATTTAATTAAATCCCTGACAAAAGCAACTGGTTTATTTGACTTGCATTAGTTGTCCAAACTTGATATCGATTAAAAGTCTGCATTTACAAAATCAAAGCTACTAGTTGCTTTTGTTACCAAGAAATTAATCATACGCAACGTTGGCAAATTTTCTATGCATACGAAATTGATTTCTTTTTCTATGTTTTTTTTTGTGTTTAGGAAAATGGATTTCACATAGCTAAAACTAACACTTACCACGTACAACCAATCGCACCGGTTGACTGGTCAGCGCATCCTGTGCGGTAAATTCACTGGCCGTCACTTGGCACTCCCACAGGCCATCATCGAAGTCCAGTGTCGCCGAGCGTATCCACAAGGAGCAATCGCTGCCGATTTGTGCTGGCGGTGGCGGATGTAGATCTCGATGTAAGGCGCCAGTGTTGCTGCCTGGACGTGCGGCCCATTCGTATTTCTTTGGATAGATACCCACAGGCTGTGAACAGACAGAGAAAGCGAGAGAGGAGAGAAGGGAGTGTTGCATTAGTACAGCTGTTGAAACAAAAGCACAATGATGAGAACGATGATGATGCTGCCAAACGGTGATGGTGATAATGACGATAAGGATGAGCAGGGCGGATTTGGCAAACGACATGTTTAGCATGTTTAACTTTTCGATGTAGTCAGGCGTTTAATTTCGTCTACGATTTGCCGCACGCACACACCCGGCTCACACACAAACACACACACACACAGACAGACAGATTTCCAGACAGCAGTTTGACTATTCTATTGAATGGACACTGACCATCCATGTTGATACTCTCCCTGTTTCTCCTGCTGAAACAGGAGACAACTACGTGTCGTTTAACTTCACTTACAGGACTCGGTGGACTGTTCGGAATGTTGTTATTGCGGATGTTACTGCTCTTTCTAAATTGGCATTAGTTTGTTTGCTAATTGGAAATTAAATTACAATTAGTGATCTTTGAGCGTGGCCATCGTTGCCCTTTAAGTATTTATGTCCCGATTCCATTCCGCCCGCATATCTATGGCTCCTATGGCACTGTTACTTAATTGCCATTTGCCTTACCTTACCTTGTCCTGCACTGCCTAGCCACGCCCCTTAGCGCCAGCATTCAGTACTTATTTAACCCTAATGTTGGTATTTAATCGATTAAATTAATTGTATCATTGAATTCGTTTACACAAAGGTCAGCTATCATGGTGTCTCGATTTAACTTAAGGTGCAGTGAATATAGAAACTTGCGAAAACAAATTCAAGTCATTTATATAAATACTAGATAAAGGGCTGTAGTATCTACTAGGTATGTTTGATACTGTAAAGTTATTGATTGTTTTTTAATGTGTAAATTATTTTCGGAAAATAAAGTAGACATTTCTAGTAGACATAGCTATGATATAGCTGCTAAAATGTAAAGTTTGTATGAACAAAATGCATTATCGATTTATTAGTTTTAAATGTTTCATTGTCACTGTTGCATACTTGTTACAAAATCTAACTAAAAAACCAAAAATATGTGACAGATTCAGAGGTGAACAACCCAAAAATGGTCTACGGCATTTACCACAATCTATTCTTATTCAAAGATTGTAGTAAATTTTTTGTGTATGCAAATTGTATCGCATCAAAGTTAAATTCCGTATTAGCTATGGGCGAAATATTTTAAATATTATTTCATTTTATTTTCGACATTTCTGTGTGTGATATCTTTGGCCAACCATCGTCTGGTCAGCTGTAGCTGCCCTGATCCAGGGTTAAGCAACTGTCATATTATATATTTAAACATGTCTGTGTGTGTGTGTTTGATTGTGTGTGTCTGTCCGTCTGTGCAAGGCATAATCGGAAAATACAAAGAGGTCATGCTGAATACGTGCAACTGTCAGAATAACAATTTCAAAAGCCAGCAAATATTTTCTTGTTGTGTCCCAGTCGTGTGTGTGTTTTAGTCTGTGTGTATGCACGTGTGTGCTTGGGACGCAATCGAACGCATCCCAATCGTTTGCAGTCGACGTTATATTTTTTATATTTTGTCAAAGTAATAACACAAGTATAGGATATGATCATATAAGCTAGTGACAAAATCAGACACTGAATTCTTTGGCGATGTTCGTTTGTAGCTAGAAATATAGTGAATTTCTTTCGAAAGCACAGCGCATAGCAGGCATGTCTTCGACAAACTAATTGAAATTGTGAAAATTTATGGCTTGATTTGCACATTTCCTTGTGTCTTAAACAAAATGATCTTTGAACTAGTATTTAACATACAACTTTCGATTTATGTCTTGCATACCCATTTATGGTCACTGACAGGACGAAAACGAGCCATTTAAGACTGACATTAAATGCAAGCATCTTCATCGCTTTGGGGAGGTCAGAAAGAAAACACATGAAAATTGTCTACTTATGATAAATATACAGAAAAATATATAGAAAACTATACAAACGGCATACTGAAATAGGGAAGTTAGTTTAAAAAGCAAACATAAACAACAACCATTGGCATAAATATGCAAATAAAAGTAAAAATTTAAATGGAAGGCAAACAACAAGAGCAGCAGCTCTGTGCATGCTAGGGCGTGCACGAGGGTTGACACAAGAGTGTTGATCAACAACTTAATAGAAACTTAAAGCACAGAAGGTTTTCAGAAGTTTTGAAGCTGCCCTCGATTAAGAGTTACTCATGCAGATGAAAAGGGACACTCGATGCATGCAAATGTTCATCTTGGCCAAGGAAACGTATGTGTTTTGTGTTCTAAATAGCATCTCCTTAGTCCTGGAGACACAGACCATGTAAACATTTAAGTATATCGAGACGAGATGCTCAGCAATGCAATGCAATTCACAGCAATACGATGCGATGCGATGCGCAGCATATGAAAAAGGACATTTTGAGATTTGCTTTGTGATTTTTGTCATGCAAGGACCCCACTTGGCGTGCATATGATTTTGCATAACAAGCGCATAAGGAACTCTACACAAAAAAATCACAGAATGAGTGCAGTATACAAAGGGGGCTATGGGCCAGATAAAAGTTATGCCACATAGGCATACAAATGTCATGAATAACAAGCACTGAAATCATCTGCTAACCAAAGACGAAGTGTCCATCTCATAAACATTCCATCGATGCCTTCGATATCCATGCACAAGAAAGACAATTTTCACAACACATGCAAATTAATTCAAGGAGAATCCATGAAAATAATCAAGCAGCTGAAATTTGTTTGAAGTTATGTTGAGGCAGTCAACTAAACAGACTGAAGAACAAAGGAAGTTAATTGTATTTTTCCCTCATCCTCTGGCGATTTCTGTTCTCCCTCTTTCTCTATTTCTCTAAATCTGTCTCCTTCCTGCAATCAGAATTAAATGGATTTCAGAGTATATACATGCAAATAGCAGTATATGAGCTTTTTCGACATGCTACATAAAAGTTTGCTATATTCTCAGTACATGCGACATAATGCAAAATTCTGGTCAAAATTCGGTGCTCTCACCTGTGTGCATATAGTGTAATGTTATATTCATGTAAATTCTACAGATACACCGAAAGAAATGAGTCTTTACTGTATTCTTTTTAATTTGCATGTAAAGAATTACATGCTGGGAAAACTTTTCATTTATGAGCCCATTTTACTGACGAAATATTACTAGTTTAATCCTTTATCATTAAGTGGAGTTGTTGTTTGCTCTTAAGCATGTTAAATTAAGCATTAAGTTATTTAATCAACTTATTCTGTCAGTGTACCCTGCCTAAGGACTTTTGCCTCGAGTGTCTCCGTCACGCACTTTCGATTAAAACTTTCCCCAAACACAAGGCCTAATCAAAGAAGAGTCCTTGCGGCAGGAAAACACTGTCCACTGGCATATCAAAAAGGCCGTGAGCCAAAGTCAAAGGTCATAGCGTTGTTTTCATTTCAGCTCAACTAGCATTATTGGCTCGCAACGGCTCGTAGAGCGTAAATTACTTTTAGCTAGCAGTGTGAGCCAGCACAGACACACACACACACTCACACACACTCTCATGTGTTTGGTAGGCAGTCAAAACAGCACTTAATTGAACCACAGGACGCGACTAGCATCTGAAATGACTTTCAGTTCTTTGAGATGTATGCGAAGTGTGTGAAAGTCGAATTGGGAAAGTTATAGACTGTAAAAACATATACAATCCGTATGTCAGTATGTGAGGCAACACACGTTGTTGAGTAAAGCATGTGAAATGAATAGATGAACATCGATTGTATGATTACCTTGTTATCCTTTTGCCAGGAGCACGAGCCACGCTTATCGATTACTTTGCATGTGAGCAAAGCATCCTCATGTGGATTCACCTCAGTGTATGTGGGTTGTTCCGAAAATCGCTGAAAGCATTCGATTCCTGCAACAAAAAAGAAGAGAACAAAATAACACACATAATGAGTACAACACAATCATAAAAAATGGACGCTATGCTTTCTTTGGTTATTTCAGAGTATTTGCTTCCTTCCCACTGCTCCACTTCACCCTTCAATTATCTGTTCATCTGAGTAACAATTTCAACAACATTGTTAATCAGCATTGCGTTGACATTGCTGCACAGCATCATAAACAAACTGAGTTCCATTTTCCCCCATTACTTTTTTCTCTTCCTCTCGTTTCTTCGTTTTTCTCACTGACTGCGCATGTAAGTATGCTATATTTTTTAATATCACGAATTCTGCGTGCTGCATTTGTCACGCACGCGGGCAATTATCAACGGCAGTCGCCAGGACAACGCCAGAAGAGTGCGCCAACCATTTGCTTATCTTTGCACTTGCCACTCCCTATGTGTGGGCCCTTCATTATCATTTCGATGTGTTCCTTTTTATAGAGTACCTTCTCACATAGGGTATTATAGTTTTTGTTCAAGAAATGTAACGCATAATAAATACAATTGAGTTTTCTGCTATAGTATGCATTGAAACGATGTGTCTATTTACATATATGGATTTTAACCAATTTACTTCTTATATAATTAATTGTCGGAAATATATTTGGCGTCCTGGCGTATTTAAAATCAATTGAAAATGGTCTTTGCTATTAATAAAACCAATTTAAAAAGAAAATAAGTCTGAAGTTTGATTTTGTTTTTAAGGGCAAAGAGTATTGCATTTTCGCCAGTTTCAGCAAAGCTCCGTAACTGGTTGGCACTCGGCGTTGGCACAGAATTTATGTTAATTGCTGGCATGTTGAATATTTTCTTCGCTCTTGCACTCAATTACACCAATTAAAGGTGGAAATTACACGCGCTGCTTGCGCTCGATAAAACTGCGAGTCTGACACACAGAAAGATAAAGGGAATAACGAGAGAGAGAGAGAGAGAGAGAGAGAGCAGGAAAGAGAAAAGGTAGAGAACGCTCTGCCGCTTTAATGATCTGGCAACTGAGAAGCGTGTCTGACGAAGAAACTTGTACTAAGGCTGCAACTAAACATGACTTGCTGGCTAGCTTAGCAACTTGTGAGCATGTATCATGAGTGAATCAAAGTTTTTAGTGCTTTTTATGCAGGTTTTACATAATGTCTTCTGCACACTCATATTCTCCAGGGTTGCCAACAGCACTTGTTTTATTGTATGTGTGGTCTGATTTGCTTGGCCAAGTTACCTGGCTTGCCAACTTCCGTTTATATATGCCCAATAAACAAGTATAAACAAACATACTCATGCGTCATTCTGTGTGTGTATGAGTGTGTTGTTGTGTGTGTGGGTGTGTGTGCGTGTGTTGAATAAGCTTGCATCATTTCGTGTGCTGACAACACGTGACCGCCGTTAGCTGCCGCGTTGCCAACATTTTTGACATGCTCACACATACAACCACACCCAGTCTCACACACCCACACATACACTCACGCAATGATTTATTACGCGTGATTGGCGTGATTGCCACTTTGATGCTTTATTTCATCTTCCCGTTGTTGTAACCGTTTTTGTACCCATTTTCTGTACACCGCCCCTGCCCCGCCCCAGCTTCTGGTGCTGCCCCTACCACATCCTGCCAATAACCTCGCCCACTTTCCATTCTTTGCCTCTTTATCCTGTTGCTGTTATTGCAGCCGTTCGCTCTGTTTGCCTTTTATCGCTTTTCGTGTATAAATTGGCTTTGTATTTCAATTACGATGCGGCATGAATCGAGCCTCATGCTGCAATGACCCAATCCCCCCATGCCTACCCTTCCCTTCATACCACTCATTCTACATTGATGCAGCATGACGAATCCATTGCATTTTGTGACCTGCTTTCACGCTGGTTTACAGGCGGTTCAATTTGGTGTTCCAACCAAACAATGTCCCGCTGACATGTTGTTGCCAATGCAGTTGGCATTTGATTTATGCCACTTGCAGCTTGCGGCATGCAACTGCTACATTTTATGCTACTTACAAAGGAATTTTACTTCAAAAAAGCCTTTGGAATAAATTTAAAATTTAAAAAGATCTAAATTAATTTAGTTGCAATGGTTTTATCATGCTGCTCAATTCCATCTTAGTTTAAAAATTTTTCAATGCAGAGCGCATTGAATTGGAATAGAATATCAATCAAAAATTAAATATGAATTTATTGTCTATTTTGAAAAAAGAAAATATAATAAAATAAATGTAAATGCAAAGCAAACTTTCAATAGCGGAAATAATTTGTTCATTTGAAACATTTCAATTTTTGAAGACTTAAGAAATTATATTCTTTTGGAAGATAAACAAATTTCCGCCTTGACTGAATTTCTTTTTGATTGGAGTTTTGAAATTTCATGTTGTTTCCTCAGACTCCCTCTCTCTCACTCTCTGCTTGCAACATAATTGAAAGACATTGTAATGTAAAGATTTGCTGGGTAAAAACCGCAGACAAATAAATAAGCAGAGTGCTAACAACAAAGACAGGCGAAATGCCTATTTGCAGAGGGTAAATAAAAATATTAAAAATAAATAAAGTCCCCAACAAAATGCAAACTCGCTAAAAAAACGAAACAAAAACGAAAATTGTTGGGCAAAGTAAAGGAGCGTTTACAGTTGCGGCAGCTACCCCAAATAAAAAAAAAACAAACACAACGAGGGGAAGGTGGGTGAGAGGAGCGGAAGACAGGAGAGGTAGGAGAGGCAGTCGCAGTCACATTTACAGTCACAGTCGCAGTCACAGTTACTTCTACTCCAGCTGCGATTGCAGTTTTAGCTGCCCGCCCCTTGCCACTTCTGGGGCTGTAGATTCAAGTGCGTGCCGCTGAGTGCTGCTTACAGCTTTCTGTTGCTGTTGTTCTTGTTTTTGTTGTTGCATGCCACGCTCAAGTGGCGTTTGTGCTTTGTAGAGTGTGCTCGTCCCGTGCGCTTAGTCGCTGCGACCCGTTTCGAGTACGCGACGTGCCTGCGCACAGCCAACAAGGATAACAATTACTCTAGTAGCGTGTCTGTCATTTGTTTTTTACATTTTTTTTTTATTTTTGTTGGTTTTCTATTTTTATTTCTCTTGCTTCTTATTTATTTTCCATGGCTTAGATCTTAAATACTTTGCTTTTCCAATTTTAAATACATTTCAGCGCTGTTCTCCAACTGGGATTGCCATCTGGTCTCCCACAGGAGCTTTTCTGATGTCCTGATTCTGCAACAGCATGTCAGAGACAGACTTCGTCTAGTGCCTCAACCGGCTGTTTACTTCGGATGATGCATTGCAGCATCATAATTTCACGTAGATGTCCGTGGCATGCAACAACAGTTGGCAGCACGACAAATGGCATTGCATCAAGTGTTCTCTGGGCAACGGGAAAAGCGGGTCAATTGGTTCTGTCTCTGGTCAGCTATAAAATAGCTGGCCAAAACTGTTTGTCGAAGTAAAACACGTTACTCATACGCAGCGTGTGCGCTTCTTTCCACAACAGACAATTTACGGCAATTCCCAAAGTGAATTCACACTCCTCCACACTCACACGCTTTAACCTTCGCCACTTGCCCCTCGTAGCTAGGCACAACTGCTATCTCCCATTTAGAGACTACCTTTTGAGATCGAATTTGAGTTTGAGTTGAGCTTCTTTGTCGGCAATCAATGAAAGCAATTTGTGAATCTCTTGTGCAATTCTGCGAAATACAAACGAGCAGCTCACATAGCTGCAAATCCGCAGGCAAAACTCACATATACACACACTCCCATACATGCAAAGGACACATGAGAGGTTCAAGAGGTATTGCCAGATAAGGAAAAAAATAGACAAAAATTGTATGCAAATCAAATATGGACGATGATTTGTAAATTTTCAAATTTATAACTTCGCAATAGAAAAGGAGATAACAACAAACACAACAACAGCAGGAGCTGGAGCTGGAGCAGCTGCTTTGCCTCAAACGGAGTCTCCTCCACCAGCTTGCCACATACGCTGAGTAGGTGCTAAGCAAACATGCAAGCCATGGGGATTATAACAGGGAATTCTCGTTTGCTCTACACAAAAAAGGCGAGCCAGACACGCCCAAACAACAAAAGAAACACCAAAAGCAACAACAACAGCAGCTGCCAAAAAAAAAAAAAAAAAAAGCAAAGCAAAACGAAACATCAGCAAAGCAAACGCGCAAACGTTTAGATTGCTGAGCCTGACATCGCTTTGGGGTCCTCGTGTGCGTGTGTGTGTGTGTGTTTTTCTGTGTGTGCGTGTGTGTTAAGCTAAAATGGGTTCCTGGCGTTATCCTTGGTAGCAGCCTTCAGCCAGTTATCCAGCCACCTACTTAAGCATAATGATATATTTAGCTTACCAAGTGATTGTTATTTGATATTCAACAGATTTTTTCGCTTCGCTCCGCCTCGACTTCGACTTTGTTCGCCTCCTACTCTGACTTTGGCTTTGCATCTGCCAAATTGAAGACCCAACCCAACTCGATTGTAAGGCTAAATCGATGTGTGTTGTTATTATTTCATAAGCTCAGCTTCTCACGCTTGCTTTGGCTGCCATTGTGTGCACATTAAATTGTTTCGTTCGTCGACACTCAAGTGTTTGCCTCAATAGTGCGTATACGTAATGTGCCTTAAGCAGATTTATTAACGCTACCAATTCGAGTGTCACTAGATTCAACTTGCTTGTTTGTGTTTTGTCATTCAAGTTACACTGATACAAATTTCAATTTATCTATAATCAAATTGTATTTTCTAAAAATGAAAAGAATTCAAATATATTCAAAACTTTTCTCGGTTTGAGTAGAGGAAAACAAAACTCATATTTTTATTAGTGTATTTTTTTTATAAAGTTAAGGACGAGGCCACGTGTCGCATGAAAATTTCAAAAGCGATTTGTAAATTGACACAAAGACACGATGACCCTCTTCGACCTCAGAGCTACTGCTACAGCGACACAAGTATTATTGTCGTCGTTCGTTAGAATCTGTATCTATGTATCAACATACATATATATGTATATATATCATATCTGTTTTATTTTGTCATATTTTCATAGCTCATTGACTGAACGCGTGAAATGGTCTGTAACGTTCTCAGTTTTCCACACCACGTTCCACATCCCACGCCTCGTTTGGCACTCGAAAATTTATGCATTTATTTGTAGAGCAGAGCGAACACACGGTTCGCTGATTTATTGTATTGTACTCTCGTATTGTAATATTTCTGCCTGAG
This sequence comes from Drosophila nigrodunni, assembly GCA_020829145.1. NCBI lineage: Eukaryota > Metazoa > Arthropoda > Insecta > Diptera > Drosophilidae > Drosophila > Drosophila nigrodunni. The sequence goes on from JACVCZ010000001.1 coordinate 14,937,010, forward strand.
TGTTGTACTTGGCGTGAGTGTGTGTGTGTGTGGGTGTATGTGTCATTTCATATATGAATCTGAAGTGGCCACTTTGGATTATTTCTCTCAGCACTTCTGACGCTGGTTTCTATGCAATTTTCGTTATGTATTAAATATATATTTTCAACCTTTAGTGGCACTTGAAGTTGACCAAAACATTTTATTTACTACCGATTAGCAAATGCAGTCAAAAGTTAAAGTGGCTGCTTTCAGCACGCTGCCAGCATTTGGCCCAGAAATGCCAACAGCATGGGATATGAAAATGAAATATGGACGCATATTTAATCAGTGAAAATGCGACAACGAAATGAAATTGGATGGCGACAGCTTCGTGGCTGGAAAGCCAGTGTCAAAAGCACGCAAAGCACAGCAAATAGCTAAAACACACATACACATACAAGTACACACACTCCAGCACAGCATGTCGGCATTAATATGCAAAGGGGCTTTAGCTGCTGCCACGTTGCGAAGCGAGGCTCACCTGGCGTATGCGTAACAATTAAAAAGGCCAACAACATGAAGCATAGCAAACATGCCAACAACCGTGGACAGAGAGTAAAGGCGACAGCAGACGGAGGGGCTGGGGGAATCTTTGTGACAGATAAGCGTAATAACAATTAATTAAAACATATCAGATTTGTGTATTAGGCTTGGGTCCCATAAACGACACCGACGTCTGATATCTGATGCAGCAATTAAACTTGTGTCGCAAGTTGAGATTGCGGCTATTAAAGAAGACCTTATAGAGAACAAGGGTTAAATTAGAGAGTGGGACAGAAACAAAACGAGTGTGAGAATTAAGGAGGGACTGCAACAATCAGCACTGCTATTCACCAAACTTATTCTTGCAATGCTAAACAATGAAAGGCAATTCGAATGCTTCACTGTTGCCTACAAGTTTGTTTGCCTTCTGTAACATCTATTAATTAAACTGATTAAATTGCACTTTATTATATGAGAAATCGTGCGTCAAGCACAGAACTCCTGTCCCTTTCATACTTGTCTCAAATTAATGCACTTAGCAAAAGTTTCGTTGGTGATAAACATAATAATATCGTAAGGCAAATATTTCCTCATCTAATCCAAATCGAATTATGTCATTAGGTTCGTGTCAAGAGGCCAAAGTTCCAGAGTATTTCTCCTGTTTTGCTTTCCTTTCAAGTTTGACTTTTCATTTTGGTATTTATTTGGGCGTACTTGATTGATTGGATATGAGCGTGCTTCATGTGCGTGTGTGTGGGAGTTTGTGTGTGTGTGTGTGTCTGCTTACGTAATTGGGCTGTTATTGGGCTGTCGAGCTAGTCAAAAGGTTTTGTCATTTATGTTGTATGGCTACATGTTCAAAGTTCAACTAATCAGAGTAGGTTGTCTTCAATTACAAAGGATTTGATTTTACCAAATTAATTAATCAATTTACAAAACTAAATTTCTTTGTACTTAGAAGAGAAATAATATTTTACTATTAGGTGAATGGTCAAGGAACAAATAAATTTACGTAGTACATGTAAGTCATGCAATTAATTTACAACTACTCCCACACTCACCCACTCGCCATTCTGCAGATGACACCATCTTTTGTAGCTATTCAACACTTGAGCACGTTAGCCGGTGTTACCCGTACCAGCAGCACCTTACCTCGAGCGCTATTCACTTTTGTCGTGCGTCTTTTACAGGCACTTAATGTGTCGCATCAACCCTTTACCACCGCCAACAACCTCACCCGCCGACAGCTTGCAACACTTTGCGGCAGCTGACTTTATTGTTGTACGGGCTGCCTAAAAACAATGCAGTTGCAGGCGTCGCACATACAGGCAACAAAAACAAAAACAACACCAACTGAATGGGAATAACGAGCAAGACTTGTGGAGAGCATGGACAGACAGTGCGACATTCAGACAGAGAGACAGTTAGACAGTGAAAGAGACAAGCAAATTTCAGCACGGAAGCGGAAGTCATTGTTGTCGCACAATGGCGAACGCGTCGCAATTATAATAATTTTGATTGCACACACCCCACACAGACCCTCGCTCTCCTGCGCACACTGCAGCAGCTTGTTATTGTTGGCAGTGGTTGCATGAATTATGCAGCTTCCTTGCCCCTCGGGGAAACGGCAGCTAGCGAACCAAACACTCCAGTTTACGCTCCACACAAATGCCTGTTGGCAAGATTGCAATTTTTATTTCTTTTTAGTGGATTTTTATTTTAATTACGAGCACTCGACGCATCTCTCATGTGCCCCACACCGCAGCGAACTAGAGAAACACCGAGAAGAGGGGACTGGAGTGTAGAATATGAGCAGTAAGAGTGATTCGCTTTGTCGACACAAGTAATTAGCAGCGTTAGAATTTCAGAATACGAGTAAGAGAGTAGAGAAACGATTCCTGATTTAAAAACCAATTTCTTTTAAGCTTTTATTCAAATAAACATAAATTGTTTATGGGCAGGATTATCAAAAGAAATAAACTAGAACATAAACCAAATTTATTATTTAGCTATTTCTTTGCACATTTCAAAATATTTTGTACTATAAATTAATTTAATTTAATAAGATGTCGCACTAAAATTTTCATTTATTCACGACACCCAAAAGTGTTTAAGAAATAATGTATATTTGATAACAAAATATTTGAAATTTCAATTTGTAGAATGTCTTTCAATTCTTAAAAGATAATTTCAATATGAAGCTTCTCATGGACTTTGTACCCATTCCGTTGGTTATATGGCAATTGAGGTAGAAAGAATATCCTGTGAATATTTGTAAAGTGAATGGGAGTGAGTATCCTGTGGCAACCGACAACTGTCTTGGCAGACTTTGCATTAAGTGCTTGAAAATAATTTGCTTGAAAGAGACGCTTTGATTTGGCTAAGTAAACTGTGAAAATTGTGAAAACTGTGAAACTGTAAAACTCGAAAAGCCGCAAATGAAAAAATAGAAGAAGACAACAAAAAGACGAGCACTTGTCTCAGCTGTTTATTGTGTGTTTGTGTGTGTGTGTGTGGGTATATCAGTGCTATCATTTGCTTTTAATTTGACTCCAGGGCGTAATTAAAGAAAAATGTAAAGCCTTTGATTGTAAGCCAGTGGCTTTTCCCCAAGCTGAGGCACAAAATAAGGGTGGGGAGAAGAGTAAAGACATTTAACAAGCAACTGAAAATGCAAATCAGAGAAATGCAAACTAAAAGCAAAGGAGCAAATGAAAAATCTAAAATAGACACAAATAGATAGAGAGGGAGAAAGAACGAGAGAAATCAAGTAATGTGGTAATTGCTTCAAGAAACCAGCACAAACAGAGACTTTGAATGAAGCACTGTGCAGCGGGCATCGCCTTTAAGGACATAAATTCCATTTAACCTGACGCTGCAGGCTCTGAAAGATTGTTCAGTCAGTCGCCCTGTCGTTTAGTTGGTCGGTCGGTCGATCTGTCTCCCAGTCTGCCTGTCGCCATGTCTGAATACTGGCAGGCGCTGAAAGTCAGTGGACTAACACATAAATTTGCCTTTGTTTCAGTTGCATAACACATCCTGTTACACACACAGCCACTGCCACACATGCTACGTACACCGACAGAGGATACTGACACCAGTCACCAATACGTAGAAGCATGTGCAACTTTTGCTGCTGACTCAGCCCTGGAGATGGTCTACAAAAAAATATAAAAAAAAGTAGGAAGGGATTGTCAAGTCATAACTGATCGACTAAGCAATACCGCGTGTATTTAAATATTTAAATAAAATGTAACAAAAAAGAAGAATTGTTAAATACAAGTGTATGTATAGAGCGCAATAAATCACAGAATTTATTGCTTAAATCTTGATTTATTATAAGTTATTATACACATTTCAGTGCACAACATACCCACTTTAATGTTCTTATTAGAAAAAGGTATGAAAATAGTGCCAAAACGCTTGGAAGTTTGAAGCAGTAGACAAAGTTATGCAAAGTCAGCAGCGGACATTGACATGCAAGTGTGTGAGTTTGTGTGTATGTGTTTTGTGTGTGTAAAAAGTGTGATTCAATTTGCAGTTTTGACATAACAGCCAGTCACACACACAGTCATAGAGCAGAGCAAACTAACCAAGAAACATATACACACAAACACCGACTGAGAGTAAAGTCAAATTGCCATATTTCATCTATGACTTTTATGACTTTTTCTTTTATTTTGAATACTCTTCTTCTCCCTCGATGCTGTTTTTGCGCCAGTGCAACGAATTTATATGCATGCAGAACTTTATGAACTTTTAGACATTTCATTTACACGTATCGCCTTTTGGCTGCTATCCTTTGAGGTGTGCTCGCAAGTGTGTGTGTGTGGGTGTATGCATGTAGGTGGGAGTACACTGATAAAAATGTATCAAAAGAGCGGACAAAACTCTTATGACCATTTCAAGACCATAAAAGCAAAAAAATTTTAATAAAATTTTATGCGAATTTTAAGGCCATTAAGATTATAAATACATTTGATTAATACTAAATGATTCACAGTTTTATTTAGTATGCTAAATTAGTTTTGGAATCATTTTAAAATATACTAACAACTATCCATTTTTGTCAGTGTAGAGTAATGCATTCAGTTGGATATATTCGCTTCAATGTCCGCTACGCATTGCGTGAAATATTTTCTTGCCATTTGGCAGTCCGTGTTGTGGTGCATATAGAATTCTTTGGGGCATCTCTGCATCGAATGGATGCGCACACAGATGGTCATGTCCAAGGCAAAGGAGGCACAGTCATTCGCGATGAACTCAATTTCCGGCAGCTGTACCGCAAAGAACTTGGCATGTTGTCCGCCTGCAAGTAGTCAATACTTTCTCAGTTTTTCACAATTTTCTACCTCTCCCTTTGTCTCTGTATCTCTCTCTCTCTCTCTCTCTCTCTCTTTCTTTCTTTCTCTCTATTTAAACTCACGAAATGCACGGCACTTGGAAAAGGCATCGAGCATAAAGCGCACGGATACCTCCTGTGGTTGAGGCATTATTGCTTCCAAGTTGCGCTTTACAATGGCCAGGTCCAGTTGAAAGGGTGGATCAATTTCTATATAGCCAGAAGCGATATAACTGCACTCCTCAACGCACTGCAAATTGAACTAGTTAGCTTAATTAGGCATAATAATCTGCTGGCTTACCATATTGATAGTGTATTGCTCGAAAAAGTTAAATTTACGATCTTTGGGCAAATTCAATTGCTCTCGACATCCGGCTATTTCCGGGTCTAAACTGGGACGCGTTAAACTACAACAACTGGCGGCCAGACTCTGTTAAGCATTTGAAGTCTCTGTTAAGTATTCGAAGTCTAGCTTAACACTTGTTCCATCTTACCGTGGCTTTGCCTCTCATCTTTGTGCAGTTGAGTTTTCCATCGACAAACAAAGCGGACAAGAGCTAAGGATTTATCTGATTTATACTTTTTATAAAAAAATCCTTTAATTAGCAAATATACTCACGAGTAAGAGGAACAGGGCATAAAGTGTTTGCTTCATGTTGTAGTCGATTGCCGCAACTAACTAAATGATTTTTGAAGATTAATTCAATTAATCGAACATGACAGCAAATGAGGCACAGATTTCATGGCTGCTGCTCGCCCTTTTCATTATTCATTTAACTTTAGAGTCAATTAAAATAGATTATATTATCGGAGTAGCCAATTAGCGTGTGTGACATTTACATTGAGCTGCCTAATGGACAGACTGACTGACAGACAGACAGCCTGAGTGAACATTTTAATTGGCAGCTGAACACAAATAAATTCAACTATTCACAAATAGACGCACAGTAATTTATAAGTGCTTCGATCAAACAAACACAGTTCGTCTCAAGAGGAAGAGAAGTAAAAGAAATTCAGGACAGTCGATGAGGTTTGCCTAATAAATAATGTCGGCACGCAAACATCACGTATACGCCTGGTTCGAACGGCCACCCTTACCAAGGTCGAAGTCACCAGTCAATGCCAAACTCGGAGTTAGAGTCAGAGTGGGAGTCACAGTCAGAGTCAGAGTTCACCCATTGAGCAGTCAAGTGGCCAAGTTAATAAATTGTTTGGCGTTGTTAACTAAATTTTGATTACCAACAACAGCAGGAGCCGCTCCATCAAAGGTATGGACTCCCTTTCGGGCAGGCAGTAACAACACTTTTTCTTGATTTATTGATATGCTAATTGAGTGTTTGCACGTTGCCCTTTTTTAATAGCGATTTTGACTTCTGTTTTTCCCCATTCCCTCCGTTGTGTGTGTGTGTGGGTTGACTGTTGTGTCGAGTCGAAATTATGAGCCATGGCACGCAATTTGCATGGCAAGTGTTGTTCAAATTAATTGTAAATGGTTGTAATTTGCTCTGTGCCATTGCCGTTGCTGTTGCCTTTGCCGATGTTCGCTTTTCGCGTTTACAGTTTAATTGCAGCTTACACGAGACGCCCCGTTTTAACTGGCCAACTGGTAAACTGGCCAGCGGCCTTGAGATCAGCCTTGGGTGGGAACCTTTTGTCCTGCTGCTTTAATTAATTTATGGCCATGTCTGGTGCGACTGACGCGTCTGTTCGGTAAACGCCCGTCATTTTGGACTTGGAGCGTGTTTAACGTGACGTATGAGTGATTTATGCTGATATAGTGTGCAAACACGTTAAACGTTGTCCTTTCACAACAGTTAAACAGCCAATTGTCATTGGACGCTGCTTTCTACCTAGTATTTGGTAATTAATCAAATACTTTTGCTTTGCTTATAGTCTTAGTAATTGTCCCATGACACGATAGCATTAAGATATGCACATGTTATGCTCAGTGAACGTAAACGGGAGACAATATCTGAATTGAATGATATATAACTTTAATAATTATCGAATTGGTTGACAATCATGTTCGAATTGAATAATTTATTAGTACAGCATTTGAATATTCATGTGATCTACTCTAAGCTGATATATTTGTCGATATATTGTCCTAGTCTAATGTGAATTTTGTTGGCATTTTATTGATTTCCCAAAGTTAATTGCATGGCTGGTAATGCTTGAAAATGCTTTGACGCTATAATAAAACCTTCTTAAATATAGTTATAGACAGATATATATAGCTACAGATAAACCATTAAATGTGTTGACCTCATCGCTGCATTAGATTGTAATGAACCACGTGCGGATTTGACAGCACACACTACCACACACACACACACATATAGTACACACACATAAATCTGTTGTTGTTGTTGCTTCTTGGGATTTGCCTGCATAATTACTTAAATACAAGTGGGAATTATTCAGCTTGATTTGGATTTTTATGCCTGGTTGCCTGGTTGTTTTCTTCCTATTTGTGCTTTCTTTACCAACGCCTCATGTAGTTGTTGTTATGCAGGCGTGGCCAGGCTCAATTTTAATGAAATTATTCGTTATTACGTATCCTCGGCGCAAGAGCTTATACATATCCTGCCACCACTGGGCTTCAACCAGACTCCGTTAGTTTTGCACGCAATTTAATTATATTTCCTACTTCATGCCATGTAAACATGTATGTGTCGCAAGTTTCTGTATGTGTGCGTGTGTGTGTGTGTGTGTGTTGGTGTGTACTGCCTGCCGAAATTAGTAGGAAATTGTTAATGCGATAACACAGTTGTGTGGTGGGAGGAGTGTGTGAAGCTTTTCTCAGTTGCTTGGCAGCAATCACTAAAAGAAAATAAGTAGATAGCAATTAGCTATGAAATACCCTGTATTTTTAACATATATCGGTTTAATTTTGTCTGAAAATATACTTTAAAAAGTCACCCCTGTATTATGCACATACCTGCTCAAATATAATTGCGTTTACAGGGTATAAATTGGTTACATATCGTTGCAAAGAAGTTGTACTGCGCCCAACTGATTTAAGACTGCTGTAAGCCTTCGAAACGAGTACACGAATTAACCAGAGAATTCATTAAGCTTTAAAGAGATTGTGTGAGAGCAACAGCAGCAACTACTATAAAAACTGCACAAAAAAAAAGAGGGAAAGACTGTGGTTGCACTTGAAGAAATTCATTTGCCGCATGCCACATTAATCGTGCCTTGGCCAGCTGATGCCTTGCTTCCCTTAGTGGCAACGCCCAGAGCTCAGTAGCAAGTGGGAAAATTCATTGAAGAAGCATTTGCGGTAAACGTTGGGGCATATGCAACATGGGTGTTTGAGGCAGAGCGTGTAGCAGCAACTAAATTAAAGATGCAACTCACGCTGTTGCGTTAAGTATACGCCGAGAGTACACTAAGAACGCTGAGCTGTCGCCTTTTACCACACATAAATCAGTTTTAAATGCGTATAAATAAATTGAGCTGGTTGCTGTCTCACGTGGGAGACGCCACTGCTGCCAGTTGAGCTGTCGTAAAGGCCGTAAAGAGTTCACTTTCAGTGGCAAAGCAATTTGTGCTACTTGAATTGCCGTCAAGGTCGCAGCAGTTAGCGGTGGCATACTTCAGATAGGTTATAGAATTTATTTGGAAATCTCTTGAAAAATTTTGATTTGAAATTGAAAACTCACCTTTTCTATAATCTGGCTAAAATGAACTGAAATTTATATCTTCCTCACGTTTATGCTGTAGCTTAACACATTTTCTCTTATGAGTTTCGTTATTGAAATAGGACCTACTATCGTTTTCATCTACTTATGTTATCCCTACTCTAATTGATGTGTATGAGTATGTTTGTGTGCCTTTCGCTACACGCTTAATGCACAAACTATCCTAGCAGCATAATCCGTTGTCTTCGTTTTGACAATTTATGCCATAGCGCCAAAGGCACACCTTCGGGAACGCTCGCATATCCTTGGGCATCCGCCAGGGAAAAGGGGGACTGAGAAGATGTAGGGAAAGACAAAGCTAGCAGCATGTGTCGTCATGTTTGTTTTGTGTTTGTTTTCATAGCTGGAGCGAGAACGCGTGTGGCCTTGTTATTTATTCAAGCACCGGGGACCAAAAACGGTTTAGTCTTCTCAGGAAAGCTGCCCTTCTCTCTGCCTTTGCTTCTCCTGCCTCATTTTAACTACTATAAATACTTGACTGCGTTTAATCAAAGGATTTTCACATTAAATTTACTTAATTTACTTAGCTTTTATTTGATTTTTCTTGCTGCTTTGCACATTTTATCCCCACAAAAGCCCCTTACCAAGCCAGGCAGTATTATGTTATTGGAGTTTCCGAGTCTTTGTGCCCAAATTAATTTTTAATTACGCGCCTTTTCACAGGAAACCTGCACGTGTATATCGTTAGCCTTTGCTCTAATTGGCAAAACCTTGGGATGTGTTCGTGTGTGTGACATTTAATAACATTTATGGTAGATCGTGTTATTAATTTTTATCTATATTCACAGCCAAAACATCTACATTCAATTTAGGAGACAGAGCCATCCCAAAATATAAATGTGTTGCATACTTTTCGGCGCCACATAAAATACAAATATTATTTAAAAGCCACACAAAAGTTTTACTTTCATTTTAGCCCAAAAAATACAAAAACATGATGCCGGAAATTGTTGAGCTAGGCAGGCTACACACACACATAAAAACACATGCATGTACATTTGGTGTGCATTTTTGACTTTCTTTGTGGTTATATATGTGTGTTCACTTTTTCAGTTCCCGCTGAACCACAACGATAAGCTTGACACAGAAAGACACACCACATAACATTATACAGTACATACAAACACACGAACACAAAAATGCTAACAGACCTCCAAAAATAGTGGCTATAGTAGCAGTTATAGCAAAATATTCCATACTCTGTCTTTATTTGAACATTAGTTTTAAAAGTCAAACATAATTGTTGTTTTCTAAAACAATGTTTTATTAAATTTTCTAGAAAAAACTTATCTTTATTAAAATGACAAAATTAGTCAATGATTCATAGCACTCGCTGTAAGGGCATAAAAAAAGCAACAACGGAAACAACTGAATATAAAACTTTTAGCATTTGCTGTGGTTGCATTTCGTTATGTTTTTGCTATGCCCCAAAAACAGACGTCGACTTTCAGAGCGATGCACGCCAAATTGAGGCAGCTGGGAGACCGAAAAACTCAAGCTTAGTAACGCTTCATGATCTGTGAAATTACAAAAATTTAGAGCGAAATTTTCACAATTAATTTGGGATAAAAACGCTAAAAACTTGCATCAATCGACAGAGGAAAGCAAATATTTAGTTCAATTAAATTCCACTGTGCCTCTGCTGACATTGTTATTTCATTAGCCATGACTGACATTTAATCAACATTTGATTGAATTAAACAAATTGGGTTCTAAATTGAAACTGGACAACTGCAGTGACATTTTAGTACAAACGCTGCCACATTGCAGTATTTCAGGTGGCATGCAACGAGTCTGTCACGAGTTTGTTTACTTGCCACTGCCTCATGTTTGCCACCAGCTGAAATTCTACCATATTTGACTATTTGGACAGCATTTGCTGCTGCAACAACTGTTGACAAGTTAGTTTCAGTTTCTAACTAACTGTGCAAATTGAAACTTAAAAGTGTCAACCAATTGGCCAAGTTTCCAGCTCACAAGTTTGTTAATTTTTTATTGGGTCATCTGAAATCTTAGTAAGCTTCCCTGTTGGTAGCGTGGTAAGCTGATAATATTTAACAGAAATATTTAAAAAGCAGTTGAGGCTATGCCTTATTATTCAACAGGTTAAAAATATATTTAATTAAATTATCTAATCCACTTGGATTGCAAGTTTATTTTAAATTCTTAAATATATTTACTAATTTACATAGTTTTGTATTTTTCAGGCCCTGTCAATAATTTGTAACAAAAGTGCATTTTCAAGCACTGCGACATCCTGTCAATCATCTTTACAAACTTGACAAAAACAACTGAAAATATATAATATTCACATGTCAGCTGGACTTCGTGTCACATAATCAAATTCTTTTGGAGTATGACTGTCAGGAGGTGAGCAGAGAAATAACATTTTCCATTATTTTAAAAAGTAACAAACAAATAATAAATTATCATTTATTTTTATATACCTCTTACACTTTTCATTAATCCTTGTTTTAAAAAAAAAATAGTGCATGGAAATGTGCAGAATATGCAAATTGGCTGTTTTTATTTTTTAACGGTCGACTAATGAATTCTTGATTAAATGACACTTGTTACGCAAGGCAAAAAGTCATTGGCAGTGGGTGGAGAGGCAGTGTTGTATGTATCTGCATGCTGCGCTTTCCGTTAGCCCCCAAAGTACCACACTCAGTGAGCAGTTGACGTTGACAGGCGTGGCGGCAAGTGAAATGTAATCAATATTCAAAAGCAACTACCGTGTGTTGTGAGTTGCCTCGCGGGGTTGCTTGTAACAACGACTCGTTTGACTGTCAATCTAAAGTGCAGCTGAAGATTCAAAAGAGATGTCAATTTAACTAAATTGACAGCAAAACAATTTCGTGAGATAAATGCAAAATGCCACGAAATGTTGCATTGCTCATTGCGTGTGGCAGCAGCAGCTGCTTACAACGCCTGGCTCTTGGCTTGAAATTACATGCCACTGATAATAATGCAAGGTAAAATGTAAAAGTTGGCTTCATTTCAACAATGTTGGCTTGCAACTCAATTCAGCCTGACCCCTTTCAACGCCCCGCCACTCCTCCCGTTCGCCACAACATGTGTCGCAGTAGCACGAAAAAAAGGAGGATGACAGAAGGCTAAAAAGGGCAGCAGCAATATAAAATTTTACGAGTCGTTTACACAAATAGCAACACTGTTGCCAATAAACACAGGGAGTGGGGCAGAACAACAGAAAGAGGAACAGAGCGAGAGAACGGGAAGAAAAATGGGGGCAGAAGGACCAGGATGCGGATAGTGTGCGAAAGAGCTGCCCCTATCAAAGGTCGTGGCAACAACACTAAACTGCGTCTGATTTTTTTGTTCGTTTCGTTTGCAATTTTTATATTGTTGCAAAATGTTTTCGTTTCAACGCTCTTATATTTATTTTGTGCTCACACAAAAAAGTTGTTTGTAGCCCTTTTACCCACACTATGAATAGTCTCCCTCCCCAACTCCGACTCACCAACAGCCGCTGCCATTGTTGGTCTGTAGGAGAAGCTGTCGCCTTTATTGAGTACTATGCCTTGTACTGGGTGTGTGTGTGGGTGTTTTTCTGTATTTTTCATGCTGTTCATGTTGTGTTTGCAAAAAATAATGGATTTTTATGCACATTTTATTTGGCTGGCAACGGCTGTGAATCCAAAAATGATTGGGAAAAATCAGAAAAATGCAAGCAAAATTGGAGGAGAAACAATGGATTTGCTGGTGTGAGTGTCTTTATGTGTATGCCAGCATTATTGGCAGCAGACCGGTAGAGAACAGTTTCATGTTGATTGCAAACTTTTGTACAATTTAAAATTACGCATACGCAGTGTAGTCGCTGAAACAGAAGCAAAGTCAGATAAACTCATTCGACGAGTGCCTAAGTGGGTCACTCCACATTTGAAAGGATGCCTGTGAAGCAAAAGGAGACACGATGAAGCCAGGTCTAAACAAATATTTACAATTTACACAGCTGCAAATGAAAATGGCAAATAGAAATTGCAACTGCATTTGTCTGACTTCAGAAGAGGCAAATAAAATAGGGAACAACAAGTGAGCGATTGTTCCATATTTACACCTCTGCTAGCAAGTTGAAAGAACAACTCAATACACAGAACTTGAATTGGGGTTGGCAGAGAATCGTCTTGAATCAAATGCTGATATATAAATTTGATTTATAATACTTTTAGCAAAAGTCCAAAGAAGGAGGCATCTGTTCGAAAAACTTGTGAACGGGTGTTTGCAATGGCAAGATATAAAATAATATTTTATGGCTGCTGGTCTTATAGAGAGTTTGATACGAACATCAGCAGCATAAAATAGAGAGTAGGTGCAGCACTAGCAGCGAGGGCGTGAATAGAGGCAGCTTTCTAACAACAAGTACAAACTACAAATGGCCGCAGAGAACATAAAAGTCAGCCCATAAACACACACACACACACACACACACGCGAGCACACCACCAGCAGGGCATTTAAGGATATGTGTAGTATACTTTTCGGCATACAACGAGGTGGTTATGTGCGTCTTTCATCTAGTTTACCACCTGTCTAACCCCATTTCTTGCTTCTCCCTGGGTTCCTATCAACTCACACAGTCTGTTTAAAACTTGCTCAGGGCTGCAGCAAAAACTACTCAACTTCTTCACTGAATTTTCATTTGCGCATCTTTCCTTTTGGCTTTTCTGGCGGTGCTTGTTGTTGTTGTTGTTGTTGTTGTGGCTTTTGCTGGTGTTGCCTTTGGCTCGTTTAGCACAATTTTTATATGCATTTTTGTGTCACATTTAGTTGTTGTCGTTATTTTTATGATTTTTATTCTCCCGACATTTTTAGTGTACGGACTTGTGTCTTAGTATCTCACACTCTGTGTGTGAGTGTATGTATATGCCTGTCACTTTGTCACATAGTTTTTATGTTTTATTTAGCAGGACTCAACTTGGCAGTTGGCATTGGATGACGTGTTCTGCCTTTAGCTCTGCATTTTATGTGTTCTTTCTGCAAGCGTCTTTAACTTCATCCTTTTCGACTTTGTGGCTGTTATCCTTGTTCATATTTTATGAGTTTTCATTTGCCGCACAAATAGAGCTCTCATTGGCTGCTTGTTTGCTTAAGATATTCCGTTTCCATCCCGCCTAAAGAAGGCGGGAGCTTGACGAACATCGTTTAATTACTAATCGCTTGGCAAAGCCATTGTCAATTTTTAAACGCTCGCAGTTAACGGCTTTTATAAGTCTGGCACACCCACAATAGCAGAATGACACCACCCAATCCAACGCCCACTTTAGTTCATTGTTCATCATTGTTTTCCAACTGTTTTGTTATTTTATGAGCCCGTTGTTAGTTCAGCTTTGCTGCGTCTTGTCATAAAATTATTTATGTGCTTCTTGCGTAAAATGTTTTAAATGAAAGTAGGGGAAAATTTATTTAGCTAATTAAATGTTCATTTCAATTGATTGCCTTGGCTTGAATTGTGGCACTGATTGCCAAGGAGCAGCTACAAAACGGAAACAAGACTTAACTTGGCCAGCAGGTAACTTGGTAACACAAGACACGGCAAGACATGGCAACGACAATAAGTAGGAGGACTTTGGGGCAGTGCGACACAAAGACAGTCGTGCACTTGAAAACACAACTTGGCAAAAGTTGTTGTTGTTGTTCGTAGAACAAGGGAAAGGACATGATGTTGTGCTGTATTTAAAAGGATTATGCACTCGTGTTCTACTTGGGGCTACAGCAAATGCATTGTAAGCAGCCGCGTTGTAAGCTCTGATATATTGCCCCTCAACTCAAAAACAATTGAACACAAACACACACATACACACACACCCAAAAGGCACATATGTAGCTTAAGTCTGGTTGCTAAGACACTTAAGCACACACACAGAAACACTCTCTCACACACACGTCCGGCGTACAGCTGCCTTTAGTAGAAAACAATTGAAGTAGGAAAAAGTTTTATTGAAAAACATTTTAAATGTGTTTTCAGTTGCTATTTGTGTTTCTGTATCTGCTGCAAGCGCGACATCTTGTTGCAACTAAACCAGTTGTTGTTGCAACACTTGAAATTGCTGTGACCATCCCCATAAGTCCAGAAAGTTACCACATTATTCATCCGTCTCCTTTCCGATCTGCCACACAATATATAATATATTAAGATATATGTTTATTTTATTTCCATTTTAAATTGCGTTTTGCTATTGCAACAAGCTGCACAATTGCATTTTGCTAGTTGAGTTTTCATAACATTTTATATCAATTCATTTGATTTGATTTTGCATTTTGCATTTTTTGTGCTGACCTTTGCCCTCTGGTCAGCAAATTCCACAGCAGTCCCTGGCAATGGCAATTTAATAATATTAATTTTTGCATTTACTGCAAAAACTTTTGATTTATGTTTTCAAATTTATATGAAAATAATTATCATTCTATGCCTCAGAGTTTGAGCTCTGAGGCTGAACTTAGGCCATAAATTAATATAATTTGTATCAGATTTGCTTTGTGCCCAACAAGTTTGTGCACCCAATCAAACACTTATCAACATGCGTTTCCTGATGCAGTAGGTTTCATGGCGTACTTTTATTGTATACTGCAGTTTACCCGACCTATGTATACTCCGTAGTTTAATATAACTTTTTGTAGTAAAACTATAAAAAAACATCTGTATTTGTATGACTTATTTGAGTAGAACTAATTTACTTTTGATCAAGAAACATTGCGCATTCCTTCTCTCACTCCAAACTTCATTCTACATAGTATCTAGGCATAAGCCATGCTGAGTCTACTCTCATATGCACCCATCTTTACAAAGTTTTTAGCTTATACCAAACTATCTGTGTCTGTACTGCGGCTGATGGTACTGGTTACACTTTTGTATGCAATTTGGTTTTTCTTTTGCCAACACACAGGGGTTTTGCCCGGACATTCCTGATGTCCTCTGGCCATGGCATTTTGGTCAACTGTGTGTGGCTTTGGAGTGGCTGCCAAGAATCGGAAAAGCCAAACGAAGTTCCTTTTGAGTTTGTTGCTGCTTTTTGGTTGTTGTGTCGAGAGAGTGTCACATTTGTTGCTTTATCATTTATTGTTTTGATTTCAGTTTGTTGTCTTCTCTCTTTTTCGTTTTTACTCTGTGTGTGTGTGTGTGTGTGTGTGTGTGTGTCCTTTTTATGCTGAATTGAAATCATAACAATGCTAAAGAAGAGTCCCTTAAGTGCTCAACTCTTCTCGCATTGCCAACTCAGCTTTTGCAGGAAATTGCAGGAAACAATACAAAAGAACTGGTGCAGCCAGGCGTTAGCCAAAAAGATGCCACTCTCAACAGTGTTTTGCACGAGGTCGAGGCAATTGCAATCATCCAAGAGTTGAGTATTTTTGTTAAAATTCGGCTTTTGAATTGAGTAGGTTAAGAATTCTTTAGAATGTGCTTTATCTTCATCATAAAGCTTGGATTTAATACGTACTCCCTGTCTTTATTAAAAGAGCTATATAACTTTGTGAATGCTGATATTTGATATCAAGCTTTGCAACAACACCTATGCCTCAGTGAACTTCCAATTGAACTTAAAGCGCTTTTAAATCTGACCAGAGTCTTCGCTTTATGCTGTCCAGTTACAAAAATACAGTGACTGAAGGCAACAACAACAACATCGACAACAACTGAGATCCGGCCTGAAGATATAGCACACTTTACGGTTAGCATTTGGGGAACAGGATACTGGCATTCACCTGCTGCAACTACCATGTGAATAATTGTAAAGGGGGCGTGGCCGGCAGACATTGAGGTGAGCTAAGAGCCGAGTGAAACGGACCGTATGCAAAATAGACTAAATAAACTCGCAGCAAGGCAACAACAAGGTGTACATTGAAATCCTTTTTAAATAGCTTCAACGCAAATGAGTTTATGCACATCACACATACGCAGTGTGGGCAGCCACAGGAACACACAGATAGTTGGTCAGCAGAAGTCCATTTGCCTGAGCGATAAATAAGCAACAACTCGACTCTAGCTAAAGGACATACACTCAGTCAGACAGAGGACAGTGAGACAGACTGTGAGTCAGTTCCAAAGTCATGGGAGTCAATGAATGAAGTGAAATTACTTAATGGCACCAAATTGTACTTTGCTTAATTACTTGGCCACTGACAAAGCACCCCTCCACTAACTACTACACACACAAACACACACACATATATATATACATATCCATGCATACCACATGTCATTTATATAGTCTGTGCGTGGAAGAGTCGAGTGAAAGGAAGTGGAAAAAGGAATCGTGGGTGCCGTAAAAACAACGTTACGTATACGCTGCTCTTAGCGCTCGTAAACATAACTGTATGTGCGTGTTAGTGTGTGTATGTGTGCTACCTTCTTTATGGCTTGTTTCTTTTGAGCTTTGCGTTTTTCGTCTGTGTGTGTGTGTGAGTGTGCCTTTGCTTCCGTTCCATTTTCCTTCTCTGCCGTCTTGTTAAAGCCGTTTGCCTGTTTAGCTGTTTGCCTGTACGCCTCACTTGCCTTCCCGTGGCTTGGCTTGGCTTTGGGCTTTTTTTGGCTTTGGTTTTTTTGGTTTTTGTGGGGTTTTCTGGGCTTTACTGGATGTTGAACTCCGTGCGCCTTTTCACTCATTCCCTTACCGCGCTTAAATAAAGTCCCCACCTCTGCTTTCCATTGACATCGCGTATACGCAATATATGACATTTTAAATTGTTTATGACTTTTGAAATGGGCGCCAAAGGGCAGCACGCACGATAAATACAACAATAGCGACGCTTTGGATTATCTTTCACTCCCTCACTTCACAGCTCCATCAACACACTTTTCTTCCACTGCGACTCTGGCCACTTGTCCCGCTGACTATTGTCTAAATTGCAGCCACATTCCCCACTTGGCTAATAGAATATAACGCAGACACACACACAACTGAGCTGGTTGTTTTTGGGTTTCTGGGTGTGTGCGTGTGTGTGGTTTTTAGTTAATTGTTGAGAGAATTGATGTTTGGCTGATTAATGCGCTTGGGCCTTGATTTGCTTGGGGCTTTGGAGTCCTAAAAACTTTTCGAGATCTGAAATTTTTGGGTGTACTCCTACAGCAATTGGTCAGCTCTTCAACGCCCTCTGTTCAAACTCACATACGTTAAGATTTCGCGCAAATGTTGGTTGTGGGGTAGAAGGAGGTTGCTCTGTGCTTCCACTTGAATGCTCATACGCAGTGTTGGCCGAGCTTTAGGTGTTGTTTGCATGTGCTTTGTTATACGTAATGTGAGCAGACCAATGAGTTGCTCCAGCCCACTGTTGCTCATTGTTGTTGTGCGTCGTTTTGTGTAAAATCAAAAATATTTTAATAATCATGCAGTGCATTAACTTTTGGCAGCCATTGTGTGGGCTGCACATGTAATTGCATAATAACAACATTGTTGTTATCCGTCTGCTGCAGAGTATGTGTGTGTTAGACAAACAATTGACACACACACACACACACAGAACAGCTGTTGTATATGTGTGATGATGGTAAATTATTTAGGCTTGTTGTTGTTTCTGTCCATTGTGCCATTTTATTAGTATTCGAAATTTAGGTTAATTAAAAACTTATTTGGAGCCTTGTGCTCAAATCGCCTGCACAAGCAACAACAACTGGACAGTGAATGTGCACGTTATATAATATATGCCTAATAGCACACACACAAAAACACACGTTTCACTCTAGCCCCTCACAATACGTCAAGAGTTGGGTCATTTATTTTGTATGTCTGTGAGTAACTCAGAGTGTGTGTGTGTGTGTGTGCTTGTGTGGAAAATGTTGCAATTGCAATCGATTTTGCATTTGCCCAATACTTCGCATATTGTCGCATATTGAAATAGCTATCAAGCCAGCAGCAAAAATACATATATGTATGTGTGTGTGTATGACTGTGTTTGTGTATTATTGGCCCTTATCGATAGTAATTAATATGAATTCATTGCAAATGTGTTGCATACTTAAGGGCTGCCAAAGGAAAATGCGATCAATTTGCAATGACGGCAGCCGGAGACCACTTGGAAAAGTTTGTCGTGCGAGGTCGGTAACAGAAGTTGTCAAAGCAACAAAAAGAAAAGAATATGATACAATAGAATATATGTATAGAGTCTGAAAGTTTAAGCAGACATCTTTCAATATTCAAACTGAGCTTAAGCATCGATAAAATATTAAGCATTACTTTACTTAAACATACTTTTATAACTATCCTCACTGCTGGTATAAACGGTATCGCTTTCACTCCACTGCTTCTGCATATATCCAATGGACATCTATATTTCATGTAGAAAGCATTGACAAATGCAAATGCGCTTGCACTACGATAATATTTTCCAGCAAATATCACAAATCGGCAATGGGAAAATAAACGGCTAACAAATATTTATAGCATTCGTTGCGAAACAAGGAGCTGCTGCAATATTTATTACAAGTTGCATGCAGCAAAATAATAACAACAACAGCAACCAGAGCACACACAATGGCTGCAAAGTAGCTGAAAGGCCAATAGCTTGAGTCAGTGGCAAGACAGGGAGCCAGCAAATGGCGAGAAGCGACAGGGTGGAAGGCAACAATGAAAAAACGACAAGAAAATAATAGAACAACAGCAGTTGGCAGTCTATTGCTATTCAAGAATACGATGGCTTGGCAAGCATGGAACAAGGACGACAGCTCGGTAGTCCGGCAACTCGGCAACCCGTCCAAAGTAAAGGCATTCGCTGTGGAAATCATTTAAATAAAAGTCAATGTCATGCCATGTAGAAAAGACAGCGAATAAATAGTCACGACTTGGGGTAAAAGGGAAAAGCAGTATGGAGAGTGGAGTGCCATTGCAAGAGCTAACGTCTGCCTAAGAAATATGGGGCGTATGTGTAATATGCTTGACAGCGAGAATTGTATGAGAAAAGAAAATAAAAACCATGAAGAAATGTAGCGAAACTTGATGCGCCTTCTAAATGCCACAAGCGCTAAGCTTGCCACAATAGAAACGCCAACAACAATAACAACAACAACAAAAGCAAATCTCAGCAGCTTGAACACATTTAATTTGGCATCAAAATGAGCTACGCTGACAGATGGCAGGATAGCAAGCTTGCTGGCTCGCTGACTGAATGGCAGGTAGGCTTCTCCTTGGGCTTGCTTCTTAATGTATTTTCGTTTTATGGGCTCATTAAATTGCGCTTTATTGCCGTTAAAATAAAATATTATGTGATAAAAATGCCGAAACGGCGTCAAAGTCCTGTAAAGTCCTTAGTCAACAGACCCGTTCGAGTGGCAAGAATTACATTTTAAATGCGCTAATAAAAACGAGCACTACGTCATTCAGAGTCCCTTAATAGTCCCGAACCTAAATGCAGGTGGCATGTGCAACTGCAACTGCTCCAATTTACTGTATTCTAATTTTGCATGCTGACGTGCCAAACCAACCAGAGATTAATGTCGCAGATAATAAACTAAAAGTCTTACACAAAACTAAACCATTCTGGAAACTCTGTCAAGATTTACTTTTTTTTCATTGCTCTTTAAATTCAAAAACTATTATTTGAGTTGCGTAAACATGCACATTTCTAACAATACGTTTAAGTATAAAATTAGTTGAAGAGTGAAAAGTGGAGTATAGCAATTAGAGCATTTGCTCCTTTGGTACTTTAAGCGGCTTTCCTCGTACACTCGTCTGGAAAATTGTACACTTCAAGTCTACTAAAGTTATTTGAATTTATTTCGCAGTCTTTTTCACTATTTTACTTTGTTGTTCTTAATTATTGCACTTTTGCAGGGGCACCAATTTGTGTCTGCCGTGGGGCTTTATATAAATTTATACATAAATTCTTTTTTTTTTTTTTTTGGGCTTGTCACATTTGAATAAAATGAATGAATAGAAAACGGGGTAGGGCAGGGGATTTAGCGAAGTAGAGAGTAGAGAAGGAGGCAAAGGGGATTTAGGTGTAGCAAGTGCTGTAACAAGGGTCGCCGTTTGGATCCTTTGGCGATGTCGGCGCTGCACTTTGCCAGCAGAAAATGTCAGCCCAACTAATCGGATTAGTGTGTCAGTAGTTTTTACAGACTTCACATGCCACATGTGTGTATCCCCCTGTACAAGAGTGTGTATGCGTGTGAGTGTGTGACGGATGGTTATACGCCGGTTGAGTACGCCGTTCGTTAGCCCAAGTGACCTCCATTTGAGACTCGGTGTTCGAGTCTGGGATTCAGTGGGCAGCGTCACGTTTTAGTGTAATTAAAAAGATATGCATGCATGTAGTATATATGAGAGAGACACACACACATGGCTTGCCTATGCGTGTGTGTTTCCAGACAAGCATTTATCTTTCTATCCCTCTCTGTGTCTCTTGAATGTAGCACAGACAACTTACGTATTCGAGACACCTTTTTGCTGTGCGCAAAATCTATGCCACTTGCCTTAAATTTGAATATCAATTGAAAATTTAAGAGACCTTATAGGTGAAGCCAGCAAAGTAATCCCCATACTCAAACCACTCTGCCTGCAGGACATGCGATGTCAGCGTGACACGAACACATCCTGTGGCTTGTCATTTCAAAGTGAAAGAGCATAATTTTGACATATGCGATTACAACGGGAAGGACAACAAATGCGACAACAAAATGCACAAACAGTACTAGAAAAACATGCAGAATACGCATCAGGAGTCACGAACTAAACCGTATAATATTCCGAAAGGCAGTAGCGAGTTAAAACTAGCAGATGTCCTGGAAATATATTCTGTAGTACTGCCTTTTCGAGCACAGAGTTTGTTTCTACTACCCTATTTGCCGGTCTTTATGATTTCAGGGTATACGGAATGAAACAATAAAGCAACAAGCAATAAAACTAGAAACCGCGTCAAGCCAAAGCAGCTCCAAAAGCACATCAATCAACGCCGGGGATTGGAAAGAAGCGCAAAACAAGAGGAAGGAGAAAAAAGAGAAGTGGATGTGGGGGGAGGCAGGGAAAGTAAAGGATATGCCAAAAGCAAGGCAACGCCACGTCACGTTGCAGGGATAAACGTATTGTGTGAAAGAAAGTATTCTGTGTGTTTAGCTGTTCCCCTCCAACTGTTGTAGTTATAGTACTTGTTACAGTTGTTTTTGTTTCTGTGTTTTTGGATTTGCAGTTGTAGTTGTTTGTAGTTATTTCATGCCGCTCTGACGACCACAAAATACCTACAAGTCACGAACGGACTAAGAGATACTAGCTTGAGGTTAGGATGGCTACAGTCAGTCAGTTATAGCAACGAGTGTGTCGCAACTACATGAGCATAAATATAAAATATCTAAGCGACACTTATATGTATGTGTGTCACAGCAAGATTAAAAGTGCTGGCGGTGGTAAAAACAGAACATCAAAAAAAAAGGAGTCATCTAACTTGTCTGTGTCTGTGGGTGTGTGTGTGTGTTATGTTGTTTTTCCATGTGTGTGTAGATATAGCGTTGTTTAGTCAGTCACAAAAACCACGAAGAACATCAACCCACAAACTTTGCCCCAAAACAATTAAAGGTGGCAATTTCGTTTAGTCAGTTTTGACTGACCCTTTTAAGTATGCTACAGAATATACAAAGTAGTCAAATATGAGTTATGAACAGGAAGCCACGACTTGTAGATATCCTGCATAGTCAATAGAACTAAGAAGATTTTATACAAAACTGTATAACTTTTAAACTTAATTTATATTTTTTGCTTACTCAAAAACCATTTGCCTTGCTGTGTTATGGATTTACATTTGGTAAAGGCAAGCCGAATATACTTTGCCTGACAACTCAATAAATAAGTCTAAAAGCTTATTTATGTGAATGTATTGTAAATCCGCATGTGTGTGTGTATGATACATCGCTGATTAGGTGGGAAAAAAGGTGCTGCAAAGCTGTCCAAATCTCAATGACTGCCACAAAGAGGCGCCACTAACTATGCGCCAATAGTTGTAAGACCCAAAGGAGCAGGAAGTCGAATGAATCGGAACAACAAGAAGAACAATAGGTGGAAGCAGGCAACAACAGACAGAGATGTGTGCATAAGAACAGTATAAATAAATAAGCATATATGCTGGCACATAATGTACATCTTTCTCTCACTCTCACTCTGGCTCTCTGTTGGGTGAGCTTGACTGAGTGTGTGTATTATTTTATGGCTCATGGTAATTACAGGTGTCGCTATAATAAATTACCTTTGAATTTACTGTTTGTCGTTGTCATTGTTGTTGCTGTTGTTGTTATCGCTGTCGTTGTCATCGTCGTTGTAGTTTTGTGTTCGTTGTTCTTGTCAGTAGTGTCGCACCGTGTATGAGAGAGATAGAGAGTGGAAAAGACAAAGGGGGAAGAAGAGAGATAGTCCGACTCGATGCCCGGCGGCAGCTGCTCCGGCTGCTGCTGGCAGCTCGCATGTTCTGCCATTGATAAGCTTTATTAAAAAGGATAATGAGCCTGTGGCTGTAAGCGACTATATATGTATATGTACAACTGTGTATGTGAGTGTAATGCGGTTTTGTGTGTCTGCTTTGTACATGTGTCCATTATAAGTTTCGTTGTTGTTTACGAGTTGTCGGCGCTTATTGTTCAAGCTGTTCTTGTTGTTGCCGCTTCTACTGCTGTAGTTGTTAATAGTTATGAGTTAATGGTTCTTTGTTTGCTTTCAAGTTTGTTTGCTGTTTTCCCTTGTTTTTCCGTTTTTTTCTTGATTTTTGGCCACCATTATTATTTTTGGATTATTGTGATTACTTTTGTTCTGGCATATAATCAAATTAACTCTATGCGTTGTTGCAGCCATACAACTATGATTATTTGATTTTTTTACGTTTTGGTTTTTTACACTTGACCATAATGCTAACCTGCCATGATGAGGGTTTCACTCTCACTTTGGGGCATTGTAGCAGTTGGTCGCCTCCTTTCAGCAGTTTGTCGACAACTTTTTTGCCAAACGACTTTTTGATGTTGTTGATTACGTTTTGATTAGCTACTGCACTGTCGATTCGTATGGACACATCGATATAAAACACAAACACAAAACAGGGTCGAAAAAAAACTACATAAATCGTTATAGAAACAGCTGCTACTGATAAACATACCCTTCTCAGCTACCTCCTCAGTAGCCAACTGTTTCTACCTTATTGTTTTGTAGTTGGACACAGCCACGATTTCCCTAGGGACGCAGAAACCTTGCAACGCGAAACGATTTATCAAGTTTGCTGAAATGCACAAATTATAATCGCTGAGCTTAATATTTAAACTCAGCTGCATTTTTTGAGCTTGTGGATAGTTAAGCTAAGCTAGACTACAATCATTTGTAAATATTTTTGTATTTTAATTTAAATACTTTATTTAATTATCATAAAGATTATTGTAAGTTCTTGTAGCTGAAAATAGCTTTTGCCTCTTCATAAATTTTATAGCATTTATTTTTGGCAGGAAAAAGCTAATTGCACAGCTCTGCGCTCAGCAGTTGCCAGCTTCGCTTTAAGCTCGACTGCATTTTGCCAATTTGATGTGCCATATAAATTGCTAGCAGCAACGGGAAGCACATAAAAATAATTCGTTA
The DNA here is from genome assembly GCA_020829145.1 of Drosophila nigrodunni. Taxonomy (NCBI): domain Eukaryota; kingdom Metazoa; phylum Arthropoda; class Insecta; order Diptera; family Drosophilidae; genus Drosophila; species Drosophila nigrodunni. The sequence goes on from JACVCZ010000001.1 coordinate 14,961,113, forward strand.
TGCGAGTCGTTGCTTTATTTTTCTTTCTTTTCCTTGGAGAGCACAAATAGATAAACACACACTAGATATTAGTGTGTGTGAGTGTATGGTCAGACAAATGTTTAAATTTATCGACTTTTATTCGCAATTTAAATAAATTCGCTAACAGTTAGCGCGCTGATTGAAATACAGTGTTGTAAACCAATTGCAACTTGTCAAATATTGAGTATACGCCATGTTGTCGTCTTCATTTCTTGGCAAGCGACAACTTAGCGAATTCGTTGAACTGGTTTCAGGTTTTGTTTTGCATTTGATGTCGTTGTCCTTGCCACCTTACGAAATGCAGCAAGAATATCAAGCACACCATGTGCAGTACTGTTTCTGCTTCTTTCTCTAACTCTCTCTCACTCTATTTTTATGTTTTTCTTGTGTGTGCCGCATGCTTTTGCTCGTCTGCCACTCGAAGCTAAGCAGGAAACGGAAATTACTTTGCAAACACTTTGCGCCACCTTTAGCCAGTAAGTCGCGTGGCAAGCGTGGCGAATACGTAACGGCAATGGTGAAGAGTCAAGTGAAGTCAGGTTAAGGTTTTCTTGCTACTCTTCAATTTTTTTTCGTAATTTTCTTACGCTATACTGGCCATTTAGTTGCCGGCCGCCGTCCTTTATGGCCATAAGCAATGTGAAATATGAATTGCGGTTACTTGAAATCTCCGCAGCAAGCGGCCAAAACCATACCACTGGCTAACTCAGCTAACCTCAGCAAGGGTTTGCCCTTATGCCTGTTGGCTATTTCAAAACACGCGCACACACACACACACACACACACACAGCGAACATTACAAAAAGGTAACAACTAAAGCATCAACTGCATTTAACTTTGTTGTTATTTTGCCGTGTGTTTGCCTCGTTGTAGCACTTTGCCATTTTATGGCTAAATCCACTTTAGCTGCGAGCAAGAAATGATGTGTGTTAGTAAGTGTATTTCTGTGTGTGTTTGGTAGTGTGTGTGTGTTTTTGTAATTTCTGCTGCCTGCCTCTGCCTAAGTCCATTGCCTGCGTCGCCTTATTGAATGTTGTTGTAAGTTAAATTATGGCCCAAAATGGCTGCTGGCTCTTCGCTTATTCTCCACTCTTGGTCCCATTTTGGCTGCTGCTGTTTTAGTCCTGTTTTGTCCTGTGATTCATATGTGCAAGTCGCTGTGTTGGCTTGGGTTAAAATTACCTTTAAATTGAAAATTATTGTATGTACGCGCACTGAACTTGCAACTCCATCGCACCACTCCGCACTTCAAAGTACTAAAAACATAAATTTCTGTGGTTTCTGCTCAAATTGCGGTAACTGCGATCCACTGCCATCCAGCCAGTCAGCCTGCAAAAATGTGGGTGGCATATGGCCCTGATGGTCGCTTGTTGGCGGTGTCAGCTTTTGGCTTGAAATGCTGTCGAGCTTTGAATTACTTTTTCAATTTGAGGCTCTCGAGACCGCAGCAGCGTGGCAGGTAAATGAATTAATGTGCGGCAAGTGGCGTGCGAGTGCTAAGCAACTTCAGCAGGGTTCAATTTGTATTCATAAACGCCACTCATTTATTATTTGTTTTTTATTAATTTCTTTCCTGTGCTTTTAGTCTACATTTTGCTTTGTTATATAAAACATATTTGTCGTGCAAAGCAAATTTTGACGCCTGACGTATACGTAATTTCTATAAATTCGATTTGTCATTTTCTGCTGCTCAATTTATACAATTTACATAATTCAATAAGTTTTTAAATTTCTTTGCTTAAATTTAAGTAATAGTTACAAACACATAAATGTAAAATGTAAGTTACATTCTGCAAGATTCTTTTACAATCAGCTATTGCAACTGTCAATATGAGAAGTTACCCAAAATAGCAACAGAAAAGTCACTTCCTTAGTATCTTTTACTCACTCATGCCATCTCTGTCTGCCCTGTCTTTGTCTCTCTCTTTCTTTCTGACTGTGTTTCACTTTCCTTAATAGACAATTGTTTGTGCTATGTCAATTTTGAATAGGCTTTCAAAATGATTAAATTTCATTTCATAAATATTTTACAGCTCGACAGCAGACTGAACTGCAATGATATCAATTTCAGTTCGATTTCTATTGTCCTGTTGTGACAACAGGTTAAGTGTGTATGTGTGTGTGTTTGTGTGTGTGACTGTAACCAATTTTAAAGCTTATGCCACGCCCACTGACAAGTCGTACGCTCTTTGGCAATAACTCTTGTTCTCTTGTCACTGTCGTTTGGTCGCTTGTGCAAATGTGTCTCACAGAGACCTTCGCCTCGGGAGGTTCTTGAGTTCAACAATTTTGAACTTGTCTATTCTCCATTCCCCTCTTCGAATATTGCATGAGTTGCTATGTGTGTGGGTGTGTGTGTGTGTGTGTGTGTGTGTGTGTGTGTGTGTGTGTGTGTGTTCTAGTTACTATTTGGCACGCGTTTGTCGTTGCTGCAAATTGTCGTGGCCCGGCCCAAACTGTCGGCATTGTGGCTTGTTTGTTTGCCTGGCGGGCTCGTAAATAAATCATTTGATAACTTGACGCTGCCTTTGGAATCGACAACAACACACATTCACACACATTGAAGGGGAGCCAATATATCGTCTCGACGCTTTGTGGTTTTGTGTGCTCGCCATTGGTCAAGGACTAAAGGACTCACCTAAGCGGCGAAACTTCAGGAGCTGCCGCTGTCCACTGTTACAAGATTTTGTGATTTATATGCCTTTGCTTTGACGTGACCCATCGCCTGGCGCTTATCGATTTTGGCCAGGCTAACGTAAACGAGATACTGCTCGGCTTGTAGCCATTTTGTTGCTTTTGGCTTTATCTGCGCCATTCAACCGCAACGCAAACTTTTGGCCAAGCAAAATGGCGTCGTTAATTTTTACTGTCTGCTCTCACCGCTGCAAACCAAAGCCGAAAACCAAAACCAAAGCAACTCAACAAACCCAAACAGCCAGACCATACAACCAAACAGCCAAATAGCTGGGAAAAGTTATAGCCATCTGCAGTTTCAATTATCTAGTTTTGAACCAGGGACAAACACTTTCAAGTGGCTAACCGATCTTGCTGTAGCTACAAAACTCTTGGCCCAACTATTTTCATCCAAGTTCAAATTGTTGGAATTCCCGAAATTGATTTCCTTTGTCATATCAGCTGAGAAAATCCCCACTGTTGTCAGCCTGACACTTCTCTCAGCTTTCCACTATGCAAATCAGCTCATTTAGGGACCAGATGATAAGTAAAGTCCTTTCAATTACAAAAAAAAAAAAGAGAAAATACCAAATGCAAAAAAAAGAAAAAAAACTGTGTCGAAAAGTTTTCTTTGCGCGTGACTTAGGGACTGAATTTAAAGCCCAATAAGGACCCATAAAATTTTCGAAAGTTTCAATCAATTGTGACGAAGCACACATCAAAAACAACAATATCCCAACACGATATTTTACTTAGTTTTTTTCTACCCGCTTCCCGCTCCCCTTCAGCAAATAGCTGCTCCTTTTGACCTAAATAAATATATAAATATATAGGTATACTTCGGAGCTAAGCGCTATGTGTGCTGTCATAACTGGTTCGCGATGAGATTCTCTTTAAGGATTTGCGGCTAAATTCAATTTGTGCTTGCCGTATGTGAGTGTGTAAGGGGGTGTTGTGTGTGTGTTAAAGCAATCTGCTATTAATAGCATTTTCAGCAGTGCAATACAGATGGTAGCTCTGTAAGTTGTCCAACATATACCAGATTGTCTATGGCTCTTAAGAATCAACTTAAATGCTTCACATGACAGTCTCTCCAATGACATAACCCTTCAAAATCTGCTCAGCTCAGGACTAAAACGAAAATCACCAGATGAAAACTACTAGAAAGAAACCATATACAAACTACTAACGATTTTCCATACCGAAGCTGAGATACTCTAAAGAAAAATGTTGGTTATGGAATAAGCTAAATGGGTTGATATTTAATTGCTTAAAATATAGTTATTCTAGCGATTAATGATATTTAAATATATTTTAGCTGATTTTTAGCGCATGAAGCTACAGATCAATAAATGGGCATAATGTCTCAGTTTGTAGGCCGATCAAACGTATGTAAACCATCATCATCTGGAGCTATAAATAACTCTTCCAATGAGCTAGACATAATACCCTGTTTTAAGGGTATAATAAAGATTATTTATAATCATGGTCGGCAGAACAGAGCGCAACCGAGCGAGAACTCGACTCAACGCGCCGTTCCAAATTTATAAGCCTGTGCAGAGTATAAACCACCCGATATTTCGTACTCTCGACCAACACCCTGTCATTGAGTGTTGGCCAAAGGGGTGTAGGGGAGGCGGGGAGAAGGGAGACGTATCGCTAACTTAACTGTGCGCTTAAAGCGGCTCAGATGATGCTGCCTCACATGTATGGGGATTAGATATTTCAAAAGTTTCTGACCCAAAAGGATTTGTGCAGTGTAAGAGTGGGAAAGGGAGAGAACATTAAAGGTAAAGAGCTACAGAGAGTGAAAGGGAGATAGAGAGAACGTATATTGGTGCACATGGCAAACAAACGACTATGGTTTTTGTTTGCTTGACTTTGTTGCCACTTGGTAACAATAGCAACATACCGAGAGGTGAGGGAGAGGCCAAAGAGTTGAGAGTAAAATCAGCCTATTTGCCTGAATAGCCATTATCTTCATTTTCATCATCATCAACATCATCATCATCATCAGTTACAGCCTCAACAGCATCGATGGGGCATTTGGGTGGCATTGTGGCTGCAACACGACAGTTTAGGGTCCAACCCCTTTTTTGCGTTTTTGATCTTGCAGCCCACACACTCCTCTACCTCCCACTTACCCAACCTTCTTGCCAAAAAAGTTTCGTGGCGCCACAAATGCCTGGAGGCGGCACCTCTCGCTCTGAGTTGTCATAGCACAATTTTTGGCAAAGAGATGTATTCAATTTGCTCACGGCTCATAATACTTTTGCTAAGCGGCTTGAAGTTGTCGGTTTGCCTCATTTAAGTAGCCACAAATTGAGGCAACAAATCTTTGGCTCGTATTTGTTGCAACTAATTTGATCAAGTGGCGTAACGATAAAGGACGAAAACTTGACTCAATTTCCAGAGTGTCTTTAATTACGTTCAGGCATATAAATTACTAAAACTTTGCTGACAATTCCCCCAAAGATTTATACATGTGGCAAGTGCAACTTGGGGCTGCAACAATTGTCTGACAATTAAATTTATTATTTGCAAATGCCAGCTGCCAGGTTTCGAGCAGAGCTCCAAAGGATAATAACACGAAAAATGTCCAAAAAGCAGCTCAACGTCAACAAAGGACAATAAGACAGGTAAGTAAATGCATGTGTGTGTGTGTGTGTGTGCCTGAGTCATAGTGTGTGTGGCCTTGTAGCTGCTGGGTCTTGATTCAGTGAGTCCATAAAAATTCAAACAATATGGCAAAGCTCATCAGGCGCATCAGCAGGTCTTAGCCATGCCCCAAAGCTGCCTGACAAATCCGTTTCAATATGATGGGGCAACAACGAAATGGGGGTATAAGGCAGGGTCAAAGGCAGAGACACAGTCACAGCCAGAGGGGGCACAAAGGAATGCAGTCAAATTTACAATTTAAAATGCATGCATAATGAATGTGTTTGCAGCCAAAGACTTTCAGCATGCCACAACACAAGGACATGCCCCGCAGCAGCAGCAGCAGCAGCAGTGGAAACAACAACTGATGCTTGCGGCAAGTACAAAAAATGAGGAGAAAACTAAAAGAAAGAGCTGAAAAGAGGACAGAAAACCATCAACAAGGCCACTCAGCTCTGTTCAGCTCAACTCAACTCAACAAAATCCTTAATCTGTGTGAATGCTGCTTTAAGAAGAGCCACAGCAGCAAAATCCCAAAACCGAACTCAACTCAACTGAACTCAACCCAAATAGGTTTTAGTCCTTGTTGTGCTTTGCTTTGCATTAGAAAAAGCACTACACTGTTAATTCACATGATTTGCCTCAGCCATTATAATTCGCTTTTTAAATTCAATCCCATATGTCTTAAATTAACTGTAAATTTAATATATTTTACTAAAACTTTAACTCTGTTTACAAACTTAAAGTTTTTAGATTTCTCCAACTAAAGTTTCTAATCTAAATATTTTGGTCGTCAGGTGTTTTTTAATATGTGAATCTTCTTTTTTTTTATCAGTGTACTCACAACATGCCCCCATCTAGTGACGTTGGGTGTGTATGTGTGTGTTTTGTTGCACATATTTGCTGTAGTTTGTTTGCATGCTTGCTGTTTTTCCTGGTACAACATGGGGCAACACAAAATGGGGCAACAACACGCTTTCGGGACGCTGCATGCTTCAGTTTCTATACGTAGCACTGTATCTATCTCTCTTTTAGGAATTTTGCATAATTTCGTTAGCAAAAAGTATTCTTTTGTCTGTGCGGTAATGCGAAATACAATACACATACGACCCGTTGTGCAGCTCTTGACTTTACACACACACACAGACGCACACGCATACATATATCAACAAAATATATACCGCACACATACACATTTATTTCATAACCCCAAACCTTCGATTCGTCTCTCAAATTTCGTGCTCAAATTTCCGTTTTCTAATTTCTAATTTAATTAGGCGCACGGCACATGACGCTGCTCGTAAGGCCCAACGCAATCAGATGCTGTGTGCGACACACACACACCCACACACACATGCACACATAGCCAAACAATGTGTCCCTGTTGATTCTGGCATACATAAACACACTCCCTCATCTAGCTGGTATTTACATATGAGCAACATTTTCATTACGTGCTGCAAGTTAACACCGCACCACAGCATCCCGACACGACCCTCCGCGGCCAGCCTCACCCTCACGCTAGTGCCGCCCCTCCGATTTCCTCATTTTCCAACCCAATATTGTAGCTGCCACGGAAACGTACGTTATGGGAGTGTGCACGAAATTTCCACGGCGACAATTTCTCACATTTTTTATATTTCCCGTTTGGATGCCTTTTTATTGCTGGAATTTCGCTTAATTGTTGCACACGTGGTAGCACCAAAAGAGCCACTCAACCTGTGTGTGTGTGTGTGTGTGTATGCTCCGTGTGTGTTGCAATATTGATTGGTCGCGCAACGCATTGATTAAGTTTTTTCGGTATATAATTATTTTAGTGTAATTAAAAGTTGCCCTTAGCAACTCGGTTATGGCTCTGTCTCTGGTGTTGAATCCTGCCCCAAAATGGAACCCCTACTAGCTCTCCTTCCTGGGTCTGCTGTTGAGTCAACTTTGTGCACCGTATGTCAGGTCAAATATTAAAGAGTCACAGCGAACAATTCCCAAAGTTTGCTAGCGTTGAAAAAGTTTCATTTTCATTAACACAAACCCTTTAAGACACGAGTGGAGAGCTCTGTGAGTAGCAATGGTTTGGGACACACACTGTGGGGCAGTTGCATATTCATATATGCGGGTATTAGCTTGGAATGCGGTCAGCTATTCAATGGGTTCACACTTGATAAATGTTACGACAGAACGACCAACAGACGGACGCCATAAAAGCCCATTAAACACATTTCAAATTGAAAAGTCATGCTTTAGGGTCACTTTTCTCCCTTACTCTATCTCTGTCTCTCTTGATTTTTCTATCTCCCTCCCTGATTCTATTTGCATACTCGCACACAGTTTACATAATGTTTTACATAAATTTTTCGTTGAATACTTCAAGTTTGGCCAACCATTAGTCCCTTTTGCGTGTTTGCCCCGTCCATCTGTCGCTCTGCCTGTCTCTCTGTCCATCCGTCCGTCTGTCTGTCAGTATGTCTGTCTGTCTGTCTGTCTGTCAGTAGCCATTAGCCAAAAGCTTTTATCAACTGCAACTCCCTTCGCTGCCAGGGAGCCAAAGTAGCTCAAATGAAAAAGTTTTCACTTCGATTACTCGAAAATGATTACGGGCAGAAGATTTAATCCGTGTACTGACAGTTAAATAAAAAACTGCGGCAGCTTTTACTGGAGTAAAATAGCAATAATTAAATACATATGAAAGCAAAAACAGTGGAACGCATTTGGCATTCACAACTTAAACAAATTCTTTGATAAGATGAACCTAATTAAGAGTCTAGTGAAAAAAATTAAATTAGTTCTCATATCGATATCGTTCATGGAGGTGTGATTCAGCATAATAAAGTTGGATTTCTTTTCTTTTAAAAAACTTAGTTGTGGCAAATAAAGATTGATTCTGATTACCACAAGTCAATAAATAAAAATTATGCAATTTATCATAAAGATTTCTAGCCCAAAGCATGCCAATTGGGTGACTCTATAATCTCTTGTTTCTTTAATTAAATATCAAACATATTGTAAGCCCTTAAGCCTTTAGTCGTTCTTTTACTTTAAAATAAACTCTTCAAATCCTTTTTGCAGTTTGTTAGTTCTTTTAAAAAGGCTCTTAGTGCACTCAAAGTATTTGCAAGTTATCCACACACATCATAAATTTGCTACCGTACAACAAATTTATACTATTTGGAACTCGCTTTAATACACACACAAGCACACATACATCAGCACTTACGCACACAGACACATGTACGAGAAATGGGCCTTAATAATGTCTTGACCATTATCCTGCATATAAAGTTGTTCATTTGCTTGTGTGTATTTGTTTTTGTGTTTTTTTTCTCGTTCCACTCTTGTTGGCTTTGATTTTCCCCAAGTCTTCGTCATTTTGTATGCTGTGTGGGTTTTGGCGCTTTTCCAGTGCCTCGATCTTGGCTTTTGGCTCCATACATCGATTGTTGTCCTCATTGTTGTAGTTTCTGTTGTATTCGTTGTTGTAGTTGTTATTGCCATTGTGTTGCATACATAATAAATTTTATGAAACGTAAATTTTTATCGAAACCAATTTTTGGCAGTGCCATAAAACGACACGAAACAAAACTTTCTCCTCGCACTCGATGAGTTTGGCTTTTATAATAAAAATCGAATGTTTTATTTATGTCCTCCTACGATTTGTAAAGATTCCCAAATGGCTTTTCTCACTCTTTCAACTATGTGTGACTAGAGGCTAGTTATGGAACTTGACTATTTACTTGATTTCCATTACGTAAACTTACTAAAACTACTCACACGCTCAAATAAAGAATGCTAACTTTAACCAAATATAAGAATAAATGCTATTTTCCTTTTATTATAAAACTTGATTTCACTTCACTGCACAAATGTTTTTAAAGTGTATAAATTCAATAGAAAAAAGTAATTACACACAACTTTAAGATTTATAACAAACCCATTTCTTATTTTTACAAATGATTTATTTATTTTCCAATTGAATTTTACTTTTGTGTCAATACAAATACGAAACTTTCTTCACAATACTTGCGTTGGTTTTTTCGCAGCTTTTGGTATTAGCAATTCAAATGATAATAGATAAATCATTTTCAATCATTTTTCTAAAAAACTATTGAAGCATTCCAAAGAAATACCATCAAATGAAACGGAACGGAATCGAATGCGAGAAAATGGAATAACAACAAATATTGCAAATACATAAACAAAACATAAATGGGAAATACGCACAAAATGCAAAACACATACACACACAGAGAAATTCGGCCAACAAATAGAAACAATATCAACATTTTTTGTAAATTAAACAAACAAAAAATATTGCAAATAAAACGTACGAAACTGAAACTGAAAACCGTGCGACCCACTTGTCTACATTTAAATATATGTACAAATATATATATGTATTTAGTATACTTATAAATAGTTGTTTGTAGTTATTGTAGAATCGTAGCGCTCATTTAACTGTTTGCTTTTGTGTGCTACAAATTCAAAAAAGCCGAGACGATAGATCAGGGGTAAAGAGTGTGATGAAGGAATTTGGCATTTGCTGTCATTTGACAGGAAATACGAAAATGTTTTCAAATCATTGAAGCAAAACAATGTTGACAAAATCGACTGCTTTAATAGGTGTGTCTTCCACATGGCAAATTACGTATACGCATAACATGCTATGCATTAAACGTGTTAAGCGGTGTGAACTTGGGATCAATTGCATGTTTTAGTCGTAAATAAAATAAAATTTAAATTAAATGAATTTCGTATGATTTTCCCCATAGGCTTTAATTTGCGAATGCCAATACATAATTGTATCAATCACATACAAACTGAAATCATTAACCGCAATAGATTATTCTGAGCTCAGCTCAGCTTGTCAAGGCTGGAGAGCAACGGGAAAGTTGATGATATTAATTTGAAGCACGGTTTTATGACACGTGTCTTTCTACGCAATTCTGAGTGTCATTAAAAATGTATTTGCTTTTATAAATTAATTCGTTTAAATTTAATAAAAAATCGCAGGCACGTGCACGTTTTTTTTTTTTAATTTTTCGTGCTAATTAAAATCATTTATGCAACTCAGAAGGCCTGGCCCAAGTGCACCTCAAGAGTTGTCTCTATTCGCGGCTCAACCATTAAAAGCACTGGCAGACAACTTGATTGAACTTTAGCCAAAGACTGTGTCAAGATTAATGCTAATGTGACAACTTAATCGAAAGCCATTTATAAGTCATGTCAAGTGGTGGAGGCTACTTCTCCTACCGCCATATCTATATTAGACTCTTAACGTTATGACGACAACGTCGACGACAGTAGACGTCAATGATGACGACGTCTAAAAGTAGGCAACGACAACGGGAACGTTCTACTAGCATGACAACGACAAATCCATAAAATACACAAAAAAAAAAAAGAGCAGCAACGTTAAATATTTGCATTAATTTTGGTGCTGCGATAAGTCAGACAAGGAGAAAGTCGCAGTGAAAGTAGAAAAGTGGGGAAAGTGGAAAAGGAAACAGGAACATTCGCCTTGGTACTTACCCGGCAAACTTGATGTCAAGCTGATAAGCAGCAATAGTTGCGTTATCAGCTGTTTGATGCTGCCACAGCTCCGGTTGTTGCCACAACTCCACCTTCTAACGTAGTAGCTGCTACTGCTGCTGTTGCTCCTGTTTGTGCTGCTCATTTTGTCGTTTATCGAGCGTTGTTGTTTGCTGCTTTTCTTCTACTTTTCCCTGGCTCTTATCGTGCAATGCGTTACTTTGTCAACGACTCACTTTTCGTCTCCTTCTATCTCTCTATCTTGGGAATGTTAAGTGCCACGCACTTGACTTTTATTGCGCGGCACAATGTTTACCGTTAGAGGACAACTAGTTTGCCACGTTTAGTTGCCACGTTTTGCCCGTTCAAATTGCCAAATTTTATGCGAATTGTGTTAGCGTTGTTTTACATATGTTTATATTTAATGTATTGTGTTTTCTTTTGTTGTCTAAACGTAATAAAATATAAATAACACGCACGATTCTTGCAGCAAAGTACATCACAAAACAAGAAATGGCGAATCAATTGAAACGAATTGGAAATGGAAATTTCAAAATAATTTTTTCAGTATTTTCCTACAAGTTATGTTTTGATTAGTTTTTATTTCTCTGACACTTTTCCACTTTTGTACGTCAATGTCAAATTTTTGATCAAATATTGCCAATTATCGTTTCCATGAAATCAATATGCTGGTATTAATGTTTTGGGTTATTGTTGCACGTTGAATTCTCTTTTGTCCTTTGTTGTCCTTTTGGTGGAAACTATAATTTCACTTTACTCTGCTCGTTGCACGCTTCGTTTCATTTGCTTTCGTTTTGGTTCGTTTCGATTTGAGTTTGTGCTGCACTCGTTGTTGCATCTATTGTTGTTGTTGTTGTTTTTAATCAAAAATTTACACAGTCACCGCATCGGGAGTCGGTGGTAAACAAATTGTTGCAGCTTCTGTTGGTGTTGTTGTTTTTGCTGGGTATTGTTGTATTTGCAGCCAGCGAAATGAAAGCACAATGCAAAATTTTCAATCAAAACTTTTTACTCTCTTTCCCCTGCAAGTTTTTCAGTTTCCTTTTTTTTTCTTTTTTGCTTTTTAGCGCTCGTTAGCTACGACTATCCTGTGCTGCTTCTTTTCCTCCGTTTTTCTTCTTTTCTTTTTTTTTTTTTTTGATTTGCACTTTTCTTTTTTCAATTTTTAATGCAATTTCCACGCTTAACTGCACTTTTTGCCGTTTTTCTTCATGTTTTTCGTTTTCTTTTTTGGTTTCTGTTGCTGTTGCTGCTGATTCTGCTTCTTTCTTTGTGTTGCCGTTTTATATCGCATTTATTTGCACGGACACAACAAACACAATCACACACACAGACACAGACACAAGCACAACACTAGCAGAATATGCACACAATTTGCAATGTCTCTACCTCTCTCAGTCGCACACACTCCTAGTATCTATCTCTCTTTTCCACTGCCTGTATCTGTGTGTTGTTTTGTTTCCTGTTGCTCGCACAAATTCAAATTACTTTTGTCGTTATTGTTTGAATTGTTATTGTTGTCGGCTTTTATCACTGTTGTTGCTTTTATTGTTGTTGCTGGAACATGTCATGTAGATTTCTTCAATTCAGTGTTGGCAGCTTGCTGTCTTGTTGCTTGCGACGACAACAACATGACGATGTTGCAGCTTCACTTTGCTCTTAGGCCACGCCTTGGGCATTCTTCCATGTTTCACATGCCACAACTTGTCTGCAACAAAGTAAGAAAATAACCAAAAAGTTTATTGGATTACTGATGAAATTAATAAAAATGAAATACACAAAATAAGTTCATATAAATTTAATAATAGTTGCAAGTTGCCCTACACACTAAATTAAATGAAACAAGTTTTTTTTTTTTATTTTCATTTCATTTTTTTTTTTTTTCATTTAATAATCACATATGTATGAAGAAGCTTACGTTTGTTTGAGTGCAGAATGGTGGGGACTTAGCTGTTGTAGGGGCAACTTATTAAAAATGTTCTTTGAAGAAACTCTCACATTTTCATAATTTATTAGACTCTGCTTTTGCATTTTCTTTGACGCTTATAAATTTTGAACTTTTTCTTTTGATATTTCAATGTTTTCTTGGCGCTCTGAGTGTTTCCTGTGCCTCTTGCCCATCTCAAAACGCTGCTGTACTTTTACTCTTAATCATGCCACACGCAGCTGACACACACATGTGCATACATGTTATAGATACTGTGTGTGTAGGCCGCAATACAGCTCTAACTCTGCCGGAAAATGCGTCAATCAGCTCAAAGACTCGACCGATGGGTGTCTAGGCCTTTTTCATCATCTATTCTTATTACTGTTGTTGTTTCTGCAGTCGCTGGAAAAGCTAAAGTGCATAAGAGCATCAAGCATTATGCTTTATTTTCCGCTTGACACCTTTGGGCGACGTTGCGCATTTCCTTTTTGTGCAACCAGCATATATGCAACACATACACACACACTTACAAAACACTCTGACGCACACAGCGTTGCCACGCCCAGTTGACGCCTTGTTCTATACTAGCTATTTGTGTATGCATTCGCATAAAGAGTTTTCTCTTTTAACCGGCCGAGAGGCTGCCAGACGAATGAGCTTAACTTTGCTGCAAGGCTGCTGTAGCACTTTGGTGGGGCACTGCCAGTGGCAGCTCGCTTGTGGCGTCTACGAGAGTCGCAGCTTCTTATCAGCATATAGGTACACATATACATGTATGTATATATGTAGAAGGTAGTCGACGTCAACGTGTGACACACAGACGTCATGTCGTCAGCTCTGAATTGAAATTTATTATTCTGCTTTGTCGTGCGTGTGTGCGAGGCACTTTTGTGCCACACATGCTATACCAGAAGCAGCATTACCCACCCCCATCCCATTGCACCGCCCATTACCCGCAGCAGCAGCAGTAGCAGTAACAGAGCAACCCTTTTATGAGTGGGTATTTAATATTTTAATACAGTACTCCCCCGCATGACGCACCTTGACTACACTTGTGCTTTGGTTCTGTTAATTGCTTTCCAGTCGGACGAGTGGCAAGGGCAACCTTTGATGCTGTTGTGATCGCACTTAAGGATATTGTTTACACATCTCAATTATCCTTTGACTGCTGCACAGTCGCGCATGCCACTTTTCAGCTGCCTCCTTCTTAATATCTGTGCAAATTTGCGCTTTTTTCTGCTTTTGTTTTCAATTCAAAGCAAACTTCCAACGCCATTGAAGTCTGACACCGTAGTACAGTCATAACAGGCTTTAAAGACCTCTCAAATTACGCAATTCAGCTTTGACAAATGACTCAATGATTATAGAACTGGATGTTACCAAAGCGAAAAATACAATGACATGGGTTGGATATGTTTTAAAGACTTTACTATGCTTAAGCGTGTTCTGCTGTTAATGTTATTTCTTAATTTAAAAAAAAACTCGAAACATTTTATATTTTGCTGAAACTAAGAATCTACAATACAAGATGAAGATTTGGCCAGTTTTTTATGCGATTATTTTGCCCTAATGCGTGTGCAAATACGTATACTTTAGATTCATGCAGCTTCCTCCTGGCCACACTCATTTCAGATAGCCATCATCGAGCTGTAGGCAATTTGTGGCATAAAACCTTAAGTGGAAGTTACGTTGGGTTTATTTTCTTCCTTTTTTCTCTAGCTGAACGAGAGAGACAAGAAATGGAAAAAAAGAAAGTTGTTGCCACTTATTTTTGTGTTTTTTCTTGCAGCTTCTTCTGCTGACATTTGCCATTTTACCGCTTAGCATCGCAAGAGTAAGAAAGGATATGGAAAAGAGGAATGGGATCGGGACTGGGCGAGAAATTATGCAAAGATTGTGTGCAGAGCTTGAGACAGTAGACGCTCGCTCCAAAGAAGGGCAGTCAAGTTTGCCTCGACAGAGGTCAGTGCTGGCGCAAAACTTTTCTGTCGAGTGACATGTAAATTTTGCCACAAGGCAGTGCTCCATTTTGTTTTTTTGCTGCCGCACGAAAGAGTTGCTTGCAACAAAAAATATACGAAAAGGTATAAGCAAGAGTCCGGGAGAGAGGGAAAAGACTGTCGACGTCGACGTCGACATGATGATAATTTGGCATACTCGACGACCATCAGCGCGTTGCCCAGGAGCCACATTTTCTTTTCATGAAAATCAGTTAAATGAGTTTGTTTACATGTCTTGGCTGCGGTGTGGAACGGCAAATGGCAAACTAAAAACGGAAAACGGAAAACAAAAACACACGCTTTAAATGTATGCAAAGTGTGGCAAGGAGTGTGGCATATTGTCTGGACGCTGTGGCGGCTCGTTTTTCTGCGGAAATAAATGTAAGAAAAATCCCCATACAATTTACGTTTGCAGCCTAAAAGTATGCAGCATGTAATTTGTGTTTTGTTTGCCGTTGCCATCGTTGTTGTTGATTTTGTTGTTGCTGCCGTTTGCTTTATGTAATTTGCATGTAAACATGTGCTTATTTTCATGCCTCCACACACACACACACACACACACACACAGCCAGACATACCTAGAGAACACGCGAATTTACGCCAAACATCAAATGATTTTGTTTAACATATTTTGTTATTAAGTGTGGAAATGTGCATATTTTGTTCAAGCCGCCTTTTCCTCATACGTTTGTGTATGTATGTGTGCACCCTTTTTTAGCCAGTTGCTTGTTCGTGCCTGCAGTAAATTTCCGTTTGCCATCATTCAGTCAGCGCTTGGCTTCGGGAAGCCAGACATACTTCAGTTGAACTTTTGTGTAGCATGAACTTCTTAAATTATTATTGGCCAAGTCTGTAAGGAAACTGCATGAATCACACCTTTTCCTTGACTTGGCCAGCAAGCGAACTATGAACTTTACATAGACTTAATTTTTTTTTGGCGGTCTATACGAATTATGTTCTGCAAAAAGTTAACATACATTGCTAAGGCTTGTATCGAACTGACGTTGCTATTTGACAATTGACAGTTGGTCGAAACTTTTGCCAATTACCGCTGTCATGTGCCACACCCCCAAAATGACTGCCCCGTTTTATTCTTACTACCTACTTTTTCATTCTTTTTCTGTTTCTCGTCTTTTAGCTGCAATGCACGTCAGCTATGCGTTTGCTTCCAATTTGTTTGCCCAGACGAAACTAAACACACGCACAACTCTTAGACTTGGCTATTACAATTTCAGTTGCCCGTTTGGCCGTGTTGCATATAAAGCGGCATCAACTCGGTCTTTGCCATTCAGCCAGAACGTGGCCACACTTACCAATGCTCAACTGCACTGTGTACTGGTCTTTGAGGCAACCCAATCAACGATATGTTGCACCTTCCCCCCGAGAACGCCCCCTTTTCTAAACTCAATATCTTTAGCTTTTATTGTTGTAAGTCGAAGACATGGCTGCCACATCTCAGCCCCTGCTGTTTAAATGTTTGCTTTACTTTACTCCTTGGCTATTGGCTTATAGCTAGTAATGGTAAATGTATTTAAGCCATTGTTGTTACTATAGCTGTTATTGTTACTGCTGCCGTTACTGCTGCTGCTTGAGGGAGGAGCTTAGTAAATACAAAGTGTTAAATGCTTGGGGCTTAGTTCTGCATAGCTAAGCTTATATAACATATTTATATGTATATGTTCTTGTATAGGAATATGCATGTGGCTGCATATTAAAGCTCAACAAAGGCGTTGTATTCATTTCTTATTTAAAACTACCCATCAGATACAACTGTATCTATATGCAGCCAGATAGACAGATAGATAGATAGATAGATATATAGATAGATAGATGGATAGATCGATGCAGCGTTTGAAAGCTTGAGTGTGCACAATGTGTTTATTTATTGAACTGTGAATAAATATTTTTTTGCCGGGCAACAACTTGAAGTACCTACGACTCAGACTCAAATACAGACACGGACTCTAAGCGATTTGATAGTTTCCCTTTACCCTCTCTTTCTGTCTCTGCTCTATCTCAATGGGGCATAAACAGTTGTTCCTCACCAGCCCATAGACGAATCGATGAGGCACTTGAGGCATCTCTGTGTTGACTTTGCAGTTTGCACTTACGAGTGTGTACTGTAATTATGTGTTAGTATGTGTCTGTATACAGGTGCACGTATGTGTGTGATAGCTGTAACCTAATTCTGAGCGTGGCTTAAATGGACTTACAGTCTATTGACTCACTGAGTTTTATTTTCGTGTGTGGCAAGCTTAACTTGCCGCTTACCAATTGATTGTATTCTTGCCCCATAAAAATTGGACTACGTTCTCATACCTTTTGCACTGCCCTCGAAGCGTCGCTGCGTGACGCAGCTGCCTCTCATTACAAGCAAGTGCTGTTGCTCCCTCTTTTCACTTTTCTCAATTATTTTTCTCTCTGCTCAAGCAGTCATTCACTCAGAAACAGTGAATGCGAAGCGATAGAGACAGGGCAGAGGGTAGAGGGGAGATGAGAGAAAGTAAGGCTGGCTGGATCTGAAAAAGGCTCTTCAGCTTTATCGCTGTAATCAATTGTCTGCATTTGAATAGTTGACAACCGATTTATGGACCATTGAGTGAGCAGCACCCACAGCAAAAACAACTGCAAAAACAACAGCAACAACTAACAGCAATAAGAAGATAAAGCCAGAGAAGAAGAAGAGGATGAAGAAGACGAAGAGAGCAAGAAAACTGATGCCAGAGCCAACTGTGCCTCCTTCAAGCTCATTTCTTTTGTACTTGCGGTCGTCGCTTTACTCTCATCTCTGACCATTTGTTGTTGTCCCTCTGTGTGTATGTATTTCAGTATCCTTTTCGGAAATCAAGTGGAATGACCCACAAGATTCCGTTCCTTTCACTGTGTAACTTCTGTTTTTCTATGTTTTACGTAATTTCACGAAGAAACCGGAAATGGCTAGGAAATTGAGCCAACAATAACAGCAGCATCAGCAGCAACAACAACTAGAACAACAACTACAGATTTTGCTATTCCTATTGCTATTGCTAGCAACAACAACTGACATCATGCACGAATAAGAATAATAACGAAAATGTCAGACCAAGCGGCAATTCGTCCATCGTTGACT
Organism: Drosophila nigrodunni; assembly: GCA_020829145.1. Taxonomy (NCBI): domain Eukaryota; kingdom Metazoa; phylum Arthropoda; class Insecta; order Diptera; family Drosophilidae; genus Drosophila; species Drosophila nigrodunni. The sequence continues at coordinate 14,979,045 of JACVCZ010000001.1, forward strand.
GTCCCTCGTCCTGCGTCCTGAGTTTTGAGCTCTCTGCTCACAGTTCTTTTGCCAGCCTTTCTGTCAGTCTGTCTGAATATGGGTGCGACGGTCAGTCAGTGGCCCAGATAATGTACTGCCAAGTGTTTTTGACCTTTTCTCATTTCATGTTTTCGTTCTTTTTTCATGTTTTCTTCTTGTTGCTGTCCTTTTTACGTTGTCCATTTCATATTTGGTTTGGTCTGTCATAAAGTCTGTCATAAAGGACGTGGCAAACGCATCCGTTTCTGGCTTTGCTCCAAGGCTAACCGCCCACATCCACATCTGTCGACTGACCGCTGACCCACTGTCCACTCACCCACTGTCGACTGACCCACTGTCACAAGCAGCTGCTGTCGTCGCTCTTGTTTTAATGTGCATCACTTGAAATTATTTAATGCCCACTGCAAATGAAACCACCGAAAGAGTTCAAGTTCAGCTCAGCTTTTTCATCTAGGCACAGCCATGGCACTGTGTGACAAATAGTAAATAATAAAAATGGTTTTCTATTAGGAATGTTATAACAAACTTTGACAGTTAAAAGACTGCTGTCCAGTAGGTAATGAAAGACTACAGGAAAACCAATTCCTACAAATAAATAATAAAATCTTCGATTTTATTACAACACTTTAAAGAGCAGGGATTTATTTACTACAATTCCCCTAAACAGACCCACTGTGCAAAGCTTGAAAAGCCTGCCGAGCTTAACGGGAGCATTCAAATTATCTTAAATAGCAAAGGTGCAGCATTATTACAGCTCTGCCTGCGCCTTAAGCCTAGTTGCAGCTACAGCTGTATTTCTGTGTGGCAGCTGGCAACTTGCAACTGACTCCATGCTGCACGGTGCTCAGTATTGCATCAATTCAGCTTGTCGGTTGCGGAAAGATACACACACACGCCTTCTGGGCATTCACTTGGCAGGCTCTTGGCACGGCTTTGCATTTGGGTTAATGTAGTATTTGTGTTTTGTGCCGAGTACCAACAGGATCAGCATCAGCGCCAGATTGATGTCAACCCTCCACACACACAGACACTCGCACATAGGGTTGAGCTGAGCTGAGCAGTACTAAGTTCGTTGTAGTTTTCACCATCGGATTGCCGTAAGGGGCACATTTTGTCAACGGTTGCAAGACACGTTTGCCACAGTGAGAAAAATATGTCAACGTCTTCTGCTTAGATTGGCATTGTCATAAAATATCCCCCACAATCGCACACATACTTATACATAGCGAAAAAATTCGCTAGACTGTGATTCCGCTGTTTCGTGCCTTATGCCTCATTCCTCATGCCACATGCCGCATGCCTCATGTATTGCCGTACGTGAAGTCACTTCTAGCAATGAATTGCACTTTATTGTTGGCATTTTGTCATGAGAGTTGCCAGGATATGGCACGTCTTTGGCTTTAAATAGTTAAGTAGCCAACCACCGCAGTTTTGCAACCACAGATGAATTTCCACTGAAACGTGTGGCCATTTGCCTCTGTCCTCTCATCCATTGGACGAGAAGCTTGCCACATATTTCCGGTCAGTGCAAATAGCCGCAGCTTGCAACCTCAAGCTAAACCGCAAACTGCAATTTGTACGGCATACCCTGTAGAAAGAGAAAATGAAACAGGCCAGCAAAAAAATATTTAATCACACTTCGTATACTCTGCATCAACTAACTAGCAAAAGGGTATATTAGTGTAAAGAGCATTCAACTGTTCTTGTTCTTTAAATACAGCGTATTTTGAAGTCTATCACATTTTCTCGAACGCCTTCTCTTTTCGCGCACAACGCACAAAAAAATTCAATCAAAATTGTTGCCATTTAGTTTGACATTTCATTTTGATGGTTGCCAAAATGATGATGAAGTGAACTGCATTGCCATATCAGGGCGTGGCAATCGACTGCTGTCCTTCACCTCACCTCCTTTCCCAGCCAACGTTCTTCTGACCACCAAGACATGGTCAACATTTTCAGTTAGCTGCTCGCTTTTTATGGAGTGCCAAAGTGGCAAAAGAATTTTTCTGGCTGCATTTTTTTTGGCCAATAAAGTAAAACGAAGAGAAGAGGAGAAGATAATATTGAAGTGACCGAAAACTATGTGTCGTGGCAGTTCGCTGGTGGTTTTTCCACTACTTTTTCGCTGCTGGTTCATTTTAGTATCGAGGAAAATTGATTTTGTATTTCCCGCAGCTGACTAGCGGGACTGTGATAAGAATTTGCGTTTTCCTTGCGCACTGCTGCACTTAATCAAAAACTTTTCATAATTTGCCAATAAAATTGAAAATGAAATTGCATTGACATTTGTTATTGATGGAAGATGGGAGAAATCAATAACTTATGTAAATTTATTTATTTATTAATTGCAAGAGAACATAGTTGGGAGGAAACTTGTAGTTCTTGGGAATCAAATAAATGACACTTGAGGTAATTCAAAGTTAATTTCACTCTCTCTTTAAAACGAATCCGTTTATAAGAAAATTCCTTAGCTTGCTTAGCTTAGCTTCCTTGGCAAAGCTTTAGCCATGTTGAAGACCCATTCTTACTTCTACTAATACTCTTTAATATTTACATTTTCCTTTGAAATCGAAATATATGTATTTAAAGTAAATTCATTGGTTTCTAAGGAGTCAGCGTCAAAATGTATATTAAATTCCATATAATAAAGTGATTCAAGCATAAAACAGACTTCTTTGTAAACGCAGACATACCCATACTCACACATATACGAATTACGTATGTATGTAATGTTTAAGGAATTGTCTGTGTGAAATTTTTTCACACGTTCGCATTTGGTTTGCTTTGCACTACGCCTGAAAGCACATGAGAATTCAAAAAACTCAGTGTCTGCCTACGAGTTTATGAGTGAGGGAGGAAAAAAGACACAAACACACACAGACATACATAAAGATGGAGGGAGATAGAAAAGAAGAAAGAGATGGAGCAGCTATAAGGAGCTATCAAGAAATCACAACAAATTTACAAGTGCCACACAAATGTTTGACAAAAAGTTTCTGAAAAGCTTTTCACTGATTTTGCAACGTCTCAACGATTTCTTTGCCACACCAAAAGAGAAGTGGGTGTGGGAGTATAAGTGTGAGTGTGTGAGTGTGTGAGTGTGAGGGACGCGCTGGGTAGGGGTGATGTTGGCCATAGACATTTATGGCCCAAGATGCTATCGGGTTGACATAAGTTAAGCTGCTTTGCTTTGCTGTTTTCGCTTTAAAAACAACAAAAACAACAAGAAAAGCCACCAAATTTTAGTTCACACAACAGTGCGTATGAAGTAAATTCATGTGCTGTTTATAGGTATGTGTGACTATGTGTGTGCGTGTTTCTGACAGTGAAAAGGGTGCTTAGAGTATTCGAAATCTGGTAACAACGCGCATATTCAGACTTTCGAACGAACGAAAACCGCACAAAAACTTCACATATTCAAAACTTTTGAATTGTGGGCCACGAGGAGCAACGAGGAGACTTTTGCCACTGCGACTTGTTTAGACTTGTCTGCTATTTAGTGTTGACACGCAAGGCAATTTGGCAAATGCAAACAGTACGACCAAATATTACGCGTACGACGCGTATGCGGTTCGCTTTCTTGGATATTAAATAAACTGGCGCCATTTCAGTTTCGCGCGACGCCTAAACCGCAGCCACCACACCCTCCACACCCTGTAACGGTTATTGCTTATTACATGACATGGGGTGGGCCCATCAGCTAGCTCGCTTTTAAGTAGTTTGCCGTGTGGCGTGTACAATTTCCCACCCAAACACTCACACACACATGCAGTTGACTTTGAAAATCACAAGAGAGAATCTACTTGTGTGCGTGAAAGCGGGAAAATGCGTGTAACTTACAACACAAAGGGAATTTAAATAAATAGCATAAACATTTTGCATAGCTGAAGTGCTTTGAGAAAAAAAGACAGAGAGCGTGTGCAAAAGAGAGTGAGAAAAGTTCCCACTTCGCTCAGCTCATGTGGATAATCAACTCAATCTCATTCTCTGCTACAGACGCTCGTGTTCTCACTCATTGAAGAGCGTAGACTTAATCCCTGAGCAGAGCTCAGTAGCTGATGAAGTGCGTGAAATTGATAAATGAAGTACGAATGCCAGTGCAACAGTGAGAGTGGCATGTGGCAAGTGGCATGCAGAGTGTATGCGTAATGTGTGTAAGTGAGAGTCAGAGCCCAAATCGCAATAAGAACTGTGTTCATTAGTAATTGTGAGACACAGCGAGATAGAAACAGGACGAGTGGAACGAAGAGAACGTGTGAAACTACTTGAGTGTCTCGCTGAAATCCCCGATATGAGCTGATAAACCTCACGAACATTGGCTGCTCGTTGTGCGGTCGCATAAATTAGGACGACGATTCCCTGCTGCGAGTGGAAAAATTGTTGGGGAAGAGAAAAAAGGCTAAAACGCGTAAGCGCTTAACATTTAAATGCTAAATAGCTAAATAGCTGGTAAAAGGATAACGCATATCCTTATTGCCACCTAACGGCACGTTTGACTAGCTACCATGCTGGGCGTGGCCTGGCCCCTTGTGCCGTGACTAAAGGGCAATCCTCCTCGGCCCCCCATTCATACCAAAAGCAGAAATTAAAGTGTTACCAAAATAATAACAACAAATTGCCTTCCGCACAACAGCAGCGACAAAAAACAAAGCTCGTTTGCGAAAATGTTGCGACTCTCGCAACGGGTTACAACAAGGACATTTCACTGTCTCTCTGTGGGTGGTCTGGCAAAGCTATGAGTGTGCGTGTGTGTTACTGTGCCTGTGACTGTGTTTGTATTTGTGTGGCACGAGGTCACGCGTTGCGTCGCTTGCCACCAGACCAAACGACATTTATTCAAATTGCATAGCCATTTGACATTATATCAGCTTAACACGCGATAGTCCCGTCCTGCAAAAGCCCCAAATACCAGAAATATACGATATTGAATAGGAAATTGTATATAACCGCTGATTTGAAGGTATTTTACAACCAAAAGACATTCACAGCAAACAGCAACAGCCTCATAAAATATTTCATTTCTTTCTTTTCGGATTTAATTTCAATTTTGTTACGCAAATTAATGAGAATGGAAGCAATATTCTAGAAATAACTCAGAAATAAATAGGTTTGAAAATATTATTAAACTAATAATGGATTAGGAAAGGTTGTTCTCTTTTGCGATACAGCGTTGTCTTAGAGGATTTCATAATACCTTGTATTAAAATTATTTATTTAAAAAAGTTTCTCATCGTACTTCAAAAACTATCCAACTAAAACAAGCTTACTTAATTATAAAACTGAACTCGGACCATTTTATTTTTAAATATTTGCAGAGATTTCTCAACTTTGGCACGTAGAAAATAGTTATTTTCCTCTTTTTTTATTTTTTGACGACTTTAAGTGTTTTTTTTTCTGCTCTTTTTTACTTATCGCGAGAAGCTGTGTAAAGAGGAAATGAAGGAAAAGCGCGGTATTCCTCGCTTTTAATTTTTTTGTTTTTTGCGAATTTCAACTTGACTCTTTAGTTGTGTTGTAAGAGTGTTGAAATGATTGTAGTGCTCGTGGTACATGCCAACCGACGCCCATTAAGATCACTTTGTTTCGCATTTTTCTCAGGCGCCGAAAATAAATTAAAGAGTAAAAATGTTTCCTTTCTTTTTACGGCCTTTGTTGCAGCACAGCGTTTTCTATGCTGCAGCAATTCATTTCTTCTTAGTTGTATTTTTTTCGCATTCCCATTTTCGTTCTCTTTTTTACTTTTGAGGTACGTTTCTCATTTCAACGCTGTACGAGTCCTTGCGTTGTCCTTGTTGTCGCCGATTCCGTTTCACACGAAGCGTTGCCACGCTTACAATGTCTGAGGACAAAATCTGAAATGTACAAACGCTACTGCAGCTGGACTCAGACTCAAGCTAGAGAAAAATGCCGCTGAAACGTGCGCAACGGTTTTTTCGGATATCCGCTGTGCCACGGACGGTGTTCGGTGCTTCACTGGGTGGTTGCTAGCTCTTGCCTTTAATCATGCCTCAAATGCAGGCCGTGCTCCGGAAGGTGGAGCTACACCAAGTTCCCAAGCAAATGCGAGTTACGAAAGAAGAAGAATGTAGAAAGAAAGGAAAGGAGAGAGAGAGGAAAACAAGAAACGTAACGGGAGGTGCGTTACTTAAATGTAACCTAAATGCCCGGTAAGCGGATATGTCGCGTTAAATTGCAAATGGCTGACACTAAGTGGTGCCGTGTTGCAGCTGACTGTGACGCATATTTATCAGTAAATCGTTCCACATTTGCCATGACAGATACGTTATAATTACACAGAAATATGAGTTAACTCGTTATGCCCATTAACAACAACAATCAAATGAGTATACGCTACGAGAAAACTTTGTAACTTAGAAGTCCAAAAATGAAAAGAGCTTCTCTGTAACTAAACAATTAATGATTGTACCTAAAGCATTGAGATCGTTGCCAATTTATTTTAAAAATAAACCTATAGTTTGTTACCAGTAAAGCTCTAGCAATTTAGTTTTATGCCGAACACTTTTTTAATTGAGTTTCTGTATAATATATTCAAGTAATTTCTCTGTCATTTGCAGGGTATCAATAAAGTAAATAAACACTTTCAATGGTTGGGCAATAAATTTACTCGATTGTCTTAGCCGAAACGGAGCCAAGGAGTTAATTGCATGTTATCGTAGTGCAGATGTTGCAGCTGTTGCAAATGCCTCTACTCAAAATAAGTTTCATGCAACGAGTTGATGAGAATTTATTGCACACATGCATAACCACAATGCTATTTGTTAAGTTCATGTGTATGTGTGCATGTGTGTGAGAGCCATGTACAACAATTAGTTGAGCCGCAGCAAAGCTAACATCAATATATAATGCCTGACAAATGCAAACCGATGCACATACAACATGACAACTAAATAAACACATGAGCACCAACTCATACACATATAGTAAGCGGGTCTCGTTGTTAATGTAGTTGTTGATACTGCACTCATTGTTGTGGTCGGTGTCGAGATGTGAATTTGGGTGCTATGACATTTGCTTAACCTACCGCTGCGACTGGCTGACAAACACGGCGAATGCGTAATGCTTAATATTGCATACCCCCGGTATGCATGCCAAAAAGCACATTAACTGCACACACACACACACATTGACAGACTCACCCACACTCAAATGCACACCACTGCAATGCCGTATAGACAAGCGGCTTTTGCAATTGTGACTTGGCGCTGCTGGCGTGAAATTGTCATGCGCCATCTAGCGTTAGAAAATTGAATTATGAATAATTGCGTTTCGTTGGTTCTCCCTCCGCGTGTGAGTGTGTGTGTGTATGTGCACCTGCATGAGTGTTGGTAAAATGTTGTTGCCTACTTTTGTGCGCTGCCTTCCGGCGTCAGTTGCCATTCGCCGCATTTTCCAGAAGTGCAAATGTGTGTGTGTACGTGCGGCCACTTTAGCTATTTCATATGCAGAACAGACAATCTCCCCGTGTGTATGTAAAGCTAGCAGGTGTGTATGTATGCGTGTGTGTGTGTGTGTGCGTATGGGTTTATTTACCTTGGCTTTAATATTGCAGAAACCCACACAGCACGTGCATCGTGTTGCGGTTAACGATTGCATCTCATAGCATTTGCATCGCCTAACTGAGTGTATGTGTGAGCGTATATACGTGTGTGTGTGTGTTTGTATGTGTTTTGGTGTGTATTTACTTATGCAGTCAAACCAATTTGCCTTTTTGGCACATTAAGAGCCAGCTGAACACTGAGCTGACAGAGTCATCATAAATGATATCCATACAATTAAATACTTGCGACAGCTCTTGACTCCTCAACCTCTACGCATCCGATGATGTCTTGGAGTCTGAATTTTGGTGTGCCCTTAACAATATCCCTGCCATTGGCCCCTAATCTACTTAGCGAGCCATTCAGAGGATGTCACAATGCCAGAGCTGGATAGGGAGAAACACAATGAACCTTTGCCATCACAGGCTTGAGGCGTTCGAGTCGACCCATTGTGTGGCATGAACTCGTAGTCATTTGGTCATTTGCTCGACGAGCGACAAAATGAAGCGACAATACTGAAAGAAAATCTAATTTAGCGCAAGTAAAAGCAGCCATGGTCATCATCATGGCCTCTGCCAGCCCATTGACTAAGGACAGGACAGCTCTCGGATGGCAGCTACCTGACGCTAGCTGCTTACTGCCTGGTACCGGCTGCCTGCCACATATAGAAGCACGTGGCGTTTGACAGTAATTTGGTGGAAAAAAATATATATATTTGCCGCTTAATTTTTATAAACTTGCAAGTCAATTTTGAGACCTTCTTGTGCCTCGCACAGAGTTAAGTACACAAGCGATTCGCTTTTCCATTTAAATTCTTCAATTATTTTCGTTGAGTTAGAGATGAGAGTGTGACACGATGTAGCTTTTCTGATAAATAAAAAGGTTTCCAGAAAAAGTTAAATATAATTTAATTTCGCTCTAATGAACGTATTCATAATGCAATTCGCTTGTCAAAAATATGAATTTAGTCGAGATGGAAGCGTGTACTGAAAATAAACGATACTTGGCACAATCTGCAAGCTTTAAAGTAAACAAATTCAGTCTCAATATAGTAAAAACTCTATTTTCAGCTTATTCTCAATAGTATTAAGGTGTTCAGGATATTGTGTGACATTCTCTCATCTCTAATTTCAGTCTGTGCGTTCTACAGCATTTGCCATATGTGCTACGTTATTATTAAATCGCATACTCATTGGTGTTGTTGTTGTTGTTAAAGTATCTGCTGCTGGTGTTACTCCTGCTGTTATTGTCGTTGTTGTTGCTACTTGCCTGGGTGTTAAACATTGTTATAAACGCGCGTCAACATACAGCAGCTGCTTGTGCTTGTCATCATAATGGAGCATGAGAATGGCATTGCCAAGGGAAGGCAGATGAAAATGGAGAAGGGTAAGGGATAGGAAGAACGGAAATGGGATTGCGAATAGGAATGGGAGTGGGGTGTGCGAATGGGATTGCGTATCCTTATGGCTGCCTTGACATTTAAGTCGTGTCCTTGTCGTCGTGTCCCTGCGCTGCGTTTGCTTTGCTTTACTTTATTTCGCCGCTGTTGATGAGCGTAAAAAAGCAATTGTTGCGCCTAATAGACATTCATGGCCAGCAGCCATGCCCATCTACCTCCCCGTTCCCCGCGGGAACTGCTATGACAAAATGCTACATATTTTATTAAGTATTTTTTCGCTGGCATTCAATAAATTCAGTGGGGCATATGATTACGCATACACATGTGGCAGCGCTCACATGCCACGTCATGTTGTCTCCTTTTCCTTTCTAATCAATTGTTATGCGGCGTCTCGGCTTATGCAACAAGCCATTCTCCTCTATCCTCTATCACCTCCATCACCTTCCTTCCATACCTATTCTGGCTCTTCGTCCTACGCAGCTCGCATTCATCTTCATCTTCATCGTCATTGTCGACGACGATTGATGCGGGCATAAAAAGCAGCTCATTATGCTTGAGTGCCATATAATTATGGATTTTCTATGGAAATATTTTGCGTCACAGTACGCAGCGCGTCGCACACCATACTCTCCTTATAATGGGACTTAAATGGTACTTAGCATTGCAATCTGCCCTTACAGCCACCAGCTAGCGAAAGACATTTTTAATTTGTAAACAGGCTTAGATTGGTATCTATGGAGTATCAACAATCCCATAACGAGCGAATACTCATGCATTAATTCGTTTCCATTAAACAAGAGCTAATGAATGTAGTGGGTGGGAGAATCCTTGAGCTACGATTGTAAAAAATGGCATGAGAGTGTATCATTTGAAATAAGATTTGATGCACAAATTAGAAAAATCACAAAATACTTTCATAACTTAATACAATCAGTTACGCTTCATAACAAGTTCTACCCAGAAATCGGAGCTTTCAAGGTCATAATACTGCTATATTTAGAACTCGTTGTATATTAAAGCAACGAAAATAACCTAGTACCGAAAAAAGAGAGCTTAAGCAGTTGGATTTCGCCAAGTGACAACCTGCTCTCCTCTAATTAATTAACCGAACAGCAAAAATCCCAAAAAAGTATTCAAGCAAAATATATGCGCTGTAAGCACGCAACAAAACTGAAACTGACGTTGAAGCTAATGTTGGAACTGGAACTGAAGCCGGAGCTAGAGCTGGAGCTGGAGCAGAAGCTCGAACTGATGCTGGAGTTGACGTTGACGGTGACCAAGAGCGACTGTTGCAGCAATGAACTTTGACACAAAGTGTCAACTGTAGCGAGTTCTGATGCTGTTGCTCCTGTTGTTGCTGTTGCTGCTGCTACCGTTCCTGCTGGAAGCTGACAGTGTCACTAAAAATGTCTTACAAGAAAATCTACTTAACGAATTTTTGAGACAACAGCAGCCAACAGCAAATCAGAGCCCAGAACTGATGGCAGGAAGGGGAAGAGGAGCAGCTGGTAGCTACAATTAGGCAGTCGACAGGCAGAGGGAGTCACCTGCCACGCAGTAGCGTCAGCAGCAGCAGCAACAGCAGCGACTATTGTCAGTTGCTGCAATGGGCATCTTAGCGTATGGTTGCGCTGCAAAAGACTGTGCCATGAAATTGTTGCAGAGGATTCGATGCGGCAGAGTGGGAGGTGGGGGTATTTTTATAAACTGTCAAAAAGTTTGCTGCTTCACAATGATGTGACAGTTGCTGCCTGTTGCGATAAGCAGAAAGTTGCAAAAGATTCGCCAACTTGCTGGCAGTCTTAAAGTGTCTAAGACTGTGCTGATTTCTGCTTTAAAGCAGCGACTTTTGCGACATTTGCCTAATTGAAATTTTCGTTGGGTGTCAAACGGAAGCAGCTGCTGTTTGTTATTTGCCGTTTGTCGCGCGAACGCTTCCGGCTGTCAACTCTCACTTGCTGCTTGATTTTTGTAGGCGGAGATCGGCGGAGTTCAGGGCATATGCACGAGCGCCTAAAAGTACGCAGCATTGATATAGATTACGTGCAACCGCAGCGTTCGGTTCAACTACGTGCGTGCCACACTCAAAGGGAAAGGGAAAAGCAGGAGTATGCGTGCGAAAAACTTTTGCAGACGCACAGCACACACACACAGCAAAAAGAAAAACAAAAAAATTAAAGAGGAAAAAAAAAACGGCAAAGAAATATAAAGCATAACACTTGACATTGACAAATTAGTTCCAGAAGACAACAGTGTACTGTCGTGTCTTGTTGTACAGTCTTCACCGCAGCAACCACAGCCACAGCCCGGCAGGCAAGCAAGAGAATGGGAGTTGACTAAACCAACTTAAAGGGAGACAATGAGAGCAGAGCGAAGAAAGAGAGCGGAGTGGAAAGAGCTGTGTAGGTTAAAAATAATAAAATACCTACTGACATGATAGACACGAAGGACTTTTCTTTTTATTTAACGTAGATTGGAAAAGTTTCGACAGTCCAGTGGAGCAGCAGCAGCAGCAGCAGTGGTGGCACCACAGCTTGACTTTGCCGCACTTGCACTTAAGTAACTGGCAACAAAAGCAGCTGTGATTTACCCAACAAAGGACTACATTCTCTTCCCCCTATCTCTCCCCCTCCCTTTCTTTCCTTTCCCCTACCACCCACTTTTCTTTCTATCTAACTAACTGTCGCTAAACATATCCCTATCTGTATCCCCGAACGTGTTCTTTCCTTTAACCTGAATGCGAACATGTGTAGCTAATGTTACATTTTATATAATCCACAGTCAAATAAGCGTGTGTGCGTGCAAGTGTGTGTGTAAGTGTATAGGTGTGTGTATTTAGGTCATGGCTTTGCTCCGCGATGCGTAGGACACAAATTTCGAAAAATTTATTGCATAGTTTCAGGCGCAAAAGTAGTTAAAGTAAATCTGAGCATTCAGAGCAGCGGAAACTCTCCTCCTTCACTCGCTTTACCCAGCACCACCCCGCTGTCAACTTTTGCCTAATGAGTTATGCAACGGATCTGTAGGGAGAGTGGCGCGCCCATGATGGAAAACAATTATAAACACACCAAAAAGTATGCAAGTAATTTTTTTTTTGTTTTTTTTCTTTACTCTCAGTACATTACTTACGGCAACTAAGCAAAACTTTGTACGCGCCTGACAAACTTTATGCTTTTCAATTTATTTGCAAGTTGTGACCCGCAGCGAGGGCTGGAAAGCGCACCAATAGACTTTACCAACCAACTGCTGGACAATACTGGCATTATGGTCAAACCCCGCAGTGGTGTGAAGGGTGGGAGGAAGTAACATTATTGCGTCTCAAATTATGCAACAAATAAATCAACGAGATCAACGAGAAATAAGTGCCTGAATCTTAATACCCGTCAATCAGGACTTACAAGTTGGACTCCCCGCAGCGAAATATGAAAGCGGCAAAGAAATATTTGAAATAATATGAAAAAAAATGTATATTGAAATCTGTAGTTAGTGGACTAACAAATACTCTTACAACGAAATTGATTTGAAGCTCATTTAGTTGACTTTTTATTTATTTAAGTATATTTTCTATTTTATAGCTAATTTTTGTTTGTTTATGTACTTAAATAAAACCCTTCAGTATTTTTATTGTAAAAAGCAATTGAAAGATAACTGAACGTATTCAAGCATATCAAATACTCTACTTAACTGTCTTAAAGTAAGAGTGCAGTAACAGACTCTTGATTATTATTTACGAGTACTTTTTGTTCAGTTTTCAGTTTGACATTCGCTAAGTTTGTTAAGCAACAAAAGCCGTAAGCGTATTAGAAATATCTTTCTTTTTTTTTCCATTTTGGGGGAAAAGAATGAAGAACACTCAGTTTGGAATTGTTTTTAAATTCATCACAAAAAATATTTGAGTTGCTTTTTTCAACAACTTTACAATTTTTTTTTTTTTTCAGCTCATCCCCAGGTCAGACAAATAAGACAAAAAGGAGAATAATTGTATTTTTGGGAGGCATTCTTTTGAGGCAAATACAAAGTACTTGCCACATTCGCATTGAAGTTAAAGTTAGAGTTGAAGTTTATTAAAACATAGCTTGGGAAAACGTTGAAGCAAAATGCAATTGCTATGTTTTTCCGTTTTTCCTTTAGCTTTTCTGTTCTCTCCACTAATTTATCAGCGTCTCTCGATGATGCTGGCTCCGTTGGCCCACTTCTGTTGGCCATCTCTTCATCTCACATCGCTGGCCACCTAAGTGAGGCACTTCATTTGCATTTAAAATGTTTTCGCCTGCTCAGTTTCAGCCTCAACTTTGGCCATTCATTTGGCACATTTCTCTTTGTTTGCCAATTGAGCGATGGTGGTGAACGTGGTGAGCCATCTGAGTGGGTCAAGTGGGTCGCCCAATGTTTATTTGTTTTTGCAGCTCACTCAAGCTTATTTTCCTACCATTTTCATCTATTCCTTCGCATTACTGACGACTATGCGGTTTGTGTTGTTTAATTTCGATTACAATTCCAATGATTATGAGTCCGCATCGTAACGTAACTCAAGTGTAATTTGGTCGAAATTAAACGTTTTCCTAATGAATAATCATTGGGCATTTAACGCACACCTTTACCTGACCCCCAGGACCGAACCTTTAATACACGGTTCTTATTTATGTATCCTGTGCGTCCCTCTAAGTATGCAATAAAATTGTATTTAAGATACATAATGAAATTGCCGCTTTTAAATTATTGTTCCATACACAAAAAACAGAGGCATTAAGATAAAATAAAAAGGACGGACCTTTTAATTTATGACGGACACCAGTGGGGGCGTGACCCTCCCCCACTAAATGTAGGCACTAAATTCAGTCAGTCTGTCAGTCCGTCTCTCCGACTGTCCGTTCTTAATGCACACGCAGAGAGCATTGCAAATTAAACGCTAATTGTCTCAAACTGCCTTTGAAGATGATGAATTACAGGCATACAAAGCGAAATCTTGAACGTAAACGCAAACGCAAACGCAAACGCAAACGCAAACGCAAACGTAGCAAAAGCATATTAAAAATTAATTTAAATTTTTAATTCATACTCCACTGTCTACAAACGGAAGTTGTGATGTGTAAGCTTTTCCAGTGTTGAGCCTACGGGTATAGGAATACCGGAGAATTGTTTTTGAAAATAACTAAACAAGAATTAAAAAGGTACTTGATGAAAATTACATTTTACATTTTAAATAATTCAATTCTTATGATTTTTACGGTGTTTAGCTTATTTAAGCTTAAAAGTCTAATGTGTTTGTGTATGGTAATAATATAACCATGAAGACCTTTAAAACGTTTTTAAAAAATAATGTCTGCTGATAACTTAATTCAGTGCCGCAATATTATTTTTGATTTGAATAATATATAAATGAAGCATGAACATAAATATATTTATAAATTCATATTGAAAACACGATTAAATACTTTTTTCTTCAGTGAATAAAAACTCTGACAACGCTGCGTATAATTGTTTTTTAAGAGAATTTTCGATAGAACAGAAAATCTATTTGGGAATCTCCACTGTTTGTGTACGTTAAGGTTCCAATTGAGTCCTAGCCGAGTTCAGTCGACCCTGCGATGGACTGAAACACTTTGTATTGCCGCATGAAAACTTTGACACTTCCTGAAATTAATTACTTTAAAGTTGGCCGACCACGTTTTTCAGTATCCTGCACACTCATCCCCTCCCCCTAACAGTGCCACCCCACGTTATTCCAAATAAAATAATAAATTATTATTTCTTCTGAGCGAGCCAATGAAGTGTGCCAAATTTAATGGTGCCCATGAAGCACATAGTTGGCTAAGTAGTGCGCCACTTCAAAGTAATTGCAAAATATACATATAATTGGATATGGAAGTGGCGTTGGAGTCCAAGAAGTAGAGTAGTAGAAGTAGGCGAGCTGGAAAGCAGTGGGGTGTTCAAGCTCAACACAGCAAATAAATTAAAATAAATTACTTTAATCTTTCAGCATAATTTCATTTAAATAATTATAGATGCGACGCTCCGTTGACAGCACTTTAAGGCTGAATTTTAAATTAAAAAAAAATATTATTTTTGTATAGCTTTTTTTCTTCATGTACAGTTTATCAGACCGCGTCTGTTATATAAATTGTAACTGTTTCAGCGAAATATTTAAGCCTACGTTTTCTATAACTCAACAAATTGTCTATCCAAGAGATGGAGCTTTCTGCCATTTTGCTGCCACACTAACTGTTCTGCTTGGCAAACAATTTATGTGACAGAAACATTCGCAATTTTGCCGCTGATGCTTTTAGCCATTAGTTAGCTTTGCTGTGCTACAATTTGTATACTCTGTAAACGATAAATGCTGAAAAGGGGAGTAGCACATTTGAGTTGCTTTAAATTATCAAACATTTTCTGAATCTTTAAATATATTAAAAGTAACTCAATTGTAAACTACATAAGTACCCACTTCAATATTGTACAGTTTCTGCACTCAAATATATATTACAGCTGGAATTGTCCGGGGAACTCAGTAAAAGGTATTGTATGTTCGTTTATACAAAATTTGGCTTATTCTTACTTGTTGTAGTTTTATTTGCACAGTTTTGAAAGCAGGTGCACTGGCTGAATTCACGTTAGAGTGAACAACATGTTGTCAGAGTCAATGACTTTCAGAGTCAGTTAGAGACAACTTCATAGAACTAGATCAGCATCAACAGTACTCCATCATAGTACCATATCATTAGGAACATTCGACATACCTGCAAATACAAAAAGGCAAAAGAACATATGGTTAGATATTTGAGTAAAGATAATGTGAAGATCTATCAGATTATCCCCAGAGAGTGTGTACACACTTCGACAGTTTTTATGTAGATCCCATGCAACAAAATTAGAATTGATTGCCCGTCTTCAAGGGCACAATGAATGTGCCTCTATCTGACGCAGGCAGGAAAAAGGCATGAAAATCAGCTTAGCACCAATAATACCTACACATACACGAAATATGTCAACACCTTTTTATGAACATGTTAGAGTGTGTGTGTGTGTGTGTGTGTGCTCGTGTGTGCTTGGCTTGGAGTGTGAGTAAGTTTGAGTTGAGAAGGTGCCACGCCTACAATTCTTCCACTCCACTAAAATTATGTATTCATATATATTTACAAATTTACATATGTGTGTGATTTGTTGTGTTTTTTTGGCTTTTGTTTCTGCCTTGCTTTAAGTCAATAGCATATTTTGTTTCCATACTCTATATTGATAAAGAATATTAGAGCTGGTATCGAATAAGTCAACTTTTTCTTAGCTTTGATTTGCTGTTAGTCTAATCTATTTATTCCAAATACAAATGTTTTCATAGTTATATGTGTTAATGTTAGAAATATAGATGTGTTTTTTTATATTTAGGGTTAATAACTGACACAAAATTGTTCTTTTGTATAGAGTATCAACCTGTCGCCCAGCCATCTGCAAATAAATTGTATTTATGTTGTTTTTAGAGGCTTTCAGGTAGGCCAAAAACCAACCAAACGCACCGAACATAAAACCAACAACGCAGCCAGTGGAAAAATCTATATTCATAAGCAAAATACACACGCACGAAATTATGAGTCCATGCGCTCCAATTTCCCAAAAATAAAGCAATATTTTTGATACAAAGACACACTCACACATACGCTGAAAGTGGAACGCACGAAACCCGTAACAAGTCGTCTGTGTAAACGTTGAGCCGACTGGCAACGGCTGGCGAACCCTTTTATCGAAGGATCTGAGGAGAGAGAAGTTGAAACGCTGAAGGAAAAACGTTAAGAGAAATGGAGGGAAGAAGAAGATGGTAGATTTTTGGGGAAAGGTAAAGGCAGAGGTAGCAAATTGTGCGCCTAAAAGCAGACAGCACAAAAAGGTTGCCATTTTCGATAAGATGGCAATGGCTTGCTGTTGGCCCAAGGGCAAACACCCACACGCATGGAAAAACGCACATACGCACTCTCAGTCAGGTGTGTGACATGCAAAAATCTAGCGACTGTCATAATTTGACACACAACACACGCACACCCACACACCGGTTCAGTCAAATCAGGATTGTGATTCAGATTTAGCTGCAGATTCAATCGCTTGTTCAATGCGTCAAGCATTCAAGCAGAGTGCCTTCGTCCACCTTGCCTCCTTTCAACCCGTTGCCAAAGTCAATGCCAAACGCCTTGTCACAGGCCAAACTCCCCTCACCTGCACCTGCCCCTGCCCCCACACCTGTCTTCATCGCTCATTCTTACTGTCTTTTCAGCAAAGCTTTTTAAAAGATGTTGGCACACTTTATGGCTGTTCAGTTGCTTCGTTTTTTATCCGTTTTTCTTTCTTCCATTTTTGTGACGCTGACGATTTGCGTTATTTTCAGGTTCATTTAATGCTTGCAAAGAAATTTTAATTTTATGGCCAGGTGCCAAGGCGGCCCAAAAGCCGAGGACAAAAGGCCAAAGACTTAACTAGAGCCCTAAACGAAAACAAAAACAAATTTCACAATGGATTAAACACGCTTCAGTGGATAAAGACAAAGAGTTTGTCTTGTGGCTCAAGTATGCCGAGAATACCCTGTAACTTTACAACAATTGATATGAGTTTAAGGCAGTCAAAGGCCAAAATACATACACACACACACAGTCAAAGCAGTCAAATTGCATGCTCAATCAATTTACGAGCAAACAGTTAAGCCTGTTAGGAGGGAGGAGTAATAATCAAAGAGATAAGGGAGAGAGGGAAAGGGGGGCTGCTGCGGATGCTGAGCGGCTGTTGGGGGTGTCATGTGTGTGGCTTTGGCTTGTGGTAAAGTTTTCGCGTTAAGTTGACAAATTATTTTGGTAAATATTTGCGTGATTTCGATAATAATGTTGCTAC
This sequence comes from Drosophila nigrodunni, assembly GCA_020829145.1. NCBI lineage: Eukaryota > Metazoa > Arthropoda > Insecta > Diptera > Drosophilidae > Drosophila > Drosophila nigrodunni. The sequence goes on from JACVCZ010000001.1 coordinate 14,996,886, forward strand.
GCTTCGCTTCGTGCACCAGCGATAAGTTCAGTTTACCATTTGATTGTGGTGGTTCGTAGGCTGTGGTTACTGTGGTTTCCCTCGCGTGTCTGCACATGTCTGTGTTTGTATTATGTCTATCTCAACTTGAACAATATTGCCTTAAAATCGAGCCAAGCTGCCTGCCAGTGTAGCTATTAATTAGCTGGCAGTCAAAAGCGCACATATCGAATATTAATTACCGTACGCTACTCCCGCCACTTACCACAGACTCCCCGCGCTGCCCCTTGTCCCTCAACGTTCCCTACTTAACTTCACGTAGTTAAGGACCGTTGACAATAGTGGCCAAAACAAACACTCGTCATACAAAAACACTTGGGGGCAAACGCTTAAGAACCTTAAACCCACTCGATACTCCGCACATTCAGTCCACTTTGTGGTGTAATTAACACCTGTTAGCCACCAAATGTGCGTGTGCATACATATATAAATATATATACATGTTAGCAGCTCAATTAGGTTGGCTTCATTTGCCGTAGAGTCCACTTTTGTATGACAGTTCAGCGTTCAATTTGCTGAATGGCGACTTTCCAGAGAAAAGAAACTTTAGATGTTTTTGGTTGCAAGTAGCCATGACCGTGACACATGCTGCACAATGCTGGGGCATTGTCTGTGCACTACCCGTAGCAGGGCTAAAAAACAACAACAACACGACAACAATTCCCAACCAGTCGAAACACTTTCTAATGAACTTTTCGACAAACGGCAACAATTCTCAAGCGAATATCTAAAAACAAATACATAAATACACAGACAAAGCTGGTGAATTACGTGGCCATAGACCATAAACTCAACCACAAAAAAAAGTGACACAGCAAGTGGGACAGAGACAGCAACTGTCGGCCGAAATAGACAGAGAGAGGAAGAGTCTGTTAGGAAAAAAAAGAACAATGGCGAAAACTGTTAGCCAGCCATGACGATTATGGCTCTAAATTTAATGCAAACTCGTCGAGCTTAAAAACTAAACTCTAATTGTTTGTTACCCAAAGCCAGGGCACAACTTCCCCAGGGATTCTACTTAATTACGTTATAAATAACCAGTAAAGCACATACTTTTATATAAAGGATTTGATACACTTTCCGAAACTGTTTAATTTGTATTCTATTTGTCAAGCATTTTCTAACCAAGTGAAGGCTTATAAATCATGATATGGTATTTATTTTATGATATTTTTTAATGGACATTTTTCTTTAAAGATGTATAAACATTTAATGAATTTAATTTAAATATAATTTTGTATATTTTTATTTTCTATTTATTTTCTGCATAAATAATTAATAATTTAAATCATATTCCAACACATATTTGCCTCAAAGCTTGCAAAAGTTAAATAACTTCAATTTATGTCTGAATTTTCATGGTACACAAACAAAAGATAATTTTAGAGAGAATTAGTAAAAGTTATAGCAGTAAATTGTTTATGAAAAGTTTACCTGCACTTTCATGAGGGTTATAATTAAAATTGTTGAAACTATGCATGAAATAAATGTAGAAAATCCCTTTAGCTGCGCTGGTGTATGAATGGTTTGCAAAACAACGAGACTCACAAAACTCCACTCGCAATGCAACAGCAATGAAACCAATACCAATCAGGCAGCATCATTTTCTCATTATGGCCACAAAAATAAGAAGAAGTGAAAAGGAGAAAAAAGAATGAAAAAGAGGGAAAAAAAACCAACAAGGCAATCATACGACCTGCCTGAGGCAACTGCTCAATTGATAGCAATGCAGAGGGTGGCAGGAAGGTGGTTGTCGGCTGTGGTGGTGGGCGGAGTGGGCGGGTAGCAGTAGAAGCAGGCACAAGGTCAGTTGTCAGTTGGCAACGCACTCGTGAGGCACAGCAAAGTGAACACATCATCGATATTCATGCGTTGCCAACGAAGCAGGCACAAAGTGGACAGCAGGAGGCAGGAGGTATGGGGCATGGTGCAGGTGGCAAGTGGCAGACAGGCAATTATTGGCTCGCGCTGCTGCTGTTGTTGTTGCAACATGGCGTACCACTCGTCCTGGCCATGCAGCAAGCCCCAAAGGGGCATTAATTATTTATAGACTCCACTCGACTCGACTCAACTCGATTCGACTTGACAATGTTGACTTATGAATATAAACATTTTGTTGCTGTTTTCTGTTCTCTGTTTGTTTGTTTGTTTGTTTGTTCTTAACTGTTTGTTTGTTTTGTTATGCAATTGTTAACGGTTTATTAGCCAGCTAATTACGAGCTCTTCTTCTTCCTGTGTGCGCTGCAACCAACAACAAGGACACACAGCACGCGATGAGTCAGAGCGGTTATACCGGCTGCTACCTGCATTGTTACACCTGTTTTTATGATGTTGCATGCATTAAATAGACATTAGGTTGCGCGCGCCTGTCTGTGGCATGCAACATTGCGTCGCGACAGCGACAGCTCGCCACCAATTGCTCTCATATCAGCTCAGACTTATCGCATACACTATTGTTTTTGTTGCTGTCGTTCCTCTTGCCACTCATTTCCGCTGCACGTGTGTGCGCAGAGAGGCATGAAATCAATGCAACAAATGCTGCGCCGCTGACTTCCAGCAGTGTAGCATGTTGCACAGACTAGCTGAGGCAAGCATTATGGAACCTGTTGCATTTTAAAACTACACCCGCACAGACACACAACAAACACACACACACACACTCACAAATAAAATGTGTGTATCAGTTTACTGCTGAGGCAGCTTAAAGTCGCATCGCGTCTCCTCTGATTCCCATGGGCCAAACAATTAAAAGCATTCAGCAAATAACAAACGAAACTAATAAACCACATGGCCAACAACTTTGCTGACTTCCCCGTTCTCTCCCCGTCCTCTCACCACTCTTCCTCTGCAGCATCAGTTCGTCTTACAGCTCACCGCTGTGCTCTTTTTGTTTGGCTTATGATGCTGCAGGAAATGACTCAAAGTTTCAAATCAAAGCTGACCAAAAAAAAAAATATGAAATGAATGTATTTCAGTTGTTTGTACAAACAAACAACGGGGGAGTGCTGTGGAAAGGGAACTCTTTGTAATTTCGCACTTCATTTAGCGTTAAATTAACAACAACGCGAAACAAAAA